>OX493264.1:29720694-32594444 GCA_950370525.1 Bellardia bayeri | reverse complement strand
ATTTAACAATTAGCAAGACACTGACAATAACCCTTTTATTATTTCTTTATGATTTTTTTTTTAGAGAAATATTAATGTGGTAACTTAAAATTGTACTAATTCTTTTATTTGAAATAAACTTAGAGCCAAACAATAGATAAGTTCTGAATTTTTATAAAAAAAGTTTTACACAGTTTAAGCTTCTTTAAAGATCAGCATAAAGAAATTTTCTGTTTATAAGTTTTATTACAGCATGAAACGAAAGAAAATTTACCAAAAATTTGACTTTTGACTTTTTTTTGTTGTTTGGGAGAAAATAAAATCTATTTTATGTTTAGATAACTATATACTATCATTGTTTATGGAGTCTAAGTTTTGTTTAAATCGCAGTTTTTTATATAGCCAAAGTTTCGATAGTAAGTCCTTATGCAGTCCAAGTTTGGCTTCAGTCTTAGTTTAAGTTTAGATTTATTCGCACATAAAAGTTAGGCCGTAGTTTTTGTAGTCAAAATTTTGCTGCAATCACAGGTATTTATGTAGTTAAAGTTTGTTTTCAATCTTGAGCCTTTATTTAGTAAGATTTTGGTTTCATTTTCAATTAATTCATGTTAAATTGTAGTTTAAGTTTAGCTTTAGTCGAATGTATTTATTTGTATAAAGTTTAATCCCAATTCTAGTCTAAGTTTAGCTTTAATAAAGGTTTTTATCTGCTCAAAGTTTCACTTCAATCGTCACCTTCCATGTAGTCTAAGGTTTGGATTAAATTGTACACTTTTATATAGTCAAAGCTTGACTTCTGACGTAGTAAAAGTTTAGGAACAAATTCAGGTTAGCAAAAGTTAGGTCGATTCTAGAGTCTAAATTAGAAGACCCGTATCGCGGCGTATGTTTATGTTAGTTTGATTTTTTTTAAGTCGACTTCGAACTTTGCAGTCAAATGCCGATTTTAAGCATTTCGTTTATATGGTTTTTTGGCTATAACTCGACGACTAATTGATATTTTTTAAATCTGTAAAAGCCAAATTATTGCTAGAGACCTGTGCAATACCAAAGGTCTTTGTGTAGAGAAATATTGGCTTCAATGATAGGCCTGTATGTAGTGAAAGATTAGCTTAAATCATGAGTCTTTATGTATTAACAATTTTGCTTCAAATCTCGGGCCTTTTTGTGTTTAAAGTTGGGCTTCAATCGTAAGTTTTTATGTAGTCCAAATTTGTCTTCATGTTGTAAAAGATTTCATTCTTTCGTGTTGTAAACATAAGCCCGTATCTAGTCAAAGTGTAGCTTTAATTCTCGAGGTTCAGCTAATTAAATTTCAAAGAAAAGCTTCAAGTACTTCATTCTCTAAAATTATATTTATATTTTCGTCCTCAAATTACATTAACTTGATCTCATTCATTATTTTAAATTTCTTCAGAGATCTTTAACCTTTCAATAATTCCCCCACCGTTTTATCACGCTTGCACACACACACAACTAATGAATCATTTAAAGTGAAATTCTGAAATTTGAATACAAAAGAAATTCATCTTTTGTACAGCAAACCACAAATGCAATTGCATTAAAATCGTTGGCATCGTTTATCAAATGATTATTAGTTTATTTTTATAATTTGTGCGTTGCGTTACTGAAATTTCAACAGAGCAACATGTAGATTGGTAGTGATCAAAACCAGCTCAAAATTCAATGAAATCATAATCATGCAACATTAAAGACTTTTTTTTATTCAACTCATCACCAACGCCATCACAAGTAAAAGCATCAGTCATGTGTGTGGAATAAAACGTGCATATTTTGCAAACGTCTCCCCTTTGTAGGTATTTTATATTTTGCTAGCTAGAGCAATTTGCCAACAAAAATAAGCAATAAGAGGAATACGTTGCATAATATTAAAGTAGACAGAGGATAACATGAAAGAATGGTAAACAGAAATGTTAAACCTGAAAGGACCAATTGTGTAAGAAATAAGTAATGACGAATTATTGTGAATTTTAGTAATTGCTTTTCAAAATAGCTGAAAAAAATCAAATATCAGAAATATTTAATTGCATTTATGTGCAAATGTAGTTTAAGTTTAGTTTAAATTTTGGGCTTCAATCGTGGTAGGTGTTAATGCCGTCAAGTACTAGCTTCAATCTTAGTTCTTTATGCATTCCAAGCCCAGCTTTAATTGTGGTGTAAGTTAAGCTTTAATTGTTTCTCTTTAATCTTAGTTCTTTATATATTCAATGTATGGCTTTAATCACAGTGTAAGTTTAGCTTCAATCGTTGGTCTTTATGTATTCAAAGTCCGGCTTCAATTATGGTATAAGTTAAGCTTCAATTAGTTCTTGATGTATTCAATGTTTGACTCCAATCGTAGTGTAAGTTTAGTTTTTATGTAGCCAAAGCTTAGCTTCAAACATTGGTCTTTATGGAATCAAGGTTTGGCTTCAATCGCTGGTCATTATGTACTCAAAGCTTGGCTTCAATCGTAGGTCTAGTTGTGCTTCATTCGCTGATCTTTATATGGCCAGGGTTTCATTACAATCGCAGGCATTTATGTTGCCAACGTTTGGCTTCAATTGTAGTGTGAATGTAGCTTCAATCGTTAGGTTTAATCAGACCAACGATTTAGCTTTAGTTTAGCTTCAATCATTGGTATTTATGGAGTCAAATTTTGATTACAATCGTACGTCTTTATGTAGACAAAGTGTAGGTTCAAGTTTAAGCTTCAATCTTAGTTCTTTATTTATTCAAAGTCCGGCTTCAATTATGATATAAGTTAAGCTTCAATCATTTGATTTTAATCCTAATTCTTTACGTATTCAATGTTTGACTTAAATCGTAGTGTAAGTTTAGTCTTTATGTAATCAAAGCTTAGCTGCAATCAATCGCAAGTCTTTGTGTACTCAAAGTTAAGCTGCAATCGTAAATCTAATTTAGCTTCAATTTTATATGATCAAAGTTTGGCTGCAATAGCAGGTCTTAATGTTATGACAGTTTGGCTTCAATTGTAGTGTAAATCTAGCTTCAATCATTGAGTTTATGTCAAAGTTTGGCTTCAATCAGATTTACGATTTAGCTTTAGTTTAGAATCAATCATTGGTATTTATATAATCAAAGTTTGGTTTTAATTTAGCTTCAACTTTTGGTTTTTTTGTAGTTAAATTTTGGCTACAATCGTACGTCTTTATGTAGACAAACTTTCGGTTTAATTGCAGTGTAAGTTAAGTTTTAATCGTTTGACTTCAATCAAACGCTATTGCCAAAGTGCCATCATTATTATATGTTAATTTGAAATCCATAAATGTGCTTTCACAAGCTAAAGTATTTCTCAAGTCACTTTAAAACGTTCTGTTCATCGAATCGCCTTTTAACTTCCTGTATTGATAGCATCTTGAGGTTAATATGTTAAGTAAAATAGCACTTCCGTTCATGCGACTTGCCTGCAACAGTTTAACAATAAACGAAACAAAAATGATAGCGATAAATATGTATAATACAATTTAAAACATAACATGCATCATTTGTCACCAAAAAAACAGCGAACAAATTTAACGGGGCAACACTTATGCCTCAAAGAACAATTTTAAATCCTAATGTTTTCAAAATGCCTTATTTTTCAAAGTTATAGGTACAATAAATATGATTTTGTATGTTTTTGAAACTAAAACATTGACTGCAATATTTAGGGCCGAGACGAATTTGGAGTCGTAATTTATGTTTAATTCAATTCAAAGTTTAGATTTTTAAAAAAACTAATTTGTTTGGGTCGATTTAATGAAGCTCGCCTTGTAATTGTCAATGGCTGGTCAGTGCCTCTGGAAATAAAATTATGTGTTCTGGATATATGTGTCAATAGTTTTAAACATACCCGTTAGCTTCATGACCTGTGGAAAAAACTTTATATTTTCTGAAAAGTATCTTAATAGACATAATTCTTATATAAAAACTTACAAATATGCTGGTGCTACAAAATTCTGCATTCGTCCTAATTTTTATACAAATTTTAACTTTAGGCCATATATTTTAAAATCCAAAAAACATTAATTGGAAAACGAAAAGCAGCTTTGCAAACCTTCGTGTATACATTACTTATCTCAAAAAATATTCAAGACATTAGATAAAAAATACACCACTCTAAAGCTGCACCATGTTACTCATTTTAACAATTTTGTAATAAGTGTAACATTCAGCGGAACAGCCTGTTAGAAATAAGAGGATGAAGTGTTTATGTTACACATGCATTCCGTATGCATTATTATTAACTATTATTATTATTATAATATTAATTTATTTTTATACATACATATATGTTAAATGTACTTAAAAAAAATATCTATACGCTGCTAGTGAATCTCTCTTACTTCATCTTTTGTATATAAAGCGTGATCCATTACGAGGTTCCCTACTTAAAAAAAAAAAAAAAAAAACAGAAAATTCAAATTTAATGGGGAATGTTTATTATCATTTGAATGAACATTCTTTGGCATTTATTTTTTGAAGATTATGCCTATCAAATGCTGACCGTTGCCACGTGACAGATGGTCTATCCGTTGAATCTAATTTTTGTTGACTCGTTCGAGCATTTCGACTGGCGAATGATACGCGTGATGTTTTCATCCAAGTCCTGAATCGAAGCGGGTTTTTCCATTGATTGATGCGATATGTGGGAAGTGGCACCATCTTGCTGAAACCAAATGTCGCCGAGATCACGAGCTTCAATTTCAGGCATCAAATAGTCGGTTATCATGACACGAGGTGCTGCGAACGGCGCCGAATCGACTCTCCACAATCTTTGTGTACACTCTCAGCTACTGCCGCTATATTTGTCTTCACAGCGTAATGGACGTGGTCTATTCGGTCTAATATTATCTACTAATGAATGCTGGGTCTCAGAATGGGTGATGGTGTTGTGAATAGTACGCTCAGTAGGCCGATTATGTTGAGCATAAATTGAGCGAAGTGCACGAAACACATTCCTCACAGAACGTGAGTTTTCTTAATAAAGTTGAACGATTTGTAAGCGTTGTCTGTCCATTATGAAATGTCAAACAATACTAAACAAAAATAACATGATAGCATGACACAACTCACACGTGATCTGTCAAAAAAGGATATTGAAAAAAGTATCTCTACTTGAATCACCCGTTACTACCGATGCTATAAGTTTTCACGCGGTTTGGCATAATTTACTCAATGAAGCGTAAAATCCTGACAACAAAAAATTCCCCAACTCATTCAATGCAACAAATAAAACTACTCAAACAAGCAACCAACCGTATTATTTATATGAGTTTATTGCTGCAATAGCATTGTTGCAAACAACACAATGCGACAACAACAGTAACAGCAGCGGCAGCTGTAAGGCCAATGTAAATAGGCCTCATTTTATACATATGTTTCTACAGCAAAATAACCACAAAAAAACTACAAGGCATAAAAATAAACGCTTGATAAAACTAAAGGCAGTTTAATGGAAAAGGATCATTTAAAAAAACAATTTAAAAAATAAAAATAAACTAAATGACTGAACGAATTTCTGATGCTTTTAAGCATAATCATAAAGAAAGATGAAACAATTTTGTATGTTTTAAATATTAAAAAAAAAAAACACAAAATTTTATACATAATAATTTCTCATTTAATTTATAGACAAATAATCATATATGATTTTAACGGTATAAGGCAGCAGAGGAAGAGCTGCAGTAGTACACCCAAGGAGACATGGATATATTTCGCTTGTTAAAAGAATACACTTGCTCTCGTTTATTTTAATGTAAATTATAATGATAAATGTGCTATTTATATTAGGGCTGGTCAAAGAAATGAAAAGCACAACCAATATAACAATTCTGTAAACAGCATATGAATGAATCTGAAACATTTTTTAAAGCGCAATATACCTATAATTAAATTGTCATTATTGGATATTTTTTAATAACTTCCACACAACTGAAAAATATGCAATTTTTGCGGCTCTGATGTAATGACATTGGCTATTTTTTATCTTTATACTCAATGTGGGTGTGGGTGTGTGTGTGGAATCGTATTTCCTATAAGTTTTTATTAATTCGTTTATTAGGCCAGTTTCTTTTTTTTCACCCTCCTAAAAGTAACCCCACTTTTTACTTCGTTCGTTGCGAGCCTTCCTTTTATTTTCTCAATATTATCTCGTGTGTGAGAAAATTATGACACACATATAATTTATATATTTATAAATTTTCTTGAAAAATAATACAAACAAAAAAAGTTTAATAACATTTGAACTTTGTTAAAAGTTATTAAACTGAGAAAATATATACACAATCACACACATCATACTCATGTTTTTTTGTGCTAACGTTTGCAAGACATTATTTATATGTTATGAAAATACATAAGCGAAAAAGTTAAATATAATTTATGATGTGTAAAAAGTTTTAAATGAAAAAATTATACTTTTCCAACAAAGTAAATTTAACAATAAACTGAATTTTAAGTGAATTATGGCAAGTATTTAACAAAATTCCCAAAAACGAAATTGATATAACTCCTAAAAGTAGGCAACATATTTGTTGATAAAAGTATTCATGCTAATTGAAAATTTTTAGGTTTTTTGATATTTTTTAAATTAATAAATTTGTTTTTGTGACCAATATTTATAATTATTATAATTTTTAAGGAGTTTCCTTCAGGCTAATTTGGTCAAATGTTTGTTTCCAAACCTAAATAAAAAACTTGTTCGATTTTTATTTTTTATTTTATTTACCTAACGTTTCGTTGAGTTCTGTGATATTAGCTTTAAGTTAAACTTGACTTAAGTTTTGTGGTCGTTTACGTTTGGAAACAAACATTTGACCAAATTAGCCTGAAGGAAACCCCTTAAAAATTATTTTAAATATATGATATATGTAAGTATATGGAGATTTATTGAGACATTTTTTAATTTTAAATAAAATACTGATGTAGGTCTAAAATATGTTTCCAAATCAGTCATCTGCATACTAATACTAATTTCTTTTGCAATTGTAGCGTAGAATACCTAGCTCTCATACTCATATTATTTATTTAACATTAATTTTGTTATAGTAATCATGTAACAAGCTTTACACAAGCTTTTAGTATGAAAGCTCGTGCGAGACTGACTTGTTGGTTTACTTTTGTACAATGTACAGTGAAAAGCGAAACTGTCCGGATGTTTTGCATTAAGGAAGTAAGGTAATGAAAACAATACAAATATAGATACATATGTATATTATCATATACATATATGTATTTTTTTTTATCTAATTGAACCTTATTCTAAAATCACCCCAATCGTGAATAAAAGTTCCACATGAAATTTGTTCCCTTTTATTTTTTTAACATTGAATTTTAATAGGAAAATTGTGAAAAGGAAACAAATTTCATGTGGAATTTTTATTCACGATAGGGGAAATTACAAAACACATAATCTCTCATATAAGTTGCTTCAAAAAAACAAATTAAAAAAATCACTATTCGGACACATTATAAAAATCATTATAACAATATTGTTCTGTTGAAATGTAACTTGTAACTCTACTTGTACTTTCTTGTTTGACCTGTGAAGTGATTAACTTGATTTTTAAATGAAAAATTAAAATATGTTTCAAAATGAGAAAAACGACAACTGATATTGAAAACAATGTGATAAGTTTGTTGCAAAATAATTATTAATGTCGTAAAATTGCTGAAAATTAAATAAAATAAAATTATAGCTTGCATTAACAATCAAGGGGTCGACCAAGACTGCTTTATGATAGTGATGCAGATTAAACGTTTGCTACATAATAAGAACATCAACACCTCGAAAAATGCTGCAAAAAGTATTGACCATTTCCGGTTAGACGCGCATTAAGTAGAATTGGTTTAGTAGCCAGTGTGAAAAAGAAAAAGCCAGTACTTTCCGATAGAAATGTGAAAACACACTTTAATTTCTGTAAAACCCACAGTAGATGACTGAAAACGGGTTATTTGTAGCGACGAACCGAAAGTCAACCGATACCAGTCTGATGGGAAAGAATACTATTGGCATATGCCGCATGAGCGCATCCAAGCACCTTCCTTAATGCAAAACCTCCGGACAGTTTTGCTTCCCACTGTATGTGCTATATATGTATGTGTCGCAATAGAAAGCTCTTTGTCTATAGCTGCTCTAAGTGTTATAATGAACACCAGAAGTGCAAAAGTGATAAAGGTAGAAATAACCAAATCGAATATCTCCGTTCAGCTTTTGTTGCAATCAAATTCCACTTGGTTCTCGTGATAGCTCCCCACACGCACACACATGCAATGAAATATTAATTTTAATAAGACTACAACACTCAATGAGATAAACTATATAAAGTCAGATAAAAGTATGGGATTACTAAATTCAAAACTTTAAGGTACACAATGTTTCCCAATGATAGTGCGAAAAATCATTTAAAGCAGATCTTTCTCTGACTGGCTTGTATGCTTTAAATTTCACTTAGGTTAGGTTAGCAGGTGGCCGTGAAAGTACGCAGCTTACTTAGGTCCAATATCGCTGATCCTTTTCTGTTGCATAAAAAAGATAGAAAAAGAAGAAAAGAAAAGGAGATGAGTAGGGAGAAGTTGTAGAGTCATTTAACGACCGAATAAATTTACCAGAAATAATTTAAATATCAAATCGCGGTAGCCAATTACTACTGCTAATGAAGGCATCAATTCTTACTAATTTAATATCGGATATTTCAGATAGACTATTAAAGCATGGTTGATCCAGAAAGATGTTACGTGAAGTACACATTGCTGGAAATTGACACAGAAGATGACAGACGATTTCCTTAAATTTCTCTTAGTTCTTAAATCTTTTACTGTTGATACTGTCGGTACGATGTTCATTCCTTCCATTGATCGCAGCCTTCGGAACGAGTTGTCTGAAGTTTTCGCTTTTTAAGCCCCAAGCGTTGGTGTGATGAGTACTGCATCTGAAATATTTCAAGCGAATTCTTTGATTGTTTTTGATCAGCTCTTGGCTTCTCAAACATTCCACTTAGTTCTTAAACCTTTTAGAGATACTGCCTTACCTTTGTTACATATACCCACTTTCTAGCAGAACAATGTTCTTAGTAAAATAAAATAACATGCAGCGCTTTGCAAGGTCCATTAAAAGTAATTGAAAACATAAGCGAACAGAAAATATGGTTTTGCATTGATTGCATTATTATTATATCGAAATAAATTGAGTTTATAAATTGAGCTACAAAATTTAAAATATCTTTCTTATTATTTTTTCTGAGCAAATAAACATTTACCATAAAATTAAGGCAATAAACTTAAGACCATTAAAGAGATTCATAGAAAACTTATCATTACAAATTCACCACTTTGACAGTATTCAGTACTTTGACAGTAAGAAGTAACTTGGTTTTTCTTTTTCGCATCATTGAAGCCGTTCTGTAAATGTGATTTGTGTTTAATTTTGGTTATAGTCATACGATTTTATGTTTTGATTTTGGTAAATATTTAAAAAGTATTTTTAAACACTCATTCAAACTTACATTTATATGTAATGTTTCTGTTGAGAATGCCACAGGCTTTTAACAAGAACATCTTTTGACAGCAAAGAAACTTAAAACTACTGACATCTATTTCGGTAGATATCATGAAGTTTTGTCATAGTTGTTTTGTTGTTTTGTCACTTTTCAATGCCTTTATATTTCTTTTGTTAATAAAAGATTTACATTTTAAACCGATGATGGTCTACTGCCTCGAAAACTTGTGTATTTATTGCAGGCAGAAATATAAATTGCAGAAGTTGGAAGCAGTGTAGAGAAATTACAAATCAACGGTATTGAAAGTTAAATTTTATCGTACTATAATAAAAAGTGTTATTGAACCATGCAGGTTAGTTAATTAATAGTTGATGTATCTGACATTAATACTCGATAGGTTTTTGATGCAGGCAGTTAGGGCCCAGCAAATATATCCTTCGTCATAGTACTTAATAACTTAGTTTGACAGAAATGTTGAGATACCTTCTCTTCCTCAATACGTAACTGCAGGAGAATTAGTTGAACCTAAGAACCGGTTTCTTAGCCTTTTTAAAAAATATAGATTCCTCTACATCAGAAAAAGATTTTTTAATACTCTAAAATAACTTATAGGTGCTAAAATAACATGATAACTTAGCTGGTAAAATTAGTAATTTTAAGAATTCATTCTATTGCAACTCCATCTTTTCCTTATACACCTACAAGCCAGACATTTCTTACAAAGTACTTTTGTGTATAGTTTTCACTTATTTATTTGTCGTTTTTTAAACATATAGGGTGATTTAGCATTTATCTCGTTAGATTGTAGTTTTAGTCACGTCTTAGTTAGACGACGAAAGCTGAAAAATTTATCTAATCGGATTACACAAATAGTTATTGTTGTTTATCTAATAAGTCGTTAGCTGACCGAAAGCTGAAGCTTTTATCCCGTCGGATTGCATTCCTTAGTTAGTTGTAACTATGTACGTCATCGTTATTGTTACCAGTCCACAATAAAGAATACGGCAATTTAGTTAAATATTAATTCCGTTAACGACCCGATCGTATACTCAAGATAAAAGATAGCACTGTGGTAATATTTCAGAGAAAGCAGAACTTTGAAGAACCTGGAAAGACTAGGCATACCCCGGGTGGAAAAAAAACTGCATCACACGGTCCATATTTGACCATGGCACATATATTATGTAGACTACCAAAAACCATTTAAATACGGACAAGTTGAAATTCGCCAATTCACAGTTACTACTACTTACGAAAAACTCAATAAAAGACGTAAATATCGATATCGAACCGAAATTCTACACAGATCAGTATATATACATACTATTGAATTATGTTAAGGTTAATCCATAATTCGCCATAACTCCAATATAAGATACACTTTGAAATCGTCACCTAAAATTTTGAAACAAATTTGTACCTCTGAAAAATATAACAATGTATAAACAATTTGTAACGTGTAACCGGTTTATTGCGAATAACGGCTTTTGACTTTACATAACCTCAAAGAAAAAAACCAGAGGTGTGAATTCTTGGCGGACAGTTATTTTGTAATAAAGCCATTGTTTATTTCTTACTATTCATATTAAAAGCTGATTGCCGTAATACAGCCAAAATTATTTGAAGTTGCGGTATGAGCCTTAACCTGATGAATTTTCAAACAATAATGAATAAAAATAAGATGAACAAGGAATAAAAACAAATAGTTTTCGTCCTAAACATTGCTGCATCACTGCTCTTATAGACGTATCAGAAGAAATACGTGGCTACATTGACGAGGGTAATATATCGTTTTAACACTTTTAGATCACTCAAAAGCGTTCGATATGGTCAACCATGACATGCTTTGGCTTAAATTAAGAACGTTTTTCAAATTTAGTTTTTCTGTTACTGAGCTAATATCATCGTATCTTGATAATAGTTATCAATATGTTAGTGCAAATAAAAAATGTTTTCGCACGTCACGGGTAACAAGGATCAATCCTAGGACCACTTCTATTTCAATATATATTAATGATCTAAAACCACAATTATCACATTGCACAGTTCAAATGTATGCTGATGATGTTCAGCTGTATTTATATTGCAACACTCGCCAAATGAGTGAATGTCTAGTCGGATCTTTCAAAACTCCAATCTTGGGCAATATCTAATGGTCACCGCCTTAACCCTTTAAAATCTAAATGTCTAATAATTTCTCCATCTCCGGTACAAACTATTGATATACCGAATATTTTGCTCAATAAGCAGATTATTGAGATTGTCAATAAAACTAAGAACCTTGGGATAATTTCCACACGCATAATGCTTGCAAAAACTTTTTTGATTCCAACACTTCTGTACGGTTCTGAAGTATTTTCTAGCTGTGACTCCAAAAGCACAAGGAAACCTATTTCTGTGTATAATTCAATTGTAAGAAATGTATTTAACTTGAAGATCATCCCATATTTCACACATTAAAACAAAATTGTTGGGAGTAAGTTTTTCTGACTTTCTAAAAATTAAATCTCTTACGTTACTATGTAAGATTATTTTTTCAAATGAACCATCTTGTCTTTTTAATCGGCTCTTTTTCACTCATTCGACGAGGAATAATAACCTAATTCAAATACGGCATAAAAAACTAGTTTCAGAAACGCAATACTTTTGAGTAACGCTGGGGAATTTAGTCAGCTGAAATGCCCAAAGACGTAACCCTCAAAAAATCAAAATTCGTTCTTTGATTGAATCTGGAACACAAGGCTAAAATAAAATGCTCCTAAAAATTTTAAGCTTCTACGTTCCAAACTAACGATTTTATTCAAGAAATGGAAAAAGACGTAACATCATTTAAACGTTTTCATAAAACAAAAAAGACTTAATCATTTTATAATCACCCCTATCGTGAATAAAAATTCCACATGGAATTTGTTCCCTTTTCACGTTTTCCTATTAAAATTCAATGTTAATAAAATAAAAGGGAACAAATCTCATGTGGAATTTTTATTCTTGATAGGGGTGAATGTTTTTTGCTTCTCCTGTAAAATTATGATAATGAGGGTTACGTCTTTGGGCATTTTAGATGACGATATAACTACTTTAGTGCAAAAGTTTATACCTATTTTCCAAGTTTTTTTGATTGAAAGTCTCCTGTTTCTTTTCTTCTTTGCTGCCACTCCCATAAAGTAGTTCGTCCAACCCTTAATCTTGCTGCCACTGTTTCTCTGTTTTCTCCTTCGTCTAGCGCTTCCATTGCTTTTTATTAACTTTTTAACTTATTTTATTTAATTTTTATCTTAAGACGTAAGACTCATCTTGTACTCTAATTATAAAACTTTTAGTTTTGTTGTACGACGGGGTATCAATTAAATAAATAAATAATAGTTCCAAAATAAATCACCCTTTTTTTTAGGTATTTATTAAGCTGAACATTACAAACACATTTGAAATGATTCCTTTCAAAATATGTTGTTTTTCTGCCTTTACCTTCTCCTTTCGTTCTCATGTTAAGTTATTTCCTTTTTACATTGCCAGCAATTTCCTATGGCAACCATCTTGTCATTCATTGTGTTCGAAATTGAATATTTAGTTTGTTTGAAATAATATGAAATTTCAAGCATTTAAAAATAATATACATACATATATTATAGGAGAAATAATATTTTGTTTCCTATTTAAATTGTTTAGGCAATATTTTTAAAATGTTTAAGTATTTATTCAAATACCTATTAATGTACTTTAGATTTTTTAAAGTCGGGTCTAAGAAATCAACATTTTTTTTAATTTTTAACACCTCAAGTGGTTTAGTTTATAAATAATTCGAAATTGTTCGGTCTTATCATGTGGAAGCAAAACAAGTTGAAAGACAAATAAGCTATAACTAGTTAACTTTTGGAACTGTTTTAAATTGTTCAACAAGATCCTCAATTTGCAATTGTCTTAATATAAAAATGTTCCCAAGAAAACCGCGGTCATTTTAAATCGAAACTATTTAATTATACAATAAACATCCATCATTTATTCTCAATAATTTAATAAAAAATCCCTTTATTTAATTATTTTTCCAGTTGCTTTCTCTCTCTGCTTGGTTAACAACTTGTACAAACAATTGTCAAGTTCTGTCAAAACCACTACAACCGCTTGCAACTATTTACAATTTTGCACAAAATGAAAAGAATGACAAATAGTAAAAGAAAAACCAGCAGCAGCAGCAACAATTTTAATGAAAATAACATGAAGTGAAATAATATAAAAGGAAAAGAAATAAAAACGCTCTAACTAAAACACTTACCCACAAATATCCAAGTAGTTGGCAACGATTTTAACAAAAGCATAAAATAGAAGGGAACCAAAAGAGAACAACAAGTGAACAAAAAGAAAAAAAAAAAAAAAAAAAACGTACAGAAATTAAAACTAAACTAGGAACTTAGAGAAAGAAGTCAGTCAAATCTAATGACACAATTGTTGTTGTGCCGTTTAATTATTTCATACTTAAGGAAAGTCAAAACAGACAAACACAGATGAAATGGCACACAATGGTAGTTAAACGGAAATGCGCTGCAGTTTATTTAAAGTAGGTTTAGTTTAAAGTAATTGAAGAACAAATTGCAATATATCGAATTTTTCTTGAATATACTTATGTACATGTACATATATGTATATACGAGTATATTACCCCTATCGTGAATAAAAATGCCACATGTTTCCTATTAAAATTCAATGTTAAAAAAATAAAAGGGAACAAATTTCATGTGAAATTTTTATTCACGATAGGGGTGTATATTCAATAAATAGTTTAAAGTTAACCGAGTAGAAACTAACACAAAAAATAATCCGGTGCTGATAAATCGCAAGCTCGGCACGGACAATTAACACCTGAATTTCGTATAATTTAGCGATCGGGAATTTGTATGGTCCGACCGAAACGAAACCGAACCAAAACTAATATATGACAAAAAAAATCGGTATTCGGCCTAATCCGAAACAACCCGAAACTTCTAAAATATACCATTAATTTTCAAAAAAAAGTATTTATTTTAAGTTTATAGCATGTTTAGATAATATTTAAGTGACCTAAAGTACAGACACTACTTCATAAATCAAATCAAATTCTTTCATCTTAAACAGAGAAATTTTTTTTAAAGAGACAGATCTTATCATGTTCTTAAGTATTCTACAATAAAATATAAATTTTTGTATTCTATTAATTATATTAAAAACGTGTATCACCTTAAAAATTCCATCATCCATGTTTTTCCTATATAAAAGTTTTGGTATTCGGTCAAAATTTGGGCGTAAACCATATATTGGTATTCGGGCATTTTTTTTTTGGCCTAATCCGAAACCGAATACTCGTCGGACTCTAGGAATTTGGCAAACAATAAATTATTTGTTTCGGTGGTTGTCTGGCATGTGGCTCCATCCAATTGAAATCATATTTCAATCTCTCTCCATCTCTCGATATCCCAATCATGGCTACATACTATATAGCTCACCCTACATTGACACGTTCAACATGCAATGGCCTCTCAACAATTGCTCTTACAGCTTATTTTATGCAGTGCATTTTTGTTTCAAAGGGCCATAGGTATATAAAGAAAACTAACAGGATCTTAAAAAAGAAATTGGTGTCATTTAAAAGAAAAATTGTTATTATCTAAAGGTACAGTCACACTCGGCAAATATTTGCCGAAAAAGACGTAACCACTATATAACATATATTTGAACTTGTTTAGTTATTTAAACAACTTTTCTTATTCAGGCCAAAGCACAATAAATATTTAATTTTAATTTATTTGCTGCTGTTTGATCTTGCAAAACTTATGTAAAAGTAAACAACGTCAAACAAATTTGTGCTAAAACAAGTGGTTCTGCTTTTTTGAGTAAATATTTGCCAAATGTGACCGTACCTTAACAAACAAAAAATATTTATTATAACAATGTACATTTAAAATACTAAAACTAAAAAAAAAACAAAAAAAAATGCTCGTTTTTCACGTCACAGCTTCTTTTATGCAGGTGCGTATGGGTCTCGATAACTTAAATTAACACTGAAATTACACGAATTATTAACTATTTGGCCCTTATCTAAAACAGAGTTAAGGCGATTTGCAAAAATGCGACCAGTATTTGTATAATAGTCGACCACACCGTCAGTAAATTGTTTAAATTGTTTCTATTAGAAATTTTATATTTCTAAATTTTATCATACATTTTCGATAACATAACGTGGGCAATTATAGATTAGCCATGTTCTCACAATACCCGATTTGTGCTTTGGATCGTCCTGGTAAAATTAAAAATCTAAACTTAGACCCATGTTCTCTGCGCTTTCCAACAAGTTGTCCTTCAGAATCTGCTGAAGATACTGGTGTTTTCAATAAATGTTAAATTCCCAGTACCTGACATACAGGCCCAAACCATGACACTGCCACTACCATGCTTGACTTTTGCCTTTAGGTTTTGTGTGTTGAGTTCTGTATTTGGTTTTCGGCAAAAATACGACATGCCATATGAACAAAATATGTTAAACTTCATCATCATCGACGAAGATGACCGAATCCCAAACTGCAAATTCTTTGCAAGCAAGTTTTTTGACATAGTCTGTTTTTTTTTGGTTTGTTAACAGTTTCTTGCGTGCAACTCGGCCATTAGAATCATGTTTCAACGCAACATTATTTGCCCAGGTCAGCTCCAACTTTGGAGGCCAGTTGTGCAGCCGATAGCCTTGGATTTGCCCTTATTTTTCTTAAAACATTGAACATTTTATTTGGTGCCTTTCTGCCTTTGTTATGGACCTGGTTTGCATGGAATTCTATCATTAAACGCGGACTCATTTCAACTATTTTAAATTGACACTTGGCGTTACAAAATTGACAGAAAATATAGATAGAAGTAAAAAAAGAGAAAAACTAACAATGCTGCATTCCGACATTGAGCTATCGGTACAGTAGACATTGACTGCATAAAATAAGATGTGACGTGAAAAAACGAGCATTTTTTTGTTTTATTAATTTTAATATATTTAATATTCATACATTTTTACCTTAAAATATCGTTGTTTGTTAGACTATAACATTTTTTCTTTTAAATTTTACCAATTTCACCAAGTTTCTGTTAATTTCCTTTTATGAAGCTTTAAAACAAAAAAATGCACTGCATAAAATAAGCTATGAGTTTATGTTTATTTTCAGTAGATCAAATGTGCCAATGAATAAAAAAAAAAGATTTTTCCAGAAGAACCAGCGATGATTTGTTCTTGAATGAATTCTGTAAAATGTCAAAACGTTCAAGTTATACATATATGCCCCTGCTGGAAAACTAAATTCTTATTGACATACCCTTTATATATGTTGCTGTTATTTAAAGCATATTATTGAAGAAATAAATTCCCACCACCCTTGAAATAATTGGCTACATAGCACTAATTTGTTCTTTTTTAATTGTTGTGCAATTTTTTTTTTGTGAGAAAAACACATGTCTAAACTTTTTTTTTTTTAACAACACTAAAGGTCAAAGTATTTTGTTTGTAATCTCTGTTTGAAAGGTCATGTAATTAAGGGAAACTTGTTCTACTGTAATTATCTATATCTTGTGGTTTTTTTTTCTTCTTTGCACTCATTCACTGATTTCAGTTTTCTAGGCTGTTTGTTAATTGCTGCAATTAAAATAATTTTTAAATTCCCCACTTGTCTTACAGATTACACCATTTAATTACATTTAATGGCAGTGATTTTGTAAGTTTCTCTGCCGTTTTTATATCAGTAGTTGGCTGATGTTTAAGAAATACAGTGGTGAAGGGAATATTGTAACAAATTAACATAATATTATTAAAGTAAAAACTGTTATTATCTGTTAAAAGTACTTATTACTACCCAGCAAAAATTTTACTTGCAGTCTTAATTAATAATTAATTAATAACTTCCAGAACTCATTATTTCATAGCTCTATTTGTCACTTTTTATTACTAATTGTACACTGTTGGATAAAATAAAGTGTAATTTTATAAAGTCGGTCATTTATATATCTGCTGTAAATCTGTTGAAGTGCACAATAAATCTCTGTGACGCAGACTTTTTTCGACATGTAGGGGCCCTTTACTTATGACTTAAATCTTGTTTTCTTATTGAGAATTAGAGATTTTGTGTTGTGCGATCACAAAGATTTGTTTAAAACTTAGAACGCCATAGAGTAAGAGTCAAACTTTCGGAAGGTATGAGTTTAAATTATTTTGGATCAGCACTCAGGGCGTGCAACTTATTATGAGGGTTTTGTGAAGGCGGATATAGGGTTATTCAAAATTTTATTTGAACCTTTTTAAATGAAAATAACAGAAGAGACTTATGTTTGAAAATAGACTTTGAAAGTCTCATGTGTCCGAGACTTGTGTTCCATATTCGATCGGATATTATAATTTGAACCATTTATAAATTTTTTATTTGTTTTTTTTTCACAGATCTTGTGTCATCTTATTTTTATTCAGTATTCAGTTTGATATTTTATTAAGGTCTTCAAATTAGATGTGTTATGTATATCATCAGCCTTTTGTAAGAAATCTGTGAAATAAATAATGCTTTTATTGGAAAATAATATTGATGAGTAGATAATTTGCGTTCAATCGGCCGCCTAGAACTTGTGTCAAAAGTGGTTATTCGTGAGAATAATAGAAATGCTGACGATAGTAATCGAAAATTTTACTTTCCAAATTGTTTAAAAAGGGTTTGTTGTGAAGCAAGTATATTCAGCTTTACTGATTCCTGTTCATTGAATCAGAAAGTCTGCTCTTGAGTCCATACAAATATAAATTCATTAGTTAATATGCTTTATAAATATGTTTTAACAAAAACTTTTAAAGCCATGAATATAAAATTCACCATAAAAATGTTAAACTTCTTATGCTGCCTTATTTTTATTCCTAATACGTTTTTCCAATAAATTACTTAATTTTACCATATATTACAACATTTGCCTACTTACGATCAAAAAACAAAAAAATTAATTTTTATGGCCCACTTTCTTGACTTCAAAACCATTTATTTACTTGTTCCAATTGCCATAAATTTGTATAAATTTCAATTACAGCCACATTTACAATGTGTACTACTTGTACATGTCCATACATGTATATTTACAAACACAAGATATGTAAATTCTAAGTGGTTTTGTGCATCAAATTTTGTGTAGTTTTATAGTCTCTGTAAATACAAAACATATGTAAGCTTAAATTGTTAAGGAGCTTTACTTGTTTGTATATATGTATGTACATGCTCATATACATACATATATGACTTCTTATTTAGTTTTCTTGCACGTTTAAATGCGCTGGTGTAGGGAAATTTTATTATTGCTGTAAATAGATTTATAGGACCATTAATTCAATTTCAATTCAATTGAATGTGTTTTCGAGTTTGGTTTTTAGTTTGTTTGCGCGCTGCTTAGGCTTGTTTTTTGTATAATAGGAAGTTCAATATTCAACATTCTCAAAAGGATGATGCGTTTCTTAGGCTTAAGTTTAAATATGAATGAAATTTATTATGGAATGTTTTGCTGTTGCTGTTGACATTCACTCACTAAGAAGAATTTCTTTTATATTTAATGTTTTGTATGTATGCATGTAAGGTTTGTGTTTACATATTTTAGTGGTTTTCAATGTAAAACCACACCAACGGCTGACTACAACAATAATAGTATTATTATCAGCTACACACCATCTTGAAGAACAAATATTCATACTGTAAGTACGATTTGTTGAGCACGTACCCAAACATTCACTTACTAACTCACATACATACATACTTACGGCCGCATGTGCTTGTTATCGAAATTACTGTGGCATACCATTAGGGGCCTTCATATAGTTTTCAATTATGTCGACTTTATTTCTTCGTTACCAATCCATTGCAGCTTTTCAATAATGACAAGTAGCTAAATCGGCAGCAATCGTTTCTGTAGACATTATTTTATATAAACATCTGAAGTCATGGTTGGAAAGTTGAACTGCAAATTCGTGGCCAAACCATTGCCTTTTTACTAGGCCGGAATTCACCAATTTCGCTGCAATATAAAATTTTTGTTCCGGTAACTGTTTGAAGTGATCGAAAATTACTCTAATATTCACACTTATTCTGTTTGGCGTCGTCGACATCGTCGTCAATTTTGAGTCAACACGTCTTGTTTCGACGTCGTCTTTGTTTAATTTTTGGGTACAAACAAAACTTTTTTAATAAGTATGTATGTATATTATTAAAAAAAAAAATTGTTTTTTATTCGGTTTCAAGTCATGAAGAAAACAAGTAGGGATTTTCTCCTCTATGGTATACAAAACACCGGCTTCGCATAATAAAAATTTCTTGTATTTTTATGTTGAAGTGTCGTAATCTTTCTTTAATATCTTTGGATTTAACCTTAATTTCTTGACTTTTAAATTTCGTGATTTATTTACTTACTCATGTAGACGTTTTTCCAGCATTTTTTAGATAAAAAAAATATCGGATCAAAAAAAAATATCAGATAAAAATTGACCTATAAATAGTCCACATAAGGACGTTATGCAAAATATATTACTTTGGAGCCCCGCCCACTCGAAAATAGGCGTGGCTGACAACATTTTTTTTATTTGAATTTAATTTTAAAACTCCATTAGTAATAAAATTTTGGAAATGATTTGAAAAATGTCACTACAACCAACTTAAGCCAGATTTTTTTCAGTTCTTTCACCAGCTTTTGAAATTGATTTGTGTTTGTAATTTGAATTTTTTTTCCATTTTTTTTTTTTTAATTAAAAATTTTTTATTTTTAGTATTTAATTTTTTTTCAAATTCTTCTTTGTACATAAGAGAATACAACACAATACGATACTAAAAAAAGACCGTCGACAAAATTTAAGGCAAAATCGACGTCAATTCAAGTTACAGACTACTAAACAATGTCGACAGTCGTCGATAAATGGTAATATTGACAGCGAGAATACGGATTTACAACAAACGATATCATCTTGTGTAGACGACGCCAAATTGATTTTGTAGTTTTGTACAAGGCTTTACGCAATCCTTAACTTAACGTAAGACTTTAGTGCGATTATTAATTATCTCATATTGAAAAGGAATTCTTAGTTACCAGTTGCAAACCTGAGATCTCCTTTATTGCACTCATTTGACGACCATCAAATTTTAAACCCATTATTTATATAGTTTCAATAATTTTGTACATTTCCCTAAACTACAAACCCAGCATAACATTTAGTTAGCACTTTTTGGGGAACCCATAAATCTGCAGAACCCTAATAAGGGCAAACTTTTTATTTAATCATATTTGCTTGCATGCTTCAGTGCTGCTGATACTTACACACATATCATCTCATCGACTGTTGGATTTGCCAACGGAAATTAACATGTCATCTGTAACGGAAATCAGTAAAAAATTTATTAGTTCATCCTCAAAAGGCAGCATATATGTATGTAGGGAAAAGTGAGGAATATGTTAATTTTGGTTTTGAGCTCGTAAAGAAAGTTTGTAGGCTATAAATAAGGAAATAATGAAAGAAAATAAAAAAAAAATAATTGGAGTTAAGTTATTTAATAAACGTCTGACAGTTGGGGGCTAAATATGAACATCAATAATGTAATTGGTTTTTGGAATGGAAATTATAAGCATTGTATTGAAAATATAACATACGTATGCAGGTATAATAAAGGGAGTTTATAAATTCAGACAAGATTTTAATTTGCCACCATATGTGCAAGGGTTAGTAAAAATGGAGCAAAGCTTTGTCATTATAAAACGATATTTAAAATATAATGAAAGTTTGGCGAGCAAATTTCGAACAAAACCATTATACGAAACACATATTCAACTTGATGGCTTATTTGATCTCCAATATTGACGCATTTGGATTTCAGACACTCATGTGATTTTCAACACTCGTGTCACTCTTTTTGGTGGGGATTTTGTGCTAAATTTTGGTCATACATTGGATGATATTGATGTTAAAGTCATGTGGTTTCCAGAAAGCGGTGTCATGCAGTCCGTGTAACTGTATGACATGAAGTACTTCCTGGTCGTTACCCAATAATAGATACAATTTTGTAAATGTTATACATATGCAGATGACGTGCACTTACTGGCAGATGATAAGGGACGTGGTGTAGATTTTTTGGAACGGAACGTTAATGGGGATTTGAGGCTTATTAAGGTATCAGAAAACTTAATCAATGCATGACATGTTTTATTATTAATCTTCTGCAATGTGATTTTGAAAGTTTTATTGACCTTAGAATATTGTTGCAATTTAATAAGATTATTAAATTTGGGAAGCCAATGTACCTTTTAACAGATTTACTTTTGACTTGTTTACTAGAACTAGTTCATTAATTATGCCTAGACATTCTTCCCAGATTACGAATAGATCATTTGTATTCCAAGTTACAAGATTATGGAACTCTATTGTACCTTTTTCGTATTCAATATCGAAATTTAAAAATATTGTTTTGGAAAATCTATAGACGGTGGCTGTAAACATTTACCATAATCTAAATTGTTTTTTTTTATTACTTTTAGTATTAAACATTTGTGCAATAGGGGCGTTAAAGTTATATATACAGAAATTTTTTAATTTTTTTATATTAAATTATACTTTTGTATTTGCCATATGAATAATCTGGATTAATTAGGACCTAAGGGCTTACAATCTAAATAAAATAAAAAGAAATTAATCGTAGAGTAGAAATCACTCTGAATTGTCATGCACATTTTTAAGAGTCAAAAAAGACTCATAAGTATCTCGGTTTTTTTTAAAACAAGACACTGTTTTGCACCATTTTCATTCAACCGAAAATTTAATACAACTCGCACGTATCTTCTTGATCACGTGCTAGAGAGGGCTAAGGAGTTTAAGGAACTTGTTCCCTATAATCACTGTTTCTTGTTATCTATCGACGATCCTGTATCTCATTTTTATAGTTTTAGTTTGCCAACACAATGATGTGCTAGACTATAAACTATACAGTTTGTTGATACTCCAATCCGAGTTTATCAATTCCCCATAATGTTGGTGCTCCTATTATCTTAATGCGGAATCTCAACACTCCAAATAATTAAAACGAAAAAGGAAACAAGTTACCTCAATCCAGTTTTAATCTTATGAAGTAATGAGAGCCATTTAACCAAGATAATTTCCATAATTCAAACTATAACTATAACCAGTTAAATTTGAAATTATCATTGACCGTTACACATTGGTTGGTTGGTTTACGTGGTAGTTCACTACGTGCGAACACTTAAGTAGAGTCGAAGGGACCCCGTTTTAAAAGACCACACCACTCGTCAGATTTAATGTCGTATACAACATACTGTAGCTAATATGTTTACAAAAAGTCGTGTCTTGCTAGACCCAACCTGTAGCTGTGAGATATCTTAGTAGGTCATTGAGTTTTGACCTGGCTACCTCGCCAAGGTTGTTCAATGTATAGTTTCCCATGAATTTATGTCTCTTGACACTCAGGGCTGGGCATTCGCAGAGAAGTTGGAAAATCGTTTCCTTTTTTTCCCTATCCTTACAACTGCGACAATGGTCGTTAAAAGGGAGTCCCAAGGCGATTTGCGTGCTTGCCTAACATCCAGTGTCCCGTTAATACTGCCAGCAACCTTGATATACTCCTTCCGACCGTTACACATAGTAAATCACAAGAGAAATGTTGTTGTTGTGTGTGTTTCCTTCTTCAACGGACTGGTAACCCAATAAAAATAAATTGAATAGCATTAAATCACACGATCTAGGTGATCAATTATGAGTATAATTGTTTTCCGGGCTGTATCACAGTATCACATTAAGAGCATATAATTTTGGCATTATAATGTAAAGATATTGAGCAAAATCTGATGTGGGTTCCCCAAATCCCAAATTAGGCATTTTTAATGATTTACAAAGCATGAATGTTATTGCAAAAAACGATTTAACTGGAAATTCAGCACCATCTTTTTGGAAAAAAAACATGAAAAGTTCGCTTCACATTCGTAGGTGGGGTGTTGGTGCGACCTAATAATCAGTGTTTACAAGTTTTAAAGTATTTTTTTATGTTCTCGAACTAAATAAATTTCATTTCCGTTTTTCTTTTGTTTTTCTTGCTAGTTGTTCAGAAAATCGATAAATTTTTATATGCACGTCTAAACATGCTAAATAAAAAGTAAACACAATTTTATAATCTGACACAACGAAAAGAACAACAAAATAAAACAATAACACATGGAAAATTTCTCTTGGCTTTCCCAACAATGAAAGTGCAAGTAAAGTACTTAATTTTCGTGGTCCTTTTCTTTTCTTTTGTATGTTATTTCTACTGTTTGCAACTAGAGTAGTTTTATATCTGCTGGCGAAAAAATAATTCCTTTATGACCTTGTTAATAATATTTTTTTGTGTATTTAAGTGCATACATATGTATAACAAGTATAGTTAGTGTAACGTAAAAAGTTTTCGTTGCATACAACTAGGAGGTGTATTTATTGCCTGAATACGAGGGAGGTTTTCATGTTACTTTTTTTATCACTACTATTGCAAGCAGTGCTGCGAGTCCAGCGTTTTTAGCTTCAAAATTTACGTTTTAGCTTTTTCATTCACCACTTATGGTGGTGGAGAGTATAATAAAACAGGCTAAAAAATCCAGAAGCTAAAACATAAATTTGTCATTCCGTGTGTAACACTGAGAAATATTCATCTTAGACCCAACGAAGTGTATATATTTTTGGTCCTTACGAAATTCTAAGCTGATTGAGGCATGTCCGTCTGTCTGTCTGTCTGTCTATGTAAAAGACTCTCACGTCCAAAGGACACAACCGAAATCAACAGAGTTTCCAAAAAACCGTTTATAGTTCTCCTAAGCTGCTTGGTATTAAAAATCAGCCAAACCGGTACAGTAGAACACAAGTTATGGATCAAAATGTAAGACAATCTCCATAAACAATTGATATTTGTAAATATTTTTCTTGCAATTTTTTAAATATATTGCAGATATTCCCATGAAATTTTGTATACGTTTTTTTAATGATAAAAAAAGAAAGTGTGAGGAAAATAGTAAGAATAGGTCCATGATTTCTCATAGCCCACATACAAAAGTCTTCCCGAATACATAAATGCCAATAAAATTGGAATATCCAAACAAAATTCAACACAAATAAGTTTCGTGCAAAACGAAATTTTTTTTAGTTCGGTCTATGTTTGACCATAAACTCCATATAAAGTCCACTTCCAAAATTCATTTAAATACGTATAAAACTGGCATATAAATAATGTTCATGGTGGTCGGCCCATAATTAGTCATAGCTCCCATATAAAGACCATATCCGAAAAAGCCATTTATCTATATATATATTAGCGTGGGGCGATTTAAACATCTTAATGGGCGAATCGCGTTTCTGATTCTTGGGATTCTACTGAGAAAAAAAATCCACTAATACGTCTACGGTGAAAATCGAGCTTGCCGATTATGACTTGAAATTTTTTCTCAGACTTTATTTTTTTTCTTGGGCTCATATTTCGTAAACTATTTGAAATTTTGACTTATTTTCAACAATAAAGTTGTATATTAAATTAAACTTTAAACGAACTTTAAGTTGGTTTGAGACATGGAGGGTTAAAATCATCCCTCTATTTCTCTATATTTACGTTTTTATTTTAAATTTAGCATTAACATGAATTTACATATTTACTAGGATAATGTGCGAGCCTCAACACTTCCCCAATAATTTGTATGGATATTATTTTAAAATTTAATATTTACTTATTTCCTAGACATACACGATGTGCTTTGGTACCCCGTTGTTGTATTCATATTGAAAAATCAATACAGTAGACTCTCTTCTTGTGGACACCTTATTAAAGCGGACTTCTCCCATATACGGACACTTCACTCCTAAAAAAATCTTTGGAATACTTACTACTCTCATAAGTTCCTTAGATGGCCGCTTATGAGAGAGTACACTGTAATTATTATGAATGGGTGGCTTAAAACTACACTCTATTCTAAGAGAAACCCAATTGAAGAAAACAAACATACAAACACAGACTTTTATCGATAAAGTTGTAATCACTCCTGTCGTGAATAAAAATTCCACATGAAATTTGTTCCCTTTTATTTTTTTAACATTGAATTTTAATAGGAAAAAAGTGAAAAGAGAACAAATTTCATGTGGAATTTTTATTCACGATACACAGAAAAAAAATCATGTTTTTTTTTTCAATTAAACCTTTAATTGATTTTAAAATAATTTTCAATTAAAATTTTAATTGATTCAATTACTTTTTTTGATATTTTAAATTAAATCTCATATTTTTTTTTAATTGATGCTATCATTTTGTTTACAAGTCCGATTTCAATTAAATTTTTAATTGATTCCACAAATATTTTAATTTAAACTCATTTTTATTTTTTTCTGTGTAGGGGTGAATATTTATTTAACAATATTTAATCATATTTAATAATATGAAAAAATGGCACTATATAATACAAATTTCACAATCATTATCATGTATGCAATCATGAGCGGCAACATCCGCGTCAGGTAGAAGCAGTTTAGTAGTATCTGATGAAAACGGCTTTTGGTTTTTGTGTACTGCAACTTAAAAAATGGTCACTGTTCAAAAATAACCTATTGAAAACATCTCGATTTGTATCACTTCTGCTGAAGTTCCTCGAATAGTTCGTACGATATAATCTGAAGTGTTTATTTCTCGCCTCGGCGACTTCTGCTGACAATTATCCGATTGACTTTTTATATATTACAGTATTAAACTTCTTAATTGCTGATATATGCCCATCTCCATGACATTTTAAAATTAGCATAATTTTCTATTTAAAAACTGAAGTTTCTCGTCAATGGTTTAGTTTATGATTCAGAATTTTTTGCAGTGACCAAAATATATAGTAAAACTTCGAGTTCCTGCACGCCTTATTCATTATACCCTACACCATAGGGTATATTGGATTTGTGCTGATGTTTGTAACGCCCAGAAATATTGGTCCACCCACCTTAAAGTATACCAATCGGCTTAGAATCACTTCCTGAGGCGATTTAACGATGTCCGTTCGTCCGGCCTCTTGGCTGGCTAGCTGTGCATGTAAATCTTGTGCGCAGAGTACAGGTCGCAATTTTGAAGATATTTCAAGAAAATTTTGTAAGTGATATTTTTTTCGGTTTATTATTATTATTTAACGATCATAAATGTTTATAGTAAATATCCAAAGAAATTTCACTATAAATGAGTAGTAAATGAAGCCATCTACAAATTTTGTGAAGATCGGTCGTAGCTGACATATAAACCCACTTCCAAAAATCACTTTACGGAGCATAACTCTTAAAAATTTTGGTATCCAAATAAAATTCAACAAAAATAATTTCTTATATACAGAAATGAAGACATCTAATTTTATAATGGTCGGTCCATAATTAGTCAAAACTCCCATACCGTAATTCACTTTAACCTCCATAAATCTTTTAAAAAAAGTATTTATATCGAGATGAAGAGCAACATACATGCATAATATGTAATATCTCCCATAAAAACCAGTTTTTTACGTATACTGGTTGCAGGGTATTATATGGTCGGGCTTGACCGACTATACTTTCTTACTTGTTTTCTATTTATATATCTGCTTTTTTACAATATTATACTTTAATTTAATACTTTTATGTACAATGTTAACCAGGTACATTTTTTTTGTTCCAAGAAATGGTTGCTAAAAACTGTTTAATAGGGGTGGGGGTGAAAATCACTTGAAATGATTGCCGATAAAAAACATTCCTCTTTTTTAGCAAGGTAATGAAAGTGGTAAGTGTTAAAAGTGAAGGAAATAACATTTACTTTCAGTAATTCAAAAATCAAAATATTTTATTACACACTTACAGGCAGGCATAAGAAAAATTGCCAGATGAGCAAAAATAGAAAAAAAGGTAAAATTTTCAAAAAATCTGCAAAAATTATGGAGCAAATTTGCCCCAACTTTTTTTCTTTTCTCTAAAGTTAGAAATGCAAAATTTTATTATAATGTATACTAGTATATGTAATGTTACTAAATTCACTTTCTAAAATTCTTCTTTTTTCCAAAATATTTAATTACTTAAGATTTAAGATTTTTTTTTTAAATTTTGTAAAAGCACTTGGTCCAGACTTTTAAACAAAAAAATAATCAATGTAAAACTTTCTTTCGTTTAGCTTCCAGAATATATCATACAAACACATTGAAACTTCCTCTTCACTTGTCTGACTTTAACACTGTCCAGGAACTGCAAATCTCAATTTAAAGTCTTGAAAATTACCAGCTAGATGTAAAATTTTGTTTCCTATCGCGCTGAGTACTTGCGTTTTTAAGATTTCTTTATTATCATTTTTGCCTTTTTGGCCAGCTTTTTGTGTCACATACTCGTCTGTGCGGAGTGTTATTTGGTAGTCTTTTCGCTACTTATAGAAGGCATATTTGAGAAGAGCAATTAGAAGGCCAAATTAAAGAACTGCTAAATAATTAATTTTATTAAGGAAAATATTCTTTATGAATTCAGCATAAGAGTTGAAAGAATGATTTTTAATTAATCACATGTATCCTTGTATAAAGGCACTGCTTCACGCGTACTTTACATTACAAACTTTCATTAAAATACTAAATTCATACACGTAATCTCTATTCATTTTTATTACTCGTATAATAAAGTGAGCAACATAACGATATACAGGAATAACTGCAAAACCATTCCTGTTTGATATTTAAATTATGTTTTGTTAGCAATTTTGAATGTGTTTGAAACAACTTCTAGAACACCTTCATCTTTTACATCTTTTAGAATGTGTAAACAGGTCTTTTATACGGCCTACAAATGGAAGCCCTAGCAATTTTTACGGCTGGGAATAAATATTTATTAACAAACTACTTACTTACATATATTTATTTTTATTTTTGATGTACTTTTCAATTTCATTACATTATGTTAAATTTACTTTTAAATCGAAATTAAAATTTAACTTTTTCTGGTTTTATTTTAAAACCCATTTAGATTCTTTTTTCTTTTTGTAAGCAACACTGCTTACAAGTATGTGTTTTTTTTTGTCTATTCTGTTTATCTGTTTTATGGTTTTTATTGGTTTTGTAATGTTTTGCTTGATGTGGCAGAAGACAATCAACCCATTCAGCCAGCGTGCTCCGTAGTCTGTTGGTATTATTTTTTAATAATGCCACACGTAAAACGTTCATATATTATTACAGATTTTTAAATTGTTATACAAACATTATTTTGTTGCTGACTGCCTGGCTTATTGCTGTTGTTGTTTTTGTTGTTGTTAAGTAAAGAAACAATGGAAAATCTTTTCTATTTGCAAAACAAAAGGAAAAACTTTTGAGAGAAGAAAAAAATCCTAGAGATCGCAAAAACAAAACAAAACAAAAAAGTTTCTCGGTTGCATGTTTCAACCATTTAGTAACACATAATTGACATTGAGTTGGTTGTTTAGACAAAAGATGCGATATAAAATGGAAATTTAATAAGCTGGGTGGTAGAGATTGAGAAAACAGTGGGATATATAATACGCAAGGTCAAGGGTAAATCTGGTAAATCTTTTTAGAAAAAAAAATAACAAGAAAATATTAAAAAACTTTTTATATATAAACAGCAGTTTGAAGAGTTTAAAGAGTAAAAACATAAAAAAATGTTAGAAGTTAAGCTTAAGTTTAATTAAAATCATTAAAAAATAAAACAAAAATAAGGATTTTATTTTCAACATACTGCCATTCATGGCTCTAATTGAAACAATTGGTTTTCAATTTAGGCATTAAATTCAAAATTTTTGGTTTAAATTGATAAACCAATTATAAAACATATGTGCTATTAAGCCCTGTTCACGTAAAACCCGGTCACATAAATGTTTTATTACTATGTAACCAAAAATGTGATTTAATATTTTAAAACCACATATTGATATTTATTGATCATTGAATAATCATTTATTTTTTATACCCTACACCACCATAGTGGGGATTTGGATTTGTGCTGATGTTTATAACGCCCACCTTAAAGTATACCGATCGGCTCAGAATCACTTTCTGAGTAGCTTTAACGATGTCCGTCCGTCCGTCCGTCTGGCTGGCTGGCTGGCTGTCCATGTAAAGCTTGTGCGCAGAGTACAGGTCGCAATTTTGAAGACATTTTGATAAAATTTGGTACGTGATATTTTTTCGGCCCAAGGATGGATGAGATTGAAACTGGTGTAAATCGGTCCATTATTTCACGTGGCCCCCATACAAATGTCCTCCCGAAATTGGGGTTTACTGATCATAAATGCTTGAAGTATGCAAGTATCCAAACAAATTGCATCAAAAATGAGTGGTAAATTAAGACAAATCACATCTGCAAATTTTGTGCAGATCGGTCCATAATTACTCGTAGCTCCCATATAAGGCCCACTTCCGAAAATCACTTTAAAGAGCATAACTCTCTCAAAAATGTTGGTGTCCAAATAATATTTAACGCAAATATATTTCATATGTATGCAAATAATATGGTCTAATTTTATTATGATGGGTCCATAAATCTTTTGAAAATATTTATATCGAGATAAAGTTTTACACATATAATACTTATATTCACAGACATCATGACAATAAATTTTTGGATGATGGGTCCGCAATAGGTTATATCTGCCATATAACGCCCATGTCTGAAAAAACTGTTTTATACATATACTGGGTGTAGGGTATTATATGGTCGGGCTTGACCGACTACACTTTCTTACTTGTTTACAATTCCACTAATTTTAAAAGTAGTGCAATTTTTTTTCACTACCACTAAATGGTTAATGGTAGTGCAACATCAAATTGCACGATAGTAACGCTGAATCGTAATAATCCAAATGGATGGATAATACTTTAAGAACAGAAAGAAATAAAAAAATTTCCTCAAATACTCGGTTCTTGTTCCAAACTATCTACGATTTGGTTATTGAGTTAGTTTTCGAAAACCAGCATCCACATGTATTCTTCTTGCGGTACTTACACACTTTAGCGTATTTCCTGGTTTATTTTAATAATATCTGCCACCAGGTTAAAAATAAAACTTCTGTAGTGTAGCCGTATATTATGTGTACCATGATTTATGGCGCTAATTGAAACAATGTTGTGTTCCATTTCAGCTAACTGCTTTAATTTCTATATTTTTGTTTAATTTGATAAACTAATTACAATACATACATACATATAATACATAGATAACGTTGTTTTTGTGCAACACAAATAAAAGAACCACAAATTTCATTCAATTTATTTAAATAAATTCGTGCGTGAATGTGTTTCTTTTTGTTTGGCTATTGGCGTGAATATAGTCGCGTATGTTTTAACAAATTTATTTTTATTTTATAATCGAATAACAATAGTTTTTGTGTGCAATCATTTCCAAATTATTTTATTCGTTTATATATTTTATTGTGTTTTTTTTGTTCGTGTTATTTTATTAAAAACTATCCAAAACAAATGATGATCCAAGCTTTTGTTAAATGTGGCAATAGGCCAGTGCACAAAGTAAACATACAATAACTAACGGAAAAATTGAGAAATTTTCAATGTTTGTAGAAATATTATGCAAACAGAGATTTTTGAGGCCAAGAACGAACGCAGCCAATTTCGGGTAACCTGTTCTGAAGTGAAGCGTATCCCAAAGAGAGCGTACCGCATCGAACAAAACAAATAAAACAAATAATCGTCAGACCGGCCAGGTCTGGACTATAAGGCAATATGTGGCCGAGTGTTGTCATGGTAAAATATTACGCTTTCAATTTAGTTGCAATCGGATTTCAAAAGCTCATAACAGATAGCACCCACTTGGTGCCTGCAGAGCATTACCTTAGCGCCATGAATAATTGTATTTGCTGTCGATTCTATTGGTTTGCCGGGCTTTACATACGATCTCTTATACTTCTGGTTATCGTAATGGATCCATTTTTTAACAAAAGTAATGATTCGATGCAAAACTGATTTAATTTTTAGCTTTTAAGCAGCTACAACCATTTGGTACTCAATTTCACTGCCTTTGGATCAATCCTCCTGCTGGATAGATTACTTCTTGAAAATAAAAATAATACTGCAATATGAAATAAAAAATTGGTTAAACTGACAATTCACTTGGTTCCTCGCTATGATTTATTTTGTATTGTATTCATATACTCTGAGCGTCAAAATGAAGTCAACACCACATATTATTAAAAGAAAAGCTTAATTATTATAATACAAATAATATTATATATTAATATAGTTATTTTCAAAGAATTGAATTAAAAAAAAAACAAAAGCAGATACAAATGTAGTTGATTTATTGTTAAAATATACCAATTTTTACGCGTCAAAATAATGTAAACAGTGGCATCCTTCTTATGCAAAAAAATACCTGGCATTCCAAAAGTAGTGGCATGTTTCATAATTTATCATTAAAAGGAATTAAGTTGTGATGTTAAGTAGTAAAAAATTTACAATGGGAAACATCAATCAAATCATAATAGACTTAGTCCCAATTTGCACGAAGCAATTATTGAAGCTAAGCTGATAACATTTTAGACATCGGGGTGAGGGGAAGATAAGACGAGTACATACTTGATTCTTTTCTCTTATTTGTTTTACATATGTATGTGTACATAAATGTGTTTATACTCTCAAAGAAAAATAAGAGCGATTTATGCAATAAGTATTGTGCTGTGTGAACACCGAATTAATATCAAGGAAAAAATTTCATCAATCTTTTCAATAGGAATTGCTTCGTGTAAATTGGGACTTACTTAGAAAAGATAAATCCCTGCGTGAAATAGGTGAAATTGTTGGACGTCATCACTGTACAACGAAACTAATTATATACCAGTATATCAAACACAATAACGTAGAAAATTTGGTTGGTGCAAAACGACCAAAGCATATTACAAAATCTGAAGTAAAAGCTGTATTAAGCAAACCCAACATCTAGTAAGCTCGAGTACTATTCGGCCCAATCATGAATAAAAAATCCGCGGGAGTTTTTTATTTTTTTAACATTGAATTTGAATAGGAAACATGGGAAAAGGGAAAAAACTTCTGCAGAATTTTTATTCAGGATTGGGCTGATTAGAAGATTTTTGCATAGAAATGGCCTACACGGTAGAGTGTTAAGTAAGAAGCCCTTTATATCAAAGCACAGCGAAACCAAAAATTTTAATTTTGAAAAAATATATAAACGAGCCGAAAATTTTTTTGGAATAATATTCTTTTCAAGGATGAAGGTAAGTTTGAGATTTTTAGAGGTTAAACTCCCCAAAAATATTGCGAACTAAAAACGAAGCCTTTAGTAATAAATATGTTGCCGAGATGGCAAAACGTGGCGGCGTCTCAGTAATGATCTGGGGAAGTATGGTGATAAAAGAGGTCACATATATAAAATATACAATGAAAAAGGAAGATTACCTCCCTCGACATTAAAAAAAAACTAGTGTAGAGAAATTAGAACTAGCGCAGAACTGGATTTTCTAACAGGACAATGATTCTAAGAATGCCTCCGAAATTGTGAAATAGTGTTTGCTTAATCATTGTCCACACCTCAATCCACTTGAGCACCTGTAATACAGGATAAACGGCACAAAATTTCGCCTGAGATCACTAAAGAACTAGTTGATTGTATGGCTAAAATATTCAAAAACAAAATATTAAATAGAATGTTGTACATAAAATCTGGTAATTTTCCATCAAAATTTAATTATTTCTTATTTTTTTGTTCTTTTTGTTAATAAGTTATATTTCGCTTTAGTTACTTATGCATTATGCAATATATTTTATTTTAAATTCGTACTTGTAGTACATTTTCTTTAAACAATATTAGGTGTTTACTTTATAGTGACGTTCACAGTATATGCATAAATTGTTGCGGTATGTAAATGTGTTTGCATGCATTGCTAATATTACTAAAATTATTATGTACATAGTAACAATAAAAAAAATTCCAATTTAAATTGCATTTTCCATTTCAATATCAGTTGGGACAGCAGCAAAAAACCATAAGCCAGAAAAAACACATTTTCACATAGAAATTTCATTGGAAATGTTATTTAATTTGACAACAGAGCTAAAAATAAAATTAAAACCATCTGGCTTGATAATAAAATAATAAAAGTAAATGTTTTAAAATTGAAAGAAAGCAGTAAAGGATAAAATAATAGCATATGACTTATTAAACTCTTACATTTTATAAAAACAATCTTAATAGGAGTTAGTAATATTGAAAATAATCACCATATTTTTCAGGGTTATTTTAATTGGTTTTATAAAATTGATTTAGCTGGTTTTCAATACATAACTGCTAAGGACAATTGTAATAATATAAGATAAATCTTATAATAATCAGTTTTATATTTTTGAAGTAAGCGTGTTTTACACACACTAACATTTCATAAGTAGCAATATCTTAATCTTAATTGATTTGCTTATTAATTGACCACGACTGTTTGTAAACGAACTATTTAATTGGCATGTAGATATTTGTAGTGCCAACAGAAAAACTTTTTCAATTTAACACAAAGCTAAAAAAATATTTTATTGCTTTACTGCAAGTGTCCTTACCACATGTCCTTACTGCATGTTCTTACTGCATAAACACAAACAAGTCTCTTTCATTACCCTTATTAAAAACTTATTTAGAATTTAATTAAGCTTCTATTTTCCTGCTTTGAATTCATTTGATATTTCTTTAGATTCCCTAAAGAAACTTTATTTTTTCTATCAAACAAAATAATATTGCACACTTACCCTGTACTGAATACATACATATAGTATATACATGCATTCATACTTTTAAAAGCCTGTATCTGTCTCACAAAATTTATAAAAGATTTTTTTCTTAGAGTGTGTGTCTAAGTAAGATGCTTCCACAATTTGTCTTATAAAATAGCAAGTATTACTGACACTCTATACATACTTGACTTTTTCAGCACTACTTTGACACTATTAAAGTCATCATCATGACAGTTTATAAGCTTTACAAGTTAAGCTTAGAAACTGCAGCAGCAACGGCGACAACTGTAACTGCAACTAGTATGCAAAAACAAAAGGAAATTAAAACAAATACTACACAGAAAGAAAAATGGAGTACTAAAATCTAGTATTCTATTCTCAATTTTAGCCAGAATACGTACTTGAAAATTTAAGTACGTTTATACTACCATTTACTTAAATTAAGTAAAAATCGGGATTAATTTGAAAAACTAACCCTTATATCACTTAATTCAAGTATAAATTGCTCAAATTGACTAAAATAAATGTTGATTTGAGTACAAAACAGGAATAAATAAAAAATAACAAGTGTTTTGCTTGAATTAAGTAAACAAAGGGTGAAGGGTGAATTAAAACTTACTCTCTCATGTGCTCTCAATATGAAGTTGTATCATATAATGCTTGAAACAAGCACGTTTGCGCTCAATTTAACCTTATTTATAGGTTAATTCAAGTACGAAAACGAACTTAAATTAAGTTTATAATACCTTAAACAAGTACGCTTTAGGATTAATTCAACTTCAGACATACTTACATCAAGTATGGATCCGTCATTAAATCAAGAAAAAAATTGCTTAAATCAAGTACGTGCTGAGATCATTTCGACCCCAAATAGACTTAAATCAAGTATGGATTCGAGCTTAAATCAAGAAAAAAAATTCTTAAATCAAGTACGTGCTGAGATCATTTTGACAACAAATATGATTAAATCGCGCTAAAATCAACTTTTTCGTACTTGGAAGATTCATACTTGATTCACGTATTTTGTACTCGGTTCAAGTAAAACCGTACTTACCGTACTATTGACCCCTATCTGGCTTGATTCAAGTACGGATTACTTGATTCTTTTTTTGAGTGTATAGTTCAGAACTAAAGAAACCGAGCAAACCTACTTAATTTCATACATACAAATAAATAGAAAATGCTTTTAGCCTTCCTCTTTCATGTCCTTTACTATAGCCATGTTACACTCTTTAAAATGTTATAAAAAATAAAAAAGATACAAAGAGAAAAAAAAACAGGGCTCACATGCATACTCAGCCACACTTTTCTCTACACACATTTCGTAAAGTGTAGTTAAACAGTTGTTAGATAAAATTGAATGTTCTGTGTCACACATTAACTCACACTTAAGGACTCATTCGTTTGTGCAGCAAAGATAGAGACGGATTGGTACAATTGTGGATTTTTGGCTACAATTGAAATTTGTAATTTAAACGTTTTCTAGTTGTTTGTTTTTTATCAACCATGTTGCTTTCTACATTTACCCATCTGTACAATTTGGTCCGCAGTTTTGAGGACCTTTGAAGGAATTTAAAAATATATTATTGGTACATAGTACTATAATACTCTTTGAAATATAACAAAGTACTTTCTTCAACGGAAATGAAATATAAATAATGTAAATATAAATAATGTTAATATAAATAACGTACTGTAATGTAAATGTATAGAAGGTATAAAAGGTGACACACAATTTACGCAAGATTTCAATTAAATATAAAACAAAGTGAGGTTATTTTTATCAGGGATTTCGTTTATAACAAATCAATGCATTGAAATATTATTTATTATTACCCCTCCTAAAAGGGCAAAACTAAACATAAAAACGTGAAAGCCTTTACAATTTAAGTTTATTGATCTTACAACAATAATCTAATTAGCAGTTGTTTTTGTTTAAATCACAACATTTTTCAAGGTGGTTTTTCTTATTTTTTACTAAACAGATTTTGTTGATTTTCAATACACAACTGATTAGGACAATAATAAACATTGTAGCTGAATCTCATATTAATTGGTTTTGTATTTGTGAAATTAGCGAGTTTTACACACACCAGCGTTTTATATTAAATAAATGTAAAATATATGTTTTATTTAAATCGTATGGATTTAGAAAGGGAAAGAAGCCAAACAAAAAATAAAACGCAACAAAGTAACAAAATCGACAGGGGTTGGTGTCATTTCGGTGGCATCATTGGCCCGAACTTTTTAAAAGACGACGAAGGCAGAAAGGTTACTGTGAATGGCTTGCGCTGTCGTGCAATGATTACAAATTGATACACAATTGACAATGAATATTCTTAAATCTTACTTTTTCGGTGGCTAACGGATGTTTAAAAAAAAATTACAAACGATAATTCTCAATTCATGTTTGTTTTTTTTTTTTAAATTTTGCTAATATTTCAATAATCAAAAATTATAAAAAATATAAATGTCAAATACATGTGGTAAAGGTAAAACATAAACAATATCATTACGTTAACATTTCTTCAACAAAAAAATGTTATTTTATTCATAAGATGCTAGAAGAAATACTAACAACAATATATTTTCCTTAAGGTACGGTCACACTTGGCAAATTTTTGCCGAAAAAGCCGTAACCACTAAATAAAATATATGTATTTGAACTTATTTATTTATTAAAAAAAAAACTTCGTGTATTTAGGACAATACACAACAAATATTTAATTTTATTTTATTTGATGCGGTTTTATCTTGCAAAACCCTTGTAAGAGTAAACAAGGTCAAACAAATTTGTGCTAAAACAAGTGGTTACGCTTTTTTGAGTCAATATTTGCCAAATGTGATCGTACTTTTAAATTTTCACATAATATTTAAAATTAGGTAAACCTCTATTTATTATGAACACTTCTATGCATCTACGATTATTTATAGATACCACAAGTTTTGGATATATTTCGGGCGATATGGAATTTCATTCCTTTTTGATTTCTTCCAAATATCGTTTTTGTTTTTAGGTCGACGATTGTGACAGCCACGGCATACTATGGACTTTTTTGCTTTAAAACAAAACTTAACTAGTTTGGACGTGCGCTGGGAATTTTTTTGTAGCATGACTTCCCATAATACCGGCATTTCTTCTCTAACATAGGACAGACTATATAAATATTTCAATATTTCTATGTAATACACAGCGCACATTTTTCATCTATCCAATAAATTGGAACGATACCAAACCAAGAAAACCAACCCCATATCATTAATGAACCTCCTGCATACTTTACGGTTTTTTTTGTTGAGTCAAAATGAACGAAGGTCTTGCCAGCAGAACCAAACAAATTTATCTTCGTTTTATCTGATTCCCCAAATTTACCACTGTACATTATTTTTAGCAAAATTTAATCTATTTAAAACATTGTTTTTCCTCACTTGAAACTCACCTTGGACTTTGGGCTCTTAATCCAGTTTTCTGTGGCATATTTCAAATTGTGCGACTAATAACAGATTTACGTACATGATTTTTTAGCTTCAGAGGTTCAGAATGGGTTTCTTCTGTTTTAACTCATTAAATAATAATCGAACCGTGCCAGTGTTCGCTTCTTGCTTCCAGTCTTTTGGTTTTGGTTTTACTTTTCTGTGAATTAAATTAAAAACCTTTACTTTGAAGTAATTCAACAGTATTGCAATTATACTCATACTTTTCCCTTGTTTTTGAACCTTTAAAATAATTTGTTTTCCAAATAAAGTGTCGTGCTTTGCAAGACCCATTACGAGTATTAACACTATACTCGACTAAAGGCAAATTGAAAACATAAAAAAACGGTTTTAACCATTAACTCTATTAGTTTTCTGTAGAAATAAAATTCTATGAAGTCTTAAATGCAAACTATTTTTTCCAGCAAATTAATATTTTCCATTCAGCATTAAAAATTAAGACGTTGTTTCTTTTATATGTCTTAACGCTAATTTTGTATTTTGCATAAAAATCGATATCCAACTTGTAACATTTCAATTGATTTTAAAATGAATGACCAAGAATTTAAGTCGTTGTCATGAAGAGTCCCACTTTTTCAAAATTTTTTAATGTTTGATCAGTTACATTTTAATTTGTTTTATTCCGATTACCATTTTCCGAAATCTGCTGTACTGGAAACTATAATAGACAAATAAAGACAGCGAGGAGAATATTCCACTTCGATTATGGCATTGTCAAACTGCTTCAGTTTAGTCCTCTAAAACTGAATTTTTGAAAACAACAGAGACATTTTTGTTTAAAATATTAGTTTTTATTGTTTTGTCCCAGAAAACTCGTTTTAATCAGGAATAATCAGTTAATCAGTATATGTATTTTTCAGAATGTATGATCATTCGGTTCATCGCACAGTCCTACAATATAAAAGCCCCCCTGATCCCCGATATCCCCTTAACATTACAAATGAACTCATGAACTAGTAAAGTACTATTTTGTACTGTCTAGGCTACAATTTACAATATCTCTCCCAGAAATGTCCATAACTATACAAACTATAAAATTCTCTTTGCCTGGGTGGGTGTGTTGGTATATCTATGTGCGTATTTATCTGTGTGTGTTGTGTTTGGTACCTACCAACAACAAATACAAAATGACAGATAACACAAATAACCACAATTTAAGTTAAAATACATAGAAATTTCTGTTTAACCTGAAAAGTTAAGCACATAAAAAGTTTTTAAAAACATACAGAAGATAAAGAGAAAAAATTAAAAGAAAACAAGAACATTAAAATAAAGGTTTAAGAAACAAGTATTTAAGTTTGTTTACAAAGAAAATAAATAATAAATCTTATTGTAAATATTAGTATAATGAAAGAAAAACTATTATAACAAGCTGTATAACTCAGGGCTTATTTTAGTTATTGTTGATTAGAATTTTAATTAGATTTGTTGTCAAATAAATAACATTTTGAAATGAAATTTCTTTACATCATTGTTCACACAAAATCCGGTCGCACAAATGTTTTAATATATGTATATGTAGTGTTTGAATTGATTTAAAACACAAATTTCTACTCCATTATTAATATTTAAGAACAACTTCAGGAAGCAACTAAAATTAAATTTATTTTTTGATGGGCCCCATAACTGTTGCATTAAATTTTGATTCATCTGCACTTGCACTGTATACCTATATTAAATTGCTAACAGTTTCTTTTTGTCCAAAACTACAACATTCCTTCGAAAAAGTCCAACATTGTTCAATTGGCCAAAGTTGGTTACGATTGGAAAGACCAGCCAAGAAATTTGGAATACAAAGAATTTGAGGCATTACTCCATTTAGATTGTTGTCAAACTCAACAAGAGCTTGCAAAATCATTGGAAGCTACATCTGCGAGCAAGCAGCATTTATTCATCCAAAAGCTGGGAAATTGGGCACCATATGTATTAAAGCCAAGAGACCGAAATGCTGCTTAAACGCTATAAAAGGAAATAATCATTACTTGCTATGAAAAATGGATTCACTATGATAACCCGAAACGTAAGGGATCATATGTCAATTCAGGCCTACCAGTAGAATTGACACTAAAGCCAAATATCCTTGGCGGTAAGTTAAAGCTTTGTATTTGGTAGACTCGAAAAGCTTCTATCTATTGTGAGCTGCTGAAATCTGGCCAGACAGGGAAAGGGAACCTGCACCGAATGCAACTTCATTAATTTGAAGCGAACATTGGCCAAAAAACGCCCTTCGTATTAAATTACACTTGCCTAGTGTTGTAAAATTTCAGCTTGCAATTTGGACCTCATAAATCCACTAGGTCGCAAAAGGGGGAACCTCATGTATCTTAGTGATCCTATTCACAGATCCGATTTCAACGATTATACTATATATGATATCTACTAGTGAAGTACTAAAAACAACTATATTTTCTCTTATAGTTTACGAGACATTCGAAAATAAAAATATCATTTTTAGCTTGTGTCTGTCTGGTTTTTGCTAGTAGCGGATCTAAATCTTTTTAAATATTTTTGTGGATTGGTAACACTTTTATAAACCTAGTAAACAAATAATTGTTTAAAAATAATCAATAATCAAAAGTTAACTTAAAGTTAAATTGTAAATTTTTTCCATTTTTGCCCTAAAAAGGAACTTCTATTATTTTTACATTATTTAAGAAATTTTTAATAAGACTTATAACGTACGTATTTATATTTTTCAGAAAGCTAACTTTACAGCATATAATTTATATTATTTATATAAAATTAAATTTTATGGCAAACATTTTCAAGTCACATAGTCGATATCTAATAATAAGAACCATTTTTATATGGTCCAATATGCTCTTAAATATTCTGCAAATGGTTTCGATAATCCCGGCCCTTATTAAGACAATATGTCCAATAATCTAAACATTTGTTTTTGGGAATTGTGGGGTATCTTATAACAATTTATAAATTTTGTTTTCATTTTAGTTTTTTGCTCAAAAATGTCCGTATGAATGCAAAGTTTTATTAAAAAATATTTATAAATCCACTGTGAGCAAAAAACCGTAAACTACAAAAAGATAATATACAGCTACGATGAAGTTGTTTTTAGTACTCGAGTAGTAAATTCCATATATAGTATAATCTTTGAAATCGGATCACAAAAAAAAAATATAAAAAATTGGAATCGTTTTAAATGTCTCATATACCAGTACCCCACTTTAGGGACCGCTTGCACCACACCTGGTAGGTTTATAAGAACCAATTTTAAAACTTAAACTCGAGAACACTTTCTCTCTAGGCATGTGAAATTTTATTGTAATTGTACTTAACGTTTGAGGTAAAACTCTTGTCAGCTAGAAATTTTTTTTAGATTTGGGAATAGGTAAAAGTCACTGGGAGCTAAATCAGGAGAATAAGGTGGGTGGTCAAGCAACTCGTAGTTTAATTCGTTGATTTTAGCCATTGTGCGCTAGTGCGTTGTCTTGATGAAAAATTGTTTTGTTGTGTTGTAAGCCAGGACGTTTTTCTCTAATTTTTACATTTAATTGATCCAAAATGTTGCAATAGTACTCTGAAGTTATTGTTTTACCGTTCTGCAGATAGTCAATCAATAAAATACCTGTGAAGTCTAAAAAAACTGTTGCCCTAATCTTATCAGCCGATTGAATTGTTTTTGCCTTCTTTGGGGCTCTTCCTCCAGCTTCACTCCATTGCTTGGATTGTACTTTTGTCTCTGGAGGATAGTGGTGGATCCATGTCTCATCAACAGTTTTTCTTAAAACGATCCAAACAAGCTTGAGAAATTTTCATTCTTATGCGTTGTTGGTCGACTGTTAACAAATACGGCACCCATTTTTCAGAAAGCTTTTTCATCTGTATTTCTTCATGTAAAATTAATTGGACTGGATCATTTAATACCATATCATGCATGTTGGCTACAATTTCTGTTGTTGTTGCTGTTTTTAGACGTACACTACTTAATTCATCCTCAATGCTGGTACGACCACGTGTAAATTCAGGAGCACTTTCATCGAACACATTCATCATATCATTATAAATTTCTTGTCGCGATAAACCATTTTTATTTAAATATATAATGACGCCACACATTTCTAATTTTTCCATTTTAAAAAAATAAGTCTTCCAGTTTCCAAAGTGCGACTTTATCTGAACAATACTTTATAATACTCACTAATTTTTATATCAAAATGCCAATGCCATAATTTCTGTGTTTATTATGAAATAATGTTTTCTTCTTATTTTCAATGTCATAACTGGAAATATTTCTGATATTTCCACTGTTTTTTTTTTACCAAAATTTATAACAATAGTAATTTTATTTTATTTTCATTTTATTTGCAGGTATGTGTCTTTTTGTATTGTGCAAACATTTGCCAACAATTGAGGTAATATTTATTTATTTGTTTATTTTTCTCATTATTTTTTTTCGTTTACATTGATCTCACAGCAAAGAAAAAAGGGTTCATGTCATTTTGCAAAACCCTTTAAGCCTAAAAATGTATTTGAACACTACAATTAATCTCTTGGAAATTCTTTTAAATTCGTTGCTATATTACTTCAAAACTTGTGTGTGAGTTTGATCAACCAGCTCTTAGTTTAAAGCTCTTGAAAATCTTCTTATAAATTTTTGGGTTATTTCCATATAAAATTGCAAATATAAAGCATGCAAAAAAACAAGAAGAAAATAAGGAATAAAACAGTATGTTTTGGTGTATCATGGCATAATATCCTCTTCCGTTAGATTATCCTCTAACAATTTTATCTCTCTCAATTTCCACCTTATATTTATCTTAAAGTGTGTAAGTAAGTGTGTGTTAAGCTTTATTTATTTTTCTTTTCCATTTTTTTGTTTGCCCATTCAAAGCCGTAAAAAAGCAAAAGAAAGAAAAAGATTTATTATCGGTGCTTTTTTTTTTTTTTAAAGAATTTTGTGTGAGTGTTAAAGAAATTTCTGGTTATTTTCTTGGGGGGTGGGGGTGGTGTAGGGGTAGGCAAAATAATTTCTTAGTTTGTCTTGTCACTGTGTTTTCTTTGCCCTTGTCTTTTGTAGAACACAGTTTTTTATTTGCTTGTTTTATTAGTCAAAGGATATTTTTTAATAACACCAACATCCAACAACTAAAAACATCCAATATAAATACCATTTTATTTTCAATTTCTCCAATTCTCTATCTTTCAATGTTTCCCACTGTTTTTTTTGAATTTCCTTGGGAAATGTTTCGTTTTAAAGACGATGAAAATGGTACTTTTTTCGGGCTTAATGTTACCAACAAACTGTACAAAATTTATGCGACCAGATTGAATGCTTTAATACATATCTTCTTTAGGCCGACCATTGCTGTGAAATGAAAGTTTGATCCAAAGGTTGTTAAAGTCACCATAAATCATCGTCAGAATCAGGTGATTTATGATGATCTTATTTGGAATATTAACACAAAGGACAATCACCTGGGTTCTAAAATGTGGAAGTGAAATTTTCATTAAGTTTGTCTTTTTAATTTTGTGAAAATTATTTTAAAAGTAAAATATAATTTCCAGTTTGATTCACTTGTCTTTCAGATCGCTCTTTGTCAATTTCAAACAAATATCACTGATGAATGAACAAGTTTTTGAAAAGTTAATAGGAAGGTATGAATGCTTTTTAAGGTTTCTCTAGAACTAGTTCGGAAGCTGGCCATTTCGAAATAGTATGAGAATGGTTCATAAGAAAGTGTTTTTGCTTGGGAAAGCTTCTCTGGAACCACCTCTGAAATATGTTCAAATATGTTAAAATCGTCACTAGTTTTGAAGATTTAAGGTGGCATATTTTTGTATCTAATCAAGATATAAACTTGCATAAATATTTTTGAATGATATCGGAAATTAATTTGTCTGAATAAGAAAATTTAGTTGAGGAAAAAAAATATTTCAAATTGTTCCCGAAATTTCTAAATTTAACAAACTTTTTATAAACATAAACATTCAACAAATATTTAATATGTATTGAAATCTTTATTTATTAACATAATGCAAAGAAATTTTCAACATATGTAGATTAAATAAATATATAATTTTAAATAATAAATTGTAAAAAATTTTAACAAAAGTAACAAGCAAATCCCACAATTCAAAAAAAAAAAAAAAAAATGGAATGCAGAAATGGTGTTTTTTTTTAAATTTTGCTCATAAGCTCCATATTTATTTTGGAGCTGGTAAAATATTTTAACGATTAATAAGGAATATTTGGAGAATCGAAAAGTAGTTACTTCATATTACTTTTTCATTTTTACAGGAGAAGCAAACAATTTTATAAAATAAAGAATACTTCAGGATAGAAACAATTGATGGAATTTGGAGTTGAAAAATAAATATTTATTAATATTATATTTGTTACGTTCTTTTGTATTTGTGTTTTATTTTTAACAAAATTGAAATATATAATTTTTAAATTCCTTTTAATAATGAAATACTAAATGCATTTATTTCATTTCTTTTTAATTATTATCTTTTTTTTAAGTGAGAATAATAATGTTATAATTTTAATAATACAAAACACAATATTTATGAAATTCAAGTTCATAAAACATTAGTATTATGGATGCCAAACGGGACTGGTTTTTCAAATCCCGGGATTCGGGATTTCATAATGATCCCGAAATCGAGATTTTCGGGACTTTTCGGTATTTTAGGGATTTTTCTTTCATATCAAAACAAATTGGTTTATAAATAATAACAATTTATTTCAAAAAGTTTTTTATATTAAATATAAATATGTTTGAAAACAGAAATTTTAAATTGATTAAAAGTTTATAAACCATTGTTAACGCCAAAAACCCTAATTCTGGTTTGGCCTTAATATTAGTGATGAGCAAAGTTGTCCCCCTTTGTATCATCATATATAAAAGCTGAATTATGCAGAAATCTCTTTATCTCTTTTTCTCATAATGTCTAAACGCTGTGCCAAACAGGTCAAAATGTTCAAAATGCGGTTTCCGGTATGAAAAAATAATAATTTGACTTCTTGTTAATCCAGCTCCCACACAGAAAGGTAATCCTGATTCAATAAATTCCATATTATAAATCCTAATATCTTGTTTTCTTTCTCTTTTCTTACGATTTTTTATTGGGGTTTTGTTTATGATAAAAAACAAAATACGCTTAAATATTTTGTTTACCGGCGCCGAGAATAATTTACTTTTCCATCCAGATTCCCAAAAGAAGCTTTGCACACAAACAACCATTAATAAATAAAAAACATAATAATATTATATTGAAATGTTAGATTGACAAAAATAATATGTCATTTTGCCTTTAATTTCTATATTAATTTAAAAGTAACAGAATATTATCGATCGATAAAGCATCTTAAAAATATTAAGGTATCTATAGTAAAGATAATCTTGATTTAATTTTGTTACCAATATATGAAGCTTCATATGAAGCTTATAAAATAACTGCCTTTAATTAAAAAAATTGAAGATCGTACGGTTAATATGATCCATGTTTTAGCATATGATCCATAGCGAAAAATTTATTTTCAAACTGATAAAAAAGATGATTATAAGGTTCTTCCCCAACGAGCAGGCAAAAAAGTATAAAATTACCCGTCATAACTTCTGGAATCCTGAAAGAATAAAAATTTCTAAAAAGAAATGGCAGCATTTGGAGGACCTTAAATAATTGCTTCTTTCGGACTGTCATATTAATTTTTGTATACTAATCTTAGGGACGCCAATCCCGAAAATCCCGGGAATTCCAGGATTTGACAAATCCCAGGATTTTCGGGAATTTTACAAAAGTATGTTGAAAAAATAAAGCTGAAAGAATTAAAATTAATTTTGGATTGCCAAACTCCATCGCACATTTGATATTTCTACGGTTTTTTGAAATTTGGAAATTCCTATATAAAAAGCTTTAATTGATTTAATCCTTCTTTGCATGATTTTTTCTTTATTAGTGAAATAAATCAAGTTGATATAATTCATGTTCAAATTTAAAGGAAAAATGGGTAAAAAAAATCATAGTATATATTTATAGCATAAATTTATCAAAAAACAATATTATGGAAATTTCCATAATCACGCAATGTTACATCATAGGCTTAGTACTAAATAGAAATAAAAGAGGGCATTCAATGTTACGATGGAAATTTCCACCATTATGCAAAGAAGGGTTAAAACCTCAAGCGATGAAGAATTTGTTTTACTTAATCAAATAGTTGTCATTTTAAATCCGGTTAACGTAACAGACAAAGCTCTTTATCACAGTGATATAAATCGCTGCACTTTATTTATGCTCAAAGAGATATCAAAAAGTTATCTGGTGAAATCTCCTTCTAAAAGAATCGAAGAGTCTTGCTTAGGAACAGCTTCATAATCAAGAATATAGTCATGCTTAAGGTGATGAACGTAAAGAGGAAATTAGTTATTATGGCTGTTCTTTATTAGGTCCACAAGTTGTGAGGGTAAATTTATTTTCTGTTTTTTTTTCAATGCTGGCTTTGTTATTTAACACTTCAAATATTTTATTTTCATTTCTTATCCCAAGTTTGATGATACGTTCATTTGAATTGAGAATATAATACACATATTGATACGTTATTTCGAATTATGGCTATAAAAGCGTTATATTTGGTCCTAAAAGAGACACGAATAATAATTAATCAAAAACTCGATTTTGATTTTCTTGCTATATACGTCTGGATTTTCGAAGACGATATATAGGGGTTTTCAACTGTTATAATCCCAGCTCTGGATTAATAGAACTGAAAGTTAAAATTTTTATAAAAACTAGGTCAATTTTGGAACGGATTAAGGGCTACATAATTTGAAAATTGGAAATGTTTCTTATATTATAATGATCTCTGCAATGATACCTTAAAGAAAATAAATTTATAAAATTTGTTATCTATTCTTTAAGAAGGTTTTTGTTTTTTTTTTTACCAAAATTTTAATGAAGAATTTGAATTTCGTATTAAAATCATTTATTTTTGGACTTGGAAAATATTTTGCTTAAAAATCTTTTGGGTCTAATGTAAAATTTTATTGTTTAACTAAAAAAAAATAAATTCGAGTAAAATCGATATTTTAATAAAACGTATCGGGGTTTGGCAGAATTTTTAAATTTGAATGTTTTTGTTTTGTCTGTAAAAATCAAAGAGCATAGTTTGAATATCAAACTAAAAAGAAAATCATCTTGTATCTATGGTAAAATTTAGTATTTCTAGAAACTCTTCTTGGAGCCATGACTCTTGGGGACCTTAAATACGTTGAAACGAACGGTCTTGGACAAGGGATGGCAATATCGCCGATTTCAACATCTCTGAAGCAGGGAGAGCAGTGAGCGCTCATGTTCCTGCAACGTTTTTCGAAGTAATCACGACCGAGAACAATTCTTGTCACTGTAGTTACCATCAATAGCATCACGGAGAATCTTGAAACCCAAACCGATGTCACAGTAACGGCGAAGCAACCGGGCTTAACTTTTCTGTTTAGGTTAATGCCGAATTGTTTTGCAAGGCTTTCTCGTTTTGTTGATCAGCCATATATAATTGCGTTACTTTTTTTTTTGAAAAGGAGATAGTTGAAGAAGTAAATGTGGCGAAAGAAGAAAGCTTTTTATATCACAACTCTGCAATTGTGCATTATGATTGTGTTTAGTGCAGCATTGCAGCGCCTCTGGTGGCGAGTAGGCGCATTATTTTTAAAGCTTGAATTTATAGCCTTTATTTTAATTATTTTACTTCGGTGGCGTTTCAATGCTATACCACGGAAGGAGGGGGCTGTGATAAATATTAGTCATGATAGATAGAAAACTAATAATTATCAGAAACTGCTGTTATTTGAGTGGCAGCGGCTGAGAATCGAACCCGGGCTACAAATACCAACTCATGCTTAATGATCAAATGCGCTAACCAATTAAGCTACAGCAACCTCAAAAACCATGAGATACAAATAGCTTTAAGCGTGTGAACTTTATCTCTTTTCTCTTATCTTAGAAATCGGCTTTACAGTTTCGCATTTGGATAGCTTGTGGAGTCCAACATAAACCGGAACTCTCCTTGTCTACGTTGAGAAATTACAAATTTATTTTCAAAAATTTTTAAATTTATGAAGTAAAATGGATATGAAATGTGTAAATTTGTATTAATCTTGAAATAATTTTAATTAAAATCTTTGTAAAGAGTCTGCAACTTAACGTTGTCAACAAATCCCTCCCATTCCCAAAATAAGGAATATTTTAGTAAAATGATAACACTACAGTATAGGGAACGTATGCAGTTTCAAAAATCAAATTTAGTGTTATGTACCTCTTGTAGCAAATGAACGTTGCTATATCTAAAGCTAGATTTAATAACAATTAAGTAAAAAAATTTCGAAGAATTTTGCTGTTTACACGAGTTTGAAGCAATTTTGAAGAAAATTTCAATCGTGTATATCTAGCTTAAGTTGAGTACATATTAAATTACAAAATAACAATACCAGTTGTTTTTTGGTACCAAACAGTTTTCAATGTTATCTATTTTATTTTATTTTATTCTTTATTTTTGTTGTCCGTTGCCTTTGAGCTTTGTTTTCGGATGAAAAAAGGGAAATGATTCAATGATTGTGTATGTTTTTGGAAATTTTTCATTTATAATGTGGTTTCTGTTTGTATTTGTCTTTGGGTTATAAGTAGCTTATTTTCTAAGTATCAGTGTGTGTCAACGTTTAAGTGTGTAGTTAAGTGGAAAGATATTTACTTATCCCTTTTTAATATCTTCTACTTACTGATGATTTTCAATTAATTTCACTATACAAACGAATTTATAAATCACAGGCATTTGTTTGTGATTATTGATTTTTATTTTGAAAAAATAAAGCAAACAGAAACTAACGAAGAGAGTAAATGTTACACAAAAAAAAAAAAAAAACACACACACACACCATATTTATTTAATAAAGAACAGTTTTAATCATAAAAATTAGTTAAGAATAAAATTAATTTCTAATAAGTCTTAATTGAAAATAAATTATAATTAAATCTCTACTCAAAAAAATATTTAATTACTCTTAAAATAAAGTAAATGGAAGTCAATTAAATATAATAGAATTTGAAGTATATGAAGTATTCAAACGTTGAAATTTAAGCTTCAAAAGCTTAATTGTCTTTTTTCTAAAGATACAACACATACAAACTATACTCATACCTACATATCAAATTTAGAAATTAAACGCATACTTAAACAACAGCGATACTATACCCTCACGCACATCAGCAATTCGTATTTATACGATTGCAAACTTAAGTATGTATGTAGTCTAGATGATGTTACGAGCACATTGTCATTTGCTAAAAATAAAATATAATGGAAATGAAAATTAGTACAACATACATCAACAAAATCTATGCAAAAATAAATTAGAAAACGAAAAAAAAAAGAAAAAAAAACAAAACAAAACGTAAATAAACGTTTTGTTCAATGTGTCCCCCAGCTTAGTTTAAAACAGTTTTATATTCTACTTGTTATATGTGTATGTTAGGTTCTTGCTAAAGTTAATGCAAAAAGTTAAGCCATAATTTAACAACCTACAAAGTTACGCATGTGAATGACGCTCTCTTGTTCTCATTATGTTTTCCTGTTCAAATAACAATTGTGAAGCTACTAGAGTTAATATTCGGCGAAATAAACACTATCAGTCACACGAAAGAGTAAATTGTTAGAAAATCTTTCAAATCTATTCCATATGTAGCCTATGTCTAGTCTAGTCTATGTCTAGTCTATGTCTAGTCTATGTCTAGTCTATGTCTAGTCTATGTCTAGTCTATGTCTAGTCTATGTCTAGTCTATGTCTAGTCTATGTCTAGTCTATGTCTAGTCTATGTCTAGTCTATGTCTAGTCTATGTCTAGTCTATGTCTAGTCTATGTCTAGTCTATGTCTAGTCTATGTCTAGTCTATGTCTAGTCTATGTCTAGTCTATGTCTAGTCTATGTCTAGTCTATGTCTAGTCTATGTCTAGTCTATGTCTAGTCTATGTCTAGTCTATGTCTAGTCTATGTCTAGTCTATGTCTAGTCTATGTCTAGTCTATGTCTAGTCTATGTCTAGTCTATGTCTAGTCTATGTCTAGTCTATGTCTAGTCTATGTCTAGTCTATGTCTAGTCTATGTCTAGTCTATGTCTAGTCTATGTCTAGTCTATGTCTAGTCTATGTCTAGTCTATGTCTAGTCTATGTCTAGTCTATGTCTAGTCTATGTCTAGTCTATGTCTAGTCTATGTCTAGTCTATGTCTAGTCTATGTCTAGTCTATGTCTAGTCTATGTCTAGTCTATGTCTAGTCTATGTCTAGTCTATGTCTAGTCTATGTCTAGTCTATGTCTAGTCTATGTCTAGTCTATATCTAGTCTATGTCTAGTCTATATCTAGTCTATGTCTAGTCTATGTCTAGTCTATGTCTAGTCTATGTCTAGTCTATGTCTAGTCTATGTCTAGTCTATGTCTAGTCTATGTCTAGTCTATGTCTAGTCTATGTCTAGTCTATGTCTAGTCTATGTCTATTCTATGTCTATATCTAGTCTATGTCTAGTCTATGTTTAGTCAATGTCTATTCTATGTTTCTGTTTGTAATTGCATTTAGTTTCACTTGTTTTTTGGATTTTTTATATTATTTTGATTCAACCATTTTTATTGTTGTTACGTTTAATATTTATATTGTCGTAAAATAGTAATTGGAACGTAAACGAAACTTTGTTTTATGTTGCTGCTATTGTTATTTTTTGCTAAAGGATTAATTGCCGTAATAAGGCAAAAACCGTAAAATGAGTTTTACATAGAAGCAGAAAAACAGTTGAATGAAAAAATTGCAATTGTTTGCAAACCGTTATGGAGATTGTTTTTTTGTGGGATTTGTTGCACAAATAAATTAAAAATTGGACTAATTTAAAAGCATTAAGGACGTTTGTTGAATGTGTAATTAAATATTAATTAAAATAAATTTTTAAATATTGTTTGCTGTAAAAAAACTAAATTAATTGAATTGCATGGAACGATAAAAGCTCTACTAAAGTTTGGATGAATTCACTTGCAGATGATATATCATGCTTTATGTATACGACTAACGATAAGTGACAATTGAGTGCAAATGTAGTAGAAATTATATAAATTATCTGGTTGTGATTAGACAATCTAAAACTCTTGTAATTGGGTTAATAACTGGTCACGGGAAATAATTGTTTTTAATGTCAAAAGTTAAATTAAAGTAGTTTGGAAAATTGTGTAAAATTTTTGGAATTCTGAAGCCAAAAATTTGCAGCAATAACTAATTTGAATAAACATTTTTATATATATTTTGTGCTTTTATTGTATTTTTATGAAGTAGAAAAACATGCTCTAATTTATGGCTACAATAACAGTCATACATAAAATTTGCTTTTCTCACAGGTGACGTTGTGTCTACCTCGAAATAAAATCTTGTATTTCATATTCATGAACATTGTACAAGTCTTTGAATAAATAAATATACAAGCTCTCTTTTGTTCTACAACTAAATGTTTATGTTGTATTAAAATGTTGCATGCTGATGTTGTTAGTGTATTGTTGCTGGTGTTGGTACGAATATTTGTGTGTTGCATGCTTAGCTTGCCAAAAACAGTTTCTTGCGCTTCAGTGGTATTCAAAATTGTGGTACATGCAACTAACCAACCAACCAACCAGCCAGCCAGCCATACAACCAGCTCTTAACTAACTCTAGTCTTTTCTATGAGTTGTACATATATTTATAATATACATATATATATATTGCATGCATATTTATGTTTTGTTTTTTCTTGTGCAAATCTTTTATGCAACATAAATATATATATTTGGTATTTTTATTATTTTAGTCCGGCTTTAAAAACAGTACACACTAGAAAAACTAAATTAAAATGTTTCATGCCAACTCACAGCACTTGTGTGTGTAAAAATTTTTAGTTTCCATAGATGTGCGTGTGATTCAATATGCATTTTAACATACATACATTCAGTACATATGGGGTGATTCATTTAGATACTTTTTCATTTGCCGCCCAGATCGTGTGATACCTCTGTACATTCTTCTTTGGGATTATGTTCAGCCAATGAAGTGATACGTCATTTATTGGTAGCAATTCTAAAAAGAAATGGTCGAAAATTAGACCCTCCGAACAGAATTCTGAATGAAAATAAAATGTTAAATTTAAATGTAAATGTTTTCGAAATCCAGTTCTATTTTAAGTTTTTTATTTCGAATAAAAAAAATTGTATAAATTAATCATTCCCTACTAGACATATTAGGGTAGCCCTTTATATTGGAATGACATTCATATGTTCATAAATCTAGTCAGCGAATAGTCAGAGGGTTAACATTCTGATATATAGACTGGTCATAAAATACATAATTAATTTTGGTCAGTCAATCAATCCATACTTTGATTTCACCATTTTAGGCTGCGAAAATATTATTTCTTATTTACATTGAAAGTTGCCTCGCATAATGTTAATAAGTAAAGATTTTGTTACATATTGTATATTTGTTGAATCTCTGAAAAACACAATTTTTATAAACGTTTTGATATATTTGCAAATATCGGCAACAATTTGACATATAATTTTTCTAGACTTGATGCTTTTACTTAGATAAAGTACTTTTTAATCTTGCCTTAAAAGATTCAAGTCAATATCTCAATTAGCTTCAAAACTTATGCAAAATTTTAAAATTCTTTCCCAAATTTGACAATCATTCTGGTGCTGGTGGCATGCTTATGTTTTTTTTTATTCCACAAGCCTTAAAGTATGGTCACACATGGCAAATATTTGCTTAAAAAAGCGTAACCCCTTGTTTTAGCACAAATTTATTTGACGTTGTTTACTCGTATAAAAGTTTTGCAAGATCAAACTGCGTGAAATAAAATAAAACAAAATATTTGTTGTGTTATCTCCGAAATAAACGAAGAGTTTTTAATAAATAAACGAGTTGAAAAATAGTTGAAAATTCGGCAAATATTTGTCAAGTGTGACTGACTGTGATAGAATGTAACATTTTGTAAAAATATATTAACATACATAGGTCTTATCCTTATTTGATAAGTGAAGAATATTATTTAAATGTCATTTCTTTATTGCTTGATTTAAAAGAAACATGGCCTGGCACAAAAGTATCAAATGATCCGTTGTGACGTTTTTTCCCTTTTCGAAACAACAAAAAATCTGTTTACACTGTGACTTGAAAGTACAAATAAAATACACAACCTCTAAACGTTAATCATATTTCCCAATTTTGTGTTTGTTAATTATATTAAAAAAAAATTTAGACCTGGTAGCACCTACAGTCTGGAAAGTCCAATATAAGGATCATCCTAATAAACATATATTATTTGTTTTAGTTGTTGTAGGGCTGAGTTTTTGGATTCATGTATTTGTGCAATGGCAAACCGTAGTGATGTTAACATGAGTTTTGTTTTTTATGTATATACGTTAGTTTAAACTCATAATTTCCATACCCAAAAGGCTAGAAAATGTTGGCTATTGTGTTTTATTTTTGTAGTTACAACTCTTGTAATTTCTTTTTCTTTTTTTTTGTGTGTGTGGCATTTCAAAATAAAACTCATTGTTTAGACATTTCTGAACACGAGTACTTTTTCAAGAGGATTCTTTTTCACATTCACTTCAAAGTTAAATTAAAAACTCGAATTATTTTGAAACTCTAAATTTAATTTAGAAATATTCAGCTGCTGTGAAACTACGCAAAATGTTTAACATAATGACCATTCATAATTTTTCATTACATTTCAGTTTGGCTTTTACTTTTTAAGACAGCTTGTCAACATTGTTTCATTTTAATTGTTTTTCTAATAAATGTGCATAAAGTGTTAAGCTGTAATGAAAACAAACATAGAAATACTGAAAATGAAAACAATAAAGAAAAAAACAAAAACAAAAAAAATATAAACCTCATACGCATCGTTGAACTGTTGTTAGCGTCACCAAAAATTAATATTTTGTAGCAGCAAAAATAACAATAACAAAGAGCAGCAACATTATCATCATCGCCATCACCATCAACTACATTGTCCTTGTTGACATCGTCGTATGCAGGGTTGCTAATACCAGCTACTTTGCTTGGTGTGGAGGTGGGGAAACTACTTTACAACTGCTACCGCACACTAATAATTGCCACACACTGAATATATATATATATATATATATATATTACAGTGTTGGGCAAATATTAAGAACAATTCTTCCTAAGTCATATTTATTTTTAATTCTTCAACAACTATGACAGTTCAGTGTGCTAAAGGAAAAACTTAACTAACATTAATAACATTACTTTACCACTTCTTTAGCAAACATTTTTAGTTCACTCATAAACGCAATATATTTGCCTCCGATTTATTTACAACTTCCTATCAATCCAATTTCAGCATATTTGAAATTCCATTAATTCTTGATTTCTGCCCACATACCGTTTTTGCTTTTAGGTATATAAATCGCTTATTACATTTTTAGGATTCCCCAAAGGTGTTCAATAGGGTATAAGTCCGGTAATTGTGACAGAAACTCCAGAACACGAACTTTGGTTTGCTTAGATCAAAATTTAATTGTAGAGTGATTCATTCAGCCCTTTTTTAATTTTAAATTAAACACTTAACTAAAAAAATACATTTAAATGTCGAAATCTTTTTTTATTTCCCGAAAAAACAACCTTTGACATTTACTTTTTAAAAATAATTCCATTCAAATGTTGGCCGCTACTAAGCTGTAGAAGCTCCATTCGGCAGAATAGATTTTCGGTTACTCTTTCTTGCATTGCTAGCGCTATCTTGCGAATAACGACTTTTGACTTTACAAAGGAACGGGACGTTAAATTAGCTGCTCACCAAAATTATTTTCCAATAAAGTCATTGTTTATTTCACACATTTCTCATGCTGTTTTGAATAATTTGAACACGTGAGTTTGGTGTGAGCCTTACCATGATTAATTGTCAAACAATACTGAATAAAAATAAGCTGCCAGTTTGACACCAACTAAAAAAAGTGAAACAAAAGAAATTAGGAAATGGATCAGTCATTAGGTTTGGATGTGTGCTTGGTATCATTGCTCTGCCTAAATTCCCATAGGAGCTGCATTTCTTTATTGTCACAGGTTTTAGTGTTTGATTTTGCAATATTTCTACGTTATCCAAAGCTCACATCCTCCATGCTGCATGTATACCTCCTCCTAATGAAGACTCATAATTTCCTCCATGCTGCCTATAGATGTTTCTTAGCAAAAAACAAACTATTTTTAACATTTTGTTGGCTCAATAAAGATACCTTCCTCATACCTTCCTATGGGCTTCTAATCCAGCTTAATGAAGCCAATTTCTAATTATGCGACTAATAACAGATGTACTAAAATCAATTTTGAGCTTTTTAGATGAACAGCATGGGTTTCTATTGCTTTTACATATTAAACACACGGGTTTAAACCGTGTCTGCCTCATGTCACTATTTTTATTCTCTGTGATTTGCTTGTTTTCAAAGCTTGAAGCTTTTTAAATAAATTGCATTGCTTTGGAAGGCCCATTATTAACTTTTTTCTGGACTAAAGGTAATAGAAAACATAAGGCAACATAGATAAATTAGTTTTAGTCTGACAGGCGGCCATCCAGATGCACAACTTATTTGAGTCCATTAAGTTGGTCCGTTTGTCTTGAATAAAAATATAAGAAATGGGGACAGAGGTAGTGATGAAATCATAATGGTGAAAATACATCTGGGTAAAGAAAGAAGAGGAGGATAAGAAGAAGCCATTGTAGATTTTAACCCTGCTACTACGTTTAGGGTCTTTTGATGACCCAAGTCGTATTTCACATTGCATAACTTGCAAAAAAAAAACGTGTTTGTTCGTCACACCGACACACAATCACTCTAACGTCGATATATTGCATTGATCACAAGCCTTAAAAATATTTTTAAAATGTACATATTTGAATTTTCTCAATAAAAAAATGTTGGCTCAAAATATGACCCGAACAGGGTCAGGGTTAATCCAAGTCTTCTTTTATAATTGACAAATTTTCAGTGTCCAGAAATCATTGCAGTCTAAACAGATATTCGTTTAAGATTTAATCCAAGCCACATTAATCTTCTGATTATGAAAGTGCAAGCTAATTCGCTACATATATGCAGTATCATAATTGCCTATAATATCTCTAAGTGTGCACCCATATGATTGCAACCAGGCTCGATGTAGTGCATAAACCTGTTAGATACTTAATTGCAGTTTTATTATCAGTATTTAAACGGATATCTGATATCTTGTTATATCTGAGCCAGTTAGGCGCTCTTTTTATAGCCAATATTACGGACTGAAGAATACTACATTCATGTTGAATCCTGAAGGATATCTTTCTCTCAAATTCTTGGATTAGGACATATCAGCCAACTCGTTCCCTTTTTGAGCGCTATGCGTCTCATAATTTGAAGGACAGACTTTCCACTAGTCCCGTTTTGTTCGAAATATAAAAAACCGAAGAGAAGAAGGGTCTAGGATTGCCGCAGTCAGTATTTTCTGACAGATTTTGTATACTTCCGGTAATATGGCTTTAATTAAAGAGTGATTACGGATTTAATTTAAAAAACGCATCAATTTGGAGAAATGTATGAAATCTTTATTTGAGAGTATATGTTGACCTCGGTTACGCCTCAAATGTATGTTACATGCTTGATATAATTATGGCATATTCTCTCCAGCATATCGGCCGGTATCTCGCGAATAAATTCTTTAATGTATAATGCTATAGACATGAGCTTAAACATTGCCGATCTAGGCGATCAGTTGGCCGGCCCTAAACTTAAAATAAACTGTTCACAGTATTTGGCTTTATATTGGGCCATTGTTTATCTTGGCATCAATAATATGCAAGCGTTGTTCGTTTCTAAGTCGATTCTCGGTTAAGTTATAGATCAAACTGCAAATGTTTAACAGTCACATGTTACACGAAAACAGTCTTAACATAAAGAAAGTTTCTAAAAAATCACCATTTATAAATTCTATTATTTTCAATAATGCCTCAAGTACAAAATTTTTTCCGAGAAAATTAATATTTTTCTATTAAATTTAGAAAATCAACTTATGACCATTAAAGAGACTCATAGCTTTTCAGTAAGAATTAACAAAGTTAATAATATTTTAGTGTTTCTTCTATGTATCTTTGAAAATCAAGAAGCCGTTCTTATTATTATTTCCAACACTGTATATATTTATGTGTGTATAAGCTTGTTATTGTTACATCTCCTGTTTTGTTATTTGAAAAGAAAGCACCACCTTAACCCTGCTTAGAAAAAAAAATAGAAAAAAATACACATGTTATGTTCGGGTCATATTTTGACCCAACATTTTTTTATTGAGAAAATTCAAATTTGTACATTTGAAAAAAATTTTTAAGGCTTGTGATCAATACAATATATCGTCGTTAGAGTGATTGTGTGTCGGTGTGACGGACAGACACGTGTTTTTGTTTTTGCAAGTTATGCAATGTTAAATACGACTTGGGTCATCAAAAGACCCTAAACGTAGTAGCAGGGTTAAAGTAGTGTTACTGGTAGCAGGGATTTTTATTATTTTGTTGTGTCTTATTGTTGCTGTTGTTGTTGCTATTACACTGTGATCGATGATTTCCAGCTTGACTCTAATGACGAGCATTTCACTTAGTGGGGTGTTGCTAAGTGAGGATGATGTTACTGTGAGTTGTGTTTTTGTTTTGGGTCGTTGGTCATTTCTTGTCCTAAATAAATTGTTTTGTTTGTTGATTACTTGGAAAAGGTCTTCGATTGTTGTTGTTGTTTTTAAGAATGTGAAATATGATGTCAAGTAAATATATATTGTCAGCATGACCACTTAAACGTATGATTATTATATAATTCATTTATATACATATGTGCCCTACATCACCATTGTAGGGCGGGTATATTGGCTTTGAGCTGATGTTTGTAACACTTAAAAATATTTGTCTAACACCCACCTTAAAGTATACTGATAGTCTCAGAAATACTTTTTGAGGCGATTAAGAAATATCCGTCCGTCTGGCTGGATAGCTGACTGGACATGTAAAACTTGTGCGCAGAGTACAGGTCGGTATTTTGAAGATAATTCGATAAAATTTAGTATGAGAACTTTGTTCGGCCCAAAGGCAATTGGGATTGAATTTTGCTCCAATCGGTCCATTATTTCACCTAGCCCCCATATAAATGTCCTACACAAATACAGTTTATCTGTTACAAATGTTTGATTTATACACGTATCCAAACAAATCAAGCCTAATCACACCTAAACATTTTGGTCAGATCGGTCTATAATTGACCAAAGGCCCGCTGACGAAAATCAGTTTAAAGACCATAACTCTCTTGAAAATGTTAGTATCCAAATAATATTCAACACAAATATGTTTCATATATACACAAATAAATTGGTCCATTTTTATGATGATCGGTCCTATCTACCATATAAGGTCCACTTCCGAAAATCACTTTAACGACCATAAATCTCTTTAAAATGTTGGTATCCAAATGAAATTCATATGTACAGAAATAATGACAACAATTTTTTTAACGGCCGGTCAATAAGTAGTCATAGCTCCCATATAAGCACTCTTCTGAGAAGCACTTTAACAGGCATAAATCCTTGATATTGTGGTAAAATTCAATGGAAATAATTTGTATATGCACAGAAGTCACGCTACATTGGGCGATCCCATTTCTGAAAGAAACTTTTTTTTACTGGCATACGCGGTGTAGGTGGGGCTTGAACGACTATTGACTTGTTTTATTAAGTATACGTTTAGTTGGCGGGGTAATGGTGTAATTGCCAGGGCATTAGAAACAATAGAAATAATGTAAAATTGCTTTAAAAAGTAAATTTTAACGAAAATTTTTAAAATTTACAAATGTTGAATGTAAACGTTACTTTTTGGCATTGACTTCTCAACACAAAGACAGATAGAGCTTATCCAACTTTTAAAGTTTTTTTTTTAACGAAAATTTTTAAAATTTACAAATGTTGAATGTAAACGTTACTTTTTGGCATTGACTTTTCAACACAAAGACAGATAGAGCTTATCCAACTTTTAAAGTTTTTTTTTTAATCTCCTTTAATCTTATTACGTACCCATTGTACATTGTTTGCAGCATTCTATACTTCAAACAAATTTGTTGTCATTTAATCCCTCGTTTTACGATTCTTAACAAAACTTTGAAATACGCTTTTATTTTTTCATATTTTCCTACTAAATATTTATTTGTCAGAGCATTTATATTTCGTGCTTACTTATTTTAGTTTTTCAATAAAGTTTTCCAAAAACCAATCACTAGTTCTTAATAAAACTCCACAAACAAAAATGTCATCTCTTTTTAAAAATTGTATTTGTAATCAATATATACGAGTATAAAAAACAAATAACCAAACAAATAAGATAGAAAAATAATACAATAAATGCCTTTAGGTTGAATCCACTGCATTGCAAAACGAACTTTTAAAAGGAAAACCACTACTAAATAAATTCCAATTCCTATTTTTATTTCCTTGTGTATTTTTAGCACTTTTCTTGTGTCATGACATCAGCATCACATTCCAATAGTGTATGAATGAAGTTGGAAAATAAAGTTTGTGTCATACAGAAAAAAAAACGATTTTTTAAAATTTTTTTTTTATTTATAAAGTACTAAAGTTGGTGGAAGAAAATATTTGCTAGACCACTAACAAATATATGTACAATAATAGTCTCTATTGAAAGGAATAAAAGCAAGTGATGTTGAAAAAAGCTTTAAATTTTTAATATTTTTTATTGTGAATTAAAGTTAAATTGTTTAAAGACTTCCTACAATAAGAAATGAAATGTGGTAGGACAAGAAACCACATTTCGTATATTCGTTCTTACAAGTTAAGACATTTTCCCTAACTTTAAAATGTTTTTTTTTTTTTTATTTTCTCTTTATATTATAAATGTATTGTAAATATAAATATTTTGACGTTAAGTTCTATTAATTGAAACCAATCAAAAATATAAAAGAATCCTCTCAACAGGAAATTAGTTTTCGTATTTTTTTTTTCCTAAAAAAAAAAGATTACAAAGAAATCTCATTTGTAACATTAAGAAAACAAATGTGCTTTTGTAAGAGAAATAAATTTTTATATTTTTTATAAACACCTTAAGTTTTACTCCTCCGTTTACTGAAATAATCCCCAGAAATAACAGAAAATAATTTCAAAAATTTATTAATAAACTGCAAAGAAAGAAAAAAGTTATTTCACAAGTTTAGAATCTTTTATTTCTATCGTGTCTTAGTTCATTTGATAACACAAGCATGCTTAGAATTTATACAATTTGGCTTAAAATATAAAGAAAAGAGAAGAACAAACATTTAAATTTTTGGCAATCAATGGAAGTATATGAGAAATCAAACCAACAAGCCAAATGGCAAATAGATGAAAAGGAAAGAAAATGTAATGCTAGATCAAGAAGAAAATATTTATTGTGCAAGTTTGTTTGTGGCAAATCTTTTATGCCCCTTTTTTATTGTTATATTCTTTGTTCAAATTTTTTTTGGATACAATTTCTGAAACCTTGAACAATTATATTTATTTTATGGGATTTCACTTATATCTCAGTCACTTGTAGTTCTAGTTGACAGAAACATATTCTATTGCACTCAGAAACATAGTCTTGTTACACACTCTTCAGTTTTAGCTAATCAGTTTTTGTTCAATTTTTTTTGAACTTGCCATTTCATTCACACACGTCAATTCAATTTTCATAATTTTTAATGCAAATCAACGAAAGCATCAGAAAAAAAAAACAAAAGGAAATAATAAAATTTACTAGTACCTCTTTAATTTTCCCTTCTCATCCAAAAATACTTGCCTTGACGAGTCAGAATTAAAAAGTCTGAAGGCGGACATACGAGTATTTCTGACAGGTCTGTAACTTATAAAATATTAATTTGCTTTTATGCTTTCTTAGCCATTTATGTAACTAGTGGGATATCTTAATTATTAGATTTTTATTTTGTTCGAATAAAACGAATAATTCGAATAAGAACTTTTAATTTTTTTAAAGCGATTTTCAGAAGCGATCTGCACAAAATTTGTCGATGTAATTAGGCTTCATGTACAACTCATTTCTTGTGATCTGTATACAGGCATAAATTAAATATTTTTAGCCGATTAACCTTAATTTTGAAAGGAAATTTGTAGGGGGTCTAGGTGAAATAATCGATCGCTTTCAACCAATTTCAATTCCAACCGTCCGTAGGCCGAGAAAATATCAAGTACAAAATTTTATCGACATATCTTCGAAATTGAGGCCTAAATCTCATTCTGAGTCAATCGATATACTTTATGGGGAGTGTTAGACTAATATTTATTGGCTTTACAAACATCAGCACAAATCCAATATATACTCCCCACCTTTTTCTCGGGTATAAAAACGTTATGTGGGAAAAAAATAAGCACGGAACAGAACTATGCGCAAAGAGGCATTGAAAATTTATGGACTTTTAACTAAATATTAATATTATTAGAGAGATAAATGTAAATTGGTAGGAAATCATAAATGATTTGGAAGAAATTATATTGTTACCATTATATTTCTTTTTCTTTTTTTACGGTAATGCAATGTTATTTCTTATGTTTTTCCTTTAACAGGCTAAAGTTCTTTATGTTGGTGTATAACTTAGAACTGCGGCATTCATACAAGATGGATTTTGTCTTTTTTTTTGCTTCAAAACTCCACTTTTGTTAAAACAAAGCGTCATAAACACTATAAAAGGAAATTATTTTATCTGCAAATCATTACTTGTAATAAAAAAATTGATTCATAAAGATAACCTGACGCGTAAGAGATCGTATGTGAAGCTCGGACAACAATCCGCATCGACACCAAAGCCAAATATCCTTGGCGGTAAGGTAATGCTTTCTATTTGGTAGAACCAAAAGGGTCCTATCAATTATGAGTTGCTAAAAACTTCAACTGTTTCATCTAAAGCGAACTTTGGCCGAAAAAACGTTTACAATATGCGGTCAGATATGAAAGCATAATATCCTATCATGGCACAACGCTCGACATATGTTGCAATAGCAATTAAAAACAATTTAAAAAGAAAAGGTTGGGGTGTTTTGTCTCACCCGCCATATAGTCCAGACCTTTCCCTGTCCAATTACTCGAAACTAACAAATCGATTAAATTGTCTTAATTGGGTGCCCCGATAGACCAGGCGATAGTGTGCTTGACTATCAGTCAGAGGGTTGCGGGTTCGATTCCCGCCAAAGACTCTGGGTGTTTTCTGCAGACAAGCCAAAAAGCTTCGCAGTTTGTGTTTGTTTTCTTAAAAAAAAAAAAAACACTCAGATGTCCCTGAGTTTTAAATTTCTTTACGATTATGCCATAAAGGGTCGAATTATTCATTCCATTACGCGATTACGGAAAGAAATTTTTTGTGCGGAAGCATAATATGAAATTATTCATTCCGTTGCTGCGGTATTTTTCCTTTTTGTGGTAACATCTCTGCTCAGACAGTATTGCGGCATGCCGCAGGAATGAATATTTACATTTTACATATCGATCGATATTTCTTTCCGTGCGGAATCAATATCTGAAAATTTAACTAGTTTCCCGTTTAAAATCCAAATTTTAAACATGAAATCTTGATAAAATTCCATTTATACACTCACTGGTTTTCTTCACTTGTACTACATGCACCAATACATTCTTCCCCACATATGCATAAATTCATGTTACCGGATATTTAGGGCACCATAAGATATCATGGTAAAGCAGCCTCCATTGTCTGTAACAACCAAGAAAATAAAAATCCTTTAAAAAGAAGACAGAAAAAACCTAAATGACCATAAATTTTCTTGCAAATTTGCTGGCTACTCTCATTCATAGAAATGTGGTAGAAGTTGTTGTTTTTTTTATAGCAAAGAAACTATCAAACGAGTTCAAATGAAAAACATGGCAGCATGTAAAATTTTTGCTTGTTCCCAACTGTTTTGTCGAAATGTTGAGTGGTGTTTCTTTTTTTAGTTTTTGTAGAATTTTTTGAAAATGTAGTAGGTTTTCTTCCTGTTTTAGTTGTTTTTTATTTTAGCAAATGCATGTATAGAAAATAATGGCTGCTCTCTTTTGTTTTTCGTCTAATATTTCTTGCTACTGCTATTATTTCAAATTTGTTCTACTCACATCCTTTTAGTAACTCTAACCTACTAATACCAGCACACTTGTGTTTTAACACCAAACTCAAGTACTTTTTTTGTTATTCTTTACTTTTTGTTTGCTACATTTTTTTTTATTTATTCATGCCACAATAGTTTGTTGCCTCGTTGTCTGTGTGTGTGTGCGTTTGTTTATTTGTGTATGTGCTACCACATGTGTCAGTGGCACAAAACCCCCAAAATGTCATATTGTGTCAGAAGTTAAACCCCAAAAATGTTACACACGCAAACTTTAGCTCATTATATATGAGTGAAGCTTTTAACAGACAGACAGACACACATATAAAATACGAGCAATGCCGACAAACTGACAGTTAAACAATTTTGTCAAGACTTTTTTTACTTTAAATATAAATTGCTACACTTTCATCTCCAAATTTTTGTGTGTTGAATAATAATATACATATGTATATGAATAATAATATATGACTAATAATTCGGCTGTGCCGAATCTTATATACCCACCACCAAATCACCTATTATGGGGCGAACTTCATAAAATATTACACCGTAATTTCTATTTGTTTTAGGTTTATTTTAGTTGAATTTCATTTCAATAACGACATTTATAAGAATTTTATGAATGATAATTTTCAGTCCTATATACTCTGTGGTTGTTTTTGGAAATGTACTTTATACGGGGCGTATGGTCAAATATGGACCGAACATTATGAAATTTAGTATGCGTTTTCATGATTTCCGGAAGTGGTCTTTGTATGGGGCTATAGTCAAAATATGGACGGATGCAAACAAAATATCGTTTTGAGATTTTACTTTGCATGCAACTTATTTTTGCAGAATTTTGTATGTATATGGCTTTTCTATAGAAATTTATATACAATAAAGCCATATTCCGGAAGACATTTGTAATGGAGCTATGAGAAATCGTGAAACGATTCCTACCATTTTCAACAGCACTTGTCGTTCTATAATAAAAATAGAGTGTACAGGATTTCATAGCATTAGCTGCATTATATTTGAAGAAAATATCGAAAAATATCTGAAAATTGTCGAAGGAGTCTTTAGTTTTGATCTGTAACTCGGATCCTACTGGACCGATTTTGCCCCTTTTCATTACCAAACATTTCGGTAGATCAAAGAATGTTTGGTAAAAATTTCATTATTCTATGACTTGTTTTTCGAAGCTCTATCGTGATTTCAACAGACGCACGGACATGGCTAGATCGTCTTAGAATCTTATAAGGACCCAGAATATATAGAATTTTTGGCTATACGACCATTATTTCGATGTGTTAGAAACAGAATGAGAAACGTAATACGAGTATACCCCCTATCTTCTTGATGGTGGGTATAATAAGAACAATATATTTTTGTCAGAATTGTTTACAACTTCCTACCAATCTTTCTTTGTATTTAACATACGAGTAATATTAATATTTAGTTGAACCTTCATACATTTTAAACATTTCTTTGCCGCTAAGACTTTTTCATTACATCCCACAAGCTTTGAACATATTTCGGAAGTTATAAAATTCCAATAATTCTTGATTTTTCCCCACACATCGTTATGTTTTTATGAATTGTTAATTTGGTCCTTAATATGTAATAGCTGCTATATAGAGGAGCCCATTCTGTAAATCTGTTTTGCACATATACTGGATGTAGGGTATTATATTTTCGAGAATGACCGAATGTTACTTGTTTTTAGAAAAATTTTAGTTTCATTACTTTTTTTTAAAGCTATTTTATTTCTATGGAATAATTAATTATATTGGAAAACTAGTTTCCCATGAAACTTATTTTTGCCAACTCTTTAAAATTTCTATAACATAACATTATTTTAGTTAAGCAAACAATTTTTTAAGTATATGTTCATTTATTTATTTTATTTTTTCTAACAAAAAAAAAACAACAAAAATATACACTGTCGGACAAAATAAAGTGGCAAGGCAAGTATTTTTGGATGAGAAGGGAAAAGAGAATAAAAGGGGTACAAACTTGACGGTACTAGTCAATTTTCCTATTTCATTTTGCAGTTGTTTCTTTGGCCAGAGTGATGAATTTAATAATGTTATTTTTTTCCAAGCTAAAATGGCCTAAATTTATTCAATGCAAATAAAAATCCGATTTTTAATTACAATATTTTCCCGACGTTTCGTCGATTGTTTGTCGACTTTTTCAAGGGATTGTCTATTTAAAAATTATAAAACAATAAAATAAATACAATAATGTAATACATAAACAATATAGACTTACAATATTAAATCTTTTTTAACACATTAAGAAGTCCTAGATGTATCCAGGAGTATATGTAAAATAATTTTAATACTTAATATTTAAACTTTCAATGTATAACAGATCAAGTGATGGCAACCATAAAACTCGCATTTATGTTGTTCGTGTCTTCTTTCAAATTCATTGTTCTCTTAATTTGTTGTTGTATTCTAAGGCTCTCAATTGTGTATCTCTTACTATCTTTGTTTTCTATATCTAGAGTTTTAACATCATCGAACTTAATTGTGTGACCAGTATGTAGGATGTGTTGTGCCAGTGCTGTTGTCTCTTTTCTCCGCATTATATCCATTTTGTTTTTTTTTTCTTTAATGCATGTTGCTTTGCATGAAAAAGTACAAAAATTGAATAGACGTGTGTGAATGAAATGGCAAGTTCAAAAGAGAACTGACGAAAAACTGGTCAGCTAAAACTGAAGAGTGTGAATCAAGACTAATCTTCTTTATTACTTTTTGATATTTTTCTTCAATTCGCCGTCCCGTTGTTTGCTGGAATGTCTGAATTATTTGCATAAACATTGCGTTTTTATAAAGTGACTCATTTATATTTCTGATGTAAATGTATTGAAGTGCTCAAGAAATCTCTGCGACATAATAAACGGTTCTTGTTAATCTTAAAATAAGAGTTGTATCCTGATTTTTTTTTGTGGGTTTTGAAAAATAATAAATTATAGTGAAGTACTCATTTATTTAATTTGATATTATGTACTTAAATATACACAAAACAGCGCTAGTCCAACCAAAAAGATTGTGAAAATGGGATGAAACAGAAAGCTTTGAGTTCTAAATATAAGATATCGGAATCTGCGATCAGAAAAATAATTGTTTTGTAGAAAATATGAAAGTCAAACAAAAGCCTAAAGCTACGGTTACACTTGGCAAATATTTGTCGAAAAAGACTCGTTTATTTATTAAAAAAAACTTTGTTTATTTAGGATACGACACAACAAATATTTTTATTTTATTTGATGCTGTTTGAGCTTGCAAAACTTTTGTGAGAATAAACAACGTCAAATTTGTACTAAAGCAAGTGGTTACGCTTTTTTGAGTAAATATTTTCCATGTGTGACCAACCTTAAAGAACTTATGTAGCAGAGATATAAAGGAGGAACTAGAGTTAAATATTTCGACTCGAACTGTTCAAAGAAGACTTAACGATAGCGGTCTAAATAGTACTTTCGCTAAGAAAAATCCTCTTCACTGAGCTGCAAATATTAAAAAGCGGTTAGACTTTGCAAAGAATTACATAAATATGCCTGAATCATTTTGGAGTGAAATGATTTGGTCAAACGAGTTAAAATATGAACTCAAAAATTGCAAGAAACGAAAAAGCTTTAAATGCTGAAATCAAAAAACTTTATTTACACTGTTAAGCATGGTGGTGGAAGCCTCATGGTGTGGCAATGTTTTTCCTCTTCATGAGTTGATACGCTTGTAATTGACTCAAATATGACTGAAGACCAATATGTAAATATTTCGAAAAAAATAATAATATTTTGAGTAAAAATATGTGGAAAAGTGGAAAAGATTTAAGCCCAATCGATATTAAGCATAGTAAAGCTGTCATTCCTTTAGAAATTGTGCGGTGTGCTTCGGGTCGTTATCATGATGGAAAATCCAACTCTGACCAATATTAAATTTATTGACCTTGGTTCTAAAATAGACTTATATTGATAGTACCATGTTACCTTCGATAAATACTAGATTACCTACACCAGATGCAACGACAGCACCCCAAACCATCACGTTGTCACCGCCATGTTTAACTGTAGGTACTAAGTAATTCGGATTCATAGCTGTATTAGCTTTTCTCCAAACTTTTGCTCTCCCATCACTTTCAAAAATATTGATTTTTGAGTCATCTGTAAAGAAAACTCATTTCCAGAAGTCATTCCTCAGTCAATGTGCATTTTGGCAAAATCCAAGTTTTCGGTTTTTTTCACTTATAAGGGGTTTTTTGCGTGTAGTTCTGCTGTGGAAACCATTATTGTTTAGGGTCCTTTGAGTTGTTCGTGGATGCACAACCATATCTGATCTTATTGTTAGCTCTTGGGCCATCGTTGTGGCATTCACTTTCGGATTTTTTTCCACTTCTTTCATTATAAAGCCGACATCTCGGCATTATCAGCCATGTCACAGAATTTAATTCCGTTCGGACGTATAATTAATTCCGTATTCCGTAAAACGAACAATTTTTTCGGAATAAAACCTAGAAATTCTTAAAATTACAATTCCACATTGCAAATTTAAAGTGGTTTCATTTCAAAAAAATTTTCGTTTTACTTTTTCTATAGAAGCAAAATACGGAATTATTTCCACTTCCGAACGGAATTAAATTCTGTGACATGGCTGTATATAAGAAAATAAAAGTTAAGTTTTCTATTAGATAAAATAGTAACTGAATTAAAAATAAAACTATAATTTATAACTATTAGAAAATAATTAATGCATGTTTTAATAAAAAAAAAAAACAGGAAATATTTGAAACCGCACTTTATTTTGTCCGACAGTGTATGTCTGATGGGTAAAGCCACGTTTATTTTCCTAAAAAAAAACTAAAGCGAAAAACTAAATAAATACAAACATAAAAAATAAACTAAAATAAAATTGAGAAAAAATGCATTACAAGCATTACAACCACTCAACAGTTTCTATGTTGTGAATGAATAAAACTAAAATTGAATTGTTAAATTCTACATTTAGAAGTTTATTAAATTAAAACATTTTTTTTCAAATGAGAAAATCCAGGCGGAAAATAGAAATACTGGAAATTACTTTATATCTTTATTAAAAAATCTTATTGGAAATAATGTTTAAACAGTACTTTTATGGTCAGAAATTGTTAAGGGGAAAAAAAGCATTTTCAAAGAAATATACAGTTGAAAAAACCAATTTCCTCTCCTGATAACAGTTGTGCTATTTTTAAGGAATCATAAATTATTTTAGTCTTTCACACATTTACATACAAACATAAAGACATACTTATGTATTAAGGCGGCTCATATATTTGCATGTTTACAGTTTATAAAGCAACTTTTCTACTGCGACACGAGTTTATAGATGAAATACATACGTAGTGGAGAGTACGGGATAGCTACATATTTCCTCTATTACTTCGAGTTGCAGGTAAAAGTGGCAACGTGTAAACTCCCTCTTAGGACATAAAAAAAAACGTTAATTATGCTCAAATTTTTAAGACTTAATTAGATGACAAAGAGCAGCATTACATCATAAAAGTACAAAATATAAATACTATCCTAATACGTTTGTCTTTATGTGGACATAACGTTATTAAGTTATAAGGCAAGCATAAGAGGTTTATTGCTTAATAAGCAGCTTATGTTTCATATTTTCAATACAGTTTTTTTTTTCTACTTTTTGATTTTATTATTGTTCTTTCTATGAATTCTGCCTTCTACCTTTTTTCCATGTTAATAAAGAAAAGGAAAATAAAAACAAAAATTTAGTTTCTTTTATTACATTTACAGTTTGTTATTTGCTTTAGTTTTTAGTTTTTTTTTACAAAAAGCAAATAAAAAGAAAAGATAGAAAGCAGAACATGATTATTGGGCAGACACTTTATTGCCATTGCCAGCTCGTTTCCAATCGAATCCAAATTCAATCAGAGTCATAAATTCTCTTATGACTCCCTTATGACTTGATCTCACACAGCCATACTTATACATATACATACATACATACATACATATATAACATACTTTTTAACACCATATAACATTATTAGGCATTTTTCCTAGTGTTTCTTGTTATTAGAGTCCTCTTTTTTTTAAAGTAGTTTATGTCTTTAAGATGATTGGAAATATAAAAACGAAAAAATCATATAAACTAGCAAAAATAAAACGAAATGATATTCTTGACACTCATATCACGTAAATGCCGAATAGCTTTTTTTACTGATTGTAATATGCCAGGAAAATGAGATGAGATGAAAGTTAGCTGGCAATATTTAGTTGCCTGATTTAAAAATGTTTGAGTAAAGTGGGCAGCATTTAATAAGTTTTAGGAGTGTTATTTTCATAACATTAGATCATACTTTTGACGCCATTACCCACATTTCTTTACCCAGTAAAAAATGTGCTCCAAAAGGAGCACGTTCTACGTATGAATTCATACCTCAAATCGTTTCAAAACTGCTGATGGGATGCATGATTTTTGTATGAGGTGTTCCCGGTTTGGAGGACTACTTTCTGCTGACAATAAGCGCTTCTTTTAACCTAATCAAACATGCAAATTAAGCACTTTCCTAAAGTGTTTTATGAGAAAAATTCATAGTAACTGAGAAGCGCGATATTCGTTTTGTAAATGACTTTCGTTGTCATACGTAAATCTATAGGCTATAATTTCGTTTTTTCGCTTTAAAACCTTCTTCGTTGTCAGCACTAAAAAAGCATATTTTTTGTATGTTTTATTCGTAATCATTTACTGCTTCAAAGAGCTCGATTATGCGCTTTTTCTCTTAAGTGCTTTTTTTTATTGGGTAACTATAAATAAGGAATACCTATACATTGAAGGTTTCCAAAACCTCTTTTCGTTTTGTTATCCCCGTGTTGAGTTCTTAGAAAATATGGCCTAAAGTTAAAATTTTGATCAAAAATATGTAAAATAATTAAACATATTTTCTTATATTACACCAAAAGATACCTTTCAGTAAAGTGTAAGAAAGTCTTAAAGAAACTTTTTTTTTGTCATTTTTCGTTTTTTAACTTTCAAATTGAAAATCGTTTACTTGTGGACGAAGAAAAGATATTGCTTTGAAATATTTTATGTCTGGTGAGAAATATTATTGTTTGGCTACCAAATTAAATTTCAAAAAATCTATCAAAAAAATCTATCAAAAATTCTGCCCGATATTTTAAAAGAACCGTACCTGGGTGTGGCAAAATTTTAAAATTTTTATTTCCAAATGCGTATAACTCAAAAACTATAAGAGATAAATAGCACACTCAATCAAGTTTTTTTTAATGATCTAACTCGGGTATGAAAAAAAATTTACACAAATTGCATGTCAAATGTCTTCTATTTTGAGCTCCCACAGCTCCGCCTCTTGAGGGGTTTTTTTTCTCTCTTCTTCAAAACCTAAACTCGAATTATCCATATAAACTCGAATTATCCATATAAAATTGTATTTCAATCGTATTAGCAGCTTATAATTGCCAGTGTTATTTGCGACAAAAAAACCGATTCTGCCCCAATGTGCAACGTTTAGTTAAATCAATTTAGGCAGTCGCGAAATTCAGCCGCTTATGAGTGCAAGTGGTATTTCCAAAAAAAAAAAAAAATCTATTTTGCCCTAATGTGCAACGTTTAATTAAATCAATATCAATTTAGCAACTGCGATATCAAATATTAGTTACACTCACTGCTTGAGCAGTTTTATTTGCGAGGAAACTTGCATTGAACGAAAGGACCAATGAATGGACCTAAGTGAGCTCTAGTAACTATGGCTGCCTCCTGACCTAACCTAACCTAAAATTGCATCCCGACCAAAATTCACACCAAACAGTGATTCGTTGTGGACTTCTGTTGTTTTTCGACAGTCCTATATCTGAACTTCCAATGCTGCAATTTGAACGATTTTCAAAGCCATTAAAGTGAAACTGTGATTCATAGCTTTGGATGATTTTGTTACAATTTGTATCCACTTGTGTATGTTGATGTTAACGCTGAACTTCAATTAGTATGTGCTGTGGAGAGCTTCTTGAGAGTTGGAATTTTTGTACACGATGTGGTATATTGCTAACATACTTCTGCCATGTTTCGAAATTATTTATGAAAACAAATGTGGTTGTGAACTTGTTGAAATATACCTTTAACTTCAAAGAACCCCTTAAAAGTAAACCGAACCACAGAACCCAGAGAAAACACGACGAGTAAATGTCTCATGCAGTAATGCAATTGTTTTAAGAGCTGTACGTGCACTGTCCTATTGAAACCACATGTCGGCCAAATCAATAGCATTCATTGCGATATCATCGAGTACCAGCAAAAGGCACCACTTGACGAGCCTCATTTTCGTCCAATAACGCCTTTAGCCTAAAATCCACTGTAGTATCTCGTAGAAGGTTTGATTTTTTGCTTATTGATTCTTAATAATTCTGGACCGCCTGGTGTCGACAAAAATTGTCTGTGCTGTCACGAATTTATTTTTTATATAAAATTCTACATGCATCGCAAAAGACGCCGGAACGAACGCCACACTCCATCTTTGAACCATCAGTGTATACTCTTATGTCGTATAGACTGATTCATTCTCAAGATACTACATTTCGGTTTATAATGTTAAATTTCCAACTTAATATTGTACACAGAGTATGGTTATCGTTATTTTGTATTTATCATTGCAGCTTTGCAATAAAAAATTACTATGGTAGAAGCTATTCGCTTTCAGATAAATTTTTCCTCCCTATTGAGATATTTAATTACAAACATTTAAAAAACGCTTTTTATGACAAACAGACTATGTCTGAGTTTACAAAAAAATTCCAAAAATATTTACTTCTTAGTATTCCAAGTTCTCTGCAATTGGTTCTAGACGATATAAATGAGTAGCTGTGTTAAAAATAAGTTTTTGTTGAAATAATTTAATCTCTAAATTTGTACTTTTATCACTGCTGAATACTAAAAACTTTGTCTGCTATATTTTATTAATATTTGGTTTATTTCTATATTTTCAGGTATGTTTAAACAAAAACCAATTAAAATAAAACAATGGCAATTAAGGTAAATTGATTTATACAAATTAAAAATCTTTTTAATAAAAACTGTGTAAACCCACTGGGAAAATATTGTTGTAATAATACGAGGGCGGTTCGGAAACTTCTTAGCCAAGCACAGAAATAGAATAGTTAGTTTTTCAAAAACATATTTATTTTTCAATATAATCTTCTGAAACTTTTATACATTTATTCCAACGCTTGTCTAGCAATTTTATCCCTTGATTGAAATAGTTTTTCTTAAGGCCTTCAAAATAGTGGTTTACAACTGTGATTGCATCTGCATTTGAGGTAAAACGCTTGCCAGATAGGAATTTTTTAGATTTGGGAACAGGTAAAAGTCACTGGGAGCTAAATCAGGAAAATAAGGTGGGTGGCCCAGCAACTCGTACTTTAATTCGTTGATTTTAACCCTTGTTAAAACACTGTGTTGTCTTGAACAATTATTTTGTTATGTTGTAAGCCAGGACGTTTTTTTTTCGAATTTTTACATTTAATTGATGCAAAATGTTGCAATAGTACTCTGAATTTATTGTTTAACGCTTTTGCAGACAGCCAATCAATAAAATACCTTTGAAGTCCCAACAATCCGTTTTCATAACCTTACTAGCCGATTGAATTGGTTTTGCCTTCTTTGGGGCACTTCCTCTAGCATCAGTCCTTTGCTGGGATTGTTCGTTTGTCTCTGGAGTTTAGTGGTGGATGCATGTCTTATCAACAGTTATGAAACGTCGCTTAAAATCCTGTTGCATATGAAGGAACACTTTCACCTAACACATTCAATTATATCATTTAAATATTTTATGACACCACGAATTTCTAATTTTTCCATTGTAAAAAGAATCGCGAGATCCTCTATTTTGAACACCTGTTTCTATAGGAAAGAGTTGGCAGAAATGTGGCATAGCACAGATGGAAGTTTTCAAAACACTTAACTTTTTTCTGTTTATATCGCGCTTTCTGTTCTAGGCTAAGAAGTTTCCGAACCGCCCTCGTTTTATGGATGTAAGTAAATTTCTATCAGTATTTGTACTTAAAAAAATATTCCTAAACTAAACTTTAACTAATAAATATTCATAAAATGTATGATTTTTGTTTAACTAACGAAACAAAAAAAAAAAGCTATTGAAAAGAATAACAAATTCTGGTCAAAAGTTTTCTATCAGCAAAAAAATAAAAAAAATTGTGCACAAAAAGTAAAGGAAAAATCTAAAAAAAAGTCTTTTAATGACCCCATTTTTCCACTTGAAAACCGCATAAAAATGCAAATACCATGTAAATTAAAACCATTTTCTTTTGTTTCAAAAAACCCGCCTTTTCTCTACTTTCTGGCATTTTTCGTCTTTTTTTTTTTTTTTTTTGTATATTCGCACATTTGTTATTCTATGTGTAGTGTGTTCTCCCCAATTATATTTAACTCTTTCGAGCAGGTTTTGAACTACAATTCATGTTTTCCCTTTTAACATTTCAAACGATTTTTATACTTAATGACTTCATACTTTATTGTTAATGTTAATGAACTAATGAACAGCAGCAGCAACAACTTTAACAAGCTACAACAAACAATAAAATTAATAAAATGCTGGGTAAATACAAAAAACAAAAAAAAAAAAAACAAACTAAAGGAATTCTAATTAATTCATCAACACCTTTTTCCCATAAACAATTTCAATTTAACAAACATTTTTAACAACAACTTAAACACAGTCGTAAAACAATTTCACTCTCTGACTCACACTTATACATATGCACGTACAAACAGTTGCTTTAAACATTTCCCAGCAGATCTGCATGACTGCCCCGAACTAGTGATATAACCAACGTTTATGGTCAGCACTGGTTGCATGAATACATGTATGTATCCTAAGTAGAAGTCAATTGACCCTTTACAGATTACAAAGAGACTGTCTAATAGCTGGTTAAAAGTAGACAATGCAAATTTCACTGGGTTCATAACATGCACGCATCCTAAGCGTATCCAACTACTGTGTTTTTCAACAGGAATTTTGTTTTTAAAATTAAAAAAAAAAATTGTTTTTAAAATAATGAATCTTCATATTTTGGAAAGAATGACGGTCTAATTCATAAAAAATTAAAGTAGACTTCAAATGTACCTTAAGAAAATTTTGTATGAAAATTTTGTCTAAAAGCACACTTCAAACCTGCTTTATTTTTTTATGAATACGGCAGTGAGTTTTTAAAATTATAAACAAAAGATGTCATCGGACCACGAATACAAATGTCGTTTCTTTGGTCAAAATTTTCAAGCACATTCTAGTAAAAAATAGAGATATTGACTTGAATCTTTTTTCTTTTAAAAGGAACTAAAAAGTGAATCCCGCAAATTCCAAAAAAGGACACGAAAATCCCAAAAACTGGTGTTTTTACAATTTCACTCATAAAGTCCAAATTTCTACCGGCGCTGGTGAAATAATTTAAGGATAAATAAGGGATACATAAAGGTTTACAAAACGGATTTCCGTTTTGTAATTCCAGCTTTTGGAGTTTAGAACATATGTTCTAAAGTTTAAATTTTGATAAAAAAAAATAAGTTGTATTCGGTAAAGCATGGGGCAACATATTTCTTATAAGAAAATTAAACGCTAGTTAAAATTTAAAAAAAAAAGCAAAAAAAAAATAACCCCACAAAATTACACAGACTACAAAATTACCTTTTTTCTTTTTTATTGGGGTGATAATTCATTTTTTCTTTGGGATAATTTTTTTTTTGAAGAGGAATTAAAAATTACCGCAAATCAAGAAATTTTGTTCTTGTACTTTGGGGCTAAATTTTAGTTGTTAATATTGTAAAATATACTAAAAATATGAAAGTTAAAAATTATCCCAAAAATCTCATGCAAAATTATCATTGTTGCTATTTAGAAATATTTTATAAAAATTACAAAATTTGGAGTGAAAATTCATTTACATATTTGGGTTGCTTTTTCATAAAAAATTAGGACTAATTTTCATAATGAAATTTGACCCCAAAATTATTATTCGCGCGCTTCTTTGAGTAGCCACAGTGCAGCCCCTGAATTGTGTTTGCGGTCCAATTAATTTTAATGTTCCTTAACTACGCTCATAAAATATGATATCTGGATCAACCGTTTAGAAATGGTTGATTTATTTACAAATATTTCATATTCTGCCCCACTGTGCATAAGATCATTACCGCTTTGACAGTAAGAATTAATAAAGTTTTTCTTCTATGCACAATTGTACGTGATGAAAAGACCCAATAATTCAAAAACTGGAATCAATCAATTGAATGTTACCGTATGCAAGGGATACAGTGGCTACTTCTAAAGCTGCTGGGTTAATATGAAAACTCTGATTAAATGAGTATGTTTTCTATGTTTGCATGTATTTTATTGTTCAAAGTTGCAATTATTAGAGGGGGGTTAGGAAAATCCAACAACTAAATGAGTACAACTGGTAATATTTAATTAAGTTAATCTATGTTGTATTTGTTTTTCTTTCTCTGTGTTTCGTTTGTTGTTATTGTTGTTGATAGTACGTGATAGGTTTTATTTGTGAGTACAAGAACAAATCTAACAACAGCTAAAACATGAATACTAATGCCGGCGTACATGTGTTTGTATTTAGTGTAGTTGTGTATTTGAGAATATGTATATAAGGTTTTACATATTTAGCTAATATATGTATATATGAACGTTTCCAGGGGATATTTGTTAGAGGCTGATCAAAAAAATAATTACAAATTTCGAAGACAACGCCTTACATTAAGATACGAAAAGTTTTAATTAGTTGGAAAATATTGTAGTTAATACAATATTATTTATATTGGTTATTTTCGAATTAGACTGAGCTAGATTATCAAGGTTAGGCATGCTTCAACTTTCTATCGAAAATACGTATTCAACGTTGTATGCTTTGATTATTTCGCTACTTAAATACTCTAAAAATTAATGAATAGTTTTACTGTATCAAAGATGTATTTTTATGTTTACATACAATTAAAATTAGTATACTTTGGCTATTTCGTAACGCAAATAATCAGTAATTTGCCAAAATATAATATTGTCCAGTAACCAAGAAGAAATTATCTGTAGGTGTTTTCGATAATAGCTTTGTATGGCAAAAGTAAGTAATTGCTACTACTGATATGCTCTAATGGATCTCTAATGGTCATAAATTAGTTACCTAAATTTTATGGAAAATGTTAATTTACCAGAAAAATATAAATCATAGAGTTTTTCATAAAATTTAAGCAATTGACTTATGAGTATTAAACAGACTGACAGAAAGCTTAACTATTGTATATTCAACATAACATCATCAAAGCTTGACAGTAATGCTTGGTTTTCACTATGTCATTTTTGTTGTCAAATTGTCCAAATTGTTGGCAATTGTATGTTTGCAATTCAGCTGTAATAATTTGTCTCGAAATTAAATCTCTGTAAACTAAAGAAATTGAAATAATTTGTAAGTGTTCTAGCTATTTAAAAATAGTTCAAGAATAGTACATTTTCTAAAATTATCAATTTATATTTTTTTAAATAGCACAATAAATAAACCTTTAATGAGCAAAAAAGCTTTTTAAAAAAGTACTAAAAAATTAGTTTTTTTAAAAGCAATTCAACTGTAAGAATTTCGCTCGAATTAGAACTAAAAACATGACTAGTTAATTTTAAGGTTTTAAAAAGTGTCCTTTTTTCAAAAAGTACCGAATCGAATTTTTTTAAATAACACATAAGTTTCCACTTAGCGCATCAATGTGTCTAGAATTCACAATTACGTGCGAGCTTTCTGAACACCAAATCAGACAATATTGACAAAGTCATTATGGTGAAAATGAGCTTTGACATGCTTTATTTTCTTAAGGTTCGCAAAAACTCTAACCGGCAGAATAAATATATATCTACAAACGTACAACTCAATCGTTTAGTGGGCAATTACTGTAGTTACTCTAGTGTGGTCATAGACACAGTTTTATGTTCACTTTGTACTCGACCTTCTCATATTACTCCCACATATTCAACTGCCGAAAACACCATCTAGACGAGCAAATAAATATTTTTTAATTCATGAAACATTTGTTTTAATTCAAAACATGCTATCGGACAGATGTCCATTGCAACATCGACATACAGATAGCGATTCTTTAATCTAAATTTGCAATAAAATGTTAACAAAATGTCGGCTATATTTCGTTAATCATGTCACGGATTTTGAGTTCAAGGCTGTAATAGCTTCGTTTGGAAAATAATGTGTAATGAAGCACTAAATAATGATAATTTATAAATACCACATTCATGAACTAGTTTTAAAGATGAACATTTTAATTAGCATTGAAGATTCATATGTGTGAAGATAAATTTGAATTTAAATAGCACAGAGAAAAACTACGGCCCCGATTGTCGTTCACAACACTAAAATGTTTTGTTGTCTCGACTACAACACAACATGCATTTTTTACGATTAAGGCGATAACTGTTGTGAATCGGGGTCTACATTTTTTAACATTGAAGTTACAATCAACAGACCACTGTTAAGCACTTAACAGTCTAGAGAATTTCATCCTAAAAGTTAATTGTTTTCGAAAATAAATTTTTTTCAACATCGTTTTATTCAAAATTAGAATTCCTACCACAGACAAAAACTTCATTTTTTAACATTGATAATGTTACAGTCAACAGACCACTGCTAAGCACTTAACAGTCATATTACTTGATTTTGTGAAAAGTTAACTTTTATGATGAAAGTCTCTAGAAGAATTTATCTTCACACACATTGAAATTTCTATGAATTCGCTGAAGTAGTAGAAAGTAAAATATTCAGCAAATAAAGTGTCAAAAAAAAAAAATGGAACACAGAACCAGGCAATCACTCATTCAACTATTTATTTTCAAATACAAAATACAAGTTTATTTTTACTCTATATTTAACATGTTGTGTGCTTAGTTGTTTTCTTGCATTATTTAGCACTGTATCATTTATGTAAATGTTTTTTTTTTATTGTTTAAATGTGCTGAAATGGTTAATAAATATTGTGTTTTCAGGAATTTCCTAATAATTATTAGTTTACTATCCTCATAACTAATATTAATCACAGCTTCCTTCTTCGGTGGTATAGCTTTGAAACGCCAATGAAGTTAAATTAATTAAATTAAATAAAGACTATAAACAAACTTTTAAAATAATTCACCTACTCACCACCAGAGTCGCGGCAATGCTGCACTAAAAACAAACATAATGCGCAATTGCAGAGTTGTGATATAAAAAAGCTTTCTTTCCAAAGAAAGTAGCGCAATTATATACAGACATATTAATTGCCTCTTTTAAAAAAAAATATTGACTTAAATTATTATATTCTACTCTTGAGAAATTTTCACAATCTATGGCTTTTCTTCATAGAAGTTACTCTATTCGGCAAAGTTTTGCATGGAAACCTTATACTGACTGAACCCTGGTTTTTGGTCTAACTCGCAATCGAATATTCAGGATTATTATTATACATTTTCACCTAACGTTAAAGTATGTTCAAGAACAAATTTGAAAATAACAAAATCATTTATTAACAAAAACATTTTGACATTTTCAATTTAATTAAATTCAAAACCAAACACCCACTTCTTTGTATCCTGCGAACATGCTGCTAACCATCAACTCGTCATTCATCACATTATAAAGATAATATCCCAACATTGTCAGTTTATGTGAATTCTCTTGAAATGAAATGCCCTAGGAATATGCATTGTTAATCCCATGCAAATGGTAAATGTATGTATGTGGAAATTTTTGTGTGGCTGCTGCCATTCACTCTTACTTTTGCTTTAATAAATTGGCTGATTGTAGGTGAGTGTGCAAAATCCTGGAAGTAAGAGTGGGTTTCTGTTTGTGTGCCTGTTAAAAAAAACAGAGAACAAAGTTTAGTTAGTGTTTATACAAGAAAAATCCTTTTATTTCCTTTTTTTTTGTGTTACTTTGTTAATACAACAAGTTATACAATATAAGCTGGTGGTACGTAGCTGCATGCGTTTGTTACCTTGATTATATGTTGCATACATTGAGGCAATCATATATTTTGGCCATTGAAACAGATCTTTTTCATACAAACATTCATACTTACAATTGAATATGGGTATTTCCAAGAAAGGTGTTTAACAAAATTTTTTTAAAACATTATCACATTGAAATAGTGTCAAAATTTCTTTTCATCAAATTCTCATAGTTATCATCAGTAAATTTTGCGAAAATTTGTATTTGATTGTGTTCATGTTTCAATGTCGCGTTCATAGTTTGTTAGCAGTATCTCGTACCTGATACTTTTAATTCAAAATTGAGTGGCTCTAACAAAAATAGAAGGTTACTGCATATAATAATCACACCAAAGACATTCGCTTGATTTTGAATATGTGTCTCGTTCGCTATCTTAAGTGTAGCTTGTTTAACATACATATTTGGTTGTGTAAAATATGTGTAGAAAAAAATAGGGAAGCAACAAAACGGCACTTGGGAAAAATTAATAGCGATACACTAAATTACTAAGAGAATAGCTTTATTTTGGCAAATCAGTCGGAATATATTTGCGCCAGTGCTAAGCAATGGAAAAAATAGAAAATCGTGTACAAATTCAATGACGAGTTCATTAATTGCAGAAAAGCTTAGGATTTTAAACGATAAATTTCAATAAAGCAAAATCTGGACCTATGTGACAATGACCGGGCAAAAATATACAACACCAGTGTAAGTATTAATATCCAAATCGTATTCAAATCGGGTACACATGCAAATCCAACATCTGCCTTAATATGGCTGATGAAGATAGTCGTCTTCATGAAGAATGCCTGACGAAACGTTTGCTTGCTCTTTCGTATCTTTCGTAATAGAAAAATATATCAAATATATTGCTCGGCCAATTGCACAGTGGGACAGAATTGTCATTGTTTGGAAATAAATCTGGTAAATCAATCCTTATTATGAACGTGACAAAAAAACATTTCAACATGACAACTTTCGATAACAAAAACTTGCTTTCTCCAATACGATGATGCTTAAATTTTTGTGGAGACCAGTTCTTTATTTTGTCGCGTTCTCGTTAATTGCTAATTCAAGCAACTTATCCACAGAAACCTATATTTTGCACTAAACATAATGCTGCAAATATTCTAAAGCATACATTTTTTGTAAGAGTAATACATAAGGAACATTTTTTTTGAGTATTCCTTATTTGATTTCACTTTAAATAAGGAATACTGATGGTGCTTTCGGCACCATGGAAATGCCCATATTCGTATTTACATTTTTGCGTACGTTAACATTTGTTTCTCTGTGTTGGTTTTTTTTAGTTTTTATGCTTGTTAAACTTTTTTATGTTTCCAATGTTTAAATAACATACAAAAAAGCAGATAAAAACAAGAAAACTGATTTTCCATTTGTACATATTTGTTGAAAACTACAAACATTTTTTGTTAGCAAAGTTTTGTCCACTTAATAGACTGAAACATACAGTGAAGAAAAAAATATATATTGTTTAGTTACACTAAGATAGATTAGATTTTAAACTCATAAAATGCCCTTTATTTGTCCATAACTGTTTTATTAACCAATCTCTTTTTGGTATTTGCATTAACTCTGATATTACCAACAAATGTTTGCGTTATAAAGCGGAAAATAAAGGTATTAGATAAATACTTGAACACTTGAATGTAAGTGGACTCGCACACAAAAATACTCTTAAAGTTACTGTTTACTGAACCCTACTAACGCAAACACCTTTGCCACAAACTATTTTCATATTGTTTTATTGACTCGAACTACAATTTATATATTAAACTATTTGTAAGTAAATGAATGCTTTTGAAAACAAGGTATTTTATCACAGACTCTTAATCACAGCAGTAAAAGTGAGTTGTAATATTAATTTTTAGAAGTAAAATGCAATTAAACATTATTTTGAATCAATTAAACATATTTTCCTAAAAAACTAAAATATGGCCAATATAAACTTTTTAATGTAATCTACAGATAATAGGGAAATACAATGTGACACCATTATAGTTCAAATTGAACATATGACCATAAACAATTTGAAATTAATATGGCAATCATAAGGGACTAACAATGAATTTTTTTCAAATCGACAGTCTATTAGTAATTAACTTTAATATTGTTTGCTCTAGCGTCTAGACTAAAGTGACATTCAAAAAAATAATATAATTTCGAGGACGGTTCGGAAACTTCTTATCCTAGAACAAAAAGCGCGGTATAAACAGAAAAAAGTTAAGCCTCCGCAATGCCCCAAAGAATGCAAAAACAATTCAATTGGCCAGTAAGGTTATTGCAACTGATTTTCGGTACTTCAAAGGTATTTTATGGATTGACTATCTGCAAAAATAATAAGTTCAGAGTACTATTGCAATATTTTGGAGCAATTAAATGTAAAAATTCGACTAAAAAGTCCTGGCTTACAACACAACAAAATAATTTTCCATCACGACAACGCACCAGCGCATAAGAGTGTTTTAACAATGGCTAAAATCAACGAATTTAAGTACGTTATTGCTTGACCATCCACCACCTTGTTCTCCTTATTTAGCTCCCAGTGACTTTTACCAGCTCCCAAATCTAAAAAAATTCCTATCTGGCAAGCGTTTTACCTCAAATGCATATGCAATTACAGCTGTAAACCACTATTTTGAAGGCCTTGAGGAAAAGTATTTTAATCATAGGATAGAATTGCTAGACAAGCGTTGGAATAAGTGTATTAAAGTTTCAGGAGATTATATTGAAAAATAAATATGTTTTTGAAAAACTAACTATTCTCTTTCTGATGCTAGGCTAAGAAGTTTCCGAACCGCCCTCGTATTCGGTCTAATTCTAAAAATATCGAAATAAAATTTTGAGCAAATAGTATTTTAAAATCCACTAAACTTAAATTATGCTGGCAACTTCATAGTATTTTTTGGCACCATACAACGGACGCATCCTAATACACAGACTATTATAGACGTATGAATAATATACAGTTAATTCAGAAAGTCAGTGTTCAACAATAAATTAATTTAAAAAGTACATTTTGAGCGATTCTCTAGTCCGCTTTCATACTTTTCAATTTTGACTCGTCAAGGCAAGTATTTTTGAATGAGAAGGGAAAAGATAATACCAACTTGACGGTACTAGTCTATTTTCTTTTTCCTGTTGTTTTTTCTTTCATGCATGTTGATTTGCATTAAAAAGTATGAAAATTGAATTGACGTGTGTGAATGAAATGGCAAGATCAAAAAAGAATTGAACAAAAACTGGTCAGCTGGTCAAACTGAAGAGTGTGAAACAGAAGTTAGTAATATTTAAAATTAATACAAAAACATAATTAAAATAATTCAAAATAACAACGCATAATTATTTCATGTTTTAATTTCCAAAAGTCAGTGCTAATATCGATTTTTTTGCCATAAAAATCGCGTGCCACAAACATTTTTTTTTTTGTTCTAGTTATGGCTTCTAGTCTATTGGGAATATAATCCAATAAGTTTTGGAATAGCATTTTCTTTCAATAAAGCTATTGTTATTCCTTATTTCTCTTTCTCTCTTTTTTCTTTTCTGTTTAAATGATCTCACAAGTTTGCAAAAGGATTAATATCGGGTGATTGGGTGTGGGGTTGAGTTTCCATCCATTTTTAAGTGTTATCAAATAGCCATAACTTAATATTATGAGCCGTGTGTTTGGGCCGTCTTGTGTAAAAATGAAGATTTCTGAGATATCAATTTTTGTTTAAAAGTTGGATACAATTTTTTTTCCTTTAGACTACTCATTTGATTTTCTCCACACTCTAGATCTTCCATCGTTTCCATATATGTATGTATATATTAAATTTTCTCTCATCCGTAAAAACCATTCTGTTCCAAAAGTCCTTCAATTTACATATTTCGATGTTCTTTGGCGTATTTAAATCGTCTGATCTTGTTTAATTTGCTGATATAGGGTTTCTTACGAGAAACACTCCTGTTGTACCCAGACTCATAAAGCACTTTTACGTACTGTATTTGGACGAACGCTTTTATTGAAGATGGTATTAATAGTTTTTGTTATTTTTGTTGCCGGTATCTTAGCATTTTGCTTTGTTTCCGGTACAATATATCATTTTTACCATTAGAGAGGGCCTAAGGCCCTTCGCATCTTGGCTGTTTTGCAATATTTTTTTTTGTTATATTTGTCCATGATTTCTTTTCGTTTTTCTGATATTTTAAAATTTTTTTAATTTATTAACTATTTTGACAACAACCGACATTTTAAATTTACTGTTGTTGCAAAATATTCCATTATTTGTTATCAAATAAAAGATTTTTGCAGTAAAAACAAGTAAGAAGAAAGTCTAGTCGCTCAAGCCCGACTATATAATACCCTACACCCAGTATATGTATAAAACAGTTTTTCAGAAATGGGCGCTATATGGCAGATATAACCTATTGTGGACCGCTCATCCTAAAATTAGTGTCATGATTTCTGTGAACATAAAATGTGTTAAACTTTATCTCGATATTAATACTTTTAAATGATTTATGGAGGTTAAAGTGAATTACGGAGACGGTATAAGAAAGCTTTGACCAATAATGAACCAACCATTAGAAAATTAGGTGTCATCATTTTTGTACATTTGAAAATTATTTTTGTTAAATTTTATTCGGATAACAAAATTTTTAAGAGATTTATAGTCGTTAAAGTGATTTTCGGAAGTGGGCTTTATGTGGGAGCTACGACTAATTATGGACCGATCATCATAAAGTTGTACCGAATTATTTGTATATACATATATGAAATATATTTGCGTTCAATATTATTGGATACTATCCCATTCGTCTTTGGGCCAAAAAATATCATTTTCCTAATTTTATTAAAATATCTTCAAAATTGCGACCTGTACTCTGCGCACAAGCTTTACATGGACAGCCAGCCAGTCAGTAGGACGGACGGACGGACATCGTGATATCGACTCAGGCAGTGATTTTGAGTCGATCGGTATACTCTAAATGCATTTAGAATGTATGTATGTATTATGAATTTAATTACCAGAAAGGCCTTCTTAGAAAACGTTACTTGAACACTCACTTTCTAAACCAACTGTATTGCTTATCATTCAACCGTTCTGGTGACTTTACATTTCTTTTAATATGATAATTGTATTTGCAAACAACATACATATCTTCGGTTTTAGTTTGTGGTTTCTGTAATGAAAACTAACCACAGTAATGATATAAAGTTAACAAATTTAATAAGTTGTTGTATATTAATTTATAGTCGAAAATTATAATTTAGAAAATATTTGAAAAACTAAAATTAATGTGACACCATTGATTGCTAAATGATTAAATAGCAAATGTGGTATTTCTGCGATAGTTAAAACCTAAACAAGTAATCGAAAGGAAGTTAAACTTTTAGTAAATTTTAGAAATAGGCGGAAAATCAAATTGACAATTGTATAACAATATTTGAAGCGGTAATAAAACTATAAAATTTTAATTCCTCCTTAGTTGAGGTAGTGAAGAATGTTAGTGATATTAATATATTTTAAACCATAAAGCATTCAGATCAATAATGAAGTCAGCCCCATACGAAAACTCCTCCGTTTGGTAGGAAGTTTAGTAAATTAGAAGTTACAAATGGTCGGCAACTCTAACCTTAAGTCCACAAACGATGCATGCTTAGATAATCCCCGAATCATCAATCGTTGTATTTTTTGTAATTATAGACTGTAGATCATAGGTCGGCATCCTATAGCACTATTGTGCAGAGAGCACTTCACACATACACTTAATCTCTTTCATTCAGTCGTCATTGAGACAGCAATGTGTGCACATGCGGCGGATGCTTTTATATTTTTTTCAGAAATACTTCCCAACAAACATTTCAAATTAATAATGAATTACGAAAAATATTTTATAATTGATAATGCATTTGGTAACATGCATGTAATCAGCTTTTGAAGTATTAGAAGTTCCGTTTGTATATCAATATAGTTGTTAATTTCTTATATGTTACGAAAAATATATTGTGAATGCATGTTTCCAATCTAAATTGTTTTGTATAATTTATATAATTATGTTTGTTGGGTAGTTCGCTCACACACACAATCTCATTTTACGCTTTGCCTACCTCTGCTGTAGATGTCCGAATAAATGTGGCCTCGTTGACAGTGTCAAATGCTATCGACAGATCGAGAGCCAAAAACAGCAATCGTTCGTTCACAAGCATTTTGCTGTGTTGGTACTATGCATCTTCTAGAATCCACGCTGTCAGGTGACATGTTCTACATTCACGGTTTCAACCTGGTTCAGGACCATTCGTCCCAATTTCTAGGCCCTATTATTTTTCTCACTGATAGCTTTTATGTCAGCCAAGCTGATTTAACAGCATTGGTGCTTCGCTTATCATGATGCTCTTTTACTGCTGCAACAAAAAAACAGGAATGAAACGTGTACATGTACGTCAGGATATTATAAGATCATTAAAGGTGCGACTAGTAAATTATCTATAACCGTACTTTCATTTAGTAAATTGTGTTTTTTTTTTTGATGTATAGAACTTTAAAATGACAAGACTTTTTTAACTAACGGCCATTTTGTCGGCTGTCAAGTGATTTATGTTTAGTTTGGTTTGGCATTCCTTTCAAATTGTGCAAATTTATTTTCAAAATAATGTTTCTGTTCGAAATACGTATTGAGGTTTTTTTTTAAGATATATAGAACTTTTAAATGGAATAATATAAAGGTAATTTTTTTTAAATTAACATGAAATTAACTTAATTCCAAAGATAATATTCTTGCATTATAATTTAAATATGATTTCTGGCATATGACCGCCACGGCTGGCTCGGACTTATTCTAATCTAGAGATCTTATTTTCGATGACTTTTTCAACATTTGTGGGCGTATATCGGCAATAACGTGGCGAATGTTGTGGTTTCAACAAGACAAATACAAAACAACATCATGTCACACAGCTCGTGCCACAATTGGTTTATTGAAGGAAACGTTTGGTAATCGCATAGTTTCACGTTGCAGACCCATGTATTGGTCTCCAAGATCGTGCGATTTAACGCCGCTTCACTATTTTTTTGTATTTATGTAAAGTCGCTAGTCTACGATTGACCTTGAAGGACGAAATACAGCGCGTTATTGCCCATATACAGCCACAAATTTTGGAAAAAGTCATCGAAGATTAGACTACGTCTGAGTCAGCCGTGGCGGTTATATTTAAATTATAATACCAGAAGATTATCTTTCGAATAAAGTAAATTTTATATAAATTTTAAAAAATAGTCTTTGTTTTATTTACTTTCAAAGTTCTATATATCTAAAAAAAACACCCTTTATAAGTAATATAAGTAATAATTAATTTTAGTTTCATTAAAATGTTTGTTGCGACTACACTGTTAGTTGATCATTCAAAAATCTCGCAAAATTATTTCTCTTGGGGACGTTGTTGCGTTGTGATTCTTTCCATGTTAATTCATCAAATAATAATGAATAAAAATAAGATGACAGTCAAAAATGTCTAAATGGATAACCCTATATTATTTGCAATGATAAAAACCTTTACAATTATATCACATTCCTTCCAGTTAATCACCCTTTATACTATACATTTTCATTAAAATGCCATGCATAAAATTTACTATTTTGTGGTTTTCTAAATCTTTTTGCTTTACTTTTTTCTCATGTAACAAACTGAATTCGGGTTTAATCTTAAGATAACACTACTTGGAGGGGGGATATAAAAGTATATATTATGTATGTATGTTTTTCATATACATACGTATTAGTATTATAAAAATTCTTTGTCTAACATGTTTATAACACAAAACTAACATAGACTTTAATATTATTTTATATTACAATTCTTTTGTTTCGTATAGTTTTTATTTTTTGGCAAATGAGTGGAACAAATAAAAAAGAGCCATACACACAGAGGTATACAAATTGTCATTGTTATTTAAGTTTTTACATTCTTTGTTTTTAGTTTTTGTTCCTGTTATGTTTTCTTATTTTATTTTTATCATGTTTCAAGCAATTGTAATCCTTGTAAATTGGAATTGTAACATTTGTGGTTATTTTGCAATTTCTCTATGGCTATGTGTGTGTGACTGACTTTAAAATGGGCTGAATGGTACTGTCCCGCTACTAGCATTAGACATACGAATGAATGAATCTGAAGTAAGGAGTCAAAAGGCTAGGAATAGAATACAGAATACTAATATGGCAGACGGAGAGGAAACAAGTAAGAGTGCTATATTCGGCTATGCCGAATCTTATATACCCTTCACCTTTGTTGTGGATGCATAATTATATTATGCATAATTATGTCGATAAACACGCCATCTGTTGATGAATTTGTTCGTAACAATATTAATACACTTTGTGTGATCAATTATTCGTAACAATATTAATACACATTAATACGCTTTTTTTGATGAAATTTTCAGCGGTTGTCTCGGATTTTTGCTCATATCTCCATTATTTATGGACAGATTTTGCTGATTTTAAATAGCACGAAAGCATGTCTGACAGAATTATTGAAGATTTGGATCCCGAAGATATCTGGGGACTTCAGAAAATTGATTTCAACAGACAGACGGACATGGCTCAATAGACTCCGCTATATCTAAGGATCCAGAATATATATACTTTACAGGGTCGAAAAATTATATTGTGGAAATTACAAACGGAATGACAAACTTATATATACCCTTCTCATGAAGGTGAGGGATATAAAAAAGGGCATAAAGGTACAATGCAGAAAGCCTCACATACAAAAATATAAATGGAACTTAAAACTAGTGTTAGATTTCATTTTTATTGTATATAACAATAACACACAGACAAATCTTCTGCGTACAGTGGTTTCAAAAAAAAAACTTATTTGTACATTATAATTTCAAATATAACTCCATCATCAACAGCTACAAGTTGTGTTCTCTTTTTTTGATTGATAGTTTTTGTATTTTGAGGGTTGTTTAGTCCCAATTTACCCAATTTACCTAATTTATTAAAAATATTGATAAAAAATTTTCCTTGAAGTTTCTTCGGTATTCACACAGCACAATTTTATTGCTTAAATAGCTCGTATTTTTCTATGAGAGTATGTGTAATACGAATAAGAGAGTAACACGAATTGCTAGAACAATTAGGTGTGTGCTCCTTTTATCTTCTACTCACCCCGATGTCTGATTACCTTAGCTTAAAGAATTGCTTCGTATAAATTGGAACTTTAGGCAATTAAAAATCAATGTATGTATGTTTTTTTTGCAGCAAAAATTTACCCAAATTTTACTTTCTAAAACCTTCTGTACAGCTATAATCATGTATGTGTTTCAAATAGCAACACCATTGCGGTTTAAAATTTGTTTTAGAATTTTTAGACACACTTGTGTTTTCGTTATTCATTGGTTTTTTTTCTGTTTTGTTAAAGTTCACTCATCCAATCGTTATATGAGTATTTTTGTTTGTATATAAATGTAATATTTCTAAAAGCACACAAATGTACTACTTTCATACTTACATACATACATACCTACATATATATTTTTTAATAAAAATTTAAAAACGAAAATGTATAAGGATTATTTTTATTACATTCAATCGTTTGCGAATGGTACTACTTATGTGCTTAACATGGCCAATGGTAAATATTTGGGGTTTCTTTTTTTATACTCTCCACCTTCATGAGAAGGGTATATATAAGTGTGTCATTCCGTTTGTAATTTCCACAATATAATTTTCCGACCCTATAAAGTATATATATTCTGGATCCTTAGATATAGCGGAGTCTATTGAGCCATGTTCGTCTGTCTGTTGAAATCAATTTTCTAAAGTCCCCAGATATCTTCGGGATCCAAATCTTCAATAATTCTGTCAGTCATGCTTTCGAGAAGTTTGCTATTTAAAATCAGCAAAATCCGTCCATAAATAACGGAGATATGAGCAAAAATCCGAGGCAACCGCTGAAAATTTCATCAAAAAAACTAAGTGTATTAATATTGTTACGAATAATTTCATAAACAGATGGCGCCGATCAAACAAAGTGTTTAAGTGTGTTCTTAAACCGTAATAATATTGTTACGAATAATTTCATAAGCAGATGGCGCTGATCAAACAAAGTGTTTAAGTGTTTTCTTAAACCGTAATATAAGTGTGTAAAAAGTGTTTGAAAACTTTAAGTGTGTTCTTAAACCGTAATGTGTGTAAAAAGACAGTGTGTTAATTTTTTTTAATTGTGTGTACATTTAAATAAATAAAGACTCGTTATACATATTTTCTTCAAGCCACTTGACGCTTTTATTTTGCAATTAAAAAGAATCCGGTTTATTTAACGGTAAAAACGTAACAATATAATATACTTATATGCATCCACAACAAAGGTGAAGGGTATATAAGATTCGGTATAGCCGAATGAATATAGCACTCTTACTTGTTTGGTTCATATATTGGGAGTATATCTTCAAGATGCGGGATTCATAACAGCTGGCGTACCTTTTTTGTTGAGTCTGAATCTTTATTTACTATAAATTTTACAACATTAAATAAATTTTATAAATTAGAAACACATTAAATGTCAATTTATATTTTTTTCAAAAGAGCCGCTGAATCAGACTGAGGCTTGCCATGGTTTAATCGGGTGTTTAATCGGGTTAAATAAGCGAGCTATGGTTCGTGCGTAGTTTAGAATATGGCCTAGGACAGCCAAAAATTGGAGTTCTTATTCCATGAAGATTATTGTCAAACTCAACAAGAGTTTGCATAATTATTGAGAGCTACTCAAACAATAATTTCAAAGCGTTTGCGAACAGCAGGATTTATTCAAAAGCAGGAAAATTCGATACTTAAAAATTTGATAATTAAAAGACGATTTTGCAAGTCCTAAATGTTGCTTAACCGCTGTAGGAAAGGAAATAATTTTTGCACCGAATCATTACTTGCGATGAAAAATGGTTCCAATACTCAAACATAACCTGAAGCGTAAAAGATCACATGTTTAGCTCCCAACCAGCCGAACAGAAACCAAAGCCCAATATCAATGGCGCTATGGTAATGCTCTGTATTTGGTTGGACAAAAAAAAAGAGTTGCTGGGCGGACCTTCACAGAGAACCTGTACCGCATGCAACTGATTCGTTTGAAGCGAGCATTGGATGAAAAACGCTTACAAGATGCGGTCAGACGTCCATCATAACAACACTAGGCCATATGTTGTAATACCATTTTAAAATTATTGAGAAAAATGTGGCCGGACAAGAAAGCTTAATATTCCATCATAACAACGCTCGGCCATATGTTACAATACCATTTGAAAACTATTTAGAAATAAGAGGTTGGGATGTTTTTATCACGCACCTTGTAATCCAGACCTAATATTTGCTTTCATCGATGCAGAAAGCTCTCTCTGTGATAAGCTTCACTTTAAAACAGGCTATTTCAAATTGGCTTCATTCTTGCTTGAAAGATGAGCTGTCTTTTGGAATCCATATGTTGGGAGATACATAGATACTAAAAGATCACAGATAACAACATTGGCCAATACTTTCATAATACAATTATATTGTACAAATGTTTTAAATTGCATAAATGCTACAAATTTTCAAAAAAAAAAATACCGTATTTTGAAGTTATACACCTAATACAATGCAGTGAAAAATTATCCGGCTCATATACAGTGTTTTTTTCATGCTGTGTAAAATCAAAGTCTTTAAAACATACACACTTAATGTTATTACAAAAAACCCCTAAAGTGTATCCCTATTAAAAGTAGAATTTTTTAATTCTTAAACCCAAAATACATCAAGTGTAGGAAAATATTTTTTGTATTTTATAACATAACAAAATAGAACATATTCTCATACATAGAAATTAAACGAAATAGTTAAGCAAAAACTAACTATTCTATTTTTATTTCATTTATAATTCTATTATTATGTTACCAGAAGATATAACTTTGAACTGTATGAATGAGTTTTGGGTTTGCGAATGTCATGACAATTTTGTGATCAGCTAGCTCATCGCTTTTATTGTCTTGTATTTTAGTTGCTCCTTTCATGTCGTTTTCTGTCTGTTTGCTGCTAGCTTTATCAAATGTGGCAATGAAGTGAAATAAACATAATTCAATTATAAATCTTTCTTCATACTTGTTGGTTTTTTAAGCCCTTTTTTTTTGTTGGCATTAAACATGTTCATTCATATGTGTCGTTATTAGTTTATGAGATTTAATGAAAGGAAGTAGTGAAATAGAAGAAATACCAGATATAATAAATGAAACTAAAGAAAAAGGAGATGAACAAAAAAAAACAAAAAATAAACTAAGTGACAATCAAAGAAAAATTAAATTTTGGAAAGAAATGATAAGAATTATTAATGTGGGAAACAAAACTTTTAGGTGGAAATAGTTTATAATAACTTTAATAGGATTTTAAGTGGAAGTCAAACTTGTAATATCAAGAATTCTCAAATTAAAATGACAATCTCAATATGATGATTTGTATGTGAAAATATAGGGTGATCCAAGTAGAGATACTATTTTCAATAGCCTTTTTTTGACAGATCACGTGTGAGTCGTGTTATGCTGGCATGTTATTTTTGTTTAGTATTGTTTGACATTTCATAATGGAAAGACTTACGCCTGAGCAACGTTTAGAAATCGTTCAAATTTATTACAAAAATACACGTTCGTGAATTTCGTGCACTTCGTTCAACTTATGGTCAACATAATCGGCCTACTGAGCGTACTATTCGCAACACCATCACCCATTTTGAGACCCAGCATTCAATATTGGATAATATTCGACCGAATAGACCACGTCCAGCACTCTGTAAAGTTTTTTGTTAGCCGGTGGAATCATCGCTCCATATTTCTGTAAAAATGATCCCGGTGCGAACGTAGCCATCAATGGCGACCGTTATCGTGCAATGATAACCGACTATTTGCTCGTGATATCGTCGACATTTAGCTTCAGCAAGACGGCGCTACTTCCCATACATCGCATCAATCAATGGATTTATTAAGAGAGCACTTCTATGAGCACATAAATTCACATTTTGGGCCGGTGCCACCAAGATCGTGTGATATCACACCGTTACGATTTTCTTGTGGGGATATGTAAATTCTAAAGTGATACGCGATTGCCGCGTATCATTCGCCAATTACCAGTCGATATGCTACGACGAGTCATCGAAAATTGGACTCAACGGATAGACCATCTGCGACGTAGCAACGACCAACATTTAATAGACATAATCTTCAAAAAGTAAATGCCAAAGAATGTTCTTTCAAATGATAATAAACATTCCCCATTAAATTTGAATTTTCTGTGTTTTTTTCTTTAGGGAACCTTGAAATGGATCACGCTTCATATATATCTCCCCTATTCCTAGCTTTATATACTCGTAAATCTTGCTCAAATTATATGACACATCTAACTTACACAGTTCTTTGTTTAAACTTCTTCTTAAAATTAAAAAAAAATATCATTAAACCTTATATTTTAGTCTCAAAATGTATAAACCTCCCCCATTCCTTCAGTTTGATTAATTTGTATAGTTTTTGACAAACTGGTCATAGAAAAATAATAAATTTTTGACAGAAATACAATCCATAACTTGCTTATTTTATTAAATTATGTTACAAAAACCTTTTAAAAATGTTCGAGGTATTTTTCTGAATTTATTTTTATTGAAATTAAACAAATGCGATACTCTAAATCGTATCAATAAATAAATAAAAGCCGCATTACAAACATCTTCCTTAAAGAAATTTAATTTGCGTCAATATGATTATTCCTATTACTAACAACTTTAACATTTAGTATCATCAATATTATACTTCTTTAATTTTCTTTTTAAACATTGTGAAACAATTTGGAAATTTGGGCCTCCAGATTAGACTTCGTCGGACTCAGCCGTCATATGCCAAAAGTCATATTTAAATTATAATACCAGAAGATTAGCTGTCAAATAAAGTAAATTTCGTATCAATTTAAAAAAATCAACTTTCTTTTGTAGAATTTCAAAGTTCTATACATTAAAAAGCACAGAACCCTGATTTGAGTTAAAAATGTTGCCAACTTAAAAATATTTTTCCATCTTTATGACAACATATGGATTCCGCGCTAAGAACGAATTAAACCAATTTAAGAAAGCCTTGATAATAATATGGCGAATGAAGTAACATTTTCCAACCACTTCTCTCTAAGTAGTTTTTAACAGGTCTTGCAGCATGTAGCCTAGCGTTGTCATGCTGGAATATCACTTTTTTCATGTCTGTCCACATAATCATAATCTGGGCGTTTTTCGTCTACTGATCGCTTCAAAGTAATCAATTGCTTTCGGTACAAGACCCTGTGATGTCTGGCCCCATATTCTAGGGTTTTTTCGTTCGATGTACGCTTCAAACGAATCAGTTGTGTTCGGATCCATGTGTTGGTCTGGCCAGAATTCAGCTGCTCTTTAGTTCCCACATGGACGGTCTTTGTCTGCCATGGAGCAGAATTTCTTCTCCAAAATTTCTACGTAAATTTTAGCGCATACTTTTCCATATATTCAAAGTAATCCCCCTTAGATATAATACACTTACGCCAGCGTTTTTTTTTTTCGAATCCTATCCTGTTTCGATTTTTCTTTTATCTCCTCAATTGTAGCAAAACGCTTTCCTTTCATCGGTGTCTTAAGTTTTGGGAAGAGGAAAAGGCGGGGGTCAAGTCCGGTGAATAAGGTGGTGAGGCATGATAACGGTTTTGTTTTTGGCCAAAAACTCACGCACAAACATCGATGTTTGAGCTGGTGCGTTATCATGGTGCAAAATCCATGATTGGGTTTTCCACAATTCTGTGCATTTCATTCAAGGTAGTATTCCTTATTGACCGTACGACCTTGTGGCAAGAATTCATTGCAGTCGAAGAAAACAGTGAGCAAAATCTTCACATTTGACCGAACTTGACGTGCTTTTTTCGGTCTTGGCTCTTCTGGACGTTTCCATTGGGATGATTGGGCTTTGGTTGTATGTCGGACTTTTCATCCAGCTTTCTGAAGCATATTTATAATTGTACAACTAGACACAGATGCACATAAATCAAACTTGAGCTGTTTTAAATGACCAAAAAATGTTTCTTTTGCTTTTACATATTAAACAGTGATCAAACGAAATCGTTGTTGTGCCCTTCTTTCCTCTTGCCACTGGTTTAACTTTTTTGTGAATTGCTTAAAAAATCTTTATTTTGAAACAATTCATTAATAATTGCAATTTCACTCATACTTTTTCCTTGTTTTCGCAGCTTATGAATAATAATTAATTTTTAAATAAAATGCAGGGAAGAGTAATCAAAAAAAAAAACGCTTTTCGGGTTATTCAAAAAATTGCGTTTTTCAAAAACGGGTGCCGAATACGGTTTCAATTGAAAAAAAAAACGGTTAACCGGTTTTTATTATATGCGGTAATAATATTTAAGTTTTTCTTTCTTTTGTGTACGAGTTCCTGATATATTCTTACACACTTGGCAAATATTTGCCGTAAAAGACGTAATCACTACATAAAATATACTAAAAAAAAAACTTTGTTTATTTAGGACAGAGCACAACAAATATTTAGTTTTATTTTATTAGATGCTGTTTGATCTTGCAAAACTCTTGTAATAGTAAACAACGTCAAACAAAATTGTGCTAAAACAGGGGCCAAATTACCGCATTTGATATCGAGTAAAATTATCGTAATTTTCTTATTTGAAATTATGGCATTCGATATCGAGCAAGAAATTTAGTACATTTTATCATAATTTCGATATCGAAATCATTTTTCGATACGATAGCTCATTCGATCACGAATGCGGTAATTTGGCCCCATTTGATTACGTTTTTTTGAGTAAATATTTGCCAAGTGTTTTCGTACCTTTAGATATAGTGGACAATTTAAAGAAAAAACAAACAAAAAATACAAAGTTTTTGGTTCTAAGACCGATCCCAACCAAATTAGGTTTTATTTGTGACGTACATCTTTTCTTTACGTTTTTTCTTTTATAAGACAATTTTATTAAGAACATTTGGGGCCTTTAAATGTCTCCAAAAAGTCTTAATTTTGTTAAAATACTTTAACACATTTTATTATTACGCTATTTGACGAAAAGCTCAATGTTTTTCTTTAAATTGTTCATTATATGTAAGAATATATCCGCTTAATATTACCGCTTATAACAAAAAGCCGGTTAAGCGGTATTTGCAATTGAAACCGTTTTCAAAAACGGTTTTTTTTTTAATTCAAACCCAAAAATCGGGTTTTTGAATAATCTAATAATCTAATCTAAAGAAGAAGCCGTTCTTATTATTTTTTCCTACAATGTATCACTGTTTTTAAGCCCTCCATAATTCCTAGTAATAACTCATTAGTGCATTCGCATTAAATAACAAGAGATTAAGGCTGTATTATTTGCATAAAATATCCTTAATATAAACAGCTCATATATGTAATATATTTCTATATTTTATGTTTTATAAATCCTGTACTTGTTAAGAGTTATATTTTTTTTTAATGAATTCAATACATTTTTTATGAACACTAATATCAGCAATATATTTTTGCCAAATGATTTACATTGGTATTTTGTTTCTTTCTTCCTTTAGCTTTCATTTAAGCATTTTTAGTAACTGCAAAATGTGGGACCAGCAGTAAAACATAAAACTCCCATAAAACATTTTGTGAAAATATTTTATTACCAAAAATTTAAGGTCTTGTTTTTTTGCGTTTGTTTGGTGTGAATTTCTTATTCCTGTCGTCGTTTTGTAGGATGTTTCTGCTTATCCGACTTCTTCCTTTTTTAACACTCAAAAAACACGGTTGAAAATAATTTTAAAGGGGAATTTAACCGTAAAAATATATACACTGTCATTTATCACTCAACAACAGACAGTTGGGCTTTTTTCTTTATTTCTTCCTTTTCGTTTCTTTCACTTCTTCATTTGTTTTCTTTGTGCAGTTGTTATGCACAGCCAGTGATGTGTGTGTTCCTGTTGTTAGTCAACGGAAATCGTAAACAACTGTATGAAATTTTAAAAACAAATTATATGTATGTATGTATGTAAAAACTAACTATATAAATCCCTTTTCTTGCTGGCAAAATCCAATCTGTTGAGTAATGAAGGACCATAAAAAAGCGCCTGTACAATGACATTCAGCAAATAAGTAAGAATGGCTTATAAACTCTGGTAAGCAGAATTTATTTCTTTGTGTAATGAGAAGAAATACCTTCGGTTGTGTGCTGTTTCTTAAGGATATGGGAATTAAATGGTATTATGAGTCGAGGGTTGTGTGCTAAGTCTGTTTAATTACTAAAATAAAAAAATAAAATAAAAAGAAGTGGTACGTTTGTAAAAAATAACTCGACACAATTTAATTGCCAGTTACTGGTCAGTCTTTCATAATTTTAAGACGGGCTCTCTCAAATATTTCCAAACATGAGATTTTTTCAACTCTAAAAATACTGCCTTGATTGATTGTCCGCCATGATGTTTCTGGTGCTTTTTAATTACCCTATATTAGAGATAAGTTCATGATTTTACAACAGATAGATACAATGCTTTCCTAGGACTAAAAAGCGATTCCGATCCATTAGGTCGATAACATGCAAAATCATTTTTATTTATGTAACATTACTCGTACAAAAATGCGGCATTCATAACAGTTGTGGTGTCTTTTGGAAGCGGTTTTTATCTTTAGCAACGTATATGCAATTTTGGTAGGTACATACACGCAGAGAAAAAATATAGTTGAGCATGTTCACCACAACTATTATAACAATTTTACAATTATTTTTCAAATATTATGGTCACTGGAATTATTTATTTGATTGCGGCAAACATAATATGGTTAAGTTTATGATGCACATGATTATATCAATCATATATGTATATGATTACAGTAATTATCTAATGTTTGTGGTGTTCAGTTTTATGATGAAAGATTATATCGTATTATGTTGTTCTCAATCATAATCAGAGAAAAACGTATTATGATAAATGAATTCATCATAAATATGATTGCCACAAATACATACATAGTTGCTACAATTGTATATATGATTGTAGTAATCATCTGCATCGCAACTTTATCATATTATTTTTATCGCAATTAAATGAATAATTACAGTGACCATAACATTGTTAAAAAATTTGTAAAAATGTTAACATTGTTCTGTTAAACATGTACAACTATATGTTTTCTCTGTGTGTATATGTCATTTATTCTCACTTAGGTATTGAACGTTCCAAACAACAAAGTACTTTTCAAAAGTTCAAAAGTTGTTCCCGCTTTGAACTGTCAAACATACTCACAAACAAATTCGCGGCGAGCTATAATTTAAAAAATAAACAATTTTGAAATCGCAATGAATAATTATTACTATACTATATTATATACATACATATGTATATACGGCCCAATAATGAATAAGAAATCCGCGGGAGTTTTTTCCCTTTTTATTTTTTAACATTGAATTTGAATAGGAAAAATGGGAAAATGGAAAAGAACCCGCTGAATTTTAATTCATGATTGAACATACTATCATCAGTAATATAAATTTTGTGTACCACTTGAACATTTTTTTAATTTCGTTTTTTTTAGCAAAACAAAGTTTTCTTTTAACACTAAGATATATTTCAGTGCATATAATTTTGTAGACAACAAACATTAAAATCGTACTATACATTATTTTGTATAGCCGACGATTGTATTTTTGCCGCCAGCGTTGAAAATTTCTCAGTTCTAGTTCTTTTTTTAATTAGAAGTACCACTCAGGCAATTAATAAGCCTATATACATATGTATAATTGTGTTACTTTTTTTGGAAAGGGATAGATTGAAGAAGTAAAGATGGTGAAAGTAGAAGAAAGCTTTATATTACAACTCTGCAATTGCGCATTATGTTTGTTTTAGTGCAGCATTGCAGCGTCTCTGGTGGTAAAGTAGGCGCATTATTCTTAAAGCTTGATTTTATAGCCTTTATTTAATTATTTTACTTCGGCGGCGTTTCAATGTTATACCACCGAAGCAGGTCGTTGTGATAAATATTAGTTATGATAGATATAAAACTAATAATTATCAGAAACTGATGTTGTTTGAGTGAAAGTGGTTGGAAATCGAAGCTGGGCTATAAATACTAACTCATGTTTAATGATCAAACGCGCTAAGCAATTAAGCTACAACACATGAAGGGACCTCAGCCAATTGATCCGGTAGTTCTAGATAAGACTTTAGTCAGCTGCAAGTTTATTGGGTGAAACATCAACTCTTTCCAGTTTCAAACCCGTTCCAGTTCTAAGCACCGGTTATATAATATCGCTCCCCAGGATTGAATAACGTCAAGGTGATTGACATAAACACCAGGACAAAAATTTCCCCTGGGGTTATTAAAAAAAGTACAATTGTACCAATGTTTGCCAATCCTGCTTGGGATATTTATATAAAAGAATATCTGTTGAAACGGTTTCTGCATCCTTTTAGATGTCGTCACTCTTTATTAAAGTTTTGGCACGATTTGGCAAACTGGATCGAAATACTGTGCAACAGATAAAGTGATCCAGCAAAACAAACAACAATTTTGTTTTGTTACATAAATATTAAAACATGTTTGCGAAAGGATTTGATATGAACAATGTTTTATTTAGTTAAGAAATAATTTGTTAAAGAAATTTAAACAAAAATATGTGCAAACCAATATTTTAGTCTTGTTTCACACTCTTCAGAGTTGGCTGACCAGTTTTTGTTCAATTCTCTTTTGAACTTGTCATTTCATTTGCACACATCAATTCAATTTTAGAAAAAAACAAAAGGAAATAAGAAAATTGAATAGTACCGTCAAATGTGTACCGCTTTTATTCTCGTTTATCTTCTCACCCAAAAATACTTGCCTTGATGAATCAGAATTGAAGAGTGTGAAAGCGGACTTACTTTGGATGATCAATCAGAGCAAGTTGTTAGCTATTATAAAAAATATATTTCTTTTTATTCTGAAGACACATAATTTTCAAAATTTGTGCAACTAGATTTGGCATTGGAACCATTGTGTGTTCCTATTGCCAAATATTTTACCTGGAAAAAGTTTTCCAGGCAAAGTTGAGAAATTTCTTTGTAAGTTTTCTTTTTTAAACAGGGAAAAGATATTCGTTGTGATGACTAAATTTTAATGGTTCCCATATATCTGACGTATCGGTGTTAAAATAAAATGCTACTGTGTAGTCAATGAAAATTCATTATATTAATGAATTTTCTTTTTTTTCTCGGTAGCAAATATATAATTTATTGCTTTCTCTTCTACCTCGCATATATGCAGGTATGCAATTAAAATAGAGCACTGTTATTACTAACTGAGCACTTAAAAAACAAATATCAGTTCCCTCAAACCATTTAATAAATAATAAAAAGGAGGTTTTGCCTAGAAACCTACATCGTTTCTAGTGATACGACATAAGCAACGAATTATGGAAGAAAAAATGATTATACAAATACAATGTTTTTGTAAATTTTAGTATGTGTACGAGCACATATACATACACATTTATAACCTGCTGTTATTGAATAAATATTTTAACACATTTCCCTTTGGCATGTGGTTAACAGCCATCAATTTAATTAACCGCATTGCCTTTTGGTAATATTTTCGTTGATGAAATTCTCGAAAAAAATAAACAAATAATCAATGTCTAGCTAAATTCTAAGTATCCTGTGGAAGAATTTATTGAGGTTATAAAAAAATTTAATTTGCTACATGCACAGTTTTTTTTTTTATGGCATTCAGCACTTCTTAAAATTATTCATTGCTAATCTCCCACCAAAAATGAAATCAAATAAATAGTTTTCTACTTTCTTTCCACATGCTTCAAGTTTACTCACCTAATAACCTAATTAAAAGCAGAAACAGATCATAAGCTATGAAAACCACAACTAAATATAAACACACCAGTGCATGTTTATCCTTATACCCGCGCAGCAAAACTAAGTACCAACATGACTTCTAATAATTTGTGTCAACCCTCTGTCAATTACGGATAATTTTGTGTCACCATTATTTTCGTTGCAAACAAACAAACAAAAAAAAAAATAAAAAATAGAAACAAAAACAAGGAGAGCAAAAGCTACTGCAGAGACAGGAAGCGAAAATTGGGTGAAATAATAAAAAAAAATTGCTACATTTCCGGTTGTTAGGTTAACCACAGTCAACAAACACTAACACCACAAAAACAAACTTTATATATACATATGTATGTATGCCGCTATATACATATTAGGGTGGATCCGTTTAATGCAGAGAAAATAAGGTGTAATTTCTTTCTTACATATTATGGAACGATCGTCATAAAATATTTAAGTCTTATGGTGAATTTCATATCTCAATAACGATATATTTTAGAGTTTTTTTTGTCGATATTTAAGTTAATCTCGAAAATGAAACTTATATGGGAACTGTGGCCAATTATGAACTGACCTTTACAAAATCGAGTAGTAACATTTTTGAGTAATTTTGAAATATATGAAAATTTCATGAAATTTTTTTTGTGCAAATCAAGGATACAAGTTTTAAAGTGTCTTAAGTTTTATAATTATTATTTAATGTAATTTTGTTGCAATTAGGGTGAAGTTTTCGATGTTCATGAACACATTGCATTAAATATGTAATCGTAGTAGTTATTTATATTTGTATACACCAATACCTCAGTTTGCGTCGAGGTAACGTTCAAAAAAAAAAAATACGATGCAAATTGAAACGACGAAAAGTGAATTACGATTTTCTAAAGCAAACCATGTAAAGATCGAAGATAGGTACTAGGGTTACGAAAATACTAAGTCGTCGGCTTTATTTCACAAAAAATTGGTCCAATTTTTTTCAACGTAAAATAAATTTCCTTGCGGTAATTGTCTGTATTACTACCACTAGCATTATCGTTGGATAATGTTTTAGAGTTTATGTCATCAAATAAGCTTTTTGTTTTATCTGAAATACTAGTCTACTTAATGGTATTCTCTGCGCAACTGGATTTTCCATGCAAATAGAAAGCAAGGAGTCAATTTTGATTATCAAAGTACTTCTTGTACGGGTCATCGTTTTAGCATCTGATGATGTTGCAGATTTTGCAAAAATTAAAAATAAAAAAATTAAAAACTCGACAATCTAACAACGCACAGTGAAAATTAGTACTAATTAAACAGCGATGCAACTTCAAAAAAAAAAAAAAAAACGCAAAACAAAAGGACGCAAACCGAGGTATTGATAGATTTCAAACATACATGATATTGTGATTGATATTAATTATGTTTTTTTTTTACATATTTTACATATTACTTCTCAAACTAATGTAACTAAAAAACGTATTGAAAATTCTTATAGAAGCCAACGAAAAAAACTTTATAATCGAGCTATTCGATGGTGCAAGTGTGACTATTTTGCTTGTTAATTTATACTTAATTGTAGTGAATATTAAATCTCAAAATATTTGTTTGTTAGACGTGAATTTTTTAATTCTTTACCTTTTGTTTCTTAGCCACCATTTTCACAAAGTTAAGTTATAAATATCTTAACCTAAAGTTTGTTGTCAAGAACTACGGTATCACTAAGATAAAAGAGGCAGTAGTTGTGTGTCCACCATACAAACGTTTCCACCCTAATGTAATACATACACTATTATATACATAAACACAGAGGAAAATTGCTGTAGTAAAACGGCCTTGCTAAAGGCCTTATTTTGCAGACACAAGAAACTCAGTCGCATTTCAAAATCATTGAAATTTTAAACGGCGTGACGGCGGTCAGGCTTCCTATAGGTCTCTATTATGGGAGAATCAAGGAATGGGTTCTAAGCGAGACAAATAGGGCCTGCGCTTAGGAAGTCCGACTCGGAATCGTTACTGGGCGAGAGCAAGATCTGCGTAAGAACCATGATAGGAGTTATCACGGGCCATTGTATGATAGGTAGAATGGCAAGGATAATCGGATCTGACTTGTCAGAAATGTGCGGGTTGTGCGAGGACCCAGAGGAACTGGAGACGATTAAGCACATTCTGTGCCATTGTCCCAGGTTACAAGTTAGTAGGTTGAGGTGGCTAGGCAGTAGATACATACATAGGCGAATTAGGGGATGTCTCGGGTTGTAAGCTCGGGGATCTCAAAGGATTCGTAATGAATATGGCCTGGCTGCGCAACAGGGGAAGGGGCTCTGTGAGAGCTTAGGCGTTTTGCACTAAGTATCTCAAATCATTTCCGAAAGGCATCACAATGGACCGTATTGGTCTCTGGGTGATGGTGTGGGGACAACCTCACACCGACCTTCTAACCTAACCTAACCTAGACGGCGTGTCATTGGTATTGTCATAGGACTATTTGCATTTCTTTCAGTTTAAACCTGTAAGAAGATGTTGCAAGAAATGCCTCATAGAAAGTCTTTTAAAGGATCTATTACGGATAATATTTTTAATAAATTCAGCATTAAGCCTGCTCTTTACTAAATTTATAAAAGATTTAGTTGTTTTTCTGCTTCCATGCAACAGTTTATTTACAAATTTGTTTACTCTTATTATTAAGAGAGCAAAGTAAAAATTGTATTGTTGTAGAATATAGAAACACATATTGGAATAATTGCAAAACCATTCTTGTTTGATTTTTAAGTATTTCTATAACATCTCCTGAGAGAAATAACAGAGTGGCATGAGTATTGCATCTTTTAGAATATGTAGACATGTCTCTTAGAAGGCCTACCAAGTGATTACCTAGAAATTTTAACCGCTGGGTGGTGTCTAGTAAATTATTAGCGATAATATGAACCATAACATGTTTGACTTCCGTTTTATTTTTATATATTTTTTAATACTTGGCAAAATTATTGTTGTTCACAAGCGCGTGAACATTTATTAGGATGGCTCAATTAATTGCTGCAATGTTTGATACGAAAATTAAACAGAAACCTTTGGGAAAACGCAGTCAACATTCCTAAGTACCTCTGGACTCAATTTTAGAAATTAAAATCACTTACAAGTTTTTGTTTGCCTCCTTATAAATGGGTTCATCCTTATACCTACAAATGTATATGTATATGTTTTTGTTTTTTGTTTTAATAACGTTGATGTATAGAGTGTGTTTATGTTTTAATACTTTATAGAACACCTTGTTCAATAATATTTATTTACAGTTTTTGTTTAATACCTACAACATTGAACTTTAAACAATTTACAATTTGTATTACATTTATTATTAATAAATATATTCTTTTTTTTTTAATCTCAATTAATTATAATTTTTTACTTAATGCATCAAATGTTAGCAAAATATATTCCACACATTATTCCCTAATTTTCCAAATTAAGTTTGATTAAGATAAATTTAAAGTTTCTTTAATTATAAGATATGCTTTAATTAAATAGAGTTAAAGTATTTTTAAAGGCATTTAAGGAAATTTAAAATGTATCTTAAGCAAACTGATTGCTAAATATTCGCAAATTGTAGCTTCCAATTGCAAAGATTTTTTCATAAACAAAACCCCCCAAGAAATGAAGAAATTATGTGCTTTTCTTTGTCACTGTTGTCAATATTAGTAGACCTTTTGTCTGTTCCTTTATCCAGCTCATACTTGATTAACAATCAAATTCCCTAGGGGGGTTCTTTTGTGTATTTCTTTTTTTTCCTATGAAGCATCATTTTCGATGAGTGGTAAAAAAAAAACTTTAATGAGAAGTTGACTTTATTCTGTAATCCCAATTGTAAAGACATCATTTGTAGCTTTTTTGAACTTTCTTTATTTAGCCTGTCGCTTTTTCTTTCTCTTTCTAGCATATGTTAAGAAATATGACAATTTTCTTTGAGAGTGCCTTTTTTATGAATGTGACATGTAACAGTTAATATTTAATACAAACATATCACTGGTGGGTACAGGGGTTTCCCTTGAACATTTTTCTTTTAATTTCTTGTATATAATAATTTACCTTATTAGAACTAGTAAACTTTTTATCCCTATAATAATACTGGTGGAGATTGAGTTGTTCATTCTGTATACAATTGTTAAAAATAAAGAATTAGAAATCCATTTTTTTACATTCGTCTGTTTGTCTGAGCTTTCCAAAAACAGTTTTTAAGAAATACTATTTCTTAAAATTTCTATTTCATTACTACATAATTTTCTCAAAGCATTTTTTCTCATCCATTTATTTGCCAAGTTTTGTATCAATCGCATTAGTATTTTAATAGTTATTTATATTTGTATATTTTAAACGTACATGACGTATGATTAATATTAATTATGGTTTATTTAACATATTTTTTAATATTTCACCAACTAAAAGAATTAGTAAAAATATTTAAAATACTTTTAATATCCAAGAAAATAAGTTTCATAACCGAGTTATTCAATGGTCCAAATATGTATATTTTGCTTATTCATACTTTATAGAGGCGGAACTTAGATGTAAAACTAAGGTCTTAAACTTAGATATTTTATCAGATAAGAAAACTGAATTAAGATTTCAAATTTATTCACAATATCAATTAATAAATTTTGATTTTTATTGAAGAACATTTTTGCAGGTTTTTAAAATTCATCCCACATTATGTCATCATATTCTGAAAGCCTAATTTCTATTCCATTAAAATGCAAAGTTTTTTACCAATCGCTGCAATACTTTTGCTGTTATTTTCATCTTAATGTTTTAAAATACATTATTTTACATATTTATTATTATGTATTTCTGAAACTAAGAAGTTTAATAAAAGTATATAAATACAACTAAAAACTTTATAAGCCAGATATTCGATAGTCCAAATACATACATACATGTACAGTGGCTCACATTGATAGTCGGGCAAGCTGTTTGTAAAATATTAAACCCTATTTGAAAAAAAAGAGCTTAGGATTTTTTAAACATTTTTATAAAAATTAAATAAATTACACACAAAAACAAAAAAATATGGTATTCTACCTTTAATATAACAGAAACAAAACAAAATAATTCAAAAAATCCTTAATAGTATGATCACACTGAAAGTCGATCAGGTCATTAAATTCAATTATTTATAAGATATTTTGTATTTTGTTGCGTATCCTTTTTGATTCTCGACAGCTTGGAGTCTTTTTGGAATCGATTTAACCAGTTTTTTGCACTCATCAGGACTTATTTGGTTCCATTCTTTCAGTAACGCAGCTCTGAGCTGGTCTTTACTGGTACATAATCTATTTTGCATCCGACGTCCGATCTCATCCCATAAATACTCGATTACGTTAAGGTCTGGACTTTGAGCAGAGGTTTTGAGGACTTTAAGACAATTATACAACAACCAATTCTTCACTATCAGAGATGTGTGCTTCGGGTCATTGTCATGGTAAAATTTAAAGTTATTGACAATCCCCAATTTATGAGCACTTTGTTTAACATTTGCCTTTAAAATATCAAGATACACGTTTTTATGCTTATGCCTTCTCTAAAATAAAGATTTCCGACACCGAAAGCAGCCATACAACCCAACACCATCACTGACTAGCCCCCGTGCTTTACAATGTTCTTGGTATTTTTACCCAAATAAATTGAGTTTGCTTTCGTCCGTGAAAAGGACCTGTTAATTTTTAAAGTGCTGATAGATATAGTCCACAAGTGTTCATTGAAAGTAAATGTTGGAAATCATCTTGCCCGACTTTGAATGTGAGCCACTATGTATGTTTGTCTAATTTTCTTTAGAAAATAATTATTTTCATTAAACAACATTTTTGCAGTTTTTTTAATTCCTCCCACATTATTATGCTTTATTTTATCGTTTAAAATGACATGTTTTGTTGCAATCAGCATTAGTATATCAATAGTCACATACATATTTATATTTGTATTTAGTATTATAAACATACATGACGTATGATTAATATTAATTATGGCTTATATAACATATTTATTATTATTTCTCAAACCAAGAGGATTAATAAACCTATTTACAAAAGTTATAATAGCCAACAATATTAGTTTTATAATCGAGCTATTTAATAGTTCAAATATGACTATTCCGCTTATGAATTTACACTTAACTGTAACGAATATTAGATGTCATGATTCAAATGATTTTTGGAGAGCTTAACAAACTATGGTTTGTTATTTTGTAACCTAAAGTTAAACTAGAAGCTTACAAACTAAATAAAAATAGAATAGATCTCAAGATTTAAATGATTTTTTGAGATCTTTAAGTTTTATTTATTAATCACTAATTTAATAATGTTTTGTTATTTTTGAAACAAAAGTTATACAAAAGGTTTATACACTAAATAAAAATAGACAGTATAACTAAATGTTAAAAATAACTAGACTCTGGAAAATAAGGCTTAAAGGTATAAAAATCCATTACATATTTCAGATCTTACCTGCTTAAAAACCGAATTGTTTCACGAATTTCTATTCAATTTCGACAGCCCAGATGAAGTTACATCTTTGTCTTTCCTGGTCTTTCAAATGCACAGTCAGAGTATCTTTTGGTTTCCGTTCACAGAAACATTGGAGAATGTCAGAAGATATGTTGTACCACGAATTCCAAAAACACTTTTTTTTTTAGAGGCAAGATGTTTTCTTTAATCATAAAATCTTAAACAGCCCTTGACTAATACTAAGCGTTTCTTTTAGTTCCCGGTGACACTGTTATACTAAAGAATATCAGGAGAGATGTTGTAAAACTAACCAGTATCTACCGCTTATACTCCTTCTCTTGAGTATTTTCTCCTTTAAAGATAGCTTAACCAAGAAGGACTACAGAAAAACCAGATAACTTTCCACGACTAGATATCTGGTTGACGTGTAGAATGTATGGAGTACAAGATGACTGTCAGGGCTGCGAAATGAGAAAACGCATGATCTTAATTGGATTGGCTGATTCATGAACTGCCTGACCTAATGGCCCTTGAACAGGATCATATTATAATGTTCCAATATTTTAAAAATGTTGAAATAGACTCTGGTATTAAAAAAATATTTGGGCTAATTCTCGCATTCGTATATGAGCGAATACTTATTCTAAGTATTCAAGTATTTTTGCACTTTATTCGATACTATTAAAAAGGTATAAACAAAAAAGGAGATTTTCAAGAACGAGCGAGTTTTTACTCGTAAAATTAAAAGCGTTCGAAATTATAAATCTAAGAATTGGTCCCACGGATTCGATTCGAGAGTTCAGTTAAATTAATTATAAAATTAATTTATTTTCAATCGTTTTCTATTCTCAAATTTATAACCCTTGAACAAATGTTTGTTGCACTTACTTTCCAATTAAAAGGTGTTTGTTGCAAAGAACTATTAAACTACTATTTCATTGATACATAAGAGCCTACAAACTGTAACATTTTTTTTTTAGGTAAAACAACTTTGTTTAGAAAAGTAATTTTGTTGAGATCTTCTTGAGAAATATTTAATATTTTATAAGCATATTTTTTGTAATCCCCTAGAAATAGGTATTCCAAACACATAGCGACAGCCACAAAGTGGAATGTATTTAACTTTGTTTAAATTGTGTGATAAAACTTTGTTTAACATTTCAAATACACATATCAAAAAAAAATAGAGAGAGTATATTATGTCATATTTTTATTTTGCATCCATCCACAAACTAAGTTTTTAAGCCTGAGATCATACAACACACAAACTCTTTCATACGCAGACAAGTACAAAGCAAATACATATACAATAAAAATGTATGGCATACATATAAAATATGTATGTAGATATATGAGAACAATGAAAAGAAATGCCTGCCTGCCACATACGAGTACATATGTACATATGTATGACCTATTCAGAGTCTGTCTGTTTTACCTCCCAAACCAGTCACAAATGACAGTGTTAACCCAATGAGTGCTGTTCTCTCTGGGTTATTTTTGATGACGACGACAATGTTGATGATGATGATGATGATGATGATGATGGTGATGATGCTGATGTTTTCCCTTTAAAATATGGCAAGTGTTTTGGGGGGAAAACAACTACAAAACCCAACAGAGACAAGAAAACAATGTAAATTAAACTATAGAAAATTTCACTGTCGAATGACATGATTTTATATGGCTGTTTTTATAGACTGAAACTATTATTTGTTTGCTTTAAAGAGTTTTACTTGTCTTTTGGCCGACTTTGTTAGTTTTTCATTGTTATTTGTTTCTATGTTACATTCTTGTTTGAGTTTTTTGTCGCCAAACTTTTGATTTTTGTTACATCATCGTCAATATAGATTTGTGGTGGTTTTATGGAAAGAAAATTCAACAGAAGCCTTGTATTCTGTTAAATTAATCCTTCGTTGGTTGAGTCGAAAAAGGTCGACAAGGAGCTATCCATATGTGAATGTAACTTTATAAAAAAGCAGCATTTTTTGTTTGCTTTATTATTAGTTACTAATTATACATGTGCTCGTACAATGAATGTAAATGAAAGTTTTATTTAATATTTAATTAATTTAATTTTTATATCAAAAAAAGCAAAAAGTAAAATAACATAAAGCAGTTAACAAAAATTCAAAAAGGGACGAAAATAATCCAAACAGTAACTGAAATACAAAGAACACGTTTGTGATGTGTTCAATCAATAAAACAAATCAAAAGAAAGTGCATTTATTTTTGATTTCATAAAATTTCAGTACAAGGTCCAACAACATGCACCTGCATGGGCTCTATTATGAGGATGGTTAGCTGCAACTAGAACATGATCTTTAATTTTAACAAATGTTTTATTCGTAAAATGAGTTTCTGAGATTAAAAAAAAAAATATTGATAAAATTAGTTTCAATAAAAATTTCAATTTCATTTGCTATCCTTAAATTTAAGTTTTTTTTTCATTAAGTTTTCGACCATTTTTTCGAATCTATCTAAGCGACTGTTTTCATTTTCATTAGCTGATTTAACTATATCTGCAAAAGACACATTGAATTTATCATCATTTGGCCCGATGTTTGTAAAATTGCTTAATTGTGGATTTTGGTTGGTGTTGACATAATTTTTCTGATCATTTGTACATTGCCTCTGTATCCTAGTTCTGGTAGAAAGAAGGTTTTGGTAGATTCTGCAGCCTTTGTAATTAGCAGTGTGATTTAACATGCAATGAACGCAACGAGGTGAAGTATCCGCTGCTTTTTTGCACTCTATGGTAGCGTGATCCATGCCACACTTACATCTGTTTTTTTACTAATACACTCACATTGTTTGCACTTGCAGAGCTACTCGCAGCTAAATTTGCTTACGATTGAATGTTTGACACTCTCTTGCCAGTAAACGTCAAATAAAAAAATAATGTTGCCATGTATATTTTCCAATGAATAAAAAGTGGATATTATGTGACCCGGCCAATGAGTTTTTAATGTTTTATTCTATTAAAAAATATTTTTTTGCCTAATTTTTTTTGTCCAGATATTCCCACAGGTGCTCAATTGGATTGAATTTTAGAGGTATATTTATGATCATTGTCCTGTTGGAAAATTCAGTTCTGCGATAGTTCTAATTTCTCTACTATATTGTTTTTTAAAATGTCGAGATAATCTATCGTTTTCATTGTAGATTCCATATATGTAAGATTACCGACCGCTGATGCCACCATACCACCCAGACCATTACCCTCTTGGTAATATATTTATTACTAAAAACTTCGTTTATAGTTCGCCATATTTTTTGTGAAATTTTTGAATCTAAATACCTCAAACTTATTTTTATCGGTGAAAATAATATTCCAAAAAAAACCTGAGGCTTGTTTATACAGCTATGGACAGAGAAATAGCGCACTTTACTGTTTTAGTAGTGTAACGGGAATTGACTTCTTGGTTATTTTTCCATCAGGACCAATCACATTAATTTTAGTTTGATTTCTGAAAAGCACTCTTTTTTCAGAATTTGTTTCTTTTTTGTTTCGGTGTAGTTTTGCAAAAACAATCGTGCCTTTTAATTCTTTTTCTATAGAAGTGTTTTTTTCTGTTCAAAGCTGATTTTCATTGAGACGTCTGCCTACATTTCTACTGGAAACATTTAACGCAATTTCCTCATTTATGTCAGTCATTATTGTGATCGATGACTTGAAAGAATCTAGCTTACTTTCTTTAACTATTGCCTTATCCTCACGAACTGTTGTCTTTCGCAATGTCATCTTCCCATCTTTCTTTACATGCATTCATCATGTTCATCTTTCGAGAACATTCAATTATTTCTGCTATTTTTGTTTGTTTTGTACCCTTTTGGGGAAGTTACGAAATAATCGTTTTCTGTTCCCATTTTGGTTGATAAAATTAATGATAAAAAAATTGGTTGTTAAATTACACAAATTACACAACATATGTATGTATATAAAAATAAAGAACGTTCAAAAGTTAACAGGACATATCCAACGAATTTTTAGAAAAGCAGAGTGTATCAAATAGAATAAATGGGACTTTATAGAACATTACTGGGCTATTTCTCTGTCCATAACTATATTTAAACGTTTGATTTGGTTTTTCTTTGATATAAAGGTATTCTTACATGACACTCTACCATATGGGCTATTTTGATGCAAAGATCTTTAAATCGTCCTTGGGCTTACAGAAGTTTTTGCAACATTTTCAGCTATTTTTACAGCACTAGATGTTTGGGTTTGCTCTTGCTTTTTTTACTATACAGAAATATAAAATATAGCGTTATTAACAAAATATGTATTTCAAAGGTTTTCACTACACCAAATTCATTTAACAAAACACTGACTGTAAGTTAATTAAAGTTAATTAAATAGCTGTAAAAGTACCAAAGTACCAATTGAAAAAAAAATGTATCAGTGGTTAATTTGTGTTCCAAAATATCGCATTAAAATTTGTTTTCGAAAACAAAGTTTTACCACTAACAAAAACCCTTAAACATTTGATACTTTTAATAGTATTAATGTTTTGAAAATGAAGCAAAAACAAAACTTTGCATATGTACATACTTTTTGTTTTAAATAAACTCTGTATTTCTGGGTGAGACAGTTACCTTGTAGAATTATAGTAATTCATCTAGCAGCGAGGGGGGTAGCCCTGGTAACAGAATTAGCTTTACAACTAGTTATTTTAACTTGTAAGTACCCTAAATTGAAGTCAATTGAGCCAAGGTAAATTGCAAACAGAAAGTTGGATAGCTGGTCTAAAGTAGTCAATGCCTGGGAATGCATATATGTACATGGCTTTTTGACCAGCTAGACTACTAGTTGCCTACAAAGGGTTTATTATATTCTATTAAACCACTCCACATTACTTGGCGCCGAAACTAAAATAACCAGTTTCTAAAGCATACTAATAAAACAGTCAATCCATAATATGGAAATTAACTTGGCCAGATAATACTAGTGGTGAGTGAAGTAACTAGTCCTTAAATAAAGCATTGCATTGTATGTAACAAAAATCACTATGGAATACTTTGGAATCACTAATTAAAATTACGAAATAGCGTTGTCATTTAATAACAGGCAGCAAACTTTTTTGCAGGTATTATTTGATAAACGGGTTTAGAAATTTTTTGAATATTTCAATAATAAAAAATGTTTATTAGTCGAATTTAAGCCCTTCAGTTTGGTTAAGTTCTTTAGCAGAACATTTTATTTTATTCATTTCCTTCAAAAGTATTTATAACATCCTACTTATCTAACTTTATGTCTAATAAAGGGTGGTTTTTTAGCAACTTTCTTTTCGTTTTTGTGTAACATCTACTTGTTACACATGTTGAGTTTGGTCTATTTATCCAGGAATCGACCTACAAAATAATAACACTTGCAGTTTATTGAATTTAATTATCAAAATTAATGCTCGGTTAAGAAAGTGAAGATCCATTTTTTTTTATCAGTGACGGAGCTCATTTCTGGTTAAAGGGATACATCATCATGCGAAATCATCATGCCAGAAGTATTGGAAGAACTTGTGTCGATTGTGTGCCGGTAGCATCATTTGATCGTACTTTTTCAAAAAATACGAACGCAGGAAAGGCGAGCGCTACCGTGTGATGATTTCAATTTTTTTTTTTTTTTTGCCCAAAATGAAAGAGCTGGACTTGGCTGACATGTGGTTTCAACAAGATGTTGCCACATGCCACTTAGCACGCGAAACAGTGGCCCAATTGAGAGGAGAGTTCGGTTCGGTTTATTTTACGTTTAGGGACGGTCAATGGGTCGCCTAGATCGCTCGATATAATGTATATTTAGACTACTTTTTGTGGGCTATTTTAAGGCTTAAATCTACACAACGGTTGGTTGAAGAATTTATTCATGAGATACAGGATGCTACGTTGGAGAGAGTATACGAAAATCTAATCCTTAACATGAAATCATCTCTAAACATTGAATTATTGTTCTATCGACTCAAATAAGTATTTCATATATTTCTCTAAATTATATGTGTTGTTTTTTTTTCAAATCAAATCCTATAAATAAAAAATTATTCTTTATAATATAAATATTTAGTTGAATCTGCATTAATTTTTAACAATTCTTCTATTCCTTATTGATTTTTGTTTGTTTTTGGGATTCCCTGCTATTTTCTTCGTTATGATCTCCCTAAAAACTTCAATAGGGATTTGTGAGCGGGTATTGTAACCACCACTTCATAACATGGACTTTGTCTTTCTTACACCAAGACTTCACTAGTTTGAATATGTTTGGGATTATTTTCCTACATGAATTCCATTAGGAGTGGTACTTTTTCTCTGTCATTGGTAGCATTTGATATTGCAATATTTCTACGTAAGCCACGGTGCTCATTTTTGCATCTATTTAATAAATAAGAGCTACTTCTGATGAAGAAAAACAACCCCATATCATTTACGACCTTCTGCTGAATGGTTCCTTCTCCATTCTGCACGGTTGCTCGGGTATAATTGGGATCAAAAATCTTTATTTTGAGGCCTTCGAACGAAGATTTTGTCATCAGAACTAAACAAATTTATCTTCGTTTCATCTGACCACAGCAAATTTCCCAAATTTCCCAGCTGTAGATGTTTCTTAGTAAAACTCCCAACTATTTTTAACAGTCAGTTTTCTCAATAAAGGCACCTACCTCGGGCTACAGGCATTTAAGCCTTTCAGACCGTGATGCATCGATTGTGCGGGTGGGTTTCGGTTTCAATATTTTTGCTTTAACAACCAATTTCACGTAGACTTGCATGCATAGATTGTACTGATTGTTTTTTATATTTTACATTTCTCTTCTGTTTGATTTATGATTACTTGAATTATTGCGAAATTCTTCAGTCATATTTCAATTTTAATATTTCAAACTAATTGAAATCGTTTCATGCAATAAAAAAGTGTTTTTGTTAAAAATATTAATAAAAATCGACCGAGACTCAACAATTGTCCGTGTCCTGAAAATCCTTAAAGGATATGAAAATGATAAAACCTTATCATTGATTATATTTTCATACGCTGTAAAGATCACATATTCCCAAAATTAAAAAAAACAAATCCTTTCAGTTTGGCGTCAGGTGTGAAAGGGTTAGTTCAGTTTTTCGAAGCATATTTCTAATTGTGCGATTAGTAGCAGATTTCTTTAGCTAACCAAAGTAAGTTTCTTTTTCTTTTACGTATGAAGCACTTACAAATCGGTGTCATTTTTTTTTTTTGTCTTTTGGTCTCTTGTCTTTGATTTTACTTTCATGTGAGTGTTTTGGAACGATCCGTCAGCATTGTAATTTTACTCATATGTACTTTTTTCTTATTTTTGAAGCTTGTATAATTTATTTTTTAAATTAAAAGTGCAATACTTTCCAAGACCCATTATTAACACATTTCCCGACTGAAGGCAAACACATAAGCGAACATAGAAAATGGTTTTAACTATCGATGTTGAAATAATATTCAATAATGTCTTAAATACTAAATTGAAAATTGTTCTTATTATTTTTTCCGATCAAATTTACATTTTTCATAAAATTTATGCAATTAACTAACAGATGAGCCTAAGACCAAGTTGTCATGGCCTTTTGTATTCCATTAGTTTGTAATTTATAATTATCTTCTAATGTTTAAAAAACAAATAATAATAAGTTATGAACATTAAAAAGATTCATAGAAGAACAAGTCCTGCAAAACTGCTGGGTAAAGTATGTTGCAGAATTCACACTTTGCTTATTCACACACACACACAAGCAGGCACATGAAATGGAAATGGAAATGAAACTCTTGCACACACACACACACACAAACTTCTTCAAATATGGAATACACTTAAGAAACAGCAACACTTGGGTTATTTCCACTTCCTCTACAAACGCGCCTCAATTCATAGTTTTTAAAGAGACATTTAAGAGAATGAGTTTTTGTTGATATATTCCAAATACAAATGTAAGTGTTTGTGCATGTGTATGTACCTATAAATAATAGAGAAACATGCTATAAATACCAACATAAGGTAATAAATTTAACATATTGCTAAAGTTTATATGTATGTAGTTGTATATGTTGGATTATTGTTACAGCCATAAACGATCTACAAAGTATCTTTTTCAACAGCACTTATGAACATTGTACATACAGGCTATGCATATGAATACATATAAACAAAAATACATATTCAAATTTATTTAATAATGTAATGTATGTTAGCAAACGTAACAGTTTGAGTTTGTCAGAAAATCTTACTTTTATAACAGAAGAACAAGAAAGTTTTGCTTTCTGTTCTTTTTTGTTTGCATGTGTTTTTTTTCTGTCAAGACAAAGTGCTGTTGTTTTGCGCAACTAAAAAGTGTAAGATTTTTTTTTACCTTAACTAACCAAACTTTCCAATTTTATTTGTATCAAGGAAAAGTTTTACGGTTGTTATCAAATTTATGTTACCACAAGTAACATTGTTGACAATATTAAATATTTGGCTGAGACAAAAGATAAAGAAACACAGGCAGAAAAAGTAGTGAAGTAAAGGGTGATTTTTTTTTTAGCAACTTTCTCTTTGGAAATACTGTTTTTGGCAGCTTATCTGTTTTCATGTTACTGTTAATCGTGTTCAGTTTGCTGTATAATTTAGCCGTGAATCGACTTACAAACGAACAACGCTTGCTGATTATTGAGTTTTGTTATTTAAATTCCTGCTCCGTTAAGAATGTGAAGATCCAGTTTTTTTATTGAAAAATTGTTTTCAACGTCAAAGCTGATTTCTGGTTAAAGGGATAAAGATAAGCAAAATTGTCGTACTCAGAGCAACCAGAAGCATTGCCAGAACTGTCAATGCATCCCGAAAAATGTACTGTTTGGTGTGGATTATGGTCAGGTAGTATCATTGGACCGTAATTTTTCAAAGACGACGAGGTCAGGAATGTTACAGTGAGTGGCTAACGCTAGCGTGCGATGATTACAATTTTTTTTATTTTTTTTGCGTAAAATGAAAGAGCTGGACTTGGCTTACATGTGATTTCAACAAGACGGTGCCACATGTCACAGCACGCGACACAACGGCCCAATTAAGAGGCGAGTTTGGTGAACAGTTTATTTCACGTTTGGAACGGTTCAATTGGCCGTAGCTTACCGGCCGATATGTTGTAGAGAGTATGCCAAAATTGGACGCAGCGTATTAATTATTTAATGCGTAGCAGCGGTCAATATTGACATGAAATGATTTTTTTTAAACATTGACTTATAAAAATCGTTCTATCGATTCAAATAACGATTTCATGCATGCATGTGTTTTTTTGAGTCAAATTCGAATTAAATTAAAAAATTACTCTTTACTAAGAAAAATGGCAAAAAAAAAGGAACATACGTTTTTTAGGAGAACATTTTCATGACTACTTTCATAATTGTAGCTCAATTTCCTTAATTTTCATATATAGTTCAACAATGAAAATGTTTTTTTTTCTCCTGTAATACACAATTTTTACTAAGCCTAAAACGAAACGCCTTATTAGTTAAATAGCGACACATTTAAATATTCCGTAAATATTGGGTTACGCTTTATATTCCTAAAATCAAGTTTCTGGTTTAAAAATATGAATAAGTTTTATTTCACTAAAGAACGTTTATACGCACAGATTTGTTTAAGATTAACGTGACTACACACGTGGGTGAACTCGGCTCACCACCGCATGGTAGGACCTGCAAGAACATACTAATGCATGTCTTGCAAAGAGCATTCTATTGTATGACTTGCAAGGAACATACAATTGCAATTTCTCGTACATGACTGTAACGATCAATATAAAGAGCACCTTGTTCAAGGGCTTGGGCTGCCTAATCCCTGCTATTCATAGTTTAGTCAATTAGCATGACCCAAGAACATTGTTAGAATAGCTAGTAATACTTCCAAGGACGAGAGATTACTACCGGTTGCCAAAGGCCGCTATATAAATCTGTCCATGACGGATCGTCATTCACTTAGATTTCCTAAGCACAGAGCTAAGTGTTACCACTACTTTCAAGATCTTTGTTTTTTCAGCCTAGCGACAAATTGTTTGCCCGAAGTTTGTTACGCGAACAAACATTAGTCATTTAACCATCTGCCATTCTTCCTGCTTTAGATTTCAACACGTGCCCTCAAGAGGCCTCATTTATTATCAGTTAGGGAACCTGTACCCCTATGGATAAAACAGGGGCTTATAACCAATACACGTGGTTCTAGATAAAGACTCTAGTCAGCTGCAAGTTTCATTTGGTAAAAAAGAGACTATTCCAGTTTGAACCTCGTGCAAGCTCATAGCCTCGGCTTCGCCATATCTCTCCCAAGAATTGTAATAGCATCCAGGTTATAGAATTACACCAACACAAATTACCCCTTGGGCATAGTGGGATCAGAAACGACATTTTTGGAAAAAATCAGATGTTTCTATAGGCTTTCCCGGGCGAAGCCGACGAGTACTTGAGTTTTACTTTTAAGATGGATCTCACAAAGTAACTATCCAGCGGTGGTCTCGAAATAGGCCACCATTGACAGATAATTTGTTAAAACACTTGAAATTCATTTGTTATTTATCCGATTTCTATTTTCTGAAAGTCCTCTTCTTATGGTACGCAGTTGAAGATTGAAATTTCAAGCGCATGTGTTCCGTCCCTGGTGGACCCAGCCGTCTAGGAATGCCAGATTTATTTTCAAAAAATTGTGATTTTGTCCCACGGAATTTAGAGGACTTAATCTATTCTGGTTTCTTACTTTACTTTTGAGCATATATACATAATTTCATTCGTTTAGAACAATGGTTGACACTCATAGCCACCAGTATCTGAACATAATCAGTTATTTACTTGCAAATAACACGAATGTCAGCAAAGTTCATAGCAATGATCAAAAAAAAAACTGAAATCAGAATCAATAGCAGATAAAATTGCAACAGAGAAAATAAGTAACATGTTGTAATAATTGCATGTTCTTTTTATGTCGACCACTGATGTAGAATGATCAAAATGCTATTTAATGGTGAAATAATGATGTCATTAAGTTACTAGTATGGTCACACATGGCAAATATTTACTAAAAAAAAGCGTTTACTCTTACAAGAGTTTTGCAATATCAAACAGCGTGAAATAAAAAAATAAAACTAAATATTTGTTGTTTCCTGTCCTAAATAAACAAGGTTTTTTTTTTAATAAATAAACGCGTTTAAAGATTTTTTTATTAAGCGGTTACTTCTATTTCCGCAAATATTTGCCAAGTGTGACCGTACCTTAAGATTCATTAAATATTTATTATTATGAAAATACCATTAAAATAAGTAACCAGCAAAATTTGTAATTCCTGTGAAAAAAGTATTATTATATATTCAATATTTCAAAACTGTGTAACAACGTAGAGGATTTTTTGATAAACAAATCCATTTAAAAAAAATAGTTTCAAAAAGTACTAAACTCGGTCCTAAAATTTGTATTAATTGAAATAAATATACGTAAAATTTTTTGTCTATGTTTATAGTAATAATATAATATTAAGTTTGTTTAGCAAATATAAAGGACATATAAATATTCTTAAAAATATATTTCTGCCTATAAAATATACCTCCCAGGTTATTGTAAATTTGCTGCATAATACTTTTTTTTATCATCCATTTTAGGTTGTACCCACAACCTGTTTGTACTAAAAATAACAAATTTCTTATCAGTTAACATGACATAAAGTTTCTCTTGTACAACCATAAAAACTTTCGTACACTTTTTCTACATTAAAGACAGAAACAAGCTGCATGCTACAACATCAGTTATCTACTATAGTTTGTATTTTAACCAGGCTAATAAATAATCCTGTTTAAATAAAGCACAAAACAAAATACTGTAAATAAATTTATGACCATCTACAGCTTTGCGGCATAAACCTATTAGGTAATAATTTAATCTAAAGAGTTTTTTGTTATTGCCCCTTTTTTTGTTATAAACATTTTCAGCAAAAGAAGCGTGAAGATTACTTGTCCATATTAGTTATTTGAGAAGATTTTGCTTAATTTGTAACATAAAACAACAGCTCTATTTTAACGAAAGAAACACACAAGAAATAATAGTATGTAGTAATAAAAAAAAAATAAGAATACAAGACAATATTAATTAAGTTTACGCTTCCATGACTTAATTACACCAAACTCAACCATAAACAATTTTATCTACACTCTACATATGCATCCTTCTCCTTTAGCTCGTTCGGCTTCCTAAATGGTAACTAATAACCATTCTAGTTAGGGAATGAGGAAAGTCATAGAGAAAAAACACTTATCTTTGCAAACAAAAAAAGAAATAAAAGAAAATATGGTGTACATGGGGAAACATAAAACTACGAAACAAATTCTCAAATATATGTATACTCGTACAACCAAATACTTAACTCCCAGCAGTTCTGGGTGAATATGATTTTACCTATAATTTGGGTCATCACTGGTTACCTAATTAGCAATGTGAACAATGCAGAATACAAAAATGCTGTCTAATAGCTATTCCAAAGTAGCCAGCGCATTGCATTCACATACCGGTTACTTGACTAGCATGCTTTAGTCCATCCAACAAACGAATAATCTTTTCTTAGTTGTTGATGCATTATTACAACTAGTTACAGATAGACAGTCAAATAATTACATTAATGATTTCTTTTTACTGAAGAATGCTGTTGAAATAAAATATAAATCAATTAGTTACTTGACAAGGCTTAAATTAAATTACACATAGGCCACTTAGTAACAATTAACTTCAGAATAGGTTACTTCTAGTGGGCAACACAACTACTTTCTAAAGAGCTGAAAAAAAGTTAAGAGCGCCCAATTCCTAGACTACTTAAAGACACTAAAGTAACAATTGACTTTACGCTAGTTTACCTGGGATGTATAAAGTAACCAATTGACTTCTCATTGATGTGCAAAGAGCACATACATAAGTATAAACAACCCAAAATATATAAATAAATATTTGACCTTTCACTAGATAAAAATTGTATTAGCATCGAATTTTATATAAACTTTTCTCTGAAAAACATTCAAGAACGATTGGAACGATGGAATGTATAAAGTAGCCAATTGACTTCTGCAGTATAAGGACCAACTTAGTCTCAAAGTATACGAAATTAGGAGTCAGCCAAACTTAGAACTTTACAAAAGTTAATACTTTACAACATGAAAAGCTGCTGGAATATATATCTGTAGGAACATGGATAACAGGTGACTGTGGACAGAATGGAAATAGGTGACTGACGTGGAATTGACAGTTTTGGAATGGGTGTATATAAGACTGCTTACAGACTGACAGAGCAACATATATAGTTGATGGACGTTGGTTTGTGTTGTTTTATATTGCTCCTATTAGTGTGAATTATTTTATGTTTAGTAAGTTAAGTATTCTTCTTGTAATTAAATGTGCACATAGTTTCATTATAACTTGGATTGAAATTGCTGAGTTCTATTTTCAGGGATATGACAGCAGAGAAGTACAGATTAGGCAAATTCTACAATTGGATACTCAACCTCGATATTTGATAAATGAGCTAGAGGCGGAAATTCTGCATAATTTTATCTTACATTTGAGAACAATTGCCGCAAAGGATTCAACTAATGTTTACCTGTTGCTCAGTATGTGGCAGCAAAAACTTAATTCTCCAAGACTACAAAACTTCATTTAGTGACTCTAGAATAGATTATTTCTAGTTGATAAAATGTCTACTTACTACAGTACAGTACAGTACAAATAAAGGTTTAGGATGCCTGCACTCCAGTTCACTAGGTAACATCACTACCTGACTTATCTTTGTATTACAAAGAGCACTTAAGCCTGAAATGACGCATTCAAAAATTTGATCATCATTTGAGAACGATGATGTCTTTTTGTGTTAGCAAAACATTCATTCTCGAAGGTTCAAGAGCTATATACGCTAACGAATCATTAAAAATATTTGTTTATGTTATCACCATCTAAACCGTAATTTCCCTACAAACAATTATTTGAATCGTTTTGCGATAGCCGCGATGACTCAGTTTGTGGCAGCAAAACCTTCATTCTCGAAGGTTCGGTTCATGAATGATATACACTAACGAATCATTAGCAATATTGGGCGAGATTTGTTTACGAAGATTTGTTATTTTAAAAATTCTTACAAATATTCGAGAATTACTATCGCAAACGATTGTATGTTTACTATCCCGCTTAGTATGTTTCTCGTTTGTTATTTTCTTACAAACGTTTAAGCGCGACTATTGCAAAACAATTAGAATAACGTTCATCTATAATTCAGTTTGTGAAGGTTCAGAAACGATAAACACTAACAAATCATTAGCAATATTGAGCGTTTACGAATATTCGTTATTTTAAAAATTCTCTGAACCATCATTTTCCGTACAAACAAAATAACTATGGCAAACGAATTGAGCACCATAACATTACGTTTGCTTCATCTCACAGCGCTAGATCTGCTTACCAAAAATGACCTAATTAGAAATTTTTGAAATACAATTGAAAATATCTAAAATACTATTGGAATTAGTGTAGAAGCTCCTAGTTAACTTTATCCATTTAAACATGCGATTATTCTAGTATTAAGGGACAATGATTACACTAGTTTTTAGAACTAAATTCATTTTAGATAATTTGTTGACTCTCTTAGGTGAAGTACTGGCAAAAAAGGTTATATAGACACGAAAAGAACTACCGGTATAAAATGTAAAATAAAAAAGGCAATATTCTTAACAATAACAATTGGTTCAAATTGGTTTTTTGCTTCACTCCACGGGCACAATAGCGTTTTTTTCTCTGAACTTTATGCTTGTATTTAACTACAGGTAATTTGATAGTAATTCTAGAATTGACAAATGTTTTGTATTATTAGTTACATAACCAACTCTTTCTAGGGCAGGACGGGTGAAATTGAAATTTTCGATCTGATTTTTCAAAACCCCCGGTATTCGGGATTTTTGTTTCATATTAATAATAAAAACTATTTATTTCAAAAAAGTAACTTATGATAAATATATATATCTACATATATCATGGGCCGAATTACCGCATTCAATATCGAGCAAGAAATTTAGTACATTTTATCATATTTTCGATATCGAAATCATTTTTAAAATAAAATCAAAAATTATGATCAAAAATCAAAACAAGAAAAATGTGATCAAAATCGAACGGTTTAATTTTCCACTTTTGTTTCTTTTCAAATTGTTTCTAGTGAAAACAACAACTTTTGTTAAAAAATTAAAGTGTTTTTAAAAGAAAAAAAATTATCAAGGTCTTTGTTAATAATAAAAAAAGATTGAGGAATGCTTCAGACCCATTGAATATGCTGGAAACTAGGTTCAAAGAATGTTTTCATGTGTCGGTTTTATTTTTATTCTCCAAATCTTGAAAAGGTGGAACAGGCTTATTTAACTCCTGAGCGAAAGTCTGTCAAAGCCTTTCTACTAATGTTAAATTAAAAAAGAAAAAAACAATATGTCATTTCGCCTTTAACTTCTATGTATATTAATTTAAAAGCAACAGAATATTGCTTAAAAATATCAAAGTATCTATAGTAAAACGAATCTTGATTTAATTTTGTTACCAATATATAAAGCTGACGAAAAACATCGTTTGTAGGCAAAATTGTTAGCAAATTGTTGTTGATCTCACCCTCCGAAACAAATAATTATATGCTATTTTTTAACTGCCGTATTCATAAAAAATAAAGTAGGTTTGAAGTGTGCTTTTAGACAAAATGTTCATACAAAATTTTCTTAAAGTACATTTGAAGTCAAATTTAATTTTTTCTGAATAAGGGCATAAATGTTTATGATTTTCTTTTTTAATACACAAAACTCTCTGCTACTTAACCAACACAAATATAACAAGTAAGAAAGTATAGTCGGTCAAGCCCGACCATATAATACCCTACACCCAGTAAATCAATAAAACAGTTTTTCAGATATGGGCGCTATATGAGAGATATTACCTATTATGGACCGATCATCCAAAAATTTAGTGCCATAACTTCCGTGAATATAAATATTATGTGTGTTAAACTTTATCTCGATATAAATACGTTTAAAAGATTTATGGAGGTTAAAGTGAATTACTAAGAGGGTCTTATATGGGAGTTTTGACTATTTATGAACTGACTATTATAAAATTAGGTGTCATCCTATTTGTACATAAGAAACTCAATTTTGTTAAATTTTATTCGGATAACAATATTTTTAAGAGATTTATGGTCCTTAAAGTGATTTCGAGAAGTGGGCCTTATATGGGAGCTACGACTAGTTATGGGCCGATCGTCATAAAATTCAACCATATTATATGTATATATACAAAACATATTTATGTTCAATATTATTTGGATACCAACATTTTTAAGAGAGTTATGCTCTTTTAAGTGATTTTCGGAAGTGGGCCTTATAAGGGATCTACGACTAATTATAGACCGATCTTCACGAAATTTGTAGATGTGATTTAGCTTCATTTGCTACTCATTTTTGGTGAAATCTGTTTGCATACTTGCATAATTCAAAGATTTATGACCAGTAAACCCCAATTTCGGGAGGACATTTGTATGGGGGCCAGGTGAAATAATGGACCGATGTCCACCAGTTTCAATCGCATCCATCCTTGGGCCGAAGAAATATCACGTACCAAATTTTATCGAAATATCTTTAAAATTGCCACCTGTACTCTGCGCACAAGCTTTACATGGACGGACGGACGGACATCGTTAGATCGACTCAGAAAGTGATTCTGAGTCGATAGGTATACTTTAAGGTGGGTGTTGGACCAATATTTATGGGCGTTACAAACATCAGCACAAATCCAATATACCCTCCCCACTATTGTGGTGTAGGGTAAAAACATCATAGTATGCGTTTGCCCACCTCTGATCTATTATAATTTATTAAGGGCGGAAATTATTTTTTAAGGAGTAGGCTTTTAAGTTATAAGTATTACTAGTAAACTATAAGCCCGATTATCGTTCACAACACTATAATGTTGTGTTGTCTCGACTACAAGACAACATGAATTTTTCATACGATTAAGCCGATAATGGCTAAATTCAGTATTTAGTTTGCTAATGGCAAGGGCTTAACTAATGATGCTTTATTCGCAATGCTTAGTTTGCCATAAGAATACCAAGTAATAGTTAAACAATAGTTAGTATTTTAGTTTACCAATGGTTAACTAATGACCGAGAATTCGGCCATAAGTGTTTTAAATCGTAATCGCAGTTTACAACACGGTAATCGGGCCTGTATTTAGTTTAATTAAGGTTACAAATATCATACATTAAGGAGTAATACAAACAATTTTAGTAGTGTGCAACAACTACTTTTACAACCAATATTTAAATACTTTCAAACATGTTATTGCTTTTTAACAATTATTTCCCTTAACAGCCTGTATAAAGGGAAACATAAAATAATTGTTAGAGTTTTTTATAGACAAACTAAAACAATATAAAGAAACACTATTAAAAGAACTAATAAAAGTCCTTAAAGGATTTTCAACATATGCTAGCTAGTATATAATGATGTAATAGTATTTATAAATATTGTGGTAATTATATTTGAATCTCAGTAGCAATGTTTTATGGCAACATGTTGTTATTGTTGTCTTCTATTCAAAGTTATTTTTTCATTAATTTGTATTGGTCCTTGTATTGGTCCTTTGTTTTTTTTATTAATCTTTTATTATATTTTCCATATTTTTATTTATCGAATTTATTTTATTTATTTATTTTAAATTTTTCAATTATATTTGTTTAGAGTTTTTGGTTTATTGTGCAAGTCAACTGTTGTGGTTTATTTCTTTTGGCAATAATTTAAAAATATATTTCATACAATTATTTTTTTTTTCACTTGGAATTGTTGCAGAAAAACTTGTTTGTTTTTGAAGGTTGAGAGTTTGAAAGCTGAGAGTTTCTGAGAATTCTAATAAAGCAGTATAAAGTTGTGGTATTGATTGAGTTGTATAGTATTGTAGATTTTCGTAGAAAATCCTTTTGAAAACAAAAGTTTTGCAGCAGAATATTTGACTTGTAGTGTTAAAAGATTTAATGTAAGATAATTGTAAATAATTTGGCAAATTTGTTTGTGTTTAGGGATTCAATTTAAAAGAAAATGTTAAGGTAAAGTAAAGACTATTAATGAATCTAAAACAAGTATATGGGTAAATTGCTTAAGGGGTGCTTATAGTTACTGCCAGACACTGTGAGTTTAAATGATTTTGTGTAAAATAGGTTTCTTTTGTAGGGTAGCTGAATAAATGTTTTAGTAAATATTTAAAATTCAAGTTTATTCAAATTGTAATATAAATTAATAATGATTTTTTAATTGCCCCACTTTTTTATGTGAAAGTTGTTGCTATATTGTTTTTTCTTCTCAATGCCACAGTCAGCCAGATTTTATAGTCCTTGAAAATATTTATAAGGTTTTTCAACACAGCACAAAAAATATGCAAAATAAAACAAAAAATATATATAACAACAAAACAATTGCAGGACTCAATATTGAATTAAAGAAAATTCAAACATAAACATTTACACGCAAAAATACTTACTTTGTGTAGAGTGATTCATTTAGAGCTCTTTTGAATTTTTAATAAAACACTTAAAACAGAACTGTATTTTGGAATATTTAGTACTGCTCGAAAGATTAATATTTGACATAATCTTTTTAAAAATAATTTCATTCAAATATTAACCGCAAGAACACCATAGGTGATTCATTCGGAAGGACCAATTTTCGATTACTTTTTCCAGCACTGCTACCGGTATCTCAAGAATGAGTCGAGTAATGGCGACTGCCAAGTCTTGGTAGGTGATAAAGAGTGGATATGACGTATTCAGTCGCGTATCTTCCAATAACGTACACTGGTACTCAAGTTTGCAATAGTGTTCTGGGAAGGTTCATAATGCAAACCATACGAGTATACTGCTCAAATTGAATGAAAAATATTTCTAAAGCTTACTTTCGTAATACAGCTGAATAATCTGGAGACGTGAGTTTTGCCATAATGATTTGTTAAACAATACTGAATAAAAGTAAGATGACATTAAGACAGCAGTGAAAAAAACAACTCTAAATGAATCACCCAATATATGTATGTGTGCGTGTGATTGTGTGTTGGCGGATTCTATAACTGAATTTATTTTATTACATGCAACAGCAATCGCAGCTTTAGTATACAAAATGCAAAATATTTTTATTTAATTAACTTTTTCATATATTTAATAATAGTACATATGTATATGTGTACATACTCGTATGTACGGCAACATCAACTATATGAAGAGACAGAAAAAACTACTAGAATGGAATTAAAATTGATCAACTCTGGGAAAAGTATACAAGTATACAAAGGAGGTGCAAATATAAGTATGCGGGCCTGATTTATCCCACATACTTTTAATTTGCATTTTATTTTTGGACCAATAGCTTCCACAATCCCTAAATGTTATGGCACTTCTAGAAGTAGTTTTTTTTCCAATATACGAAGCAGTTTTCTTGTTTACATACCAATGTCATGTCTATCATGTCCTAAGGACAATTGCCATCCGGCCCTTTTGATTTGTCTCTATATTTCTCATTTTGAACCAATTGTACCATATTATGTTATTGGCAGTGACAAACGTGACAATTTTAGGAAGACTAACTAGTGTCCGTTATGACATTTTCTGTGCACAACATTTTGGTAGAATACTAAAGATTTGAATTTTGATCTCTCTTCTTTTTAAAATGTTCTATTAACTATATCTGTGTTTTTAGAAGTGTGAATAGTGTACCAGCTTAGTTCACTACAGCCAGAGAAAAAAATAGCTGTACATGGTTACATTTCAAAGTTTTTACAAGTTTTTCAAACAATATTATCCGGCAATCATAATATGTTGGTTTTGTGATTCAAATAATTATAGATTTTTGATGAACGTTTATACAATATTATGTTGTTCTCAGATTATGGTTATCAAAATAAACGAGCAACATATCGCACTTGTTCCTCAAAAGTATAACAACTCAAAATTCATGAATTTTCAGTTTCGGCCAAAAACTGTGTCTGTTGATAAACGAATGTACATGAAGCGGATGCCTACATATTACATATTTCTGAAGTGGTCATATTTTGGCACCAAAGCCAAATATCTATAACGCTATGCATTTGGTGGACCAAAAGCACCCCATATATTATGAGCTGCTAAAATTTGGCCAGACCATCACAGGTAACGTGTACCGAACGCAACTGATTCGTTTGAAGAGAGCATTGACCCAAAAATGCCCAGAATATTCAGTCAGACATGAAAGCGTAATATTCTAGAATGTTTTGCCTCACCCCGCCCTTATAGTCCAGACCTTGCGATGACCGACTACTATTTGTTTCGATTGATGCAGAACGCTCTCTCTGGGATAGTGTTTAGTGTATCCGAAATTGCCTTGATTCGTTCGTTTGCCTCAAAAGATAAGTAGTTCTTATGGTGCGGAAGCCATATGTTGCCAGAGAGATGGAAAAATGGCATTGCTAACAATGGCCAATACTTTGTATACATTTATATTTTATACAAAAATAAAAGCTTGAAAAAATCCAATATTTTTATTTTATTCTTTTATTTTATTAAAAATTTATTATAATTAAAATTACAATAAATCTATAAGCACTAGCATCAATGGCTATCGGCTTTAGCTACTAGGGCGGTTCGAAAACTTCTTAGTCTAGCGCAGAAAGAGAATAGTTAGTTTTTTTAAAAACATTTTTATTTTTCAACATAATCTCCTGAAACTTCAATACACTTAGTCCAATGCTTATTTAGCAATCCTATTCCTTGATTTAACTAGTTTTCCTCAAGGCCTTCAAAATAGTGGTTTAAACGCTTGCCAACTAGGATTTTTTTTTTAGATTTGGGATCAGGTAAAAGTCACTGGGAGCTAAATCAGGAGAATAAGGTGGGTGGCCCAGCAACTCGTACTTTAATTCGTTGATTTTAACCATTGTTAAAACACTGCATTGTCTTGATGAAAAATTATTTTGTTGTGTTGTAAGCCAAAACGTTTTTGTCGAATTTTTACATTTAGTTGCTCCAAAATATTGCAATAGTACTCTGAATTTATTGTTTTACCCTTTTGCAGATAGTCAATCAATAAAATGCCTTTGAAGTCCTAAAAAACAGTTGTCATAACCTTTCCAGCCGATTGAAATGTTTTTGCCTTCCTATAGCTTCAGTCCTTTGATTGAATTCTACTTTTGTCTCTATAGTATAGATCCATGTCTCATCAACAGTTATGAAACGACGTTTAAAATCCATTTTATTTTTCTTAAGACGATCCAAACAAGCTTGAGAAATTTTAATTCTTATGCGTTTTTGGTCGACTGTTTACAAATGCGGGTGCCGCAGAAAGTGTAGTTCTTCATGCAAAATTAAATGGACTCGATCATTTGAGAGGCCCATGATATTAACTATTTCACGCACTTTTATTTTTCGATCATGTTGCTGTTTTTGGTTCATTCTCATTCCTTATACGGCCACGTTTAAATTCAGCAACCCAATTTTTTACTGTTGCATAGGAAGGAGCACTTTCACCAAAAACATTCACCATATCATTCTGAATTTCTTGTCCCGATAAATCGTTTTTATTTAAATATTTAATGACACCACGAATTTCTAATTTTTCCATTGTAAAAAAATCGCGGATGCGTCTTTTTTGAACACCTGTTTCTATATGAAGGCCTAGTCAGATCGAAAAGAAATTTAACATGTGTTCATAGCACAGATGGAAGTTTCCAAAACATTTAATGATAAAACGTGCTTTTCATTGTATTTTAAGACATCGTTTATAAGGCATTGTAAGGTAGAAATGCTAGAAGCCTTCCATAAGGCCTGTGAGCTAAAGTCCACTTGATTTCTCCCGCTGGGTAAATATTGTACATAACTGTATTATGGTCCATTATTAATTTGTGTTTTTTTTAACTTTTTTGCACTCTATAACCACAATATGTTGCCATTATTATGGCCAGTATATTTGATTGTGCTTTTTTTCTGCAGTCTCTTGCACTGTGTACCAACTGTTTATAATGCTAAATAAAGTTTATTTTGCAACAAAAAATGAACATGAAAAAAGTGTCTGGTTGCCACATGCACACACAAACATGCAAATACTGAAATCAGCTGCTGTGAAAAACACCAATTATTTATATGGAAAATGGAAAATGAAATTCATTAAAAATGTAATAAAATCAACATTAAAAATATGTATGTATGTGTAATATGTGTAAATGACACAATGTATTGTATTGTAAATTTAGTTGGCTACAACATGCTGCTGGGAAATGCGTTCAATAGAAAAGAATACCACAGGAAAATTATAGTTAATTTAGTTTATTACTTGTACAGAGGGAAATTGTAATGCAACAGATGAAATATTTGATGATAAAGAATTTTCGAAAATTCTGAGCAGCATTTTAATTTCCACATTCAGGTTATTTGAAATTAACTTTTACATAATTTATGCTATCCAAATTATTTTAACTTATTTCAACTTATTTAGATTGTTAGTACAATACCTACTTAGAGGATTAATTTCTATTATAAACACTAGATTTTAAACAGAATTTCAGCAGTTTTAATATTTGGCTTATTGTTATGATTTTCTTGTTTCATTTTCTAGGTCTGTGCATTATCAAAACGTAGCATGATTTTACAACCAGATTTATTATCATACAATGATATACCACAACAGCCACCATTACCACCCGGTGCTATTGGAGTGGCCTCTGCGCAGGCTGTAGCAACTGGAGCCTTAATAGTTCATCAGCAACAGCAGCAGCTGATGCAGCAACAATTGCATCAGCAACCACTACCGCTGGCCTCGGCCAAAACCATACAACAAAATAATATAATTATAGCCAATGCTGGCTTAAGTTATGACGATGTACTAAACGATGATTTTCAATTTGATATGGATGGTCATGATGTGATGGTATTTTTGCATATACAAAAAACCGGTGGAACATCGTTTGGTCGTCATTTAGTGCGTGACTTGGATTTAAAGGTGAGTGATTTTTCTTTCGTTTTATTTTGTAAAATAATACATTTTTTTGTGATTAACGACTTAAATCATTTTTACCATAGAGTTTGTTTGTATGTAGAAAATTCCTATAATTTTCAGGGTCAATACATTTTTCAGCAGCCATTTGTTGAGTTTTGTTTGTTATTTTACTTTTGTTTTGTTTGTTGTTTGGACTTTCAATGCCTTTATCAAAACACATATTTAATATGTCAATTTTTTGCCTGCAAGCACTCTACCCCAGATAAGATGGTAGTATAAGTTAGTGATGTGGGAAGTTTCCAGTTAAATCGAAAATACAGTTTTTTCTTTCAATTGTTATTTTTGTACTGCACCATAGAGTTACATATCGCACAAATAGCCTATTCGGCTTTGCTTCAGTCGTGGATGTAGAACTTCAATCGTTAATGTTTTCAACTCCTACTACAGCCTTAATCGTGATTGGTTTATACTCCTAGCAGAGCTTCAATCGTGGATGTTTCAAACTCCTACTACAGCTTCAATCATTAATGTTTTATATTTCTAGTAGAGCTCTAATCGTGGATGTTTCAAACTCCTACCGTTTAAAACTTGTACTACTGCTTCAGTCGTGAATGTTTTATACATCTATTGGTTGTTTATACTCCTAGCAGAGCTTCAATCGTGGAAGTTTTAAACTCCTACTACAGCTTCAATCATTAATGTTTTATATTTCTAGTAGAGCTCTAATCGTGGATGTTTAAAACTCAAACTGTTTAAAACTTGTACTACTGCTTCAGTCGTGAATGTTTTATACATCTATTGGTTGTTTTATACTCCTAGCAGAGCTTCAATCGTGGATGTACAGCTTCAATCGTGAATGTGTTATACTCCTAGTAGAGCTTTAATCGTGGAAGTTTTAAACTCCTACTACAGCTTCAATTGTATGTAGATGTTGTATACTCCTAGTAGAGGTTCAATCGTGGATGATTTATACTCCTACTACAGCTTCAATTGTATGTAGATGTTGTATACTCCTAGTAGAGGTTCAATCGTGGATGATTTATACTCCTAGAGCTTCAATCGTGGATGTATGAAAGTAATACCATTGGATGTTCCTTTTATGGGTTTATATGAAGTTAAATGACAAGCCCACAACAATCTTTACGTTAATGCAAATTTTTAACGTAATATTTGAGGCGAGAATACCAAGCGGCTTTAGCTGGATCACAAATTTTGTCCTTCGGGATTATGGTATCTCAATCTGCACTTGAAATTTTTTGTAATAGTATTGACTACACTTAGGCCAATATCTGTAATGTGTTCTTAGAGACAATTGATTTAGCTCTGGCTGCAAAAATTATACAGTAATTAAACATAGAGTCATAGATCATTAATCTCTATGTATCAATGTTCACAGTTCCAACGTAAAATGCCTACATGGTTAGGGAATGTTATTGTATACAGGGAATGTTATTGTATACAGGGAATGTTATTGTATACATTCCCTAACCATGTAGACATTTTACTTGATAACATTGGAACTGTGAACCTTGATGCATAGAGATTAATGATCTATAACTCTAAATTTAATTACTGTTATTGTGTACATTCCCTAACCATGGTGTTGTCCATCTTCATGTCGATATAAAATGGTTCCCAGCCCATTAGAGCATCGAAGGGAATACAGATGCAGACAAGTATGCAAAAAACGTGTAGTGACAAATGAATCTGTGTCGCAAAATGAAAATCAATTTTCCATGATTCTATGAACAATGAATACTCACTCAGAGTCTTCATGATTCTGGTATTCTTTAAACATTATCTTTTTATAGAGTCTTCATAACAATTCATTGTGATGTTAATGATAATTTAGCTTACTCACAATTCGTCTTCAGCCACAAATATTTTTGACTTTACTCATAAATTACGTCCATCATAATCTTTTAAAAAGTTCATTATTATTCTAAACCACAAGGACAGGTTATGAGCTTTAGGCATTATTGGCAGAGCTTTATAGTTTATTTAATGTTTCTTTTTTTATATGTATGTACCTATAAAGTTTATACAATAATTTTGTTTACTTTTTGTGTATCCTTTTAATGGTCACACTAAAATATTTAGTTTTTTATTTTCAATTTATTTCTTATCTTTTTTCAAAATTATTACGTTTTGTATGAATTTTTGTTTTGCAAAAAAGAAATTAGCATTTTAAAATCTAGTCAGGATTTGCTTGTCATTTCATGTTAAACATTTTTTTCAAGTTTTGAATTTTAATCATGTTTACGAATGAGTATTTATTTATTTTATTACTTTTTGTTTTGTTGTTATGACTATTGCTGGAGTTTTCAATAACTTTGAAATTGATTTGTTTTTATTTTTATTTCGGTTTGAAATTAAATTTGAGTATGTCGTGCTTAACTTTTGGAAAATTATAGTGATAAAGAAGGAAATTTATTAATTTAAAGTGAAAGAAATTGATAAAAATCTTAAGGAATAAATTAGGTTTTGTTTGGTATGTCAGTAACGTCTTGTCTGGAATATTAATGAATTGCAAAAGTTATCTTTTGTAAGATTTTTAACACTATATGAGTTGTCAACTGAGTTTATTGTTAAAAAATCAATTTGAAATTATCTATAAAAAAAACAACAAATTTATCAGAGTTCTCCTTAGTCAAGTAAAATAAACTTCTCCGAATCAATTGCAAATTAGCTGTTGTTGTAACAGATCTAATGTTTTCGAAAGTTCTTCCCAGGGGAAAAATTTCTTGTCAACTTCCGCTGAGTTGACATTAAATGACCGCGTCAGTCTAGAGCAGTTTCTGTTGCTACATCGATAGTTTATGTCTTAAGTTCATTCATTCCGCTATCCAGTAACTGCAAATTGGTGGAATTTTTTCCATAAAGTCCACATTTTGTTTAGGGTTGTGGTAGTTTTTAAATATATCATAGTATGTAAAACTTTTGAAGGCATAGAAATTCCAGCTTCCAGGTTTTAGGACACTTAGTCTCGATTTAAGGATGATGATGGAAAAAAATGGGGAAAACTCTAATATCACTTTTTTACGATTACTATTTGCAAACTATCTTTGTTATCTTTCTACATAAGAAACAGTAATGTCGGTTTTCTGCCGAAAATTCAATTTTATTTGAATCTTCACATTAAAAACGCTTTAGAAATAAGTTTGAACTAACAATACAAATGTTGACGAAATCTGTAGAGATGACATATTTTAAGACCCCACCGTGCCGCTTCTAAGGGGTCTGTTCGATTCGTCGTCAAAACTTAAACCCGATTAGTTCTCTGCTACACGAATTTCAAGTCATTCAGAACAGTTAGTTATAAACAGACAGATTTATTTCCAATAGATTTACAACGGCTGTCCCACTGTGCAGTTTACAAATGTAACCAATATACAAACATGTTAAATTACCGGTATACTTAAAAAAAAAAGAACCAGAATTTTAATTTAACTTGAAGTTTTATACCCTACACCACCATAGTGGGGAGGTTATAGTTAGTAATTTGTGCTGATGTCTATAAATATTACTTCAACACTTCCTGAGTCAATTTAACGATGTTCATGCGTCTGGCTGGCTATGTAAGTACTATTCACATTTTTGAAGACATTTCAATAAAATTTGGTACATGATATTTTTCCGATCCAAGGACGTTTGAAATTGGTTGTAATTCGGTTCATTATTTCACCTAGCCCCCTTACAAATGTCCTCCCGAAACAGGGTTTATGCACGTATCCAAACATATTTCGCCAGAAATATTTTTTACATGAAGCCTAATCACACCTACAAATATTGTGCAGAGCTGTCCATTATTCACCATAGCTCACATATAAGACCCACTTCTGAAAATTATTTTAAATTATTACTATTAAACGGAAACATATTTCATATACACATACATCATTCGGTCCAATTTGATAATGATCGGTCCATAATTAGTCAAAACTCCCATATAAGACCCACTTCTGATAATCACTTCAACAACTATAAATATTTTAAAAGTGTCTATATCGAGATAAAATTGAACACAAAAAATATTTACATGCTCAGAAGTCATGCCACTAAATTTTTTAATGATAATATACCAAAGCTCTTATATAGCGGCCATTTCTGAAAAACTGTTTTACAAATATATTGAGTGTAAGGTATTATATGGTCGGGTTGGACCGAATATATTTTCATACTTGTTATATACGAGTATGTAAAATAAATTTTCTAACAAATATTTTCATACTCTCTCTCTCTCTATCCTTCTCTTTAACGCAGAGACCCTGTGAGTGTCAACGACAACGCAAACGCTGCTATTGCTTCCGTCCACATCGCAATGAAAATTGGCTATTTTCACGTTACTCAACCGGTTGGAAGTGTGGCCTACATGCCGATTGGACCGAACTCACCTCATGTGTCGATCAAGAGCTGGATAAAAACGAAGGTGAATCGGCGAAACGAAGATATTTCTATATAACTCTACTGAGAGAACCTATAGCTCGTTATATGTCTGAATACAGACATGTTAAAAGAGGCGCCACCTGGAAGGGCTCACGTCACTGGTGTCTGGGCAGACAGGCAACGTCACAGGAACTGCCACCCTGTTATAAAGGCAAAGATTGGTTAGATGTAACCATAGATGAATTTGCCGGTTGTGATTCGAATTTAGCGGCCAACCGACAAACGAGAATGTTGGCCGATTTGGCTTTGGTGGGTTGTTACAATAAATCGGCCATGCCATCGCATGAAAGAGATCGTGTCATGCTGGCCAGTGCTAAAAGGAATTTAGCAGCCATGGCCTATTTCGGTTTAACGGAGTATCAAAAGGTTAATAATACATAAAATTTATAATATGTATATATGTTTTTTAATTTCCGTTTATTTTACAGATTTCCCAATATATATTTGAAGAAACTTTCAATTTGCGCTTTGCCATACCTTTCGAACAGCACAATACCACCCTCTCGGTATCGGCCATACACAATTTACGACCCGATCAAAGACGTCACATAGAAGAATTAAATAGTTTAGACATTGAATTGTATGCTTTTGCCAAAAATTTATTATTTGAAAGGTTTGTGTTCAACAAGAAATCTAAATAATAATTTTCATTTTATTATGATGATTTAAATTATTTGTTTTTTTTTTTTTTTTTTTTGTTTGTTTCCTGTAAATAATTGTTTGTTTTCTTTGCAATTTTAGATTTGAACATCTGAAAGCTAAAGACAACGATTTTGAAAAACGTTTTGCCAATTTAGGCAATATTTATTATAAACAGGGTGTTACCGAATTCAATTGGGACAGTAATATCGATGAAACTGTTAGCACAGAACATTGAATATTCAAAAAAAATAAAAATAAAATCAAAAAACAAAAACTAAAATAACACACAACAAATATTTAACTCAAAAATCTTTAAATTTAATGAAAGTGAACAATTGTTTAAACCAAAAATTATTATAAATAATCTAAAACAAAACAAAAACAAAAAAATATATCTACACAAATCCAAATAAGTTATTTAGTTATAAAATACTTTTAAAATATACTAATTATTTCATTTTTTCTAAGCTTAAACTAAATTACTCTTAATACTAAATAAATACCTTATAAGGCTAAAGTAATAATAATTATAATTATAATTATAATATTTAATTCAAAAACAGACTTTAAGTAGTTCATAAGTCAACATTTTTTTAGTACTTGTAGTTTAAAACGAAAATATATAAAAACAAAACATTAACTTTAAGACTCACTACTACTGTATTATTTGTTTTTATGACTATTTTATAAATTGTAATTGTATATATTTAACACAAGTGTATTAATTAAATTTAATTTAAAATAATTATTTTCTACACAATGCATATAAAGTTATAACACAGAATTCGATTAACATTTCAAAATGGCATGGATTTCATTTATGAAAATTAGGATTTCAAAATCATTTGATGCTGCAAAATTCAAAAAAATTTTTAAGTTTTCTTAATTGTGCTAAAATTAAGTTTTATAAATGTTATTTAGTTCTGTGTTACGACATACTATGAGCCTCAAAAGTGAGTAAACACAACAAATTATTTGATTTTTTTTAAGATAATGAAAATCCTAAAATCTATCCATCGATTGAAATGTAAAAGTTTCGTTTTGTTGAATATTTGCTTGAATAATAGATTCGGTTATGAAAAAAAATTTAAGTTGAACTATAATTCTTTTCATAATCTTAAAAAAATCAAAAAATTCACTGGTGCTTACACACTTTTGAAGCTGTGTGTATTATAGTATTTTTTTATGTCTGATTATGGAAACCAACTGTCTCTCTCTAACACACTTATTATGATTGTTCTAATACACAAATTGTACTATAGAATTTACAACGAAAATTGTCTTTACTTGCAAATTATTTAAAACTTAATTGCTTTCTTTAGTTTTTTTTAAATTGCTTACGAAAAGAACCACTCAATAATGCAAATAATAGTTACTAAGGCAGGGAGGGCATTTGAAGACATATCATATAATACAAATCCTATTATAAGCTTTCAAATAAGATGGGTAGAAATGTAATTAAAATGCTTATTTAAATTTTTAAAAAGTATGGCCAATATTTTGATAACAAAAAGTTCAAAGTATGAGAGATGTACGCTGAGATTTGTTCTCAGGTTCTTAATACTGTCCCAAATGGAACAAATTAGATTGGCATACATCAGTAACCCGTCATTTAATAGATGTCATTATCAACATCTCATTACATTGAATTGTTACAATAAAAGTGTTGAACTTGTTGCAGCCTAAGTTCCTATTCACAACAAACTGCTGCTGTTTCCTTTCCTTTAACTAGTTCCAAAACATAAATTTGGAAGTGTGTGTAGTGTAGAATTTTCCGCAATAATAGACTTGTAATACAAACATATGATTTGCTTTAAACGCTAAAGAAAAATAACACTAAATTCAATATACTGTATTTCGAACAAATCTACAACATATTAAACAAACAAACATTCCTTTTAAATGATTCTAGATCAATCAGATATTTTTGTTTGGAATTGAATTGATATGATTAACAATCTTTTTTATACTATTCTATTTTTAAAAGTTCCGTGCTACTTATGTAAAACACTAGTTTCAATATTCATTCATGTCAATAAAAATGTCATTATCAAATACTGTGAGAATACTCTCATGTCCGTAGCGGTATTTGACAACGATTTAAGGAACTATATACCCCTATTCCCACTTTATGCATCTATTACTGAGCTAACAAACTTAGGCCGATTGATATTATTGATCTACTAAATACTCTTATTAGTTTTTAGAGTTCCACCGAATATTAGTTTTCGGTTTTAAATTACGCCAAAAATCGGGTTTCAACATGGTAGCAATAATATTAAAACTTATCATAGTATTCGATATTAACAACCCTACCACACATTTCTTACGGAATGGTTTAAAATTCGCAGTTATTATTTCGCTCAAATTTGTTTTAATTTCTTCAGATTCCATTTTATGTTGTTAATTTTCAAAAGAACTAAAAGAAAAACATGGAATTGCGTCCAATATCAATCGGAAATTGCTGCGCTGAAAAAAAACCCGTCAAGTTATTTTACGTATTATGACCTTTTTGTCAAACCATTGCCACAGTGACTAAGACTGTGCCTTCTAAAGTCGAGTATGAAATGTTTTCAATCATAACTCGAAAGTAGGTTTTAGTAAGTTTACAGAAATTTAGTCTTTTTTCTTAAAAATAGTGGGTGGTATTATTGATTCCGCATGCATTCCTGCGGCATGCCACAATACTCTCTGTGTAGAGATGATACCGCAAAAAGCAAAAATACCGCTGCAACGAAATGAATAATTTCAAATTACAAAAATTTCTTTCGCGGAACGGAATGAATAATTCAACCCTGTATGTAATGGTTAATATTCCAATGAAGATGTTTTTTTTCATATGTTACTTTTGTAAACCTAAAAAACATATACTAGAATTTCTTAATTTTTTAATTTACTTGGAGATCACTGCAGAACTAATTTAAAGCTGAATGTTTTTATATTATAATTCCAGAAGAAATGTTTATTCAGTTTACAGAGATATTTGAAAGTACATACATGATAAATACAATTTTTCCATCGCTTTAGATTTAAAATGTTCTTAAATTTGTTGTGCCTGTTTAAAGAACTCAATCAATAATTCAAGACTGTTGTTACATAATAATTCCAGACGAAATTTTTATTTGATACATTTGTATGTAAGTGTTAAAAATATTTTGTTATTACACCATTTAAACTTGATCTGTGGAAAAATGTTTTCTATTTCGCTGCATCAATTGCACAAAGTTAAAGAATTGAATTAACAAATTTTTTTTTAAATTTAATAGCACAAACTGTTAAACGGAGTATAGAAAAACGTGAAGTTTTCTTTGTCATTTACTTATTTTTCAAGACAATTTTTTATTTCGAAAGCTAATAGTTTGGACTGAATTTAGTGAATGTGGAATGTATTTGATTATAAATAAATTCCATGTTTTTTGTATTGTTGAGTGGTTATCACAAATCGAATATTTTGAAATTGTTTTCTTGAAATCTATTTTGTAATTCTCTTATAATTAACGACTGATCTATGAATTAAATTTATAATTGTTTATGTTCTACTATAATCTAAGTAATACTTTAATTAAAAACAAATAAAAAAACGAAAAAAAAACATTTGTTGTAAATAATTAATATTTAAGTTCTAATTATCGTAATTAAAAAATATAATTTGAAAACTGTCTTACTACTTTAACTTAACTGGCTGATAAAAGAAATTTGGCTAAATATTGCATTAAATTCTAAATAAATTTCAGGTATTTATTAACAAAAATATGTAAAAATATGTCTATTACCAAGATAATGTATTTTAATCTGATTATAAGGTTGAAATCTTTAAATTTTAACATATAAAAACTTGACTTGAAAAATTTAAAAATCACTTTGCTTTGATCAAATATTTGTTTAACTAAAGAAACTTTAGATTTTAAAATACCACATTATAATATGATTAGCTGCACTATTTTGTTTACATAAGTTACAACATTACATTTGCTTAATAATTGATAAATTTAAACAATTTTTTTAAGTGCGTACAATTCCATTAAAAAGGGGGCGTGGCAGTTTTCCAAATTTCACTTTTATTATCTACACTCCTGACAAATTTCACAGTAATTGCTTTCCAATTGTTTGAGATATTCAAGAAAACTAAAATTGCTTTCAAACCTCAAATTTTCCAAAACGAGCAACCAACAGGCTTTCCTTTTTTTTTAGTCAACTCACAGTTAAACATAATTTTGTAACAAGTTAATTTTACATGACATTTTCCTTTAAAACCTTATCACACAGGTTCTACATTTGTAAAATGAAGTAAAAGTCAAATTTTCATTAAGTTTGTGTTCTAAATTTTATGAAAATGATTTGAAAAGTAAAATATCACTTTCAGTTTGGTTCATCGTAGTGTAAAAGTTGCACTCGTTTTCTAGAACGTCGTGAAAATGTATATGTGGATTTGAAAACGATTTCTGTTTCGCTTCGTAGTGGAATACAGAACATAGACGTATAACTGCTAAACTAATAGAGTTATCCTTATGAAAATAATTTTTTCATTAAGAAATTATAAGTGCTCATTTCATAGCTCTTGCTTTTCGATTTTGGAAGATATTCAATTAAAACTAAAATCTTTTTCAAATCGAACAAATTTACTTTTTATTGACATTTAATTGGTGAACAGAATTTTGTAGCAGGTGAATTTTAAATTATAATTTGCTTTACAACCTTATAATTTCTAAAATAATAGAGATATCTTTATAAAATTAGATAGATATATACTTTTTCGCCCACTTTAATAAATTTAAACAATTACCTTTGAAGTGCGAATAATTCCATAAAAAGATGGCGTGGCAATTTTCAAAATTGCACTAACAAATAGTCGATTTTGTTATTTTCACTGGTGACAAATTTCAGAGCTATTGGTTTACAATTGTCGGAAGTATTCAAAAAAAATCATTTGCAAACCGCAAAGTTTTTTTTTCAAAACTAACGAATTTATGCTACCTATCTTTGCACTGCAGTCATTTAAAAATTTCAGTGGGTTTATTTTTTTTTTGTCAAGTAATAGGTGAACAGAATTTTGTAGCAGGTGAATTTCAAATTATATTTCGCTTTAAAACCTTATAACTCCTAAACTAACAGAGTTGTCTTTATGAAACTTGAAGCATAACATAGAATGGAATTCCAGCTATGTGCTAAGTGTATATAACTCCGCCCACAGCCACGCCCAATTTGTTAAATTTGTATGTTTTTCATTAACGTGTGAAAAATTCTGTAATGTTTATTAGCTTTGCCAATATAAATCCATTTGCTTATTTACTCTTAAGCCAGAGTTTCAAAGGAATTATTTTCTAAACAAAAGAAATATTGAGAGAAATTATGAAAAGTTTAAATATGAAAATTGTTAAAAAATTTCAAACATTTTTTTCACCTTTTTTAATATATCTTCAACAAAAAGTTTTATACACATGAAACTAACAGATTTCAATAATTTAAGCATACTTTTAGTATGTCATCTCATTTGAAACGCAAATCAAAGTTCCCAAAAAAGTTGGTTTAAAATTTTACTTGTTTAAAAAAACGTGCAATGTCTTGCCAAGAACTTTTGTCAGCCAGCTCAAACAAACTATAGTCATTAAAGTTAAATTAACAACATTAAAACAAAAGTATTGTTAGACAAAAACAAAAAGTTAATATATAAGGACAATAATAATACATAACAAAAACAAAATTTTCGAGAAATAAATAAAAATTAGAATTGCATTAAATTCAGACCACAAAACTAAAATATAACAAATCACATCTTGTTACAAGTGGAAGAGTCCTTGCTGGCTAATAATTTGCTAATTACGATCTGCTGAAAGGAAATGTTTATTAACAGCAGTTGTAGCCACATAAGGAAATTTCCAACTAGAATCTTTAGGCAAGATGTGACACTGACATTTAACATAATATAAATCAAACCATCTTTCTTTAGACAACAATTATTAAAGTTTTTTTAACAAAACACCACTTAAACTTATATTATTTTGTTTATTTTGTATATATGTACACCAAATGTTTATTACTATTTTTTTATATAAAAACTTCTACTATTCTCATTATCTTATACAATATTATATAAACGAAAACAAAAAACAAAAAACAAAGCTAAATCATTGATTATTGTATAATTTTTATATATTTTTAACAGCATGTGCCATTTTTGTAAATTCTTATTCATTCATAAATTTAATTAAGTTAGTTTGTTCTAAAAAGTTTACCGAAACTTAAAGTTTCTTAATTCTTTTTTTTTTTTTTTTTTTGGAATACTAACAGACAATTAAATTTTTCATTTTATCATTTACCAAAAATTGTGCAATTTTACAAATAATTAATAACGAAAATGAAAAATATATACATACATACATACATACATATAAAATAAACTAATAAATAAATACAAAAACAATTATTAATAAAAAGTTAACTTTAAGTAATAAAAAACCATATAAAAAAATAAACATTTATAAAATATTAAAAATATAAAGAAAAAACATAACAAAAAAAAAAACAAACTAATTGATATTAAAATATTAATAAAAAATTTAAAAAAATTAACACGTTTTTTATTAATTATAATATTTAAAACTGTTTAGAAGAACTAACCTCCAAAAAAAATGACGAAGTAAGTGGGCCATACATTGGTTAATGTAAAAAAGTGGCAAACCCAATTCATTTCCCTCCCATTTTAATCCTACCAAATCATGAAATTTAAATGGGTAAGAACCTCACCTTTCTTGGTATGAAGGTTGTGGTTGTGATATAATGTGCCCAGTGGGCCACTTTTGGTAAGCAGAACTGGCGCTGTGGGATGAACCAAACGTAATGTTACGGTGCCCAAATTTTTATATGGTTATCTGGCTTATTTGAGCAATTAAAACAATTGTTTTTGAAGTACGAAAAAATCCATTAAAAAGGGGCATGGCAGTTTTCAACTAGTGACAAATTTCAGAGCAATTACTTTACAATTGTCGGAAATATTCAAGAAAACTAAAATTGTTTCCAAATCGCAAATCTTTCAAAACAAACAACAACCAAACTCACAATTTTTGGAACAAGTCGGTTTAGTGGCTTTGCTCAAAAAAAAAAAAAATTCATTAAATAGGGCTTTTAGAGGAGATACCAGCAAAACAAAAATTTGTTGGCGGGCCCTTAAAGTTGAAAATATATAGGTGTGTGATAATTGGGAATACATTAAATTAAAGGTATTAAAAATATATATATCATGATTATAAAATATGGACCGGCTATGGGTTTAATCCGAAAAGAAATTACACTAGTAAAAAGTCGATTTCATTATTTACACTCATGAAAAATTTCAGAGCGATTGGTTTCCAATTGTCGGAGATATGCAAAAACAAACTAAAGTCATTTTCAAACCGCAACTTTACAAAACTAGCAAATCTACTTTTTTTTGTCAAGTAATAGGAGAACATAATTTTGTAGCAGGTGAATTCTAAATTATAATTTGCTTTAAAACCTTATAACTCCTAAATTAATGGAGATATCTTTATAAAAATTAAAGCATATGATAGAATGGAATTCCAGCTATTTGATAGATATATACTTTTACGCCCACTGCCACGCCCACTTTAATAAATATAAACAAATACTTTTGAAGTGTGAATAATTCCATAAAAAAGAGGCGCGGCAATTTCAAAATTACGCTAGTAAAAAGTCGATTTCATTATTTAGACTCGTGACAAATTTCAGAGCGATTGGTTTCCAATTGTCGGAGATATGCAAAAACAAACTAAAGTCATTTTCAAACCGCGACTTTACAAAACTAGCAAATCTACTTTTTTTTTGTCAAGTAATAGGAGAACATAATTTTGTAGCAGGTGAATTCTAAATTATAATTCGCTTTAAAACCTTATAACTCCTAAATTAATGGAGATATCTTTATAAAAATTAAAGCATATGATAGAATGGAATTCCAGCTATTTGATAGATATATACTTTTACGCCCACTGCCACGCCCACTTTAATAAATATAAACAAATACTTTTGAAGTGTGAATAATTCCATAAAAAAGAGGCGCGGCAATTTAAAAATTACACTAGTAAAAAGTCGATTTCATTATTTAGACTCGTGACAAATTTCAGAGCGATTGGTTTCCAATTGTCGGAGATATGCAAAAACAAACTAAAGTCATTTTCAAACCGCAACTTTTCAAAACTACCAAATTTACTTTTTTTTTGTCAAGTAATGGGGGAACATAATTTTGTAGCAGGTGAATTCTAAATTATAATTCGCTTTAAAACCTTATAACTCCTAAATTAATGGAGATATCTTTATAAAATTTAAAGCATATGATAGAATGGAATTCCAGCTATTTGATAGATATATACTTTTACGCCTACTGCCACGCCCACTTTAATAAATATAAACAAGTACTTTTGAAGTGCGAATAATTCCATAAAAAGGAGCGTTTCAATTTCAAAATTACACTAGTAAAAAGTCGATTTCATTATTTACACTCGTGAAAAATTTCAGAGCGATTGGTTTCCAATTGTCGGAGATATGCAAAAACAAACTAAAGTCATTTTCAAACCGCAACTTTTCAAAACTACCAAATTTACTTTTTTTTTGTCAAGTAATGGGGGAACATAATTTTGTAGCAGGTGAATTCTAAATTATAATTCGCTTTAAAACCTTATAACTCCTAAATTAATGGAGATATCTTTATAAAAATTAAAGCATATGATAGAATGGAATTCCAGCTATTTGATAGATATATACTTTTACGCCCACTGCCACGCCCACTTTAATAAATATAAACAAATACTTTTGAAGTGTGAATAATTCCATAAAAAAGAGGCGCGGCAATTTAAAAATTACACTAGTAAAAAGTCGATTTCATTATTTAGACTCGTGACAAATTTCAGAGCGATTGGTTTCCAATTGTCGGAGATATGCAAAAACAAACTAAAGTCATTTTCAAACCGCAACTTTTCAAAACTACCAAATTTACTTTTTTTTTGTCAAGTAATGGGGGAACATAATTTTGTAGCAGGTGAATTTTAAATTATAATTCGCTTTAAAACCTTATAACTCCTAAATTAATGGAGATATCTTTATAAAATTTAAAGCATATGATAGAATGGAATTCCAGCTATTTGATAGATATATACTTCTACGCCTACTGCCACGCCCACTTTAATAAATATAAACAAATACTTTTGAAGTGTGAATAATTCCATAAAAAAGAGGCGCGGCAATTTAAAAATTACACTAGTAAAAAGTCGATTTCATTATTTACACTCGTGAAAAATTTCAGAGCAATTGGTTTCCAATTGTCGAAGATATGCAAAAACAAACTAAAGTCATTTTCAAACCGCAACTTTTCAAAACTACCAAATTTACTTTTTTTTTATCAAGTAATAGGAGAACATAATTTTGTAGCAGGTGAATTCTAAATTATAATTCGCTTTAAAACCTTATAACTCCTAAATTAAGAGAGATATCTTTATAAAAATTAAAGCATATGATAGAATGGAATTCCAGCTATTTGATAGATATATACTTTTACGCCCACTGCCACGCCCACTTTAATAAATATAAACAAATACTTTTGAAGTGTGAATAATTCCATAAAAAAGAGACGCGGCAATTTAAAAATTACACTAGTAAAAAGTCGATTTCATTATTTACACTCGTGAAAAATTTCAGAGCAATTGGTTTCCAATTGTCGAAGATATGCAAAAACAAACTAAAGTCATTTTCAAACCGCAACTTTTCAAAACTACCAAATTTACTTTTTTTTTGTCAAGTAATAGGAGAACATAATTTTGTAGCAGGTGAATTCTAAATTATAATTCGCTTTAAAACCTTATAACTCCTAAATTAAGAGAGATATCTTTATAAAAATTAAAGCATATGATAGAATGGAATTCCAGCTATTTGATAGATATATACTTTTACGCCAACTGCCACGCCCACTTTAATAAATATAAACAAATACTTTTGAAGTGTGAATAATTCCATAAAAAAGAGGCGCGGCAATTTCAAAATTACACTAGTAAAAAGTCGATATCATTATTTGGCTCGTGACAAATTTCAGAGCGATTGGTTTCCAATTGTCGGAGATATGCAAAAACAAACTAAAGTCATTTTCAAACCGCAACTTTTCAAAACTACCAAATTTACTTTTTTTTTGTCAAGTAATGGGGGAACATAATTTTGTAGCAGGTGAATTTTAAATTATAATTCGCTTTAAAACCTTATAACTCCTAAATTAATGGAGATATCTTTATAAAATTTAAAGCATATGATAGAATGGAATTCCAGCTATTTGATAGATATATACTTCTACGCCCACTGCCACGCCCACTTTAATAAATATAAACAAATACTTTTGAAGTGTGAATAATTCCATAAAAAAGAGGCGCGGCAATTTAAAAATTACACTAGTAAAAAATCGATTTCATTATTTAGACTCGTGACAAATTTCAGAGCGATTGGTTTCCAATTGTCGGAGATATGCAAAAACAAACTAAAGTCATTTTCAAACCGCAACTTTTCAAAACTACCAAATTTACTTTTTTTTTGTCAAGTAATGGGGGAACATAATTTTGTAGCAGGTGAATTCTAAATTATAATTCGCTTTAAAACCTTATAACTCCTAAATTAATGGAGATATCTTTATAAAATTTAAAGCATATGATAGAATGGAATTCCAGCTATTTGATAGATATATACTTTTACGCCTACTGCCACGCCCACTTTAATAAATATAAACAAGTACTTTTGAAGTGCGAATAATTCCATAAAAAGGAGCGTTTCAATTTCAAAATTACACTAGTAAAAAGTCGATTTCATTATTTAGACTCGTGACAAATTTCAGAGCGATTGGTTTCCAATTGTCGGAGATATGCAAAAACAAACTAAAGTCATTTTCAAACCGCAACTTTTCAAAACTACCAAATTTACTTTTTTTTAATCAAGTAATAGGGGAACATAATTTTGTAGTAGGTGAATTCTAAATTATAATTCGCTTTAAAACCTTATAACTCCTAAATTAATGGAGATATCTTTATATCTGGAATTCCAGCTATTTGATAGATATATACTTTTACGCCCACTGCCACGCTTACTTCGATAAATATAAACAAATACTTTTGAAGTGCGAATAATTCCATAAAAAGGGGCGTGGCAATTTCAAAATTACACTAGTAAAAAGTCGATTTCATTATTTAGACTCGTGACAAATTTCAGAGCGATTGGTTTCCAATTGTCGGAGATATGCAAAAACAAACTAAAGTCATTTTCAAACCGCAACTTTTCAAAACTACCAAATTTACTTTTTTTTAATCAAGTAATAGGGGAACATAATTTTGTAGCAGGTGAATTCTAAATTATAATTCGCTTTAAAACCTTATAACTCCTAAATTAATGGAGATATCTTTATATCTGGAATTCCAGCTATTTGATAGATATATACTTTTACGCCCACTTCGATAAATATAAACAAATACTTTTGAAGTGCGAATAATTCCATAAAAAGGGGCGTGGCAATTTCAAAATTACACTATTAAAAAGGCGATTTCATTATTTACACTCGTGAAAAATTTCAGAGCAATTGGTTTCCAATTGTCGGAGATATGCAAAAACAAACTAAAGTCATTTTCAAACCGCAACTTTTCAAAACTAGCAAATATACTTTTTTTTTGTCAAGTAATAGGGGAACATAATTTTGTAGCAGGTGAATTCTAAATTATAATTCGCTTTAAAACCTTATAACTCCTAAATTAATGGAGATATCTTTATATCTGGAATTCCAGCTATTTGATAGATATATACTTTTACGCCCACTGCCACGCCCACTTCGATAAATATTAACAAATACTTTTGAAGTGCGAATAATTCCATAAAAAGGGGCGTGGCAATTTAAAAATTACACTAGTAAAAAGTCGATTTCATTATTTACACTCGTGAAAAATTTCAGAGCAATTGGTTTCCAATTGTCGAAGATATGCAAAAACAAACTAAAGTCATTTTCAAACCGCAACTTTTCAAAACTACCACATTTACTTTTTTTTTATCAAGTAATAGGGGAACATAATTTTGTAGCAGGTGAATTCTAAATTATAATTCGCTTTAAAACCTTATAACTCCTAAATTAATGGAGATATCTTTATAAAAATTAAAGCATATGATAGAATGGAATTCCAGCTATTTGATAGATATATACTTTTACGCCCACTGCCACGCCCACTTTAATAAATATAAACAAATACTTTTGAAGTGTGAATAATTCCATAAAAAAGAGGCGCGGCAATTTAAAAATTACACTAGTAAAAAGTCGATTTCATTATTTAGACTCGTGACAAATTTCAGAGCGATTGGTTTCCAATTGTCGGAGATATGCAAAAACAAACTAAAGTCATTTTCAAACCGCAACTTTACAAAACTAGCAAATCTACTTTTTTTTGTCAAGTAATAGGAGAACATAATTTTGTAGCAGGTGAATTCTAAATTATAATTTGCTTTAAAACCTTATAACTCCTAAATTAATGGAGATATCTTTATAAAAATTAAAGCATATGATAGAATGGAATTCCAGCTATTTGATAGATATATACTTTTACGCCCACTGCCACGCCCACTTTAATAAATATAAACAAATACTTTTGAAGTGTGAATAATTCCATAAAAAAGAGGCGCGGCAATTTCAAAATTACACTAGTAAAAAGTCGATTTCATTATTTAGACTCGTGACAAATTTCAGAGCGATTGGTTTCCAATTGTCGGAGATATGCAAAAACAAACTAAAGTCATTTTCAAACCGCAACTTTACAAAACTAGCAAATCTACTTTTTTTTTGTCAAGTAATAGGAGAACATAATTTTGTAGCAGGTGAATTCTAAATTATAATTCGCTTTAAAACCTTATAACTCCTAAATTAATGGAGATATCTTTATAAAAATTAAAGCATATGATAGAATGGAATTCCAGCTATTTGATAGATATATACTTTTACGCCCACTGCCACGCCCACTTTAATAAATATAAACAAATACTTTTGAAGTGTGAATAATTCCATAAAAAAGAGGCGCGGCAATTTAAAAATTACACTAGTAAAAAGTCGATTTCATTATTTAGACTCGTGACAAATTTCAGAGCGATTGGTTTCCAATTGTCGGAGATATGCAAAAATAAACTAAAGTCATTTTCAAACCGCAACTTTACAAAACTAGCAAATCTACTTTTTTTGTCAAGTATTAGGAGAACATAATTTTGTAGCAGGTGAATTCTAAATTATAATTCGCTTTAAAACCTTATAACTCCTAAATTAAGAGAGATATCTTTATAAAATTTAAAGCATATGATAGAATGGAATTCCAGCTATTTGATAGATATATACTTTTACGCCCACTGCCACGCCCACTTTAATAAATATAAACAAATACTTTTGAAGTGTGAATAATTCCATAAAAAAGAGGCGCGGCAATTTAAAAATTACACTAGTAAAAAGTCGATTTCATTATTTAGACTCGTGACAAATTTCAGAGCGATTGGTTTCCAATTGTCGGAGATATGCAAAAACAAACTAAAGTCATTTTCAAACCGCAACTTTACAAAACTAGCAAATCTACTTTTTTTGTCAAGTATTAGGAGAACATAATTTTGTAGCAGGTGAATTCTAAATTATAATTCACTTTAAAACCTTATAACTCCTAAATTAAGAGAGATATCTTTATAAAAATTAAAGCATATGATAGAATGGAATTCCAGCTATTTGATAGATATATACTTTTACGCCAACTGCCACGCCCACTTTAATAAATATAAACAAATACTTTTGAAGTGTGAATAATTCCATAAAAAAGAGGCGCGGCAATTTAAAAATTACACTAGTAAAAAGTCGATTTCATTATTTAGACTCGTGACAAATTTCAGAGCGATTGGTTTCCAATTGTCGGAGATATGCAAAAACAAACTAAAGTCATTTTCAAACCGCAACTTTACAAAACTAGCAAATCTACTTTTTTTTGTCAAGTAATAGGAGAACATAATTTTGTAGCAGGTGAATTCTAAATTATAATTTGCTTTAAAACCTTATAACTCCTAAATTAATGGAGATATCTTTATAAAAATTAAAGCATATGATAGAATGGAATTCCAGCTATTTGATAGATATATACTTTTACGCCCACTGCCACGCCCACTTTAATAAATATAAACAAATACTTTTGAAGTGTGAATAATTCCATAAAAAAGAGGCGCGGCAATTTAAAAATTACACTAGTAAAAAGTCGATTTCATTATTTACACTCGTGACAAATTTCAGAGCAATTGGTTTCCAATTGTCGGAGATATGCAAAAACAAACTAAAGTCATTTTCAAACCGCAACTTTTCAAAACTAGCAAATCTACTTTTTTTTTGTCAAGTAATGGGGGAACATAATTTTGTAGCAGGTGAATTCTAAATTATAATTCACTTTAAAACCTTATAACTCCTAAATTAAGAGAGATATCTTTATAAAAATTAAAGCATATGATAGAATGGAATTCCAGCTATTTGATAGATATATACTTTTACGCCAACCGCCACGCCCACTTTAATAAATATAAACAAATACTTTTGAAGTGTGAATAATTCCATAAAAAAGAGGCGCGGCAATTTAAAAATTACACTAGTAAAAAGTCGATTTCATTATTTAGACTCGTGACAAATTTCAGAGCGATTGGTTTCCAATTGTCGGAGATATGCAAAAACAAACTAAAGTCATTTTCAAACCGCAACTTTACAAAACTAGCAAATCTACTTTTTTTGTCAAGTATTAGGAGAACATAATTTTGTAGCAGGTGAATTCTAAATTATAATTTGCTTTAAAACCTTATAACTCCTAAATTAATGGAGATATCTTTATAAAAATTAAAGCATATGATAGAATGGAATTCCAGCTATTTGATAGATATATACTTTTACGCCAACTGCCACGCCCACTTTAATAAATATAAACAAATACTTTTGAAGTGTGAATAATTCCATAAAAAAGAGGCGCGGCAATTTAAAAATTACACTAGTAAAAAGTCGATTTCATTATTTAGACTCGTGACAAATTTCAGAGCGATTGGTTTCCAATTGTCGGAGATATGCAAAAACAAACTAAAGTCATTTTCAAACCGCAACTTTACAAAACTAGCAAATCTACTTTTTTTGTCAAGTATTAGGAGAACATAATTTTGTAGCAGGTGAATTCTAAATTATAATTCACTTTAAAACCTTATAACTCCTAAATTAAGAGAGATATCTTTATAAAAATTAAAGCATATGATAGAATGGAATTCCAGCTATTTGATAGATATATACTTTTACGCCCACTGCCACGCCCACTTTAATAAATATAAACAAATACTTTTGAAGTGTGAATAATTCCATAAAAAAGAGACGCGGCAATTTAAAAATTACACTAGTAAAAAGTCGATTTCATTATTTACACTCGTGAAAAATTTCAGAGCAATTGGTTTCCAATTGTCGAAGATATGCAAAAACAAACTAAAGTCATTTTCAAACCGCAACTTTTCAAAACTACCAAATTTACTTTTTTTTTGTCAAGTAATAGGAGAACATAATTTTGTAGCAGGTGAATTCTAAATTATAATTCGCTTTAAAACCTTATAACTCCTAAATTAATGGAGATATCTTTATAAAAATTAAAGCATATGATAGAATGGAATTCCAGCTATTTGATAGATATATACTTTTACGCCCACTGCCACGCCCACTTTAATAAATATAAACAAATACTTTTGAAGTGCGAATAATTCCATAAAAAGGGGCGTGGCAATTTCAAAATTACACTAGTAAAAAGTCGATTTCATTATTTACACTCGTGAAAAATTTCAGAGCAATTGGTTTCAAATTGTCGGAGATATGCAAAAACAAACTAAAGTCATTTTCAAACCGCAACTTTACAAAACTAGCAAATCTACTTTTTTTGTCAAGTATTAGGAGAACATAATTTTGTAGCAGGTGAATTCTAAATTATAATTTGCTTTAAAACCTTATAACTCCTAAATTAATGGAGATATCTTTATAAAAATTAAAGCATATGATAGAATGGAATTCCAGCTATTTGATAGATATATACTTTTACGCCAACTGCCACGCCCACTTTAATAAATATAAACAAATACTTTTGAAGTGTGAATAATTCCATAAAAAAGAGGCGCGGCAATTTAAAAATTACACTAGTAAAAAGTCGATTTCATTATTTAGACTCGTGACAAATTTCAGAGCGATTGGTTTCCAATTGTCGGAGATATGCAAAAACAAACTAAAGTCATTTTCAAACCGCAACTTTACAAAACTAGCAAATCTACTTTTTTTGTCAAGTATTAGGAAAACATAATTTTGTAGCAGGTGAATTCTAAATTATAATTCGCTTTAAAACCTTATAACTCCTAAATTAAGAGAGATATCTTTATAAAAATTAAAGCATATGATAGAATGGAATTCCAGCTATTTGATAGATATATACTTTTACGCCAACTGCCACGCCCACTTTAATAAATATAAACAAATACTTTTGAAGTGTGAATAATTCCATAAAAAAGAGGCGCGGCAATTTAAAAATTACACTAGTAAAAAGTCGATTTCATTATTTACACTCGTGAAAAATTTCAGAGCAATTGGTTTCCAATTGTCGAAGATATGCAAAAACAAACTAAAGTCATTTTCAAACCGCAACTTTTCAAAACTACCAAATTTACTTTTTTTTTATCAAGTAATAGGGGAACATAATTTTGTAGCAGGTGAATTCTAAATTATAATTTGCTTTAAAACCTTATAACTCCTAAATTAATGGAGATATCTTTATAAAAATTAAAGCATATGATAGAATGGAATTCCAGCTATTTGATAGATATATACTTTTACGCCCACTGCCACGCTCACTTTAATAAATATAAACAAATACTTTTGAAGTGTGAATAATTCCATAAAAAAGAGGCGCGGCAATTTAAAAATTACACTAGTAAAAAGTCGATTTCATTATTTAGACTCGTGACAAATTTCAGAGCGATTGGTTTCCAATTGTCGGAGATATGCAAAAACAAACTAAAGTCATTTTCAAACCGCAACTTTACAAAACTAGCAAATCTACTTTTTTTGTCAAGTATTACGAGAACATAATTTTGTAGCAGGTGAATTCTAAATTATAATTCGCTTTAAAACCTTATAACTCCTAAATTAATGGAGATATCTTTATAAAAATTAAAGCATATGATAGAATGGAATTCCAGCTATTTGATAGATATATACTTTTACGCCCACTGCCACGCCCACTTTAATAAATATAAACAAATACTTTTGAAGTGTGAATAATTCCATAAAAAAGAGGCGCGGCAATTTAAAAATTACACTAGTAAAAAGTCGATTTCATTATTTAGACTCGTGACAAATTTCAGAGCGATTGGTTTCCAATTGTCGGAGATATGCAAAAACAAACTAAAGTCATTTTCAAACCGCAACTTTTCAAAACTACCAAATTTACTTTTTTTTTGTCAAGTAATGGGGGAACATAATTTTGTAGCAGGTGAATTCTAAATTATAATTCGCTTTAAAACCTTATAACTCCTAAATTAATGGAGATATCTTTATAAAATTTAAAGCATATGATAGAATGGAATTCCAGCTATTTGATAGATATATACTTTTACGCCCACTGCCACGCCCACTTTAATAAATATAAACAAATACTTTTGAAGTGTAAATAATTCCATAAAAAAGAGGCGCGGCAATTTAAAAATTACACTAGTAAAAAGTCGATTTCATTATTTAGACTCGTGACAAATTTCAGAGCGATTGGTTTCCAATTGTCGGAGATATGCAAAAACAAACTAAAGTCATTTTCAAACCACAACTTTTCAAAACTACCAAATTTACTTTTTTTTTATCAAGTAATAGGGGAACATAATTTTGTAGCAGGTGAATTCTAAATTATAATTCGCTTTAAAACCTTATAACTCCTAAATTAATGGAGATATCTTTATATCTGGAATTCCAGCTATTTGATAGATATATACTTTTACGCCCACTGCCACGCCCACTTCGATAAATATAAACAAATACTTTTGAAGTGCGAATAATTCCATAAAAAGGGGCGTGGCGATTTCAAAATTACACTAGTAAAAAGTCGATTTCATTATTTACACTCGTGAAAAATTTCAGAGCAATTGGTTTCCAATTGTCGGAGATATGCAAAAACAAACTAAAGTCATTTTCAAACCGCAACTTTTCAAAACTAGCAAATATACTTTTTTTTTGTCAAGTAATAGGGGAACATAATTTTGTAGCAGGTGAATTCTAAATTATAATTCGCTTTAAAACCTTATAACTCCTAAATTAATGGAGATATCTTTATAAAAATTAAAGCATATGATAGAATGGAATTCCAGCTATTTGATAGATATATACTTTTACGCCCACTGCCACGCCCACTTTAATAAATATAAACAAATACTTTTGAAGTGTGAATAATTCCATAAAAAAGAGGCGCGGCAATTTCAAAATTACACTAGTAAAAAGTCGATTTCATTATTTAGACTCGTGACAAATTTCAGAGCGATTGGTTTCCAATTGTCGGAGATATGCAAAAACAAACTAGTCATTTTCAAACCGCAACTTTTCAAAACTACCAAATTTACTTTTTTTTTGTCAAGTAATGGGGGAACATAATTTTGTAGCAGGTGAATTCTAAATTATAATTCGCTTTAAAACCTTATAACTCCTAAATTAATGGAGATATCTTTATAAAATTTAAAGCATATGATAGAATGGAATTCCAGCTATTTGATAGATATATACTTTTACGCCCACTGCCACGCCCACTTTAATAAATATAAACAAGTACTTTTGAAGTGCGAATAATTCCATAAAAAGGAGCGTTTCAATTTCAAAATTACACTAGTAAAAAGTCGATTTCATTATTTACACTCGTGAAAAATTTCAGAGCAATTGGTTTCCAATTGTCGAAGATATGCAAAAACAAACTAAAGTCATTTTCAAACCGCAACTTTTCAAAACTACCAAATTTACTTTTTTTTAATCAAGTAATAGGGGAACATAATTTTGTAGCAGGTGAATTCTAAATTATAATTCGCTTTAAAACCTTATAACTCCTAAATTAATGGAGATATCTTTATATCTGGAATTCCAGCTATTTGATAGATATATACTTTTACGCCCACTGCCACGCCCACTTCGATAAATATAAACAAATACTTTTGAAGTGCGAATAATTCCATAAAAAGGGGCGTGGCAATTTCAAAATTACACTAGTAAAAAGTCGATTTCATTATTTACACTCGTGAAAAATTTCAGAGCAATTGGTTTCCAATTGTCGGAGATATGCAAAAACAAACTAAAGTCATTTTCAAACCGCAACTTTTCAAAACTAGCAAATATACTTTTTTTTTGTCAAGTAATAGGGGAACATAATTTTGTAGCAGGTGAATTCTAAATTATAATTCGCTTTAAAACCTTATAACTCCTAAATTAATGGAGATATCTTTATATCTGGAATTCCAGCTATTTGATAGATATATACTTTTACGCCCACTGCCACGCCCACTTCGATAAATATTAACAAATACTTTTGAAGTGCGAATAATTCCATAAAAAGGGGCGTGGCAATTTCAAAATTACACTAGTAAAAAGTCGATTTCATTATTTACACTCGTGAAAAATTTCAGAGCAATTGGTTTCCAATTGTCGAAGATATGCAAAAACAAACTAAAGTCATTTTCAAACCGCAACTTTTCAAAACTACCAAATTTACTTTTTTTTAATCAAGTAATAGGGGAACATAATTTTGTAGTAGGTGAATTCTAAATTATAATTCGCTTTAAAACCTTATAACTCCTAAATTAATGGAGATATCTTTATATCTGGAATTCCAGCTATTTGATAGATATATACTTTTACGCCCACTGCCACGCTTACTTCGATAAATATAAACAAATACTTTTGAAGTGCGAATAATTCCATAAAAAGGGGCGTGGCAATTTCAAAATTACACTAGTAAAAAGTCGATTTCATTATTTAGACTCGTGACAAATTTCAGAGCGATTGGTTTCCAATTGTCGGAGATATGCAAAAACAAACTAAAGTCATTTTCAAACCGCAACTTTTCAAAACTACCAAATTTACTTTTTTTTAATCAAGTAATAGGGGAACATAATTTTGTAGCAGGTGAATTCTAAATTATAATTCGCTTTAAAACCTTATAACTCCTAAATTAATGGAGATATCTTTATATCTGGAATTCCAGCTATTTGATAGATATATACTTTTACGCCCACTTCGATAAATATAAACAAATACTTTTGAAGTGCGAATAATTCCATAAAAAGGGGCGTGGCAATTTCAAAATTACACTATTAAAAAGGCGATTTCATTATTTACACTCGTGAAAAATTTCAGAGCAATTGGTTTCCAATTGTCGGAGATATGCAAAAACAAACTAAAGTCATTTTCAAACCGCAACTTTTCAAAACTAGCAAATATACTTTTTTTTTGTCAAGTAATAGGGGAACATAATTTTGTAGCAGGTGAATTCTAAATTATAATTCGCTTTAAAACCTTATAACTCCTAAATTAATGGAGATATCTTTATATCTGGAATTCCAGCTATTTGATAGATATATACTTTTACGCCCACTGCCACGCCCACTTCGATAAATATTAACAAATACTTTTGAAGTGCGAATAATTCCATAAAAAGGGGCGTGGCAATTTCAAAATTACACTAGTAAAAAGTCGATTTCATTATTTACACTCGTGAAAAATTTCAGAGCAATTGGTTTCCAATTGTCGAAGATATGCAAAAACAAACTAAAGTCATTTTCAAACCGCAACTTTTCAAAACTACCAAATTTACTTTTTTTTAATCAAGTAATAGGGGAACATAATTTTGTAGCAGGTGAATTCTAAATTATAATTCGCTTTAAAACCTTATAACTCCTAAATTAATGGAGATATCTTTATATCTGGAATTCCAGCTATTTGATAGATATATACTTTTACGCCCACTGCCACGCCCACTTCGATAAATATAAACAAATATTTTGAAGTGCGAATAATTCCATAAAAAGGGGCGTGGCAATTTCAAAATTACACTAGTAAAAAGTCGATTTCATTATTTAGACTCGTGACAAATTTCAGAGCAATTGGTTTCCAATTGTCGGAGATATGCAAAAACAAACTAAAGTCATTTTCAAACCGCAACTTTTCAAAACTACCAAATTTACTTTTTTTTTATCAAGTAATAGGGGAACATAATTTTGTAGCAGGTGAATTCTAAATTATAATTCGCTTTAAAACCTTATAACTCCTAAATTAATGGAGATATCTTTATATCTGGAATTCCAGCTATTTGATAGATATATACTTTTACGCCCACTGCCACGCCCACTTCGATAAATATTAACAAATACTTTTGAAGTGCGAATAATTCCATAAAAAGGGGCGTGGCAATTTCAAAATTACACTAGTAAAAAGTCGATTTCATTATTTACACTCGTGAAAAATTTCAGAGCAATTGGTTTCCAATTGTCGGAGATATGCAAAAACAAACTAGTCATTTTCAAACCGCAACTTTTCAAAACTAGCAAATATACTTTTTTTTAATCAAGTAATAGGGGAACATAATTTTGTAGCAGGTGAATTCTAAATTATAATTCGCTTTAAAACCTTATAACTCCTAAATTAATGGAGATATCTTTATATCTGGAATTCCAGCTATTTGATAGATATATACTTTTACGCCCACTGCCACGCCCACTTCGATAAATATTAACAAATACTTTTGAAGTGCGAATAATTCCATAAAAAGGGGCGTGGCAATTTCAAAATTACACTAGTAAAAAGTCGATTTCATTATTTAGACACGTGACAAATTTCAGAGCAATTGGTTTCCAATTGTCGGAGATATGCAAAAACAAACTAAAGTCATTTTCAAACCGCAACTTTTCAAAACTACCAAATTTACTTTTTTTTTATCAAGTAATAGGGGAACATAATTTTGTAGCAGGTGAATTCTAAATTATAATTCGCTTTAAAACCTTATAACTCCTAAATTAATGGAGATATCTTTATATCTGGAATTCCAGCTATTTGATAGATATATACTTTTACGCCCACTGCCACGCCCACTTCGATAAATATTAACAAATACTTTTGAAGTGCGAATAATTCCATAAAAAGGGGCGTGGCAATTTCAAAATTACACTAGTAAAAAGTCGATTTCATTATTTACACTCGTGAAAAATTTCAGAGCAATTGGTTTCCAATTGTCGAAGATATGCAAAAACAAACTAAAGTCATTTTCAAACCGCAACTTTTCAAAACTACCAAATTTACTTTTTTTTTATCAAGTAATAGGGGAACATAATTTTGTAGCAGGTGAATTCTAAATTATAATTCGCTTTAAAACCTTATAACTCCTAAATTAATGGAGATATCTTTATATCTGGAATTCCAGCTATTTGATAGATATATACTTTTACGCCCACTGCCACGCCCACTTCGATAAATATAAACAAATACTTTTGAAGTGCGAATAATTCCATAAAAAGGGGCGTGGCGATTTCAAAATTACACTAGTAAAAAGTCGATTTCATTATTTACACTCGTGAAAAATTTCAGAGCAATTGGTTTCCAATTGTCGGAGATATGCAAAAACAAACTAAAGTCATTTTCAAACCGCAACTTTTCAAAACTAGCAAATATACTTTTTTTTTGTCAAGTAATAGGGGAACATAATTTTGTAGCAGGTGAATTCTAAATTATAATTCGCTTTAAAACCTTATAACTCCTAAATTAATGGAGATATCTTTATAAAAATTAAAGCATATGATAGAATGGAATTCCAGCTATTTGATAGATATATACTTTTACGCCCACTGCCACGCCCACTTTAATAAATATAAACAAATACTTTTGAAGTGTGAATAATTCCATAAAAAAGAGGCGCGGCAATTTCAAAATTACACTAGTAAAAAGTCGATTTCATTATTTAGACTCGTGACAAATTTCAGAGCGATTGGTTTCCAATTGTCGGAGATATGCAAAAACAAACTAGTCATTTTCAAACCGCAACTTTTCAAAACTACCAAATTTACTTTTTTTTTGTCAAGTAATGGGGGAACATAATTTTGTAGCAGGTGAATTCTAAATTATAATTCGCTTTAAAACCTTATAACTCCTAAATTAATGGAGATATCTTTATAAAATTTAAAGCATATGATAGAATGGAATTCCAGCTATTTGATAGATATATACTTTTACGCCCACTGCCACGCCCACTTTAATAAATATAAACAAGTACTTTTGAAGTGCGAATAATTCCATAAAAAGGAGCGTTTCAATTTCAAAATTACACTAGTAAAAAGTCGATTTCATTATTTACACTCGTGAAAAATTTCAGAGCAATTGGTTTCCAATTGTCGAAGATATGCAAAAACAAACTAAAGTCATTTTCAAACCGCAACTTTTCAAAACTACCAAATTTACTTTTTTTTAATCAAGTAATAGGGGAACATAATTTTGTAGCAGGTGAATTCTAAATTATAATTCGCTTTAAAACCTTATAACTCCTAAATTAATGGAGATATCTTTATATCTGGAATTCCAGCTATTTGATAGATATATACTTTTACGCCCACTGCCACGCCCACTTCGATAAATATAAACAAATACTTTTGAAGTGCGAATAATTCCATAAAAAGGGGCGTGGCAATTTCAAAATTACACTAGTAAAAAGTCGATTTCATTATTTACACTCGTGAAAAATTTCAGAGCAATTGGTTTCCAATTGTCGGAGATATGCAAAAACAAACTAAAGTCATTTTCAAACCGCAACTTTTCAAAACTAGCAAATATACTTTTTTTTTGTCAAGTAATAGGGGAACATAATTTTGTAGCAGGTGAATTCTAAATTATAATTCGCTTTAAAACCTTATAACTCCTAAATTAATGGAGATATCTTTATATCTGGAATTCCAGCTATTTGATAGATATATACTTTTACGCCCACTGCCACGCCCACTTCGATAAATATTAACAAATACTTTTGAAGTGCGAATAATTCCATAAAAAGGGGCGTGGCAATTTCAAAATTACACTAGTAAAAAGTCGATTTCATTATTTACACTCGTGAAAAATTTCAGAGCAATTGGTTTCCAATTGTCGAAGATATGCAAAAACAAACTAAAGTCATTTTCAAACCGCAACTTTTCAAAACTACCAAATTTACTTTTTTTTAATCAAGTAATAGGGGAACATAATTTTGTAGTAGGTGAATTCTAAATTATAATTCGCTTTAAAACCTTATAACTCCTAAATTAATGGAGATATCTTTATATCTGGAATTCCAGCTATTTGATAGATATATACTTTTACGCCCACTGCCACGCTTACTTCGATAAATATAAACAAATACTTTTGAAGTGCGAATAATTCCATAAAAAGGGGCGTGGCAATTTCAAAATTACACTAGTAAAAAGTCGATTTCATTATTTAGACTCGTGACAAATTTCAGAGCGATTGGTTTCCAATTGTCGGAGATATGCAAAAACAAACTAAAGTCATTTTCAAACCGCAACTTTTCAAAACTACCAAATTTACTTTTTTTTAATCAAGTAATAGGGGAACATAATTTTGTAGCAGGTGAATTCTAAATTATAATTCGCTTTAAAACCTTATAACTCCTAAATTAATGGAGATATCTTTATATCTGGAATTCCAGCTATTTGATAGATATATACTTTTACGCCCACTTCGATAAATATAAACAAATACTTTTGAAGTGCGAATAATTCCATAAAAAGGGGCGTGGCAATTTCAAAATTACACTATTAAAAAGGCGATTTCATTATTTACACTCGTGAAAAATTTCAGAGCAATTGGTTTCCAATTGTCGGAGATATGCAAAAACAAACTAAAGTCATTTTCAAACCGCAACTTTTCAAAACTAGCAAATATACTTTTTTTTTGTCAAGTAATAGGGGAACATAATTTTGTAGCAGGTGAATTCTAAATTATAATTCGCTTTAAAACCTTATAACTCCTAAATTAATGGAGATATCTTTATATCTGGAATTCCAGCTATTTGATAGATATATACTTTTACGCCCACTGCCACGCCCACTTCGATAAATATAAACAAATATTTTGAAGTGCGAATAATTCCATAAAAAGGGGCGTGGCAATTTCAAAATTACACTAGTAAAAAGTCGATTTCATTATTTAGACTCGTGACAAATTTCAGAGCAATTGGTTTCCAATTGTCGGAGATATGCAAAAACAAACTAAAGTCATTTTCAAACCGCAACTTTTCAAAACTACCAAATTTACTTTTTTTTAATCAAGTAATAGGGGAACATAATTTTGTAGCAGGTGAATTCTAAATTATAATTCGCTTTAAAACCTTATAACTCCTAAATTAATGGAGATATCTTTATAAAAATTAAAGCATATGATAGAATGGAATTCCAGCTATTTGATAGATATATACTTTTACGCCCACTGCCACGCCCACTTCGATAAATATAAACAAATACTTTTGAAGTGCGAATAATTCCATAAAAAGTGGCGTGGCAATTTCAAAATTACACTAGTAAAAAGTCGATTTCATTATTTACACTCGTGAAAAATTTCAGAGCAATTGGTTTCCAATTGTCGAAGATATGCAAAAACAAACTAAAGTCATTTTCAAACCGCAACTTTTCAAAACTACCAAATTTACTTTTTTTTAATCAAGTAATAGGGGAACATAATTTTGTAGCAGGTGAATTCTAAATTATAATTCGCTTTAAAACCTTATAACTCCTAAATTAATGGAGATATCTTTATATCTGGAATTCCAGCTATTTGATAGATATATACTTTTACGCCCACTGCCACGCTTACTTCGATAAATATAAACAAATACTTTTGAAGTGCGAATAATTCCATAAAAAGGGGCGTGGCAATTTCAAAATTACACTAGTAAAAAGTCGATTTCATTATTTAGACTCGTGACAAATTTCAGAGCGATTGGTTTCCAATTGTCGGAGGTATGCAAAAACAAACTAAAGTCATTTTCAAACCGCAACTTTTCAAAACTACCAAATTTACTTTTTTTTAATCAAGTAATAGGGGAACATAATTTTGTAGCAGGTGAATTCTAAATTATAATTCGCTTTAAAACCTTATAACTCCTAAATTAATGGAGATATCTTTATATCTGGAATTCCAGCTATTTGATAGATATATACTTTTACGCCCACTGCCACGCCCACTTCGATAAATATAAACAAATACTTTTGAAGTGCGAATAATTCCATAAAAAGGGGCGTGGCAATTTCAAAATTACACTAGTAAAAAGTCGATTTCATTATTTACACTCGTGAAAAATTTCAGAGCAATTGGTTTCCAATTGTCGGAGATATGCAAAAACAAACTAAAGTCATTTTCAAACCGCAACTTTTCAAAACTAGCAAATATACTTTTTTTTTGTCAAGTAATAGGGGAACATAATTTTGTAGCAGGTGAATTCTAAATTATAATTCGCTTTAAAACCTTATAACTCCTAAATTAATGGAGATATCTTTATATCTGGAATTCCAGCTATTTGATAGATATATACTTTTACGCCCACTGCCACGCCCACTTCGATAAATATTAACAAATACTTTTGAAGTGCGAATAATTCCATAAAAAGGGGCGTGGCAATTTCAAAATTACACTAGTAAAAAGTCGATTTCATTATTTACACTCGTGAAAAATTTCAGAGCAATTGGTTTCCAATTGTCGAAGATATGCAAAAACAAACTAAAGTCATTTTCAAACCGCAACTTTTCAAAACTACCAAATTTACTTTTTTTTAATCAAGTAATAGGGGAACATAATTTTGTAGCAGGTGAATTCTAAATTATAATTCGCTTTAAAACCTTATAACTCCTAAATTAATGGAGATATCTTTATATCTGGAATTCCAGCTATTTGATAGATATATACTTTTACGCCCACTGCCACGCCCACTTCGATAAATATAAACAAATACTTTTGAAGTGCGAATAATTCCATAAAAAGGGGCGTGGCAATTTCAAAATTACACTAGTAAAAAGTCGATTTCATTATTTAGACTCGTGACAAATTTCAGAGCAATTGGTTTCCAATTGTCGGAGATATGCAAAAACAAACTAAAGTCATTTTCAAACCGCAACTTTTCAAAACTACCAAATTTACTTTTTTTTTGTCAAGTAATGGGGGAACATAATTTTGTAGCAGGTGAATTCTAAATTATAATTCGCTTTAAAACCTTATAACTCCTAAATTAATGGAGATATCTTTATAAAAATTAAAGCATATGATAGAATGGAGTTCCAGCTATTTGATAGATATATACTTTTACGCCCACTGCCACGCCCACTTCGATAAATATAAACAAATACTTTTGAAGTGCGAATAATTCCATAAAAAGTGGCGTGGCAATTTCAAAATTACACTAGTAAAAAGTCGATTTCATTATTTACACTCGTGAAAAATTTCAGAGCAATTGGTTTCAAATTGTCGGAGATATGCAAAAACAAACTAAAGTCATTTTCAAACCGCAACTTTTCAAAACTACCAAATTTACTTTTTTTTTGTCAAGTAATGGGGGAACATAATTTTGTAGCAGGTGAATTCTAAATTATAATTCGCTTTAAAACCTTATAACTCCTAAATTAATGGAGATATCTTTATAAAAATTAAAGCATATGATAGAATGGAATTCCAGCTATTTGATAGATATATACTTTTACGCCCACTGCCACGCCCACTTCGATAAATATAAACAAATACTTTTGAAGTGTGAATAATTCCATAAAAAAGAGGCGCGGCAATTTCAAAATTACACTAGTAAAAAGTCGATTTCATTATTTAGACTCGTGACAAATTTCAGAGCGATTGGTTTCCAATTGTCGGAGATATGCAAAAACAAACTAAAGTCATTTTCAAACCGCAACTTTTCAAAACTACCAAATTTACTTTTTTTTTGTCAAGTAATGGGGGAACATAATTTTGTAGCAGGTGAATTCTAAATTATAATTCGCTTTAAAACCTTATAACTCCTAAATTAATGGAGATATCTTTATAAAATTTAAAGCATATGATAGAATGGAATTCCAGCTATTTGATAGACATATACTTTTACGCCCACTGCCACGCCCAATTTAATAAATATAAACAAATACTTTTGAAGTGTGAATAATTCCATAAAAAAGAGGCGCGGCAATTTCAAAATTACACTAGTAAAAAGTCGATTTCATTATTTAGACTCGTGACAAATTTCAGAGCGATTGGTTTCCAATTGTCGGAGATATGCAAAAACAAACTAAAGTCATTTTCAAACCGCAACTTTTCAAAACTACCAAATTTACTTTTTTTTTGTCAAGTAATGGGGGAACATAATTTTGTAGCAGGTGAATTCTAAATTATAATTCGCTTTAAAACCTTATAACTCCTAAATTAATGGAGATATCTTTATATCTGGAATTCCAGCTATTTGATAGATATATACTTTTACGCCCACTGCCACGCCCACTTCGATAAATATTAACAAATACTTTTGAAGTGCGAATAATTCCATAAAAAGGGGCGTGGCAATTTCAAAATTACACTAGTTAAAAATGCGATTTCATTATTTAGACTCGTGACAAATTTCAGAGCGATTGGTTTCCAATTGTCGGAGATATGCAAAAACAAACTAAAGTCATTTTCAAACCGCAACTTTTCAAAACTACCAAATTTACTTTTTTTTTGTCAAGTAATGGGGGAACATAATTTTGTAGCAGGTGAATTCTAAATTATAATTCGCTTTAAAACCTTATAACTCCTAAATTAATGGAGATATCTTTATAAAATTTAAAGCATATGATAGAATGGAATTCCAGCTATTTGATAGACATATACTTTTACGCCCACTGCCACGCCCAATTTAATAAATATAAACAAATACTTTTGAAGTGTGAATAATTCCATAAAAAAGAGGCGCGGCAATTTAAAAATTACACTAGTAACAAGTCGATTTCATTATTTAGACTCGTGACAAATTTCAGAGCGATTGGTTTCCAATTGTCGGAGATATGCAAAAACAAACTAAAGTCATTTTCAAACCGCAACTTTACAAAACTAGCAAATCTACTTTTTTTTGTCAAGTAATAGGAGAACATAATTTTGTAGCAGGTGAATTCTAAATTATAATTCGCTTTAAAACCTTATAACTCGTAAATTAATGGAGATATCTTTATAAAAATTAAAGCATATGATAGAATGGAATTCCAGCTATTTGATAGATATATACTTTTACGCCCACTGCCACGCCCACTTTAATAAATATAAACAAATACTTTTGAAGTGTGAATAATTCCAGAAAAAATAGGCGCGGCAATTTAAAAATTACACTAGTTAAAAATGCGATTTCATTATTTAGACTCGTGACAAATTTCAGAGCGATTGGTTTCCAATTGTCGGAGATATGCAAAAACAAACTAAAGTCATTTTCAAACCGCAACTTTTCAAAACTACCAAATTTACTTTTTTTTTATCAAGTAATAGGGGAACATAATTTTGTAGCAGGTGAATTCTAAATTATAATTCGCTTTAAAACCTTATAACTCCTAAATTAATGGAGATATCTTTATATCTGGAATTCCAGCTATTTGATAGATATATACTTTTACGCCCACTGCCACGCCCACTTTAATAAATATAAACAAATACTTTTGAAGTGCGAATAATTCCATAAAAAGGGGCGTGGCAATTTCAAAATTACACTAGTAAAAAGTCGATTTCATTATTTAGACTCGTGACAAATTTCAGAGCAATTGGTTTCCAATTGTCGGAGATATGCAAAAACAAACTAAAGTCATTTTCAAACCGCAACTTTTCAAAACTACCAAATTTACTTTTTTTTTGTCAAGTAATGGGGGAACATAATTTTGTAGCAGGTGAATTCTAAATTATAATTCGCTTTAAAACCTTATAACTCCTAAATTAATGGAGATATCTTTATAAAAATTAAAGCATATGATAGAATGGAATTCCAGCTATTTGATAGATATATACTTTTACGCCCACTGCCACGCCCACTTCGATAAATATAAACAAATACTTTTGAAGTGCGAATAATTCCATAAAAAGTGGCGTGGCAATTTCAAAATTACACTAGTAAAAAGTCGATTTCATTATTTACACTCGTGAAAAATTTCAGAGCAATTGGTTTCAAATTGTCGGAGATATGCAAAAACAAACTAAAGTCATTTTCAAACCGCAACTTTTCAAAACTACCAAATTTACTTTTTTTTTGTCAAGTAATGGGGGAACATAATTTTGTAGCAGGTGAATTCTAAATTATAATTCGCTTTAAAACCTTATAACTCCTAAATTAATGGAGATATCTTTATAAAATTTAAAGCATATGATAGAATGGAATTCCAGCTATTTGATAGACATATACTTTTACGCCCACTGCCACGCCCAATTTAATAAATATAAACAAATACTTTTGAAGTGTGAATAATTCCATAAAAAAGAGGCGCGGCAATTTCAAAATTACACTAGTAAAAAGTCGATTTCATTATTTAGACTCGTGACAAATTTCAGAGCGATTGGTTTCCAATTGTCGGAGATATGCAAAAACAAACTAAAGTCATTTTCAAACCGCGACTTTACAAAACTAGCAAATCTACTTTTTTTTTGTCAAGTAATAGGAGAACATAATTTTGTAGCAGGTGAATTCTAAATTATAATTCGCTTTAAAACCTTATAACTCCTAAATTAATGGAGATATCTTTATATCTGGAATTCCAGCTATTTGATAGATATATACTTTTACGCCCACTGCCACGCCCAATTTAATAAATATAAACAAATACTTTTGAAGTGTGAATAATTCCATAAAAAAGAGGCGCGGCAATTTCAAAATTACACTAGTAAAAAGTCGATTTCATTATTTAGACTCGTGACAAATTTCAGAGCGATTGGTTTCCAATTGTCGGAGATATGCAAAAACAAACTAAAGTCATTTTCAAACCGCAACTTTACAAAACTAGCAAATCTACTTTTTTTGTCAAGTAATAGGAGAACATAATTTTGTAGCAGGTGAATTCTAAATTATAATTCGCTTTAAAACCTTATAACTCCTAAATTAATGGAGATAACTTTATAAAAATTAAAGCATATGATAGAATGGAATTCCAGCTATTTGATAGATATATACTTTTACGCCCCCTGCCACGCCCACTTCGATAAATATAAACAAATACTTTTGAAGTGTGAATAATTCCATAAAAAAGAGGCGCGGCAATTTCAAAATTACACTAGTAAAAAGTCGATTTCATTATTTAGACTCGTGACAAATTTCAGAGCGATTGGTTTCCAATTGTCGGAGATATGCAAAAACAAACTAAAGTCATTTTCAAACCGCAACTTTTCAAAACTACCAAATTTACTTTTTTTTTGTCAAGTAATGGGGGAACATAATTTTGTAGCAGGTGAATTTTAAATTATAATTCGCTTTAAAACCTTATAACTCCTAAATTAATGGAGATATCTTTATAAAATTTAAAGCATATGATAGAATGGAATTCCAGCTATTTGATAGATATATACTTTTACGCCCACTTTAATAAATATAAACAAATACTTTTGAAGTGTGAATAATTCCATAAAAAAGAGGCGCGGCAATTTCAAAATTACACTAGTAAAAAGTCGATTTCATTATTTAGACTCGTGACAAATTTCAGAGCGATTGGTTTCCAATTGTCGGAGATATGCAAAAACAAACTAAAGTCATTTTCAAACCGCAACTTTTCAAAACTACCAAATTTACTTTTTTTTTGTCAAGTAATGGGGGAACATAATTTTGTAGCAGGTGAATTCTAAATTATAATTCGCTTTAAAACCTTATAACTCCTAAATTAATGGAGATATCTTTATAAAATTTAAAGCATATGATAGAATGGAATTCCAGCTATTTGATAGATATATACTTTTACGCCCACTGCCACGCCCACTTTAATAAATATAAACAAATACTTTTGAAGTGTGAATAATTCCATAAAAAAGAGGCGCGGCAATTTCAAAATTACACTAGTAAAAAGTCGATTTCATTATTTAGACTCGTGACAAATTTCAGAGCGATTGGTTTCCAATTGTCGGAGATATGCAAAAACAAACTAAAGTAATTTTCAAACCGCAACTTTTCAAAACTACCAAATTTACTTTTTTTTTGTCAAGTAATGGGGGAACATAATTTTGTAGCAGGTGAATTCTAAATTATAATTCGCTTTAAAACCTTATAACTCCTAAATTAATGGAGATATCTTTATAAAATTTAAAGCATATGATAGAATGGAATTCCAGCTATTTGATAGATATATACTTTTACGCCTACTGCCACGCCCACTTTAATAAATATAAACAAGTACTTTTGAAGTGCGAATAATTCCATAAAAACGAGCGTTTCAATTTCAAAATTACACTAGTAAAAAGTCGATTTCATTATTTACACTCGTGAAAAATTTCAGAGCAATTGGTTTCCAATTGTCGAAGATATGCAAAAACAAACTAAAGTCATTTTCAAACCGCAACTTTTCAAAACTACCAAATTTACTTTTTTTTTATCAAGTAATAGGGGAACATAATTTTGTAGCAGGTGAATTCTAAATTATAATTCGCTTTAAAACCTTATAACTCCTGAATTAATGGAGATATCTTTATAAAATTTAAAGCATATGATAGAATGGAATTCCAGCTATTTGATATATATATACATTTACGCCCACTGCCACGCCCACTTTAATAAATATAAACAAATACTTTTGAAGTGTGAATAATTCCATAAAAAAGAGGCGCGGCAAAAATTACACTAGTAAAAAGTCGATTTCATTATTTAGACTCGTGACAAATTTCAGAGCGATTGGTTTCCAATTGTCGGATATATGCAAAAACAAACTAAAGTCATTTTCAAACCGCAACTTTACAAAACTAGCAAATCTACTTTTTTTTTGTCAAGTAATAGGAGAACATAATTTTGTAGCAGGTGAATTCTAAATTATAATTCGCTTTAAAACCTTATAACTCCTAAATTAATGGAGATATCTTTATAAAAATTAAAGCATATGATAGAATGGAATTCCAGCTATTAGATAGATATATACTTTTACGCCCACTGCCACGCCCACTTTAATAAATATAAACAAATACTTTTGAAGTGTGAATAATTCCATAAAAAAGAGGCGCGGTAATTTAAAAATTACACTAGTAAAAAGTCGATTTCATTATTTAGACTCGTGACAAATTTCAGAGCGATTGGTTTCCAATTGTCAGAGATATGCAAAAACAAACTAAAGTCATTTTCAAACCGCAACTTTTCAAAACTACCAAATTTACTTTTTTTTTGTCAAGTAATGGGGGAACATAATTTTGTAGCAGGTGAATTTTAAATTATAATTCGCTTTAAAACCTTATAACTCCTAAATTAATGGAGATATCTTTATAAAATTTAAAGCATATGATAGAATGGAATTCCAGCTATTTGATAGATATATACTTTTACGCCCACTGCCACGCCCACTTTAATAAATATAAACAAATACTTTTGAAGTGTGAATAATTCCATAAAAAAGAGGCGCGGCAATTTCAAAATTACACTAGTAAAAAGTCGATTTCATTATTTAGACTCGTGACAAATTTCAGAGCGATTGGTTTCCAATTGTCGGAGATATGCAAAAACAAACTAAAGTCATTTTCAAACCGCGACTTTACAAAACTAGCAAATCTACTTTTTTTTTGTCAAGTAATAGGAGAACATAATTTTGTAGCAGGTGAATTCTAAATTATAATTCGCTTTAAAACCTTATAACTCCTAAATTAATGGAGATATCTTTATAAAAATTAAAGCATATGATAGAATGGAATTCCAGCTATTTGATAGATATATACTTTTACGCCCACTGCCACGCCCACTTCGATAAATATTAACAAATACTTTTGAAGTGCGAATAATTCCATAAAAAGGGGCGTGGCAATTTCAAAATTACACTAGTTAAAAATGCGATTTCATTATTTAGACTCGTGACAAATTTCAGAGCGATTGGTTTCCAATTGTCGGAGATATGCAAAAACAAACTAAAGTCATTTTCAAACCGCAACTTTTCAAAACTACCAACTTTACTTTTTTTTGTCAAGTAATAGGGGAACATAATTTTGTAGCAGGTGAATTCTAAATTATAATTCGCTTTAAAACCTTATAACTCGTAAATTAATGGAGATATCTTTATAAAAATTAAAGCATATGATAGAATGGAATTCCAGCTATTTGATAGATATATACTTTTACGCCCACTGCCACGCCCACTTTAATAAATATAAACAAATACTTTTGAAGTGTGAATAATTCCAGAAAAAATAGGCGCGGCAATTTAAAAATTACACTAGTTAAAAATGCGATTTCATTATTTAGACTCGTGACAAATTTCAGAGCGATTGGTTTCCAATTGTCGGAGATATGCAAAAACAAACTAAAGTCATTTTCAAACCGCAACTTTTCAAAACTACCAAATTTACTTTTTTTTTATCAAGTAATAGGGGAACATAATTTTGTAGCAGGTGAATTCTAAATTATAATTCGCTTTAAAACCTTATAACTCCTAAATTAATGGAGATATCTTTATAAAATTTAAAGCATATGATAGAATGGAATTCCAGCTATTTGATAGATATATACTTTTACGCCCACTGCCACGCCCACTTCGATAAATATTAACAAATACTTTTGAAGTGCGAATAATTCCATAAAAAGGGGCGTGGCAATTTCAAAATTACACTAGTAAAAAGTCGATTTCATTATTTACACTCGTGAAAAATTTCAGAGCAATTGGTTTCCAATTGTCGAAGATATGCAAAAACAAACTAAAGTCATTTTCAAACCGCAACTTTTCAAAACTACCAAATTTACTTTTTTTTAATCAAGTAATAGGGGAACATAATTTTGTAGCAGGTGAATTCTAAATTATAATTCGCTTTAAAACCTTATAACTCCTAAATTAATGGAGATATCTTTATAAAAATTAAAGCATATGATAGAATGGAATTCCAGCTATTAGATAGATATATACTTTTACGCCCACTGCCACGCCCACTTTAATAAATATAAACAAATACTTTTGAAGTGTGAATAATTCCATAAAAAAGAGGCGCGGTAATTTAAAAATTACACTAGTAAAAAGTCGATTTCATTATTTAGACTCCTGACAAATTTCAGAGCGATTGGTTTCCAATTGTCGGAGATATGCAAAAACAAACTAAAGTCATTTTCAAACCGCAACTTTTCAAAACTACCAAATTTACTTTTTTTTTGTCAAGTAATGGGGGAACATAATTTTGTAGCAGGTGAATTTTAAATTATAATTCGCTTTAAAACCTTATAACTCCTAAATTAATGGAGATATCTTTATAAAATTTAAAGCATATGATAGAATGGAATTCCAGCTATTTGATAGATATATACTTTTACGCCCACTGCCACGCCCACTTTAATAAATATAAACAAATACTTTTGAAGTGTGAATAATTCCATAAAAAAGAGGCGCGACAATTTCAAAATTACACTAGTAAAAAGTCGATTTCATTATTTAGACTCGTGACAAATTTCAGAGCGATTGGTTTCCAATTGTCGGAGATATGCAAAAACAAACTAAAGTCATTTTCAAACCGCGACTTTACAAAACTAGCAAATCTACTTTTTTTTTGTCAAGTAATAGGAGAACATAATTTTGTAGCAGGTGAATTCTAAATTATAATTCGCTTTAAAACCTTATAACTCCTAAATTAATGGAGATATCTTTATAAAAATTAAAGCATATGATAGAATGGAATTCCAGCTATTTGATAGATATATACTTTTACGCCCACTGCCACGCCCACTTTAATAAATATAAACAAATACTTTTGAAGTGTGAATAATTCCATAAAAAAGAGGCGCGGCAATTTAAAAATTACACTAGTAAAAAGTCGATTTCATTATTTAGACTCGTGACAAATTTCAGAGCGATTGGTTTCCAATTGTCGGAGATATGCAAAAACAAACTAAAGTCATTTTCAAACCGCAACTTTACAAAACTAGCAAATCTACTTTTTTTTGTCAAGTAATAGGAGAACATAATTTTGTAGCAGGTGAATTCTAAATTATAATTCGCTTTAAAACCTTATAACTCGTAAATTAATGGAGATATCTTTATAAAAATTAAAGCATATGATAGAATGGAATTCCAGCTATTTGATAGATATATACTTTTACGCCCACTGCCACGCCCACTTTAATAAATATAAACAAATACTTTTGAAGTGTGAATAATTCCAGAAAAAATAGGCGCGGCAATTTAAAAATTACACTAGTTAAAAATGCGATTTCATTATTTAGACTCGTGACAAATTTCAGAGCGATTGGTTTCCAATTGTCGGAGATATGCAAAAACAAACTAAAGTCATTTTCAAACCGCAACTTTTCAAAACTACCAAATTTACTTTTTTTTTATCAAGTAATAGGGGAACATAATTTTGTAGCAGGTGAATTCTAAATTATAATTCGCTTTAAAACCTTATAACTCCTAAATTAATGGAGATATCTTTATAAAATTTAAAGCATATGATAGAATGGAATTCCAGCTATTTGATAGATATATACTTTTACGCCCACTGCCACGCCCACTTCGATAAATATTAACAAATACTTTTGAAGTGCGAATAATTCCATAAAAAGGGGCGTGGCAATTTCAAAATTACACTAGTAAAAAGTCGATTTCATTATTTACACTCGTGAAAAATTTCAGAGCAATTGGTTTCCAATTGTCGAAGATATGCAAAAACAAACTAAAGTCATTTTCAAACCGCAACTTTTCAAAACTACCAAATTTACTTTTTTTTTATCAAGTAATAGGGGAACATAATTTTGTAGCAGGTGAATTCTAAATTATAATTCGCTTTAAAACCTTATAACTCCTAAATTAATGGAGATATCTTTATAAAATTTAAAGCATATGATAGAATGGAATTCCAGCTATTTGATAGATATATACTTTTACGCCTACTGCCACGCCCACTTTAATAAATATAAACAAGTACTTTTGAAGTGCGAATAATTCCATAAAAAGGAGCGTTTCAATTTCAAAATTACACTAGTAAAAAGTCGATTTCATTATTTACACTCGTGAAAAATTTCAGAGCAATTGGTTTCCAATTGTCGAAGATATGCAAAAACAAACTAAAGTCATTTTCAAACCGCAACTTTTCAAAACTACCAAATTTACTTTTTTTTTATCAAGTAATAGGGGAACATAATTTTGTAGCAGGTGAATTCTAAGTTATAATTCGCTTTAAAACCTTATAACTCCTAAATTAAGAGAGATATACTTTTACGCCCACTGCCACGCCCACTTTAATAAATATAAACAAATACTTTTGAAGTGTGAATAATTCCATAAAAAAGAGGCGCGGCAATTTCAAAATTACACTAGTAAAAAGTCGATTTCATTATTTAGACTCGTGACCAATTTCAGAGCGATTGGTTTCCAATTGTCGGAGATATGCAAAAACAAACTAAAGTCATTTTCAAACCGCAACTTTTCAAAACTACCAAATTTACTTTTTTTTTGTCAAGTAATAGGAGAACATAATTTTGTAGCAGGTGAATTCTAAATTATAATTCGCTTTAAAACCTTATAACTCCTAAATTAATGGAGATATCTTTATAAAAATTAAAGCATATGATAGAATGGAATTCCAGCTATTTGATAGATATATACTTTTACGCCCACTGCCACGCCTACTTTAATAAATATAAACAAATACTTTTGAAGTGTGAATAATTCCATAAAAAAGAGGCGCGGCAATTTAAAAATTACACTAGTAAAAAGTCGATTTCATTATTTAGACTCGTGACAAATTTCAGAGCGATTGGTTTCCAATTGTCGGATATATGCAAAAACAAACTAAAGTCATTTTCAAACCGCAACTTTACAAAACTAGCAAATCTACTTTTTTTTTGTCAAGTAATAGGAGAACATAATTTTGTAGCAGGTGAATTCTAAATTATAATTCGCTTTAAAACCTTATAACTCCTAAATTAATGGAGATATCTTTATAAAAATTAAAGCATATGATAGAATGGAATTCCAGCTATTAGATAGATATATACTTTTACGCCCACTGCCACGCCCACTTTAATAAATATAAACAAATACTTTTGAAGTGTGAATAATTCCATAAAAAAGAGGCGCGGTAATTTAAAAATTACACTAGTAAAAAGTCGATTTCATTATTTAGACTCGTGACAAATTTCAGAGCGATTGGTTTCCAATTGTCGGATATATGCAAAAACAAACTAAAGTCATTTTCAAACCGCAACTTTACAAAACTAGCAAATCTACTTTTTTTTTGTCAAGTAATAGGAGAACATAATTTTGTAGCAGGTGAATTCTAAATTATAATTCGCTTTAAAACCTTATAACTCCTAAATTAATGGAGATATCTTTATAAAAATTAAAGCATATGATAGAATGGAATTCCAGCTATTAGATAGATATATACTTTTACGCCCACTGCCACGCCCACTTTAATAAATATAAACAAATACTTTTGAAGTGTGAATAATTCCATAAAAAAGAGGCGCGGTAATTTAAAAATTACACTAGTAAAAAGTCGATTTCATTATTTAGACTCGTGACAAATTTCAGAGCGATTGGTTTCCAATTGTCGGATATATGCAAAAACAAACTAAAGTCATTTTCAAACCGCAACTTTACAAAACTAGCAAATCTACTTTTTTTGTCAAGTATTAGGAGAACATAATTTTGTAGCAGGTGAATTCTAAGTTATAATTCGCTTTAAAACCTTATAACTCCTAAATTAAGAGAGATATCTTTATAAAAATTAAAGCATATGATAGAATGGAATTCCAGCTATTTGATAGATATATACTTTTACGCCCACTGCCACGCCTACTTTAATAAATATAAACAAATACTTTTGAAGTGTGAATAATTCCATAAAAAAGAGGCGCGGCAATTTAAAAATTACACTAGTAAAAAGTCGATTTCATTATTTAGACTCGTGACAAATTTCAGAGCGATTGGTTTCCAATTGTCGGAGATATGCAAAAACAAACTAAAGTCATTTTCAAACCGCAACTTTTCAAAACTACCAAATTTACTTTTTTTTTATCAAGTAATAGGGGAACATAATTTTGTAGCAGGTGAATTATAAATTATAATTCGCTTTAAAACCTTATAACTCCTAAATTAATGGAGATATCTTTATAAAAATTAAAGCATATGATAGAATGGAATTCCAGCTATTTGATATATATATACTTTTACGCCCACTGCCACGCCCACTTCGATAAATATAAACAAATACTTTTGAAGTGCGAATAATTCCATAAAAAGGAGCGTTTCAATTTCAAAATTACACTAGTAAAAAGTCGATTTCATTATTTACACTCGTGAAAAATTTCAGAGCAATTGGTTTCCAATTGTCGAAGATATGCAAAAACAAACTAAAGTCATTTTCAAACCGCAACTTTTCAAAATTAGCAAATATACTTTTTTTTTTGTCAAGTAATAGGGGAACATAATTTTGTAGCAGGTGAATTCTAAATTATAATTCGCTTTAAAACCTTATAACTCCTAAATTAATGGAGATATCTTTATAAAAATTAAAGCATATGATAGAATGGAATTCCAGCTATTTAATAGATGTATACTTTTACGCCCATTACTACGCCTACTTTGTATAATTTCCAAGTTTTTCATAAAAGTGTGTATAATTTCGAGATGAGAACTGGGAACTGTTTTTTAGCTTCAACAATAGAAGGCCAATTTCTTAGTTCACTTTTCTGACTAGTTTCAAAGGAATTCTTTTTTAAACTATCGAATCTTTTGAATTCGTTAATACTTCAGAGATTGCAAAATTTTATTTCTTATTTCTAATATCTCTTTAACAAATAGAGATATTCACATTAAATTTGTGCCAACTCATAGATTGGAACCATAAACATTTTCGCATATAGTTTTCAAAGCCCACTACTGTGGTAAACTTTGGAATGAGCAGAAGTGGCAAAACTTAAATACAAGTTTTAAATCCACAAAATTCAAACATTTAAATTATTAAATTTTTTTCAAATAATAGTGGAGCAGAATTTTGTAACAGGGCAATTTTAATTAATATTTTTATTTAAAACCTCATAAATCAGAAACAACCAAGATATATTTTTTAAAAATTTAATTCATGTTGAATTGTAGCAAGATTGCAAACATATTTTTTGCTGTCCACTACCACACAGTAACGTAATAAATCTTGTGATAAGACATTTTCTGCGATATTTACGATTGAAGGAAATTATAAAATTTGTCATTTTTAAATCATAATATACAAAAAAAGTATTATATACATGATAGAATTTACTTTATTTTAATTTATAATTATCCCTTATTATAATAATCTGGAGGTCCTTTGTTGTAGTAATTCTGTGGGCCTTTGTTGTTTTGCTGCTGTTGAGCTAAAAGCAAAGGATAGGCGTAAGCTGCCTGATAAGACGTACAGTCTGGACACGAACCAGGTTCACCAGGAGGTCCTCTACTACCAGGTTCACCTTTAAAGAATAAACAAAATATTAATAATAATAGGAAACATAGTAACATCAGTAAAGTTAATAAAACAAATTAACTAACCCTGTCTTCCCACTTCACCACGATCGCCAGGTCTACCTGGTATACCATCAATACCATGTCCTTCTGGACCAGGTGGTCCCATAGGACCCATGGGACCTTCTCTACCCTCACCGGGTTGACCTCGATCACCCTTTTCACCAGTTGGTCCTTGTGGGCCCATATCACCGTTAGAACCAGGATTTCCAGGTATGCCGGGATAGCCACGTTCACCCTGAGGTCCACGATCTCCAGGCTCGCCTTATCATAATTAGAAAATTTAATACTTAATTGAATATTTGAATAAGTAATTAAAAGCTAAACATACCCTGTAATCCCTGGGATCCCCTTGGACCTGGACGTCCAACACCTCTTTTGCCAGGTGGTCCTGGAGGTCCTATTAATGTGGCCGATATTTCACTTATATATTCTCTGACAACAGACATACAAATGTCGCGAATTTCCCTTTCATCTAAGTTACGGCTATTCATTACTGATGGCCCAGGTGGGCCTGGAGGTCCGGAAGGTCCTACTGGGCCGGGAGGTCCTGCTGGCCCCATGGGACCAATCGTTCCTGGATTAGGATAAGGCAAGTAATCAGCAGTTTGCACGGAAGAAGCTGGGCCAGGAGGACCCGGGGGTCCAGGTGGTCCCACTGGACCAGGTACGCCATTAGCACCATCTAAGCCGGGTAAACCTCTCTCGCCTTTCTCCCCAGGCCAACCAGATTCGCCAGTTGAACCTTAGATTATAAAAATATGTTAACACAAGTATGCATTACAAAATTAAAATTAAAAAGCTACCTCTGGCTGTAACACCGGGTAGGCCCTGTGGTCCTGGCAAACCATCAAGTCCCTTTTCACCGGGTGGACCGGGCTGGCCTGGTACGCCTGGTAAACCAGGAAGTCCAGTTAAACCCATTAAACCAGCTTCACCTTTTTCTCCTTTCATATCAGCCAATTCATAACGACCAAAAGGTGAGGCTGGTGTACCAGGAACACCCATTATACCCTGTTAATATACAAAAATATGGATCTTATTTTTCATCTTATTAATGTAAATAAAACTACGATTCCTACTTGTAAACCTGGTGAACCTCGGGGACCCGGAGGTCCTGCCGGTCCTGGTAGACCTCGTGGACATTGTTCGGGACAAGCCAACAAGTCTTTGCCAATTAAATAGTTGGGAGTACTACTTATAAGCCAAGGTTTCTGAGAAGTGGGTTCAGCAAATTTTAAATCCAATGGATTAAGCGTAGATTCTTCCTGCTTCTGCCAAATGCTAGGAGCGGAGGGCGTATAGATATTACGAAAAGTTGATGATTCATATTGTATCATACCCTTAGGAGCACGGGCATATTGTGGTAGGTCCTCACAGGTGGAGTGTTCTGGTTTGTCTTTATCACAGCTGAATATCATCCATTGAAGATCAATCTAGAATGGAAATTATTGTAGAAAAATTAGAAATAAAAACAAAAAACTTAATATGTATACCTACATACATATATTACGACTTACCGGCACAGTTTCTAGTTTGTGACATTTTTTAGCTACGGAAAATGTACCATCTGTGGCATCTATGGGTCCTCTTACATCCAAAGGAGCTTTAAAACTGCCACTTTGATCGGGCACCGGCTTGCAATCCACCCACAAACGCACACCATCTTGTCCTACACCCAACATGACTTTATGCCAAGAACGATCAAATATCTAAAATAAACTTTATAATTATAATAATAACACAAAAACTATTAATTTAAATAACAACCTCGGTCTCTTCAAATGTCACCGTCTGTATGGAACCATCATATTTGGGTAGAGAAAACTCTATGGTATTCTCCAGTGGCAATAATTTAACATTCATTTGTGAATGATATTCATAGTCGGAGAGTTCAAACAGATACCACTCCTCAAGTATGGGTAGTGGCTGCGGCACACGGAATGTACACTCAAATGAAAACTCGTCGGGTATACCCTTTGGAAATGCTCGCGATGACTCAATAGTCATATTAGAATATTCACTAACATGATACGCCTGCTGGTAGCCAGTCGAACCAATAATTTGTTGCACACCCTGGTATTCATACTGATATTCATCGAAACGATACGATGAAATAATATCGTAGGTGGTTAAATCTGGATCACCAGGACGTACCACATTACAGGGACTTATGGGTACAAAATCTTCATCTTCCTCTAGGTCATAGTACTCTGGAGCAGCATAAGCTAACAGAGAGAAACGGAGAGAGGCATATACACTAATATTAATGCTGTTTTCTTTGTTGTTTTATTGTGTTTTTTTCAGCTTTTTATAATTATGTATGAAGGTTATCAGTTAATTGAATTCGTTGATCTTTAAGAACTAGCAGAGTGCTTAGTTTTTAAACTATTTCCGGCAAATAATGCAATATTTAAAAAGGTATTATTATACAATACAATATATCACAAGGTCTTTCAAAGAACCATTAGACACAAACATGAATAATAAGACATGAAATTAAATAAAATCGTGTAAATAAGTGTTTTCTTTTGTCTCCCTCTAAAATTATATATGTATATAAAAAAATTTTACACATTATATACATAAGTATATGTAACAATAGCAGAAGCAATTGAATACTTTTGAATCACAAATTGGTACGTACACATTTATTAATATTTAAGAAAAGCTAAAAGAAAAAACTAAAATTTATTTTATTGTTTTTTTCGAATGGATCACACGCTGCAATTCTGACTCTTCAAGGCAAGTATTTTTGTGTGAGAAGTGAAAATAGAATAAAAGTGGTACAAACTTGACGTTACTAGTCAATTCTTTTTTTCTTTTTGTTTTCTTCTTTCTACGCGCTAATTTACACGTAGCAATCCTTTTTTAAAAAATATTGATGCAATTTTTTCCTTGAAATGTCTTCGGTGTTTATACAGCATTATTCTTATTACTAAAAACGCTCTTATTTTTATTTGTATGTATTACATTTGTATACACGTATGTAATAAGAATAAGAGAGTAAAACAAATTGCAAGTACAATCAAGTGTGTACTTTATTTATCTTCTGCTCAGCTTAGCTTCAATTATTGCTTCGTGCAAATTGAAATAGAAAGTTGAAAGTTGAAAGTTCACGCACATTAACGGTACGCGTGTGAATGAAATGGCAAGTACAAAAGAGAATTGAACAAAAACTGTTCAGCTAAAACTGAAACGTGTGACAGGCCTAACTGTTACACAGCATTACGAACCATCTACGCTGTATAACAACTTATTTCAAAAAGCTGAAATTATTATTGTGGGGAACTACAGTATCGCCATACTTTAAATTTCCGTTATTTTACAATATTTTTCAATTAGGATAGAAGTCCACGGGTTTAACGTGGGGTATCGTCCGTGAGAACATGACCACACTTAGTTTTTTACACCGGGCAAACTAACGGCCTGCCAGCGAATTGTATGACAAGAAACATACAATTTGTATGTCTTGCATAAAACACAATTTGCAAAATCTAACGAAGAGTGGTTCGAAAAAGGATTAAAGATAATGTAAAAACAATTCCAGAAATATTTTTTTTATTTTTTTGCCATGCCTACAAATACCGCCCTTTTAGTATTTTGCTTGAGCTATTTTATCTCTGGCATCCGTCCATTGAAATAAACAGAGTCTACCCTATCTACACAGCATCACTGCTACTAGCTCATCATGTTGCTAAGCGACCAATACTGGCCTCGTCCCTGTTGATTAAACCTAGTATGTGGTCCCTACCCAGACAATCAGAGAGCGAACCATCGACCACTCATACCTCAGACTCTGTTCTGCGCAATACGTCAATTCCTACTTCTACTTTTAACGGCTCCGTTGTATCAGTGACAGCACCTGAAATTTGCAATTAGCACAAACATCAGTCATTTATTTCACAATCTTCTTCTCGCTCTCCGAAGGGATTTCAACCAATTACTAGTAGCAGTTACTCTGGCCTACTGATAGTAATAGAATCAGATGAAGACTCTGGTTAGCTGCCAGTTGCAATGAATAAACAGTTTAAAGCTCCGTGTAGCTTATGGCATCGGTGTCGCCATTTCCTCACACGGATTGCAATAACATTAAGAGAAGTTCAGCAAGATAACATGCCTATGTTCATAAATGTTTCTACTATGTCGACCTGATTCCTTCGTTATCAATCCATGGCAGCTTTTGAATAATGATAGGGTGCTAAATAAGTGAGAGCTAAAGTTTATGCTGGCAATTTTTTGTATTAATATACGAAGCCAAAGTTAAAGTGGAGTCAAATGGAAGATGCTCTTAATAGAAAAACTGCAAATTGCTTAGCAAATCATATAAATTTTTGTATGGACCACGTTTCGACGCTACATTACAGATTCCTGGAAAATGTTAACGTGACTTTTTTGCTTCCACAGCAAATAACTTATGCATTTACTATTAATCTCAAACATTTCCTTAATCAGTTTTAATAGTAATTTAATTTCAACTGCATAATCGAAAATATTTGTGTCATAATCATATTTTAGAATTAAAAGTAACAAAAGTAAATTGCTTTCTTTTGATTTGAAATTCAACTTATATTATTATTTAATATGTATATTCTAGGAAAAAACTTTACACACCATTTGACACAGCCACAATAATCTGTATTAAGGCAATGAGTATTGAATATTTCTTTATTAATAAATTCATTTTATTTAATTTTTTTTTGTATTCAATGTATATAATGTATGTGTGCGGTAGTTTCAACACATGTTTTCTTTTTTTTTAAACACTGCACCGTACCGCTCAAAGCTTAAAACCAAACTAATTCGGAACAGATTTAAAATACTTGATTCCAATACTGCTGCTGCTGTAAGCTCTGACAATTATGTCTAGAAACATTAATGACGTTTCCTACTGAACATTCTATGTAGTATTTGTTGTAATCTCATTAATAAATTTAAAGCTAAAGAAAACTATAATTTCATAAATAACACAAAAAAAACATAGAATAGAAGATTTCTTATCAGTCATTGAAATACGGGAAAAAAATATATAAAGACACACAATCAATTGAATATGATTTTATGAAATATTAATTCATTTAACATATGTTTGTTTGTTGGTGATGATGGGAGACTGTTTAAATATTTGTATTTATACAGAATGCATGTTAAAATATGTATGTCATATGACTCAATAAGAAATTAATGAATGACTCTAAAAAGGACATTCGACATTCGAAAACTTTAATTAACTTTAGTAAATTTAAAATTAACTTTTACTATCAACAACAGATTTAAGACAATTTGACATATATGCATGGACCAGTATTTGAGTAATACTCGGCGAAATATTCGAATACTCCGTCAGTAGCGCTCTTTTAAATCGTTTTTGTTAAAAAGTTTGTGTTTTACTTATGCTCATTGCATCATGCATTATAGTGAGCGTCATCATCAAATGTAGGCATTTATTTTTATTAGATCGTCCAAAATCTGATCTTATACCCAGGTTCTCCAAGCTTTCCAACAAGTTGTCCTTCAGGATCTGAAAGTACTTAAACTTGTCCATGGTTGTTTCAACGAATGTTAACTTCCCAGTACCAGCAGCTGGCATACATTCCTTGTTTTTTAGTTTTAATATTTTAAAATGTAGATTTTTGCAATAAATTATTTTTATTTGTTACACTATAACATTTTTTTTTTCTTTTAAATGACACCAATTTCTTTTTAAAGTTTCTGTTAGATTTCTTTTTATGGACCTTTGAAAACAAAAAAAAAATCAGTGCATAAAATAAGCTCTGAGCCGCTGTATATATCCAAATAAGTGATTGGATTTAGGGTTCGCAAATTTCCGGCTTTTATGTACTTTTTGGGTTCAGAATAGGAGCTAAGATACTACATTGTTCATGTCTAGAATATTCAGCCAAAGCCGTTAAAACTTAATGTTGCCATATTGCTTAGCTATGTTTATAACAAGAAGTTATCAACAATGTTTGTTAATAGAAACTTCTACTAATGTAAATGTTGATAAACATGTTGTATGTTGATTAGGGCTATTTGCGAATATCGAAAAACGGCATACTAACTAAATTAAGATTAATCAAAAAACTCATTAACGAAAACTTTTGCATATCAATTAATAATCATTAATAACGATTACTTGTTGAAAGACGATCAACAGAAGTTGAATATCTTTGGAACCTTTTTAGAATCAGTTCACTCTCACAAGGAGATTGATCCTGATAACAACCTTCATGTTGAAATTAATAGTTGTTGCTCAAGTTTTTTAGAAAATAAAACTAAGTTTGAAAATAATAGATCAACCGTAACAATATTTAATTCATCCAATGAATGCAAATGAAATAAATGAAAAATTTTTTGTAAATAAATTTGCACTTTTTTACATCTTCTCTCACTTAAAGAACAAAATATCTTGAGGAATTGATAACATTGCCAATATTATCTTGAAACATATCCCAGAAGTGATTGAGAAGTGAGAATACCTCACACTCTTTAATAATATGTTTAACAAGTCTTTTAGTCCTAGAGCATGGAACAGCAAAAGACCCAAGAAATGTTTAAGGCAAAGGAGCTTTCTTCTGAATATAAGCAAGATATTTGAAGAATGTATTAACAACTATTTAGTAAAACTTTGCAAAAAGAATGATCTAATTATAGAATTTAAACAGATCAATTTGCAGAGGAGCTTGTATGATTGATTTCGAGAAAGCATTTGATAATTGCCCCACTGTTCCATTAAAGCTGTTCGGATTTTGTCTTTGGATAAAATGCTTTTTTTTCTCGTTTCAAGGTCCAAATTTTCAGTACTTTCTTTAAAATTGTCCTTTAAAATTTGTAAGTAGTCTTGGCTATTCATTGTAGTTTCAAAATGCTCTCTTATTAATCACTCTCTCTCTCTGAGATATAACATAAAAAAGCAAAGTTTAAATGTAAATGGTGCCAATGAACCACTAAAATTATAGTGGACCTGTTATTTTCGGTCTCTGCTTATAACATATCTTTCAGTAAAGCATTAAACACATTCGCCACAGCAGGCTACCAACTACAAATATGTCAAAAATAAAATACACACGATTATATGTGAATGATTATATTGACGCAAAATGTGAATGATTATTTTAATCAGTCGATAGCCTGCTGTGTTTGAATGTGTTTAATTCTTAAGAGAAGTTATATACTGTTTAATAAAAGTTAGCTGATCCGAAACATTTTCATGTAAATAAATTTTAAAAATGATATAAATATTGTTCGCTGTATACTTAATTTTGACTCTGACTGTATTTACTTTAGTACTGATTGAAAACTTACATACAGGTGGATTCACCCATTTGTTCCAAACAAAATATTTGTGCGGAAAAAATATTTTTCATTTTAAGTTTGACGACTCCCTTTTTAAGAGAGAGAAAATATTCGAATGAAAATAGCTTGCCCGAACAAATAGTTTGTTCAGAACAATTGAGAGAATCCACCAACATATACGAGTATGAATTAAAACCATTTTGTATTTTATTTTTTATTAGAAAACAATTTTTTATTTTTCATTTTTTTTCATAATAATTTTTTATAAGTTTGTGTTTTATTTTTGTTGGTTTTTTTATAATATTTCAATAATATTTTTTAATGCAATATTTTCACATTTGTAATGAGATTCGGGACTGTTTGTTTGTTTTTTGTTTTCATTTTTCATTTGTTGCTATAATTTGTTGTTTTTGTTGTTGTTTTTAAGACATAATGAAATAAGTTTGGTTTTATAGGTTTAAGAGAATTTGTTTGTTTTTTATTTTATTGAAATTTTTTTTATTTATTTTTAATTTTAATTTGTTTTTTTTTTTTTTAATATTAAACACAATTTTTCACAGTTTATTGTCGTTTCTCGACTATCGATTCATGGTCGAGATAATAAGTGTTTTTTTATTTTTTCTTCTTTTAATTATTAAATATATAATTTATGTTTATTTACTTGGTTTTTTGTTGCTGTTGTATTTGTTTTAAATATATATAATAAATGTTGGGTGTATGTAGGTATGTGTAAGTATGCCTTTGTTTTTGTTTTGTTTTGGTTTTATTCTTTTGTTTAAAGAGTAGATTTTATTAAATATAATTAAATAAGTTTGTTTTTTTTTAATCATTTCATTTTCTTGTTTTGTGTTTGTTTAGTTTGTTGTTGTTAATTAGTTTAATATACAATTGTTGTTTGGTTTTATTTGTTTAATGTATTTTTACATTTTTGACCCCTTTTCCACATTTCGTTTTATATTTGTTGTTATTATGTATGAATGCTATTGGGTTTTTAAACTTTTATTCATTGTTCATTATTTACCCCCTTATTCAAAAACGATTTTTAAATTTAACAAATGTTTATTAAGACAGATTTGCATATAAAAATTTGCTTAATAAACGTTTGTTAAATTTAATAATCGTTTTTGAATAAGAGGGTTAGTGTTTAACTTTAACAGAACTATTAAAAATGTTCAAATAAATGTTTAAGGAAAATATTTTGAAATAAATTTTAGGCCAAATAAAGTAACAAGTTTTTTGTTAATGAAAATTAAAATATTTTTTTTAATATAAAGAAATTCATTTGGTTAACATTATTTTTTATATAAAATTTGCAAATATATTGTTTAACATGGACATTAATATTACACAAAATCTGCACAAACATAATGCTCTGAAAAGCAAAATATTTCAACTTACTGAACTTTCAAAACAAATTTACTTACTTATACGGTCTATGGATAGCAAGAGTTATTCGAATTGTAAACCAATTTTCATCATTAGAGTAATTTAAAAACTTCTTACTTTTAAATATCCTATTTGCAGAATATCAAGAGTAATAATAATATATTAAAATTATCTCTGAGCTTTGAACTAAACACATATAATCAGCATTGCACGTTTTCAACAAAATTTGATATGATGTTTCAGTTTGGTAGACTGACTTTGATTTTATGAGGTTTGATCTTTAATGATGACCATAACGCAGTAAATATAATCTGATTAAAAATTATTTGAAAGTTTATACATTTCCATCACATAGAATTTTGTAACAATTATATTAAGGAAGACTTAACTGTTAATAATTGCGGCAAAATATTAATAATTTATGAATGAATTTTAAATAAATATTATAACCCACGAAATATGATATAAGATCTACAAGAAGTTCTAGAAGGCAGGCATACAGCCAGAGAACTAATTCAAAAGATGCGCTGCGGATTTAGCACACGTTATTTAGTACGGTTTATCACCACTTCTTTAATCAATGATTTTTCTTTGAAATTCTCACTCTCCGAACTAGTTCTAGCCTAAGGAACAGTTAGTTCTTGTTTCAGTGATTTTTGTTTGAAATTTGTAATTTTGTTAGAAACTTTCATAGCGATATAAATCGTAAAATTTCTTAATTTCACTTAATAGGTTTAAGAGAACATTTACACATTATTTCTTAACATTAATTTGGATTGCTTTATTTCAACTGGTAATTAGATTTGATATTCTCAATATCAGTTTGTCTTTTCTCAATTTGAATTTGAAATGGTATAAATTAATGGATAGAAACTAATCGGCATCAATTCAGTGTCTTTGATAACATTCATAAAACTAGTAAAATAGCCTACACTTCCATCATCCGTTCCTTGAAACATTATTCAATGATTCTTAAGTACTTTTATAAAGTTTGCTAGGAACTACACTAGAGTGGTTCGTTGTGTCAGTCACTCCCTAAAATTAAAGAAAATAAAGTAAAAACAATTTTAGAAATAATTTTTTTATTTTTTAGTATTTTGTTCACTGTGTTGCTATTTTGAGTCATAACATTTTGTATACCGGTTGTCATGGCTCTGTAAGAGCTACATGCCTGAACTTAATCATTTTTTACTACCACGTCAAATTCTAGTCATGACCTTTAAAAACTCTGATCGTAGCCACAAATATACTTAATATTTTTGAACACCATTTCAAGTTGAAATTGAGAAAAACAAAATTTGTATTTAAGAAAAATCTAAATTGATATTGAGAAATGCAAATGTAAATCCAATTTGATCTTGAAAATTTGTATTGTCTGTAAATCAAAAAAACACAAATTTAAATTAAGGAATTCAAATTGAAATTTAAAAATATAAAATTAGTATTGAGAAAAACCAATTGAAATTGGGTTTTTCAACATCAAGTTGTATTTCCTCAATCTCCATCTCAATTTTGATTTTCATTTTCTACTAGATTTTTCTCAATAGTTAATTAGTTTTCTTAATTTTAGTTTTGAATTTCGACATAGTAATTTGCAGTTCGCAATCTCAATTTGATTTTTTAAACTTCCTCAAGAATCAATTTTGTAATCCGTTTGAACTTCCTCAGAATGGAAATTAGTTTCTCGTATTCCATTTGTATTGTTTCTATATTGAATTTGTTTTTTATTCCTTATTTAATATAAATTTAGATAAACTTGGAGCATTAAGATCCTCTGGAAATAGTTTTGAAATACTTTTATAAAAAGTTCAACTGTTGTGTTAATTAAAAGAAATTGGTAAATTAATTTCAGAGCACAACCAAAGTGAGTACAAGTGTTTAACAAAGTTAAATGTTAATCGATCAAATATAATTGCAAATCTTATATTAATTCTTTAATACTTTAAAGAAAATTTAAATTATTCTAGAAATATATATTTGTTAAAATAAAATATTTTTGTGACTTGTTAAGGTTTTGTTGATAATTAATTTATTTATATTTTTTTTTATTATGCAATATAATATTGCAAAATTTGCTTTTCAAAAAATATCATCTTTAATGTCTTAGTTTTTTTTTTCTATAACAAATATAAATGTTTGTATGTAAATATGTATATGAATCTTGTATTTTTATCTATGATTATAAAACGTTACTCTTAAAAATCTTTTAGGAATTTTTTATGTTCTTTTTTTTAATTAATGGATGGAAAATGTTTTTCGCTTTTACTCTTCTTTTTCGTCCTAAAAATCTATGAATAAATTTTGTTTTTATGTATTTCAATTTAAAAATAATTACTTGTATGTCTGTATGTATATGTTTGTATGGCTTTGAATTTATTTTGATATAGAGTAGGTTCAACTGTGAAATTTGTTATCTTGATTTGATGTGGTCAGATATAAATTTCGATTGATTTTCTTTTTGGTTTTCTATAGCATGAACGGACGGAGAAAGATATGCGTATTAACAAAATATATGTGTGTATAGGGTGACTCATTTAGAGGTCGATTTCATTGGTGTCATACTATCATTTTATTTTTAATCAATATTGTTTGACAAATTGGAAGAATTGGTTGGAAAAAGTAAATCTACGCACAGAGAAAAATATACAATGTCAACATTTTTACAAGTTTTTCAACAATGTTATGGTCATCGTAATTATTTATATGATTGAGATAACCATAATCATATCTTATATACGATTGTAGTAACTATGTATATATTTGTTGCAATCATGTTTATGATGAATCCATAATAATATGGTGTAATCTTTCATCATAAATCTGATCACCATAAACATTACATAATTGCTATAATCATGTAAATGGCAAGTTAACCATATTATGGTGGCAGAAATCATATGAATAATTACAGTGAACTTTTTTAAAAATGTTGCAATAATTGTGGTAAACATGCGCAACTATATTTTTTCTCTGCATTATCAAATTAAAATAAGCACAGAAGGTCAAGATAAAATACTAAATTAAAGAGAAGAAAGTTCGATTGACAGAGCAATCAAGCAGAATCATTTTAAAGCCGCAAAATAGCTTAAAATATCATTAAAATCTCACACTGAAGAATACTGTGTGCAGTACATTACATAAGTACGATAACTATGAAATAACAGCCAGGAAAAAACATTCATAAGCGCTGAAAATAAAAACCGTAGAATAAAGTACGCGAAAGAGTATTTAATGAAAACCACAAATTATACAGAGGTGTCACGAGTCGGAGATAATGAAATTTTATATTTATCTCTTACTTTCAGAACTGCCTTTTGTTTATATTTTTGCAGCAAGTAACATAAAGCGATTTACTTTAGCACACACTAAATTAGAGACCAAAAAAAATAATATACCTGTGTTTTTCTTTGCGAACTGCCCTAGAAAGCAGATTTCAGCTTTTTGAAATGTCAAAATTGTCGCCTCTGCTTAAAACTAAGGATTTTTGGAACCATGTAATTTGGCGTCAAATCATCTAAAGAAAATGTTTCCATTAAAAGTTTACATTAGTTCAAGTTTTTGTTTACTGACGAAAGCAGGTTTAACTTACATGGTTTAGACGGTAAACAATTTGTGTGGCGTAAACTATATTGCGTAACCAGCAAAATACAGAAGCCACGCAGGAGACCATGTCATGGTTTGGGGTTGCATGCCGAGTGCTGGAGTAGCCAATTTGCATTTAATAGATGATAAAATAGAGAAATTTATCTACATTGACATTTTGAAGAAAAAAGTAAAGTAAAGCGCAGAGAAATTAGGAATCGAGAACAAGTTTGTTTTTTTTGTATCAATATAATGATTTTAAGCATTAAACACATTCGCCGCAGCAGCACATTCGACTAAAGCTGTGTTCACATTGTGTATATTTGTCATGTGGACGGTCGCATGCCAAATTTGTACATATAGTCTGAACACCTGCAAACAATATCATGTGTTATTTCTCTGTGTACAATACATATGACATTTTTTATTTAGAACGAGTTCTATTTTCAAGTGACAAACCATCTGACATTAGCTGTTTTTTATAACCAAAATTTTGTGGCGGCAAAAATTAATTAAAATTTTAATAAATATATTTTTTATACAAAACAAAAATACAAAAAATGATATGGCTGACAAATTAAAAATTTTCAATTCATCTTTTGGCCCTAATGAAGTTAAGGTAAAGCAGTTAATTTAAAGCATTTAGCAATTGTTATTTGTAATAAATGTAACGCAATATATTTCCAGAATAAAATAACATACTTGCGCGGTTAAGAATCCTTTAAAATGTTGATGAAATTTAAGAAAAAAATATTTGTAGAAATCTTTAATACCTATTTGTCTAGTCCAGTTTTTTTTTTAACCAGACTGTTTAAATAATTTTTGTATATGCATAAATATTTTTCAGGTTAAAAACTAACTAGACGACCGGTTAACTATAACTGGTAAAAATGGTTGATAAATTTGAATAATTCTAAAACCAATCTCATTGAAAGTTCTTCAATGTTTAACAAACAATTTAAATTCAGATCAGATTTACCTTTTCTATTCTACATATTTACTTTTAATGTTTTTTTTTCCAGTGAATATTATTCAAATATTTCAAAATCAAAACTAAAAAACATTCTAGATAATTGTGCGTTTTTATAGGAAAACCTTTAGTTGTGTCTTAACTATTTATTTTTTTATTTTTTTTTTTTGTAAAAGTATCTAAATGAAATGTGTGTTATGAACAAAATTCAACTCAATATTCTTAATTTTTTTATATGTATAATAGTTTCTTTAAATATTACAATTTCTTTAGTTGTTAATGATTTTTCTTGTTTGCCGACATTAAAAATGATATTTTTCCTTTTGTTTAATATTGCCTGCAATCTGCTAAGATAAATTATTTATTTGGTTTTATATATGTATGTATGTATGTATATATGGCTTGTTTATCTTTTCAATTTATTTATATAGATGTATGAATTTTGCTCAAATTTGAAAAATTATTCAATTTGGTTTTTCAATTATTCGTAATTTTTTTTTTTATTATAATTTCTGTTTTGTAACTTTCAAGCAGGTATCGTTTTTTTACAGCTCATTCTATGTTTTAGGTACTTTCAACTTTTTAATTTTATTTAAAATGTTTTTCTTTGTATTTTTATGGTTAATATTATTGTTATTATTTAAAGTAAAATTATTTATAAAGAGTAATTAGAAAAGTAGTAGAAACTTTTAAATAAATTTAATGATATTGAATAAATTGTTAAAGCAAATTTTAGTATTAAAATATAAAAAAAAAATTAAATTTAAATGAAATAATTTTCGTATGTTTTAATTAAAAAGAAACAAACAAAAGCCTTCAATATCCTATATTTAACTCACATTTAGTTGAAAATATATTTTTTTTAACAAAATATATTAACAAACAAATTCAGAATTAATATGTAATATATTTTTGCAAACTTCAGTTTAAAAGTTTTAAATAAATAAAATAATCATTGAAATACCCTAAAAATCCATTGTTTTGAAAATCTCTAGAAGTTCTTAAATCATAACTGGGAAAGTAATTTGTTCAAACCAACGACAAATATTTGCAACCGCAAATGAAATTTCTCAACTACCAGTGATCGGCACAAATATAATTGTTCAATTCACAAGTGATGTTGTAGTGTCGTAGGAGTTGTACGTCGTCTGAATTTACAATAGTTGTACAAATGTTTTTTTGTAAAAGTAAAGATATGTATAAATTACTCATTTCAGTTACAAAAATTAACCAAACGTTAAAACTCAAATCATAAACTGATTAACAAATTTAAAACATTTTGTCATTTTGAAGGTTTGACAACATTAACATTTGCTTAAAATTGTGTTCACAATCAAATAGTTTTATCATACAATGTACAACATACAACATCACTTGTGAATTGAACAAATGTTAATGTATGTGTCACTGAGCGCCGCATAAATTATGTCTGAATTTCTTTGTGCATGAAAACTGCTTATTATCAGTTGTTTCATTGACATTTGTGTCAACTTGCAGAAAATAAAAATAAATATTTTTTGAATATCTTTTTAAACGAAAAGTTATATTTTTCAGTTGTTTCATTGACATATGAGTTATTTAAAGGTAGTTAACCTAAAGCATACTAACCGTGGTGGCTAAGACTAAGGAATACTGGACTACATTAAATTTTTCGATCGGAAATTAATCTTTTTGTTGTAAACAATCTTTCTCAAATTTATAAAGAGAGTGCAGTCACATACTTTAATAATTTAAACTATTTAAACAAATCTATATTGTGGCCTAATATAATGAGAAAGATTTCTTTGTATTAATATGATTTCAATATGATATAAGAAATCTAATAATAATCAGGCATTATTATTAGTTTTATTTATTATTGATCAGCGAACTCGATATTCACATATGTCCTTTAGTTGTAAAGGTACGGTCACACATGACAAATATTTAATGAAAAAGACGTGACCACTAAGTAAAACATATTTAGATTATTTTATTTATTTCAAAAACTTTAGTTTTACTTTATTTGATGCTGTTTGATCTAACAAAATATGTGTAAGATCAAATAGCGTCAAACAAATGTATAATAAAAAAATACGGTTACGCTTTTTGAGTAAATATTTGTCGTGTGCGACTATACTTGACAAATTGACTTTTGAGCTATTGAAAGAAAAAGATCTTATTTGTATTATTTCAAAGACAGTATCTTTAAAAAGAATTTTCAAGAAGTTTAAAATTTATAAGCAATTATTTTATAAACTTTTCTATTTTACAGCCTGTTACTGTGACGCTGGTAGGAACTTGAAAATTTAAATCTTCATACTTTGGGCATTTTTTAACCTGCATACGTCGATTATATTTGGTACATATGCTATTGGCATAATTAAAAATACGTATTAAAGGAAAAATGGGTTGACCACGCCTCTTTTTAGGAATATTAAAAATCGTAATATAGTCTTAACTATTAGACAGATCGATTTTACGATAGGATATTCTTACGAAATAATAAATTCTTGACTATATAAAGTTGTGAGTGGACAAAAGAGCGTGGCCTCGCCCATATAACCCAAAATTTAAAATCGTCATATCTGGGGTATTTCTTGACCAACGGAGGCAGTATTTGATATATTGGCATGAATAGAAATACGTGCCCAAAAAAAATTGGGAGGGGCACGTCCCTTTGTTTACGATATATTGGAGGCTGAACCTGTTAACCGATCTTAAATTTTCACAGCGTGCAGCTTTGACTCAGGAATACTTATTAATATTTTTCTACCATGCACACTTTTGCACCTACTTTTTTGCTACGTTTATTAACGGCTTTACCTCAAGGCGTGGGGGGGGGGGGGGGTAGCGAAGTACAGCGGGTGCAGCTAGTTATTTACATAAAAAATAACTGAAATCATTTATCTTGAACATGTTTTTATCGGCTAAACGATTTTTTGCTGAATTTACAAAATTACAACAGTTTGTTTGGAAATATCAAGTACAGTTCTCAAGAAATATTAATAAAAATCGATACCGATGCTACAAAAATCGTTATTCAACAAGAAACTAAATGATTGCAGGAGTCTGTAAATATTATAAAACTAGGCTATGGATGTATGAAACCTTCAAGATGACAAGAACCAGCCTTTGCATTGTAATATTAATTTTCCAGAGAACAAGTAAAAGTAACCTGCTGATGATGATTCTAAAAAATGCTCCATCACCATATTTAACTAAATTCTATTTTTGTATCGTTTATTATAATGAATGAATAAACTTTAAAATTAAATAAATATTTGATAAAACAATAATAAATGAACTATTAAATACAACATAATATATTCATTCATAATATTTAAAGTAAATAATAAACATTTATCTTTCTGTGTTTTTTTTTTTATAATATATATAACAATTTATTCAATGTCATTTGAAAAGAACTAAATAAATACATTAAATTAAACTATAAGGAACTTTTAACAAAAATGTTCAATTATTTATTGTTTGTTTGTATGTAAATGATTTGGTTTTCTTTTTTAACAATTCACACTTATTGAGTGTAATTTATATCGTTGAAATTTAAAGAATTTTTTTTTTTTTAGAAATGCAGAACAAATAAAATATGATTGTGTAATATTTATTATGTAACTATAATCAGGCATGTTTTAATAAATTAAAAAATGTATATTAAAAAATCAATATACTAGACACTCTTTTATTAACGGAGTTCTAAAAATACAATATAAAAAACTTTTCACTTTGTATTTATGCAATTTTTCGTCAATTTACAAAACTTTATGTTTCTTCCAACTAGACAATTTTATAAGTAATAACTAGAAATTGCAAAAAGAAAATAAAAAAATAATTTGCAAACATTTTTAAAGGAATTATTTTCTCTTTGCAATTTCCACATACGTTCTCTTGTGCAAAGTGCAAAGTTAATATTGAAAAGAGTAAATTCCAAATATAATTAAATAATTATACTGTTTGGTTGCATAAAAACTGTAAATTTTATTTTTTCAAAGCAAATTTTAATAGGTCTGTCAATAATTAGCAAGGCAAACGATAGCTTTATAACTAGTAAAGCTTTCAAAATGTTTAAGACGTGAATATAAAAAATTAATTTTAAAGAGTGTTTGCGTTTAAATTAAATTCAAGTTGAATTATTTTAAATAAAATTAGGAACAAATTAAAACACACTACACAGTGCAGTCATAATTTATTGGCTAAACAACAGTTCAACAGCTACTGTGCTTGCAATGGCTGGCAAATGGTTGGCAGTACTCCGGAGTTGCAACTATACATGGTGTAACAAAATCAACAAACAATCAAGTTTGCAGGACCATCCATAGAGTTGTAGACATTATAATAGACGTTTTATATAATAGATGGTTTATGTTATGATAAGTGGATTCCCTTATGTGTATGATTGTGTGGATGGCACAATTATGAAAATGCGCCTACACTATGCGATAAAAGAAATACATACATATATGTGAATCGGCATGGATACCAGCCATTGAATGTGATGCTAATATGCGGGCAAGACTACACATTTAACAGTGTAAATGCAAGTTAACCGGGCAGCGTTACCAAATACGGCTGCAAGTCAAATATTTGTCAATGGAAGGAGACCATTTTCGGATGATGTTATGTAGTGAAAAACTAGTTGATATCACCATTACGCCGAAAACCCGCTACAACTTTACAAAGAGCGCAAAGTACTTTGCAAAAATTTTCTTACAGCAAACTGAGATTTGCCAAGAATATTGTGAAACAGAAACACTTATATATTTGCAAACAAATGCAATTTCAATTGATTTTTAACAAATGTACGGTTTTCAAATATGCAACAAATCTTTTTAAAAACGATAATGTGCGAAACTAGTTAAGAGAGTAAGCAGATAATGTAAAATGTAACTTCCGAACTATTGACCCAGTCATTCATATTATTAAATTACTACTTTCAACCTTAATATCCAGCTATTTGATGTGTAAAACCACTGATCATGTTTGGTACACTTAGATAACAGGTTACTGTCTCATTAATTATTTAAACAGAGTCAGTTTTCTATCTAATCACATTTAATATTTTGCAACTACACTTCATTACAATCAAACCTGTGATTTAGAAGATACAAACCTTATTGCATAACTACTTAATCAAATGCATAACTTTAATCTTTAGTCATTCTCTTATAATAGTTTAAGAGTTTTAAAATACGGTTTTTATCGGCCGCTTCTTGAGATATATACCCCGGATGGCAATAAAAATAATATTTTTTATTTTCAACTCTATATAACACCTTCAATATTATCCACCAGAATGGAAGGTTTCACTGGTTACCATGATACTAAAGCCGCGAAAAGATCACATAAAAGTAGAATCATATAGACCCATCAGCCTATTGTCAAATTAATCGAAGCTATTCGAGAAAATGCTCATGAACAAGTTATACCCGATTTTAAGTAAAATCAATTGTATTCCGAATCATAAATTTGCATTTAGAAGAAAACACAGTACTATCGACCAAACCCATAGACTTGTCAATATCATCGAAAAAACATTTGAAGAAACAAACTATTATTCCGTTTTTTTTTTATTGACATTTTTCAAGTGTTTGGTCTAATGGACAAGTTGAAACTAAATTTACCCGTAAATACACATAAGAGTTACTTAACTGGGCGAACATTTAAGCTTAAAGAAAGAGATTTCTTAAGCTCCGCACAACCCCTTGAAGCAGGAGGACCTCAAGGAAGTATCATGGGAACCTTCTTATACTTGATATACATATCTGATATGACAACAAACAATCGTACTTACACATTTACATTTGCTGAAGATACTGCTATTCTAAGCATTCATGAAAACCCTCAAGAAGCATCTCGCTACCTACAATATCATATATTTGAATTAGAAAACTGGTTAAATCAATGGAGGATGAAAGTTAATGAACAGAAATACACACACATAACCTTTACATTGCGTAGATAATCATGCTCTCCTATTATCCTATAAGCAATAAGACAACAATCCGAAATTAAATACCTCGGTATACGAGTACACTTCGATCGACGCCTTACATGGAAATCTCATATAGATGCAAAATTGACTCAAATGAAATTCAAATGAAATTGATAAAACCTATATTAATAATTAAACAATAACACAACAATCTGAAGTTAAATACCTCGGTATACATCTCGATCAATGCCTTACATGGAAATTGTATATAGATGCAAAATTGACTCAAATGAAATTGAAATTTATCCAAATTAATTGGCTCATTGACAGAAACTCTAAGCAAAGTTTAGATTGCAAACTCTTGCTTTACAACACAATCATAAAATCTATATGGTGTAATGGAATACAGCTATGAGGAACTGCCTCAGCTTCAAATGTATACAGAATTCAAAGACGCCAAAACAAATTACTACGAATAATCAGAATTGCCCCTTGGTATATAAACAATTCGAACATCTAAAAAAAATGCAGAAAAACAAAGCTTTAAGTACACCCAAACCTATTAGCCGGCAACATATTAAATAATAGTGGCTATATTCGACTAAGAAGAAGGGATACAGCAGACCTGTGGCGAATACAAGAAGGAAGCCAGTACAGCCGGCACAAGCTGTACTAATAATTGAAATTTTAAATAGAAGATTGACAAACTTATTGTTTTGTTTTATTTTTAATGAAGATACAATAAATAAACAAAAGTACAAAAAAAAAAAAAAAAAATAAAAATTTTTCGTGTTGGGCTGTGCTACACAGAAAATAATAATAATGAGTTTCAATTAAAATATTTGTGGAATCAATTTAAAAATTAATTGAAATCGAACCTGTAAACAAAATGATAGCATCAATTAAAAAAAATTTGATATTTAATTGAAAATATTAGAAAAATCCGAAAAAGTAATTGCAGCAATTAAAATTATAATTGAAAATTATTTTAAAATCAATTAAAGGTTTAATTGAACAAAAAACATGATTTTTTTTTGTCTGTGTATAGATCATAAGGAAGCTATTCTTGAACTATGACACTGTATTAATTTAATCGCAAGGGCTTGAAACTTTTTTAAATTTAACTTATTGGTGGTGGGTGTATAGCATTTAATTAAAACCTGCCTGATTAAGTAGTTTTTGTTTGTTTCAACTGTTAGTAAAGGTATTCACTTGTTAAATGTCTTTTTGGGTTTGGTTTGTGTTTATGTATGAAATTTGAAAAATATTTATTTATCTTTTTCTATATATTATTTATTTGTAATTGTTTTAATATTTTATAATACAAATGCTAATCTTTTATTTTTAATATTATTTTTTTCATTCTTGCAAATTTGATTTATTTAAATATTAATAAATTGTTTGTTATTATTATTATTATTATTATTTATCATTTTATTTATTAAATTAAATTAAATTATTTCTTTGGTTGGTAACTAAATGTTTATGTTAATAAATATTTATTTTGTTTTATTTTTTTTTTGTTTTGCTTTAATAATATTTAGTTTTTTTTTTTTTTTAATAATAAATTAACTATTTACAGGAATTATTCTTGTTTTGTTTTGTTTGTTTTATAATTGTTATTATAGTTTTTGTTTTTGTTAATAAATATAAAGAGTTTTTTTTATCTTTTAATATATTTTTGTGATTTGTTCTGTATATTAAATTTACAGTGTTAGATGTGGCTTTTTTCTTACTTTGAATTTTAATTGTTGTTGTTTTTAAATATGTATATAGCAAATTTGTTTTAAATAATTTCTATTAAATTTTCTTAATTATTATTTATGTTGGTTTTTAAATTAATATTTATAAATAATAATTTTTTGTCTTGTCTTGTCTTGTCTTTTCATTTCTTATCTTAGCTTTTTTATTTTATTTTATTATATTATATTATTTATATATAATTAATATAGTTATAGTTATAATTTATTTATTTATTTTTTGTTCATTAAAGAATGGTCGTTTGTTTTCTTTTAGTTTTTAGTTTTACTTATTTCCAAGTAAGTATATTGTTAATTAATTAATTAATTTGTTTTAGTTTAAATTTTAGAAAGAATAATTTGTTTTATAATATTCTTGTCTGTTTTTATAATTGTTTTAATAATAAATTTTAACTATAATTTTTATTTATGCATAATATTTTGTTCTTGTCATTTTTGTTAGTTTTAAGAAGTAATAAAGTTATATTTGCTGTTATTATTATTTTAATTTTAATTTTTAATTTAAATTAAATAACAAGTATTTTTATTTTGGGTTTTTAGCGTTATTTTTTATTTTACAAGTTTTCTGTAATTTTTTTTTTTATTATATTTAAATTTGTTTTACTAAATTTAATTTGTGGTATTAAATGCAATTTTCTTTTACATATTTTGTTTAATTTCTTTTTTTTATATAATTTTATCTTATTATTATTTTTGTTTTCATCAATTGCTCTTAAAATTTAAGCTGATTTTTCTTTCGTCTGTTATTTTTTCTGTTTTAATTTTTAATTGTTAAATTATTATATTCCTTTTTAGATTTTTTAAACCTTTAAATGTCCTGATTAGTGTTTTTCTTTGCAATATTTTCTGTTTTTGTCTTAAGTAGTTAGTTGGAAAATGCTTAAAAAAATGATATTTTTGTATAATGATCCATCTTTTCTTTTTGTTTTTTAACTTCTTTACTCAGTTTCCGCTTTTAAGCTTTTTATTTGAGTATGTGTTTCCTTCTGGTTTGTTCTTGTTATTTTGCTTTAGGTTTTAACTAATTGGCTGCTAATGTGGCAGCCCTTTGTAAAGGTTACTGTAATAGAATTAATAAGAAATTGTTTTATATAATTTATTTAAATTAATTAAGTTGTTAAAAATCATATAGTTAGTGCAAACTGTTGTTTTTTTTATTTATTTTTTTTTTTGCAAAATGTGAATTGGAAAAATATAAATATTTTTTTTTTTTGGAATTGTACAAAACAAAATAAAATGGCTGATGCTGTGTAAATATTCGCTGAATCTACAAATAAATTGAAAGCTTTTATTTTAATATTAAGTATATACAATTTCCACGCTAAACTAACTTCCTGCCAACGATTTTGAAGATCTGGAGACATTTAAAAATTAATTTTAATTCAAACTAACCCACTTGTATATAATGTAATGATGTAACGATACAGCTTCGTCTGATAACATTGAAACTTCCTTAAAACATTCTTTATGTCATTGAAATATTTGGTATTGAAAATGGACAAAATCGGTCTATTGGGATCAGAGTTATAGACCAAAGTTTTAGAGAAAATTTTATTTTTTATAATTCAAAGAACACCATTCTAAAGTAATATTGGAACATTGAAATGCATTTTCTACCCTGCCAAGGGCGTCATCAGCAATGTTTGTTGTCCAAGATCTACTTGTAAATTTTGTATTACTACAAATTTGTTGTCACTTTAATGGCTGCTTCCACTGTTGTTTGACAATATCAGCAACATGAATCAAATAATAAAGATTTTGCAAAGAATGTAAACAAAATTTCCTCTCTCTGTGCATAAAATCACAGGTTATTTTTTCCGTATACACAGCTTGTAAAAAATAACTTTTGTTAATAATATTTAAATTATTATATTATTTTAATAATATTTAAATTATTGTATTTAAAATAATATAGTAATTTAAATATTATTATTAAATGAACATTTATAATAAATTGTTCTTAAAATAGCTAGGGCACATGCTAATGTTTGCAATTGAACTTAAAGTAGTACACAAAAGAATGTCGACGAAAGTGTACAACAAACATAACAAAAAACAAATGTATTCAGGTTTTCAAGACGAAGTCTTGACAGAAAGAATACGAAAGAAAAAACTGAAGAAAAAAGGGGGCAACATGTAAATAAAAATTGAAAAAATGATAATTATAGCAAATTTCGAACTACCGGTAACACTGGTTAATAGATTGATGTTTGTCTATTGGCTAGCAGGCACCGCAGTGGTGCAGAGGGCTAGAACGCAATGAATTCTGATGGTGATTTTCGAAACATATGTAAATTCAACCCAGGTTTAACCCCAGTTCAGCCAGAAAAATTATCAATAACATTTTAATAGAGATTTCATGTTGTAAAACAATTCCTTCAGTAAAAATAATTTAATGGAAATTAAATTTAATGAACTCGAGCCCGACTAAATAAATATCAAAAATTATTATTAAATTATAGAATTTAAAAAAAAAAAATTTTTCGTAAATTTTTTGACTAAAAATAAAACATTTATGTATTTACTATTTTATACATATTAAAAATATTAAAATGTATCACAAAAGTGAACTAAAATATCAGCCCAATCATGAATAAAAATTCCGCGGGAGTTTTTTCCCTTTTCCCATTTTTCCTATTCAAATTCAATGTTAAAAAAATAAATTATTATTTTTATTGGTTTCCGTTTGTGTTTTTTTGTCCCATTCTCGATCGAAAAAATTATTTTAGCTTTAATATCCGTATTAGTAGTACTTGACTCATTTACATATATGATTTTTTAAATACTCGTTGCAAATCAAGAGATTTTCACCATTCAAAGATTTGAATACAGCTTCCAGATTTTTAATTTGACACACAAATTCTTCAGTAAGTTTGATAACGTAACATAAGTTAAAATACGCAAAACGTTTCAGTTACCCATTTTGAATTTCATATCTGCTTGTATATCATCTGCCTTGAAGTGTTCAATATAAACTGTATGGTCACTTTTATTTTTTTTTTTCATCAAGTTGGCAAAATTGTGCTTTTGTTATTTTTTAATCGAAAAAAAAAATTAATTTATGTTATTTTTTAAATAATTCCACAATTAAAAACGGTACACTTCATTTTAAAACTTTTATTTGCATTATAATTTATATAGAAAATCAGTAATCATAAAAATATTTTTGACTTGTGACGTCACAAGAAGAAATTTTACTCTCAAAGTTTTTGTAAAATATAACGGACCTGGGAAATGCGTAATCTTTATTATTTGATTCATGTATTAGCAATGTATGTTATTGTTGTCATTTCTCTTTTATTTTAGATTCTGTTTTTTTGTAACTATGAAACACCCATGTATTATATCTTGAAATTGTTCACACTTTATTTTTATTATAGTCCAGTGAGGTTTAAAAATAAAAATGAAGATGTATGGGTGAGAGATTTTGCCCAGCAAACATAATGTCAAACGCTTAAAGTAAGAAAAAACCGAGTTGTTTCCAGATATAAACAACTTTTGGGATTATGCATGTTCTTCCGGATCACTTTGCAAACCAAGACAATTCTTCTTAAGAATCTTTTTCAATCCCGAATAGAAAGCCTAATCTCTTCACTTATATGGATGCCCTAATAAGTTGGAGCTGTGTATAGCCAGGAATGTTGTTTAGGTTCCCAAAAAATTTGCCACTAACTTAGATATAGACAAATAAATATCATCCAATTATTTCTAGAAGCTTTGTGTTTTTAATCGTGAATGACAAGAAATTCACCGAAAGTGTCGGTTCTCCGTTTACTTGGATGGCTTTATAAGTTGAAGCTGTATATATTCCAAAAGAAGGACTACTAACTTGGCTATAAACAAATATCAGTTATCCCAGATTTATGGATGGCGATGCATTTTGCAGGGATCACACATGCAACAGTGTGGCTTATCAGTTGAAGTTATTGAGTTCCTCTTTGGCTTTTCTATTTAGCAATGATTACTCTGCGCTTGCTTAGATGAATCCTACAGAAATTTTCAGAATGTGGAGGAGGCAATTTCTCACTTTCTTTGTTATTGTCTGTGTGGTCTTTCCTTTTTCTTTCTGAGTATCAATTCATGCCAACTTCATGTGCAAGTGTTGTGCTGGAACAGGAACCTCTAAATCGCGCCTCATGTTGACCATAAACCCAGCGAATTACTAAAACATGAGGTTAGTTTTATCAAAAGAGACGATTTTGTAAAAAGCGGCAGAAAATTCACAGGACAAAAGACATAAGCTTAACCACAGAAGATTTGAAATAAATAGTACTACCTAAGTTGTTGCCCATTACCAAATATTAAAAACAAAAAATTAAAATGTTTCAAGATCTTCAAACGTTGTTCAGCTACTTATCGATTTAGGGAGCTGCTAAAACTATAAATTTAATAAATAGTTATTATGTAAACTGTTATATTATTTTTATATAAAGAATAAAACAAAAAACTCACACTTTTCTGCCAGTTTTCAATTCCTGATAAAATGTATTTTTATGTCATTATTTTTGTTTTCTTGTTAAATGGTGTTAACGTGTATTTTGTATTTTGTTTGTTTAGTGTTGACATATTTTTTGGCCGTTTGGTTTGTGTTTTGTTTTTTGGAGGGGAAGTTTTCTGTTCTTTTTACATCACAACCTTGATTATTTTAGCTGTTTGTTTATTACTACTTACAATAAGAGTTGTGTGGTTAACAATAATCAATAGAATACGCTGTTGTCTTATTTGATATTATTCACAATCTTCTTCCATTATTGTATCGCCAGCCCAAACAATAGGACGACCCTTTACGTGTGTTAGTTTTATTGTAATGTTTGGTTAAAATAAATAAAATTATTTAATTAGTTATTCCAAAACAAAAAAAAAAAAAAACTTAAAAAACTTAAAAATTTACTGGAAAAATTACACTTGCTATTTGTTGAAATGAAGCTACAAAAAAGCTTTATATTTCTTTAATTTTTATACAATTATGTTGAGTCTGATGTTTTAAATGTTAATGACGACTAGACACTTGTAATGATTTCTAGTCTCAATATTTTCCAGTTAAAACAAAAACTAGCCATTTTATTTGTTTGTTTTCAATTCGGAAAATATGTATATTTTTCTAATGCTCGAGACAATAAACAATGAGAGAAAATGTTTTGAAATGTTCAGTTAAAGGGAATATAAATATGTATGTATGTTAGTACGTAATACAATTATAAAAATGTAAAAATATATATGAAATAAAGCAGGTTTTAAAACAAGCTTTAAAGCTGGCAAGAACTTTAAGCACATTTTGAATATATATTTTTATAACCTTAATAAATGTTTTTATTATGTTTATTAATTAATAACAAGATAAATACAGTTACATTTTAACAAGCCATGTCACAGAATTTTATTCCGTTCGGAAGTGGAATTTATTCCGTATTTTGCTTCTATAGAAACAGTGCAAGGAACAATTTTTTCGACATGAAACCAATTTCAATTTGCTATGTGGAATTGTATTTTCAAGCTTTCATTCCGAAATTGTTCGTTTTACTCTTTCTATAGAAGCATTATACGTAATTAATTCCAGTTCCGAACGATATTAAATTCTGTGACATGGCCGATAAATTGGTTTGTTTTCAGTAATGTATATTTTAACCATTTGATTTTAACTTCAATATATAAATATATATGAGAGCATATTAAATGATACCACATCTGCTTGATTTCATATGACAACGAAAATTAATTTGAAAAAATATCATTATGAAGACATACATACATATGATTTAAACTTTAAAGATAATTTAAAAGCTATGAATTATAAATGTTTTTAAATACATTATTTTCTTAAAAAAAAAATGTTTCATGAATTACTAAAACAAGCATTACAAGAGGACTTGAAGGGATTTTAACTACAAATTATTAATCTAGTAAATACAAATCTTTAATTAAGTTAAATGGTTTTAAATAGGAATTGCATAAAAATGATGTGGCTGGAAATTAAAGATTATTAAAATATCATTCATAATTAAGACAAATTTTAACACTGGCGAATTATTTAATGCAGCGAAATAAACAAATTCAATCAACAAAATATAATGTTTGCTTAAACAATAGGTTCCAATTTACACACAGCAATACTTTAAGCTAAGCTGATTACTTTTAGACACCATGGTGTGGGGAGATAAGACGAGTACACAGTTAATTGTACTTGCAATTCGTTTTACTCTCCTATTCGTATTACATACATATCGTCACCAAAAAACCAAAAGGCCGTAATTGCACATTTTACTGTTTTACAGGAGAAGCAAACAACTTTATAAATTTAAGATTATTTCATTCTTATTAGCCAAATTTCAAAATTAACCTTAACAGTAGTTTTTTAGTAATTGTACTTAAGGCCGTTTGGAGTCGTTTTTTCTGAAACCAAAAAGGCGTAACAACAAAAAATTGTTTAATAAAAATTAAAATTAGAATGAAAAAAATTCCGCTTTTCTCTGTTATTAAACATTTTTTACGTTTTGTTTTCTGTGTTTTCAATATAATAGATACAAAATTCATTACAATTCGAGAAAAATATACTTTATTTAAGAACAGAAAACAAAATTTCAAAAAAAGAACTAAAATTCATTATTGTATACATGAAAAGAAAAGGAGTTCATATTGCAAGTAAAGTTTGGGTTGGAGCCTTTAATTTTTTTTTAGAAATTTTTGCAAAATCTGCAACATCATTAGATGCTAAAACGATGACCCGTACAAGAAAAGCTTTGATGCTCAAAATGAAGTCCATGCTTTCATTTGGATTGAAAAATCAAATTGCGCAGAGAATACCATTAAATAAAATGGCATTTCAGACAGAAGCAAAAAGCTTCAAAAACACGATAATGCTTGCAGTAGTAATACAGACAATTTCTATAAGGAAAATTTATATTATGTTGGAAAAGCTGCTGTCCAGCAAACAGTGAACCAATTTTTTGTTAAAGTAAGCCAACGGCTTAAGGTACGGTCACATTTGGCAAATATTTAGTCAAAAAAGCATAACCACTTGTTTTAGCACAAATTTGTTTGACGTTGCTTACTCTTACAATAGTTTTGCAATATCAAACAGCATCACATAAATTAAAACTAAACATTTGTTGTGCGTTGGCCTAAATTAGATTTTTTTTAAATAAATAAACGAGTTCAAATATATGTTATTTAGTGGTTACATGTTTTTCGTCAAATATTTGCCAAGTGTGACCGTACCTTTAGTATTTTTGTAACCCTAACCCTAGAACCTATCTTCGATCTTTACATGGTTTGCTATAGATGATCTTAATTCACTTTGCGTTGTTTCAATTTGCGTCGTGCCTTTTGAAATGTATTGTATACAAGTTTATGAACACAAGAATGCTTTGAATTAAAGAAAAGTTCAATAGTTATAAAAAATTAAGCTTTTTATAAAAAAAAAAAAAACAAATTAAACAACATTTTTTAAATACTAGAAAACCATGCTTTTAGTAACTCAAAATTAATACAAAGCCAGCAAATAATTATGTTAAAATTGATACCAAAGGTTAAGAAAATTAAACGAGGTGTTTAAGAGAAGTAAATAACATACCTAAGTACTACGTTGTAGAAGTAAACTATGCCAAATTATTTATATAATGTTTAACATATTTATGATGATGTAAGTATATTTTTTTTTAATTTTAGTTTATGTAAATTTGCCAAAAACAAAATTTTGTTGCTTGATATAAAACAGAACCATGTTTTCTTTTTTTTTTAACAAAATTGTAACTATATTTAGCTGTTGTAAAATAAATGTGTTGTATATTTATATTATTTTTGTTTGGAACAAATAACTACTGGTATGCACTATAGTAATGGGTGAAGTAAGTAATTAAGTAAGTACTTTCAACAACTTTCATTTCAAGGTTTGTTTTGCTGGCAAATGTAAAAGAAACGTATGATGTAGTAAATTTCTTTAAGTGTACTATTTTTTATAATATAAATGTTATTTGCATGTAGTAATAATTATTATCGAAAAAGATGTTTTGTTTTTTGGTATTAGTAATATTATAACGATAGATACTAAGTTTAGGTTTTTATAAATTTATGTTATTTGATAAGTGAAGAGAGAGGGAAGGATTGACTGACTGACTGACTGACTATTTGGTTTATTTAAAATTTCAAATTAAGTGATTCAAGCGATGCTAGTGATGAACGCCTAGATAAACCTGTATTGGCAGGACAACTGACCAGTGATGTGGTGCCGAATAGTTTATACCAGCCAATTACTATGCCATTCGATAAATCAATTTGATCCAGCATTATCTGAGCCACGCCCATAAATACTTTCTTTTCAATGCGTCCATAATCACCCCAAACGGTAACCTAAAGGAAATTTATAATATAATTTTATTTTAATTAATTTTAAAATTTAATTTAACAAGCAATTGTGTGTGTAAAACTGACTTGTAAAACACAGCCTTTAGTGTTGCAGTGCTGAAAAACCAATTGCTGCTGATACAATGGCTCCAAAGTGCGACGAGCGGTTGAAGTTTTCATTTTGTCTATGCATTTTTTGCCCGAAACCAAATAAACTTTAACATAAGGAGCCGGTAACATTTTGGAAGTGGGTTTTTGCTAAAAATTTCCAATTCATTTAATATCAGTTAATTAAGTAATCAAGCATATTTACCTGTAAACCTCTTGCTCTTATAACTTCCACCTCTAGACAATTCTTCTGACAGCACAGGGACAGTTGTATATCACCCAAAGAAGGTGCACCTAACACCTGGCGGCCCACCAATTGACCCGGTCCCAAGCCTTCAACAAACTGATTAATTTGTTCATCGGCTCTGATGGTGGGTGAATATCTGGTTATATGTTGTATGTTGTATGTTTTTATGTTTGGGGTGTTTAAAGCGTAAAATGTTTAAAGAAAATTTAATAGATTAATTTATAATTCCTTTAAATTTTGTATATATTTAGATAACTAATATAATAGAATAAAATAAAATAATGCTTAATAATAATAATAATAATATTTATAAAAGTATAATTGTTTATTTTTTATATAATACACAGGGAGATATAGAAGGCAATTTTGAAAATTTAAAAATTGGTTTGCTTATTTAAAAAGTTTGTTGAAAAAAAAACGTGCAATCATTTCTAAAAGTTCTTAAAGTTTTGCACATAGAGAAAATTTTGCTTGCATGCAAGTTTAGTTCAGTTTATGCAATGGAGTAGTTTTATTTACACTGCGAAAAAAATTATATTAGTTTGTATGTGAAACAAATTTTAATGATTGTGTTAAATTTTTACAGGGTTAAAGGATTTTTTATAATGACTTACAAGGATCGGAGTAGAAGATTTTCGTATACATTCTTGAAAATATTGCAAGTTTTAAACAATACCAGACAGCTTAATTGGGCCAAAGCTTAATTGAAGAGTGGCTAGTATTAACTAATGTTAATATATGAAGGTAGATGTGATAAACTGCAAGATGCTTGACAAATTGGGGAAGTTCTGGTATACCTTAATAAAGCTATATTGGTTTTATGAAAAGATCTGTGATTACAGTTAAAGTCCAACGATTTCAGCTAATATGCGACTTATAAGTAAAGCTTAATTGAGACTATACGAATAGATACGATTGAAACTTAAGTCCTACGATTGAAGCTAATATTTGATCCACGTATGCAGAAAAATTGAGTCTACGTAAAGATCAACTATTGAACGTTGTGGTAAACATGCACAACTATATTTTATCTCTGTGTGTATAAAAACCTACGAAATTGGAGTATATACTGTGAGCGTCAATCTGAAGTGGGCACCTAATATTGTTGAAAAAAATGTTTTATTTATACAAGTAAAAATTTAAAACAAAAATAAGCTAAAAATAACTCATTAACAAAAACTAGAGCAATAAGGAACATAAAAAATAGTTTAACTTTAACAGCAAAGTACCAGATATTTCACGTCAGAATAAAGTAATTAGGTTTATTAAAATTATGTAAAACTTTTTTTTTTAATAGTTTGTGCTTTTGCCTTTATCACAGCTGACAATTTTCTAGACTTAGAATCAACGAGAGTTTTAGCGAAATCAGGTGAAATTTTGTTCCATGCATTCTGCATTATTGTACTTACGTTATCCTTGCAAAAAATATTTCTTTGTCTATTTTTTTTGTCAAGATATTCCCACAACTGCTCAACTGGATTGAGGTCTACGAACTGTGAAGGATGTTCTAAAGTTTTTGTAAATGATTGAGCTACTCCTTACTAATTTTGATGGTATGTCCGCTTTCACACTTTTCAATTCTGCCTCGTCAAGGCAAGTATTTTTGGATGACAAGGGAAAAGAGAATAAAAGGGGGGTACAAACTTGACGGTACTAGTCAATTCTCTTATATTATTCTTGATTAAAAAGTAAGAATATTGAATTGACGTATTTGAATGAAATGGCAAGTTCAAAAGAGAATTGAAAAAAAAACTGGTAAGCTAAAACTGAAGAGTGTGAAGCAAGACTATGCTTATTGAATGTTGTACTGTTGGAAAATCCTGTTCTACGCTAGTTCTAATTTATCTACACTAGGGGCTACATTGTTTTTTTTCATGTGGAGATTATCTTCCTCTAGAAATGTAAGAGTACCGAGTCCTGATGCCATATAAAACCCCAGATGCAAATATGCAAAGATATTTTAAATTTTACTTCAGTTATTGTAAGATGTTGACTTCGTTGTGCACCAGCCACATTTTCTTACTTGTTTATAATTGGTACAGTGATAAGTTCCAACGATTTTACCTCTTTCACGCAGGGATTTAGCTTTTTTATGTAAGCCTATTGTAGTATGCCGAGTCTCAATTGATGTTTACTTTTCCATTGTAAATTGTTCACTATTTAACGTCACAACTTAATCTATTTTAATGTAAAATTATGAAACTTGCCATTATTTTGAACGCCAAGAATAATTAAAAGAATGGCAATTTCTTTTGTAACGAAGGGTTTTTTTTTGCATAAGGATAAGGATTTGGTTGAATGGATACGTCAATAAACAAATCTACCGTATTTGCAGAGATGATAATCCTCAAGTGTATGTTGAGACACTGGTACATCCAGAAAAACTGACTATTTGGTGTGCTTTATGGGTTGGTGGAATAATTGGTCAGTACTAACGTTACAGTCAATAATGACCGCTATAGAGTCATGATTACTGACATTTTCGTTCATCAATGTGCAGGAGTTGTGGTTTCAGCAAGACGGCGCAACATATCACACAGCTCGTGCCATAATTGGTTTATATAAGGAAGCATTTGGTAACGGCATAATTGCACGTTTCGGACCCGTGAATTGCTATCTTGCGATTTAACGCCGCTTATTAGGATATGTGCCGATTTTCTGTGAGGATATGTGAAGTCGCTTGTCTACGCCAATAAGCCCGAAATGATTGACCACTTGGAGAACAACATTCGCCTAGTTATTGCCGATATACACACAAATGTTGGAAAAAGTTTTGAAACTTGGATCTCCAGATTAGGCTAGGTGAATAAAGTAAATTTCAAGTCAATTTAAAAAAATCATGTTTGTTTTATTCCATTTCAAAATTCTGTACATTAAAGAAAACACCCTTTTAGTTAGAAATATAATTAAAATTCGAACTATATAATTCCATACGATTGAAGCTTAAACTGGATTGGAAACTAAAGCGAAATTTTATCAAACTAATGGTGCGAATCAAACTAATTGAGGAGTATAACAAAAGTTCTTAAATTTTTTCAGAATAAAAATTATTATCAGATTTATATTATTTTTACAGAAAATTGTTGACATGTTAAAGAAGACATTGTTTACTTTGCGTCGCTGTCCAAAGAGAGGCGTGTCTTTTAAAATTCTTGAACACAATTTTTGGATTTATTGTTTATTTCAGAATAAAGGTATAGGAGTTTGTTGGACTTATATTCATATTCATATTCATATACACATATATGTATATAAAAGTAAGAGTAAAAAAATTTAATTATACGTGTCCGTGTATGTGATGAGATAAATAGTTGTGTGCTTTAATATATGTATATGTGTGTATATACATGCTAATATTTACAAAATATGTTTAAATCATTTTATTTAAAAGTACATAACAAAATTATAAATACAATAAAATATAAACATCAAAAATAATAGTGCAATTATAAGCAGAATACACCAGAAAACAACTGAAAAGTTAAACAAAAAGGAAATACACCGAGAAACCAAGCAAACCATATACACTGCAAGATATTAAAATATGGAACATAAAAATCAAACAAGGCAAACTGAAAAGTAGGCAACTTTAATTAAATCATTTTTAACTTTTATTGGCAAATACATTTAGAGTTTTAGTTTCTGGGGTTAATAAAATAATTTAGAGTTCAGTTTTATTAATTATTTTTTTTTTTTTTTGCTTTTACAATTTGTCAATCCTTAATCAGAAGCATCAGTCACAACAACAACAACACTTTAGTAGCAAAATGGAAGTTTTTTTTTTTTGGGGTTTTTGCTTAATTAAATATTTGTTTAATTATATTTAGTTATTTAGATGAACATAAACACTTAGAGAAACACTGAGAGAAACACACATGGAGAAATACATAAGAGCGAGAGTGACAGTTAGAGTTTATGATTATATAGTACAATTGGAATATACATAGTAGTAGTAATTTATAGTAAAAATAATTAATTAAATTACATTAGACAGTAATGGAAAGAGAGTGTGTGTGAGAGAGAGAGAGAGACAGAGAGCAGTAGTATATTATTAAATAAATGAAAATATTTAAAAATATCAGACAACGAAAAAATTGAACTTAAATCCACTTTTTGTTCAAAAACGGACACACATTTATTTTAATTTTATATATTTCTATTTTTGTATTTATTTATTTTTTTTTTAATTAATTTAATTTTACATTGAATAGCCAGGCAATATACTGAGTGTGATAATAGGTTTTTAAAACAGCTTTTTTATTTTGATTTAAAAGAGGGAGTGAGAAATATCTCTTCTTTATTTGCAATTGAATTAATTTGTTTTTTTTTTTTTTTAAGTTAAACTTACGATGAGGCATCAGAGCTGGGTAATGAGTGTATACTACCGGTACGATATTGCATTATAGATGTCGATGGCGTAACTTCAACAGATCTTTGTATACTACCAGCTGAACCACGCGACTGACGCTGATAATGAATTGGATGTAATTGATGAAGATGATGAGATATGTTAGAGGTGGTGTTGTTATTGTTGGTTGTAGTGGAGGTGGTGGTGGTGCTATATTTTGCCTCATTTTGGTCTGTTAGTAAAATAAAAACATTTCGAATATGTTGTTTGTTTGAATTTGTTTTCTTCAAAGCTTTAAGTTTTAGCAGATACTAGAAAATAACAATGGTGTCGTATTGCAGTGTTGTTTCGGTCCCTACACCACTTTCAAGTTGTTGGATTTAAAAAGACTCTCGATCGCTGTGTGGGTGCAGTTATTCTTTATTTGCCGTTTAGTCTTTAAGCATAACAAACAATGATGGATATGATTTCTTATTTCAGTTAATTTCTTCTTTAAATTTAAACTTTTTACTTACTAACGAATGCTAGGAATAGAGAATTTTTTAGAGAAATAAAAAAAAAAACAACAAAAAATACGGCAAATTGTGTCAAATTGAGGGATATTCCGCCGTAGCAAATATAATTTTAGGCTACAGCACTCATTATTCATTATTCACATAAAATCCGGCCACATTACAAAAGCGTTTTTTAAAACTTCGTGGCTATAGAAAATCAAAATAGCAAGAAAATTATGCACAAATTCTTTTAAATTCCGAATTTATAGAGTAAATCCATTGCATAAAAACCTATAGCTTCAGAAAAGTACTGAAAATGTTGCTATAGAACGATAGGGACAAAACCGCTACGTCCCAATTTGCATGTAGCAAAGATTGATACAATTTTTTTCCTTGAAATTTCTTCGCTGTTCACACAGCACAATTCCTGTTGCTTAAATCGCTTGTATTTTTATTTGAGAGTCTTCACATTAGTACACACATATGTAATACGAATAAGAGAGTAAAACGAATTGCTAGTATAATTAAGTGTGTACTCGTCTTATCTTCTCCTCACCGTGATGTCTAAAACGTATTCTACTTAGCTTAAAGAATTGCTTCTAATATTTAAGAATTTATTATTGAGATACCGGCTAATATCTGAGAGAGAGTATGCCAAAAGGATTAGCCGCAGTCAACATTTTTATAAAATCGTCTTTAAACATTGAATTATTTAAAGCGTTCTATCGGCTCAAATAAAGATTTCAAGCATTTCTTAAAATTTTATGCGTTTTTTAAACCAAATGTAAAAGCTTTTCTTAAGTATTAATTAGGAGTTCAAAAATATTTGTTGAATTCACAAGAGATGTTGTAGTGTCTTAGGAGTTGTAAGAGTTGTACAAATGTTGTTGGTAATTTCTATATACAGTGGCTCACATTGAAAGTCCGGCAAACTGTTTGTAAAATGTTAAATCCTGTTTGAAAAAAAGACAGCCTAGGATTTTTTAAATTTTTTTTTCAAAATTACATAAATGAATTATTATTAAAAACAAAAGCAAATAAATATGGTATTCTACCATGCAACCCTACATCATTGCTTTACAGTTTTCTTAGTATTTTTAGGGCAAAACTCATCATTAGGTTTGCGCCACACATAACGCTGGCCATCGGACCAAAATAAATTGAATTTGCTTGCATCCGTGAAAAGAACCTTTAAATTGTTAAAGTGCTCATAGATATAGTCCACAAGTGTTCATTAAAAGTGCCCGACTTTGAATGTGAGTCACTGAACATAAATATTTTGTGCAACAACTACGACATTTTTACATATGGGTTTTAAATGTTTAAGTTTAAGTGTTGCCATTTTAGTTTAAAGAAATAACCAAACTGTAACACTCAAATCATAAACAGATTGACAAGTTTAAAACAAGAAAATAAAATTCATAAACAAAAAATGTTAATAATGGATATCGTTGAAAATATTACAATATGTTTTAATTTTGGAAAATACTCACTTGTATATTTGTTTTTGAAATATATTTCTTTTGCCATTTTGAAGGCTTGACAACATTAACATACAACATACATTGTGTTCATAATCAGATAGTTGTATCATACAATGTACAACATACAATAGAACTTGTGAATTTAACAATTCTGTCTACATATTTTTGTTACAAATATATTAACTCAATTATGCGAAAGGATTTTATGTGAACTATGTTTTTGTTGACCTAAGAATATTAAAACGCTAAAATCGATTTCTATGACCTTTGAATTTTTACATCCCAATCGACTTTCAATTTATAATAAAAAGTTGTTAGATTTTCTCTTAAATTATTTGCAAAAAGTGGTGTAGGGTTTGTACAAAAAAAAAAAAAAAAAAGTTAAGAATCGTAGGACTTCCATTTCCATTTTGAATGCTAGCAAAGCCGTTATACAAAATCTTGTTGTAGTTTAGAGCCTTAAAGTATGGTCACACTTGACAAATATTTACCCACAAGAGTGTAACCACTTGTTTTGGCATAAATTTGTTTGACTTTGTTTACTCTTAGAAAAGTTTTTCAAAATCAAACAGCATCAAATAAAATAAGACTAAATATTTGTTGTGTCTTGTTATAAATAAACAAAGTTTTTATAATAAAAGTTCAAAAATATTTTATTTAGTGGTTACGTCTTGCCAAGTGTGACCGTACCTTTAGTAACAAAAATCGTTTAAAAAAATATTATAATTATAAAAAAAAAAATAAATAAATATAAGTAACTAAATAAATATGTAACTTAAATTATATAAATAAATAATTAACAAATAACAGCAAATAAGCATACAAAAAGCAGTAATTATTATAAGTAATTTGTTTTTGTTATTGTTATTATTATTATTATGGTTGTCTTGAAAATAAAAGAAATAATTAATCTTTTACAGTGAATTTAATATTTTTTTGTTATTATAATAAATAAATTTGTATGTAAAGTTATATTATTAAATATTAAATGTATTTTGTTTTTTGTTTTTTGTTAAAAAGATTGGTTAAACCTTAGTTGTTGTTTTGTTTTGTTTTTGTTTTGTTAATCCACAATATTTCCGTTTGCCAATTATTTCACTAATAATCTAAGGTCTTCCCGTTTATTAATGGTTCTTGGGGGTTTTGGTATTTTCTTTTGAGTATAGTTATAATTTTATATATAAATTGTTTTAAGTAATGAATTCAAAAACATCCTATATCTCCCTGGATTTAGTTTTGTTGTTAGAAAAATAAAATAAAGTTTTTTTTTTTTTTTAAAGATGATAAACATTAGAAATGAATAGTGTTATTATAAAATTGCATGCAAATATTAAGTTTAGAGAATTTATGGGTTTGAATTAATACATTTTTTTTTATCAGAAAGTAGGTATAATTATTTGTTTACTATTATTTTCAATATTGTATTTTATTATTTTTCCATTTCCATACCAATACCTAAATGTTTTGATATTATTGGACTCTGTTTGATTTAAAGTTGAATAATTTAATTATTATTTACCACAACACCATTATGAAAATCTCTGTCTGTTGCAAACACTCACGGTAATATTGTATTATGTTTGGTGTAATATCTTATGTTTCGCTTGTACATTTTCAACATTGATATCTAGTTTAACTCCGTGTCGTTGTGATGGGTAAATACATATGTATGTCTTTTTAAAGTTGTGCTAGTTTTTACACGCTTTAACTAAAAAAATTTAAATACTTTAAATTTGTGTTTATCTTCATATTAGGCTTTATAGAATATAAAGCGGTGCCTATACGCAGAGAAAAAACATGGGTATGGTAAACATAATCTAAGAGCAACATATTATGATAAGATATATGATTGTAGTCGAAACATATTATAATGAATACAAGTGTCATGAAATATCATATTATGATCAATTATCATCCTAATATTTCATCATAATATTTTCTTATTAATCATAATTTGATATTATAACATCATATTATAACGCAATATAATCATAAAATTGTCATACATAATCATATTATGGCTTAAGTTTAAAGTAATCATAATATGGTACATATTATAATATAAATCAATCAAAATATAGTCTAAAGTAATCATATTATGTTTTAAACATAATCACATTGTGTTTTAAAGTAATCATATTATGATATATAATAATCATATTATGATCTAAAGTAATCATATTATGATATATACTTTTTTTAAACACAAGTTAATATATTTGTAAATAGCAGGGACCGTAACTTTTATCGAAAAAGTCAAAACAAAAAAAGTTATTTTTTTAACTTTAATTTTTTAAGGCAGAAATAAAAGTCATCCAAAAATTTGCATCTACATCACCTATGTATCATAATGATAACATCCAAAATTTTCTACGATCATTTTATATGTGTGATTTTTTGATGTACATTTTTAAAAATAACAGTTATTTTCTGTCCCTGGTAAATAGAAATAAATATTTGCGCACTTTCAACGTATATAAAAAAAATTAACATTTATTTTTAGTTATGTTTAATAGATTTTAATTTTTTATTTCTTTTATGTACAAGTTGTTTAGGTCTTTTGCACTATTTTGAAATTTTTGTATTTTGTAGTAATATTTAGTACATTTTAAATACGATTTATTTTTTTCTTCAATTATTGAAACATTTAAATCCAGATAAATAGTCCGATATCATGCAGACAAACTACTTAATGATGCAAAAGCATTCTACAAATGATTAAAACAAAATATTATTAAAATGGAACATATTTTGTTTGCATTTTAAACATAATATGAGTACAAATATAGAAACTTATCATTTAATGGTTATTTGTAAGTTTAAATATGTTTGAATAGTTACAATTCAATAGCGGTGGTAAACATATTTTAGAAATAATTACATTTCAGTGAACCATATTCAATTTTATAATTGCGATAAACATACAAATGATTATAGTAACTAAAATATTGTTAAAATCATATTAATATAACAATCATTTATGTACCACAACAATATATTGTTACCAAAAAACACAGAGTAGTTGTCGTAACCATGTTTTTTCTCTGCGTATACTGCCAAACACGGTTGCCTACACTTTCCTTGATTCGACCACTTAAAACAATATTACCAAAATATATGCACATTATTTTTACTATTATCTAAAAATATTAAAAACGTTATGTTGGAGGTAACGGTAATAATACATGTAAACATTTCCATTCCCTACAATTAAATATATTTAGTAAAGAAAAACTCCTTGACAACAGTAGTTATAATTCATAAAGCTAAGCGCGGGTTCACACGCTGCGACTTTTTCCTGCGATATTTCTATTGTGACTCGAGTTTATAGTTGAAATACGTAATAGAGAGTACGGTATAGCTAGTGTTGCAGCTTTTGCGAAACAAAGCGATATATTTGACATTTCTCTTTTGCATCTTCTTTTTTCATTTTATTTACCAGCAGTGTTGTCAGTATTGTTTCTTTACGAATACTATGTACAAAAAATACATATAACAAACCTTCAAATATTCACCTTTTAAAAGCCCCTAGACCACAAAATAAAAATTGCTGTATGCAAAAATATGCATATATTATTACACATATTTTTCATAAATTCACAAAACTAAAAACTAAGTCCTATATGGCAATGAATGAAATGAACAATTTAATGTCAAAATGTCGCAAAAATGGTGCAACAAATGTTTCGTCATGTGAACAAGCGATGAATTTAGAAGACACACTAAAATAGAACGTCAGCAGAATCGCGGCAACAAATGAATGTAATATTGAACAAAAAAAATCTATATTAAACTTCTTTCAGTAACTTCTGAAACATTATAATGTTCTCAACGTTTCTTGAAATCAGACGGCCAATATGTTGAGTAATTCACAGAGCACGAATAACGAATAACGCATATCTCTATATTTTATTTGTTTAAACCTTAACCATAACGAAATAAATGTTACTTGTAATTTGGATCAATGCAATAGAATGATATTTCCCTTACCTTTACGTTCTAGTAAGTTCACAATCAGGTAAGAGATGAAAATCGAGCGACAACCAAACACTATTTTATTTAGATTGTGTCTTGCATTTCAAATATGATTTTTTAATTACCGTGTAAAAACAGAATTGACAGATATGTAGCCCTTACAGAGCCATGAATGTAATGATCGGACTAAAAATAGGGACACAGTGAACAACATTTTAAAAGGGCGGTATTTGTAGGCGTGGCAAAAAAATAAAAAAAATATTTCTGGAATTGTTTTTAAAATATCTTTATTCCTAGGGGTGACTGGCACAACTTTTTTTGGAACCACTCTAATATAATATCAGCAACTACTAATTGTTCCAAATTTTCATTCATCACTTATTTTCCAACTAAAACATCAATATGCATATATCTATGTATAACGACCATTCCGTAGAAAAATGGTTAGAATGTCTCGTTTGAAGAACTTTGTTAAAGTTAGCGAAATGAAAAAAGTTTGTGTCAAGGATTTTTAAATAAAGCCAGAATACTGTTACCATTTAACGATTTGGAATCGTTAGCCAACCTTGTTTGAATATAAAGCCAAATTTTAAAGGGAAAATTGAAATAAAAACAAGTAAGAAAGTATAGTCGGTCAATGGTCGGGCTTGACCCTACCCCTACCCCTATACCCCTATACCCTACACCCAGTATATGTAGAAAACAGTTTTTCAGAAATGAGTGTTATATGGGAGATTTAACCTATTGTTGGCCGATCATCGAAAAATTGTCATGTGTCATGATGTCTATGAATATTAATATTATATGTGTTAAACTTTGTGTATGTTTGTATATTTTTGTTGTTTAACTAAAAAAGATCATTTGAGGAAAATTGGTCGTACATTGCACACTTGGAAATTTTAATTTTCAAATCCGTATAACTCGTAAACTTTAAGAGATAAAGAGACAAGTAACACAATAATGCAATCATGTTTTTTTTTCAAGATGTAGCTAGAGACGCAGCAAAAACTTTACTTACAAATTAAGTTAAAAAGTAATAGGAAATTCTCGAGCAGACTACTGACAAATCTATTAGAAAAAGTCCTTATTTTTGTTCGTAGTATATGTGGAGATATTTTAAGATTCGGCAAATTCTAATATAAAGCAATTTTGAATGCTTTCAATTTTATAAATAAATTACTTTATGAGATAATAATATTGTTAAAAATCTTTTTATTTTATTAATTCGGCTTGAGGTCTCTTTTATTAAAAATATAAAAACTTTTGTTCGTTTTTAATTTTTATTATATTTTATTTGTTTCGAATATTTCGACTAACTTTGTTGCTCATCTTCAGGGAAGAAATATAATCTAAAAAACATAATTATTATAATTGTAACAATTTTCTTAAAATTATATTAACAAACAATTTACTTAATGTTTAATACAGTGTTGTCCGATGTTAATGTCTTAAGTTGTTTTCACTGACTGTTAGTTTCTTTGTTTATTATTATTTTTGTATTTGTTTATTGTATGTCTATATATGTGAGCGCAATTATCAGTGTCTGTTTTGTAGTTCCTTCTCTTATCTATTGGATTATTAATTATATGTAACATCTCTTGCATGTATCGTTTACTAGTATTATTCTCTTCCACAATTGCTTTTACATTATCAAAGTTTTGTCCAGTTATTGCACAATGGACAGCAAGTGCTGTTTTTTCTGAATGTGGTTGTCATTTGATTTTAGGTCCGATTTATTTGATGACAATTTAGTTTTGAATTTTGTCTTCGTTGTACCTACGTATATTTTTTGACATACATACATATATCAGTATCGTCGCCATCACATTTTATTTGGTATACTAGATTTGATTTTTCTAGTTTGTCCAATTTTGATTTAATGTTGTTGAATAATTTTGCCGTCGTATTACCCGTTTTCATTGCCAATATGTATTTTTCCTTGTCATATACATATATCAGAGTACTTCAACCTTTCTGGTAATCCAGGTATATATTCAATAGATCTGTAAATTTTAGGCTGTTTCGTTTCTATCATATTGTTGTCAGGTTTTTTCTTGTTTATTGTATATATTGTTATATATGGAAAGTCATTCTTGTGTAAACTATGTCTAATCTTTATTTTATTTTCTTCGTGAAATTCGGTATTGCTCGTACCTAGCACTCTGGTGATAAAGTTTGTAGCAGTGTTCATTATTATTCTTCTGGGATGTTTCGAATAATAATTAATAAGTCTGCCAGAACATACAGGTTTTTGGTACCAGTTTATCTTAATTATATTACCATCACTAATGACAAGGGAATCTAAATATGGTAATTTGTTATCCATTTCTCTCTCTCTAATGTCTGTTAAATGAGTTCAATGTCTTAAAAGTATTCTCATCATTCTTGGTCTCATCTCCATTTTATTAAGAGTTATGTCTAATAATTCTTTCATAACAATATCCGCAATAATTGGAGAAATGGGAGATCCCATTGGCGTACCTTTGTTCTGTGTGTAGAAATTGTCCTTAAATTTGAAATACCTACAATCTATTATGCAAAACTTTACAATATCCACGAACAAATCTTTAGGTATTCTGGTATGTTCTTCTAACATAAACCATAAATAGTGAAATCACATTAATTTATACTAGTATTTCATCGTTGTCTATTAATGTATTATCCATCTTATTTTTAAAGTGTATTGCGTCCATTGTATGTACAGTTGTTTGTCAAGTTCTTTAAAATGTCAATTATATATTTGCTTAGTCCGTAAGATGGTGAGTTAATCGATAAGCATATTGGTCGTAATGGCATGTCGGCTTTATGAATTTTTGGAAGACTATACATCCTTGGGGGTATCGCAATTCTGGTTGTCAGTTTATTTTTGTCAGAGATGGTAATTAAATTTAAATTATATAGTCTGTCAACAATAATATTGTTTTTGTTCTGTAGACTTAAGGTAGAATTTTTCTTCAATCTTCTATATGTACACATATCTTTAAGAATGTCTTCATCTTTATTTCATAGTCCTTTTTCATCATTGCCATAGTTTTATTTCCCGTATCCGAGTTCGTAATTATTATGTCTTTATTTTCCACCAAAAATTTCTTTGTTCGTCCCACTGTGGTTAATCTGAATTTGTCTCTTACACCTGGCTTTGATTTCTTCATGTGGTTCTCTATTAATGTTACAAATTTGGTTCTAGATCAGCCGTTTTGGTTAATTTTAACCAAATTTGGTTAATTTTATTTTCAGTGTGTAAATGTGTATTTTTTTTCATTTTGGTTATTTTTATTGATAATAAAAATGTAAGAATATTTTATTTAGTAAGTATCAAAGAGAATGGATCCTAAGTGCGACCAATCAAGTCTGGGGGAACCGGACGGACTGCCAAGTGTCACGGACGCTGTGGCCGGTGCTAGGAAGTCCGATTCGGAATCGCTATTGGCAGGAGTAGGGTCTGCGTAAGGACCATAATGGGCATTATCACGGGCCACTGCATGATAGGCAGGATGGCGGTGAGAATGGGATCCGAATTGTCGGATATGTGCAGGCTATGCGAGGACCCGAATGAGCTGGAGACAGTTGAGCACATTCTGTGTCATTGTACCAGGTTGCAGGGCAGTAGGATGAGGTGGCTTGGCAAATGATTCTTGGGCGAATTAGGGGATGTCTCGAGCTGTGGGTTGGGGAGTCTAATAAGATTCGTAATGGGAATGGCCTGGCTATGCGACAATAGACGCAGTGCTGGTGGCACAAGTGGAGGACATATGCATGTCTAAATGGGTTCTTTGGTCAGGTATATTTTATATTCAAGGCATCACAATGGACCATATTGGTCACTGGGTGAAGGTGTGAGGTGACTCAGACCAGCCTTTCTACCTACCTACCTACCTAGTAAATATCAAATTAGCATGACAAGTTTTAAAATTAAATTTTGAAGACATTTTTTAACGTATTTGTATAATAAAAGAAGTTTTTTGTAACAAATTTCAAAAATTCAATTCATGCTTTTGTACTTCTTCAATTACTTTTTCTATAATATCACTTATTTTCTTTTAAATTACAAAAATCTCACTTTTAAACGTTTCTTTGATTTTCATTTGTTTTTATTTTTCTTGCGCCAAAGCTGCAAAAACATATGGTTTTGTTTACAAAATGTATAAAATTTAATAAAAGTATGGTAATATTGTTGAGAGCATTTGTGTTTTAAAGTGAGAGCATACGAAAAAACCCTGTCAAAATAAAATAGATTCAATTTTCACGATCGCATTCTCTGGCATAATTTTATGTCAAAAAACGTTCAGCTTCAGTTCTGTTTCATCATTAAGTCTATTATCATTGCTGTTCTTAATATTATTGTCAATGGTCTTCTCACTGATTATTAATAAATCATAGTATTGTCTCTTTAGTTTCTTTATAATGATTTCTCCTAATTTCCTCATCCTTTTCGTGTTGTTATATATTTGATTATTTCAAAATAATATTGTGAAAATTATATATGTGTCTTTGTAATAATTTGAAAATGATTTGTATTTGTGTATTATAAAGTTTTTTTTAAATGTGATGGTTGAATTGCAATGATAAATAGTAGTTGCATTTAATTCTCGATTCAGGTCCCAATTATAGTCTTTATACGCAAGATACATATTTTAGAGAAAATCCCTTGCTGGAAAGTAAGCGGTTGTTTATTCAAATCCCTTCCTGTTTCCATAACGGAAATTTTTGAGAGTTACTCGATATTTGAAATCGTGACTACCACAAAATAATTTTTTCTCTTAATTCGCGTCTATCTGACATTTCTGCTATCTTTTCAATCAGGCAAGTGATATTGAAATGACTTGATTACAGATGACAATCCCTATTCTGTTCATACAAAAATACCTGCTATTTGTTAAACTACTGAAGTTGTAGTACAACTCCTTGGTAGTAACTCTATAAATTTAGATAAAGTTCTGGTTTAATCAGAACTATAGAATATTACACAGCTCTAAACTGCAAGTACTCAGAATATTAATCGAAATCTCGATATCTTCACACTGTAAGAGCATCATCTTCGTGCTTCAGCTTTGACAATAAACGCTTTTAGTAACATGTTAAAAGGTTTAAAATATTATTATACTTAAAGGCTTAGCAAATCATCATTGAACGGGTTGCCTTCTGACTTAATTATATATAAGTATTTACAAGTAATTCACATTTGTCACTGATCGGAAATGAGTCCTCCAATACGGCCGCAACTTTAATAAATCTTCTTACTCAAATGTCATATGTAGCAGCATCGTCTATTAGCCAAACACTTTAGAACTCTTTACACTCTAGTTTTTTTTATTCGAAAATGTTTGATGGAGTAGGTGATGCAGCATTTCTGCCGGAATTTATTTGTCTTGGTATTGGTACTCGTATTGGGATGATTAATGGTTAAATGAGAATTGCAGCAATGCTCGCATATTTCTGCTGGAGTATTCATCACCTCTCTATTTTTCATAATCTAATCCTATAGATATGAGATTATAGTATGCATAAGTTTTCATTTAAGAAGCAAAACATGTATGTATTGCATAATCGAGGTCTTGAAAAATTATTTGAATATTGTTGGGCGATTGCCAGCAAGACTTGATGTTGTAAGAATTATTATTATTATTTTTCAAGTCTTAAAAGAAACAAGAAATAATAATTCACTTGATATAAACTTTATTTCCATTACTATTATTCAACTAAAAAATGTAATATATCGTCCGCTTAATAAAACAATAGTGAAGAATTTTTTGCCATTTCGAGATAATGGAGTTTAAAATTTTTGTTTTATTAGACATCTGGCAAAACATTAATATTTTACCCCCTTATTCAAAAACGATTATTAAATTTAACCAACGTTTATTAGGCAAATTTTTATATACAAATCTGTCTTAATAAACGTTTGTTAAATTTAATAATCGTTTTTTAATAAGGGGGTTAGAAAATAATAGATGTTTTTAAGTTGTGGTTTTTAAATGTTTGGTGGAATAATCAGGCTAATAGCAGATGATATTTCAATTATTCACAAGTGCTTTAATTGCAAATAAATGGGACTCAGAGTACCACGATGTCACTAAGGCTATTTTATTTGTTTTAGTATATGTATGAAAATCATTATACACTATTTTATTTTGTATGGTATACAGTATTTTATTTGTATCTGTTTGTCGGACATTGTGTATATCATTATACGTCATTTCCGATTTTATTTTTTTATATTAAAAAAAAAAATAGTGTATGCTCTTTATACACTACTTTTCTTTGAACTTATATTCAGAGAAACAACTAACTAAAATATCGCAACCTTCAATTGCATAATTATTTATGACAAACTTCAAACACAAAATTATAAACTATTATTTCAATTGGTTTTTTGACCCACTTTTTGGAAGTAGAATTTCACCAAATTTGGACCACATACGAGTGTAGAATTTGTTATGTGTATTCTTATTATGCAATAAAAAAATAATCACGCAGAGAAAAAATATAGTTGTGCATGTTTACAACAACATTTTAACATTCAACATTTTAATTTTTTTTTAAATATTATGGTCATTGTAATTATTTATCTGATTTCTTCAACCATGAACCATATATATGATTGTAGCAATTGTGTAATATTTATGGTGATCAGATTTATGATGAAAGATTATACCATATTATGTTGTTCTCTATCATAATCGAAGAGCAACAAATTATGATAAATGGATTCAAGATTGCAACAAATATATACAATCATATATATGATTATAGTAAGCATCTGAATCGTAACTTAAACATATTATGGTTACCGTAATATGTTACCATAACATTGTTGAAAAAATTGTAAAAATGTTGACATTGTTGTGGTAAACAAGTACAACTTAATCTTTTCTCTGTGTAATGGTGTAAATGTGTATACACAATTGTTTTATTGAGGGGACGACATATTCTCATATTTGGTTGCAATGAAGAATCTAACTCTATAAATGTAGCAACGGTTTCATCTATTTCTGCATTATTCAATAAACAGGCTTGTTTATTGTTATTTAGCCCAACTTTTATTAATCAGGGGAATTACTCTCTATTGCGATGCGTAAGAGTATCAATTTGTATGCTTATCGCATCGAATTTGCTTTCGCATCGCAATAGAGATTAATCCCCCAGTTTAAAAATGGAAATCTTCCTTGTTAATTACAATACGAAAAGTTTTAATCAGATATCCACAAACTCTAATCATGCTACACGTCCATTGAGTAATTATTTTTCAATGTCTCATTTCTGTTACTTGGGATCAGTTTTCGAAATGAAAATGCGTTTATGATTATGATTTTTACCGCGTGTATTTGACAAATTGAACATATTTGTACTAAACTAAAAATAAAATTTTTAGTTAATTCACTATGTGATAAGTATTATAATACGTCTCCATCCTTCCTTTGTTAAAAAAAAAAAATATATATATGGTGCATTTCATGTCAAGTGACCCAATTTTAAAATCGATGTCTTCCTATTTGGATGAAATTTGCACCAAGGTTAGTACTATTGGATAGTAGGCCAGACACAAATTTTTAGCTCTATCATTCAAGAACTGCCGGAGTTAGAGGGGGTCAAAGTTGGACATTTTGGTCATGCAGGGTTTTTTTTAAATGAGTGTAACTTTTCACCTATTGGTCCTAGCAAAAATTGTCTAAAGGACTTTAGATAGCTATTTCTTCAATCATTCCAAAAATATTTTTTTTTAATTTTTAAAAAATTTTTTTTTAATTTTTTTTTTTAAATTTATTTTTTTTTTAAATTTTTTTTCAATTTCGGCCCTTTTTTTTTTTTTTTTTCTCAAAAGAAAGCTTATACAATTTACTTTAAGGCCCATATAGTCCCATAATGGGATGCGAGTGGGATATCTATCAAAAAAATTATTTTTTAACTCAAGAATAGAATTTTTCAACATTTGGCGCATGTATAATTTTCATTTTCCCCCATTTTTATATTTTTTTTTTTCAAAATGGAGTTTTTTTTTTATTTTTCCTCAAAAGAAACTTTATACCATTTCCTTTAAGAGCTTTGTGGTCACTTAATGGGATGTAAGTGGGGTATCTATAAAAAAATTTGCAACTCAAAAAAGAAATTATTTAAATTTTTACCATATGCACTATTTTCATTTTATTTCCTATTTATTACTTATAATACTAAATTACAATAATAATAATAAATAATTTAATAAAATTAGTATATAAATTTTGAAATTACCAATCTTTCTTCCTTCTTATTTATTGCCTTTATTTTTAGCTTTTTTTGCCAATCCTTTCTTGGAGTTATTAGGTTCAGCTGCTGATTTTGCTGATGCTGTCTTTTTTGGCATTGGAAAGAAATCGCATTGAGTAGATGCCGAAAACTTTTTCAACTGGAGTCTTCCATCGATAAGTGGTATAAAAGCATGGTATTGAGATGTGCCATCAATTGTTACAGCAGCGTCGAATCTGCACTTCAATGTTTTTAATGTTTCCTCATGATCAGCTTTGCTACTAAAAACTACTTCAGTTTCTTTACAATTCTTCTTTGCCCATCGGAATAAAGCGTTCGCATCTAAGATGCGATCTTGATGAGAGCACTGCAGGCTATGCCTCGCTGCATTTCTTTTGATATTTGCTGCAATGCCATCACATGCTCCTTTGCCATGTGCAGTTGGATGAAAATGTCATTCAGCTGGAATTCCAAAATCTTTTTCATGAGCTAAAAGATTTGCGAAGCTATTTTTGTTTTTAAAATGTTGACGACCTTCATCCGAAACGTTGTATACCTTCTCCACTATAAATTTAGATTTTGAATAATTTAGAATTATCTTCTGGTATTCATAAACTGTAGCGGTATCATGTTTTAAATCATCGGATATGATTGCCATACTTTTGTGTTCCAGTTTTTCATCTTCTATGTAGTAAATAACAACTGTGAATATAGTTGTTTGGTAATTATTGAAGTGGAATCCTTGTATGGCATCCTGAATAACATATTTATAGCTCTCTGCGAAATCATATGAAATCACGAATTCACCAGACTTCAAATTTGTCTTCAAATCATTCACAAATGACCATTGCTGTTTGACTAAAAAGTCATGGGTTCTCAAATGTAGCAAACCTTTGCATATTTCTTCCACAAAATCATCCACATTTAAAATTACTGTTTTTAAGGTACATCTTTCAGTCTGAAGCCAAGATTCAAATTTTATCTCATCAATACATGCTCGATCAAAAGATCATTTAGGTAGTACGTTTTTATGAAAGAGTCTAAAATCCTTTATTAGGGCCTATAATGGCAAAATAACAAAGTACAAATGAGGTAGCATTATAATAAAGCAAATGGAGACATAGAAGTTAACAGACATAGAAATATGCAAAGGTTTGCAAAATTTGAGAACCCATAACTTTTTAGTCAAACAGCAATGGTCATTTTTAAGTGATTTAAAACATGATACCGCTACACTTTATGAATACCAGAAGATAATTCTAAGTTATCTAAAATCTAAATTTATAGTGGAGAAGGTATACAACGTTTCGGATGAAGGTCGTCAACATTTTAAAAACAAAAATAGCTTCGCAAATCTTTTAGCTCATGAAAAAGATTTTGGAATTCCAGCTGAATGACATTTTCATCCAACTGCACATGGCAAAGGAGCATGTGATGGCATTGCAGCAAATATCAAAAGAAATGCAGCGAGGCATAGCCTGCAGTGCTCTCATCAAGATCGCATCTTAGATGCGAACGCTTTATTCCGATGGGCAAAGAAGAATTGTAAAGAAACTGAAGTAGTTTTTAGTAGCAAAGCTGATCATGAGGAAACATTAAAAACATTGAAGTGCAGATTCGACGCTGCTGTAACAATTGATGGCACATCTCAATACCATGCTTTTATACCACTTATCGATGGAAGACTCCAGTTGAAAAAGTTTTCGGCATCTACTCAATGCGATTTCTTTCCAATGCCAAAAAAGACAGCATCAGCAAAATCAGCAGCTGAACCTAATAACTCCAAGAAAGGATTGGCAAAAAAAGCTAAAAATAAAGGCAATAAATAAGAAGGAAGAAAGATTGGTAATTTCAAAATTTATATACTAATTTTATTAAATTATTTATTATTATTATTGTAATTTAGTATTATAAGTAATAAATAGGAAATAAAATGAAAATAGTGCATATGGTAAAAATTTAAATAATTTCTTACATCCCATTAAGTGACCACAAAGCTCTTAAAGGAAATGGTATAAAGTTTCTTTTGAGGAAAAATAAAAAAAAAACTCCATTTTGAAAAAAAAAAATATAAAAATGGGGGAAAATGAAAATTATACATGCGCCAAATGTTGAAAAATTCTATTCTTGAGTTAAAAAATAATTTTTTTGATAGATATCCCACTCGCATCCCATTATGGGACTATATGGGCCTTAAAGTAAATTGTATAAGCTTTCTTTTGAGAAAAAAAAAAAAAAAAAAAAGGGCCGAAATTGAAAAAAAATTTAAAAAAAAAATAAATTTAAAAAAAAAAATTAAAAAAAAATTTTTTAAAAATTAAAAAAAAATACTTTTGGAATGATTGAAGAAATAGCTATCTAAAGTCCTTTAGACAATTTTTGCTAGGACCAATTGGTGAAAAGTTACACTCATTTAAAAAAAACCCTGCATGACCAAAATGTCCAACTTTGACCCCCTCTAACTCCGGCAGTTCTTGAATGATAGAGCTAAAAATTTGTGTCTGGCCTACTATCCAATAGTACTAACCTTGGTGCAAATTTCATCCAAATCGGAAGACATCGATTTTAAAATTGGGTCACTTGACATGAAATGCACCATATGTATATGTAGCTATTCTGCAGTGCCTAAGCTTTATAAAATTGGTCATAGGTTCTTTTATTGTTTTTAATTTTTATTAATTTATTTCAATAACTTTAAAATATCTACTAATAATAGTGTTTAAATCAAGCTTATTGTTACAATTTAACAATTTGTAGATAGGTTTATTGTATTAGACGTCTATTTTGTAAAATTTATAGTGGAAGGTTAATGTAAGCGGCATGCGGCCGCGGGCGGCAATCAGCTTAAATAAACGTTTATTAGTGTGAGTAAAGCTTTTACTTATTGATTACTCATGTCAATAGAAATCAGAACTTTACTAAAGCTTTTATATATACTCGTATGTATAATCCATTAGTTTGTCATAAATTTAAATATATGTATGTATATAAAGCTTACCGATATAAATCCTGGTAAAAATCTAGAAAAAAAATAATCTTAAACTATGAATATCAGTAATAAGTAAAAGTGTAGCTTTACTGTAAAATCTTTAGTATTAAGTAGTTACTAAATTTTTAGCATTTTATTGTATACACAAATACAAATTTAAAGGAGTTAACAAACATAATGTAAAAATAATTACGAAAAAAGAAAACTACATGCAAAAACTGTAATAAACTTCTGTAAACTATATATTTATGTATGTATAGGTAAGTACGGGAATATTGTTGGAAATGTTATAGCAAAATGTATTTAAGTAAGGAAAATATGTTTATTGTAAAATGTGTTTAAAAACAAAATGTTGGTGATTGCAATGTTTGAAAAAAGTAAATTAACTAGCAGTATGCATAAACTAAAAGCTTTTTTAGATTTTAGGAAAAAAAAAATAATTTTCAGAAATAAGTTGTACTTTAGTAACGAAATGTTTTTAGCTGCTCTTTATAAAGAAAGCTTTTTATTGCAAGAAAAAAAAACTAAAATGTGTAAAAGCTTTCTTCAAAGAGTTGAGCTTTTCAATGTTTGGTTATTATTTTTGTAATTAGCCAAAGTAAAAGCCTAAAAATACGTATCGACTTTGGATTGGATTGTTTTGTTAAACATTTTTTGAATGTTATTTTGAAAATACATATATTTGAGGGGAATTTTAAAGATTGTTGGCTGTAATAATTTGTACTTTTATTTTTTAGTTTTTTAGTTTTATAGTCAAATGAATTAAGGGATGTGGTAATGGTTTCGCAAATTGTAAAATTTTCTTAATAAATTCTTAAAAACTTAATAATTACAATATGATTGTTATTGAATAGGTTGAACTGTTTATGTATCAAATAAATTAAGCTCTCAGAAGCTTAAAGCTAATTTAGCATAGCTTTATGGTTGTTTTCATATTATTAATTTGTTAATAATTTTAATCACTCGAGTTCTTAAAAACTAATGTTTATCATCGTTATTTATATATATAATAAAAAAAAATACAAACTAAAGAAATAAATACAAAATTCATAAATTATTCAAAAAAATAGTAATAAAAATAAAAAAGTTAAGAACACAAAGAAATAAATAAAAATAGAGAAAATATATTTGCGAACCTGTCCCCACCACTACCGGCTCCAGGATCAACTAAGCCTTCGCCACCATCGGCTTCAGATGACGAGCCGCGCGATAGAACCGCTCGTATCTCACCTGGCAATACTTCTTCACTGCGATTCACCGTAAATGAGCTTTTACCCTTTTTTCCAAAGCCCATACGTCTTTTACGACCTTTTGTTTCGAATTTTAACGTGAAATTCATTTGTTCATTTGTTTGTTAATTTTCAAAATTTAAATTCAAAATTTTTAGTACAATTAAAGCAAAAAAAAAAAAAAATTATATTTAGTAACTAAAATCTTAAAGAAAAACATTAAAATTAGAGTGAACTGAATAAAAGATCTAAAAATGAAAAACGAAAATGATTTCTAATCGTAAGGGAACACAAAACTTAAACAAATATTTAAAGTATTTAAACGAAAATGAAGTTTATATTTTGTTTTTAATAACGGCCATGACGTAAAAGTTGAATTCTTGTTTGGACACATGATCTTGGTTACATTTCTGTGATACGTTTTCTTTCGATATTGTTTTTGGTTGATATGTACATAAAAAGTCAACAAACTATTGGAACATAAGAAAAAGCTTACCTGTTGCTGATAGCTGGGAGGTGGAGTTGGATTTTTTACCCATGCCACTACCGCTTTTGGGTGAACGTTCTTGGTCCAAAGCACCTTTTTTGCGATCCTGGGCAGTGTCTGATAAACTGCCATCTAATTGAAAATCAATGAATACAAAATAAAATAACAATAACAATTAATAAGTAATCAGTTAACTTTATACCATAAATAGCTATCAACATATTGAAAAGTAAATTTTGTTAAACTGTTTTATGTTTCGAAATACAAATAAATTTGAAGCTCTTAGTATTGCAACTTGTAAAAACTTTAGAGCTTTGTTTATAATTTTGAAAGGTTTATATGCTACAAATCAATTCTTATAAACTTTTACAAATATTTACTTTAAAAACAATAATGAAGAGTTTTCTTTAAGTGTTTTCTTAATTGTGCACCAAAAGTTGAGCTCTTAGTTTAATCTTTGTTTGTTGAGAAAGCCTAATGCAACAAACTTTTCCAAAAACCCTTTCACAATATTTAGCTTTTACAAGCACCATCTCCTACACTTACCGACTTTTTCATCAGCACTCTGTATTAGATTGGGATCATCCTTTTTATCACCGCCTTCTGCTTTCGTATCAACGTATTCACTAAAATCATCATCCAGCATTGCATCAATTGCATCCCAATCGATTGCGGCATCCAGATCAACGGCAGCATCAGCATCAGCCGCAGCAGCATCGTCAGCGCCAGCGCCAGCACCAGCCGTAGAAGAGGATGGATCAACAGGCATGTTGGCATTGGACGGTGATGTATTTGTCGTTGTTGTTGTTGTTGTTGTTGACGCCATGGTTGCATTATTCGTTGATGAGGTTGATGTGGTTGTTGTTGTAGTTGTTGTGAGATTAGTGGTTTGTATGATTGTTGTTGTTGTTGTTAGTTGATTGGTTGATGTGATCGTTCCGTCAGCGTTAACGTTTGCGTCGTTTGTATTATTGATGGTGGTTGAATGTTTCAATGAGGCACGTTTATTGGGTGATGTGGAATTAGCGACACCATGATGGGAATTTGCAAAAGAGGAAGAAGAAGCAGCATTATTAGCATTATTACTACCAGCAACAACATTACCAGAAGTGGCAGTTGTAGTGCCAGCACCACTACCACTCCCACTGCTAGTTTTCACTGCCTGTTGTTCTAAAACTTCTCCCTTCCCTCTTTGTCTAATACTACCACTAACTGGCATAGCACTACCGCTACTACTACTGTATTGGCGATTCGTGTTGTGATGTTGTGAGGTGTTGTGAGCTGCAGTACGATCGCCGTAATCGTCGTACTCAAAGTACTCTGGCTGATCGTTAATACTGACGAGATTACTGCGATCACTGCCGGTTTCGTGTAGATGTTGTTGGTGTGTACGGCCACTCTGCCTCTTCGAGGAGGCAGACGAGGCCATGGCTGATGGGCGTGGTCCCGAACGACCGGTGTCGCCCACCGGTCCCGGTCGTTCGTTAGCTGTGTGACCATTAACCATGCCACCGTGCGACATTGATGCAGATGCGTGTGGACCGGAGCCCATATGGGCATCATCGTCGTAGGGCATACGAGAGCCCGGTTCGACGGGCGAAAAGTTGTGGGCATTTTGTGCACTAGGAGGATGCGGCAAGTTACGACGGCGTTTTTGATATGGCATTGCCGCTGAACCCCCGTAAAGCTTGTCATGAGTCGAACGGTCCAAGTCTAGTGACATGTGATTTCGTTCACGAGCTACGTCATAGCGGCGTCGGGAATCGCGAAATTGTGAGGGTGCTACACCACGTCTGGTCCAACCTACGTCCGAGTCATATGTTATGGTCACAATTTTATCGTCTGTCACCAGGAAATGCGAATGGCTTAAAGGATTAGTAGCATCAACATTGGCCCCCATGTACGACTGGCGTATATTCGTTTCTGAACCGTAACGGCGAGACAGTTCTTCGTCAAATTGAGCCGGATAGACTTCGTCTTCGTAGCGTATGCGTCGACGGCCCCAGCTTTTGGCATGTAAGTCGTCATAGTCTAAAGAGCGCGATTGTCCCTCGTGAAACATTTTTCGTCGGTCTAGCGGCGTACGACCTGTGGGTATACCGATTTTGGGTTTCTTTAAGATCGAAGGAGGTTGGGCTCTAGACTCTGCAATTGGTACAGCTGAGACCAGAGCATCTTCGCTTAGTTGTCGAGACAAACGTAACACCGACTGGGTAGGCAACTGAGGGGGTGGAGCCAACGAGGATTTGGCCTTTTTGTGCGCTGTTGGAGTGGGGGTATGGACATGGTAAGTGGGTACAGCGCCTAGGTCTAACTGAGGTGCAGTCAAGCCGCTGACAAAGTGTTGATCCACACATTCACCGCACATTGCCGTATCGGTGGTGGGCAGTGAGGGCTCCGATGAAGAGGGCTGAAACATGGAAAGCGATGGTCGTCGCAACAGCTGTTCCGCAGTGTAGGGATAGGCGACAGGGTGATGTTGCGGATGTGGATGAGCGTCTACCAAACAGTAGGGGTCACCACAAGCCCCTATGGTTACGCCGGATGAGGCCAAGACGGCATTAGTCGATAATACCACCGGCTGGCTGCCATTCTGACAATGACTGCACGTATTGTCGTAATGATCGCGTATATAGCCGACATATGAGGAGGGTGACGAGGATACTGTGTGGGCATGAGGCTGGTCGGCATCAACCGTTAAGCCAAAATGCTGGGGATGCTGACGAAAAAAGTTCACCACTGGTGATGTTAGACGCTTAAGACCACGCATTGCAACACCACCACCGACGCCACCACCCATGCCAGCGGCCTCGGCTTCCATGGCACCCAAAAGACTATCGGAAGCAAAACCTGGATCGGAAGGGAAATGCGTGAAATTGGCAGCATGCGTTTGAAACTCTGGGAATTGTATGGTGGGTATTGTATGTGGTGGAGGTGGGTATTGAGGTGGATTAAATGTATTGAGTTGTTGTTGTAGTTGTTGCTGCTGCTGCAGTTGTTGTTGTTGTTGCTGTGTTTGTGTTAGAGAATCTTGTGTGAGACGTGGCTGTGTTGCTGCATTAACGCCGCCGCTACTGTTGTCCACCATAATGAGACTGGGTTGGCCGGCATCGAGAAAATATTGCTCGACTAAATCGCCGCTATTGTCTGTCACCATAAGTTGTGTTGGCAGTTGTGGTTGTGATTGTAGTCCTGCTGCTGATACGGTCGCCGTATTCGGTGGTGATTCACTGGCAGCCAATTCGGCAAGACGTTGCAAATGTTCCAGCTGCTCGAGCAGCTGTATCTGTTGTGGTGTCGTCGTTTGCATATGCATATGCGAAGGCTGAAATGCCGTCATGGGCAAAAAGTCACAGTCGTCCACTTCGATGGTGTTTGAGCGAAAACGTTCAAAAAAACCACCTCTGCCGCCGCCGTCGTCGCCGCCACCTAGACGCATACTGGGGCCAGCAGTTGTTATACTGTTGGGCCCAAAATAAGAGCGCCAATTACGTGGTAAGCTACTGTTATTTTAGACCAATATTTTAGATTTTTTATTTTTATTTCAAAGTTGTAAGTGTGTGTGTATATGAGAGTAGATTATGTAGTAGAGAAGAGTTGTTGTATGTTGTGAGGGTAAAGTGTTGCAGTGTGTAGTGTGTTGAACATTTTAAGAGGTGAATTTTAATTTGTTGTTGAGTGGTAGCAAAAAATACATGCATAGAGTGAGAATTTCAAATAAAGAAAAACAACAACGGAAGAAAAATTAAAGCAAAAACCCAAAAGGAAAGAGAAAAAAGAAACAAAAGACAAAAACATAAAACACAAAACAAAATGAAAACCAAATGACGTCCGAGTGGTAAAGAGTAGTGAAAAGCGTACATATGTAGTAGATATATGTATGCATATGTGTGTGTTTTATAGTGAGTGAGTGTGTGAGAATATGAATGTTGGTAGTTGGTGGTAATTGTAGGCACATTTAGAGGCATGTAAAACACAAAATAAAGCGCAGGCGTCATTGAGTCGTTGGTTGAGTAAAAGAGTTGAAATTATAGTTGAGTTTATATATATATTTTTGTATTTTAGGTTGTTGTTGGTTTTTTTGGTTTTGTTTTAAAACATACATATATAAAGAAGGGAAAACAATAAAAAAGAAGAACACATAGTAAACATAAAGAAAGAAAATAGCATGTTTTTGATATTTGTTTTGTATTAGTTTGTTTTAATATTTTATTGTTTAATGATTTTCTTTTTTTTTCTTCCTTTAGCAATTCGCCAAATACTGTGTACTTTGAATGTTTTTCGGTTTAATATATATATGAATACACTTTTGTAGTTATTGTATATATAATGCCAGCCAGATTGGGTATTTCAACGATTTAGTTTTAGAAGATAAACAGGATTTATTATTTGTATATTTATTTTGTTTTCTTTAAGCCAAACATTTAGCAAATTTTAAGGAAATTTTCCTACTTGCTAAAGCTTTAGTGTTGTAAAGCTTTTGCACTTAATAATATTAGATAACTGCACTGCATAAAAGCTTTTTCTGGTGTAGTTGAAAAGCTTTTACTATTTGCTCTATCTTTCCAATTTCTTATGAGAAGCTTTTATTAATTTTAGTTTTTTTTTTATTAAAGTGTATTTATTTCATTTTCATTTGCTGGTATGTACTCACCTGAGACCTCTTGACCCTCGTGGCCGTTCGGATTGTGTTGAGAAAGAACTTGATGTTACACTAACTACTGATTCCATATCGGAATCACCAAATTCACCCATGAAATCTTTGTCTGGCGATAGAGAATGTCGTGGTCGCATACGAGTTTCCATCGAATGCAGATCACTGTCCGAAGCACCGGTGTAATGACGTTCCCAGCCACCGCCACCGGTACTACGATACAATGGCTGATGATGTGGCTGACGTGTGCGATGTCGTCCGAAACGGCCACCACCACCGTTACCAGAGGTTAAACGATCATCGAATTCCTGTCCCAAGCGATCACGTATCATAGCGCTGCGTGATGTTTGAGGGACCTACAAGAATAGTGAGAATTTTGTTTCAACTTTTTGTAAAATTATTTTTAATTTTGGCGAAAAACTAAAAAAATAAACGAATTTTAGCAAAAAAAAAATTTATGAAAAAAGCAGTAACTACCAAAAAGGTTTTTTTTCATAAAGTTTATTTTTCGCTTTTTAGGTTATATCACCAAAAATATATTTTTAATAAAAAATTAAAAAAAGTTTTTTTATAAAAGCTAAAAGCTTTTTAGGAAAAAATATTGTTTAAAAATAAGGTTAAGAAAAGCTTTTTTTTACCAATTTTTTTTGATGAATTAAAGCTTTTTTCGATATAATAAATACCTTTGGCAGTTGTCTCTTTTTGGGCGAACCAGTCGGTGTGGCAGTCGCTGAGCGCGATTGAAAACGTTGCTGCTGTGATGACGACGATCCCACCCCACTATCGTACGGTGTGATAATCGAAGTGACACCACTGTAAGGCGGTATGCTGCCTATATCGTGGCCTCTATATTCAGGTGGTGATAACGAGCCACGTCTTGGACTGGAACTGCGATAGTAACCGCTATGATAGGCATCACTTGGAGCAGCTGAATGACTACGTTGGCTTAGACTCATGCCACCAGGACCAGTGGTGGTAGCACCATTACGACGAAAGTAACCAGTTTGTGCGCCAGGAGCCTACAGTTTTCAAAAAGGGGAAAATAACAGGATATAAATAAAATTATAAATAAATTATAAAGAAAATGTTAATTAAAACATAAATTTAGGCGTAGAAACGGCTTTGCAACAAAAATTATTAAAAAGCTTAAATTTAAAACTGCACAAAGCCGTTTTATTGAAAAAAAAAAAATCATTGTACAAATAATTTGCAATTTATTTTTAAATTAGTTATTTTTGTTTAAAGTTTAAAATAAACACTGAAATTCTTCAAAACTACTTAAAGTATAGGATTTTTGTTAGAAAATTCATTATTCATTAATACATAATTCATTCAAACAATTTATTTGAAAATTAACTTTTTAAAAACATTATTCAAACAAATATTTAAGAAATATTTTTTATCAGTTAGTAGAGACAGAATAAAAAAGCTTTTAACAGCTTTCTATTTGTTAAAAAAGAAGAGTAAGTTTAAGAGGAATTTTGTTTAAAGTGCTAAATATACTAAGGGAATTTTCAAAGGAGACAGTTTTAGTGGTTTTAAATATTTAGTGAAATAAAGCTGGATTAAATGAATGGGTGTTGAAATTATCTAAAAATAGAATATATGTTTCAAAGCTTTTTTTAAACTCGGATGACTTAATGAAAGTGATTTAACTATTAGTGATGTTAAGCATTTCATAAGCTTTATTTACTAAAAGTTTAGTTTTTTGCTGAAATATTATACTTAAATGCTGTTTAATATTATAAGAGAAATTTGCTGAAAAAAAATTTCTGTTTTCAGACTTAAAAAAAAAGTTTTCTCATTCTTAATATACCTGCAGTTATATCCTGCATAAAATGTTCTGTAGTTATATTTTAAAATTATCTTACTTTTTATGTAAACAAAAATTTCAAACCTGATTATGGTAACTTTGTCCAATGCCCGAAACCGTACGATAATCACGAGCTACCATGCCGGCCACTCTTTTACGACCCTGAGGTGACATATCACGTCTTGAACGACGCTCTTGTAAATCAGTCTACATATTTTGTATTGTTTGTTTTTAATATTTTGTTTTCCAAAAGGACCAGAAGGATTAATGTTGAAGGGTTATTATTATTTACAATAACATTGCAAGGATTTAGAGTTTGTTAGGTGGAAAATGGGGGAAAACATTTACGTACAGGGGCAGATGTTTGGAAAAAAGACAAGATAATAGAAGAAAATTTTGATTTTTAACAAAATAGTTCCACAAAGATCTTAACAACACTTATAAAAGAGGACACTTAAAAAAAAAAAAAAAAAAAACAATTGTAAATATTAAAAGTTTTAGTTTTAAGGTGGTTGTTAGGTGTTGGCTGTGATTTGTGATTTCTGTTTAATTACAAAAGCTACTTGGCATTTAAATATGTTACACTTAAAGCTTAAAATACAACAAATAAAAAGAACTAAACAGTTGCTTAAACTTAAAAGCTGTACAAAATAAAGCTTATAGTTAAAAAAAAGCTAACATGCATAAATAGTGCCGGAAAGGTTTTTTTTTTGCTTTTCTAATTTTTAAAGTGCTTAAACCATGTTAATGGCAGTTATAAGTAATAAAGCTTTATTTTTATGTTTTAGTTAAACTTTTTTTTTACAAAAAGTTTCTGTTATAAGTTAAAGATGCATGTGTTCTCTTGTATTGTTTTTACGTTTTAAAGTTTATACTTAAAAGTTACATTATTTATTAATATTTTTTTTTTTGTTTTATTTGCTTCATTTAAAATTAAAGTTTATTTTTTGTATAGAATTACAACACTTAAATTTATAACCTTAGGAAATGTTAATACATGTTTTAATTGTTTGTTTGGTTGTTTGTTTTTTTATTTAATAAAAAAATTAACAAGTTTATAAGGTTATGGTTTTGAGAAGAAACAAATTTACACAACATCGATTAAAAAAAGTTCAATCTAAATTGTTAAAAAAATTAAATATATGTAAAGTTTTCACAAAAGAAAAAATTATGAGTTTTTTTGTTAATTTTAAGACACAGTATTATAAATTGTATAAGAAGTTGTTCCGCAATAGTTTGGGCTTAAATTTCTGGAAGGGTTTGGATTTGGAAACTTAAACAATTTATAAAACTGTGCTGACTTAGTCTTGTAAATGGTATATATGTTGGTAAGCATGTTCATCGAATATGTATCATTCTTAAAATATTATTTAGAACAATGGATTCTGAAATGGAAATGGATTTGATATGAACATATGAAAGAAATTTTTATGATTATTGCAACATGTAGTATTAAAGTGTAGTTTGAGTTGCAACAATTTGATTGTGTCGAAAATTCTAAAAAAAAACCTTTTTCTAGGGTGAAGGCAACCGACACTAAACTGGCCGTATAAATGGTTTATAGTAATTATTTGCTAGTTCTTGTTATGAAAGAATAATGCCACTTTAACATGGCGTTTGTATAAGATAAGCTAAATTTATATATTTTAAAAACACATGATTGCCTATAATTCAAATGATCTTAAAGAAGTTGATTGTTAAAATTTGTAATACAATTTGCTTAACATTCTTATAAAAGTTGCCAAATGGTTTTTAATGCAAATCAATATGCATGAAAGGAAAAAACAAAAGGAAATAAAAATACTATTACCGTCAAGTTTTTACGTTTATTCTCTCTACCCTTCTCATCCAAAAATTCTAGCTTGGCTAGTCAGAATGGAAGAGTGCGAAAGTGGACTAAGGAAGACTTGAGAATTTTCATTTAATACTTTTAAAGCAATAGTATCCCAGCAAAAATTGTAGCTTAGCTGCAAGCATTTTTGTAAGGTACAGAAACTAAATTCCCCCCTAAAAAACTTTTAACAGAAGTCATAATTTTTATATGCCGTATTCCCACTTGGCATCATGTCTCTGTACAACCTGATTCCTCCTAAGGAATTGAAATAATTTTAAGAATTTGTGCGCTTACAACCTGCTACATGTAGGGAATAGCAGAAAGGTTTTCATTTACCGTCGATTACATTAATACAGAAATCTTTTGCTTACTTAATGCTTCTTAGTAAGGCTTAACAGTGAGGAAATATAGCAGTAGTTAAGTGAATTCATTGCTTCAAAATAAATTAGCAGCTGAAAGTTTTATTATTTCTATTTAGTTTAAAATTTTAACGGATTAAAGTTTTTTTCGATATAGCCAGCAAAACTTGCAATTCCTCAATAACTTAAGGTGGATACACCCATTAGTTGTGAACAAAATATTTGTTTGGACAAAGTTTTTTTCATATGAAATTTGACGTCTCTCTTTTTGAGAGAGAGAAAATATTTTTTACGAACAATTCTCAGCTTGAATTGGTTTAATTTTATATTGTGTCTGGACAAAAATTAACTGATAATTGTGCCTTATGTATTTCCATGGCCATCAGCAAAAGCAACTATGTATCTCTTTTCATTCATTTTGAATACACAATATTTTAAAACAATTTAATATTTGTTGAAAAACCAAAGCAAAATAAATAAATGGCCGCACGTGTAACACTAATAGATTTTGTTTACATATGACAGCTTTGATTTTCCGGAAAAATTAGCAAAGCTAATTCCTGATATTTCACGTTTTGAAGAGCCATCGTTTTGTGTGCAAAAAAAAAACTTCGTCAGAATTACGGACTCAAATTTGTTCATACTCTACAATATAGGAAAAACTTAACGTTATTCATTTTCATAGTTTTATTTGTAACTGTTTTTTTCTTTAATAAAGGTTCTTTGTGTGAAAATTACTTTTAATGGCAGTAATAATTGTACAAAACATCATTGTGATAACACTTGGCCCAAAAAAACTTTTTTGTATTTTATAGAAAGAGAAAATACAAATACTTTTTTCTTAGAATGAGAAGGAAATTGTGATGTTTGAAATTTATCTGAATCTATGTGGCTCTTGATAAAAACAAGCCGTTAATATTTCGGCAACATAAGTCTTTGAAAAGGAGTTCCTGTATACTCGGATTGTTGCATATTGCCCAAAGCATTTCTAATAGCCAGTGGGTTCTCTTAGTATAGTCTACACATTACAGATCATAGGTCCTATATGACCTATGATCTGAAAGATTTAAATGAATTCGTTTAATCATCATTGTTCTAATCATAATTTTTAAAATATTTTGAAGAAGACTTTAGATAGTTGTTAGACAGACTAAATTAACTTTTTAATTGGGGAATAAAGCATTATCACGGAGCATAGAAAACCTCAATGCTGTGTTTTAATGGACACTGCAAAGTTACTAAAGACATATAAATAACATGAGGTTTTGTCTATTAAATAATGTCTTTATAAAAAACCTGAGTCGATGTTTGAGGGCTGAATCCTCGACTTAGGCAATTTATCCATATTTGTCTTTCACAACAAGCTAAATGCCAACAAAAGTTAGAAATTTTTGAATTACATATTTATAATTCGGAAAATAAAAACGTTTATTACAGTAAAATGATAAAGTTATTACACTCTTATTTGATTGATAGATATTTTGTAAAAATATTAAACAGCATGAAACATGAACAATTTCAAGAATAAAAAGTGCCGTTTTAACCATCGTCCTAAACAAGCGATGTATCGATGATGGTTTAAGCCATTGATGAGTTCAAATTTGTATTTTTAAAGTAAGCACAGTGCTTCTAATCAAAAATAAACAAAATATCAGTCAGAATGCTGTAATTGACTGTTCCAGGTTTAATTTTTAATTAAATCTTCATTCATTAAAATCTAAAATCGGAATTAAAAAATTCTCATAATTCTCATAAAACAAATTATTAAGTTTCATTTCAAAAAATATTTATTTGCATCGACTTGTTCACATATATTGCGGCAATACTAAGTAGCTTATTCTAAGATCTTTCTTTTAGTGTTATGTTTTCTAAATAAATTATTTTGTACGAGTGCTGAGCATTGGAAAATCAAAATATAAAGGAAATTGTGCACAGATCATAAAAAGAAAGCAAATATGATTTTATGTTGCAGTGAAATGCAGGTGAGCAGGCCATGATTTGAAAAGCAATTTGCAGTTGTATTCTAAAGAGTTCTCCTTCGTGACCTCTTCAACTATGACTTTGGAAATTTATATAAAAGAAGGCCTGCAGAAACGTTTGCTGTTTCATATTTGATGTCAGCGCTTTTTTGTAAAGTTTTAGTTCAATTTATTCAAAAGTTACAAAGAATTGCTAACGTAGAAATCAGGTCTATGTAAAATAATAATATATGAACTCTCCTAATTGCACTCAGCCTTGGACAAGTAAGCGAATGTACAGGATTTTTATTTAGTTAGTTTTTCTTAAATATAAATAAATGAGTCTTGATTTGTGGAATAAATTGTATTGATAGAAGGTCAGAGAGCAGAGAATAAACTCAGAGACTGACCAATTTTAACTCGAGAAACTATTCAATCGAACTATCTTATTTTTTCGATAGATCCCTCAAGTTGTTTAAGTGAAATTCGCCTAGACTATCTAGTCTTTGATTCGCAAGGGCCGGACAGCGACAGAGAAGATGGCGTATAGTCTCACCATGACAACTTCTACAGAAGTCATTATAGAGGATATAGCCTCCTAGCATGAACACTGATCAGACAGTGTCCCTTGTTCACTGCCACCATATTCCCTATTCGACCACGTCGAATATTTATAAGTGTAGCATTTTTGCAAGAGTCATGCTTAGACTAAATTTCCCTTGCTGTCGCACAGGTGGTCTCAAGCAGCTTCCTAGTTTGTGCGCATTTGTAGATTTCATCATGATCAGTTTCCTCTGCTGGTAGTGAGGCTCCTTCCTATCTTGGCCAATGAATAAACAATGCAGTTACCCGGCATATTCCAGAAGAGACCTACTGAGAAATATCATTAAGAGATGCTCGGCAATTTAGGACCAAAATGGATGTCGACATTTCAACCATTTAATTAGTTTCCTCTGCTAGGAGTAAGACTCCTGTCTTGGCCAATGAATCCGCAATGAAGTTCCCTGATATGGTTCAATGTTCCGGTATCCAGGAGAGACCTTCTGAGGAATGTTTCGCCATGCATTTTAGGAGCAAATTGGATGTCGTATAGATACCGGAGTGTGTTTTGGGGACAGCCTGACTATCAGTATAAATACAATAATCCATCCCAAATACTCGGTAAGACCTAAGCCAATTTATGGCCCTACCCAATCTCCGCCTAAAGAACACTGTCTAAACATGTCCGCTAGTCTAAAAGAAATCCGTGTGCCAGCCAGTGCTATGTAGAAGCTGCATCCACGCCCAGTTCGATTTCCAGCCATCTTTGAAGATCTCTAAAAGGTTCTGTGTCCCTTCGGTTTCACCTTTCTTGCTCGTCACATCGAAGCTTCTATCGAAGAAAGGTCTAGCAGTGCATTAGTCGATGTTGTCTGCAAAACGTTATTATCGTGTCTAATGGGCCCTTTGCTAGCTATGTTCCTAGCCAAATATGGCCATGTTATTTGTGAATATTAGTTTATATCTCATGTGCAGATTTCGTTTTTCAACACCAAACCATTCCAACGAATATATATGTATGTAAGGAAAATCCATTTCAATATAAGAATCTTACATAAATGTCACCATACCAGTCATGGTGAAAAATGGCATTTCCACTGGCAACATGTATACTTAATCTTACTTTTACTACACACAAGTGATTCACCCATTCCATAAAAACTTTCTTAATCAAAATGATGATTTGATGCTAATTTTGAAAACGATTGTTGTCTGATGGCTGAATAAAAATAAATGCAATGAAATTTCATGAACTTCGAACAACAATAATGATAAATAAACTTTTAAAATCAATAAACACACACACTTAGAAGGTAAACAAATTTAAACAAATGCGCCAAGCTTTTAAAAACCTTTCAAATATTTTTGTTTATTTTTTTGTTTGTATATTTTTGCTGTACAATTTTAAAAATCATGTTTTAAGCTAAAAAAAAAATAACTCTCAAAACGCAGACTTGCATGGCAATGAGATCATAACAAATCATGATTTTGGGTTAAAAATTTTAGAGAGCGAGTGTTTAGGGTTTAAGTGTTAAACTGTAAATTTTTTTTAATTTTTTTTTTAATTTTTAAAAAAAAAATTATAAAGGAACACAATTAACCGGTATTAAGTTCTTTAGTGTTATTTTAGTTTTCGTAGTAAGTTTTATACATGTATGTTGTAAGTTGTAGAGTAGTATTTAGTTTTGTAGATTTATAGGAAGAGAGTTACATAGTTATTGATATATATATATATATATATCACTATGATATATATATATATATAAGTATATATGTAGAGAGAGAGAGAGAGACAGTTATATAGAGCATTGTATTAGGTAGGTTTAACAACAATTGTTTTGGTTACCTCTGGAGGTGGTGTACTGGCTGAACTTCCCATGGATGAGATACTGGCACCATCACGTTGTGATATATAATCAATTTCAGACATGGTATCAGAATCACTATGACGTGATGTAGTACTGGGTGGTGATAAATGATCACTGGGTGTTAAAATCACTATGTCCACATCTCGGGATGATGAGTCATGATGACTGCGTAACTGTATATTTTTATTTTGATTTTTTTTTTTTAAATTAAAAATGTAGTTGTTGTTGTTGTAGTTGATGATGTTTTTTGGCAGGAGGAGGGGAAAAGAGATATTATGATCATGAAATAGTGATAACTGGTTAAAAATAAAACAATTATTACAACACAATATCAAATGCTTTTATATGTATGTATGTATGTTCGCTGTTGACAAAATGTTGTTTGAACTAAAAATATTTGTATTTGTTCCCTTCTCAAAACCAAAACTGCTAGAGTTTAAAATGTTATCTACTTTGTTTACATATACATATGTACATATATGTACATATATATATATATGTACATATGTATAACATTATTTTAGCTGTTTATTGTTGTTTTACAAAATCATAAAAATTAACCTAAGGGAACAAGTTGGCTGTATTGTTTTAGTATTTTAAAACTAGATAAATAAAACAAATTGTGTTTGTTTGCACGTCTTCATCATTTTCGTACTTAAATAATCATATAGAAATGTTGAGTAGAAGTTTAGTAAATAAAATACTTAATATGTCTGTTGAGTTTGTTAGAAAAATATTTTCATAAAATAAATAAACTAAATATGGAAATTGATTAGAAAGATTAAGAAAATTGAATGCACATACGAGATATGAGGTATCCTGATGAGGTTGTAATTTATACCAATCAGCTTCATCATCCAATGAATGATGGGCCAAATCAATAACAACTTCGCCAATGAAATCATTGGCACCATAACGTACGTAATCCCACAGCGTGACCTAGATGTTTAAATGTGCATATTTATGAGTAGGGAAAATTAAGAAGTTGTATTGAAATTATTTACCTCTAAATATCTGCCCGTTAAATCACAACGTCTCAAACCAGTATAAACAAATGTTTGTCCCCAACGAGGTTCACAGGTATTGGCTAAAGTTTTCGTGCGTCTTTTAGATTTTGTACCACGATCGGGTAAAAGGAACACCTAATACATTTTAAATATAATACAATCATCATTCATTTCAATTATTTATTGTCACTTACTTTTGCATAAGGATTACGGGCAATGCCAGTCTGACGCAGTGTCAAACCGGTGGCACACACAATTGTTACAATCAACTGTAGCGTTGTTTGATCATAGCCCAATTTCATCTGTAATTCGCCCTCGATATGCAGGGGTATAGGACCGACCATAGCTCCTGTAAGTGAGGTTTGTTGTTGCTGCTGATGCTGTGGTCCCAAGCCCGAGCCATATGTATACGACGCTGCAGAAGACGTATGCGTGGGCGGTGGTGGTACTTGATGGCAATGATGATGATGTGAATGATGATAATGGCCCGCCGTCGTTGTTGCTGCTGCTTGTGTCGATGATGCCGATGTTGGTGGTATTTGCGGTGGTGCTTGTGTAATACTACTACTACCACTACTACAACTACTGACCGAATTACTGCTGTTACTGGCGGCTGATACGTTTTTTGGTCCCAAACGTTGAACTGTACTCTCGTAGGTGCGTACCACATTCGCACTGTGTCTTAGTGTAAGACCCCCTGTACCGCTGCCGCTACCGCCACTGACACTACCACTACCAACACTACTACTGTTATTTGCATGTAAATCGGGTGATCCCGGTGATGTTATAAGCACACTCGGTTTATCACGATGTATTTCAAGATCATCGACTAGGGGTGCTAAAAGATGTTGATGTTTTGTTTGCGTGTAGTTATGTAGTTTATATATTTTTGATATACATATTTTTTTTTGGACAAGGCAGGAAACGGACGGGAAGAAAAAGGTAAAAAAATTGTGAAAAAACAAACAGCATATTAGTTGTGCTAATTTTTTACTTCAGATCAGAAAGATTTCAAAATAATTATATTTGTTTTCTTGTTGTTCGTTGCTAATTCACCGTGAACATAAAGATGTAAAGATGTTTTTCTTGTCAGTTCAATATTTGAAATATTGATTGGTGCTTAATAATTTAAAATTTTTTTTATTTATTTTTTTGAAAATAAATATAACTTTAAATTAAATTTACTTTTAGGCAAAGTGAGTCTTCTAAAATGTTTATTTCAAAAGATGTGTTGGTCTTAAGCTCTCATTCGTAGCATCTGCATGATTGGGTATGTTTAAAAAAACTGTTTCAAAAATACGCTCTCAAAGGCTGTTAAGGTGTAGCGCAAACCCATCCGCAACACCCAGATATGTAAAGAAAACTGTAGGTAAATTATAAGATATTAAGCATTGCCTCCATTCTTGCTTATCCTATTTATATTTTTATACAATTCTTATATTAAAATTGACATAAAACAGTTTGACAATTGTAACACATTATGAATGGCACAAAAAAAAAAAATCTGAAAAATATCCTGGTTGTGAGAAACTTTGGTCTATAACTTGGTTCCTACTGAGCCGATTTTGCAAACATTTCGATGAAACAAAATATGTTTGGTAAAAATATCATTGTTCTAGTTTTTTTTTTTTTTTTTTGAAGATCTATCGTGCCTATATATGACCAATATGTCTATGTGTTTCAAACGGAATGATAAACTTAATATACCCCCATCTTTTTGGTGGTGAGTATAAAAATACTATTACAGGTTCGAATCTCAGCCAAGAAAATTATTAATAAAAATTTTAATAATACAAAAAATTTTTCAAGTTGTAAAACAATTCCTACCTTCAGTAAAAATAATTTAATGAACTCGAGCCTAACTAAATAAATACCAACAAATTATAGCTCCATGTTACACAATTTGTAGTTTTGATCTGATGAAAACCAACTATGAATTAGAATATTTATATAAGACTTAATAAGTCGCTAACAGCGCAGTTGGATATATTGTGCAACAGTTAAAGAAATCCATCAAAACGAAAACACAAAATTAAAGTTTAGTTTCTTCATTAAACTCTGACTATTAAATATTAATAGCGCAATACACAAGCTTGTGCAAATGGTATTGCATCATTGCATTTAAAAAAAGGTTTAGCATATTTCTGCTCTTGCTGTGTAGTTTTTTGCAAATACAATGATGCAATACCATTAGCACAAGCTTGTGAATTGCGTATTAAATATTTATTTGTAAATTTTTAGTGAAAATTACAAGGTAAGAGAATATTACAGTTATTGATATTAAAATGAAAAATTTTGAATTTTACACTTAAAGAATCTTAAAAAAATTTAAATGAAAAATTTTGAATTTTACACTTAAAAAATCCTAAAAACATTCTGGTAGTTTTAAGCGCTTTTTTACACTAAAATAAAAGCTTTACTTTGTTAGATTTTAAAGCCATTCAAAGTTTTATTTTTAATGAAAATATAAATAACAAATATTTTTATTTACAAATTGTCATACTTCTAACAAAATTTTATCACAAAAATAATATAAAACACTTATTTTCCGAATAGATTTTATGTAGCTAAACAAATATGTACAGTGGCTCACATTGAAAGTCGGACAAACTGTTTGTAAAATATTAAACCCTATGTAAAAAAAAAGCTTAGAATTTTTTAAACATTTTTTCAAAATTAAATAAATTTTTTATTATTAAACACAAAAACAAAAAAATATGGTATTCTACCTTTAATATAACAGAAACAAAAAAAAAATAATTCAAAAAATCCTTAATAGTATGATCACACTGAAGGTCGATCAGGTCATTAAATTCAATTATTTAACTATAAGATATTTACTATTTTCTTGCGTATCCTTTTTGATTCTCGACAGCTTTGAGTCTTTTTGGAATCGATTCAACCAGTTTTTTGCACACATCAGGACTTATTTGGTTCCATTCTTTCAGTAACGCAGCTCTGAGCTGGTCTTTACTGGTACATAATCTATTTTGCATCCGACGTCCGATCTCATCCCATAAATGCTCGATTACGTTAAGGTCTCGACTTTGAGCGGGTATTTTGAGAACTTTAAGACAATTATACAACAACCAGTTCTTCGCTATCGACGATGTGTGCTTTGGGTCATTGGCCTGGTAAATTTTAAAGTTGTTGGCAATACCCAATTTGTTTAACATTTGCCTGCTATAAAATGAAGATTTCCGACACCGGAAGCAGCCATGCAACCCCACACCATCACTGACAAGCCCCCGTGCTTTACAGTTTTCTTCGAATTTTTTAGGTTTGCTCCACACACAACGCCGGCCATCAGAACCAAATAAATAAAATTTGCTTTCGTTCGTTAAAAGAACCTGTAAATTTTTAAAGTGCTCATAGATATAGTCCACAAGTGTTCATTGAAAATAAATTTTTAAAATCATCTTGCCCAATTTTGAATGTGAGCCACTGTAAGTTATCATTTTATAAAACGAAACGGTAAACTTTTGAAAAACAATTTAATTAAAAATATTCAATTTACAAAACAGCTTCAATTAAATTGAAGTATTATAGAAGTAGAATATAATTACCATCAGAAATATGTGGAAATTTAATAAATTATTTAAGAAACAATTATAACAAATTCGTAAAAAGCTCTATATCTTTAATGAAAAATATTATCTGGTACAGCACGAGTAAAGGACTGTTAACAAGTACTAAAGCTATATTTGGCTGTGGCGATTCTTAAATGTCCATTAACTACAATAAATATAATGACATTTGCAGAGAGTTGTACAATTTTGGTTTCATATTTATATTTACAAGAGAGATTTATGAAAGTGGACTTTATATGAAGGCTATCCTTAAAAAACTTTGGTTTGACGACACTTTATTTATATAGATATTGGGCTAGAAGAAATCATGGATCGATTCTTACTATTTGCTTAAGAGTTTGTATTTTTATTCTAGAAATTATATGTGAAAAATTTCGTGAGATTATCTGCTTGTCTCACATTTTGATGCATAACTCTGCTTCTACTGGATTGATATTATAGATTTACAATATCAAACTGCTGCTTATACAAATGATACAAGATTTTATGTAAATTTCATTCAATTTGGTTTTGTCTTTTAAACGTGGAATTGTTTTACACAGACAAGTAGATAAACTTACCTGAATTGACTTTCATAACAATTAATAATATTGTTACATTTTTACCTTTTAAAAATCTTTTAATTAGTCGAATGCTTTTTAATTGCAAGATAAAAGCATTAAGTAGTTTAAAGAATATATAACGAGTCTTTATATATTCAAATGTAGACCAAAACAAATGTAGTAAACACTCTGTCTTTTACTACTTTTAAAATACTGTTTAAAAAGCACACTTAAATTGCAGTTTGAGTACAGGTTGCTGTTTAATCAACGATGACTCACAATTAACTAATTAACTTGAGTGGACCTGTTAGTCAATTTATACAACAATCATCATGTCTGAATGGTTCGGAGCTAAGATACTAGAATTTTCAAATCTAGATTGTTTAGCCAAAGCTATTGAAACTTAATGTTGCTTAATATTGCTAAACATGCTGGATATTAATATCAGCTGTTAAATTTATATTGAAATACAATTGTGTAACAATATAAATATATTTCTCAACATTACACACGGAATGGCAAACGTATTCACCACTTTTGATGATAAAGGGTATAAAAATAATGAACAAATCGACATATTGGGCAAAAACATTTTAACAATTGTCCCAAAATGTAACAGTTTTTAGAGCGGTTTTTTTTGGCAATATTTTTCTTTCTAAACAAATTTGATTTAAGTCAAATTTTATTGCAATTTCACATTCGTAATAGAATTGAATGATGTTTAATTATGTACCGATACATTGTCATCTTAATGTCTCTGTTAGTCATTACCATTGTCGCATTTGTGGTTCAGAGAAATATATGTAATACGATTTCATTTGCTACATGCAATACAATAGCTAAATACCAAATTACCAGTGCACAAGCATTGAAAGTCAAACTAATAAATGGATTATATACATGAACCACTTTCTGAGTTGTTTCAATGATGTCCATCCGTCTGACAGGCTGACTGCAATTTGGAAGATATTTCAATAACATTTTCTATATTCAGTATGTCTTTTCTCTCGCAGAAAGAAACCTATTGAAATTGTTATAATACTCGTATATACAATCTAATTTCTAATCTAATTTAATGACCATCGGTCCATAATTAGTCATAGCTTCGATATTAAATCCACAATTTAACACAACTCGTATTAACTGACAATCGGTACATAATTATTCATTGTTTCCATATAAGATTCAAATTTAAAGAGAATAACTCTTTTAATAGTATTGGTATCTGAAACAAATTCATCAAAAATATGTTTCGTATAGACAGAAAATCTATGGTCATAATTGGCCATAGTTCCCACTTTTGTAAAATGCTTCAATATCTTTAAAATATTGGCATGAAAATATAATTCAATAGAGCAGACATCGTGAAATTAACTCAGAAAGTAATTGTAAAGGATGTGTATACTTTATGTTGTTAGTAGGCCATTCTAATTAATGCAGAATTCAGTTCTTGTGATTTAAAGCCGGCTACTCACGTTCAGTTTTAACTTTTTGTTTCAACTGTTCACTCAAAACTATACGTATGTGGGTAATAACTGACAGTTCAACTCAACTATTATATTTTTAACTGACAGTTTCAACTGAAATGAAGGTGTGTGGCGGTTCAACTGTACCGTTCTCAGTTCAATTTGTGTCTAGCGAGAGTGAGTATCATTTCGCGTAAATAGAACCAATTGATAATTGAATTTATTGCAATATATAGATCTGAACCTAGTTAAATGTAGCGAGTATCATGATCGCTCCAAAAAATATGCTGCCTACAAAAAGCTGTCGAAGAAGTTACAATAAGTAGAACCTGATAAATTTCGTTGTAATAACCACTTCTTGCACCACTGTTATTTTTTTTTATTTAAAAAAAGTACAATGAGAGCGGCCAAATCGTTCTGTTCGTACGAATCCATGTTAAAACCTGAAGTATTGAACTGTATGTGTGTGTACATCTTAGTTTACAGTTAAGTCTGTCATTTATAACTGAACAGTAGAAACAGACAGTAAACGCTGTACGTGAGTGGTCGGCTTAAAAGGGTAAAATAATTTGCTGGATGACACAAGTTCTCAAAAATAGAAAAGTTAGTTTTTGCAATCTTAGGACAATATGCAATAGCTTAAAATGTTCTAGGGCCGATTATTTCACAGCTAAGACTTTATAGAATGATATTTTAAAAAACATAACTAAAGGTACGGTCACACTTGGTAAATATTTGCCGAAAAATACGTAACCACTAAATAAAATATATTTGAACTCGTTTATTTATTTATTTAAAAAAAAAACTTCGTTTATTTAGAACAAGAGACAACAAATATTTTATTCTATTTTATTTGATGATGTTTCATCTTGCAAAACTTTTGTAAGAGTAAACAACGTCAGCATGAAGTAGTTACGCTTTTTTGAGTTAATATTTGCCAAGTGTTTCCGTACCTTAAATGTTTGTAAATTTTTTTAAAACTTATAAATTTAAACGTTACATTTTTTTTTTCTAAGAGCCACATTATACTGATGCTATTTTTTTGAATTAAATAGAGAAAAACATTATTTTGTTGAATATATGTACATGTATATGTTATTTAAATCATATTTTTAATTAGAAACAGCAAATACTCATCTCTATGTTACGGTGAATTAGTCATTTTAAATACAAATTGTTTGCTAACACTTAGAAAGCAATTCAAATGAGCTAAAATTATCAAAGTATACTTTTAGGTTTTGGTGCTGTAAATATTTGTAATCTAAATCTAAATATTAACCAGCATTATAGTTAAACAAAATCATCATTTTGATGTTAGCAATAGGTTTAATTGTCTATTAACAAATCAAAGTTTTTGCGCCTAAAAGTATGCTTATGTAATTTTTCATACATATGTATATTTTTGCAATGAACTTCATATAAGAAGTATTTGCAAGAAGAAAAAAAAAACATAATATGAAATAATTAATTAAAAAAAATTTTTTTGTAGAATATATATTCAGGTATATACCTTTTCTTTGCACATAACGTCCGCCACTGCTGACCACTGCACTGCCCGCTATATAACTGGCAATTGTATTGCCAGGCACTTTGCGGTTAGACTGATTAGCAGCAGTTGCCGCAGCAGTAGCAGGGACTGTTTTTGTAGACGAATTTGTTGAACTGATCGGTCGTGAGACAACCAATTCAACTTGAGCAGCCAAACGACTTTCATCAATAATATCATAGACCTCATCGGTCGATTTGTTTTGTAAACTATGACCATTCCATTTAATGATTTCATCACCTTTTAAGTCAATTTCAAACACAAAAAAAATATCAAAAATTCATTGACACACACACACACACACACAAACGCACGCATACATACAGGCATACAGGATGACACAATATGAATGAACGGAGGTATGAGTGAGTAAAGATGAAGAGATTAGAAAAGGGAAAGGAAAAAACAGAAACAAAAAATACTTGGATTAGAAAAACACCAGTTCAAACAGTATTGTTAGTAGTTGTGAGGAGTGTTATTATTACCTGGTTTTATGTGGCCCTCAGTTTCCGCCACCGATCCTTTTTTAACTTTTTCCACTATAGCACCATAACTTGTGAGATGTGTACCACCACCACCAGCAGCACCACCGATTGCCTTGCTACTTTGCTCGTAGGTTACCGGCTGACCACCCAATACTTTTAAGCCTAGAATATCTTCGCCATCGTAGTATTTACGTAATATCATATGACCAATCATGCGAGTATTGTCCGCTGATTTTTGCCAATTCACAGGTTGCTATTTTTATTGTTTTAGGTTTTTAATGATCATTATTTGTTTGTTTGGTCGAATTATGTAGCAATAATTTTTGGGCAATTTCGTTTTATGTTGGTCAATTTGATTTGATTTGTTTTAGAGTAGAGGTTTGTTTTGGTTTTGGTTTTGTTTAAACATTGTGGAAGGATATTCAAAATGTTTAGGTTTTTTGGTATTTAATTTGGATTTCAGTTTCCAAACCACATAAAATGGAAAATGAATATGTCAATATTGGTTTTATGATGTTACAGTAGGAAAAAGTAATTTTACAATTTATAAGATTTTTTCTTAAACTTATAAATTGTGGTTAGTAATTTAGTTTAGTTTATTATTAAAATTATAAGTTTAACGTTTTTTTTTTACAAAAGAGCATTTTCTTTAAATTGTCAGTTTCATACTTAAACTATGACAGTTAGGAAAAAAAAATAATGATTTTGTTTTTACAAATTAATCATTACAAGACTTAATGGAAACAAAAAAAAAAAAAAACGACAGAAGCTTAATTTCTAAGTTTTTTTTGTAGTAGTAACAGGCTTACATCAATATGTAACTTTTAGTTTCTTTTTTCGGTAATAATATAATAAGATATTTATAAATAATATTGAGGTATATTTATGAATATTATATGTATATAGTTTTTATTAGAGCTTTCGAACGCAATTTATGGCAGAGAACACATACGTATTAGAAACTTATTTTGGAATATTATTTTGTTTATATAAATTTCTAACTAAAATGCAAGTGCATGATTATTGGTGCATGAAAATAATAAATAAATAAATAGGATTATTTTTTAGATAAGGCATGCGAGTAATGTTAAAGAATATTTAATTGATTTATGTATTGAATAAGATTTCGATACAAAATTGTGGCATTTAAATTACATTTTCAAAAGAAAACTTTTCTTTTTTTCTTGGACCAGCACTCAGGGGATGACCCCAACTTATGCAATGTATTGTGTTGGAACTAGGAAAATAGGTTATAGGAGGGAGGATAGAGGGAGTAGTGTTTTTGAACATTTGACTTGAATTTTCCTATACTGAAAGTGCCAGGGAATACTTCTGCTGGTAGTTTGTTCCACATACGGACAGTATTGCTAAAGAACGAATTTTTGCTGTAGTATGTTGTGCGATTCACTGTCCAGTCGACTACAAATGGAGGAGCCCTGACTAAAGAACGTGTATTACGTAAAAAACTGCGTGTTGCAGGAAGAAGTTCACTGATTTCAGCAGAACACATTTCATTATGGTAGCGATAGAACAGTGAAACACAACGCATATTGCGACGATGCTCCAATGAATCAATAGAGTAGGACACCCGACTGTCACCGATAAGCATCTTCGCACTCTCCTGTACTCAGTTGAGTAACTCCAAACAACAAAATAGACTTCAAAGCACCGGCCCATACATGAGAGTTGTATTCCATTTTCGGTCGAATAGTTATAGGTGGTGTAAATAGTAAGAAGATCAGATGGATTGAAGTATTTTCTACACTGTTTTAAAAAACCAAGGCGCGCTTGAGCGCTTCTTTCGACACTTGAAAAATGTGTTTGGCCCAGCGGCCATCACACTATATTCTCATGCCTAGAACTTCAAGAGCGTCGGATTCCTTAATATTTACACCGCCCATAGAAACAGCTGAAGCAATATGATCTATCCTACGTTTGTGTATTAACAAACAACATTGAGTCTTACTTGCGTTAAAATCAACTCTATTCGCACAACCTCATTCTGAGATTGTCTCAAGATTTTGGATCATTCATATTTTGTCTCATTTCCCCAATCTCCAAAGGGTTTGGTTTATGGTTAATGAGTATGAATGGCAAATGTTGCTATTATCTGCAAAAGTTTTTCAAGTTGTTATTGGCTTGTTTAAAAGTTCTTATTAACTTTTTAAAAATCAGACTGATGTAGTTTAAGTTGACCATGGAAACTTGCCTAAATTCATATCTGAAAGTAACACATTATCCCCCAAATTCATAAAAACTTACAACAGGTTTATAATAGGTTTATAAGGCAAATTTTCATACAAAATTTGCTTTATAAACCTCTTATAAACCTGTTGTAAGTTTTATAAATAAGGGTAAAAGGGTACAAAATTTCATGATATGATCTGCATATTATATGAAGAAAATACCAAAAATATCTGAAAAATATTGAGGTTGTCTGAAATCCCGGATTTTTCGGGATTACGAAATACTTAATTGTTTTTATCTGCGTTTTTAGCATACACAAAAAACAAAAATAAAAAAGATCTACTGATAGATTCCACATTAAATCACTAATTGAAAAAGTCAGAAAGATTTCACAATTATTAGAAAGTTACTAACATAAATTGAAATTTTACAAAAGTACGTTAAAGAATTAAAGGTGAAGGAATAAAAAATAATTTTGGATTGCCAAAATTGATTTTAACGCTCAACAGATGTCAGATGAAGAATTTGTTTTACTTAAACAAAAAGTTGTCATTTTAAATCCGGTTAAAGTGATTTGAATCTCTGCCGATTATAGCACTTTGATTTAAGCTCAAAGTGATATCAAAAAGTGATTGCATATTAAACCAGAAATCAGGAGTAAGGAATGATTTACTCAAAACTTTTTAATTTTTTGCAAAAAAAAAATAAAGAAATAAAAATTGAAGAGTGAATTTAGTAATGAAAAAAATGCTTATTTTTAGAAATCAGGGTGAACATAGTTCGGACATAGTTCTTTTTATATGAAATTTGATGTCTCTTTTTTTGAGAGAGAGAGAAAAACTCTCAGCTTGAATTGGTTTAATTTTATATTTTGTCTGGACAAAAATGAACTGAGTTGCCAATAAGTTATATTTTTTCATAAAAATAATAATGCCTCATGTATTTCCATAGCCATCAGCAAAATTAACTTTCGTTTTTCATTCATTTTGAATACACAATACTTTAAAATAATTTAATATTTGTTTTTTGATACTTAAAACCAAAGAAAAATAAATCAATGGCCGCAGTATTGCCACCTGTAAAACTAATTTTTGTCGAAAAATCATCCGAAATGGGTGAATCGTGCTGCAAAAAACTCCGTACAAAATTTTTGTGCAGAACAAATGGGTGAATCCACCTTCAATGAAAATCGTTTCATTGCCTGCAAAACGAATGAATTAAGGAATGTTATTGAAATACCTTATAATGTCTGTAATGATATGTAATCAAATATTGAATAAGAAATATGTATTTATAATTATTTGTTTCGTGGGGTGAGAAATGCAATCAGCATATAATAATTTGCTAACAATTCTGTCCATAAGCGTTGATTGTGAACGATTTTTTGCATCAACGTCATATATTGGTAACAAATTTAAATCAAGATTCTCTTTACTTTAGATATCTTAATATTTTTTAGAAGCTTTTTTAAGGTCGAACGATAATTGCTATTGCTTTTAAATTAATATAGAAATTAAAGGCGAAATAACATATTATTTTTCGCTATCCAATTTTCAATGTAATGTTATTATGTTTTTAAATTATTAACGCGTTATAAAATTTTGTTTATAAAATAAAAAATTTGTTTTATAAAGTTTTAGTAAATTTAAAAATTGTAGCCATGAGGACAGAAAATGTTTGTTTTCAGACATATTTACATATATTTAACATAAGTTACTTTTTTTAAATAATTAGTTTTTATAATTAATAAACCAATTTGTTTTAATAAGAAACAAAAATCCTGCAATTCCGAAAAATCCCAGGATTCCGGGATTTACATGTTTAAAATCACGAATTCCGGTCCCGTTTGGCATTCCTAGTGTTTAAAAACATTTGGATTGGATTGGGATAAAAACTATCGTACGTATGAGTAATATTTATTCATGTATTTTTTAAATTCTTAATCATACGCCACGTAGTACTTTTTGTAGAATGAAGGCTGCAGAAGGTATAGAAAAAGATTGTTGAAAATTCAAAAAAAAAAAAAAATAAAATAATGCAAACAGAAGGGTTATAGACTCAAGTCTTAATTTTTATTGTTTGTTAATTAGCCAGAGCAGGTTAGAAGCTTTTAATTTCATATTGAGCCTATATGAATGGTATGTAGCGCCGTCAAGTATAGACCTCTATTGTAAAGTGTGACTAGTAGACAGTTCCCCCCCCCCCCTAAGTGTAAATAGAACCAGTTTTCTTTTAAATTAATTTAATAGCACGTTTGAAACAATTGTTTAATATCACATATTGTTAGGCGAACAAAAAACGGCACTCGTCAATAGTTCGAAATATGCTTGGCTGCACATCAATATAATAGTTTGCATACTTGCATGTTTTAATATTGTTGAAATTTTTAACAAGCCCTAATATTAAATAAAATCAATTAAAATTCTTTAACAAATTCTTTTAATAAGCTAACAAATTAAATCAAAATAGTGCTCTAGTTTGGAGCTAATATCTGAGACAAACAAATAAATAAAAAAAAAAAATAATAATAATATTACAACATGCCACAACTCTACTGCTGACAACAATTAAAGCTTTTTGAGAAGCAATTTAATTTTAAAATAATAATTAAATAAATAAAATTGTGAAAGTATGTATTTATTTTTCAATTTCCTTTTAAAGCAAATGAAAGAGATTGATTGATATTTTTGTTTATTGACTGGCTGGTTGGAAATGAATAATGAAAATGTGGTCATAAAAAGTAAAAGTTGTTAAAAATAAATCAAACTGTATGTATATATTATATGTATATAAAGTGGTTTAATTAATGTATGTGTACGTAAGTATTTATATAGAGTTGTTGTTGTATTTCTATATAAATGTGTGGAAATATTTAATTGGTATTCAATTTATATACAAACCGAGGTAGATTTTTTGTTTTTTTTGGAAAAACATTTATACTTAAAAACAGGGTTTTTTTTTGTGGATATTTTAAATATTTTACAAAAGTCTGTTGTTGTCTTTTTAACAAACATACTGTCTACATTTTTGCAAGTTTAATTGGACGTTATCACAGCAGTTGTAAATGAAAACGAAAAACGTTATATTAAAACGAAAAACAGAAAAAATTCAAAATCAAACTCAACACAAACAGAGTAAAAAGATCCGGTAGTAGACACACAGTACAAAGCTGTTAAATAACTTAAATTTTCACTCAAAATGCTTTTGGTTTTGTTTTTTCTTTTGTTAAGCATTCACATATCATAGTTTAGATTTAGTTTTCTTTAACTACCTTAAGGCCATCGCCACGATTGGAGTCTTCACTACTGGTAAAGGTACTGCTAGTATCAATACCCGAATCCTTGGTGCCGGAATCTTGGCTGCCCTGACGCTCGCTGTCCCACTGACGGGACCAGCTATTGGCATTATCACTTAAACTACTATTATTAGTGGCAGTGTTGTTGGCGCCCAATTTGGCGCTGGTCAATATAGTGGCCACGCCCACATCCACCGCTGTCGAAGGTAGTATGGTGGTGACGGGCGGCAATGACGTTAGACCTGGCACTAAGGGATCTTCATCATCGTGTGCATCGAAACGCACCGTCTTCTTTATTCTGCGCTCCGTGAAGCGACGTGAATCTTGAGCTTTGTTCGACAGTGTTAAGCCAGGACTGGGAAACTCATCCATATAACCATCGACTAAGCTGCGTTCACGACTTAAACTACGTGTGGCCCCTTCAGATGTTGATCCCGTTAATGATGCCATAGCAGCACTACTGCCGATATAACGTTCATATATGGATGTGGCCGATGCAGTAGGTTTTCCGGCCGAATTATTATATGTATCGTTGCCTATTACAATTTGTGGCTGTTTATGATTGTGCGTATAGTTGCTATTGCCAGCACCTCTGGAGGCAGCAGTAGCCAAGGGTGGAGCTCTTCTAGCACCATAAAATAACTCACCACCACTAAGACCAGCTGCTGCTCTTACCCCCTCGACGCCCACCGTTTGCCGATTGTGATTGGAGCGATTAAATGTATTATGTTGTTGTACATCCAAGCGTGCTGTACGTGTTAGAGGATATTTTTCCAGTCTTTCACGATGCAAATCGTAGCGATCACGATCTGCTGATGAATACAAACGATTGCTGCTCGTCAACCGGTGGTAGTCTGTGCTATATGAGTTGCTTACACTTAAAAGATCACGTTCATTAAGACTTCGTTGCTGGAGCCAGGGTTCCATATGCAAAGTTGCTGCAAGATTTTCAAGAGTTGAACACAAAAAAATAATAGTAGTTTTGTTGTGGAAAATTCATTCTATTGAATTGTTTGTACTTATTTGGGACAAAGAAATTTTATTACATGGGTTCTTGTTTTCTTTTATTTATTTTTTATTTTTTGTATATTTTTTTTTGTTTCTTGATTGGTTGGGTTTGGTTGGTGTACATCCTCTCTTGGTGATTATTGAAATTTAATTGGAGTTGATTCTTAGGAGTTTTCAGGAGTTTGATTTTAATACAGGGATTTTCACAAAAAACAAATTGTTGGAAATTTTATATTTAAAAATGTTGTAAAAATACCTAAGTTAGTTATAAATATTTTATAAAACACTAATTATAAGGATTATAGTTCATGTGAATTAAGTTGAAAAAAGATTATCTGCTAGTAACAATCAAAATATTTGGCAATAATTCGGCTAGTTTCTTCTTTCTAGTAACTAGTCTGTTCTTTCAATTTGGCATATTCCTCTGAACTGATTTATGATTAAGCGATTACTTAATGAAACAATTAGCAAATTATTTTTTTTATTGATATTTCTCTACAAATGTGTAGACATTTTACAGCGCACTTATTTTAAAAACTAAGTTATTTAACTAGTGAATCACTGTAAATTTTGCTGGGGAGTTTATTGCATTCTTTAAAATGACATTTTTATTGGATATTAAGATTTTTTTAAAACAAATTTAATATTATTGACTTGAAAAAGTTTTAAAAGAGTTGTAAGCTATTAGTAAAATCAATAAAGCTGCAGTTACTTTATAAAGCCACCAACAAAGCGGATTATTACTTGTTATTTGTAAACCTGTGCAACTGAAAACAGTTTTGCTTCAAAATATACGAAAAAATAAGTATTTTCAGCCAGACAAGATGCAAGAACAATTTTACTTAATATTAGTTCCGGTTCGGTGTTATCTACAAAATCTAAACTCTAATACTTCTTGGCGCCGTCAATGTAAAATGTATCTCTTTTAAAAATGTTAGATTTATTCACCATAAAAAACACTTTTTCAGGGAGTTTAATTTTTAGCATTCGCAAGTTTGCTTCAGAAGTCAAATTACAAAAATTAATGTTCAATCAAAATGTCTAAATAATTTAATTAAAAAATGCTCTAATTGATAAAATTAACCCTTATCTTGTATTTAAATTGACCAAACAGTTTTTGTTGCTCATTTATTCTTTAAATACTAAGTCTACGTTTACACAGGGAAAAATTTGAAAGGGAAAAATTTTGTTTGGTAGAGTGGGACGGGTGGAGAAGAGAATATGCAATTTGCTTCCCATTCTCCAAGGCACGCTTTGTGCTTTCATTCTTATTGTTTACATTTGCTATGCTTTTTGACATTTGCTTTATTTCTTTTCGGCGTGCTTTGTTGTCTATATTTTATATTTGACTTTGTTGGAATAAAAATAAAAAAGTAAATGATGTAAAATAAAATAAATGTTTTTATAAATTTTATCTTTTATAATTTACTAGCGGACCCGGCGAACTTTGCCTCGCCCCAATTTTAAGCCTTCAGACAAACTTTAGAGTAATAATACAACAGGAATAATTTCACACAAAATTTCGTGCCAAAAAATCAATTTTCCAATTTTACTACTATTGCGGAGAGATTTTCAAATTTTAAGCATTTCGTGACATGATTGACACTATTTTTTCATTTGGAACGCCATTAAGGAATATTTTGATAAACAATTTCATACAAAATCTCGATTTTCGATTTTTCCAATTTTTGGACTTTGGATTTTCGAAAAATTTTTTCCGTAAAAACCTTCTCCTCGAAAATACCAACAACTGACAAAAAAATTTTACAGAAATCGGGACAGCCGTTCTCATTTTATGAATTACTATACATTTTTTACACCATTTATATTTATATATAGATTTATTTATTTCACAAATCAAATATTCTTACATTAGCAAATCAAATACAGTAGAATTAAAAAAAAAAACAACAACACTGCAATTAGACAAATGGCAAAAAACAAATATAAACTGGAATGCTTCTGACAGCAATGTTTCTCTGTATGACCGCGAAGGAAAATACAAAAGAGAATTCCAGATGTTTCCCTTACAAATGTTTTCCTGTGTAATCGGGGACTAAGCGGATTTTTTTGAAACTTTTATACAATTATTTTACTAATATATAATATTTAATTTTGTTAAATAAATTTTGTAGGTCCTTGAAAAATGCAACAAAAACAATTTACGCATGTGATACCACTTGTGTGTTTTTTGCTATTTTTTATTTTTATAGCGGTATTAAAAACCAAAAGAAGAGACTAAGTAGAATGAATTGAATACAGGTGACAAAATCTTTACTTATTTTGGAACAATGAAAATAAAGGAAATAAGTAATTTTCTAATGCAATCAGCGCTTGGGTGATGAAAGCCCCCAGGACACATCAAGTGAAGATGAAAACGATCTCATTTCTTAACTTGCATCTAATTATGAACCCCACTCCTCGTCAGGTGCTGGCATAGATATTTCCGAAATTGTCGATCAAGCTACGCATGAAATTTAAATGTATCCATCCAAAACTGAGAAATAATTATTGTCACAAACATTATTGTCATCAACAATAATAAATATTGTAAGAGTGTCTAAACAGGACATTTCAAGAGCTGATAGTATAAAATCATTTTTTCTGTTATTTATGCAAGTGATATTATGAATTTAGTTGTTGATATGACTAATTTACAAGGTGACTACAAGTGGTAATGTATTTATAAGAGTAAACGTTATTCAGTCGGTTTATTTAGCTCAATTAGTATTTGGTGATAATTGGATTCCTTTACGCGACATAACAATTGAAGCATATTTCGGGCTGCTTTTGTTGGCGGGTGTATTAGTTAGATCTCATGCTGAAGCTTTTAAATCTCTATGGGATGAGTGATACGGTTTGATAAAAAGCCGGACAGCAGCGAAAGACGAGTTCTTGACAAATTTGCACTCATAAGAGATTTTTGGAGTTGTTGGGCAACAACTCCTGGTGAATGTGTCACAGTGGATGAGTAGCTCGTAACGTATGGTGAATGATGGACTCAAGCACTGCTTTTTAATATGTTGGATATATCCGCTTATAATGCTTATGTAGTTTTTCTAAAAATTAATCCAAACTGGAATGAATAAGAATAAGAAATATAAGCGACGCATATTCTTGGAGAACTTAGGTATGGAGCTTATAAGCGGAGAAATGTCTAGAGCAGTTCTAAAAAGCCTTGAAAAGGATTTTATTGAAGTTCCCCAAGCAAATGGATTCCGAGACCAATGCATGTAAAAAAAAATAAAAAAAACTGCATAAATATTTTAATTTTTTATATTGGGCAAATTTGAGCCACTAATGTCATATGCGTTTTATTTTTGAAGTACAGGATAAGGGTTCACATGAAACAGTCATACGTATGAGTGATATTTATTTAAGTAACTTGTAAGTTATTAATCATACGACAGGTAATACTTTATAATGTAGCTACCCAGCATACCATTCTAGGAGCGCTCCGAAAAAGGAGCCAGAAAAGAGTCCAACTAAAAAGCATTTTCGGAGCGAAAGAAAAATTTGCTTAAAAAATTCATTTTTATATATTATTATGTATGAATTCCCTTTGTGTTTAAGTAAAAACAATTAAAAAAAATAATAAATGTGAACTTTTAATTTTTTGTATTTAAAATTGCAATGACTGTTTTCTGACATGATGTAAGAGGTCTTTTTGAGCCCAAAAAACCCTCATAGAAGACTCTTTTCCGACATTATCTAAGAGCTCTTTCAGAGCCCAAAAAAAACCCGCATAAAAGACTCTTTTCTGACATTATCTAAGAGCTCTTTTTGACGGACCATTTTCGAATGTAATGACCCTCATTTCTGAAGGTTTTCGGAGCAATAATGATTGTTTTTTGGGCTCATAAAGAAGCATGAACGCTCCGGAAAAGGTGTCAGAAAAGACTCTTTTTAGACTCAAATGTCTTGCTGGGTATATGAAGAAGATTGCCGTAAATTAAAAAAAAATGCATAGACCACTTTCACATGTTTCAATTCTAACTGTTCAAGGCAAATAGTTTTGATTGAAAAGGGACAAATTTTTAAAAAAGTGTTTATATTTTTATTTGCAGTATGACGGCTTGGAAAATAAAAAATACAAGTCCTGGCATTGCTGCCAATACTCTAGAGAACATGACCTACTCATGGGTTAATCACCTAAGCGAAAGTGGTCTAAGTAAGCCCTCGAACTTGTTAATGGTTTAAGCGTTACAATTATGCAATGCCATTTTCATGAAGTTAAATGGATACAACATGTTACTGATAACTGGATATTTGCAAACACACATGACGGAAGCAAAACAAATCGAAGGAGCAGAAGAAATAAAAATATGTTCGTTAGAAAGGGGTCACTGAATACCGAAATTTTTCTAAGTATTAATACAAAAAAAGGAAATTCAACAAACTAATATATAAAACAAAAAATTATTATCACAAAATTTAAATTGTCCAACTGTTTATTTATTTTTTTTCATAATTTTGACAGTTGGAATTATTAGCAAATAGGATTGCTTTTTGCGTGACGTCATTTGTGCGACCTTCGCAAAAGTTTAAAATTTTGTGTCGTAAACTTTATTTCTATCATTCTTGCCCAATACAATACAGAAAAACATGTGACTTTTGGTGTGCAACATCTTAATTAAAGGCTAATGTATTTAATTATTTTTTATTTTATCATTTATGAGTTTTTCTCATATAATTTCGCTGTGTTAATTTGCTATAATGAGAATTTTTCATCTAATTTGCAGTGCATTAATTTACTGCAATGGTATGAAAATATATTAAAAACCTGCTGCTGTTTTATGAACAGCAGTGAAGCTTAAAAGTGCAATATTAGCAGATTATCATAGGTAACAGGTTTTTACAACTCGTTTAAACAATTTAAATTTTTTAAAAGTCAATAATATTATGGCTCTTGTGTTTTTCTAGTTTTATGGAAATAAGGATATTCACTAACTAAAGCATTATCTATTTGAAGCATTAAAGCTTAAAGTTTATTTATAACATGAATACCCTTAAAGTTAAAGTTTTCAAACTTATTTATCAAAATCATTGCAAACTTAAACTGTGGCCTAGAGTAAAGAAAATTTTCAAATATTTATGTGTCTACCAAAGTATAGTATAAAGTTAGGTATATCGCTTTTTGTTGCAAAAAAAAAAAAAACATAAATAACTAAGGGTGCGGTCACACATGGCAAATATTTAGTCAAAAAAGTGTAACCACTATTTCTAACACAAATATATTTGGCGATGTCTAAACTTACAACTGTTTTGTACGAGCAAACAGTATTAAATAAAATAAAATTAAACTTCTATTGTGATGTATGTTCTTAGTAAATGAAGTTTTCCAAATAAAGCCAAGAAATAAAATAAATGTTATTTCGAGGTGACGTCTATTTCGTTAAATATTTGGCATGTGTGACCGTATTTGAAGAATACATGAAAAAATTTGTTGTTGCTGTTATTGTAAAACAGAATCATAGAAATTCCAAAATTTCTTAAAGTAAAATAAAGTGTTTGAGTATTTATTTAATTATTTGCTGTTATTGTTTGTGTAGTTGTTGTGGTAAACAAATGTTTTGTCTTGTTTTGTCTTGTTTTGTTTTGAGTTGAGTTGAGATCTTTAAGAAATAGTATAGATTTTAAATAGCATAAAAATATCCATGCAAATTTTCCACATTTTCATAGCAAAAATTTACAATATTTATTTAAGAGTTTTGAATGACTTTTTTGATAATTAAAAAAAAAGATGTTATTGAAAGGATTTCGAAGTTTAGGGAAGTTTAAGGAAAAAATATGTAATTGTAATAAAACAAAATTAAAAAGAAAAAAGTGTGAAGTTGTGGTTTATTTTCTTTATAAAAGTGTGCTTAAACGGCTGGAACAGGCAAGACAAGGCAAATATTTTATTTTTGGTATTAATACAGTAGTATAGTAGAAGTTTAAAGACAAGAAAAACAACATCAATTTTTTTTTTTTTTTAATTGATTCAAATGAGGCAAAAACCAACACCTGGAATTTATTTTATACACAAACACATACACAATAATTGTTGATGAAAAATATATATATATATATAAAATACAAATAAATACAACATTTTCCAAAGAAAAGCAAGGTGTAGAATTTATTTTTATTATAAAAACAAAATTTGTGCCAGGAAGAGTTTTTTTTAAGAAATACTTAGGAAAAAAATAACGTAAAGATCACATTGACATGACATGACATTCCAAGGATACAAATTTCTTTTTTTTTGCTTTGCTTTGTGGTTAGTATTATTTTTTTTTAATTTTCCATTTAAACAAAATTATGATAATAATAAATAACATAAAAGTTAAGAAATTTTAAAGAAATTTTTTCTTACATTTGCATGAATCTGTAAGTCGCCGGGCGTTAATACACCACCAACAACAACACCAGAACTTGTTGCAGTGACAGCACCAATTTTACCTGATATTCAAACAATACAAGCAGGGGCATGTCATGGGCGTGGCAAGTTGGTTTGTTTGAGACACATACACACACACATATATATATATATATATATATATATATATATATATATATAGATATATTAATATAAATATTTCATGGGTGTAGGACGTGGGGTTGTTGGATGGTTTTGGTTGTTGTTTGGTGTTATTTTTTTTTTGTCACACACAGTTTACAACACATACACACACACAAAGTTGGTTTTGCACAGGAAGTTTTGTGTTTTTTTTTTTTTTTTGATAACAGTTTATTTTGATTGTTGTTGTTATTGTTGTTAATTATTTTTGAAGGGAGGTAGGAAATATATATAAAAAACGAAAAAAAAAATATATAAAATAAATTAATTATATTTTCGATTTTATATGATTTTTATTGTGTTTTTTCAAAGAAAGAGGAGTTTTGTACGAGGTGGCTAAATCTTTACAAGATTCTTTGTTAAACTGTTTGTTATTTATATTTATGTGTTGATATGTGTTTTTTGGTAGTTTTTTGTAGTTATAATTTTTTTTATATGTTGATGTTTGTGTGCTTTTGTTTTAAAAGTGTTTATTTATTTATTTTAAATAAAAGAAGATTCGTTTTGTAAATATTTATGGTTTTTTTTCTAGTTTTAATAGCACATTTGAAATTGTGGAGAATTTGTAGGATTTTAATTTTTTTATACAAAAATATAAGTTTTTTTTTTTTGGAAAAAATAATAGTAGTATTAAATATATGTAGAGTTTAGTGTAAATTAACTTAGGTGCTAAACTTAAAATCTAAATAGGCTGCTTAATTATACAATATTTCAAAATTAAAATAGTAAAATACTTTTTTAAGTCTAAGTAAGTTTTACCTTAAGTTTTATATAAATCTTAAAATATATACTCGTACGCACATATGTAGATATAAGTTAAATATAATCTGGATTAAAACGCCAGGAATGCTTATTTAAAATCTAATGGAAATTACCAAATTTCTTCTTATAAAGGGTTTTCCAATAAGGACTTGACAACTTTTTTTTTAAATAAAACGCAAACCGTTTGAGATATTTCCAAAACTTTATTACCGACTTGAAATACATTCAAAACATTTATGAATGGAACTCGACTTCGTTCATATGGGCACCGCGGCCACGTCGACAGTGGTCGATTCGTTGGACCCAATTTTGGATGACTCGGTCACACATTTCGGCCGGAATGGCCGCTATTTCGCGTTCAATGTTGGCTCTAAGTTCTTCCAACGTTGTCGGCTTGTTGGCATAGACCAATGATTTGACGTAGCCCCAAAGAAAAAAATCTAGAGGCGTTAAATCGCAAGAACGAGGCGGCCAATTGACTGGTCCATTTCTTGAGATAACACGCTCGTCAAACTTACTCTTCAGTAAATCGATTGTAACGTGTGCTGTGTGGCTTGTGGCACCGTCTTGTTGAAACCACATGTCATCCAAGTCCATGTGTTCCAATTCGGGCCAAAAATAATCGCTAATCATTGCGCGATAACGATCGCCATTCACAGTAACGTGACGATCGTTATTGTCGACGAAAAAATATGGCCCAATGACGCCGCCGGCATGCAAAGCGCACCAAACAGTAATTTTTTGTGGATGAAGTGGTGATTCGTGAAGCACATGTGGATTTTCAGCAGACCAATAACGCATATTTTGCTTATTGACGAACCCATTGAGCCAAAAATGAGCTTCGTCACTGAAGATGATTTTGCGATGAAATTCATCATCTTGGTGCATCTTCTCCAGAGCCCAATCGGAGAACGTACGTCGACTCAAATGGTCCATCGGCTTCAATTCTTGAGTCAGCTTAATCTTGTATGGGTGTAAACCCAGATCCTTACGCAAAATTCGCCATAAAGTGGTCTTGGGGATGCCCAGTTCTTGAGAACGCCGCGGAATCGACTGATTTGAATCGTTTGCTACGGACGCCTGAACGGCAGCGATATTTTCGGAACTTCGACCAGGCCGTTGTCTCACTGGCACGACAGCATCACACAATGAATATGTAGACTCAAATTTTTGCACTAAACTTGTTATTGCTTGTCTACTAGGGCGATAATTACGACCGAAAATTGGAGTTAACGCTCTTAAAGTTGCGGTCACCGACTCCGAATTTCGGTAGTACATTTTTATAATTTCCAAACGTTGTTCCTTCATGTACTTTACCATAACGAAAATGTTAAGTTTACTGAAAAAAAAGAAAGCAACAATTAGATGATCAGTGAAATAGTGCGTTCACAATTTAAATTCAGAGTTGTCAAGTAGCTATTGGAAAACCCGATATTAGTAATAAAATATTCTATGTTTTTGTATAATTTAATGTAATCTGAAGACATAATCATAAACATAGTATGCGACCCGGCCTATGAAAAGGTGGCTTATGACTCAAAAAAAAAAATTTCCATTTTTCACGTGGTGAAAACTAGAAAGTCCTAACTTGCTTAGAAGTGTACTAAAAATGCAGAGAAAGAAAAGCACAAAAAAAAGAAAAACAGAATTTTATTGAAAATCCAGAATCAAGATAATAAATGGAATTGAAAAATTTAAAAACAGGATAGAACGCTGCAAAAACAATTTTACATAGTGTTGTTGAACTGTTCGGACGTGTTATTTTTAGTGCGGCTGAATTTTCGGTGAAAAAATCGTAATAGGTGAAAAAGTGTAATAGGTCGAAATAAAACAAAAAGTTAAAAAATAATTCGTAATAGGTAAAAATACCTACGGTAAAAAAAATAAAAAACATTAAAAAATAAAAAACATTAAAAAAAAAATAATAAAAAACATTAAAAATCGCATAAAAACTGTATGAGTGTTCCTCTTAGATGTAATTCTGAGAAAGAGCTTAGCTCGACTAGAAAATCTTTATGGATCTATGAGGAAGAATCCTTAAAAAAATCTGTGGAGAATCTTCTCACTACAAGAGCCGTAGAACGGCGCCGTTTCTGTTCGCCCAATATAGTGATTTCATCAGATGATAAAACATCAATATCTTCTACATCAAATAGTGCAGTCAAACCTAGAAAACAAGTAGGTATGGATAAATACGTCACAGTTCTTAAGCGACAGAGGAGCCCGACATCTGCTCAAACGTCATCAAACTCAAAAGCTCCCAAGACCGTGAGTATTGACAATCCAAATGATCAAAACAGGTTTGCTCTCCTCCAGACGGATGATCCAGAACTTCCTAAAAAAACGTTTAAGCCCCCACCAATTTATCTGAGAGAGCCCACTTCCAGTAAATTGGTACAAGGAATTGTTTCGGTAATAGGTGAAAATATGTTTAGCGTAACCTCAATTAAACATGGAAATATCAGCGAAACCAAAATTCAAGTGAAAAAGGAAGATGACTTTCGAAAATTGTCCAACCAGTTGGAGAGGGAGAGTAGGGATTTCTATACCTACCAGCTGAAAAGCGCAAAAGGACTCCAAGTCGTTCTAAAGGGTATAGACCCAGATGTTGATCCTGCCGAGATAAAGACTAGTTTAATGGAAAATGGCTTCAAAATTAAGAACATAACGAATATTAGAAACCGTGAAAAGATTCCTCAGCCTATGTTCAGGGTGGAATTGGAACCCGGAGATATAGTCTTAAAGAAAAACGAGTCCCATCCCATCTACAATCTGATTTACCTTCTGCATCGTAGAATCACCGTGGAAGAACCGCATAAGCGTCAGGGACCCGTCCAGTGTCTTAATTGTCAAGAATTTGGTCACACTAAAGCATATTGTAAATTGCCGTCAGTTTGTGTTGCGTGTGGGGAACTACATACAACTGCTCAATGTGATAAGTCGAGAACCGACTCAAAAATCAAAAAATGCAGTAACTGCGGAGGTAATCATACCGCAAATTATAGAGGTTGTCCAGTTTACACTCATTTGAAAGGCATAAGGACCAACAAGACGTCAGTATTACCTGTTCATCCACAACAGCCTAATTTTGCATCGAGTAACAATTTTCCTCAATTGTTACGGCCCACTAGTCATGAAAACGCGCCTAGTTCTAGACAAGTTTCTTACGCTAACGTGGTTAAATCTAATATGCCAGGTTTGGAGCAGGAACCTAAATCTCAATATTACGAGTCTAATATTAACACTCTAGAGACTACTTTGCAGACACTTGTCCAAACTATGAACACTTTTACGACCACTATGACATCCATGATGCAGGAAATGCTGAAAATGCAATCCACTATCTTACAAGCAATTTTAAAGAAATGATTTGTTTAAAAATTTGTTTTTGGAACGCGAACGGCCTCCGCCAACATAAAAACGAACTGGAACACTTCCTGATGGATAAGCAGATTGATGTCATGATGATTGCTGAAACTCACTTGACGGCGACAGGGTACTTCAAAATTAATGGATACGTGTTGTATGATACTAAAGATCCCCGCGGAAGAGCATGTGGAGGTTCGGCAATTCTTATAAAGAACAGAATAAAACATTATTTAATGAACAACATATGTGAGGATTACCTACAAGCAACAAACATTTGTATTGAATTCTGTCAATACAACTTTGTTTTATCATCAATTTATTCGCCGCCTCGATTTTCAATAAAAGAACATCAATACTACAGCTTCTTCAATTCCCTTGGAGCTAGATTTTTGGTTGCTGGTGACTTTAACGCCAAACACACATTTTGGGGTTCACGTCTAGTGACCCCGAAGGGTCGTGAACTCTTCAACACCATTGCCAAAATGGGCTTAGATGTACTCTCAAGCGGGCATCCCACCTACTGGCCGACGGACCGACGGAAGATTCCCGATATTATTGACTTCGGAGTAGTGAAAAATATCCCTGTAGAATCGATACAAGTGGAGCCTTCATTAGACTTGTCTTCAGATCACTCTCCTTCTATTATTTCAATGCGTTTCCTTCAAGGGTATGGCTCTCCATTTCGGGACATGTCTAAATCCAGAGTAAGTTGGATAAAGTATAAAAAGTATTTAAGTTCCCACTGCACGGAAAATGTAGTGTTGAGAACTACCGAGGATATTGATGGGTCGATTGGCAAGTTTACTGAGGACATACGAAGAGCTGTGCATCACGCTTCCACATATGACGTTGAATGCAGAAATAGGACAAACAGAACTTATTTCGCTGAACTCGAACATCTCCTGACAGAAAAAAGAAGAGTTAGAAGAGAGTGGCAAATTCACAGGTCTCCTCAACTGAAAGCTAGGCTACGGGAATGCAGAGATATACTAAGAAATTTCTTAGAAACCCAAAGAATGGCTTCACTTAAATCATACTTGGAGGGAATTGACAGTTCCCCACAATCTGACTATTCGTTATGGAAGGCGGCACGAGGTTTAAAAAGACCAGTTAGAGGAAAGCCTCCTTTGCGAAATCCGATTGGTGACTGGGCTAGAAACGATTCCGAGAAAGGGACTTTATTTGTTAACCATTTGAGAAATGTGTTTACTATAAACAACTCAAATAATGCAACTGAATTGCCACCACTCGCTATTAGACCTCCTGTACCTCTAAGACTTAGCTTTAATGATATTCAAAGCGCTATTGGTACTCTGAACCTTAAAAAAGCTCCAGGTATGGATAAAATCAGCAACAAAATGCTCGTGGAGTTACCTCGTGTAGCTAGAAGAATTATTCTCTTTATCTTCAATGCTATTTTACGCCTAGAATACTATCCTGCAGATTGGAAGGTATCTATGATTACCATGATTCCTAAGCCAGGGAAGGACCTCACCAAAGTAGAGTCATATAGGCCAATTAGCCTACTGCCGACAATTTCAAAACTGTTTGAAAAATTGTTAATGGCTAAGTTGATTCCAATTCTGAACGACACTCAATGTATTCCAAATCATCAATTCGGGTTCAGAGCTAAACACAGTACCATCGAACAAACACACAGATTAGTAAATGTGATAAGACGGTCGTTTGAAGAGAAAAAATACTGTTACGCGCTTTTCATTGATGTTTCCCAAGCGTTCGACAAAGTCTGGCATGAAGGTTTAATGCACAAAATAAAATTAGCTCTGCCTGCTAACACCCACAAACTTATGAAAAGTTATTTATATGGTCGCAAATTTACAATCAAAGAAGGCGATTTTTAAGCCCCGCTCAGCCAATTGAAGCAGGAGTACCCCAGGGTAGCATACTGGGTCCTACTTTATATTTGATTTATGCATCCGATATGCCGTCAGACCCCAATATACATACTTCAACTTTTGCTGACGATACAGCCTTTATTAGCGTTCATAAGGACCATCAAATAGCATCACAGAATTTGCAGAATTATATTTATAAACTAGAGAATTGGCTTGAGCTTTGGAAAATCAGGGTTAACGAACAGAAATGTATTCATATAACTTTCACATTGCGAAAAGATACCTGCTCGTCCATCAGAATAAATAACCAAATTATTCCGCAACACAATGAAGTCAAATACCTCGGAATCCACCTCGATCGTCGTTTAATCTGGAAGTCTCATATTGACGCAAAACTTACACAGATGAGATTAAAAGCAGTGCAACTTAATTGGCTAATCGGCAGAAATTCTACATTAAAGTTGGATTGTAAACTTTTGTTGTACAATGCAATTCTAAAGCCAATATGGTGTTATGGAATTCAATTATGGGGTACTGCCTCAGCATCCAACATTGAAAAAATTCAAAGAGGTCAAAATAAAATTCTACGTATAATTACTGCAGCTCCATGGTACGTTAAAAATTCTCGAATTCACAAAGATCTAGGCATTCCTTTGGTGAAAGACGAATTTACAAAATACGCCTCAAAATATGTCAGCAAACTTGAACACCATCCAAACCCACTTGCACGAGACATCCTTAACTTTAGTGGCCATGTTCGGTTGAGAAGGAGGGATACCCTTGCTTTAACTCAAACGCAAAACAGATGACTGGATCAGTGGATGTAAATTTTTTTGTAGTATCATAATATTTTGTCTAGCACTGGCTGGACTTATTATTTTCTTTTAGTATTAAGATTCGAAAACTTATTGTCATTTCAATATCTGAAGATTCAATAAATAAATATAATGTATTATAAAAAAAAAAAAAAATTTTACAAAAAAAAAAATAGCTGTTTTGCACAAAAAATATTTATGTAGCAGTATTAAGTAGTTTTCCTTGTCGCTATCGTTGTTGAAACCTTGTTGAAGTTGCTCGTTTTTTTCAAATCTCCTTTTGGAGATGAGGCCTTACGTTTTCTTGATTTTTTTATTGCAGTTGAAGTCGCAGTTCTTTCTTTTTTGGATTTTGATTTGAAGATGCCTTTTGGGCATGACTGTTCATAATGCAAAAGAAAAACTACTAAGAAACTAACGAAATGCATTGTTTATCTTTAACAGCTGTGTCTCGCAATTTCTTTTTTGAGCCATAAGCCACCTTTTCATAGGCCGGGTCACATATGTTTTGTAAATACTTAGCAAAGTTCCATTTCCAAATCCAATTAAAAAAAGATTAGAAAGTGTAGACGGTGAAGCTCGACCATATAATGCCCTACACCGAGTGTATGTGCAAAAAGAGTTTCTGACCTATTATGGATCGATTATCCAAAAAATTAGTGTCATAACTTCTATGTTTTTTTTTGTTAAATTTTATCTCTTTTTTAAAAAATGTATACATGTTCAAGTGATTGTTGAAGGGGGTATTATATGCAAACCGTATCTGATAATTAATCGACTGTTCTTATAAAAGGTGTCATCATTTATAGCATACTAACTTTTTTGAGATATTTATGGTTGTTAGAGTAATTTTCGGCAATGGGTAACTTAAAATAACTAATACATGTTTGTATTTTATCTTCATATTTCATAAACTTATTTTTTATTGCTTGGTTTAACCCTGGCAGAATATTCAACTATTTGAACATAGAGTTTTTATAGTTTGTAGAAAGTGTCATTTAGATATATTTGTACACTGAAACGCATGTCTGCATTAGATAGATAAGGAAAGAGACCCATGCCACTTTGCACATGCATTTTAAAAAAGATGTTCTTATCACTCGTGTTATTTACCATACGGAGTGATGGGAATATTAAATAGATAAGATTGACTATACACGAGAGTACAAGAGATTTTATCTTATTACTAGTTTAGTTTTAAGATTTGTATTTTAGCTATTAAGATTTTATTTTATAAATAACAATTTAGTGCCCTACAAGCATTCAATGAGTGTCTTACAAACATTCAAATTAACAAGCGGTTTTAAACTTATTAAAATAGATTTGTACAAAAACCATGACTAAATATGGACCGATCATCATAAAATTAGGCCCAATGTGTATATTTTTTTTTTCTTAACTTTTGATTATTTATTTATTAAATCCGTATTCACTTCATAGGCCGTACAATAAGCATTCAAATCTTAGAACTAAACATTAAAAACTATTTGCTATCAGTTGAAATTTATTTGTATACGTACATAAATCAAATGTTTATGTAAGGACATAGGGCTAGCTGAAATATTGAACCGATTTCAAGCAATTTCAATACCAACCGTCCTGGGGCTGAATAAATATAATATAACAAATTTTATAGAAATATCTTCAAAATTGCGACGTATACTCTGAGCACAAACTTTACATGGCCAGCCAGCTAGACGGATGGACAGACATCGTTAAATTGGTGTTGGACAAATATTTTTATATTTTGGCTCAATAAACATCTGAACAAATCCAATAGACAATCGCCACTAGGGTGTTGTAGGGTATTAAAAGTCGTAATTTAAATTAAATTAATAAACCTTTATTTTATGTATATAAAGTGAATTATTATTAACTGTTATTTAAAGATTTTTTTGATGATGACCTTTCTGAATTTCAGGAGCCTAAAAATTCGACTAGTGAAAAACATTATGAAAGTATATTAGGAATAATACAAATTCTTAAACGACTTTATAAATATTATTGCAATAAGTTATAATTCTAAAAAGAAATCGCATATACATATATGTATTCCGAAACAGATATTTTGGCGAAATATTAAAAGTAATTTAACGCAAAATAATTATATGCCAAATACATTAAGAAAAATTATATTACTAAAACATATAAATACGTCGAAATGAGAACATAATAAATAATAAAAATGGAATCATAATGGAGCGTTTTGGTTTTTAATTCAAACAGTGCCATGATTTCCACCTAACCAGTAATGTGTGGTGATTGCAATATGGTGAATATGTGGAAGAAACTAATATCTAAGACGTCATTGATGATTACAACGTTAAATTAAACCAACAACATATTTATGAAAATTTATATAAGAGACTTGATGACGAAAAAACATTTTTCAGTTACGCCTAATTCTGCTTTTGTACGGTTTCGTTTTAACACGGTTTAAAAATAAACAAATTTTAAATTTTTTTACACGATTTTATTCCATCTAGCACGATTCAAAATCTTTTGGGTTAAAATTTTTTTGATAAAATTTTATTTTCCGATATATGAAGGTGAAGTTTTTTCTCAGAATTTTGTCACTTTTTTTTTTTTTTTTTTGATATTTTGGCCTATAACAGCCAAATCATTGAAATTTTTGATCATATACTAAGACAAAAACTGTAGCCAAGACAATAGCTAGTTAAGAACTTTCTAGTGCATCGCAAAAGCATTGAAACGCTCATTCAGGGAGTTTTGTGAAAGTGTAAATTTTTGAAATTCAAATGTTTGGTTTCGTTCACCTGCAATATAAAGTGCTTCTTAAATGTCAATCTAACATGTAGCCCACTTTGATGAAAAGATCTTCTAATCATATGAACACTTACAGGTCTTCCAGTTTTCGTAACATTTTTAGCTATTTTTAGAGCACTAGATGTTGGGTTTGCTCTTACTTCTCTTACTAACAATAGCTCTTACTTCAGTTTTTGTAAGACACTTTGGTCGTTTTGCAAAAGGCAAATTTTCTACGTTATTGTGTTTGGTATACTTGCCTATAATTTTTTTTTGTAGTTGTGATGTTTTTTAACGAGTAAGACTTTTCTATGTAAGTCTATTATGATTTGTCGAGTCTCAGTTGATGTTTGTCTTCCAATTGTAAACTACTTACACACACAACTTAACATCACAACCTAATCTCTTTTAATGTTAAATTAATGTTAAATTTTAATGTTAAATTATGCTTTAAAACAAAGAAAAAATAGATGAATTTCCACTACATTTGGATTGGCAGGGTAGTTTTTGAATAAGGATAATGTCATTGTTTACTTTATTTCCCCGGGTAAAAATTGGTCTAGTTTAACAATAAATCCATTAAATTTGTTTACGTTTTTTTTTGTTTTGTGAATTCAATTCCACTTCAATTACTATTTACACCAATACCTCACTTTGCGTCGGCGATAAGTTCAAAAAAAAAAACACGACGCAAATTGAAATAACACAAAGTAAATTAATATTTTCTATATCAAACCATGTAAAGATCAAGGGTTATAGGAGATATAGGGTTACAAAAATACTAAGCCGCTTTCTTTTATAAAAAGTTGATCCAATGTTTGCTGAGCTTTTTTTTTAACCCATTTCGCTCCGAGACTAAATTTTTATTTTTCTTTTTTGAAAAAAAAAAAAATACTTTTTTAGGGTAATTAGGACCCACTGATTGCAAAAATCTGGTCAAAAAAATATTTAAACTTAGTATGTAAATAAAACATTTGGATTTATTTGCTGTTTTATTGATTTTTTTGATATTTTGGAATCAAATTAAATTTTGCTTAAAATTATATTGAATTAAAAATGGCGAAAAAATGCTCTTATTCATGTTTTTGCTTGAAACATTTTGTGTACAGATGAACATTGCATTTCTTGCACATATAAATTGTGGGCTTACCACAACCCTTCAATTGACAACGACGATGTTTTCCCTTGGGATTTCTGATTATAACGTGTTTTACCTTATTATCGGTAGTTTCTCTTCTTTCAGCCAAAAGAAGAGCTTCTGTCACAAAGATTTTGAATTCTTTTTGACTCCTAGGTTTCTCAACTTTATATTTTGCAATCAAGCAATGGAATTTCCAAGCATTCGCAACTGCCGAATTCAAAGTAGTGCACCACAAAGGCCAATACCATTTCTTTACACGTATACTGATTCGTTAGTTCTGGACTGCATTGTCGTGCAAATCCACACCCCCATGCCCTTGTTATATTCAAGTTTTTGCAAAAATTTCCAAAAAAAAAAATTTAAAACTCGAACTCAAAACAACGCAACCTCGAAAAACTAACGACGCACAGTGAAAATTAGTACTAATTAAGCAGCGATGCAACTTCGAAAAAAAAACGCAAAACGAGGTATTGGTGTATATAAAAATGCAATATAGGTAGTTTTCTAATATAATATAATTTATATTAATATAGTTAAGCTTTTATTTTAATATTATATAGTGTGGACTTTATTTTGACGTTCACTGTATAAATAGATTATCTGTGTTGAATTTAAACTTGATGCTGATGTTTTAATGAAATGCACGCACATTTAAGTGATTTTCGGAAGTGGGCTTCCGTCAAATATGAACCGATGCAAACAAAATTACGTTTTGAAATATCTCTTTGCGTGAAACTTAATGAAGCTTATTGACCATTGTCAATAAAACGTGTTCTGTTATAAAAAATATAATAAATATGTGCAAAATTTCATGATATTATTTGCAATAAGTTTAAAGCAAATCGCAAAATATTTTAAAAATATCGAGGTTGTCGCAAATTTTTGTCTATAATTCAGATTCCACTGAACTGATTTGGTATATTTTAAATATTAAACATGCCTGATTAACAAAGAATATTTGGGAAAAATTGTATCTTCCTCTATTTAATCATCAAGGCTTTATCGTGGCTACAGACCCAGAATATTCCATAAGTTACAAACAGAAAGACAAACTTAATATACTCCCTTCTTTGTGATGATGCATTTAAAAATAAAAATCAATTAAAAATTAGTTCCATATTTGTGAGACAATTTCAAACACAAATCAATGATGATTCAAACAAGTTCTAGAAATGTTTCCATGAATGTGCTTTTGCAGCTTTCCTGAAACAAGTTTCACAATTTTAAACGAAAAACACTGTTTAAAAAAAAATTTAAAAAAAAACTGGTTTCATTATCAATAGAAATATCACGTGCTCGCCCTGCAACGATTCACAAGAATCTGGATGTGACAATTTCAAAAAAAATGTTATTAGCAAAAGTTCGTAGATAGTGCGTGCAACTATTTAGAGCTCCTCAACAGAAATAAATCAATTAAAGAAACAAAATGCTAGTACAATATTCAAGTGTGTCCTAAGATCTGTCTTAAAATAGGGCCTTATTGACAGTAACTAGAACAATCATATAAATTTCTATAATACTCTAAATATTACCTGAAAATAGTACCAACATATACCTAAATGTAAATGGTATATATTGTTTATAAGAAAATCATAAATAAAATCTAATTTAAAGCTAAATAAGCAGTTACTCTTGACTTTAGTACAAATCCTACAAGGCTTCATTGATCTCTTTTGTATAAATAATGGTTTTATGTATAAATGCATGTTGATTTCTTATTAACGCCCATTTTCCAATAAATTTAATAATGCAAATGCAAATGCAAATGTACCATAACAACACAAACGAAAGAAAAAAAAACATAAACTCGTACAACACAAAACAACAGTAAACGAAAATTAATTAAAAGAAATACAATTCAACAGCCTGCATAAAAGTGGGCAACAATAGTAACAACAGCAACATTAACAAATATTGCAAACAATAATAATAAGGAAAACAACAACAACAACAACGACGACGTCGACGGTAACGATAACGATAAAAACAACGAGGACGATGCTGCTGCTTCAGCTACAGTTACTACTGCTGATGATGATGACAATATTCACTGTTGTTACAGTCTGTGTATTGAGTGAATATCTCTAGTATTTTATAATGTGACAAATACAACAAATACATATGCAAACCCTGCAAACACAAATACACAAGCAAACAAACAAATAAAAAAAAAAAAAAACATTTTCACATTTCCCTTTTCCGCCAACTGTCTATCATTATATTCATTTTATTTCAGTAAATGTTACAAAGTAGAGAGGAAGGAGCAGAGGAAATATGTTGGTGGAGTGAACAAAAAATAAATACAAATATGGGCTTTTCCACTTCATTGAACGTAACAATCGTACGCATTTCTAGTGTAAAAATAAATAAATCTATTCTTATTTACAATTTCTGATAGAACTCGTTTTAGTCAGCTTTTAGAAAAATTAAAAAATCAGTTGGAATATAATAGTTTCGAAGAAAAAAAAAATAAAAATCAGTAATGAAAGAACTAGTCTAGAAAAGCTTTTGAAAATGTGATTCTGTTGCGTAAAGTTTTAAACAAAAATCAGTGATATAAAATCTGGTTTCAAATCCGTAACAAATAACGATTCATTAGAATCAATTTCTTTTTACTGAAAGTTGTATTGTTTAAATTGTTAGTATTGTTTTTATTTGCACAACCTTAAGAGATTTATAACGCGACATACTCTTCACTCACGTTTGTATAATGTATTAGTTGAAGTAATTTAAACCAAAGCTCATGGCTTGATTTGTGCAGTGTACTTTTTTGTTTTATAATTGTTATTTAAACTTGCCCATGTTTGTTTTAAATTCCTAGGCCCAAACCATGACACTGCCACCATCATGTTTCACTGTTCCCTTTAGGTTTGCTTATTCGAGTGCTGTATTTTGTTTCTGACAAACATATGACTAGACATCTGACTTAGAGTCATCGGCACAGATGACCAAATTGAATGGACCATTTTGGAAATAATTTAAAAACAATTATCGTTGTACGCGGAATTATCATTTGAGTTATTCTAAATTGAAACTTGACGTTCCAAAATCAGATATTGACGAAACAACAAATAAGAAAAACGAAAAACCAACAACGCTGCATTGAGCTAGCGGTACACTAGAAACTGACTGCATAAAATAAGCTGTGACGTGAATAAACGAGAATTGTTTTTGTTTTTTAGTTTTTATACATATATTAAAATGTACGTTTTTGCAATATGAATATGTTTTTATTCGTTAGATAATAACATTTTTTCTTTTAAACCAATTTCCTTGTTAAGTTCTTGCTAGTTTTCTTTTTATGGAGTTTTGAAAACAAAAATATGAACTGCCTAAAATAAGCTGTGAGCCATTGTACTATACATGGGGATTTACTTGAACACAAATATGAAAGTGAATGAATATAAAAAAAAGTATTAAACATTTTCTTATTTATTTGATAGTATATTTGTAGCACCTTATTAGCAATAACAATACGATAAAGAACGTGACAATAAACATAGAACTTTAAAAAAATCTGCGATTTGAAACAGATTTTTTAAAGCGGGTTTTTTAAATAAAAATTGTTGTGGTGTTGAAATGTTTGCATTAGTTTAATTTTTACAATACTATTCTTGAATAAATCTCTTCCATGCTTCACGATTTCTGGGTTAGGTATAACTGGGATCAAATTCTTTATTTTGTGGCCTTCGAAAGAATTTTACGGAGTGATGTGTCATAAAAAACACAATCTATATTTAACATTCTGTTTGGTACCTTTCATGGACTTTTAATCTAGATTCCTGAAGCGTATATAGGAAAATAAATATTAAGCTCTTTGGGTAACCAAAATGGAGTTATTTTGCTTTTAAGTATTAAAAACTGATCAAACCCAGCTGTTGTTAGTCGCTTTCTCCTCATGTCTCATGATTTTAATTGTCTGTAATTTGCTTTAAAACCCTTTGCTTTGGAACAGTGCATCAATTAGTTTGTCACACTTTTTTCAGTCATTTCTTTTTCATGATTTCTAAACTTTAAAATAACATAAAGCAATAATATTTACCATTAGTAAAAATTCAATGTTGTCTTAAGTAAAACATTTTAATAATCTTTATTATTTTTCCGAAGAAATTAAATTTTTCACAAAATGTAGTCAACAAAGACCATTAATATGACCATTAAAGAGATATGTAGAAAACGTAAGCTACGGTCACATTTGGCAAATATTTACTCGTAAAGCGAATCACTTGTTTTAGCGCAAATTTGCTTGACGTTGTTTACTCTTACAAGAGTTTTGCAAGATCAAACACCATTAAATAAATTAAAACTTAATATTTGTTGCGATTTGGCTAAATAAGAAAATGTTTTTTCAATAATTAAACGAGTTCAAATATATGTTATTTAGTGGTTACGTCTTTTTCGGCAAATATTTGCCAAGTGTGACCGTACCTTTAAAAGTTTATATTGATAATAAAATTATCAGTAGTTTAACAGTAATAATTAATAAAGTTTTTAGTTTTAAGATTTTTCTTCTTCGCATCACTGAAAAGCATCATTGTATGTGAAGAATAAATATTTTATTAAAAGTTTTCAGGTTAATTATCTCATGATAATTTCAAAAAAAAAATTTAATTTTATTTTAATTGTCGGTCTTAGTAATGTAATATAGAAATGCCCATAAATACAACCAACGAAAATAAAACAAGTTGTATACCACAAAATGGTCCAGTAGTTGAACAAAATATAAATAAATTAAAAAAGTGTTTGTTTATGTGTGTCTCTCTATGTAGAGTTAAAAATAATGACTTGTAATGCGCAACTGTGCATATGAGTAACTTTAATATAATTTTCACAACATATACAAATAAATGCACAAGCACACTCATCGAATAGACACACAAATACTTTCAAACACCCACATTCGAGTTAAACGTTTATTTACACTTATTTAAATATAAACATACAAACAAACCGCTGATTTTATCTTAAACACACGCGCCCACATACACACAAATAACCACAAAATTTATTACAATGGCTGGAAGTGCTCAAAAAAAAATTTCCAGAATATATAGAGATGTAATGTCCTGTATTCAAATATACAGCAATAATTCAATTTGCGTTGTTTCGGTCTATGTACCTCGTTTAGATTTATGTGATCAATAATTTAAATTTCCGTCGTAACTCGATTTGCATTGTCTCTGTTGTTTATAAGCAAAAACTTTCGAGTCCCAAAAAACAAATTACATTGTGTTGGGATCGTCAGACGCAGCAAAGCTAAAAAGTTGCAGCATCTCAAATAAAAACAAAATAAAAACTATTTATTCTACGAACTAAAATATAAATTCTTGGTCTTCATAAAAGCATGAAAAATATCATTTATTAATATCAGTACAATGGCTCTCCACCAACAGCAGTAAGTTTAACTGTGACCAGGGTTTGATCTCTTGCAACCGTCACAAAAATAAAACCAATAATAAAGGAACAAATTTAAAGATGGTAAAACTTTGAGTCCAAGGCCACAAAATAAAGAATTTGACCCCAGACTGTGAGCCATGCAATTTATTAATGTTATGGGGTTGTTTTTCGTCACAAATCATTGGATAGATGGATAAAATCAAATGCTACGCTAGGACAATGATCCCAATCTCATATCCAGGATAAGTTTTACTTAAAGTACTTAAAGCAAACCAAAGTCAATGTTATGGAGTGTCCTTAAACAATAAATCAGCAATATATATTGCCCCCAGATAACGAGTTTATAAATTTAATAAACAATAGCACTTTTCTTACTTTCTCTAAAATGTAACATTTGTTATAAATCTTATCCGTTAAAGAATATGTCTTTCCAACAAGTATCCGCCAAAAAAATAAAGTAAAAATAAGAAACTAATAAGAATATTCACGTGCTATATACTTATGTGATTGCTGCTTCTCAGTGTACTGAAAGCAACAACAAAAATGAACTGAAAGAGAAAAAACATGAATGAACTATTTGTGTTTTTACGCTCTTCTTGCGAGTATTGTTTGCGATCGTGTTGTGTGCATGTAAATAGCCAAAAATCTTCGTATTCTGAACAATACTATCGAGGAACACTGATTTAAAGCATAAAACTGACCATTGTTTACTTATAATCGAAATTGTTCTCGTTACCATAATCACATTTGCATTAATTTCAACTTCAGCTATTGAAAACCAAAACAAAGCCAATACAAAGCAAATCCATATTTTAAGAACCGATATAAATCAAACCGCTTAAGATCTATTTTTGTCTATTCTTAAAAATTTTAAGAATTACAGCTTCAATTAATAATCAATATTAATTGTTTCAAAATATTGCATAGCTTTAGGAGCCATTTTATGTGGGCGTATGATTAATACGATATTTTAACAGCATATTCCATATTGCTCATACGTATAGTTGTGATAACAAAAAAAAAATAAATCAATTTTATTATAAGATCTATTATGTATATCTATTTTCTAGCTGAATAAACTAATATATTTCAGGGGGAAAAAAAAAGTTTAAAGGCTACTATTTGACGACCTCGTGCTCTTTTTTAAACTTGCATATTTCTTCTCTGATGCATGCCGATAACTTCAATAACATTTGCATTTCTTCATTTTCAAAGCTGCCAAGAATTTAGTTAATTAATTACTGTTAATTACAGATGATCTGAAGGTAAATCTATACAGATAAGCTCCCTATTAGGCTTAAAATTTTAAGGAAAATGTTAGTTTGATGGAAAAAAAATATAAAAACGAAATTTTTAATTTTAAAAAACATTATTGAAATAAAGATCATATGGTCATAAAAAAGATAATTAGCGTTTTTATAAAAACCTTTAATATCTAATAAGTAATAGTTAATGTTTATACAAAAACTAGTTCAATTGAACAAAAGAAATATTTTTTATTAGAACTATAGATTTCTATATATTATATCGCATTCACACACACCTCAATTAAAGTAAAACGTGCGAACTATTTATGAACACTATACTCAAAATGTTTTAAATATTCTAAGTATTTGAATTAAAAACATTTGTTGTTTTATATTACAAATCAAATAATCATATTTCTGCACCTTAAAAATTTCTATAATTAAAGTTCAACTGTTTGTTTATATAAAATTTCATATATATTGACAATGTAGAAAAGTTTTGCAGGCCATAGTGCTGTACGAACTTTAGTAAATAAAATTATATGAACGTTACTTAAACATACATAAAATGAAGTATGGAGTAAGAGTATGTGTTGAAAACAACTATTTGTAAACCTATAAACATAAACATAAATTGACAGTGAAACCAAAATCGGTTTTATCTTCATTTGGCTTTTTTCTTAATAAGTAATATAGTTATTGGAATATTGGCAATTCCAATTATGTAGATTATGTAAATCGAAACGATGTTCATTGAGACGACGTAAATCGAGATTTTTGCTAATCATACCTTTGTATTTAAGAAATTGAAGAATACACATTTATAAACTTTTAATATAATTGTTTTAACATGCTACTCTTAAAAATGTTCAGTTTGGTCTATAATTTAAGCATAAATCGACTTACAAACGCACAATGGCTACAGATTATTAAATTTTATAAAAAATATTTATAATCTGTTAAGAAAGAGCATCGTGTATATCTTCCATTTTATGGTCAGTTTGGACGATATTTTGAGGCGACTATTCGGAATCTTGTGACTAAATTCCGCATCAAATTGACAATACTGGACACTATATCACCAACATGTAAATGTAGAGTGCGAACAGAGGAAAATATCGCAGCTATATCCGCCGGTATTGTTGGTGACCGTGAATTATCTTTTTAGCGCCGTTCGCAGCGATTCGTCCTCTCTTATTTTACTACATGGAAATTTTTGCAGAAGGATTTGAGTGTAAAACCTTTTAAAATATGAATTGAAGTCACACGATTTACCACAACGGTCAACTTTTAGTTAATATACCTTGACACAGTTAGATGGAAATCCACTTTTTTAACGGAAAATAGTGTTCAGTGGCGAAGCTCATATTTGGTTGAATGGAACTGTTACGGTTTGGTATAAATTATGGGACGTTAGCATCATAGGACCGTACATTTTTTACGTGCTTGACTGGTATGTGGTTTCAACAAGACGTTGACACAGCAGGCAAAACAATTAATTAATTAATTGAGTGCAGAGTTCAGTGAGGATCCGCTCAATTGACCACCTAGATCGTGCAATTTAACGCCCTTCGACTGTTTTTGGTGGGGCTATGTTAAGGCTCACATAAGCCCAACACAGCGGTTGATGCACGGTAAACTAATGTCGAAGAATTTATTTATAAAATATGATAAGATATAGTATGAACAATTTGAGGAATATCCGCGGTAAATATTTACATGAAATCATCTTTAAACATTGAATTACATTGATCGTTCTATATTGCCAAATTAAGATGTCATACATTTCTCAAAATTTTGTGTATTTTTTAACCAATTCCGAAAGCTCTTAAAAATCCCTCCTTAAATGCAAACAACACAACCAACTTTTTTCTTCACTTTAAATTAACATTATACAAAGAATCAAAATTTTTAGAAATTTAAATAAAATATTTCAAACATAGACAGCTTTTTACTGAGCCTGCCCTAATGTGTATATTATATACATATATGTATGTCTAAAAATAGGAAAATTTATATGACAATAATTATGATCATCACCATCATCATCACACTTATCAAATACCAGCACTTTGATAACGATTTATATCACACACTTTCATAAAATGTCATCCATTTCTGTACCACTTTACAAACATAACGCAATAAATTCAATACATTTGACAATTCATTGTTATTTTGACACACAAAACCGGCAGCAACAATAAAATGTGCTAAAAATAAACTAGAGAAAGTGTTTCCCAGGAAAAAACACACACACACACACACCGAGACACTTGGTTATAAATTAAACATTGACTGCATTATGATGCAAGCTATATTTTTGTGTAATAAAAGTTTTTCCATGGTTTATAACCATAATTTGTGTTGCACAAAAAAAGGTTGCTGAAAAAAAGAGATGCGTTCAAGAAATTTTGTTTTAGAAATGTGCCAAAAAAAAAAAAAAGCTTTATATGTAGCTGTAGTATTGCTTTCAAAATTGGTGCCAGTCTTAGAAATTCTGTCTGTCTAAATCAGATTTTATGGCCCTCTACTTAAAACTGTTTCAATACTGTGGCATACTATAGCATACTTTTGGGCATTGTGTGTGTGTTTTTGCATAATAACGGTTTAAATTCGCTATCCCTTGGTGACTTACTATATCATACACTTAGGCTTTGTATTTTGTTTTTTCTTCATATTGATTTATTTGGTAACAACTTTAAAACTTTTATAGAATTTTTGCAAAATAAGAAAAAAAAAAGAAACATAATCTTAAATGGTTTCTCTTCATCTCTACCAACAAAAATGATTGCATGTTGTACAACAATCATACTTATTTATATACAAACAATCTCTGGTTATAAAACATTGTTCAAATAAAATCTGTACAGAGGTTTTTTAAAATTAATACGTACAAGATTTTTTTAAACCTGATTGCAACACCTTCATTATTTTCAGTGATTTGTTATATCAGTTGTAATATATTGAAATGAAACGAGTGTTGAGCAATGAAACTTTGAAATCAAAAGAAAAACTTGCAAATATTTTTTAGAAAATCTGATACTAACAGGTTGAATGATTGTGGCAAAGTTAAGGTTTGTAAAAAGTACTGTAAATGATATTGTAAAACCATGCCATCAAACAGTAAGCAAAGATGGTAAGCTAAAAGTAAGAAAAATTGTTATTAAAAGAAACCAGGAAACTTGTCTAGAAAACAATACGTTCAATAAAACAAAATTCCAGACGCACAAAAAACTACAACAAAAGCTCAGCTTTTCCAAACAACAATATAATTTATTATTCAAATTGTAGAGAAAGTGAAAATTGTTGTTTCTTTAAAACAAAGTTTTAACAAAAGTTTTAAAAACTGTCTTATTGCATTTACTGGGACAACAGGGCGATGCATATTCAAAATATAAATATGCAAAAAGTGACAAATATCGTAATAAGGCAATGGTTTGGCCAGCAATTTGCAGTTGTGGCTTAAAGCTGGCCACTTTTCAGAAGAATGGCTTGTTAATACGGTTTGCTATTATACGTCGCCAATCTTCAGCAAAGTTTTGGCTTGATTTAGAAACCTGTTATTATTCAAAAGCTGCAATGGTTTGGCCGATTGAACAATGTTGTGCTATTGCCAAAGGAAAGTTATAGTGATGTTAAAAATATGTTGGCAATTTCAAATAGGTAAGCAACACCAATGGTTTATAATATTGTGTAACAACTAATATAATCCATGAAAACAAAAACACGTACTTTTATAAGAATAAATAAATTTTCTCTTTTAGCTTTTTGTGCGTTTAATCACTTTTTATGTTATCTAAATATTAACGGTTTTTGTGTGAACAATATTTTGCCATTGCAAAAATACATTTTGTATAAATTGTTACATTTAATGTAGTCTTTTGTTTTTATTTTTATTTTTTGCTATTCTTGTTGTTGTTATTTTGTATTTTCTGTTGTTAGTGCAGTTGTAGTTGTTTTTTTTTTCTTTTGGTTTTCCTTTTCATTTCCATGTATTATTTATTGTATTTACTTTGCAAGGCATTCATTTATCTTTTGTTTTTATTTGTGGTTTACCGCATTTCACTAGAGTTTTTGTTGTTATATGTTTTTCTGTGGTCTTTTTGTATTTTATTGCATTTGTTGTTTTTTAGTTTTTCTAGTCTCTAACGTGACCAAAATCAACTGGCAAGTAGAAAAAAAAACAGAAACAGAAACTATGCCAGGGGTATGTGCTACTAAATCTTATTTTGTTAAATTTTTTTTTTCACTACTTTCAGCTACAATTTCTGTGTTGAAGGTAAACATTTTATAATATTAGAAAAAAAAACCAATTACATAGAAATGAAGAAAAAAAGTGGGCATGAGAATCGAAGAATTTGTTTTATAGAAATGGGAGGGTTGCTTTTTAATTTTAAAATAAATAAATGTAAGAAAATATATTGCAAACAATTGTATGTTTTTATAGAATTTTAACCTTTTCACCATCAGCCAACTTTAAACTGGTAGCTTGATTATCTCGTCTATTTTCATTAAAAAAGAAAATTGTTTAAACAATTCCAAAATTCTTTCATTTTAAATTTTTATTACATAATTTTCAATATAAAAATTTTTATTCCCTCACCATCTCCATATTTATCTGTCAACCTACCTATTTTGTGCGTTTTATTGCCATTTATTTGTTAGTCAAAGCCTTACAATTTTTTTATTTATTTTATTTTTTATTTAAGTTGGCAGTGACACACATTTTGCATGAAGAACAGAAATAGTAAGATGTATAAAAAATAAAAGAATCTAAATAAAAAAGTATGGATTGCATTTAAGTGGTTACAATTAAGTTAAAGAAAGTAAACGATTATTGTTTTTAGAATTGAGAGCAATTTTATAAACGACGGAGTGTTCTAATATTTCACCGAGTATCACCCAAAAACTGTTTAATTTGCCTTAAATCTGCTATAGATAATAAAGGTTATCGCATTAAATGTTAAATCGTATAATTGCCATCGTCTTAATTAATAAAATAAGCTGTGACCTGAAAAAAAAGCATTGTTTGTTTTTGTTAGTTTGAATATATTACGAGGGCTGTTCGTAAATTTCTTAGCCTAGAATAGAAATCGCGGTATAAACAGAAAAAAGTAAAGTGGTTTTAAAACTTCCATCTGTTACATGAACACATGTTAAATTTCTTTTCGATCTGACAACTTCTTCATACAGAAACAGGTGTTCAAAAAAGACGCATCCGCGATTTTTTTTACAATGGAAAAGTTATAAATTCGTGGTGCAATTAAATATTTAAATAAAAAACGGTTTATCGGAACACGAAATTTTTTATAATATGGTGAATGTGTTAGGTGAAAGTGCTCCTTGGGTTGCTGAATTTAAACGTGGTCGTACAAGCAATGAGATGAACCACGTAGTGGACGTCCAAAAACAGCAGCAACAACAACAGAAATTGTAGCCAAAGTACATGATATAGTATTAAATGATCGACGAATAAAAGTGTCCATTTCATTTTGCAAGAAGAACTACAGATGAAAAAGATTTCTGCAAGATGGCTGCCGCATTTATCAACAGTCGGCCAAAAATGCATAAGAATGAAAATTTCTCAAGCTTGTTTGGATCGTTTTAAGAAAAAGAAAATGAATTTTAAGCGTCGTTTCATAACTGTGGATCAGAGATGGATCCACCACTGTACTCCAGAAACAAAAGAATAACACAAGCAATGAACTGCAGCAGGAAGAAGTGCTCAAAAGAAGGCAAAAACAATTCAATCGGCTGGTTAGATTATGGCAACGGTTTTTTGAGCCTTTAAAAGTATTTTATTGCTTGGCTATCTGCAAATGGGTAAAATAATAAATTCAGAGTACTATCGCAACATTTTGGATCAATTAAATGTAAAAATTCGACAAAAACGTCCTGGCACGACAACATAGCAGCTCACAGGAGTGTTTTAGCAATGGCTAAAATAACGAATTAAACTACAAGTTGCTTGACCACCCACATTATTCTCCTGATTTTGTGACTTTTGCCAGTTCCGAAATCAAAAAAAAAAATCGAGCTGGCAAACGTTTAGCCTCAAATGAAGATGCAATTACAGTTGTAATTCTATTTTGTAGGCCTTGAGGAAAACTAGTCTAAGGAATAGAATTGCTAGCTAAGCGTTAGACTAAGTGTATTGAGAATTTTGTAAAAAATTTTTTTATTCTTCTACTGAGAAGCTTGTACTGTCGCGGAGAGTTTAGCTCATAATTATGTGTCCATTTATTTATTTCAAATGAAACTGTTTGAATTCTTAAGATCAAAATTCGATGCAATCGACAAAGTAACGTTTTTCTCAGACGGCGCGGCTTCTCAGTATAAGAATAAAAAAAATTTTTACAATCTTTGCATAATTGAAGAAGAACAAAACTGCAAGGTCGAGTGGCACTTTTTCGCGACATCCCACGGTAAGGGCCCATGCGATGCGTTAGGGGGAACCCTAAAACGCATGGCGACTAAGGCAAGTTTGCAAAGGCCATATACTGACCAGATCTTAAATGTACAACATTTGTTTTCGTGGATTCAAAGCAAGGAAATTGCCATTAACACAGTTTTATGCACTCAAAGAGAACACGATGCCATGGAGCGACGAATTCAAAACAGATATAATAATGTCAAAACTATAACTGGAACGCAAAAGTTTCATTGCTTCATACCAAATACTTCTGATATGTCAATTAATGTAAAGCGGAACTCTTCGTCTGCTGACGTGCTAAATTTAAAGTTACTTTAATTTTATAATAATGCCAAGACAATTGAAATTTTTAATAAATATTGTAATTAAGTATAAGCAGCAAAATAAGGAAGATTTTTTCTTCATAAATGTATTTTTAACTGTAAAATAATTTTTAAAATGTATTTTTAACAAGGTGGTCTCTTAAATGCTATTCTCCTGTCCAAACAAGGAGTCGGGGCCCATTTTTTTATTGCTAATTTTTAAAGCAAAAATTATGAGGAATCCAAAAACAAAAATTAGCCGGAAAATTTAGGAGCTTCTGTGGAAAATCGAAACATTTAATTTTCATGGGAAAATTTAAAGGTAAATTTCTAAGAAAAATTAGGAAAATTTTATTTTTCAATTAAAGCCTGATTCAATACCTTTCCAACGAGCTATCACTCGTTGCGATCGCTTTAGTAGTTTTTTTTTAAAACAACTTTCAATGAGGTCCCTTATGAAGAATTCTTCAATTTTGTCAGTGACAGTGGTGTACACCACCACTAAACCAGTCACTATATAAAAAAAAAAAAATATGTAGGTACATTATTTTTTGCTGGGCAATCGATTGAGACTATTTATTTTAAAATCGGAGAGGGGTCGTCCAAAAGGTGATCGCTTTCATATGGAATTGCTCTATAATATTTTTTCTTCTAAATGACATTAATTTCTGTTTTAAGTTCCTGTTAGTATAATTTTTGTGAAGCTAATTAGCTGTGAGACACTGTGCAAATGAGTATTGTCACGTAGATGGTTGCGTTTTATTTCAACGAGCTAGAGTATGCAAACTTTACAGAATATATGTATAAAATTAAACACATTAGGTTTGTAAGGCTATTTGTGCCTAGAGTACGATAGCAGGGGATAACTCATGTTTCTACAACAATAATTTGTCTCCTTGTTAACATGTTTCTTCTTGTCTGAGCATGCACGATCTTACAAGAAAAATGCTGTAAATATAGCATCCATAGGAATCTCAATATCCCCACTATTAAAGAGAAGCTTAAGAGAGCTAGCAGTAATTATATACAGAAACTTTCAACTCACCCCAATCCTCAAGAGATCTGCTATCATTTGAGGTTCATAGAAGTCTTAAGAGAAGAGAAACCGCTGATTTAAATATATACATTTTTTTTTATTGTATGACTCCTGATAGTTATGCCTGCACTGGCAGAAGCAATTTTGTTATTCTTAGGTTAAGTTTTTAATACTTTTGTAAATTATTTTAAGGAAGAATTGATAAATAAATACATATTAAAAAATATTTCAAGGTTAACCTAATTATATCAGTATCTAGTCTGTATTCGGAGAGAAGAATTTATATTGTTTATTTAGCCAAAAATTAAATTTTAAATAATGAACAAGACACATGTCCATGATAATAATGATGATAATGAAAACGATTATGTAATAATAATGAAAACGATTATGTTAAAAATAATTTCTGTTTAGGAAATACTCAAATACTGAACATGGTTATCAATATTAAGCAGAAATGATTTCTAATGATGTAAAGCTGTTAAATCATTAGAAAGAGTTGAAAAGAGTTAAATATCTTTCTTTCTAAGAACTATATAACTGTTTTTATAGGTCTATCGCATCAGTACCAGTTTATATTAATATATGTATATTGTATAATCCATGGTGTAACTATACAAGGTGAGTGCAGTAGCACAGCTGACTGACTTTTACTTATGTCAAAAGTAATACTTTTTCAAGTGTTTCTGACAGTAATACATTATTTTACACAAACAAAATGCCTGTTTAAGAATGTTATTTTTTTCAAGCTAAAATGGCCTAAATTTATTCAATGTAAATAAAAATCCAATTTTTAATTACAATATTTTCCCGACGTTTCGTCGATTGTTTGTCGACTTTTTCAAGGGATTGTCTATTTAAAAATTATAAAACAATAAAATAAATACAATAATCTAATACATAAACAATATAGACTTACAATATTGAATCTTTTTTAACACATTAAGAAGTCCTAGATGTATCCAGGAGTATATGTAAAATAATTTTAATACTTAATATTTAAACTTTCAATGTATAACAGATCAAGTGATAGCAACCATATAACTCGCATTTATGTTGTTCGTGTCTTCTTTCAAATTCATTGTTCTCTTAATTTGTTGTTGTATTCTAAGGCTCTCAATTGTGTATCTCTTACTATCTTTGTTTTCTATATCTAGAATTTGTTTGTTGTTTCTGTATTGTGTTGTATTTGTTGCCGATTTGCACTCACCTTGTATAGTTACACCATGGTATAATCTATACATACTACAAAATCAGAACAGAAACATTACATTAAACAATACTTAAAGGCAAAATCTCTTACTCATCTCAACGTGCCGTGGTCTGAACAGACCAATAGGTCAACTCAAATAAAATTTAAATAAAACTTGTCACGTGACTAATTATAAAATAAAGAGTGATCCATTTCGAGGTTCCCTACTTTTTTAAAGAAAAAAAACACAGAAAATGCAAATTTAATTGGGAATGTTTATTACCATTATCATTGCACGATAATGATCGCCTTTAACGGTTACATTCGCACCGGCATCATGTTTAGAGATATATGGCCTACTATAATATCTCTTGCCAAGATAAACTCAGTCCGCCAGGATATAAACACAATTCCTTTCTTCTTCCTCTCTTTTTATTAAATTAATTTCTTTAATTTTAAAATCTACACATACTTCAGGATCTTACGGAATATTCTAGATTTAAACAGCAATTACACTTTTAATTTGAACGCGACGTTATACATAGTAATGGGTTCGTTACAGACTGTCTCAAAATTTGGAAATCTGGGACATTTATTGCAATGAATTAAGAGAAGGTTAGTGTCCTTGTGCACTACCACTAAAGTGTCTGGGTACTATGGCTGTATCATACCAGTAGTATCCTTCTACACTACTACTTGAATTGGACCTATTTGTGTTTGTCTGTAGTTAGTAGTAAAGCTGACACGAGCACAGTCTAGGTACAACTGAAGTTGTAGTCATCAGCATTTCATTGACCAACTGATCTTCATAGCGTAGTAGTGTACATCGTTACCAATACTATGTATGCAATTACTTATTAAGGTATGCGTGAGTGTTAATTGCTGTTAAGTTCTCTTATACTTATAACTAACATACTCTGGTACTTTTATTTAACATATCTTTAGCTAAAATACTTTTAACTAGCCTAAACTTTATGTTGTAATATCCAACATACTAAAGACAAATTATTAATTCAATAAGGTAATAAATGCAATTCATAAAGGCAAACATAAAATATATGTATAAACTCTGTAATAATTATATATACATATGTAACGAAACTTCGTTACACTACAAACCACACCACGTACTGGACGTGGTCTTTTCGGTCGAATATCATCCAATAATGAATGCTGTGTCTCAAAATGGTGTTGCGAATACTACGCACAGTAGGCCGATAATGTTGACCATAGGTTGAGCACGAAACACATTCCTCACAGTACGTGAATTTTCGTAATAAAGTTGAAGGATTTGTAAACACTGTTCAGGCGTAAGTAACATGACAGCGTGACACGACTCACACGTGATCTGTCAAAAAAAGACTATTGAAAAAAGTAACTATACTTAAATCACCCTGTACTATGAACCGCTTATGGCTAAATTCACAGTCTTTAGTTAGCTAAAGACAAAGGCTTAACTAATGATTCTTTATTCGCAATGCTTAGTTTGCCATAAGAATACCAAATAATAGTTAAACAATAGTTAGTATTTTAGTTTACCAATGATTAACTAATGACCAAAAATTCGGCCATTAGAGATTCAAGAATTTATATGAGGGCATGAGGGGTTAAACTGTCACTTTTTAGGCACTCTGTGACAGGTCACGATCATATATGTATATGATTGACTAACACTATGAAAGAAAATTACGTATGAAATTAATAAATTAATTTAAATTAATAAATTGAACTCTTCCGTATAGAAATCACACAAATTTAACTTATGATTTCAGATTAAGAAAAGAAATCGCACATAATTAAACCATTCAAAAGTGGCTTCAATTATATTACAACTGATTGAGTGTAAGATTAGTCGAAGTTTTTAAATCAAATATGCCGCAGCTGTTAAATGTACATTAAATGGGTTACAATGGCGCAAACAATGAAGGAATAAGAAAGAAAATAAAAAAACAAATGTTTACATAGATATACACATACACACACAAACACACACACGCAACACACATACAGACAATAAATACATACACACATTTTCACAATTATTGCTTTACAATTCATATACATATGATGTACATACATTCGCACACAAATACTCACGCGTTTATCAAACATTCATTTGGTTTCATTTTCAATATTTTCACAAACAGACGTTTATTTCAATATTTTTTTTTTACATTTTTTTTATTTTACACACATACATACTTACATACAAGTAGAGAGTATTACTCAATAAAAAAATTGTGTTTTTTTTTATTTTATTTTGATTTTTGCTTTTCTCTATTGTATAATATTTACAAATCATATTTATAAGTATTGAAAAAAAAATATGAAAATAAATAAAAATGATAAAAACAAATAAAAACAAAACAAATATTTTTTGCAAAAGAAAAATTCTGCAATTTTTATACTATTTTGCAATATTTTTTAAGTGTTTTGAATTGCGGAAAAAACTATAGAAAAAATAAATAAAACGAAAACGTAGCGAAAATATATTTGCCTATCTGTTAAAACATTGTAGAAACTTAGTACACTGAGGTAAAAGATTTTTGTTTAAATTATTTTTTAGCAGCTCGTTAAGAAAAAAATTAAATCAATTTTTTTTTAATTTTATTTCATATTTTTATAAATATTTTTTATTTTATTTTTTTAATATTAGATTGTGATAATCCATTTATGTTTTAAACAAATATAATTCCTTCACTTTAATTATAAGATTTATATCTTGTTGTGTAGGATAAGCAAATTCATAAATAAATAAAATAAATAAATTAAGGCAGGTTCTCTAAACAAAACAAAAAAGTCATTGCATACTTTTAAACCTCTTATAAAAATCCACTTTTTTTGGACTAATTGTTTCCCGATATTCCATCCATCTGTTCTGCAGAATTATTAAAAATCCCCTTAACTTTCCTTTAACAATAGCAAAATATAATTCACTTAACTATAGTTGGTGATAATTAAGGGCTTCGTATATATATTTCTATTACGTCGACCTGATTTTTTGCAGCTGCATTATAATGAGGAGTAGTGACGTCTAATAAGAGACAGAAAACGCTTTTGCAAGCATTTCTTTCAAATAAAAAAGCAGAACACGTTATAAACGAAATATTGCTAAAATATTGCTTTTTTACCAAATGTTTTAATTTTTATATTTAATTTTATTCTGGATCGGCATCGCCTAGTTTAGCTGAAGCATAAATCAATAACCCCATGTCTTGTTAAGCCGTCGTTTTGTTCGCAGAAGAACAAAACGTTGTTGGCAGGCTACGAACAAAAACAAAACATCCACGAGAGTTGTCCAAACGAGAAAAGAAATACTGACAAGAAATTGTTGGTTGTGTGAACAAATTAATGATCTGTCAATAGTCGTAAAATTTTATTAACTCTGTCATAAATAATGCGTAGCAACATCATTACTGTATAGATTAGATAGCCAGTAATCACAAGTACTCTTGTTGTGCACAGTGGGGCAGAATTTTGTTTTTTTTTTTTTTTTTTTGAAAATATGGCATTTTAAAACGGCTGGTCAAATCATAACATTTTGCATAGACATATCTAAGGAGTTTCTAAGTTGAAGTTTTGAAGATGCAACCAACAAACCCGCCAGGGACAGGGTGGTTGGGGCTCAGAATACGCAACCTTTGGCATGCAATTTGATAAAACGCGTGTAATTTTATTTATACGATTTCAAAGATCTCGGCTAGATCTTTAAAAAACATGTTCTTTATCTCTTATGGTTTTCGAGTTATTCACATTTGAAAATTTAAAATTTAATTTTGCAAAACCCTGGTCTATTGATCTTACAATTATTTTTTTTTTAATTAGTGCTCACGTCTTTTTTGTCAAATATTTGCCATGTGTGGCCCTACCTATGAAAAGAAAAAAAACATAAAAATGACACAAGAGCTTTATATAGATTAGTTTTGAAGCTTTAAAGAATTTAAATTCATCGTTCAATTAAATATTAAATATGAAAGGCAGAACAATTTTTAAGAGAATTTAACTACTGTCTTTTTATATATGAAAATAATGGACCTCAAATTAACAAGCACAACCAAAATAATAGTTAAAATTGGTTATAATTATTATTATTTTTTATTCGAACTGTTAATTTTAAATATTTGATATTTATTTAGTCGGGCTCGAGTTCATTAAATTTAATTTTCATTAAATTATTTTTACTGAAGGAATTGTTTTACAACATGAAATTTCTATTAAAATTTTATTGATAATTTTTCTGGCTGAGAGATTTCATGTTGTAAAACAATTCCTTCAGTAAAAATAATTTAATGCAAATTAAATTTAATGAACTCGAGCCAGACGAAATAAATATCAAAGATTGGTTATAATTGGTAAAAAATCAACTGGGACTTGGGATTTTTTTTATTAAAGAATGCTTTTAGAAATATTTAATTAGATGTCATCACTTTTCAGTAATGTTTTAGTCGATTTTATTTTCCATGATTATTAAAAATCTGCAATAAATAGTCTAATTGTCCGTAACTTCGGGCTATTGTGTAAACCATGGCGCTTTTGTCAAAGGATCGTTAAAATGTTTTTAAAGTTTGCAGCTCAAATGGATCGAAATATTGTGCAACAAAACTAAAACACGGATTTTTAATAGAGGAAATGAGTTAATCTATACAGTTTTACATAAATACTAATTAATGAGTATTAATTTGTGGTTAAAATGTATTGTAAAAAAAATATGGAAACAGTAAAGGTGAATTCACCCATTGGTCCAAACAAAATATTTATTCGGACAAAGTTTTTTTATAAGAAGTTTGACGCCTCTCTTTTTAACAGAGAGAAAATATTTTGACTAACAACTCTCAGCTTGAATTGGTTTAATTTTATATTTTGTCTGGAAAAAATGAAGCGAATTGCCAAATAGGTTACATTTTTTCATACTAATAATATTTTTTTTTTTTAATAAATTAATATTTGTTTTCTGACCCTTGAAAAAAACAAAGCAAAATAATTTTTGTTTGGAACTAATGGGTGAATCCACTCGAATGCCAACGGATTTTACAGTGTTTTAGTATATAGATAATCTAGAAAATTTTGAATAGTGGATTGAGTAGTGTTTATTGACATTCGATTTTGTCTGCATGAAAGACTTTTTCGGGAAGTTTATTGCACATAAGAAAGAATTTCGCTTTCAATTTTATGTGAGCGATCCAATATATTCCTATATTCGAATGTACACACAGAGAAAATATAATTGTGCATGTTTACCACAAAAATATCAAAATTTTTATAAGTGTTTCAACAATGTTATGGTCACTGTCATTATTTATATGATTGCAGTAACCATAATATGGTTAAGTTACGATTTAGATGATTACAAAAATCTTATACACGATTGCAGTAACTATGTATATATTTGTTGCAATTATGTTTATGATGAATCCATTTATCATAATTTGTTGCTCTTTGATTATGATAGAGAACAAAATAATATGGTCTAATCTTTCATCATAAAACAGATCACAATAAACATTACACAATTGCTACAATCATATATATGATTGTTATAATCATGTGTATGGTAACTTAACCATATCATGGTTGAAGAAATCATATAAATAAATACAGTGACCATAATATTTTAAAAAAATATTTAAAATTTTGAAATAGTTGTAAGAAACATGCACAACTATATGTTTTTTTCTGCGTGTACACAAAAACAATTTCAAATGAACATTCTGTTTTACTAAACTTAAATTACAGTTTGAGAACACATTGATGTTCACTCAACGATGACTCACAATGAACTAACTAACTCGAGTGGTCCTGTTAGTCTATTTATACACAAATCGTCATTGCTGGATGGTTCGGAGCTAAGATACTAGAATTTTCTAATCTAGGTTGTTAAGCCAAATCTATTCAGACTTAATGTTGCCATAGTGCTCAACTATGTTTATAATAGGGTGTTATCAACAATGTTTGTTAATAGAAACTTCTACTAATGCAAATGTTGATAAACATGTTGTGTGTTGATATCACCTGTTAAATGTTTAAATTGAAATAAAATTTCGTAACAATGTAAATAAATGTTAACTTCTTAATCTTTTCTCTCAGTGAACTAAGTGCATGTTTATTTAGATACATAAATATAAATGTATATACTAGTTAGTATTTATATTTATTGATTGATTGATTGATATATTGTTTTACTTTGTATATTTATTTAGTTTGAAGGAAACTGTATGACTTGACATACCTTCAAATTTTAATCCAGTGCTTTATATGATACAATTTTGTTCTTGTTGTAGTTGTTGCAGTTGTTGTTGTTCTTTGATAGATGATTTTTTCTTCATTTAGTATAAAAAATGTTAAATAATAATGTTGCAATTTCAGTTATTTTTACACTCATGTCATGTTGCTTCATTTTAGCTCATTTCACTTTGTTTTGTTTTATATAAATACATTTTGCTATTAAATTAACAGATTATTTTTGAAGTCTTTTTTTTAAATTATTGATTAAGTTTATTTAACTAACATTGTTTTTAATAAAAAGAATAATATTTGTGCTTTATTGGTTTTCATTGTTAAAATATTTATTAAATTTTTATTTCATTTATTGCATACATATGTATGTATATATTTAGTTGTGTTATTTGTTTATAAATATTTATTAATTTTTGTTACTTTTTTTAAATTTCATTTGTAGTTTTGTGTCCATTTTGCAGGTTTAATTATAATATCCATTCACTAATTGTAGCACACTGCGTATGAGTATTGAGAAATATTTTTGTAATAATTAACTATATGTCAAACTTATGGTTTATATGAGAAGAAAATCAATCAGGATGGTTTTAACTGCTATTGTAGAGATCTACGGAAGAAACCACGATATTTCACAAAATTTCGGAGGCTTTTTGTGACTTTTTGTTTGATTTGACGCTTCTAAGCATCAAAATAAAATTACTAGATGAGAAATTCGTTCAATTTTTAGAACAATGATGAAATAATAATGAAAAATAATTGATTTTTTAACAAGACAACGCAGCCATACATGGTCATCCGTCGAATGGAAGGATGGTTGTCTTCGATTAATGTACTTGACTGGCCCGCATATATAGTTATATGGAATGAATCCTATAATAATAATAATTAATTTATTATTTTTCGGAGGAATCTGCCTAATGAGCTGATTCCTCCCATCTCATCATTACACATTGCAACTTGAGTACTTTAACAAATATATACAGCCAACGAGCAGATTCAACATGCACCTATAAGTTGTATAGCCAAAAAGAAGCTGTTATAGATGTCTGAAGATATAAGAATAAACCTGGTCAATACTACGCCTGGTCGAATTTTTTAGTCTAGCATCTATAATAGCTTCTTTTAGGATAAATATTAAAATATTTATAACTTAAAAAAGTTAAGGCAAAAAGAAATACAGCGATCTACATATTTTGCAAACTAATCACATTATCGGCTGGATGGTGACACAAATCACACTTCGAAAATCGTGAAAGAATGACTTAGCGAGCAGAATTTTCTTTTGATGCAGTTGTCAGCAAAATTACCTGACCTCAATCCCATTGAGAATTTTGGGTATTTCGTGAAGAGACAGCTGGACAATATCGATTAACTCTAGTCCATTTGCATGAGCTTTGGCAACGGGTTCATTGCGAATGAGAGAGTATTCCAAATTAATAAATTAAAAAATTGTTGGAAATTATGCCAAAACCTTTAAAAAGTGTTTTATGAAATAACAGGCTTTGTACTAAATACAATATATACAAACTTTAGGGAATGATAGCTACTAAAATTTTTGCATGGTGCAAAATACAGTACATGCGAGTTGCTTTAGTTCGGTTGGTATTTTTTTTTCTCAAAAATTAATATATTTTAGTTTAGATTTATAAATTATTTTTTTTTAAATTGTATATTCTCAAATAAATGTTAAAAAACATTTTCTAATTGTCTCATATTTTCATTTGTTTTATTTTTATGCAATAACAAGTGCACAAAGTACTAACATATACACATTTCTGCTCTCGACTGTAGTTGAAAAAACATATCAAGTGTTTTTAAGTCTTATAATTTCTTTGCGACATTTTATGGAAAATATGGTTTTTAATATGTTGGCAGTTTTATAAAAATTGTTTAAAAACTTTTCTTTTTTAATCTTTATTTATAAATTCTGTCGTAATCAAAATGGAAGCGTTTTGCTAAATTGTTACTAAGAATGTCAAATAATAATCATCATAAATGTTGTTAAATAATATCTTTTACTACTTCTAATAGCCATAAAAACTTCCTTCAATATTATATTTCACAATAAATTTTCATAAAATTATAGGTTTGATTAAAAATATATAATGAATGCCCCTATTGCTCACCAAAATTATGAGGCTCTAATTTAGGTAGTACGGATTTAGATAGCTAAGAGCTAAAATAACAAAACATTTTTGACAGTGCAGTTCAAACTTTATTACTTAAGATTGTTTTATCGAAAATGAGTGTTTAAAATTATATAAATAAAGTTTGTAGATTTGATTAACCCTTACGTGTGCGGCAAAAAAAACACCTTCTAATGTGCTGCAAGGTATCTGGGTACCTATATGAGAGTTAAGTAGAGAAAAAGCATTTTCGCACTAAATACATTGTTGGAACGTAGACAAGAGATATTTTATATCATTTTTCTTAACGCCTTAAGGTTTGCAAGCTACTAACAACTTCAAATAATATACTTGCAGTGACAGCTTTGTCATATAAAACACGTAAAGGTACCCGGGTACCTTGATGCGCATTAAAGGGAGTTAAAAGCAAATTGGTCTCTCAGGCAAATTACAAAAAAAAAAGTCAAGGCTGCAAAAAAACTAAATTATTTGAAAGTTGACCCCAAAATCCACACGTCAACTTTCGCAAACGATACAGCCTTTATCAGCGTTCATAAGGACCACCAAGTAGCATCACAGAATTTGCAGAATTATGTTTATAAACTAGAGAATTGGCTAGAGCTTTGGAAAATCAGGGTTAATGAACAGAAATGTATTCATATCACTTTCACATTGCGAAAAGAAACTTGCTCGTTCATCAAAATAAATAATCAAATTATTCCTCAACATAATGAAGTCAAATACCTCGGCATTCACCTCGACCGCCGTTTAACTTGGAAGTCTCATATTGAAGCGAAACTTACACAGATGAGATTAAAAGCAGTGCAACTTAATTGGCTAATTGGCAGAAATTCTTCACTAAAGTTGGACTGCAAACTATTGTTGTACAATGCAATTCTAAAGCCAATCTGGTGCTATGGAATTCAATTATGGGGTACTGCCTCAGCATCAAACATTGAAAAAATTCAAAGGGGTCAAAATAAAATTCTACGTATAATTACTGCAGCTCCATGGTACGTTAAAAATTCTCGAATTCACAAAGATCTAGGCATTCCTTTGGTGAAAGTCGAATTTACAAAATATGCCTCAAAATATGTCAGCAAACTTGAACACCATCCAAACCCACTTGCACGAGACATTCTTAACTTTAGTGGCCATAATCGGTTGAGAAGGAGGGATACCCTTGCATTAACTCAAGCGCAAAATAGATGACTGGATCAGTTGATGTGAAATTTTTTTAGTATCATAAAATTTTTGTCTAGCACTGGCTGGGCTTATTATTTTCTTTTTAGTATTAAGATTTGAATACTTATTGTCATTTCATTATATGAAGATTCAAGAAATAAATAAAGGCTATAAAAAAAAAAAAAAAAAAAAAAAATTTGAAAGTTAGTAGTTCTCAAATACAAAATATACAAGTTATCAATTTCAATGAAAAAACTTTGACTAAAAACGCCAAAGGTACCTTGGTGCACACATAAGTGTTAAGCAAGTTTATTGCTGCAACATTTTAGTATTGATTATAAAATAGTGCTAAAACTAGCAAAATGTACAGAGTAATAGGTACCATTGATATATATACAAGTAATTGTACCACTGGTTGTATGAGCAATATTTAATATTTAGTAGCTAATAATTATCAAACGCCAGGAAGTACATAGAAGGTACAATTAAATCTACCAAATAACCACTCGAGTACAGTCACTTACTTTAAGCTTCACTTTATTCAAATCGTTGTTGCGTTTTTTATAAAATAAATAATAATTAATTTTCGTTTAATTCGCAAATACATGAAGTGTATTTCTGCCTAAACATAGAAGGAGATACGGATATTGAAAGATGTTTTTATACATATAACCTTTAAGATGTTTCTGGCTTCATTAATATAAAACTTTGAGCAATTGAAACTGATTTGTCTTTAGAATTAAATAAAAATGTATGATTTATTTTGTACAGTTCAAAGTTATGGGCAATTACTTATACATCGGTATGTTTACTTAGATAAAGAAACTATAAAACTGTGAAACTCATACACTATTTAAAGAAAATCGTAATATTAAGAACAATTTGAATACTGGCAATTGGAATATTTTAGAAATAAAATGCAAATAATATTTTCTAATACTCAATCAAAACATAACTAAATTTTGTATAACATAAAGTATTATAGCATGTTTACACTCATTTAAAGAAATCATTTTACAACTTAAAAAAAAAATAAAAATTAAAAGAGTCGGAGAAATCATACAACTTCATACAAGTTTAGTATTCGGGTACCTAAATCACCATTTACTCATTCATTCTTTTGCAATTAAACTTATAATTTTTATAGAAATATATGACTACTGAAACTAAGACTGATGACTAAGACGTCAACAATTTTCAGTAAAGTTTTAGCCTGCTTTAGAGCTCTATAAGGTCTATTATGGAAATATATAGTATATTGTCTAATATTTTTTCAACATCAGCCAATTGAATAATATTTGTAATAACTATGTAGCGAAATATTGTGCAACAACGATCCACCAAAACCAAAAAAATAGGGATTTTTAAATAGTTACACGAATTTTTGTATATATATGTTAGCTTTTCTTACATAGTAATCAATATCAAGATGTGTTTTAAAAATAACATCTATTTTAGAACGGCCTTGTCTATCGAAAACGGCAGAAAATAATTAGGACTCTTAAGAATAATAATTGGTATATTAATCGTAATATCACATGTTTTTAGATGGATTTTTAATATCATATATTTATGGACTACATCAAAAAGCTACAAACCCACCCGAATCCGCTGGCTAGAATTCTGGCGCAGAGCCAGACGGAGTCGAGGCTTCGTAGAGCTTAACAGCCAATAAGAAATTAATGCTCTGTTAGAGAGTAATTAGATTTATTTTAGTTTTAAGATTTGAATACTTATTGTTAGGAAATAAGGCAAACTCAATGAATAATAAAAAGTTATAAAATATATATATATATATATTTATGTGACCGGATTTTATGTGAACAGTACTTATATACAGTTAAATTATAACATTACATTATTAATTTAAAAAACTTATGTTCAATTTGCTGATTTGTTTTCTAGGTGCAGTCGGAAACGAGTTATATTTCTCTTGTCTCGTTCGCGATCCTATATATTGATGGAAACAATTTTTGCACAAAAATACCTTAATTGCTGCAAATATCGTAAATTTGTATAAAGAAAACATATGCAGTTAAGATATCTTATTTTGTTCAGTTCAAAGGCATAGTGTAGCGTTCAGCACCATGGAAATATCCATTGCAGATTTTATTTCAGTCGTATATGAAAATTAAGAATATAACAATTTTTGTATGTTTTTAGAGGAATTGAAATTGATTGAGTTAATATAATTTTTAGTTGTTTAAAATACTTCTCAAAAAATACCTAAATACTTTTGTCTCAAAATACATTTCTTTTTAGACGGTAGTTTTTGCGGTAAACTAAAAAAATAAATCAACCAATTTGTACCTAGATTTACAGCAAATTCCTGTTTGATATGTATGTTAAATCGAAAAATTTGTGATTTTTTTAAACAAGTTTTAAGCGGTATTATGATATTAGGAGTTGTCTTTTATTAGAGTTTTTATTGGCAGGTGTTTCGGTTCTAAAAAGAATTCTAGTACAAAAAAATTTTTATTCTTGCTTTATTTGACTACATATAATTTAAAGCTAATATTATGTTGCAAAACCATTGGGGTTTCATTACCTTTTCAAGAAGAAAAGTTTAAATTTTGTAAAATTATTATTTTATCCTGCAATAACTTTCTTGCTGTAGCACTAATGGCTTTAGCAGGAACTGAAGTTTTATCTAATAGTGTTTTTAATAGAGATCAGTTTCGTTTTCATTAAGAATAACATCACAGGCTAAATTGTGATTATTTTAGAAGCTTTTTTTAATAAAGATAGCAAGTCCTTACTGGCAAAAAATTTACCCGTCAAAGCCTTTTTGTATTTCTATGGCTTTAATTTTAAAAACAATTCAACTAGTTAAAATGCTTTTTTTCTTTTAATTGATAAATTAATAATAGAATTCATTTTATATTATTCATTATTACTGAATATAAAATTGTTTAAACATCCATTATTTATAATTTAGCTAAAGTTCAACATTTTGCGGAAGTCTTTTCGGATTTGCGTTAAAGTATTTGTTATACAGCGATTAGCCTGTATTTATACTTCCAGTAATAGACAGACGATCATAAGACCTAAACAAATTTTATTGTTAGTTACAAATATGGGACTATAGGTTGTATGTTTAATTTTTAATTAATTTATATGTTGCAACAATCATAAATAATTTTTTTTATTACATTTTCTTAACATATGTATGTGTGTAAAAAAAACAAGAAAATCTTTGAGTAAAGCACTTCACTGGTTGTAGTAGAAAAACAAAATATTTCCTATCGTTTTGTTTAATACTCATACGCCAGAGGGCACTTGAAAAGCATATGCTACATTTTGTATTACGCCTAAAATTATGCTTGTAATTTATTTGTGTTTTTTCTTTTAATTTAATAATTTTATGATTTTCATTTTGTTGCTTTACTTTTACTTTCTATACTTTGTTATTATTGTTGGCGTTGTTGCCGTAGCCGTTGTTGTTGTTGTGTGTATATTTTTATATGTATTCTTTATTTATATATCTAGATGTATATATGTAAATAAAGAACTCTTTTTGTATATACATACTTGCTGATATACATATGTATTTAAGAATATTTATATGTATGTATATACATTTGCTTCTTTTACTTAAAATAGATTTCATTTCATTTTAGCACTCACATACACTCACACTCTTACACACCAACACAACTACACAAACACTTTTACAGCATGTAGGATATTTTTTTTTGTTATTATATGCCCACTAATTTTTTTTAACTTTTATTGATTTTTAACAAAACAACATAAAAATTACCCAAAAATTTATATATATATATATATTTATGGTAAACAATTAAGCACAGATTTTGTGTTTAAACAGGAAACATATGTTTTTTTCAAAAAAAAAAAAAAAAATATTTTAAAAAAGATATTTACTTTTTTCCTTCAAGAATTTGTCTGCCGTTTAAGTTATTTGTTACATATTTATATGTGAACAAGAAAATTTTGTAATTAATTTAATTTATTTTCTTTTTTTGTTGCTATAAATTTGCCAAAACCTTTTCATTTTACACTTTTTATTATGCTTTTTTTTTGTAGAGTTAAGCAAGTTATAAAAATGTTATTAATTTAAATATTTGAAGGTTATTTTGAAGTAAAAATCAGAATTTTACGTTTTGTAGTAGTATTTCTGTTTCTTTTTCTTTTTTGCATCAAGGTTATTATATCTGTAGTTAATATTATTTATAAAACAAAAATCCTTAAAGGTTTATTAATGTGTTTTTATTCTTTCAACAAAGCTTTAATATTTGCTTAAACACTTTTAGTTTTAAAACTCATTTATTATTATTATTGTTATTTTCTTTAACCAAAACTATATATTTTGCTTTATTTTTATTTTACATATATTTAAATTTTTTTTTTCTTCTGTTGTTAAGTAAATAAACCGTAAAATGTTTATATGCTCTATGCAAGTTCATCGAAAACTAATTTAAACTGCTTCGATTTCACAAAAACCAAAAAAAAAAAAATACAGGAAAACGAAAACACCACACATACACATTAACATTCACATTCACACATTGATGAGAGAATTACACAGCAATAGTAGTAGTAGTAGAAGTAGTAGTAGAACGCACGTACCATAAAAAATACTCAATGGAAAATTTTAGTTTCAATTTCCAATTGCAGAGACTTCACCAAAATCAAGACAAACAAAATATAAGAAAAAACCAAACAGCAACACTAGGACAACAACAAAAATGTTCAGCAAATGCCAGTATAAAAGTATCTCTTGTATTGGTGAAAGCACCGCGAGCATAAAATCAGAGAAATTCTTTCAACATGCTACACGAACAGCAATCCAGCAGCACGAATGTGCAGAGAAGGAAAAGAAAGACACAAAATGGCAACAGCAAAATAAGTGTCGTAGTCATGAATGGGGGAGAAATCCCCGTTCTTTTTCAAAAAATGTTACAGGAAACATAATAAAGCTTTCTAAAATGCTTTGTTTTCAATATTTTTTGGAATCATTTAAATCATGATAAAAAAAAACATGGTTTAGAAGAAGCTAAATATAAGTTCTTTTTGGAGATCCATATTATGAATTTTTTATTTTTTTTTAATTGTTTTCTGTTTTCTGTTTTTTCTTAATAAAAAATTATTGAACTTTTAATATTTATTATTAGAAATTTTTTTTTTGACTTGAGTTAATTTTAATTAACCCTTATGTGTGCGGCAAAAAAAAAAAACATCTTCTAATGCGCTGCAAGGTACTTGGGTACCTATATATATGAAGAATCATTTTCGCACTAAATAGATTGTTGAAGCGTAGTTAACAGATATTTTATATAATTTTTCTTAACGGCTTAAGGTTTGCAAGCTACTAAAAAGTTTAAGTAATATAATTGCAATGACCGCTTACTCATACAAAACAAGTAAAGGTACCCGGGTACCTTGATGCGCATTAAAGGGTGTTAAAATTAAATCAGGGCATACGGCTGCTAAAAAACTAAATTATTTGAAAGTTAATAGTTCTTTAAAAGTTTCAGTTATCAATTTCAATGAAAAAACTTTGACTGAAAACGCAAAAGGTAACCGGTTACCTTGGTGCACACATAAGGGTTAATAATTCAAATAATACCTTTGTAAGGTAATATTTTTAGAAAATTGTAAGCTTTTTCTGTCCTGCCAAGCACGTCATCGGGAATGCTCATTGTCCAAGATCTACTTGTAAGTATCATCTTTTTAACTCACCATGCTTGAGAAATAGATTTCGGGAATAAATCATATTTCTTTTACATGTTATTCTTCATATTGGTATTACAAATTTGTTGTTATTTTTATTGCAGTTGTTTTTATTTATTTTGGATTTTTGTTGTCCACATACATAGTCTATATAAAATTCGGTTACACTACAGAATGTTTTCTTTAAAACCTGGTGGCAAAACTGATTTGTTTAATAAACAAATTATTGTTGCTAGTCAAATATCTTGACATTTCGGAAAAAATAACTTGAAAAACTAAAACACTAATGTTGTGAAAATCTTTATTTTACTTAATTCAAAGACATTGAAAACTTAAGAAACCTATTTTCTGATAGCAAACGAGCAGCTTGCGTTCGCAATACTTGAGAAAGAAATCAAAAACTTGTTCGATGAATCGAAAAGGTTTGAAATTTTTTCTCCGTTTCACGAAAGTTTTCTTTTGTTAACAAACAATTTCAATCGATATCGAGTCACTAATTTCCATTTGCTATGTTTTTTCGATCCACTGCATAAAGCATTAACTTAGAAAACATACGTTTAAAGTTTATGTTTGTTTCAATATTTACCAACAAAATACATATTGGGTTGCTTCATAACAGAAGGCGTATCAGTTGAACGCGGCTTTTGTCTTTAGTAACATATGTGTAATTTTGATTGCTACATAAGAGTCGATAAAGAAGCTAAATGGGCTTCTCTTTAAAAAACAGACTGAAAAAAGCCAAAATAATTTTAATTTTCTTGATTTTTAAAATAAAGCATCATGCTTTTTCCTTTATTTCGATAAACCGGAAAAAATAATAAAACTTAAAAGTTCTTTAATTATAAAACATGTAACAGTGTTATTATTAACGACTACTTACAGCCAAATAAACACTTTGTTAATACAAATATATATGTATGTATATAGAAATATACAATGGCTCAAGACTTATTTTATGCAGTGCATTTTTTGTTTGTTTTCAAAAGTCCATTATTTGGTAACTAAAAAGAAATTGGTTTCATTTGAAAGAAATATGTTATAGTCTAACAAACAAAATGTATAGCTAAAAACACAAAAATATTCTCTTTTTTCATGTCACAGTTTATTTTATGCAGTCAATTTCTACTGCAACGATAGTGCAATGCAGCGTTGTTAGTTTTATTCTTTTGCTGTGGAATTGCGAGTCCGATTTTGTAACGTCAAGTGTCATACTAAAATATTTAAAGTAGGTACAACTAGAATTGATTTTAAACCATTTCCAGAATGGCCACTCACTGCAAAAATGGTTAATTTTAAAGCTTCCACAGACCAAACAAATCATTGAGCGAGCGCTTTATCAATGAACATCTGGTCCATAACAAAGGCAGAAAGGCAAGAAAATAAAAATGAGGCCAAATCCAGGGCTATCACCTTCACAGCTGAAACTCGAAGTTGAAGCTGACCTGGGCAAACAATATTGCATTAAATGTCATGCTTGCGATTTATTACTCCGGAAAACAGACTGTGCAGGCTAAATTATGCCAACGAAAATGTTTGCAAGGAATCTACAATTTTAAATTCAATGTATCTAAGTTTAACATAATTGGTTCAGATGGCATGTCATATGTTAGGCGGAAACCAAATACAGAACTCAACTAGGAAACCATAAAGGTAACAGTGACACATGGTGGTGATAATGGTTTGGGTCTGTCTATCATCTGATACTGGAAATTTAACATTTGTTGAAACAACTACTGGGCTGTGTGAATAAAAAAGTAGTTCTAGCTAAAACTAACAAATTTTAAATTTAAACTAATTTTGAGGTGAATAAAATTTTCAGATAAAGCTAGTACTTTTTTCAGTCTAGCACAAGCTAGTTTTTCCAGCATTTACTGAAAAAACGTGTGTTTAAAAACAAGTAAATACTTAAAGTAATTAGCTTAAACTTAGATTTTTGTAAGCATGTCATAGCGGTGCTGAAAATAAGTTTATTGTTGGTTAATTAGTCGAAAAGTGAATTTTTGTTTGTTTATATTTAAATATGGCAACATTTATGAGTATTCGCGAAAGAAAACAATATCGTGTGCGGTCACATTCTCATCCAGCAGACTATATTAACTTAAAAAAAAGTGTAAAATGGTTAGCGCAACATTTTTTGGAAGAAAGCCATGAAAACAGAGGAGCGCCCTTGTCACAAATAAAAAGAATGGAAATATTTCTGTGATTTCTAAGCGATCCTGGTTTTTAAATGTGAATTGCAAAAGAAAAAGGAATACATCGCACAACCGTTTGTAAAACAGTGAAAATGATTTTAAAGAAGGTCACCGATAAAGCACATTTGTGGATTAAATTTCCTAATAATAGTGACAAAATAAAAAGTGCTCAAGAACAGTGGGCATTGGGTTTTGTCTTTCCTTGCGATATTGCGTTTTGCCTGTTTTGAATTTTCTTTTTTAAGTTGGCCAATTGTTATTGGCTGGCCAAACTTTATGGGATAATTATCATGGAGTGAAGACAAGGCATTCTTTTTTGCCACTCTCACTGACGGCACTTGCGACTTTTTACAAATAACTAGATATGCATTATTTTTGCCGCCCATCTTGTTAAATAATTAAAAGAAATTGATAGTGTTACCATCATTTCAACAGATACCTCAAACAGTTTAAATTTTCCAGTACTAGCAAAGATTTTTTCACACTTTTTGTAGTTTAAACCATTCAGCATAGCTGGTACTAATAAGTAAAAGCTAGTACTAGTACTTGTTACTATATAGTATAAACTACCTTTTTATTCACACAGCCCACTGACAAGTTTCTGGAGGACAACTCATTGGAAAGCTTGGAGAATCTGGGTATAAAATCAGATTTTCGATTTTACCAGGATAACGATCCAAAGCACAAAACGGGTATTGTCCAAACGTGGCTAACTGTCCACCTTTGGTGACACCGTCGCCACAGTCGCCAGACCTCACTGATATATTAATGTTAAATTTATGATCAATTTTAGAAATTAGCATAAGGAAAGTTAACAATAGCAAACATGACGAAGTGCTCGTATATTTCTCCGAGTATTATCCAAAAACTGGTCGCAACTATGTCAAATTGCCTTTAATCTGTTGTAGATAATAAAGGCTATCACACCAGCTATTAAAACGTGTAATTACCAGTTTTAATTTTAAGTTCCCGAAACCCATACCTGGCTGCATAAAATAAGCTGTGAATTGAAAAAGCGTTTTTTTTTTGTTTTTTTTTATTTTAAAATGTACATTTTTTCAATAAATTCATTTTGTTTGTCAGACTATAACATTTTTTCTTTTAAAGGACACCAAATTCTTTTTTATGTTCCTATTTGTTTTTTTTTAATGGAGTTTTTAAAACAAAGCTTTGTAGCAGCATGTTACTTCTGAAAGTTCTAAAGCATCATTTTGACATTTAGTCAAGTACTGGTAACATCAAACGTTTCTTTTCACCGAAAATCTAAAAGGGTTAATTAGATACAAGAAGTAAACTCTAATGATCACGCACAGCGTAGAAAGTTTGTTAAAAAGTTTGCTTATAGTCAACATTGTAGCATTTAATATGTATTTAAGGAATCACAATTACAACCAAGGACTGTCGAAAAACAAATACATTCACAACGATATAATTGAGCTTTGTTTCATCGTGGACAAGCAATTATTGTTAGTAGGGCTAAATATCGCATTATGATAACAGAAATTTTTTTGATAAATTTGCTGATATTAGTATGAAGAACATTTGGTTGCAACAATATCTTGTGACTAATTAAATATTCCGTAAAACAATTCAATTATAGCATTAGTCATTTCCTGGCCATATACTCTCACGTTTTGGTGGTAATAAATGGCCCATAGATCTTGTGATTTAGCAATATAGGATATACAATTTATGAGGATATTTAAACTCAATCCTGCACTGAAGGCCGAAATTTAGCACTGGATTAACTAATTTTAGCCACATTTATGTAGTCTGAGAAAATGTTCTTAAAAGAAAGAATCACTGCCATGGAGTCCATCTTCGTGATGTGCTATTCCTAACAAAAACTATTCAATTTTATTTCTCCAATCTTTTTCAACATCTTATCCAATATTTTCACCTTATAGAAAATCAATGGAAAGAAGTTTACAATATAAAATTTACAAAATACCAAAAATCTTAAATCGATTACTTGTAAAAAATGAAGGACTTATGAAAAATATTTAAAATTATTAAAATCTAACATTTATGGAGCTCTAAAAAGAGCTATCAAAAGATTATTCAAATAAGTAGCTAAACCCATTTATTAGCTTAAACATACTTGTCTCAACACCTCACTGCGTATGAGTGATATTTACCTAATTTACTAATAAACATACGCCTCGGTTGGTAGCCCCTAAAACTAAGCATTTACAAACATAAGTACATACATATGTACATACATACATACATATGTACATATGATTTATTTAATATGTTTATTGGTCCATTGTTATTACTTTTTATGCAACTTCATCACAGTCTGCTTTACTTTATATGTTTTAACGTTTACATTCTTAATTCACCTTCTTAACTACCTGAATATGAGCAAAAAACAAAAAGAGAAAAAAACATACAACAACGAAAAACCTTCCAATGACAATGAAATTTTTTCAATTGTAATACATTACAATTCTTCAAGTTTTGTTGTAGAATTTGTATTTGTGTTTTCATTTTCATTTTTAGTTTCGCTTTTGTTTTTGTTTCTGTGTATTTTGGCACACTTTTATGTTTCTTAGTGTGTGTGTGTATGTGTGTGTGTTTTTGAATTAAAACATGTGTAGAAATTCGAAAATAAACTGGAAGTTTTTAACCTCTAAAAGAACATTTGTAATTATAAGCAAAATACAGGGAGAGAAAGAGAGAGAGTGAGAGAGTTCCAAAATATAAAGAGAGCAGTTAGTTGTCTACTCGTATGTAGTATAAGTAACTGTTATTGTTATTGTGCGTGGGAAAAAATTATGAAATGTAAAGCATGCGCTGGTTTGATTTGATTTCTTTTTTGTGGCTTTCTTGATACATTGTATGTATATTTAGAAGGGTTGTGTTATTGTGAATTATTATTTTTTTTTATTAATACCTTTATTTACAACTGTTCATATTAGCAACTATGTTTAGGGAAAAAAACATATGTTTTTATTTAAGGTGAGTTGAGGTTTTTGGTAAAAAGCTTTATTTTCTTCAAGTCACAGCTGTTGTTTGTTGAATTTCTTTATTTAATTTAAAAAATTAACATATGTATGTAAGTATGTAGTTCTGATGATAATAACTTTAGATAATTAATAGAACAACTTTAAATATGAAAGTATGAAATTGTTAATGATTTATAAATTATAATGATTATTGGGCATTTACTCTTAATGCAAAAAAACTGAAAAATCTATTAAAGATTTAAGTTTATAATGAGCGAAACCAAAATTCAAGTGAAAAAGGAAGATGACTTTCGAAAATTGTCCAACCAGTTGGAGAGGGAGAGTAGGGATTTCTATACCTACCAGCTGAAAAGCGCAAAAGGACTCCAAGTCGTTCTATAGGGTATAGACCCAGATGTTGATCCTGCCGAGATAAAGACTAGTTTAATGGAAAATGGCTTCAAAATTAAGAACATAACGAATATTAGAAACCGTGAAAAGATTCCTCAGCCTATGTTCAGGGTGGAATTGGAACCCGGAGATATAGTCTTAAAGAAAAACGAGTCCCATCCCATCTACAATCTGATTTACCTTCTGCATCGTAGAATCACCGTGGAAGAACCGCATAAGCGTCAGGGACCCGTCCAGTGTCTTAATTGTCAAGAATTTGGTCACACTAAAGCGTATTGTAAATTGCCGTCAGTTTGTGTTGCGTGTGGGGAACTACATACAACTGCTCAATGTGATAAGTCGAAAACCGACTCAAAAATCAAAAAATGCAGTAACTGCGGAGGTAATCATACCGCAAATTATAGAGGTTGTCCAGTTTACACTCATTTGAAAGGCATAAGGACCAACAAGACGTCAGTATTACCTGTTCATCCACAACAGCCTAATTTTGCATCGAGTAACAATTTTCCTCAATTGTTACGGCCCACTAGTCATGAAAACGCGCCTAGTTCTAGACAAGTTTCTTACGCTAACGTGGTTAAATCTAATATGCCAGGTTTGGAGCAGGAACCTAAATCTCAATATTACGAGCCTAATATTAACACTCTAGAGACTACTTTGCAGACACTTGTCCAAACTATGAACACTTTTACGACCACTATGACATCCATGATGCAGGAAATGCTGAAAATGCAATCCACTATCTTACAAGCAATTTTAAAGAAATGATTTGTTTAAAAATTTGTTTTTGGAACGCGAACGGCCTCCGCCAACATAAAAACGAACTGGAACACTTCCTGATGGATAAGCAGATTGATGTCATGATGATTGCTGAAACTCACTTGACGTCGACAGGGTACTTCAAAATTAATGGATACGTGTTGTATGATACTAAAGATCCCCGCGGAAGAGCATGTGGAGGTTCGGCAATTCTTATAAAGAACAGAATAAAACATTATTTAATGAACAACGTATGTGAGGATTACCTACAAGCAACAAACATTTGTATTGAATTCTGTCAATACAACTTTGTTTTATCATCAATTTATTCGCCGCCTCGATTTTCAATAAAAGAACATCAATACTACAGCTTCTTCAATTCCCTTGGAGCTAGATTTTTGGTTGCTGGTGACTTTAACGCCAAACACACATTTTGGGGTTCACGTCTAGTGACCCCGAAGGGTCGTGAACTCTTCAACACCATTGCCAAAATGGGCTTAGATGTACTCTCAAGCGGGCATCCCACCTACTGGCCGACGGACCGACGGAAGATTCCCGATATTATTGACTTCGGAGTAGTGAAAAATATCCCTGTAGAATCGATACAAGTGGAGCCTTCATTAGACTTGTCTTCAGATCACTCTCCTTCTATTATTTCAATGCGTTTCCTTCAAGGGTATGGCTCTCCATGTCGGGACATGTCTAAATCCAGAGTAAGTTGGATAAAGTATAAAAAGTATTTAAGTTCCCACTGCACGGAAAATGTAGTGTTGAGAACTACCGAGGATATTGATGGGTCGATTGGCAAGTTTACTGAGGACATACGAAGAGCTGTGCATCACGCTTCCACATATGACGTTGAATGCAGAAATAGGACAAACAGAACTTATTTCGCTGAACTCGAACATCTCCTGACAGAAAAAAGAAGAGTTAGAAGAGAGTGGCAAATTCACAGGTCTCCTCAACTGAAAGCTAGGCTACGGGAATGCAGAGATATACTAAGAAATTTCTTAGAAACCCAAAGAATGGCTTCACTTAAATCATACTTGGAGGGAATTGACAGTTCCCCACAATCTGACTATTCGTTATGGAAGGCGGCACGAGGTTTAAAAAGACCAGTTAGAGGAAAGCCTCCTTTGCGAAATCCGATTGGTGACTGGGCTAGAAACGATTCCGAGAAGGGGACTTTATTTGTTAACCATTTGAGAAATGTGTTTACTATAAACAACTCAAATAATGCAACTGAATTGCCACCACTCGTTATTAGACCTCCTGTACCTCTAAGACTTAGCTTTAATGATATTCAAAGCGCTATTGGTACTCTGAACCTTAAAAAAGCTCCAGGTATGGATAAAATCAGCAACAAAATGCTCGTGGAGTTACCTCGTGTAGCTAGAAGAATTATTCTCTTTATCTTCAATGCTATTTTACGCCTAGAATACTATCCTGCAGATTGGAAGGTATCTATGATTACCATGATTCCTAAGCCAGGGAAGGACCTCACCAAAGTAGAGTCATATAGGCCAATTAGCCTACTGCCGACAATTTCAAAACTGTTTGAAAAATTGTTAATGGCTAAGTTGATTCCAATTCTGAACGACACTCAATGTATTCCAAATCATCAATTCGGGTTCAGAGCTAAACACAGTACCATCGAACAAACACACAGATTAGTAAATGTGATAAGACGGTCGTTTGAAGAGAAAAAATACTGTTCCGCGCTTTTCATTGATGTTTCCCAAGCGTTCGACAAAGTCTGGCATGAAGGTTTAATGCACAAAATAAAATTAGCTCTGCCTGCTAACACCCACAAACTTATGAAAAGTTATTTATATGGTCGCAAATTTACAATCAAAGAAGGCGATTTTTTAAGCCCCGCTCAGCCAATTGAAGCAGGAGTACCCCAGGGTAGCATACTGGGTCCTACTTTATATTTGATTTATGCATCCGATATGCCGTCAGACCCCAATATACATACTTCAACTTTTGCTGACGATACAGCCTTTATTAGCGTTCATAAGGACCATCAAATAGCATCACAGAATTTGCAGAATTATATTTATAAACTAGAGAATTGGCTTGAGCTTTGGAAAATCAGGGTTAACGAACAGAAATGTATTCATATAACTTTCACATTGCGAAAAGATACCTGCTCGTCCATCAGAATAAATAACCAAATTATTCCGCAACACAATGAAGTCAAATACCTCGGAATCCACCTCGATCGTCGTTTAATCTGGAAGTCTCATATTGACGCAAAACTTACACAGATGAGATTAAAAGCAGTGCAACTTAATTGGCTAATCGGCAGAAATTCTACATTAAAGTTGGATTGTAAACTTTTGTTGTACAATGCAATTCTAAAGCCAATATGGTGTTATGGAATTCAATTATGGGGTACTGCCTCAGCATCCAACATTGAAAAAATTCAAAGAGGTCAAAATAAAATTCTACGTATAATTACTGCAGCTCCATGGTACGTTAAAAATTCTCGAATTCACAAAGATCTAGGCATTCCTTTGGTGAAAGACGAATTTACAAAATACGCCTCAAAATATGTCAGCAAACTTGAACACCATCCAAACCCACTTGCACGAGACATCCTTAACTTTAGTGGCCATGTTCGGTTGAGAAGGAGGGATACCCTTGCTTTAACTCAAACGCAAAACAGATGACTGGATCAGTGGATGTAAATTTTTTTGTAGTATCATAATATTTTGTCTAGCACTGGCTGGACTTATTATTTTCTTTTAGTATTAAGATTCGAAAACTTATTGTCATTTCAATATCTGAAGATTCAATAAATAAATATAATGTATTATAAAAAAAAAAAAAAAAAAAAAAAAAATAATGAGCGCGTTTAATAATCAAACAATTTTAAAATTCTCCAAAAAAAAATTTTGATTTTTGTTATGTCATGTAGGTAAAGAAACAAAACAGAAATCAATAATTTTGCTGAATTTATTGAAAATTCATTAACTTATTCAAAGTGAAAGTTAAGTTGCAAAAACATTCAAGTTATCAAAAATAGATATGGGCAGCTTTACGAAACTATTCAAATATCAATTTTATATTTATTATAGTTTATTTTATCATTTTTTTAGTAATATTTTAGTTATTATTTAAACGTAAGGTCGTTTTTTAATAAAAGTCTTTGTGTAGCATCTTCAGGAAACATTTTTTTCTATTTTAATAAATATAATAATAAAATAAAATAAAAATTTTATTAAAAAACGACCTTAATCTTGAACAATTACTAAAATATATCTATTTTTAATTGGGTGTATACTATAAATCTGTAAGTTTCAGTTAGATTTTTGCTTCGAAAATTTTAATTTTGTGCAAATTAAGCGTCACATGCTTTACTTTCTTAAGCACACAGATTGCTTAAAAAGCTTATGGTGAATGTGTTCCATCGACTTTGGTCTGCCACAATTGAAAACTTTATTTCATGCAGGTTATTGTTAAATCAAACAAGAGCTTGCAAAATTATTGCAAAAAATATACTAAAACAGCAATTTCAAAACGTTTGCGAGCAGCATAATTCATCCAAAAATAAGAATATATGAATTGAAAAATTGAGTTTTGTTCAGAAATATAAGTGATTTTGCTTATTTTCTCGAAAAAACGTAGTATTTACTGAGATATTAAGGGTTTTAAGTTTTTAAAAAAAATTCCATGAAAAATTTATTAAAAATATCCATGATGCTAAGAAAATGCACAAGGCTCCTATTTAATATGAGCTGCTGATATATGGCCAAACCATCACATTACAAGCCAGCGTGGCCAGTCATGAAAGCGAATTATTTCATCATTGCAATAACTGCTAAGAACTATTTAGAAAAATTACAATAAAGACTTAGCGTTGTCCAACCACTATTTGTTTCGATCTCTCTGAAATACGCTGCACTTCACAGCAAAGAATCCGAAATTGCCTAGATTCGTTTTTGGGGCTCAAAATATTAGCTATTCTTTTAGCGCGGCATCCATATTTTGGGAGAACGATAGGAAAAGATCAGAGATAACAATGCCTAATACTTTGAGTAAATTTATATTGTAGAAATATCTCAAAATAAAAGCTAACAATTTTGAAAATACTCCAATAATAATCCTTTTCCTTTTGAACTTTTTATTTTATTATTAGAGAAAATGTTTCATTATTTTTGGCTTGAGTTCATTTTTTAATTAATAACTCGAAGAATACCATTGTCAATACCAAATGACACACTGGAATGTATTTTCTACCCATGCACCACAATACTACAGAGACAAAACAACAATCTATGCAATGGACTGAAGCTGGAGGAAGTGCCCCAAGGAAGGCAAAAACAATTCAATCGATTGGTAAGGTTATGGCAACGTTTTTTTTTGGGACTTTAAAAGTATTTGATTGCTTGAATATCTGCAAATGGGTAAAATAATAAATTTAGAGTACTATTGCAACATTTTGGATCAATTAGATGCAAAAATTCGCGAACAACGTTCTGGCTCACAACACAAAAAAATAATTTTTCATCAAGACAACGCACCAGCGTACAAGAGTGTTTTAACAATGGCTAAAATCAACGAATTTAAGTACGAATTGCTTGTCCATACAACACCTTATTCTCCAAACTTAGCTCCCTGTGACTTTTACCTGTTCCCAGATCTAAAAACAATCCTATCTGGCAATCGTTTTACCTTAAATGAAGATGCAATTATAATTATTGCTAGATAAGGGTTGGACTAAGTGTATTGAAGTTTCAGGAGATTATGTTGAAAAATAAAAATGTTTTGCTTGTTGTTTCTCAATAATGGTGAGTTAAATAGATGATGTTTTTACCTTGGCATTACAAGTTATTCATTAAAATTATTTTGTTGTATTTATGTATTACATATACATATGTATGTATTTTTATGTTACATTTAAAACTCCAAACTTAAATTGTACTTCTCTTCCATAATTATCATATTGCCCCCAAAACAACTGTTTACACAATTTGTAATTATTTAGTTTTAAAACAGATTTATGAGTTTCAAACAAACAAAAACACCAACTTTTTATCATATTTTTCACAAACACTCACTCGTTCAGTTAAAAGTTTCATACAGATTTAGAAACTAAAAGCAGAAACTGCAATTAAAATCAATATGAAACATAGTGTTACGAATAAAAAATTGAAATACAAGAATTACAAGTGTTTTATAATTTTCTCGTTAAATAGTTAAGATTCCACCGACAGAAGTATGAAAATAGCACAAACATATGCTAAGTTTTATATTTCGCTTTGCAAGCTTCTCGGCACAATAACAACAGCAACACTTGCAACAAAACAACAATAACAGCAAGAAAAATGTAGCACTTATAAATGACGTTTGTTTTAACAACAGTTTGGTGGAAATAATGTAAAGCAAGTGAATCCTTAATGTGAAAGAACTACTAACACTAACAAAAATAACAAAAACTACAACAACAACAAAATTGTTATATTTTTAAAACTAAACCAACAAAAAAAAAACAACAAAGACTAAAAGAATAGCTTTGTGTTGTTATACAAGTGTAGTTACAGTTTACAAAATATATTAAAGCATACTTTAAGGCGAAGTGTTATAGCAGAATGGTAAAGTGTTGCAGCTTGCAAGGAGGGGGAAAGTGTAAGCAGAACAACCAACGACTGTTTATAATGGCGCTAATATGGTTAAATGTAACAAAAAACAAGCCAAGAAAGTATTTGTTTAAGCAAAAAATGATTTGGACTTACTGTAAGACATACAATTTTAACACTTATTACTTTTTTATTTTTGTTTCTGTTTGCCCTTTTTTTTTTGGTAGAGCAAACTTAAGCCTTTTTCCACAAATAAACGTCTGGTCTGGAGTAGAGGCCTTGCTAATATTTAATGTTTTTCAAATGTATGTATACGTACGTATATATGTACGTGTATTTGTAAGAGAATTGAAACCATTTAATTGGGCTCATAAATCTTGTGAAAGTACACTTGAAATAAAAGTTAAACCCGCGAAAACTATGTTACCAGCAGGCGTGCAAATGAAGGGTGAATGCCAACATAAAGAAAATAGTTACAAAAAAAATACTACTTGTATATGGTATTATATAAATATTTATAGTAGTAACAAATAAACTATGCTATAATCAGCTCAATCATGAACAAAAATTCCCTTTTTATTTTTTTAACATTGAATTTCAATAGGAAAAACGGGAAAAGTGCAAAAAAACTCCCGCGGAATTTTTATTCATGATTGGGCTGAATATTTTTATGTTGCATGTATGAATTTATATGCAATTGTTGAATTCACAAATGATGTTGTAGGAGTTGTATGTCATCCGAATTTACAATAGTTGTACTTATGTTGTTAGTTATTTCTATATAAATATTTTGTACAACACCCATGACATTTTTACATACTTATATTTGTTAAATGTTGGATAAAAGTTTAAGTGTTGCCAAAAGTAAAAATATATATGCATTTCAACATAAAAATTACTTATTTTGATTAAAAACAAGAAAATAATATAAATAAACAAAAAAATGTAATAATAGACATTGTTTTAAATTGTACAGTATGTTTTAATTTTGGAAATAATTCATATATTATATTTTGTATGTTTATTTTTAAAATATTTTTCTTTTGTCATTTTGAAGGTTTAACAACATAAACATACGACTTTTTAATATTTTCTTCACAATCAGGTAGTTGTATCATACAAAGTACAATATACAACATCACTTGTGAATTAAAGGAATATGTAAATACATAACGGGTGATTCAAGCAGACATACTTTTTTCAATAGCCTTTTTTTGGTAGATCGCGAGTCGTGACATGCTGTCATATTATTTTTGTTTAGTATTGAACAACCTTTAAAAATCGTTCAACTTTATTACGTTCTGTGAGGAATATGTTTCGTGCACTTTGCTCAAATTATAATCAACATAATCGGCCTACGGAGCATATTATTCGCAAGATCATCACCCATTTTGAAACCCAGCATTTATTATTGGATAATACTCGACCGAATATTACGCGGTGAAGAAAATATAGCGGCCGTAGCTGAGAATGTACAGAAAGACCATGGAGATTCTATTCGGCGCCATTTGCAGCAATTCGGACTGACGTATGAAACGACTTGGCATATTTTACGTCGAGATTTTAAATTGAAAACGTACCAAATATAGCTTAAGCAACAACTGAAACCGCTCGACCTTCCCAAGCAATATCGCTTTGCTCTATGGGCTCTTGAGAAGCAGTGAGCACATAATTTGACGTCTTGGGCCGGTCGATTGGCCACCAAGATTGTGCGATATCACCGTTAGACTTTTTCCTGTAGGGATATGTAAAGCCTAAAGTTTATGCGGACAAACCCGCGTCGATTCAAGCCTTTGAGGAAAATATCACGCATGTCATTCGTGACATGTCGAAATGCTCTAAAGAGTCATCGAAAATTGGACTCAACGGATAGACCATCTGCGACGTAGCAACGGCCAATATTTGATAGACATAATCATCAAAAAGTAAATGCCAAAGAATGTTCTTTCAAATAATAATAAACATTCCCCATTAAATTTTAATTTTCTGTGTTTTTCTTTTCTTTAAAAAGTAGAAAACCTCGAAATGGATCACGCTGTAAAATGCTGTAACATTAACAACTAATACATGTTGGTTTTCTCTTGGTTGGGCCAAAAGAAATGTTGCATGTAAACTGGTTACACTTAAGTATTTATGTGTATATAGTATAGAGTTCAGTAAGAAGTTCAGCTTAAGTGAGGAAAAGAAAAAAAAGTTTGTAAACATTTGTATAAAAGTTTATGTTTTTAATGACACAGGCATTAAATTTTCTAAAGCATTATTCACATAAAATACGGTTTCTTTTTTAAACCTAATTTAAGTTTTTTCAAAAAAAAAGTAATTTAAGCTGTAATAATACAACATTCTAACAATTATAACCTTTCTGTCCAGTTTAGGACGTATTAAAATATGTGATCTGTAACATAAATATAAAAACCAGCACAATTATTGAAATTTGTTTGAATTTATTATTTCCCAATGTTTATATTATAGTTTTTTTATATTTTTCATTTTTTTTTTGGCTATTGGTGCTTTTGCTTTTATCATCACGATGTCTATTCTTTTATTCATGCTTTATTTTGTGTTTTTTTTTATGTTGACTTCTTGTCTTGTTTGCCAAATTGTGTTTTCAGGTCAGAGGCAACAATAGTTTTAAGGCAAACATACACCAATATATAAAAGCCCATTTATACATATATACATACTAACATATGAGCACCAATAATACAATACAACCTAACGATTTCGATTATACACAGGCATTTTCATACTAAAATACATCAAACATATGTACAAAGTATGCACATGAGCACAACTACATATTACAAAAAGTTCATATAATTGACCATTTCCCTTAATGTTTGCATATGCATGTGTGCCTCTGAGTTTTATACAAATGAAATTGCATGTACAGTGTGTCACAAAATAATGTTGCCTACTAGATTTTAGCCGACATACATACTACATGCTTTTATATTGATAAAACTAAAACAAATTTAACCCTTCGACTGGCCAGACCTTTTTTAATTTGAAATGTTATTATATTATATTTATCACTTAGTTAGAGACTTGAAATTTTAGGTACCCTTCTACAATGTAGGTTGCTTTATATATTTAAAAATGAAATCCTGGAAAGGAATTCGAATATTTTACTGCACACATCACATTTGTAACAGATGGGTCTAGTCAGACTCAAATATAATATTTTATTGTAAATGTTGCTTTTTATATGTTTCTTCCTGTTTTTATTTATTTCTTAACCAGTTATCTATTATTATTTATTTATATCTATTAAATAAGGTTAGGTTAGATTAATTCGGAAAAAAACTAATGCCTGGTTTTCACTATGTCTTTTTGTTGTCATTTTTGTTGTCAAATTGTCCAAATTGTTGGCAATTGTATGAAAACGGGTTGTCATATGGCGTCATCTATGTTTGCAATCATGATTGTAATCTCATTAGACGCCATAGACAACCCGTTTTCATACAATTGCCAATAATTTGGACAATTTGACAACAAAAATGACATAGTGAAAACTAAGCATAATAATCATACTAACAAATAACTCCATCTAGTTAATTCAAAAGGTACAAGTTTTATTGAAACTCTCGTTACACTTTTCACCACCTCTGCTTTATGTTTGTGTTGATGATAATAAAAGTTGTGATTCCCCTTTTCATATATATGAATATTTATTTATAATTTCTTTAATTAAACATTTTTTTGGAATTAAGTACATGGAAACTAAGTGGTCTGGAAATAAAAGCGGACGGAGGGTTAACTATATTCATCCATTATTCCAGTATTTTCCAAATGTTATTAGCAGGGCAACTAATAATGTACTTAAGTGAGTAAGGCAAAACTTTCCAACTACTTCTTTCTAAATAGTTGTTATTGCAAGAGATATTGCAACATGTGGCCGACAGTTGTCATGATGAAATAAAACGCATTCAGGTCTGGCGACATTCAGTTGCAATCGCTACAGATTTCCCACTGATTTCCTATCAGATTTCAGCAGCTGCTCATAATTATTAGCACTATCTTGGTTCCACCAAATACAGAGCTTTACCTTAGCGCGATAGAAATTTGGTACGAATCGGCTGGTTGACAAGGCTTGTGTCATGAGACGTTGCAAAAAGGATTTCCTTTTGTAACTTTTGAGCAGCATTTTGAACACGCAAAATTGTTTTGCAAGGTCTCTTCACTACATATGATACTTAATTTCCCTGGTTTTGGATGCTTTCAATGACAACAATGTTATTGGTGTTCAGAATTTTTTTGACTAGCCTGGGCGATCTCTGTCGTCCACCTGAAAATCCCCACTTCTGAACCACACAAACCATCTTACGCACGTTGATACCGATGACACAATTTATTTCAAATTAAAATAGTAAAACAAAACTTCTAGCTCAAAATTCGATATTTTCGCAGAAAAGAAAAACTTTATTGTTTAAATTATTAAAAATTATATTTTTATCAAACGTAACGTCAAACTTTCTTTATTTATTTATTATACCTTACGATATTTCGCTACAGTTATGTGTAGCATATTCAGAATCGAACAGTTAGTTTAGTTTAGTGAGAATAAATGAAAAATATGTACCTTCAAAATAATGTACAAGTTCCTTAAGTCAAAAACCGCGTTCATCTGTTGTGAATTCCGCATTTGTAAGCTATACACCCAATTTAGAATTCGGTATGCTGGTTAAAATATATATGTAGGAGGATTATTGATGTTGAATTTAAAATTGATCGTGATGTTTATAAGAGATTTTTGCATACTTAAGTGATTTTTGGAAGTGGTTCATATATGCACGCAGAGAAAAAATATAGTTGTGCATGTTTACCACAACTATTTCAATATTTTTAAGCATTTTTGAAATTAATGTAATTATTTATATGATTTCGGCAACCATAGTATGGTCAAGTTATAATTCTTATGACTATAGCAATCATATATATGATTATAGAAATTACGTAATGTTTATGGAGATCAGTTTTATGATGAAACATTATAAAAGAGCATCAAATAGATGTATAAATCATAAACATGATTGCAACAAATATAGACATATTTAACACAATCGTATATATGATTGCAGTAATCATCGCAATCGTAACTTAACCGTATTATGGTTACCGTTATCATATAAGTAATTACAGTGACCATAATATTGTTAAAAAAACTTGTAAAAATGTTGAAATTTTCTGGTGAATATATGCTATATTTTCACTCTGTTTGTTAATTATGTATTATATCAATAATCGTAAAATTCGTTACCTCAATTTGTATGTAGATGAGAATCTTAACGTAGTAACAATTTTCGATGTCGACGTTATATGATCAACAATGTTATATAATCAAATATTGACCGATATTCACAAAATCCATTAATTTCATTTTTAAACGAGTAAATGTGAGCATTATTTATGTGAAATGTCAACTGTAAATTGAAGTTTATATAATTTATGCGTACTTAAGAGATTTTCGGAAGGGTTCCTTATGGCCAATTATAAAGCGATCGCCATTAAAATCGGTATCTCAAATTTTATAAACATACTTGGTGATACTTTATCTTCAAAACGAAAACAATAGATTCTGTTTATGTAAATGCTGGCACGTGGCACACAACCATGTACATCAACTTAAAGGATTCTTACATTTTTCAACAGGACTTTGCTGTTTTGTATTAAAAACAATATGTGTAAAATTTCCTGATATTATTTGTAATATATATATTTAAAGAAAAGTAAAACATTTTTGAAAAATATCGAGATTGTCTAAAAGTTGGGTTCTATTGGTCCAAAATTTTCTAATTGTCTATAACAAACAGAGAATATTATTGCCTTAAAAAGACGCATAGACGGACGGTCATAGCTAGATTGTCTTAGGATTTTATAAGGACCCAGAATATACAATAAATACTTAGCAATTGTAATGTGCAGTTTTGTAATACACTGTATTTTATTGTATTTATGTATGCTCTTGTATGCTCTACTATGTGTGTGTTTTTTTTTATATTGTTACAAATTTTCTTCTCTTTTGTTTTAGCTGCATGATTTTTTTTTTTTGGTTTGGTTTGTTGCTCAATTTCGAGAAATTTATACAATAACATGAGTGTGTTGTTTTTAAACGCGTGTATTTGTTTTTGTTTTCTTGTGTGTGTGTGTTTTTTTTTTTGTTCCACGCGACATCAAGCAATGCCTGCTTTTGTGTTGGAAAATTCATGTTGATTGTATTTTAAGTAAATTCCATTCAGTAAAACAATATATAGCTTAACATTCTTAAATCTTGTACTATATATTTGTAAATAATGCAAGTTTTTTACGATTTTTATACAGGCTGCATAGAACAGAAGTATTTTCTGTACAGTTTAGTAACATGCAAAACAGAAAAATAATTTTTTTTTAGTAAACTGTTACCTGTATGTATATTGAAAATATTAAATTAAAAATATATAAAAGAATTTTCGAATGGATGCATTGTAATCTGAAAAACACGATATTTTGGATTGTTGACATAAAATTCGGCAACTCCATAGAAGTATTTGCACAACTCCATTCGAGGAATTTTATCAAATTATGGTAAGTTTATAATCAACTAATACTTTCAAACAAAGAAACTATCGCTTAAGCCGGCCACACACGTACAGTTTTAACTGTCAGTCAGTTGGGGGTTCAACTGTACCGTCCTCAGTTCAATATGTGTCGAGCGAAAGTGCGTGTCATGTCGCGTAACTTCTGTCGCTCTGCGCAATTGCAGAGCTGTGATATAAAAAGCTTTCTTCTTTCACCACATTTACTTCATCAACTATCCCTTTCCAAAGAAAGTAACGTAATTATATATAGGCATATTAATTGCCTGAGTGTTACTTCTCCTTACAAAAAAAAAACAAAATTGGTCTGGCTTTTGGTTTTGGTTTTTTCCACTTAAATAACTAGCAAAAAGCAATATAAGTTTCTAATATAATATTATTTATATTAATATAATTAAGCTTTTCTTATAATAATATTTGGTGTTGACTTTATTTTGACAATCGCAGTATTTGTTATTTATTCTCACTTTTTTATTTTTAACAATATACCATGAGCCTCAAAAGTGAGTAAACACAACAAATTATTTGATTTTTTTAAGATAATGAAAATTCTAAAATGTATCCATCAATTGAAATTTCAAAGTTTCGTCTTGTTGGATATTTGGTTGAATAATAAATCCGGTTACGGGAAAAAAATGTAAGTTGAACTATAATGCTTTTAATAAATTCACTGGTATTTTCACACTTTTGAAGCTGTGTGTATAATATTATTTAAATTAAAAATGTTGAATTTTGCTCCAACAATGCGGGAAGTTTTACTGTAGTTCTTTAAATTGCAAAACCTGCCACTGGAGCACAGTAATTGTTCACCGAAGCTTAAGGTGAATGTGTTTCATCGATTTCTATGTGCAAGAGATAGTTTGTGTGGTTCAAAAGTGCTAATTTAGACATGGAAGACAAACTCAACAAGAGCTTGGAAAATCACTGGAAGCTACTCACCAGCAATTGAGGCTTCATGCAAAAGCAGGTACAGTTGTAAAGTTGTAGTTGAATTAAAGCCGAGAGACCTTGAAAGAAGATTTTTCATTTCCGAAATACTGCTTAAATGGTATAAAAGAAAATCATTACAACACCAAATCTCTACTTACGTTGAAAATAACACCTGAAGTGTAAGATAGCCGAATCGACACTAAGGCGCTAAGGTAATGCCATGACATGATGCTGAAATTTAGCCAGACCATCACACAGAACATTTACTGAATGCAACTGATTCGTTTGAAGCTAGTATTGGCCGAAAAAGGGCCAGAATATGCGGCCAGACATTAAAGCTTAATATGCCATCATGACACCGCTTGGTCACTACTGTTAACACTATTTTGGAAAAAGTAGTTTTGCCTTATCTGATTGATATTAATCATCCTACTGTTTGTTTCGATCTGTGCAGAACGCTCTATGGGATGGGCTTCATTTCGAACAGGGCATCTGCGATTTTCTTGATTTGTTCAAAAGATAAGCAGTTGTTTTAGCTCGGCATCCATATGTTTCCAGAAAAATGCGAAAAGTTCTTAGCTAAAAATGGCCAATACTTTAACCAAATTTATTATTTATAAATTATGCATAAAAATGCACCAACAAAACAATCCTAAAATTCTTAAAATTTTCTATAACGCATAAATAACTGACTCATATGTTTGTACGACGCACAGCAAAACTGATGATATTAAATGTTTTTGGTTGCCCTGGTTATGACTTTAATGAAGCAAATGATATACTCGTTTGTACTATTTAAAACAAATTCAATGAATACTTAAATTATAATATAATCTAATAACCATTTTGTAATTGATACAAAATTTCTAGTCCTTAAATAAATGTTACTAAATTGCATTGCATAAAGATTTTTACTATTATTATATTAACTTTTTCTTAAAACAAAATAAACCTTAAATCCAATAATAAATAAATACATTTATAATAAACAGTAAATAGTATATACTTACGTTATATACATATGCATTACAAAATATAACCTACATACATATGTATGTGTGTATATACGAGTACTTAAATATAAAAATAAAATCAAGATTTTCAACTACAAAATTAAAATCCTACAAAATCTTAATATTAACTTAATAGTTTTTGTTTTTTTGTAATTTCTTTTGAAAATTTTCAATTATACTTAGAAAAAATTTCGCTATTTGTTTTTATAAAATTCCCAACAAAAATTACATTTAAGAAGAAATGTAAAATAAGGATATAAAAAGTTAATCCTTAGTAAAAAGAGGGATTTCAAAAAGTGTAAAAAAGGGGAATTAGTATTAATTTTGAACCGAAAAATAAAGTAAAAAGTATTTATTTTGTCAAGTGTAAATTGGTAACAAAAGAGAGTGTGTTGTTAAATTAACAAGGTTTAGTGATTTAGTTTCGTTTTTAAAGAGAGTACGCATACACAATTATTACAAGAGAGAGATAGTGTGTGATAGAGACAGATGTATTGAGAGAGCTAAATAGAGTTGTGAAATAGTACAGACACAGAGAAATTTGGTACAACGATCTAACTTACCCTCATAGTCATATTGATGTTGTTGTTGTTCTTTCTGTTGCTGATGCGCTTGTTGCGCGGCGGAAGTTGCTGTAGACTGATGCTGTGAAAGCAATTGTTTCGTTGGTAGTTCATCTTCGTAGCTGCCAAAACTTCTTTGTTGTTGTATGGGATATTGTTGATTGGTGGTGGTTAAATGGCGGCGAGCATTATATGTATTGGGATCCATGGCATGACCGCCACTGATGGTCAGATTCCGTTGTATGGCTGGAGGTTTTTGATAGCCCTGAGAAGCTGTGGCGGAGGAGACAGAAGCCGACATGGGACCGGTTGTAGGCGGCGTTGGCAACTGGGATTTTAAAGCGGTGGCAGATGATGATGACATTGGTGCAGAACCGTAGGCATGCTGTGAAGTTTGAGGACGATGTTGGGCAGCTGTTGTTGATGACTGCATATGCGGATGTGTCTGATGTGATTGCTGAGATGATGGAAGCCTTTGTTGGTGGTGTTGTGCGGTATTGTAGGAGGAGATAGAGGAGGATGTAGCATTGGATGTTGTATGTTGTTGGGAGCGTATAGCATGTTGTTGTTGCTGATGCGCTTGTTGTTGGTGATGCGCTTGTTGTTGGTGATGCGCCTGTTGGTGATGATGCGCCTGTTGCTGATGATGCGCCTGTTGTTGGTGATGCGCCTGTTGTTGGTGATGCGCCTGTTGTTGATGATGAGCCTGTTGTTGGTGATGCGCCTGTTGTTGGTGATTCGCCTGTTGTTGGTGATGCGTCTGTTGTTGATGATGCTGTTGTTGTTGTTGTTGTTGATATTGATACTGTTGCTGCTGTCTTTGACTGGGATGAGCCAAATGGGGATGCTGTTTCATTAGGCCATCAATTTCACCCTAGAAAAGAGCATACAAAAATCTTTAGTAAAATCTTTAAATATTTGATTATGTTGTCTTTTACAGTTTACCTGATATAATCTGGGATCTTCATCGGTACGATAGGCGGTACTGCTGCCACGCTCCCCACTGATATTTTGTCCTCTATATTGTGCTTGATGTTGCTGTTGTTGCTGTTGCATTTGTTGTGGTGTCATGGGCTGCATACGTTGTCGCTGTCCCGGACTTATCATATCCAAGCCGCCGTCATTTCCTATTAACCGTTGATTCGTTGTCTGTTCCTGCTGTGAATATTGTCTCTTCAACATACTGCCCGAACGTTGCAGCGGCAGATTTTCCTTTTCGGCCGCACTCCGCGTTCGTTCAAGCTTGGGTCGTTTGTCGAGCGTGTCATGAGGATCTACCACTGCCTGTTGTGAAATATCCTGTTGAAGTTATAACATAATTAATTAATAAAGTTTGTTTTTGAGGCATTATTGGAGGTAGAGGAGTAGTTTCGTTGCATGATCTTTAATAAAATGTAAAGCTGTTTATGTGCGAAGAAGATTATGCAGTATATTAATAGATATTAATTACGATGTAATTAAAAAATTTTGGACAACAAAAAAACGTTTCTGTTCAAAGGGATCAAGTTATTTGAAAAGTTTCTTGAGATTTTAAGAATTAGTGTCACTAACTAAGAACTCGAACAGAGCAATATTTCTAGAAATGTTTCCAAGAATATTATGAAAGAGTTTCATGTGGTTAAAAAATTAGTAACCTATTTCACTATTGATACTATCGATATCTAACATAACGTAACTGTTCTGATCATATCTTTTAAATATAACTTTAAAATTCACTACCTTACAATTATATCTAACAAATACTTACACTACTGCCATCCGGTTCATTGCGTCTTATGAAACCATCTTGTTGTGCCGCTCCCTTATTCATCCATTGACCAGTCTTTGATAATAATTCTTGTTTCTTACGACACAATACGCACACCCAGATGACCTGTAAATATAATCGAACACAAAATAAAAAACAAAAAAAAAAAGAATTAATAAAAATATAATATCTAGCTTAAACAAACATACATGAACACAAATTTATATGTAGTTGGATAGTTGGTTGGTTAGTTTAATTGGCATAAGTTCAACGACTCGAGAATATAATGAAACAGTCAATTGTTTTCAACAACAAATACAGTCATACACATATGGACATTTCCACAGAAAGTAAAAAATTGAAAAATCCGAATTAAACCGAAAATTATAATCACCCCTATCGTGAATAAAAATTCCACATGAAATTTGTTCCCTTTTCACATTTTTCCTATTAAAATTCAATGTTAAAAAAATAAAAGGGAACAAGTTTCATGTGTAATTTTTATTCACGATAGGGGTGAATGATTATAAACAAATATTTTTTAGCATTAATTTTTAGACATTTTCTTATATATTTATTGATCATTTATATTATCTTCACGAGCTAAATTTTCATGTTAAAATGTCGCGTTCCCGTAGCTAAGTCATTGTTTGTTATTAGTACTCTGAGATCGTATGAATGGTGGGTGAGAACTATAAATCAAATGAAAATCTTCTGGGTTTTACTGAATTCAAAAGGTTGCTATGATTTTAGAACAGTGTGTCGTTCGCTTTCGTAATTGTAGCTTTTTTCAAAAGCAAATGATTTTATTAAGTTCTTTAAAACGATAGAAAAAAATTAGAATGCAAGCAGCAATGCAAATTTAATTAATAATTCTTTTTTTTTCTTCCCAGCAAGTACTTACGAGTGTCGCGTTCTAGATTGTGGAAAAAAGTAAAAGTGTCAAAATTAAGAGGGGAAGCAACAATGCGCAAACTTAGAAATATAAGACTTGGTATGGCATACTATTTCATTAATATATCTTAACTTTGGTTCACTTCAAAGGCTTACGAATATCGCATTTGGAATTGTAGAAAAGCCCATATGTTGCAAGACAAATATAAATATAAAAGTGTATAAAAAAAAATACGAAAATCTATTACGTTGAATTTAATTACAAGAACACTGAACAGGAAATGTTTGCCAACTATAACTGACCTGATAAAAGACAATTGATTTTAAGAACCTGCACTTGTGTTTTAAGGGTCTAATTTCATCAAATGCAAATTGTTGACAATTTGCCAAAAACAAAAAGGAAGCAGCAATAACAACAACCACAAAAAAACGTATAGGAAAGATATTGGTGTTATTTAGGGTGACAGTGAATAATGAATGAGTGAATATTGAAAAAAAAATTATAAACTAAACCAAACTTTAGGAAATGAAATTCATGTTCAAATGCAGCACATAGAAATTTATTGTAGTAAAAGCAATTTATACTATGATTAAATTAAGCTTAGAAGCCAGAATGACAAGAAATTCGTTTGGCACAACCATGTCAAAAATTAATAAATACAAAAACAAAAGTGATTTTTAGAAACTATTAAATACCAAACGCTTTACTTTAACTGCATCAAACACCATTTCTGATACTTTTGTTAAAATCATTATGCTTTAAATTTACAATTTTATTCCCAAAAAAATATAAATATTATAATATGTATGTACATTAGGGTGGCCCCAAAATAAACTTGCGGATGTTCCCGGCTAATATGAAAACTAGATTAATTTTAAGACTACGAAGTATAAAATGGTCCTTTTTAAAGGTTTTTTTATTTTTGTTTACATTTCTTCCAAAGGAACTATATGTATAGTTGGTATCATATGAAAGGTCTTTGAGAGGCGCATTCAATGGGTTATCAAAATTAAAAAAAAAAAAATTTTTTAATAAAAAATTTTCAAAATTTCAGACAAAATTTTAGTTATTTTTATTTTTCATAGAATTTACTTAAATAAATAGTTGAAATTTCTTGATTATAAACATCATGCAATTTGACCCAAATCGTTTTGCTCATTTTTTTAACTTATAAACTTTACGTTATTTTAATACCCATTGCATTAACGATTTGAGTAACAGAGATTGTCAGATAGGGAAGAATTTAAGTTTAAAAAAAAAATTAACAAAAATTTAAATAGATTGAATTTAAAAAAAACGGGAAAAACCATTTGGGTTAAATTGCATGATGTTTATAATCAAGAAATTTCAATTATTTATTTAAGTAAATTCTATGAAAACATAAAAAAAAAAATGAAATTTTGTCTGAAATTTTGAAAATTTTTGAATTTAATAAAAAAAATTTTAAATTTTGATAACCCATTGAATGCACCTCTCAAAGACCTTTCATATGATACCAAACTAACATATAGTTCCTTTGGAAGAAATGTGAACAAAAATCAGAAAACCTCTAAAAAGGACCTTTTTATCCTATGATCAAGCTTACCAAATATTGACCCCAGGACAAAACAAAATTGAGAAATGTAGTCTTAAAATGAATCAAATTTTCATATTAGTCGGGAACATTCGCAACTTTATTTTGGGGCTACCCTAATGTACATATGTTTGTATATTCTTCTTACATTGAAGGTTAATTATAGCATACATATCATTATATTATCTTTTGCTTTGCAAGCTGCCAAGAAAAAATATGCTTCTTATCTTATTTCCTTTAAGATAGAAAAAAAAAACAACAAACACAAACTACACGAGAGTAAAAGAGAATTGCATATTAAAATATAACGAATCCATTGGTTTTTTGATAGCAAATGACCTACATTTTCAATTCAAGACTCCTACTCAAACAACTGCTGCCTAATTTTAAAGGAACATTGCAGGAAAAAACACCAATAAGGCAATAATAACAAGAGCATGGCAAACAAATCAAAATGAAAAAAAAGATAAAAAAAATATTTAATAAACGCCTTCGAAGCACCATAATTACAGTTGAGTTTAAATAAATAAAACTATTCATTAAAAAAACTAAAGAACGTTCTAAAAAAAATAGTTACAAATTTATATGGGCCAGAGTGTTTTCAATAAGACATTGTGAATGCTAACTAATGAAATCAAACTTTTATTCAATTAATGATGTTAATTCTCAAAATTTACATTCTAACTTCAGCCATTGATTATCTGGATCAAAGAATTAAAATTCAACAGTTTTCTCAAACCATAACATTTGGCCTTACAGCCTTTATTATCTAAAACAGATTTAAGGTGATTTGGCATAAATGCGACACAGTTTTCAAGCGTTCCAACAATTTGTTCTTCAGAATCTGAAGATACTTAAAGTTGTCAGTAGTTGTTTCAACAAATAAAAAATTCCCAGTACCAGCAGCTGATAATACAGGCCCAAACCATGACACTGCCACCACCATTCTTCACTGTTGCCTTTTCGATATCTCTGTTGAATTCTGTATTTTGTTTGTTCAACTTAGAGTCATCGGCAAAGATGCAGAGTCTGTTTTTCGGGTTTATAAATGGTTTCTTGCTGGCGCCAGGCACGACGAACAGTTTCAACGCAACATTGCTTGCCCAGGTCAGCTTCAACTGCGGAGGCCAGTTGTTAAGCGGATAGATTTGAATTTTCCCTTATTTTTCTTAAAATTGTTCGCTAATCATGCTCCTTAAAAATTTCGGTTGGTGCCTTTCATTGTTATGGATAAAGCCCTCAATGATTTCTTGGACTGTGGAAGCTTTAATGTTTACAATTTCTGCTATTTTTCGCTGTAAGTGGTTATTTTGGAAATGGTTTGAACACAATTCTTGTTGTTCTGTCATTGTACGCGGACTCATTTTTTCATTGGACTCACAATTCAACAAAAAATATTGATGGAAGTAGCAAATAAGAAAAACGAAAAACCAACAACGCTGAAGTGAACTATCGGTACAGTAGAAATTCTCAAAGTTTACCATTAGATTTGTATGTGATTACTTTGTTTCCAAAAATACCTAAGAGTCCCGGATTTAATTTGCCCAAGAGAATTCAGAAAAACTAACAAATTTCTGGAACAATATTCTCTAGAGCGATGAATCAACATTTTTGGTTCGGCTCCAAACAGCACAAAGTATACTAAGGTCATAAAGCATAATATGATGGTGTAGGCAGTGTTTTGTGGGCAGGGTGTTTGTCCCATACACAAGGTCTAGACACAATGGATCAATAGAAGTATCATAGTAAACTTCTAAAAGCGTTGAGAACAATATGCCACTGCGGTGGCCTTTTATGCACGACAACGACCCACAATACACCCCATGCACATGGGAGGAGTTGCTTGAAGCAGAATAAGATTGGTGTATAGAAATGGCTACGTAAAAGGTTTAAAAAAACTAACGAAGAACAGAAAATGTTAGCTTTAACTGGCAAAAGATACCGAATGTGCTAACATTGTGTTCAGGATATGTTTTGCAAAAAGTAGTTAATTGTTTAATACTTTTTAATGAAAAGTAGTAAATTTTGAAAATTCTTGAGAAAATGTTATATAAAGGTTTAAGTAATTTTACTAATACCGATTTGAACAATTTTAGAAATATTAGTAGATATACTACTTTTTACAAAAAGTAGTAATTTTTTTTTAAACCAGAATATGACAATTAAAAGAATTTAACTTTAAGGAGAAATTATTGTTTGTATAAATGCTCCAAAAAGCAATAAATATATAAAAAAAAGTATATAAATATACTACTTTTTAACAAAAATTTCAAAATTTTGTAGTATTTTGGCGGAATTGCTTTTAAAATATAAAGGACATGTAAAATATACCGATTTCAACATTTTTAAAAATAGTGGTAGAAATACTACTTTTTCAAAAAGTAGTAAATTTGTTATATTTTAGACCAGACAATGATAGTTAAAAAAAACTAATTACAAGCAGAAGTTATATTTTGTACAAGTGTTGCAAAAAATTGTAATTTATTTAATACTTTTTAATAAAAAGCAGTAGATTTCGTATAATCTTTGAGGAAATATTATACAAACTTTTAAGTGATTACAAAAATACCAATTTGAACAATTTTAAAAATAGTAGTAGAAATACTACTTTTTACAAAAAGTAGTAAATTTATTATTTTGCATACCAAAATATGACAATTAAAAAAATTTAACTTCAAGGACATATTATTTATTGTATGAATGTCACAAAAAGTAGTAAATTATTTACTATTTTTTCACGAAAAGTTATATTAAGCAATTTGAAAAATAGTAGTAGAAATACTACTTTTTTAAAAAGTAGTAAATTTGTTATTTTTTTAACTAAAAGAAGAAGTTATAGTTTGTTCAAATCTTGTAAAAAGTATTAATATATTGAATACTTTTTAATAAGAAGTAGTAAATTTCGTACAATTTTGAGGAAATATTGTACAAATTTGTAAGTGAGAGCTCAACCAAGAAATTACTTAAATAATATTAAATATTAACTAAACAAATTTTTTTCTTAAATACTGTTAAAATTTTGTGGTGTGTTATAATTTTTACTTTACATGGGAAAATGAGTTGTCCTTCATGTGGATTTATAAGTATGGTAGTCCATATAATTTTTTTGGCAAAATAATAATGGTTTGTGTTCTATATGAGTTTTTCTTTATTTTTTTTTTTTTTTGTATTCAGTTTTCTATGAAATAACCTTCAATATATTGCTGCCACAAATACCAAAAAAAAATGTATGAACAAAGACAAACTAAGACAGAAACAACAAACTCTACTCAACTAGATAATTGAGAAGATAAAGTTACGCAGTAACCAATTTTTCAAACAAAAACCTCTCAAAAAAAAAAAAAACGAAAAATGACAAACACTGTTCTTCGCACAGTGAGTGTTTGAATAGGAATTTTTGTATGTAGGATTTTCGTAGCCTGTTTTTAGGAAATTTGGCGTCACATAAACCATTATTTAAAAACAAATAATGTGTGGTGTTATTTCGAATCACTAACAGTAATAGCAGCAACAATTTTTATAAATTATATTTTATTTTATACTACATTTTAGCGCTTAACAACAGTGAACTAAATTCTTAAAAAGAAAAACAATTTGTTACACAAAAAAACCCTTAAAACCGCGTAACTTTTAAAATAATTAGTATATAAGAAATAAGACCAAAGAAAAGAATCTATAAAGTTTAAATATTCATGCAAGTTGTCAGTCAATGTAAAATAAAGTTTCTTGCTATTTTTCTTTAGCCCCAAAACTGTCATCAAACTTTTGAGTGACATTGTGTGAAAATTTAATGCTGCTTTAAATGTACACATGCCATTAACCACTGTCTATTTCGGCGGCGTTAACGTGATGCTAACCACTACTTACCTTATTGCTACGTAACGTCACTTTGCCACCACATCGTGCACAGCATCTTGTGCTACAGTAGTGACAAATGTGTCCAACACCATCGGCAAATTTTGTCTTAAGGCATATGTGACAGGTTGCATCTAGTTCAACACCAGCTTTTTTTTGCTGCTCTGAACGTTGTCGGATTTCCATTTCCAATGTGATAACCTCATCTTGTTTGCGTCTTGAAATGGTAATAGAAAGAAACAATATTGAGATTATAAAGTTGTTTTTTTCTTTGTTAGAGATTGGTAAGAATCTTGATGACAGTATGAAATTAAAGTTTTTACATTATACTTGTATTATACGTAAAAGTAAATGGAATAGCTATTCAAGAAGTGGCTTTTAATTTTTCTATCAAATGTTACAAATATATTGGGTTGATAAAGCCATCTATAGGAAAGACACATTTATTTGAAAACAATGTTAAGCTACTTACGAATATTAATAAGCTGATATATAAATAAAACCTAAAGCAGTTTTTTATAATTAACACGAATTTCTGTAGACAAAGGTAGAAAAAATCTGACTAGCACAATTCAACATACACGAACATGGTAACGTATGATTGTTACACAATAACAATAAATTGCTCATTCGCCAAGTAATTAGAGGAGTCAAAAAATGTAGACAAGAGATGAGTTAAATAGAAAATACCGCTACTTTTCTTTAGATTGTTACTTTTTTATTGAATCATATGGTTAAAAGGATTGGGTTAGTTTGTATGATGGGCAAATGTTCTTTAAGGTTTTGTTGGCTTCGTTGTAGAAATTTTCCACAAACACTTAGCATAAATTTTATTTCCAACTCCAAAGCACTTAAGGAAAACATTTTTTTATATATTGGTTATACCCGATTTTAAGTGAAAACAATTGTAACGAAGTAATTCGCCACATATATACATACATTTGTATTTTATTATTATGGTTTTACAATGAATTGTTAAGTTAATTTCATTCGCATTACGAAATAATAATCACCTCTATCGTGAATAAAAATTCCACATGAAATTTGTTCCCTTTTATTTTTTTAACATTGAATTTAAATAGGAAAAATGTGAAAAGGGAACAAATTTCATGTGGAATTTTTATTCACGATAGGGGTGATTATTATTTCGTAATGCGAATGAAATTAACTTAACAATTCATTGTAAAACCATAATAATAAAATACAAATGTATGTATATATGTGGCGAATTACTTCGTTACAATTGTTTTCACTTAAAATCGGGTATAACCAATATATAAAAAAATGTTTTCCTTAAGTGCTTTGGAGTTGGAAATAAAATTTATGCTAAGTGTTTGTGGAAAATTTCTACAACGAAGCCAACAAAACCTTAAAGAACATTTGCCCATCATACAAACTAACCCAATCCTTTCTTTACATATACATTTTTTGTTCACTTAAGGCTGTCGTGGTTATCACTATTACATTGTGTAAATATCAACTCTACTTCAGTTGAGCTTGTGCTGTCAACGTGGACGGACAGTTATCGCAAGTTTGTCATAGCTTCGATAGCAGCCATACACACACAGCCCAAATCTCAACTCAGTAGTAGTGCATAGGGTATCTACTGGTATTTACTGCCATAGATCCCAGGCTTTGTAATGGTGTACAGGGTATTTACAGCCATAGATTCCAGACACTATATGTATATAGTTGTAGCACACAGTGAAACTACTAGTTTTTATAGCCATAGTTCACAGGTAATCGTGATTAACAACCTTAATAATCTCCACTTTTAAAAGTCCACCCTTTAAGCGAAGGGAGATTCGAATTTTGTAACTGGTCAGCGACGGTTGTTTCTATACGGTTACGGGATTGTTTGCTGGGCCTGATCAACGTGAAATATTTTTGTGAGCCAATAATTAATGTCATTAGTAAAAACAAAAAATTTGAATAAAGAAGCTAAATAAAAATAATAATAAAAAAAGGACTGTGGTTTCTGCTGGACTATCCTGGAAAAAGGTGTTATACAATTGTATTCCGCATCATCAATTTGGACTTAGAAGAAAACACAGTACTATCGAACAAACCCATAGACTTGTTCCGCTCTTTTTATTGACATTTCTCAAGCGTTTGATAAAGTGTGGCATTATGGTCTTATATACAAGTTGAAACTAAATTTACCCGTAAACACACATAAGCTATTGAAAAGCTACTTAACTGGTCGAATATTTAAGATTTCTTAAGCTACGCACAGCCTATTGAAATAGGAGTACCTCAAGGAAGCATCCTGGGACCCTTCTTATACTTGATACATACATCTGATATGTCAACAAACAATTGCACTTACACATTTACATTTGCTGATGATACTGCTATTCTAAGCATTCATGAAAACGCTCAGCAAGCATCTCGCTACCTACAAAATTATACTATATATCTGAATTAGGTTCTGAACTAGTTAAAGGAATGGATAATAAAAGGTAATGAGCAGAAACGCACACACATAAATTTTACATTGCGTAGAGAATCATGCTCTCCTATTATCCTATAAGCAATAAGACAACAATCCGAAATTAAATACCTCGGTATACAAGTACACTTCGATCGACGCCTTACATGGAAATTTCATATAGATGCAAAATTGACTCAAATGAAATTCAAGTGAAATTGATAAAACCTATATGGTGCTATGGAATCCAGCTATGGGAAACAGCCTCAGCTGCAAACGTAGACGAATAATCAAAATTTCCCCCTGGTATAGAAAAAATTCAAATATCGATAAAGACCAAAACGTGCCTTTGGTAAAAAACTAGGATCCAAAGAAATGCAGAAACTAACTTAAAAAATCTTGAAGTACAGCCAAACCTATTAAGAAGGATACAGTGGATCTGAGCCGAAGACAAGAAAAAAGAATGCCAATGTTCGTCAAGCACTGACTGGACTAATAATTGAAACTTTAAATATAAGATTTGACAAACTTATTGTTAGATTGTTTTTAATGAAGATACAATAAATAAATAAAAGTTCAAAAAATAAATATGGTTCGGGATTCTTAACAGATGGTGCATCTTTTGAACGATGCTTTTATCTTTAGTGACTTATATGTCATTTTGAAGGATACATATCTGTTATTCTTTCTCACTTAGTTAATGAATATTATAGTGAAAACAACAATGTTATTTTTTGGTTTTGAAAATGTAGAATTTGGCTTAATGTCTTCAAGTTGAAGAAAATGCCTCAACAAAGCTTATGGTGAATATATTCTATTGGTTTCAATGTGCGAATGATGGTTTATGCTGTTCAAAAGTTATGAATTTAACACGGAAGACAAATATCGCTCAGGCCAGCCAAAATGTTGAACACTGTTGTCAAACTCAACAGAAGTTCGCAACGTCAATGCCAGCTATCCAAACAGCAATTTTAAAATGTTTGCGAACAGCAAGATGTTTTCCAAATTAGAGAAATTTAGTTGCATTTTTAATGATGGCATATCCGAAATGTTGCTTAAACGCTATAAATGTAAATAGTTTTTATACCCGATCATTACATGCGATGAAAACTGGATCCATTCCGATAAGCGGCAACGTAAGAAATCATAACTGAAGTCTGGCTTACCAAATTGACAACAAACCCAAATAACTATTGCGTTAAGGTACTAGTCAGTATTTGGTGTAACCAAAAGTGTCCTGCTAACATCTTGCCAGACCATCACAAGGAACCTGTACCAAAGTCAACAGATTTTTTTTTTGATGCAAGCATTGGCCAGAATATGCCGCCAGAATTATGCATAATATTTCATCATTACACGATGGGTCACATGTTGCAATACCTGTTAAAAACTATTTAGAAAGATGTGCTAGCTTCCTATATTACACATTTTCTTCTTTGTTTTTTTTTCTATCTATTATTCAAATACGTTTACACTTTTATTGAATTTCCTACACTCATACATAGAAATAAATAATTCATTGACCTCTTATCATTAAATGATTTTAAATCATAAAATTAATTTATGACTTAAATCTTTTATTTGTTCTGTTGTTTTACATTTTATTTATGCTCCAATAAACCTGAATTGTATAAGTAAGATAATTATATTTATTACACAATAGGGTGGTCCCCATTGCAAGGAGTCGAAAAATATGCCATTGTTTTAAATTAAAAATCAAATGTAATTTAGTTTACGATGTTTGAAGAGCAGCGCTTTTGTCACATCTTCAAATATGAATTCGTATACTTGCATGAAAGGATGATAGCAAAATTATTCTTGCCATTCTGAATTTCACTGCCATTTGGATATTTACTTGCACGATTTGTTTGAAAAGTAAATAAGTCGCCTTGTGGTACTTACTTACTTAGTGGTGTTGTAGTCTTTTTTGTGGTCACTGACCTTGACAAGTTGATACTTTGCATTAGTAAACATTATATTTACTGTAGAAATTCCTGGTTTTCTTCAATACAATTTTGGATTATCGATATTCTTTCTATTTTGATTTTCTTATTGCTAAGCACTCGCACAAACTTCCTCAAACAGTTGTTATAAAAAAAAGTTAATTTAAAAATGCTTTACATATAAGAGCGAATTTGTGATTTTGATGTACTGGCCGGCGATCGAAAATAAATGGTTATTTCTCCCTCAAATAAGAAAACAAAATCACAACAAAAACTGATCAGGGGCCAAATTACCGCTATCGTATTACAGCTATCGTAACGAAAAATGGTTTCGATATCGAAATTATGATAAATTGTAAGAAAATTACGATAAATTTTACTCGATATCGAATGCGGTAATTTGGCCCCAGATTAAAATACAGACTGAAAATACATAACATGTGATTATAGTCCATGTTCCCTTTGTGACGACTACTGCTTTACAGTGTCGCTAAAGATTATCTGTCTATGTTCCAGTCTACTTGATACTTATTAATGACGTCTGAATCAATTTGACGATCGTTATCGTTAATCAAATGCAAAAACAACCAAATAAAAATTAATATTTTAAATTTTCTTTTGTTGGGTTTTCCCGCTTCAAACAATAGTATCTTGAATGTATAACTTAAAAAAATGTGACTTTTTAATTTTTTAGATTTTATTTTTAAACATTTGTATAATATAAATTTATTTAATTGGGCATTGTTAGCTATAAACTTTTCTTAACTTTTTGGCTACATAAGAATTCTGCACCAAAATAATTCATATTTTGAGGCGGATGTGAAGCGTATCCCAGAGAGAGTGTTACAGACAGAGAATAAATGACATGTATATAAGTTGCTTAAGACAAAAACCTAAAAAATATTTTTTTTTATCAGTTTTTCACACTTATATATGTATGAATATAAAACCCAATGAGTGGGCAAAATAGTTTTGTGTTGCACTGTACATACATACAGTGGCTCACAGAGTGTTTTATGATGTGCCATTCTTTTTTTTTCAAAACTCCATAAAAAGACAACTAACAGAAACTTAAAAAAGAAATTGGTGTCATTTAAATGAAAAAATGTCTATAGACTAATAAACAAACGCAATTTATTGCAAAAATGTACATTATAATATATTAAATCAAAAAACAAAAAATGCTAATTTGTTCACTTCGCTGCTTATTTTATGCAGTCAATTTTTATTGTACCAATGCTTAAAGCAGCGTTGTTGGTTGTGGTTTTTCGTTTTTCTCATTTGCTATTCCCATTAATATTTCCTATTGAATTGTGAGTCCGATTTTGCAAAGTCAAGTGTCAAATTCAAATAGTTAAAGTACGTCCACATACAACGATAGAACAACAAGAAATGTTTTTAAGCCATTTCCAAAATATCCCCTCATAGCAAAATATAACCGAAATGATTAACATTAAAGCTTCCACAATCTAAAAAATCATTGATCGCCTTATCCATGGAAATTGAGTTCATGACAAAGAAAGGCAACAACCAAATTTTTCAATGAGCATGATTAGCGAAAAATTTTATAAAAATAAGGGAAAATCCAAGTTCTATCAGCTTAACAACTGGCCTAAGAAGTCAAAGCTGACCTGGGCAATGTTGCGTTGAAACTGTTCGTCGTGCCTTGCGCCAGCAACGAACCGTTTATAAACCGTTTTTGAAAATATGCTTTGATATAAATATTATCATATACTCGTATATACTAAGAATGTTTCTTCCACAAAAAAACAAAACAATTTGAAAACCCCGAAAAACAGATCGTCAAAGATCATGTTTGCAAGGAATCTGCATTTTGAAATTTGGTCATCTTTGCCGATGACTCTAAGTGGAACATATTTTTTTCACATGGTATGTAGTATGTTTGGCGGACACCAAAGATAGAACTCAACAAAGAAAACCTAAAGGCAACAGTGAAGCATGGTGGTGGCAGTGTCATGGTTTGGGCCTGTATGTCAGCTGTTGATACTGGGAATTTAACATTTGTTGAAACAAATTGTTGGAAAGCACAGAGAACCTGTTTATTGGATTAGATTCTCAATTTTAGCAGGATAACGATTCAAAACACAAATCGGATATAGTGCAAACGTGGCTAATAGGCTAAAGGGTCCGCCAAATAACTTTTTTTTTTGAAAATGCTATAAAAAAAACTACTGAATATTTTCTCAAATTTTTTTTTTATTTGAAAGTAGAATCCTTCCGGTTATTAATGGAAACTAATTTCATTCAAATGGCTGCCTCGGCTGGCCATGCAGTAGTCTACATGATCGGTCCAATTTTTAAACATATTATCGATTGTGTGCAGCTGTATTTCACCAATGGCTTCACGAATATTTTCCTTTATCTCTGTCGCTTGTCGGCGTAACACTTATCTTTGACGGCACCCCACAAGTAGTAGTCCAACGGTGTCAATTTGCAGCTCCGAGATGGCCAAACGACATCAGCTCTGCGGCTGATAATACGATCTTCAAAAACAGGGCGCAAAACATCGAGTGTGGCTTCGGCTGTGTGGCACGTAGCGCCGTCCTGTTGAAACCAAATGTTGCCAATATCCTCCTCCTCAATTTTTGTGAACAAAAATTCGTTCAACAAGGCCTGATAGCGATCGCCATTGACTGTAACGGCCACTCCTTACTCATTTTCGAAGAAAAATGGCCCAATTATGCCTCTGGGCCAAAATCCGCACCAAACAGTGACTCGGCTTTTAGATGTATGCGTGTGCTGTGCCCCAAATGCAACAATTTTGCTTGTTTACATACGCGCCAAGATCAAAATGGGCTTCATCTGAAAATATGTTTTTTTTTTTTTTTGGCAAAATCGGCATCTTCTGTAAGTCGATCGCAGGCCCACTTAGCAAAATAATGTCGCAATATTTTCCAGCGTTATTCAAGCGTATTCACAACCATATTCGTTCAACGGAAGGATAAAACTGTCTGTCTGTCAAATCAGACATGAGCTAAGCACTAGTGAAAAAAACGTCACATGGCGGACCCGTTATAACTGCCACTGCCACCACAGTTGCCAGTCCTTAATGTTTCTTTTATAGTTACTTTTAGGAAATGCAAAAAGTTCTATAAAAAAAAAGATTAAAAAAAAGGTCTACTGACGGTAGCGGTCGGTTTTTTCGCCGATTATTACCAAAAACTGGTCGCATCTTTGCCAAATCGCCTGAAATCTGTTGTAGAAAATAGTGCTATCACACCAAATATTAAATCGTAAAATACGCTGTGACGTGCAAAAACGAGCAATTTTTGTTTGTTTTAATATATTAAAATGCACCCATACATTTGTGCAATAAATAGTTTTCGTTTGTTAAGGTATGGTCACACATGGCAAATATTTACTCAACAAAGCGTAACCACTTGTTTTACCACAAATTTGTTTGACTTTGCTTAATATTACAAGAGTTTTGCAAGATCAAACAGCATGAAATAAAATAAAAGTAAATTTTTGTTGTGTTCTAAATAAACGAGTTCAAAAATATTTTATTTAATGGTTGCGTCTTTTTCGGCAAATATTTGCAGAGTGCTACCTTGCCTTTAGGCTATGAAATTTTTTCCTTTTCTTTCTTAAATGACAATTTATTTTTTAAGTTGAAAGTACTGGTTGGCCCTGATAGCCACCAGCAATCGCACATAAACAGCTATTTACGCAGAACGAGGTTAATCATTAAATAAGAAACCAAAATCACAATCAATAACTGATCATGTGATTATTGTCCATATTCCCTTTCTGACGGCTACAAATATTTGCCAATTGTGACCGTACCTTTTGACTGTAAAGCTATATGTAGACAATTGTCAGATCATAAAATGTTGTCAGATCTAGCAATGTGCTAGCAATGAACTGGCATTGAAAAATTGTTAGCAAAAGGTAAATTGTTAATGCTTTTTATTACAATGTTGGGAGACAAAAATTTTAAGTTCACACAGTTGTTAGGCATTTTGTGAACATTTTTCGGACAACGTTGTAAGATCTGGCAACTGTCTATATAAAGCTTAATATGTTTTCTTTTTAATGACAACTCTTAAATGACAATTTATTTTTTAAGTTCCTGTTTATGGGGCTTTGAAAACAGAAAATGCACTGCATAAAACAAGCTATGAGCCACTGTATATATTTATATATGTATATATACATATGTATATGTATGTACATTCTTCAATGTTTGTGTGTGTGCGAGTGTTTATATGCATTATTAACTTACCGCATAATTTCATTTTGTTGCTCCTCTTCTTGTTTCTGACGCCTGAGAACATTTTCAATTTGCATTCGTTCATTGGGTGTTAAATGTGATAAATCTGGCATTTCATCCATTTTGTCCGTTAAAGACTATTATTTTGTTGTTATGCTTTTTATGTTTGGTTTATTATTACTTTTTGTAGCTCTTGATGTTACTGTTGCTGTTTTTGTTGTTGTTTGTTTTAATGCACGCACTGAACAATTATGTGTTTTTGTAAATGTTTCTGTTTGTCTCTCTCCCTTTGTGGTTGTGTGCGTGTGTGTGCTACAGTAATGTTGGGTTTTTAATGAATGTTTGTTGCTGTTGTGGCAATTATTTATTGTTTTTTTTTTGTTGTTGATTAAATTACGTATAATTTAAGTTTGTAGTTGTTGTTGTTATTGTTTTGGTAAGAAGTTTTTTAAAATTGTCTGTTAGTTTTACGGCAACGTGGTTTGGTTTGCTTTAAGGCTTAAACAAAATTTTGAATAATTTCTTCTTTTTTTTTAATATATTTAATGGCTTTATGTTTAATTTATAGAATTGTTGGGGTTTTGTGTTTCTTCTTTACTTCTTAAGTTCGTTGATTAGTTGAGTTTGTTGCTGTTAAGTGCTGTTTTGTTTTGTTTCGTTTTTTTTTTGTTGTTTAAAGAATTGTTAATAAATTTATTTATGTATTTATGTTTTAGTTTAATGGAAGATTTTTTATATAATTTCTTAGCTTTTTTTTAATTTCTTTTATTAAATAAATAATATTTGTTAATAATAATTTGTGTTAAAGCTTTTTTATTCCATTTAAATTTATTTAAGATAATTAGTTTTATTGTTAATTATATGTTTGCTTTATTTATATATTGAGTTGTAGTTTAATTTTGTTTTGTTATTTTATATATTAAATATTTAATAAATTTAGTTAAGTTTGTTTTTTTTTATTTAATTCGAGTTCAGTTTAATCACAGACTAAATTTATGGAATTTCTTTTACTTTTGTTTTAAATAAATAATTTATTTATAAATAAACGTTTTTGTTTGTTTAGTGGCAAATAAAATAAAATAAACTTGTTTTGTTTTTCTTCAATATTTTGTGTTGTTCGATGAATTTTGTTTTATTTTTATTTTCCTTTTATGTTAATATAATATTTACAGTTGTTGTTTGTTTTTTTTTTTTTTTTTATTGAAAGAAAATATTTAAATTAATAAATTTAATTTATTTATATTTGAATACTAGATTTACCAAGGCGTATACGTAACATTTATTTAGTTTAATCAAAATTTAATGCAAAAGAATGAGTTATCATGTTATTGTTTAAAATTTTGTTTATTTTTGTATAATCAAATATGTTGTTTTAACATCCGTTGCCTGTTAATGAAGTGAATCTGTAAAGATAATAGAAAATTAAATGTTTTATTATAACACAAATAAGTTAAGTTTAAAATACATACATATACGCACTAATACATATATGTAGGTATAAAAAACCAAAAATAACATATACAGTGGGAAGCACAAATGAGTACATGTTAGTACTTTGTGCACTTTTCATTACATAAAACTAAAACTAATAAAGAAAATTTAAAAATGTTTTTTGTTAACTATTTACTGTCGTATTCATAAAAAATTAAAGTTGACTTCAAATGTACTTTAAGAAAATTTTGTATGACATTTTTGTCTCAAAGCACACTTCAAAAACCTACTTAATTTTTTCTGAATACGGCAGTTAAGGTTTAATGCTAAGCACAATAATTTACACTACAAAATGAAAAATAGTAATTTTCGGCTGTTAAACAATTAGTACAATAAAAACTAGCATGTACTAAATTTTCAACAAGTGTGTCTACACAAATCGAGGTCTGATCAAAAAATAACCGTTATTTTAAAATTTTGTGAGTTAAATATGTTCGATTTTCGCATTTTTTTTTCTGTTATGTTGGTACACATGTCTGTGATATATGTTGGTAATATCAGCCGTTTTAGATTTTCAGTTTGTTTTTGACAGATAAAAAGTTTAGTCGTGTTTTGGTGTGCTTTTCGATTTTTTACTATTCGAAAAAATGGATTAAAGAAACTGTATTAAGTTTTGTGTAAAAAATGAAATTAAATACACAATGACATTTGAAATATTGACTCTGGCGTTTGGCGAGTCTACTATGAGCGGAACACAAGTTCAATTGTGGTACAACCGGTTTAAGGAAAGCTGAGAATATGTCAATGACGATACTCGTCCTGGTCGCCCGAGCACGTCAACAACCGATGAAAACATTGAAGCAGTGAAGAAAATGATTTTGGAAAATCGTCGAATCACTATCAGAGAGGTTGCTGATGATGCTGGCATATCGTTCAGCTCATGCCAAGCAATATTTTCGGATGTTTTAGGCATGAAACGTGCGGCAACAAAAACAACGTCGCATGAACATTGCTCAGGACCTGTTAAACATCGTCAACGACGATCCAAATTTCCCCAAAAAGGTCATAATTAGTGACGAATCAAGGTTGTATGGCTATGACCCAATCATCCCAATGGAAACATTCAGAAGAGCCAAGACCGAAAAATGCACGTCAAGTTCGGTTAAATGTGAAGGTTTTGCTCACTGTTTTCTTCGACTGCAATGGCGTGGTGCATCATGAATTCTTGCCACAAGTTTGTACGGTAAATAAGGAATACTACCTTGCGCCGTTTGCGCGAAGCAATTCGTCAGAAATGCACAAAATTGTGGAAAAAGCAATCATGGATTTTGCACCATGATAACGCACCAGCTCACATATCGATGCTTGTTCGTGAGTTTTTGGCCAAAAACAAAACTGTTATCATGCCTCAACTACCGTATACTACCGTACCGGACTTGGCCACCGCTGACTTTTTCCTCTTCTCAAAACTGAAGACACCGATGAGAGGAAAGCGTTTTGCTTGTTTGAGGAGATAAGAGAAAAATCGAAACGGGAGCTTTTGGCGAGACCAAAAACCGTGTTTCGAGAATTGGAAAAATGCTGGCATAAGTGTATTATATATGAGGGGGATTACTTTGAAGGGGACAAGATAGTTATTGATAAATAAATAAATACTTTTTTAAAATATATAAAATAACGGTTATTTTTTGATTAGACCTCGTATATCAGTAGAACAGTGGGATTTGTATATAATTTCATTGTTTATGACTTCAAGTCACAAACATTAGTTTGATATTCATTTAATTGCATATGGTAAACGCTTTTTGCAAATTATCCAATACAAATCTGTAAAGAGCCAGTATTCTAGCAATAACAAAAATTAGCTATTCTACGCGACTAATAGCTAAACAGCTTAAAGTATATCAATCAGTTGTCTTAAGAGCCCAAAAAAGGCATTGTATTATTTCCAGACCACAAAACACACGTCTCATGATAACACAAATGAAAAGAGACAAGTGTTTAAAACCAAGAGATTATTCTATAAGAATAAGCAAACCCGATGTCCGATGGACAGCAAGACGAGCCCTTTGCTATAATCGTTATACCTAATAATGACAAAAATAATGCCAAAAATTAACGTTTGCCAAAGAACACAGAAATTGGACAGTAGATGACTGTAAAAGTATAGTCTGGTCAAGGGAATCCAAATTTATAAATTTTCAATTCAAAGGTAAACAATATTGCTGGCGCCAAACAACTCAATGCATTCAAAGACACCGTGTAAAGGAAATTATAAAACCCGATGACAAGAATATCATGATATGGGGTTGGTTTATATGGTGGTCCCTCGAACCACTGCAAAGAATCGCAGGTATAATGACAAAAGATGACTATCTGTATATTTTGCAAACTAATTATGTTTTTGTTTAGACCATTACTCAGGGGTTGACCCCTGACAGTACGGCTAAAGAACGAATTTTCCGTGTAATGTGTTGTGCGATACACCTTCCACTCGACCTAGAATGGATGAGCCCTGACTATAGAACGTATATTATGCAAAATATTACAATTTCCTAATTTCTGCAGAGCACATTCCATTATAGTATCCATAGAACAGTGAAACAGAGCCCACATTACAGCGATGATCCCTACTATTACCGATAGGCACTTTCGCCCTATCTTGTACGCGGTCGAGTCTCTTCAAAGGCGACTTCGAAGCACTGGCCCATACATGAGCGTTATATTCCATATTCGGTTGAATACAGAGGTGGTGTAAATAGTAAGGAGATCAGATGAAATAAAGTTTTAAAAAATGCTTCTTTCGACACATTCCAGCGGACATCACAGTGGATTCTCATGCGTAGAATATCAAGACCGTCTGATTCCTTAATATTTACGCAGTCAATAAAAACAGATGAAGCAATATGATCTATCGTACGTTTGTGTATTAACATACAACATTGAGTCTTGCATGCATTAAAAGCGACTCTATTCGCACGACCCCAGACAAAGATTGTCGGAAGATCTTGGTCAAGTGTATTACTCATGTTTTTCCTCATTCCTTTAATCTCCAAAGAACTAGATCTATGGTTGAATAAATATAAATAAATAGGGTTTAAAGTTTAACATAGTAGGTGATTCAGAAAGATAAGACATAGAGTAGGACTCATCTGATGAGACCGCATTCATAACAACTCGTATAGTGCAATTTCTGCGGAAACTCTATATAATTCGAGAGAAGTTATTACCGACACCAGAAGCCAGAGTCTGTTGAAACTGCGCACGCTCGAAAGAATATTTTTGGCATAGTTACTGATATTCTTTCGAGCTCGATCAGAGGTTGATTGCTTTCTGGTAAGTTTGAATTATTTGCAAATAATTCAGCTTTATTAATCGGGTCAGTGGAAGGTTGACCATCCCTTAAGAGAAGGAATTGAAAAATTAGCATTTTCCTTTATTCTTTTAACGAATGGCCAAAAGCTTTTGCAGCCAATTTGAACGAGCTTTGGCAGCGATTTTAGAGCGAACAAATTACGAAATAACAGGACTTGGACAAAATATTAAAACATTATCATTCCCTAAAGTTTTTGAATGGAGCAAAAATTAGTACATGCGCCTTCTTCGTTTCGTATGTATTTTTTCTTAGAATTTTAACACCCATAAAGTTCTATATCGGAAGGACAATTTTAACCAATTTCAATACAAATCGTCCCGTGGCAAGAATTTGTAAGAGGGGTTTCTAGCCTAGGCTTGAAAGTAAAAGCTTTTATACCGATCTGTTACTATTACTATTAACTTGACTTTAAATTGTTCGATAATCTATGTTCTTATTTGTTCACATATGTTCCCTTAAGATAAACTCATAAACAAACGACAAGAAGCCCTTCACATTTTGTATTATAATTCAATAACAATTAACAATTTCTTTGTTTTTTTTATATATCTCTAGTAGGGGTTAGGGTGCGGGAATTCCCGGAAAATAATGGTCGCGAATTCCCGGAAAAAAATTTAAAACTTAAAATTAACTTCCTTTTATATTTTTGGGTGAAAAATTAGCATTCGCATGTGCATAATATGTTATTATTGCTGTAAATAATGATATACACATAAAAACCAGCAAGAATAAAGTTCTTGAACTAAAAATTTAAAACTTAAATAACTTCAAATTAATTTTACGAAGGATTAACGATTTTTGACAAACAATCAATGGCTTTTAATTTATTTCCATTTCTTTAATTTGGAATTTTGTATTTTTCGTATATGTTCATATAGATTTTTAAACTTTTAGTTCTATTTTGAAACATATGTACAATATAAATTTATTCAAAGTATTTTTGGAGATGGTCATGTTTCTGGCAACATATAAATTCCGCAATAAAAGATCTAATCATCTATTGAGATCTTTGTCATGATAAAATATTACGCTTAGATACGTTTGCAATTATTGTTTGTTTTAAACAAGGAACCTTCTGCGAAAAGTAAACAAAAAAAAAACGGCCTAAAATATTAATTACAATCTTTATTTCCGTAACGTTACACACTTTAACCCTTAAGCGAAAACCAGGGCCTGACCAGGCATTTTTGAATATTTTTATAGTTTTTTACTTAGATAACTTAGGCGGAGCCCCTTAACTTTTTATAAATTCCTCAATAAAGGTGTTTTGTACAAAAAAATTTAAAAAAAAAACTTAAAACTTTTTATCTCTAGGCGTTGCAATTACTCTCAACATGTTTGTAACACCAGGGCCCTATTATGTAGAAAATGCAGCAAATTAAAAGAGCAAGAGATTAAACCGATTTATAACTATGTACTATATATATTTTGTGTTTTGTATAAAAAGCAGAATCAATGTACGTTTCAGAAATTAGTTTTTTTATTTTTGTGTTGGCAGTTGACAAGTGTTAATAGTGTTGCAATGAGTACTAAATTAGACAAAATCTTTGAAACAGTTTCAAAATCTGACTCTTTTTTTTAATTTAAAGCCATACAAATTATAAAAAGTCCCAGGTTGGCCCTGGGGTTCGCTTATGTGAACACAATTTGGTGTTTGCTTAAGGGTTAATATTACTATAAATTATAAATACCAACACATTTACCTCCAACCTAATAAAGCTCTATAGTCATACAAATACTCCAGAGTATAATACCAGTGTATCATAAATATCGATTGACATCTGGTAACAAAGACGCTTGCATAAGATTATAAGATACTTTTGTATACGTATGTTTATAAGATAAGAAAAACAAAGTTAAACAAATACACACGTAGAAACAGTTTTATTTATGAAAAGTGTTGTAATTTAAATATTTATGGCATAAATTATGCATGGAATAAGAACACAGAGGCCTAGAGGAAGAGGTGTTAATTATGGAAATTAAAAAGTTTTTGTTTGAATGATTTTACAATTTTATTTAAATTTAAGAAGAATGAGAAATTGAGATAAACTAAACCAGCAATAGCTGCACTCTAGTATACACCAGGTTTAAGAAAAACTTATTTTATGTCATCATTTTCTTGGCTGAGACATTTTGGCGAATTAAACGGAAATTAAAAATCTTAAATAGGTCATATCCGCCAACGTAAAAATTACACTTTTTTCGTTCTGTTTTTAGAAAATATGTAATAAATTGAAAATGCTTTTATAGAAAAGAATTACTGTCTTTTTAACAAATAAAACAAAATTTAATAGATAATCCGTTTGTTAGTAAATAATTTAAACAAACTAAAAAAAAACGTATTACCTTTAGTTAAGCTAATGTATGAAAAACCTTAAAAATCACATGTTTATTATTTATGTGTCAAATGGCACAAAGAGCATAAACCAGAGAGATAATTTCCCTTTATGGCCTTTTAAACTTTACTCTCATTTAAAAGAAAATCCACCACGCTAAAGAAAATAAACACACAACATTCAGCGTTGTCAATTTGGTGCGTTTCACACCATTTTTGGTGCTTTTTTAAATTTTTGGTGCGAAAAATTCTTTAGTTGGTACGCGGTGCGCTTTTTCTTAAATTTTGGTGCGCTTTTTAATTTTTAATGGCACCAAAGCAAATTCAACACAACTTTTTGTTTCAGTGTGAGAAAAAATCTTTCTACAATAAAATACACCTGTTTGAGTAGCATTTACACATTTTTTTTTGTGTATTTCGGTGCGTTTTTTAATTTTTTTCGAAAATGTGATAAAATCTTCATTTTTACTAATTTTAATTGCAGGTTTCTAATAATTCATAACTCATGAAATCTATTCGAATGTATTTTAAATACGAATGTAGGATAAATGAAATCAAATTCTTCAAAAATCTTTGTTTGAAAATCAAATTAACATTTTAAACATGTAAATAAAAATTCTTGTATAACCTGATGATTTGGTCTACTGAACTGTAGACGAACAACCAGGGTTAGAGTACCAGTGGAATCCTAACAAATTTTATTGGAAAAAATCAAATAGAAGTAGAAAACAAAAATATAAAAGAAAGTGCCAAATATGTACTGAAATTAGCTTTTTTACCTATTAGTACTTTAGTTCCGATTGTGAGTTAAGTTTTGAGTGGTTAAATGCTTATTTTATCTTTATTAGATCTTTTATTTAAAAAAAGGCTTTTACTATTACATATTACTTTTATGTAATTTATGATATTAAAAAATTTGAAATTAATTCAATAAATATTTGAAACAAAAACGAAATTCTTAACTTGGTGCGTTTTTTTTTGTATATGGTGCACTTTTTTCTCGTTTTTGGTGCGTTTTGAAATTTCAAAATTGATAACGCTGACAACATTATCCCGAAAACATAACAAAAGAAAACTAGGTGAGAGAGACACTCACACTCGCTCTTACTCTCTCTCTCATATATTAAACAATATTTAACAGTTTTTTGGTGAATTAATTTAACATTATAAATAAAGGTGAATTATTTTCTATCTTCAATATAACAGTTCTAATCATATGGGTTTAAAGAACAAGAAGAAGAGAAAACAACAACAACAACTCAAACATATACTTATACACATAGTCACCAGAGAAATATATGTATGTATATCAAGGATAATTGAAAAGTACAATAAACGATACACAAAATATAATGACAATGAGGTTAAAATTATTCATTACAAAAAGCAACAGTAACAACATCAAATTAACATTGGAAAATAGTGCATTTAATACGAGATAGAACTACGAGTAGTAACACATTTTATAAAAACTTAAGTCAGGTGTGAGTCTGACTGGGAAAAACAAACCACTAAACTGTTTCTGGTCTTTTGGCATAAATGTACATACGAGTACTTACAAATAATAAATTTATTATAATTGTGGAGACTTGTTCCTTTGTTTTTAAACGCCATTGCTTCCATCCTTTAGTTTGTAACTATTTGAAAAGGAAATCGAAAAGGACTTGAGCAATGGAATTTCAATTAATTAAATAATAGTAACAGAACAAACAGTAGAGGTGAGAGTGTTTCACTTGTGGGCGATATATTAATTGACCTTTTAAAAAGTGACACACTTAACGGGTTTAATGTTGGTAGATAAACAAAGTTTGTAGGTTTGTTATTAAGTAACTTATACAGGAAATGTTGGCAAGAATAATAAGAACGTTTTCTTCATAAAACTAATAATTTTGTTAGTCCCTGCTGTCAAACTACTTATGATTTTATGATGAATCTATACTGATAAGTTTTCTCTGTAAGGGTCATAATTGTTAATTGTTAATAGTTGTTTTAAGAAAAATGTTAATTTGTTAAAGAAAATAAAAAGAGCGATATTAAAGATATTCTATTTAAAACTTCATTGAATTTTATTTCAATAGCAATATAATAAAATCAATTTTGCAGCTTCGAGAACACGAAAAACGTATGAGTGGAATTGCAATACTGATGGTTTGTTCCAAAACAATGGTTTTTCAAGCAATTCCCACAAAAGTAAAATCACAGACAAGAACCAAAAAAGGCTGAAGAAACGCACTCTGGACACTTGAAGAGGTAGAAATCGATAAACACAGTTACATACTGTTACAAGCCGTATATTAGAAGTAGGCCTCAGACAGCTGGATGAAAAGTACGTAGTCCGAGGAAGGTACCTTGATTGTGCAAACAGAATGTTATGTTGTGCTCAGAAATATTTACACAGGAAAAATTAAGAAAATGTAATGTCGTCAGGTGATAAATCAGTATGGTTCTGATGGCAAAACCGTAGAAGGTCACAAATTAGGGAATTTAACCCTATGGAGTTCGTTAACGAAATATGGATGTTTTTTCCATCTGGAGTTGCTCAAATTTATTAGATAGATGCATAATATGCGCTGTGGATTACGTAGGAGTATTGCAAAATCAAATTAAGTCCTTTCGGAATTTATGCAGGACAATGACTCGAAGCTCATATACTTAACTAGTTTCAGCAAAATAAGAAGTCGATATGATGGAGGTGTACTTGCAATTCCAGAACTTAAAACATATTGAAAAGCATTTGAGAGTCCTAAAAATAAAAATAAAAAAATTTAAAAAATCAAGAAGTAAAGTAATTCCACATATTCCAAAAATAAAGTGGCTTATAGCTTATTTTAGGCAGTGCATTTTTTTGTTTCAAAACTCCATAAAAAGAAAACTAACAGAAATAAAAAAAAAAATTTATAGTCTCAACGTATGGTCACATTTGGCAAATATTTACTCAAAAAAGGGTAATCACTTGTTTTAGTGCAAATTTGTTTTACGTTGTCTACTATTACAAGAGTAAATAGCATCAAATAAATGAAAACTAAATATTTATTGTGCTTTGGACTTAATAAGAAAAGTTTTTTTTTATAAATAAACGAGTTCAAATATATGTTATTTAGTGGTAACGTTTTTTTTCGGCAAATATTTGCCAAATGTGACCGTACCTTAACAAATAAAAATGGTTTATTGTAAAAATGTACATTTTAATATATTAAAACTAAGAAAAACAAAAATTTACGTTTTTTCACGTAACAGCTTATTTTATGCAGGCACGTATGGGATTCGAAAACTTTAAATTAAAACTGGCAAATACACGATATAGTATTTAGTATGATATTCTTTATTATCTACAGCAGATCTAATTCGATTTGGTAAATTTAACATTAAGGTCTTGCGAATATGGTGGCGGTGTCATAAATTGTGGGGAGTTATATTAGCCACGTTTGCACAGTACTCGATTTGTGCTCTGCATCGTTATCCTGCTAAAATCAAAAATCTGATCTTATATCCAGGTTCTTCAAACTTTCCAACAAGTTGTCTTTCAGAATCTGAAGGTACGTAAACTTGCCCATGGTTGTTTCATATGTTAAATACCTACTACTAGCAGTTGATATATACGCGTCCAAGCCAAGATACTGCCACCATCATGCTTCACTGTTGCCTTTAGGTTTTCTTTATTGAGTTCTTTATTTGATTTCTGTCAAACATATGACTTGCCATCTAAACCGAATATGTTAAACTTAGGTTCATCGACAGAGATAACCAAATTTTAAAATTCAAAGTTTTCTGGCAAACATGTCGTTGGCGAAATTTACGGCTATAAACGTTTTTTTTTTATTTTTTTAATAATTAACAAACACAAACTGCGAAGCTTTTGGCTTATCTGCACAAAATACCCAGAGTCTTTGGCGGGAATCGAGCCCGCAACCCTTTGACTGATAGTCCGGCACTCTATCGCCTAGTATATCGGGGCACTCAGTGCTACACGGCCATTAAAATAATAATACGGAAAAAAGTTTCAACGCAACCTTGTGTGCCCATGTCAGCCAGATGTGAAAAATCGAGCATTTTTTGTTTTTCCTTTAATGTACAGTTTTGCAATAAATTACTTTTGATTGTTAGACTATAATTTTTTTTTCTTTTAAATGACACCTATTTCGTTTTAAAGTTCCTGTTAGTTTTCTTTTATAGGATTTTGAAAACAAAAATATTTATTGCATAAAATAAGCTGTGAGCCACTGTATATTAAAAACTTGTGAATCGTAAGTGCGAAAAATGGTTAACTAAACCAGTCGTACTGTCATCTTAGTTTTATTGACTATTTTTTGACAATTCGTCATATAAAGGCTCGTACCATAACAATGTCTATAAATTATTCAGCATTCTGTGAGTTTATGTGCTCAAAGGTTCTTAATGCAGGAGTTACGGATAGCAAAAGAGTACTCAAAAATTAATACTTCATAATGGAGAACCTACAGTATAGTTGTGGTGAATTTTGTAATAAAATAATAAATTTTTGATATTTATTTTAGTCGGGCTCGAGTTCATTAAATTTAGTTTTCATTAAATTATTTTTACTGAAGGTAGGAATTGTTTTACAACTTGAAATATTTTTATTATTAATATTTTTTTTAATGATAATTTGCTTGGGTTGTTGAATTTACATATGTTGAATTTACATATGTTTCGAGAAACACCACTTTTTCTCATCAGAATTCTTTGCGTTCTAACCCTCTGCACCACTTGCGGTGCCTGCTAGCCAACAGACAAACATCTGTTTAACCAGTGTGACCTGGTGGTTCGAAATTTGCTGTAATTATCATTTTTATTTATTAATTTCTATTTACATGTTGCCTCCTTTTCTTCATTTTCATTTAATGAAAATTAAATTTAATGAACTCGAGCCCGACTAAAACAAATATCAAAAATTTAAAAATTAACAGTTCGAATAAAAAAATAATAAATTGTTCTTAATAAAATATTTTTTAAAAAGTAAATGTCAAGGATTTTTTTTTCGGGTAATAATAAAGATTTTGATTCTTTTTTAATTTTTTTAATTTTTTTAATTTTAATTGGTATCTCTTATTAGAGGTCCTTATAATAGATAAATAAATCATGTCCACGTAATATAATGGTCTATTAATGCCAATGATAAAATGGAGTATTACTGTAGTACTTGACAATTCTCGACTATCAATTTGAGCATCAAAAGTATATAATTGTCTGAACAGATTTTTCATTAAAAATCAGTAAACATTCGTGCTTATTCTTGCGCTAGTAATAATTTTTTTTTTTTTTTTGAAATATTGGATTATATTAAAAAGTTCGCGAATGAAATTCAATAAACACAAGTTAGAACTACTACATGTGTCCAAGCTTCTAACTATTATGTTGTCTAATTGCTTTCCAAATCTTTACAATATTATTTTCTAAACTTTAGATAATTTGTAGAGTATTCAGAGTTCCTTTGTTTTCATTATGATATCAGTCACAATTGTAGTCCTTGTTAATTGAATGAAAACCTTTCGAGTTCTGGTTTTTGCTCTTCTTTAAAGTAGTTAGATAATTAATAATAAGATTGTGACGTATATCTTTTACCGGATGTTCATATACATATGTATAAGTTGCAATCGAGAAGATATTTCGATATTATTAAGTTCTAAAAGCGCATAGCCTGTATTGATGTCAATATTCTATTAAACTTTTGAATCCTCTTGCCTCCCATATTGATAGAAAATCTGGAAAGCGCTATAGTCTTTTAAACAAACCCTAAGAACAAGTTCATTAAAGCAGCCAGTCATTTTTTCCCGAAGAAAATCTATCGAAATTCGGTGTAGGCAATATATAATCTGTTGAACTGCCTACTTTTAGTAGAATGATGGCATGATCAATACAATCTTGCCTTAGGCTTCCTTGCTTCCAAAAAGTCCTTTGCTCTAAGAGGCGGCTTAGCAGAAATACCTTTGATCGGGGGAAGCCTGAGAAGTTTAGAATCTCAGTATAAACAGAATATATCTGATTACCGAAGGTTTTCATACAAGAATAAAGGCACAAATGAGATTTTGTATTTGACTCTAAGCATTACGTTTCAACGAGAGCTAACAGTCACGCCAATTATGGCAGATAAGTACAATATAATTTGGATTTTAAATATTCTGCTAAAAGTACCAACCCAATCTTCATCGGGATTATCCTTCCCATTTCTTTTCTTTGTACTGAAGTTTAACATTATTTTCTTTTTGAAACGATTTCCTCTGTCTTTGCTCAAGCTTCTTACTGTCACAAGATATTACACGAAGCTTGAGAAATATTATCATTTTCATTGTCATTATAATGAATCAAACTTTAAATTTACTTACAACCATCCATACAAACACCCACAGCCTTATAAACATAACTTGCCCTTGTTGTCTAAATTGTGCTATGATTTCAAATCTTCTAAATTGAATAGTATGTATTTACAGCTTAATTATTTTTACTTTTATTTCTCTTAATATAAATACAATTGCACTATAAAATCTTTTTCCAATTAAGTGTAATGTCACTGGCCTTTGCAATATTCTTCATAGAGCAATGAACTTAAATCCTTAGAGAAATTGTGTTAGAAACCTTAAATAACCAAAACACTTTGGCTATTGCTGGTATTTTTATATATATTAAATAAAACAGTCAGTTGTGTTGTATTATTTTACTACAATTTGGCAAAAAAAATATGATTTGCAAGCCAACAAATTTTTGACTGAAGCTCTGTTTTTTTTTTCTTTCCACAAAGTTTTATTGCTTTAGGAATCATTTTTAAAGGAGCCATAAGTTATAATTTATTTTCTGTATAATTGCATATAAGTATAAGTAAGTTATGACGGACGACATCAATACATACAAATTGTTTTAAATTTTTTGGTAGAGGAAATCAGAATTCAGAAGAGATAAAGGAATTTAAAAAATTAAATAATTGATATAATTTCTTAACAAAAATCACACTACAGAAGCTTTTTTGTCAAAATTGGTAAAAACACGTACATATCGTCACGTAAAATCCGAAAGATCGTAACTACAAAAATTTAAAATCGATTTTTTGATTGATTTTGATTGATAATTAAGCAAAATACATGTTTCTTTAAAATTTTACTTTCATATGCCGAAAAACGTCGATTACATTAATACGTTTCAAAAGGCCACAACTACACTTTTAATTAAAAAAAAAAAAAACAAAAAAAAAACGGGTGATTCAAGTAGAGAAACTTTTTTCAAGTGCCTTTTTTTGACAGATCGCGTGTGAGTCGTGTCATGCTGTCATGTTACTTCTGTTTAGTATTGTTTGGTATTTCATCATGGAAAGTCTTACGCCTGAATAACGTTTACAAATCGTTCAACTTTATTATGAAAATTCACGTTCTGTGAGGAATGTGTTTCGTGCACTTCGCTCAACATAATCGGCCAATTTCTGGCTCAATTGCCACATTTGGGACGACCAGCAACCTGAAGAGATTCAAGAACTGCCACTTTATCCAGAAAAAACAACGGTTTGGTGGGGTTTGTGGGCCGGTGGAATCATCGGTCCATATTTCTTTAAAAATGGCGACCGTTATTATGCCTTGATAACCAACTATTTGATGCCTGAAATTGAAGCTAGTGATATCAGCGACATTTGGTTTCCTGTGTGAACATGTAAAGTCTAAAGGTTATGTGGACAAAGGCGCTTCGATTCAGGCCCTAAAGGAAAATATCAACCGTGTCATTCGCCAGTTACCAGTCGAAATGCTCAAACGAGTCATAGAAAATTGGACTCAACGGATAGACCAAAAAGATAGACAGACTTCAAAAAATAAATGCCAAGGAATGTTCTTTCAAATGATAATAAACATTCCCCATTAAATTTGAATTTTCTGTGTTTTTTCTTAAAAAAAAGTAGGGAACCTTGAAATGGATCACGCTCTATATTAAATATATTAACTGTTAGTTGAAAGTTAAACTTGTTCAAATTATTAACAAGGACTGTATGGATATTTTTGTCGAACTATTTCGGTTACATAAAGAAAAAATATCAAAAAAGAAAAGGAGACATTTTCGGGAACTTAAATGTTTACTTCAACCTTAATGCCACAGTTTTTACGACAATTTACCATACTCAGATTAGATTTGTAAATTTTACTTCGCCATGTGAATTTTTTTTCTTTTCATGTATACGATAATGAATCTTCGTTTTTTTTTAATTTTGTTTTCTCTTCTTAAAAAAGTTTACTTTTCTTCAATTCATTAAACTCGTTGTAATATTTTATATTCACAACACAGTAAACAAAAAGGAAAAAAATGTTTATTAAAAGAGAAAAGTGAATTTATTTTCATTCTAATTTTAACTTTTATTAAACAAATTTTTGTTGTTACGGCTTTTTGGTTTCAGAAAAAACGACTCAAAAAGGCCTTAAGTACAATTACTAAAAAACTAATTTTTTTTGTATTAGGTTTTTAAGGTTAATTCTGAAAGTTTGCCAAAAAGAATGAAAAAAGTAAAATGTGTAGTTACGGCCTTTTGGATTTTCGGTGACGATATACTAGTGTTACCAAAGAAAAATTGTGCATAGATTCTTTAAAAAAAACGACATTGTCGGGTTCAGTAATTGCAAAAAAAAAGCTAAAGCTTCTAAAACGTACTGTAAATAATGTTAAAAAATGATACAATCCAGCCCTTACCGCAGGCCGTTAAGAGAATAAGAATAAAGTAAAATCTAATTAAAAAAATGTAAAACAAAATCCAGAACAAAATCTCTGACTGCGAAAAATTGCAAGTACCGCTTGGGTATAAATATCTAAATCATAGTGAAAAGCTGAATTCCGTTCCTATCAAATGATAAAGGATTCTTTACGACTATGTCTCAACAAATTTTAATAACTGCCTTATTATGGATGATAAGAATATCCCTTTTGTTAAGGTATGGCCACACATGGCAAATATTTACTCAAAAAGCGTAAACACATATTTTTCCACAAATATTTTGGCTTTCTTTACTCTTACAAGATTAAACAGCATCAAAGTTTTTTTTAATAAAATATTTTATTTAGTGGTTACGTCTTTTTCGCCAAATATTTTCCAAGTATGACCGTACCTTTACCTCTGCAACTATGATTTCTTCGATATACAGTCGGAAGCAAAACTGTCAGGAAGTTTTGCATTAGGGAAGTAAGGTAATGAAAATAATACAACTAATATGCCAATAGTATTCCTTTTCATCAGACTGGTATCGGTTGACTTTCGTTTCTTCGCTCCAAATAGCCCGTTTCTGTCCAATTTTTGTGCTTTGTACAGAAATCAAGGCGTTTTTTTCACATTTCACGTCTAACTGAATTTTGTTTTTTTGATTTCATTTAATTAAAGTTATTATGTATTATTAAATTAAAATGGATTTACATTTCTCTCAATTCTAATTCCACGAAGCGTTTGGCTTGTCTGAAGGATATATTACTTAAAAAAATTATGATTACAGTTCAAATGTTTTAATATAAAGAACTACGATTGCCACTAAATTCTGTCACCATAAAGAACTATGAAGAGAGCTAAAATGTTTCGTTATAAATAACTATGATTACAGCAGAATAACTATGATTGCAGCTAAATTCTTTCACCATAAAGAACTATGAAGAGAGCTAAAATGTTTCGTTATAAAGAACTATGATTGCAGCCAGAAGAACTATGATTGCAGCTAAACTTTGTCACCATAAAGGACTATGATTAGAGCTAAAATGTTTCGTTATAAAGACCTCTGATTGCAGCTAAAGTTTGTTAATATAAAGAACTACGATTGCAGCTAAACTTTGTCACTATAAAGAACTATGATTAGAGCTAAACTTTGTCATTATATAAAACTATGATTTGAGGTAAAATGTTTCGTTATGAAACTATGATTGCAGCTAAATTCTGTCACCATAAAGAACTATGATTAGAGCTAAAATGTTTCGTTATAAAGAACTATGATTACAGCTAGAAGAACTATGATTGCAGCTAAACTTTGTCAATATAAAGAACAATGATTAGAGTTAAAATGTTTCGTTATAAAGAACTCTGATTAGAGCTAAACTTTGTCACTATAAAGAACTACGACTGCAGCCAAAATGTTTCGTTATAAAGAACTATGATTACAGCTAGAAGAACTATGATTGCAGCTAAACTTTGTCAATATAAAGAACAATGATTAGAGTTAAAATGTTTCGTTATAAAGAACTCTGATTAGAGCTAAACTTTGGCACTATAAAGAACTACGACTGCAGCCAAAATGTTTCACAATAAAGAACACTACAAATATATTTGATTGAGGCTTAAATTTAACTACGATTGCAGCTACAGTTGAACTACAAAAATATTAACAATTAAAAGTAAAAATTCAACAATTTGACTATTACGGGCCAATTGAACAATATTGAGCTATTATAAACGCAAACAACCTTTTTGCCAGGAACATTTTCACGACTATAAAAAAACTAATAGTTTTTACTGTGGATTTGAAAGCTTTTGAAAAGGTCATAAAAGTGTATTAATCCCACAGTAACTTAGCAACAAACGTCATAAACTTTGAAAACAATTCAACTTAAAAGTAGTAAATATAAAAAGACAAAAAAGTATGACACAAAAAAGGAAATTTCATGAAATGCCAATAGCCCCACAGCAAATTTTAAATAATTTATATCTCCAAATATAAACATATACATTTGTGTGGCCAATGAAGCTGAAATTGTATTAACGTTTATTTTGTATTTTTTTGTTAATTTATTTGTAAAAAAAATTACAATTAAACAATGACCTTTTAATACTTACAGCCAGTGTTAACCAACCTTCAACTCAATTGAAGTTAGAAAGTGTATACAACAAATAATTTGCAATTGTTGTCACCTTGCACCCACATATTTTGTTTTGTTAAACATTAGAGTTTATGACTTTTTGTTTTTATCTTTGGAAGCGATGGAGAATTTCAAACCATAATAAGAATAATACTAGGGCAAAAAAGTATTGACGATGATGACATGACACCCACATGTTGGATGAGCAAAATTTATATGTATTTGAGCATGAGAAAGAATTACAAATACATGCATACCCTGACAGTGTGGTGTCTTTATATTATTATAAAAAGTGTGCAGATTAAGGTGGTTCGTAAAATAAATGAAAATGCATTTGTTTGCTGGAAGGGAACAAATATAAACAAAGTGTAAGAAAAATAACCTTCTCATAATATTATACTAGAATTAACAGCCCGAAACCAGAATCTTTTATATATTTGTGATATTTTTTGTAAAAGTATTTAAACTACGAAAACTTAATATAAACTATAATCTACAAAAAACTGAAGCATTTTTCACCACCCTAATATTACAATATTATCTTTTTATGATGTTACTAGCTTTTTGTACCCGACGTTGCCCGGGTTTTTAATGCTCTTTTATTCCTGGTTCTGTTTTAGGAATAGCACACAAACGAAACATATTTGGTGTGTAAAGTGGCAGTTCATACTGCAGAAAGAAAAAAACATTCATGCAACTCAAATTGTTTTATGGAACAGCATTTTTTTAAAACAAATTTAGTAACTATTTCAAAAAATAAATTTTTGGACAAAGCAATATTGGAATAAAGATTTTAAATTTCTGGATGTGTGCTGATAATATCTGTTAAATTTATTTTCTTAATATTACCTTGCCAAACCTATATTTAAGCTTGCTAAACGTAGATATTGAAAATTAGTAAACTTACATTCAAAATTTTAATAGTTTTCATTGTTTTCACGTCTTTGTCCATAATGTACGAGTATAAGATCCCAAGCGCTAATAAAAATTGTGTGTTAATAATTATTTTTTCATCATTAAAGAAACTTATGTCCCGATTAAGTAGTTTTGGATGTAAGACAACTGTTTATATAAATAAATATGGGTAACATGAGAAACATTATCAATGCTTACTAGAGGTTACAGATAAGAATTATAATTCAAATTAATCTCTTTTAAAAAAATTTATAAAAATATCATCTCTATAAACTTTATTAATTTATTATTTCATAATTTTTTAGTGTTCAGTACATTAATAATCATCATCGAGTGATATTTATATATAGGGTAATTAATTTAGAGGTTTCTTGCATTTATGTCTAGTGTCATATTTTCATACTGTCATCTTATTTTTATTCAGTATTTCACAATGGACCGCATCAGCATGTACGATTTATTCAGTTTTATTAGGAGAATCAAGGTAAGTCCCAATTTACATGAAGCAATTATTTAAGGTAAGCTGATTACCTTTTAGACATCGTGGTGACGGAATGGGAAAACGGGTACACACTTGATTGTATGATCATTTCGTGATACTCTCTTATTTGTATTACATATGTATGTGTACACTCTCAAACAAAAATGCGAGCGATTTAAGGCAGTGATGTTCAAAAATAAAAATGAAAATATATTGGTGAGAGATTTTACCCAGCAAACATAATGTCAAACGCTTAAACTAAGAAAAAAAAACACAGAGTTTCTATCAGATATAAGCAACTTATTAAAAGCATGTTTTTTCCAAGACAAAAGAAAAATATTAGACACCTCAAATAACAGTTACCAATATCAAACAATAATTTTTAATTATCATAAAATACTTTTCACATTTAATTTCGTAAACATGTATGATTTTATATGTCGTATGCAATTATAATTGAATCGAGTGCATTTACTTCCTTTCATTCAATAAGAAGCAACAATAATGCTTAATAAATTTTTGAAAAAATGGCAATACCCATCCGCATGTGTTCCCATCCGCATGAAAGTTTTTAAAAGAGCATAACAAATGTGTGTAAATTTTTTAAACAATTGTTCTTTGGGCTTAACATCACTGATTTTAACAATAAAATGTGCTGTGTGAACACCAAAGAAATTTCAAGGAAAAAATTGTATCACTCTTTTCAATAAAAATTGCTTCGTGTAAATTGGGACTTAGTAATGTCGCACACTTCTTTGAATCCTCATCTTTGAATTAACGCCATTTCGAATAGATCACAGCCAGTCTTTTTCTTCTTCCACGACTTGGATGTCTACTAGAAACATAAATTTTATCTCTTCAAAAAAATTTTAAAATTTAATATAAAAGGTACTAAATTGACCCATCAGTATGTATAAGGTATTAACTCTATTTTACTTGAATTTCCAAACCTATGTAGTAGACTATAAATCTTTTGGTCCATTAAATAAATTTATAGGTCAAGTACGTATGGCAAACAAACTGGAGTTGACATGCAAGTTGTTGTTACTTCAGCACAAAATATAAAAAGTATCTAAAAAGAATATAAATATACAAAATTGTATATTAGTAGTTGATGAAAAGGACAAACAAATTTCCCTTATTATCCGTGATTAGCGGCCGACTGTCCTTAGGTGAAAAAGATGCTTAGCAAATAAATAATTGAATGATTCAAAAAAAGCCAAAAAATAATTTTTATCAGTTTAAAACAAAGTATACAAATTTACAACTATACAACTATACAATTTTTCTCTTCTTGGCCCTCTAATTTTGGAATTACCAAATATTTCCTGTTAGGTAAATTATATGACATTATAAGAAACCATATTAAAAACTGCAAGTCTATTGGTGATTCATTTCAAAGAAACGCAAAATTAACGTTTTTACCCGTTATTAGCATGTAAGTGTCGTATTATGAAGAAATAACTTCTCAAATACATATTTTTGTGATTGCATAAAGCTACAATATAAATTTCGTTGTCTTAAAACAACAGATACATACAGAAGGTAAAAAAAGTACAAAAACACAAATCTGAACCCTTTCTTACCCCTTCGAATTGAAGTTCTCAAATATATGCTTTTGATAAATTTATTTGTCTTTTGATATATCAATATTTAAAGTTTTGAGTCTCTAGATCACTTATTATGATTAAATACGAAATTCCACTTCTTACCCGTTTTTATCCACTTGTAGTTAGACTTACAAAGAATTACTTTTCCAATACACAACTTTGTGACTACAGAAACCTAAAATAAAAATGCTGTTGTTTCATAACAAAGACAATCATTATTTCAGTGAAAAAAGTTTCCCCTTTTTCCCCTTCTTGGTATCACCGCTATAATCTATTAAATTGTACCGTTTTTAGCCGACTTTTCACTTCCTAGTCCAAGTCTTGAAAGTCCAAGTTTTTAAAAAAATATGTAGCCTGTTCTATCCTATTAACATGTCTACTCCTAAAATCTCATTAAAATGGGTTTAGCTGTCTTACCAGTCTTCTCCCTTTTTATCCCGACCTGTTACATGTTTCGAAAAAATATATAGACTATTGACGCTTTCAAATATGATATGTTAACTTTTTTAATTTCGTTACAATCGATTCAGCCGTTGGTTTCCCTTTTTTGTATATCCCTTGAAAGAAACTCTTTAGAAAGGTACTTTTGTCATATACATTTTTGTGGCTATAAAAAGCTAAAATAAAAAGCCAGTTGCTTCATAACAAAATTAATCATTATTTAAGAAAATATTAATATTTTACCCGTTTTCCCAATTTTTTGCATTTCCTTGTCAAAGTCTTAAAAAAATATAGAGCCAAATTTCAATAAAATCAGTTTAGCCGTTTGGGATTGGTTGTTTAAGAAATAAAGGCATTAGTTTTACCGGTTTTTACCCATTTTATCCCTTCCTAGTATTGAACAAATATAGCTTTCGAATTTCCGAATTTCATTAAAATTACTTCAGCTTTTTAGACGTCAGAACAAACAAACACACTTACAAAGACATTTATAATATATGTATATATGTATATAAGGATAAAATGCTTAATGCTTGATTTGTAATTCATGACTGGTGTTTGGAAAAATGTTTTTTATACCCTACACCACCATAGTGGGGAGAGTACATTAGATTTGTGCTGATATTTGTAACGCCCAGAAATACTGGTCCAACACCCACCTTAAAGTATACCGATCGACTCAGAATCATTTTCTGAGTCGATTTAAGGATGTCCGTCCATCCGTCCGTCCGTCTGGCTGGCTGGCAGTCCATGTAAAGCTTGTGCGCAGAGTACAGGTCGCAATTTTAAAGATATTTCGATAAAATTTGGTACATAATATTTTTTGGCCCAAGGATGGATGGGATTAAAACTGGTAAAAATCGGTCCATTATTTCAGCTGGCCCCCATACAAATGTGGTTTACCGATCATAAATATTTGAATTATGCAAGTATGTAAACAAATTTCACCATAAATAAGGAATAAAAGAAGCTAAATCACATCTACACATTTCGTAAAGATCGGTCCATAATTAGTCGTAGCTCCCATATAAGGCCCACTTCCGAAAATCACTTAAAAGAGCATAACTCTTTTAAAAATTTTGGTATTCAAATAATATTCAACACAAATAAGTTGTGTGTAGAATTTTATGACGTTCGGTCCATAATTAATCGTAGCTCCCATATAAGGCCCACTTCCAAAAATCACTTAAAAGAGCATAATTCTATTAAAAATGTTGTTATCTGAATAAAATTTAACAAAAATGAGTTTCTTATGTACAAATAGGATGACACCTAATTTTATAATGGTCGGTCCATAATTAGTCGAAACTCCCACATAAGGCCCTCTTCGTAATTCACTTTAACCTCCATAAATCTTTTAAACGTATTTATATCGAGATAAAGTTTAACACACATAATATTTATATTCACGGAAGTTATGGCACTAAATTTTTGGATGATCGGTCCCTAATAATAATATAATAATAGATAATATCTCCCATATAGCGCCCATATCTGAAACACTGTTTTATTTATATACTGGGTGTAGGGTATTATATGGTCGGGCTTGACCGACTATACTTTCTTACTTGTTTTTTTTTTTTTTTTTTTTTTTTTTTTTTTGTAAATATTTTCTATGTATTTTGTAAAACAAATCTCTTTGTTAACTTTTTATTCGCTACTCCGTTTTTTTCTTTGTTTGTTTTCCTCATGTTTTTGCAAAGAGTCATGGGAAATTCTTTGGCAGCAACATCATACTTAAAGATAGACATTATCGTTGTACCACCCGATGAATACATGATGATACATTAACGTCATCAAGTTTATATTATTAAAATGACAAAACTAAATATAGAATAAATAAAAAAAAAACAACAGTAAAGTGGTTTTTTGTGGGTAGTGTAAAAATCAACTTTGATGTCATTTGAAAGGACACCAGGAAAATTTTATTAATATTTTTTGGTTTAAAGTTATGTGAAGTCAAAATTTCGTTATTGGTGACAGCATTACAGAAGAGGGTATTAATTCACGAGTTACCGGTATCAATACTGGAAAGATTAATTGAAACTTTGACTTTTCGACACTGTAGCTGCGGTTTATATATAAATGAAATTATTTTAAAAAGGATTGTTCTTTTGAACAATAATAAATCAAAAATTATCTAAATAATAAAAATTTATATTTAAAGCCTAAATTGTTCTGTTCAAACATTTTATATTTAAACTAAAATGATATACGATTGAAGCAAACATTTATAAATAAAATAAATGAAAAAGATCATCAATTAAGCTAAAAATTAATCCAAGATCAACGTTTAAAGTTAAATCTATTATCTTTAAAGATCTACGTTCTGGTAGTGAAAATTGTTCCCAACAAAGACCTACAGCTGCTACTTAAATGTTTCTCTGTAGAGGCCTACGATAGAGGGTGAAATTATGATTGAAGCTAGGATTTATCTACGATCGAAGCTAAAATTGATATTAAAACTTAAACTTATTTATTTAGAATACTTTTCTAAGCCATTTTTAAATATTATGGTCAAAGTACTTTTCGAAAATATAGTTAAGCCACTCTAACTAATTTCAACCCAATTTAGTAGGAATTAAATCTGTTGTAATTAAATTAGTATTTAAATCAGGCCGTACTACAGAAGATTTTTTTTAAACGTGGTGACTACACACGTTTCTTTAGTAATTTCAAGTTTCGCTCAATATTGGAGTATTGTCAAAGTCAAGTGAAAGAAGAATTCGACTAAAAATTGAACAAAATGTTAGCGATTTGGGCTGAGTATGCATGCGACATGACAACGCTGGTGGAACGAAATTTCGTGCATGCAAGCATTGAAGTGAAATCTTTTAATTCCGTTTTGAAGAACACCACACCACTCGTTGAATAAATGATAGGACTAGATCTTTTTTAGATGCTAGTATGTAATGGGTTCTATATCCAGTCTATTGCGTTCAGGTATACGATGAAATCGCACCATCTATTACTTGATGTTTCTGCTAGGTTGATTAGTATTTGATTGTTGAAACATTTTAGTGTAGAGTTTTGAAGAGCCGAACATTCACAGAGAACATGAAATACTGTTTCTTCTTTCTCCCGATCCTAGCAACTGTGGCAGTGATGATTGAAGGAAAGTCCGAGTTTACTTAAAAGACATTTAACCCTGCTGTTAGATAAGGCCCAATTGGTACAATCTTTTATGTAATCTCAATAACTATCGAACAGTGTAAAACATTGTTTTGAGGTTACAACTCATGTGTTTGATTTTTGTAACAATAATATTTTAAAAATATTAGCTATCTAATGTAAAGCTGTACGGAAAAAATTAAAAAGTCTTATATGGTCCCTAATACCAGTTCCAGTGAATATTTCAATTTCAATTAATACAAAACAAGAAGATTTAGTTGCCAGAATAATGTCAGAATAATATTATTTTATACAATATATAAAACTTTTGCAGTTGAACATTTTGTGCTTTCTTGCCACCGTTTCAGAAGAAACAAATTTTTATTACCTCACGGAAATTGCAGATGAGGTTTGTATATCATTTAGCTGAAAACTGTTGTTGTGGTAATCTATTTCGTTTCATCATATGGGCGTTTGCCAAATAAAGTGCCCATGAAGTCCCCATCTCAGAAAAGAGTATGTATGCGTTCAAAGTAGATATATCCAACATATTTGTGAATACAATATTTGGCCATCTATTTGTTTTGCGCTTTGCTGTGTTAAAGCCAATCATTTGGTCAGCAGTATCTAGAGGAAAAGAAATTGTCGCCTGTTACATTTTGTCCCTTTCGTCATTTATCTAGCTCCAACACAACTCACTGGCCTTGGTTCTGTTTAGGCTTTGTATTTTTAGCTTTTCCAAGTTATGGCTGTACTTTCAATTGTCATAGTCAATTGTGATATTATATATCGTTAATTCTGATATTGTGAAGGACATGCCAACGCTACGACACCTCAAGAATAGGAGTCGTTACTTTCCATTTGCAAGTCGATGCAACATTATTAAAAGCAGAGCGCACTTGCAATAATGTGGAAAGTACCTACAGACATTATTGCACGGAATATTCCGCAACAAATATTTGCATCAAATAGGCCATGAATATCTTCGTTTTTTCCACTGTAATGTAAAAATTTTACATAGAATCATGTTACTAAATAAATGTATTAAGAATGTACATACCGATAGTCTTTATTAATTAAGCATCTATTTAAATATGTTGCTTTCCAAAATAGGTTTAAACTTTCATGTACGTAATTTGTCTCTTAATACAACATTCGCATATTTTTTTAATATAACAGGAGAGCTAAACCGGATCTTCTAAAGGATATGAGTATTTAGTTTTTAATTTTTATCTACTACTAAATATGTTATCTGATAGAACTGTATTTAAAGATGGGTTTTTCAAGATAAATTTTCTTTAACTCCATCATTAACATTTCCATCCCGCTACTCAATATGACAAATATTCTCATTTCTCTGTTTTTACGATCGTTTCTTTCCGAGCAAAACGCATACTTCATAACTAAAACAAAATAATAATCATTTGCCCAGCACTATTCTTATTGAATTAACATCTAAAAGTATGCTTCATATTCTTCAACAAAAATCAAATACATACTGACGTATGCTTGCAGAAGTATACGTAATATTAGAATTAAATAATATTCATACGCAAGCATCTGTATTTGTGCGCTACTTAATAATATCATATTATTCATGAATCATGTACATTGATACTAAAATTATATGATTTAGCACATGTTAAGAGAAACCGCGAAAAAATTAAGCCTTAAACATTTTATTGCTTCTGTGACTCCAAATTAATCCATTAATCCAAATTAAATATGTGTTGTTTTTTATTTTCATTCTCACTAAAAAAATAAATCTATTTAAAAGAAATGATTATTTTTAGATTTTAATAATTTCGCTATACTTTTCACCAGATCTGTTTTGTAGCCATATTAATTTCTAACTAATATATTGTCCAACTCTATGCAAAATAATAATCATAAATTATATTTAAAGCTTTTCAATTTTACTGTCTCTTTAAAGATTATTAAAATAAGTACAATTTAGTGTCCTTTCGAGCAGTTGTTCCAGAACATTAACAAAAAGGGCTCTATGTATTCAAATTTGTATAGTAAAGATTGTCAATTTTTTTTTTTTGTTTTTTTTCAATGTGTCACGGTCTGCGTTTGTTTTCTGATCATTTTAGTTTATCTCATCTCCTACAAGTGTAAACATATTGCTATTGCAGTTAGTGACGTACATTCTACAAAATATTTTAATGAGTTTCAGTTTGAATTTCATTAATGGATATTTTACTATAGCGTAGTAAGTATTTATTATGATTGATATCCAACAGTCGGTGACGTATTAGTTTATAACCATTAAAACGTATTCTCTAGTCCTATACTGCTACAGCCAATCAATAAATTAAAATCAATCATGGAAACCTGTTGTTGTCGACAAAATATTCTGTGTTTAACTTGTATTAAGTATTTGTTGGTCTGGTCTCGTTTAATTAAATCTATTTATGTAAATTGCTAAATTTTTTATAGTGTGTATAAATGTATGTAAGTGGATGTGTGTGTGTGTATGCCTAATGTTAATGTATTAGTATGTAAGTTAATTAATTTTTGTAGTTGGTTTAATATCCTATAGAATAGCAAGTAAATCTCTGCATGCTACTATATAAATTGAAGGGTCTGTGTGACTGGCCTTCTATATGTCAGTTTGTATGTTTGTAAGTAATTTACATTGTTTGTTACGCATAAAGGCCACACCTACAATTTAAATATATTTTTTATATATTTTTCTAACTCACCATTACAATATACAATATACATATATACAGTGTTGGTAAAAATATTAAGAACGTTACATCTAAATGCATTTATGCTTTAAATTTATATTACAATTTTAATAAAAAAAAAAAACATTAAAGCACTTCAGTCTGGTAACGAAAAAACATAACATAACATAAGTATTACAGCAAAAAAAATTCAAAGTCAGACGTGTAATTCAAATTACATGAAGCAATTTTTATTGAAGTTTTTTCTTGAAATTTCTTCGGTGTTCACACAGCGCACTTTTATTAACCAATCGCTCTTATTTTTATTTGAGAGTATACATACATTTGTATACACATATTTAATACGAATAGCAAGTAACACGAATTGCTAGTACAATCTGTACTTGTCTTATCTTCCCCTCACCCTTATGTCTAAATGGTAAGCAGCTTAGCTTAAATAATTGCTTCGTCTAGATTGGGTAAATTGGAATGATCATTGAATAGATTTATAGAAAGCTTATCAGTTTGGATTCACCATAAAATCATTAAGAGTTTGCATTAAGAATTAATAATGTTATTTTGAAAATGAAATAGCTGTTGTTAGTATTTTTTCCAACACTGTACGAATGTATTTTTTATACTTATTTAGACTTGCAAGTAGAATTTGTATTTTTTTTAATCAAAAAACAATGACATTATTTTGCTGTTACACATTTACTTGTAAAGTACTATTCACATAAAGTCCGTTCGCAGAAAAGTTTTAATATTTATGTCAACAAAACAGGGATTGTATACTTTGGAACAACAATTTGTTAATATTTAAGAAAAGCTAAAATCAGACACTGTATACTATTGTAATTTTGTTTGTTGTTGTCAAAGTTTATCTCTGCTTAAACTTTCCCTAGACAATAGTCCTATATAGTTCAGTTGGCTGAAGATGAGGACAATTAGGCGGTTTCATATATTTCTTTGATTACAGATATCAGATTTATATGATACCAATGCATTAGTGACAGAATGCTAATTCGATGCAAAATTTTACTGATGACTGCTGATGTCCAAAAGAAGGTAGCAAACTTTTCTTCATTCTTTGACATCAATATTCGATGTCGTAGTTGAAGAATTGGCAAAACGATTTCTCTTTACAAAACAACTGTAAATTGTTTGTCAAATCGTTGCGTTTTTATCAAATATATCAATTTTTCTTGTTCCGCTCAAACATAAAACGTTGGTCCCGGTAGCTATTTGTGGTCAATTTAACGTACATATGTTTCATTTATATGTGCCTTTTTGAGAGCAACACCATTCTGCTCGTTACTACTATTTTTTTTGCATTTTTGTTTAGACCCGTATACTACTGTATTGAACATAGTATATCTGCGTAAGCTCCCAGTTTCTTTTAAGACCATTTTAATTCTCCTTTTATTTCTGTGCTAAAGGTTTCTTTGCATAGTTTTATAATACAATTTACAGTAATTTTTGGAAGGTTTATCTCTATAAAATCGCGTAACTAGCAAATTTTGGATTTTAAAGGATTTTTTACACGATTTTTTTTTATATTTTGAATTTCTATTGCTCAAAACACTTGTGCACTTGTTGTATTTTGACTGATACATTTTTACACAGAACCAGATCGAATTTCATGTAAACAACGCTTTGAGAAAAGTTTTGGTATATATATGTATTTGCATGTGTCTGTATGTTCATTTTTCTTATTAAAATATTTATTTGGATGTCAATGTCTCATTGTTTATATTTTATCTATATTTATACATGATTATTATTTTTATTATATACGCTACAATGCACACATAAACAATCATACACATACCTACAGTGTTGGTAGAAATAACAAGAAGGGCTTCTGCATTTCAATTATGTAAAGAGTACCATTGTTGATTCTTTTTGTAAGCTAAGATGTCATACGTTTTCAATTATATCTTAAATGCAATGTTCAAAATATCGTTCTTATTATGTTTTCTGAGAAACTACAAATGCTTCACTGAAATTTAGTTTATTGTCTATGATTATTAAAGAGTTTCGCAGAAAGCTTATCCCTATACCTTCATCATTATATCCTCGGCAGTTTGTTAGTAAGAACCAAACAAGGTATTCGTTTTTAAATTACCCTTCTTCACATCAATGAAAGAAGTCGTTCTTATTATTTTTACCAACACTGTACATACATACGTACATGTCATGTAAACTTAAATTATGACGTAATTTTGTATACACATAAATACAATAGATTGATCATCATAATCATTCTCAACAATACTGTTTGCATGGGAGGAAAACCAGTATATGTTGTGATATACAATTTTCCCACTGCGTAGAGAAAATAAAATTCGTTTACTATTTAAATAAGCAAGAGTTAGTGCGCTTTCATGCTCTTCAATTCTGACTCTTTAAGGCAAGTATTTTTGTGTCAGAAGGGAAAAGAGAATAAAAGGGATACAAACTTGATTATTACAACATTTTGATTTATCACTCAAAAAGAAATTCTTTCAGAGAATTATCGATTTTTCGAGATGCTCAGTTGGGACTCTTTTTTTCGGGACTCCCTTTTTTGTGGCTTATGTTGAACTTCCAAGCAAGTTTTTTTTAATAGTTTGAGAGTAGACGTCAATACCGACTTTTATTGAAAGATCTTTTTAAATTAAAGTAGAGCTCTTAAATGAGTCTGACACATGGTCTGGCAGCAGATAGCAAATGTGTTAAACTCGTATCAACCAGTGTTCAAAAGTCATATTATAAAATTTTATAACAATCGCTCCATAATTAGTCATAACTCCATTGACTGAAAATTACTCTGCTGAAGATTACTTTAAAATGCATAAATATTTTTAATGAAAATAAATTGTAATTGCACAGAGTAGAATTTACTAAATTTTCATATAACGCCCATTTCTGAAAAACTGTTTTATACATATACTAGGTGTAGGGTATTATATGGTCGGGCTTGACCGACTATATTTTTTACTTGTTTTTTATATCTATTCAACAAGGTTAGCTTAGTCAATTCAAAATTTTAAAATTTTTTTTTTGTACGAAACACCATCATTGAGGAATTCATAAAAAGCTATGGGGCTCCTAAGATATCTAAGTACCTTTGGCGTTTTTAGTCAAAGTTTTTTCATTGAAATTGATAACTTGTTTATGTGAAACTTTTTGAGAACTACTAAATTTCAAATATTTTAGTTTTTTTGCAGCCGTACGCCTTGACTTTTTTTTTGTAATTTGCCTTAGAGACCAATTTACTTTTAACGCCTTTGAATGTGCATCAAGGTACCCGGGTACCTTTACGTGTTTTATATGACAAAGCGGCTATTGCAAGTATATTATTTGAAGTTGTTAGTAGCTTGCAAACCTTAAGGCGTTAAGAAAAATGATATAAAATATCTCTTAACTACGCTCCAACAATGTATTTAGTGCGAAAAAGCTTTTTCTCTACTTAACTCTCATATAGATACCCAGGTACCTAGCAGCACATTAGAAGGTGTTTTTTTCCGCATAAGGGTTAATTAATATAATTGTTTTTCTTTTCGAATTAAATACATGACTATGTAAGTGGGTCTGGCTAGACTCATGCGTTACGAATGTGAAAATTAAAACATGTAAAAGACGAAGGCTTAAAAAATTATCTACTACAACCTGAATAGATATTACAGATTTATTTTCCTTCTTTTTTCCAAATTTCCCCCACTGTACATCAGACGTATGATTTCAATATTTTTAATTCATAGAAATAAATAAAATTATGCAATTTACTTACAATTATTTTGTGTTGTTAATTTGTTTTGTAAACAGCGTTGTGTAAATATTCGTTGTTATTTAAAATAATCCTTAATTTTGTTGTTGTTGTTGTAGTTGTAATTGTTGTTGTTGGTTATTGATTTAGTTTTCTTATATTTTCTTTTTTTGGGCAAATAATTATTAATATTTTTTACTTTTATTTTTTAGATTTTATTATTTTATATATATATATATGTATATATGTATGTATATGTATGTAAGTATGTATATACAATATATTATTAATATGTGTGTAGTTGTGTTAAGTAGTATAATTATTTAATGAAACATGTTGCATTTAACGGTAAGTAATTTGTTACTGTTATTAGAGACATGTTATTGCTGGGGTTTTATTTTTGTCGGCATTGAAATTTCCGCAAGCAAATGGTGATTAGAGGGAGTAGCAGGAGAGATTTTGTTGATTTATATTATTATTGTTGTTATTATGTATGTATAAGTATTATTATTATTATTTGTTTTCTTTGTAGTTGTTATTGTTGTTGTTGTTGTGAATGTTATTATTGTTGCTTTAGCTTTCAACTTGAATGATGATACTTGAACATTAATAACAAATGACATGAACGAATGATTAAACCAAACGAATTATTAACAAACGAACCGTACTGTGCTTTGCAACGAACACAGGAGAATTCACCTCGTTAATGGAGCTGCTGTTGGTGTTGTTGCTTTAGTTATTCAAATGAGTAGAGCCAGAGAAACTTTTTTGTTTGTTTATTTGTTGTTATTTTTGTATGTTTAAATGTTTTAAAGAGAGAGTAAAGGAATTTAATGATTTTCTTTGGGATTTATTTCTTTCGTTTGATAATTAATTTATAGAGGATTTAATTTAAAGGTTTAATTAAAGAGGCACGTTTTTTTTAGTAATGTAATTATTTTATTTATATAATATTTGTTGAACTATTTACACTTTTTACAAGTTGTTTGGTTGTTTGCGGGTTTTGTAGAAATTTTTGGCCACTTTTAGCAAATTTCCTTTTTTTTTTTTTTTTATTAAAAAAAGAGGTGAAATTTTTGTTTTTTTACCTTTTCCTGTTATCCTGTTTATTTTTGTTTATCTCGTTTTCAACATAGGGAGTGAGAGTATGACAAATATAAAGACAGAGAGAGAGGGAGTTATTGAATGGTTAGTTAAATGGATTTGAAACAACTTTTGATGTTTATTAAACAATATTTGATGGTATTTAATATATTTTAACTTTTTCGTTTATTTATAATTTAATTTTTATTTTTCTTAGTTTGTCTTTACAGAGTGTGTACGTTTTGGAGGGTGTAGGTAACGTTAACGGGTCGTGTTAGTGGTGAGTTTAATTCAAGAACAATATTTAGCAGTTAGTTGAACTCTATTCTTATGCATGAGGTTTCTATATGCAAGTATGTTTAATAAAAATCTCTTCACACTTTCTTATTCATTTTATTTCTTTTATGCTTTCTTTCGCTTCGTGTCGTTTACAGTGTGAATACATATTTCCTTCTTTTTTCAGTATTTTTCTTGCGTTTTTTTATTATTATATCTGTGCTGTATGGTGAATTTTTTCAAAAAAAAAAACTTTTTTTTTTGCGTTTTCCTCTGATTAATTGCCCTTTTACTGCCTTGTTACATATATATTCCTCGAATTGCTTGCTCTGCTTCTTGTTCATGGTTATACACAGCTATTTACATGGAGAATTTTTTTCTTTCTTGATTTGCTTTTCATATGCTAAACATTTTCAAGACTTTTTCCACAAAACTAACAAAATAAAATTATTATATTCTTTGTATTAAACTTTATCTAAAAAGAATTTTTTAAATTAGCTACTAAAATTTAACAAAACTTTTATTTTTAACCTTTTTTCACATTATTGTATACAGAAATTTTCGTTTCCTTCATACCATAAAAAAAGAAGAAATTATACTCTTTTGCATACTTAATCACTTGAGTTTTGTGAAACTTGATTTTCTTTTTTATCTTTATATTTGTTATAACTTTTATTACTAAATAAACATTAGCTTTTACAATATTTTCCTTTTTTTCTATGTATATTGTTAAATACTGAATGTATGAAAAAGTTTATCTACATATATATTTATTACACTTTGTTCCTTGAAGTTTCTTTTTTTATATACTGAAGGGTTCTTTTTTATCTCAATATATTGTATGTATGTTAGGTATATATTTTTTTTCCTTTTTTGTCTTAAATTGTTATTTGTTACGCGCTCTACGACGACGACGACGGCGACACCACTACACGACAACGACTACTAGTTCATGTGTAGCGGAGCTGTTAACTTTAAGTATCAGCTCCTACATGTATAACATTATAAAGGAATTCACCACACTTCTACATTGGATTAGTGGTGTATTTGTCAACTGACAATATGTTCCCGTTTTTTGTTGTTGTTCATTTTCCCTTTTCGCTTGTCATTCATTTTAGTTTATTAATGTATGTTGTCAGCTTGTAAATAAAGCGGGTTTTTCGGGGCCTTCATAAAACTGAAGGTTAAAAAATAAAGATTGTAAAAAAAATTTATGATATTTACCAAATTTGATCGAAATATCTTTAAATTTGCTGCCTGTATTCTATGCACAATGTTTTCATGCACAATGTTTTCATGCACAACCAGCCAGACGGATGGAACCACGAACATCGTTAATTCGACTCAGAATACGCTTTTGAGTCTATTGGAATATTATAAGATTTTTGAACTACAAAAAAACTACAGTGGCGACCACAAATGCCACTTCTTTGGACACTTGTTATTGCATAAAAATAAAATAAAGAGAAATAAAATGGTTGGGCATGGTTACGATAACTATACTGTATTTTTGGTAAAAATAAATAAAAATAATAATTGTTGTTTTAATTTGATTTTAACAATATTTTAGTTACTGTAATCCTTTTTATGTTTATCGCAATTATAAAATTGAATATGGTTCACTGAAATATAATTATTCTTGAAATATGTTTTCCACAGCTGTTAAATGATAACTATTCAAACATATTATATTATTGACAATGAATGTTAATAACCATTAAATGATAAGTTTCTATTTTTGTACTCATATTATGTTTAAAATGCAAACAAAATATGTTTAACTTTAATAATATTTTGTTTTTACCAATTATAGGCATGATGTCGTATTATTTGTTTGGATTTAAATGTTTCAATAATTGAAAAAAAAAATAATTCGTATTTAAAATCTACTAAATATTACTACAAATTACAAAAATATCAAAGAAGTGTGAAATATCTAAAGAAGTAATCTTAAATTTTACAAAGTAAAAATCTATTAAACATAACTAAAAACAAGTTAGAGTGCTATATTCGGCTGTGCCGAATCTTTAATACCCTCCACCTAAACGTAATAAAAATACAGAAACTACATTGGTTATTCTTATTCTGTGTTTCTATTCAGTCTTAGTGCAAATTTTATTAGTATTTTATATATTGTTTGAAAGACAATTTTACGACCAACATAATTTATGTTAAATATTATGTTAATAATTTTTAAAATTTATAATTGATGTAATTACCGATTCTTACTGTAATTTACAGAGTTTGTCTGATTTTCATAATAATCTCGAGTTTAATTTAACAATTTATAAAATTAAAAGAACATTTTTCCATATTCACAACAAGGTAAGAAACAGAGTATAAAAATAATAATATATAAGCTGAGGCCTTTTTGTTTGAATTTGATCTCAATAATATTATTTACAAAAGATTTATGGGTGGCATAGTAGAAGTGAACCAGTTATGGATTGATAGTTTCTAAATCCAGTATCAACTAATGTGATTGGACATTTTTGTGGGTTGTTTATTGGTTCCTATATGGCAGCTATGACAAATTATGGGCCGATCTTCTTAAATTTTGGAACAGTGATTTTTATGCATATAAGGGTATATCACATCGAATTTCCGTGATCCGTGTAAAATCGGTACCGTTATTTATAAGAGATTTGTGAGTATTAAAGTAATTTTCGGAAGAGTGCTTTGTATGGGGGATACGGTAAAATATGGACCAAGATTTACAAAATTCTGCAAAATGATTTTGTGTATATGTAAATGATCTATACAAAGTTTTGAGTCGGTACCGATATTTATACGCCATTTAGGCTTTTTCGTATGTATCGTCCTTGTATGGGAGCTATGACCAATTATGGGCCGATCATCATAAAATTTATTACAACAATTTATTTACCTATAAGGACTATTTAACGCAATATTTAACCTTTTAGCATTATTTATACCAGTTTTATACGTATTTAAGTGAATTTTGGAACTGGATTTTATATAAGGGTCTATGGTCAAACATGGACCAACCTAAAAAAAATTTCCTTTTGCGATTTCTTTTTGCACGAAACTTATTTTTGCTGTATTTTGTATTGATATTCCAATTTCATAGGCATTTATGTATAATTGAGCAATATTTCGGGAATATATTTGTATGGTGGCTATGAGAAATCATGGACATATGCTTACTATTTTCCTCACACTTTTTTCTTTTATAATAAAAATGGCGTATACAAACTTTCACGTTACTATCTGCAATATATTTAAAAGTATGATAATAAAATGAATAAAAAATATCAAATTTTTACACGGAAGAAGGCTTTTTTGCCTAAAAATCCATTATGAAATTCTCTACACTTCATTTTAATTAGATAGTGTTTTTAAGCAGATAGGATACCTTTGGGTGCCCCGATAGACTAGGCGATAGTGTGCCGGACTATCAGTCAGAGGGTTGCGCCAAAGACTCTGGGTGTTTTTACTGCAGACAAGCCAAAAAGCTTCGCAGTTTGTGTTTGCTTTGATATATATAAAAAAAAACTCATTTATTTTTACCTCAATTGAGTTTATTGAAATCTATAGAATTTAAAAATTTAACGCGGTATTTGTCTGTAATAATTTATATGCAAAGTTTGAAGATACATATGTATGTAAGTATCTGTCATTTATTCTCACTTTGTTATTGAAATGTACATAAATAACAGTATTTTTTTTTTTTTTTTGATTCGAAAGGACAATTTTGTACCAACAATGCTGGCAGTTTTTCCTTACTTGTTTAATTTTTAAAATAGGGCAGCTTATGGAATGTGTTCCATCGGTTTCAAGGTGCAAGAGATGTTTTGTGCGGTTGTCTCACATTTTGGTTCATAACCGATCTTAATATATTGTAAACTTGACAAATTTTTGGGTAATCTTTGCCTTAGTTGACATAATAACTCTGCTATGAAATTTCTACATATTATTCTTACTTCTTTTTCAGTTTCAGAATTTATATGTGTTTTTGTGTTCAAAAATTTTTCAAAGTCATAATTAATATATGGTGTAGGTATATTTTAATTTTAATTGTAACAGGAGTAAAAAATAAAAAATAAATTGAAGATACAAAATGCTAAACAAATTATTAAAAAATTCTAAAAAAAATGCCAAATGCTAAATCGAAAATTTGCAGCTAAATCAAAATAAAAAATGCTAGATCTAGCTGCAAAAATGCCAAAATGGTCACACTGGTGACATTTCGAGTATAATTTATTTACAAAACTTTCACAAAACAGACTTTACAATTTTTTAGAAAATTTTAGCTTGTTTCTTAATTCTTGCTCTTCTTTCATTAATTTTGTTTCACATGTTCATTATATTTCACAGTGTATGTTGATTTTCGCTGTGTTTGTTGACAATTGTAATCTGTTACCCATTATTTTGTATTTTTGTTTTATTTGTTCTGTGTTGTTTTAATTATAGTCGTTTTATTTTTTCCTTTCATTTATTGCTCTATTTTGGTTTTTCATTCGTTTAATGAATTGTTTATGCTTCAACACCTTTACTATACTTTACTTCGCTGGCAGCGAGTGTTTTCCGGTTTAACAGGAGTTGTCAAAGAGAGTTGCAGTTGAGCTGTTGGAAGTAATATTCGAAGTTCCTAAAGGACAGAGAAAACAGTAGATGAACTAAAATAATTGGGCTTTTTAAGTGCTGTTTAAATTTAAATGTAATGCAAGAGTAAAGTGCTTAAATTTATGTAATTATTTTATAATTAATCTTCTTCCATTTACTTAAAAAATGCAACCGTTTGATTTCTACTTCCTTTCTAGTCCAGTTTTAGTTCAGTTCTAGTTCAGTTCTAGTTCAGTTCTAGTTTAGTTCTAGTTCAGTTCTTGTTCAGTTCTAGTTCAGTTCTAGTTCAGTTCAGTTCACATTTTATAATTGTAATATTATCTATTATATATATCAATATTATCTACTATATATAAAATGAAAAATAAAAGTTCTAGTTCTGGTTCAGTTCTTATTCAGTTCTAGTTCCATTCTAGTTCAGTTCTAGTTCAGTTCTTATTGAGATCTACTTCAGTTCTAGTTCAGTTCTAGTTCAGTTCTAGTTCAGTTCTAGTTCAGTTCTAGTTCAGTTCTAGTTCAGTTCTAGTTCAGTTCTAGTTCAGTTCTAGTTCAGTTCTAGTTCAGTTCTAGTTCAGTTCTAAAGGGTGGTTAAATTGTAAGGGCCGATGTTGAATGTGAACCACACCTAAACGCCAAGCTTTTTTCCGAATTTTATTTGACATTTCTCTATTTCAGACTTACTCAATTTGAACCATGGAGAGATACACAATCCAACAACGTGTTAAAGTTATCCAGACTTATTATGAAAATGGGCGTTCAAATCAAAATGCATATCGTGCACTTCGAAGAAAATCAGCTTCAGTGATGAGGCACATTTTCACCTCAGTGGATTCGTCAATAAACAGAATTGCCGCATTTGGGCGAATGAGAATCCAAGAGTGATTGTCGAAAAACCAATGCACCCACAAAGAGTGACTGTTTGGTGAGGTTTATGGGCTGGTGGCATCATCGGGCTGTATTTTTTCCAAAATGAGGCCGGTCAGGCAGTTACTGTGAATGGTGTTCGCTATCGTGAGATGATAACGAACTTTTTATGGCCCGAATTGGAAGATAGGGATGTGGACGATATGTGGTTTCAGCAGGACGGTGCCACTTGCCACACAGCTAACGAAACAATGGGTCTTTTGCGCAACAAATTCAATGGCCGTGTTATCTCACGTAATGGCGATGTCAATTGGCCGCCAAGATCATGTGATTTGACACCGTTGGACTTTTTTCTTTGGGGTTATTTGAAAGAAAAGGTGTACGTCGATAAGCCAGCAACAATTCAAGAGCTAAAGGATGAGATAATTCGGCACATTAACGGCATAGAACCTCCATTATGCCTCAGGGTCATCGAAAATTTGGACCATCGGATGGAGGTGTGCCGCCGTGGTCGCGGCGCCCATTTGGCCGATATTTTGTTCCATACATAATTGAGTAATACCAATATATCATAATAAAATAAAATTACAATAATTTCCTAAATAGTTTGTGTTTTATTCAAAATCAACATCGGCCCTTGAAATTTAACCACCCGTTAGTTCAGTTCTAGTTCAGTTCTAGTTCAGTTCTAGTTCAATTCTAGTTCAGTTCTAGTTCAGTTCTAGTTCAGTTCTAGTTCAGTTCTAGTTCAGTTCTAGTTCAGTTCTAGTTCAGTTCTAGTTCAGTTCTAGTTCAGTTCTAGTTCAGTTCTAGTTCAGTTCTAGTTCAGTTCTAGTTCAGTTCTAGTTCAGTTCTAGTTCAGTTCTAGTTCAGTTCTAGTTCAGTTCTAGTTCAGTTCTAGTTCAGTTCTAGTTCAGTTCTAGTTCAGTTCTAGTTCAGTTCTAGTTCAGTTCTAGTTCAGTTCTAGTTCAGTTCTAGTTCAGTTCTAGTTCAGTTCTAGTTCAGTTCTAGTTCAGTTCTAGTTCAAATTTATTTCGGGAGTAAAATATTTATTTAAAAGAAGAATATTGAAATGAGATCAAATACATATAGAGAAAAAATATGTAATGATTCATAAAATTCACTACTCTTCTATGTTCAATGTTGAAATCGAATTTGGAAAGTCCAGAAATTTAGATAATTGCTGTTATATAATAGATTTATGTGAATATCTTTGATGTTTCTAATTTTAAATTATGATGGAGTGAAGAAAAATTTTTTTATTTAATCAAATTACTTTTCTAACTGAATAATAATACTTATATTAAAAATGCCATCATTATAATAAATTATGAATGTCAAGTTCTGCAAAGTAGCATATTATTAAAACTCCAACCTACAAATAAAGAACTTAAATAGAAATTCATGTGAAATCTGCTATTTTCATCTGGTTTATTATTTCATTCCCTCATACACCTCAACATCATGAGTATTTAGGTTAAAAACAGCAAAATTACGTTACTAACGAAACAAAAAAAGTAGATACAAAAATTAAAACTGAAATACGAATAATCATTTTGTTGTTATCTTGGACATTTTATCTACAAAATAAAATCATGCTGTCAAACATTATCTGTTTTTTTTTTATAATTTTTCTATTTCGCTTTTTTTCGTTTTTTCCGTTTTTTTTTTTTTTTGTAATAGAGTTTCCTACCAAAATGTTATCACAACAATTGGAAACAACAAAAACAACAACAACTACAGTAACAAAAACAATATCATCAAACGGTAAGAATAGCGTAAGAAGAGAAAGGTATAACAATATGTTTGTGTTCTAACAGTGATGTGCACATTGGGAACGGACTGAAATATTAGCGGTTACAAACATATATTGCTCGGAGCAAATTAGCATCTTCCATAAAACTTGGGTAATTAACTTGTGACCATTACAGAGACTAGAATTCTTTGAATCATTGAAAATAAAGAAACCTTTTTTTGTAATTTTTTCTTTTTTTCTTTTGCAAATCATGACAATTTCACACATAATTCACTGATGAAAGAACTAGTTCTAGATCCTTTATGATGTTTTTACAGCAAAAATTATTTGTTAATAAACCGCTTTTGGCGTTATCCCGCCTAGATTTTATAAAACGCTTTTCAAACCAAAATCCCGCTTTTTAGTGTTTCAGTTTTTTTTTTTTTTTGTTAGTTTTAAAGGAAATATAAAAACTAAAAACTATGATAACAATTTTTGGTATTGTTATATATAATTGTTAAACTCTTTACTACAAAAACTGAACTTCTTTTAACATTTGAAATTAATTTACTGTATTTTCCATTTTGGCATTATTCCAAAGAAAACCCAATAATTTAAAAAAAAATGTGACGAAATTCACTAAAATGTTTTCTTACAAGTGGCAATTTCAAATTTTCAAAACAGCTTTTCGTTTTGTAAACCCAGTTATAGCATTTTATAATATATGGGCTAAAAAACTATATTTTTTGGCTGGGAAGAGATATTGGTTTTAAACTTTCTGTGTATATATAATATATAATTGTAAATTTTGTTGTTTGTGTATAAATTTTTAAAACATTATTTTTACCAGAACTAAAACAATATTTTGAAATTTTAATTTTCAAATGCGTGAAATTTAAAAATTATAAGAACACGCGCATGCATGCTTTTGAAAGAACTAACTGGAGAAAATAAAATCGGATGAAAAAAGAAATGGCAGCAAATGATTGTAAATTTACATGTAAATCAAAAATTTACTAGCGCAAAAGCATGGTTCTCGCTCAAAACGAAAACTCTAATTTTTGGCTGCGCCCATGTCCCAATCGGACCAGACGTTTAGAAATGAGAGAATTATTAAAAAAAATATTAATTCTGCCCCACTGTTTCTGGTTTCTGAATTATCTTCTAGAATTATTAAATTTTAAATAATGTTAATGATTTTGAACTATATATTGGTTTGCTTAAAACTATAATAAGGTTTTTTTTTTCAAAATAATATCAGTCGAAGTTCAATTTTTGGTTTAATATGAAACCAAGTATTTGTTTGAACTTTATTAATATGCAGTAGATGTAGCGTACAATTCGTTTTTAATCACTTGTACACAACAAAAACAATTCCAGAAATATTTTTTTTATGTTTTTGCCATGCCTACAAATACCGCCTGTTTAGTCTTTTGTTCACTATTTTTAGTCCGATCGTAACAATTTGTATACAGGTGATCATGGCTCTTTAAGGGCAACATTTCCGCCCTTAATAATTTTTTACTACCACAACAAATTGTAGTCATATTTTTTAACGCGATATTAAGAGTCGGATACTTCCCATCCTCATGGAAGAGGTCTATAATTGTTATGATTCCCAAGCCAGGAAAAGATGCTAGCCAGTTTACGTCGTACAGAGCGATAAGTTTATTATCAATCCTATCGAAGCTTTTCGAAAAAATATTCGTTTTAAGTATAACTTCTCATCTAAATGAACACGACATCATCCCGGATCACCAGTTCGGATTCAGAGCGAAACATGGTACAATAGAACAAGTGCATAGAATTGTCACCATAATTAGATCGGCGTTTGAGCAAAAGCAATACTGCTCAGCCCTGTTTATAGACATTTTCCAAGCATTTGACAAAGTTTGGCATCAAAATAACACGAATGCTTCCTCAAAACACTCACAAGCTACTGGAGAGCTATCTAACAGGCAGAACATTTATAGTAAGGTCGCAAGATAAATACTCCCCCCTCAAGAAAATTACTGCTGGTGTCCCCCAAGGCAGCATATTAGGACCGCTTCTATATATAATATACACAGCGGATATGTCAACAAACCTGAGCACGCATACCTCCACATTTGCAGACGACACAGCATTTATTAGCGTTAACCATGACCCAAAAGTCGCATCGCAAAATCTGCAGTCCCACATCAGTGAATTAGAGGCCTGGCTAGAAAAATGGAGAATAAAGGTTAACCCGGCTAAATGTGCTCACTAAACCTTTACGCTCAGAAGACAAACGTGCCCAGCTGTAAAAATAAATAACATCACTGTTCCGGTAGAAAACCATGTTAAGTACTTGGGAATTCATATAGATAGACGCTCGTCTGGTCTCGTCATATTGAAGCGAAAATAACGGCTATGAAACTTAAAGCAGCTCAACTACATTGGCTTCTCGGTGGGAAAGTCAAACTTGTCTTTAGATAACAAAATTCTCTTATACAAGTCCATCATAAAACCAATATGGACATATGGCATCCAATTATAGGGTACTGCATGCTCATCTAACATCCAAAAGCTTCAAAGAAGACAGTCTAGAATATTACGACAAATTGTCTGCGCCCCATGGTATATAAGTAATGATATTATCCACAGAGATCTCAACGTCTCCACTATCCAGGAGGAAATTAAAAAATATTCAATCAGCTACATCGATAAACTAATGGCCCACCCTAAATACCTCGCTCGGGGTCTGCTTCAGTTCGAAGGTCACCAGAGGCTAAAAAGAACCGATACTTTAAGCCTAACTAGAAGACATTTTTAAAATTTTAATACAGCAGTTAGTGGTTACATTGGTAACAACTAATAAACAACAAGTAGAATTAAGATTTGAATACTTATTGTAAATTTCGACAAGAAAGATTTAATAATAAAAATAAATGAAAAAAAAATAACTTTTATATCTATATCTTTAAAATACCTATCATTTGATATACATATGTATGTATATATTGTTTAATAAAGGAATGTAGTTTTCAAGATATAGCTAAATATATTACAAACTTTGGAGCCCAGCCCACTCGAAAATAGGCGTGGCCGATAAACATTTATTTATTTTAATCAGAATTTGAAGCACCATTAGTGATAAAATTTTGTTAGTGACTTGTAAAATATCACTAAAACCGACTTACCCGGAATTTTTAGTAACTTTTTCTGAACAGACCCATTGTGCTTTATAGCAGACTTAATATTAAACTGTAAATATGAGTGGGTATGTGTTTAAGTTTGTAAATTTTACGCAATTTTCCATTATGACGAGCTGCTTCTTCTTTTTTACTATCTACGCTGAAATATATTTGCTATCTTTGTTGTTATTGTAGCTGCAGCTTGTGTTGCTGTCGAGTCTTCGGCTGTTTAGCAGTTTTTTTTTTTTTTTATTCTCGTACGTACATACGTCAACTCTCTCACATTTATTTGTTAAGCTTAACTATGCGTGCTTTTTTCTGTTTTGCTTTTTAATTCAGCTGCTTTTGTTCTTGTTTGTTGCTGTTGTTGTCATTCAAACAAAAATACCTTTTGTTGTGTCACTAGAAGTGAGTAAAATGATGTTTTGTGAAAGTGTGGTGCAGATGGTGATGATGTTGATGGTGACGATTGTGGTGGTTGCTTATAATGAATGTGTTTTCACTTTTTTTTTTTTTTTTTTGTTTTACTACTGCCACTACTACAACCAAATACATACTACTACGTCTACTCCATGGATCTCTGAAATGTATACTATAAAAACACAGGCATACACATTCAAAAATAGCAATGCATACATAATTTCAGACGTACTTATGTATACTTGAGACTGACGTCATTGAGCTTTTATTGATTTTTTTGTATGCTTTTTTTATTTTGCTTTTACTCTTTCTGTCTCTTGCTCTATCTGTTGTTGCTGACTCTTGTTACCCGTGTATATCCTTTTAAATCATATTGGTTATTCTTTTTTTGAACTTTCATATCCTGCATGTGTATCTTTAACTTATTGTTGTTGTGGTTTTTGTTGTTGCCGCTGTTGTCGTAGTTGTTGGATACAAAATCTAATTTTTTTAATGTATATTTTGGCAAAAATAATTTATATTTATTTTTGTTACGCTGTTTTTTTTTTTTTTTGCTCATGATTTGAGGGGAGTGTTTGGGGAAGTTGGTAGCTGCTTTAAGTATTTTCAGCCAGTAACGTATATACCAAATGACGTGTGTGTAAAGGAGTTTTATCTTATGACTGTAGGAAAGAAGGCATTTAAATATATTAAACAATTTTATTACTTAATTTAAAATGTGTCTTGAGAAGACATTTTCGTAATAGAAATGTTTTTAAAGGAGACACCTTCGTAGTAGAAATATGTCTAAAGAAGAGAATTTCGTATATAAATCTGTCTAGAGAAGGCCTTCAACAAGGAACAGTAAACGCTCCAATCCTTTTCAATTTATATATTTTGGATCTTTTTAAGCAAGTTAATAGTAACATTGTTGCATTTGCCGATGATATTATAATTTTTCATTCTGACGATAAAATTTTAAAAATTAATGGAAAGTTACAAGATTTGTTTCGAATAGTAGAAAATTATGCCAATGACTGGAAAATGAAAATAAATGTTGACAAATGCGAGACTATTTTATTCCGCCCACCTGTTGGAAAGTGCAATCAATCACAATATAAGAAAACACTGGAAAGAATTTGAGGTAAAAACAAGCTCTAATATTAAAATTGTAAATAAGCAAATAGTAAAATATTTGGAAATTTATCTTGATAAATTTCTGTATTACAACAATCATATAGATTTACAAATAACAAAGGCAAGAAAAGCATTTTTCATGTACAGAAAATTATTTTATTCTAAATATATAAAGCCTTCGGTTAAAATAATATTATAACAATCCTTAATTAAAGCAATACTAACATATGGCTGCCAAATTTGGTACAATATTAGACCATCATATATGGAAAAAATGAGAGTTTTCGAACGGAAATGCCTCAGAGCATGCACTTCATTCTTCAAGTCACCTGATAGTGACCTTAAAAAATACATATCTAACAGGAGACTTTATGATGTGTCAAAAACATGTAGAATAGATAATTTCATAATTCATCAAATTAAATAACCTTGTTATGTCCCCCTACTATGTCAGTGATGAATACATCGAGGTAACTCTAAAAAACGGGTATGTGCCACCGGAGGCATTTTTATACCTAGACAAACAAGGAGATATTGAAAATAATTTGGGAATTCCGGTATTATACCACATTTATAGACGAGCCAATGTCAAGGCAATAAACTGCAAACAAATTACTGATGTGAATAAAAGATATGACACAACCCTCTACTTGAGGGATAAAAACATGTTGCCAAACTTAAACATTAAAAAATACTGGTGGCTAGACCGATATGGTAGCTAAAATTTTCTTCTATTACCCCTTAACTTTTCTCATTTTATTTACTCTAAATACTAGTGTTTTTTTTTCAATTGTTTTTCCTACATTAAATTTGGCAAATATTTTTAATACTTGTAAGTTAACTTATCAATATTCCTAAAAAGAACTTAGATTTTTTCAATTGTAAATATACTAGAGTGCTCGAACACGGGACAGTGTATACTATGTTTTATATATATCTAGTATTTGTTTATTTATGGTGCTACATTATAAAATATTTTGTTAAATAAACGTTAAAAAAAGATCTGTCTAGAGAAGACAATTTTGTATACAAATGTGTCTTGAGAAGAAAATTTTGTATTTGAAATGTCTCTTTAGAAGACACTTTCGTACAAAATTGTGTCTTGAGAAGACACTTTCGTAGTAGAAATGTGTCTAAAGAAGAGAATTTCGTATAGAAATGTGTCCAGAGAAAAAAATTTCGTAAAGAAATTCGTCTAGAGAAGACAATTTTGTATAGTCTTGAGAAGAAAATTTCGTATTTGAAAGGTTTCTTGAACAGATACTTTCGTAGTAGAAATGTTTGTTAAGAATACATTTTTGTATAGCAATGTGTCTTGATCAGAGTCTTTCGTAGCAGGAGGGCGGTTCGGAAACTTTTTAAACTAGCAAAGAAAGAAAATAGCTAATTTTTCAAAAACATTTTTATTTATCAATATAATCTCCTGAAACCCTTATCTACCAATAACCGTAATAGGATTTTTTTAGATCTGGGAACAGGTAAAAGTCACAGGGAGATATAAATTAGGAGAATGGGGTGGTGTATGGTCAAGCAATTCGTACTTAAATTCGTTGATTTTAGCCATTGTTAAAACACTCTTCGCGCTGGTGCGTTGACTTGATGAAAAATTATTTTTTTGTGTTGTGAGCCAGAACGATTTTTTTTCGAATTTTTACAATCCATTGATCCAAAATCTTGCAATAGTACTCTAAATTTATTATTTTACCCATTTGCAGATATTCAAGCAATCAAATACTTTTAAAGTGCCAAAAAAACGTTGCCATAACCTTACCAACCGATTGAATTGGTTTTGTCTTCCTTGGGAAACTTCCTTTAGCTTCAATCTATTGCTTGGATTGTTCTTTTGTCTCTGTAGTATAGTGGTGGATCCATGTCTCATCAACAATTATGAAACGACGCTTAAAAGCCATTATATTTTTCTTAAAACAATTTAAACAAGTTTGAGAAATTTTCATTCTTATGCATTTTTGGTCGACTCTTAACATCTTGCAGAAAGCTTTTTCATCTGTAGTTCTTCATGCTAAATTAAATGGACTGGATCATTTGAGATGCCAATGATATTAGCTATTTCATACACTTTTATCCGTCGATCATTTAATACCATATCATGCACTTTGGCTACAATTTATGTTGTTGTTGCTGTTTTTGGATGTCCACTATTTGGTTCGTCCTCAATGCTTGTACGACGTTTTAATTCAGCAACCCAATTTTTTACTGTTGCATATGAAGGAGCACTTTCACCTAACACATTCACCATATCATTATGAATTTCTTGTGTAAGTTTTCAAAACACTTTACTTTTTTCTGTTTATACGTCGCTTTCTGTTCTAGGCTAAGAAATTTCCGAGCTGCTTTCGTAGAAAATGTATATGAAAAAGAAAATTTCATAGTGGAAATGTGCCTTGAGAAAATCAGTTATAATTGAACATTTTTGTATTAACCTTTTCATTTCATTATTTATAACCATAATTTTTAACATTGAATACCTTTAGACTCCCTCAAACACTCTAGCTAGTTTGTGTTAATGTTTGTGTAGTTGGACAACAGCTGCTTAATAAATGTCTAGTATTGCCTTTAAAACAAGTTGGTGCCAGAGAAAAAGAAAAAGAGTGTGAGCTAAAACAAAATGGAGAGAGATAGAGTGAGATGGAATTTCTCCATAAACTATTGTGCACATTTTGTTTATAACAAAATAATTCTTATATGGGCATTTCTGCTGAAAGTACCAACGATCCACAAGTGCATTTTTTTATAAATATTAATAATATCTATGCGACCAGAATTTTATATTAAAAAAAGGAATTAATTTTTGTAACATAATGTTGAGAAAATTGAATTCAAAACTTTATTATTAGATTGAAATTTTTATCTTTATCTCTACTTTATTATTATTTATATCTTATCTTATTAAATCTTTCTATAAACAACAAACTAATACAAAGACATGAAATCGATCTCATGATTTTTCAAATTTTAATTTGATTTTGTTCATGTACATAGTTACGATACCTAAATTATTGAATCAAATCAAAATTCCAACGGTTTTAAGCAGAAAAAAATTACTTCAATTCTTTTTTAAAAACTCTAAACATTTTATTCTGATTTTCAAAGTGTGTCTCGTTCGCTATCGTAAGCGTATTGTATATTAAAAACAAATGTTTTTTAATATTTTGGCATGTGATAAAACTGAAGCAACAGCAAATAAAAATAAATCAACTAAAGTGTTTGTATACACTTGCGAATTACATTGCTTAAACTTATTTCTTTGTTACAAACGTAACATAAAATATGTCGCGTGGCAAATTATACACCATTACCTCGCTTTGCGTCGTTTCGTTTTGTGATTATTTCAAAGTTGACTCACTGCTTAATTAGTACTAATTTTCAATGCCCGTCGTTAGATTTTCGAGGTTGCGTTGTTTTGGGTTCGAGTCATTAATTTTATTTTTTAATTTTTGCAAAATCTGCACATCATTAGATGCTAAAAAGATGACCCGTACTTTGATAATCAAATTGGAGTTCCTGTTTTCTATTTGCATGGAAAATCTAATTGAGCAAAGAATACCATTACGTAAAATGATATTTCAGACAAACATGATGGCATTAAAAGTAATGCATTATCCAACGATAATGTTAGTGGTAGTAATACAGACAATTGCTTCAAAGAAAATTTCTGTTACGTTGAAAAAAAGCTGTTCAGAAAACATTTGACCAATTTTTGTGAAAGACTGTCGACGATTTAGTATTTTCGAATCCCTAGAACCTATCTTCGCTCTTTACTTGGATTGCTATAGAAAATCTTGATCAACTTTGCGTCGTGTTTTTTTTTTTTTTTTTTTTGGAACGAAATTCCGACGCAAAGTGAGCTGTTGGTATACTAAATATTGTAATATAACGTATTAAAATATTTCAAAATAACAACTATAAACTGAAAGCCTCTTTATTTAACTTTACTGAAAGAAATATTGTTACTATTCGCAGATATCCTTGAAATGTCTTCTAAATTTTTCAAGAAAACTGAAAGAATTAAAATCTAATGTTTTAACATAATCAAATTCTAACACCATCGGTTTTGCAATTAATTTGTCAAGAGATGTTGTCAATATTTGTAAATAAATTGAAAGCAGTCTCTATTGCCAGGTTTCCAAATATGAGTTTGAAGTTTATTTCCTGCGAATACAAAGGTAGCATATTATTTGGCCGAATATGCATTATGCGGTCCATAACGTGTTAAATTTCTTGTAGCGTTCTTATTTAAATGTTCATTGCTAATATATTAAAAACAACGAAACGGCTAAATCTATATTTACACTAAACATGATGCTCCAAAAATACTATTGGAAATAAGAAAAAAAAGTCAAAATTTGATCTTGGATGTCGCATTCTTGACAGTGGAAATTATATGTAAATAAATTTATATACATGTATATATGTATGTATGTATGTCTACTGGTTTGTTTATAGACTTTAGCATGCCTGCTGGTTTTTTTTTTTTGTAGTTTTAATAAAACTACCAAACTATAAAAAACAGTACTCTAGTTTTTCTTAACTGCTTGCTCTTTTTCAGCTGTAGTTGTTGCTGCAGAAAAGCCTTTAGTTAGTTGTGGTAGTGAGTACGCAATGGCCTGAGTGTTAGTACACAATAGGTGAATGTAGTTTGTTTTGGTTGTCATTGTTTAGTGAAACCTACGCAATCAACTTTGTTGGTTTGTGTGCGTAACTAATTTCATTTTTGAGCTGCTGTAGATTTTTAATGATTGATAATATTAAGTAAATAACTGTTATTTCACTCACACATACATACAAAATTTAATATACATATACTTATATGTAATTGTGAATGTTCATTATTTGCGTAGCTGGCTGAGATGATGATGATGATGGTATTGATAAAATTTGTTTAATGTTAGCTAAGTAATTGTATCTTTGGACAATGGGTAGAAGTGTTCGTTGATGTTTGTCTGAACTATTATTATATAGAGTATTTTTATATGACTTTTTTGTCAGCTGTCAAATGATATATGTTTGAAGTCGCTAGTCTACGCCGATAAGCCCGAAATGATTGATCACTTGGAGGATAACATTTGCCGCGTTATTGCCGATATATGGTCAAAAATGTACAGATTAGACTACATCCGAGCCAGTCATATGCCAGAAGTCATATTTAAATTATAATTCCAGAAGTTTATCTTTCAAATAATTAAATTATCTTTCATGTAAACTTAAAAAAACTTCTATACATCTAAAAAAAAATACAGAACCATGATTTTCACAATAAATTTGCACAATTTGGAAGCGTTGTTCAGGCGTCAGTCTAATTATGTTCAAATGCCAAACAAAAAAAAAAACTTGTCAAACGGTCAAGCCCAACAATTTAATACCCTACACTCAGTATATGTATGTTAATACAGTTTTCCAGAAATAATCCCCATATGGAAGCTATGACCTATTATGGACCGATCATCTAAAAATTTAGTGCCATGATTTCTGTGAATATAAATATTATGGTCGATTTATGGTCGTTAAAGTTATTTTCGGAAGTCAGTCTTATATGGGAGCTACGACTAATTATGGACCGATGATCACAAAATTCTTTCATATTATTTGTATATATACGAAACATATTTGTGTTCAATATCATTTGGATACCGATATTTTTAAAAGAATTATACACTTTAGGGTGATTTTCGAAAGTGGGCCTTATATGGAAGCTATGATCAACGGACGGACATCGTTAAATCGACTCAGGAAGCGATTCTGAGTCGATCGGTATACTTTAAGGTGATTGTTGGACCAATATTTATGGGCGTTACAAACATCGGCACAAATCCAATATACCTTCCCCACTATTGTGGTGTAGGATATAAACACCCTATATTAAGTTTGATACAGATTTAAAAAAAAAAAAATTTCTAGCAAACAAGATTGTTCACGCAGCTTGTCTGCTTCAACTTTTTTTTTAAGAAAAGGGAGGTACGAATAAAATTCTTTTATTATATTCAAAGTTTATTGTATTATTTAAATTTAATTATATTTACTATTAATTGTATTCAATATATTTTATAAAAAAAATCTTGTATTATATTCAAAGTATAGTATATTGTATTATATATCATTGTACTCAATCTTTTATAAAAAAGGGAGGTATAGTACCATCCCTGCTAAAATGCAACACTGAACTAAATGTAGAATATAGATAAAAAGAAAATGAAATAAAATAGAATATTAAGTGCTCAACTGTGCACATTTGTTGAACGGTTGTCATTTATTTTATCTAGTGGACGTTGGGATCCTACAGTAGTACGTTCGGAAAAGCAAAAGGTGTCATCACTGCAAATGCATTTTGTTCTAAAATGCATCACTGAAGCAGACGATGCGCAAAAAACAGCAAACAAGTATCACAAAAATGGCTGATGCAACTGAAGAGTAAGTATTAAATGTTGTATAAATTTTTTTAATAAATTTATTTTAATTGATTTTGTATACTTTTTTTAGAATAGAAAATGATGCAAAATTCTCTAAACTATTGGTGAGAGTTCGTTTGGACATGGAGGAAGAATCTGTCCTCTGGGGAAAAGTGTTTGAAAAAATTAAATACCTAACGTAAATTTTACAATTGTAAACAATTCATTTATTGTTCGTCTGCGCATCAGCATCGCAAACTAATCACATATGCGCATCAAATGCAGTGTAGTGATGCATTTCCGAACATACCCAAATACGTACATTTATCGCTCAGCACCAATAAATACCCTACACCAAGTTTATGCGAAGACATGCTCCAAATTTAAAAATAAAGATGATCTGTGATCACTTATATGTATATACCATGAAAAATTGTTTTTATATGGAATTATAAAATATGCTGTAGATCCTTTAATAATGCTCTATATTAAAAAATTCAATTAATCTAAGATCACTTATATTTCAAATCAAAAATGATTTTGTACATGGAATTATAAAATAGACTCTAGATCCTTTAGTAGTCACTTGGTCTAAACTGACAAATATGGACACAAGAGCCATTCGGAAACTTTTTACCCTAGCACAATTTCGGCTTAAGTTCATTTAATTTAGAATCCAAAGAATACCATTGTAAAGTTATATTTTTCTAGACAATTGGCACACAGAAATGCGTATTTCTACCCTGCCAAGGGCGTCATCAGCAATGTTTATTGTCCAAGATCTACTTGTAAACATCATCTATTTAACTCACCATTATTGAGAAACAACAAGCAAAACATTTTTATTTTTCAACATAATCTCCTGAAACTTCAATACACTTAGTCCAACCCTTATCTAGCAATAATTTAATTGCATCTTCATTTAAGGTAAAACGATTGCCAGATAGGATTGTTTTTAGATCTGGGAACAGGTAAAAGTCACAGGGAGCTAAGTTAGGAGAGTAAGGTGGTGTATGGACAAGCAATTCGTACTTAAATTCGTTGATTGTAGCCATTGTTAAAACACTCTTGTACGCTGGTGCGTTGTCTTGATGAAAAATTATTTTTTTGTGTTGTGAGCCAGAACGTTGTTCGCGAATTTTTGCATCTAATTGATCCAAAATGTTGCAATAGTACTCTAAATTTATTATTTTACCCATTTGCAGATATTCAAGCAATCAAATACTTTTAAAGTGCCAAAAAAACGTTGCCATAACCTTACGAACCGATTGAATTGTTTTTGGATCCATGTCTCATCAACAATTATGAAACGACGCTTAAAAGCCATTATATTTTTCTTAAAACAATTTAAACAAGTTTGAGAAATTTTCATTCTTATGCATTTTTGGTCGACTCTTAACATCTTGCAGAAAGCTTTTTCATCTGTAGTTCTTCATGCTAAATTAAATGGACTGGATCATTTGAGATGCCAATGATATTAGCTATTTCATACACTTTTATTCGTCGATCATTTAATACCATATCATGCACTTTGGCTACAATTTATGTTGTTGTTGCTGTTTTTGGATGTCCACTATTTGGTTCATCCTCAATGCTTGTACGACAACGTTTAAATTCAGCAACCGAATTTTTTACTGTTGCATATGAAGGAGCACTTTCACTTAACACATTCGCCATATCATTATGAATTTCTTTTGCCGATAAACCTTTTTTATTTAAATATTTAATGACACCACGAATTTCTAATTTTTCCATTGTAAAAAAATCGCGGTTGCGTCTATTTTGGACATCTGTTTTTATATTAAGGAGTTGCCAGATCGAAAAGAAATTAAACTTGTGTTAATAGAACAGATGGAAGTTTCTAAAACACTTAACTCTTTCTCTTTATATGCGTTTTCTTTTCTATACTAAGAAGTTTTCAAACCGCCCTCGTATGGTGTAAGTACTTCTATTTATATTGTGATATAAAAGTATACCCTGATGGTTCAAAGATATGGCGTGTAGTTTGTTTAATTGAGCTTTATCGCGTGTTTTTACCAACTACTATTTTTATTACTATTAAAATCTGACTACGTAGTCTAGACATGAACCATAAAATGTACCTTAACTGTTGATTATGGCCCCAGCTAATTGTACTAGATAAATTGTAAAAGAATAATCACCTCAAATTTTAAACATGCGCTCTAGTCGCCTACAAAACCGAAATGCCAAAACTGTCAAATAACTGGACAAAACAAACAAAACATAAACAGAGAATAGAAAATAGAAAATACAAGTTTTTACCCCTAATAAAATATTAATGTTGACATTAAACTACCCCCACACTTAAAAAATACACTATAAATAAGAAAAATAAGAAAAAACTCAAACGAAAATCACATGTAATTAAGAAATTTGCCAAATATTTTGTTTATTAAAAATAAAGTGGAAAAAGCAAGAATAATAAGTGACAAGTGAAACTCATTTAAAGAGAATAAAAATCTAAAGTAAACTTTTAGGCTGCAATAACATAAATAAATACAGCATTAATAATAAGAACAGGCGAGACTTTTTAATAAAGAAACAACTAACCACGCATACCCTCTTAAAAACTTCCCTTATACATATGTGTGCGTTTTTCAGTTAAAGTAAAAATCTCTACAGGGAGATTTTGATACATCTTCATCATCATCTCATAAAATGGGTGGAATGAGTAAAAACATGAAAAATGCATAGAATTTCAGTTCACAGCCATGTACCAGTACAACAATCAATGAGTAAATGTTAAACATTCAACTTTTCAACATTGGAAAATTTGTCTAAAAAAAAATTAAAAGAAAACGAAATTTACTAATACTTTTTTGTACGAATGCCTGGAGAAAATATAAAATTAATAAACAAAAAAGCATATAAGTTTGCTGGCGGTGAAAATTATTGTGTTTCAGGAAATTGTTAGAAAACCAAAAAGTAATGCCATAATTTTGGTTACAAACTATAGAAAACTGGAAAATGCTTTGTAAATTTGCCGATGAACTTTGATATTTACACACAAACTATACAAAAATAATTAAAGCATAATTAAATAAATTGTTTAAGTAATTAACTTGAAAACCATACACATCAATTAATAACGCCTTAAAATAGGCAAAAGGCTTTTTTAAATTATAAATTAAAATGTTCTAATTTAAAACTTTTACGCATATAAATCCCTAAAAGTCAATTGCTTAATTAAGTTTACATTGAATTAAACAATTTACAAATATTATATTTCTTTATTGTTAAAGTAGGCAGTGGCAAAGTGAATTTTTTCTAAGCCTAAAAGTATATATCATAAAAAAATTGTATTATTGTTTTTGCTGTTGCCGATTTTTAGCCATTTCGCTTTAAATTTCTTTCCTTGGTTGGCCATAGGTCTTGTGCGTAATTTATATGAAAGTTTAAAGCAAAAGAAATTTGTAAATACATAAATAAAAGTACATATTAGGCAAACAAAAAAAAAACAAAAATGAATGAGTTTAAGTAGAAGTGAGAGAAAGAAAGAAAGTGACTTAATCAATTGAGTGTATGTTGATGGAAAAAACACTAAAAATACATAAACAGAGAGTGAGTGTAAAGATAAAAGAGAACGTCAGTGAACTAAAGGAACAACAGCGAACAAAAGGTTCTAAGGAAAAGAGAGCGGTACAGTGAAAAAAATTTTGTAAAAACACTAAAAAAAATTGGATTAGATATTAAATATCTTTTTAAAACTAAAGAAATCTTTTTGCAAAAATAAACTCTTAAAGTTAAATTTATATGAATCAATAAGATTTCGACTAATTGACAAAATAAATAAAAGTTTTGAAATCAAATTAAACAACTTTTATAAACTGCATTAAAAAGAATATAACAATAAATAAAACAAAGTAAATGATGAAATAAAATAAACGTAAACAAGTGAAAATAAAACTTCTATAATATAGTGAGTTAAATAACTAAACAATTCAACAAAGTTAATAAATGTTTGTTAAAATCAAGTAAATTATTATAAAACAACATATTTTGAGGCGCCAGTAATCCACATTTTCTAAATATTAAAGCACTCAAAAGGAAACTAAATGTAAGAGAAAATTAAAAAGAATAAAATGACATATGAAATAAGAAAAGGTGTTCCAAAATTTACGTAAGGTTTCTGTTAAATGGAAAACCCTTTTTTTTTTTTGAAAATTTTTTTTTTTAATAAATTTAATTTTAGTGTTATTTATGAACTACACCAATCTTTCGTTTTGCGTCGTTTTGTTTTGAGTTTTTTCGCAGTTGCGTTGCTGCTTAATTAGTACTAATTATCATTGTGCGTCGTTAAACTTTCGAGGTTGCGTTGTTTTGGGTTCGAGTCTTTAATTTTTTTTTTTTTTAAATTTTTGCAAAATCTGCAACATCATTAGATGCTAAAACGATGACCCGTACATTAAGTGATTTAATGATCGAAATGGAGTCATTGCTTTCAATTTTGATTGAAAATCAAGTGTTTTAGACAAAAGCAAAAAGCTATTTGATTACATAAAAAAGTAAAAGTAAAACATTATCCAACGATAATGCTAGTGGTAGTAATACAGATTATTGCTACAAGGAAATTTATTTTACGTTGGAAAAAAAGCTGTTCAGAAAACATTGGACCAATTTTTTGTGAAAGAAAGCCGATGACTTAGTATTTCCGTAACCCTAGATCATTACATGGTTTTGGTATAGAAAATCTTAATTCACTTTGTGAGGTATTGGTGTAAAGCAAATGATCTTTAAGATTTTTCTGGCACATATTTAACCACACTTTCTATGAATATTTTGCCAAAATATGCTCCAATTTCCTTGATGAAGCATTGAATTGACTTCTTTTCTTGTCAAGAACAAGTCTCATAATTTTGGGGGCTAATTGTTAACAACGAAGCATACACGACCAAGAAATGCCTCATATCTTTTAAATTCTTTCAAATTGTAAATTAAAACGACAGTAGTAATCTCTAACAAATTTTTTTTAGTAAAATTTACAATAGCTATTTGAATCAGTCAAGCTGTTTTTAAAAATGCAGTTTGTAATGCAACACTGCAATGTTTTGGCGATGCCGCTCATTATTGCAAATGCTTTTCAATGCGCAACAGTTGTCAAATTTGTGCATTGTTATCATTTGGGATTCTTCTGTGCTTAGCTAAGTTTAGTTTTTTACATTTTTCTTGAAGGCAAAACTAAAAATACATAAAAACAAGTTAATTTGCATTTACCAATGCAAGAGTGAGATGCAACTCTCTCGAAGGCAGCGAAAAAAGTACAGCCTGATTGCCCTTAATCAATCACATGTGGATACTCTGATATGCGAAAATTTTAACAACTAATAGGTTGATCTAACTGGCAATTTGTTGATATTCAATTGAGCTTTTTAAGTAAGCGAATTTTAAATGAAATCTACTGAACTTCCAAACAATGCTTCGGTATTGATACATTTGAACGTCTAGTCCTTCACCAATTGAGTTTAATTTCACCAATTGAGAGAACCTCAAATGCATTTTTCTGTCATATCAGTTGCCACGACTACAATCTGTAGACACCCCCAAAAGGCTTCCTAGTTTCTGTGCGTTGTAATCAACAATATATTACGAATTTTGTATAAAATACTGTTGAACAATATTTCAAAAATAATTAATGTGCAACAATAAAAACGCGTTCCTGCAGCTTACCCTAAAATGTCAGCTGTCAAACTGTTTTTGTGTTTTAGGTGGCAACACTTTTCAGCAAATCTTGCATGATTTTTGGGACAACCTTTACGTACAATTGTAGATAAAATGTAAAAGTAATTATAACTTTGCAGAAATCAGAGAGAGAAACGGTGGCATAAAGAGAAAATCAACAGAACAACAAATAAGAGAAAGTAATTAGAACATAAGAGAAAGATATGAGGATAAACTCAAGCAGAAAGCAATGAGAAGCGAAGAAATTTTGGATAATGTTAAATTTAACTAAGAATTCCAAGAGATTAAGGATGAGTGAAAATTGCAAAGCCTACTAACTAAAAGCTGAAACGTAAACAAAACGTGATTTTTTATCATAGAAACTTGCTGGTAGCTAAAGATTATGTTCAAAAGTTTGCTGCAAATTGAAAAGGACTAACACTTATAAAAAAACTCATTATAAGTGGAATGTAATTTAAATCAAAACAATTAGAAATTCAAATAAACAATACTTGGGGAAATAATAACATATTTGCAGAAATAGTTACTCTTAACAGCAGTTAGTTAAGAGAGAGCTTTTAGACAAAGAATTAAGTTAAAGTTACTCTTAAAAAGACCTAGTTAAGAGAAATCGTGTACAAAAAAATTAAACAAAGTAAAACAGACAGTTTGATATAAAACTTTAATTCAAACTATTTAAAAAATATTTAACATTAGAAATAGTTAAATGCTAAAATAAAAACTTATTTAACAAACACTAAAAGAAAATTTTTAGCTAAATTAATAACTAAAATTTGTAAGAAAATTTTAAACTTTAAGAACTAGTTAAAAGTTAAGAACTAAAAACCTTTGATATTTTAAAACATAATATAAACAATATTTTCAAAACCATCAAGTGTAAAGCGTATATTTGGAATTGTTAAAAGGTTGAGAAAATTGAAAGTGAGATTTTGTACAAAAATTTCAATTGAAGCAATATTTTGAAAAACTGATTTTAAAACGCCAGAATTTAATGTTCAACTTTTAACCATATTATTTTTAAAATTTTAAAGCATTATAAAGAAATCTGAAGATTTACACAAAGTTTAAGATCAAATTACTAAAACTACAAAAGGAAAATTTAAGAATTTTTAAAAGAAAGTTATGGAAAACCCTGTATAAATAATAAAAAATTTAATTTATAAAAAAAAGTGACACAGAACTGTGAAACCGGAAAGAAAATTTGTAAAAATAAAAGGAAAACAAATAAATAAATAAACAAATTTTTTCAAAATAAAAATTAAATATAAGAAAATCAATAACGAAATTAATAGAAATGAGAATAATAGAATATAAAAATTAATAATATTAAAGTATTTAATTTAATTACAACATAACAAGTATATAAATATTTAAAAAAAAAATTCGAAAAATAAAAACAAATATAAACAATACATATCCAGTCAGTGTTAATATATATTTAATAGAAATAAATTCTTACTACAAAAAAATTAATAATATATAATTTAAGAAATATTATTTAACAAAAAATGTCAACAAAAAATAAATTTACTTAGCAAAGTATTAAAAATAAGAAACTCCCCAAAAAATCTACATATGATTAAATAATACATCTCAAAACCAACCCTTTAATTAAACGCTAAATTTAAACAAAATATCTAAACAAAAACAACTTTAAATAATATAAGTTTCAAAACAAAAGTTATATAATCAACATATCAATTATTTAACAAAATTTCCAGTTTAAATTTAATGGCAAATTGAAATTCCTCTAACTAAACATATCAAACAAACAAACAAAAAGCCTTTTATAACTAACAAAAATAATGCTTAAATAAGCTTAAACTAAACTTTAGTAAATTTATTTTAATCATATTTAAATAAACCCCACTAAGCTCTAAATATCTAATGAGCTAGTTTTAAAATAAAAAGAAATCTTAAATATCGCATACATATCAAGTTCTTTAAGAACAAAACGTAACGATTTAAGACTATTTAATATATATATTTATACATAACCTACAAATTTTTAACTAACTAAAATATTTTATAATTAATATTTATAAAAATAACGAAACACAAAAAAAAACATTTAAAATAATATAAATGTTAAAAAAAAATTGCTTAATATTACTTAAATCTAAACTAACAACTATATGAGTATAAAAATCTCCAAAAAGAAAACCAGCACCTGATCCAGTATCAATCTTCAGAGTTGACTAAAATTGGGTAAGTTCAGACAATTTCTAAAAAACAAGAATCATTTAAAAATGTATCAAATACTCGTATATCAATTTATATTTCTCTTGTTGCTATAACTCGAAATAATGTTGAAACAAAATGAAGAATATTTGCTTATCTGGTTTGGTTGGTTTACGTGATAGTTCACTACGTGCGAACACTTAAGTAGAGTCGAAGGGAACCCGTTTTATTAGGACCACACCACTCGTCAGATTTAATGTCGTTTACATCATAATATAACTAAAATTTGTACAAAAAGTCGTGCTTGCTAGACCCAACCTGTAGCTGTGTGATAGCTCAGTAGATCATTGAGTTTTGAACCGGCTACCTCACCAAGCTTGTTCAATGTATAGTTTCCCATGGGCATTCGCAGAGAAGTTGGAAAATCGTTTCCTCTTTTTCCCTATCCTTACAACTACGACAATGGTCGTTAAAATGGAGTTCCAGACGATTAGCGTGCTTGCCTAACGTCCAGTGTCCCGTTAATACTGCCAGCAACCTTGATATATCCTTTCTATTCCGGGTTATCAGTTGTATAGTACGTTTCTCGTTAAAAGATGGCCACACCAACTTGACTATCCTACATGTGTCTAAATTACACCATCTGTACTCAGCCTTTGTAAGAAAATGTCTGAAGATGATGCCTTTGATAGTCCCCAGTGGAATTGCTACTGAGACCGCATCGGAGATATCTAAGGCAGATCCCATTCTGGCTAGTTCGTCTGCCGGTTCATTGCCGTAGTGGTGCCTGTGCGCAGGTACCCAAACCAAGGTAATATCAGTTAGATGACCTAGCCTTGACAGAGAATTCCTACATTGCCTAACTAGTGAATATGAAATTGTGTAGGCATTCAGTGAGAGGAGTGCCGCCTGACTGTCGACAAAAATACCTATATTGCTTAGCTGGCAACACTTTTTTAACTGGCGGCCATTTTGTCAGCTGTCAAGTGATTTACGTTTAGTTTGGTTTGGCATTTCAATAATAATAATAATTGGCCCGTACTTCTTTAAAACTGAAGTTGGCCCGGACGTTACAGTCAATGGTAATCGCTATAGAGCCATCCGATTATGGACTCTTTCGTTCAGCAATTGAACAATCATGATGTGCAAGAGTTTTGGACCTAACAACGTCACACAGCTTAAATTTATTGAAGGAAACGTTTGGGAACTGTCTTAGTGATCTTCTTAAACATTTGTTTTTTAAAGAGAAGTAACACTCAGGCAATTAATATGCCTATATAATTATTAATTAATTGTGTTACTTTCTTTGGGAACGGATAGGTAGAAGAATAACAGGTGGTGAAAGTAAAGAAAAACTCTTCATATGACAACACTGTAATTCCGCGTTATGTTTGTTAATAGAACAGTATTGCAGCGCCTCTGGTGGTGAGTAGGCGGATTGATCAAAGCTTGATTTATAGCCATTATTTTAATTATTTTACTTCGGTGGCGTTTAAATGATATACCACCAAAGGGGGGCGCTGTGATAAATATTAGTTATGGTGGATAGAAAGAAAACTAATAATTATCAGAAACTGATGTTGTTTTTGAGTGGCAGTGGCTGGGAATCAAACCCAGGCCACAAATACCAACTCATGCTTAATGATCAACCGCGCTAATCAATTAAGCTACACCACTCTTTGCTACAACTTTGTACGGTTCTCTTACGGCTATTGAACTATGTTATTTACTAAGCGCATGGAAAACATCATTTATAATTCCTTCGTTTATAAACGGTAGCAAATTTGATGTATCAAACTATCGTGGAATTGCTAAGCTAAATTGAATGAAAAATAAACTGTTTGGGAAAATCTTAAGCGACAATCTATTACGTCAGGCATATTCATTGCTGTCTAAACGTCAACATGACTTCTGTAAACATCGTTCCACAACAACTAACATACTTGAATTCACTTTTGATGGTTTAATAAACAATATGCAAACGGACATTATAATAGTAAAGCATTTGACAAAATAAACCAGGAATGTCAGCGTCATACACAATTGTGTAAGCAAAACTCTCATGTACGCTTACGCTCTTTTATTTTGCGAGCGTAAAATATAATTGGTTACTGCAAAACACTCTTATTCAGCGGGAAATATCGCACGTCTTGTTTTGAGGCCTCTAAAGTTTAGAGTCTAAACAGAAATAATATATTTATTATTTATTATCTTTGTTTCTATTTTGTTTTATTTCTGTTTTTAACATTGTACAATGATTAAAAAAAAACAAATTGCTTGTGGTTTTTGTACGAGGTGTACTTGTTGTAGTTTTGTTGTTTCGAAACTGCAATATAAATTTAGAAGATATTATTGGTAAATAAATGCAGGTTGCAAATTAAATTTATTTGAATAATAACTGATTGTGTGTGTTCATAACTCAACATTGTATTATTATTAATTGCTCTAAAGTCTTCATAGCAAAATATGTATGTTAATTAGGCCTCGTAATAGGCCTCGCAACCGCAGTTTTCTCCCGCTGGGAATGTAAGAGACAAGAGTAATCGCACCAACACAATCATAATTGACACCACTGAAGTAAACCATGATATCTTGCTACATAAATGATCACAAATGGGTTTTAGTTCTGCAGCTTTATAGTGGTTGCTTTCCTACTTATCGAATAGAACACAACAAGTGAAATTCAGAGACGTTATTTTTACAGACATTGAGGTCACCGCTGGTTTTCTCCAGGGTCTTCCTAATGTTATCTTACATTCCAAAGTATTAATGTACGCTGACAATGTAAAAATTCTTAATACGTTGGTAAAGACTTATAGTCAACGCCTACTTTAATCTGATATTGATAATCTTTCTTAATGGTGTAAAATAAACTTAATGGATTTAAATATCAAAAAGTTTAAGCATATGCAATTTTTCAGAATTCAATAATTTGACTCATACTATTTTATAAATGGAACAACATTGGAAAAGGTTCACAATATTATAAATCTTGAAATATTGTTAGATCACAAGCTAAATTTTCGTGATCACATTGTGCTAACTATTAATAAAGCAAATGGTGTTCTTGGATTTATGAAACGTTGGTCTAGGAATTTTTCGACCCATATATTACAAAATAACTTTATACAGCATTGGTTCGTTCTATTCTTGAATATGGATCAATTATCTGGGATTCTTGTTATAATATTTATATTGATAGTATTGAATCTGTACAAAAGCAATTTCTAATTTTTTGTAAACGTGGCCCTGGATGGAACTCACTCGTGCTACCGCCATATGAGAGTAGACTCAATCGAATTAAGTTACATATCCTTAACCCTGCCTTTACACATGCAAGTACTTGCATGCGAGTGCTGTGTACATATTATATACGAAAACTTATTCGAAAAACTCGACTAGCTCTGCAAGTGGAAAAAATGTGAGTGTATTAGTAAAAAATGTGAGTGTGTTGAGTTTTTCGAACTGTTACTTGCATGTGTAAACCCCGGGTAAAAGTCGTCGAGTAATGTTGGGTATTTCATTTTTGCTTGGGTTAATTCGTGGTGATGTTAATTCCGAGTTTCCAATTGGTAAAATTAATTTTTATGTACCAATTAGACCAACACGTAACTTTAAATTTTTGAGAATAATGTACTACAGATCCGTTTATGCTAACAGCGATCCTTTTCTCCATATATGTGAAAACTACAACAAATGTTACCATATTATAGATGTAGCCGAAAGTAATGATATTGTGAAAGAATATTTATTTTGTATTTAAATTCTTAAATGTTTTGTGTTTAATGTATTTGTGTTAATTAAATAGTCTGAAAGGATCTATACTCATCTATAGACCTAATAAATACATAAAAAATAAACAAAAAGAACGATGGCTTTACTCGCTGAAGGTTATTGTTAAAATCAACAAGAACTTGCAAAATTATTGGGAACTACTCAAGCAGCAGTTCGTTTAAGAACAGCAGGATTCATCCAAAACCGAGAAACCTTGAAGGACGATTTTGTATGTCTGAAATTATGCTTAAACGCTTTAAAATTAACTTATTTTCCCACCATAACATTAATTGTGATGAAAAACAGAGCCATTACCCGATAACATTTTGCAAAACTTCTTTCTAAAAACTATGTAGAGAAGTTTTTCCTTATCCGCTTTATAGTCCACACCTTGCTCCGACTACTATTTATTACGTTCGATGCTTCACTTCACTTCCGAGTAGGCTATCCGAAATTGTCTTGACTCTGTTTCTCGTATACCGATTTGTCTTTCTAGAAGAATGTTGAAATTTTTTTACAAATCCTATTAAGATTTGTGAAATATTTTGAACGTGAAAGTGTTTTACACAGACAGAAGGAAAAAGCTCAAACGACTTAGAATTTCATAGGGATTAACTAAGTGTACCCTTTTTTTTGGCTCTCACATGAATACTTCCCAATGTTATACACATGTACAATGTACATGTAATTTTAAGCATTCAGCTTTCTGTAACGATTTGTCTTTTTAATTGCATGATAGGTTCAAAAGTCAAGCATAACTTACACTGATGTTGTATTTCAATTTACTGAAGGTAGTATATTCTTTTTGAATAGCTGATTTCTTTTAATAACATTTTTACTTATGTAAATTTGCACGGACTTTCAAGAAGTCAAAGATTACAGCAAATTAAAATGCACAAGTAGAAGGATATACAAAGACAGTTAAATTATACGCAATTAAATATTGTATCTGATTTATATGTATGTAAAAGAGCCAGAAACTAAGAACATTAAATGTATTCGCCAACTTAATTGACACAAAGATTTCAACTGCTAATATTATCACAATTAGTTACAATTAAATACTTAAGTAATTAAAAGCTACTCCATACATTTCAAACCACAAAAAGGTCCTTTAATATTAATGGTGACAGTATTTAACTTTGCTTTTATTATACCCTACACCACAATAGTGGGAAGGGTATATTGGATTTGTGCTGATGTTTGTAACGCCCATAAATACTGGTCCAACACCCACCTTAAGGTATACCGACCGGCTTAGAATCACTTTCTGAGTCGATTTAACGATGTCCAGCCGTCCGTCCGTCCGTCTGGCTGGCTGGCTGTCCATGTAAAGCTTGTGCGCAGAGTACAGGTCGCAATTTTGAAGATATTTCGATAAAATTTTATACGTGATATTTTTTCGGCCCAAGGATGCATGGGATTGAAACTGGTGGAAATCGGTCCATTATTTCACCTGGCCCCCATACAAATGTCCTCCCGAAATTGGGGTTTACCGATCATAAATCTTTGAATTTATGATTTTATGATTTTATGATTTACCACGGATGAGTAGTACATGAACCTAACGCGCATCTACAAATTTCGTGAAGAGCGGCCCATAATTAGTCGTAGCTCCCACTTCCAAAAATCACTTAAAAGAGCAGAACTCTTTTAAAAATATTGGTATCCAAATAATATTGAACACACATATATTTTGTGTATATACATATAACATGGTAGACTTTTATGACGATCGGTTCATAATTAGTCGTAGCTCTCATATAAGGCCCACTTATGAAAATCACTTTAAAGAGCATAAATTTCTTAAAAAATAAATAAATCAAATAAAATTGGACACAAATAAGTTTCTTATATACAGAAATAATGACACCTAATTTTGTAATGGTCGGTCCATAATTAGTCGAAAATCCCATATAAGACCCTCTCCGTAATTCACTTTAACTTCCATAAATCGTTTAAAAGTATTTATATCGAGATAAAGTTTAACACATATAATATTTTTATTCACAGAAATCATGGCACTGAATTTTGGTCCAAAATAGGGGATATCTCGCAAATAACGCCCATTTCTGAAAAACTTTTTTATATTTACATATACTAGATGTAGGGCTTGACCGACTATACTTTCTTACTTGTTTTTTATTTGTATCTAAGATTTGTATGTGTGCGTGTGTGCCTTTGTGTAAATGATACCAATTTAATGGGCTTATAAAAAATTACATTTTCATGTTTTTTTAATATTTTTTGACATACGTTTTGTTGTTGTTTTTTTTTCATTCAAATAAAGCGTATAATTATATTGTCATAAAACATTTGTGAAAACTCACAAGCATATGTTGGATTCATATTTATTACCAGCAGCGCACTGTGGGCTACATTTGTGCACAAAGCTGTCAGGGATTTTTGAAAATACTTTTTTTCTCATATAAATGTTTTATAGTTTTATAAAAATAAGAAAACACCTTTAGGAAGGCCTATTTACTGCATCCTTTTCCCGCTGGCATATATTGTTTAAGTAGTATAAATATTTAGAAAGTTCCGAATATGTCTAAAAATGTTTCATAACATTGTCAATAAATTGAAATTTAATTTTCAATTACTGCGGTTGTCGTTTGACGACGCAATTAACATGTTTTTCTTTTTCTGTTCTTCTTCTGTTGCTGCTAGTTTTGTTTGTCTGTATTTGTTGCCAGTAAAAAGCAAACAAATTTAAGTTAGGAAAATAACGTTTTGTTTTTGTTGTCCATTGGCTTTACAAATTATACTCTCTAAAGACAAGGGCGTCCACAAAACAGACAGACAGAGAGACTGACTGATTTTTGAAACATCTAAAGAGAAAAGAGAAGAAGTTTTTCTTTTTTTTACTTTTTTATTACTTACAGTTTCCAAAGGTTTAAGCCATTTGTTTATGACAAGGTTTTTTGTGTATTTACATTTTGTTGCTATTGAAATTGTTCAAAGAAAATGAAAAATGTTTTAATTTAGATTTAAGGGGTTAATCATAATAGAAAAAAAGTACTTTAAAACATGAAGATAGAAGAATATATTTAAATGAAAAGAACACTGAAAATTTGCTTTAAATGCTTGACAAATATTAAATTAGAAAGTGATCACATTCTTAGCTTAGTTTCTCCAAAAACACAATATTTACCGAGATATTAACAATTTAAGTCTTTATAAAAATTTCCATGAATCTAAAATTCAAGTGATCACAGATTTATAAGCTATTTACGAAGGCTACCTATATGAGAGCTATGACCAATTATGGGCCGATTTCAACTTGATAATGATGTTTAAAGAGATTTATGTGCATTCACAAATTGTTGTGAATGGAGTTTCAAAAAATGACCAAGATATGGCCACGCCCCTTTGTCCAATCAAAACTTCATATAGCCCATTACTCCTTCAAGAGTGAAATGCTGTGAAAATTTCAGAAAGATCGGTCCAAGGGTAGGAGGCCAAACAGACAGACAGACATATATTAATAACAATCCGTACCGGTAATGAATGGATGGAAGGAAAAATAAGATACAGCCGATTTTTTTTAAAGCAAGTGGCACTAAACCACAATTTTAATTACCATAAACACAACATGTTACTTGCTTTTTATTTGTGTTAAATGTATTTTATTATAATGTTGTTTTTTTTTTTGCTATTGCTGCAAAAATGTGGTCATTACCAGGGTTATTAGCACATATTTTGTGGCAAAATTTGCAATTTTATAAGATTTTTAAACACCATTATTGCTGAGTTGTACGTCGCCTGAATTTACAATCGTTGTAAAAATGTTTAAGTTTAAGTGTTGCCAAAAGTACAAGTAAGTATCTCAACAAAAAAATTTCTAATTTTAGTTTAAAAACCAAATGGTAACAGTCAAATCATAAAAAGATTGACAAATTTAAAACAAGTAAGAAAGTATAGTCGGTCAAGCCCGAGCTTATAATACTCTGCCCCCAGTATATGTATAAAACAGTTTTTGAGAAATGTGCGCTATATGGGAGATATAACCTATTGTGGACCGATCATCCAAAAATTTAATGTCATGATTTCAGTGAATAAAAATATTATATGTGTTAAACTTTATCTCGATATAAATACTTTTAAAAGATTTATGGAAGTTAAAGTGAATTAAGGAGGGTCTTATATGGGAGTTTCAACTAATTATGGACCGACCATTATAAAATTAGGTGTCATTATTTCTGTATATAAGAAACTTATTTGTGTCGAATTTTATTTGATTACCAACATTCTTAAGAAATTTATGATCGTTAAAGTGATTTTCGGAAGTGGGCCGTATATGGGAGCTACGACTAATTACGCACCGATCTGCACAAAATTTGTAGATGTGATTTCGCTTCATTTACTACTCCTTTGTTTTGAAATTTGTTTGGATACTTGTATAATTAAAACATTTAGGATCGGTAAACCCCAATTTCGGGAGTACATTTGTATAGGGGCCAGGTGAAATAATGGACCGATTTCCACCAGTTTCAATCCCATCCATCCTTGGGCCGAAAAAATATCACTTACCAAATTTTATCGAAATTTCTTCAAAATTGCGACCTGTACTCTGCGCACCAGCTTTACATGGACAGCCAGCCAGCCAGCCAGACGAAAGGACAGACCGACATCGTTAAATCGACTCAAAAAGTGATTCTGAGGCGATTGGTATACTTTAAGGTGTTGGTTGGACCAATATTTCTGGGCGTTACAAACATCAGCATAAATCCAATATACCCTCCCCACTATGGTGGTGTAGGGTATAACAAGAAAATAAAATTCACTAATTCAATTAATAGAGATTGTTGTATTTTATTTATAAAAAACTATCATTAATTGTTACTTATTTGACTCAATTGTTGAAATGTCTGCAAAATACTCAACTTGTTTATTTGTCTCACTTGTGTTCTGAATTTTATTTATTGAGTTTTGTATATTTATTATGATACTATACTTTTGACATTTTTAGGGCTTGACATTATAAACAAACGACTTTGCTCAAAATATTGATTACAATCACGATAGTTGTATCGTGCAATGTACACCATACAACATTACTTGTGAATTCAACATGTGTAAACTTAAGGTACGGTCACACTTGGCAAATATTTGTGAAAAAAAACGTAATCACTCAATAACATATATTTGAACTCGTTTAGTTAAATAAAAAAAAAACTTTTCTTATTTAGGCCAAAGCAAAACAAATATTTAATTTTAATTTGTTTGATACTGTTTGATCTTGCAAAACTCTTGTAAGAGTAAACAACGTCAAACAAATTAGTGCTAAAACAAGTGGCCGTAGCTTTAGAAGAATGTAAAAAAACTTGGAAAAATGTATAAAATACAGTTTTGAAGCATACTTTTAGGAGTATCATTAATTTTGAGACACTTTAATATTATTAATTTCATTTTAATGTTTAATGAACTCCCAAATGATTAATATTAACATTTTGCTACTTTCTACAATTGTTTGCTGCTTCCGCACAATAAACCAATAATAACGCAGGTTTATTACTCCCCCTTTTATTTGTCACTTGAAACTATAAACAAAAAGTTCCATTAAACTGGGCCATTATCGTTAAAATTCCATAAACTTGCCACTAAATATTAATACACTAGCTGCACAAATATAAAGTAAAGTTGAGGAGAAATAACTATCACCACACAACTCTACTGCTAGTGCTAGTAGTCATAAAGGAAAACTGTAATTTTCATTAGTTTTTTCAACGTCCACGTTCCATTTTTGTTATTGGAATTTTAATAAAGCTTTAATAGTTTTCATTGCATTTTTTTTTTTTGGTAACTTTCTTTTGTATAATAAAATTTTCACATCAATATAAGAGTAGCTCACATTAATAGAGAGTTTAAGTTAAGGAAGAAGCTATGAATGTATAGGTGTAAGTTTGTTTAAAAAATCTTTAAAAATTGTAGTACCTAATTAGAAATAAATATCTAGATTTCGCTTTTTAAATCAAAAACAAGCAAATTTATACATCTCTACAGAATGTAGTTTGGTTTTTTCTTCTACACTGTTTTTTTTTTTTGTACGTCTTGCATATGAAAATAAAAATCGATATTATTGTAAAATTTTTTGTTTATAATTGCCCTGGTATTTCTCCACATCCTTTTTATCAAATGTATGCAAAAGTGTGTGTTACCCCAATTACATATATACAGTTCAAAGGCATGTAAGAAAATTGAAAAAAAACAGCAGCAAATAAAAATCTTTAAACACAGAAAAAATACATAGAAAGCAACACTGATACTAATATTTTTTGTTAAAAAAAAGTTTATAAAAAATGTATGTATTTGCCTTGTGTGCTTAAACAAGCATTTTGGATTTGTTTCTGCACTTTTTTACAGCTGGACAAAAAACAAATTGTGCTGTATTTTTTAAGTGCATATTAAACCCTATATTTACAATGTAAATTTTACATCCACCTACAGTCACTCAGTTGCTCACAAAAAAAAAAAAAACACATAAAAATAAATACAAAAAATAGGAGGACAAGTGAAGAATTTTAAGGTGGTTAAAGGTCGAATACCTTCTACTTTGCTATTTCCTGTTTTGTTTTTTCTGTATCCATATACACACAATATTTGTTTTTTTTTTTTCTGTCATATTACCTCCGTTTTATGAGACCTGTCTTGGTATGAGTGTCAAAAATATGATTGTATGCAAGTGAATGAGGTTTTTTAATGACATTACGTGTGTCATGTGTGTGTGTATTTTTGTTTTTCTTTTCCTATAATTTCCATTTCAGCTTAAAAAATACAAAAAACAATAACGAATATATTCATTTGGTCAGTTTATGTTTTATATATTATTTGTATTTATGTGTGTGTGTGTGTTTTTTTTTTAAAGGACAAACACTTTGTTGCTGTTACTTTTTTTAATGGTTGTTGTTTTTATGGGACGATTAAGTGTTTGTTTTTTATTAGTATTTTTTATATTTTTGCTATAATTAATGATGTTTATAAATTGTCATCGGTAATCTATTAATGTTTTTGTGCTGGAACTGCTACTGTATGTATTTTACAGTGTACTTGTCAAATTTTCCACTGCAAAATACATACACGTCGCGACGTGTAAAGGAAAAAACTGCTTCTGCAAATATCAGCCTGCATTTACAGTCGAAGGCCCGTTTTCTTAATGTGTCGACAAACTGCCTGTTACTAAATGTCGACATAAATTTATTAGACTGATAATAAATTCGTTAAGGATTTTGGTTTTCTCAATATACCGACAGAAACATTACACTAGAGCCCCGATTTGCGTCCTTAATAGGGACCGGGGAACTGCGACGCAAACCGAAACGATGCAAAACAGATTGACACAAAATTTCAAAGTCGACGCAAATCGGAATCAAAACGACGCAAAACGGATTAAACCACATTTAGAAAAAAATTTCAAAGTCGACGCAAATCGGAATCAAAACGACGCAAAACGGATTAAACCACATTTAGAAAAGCTACGCAAATCGACACAACGCAAATCGGGGCTCTAGTGTATTTTCATTTGGCAATACCTCCCAAATTTATGTGAAAATTGGGAACTCTGTCTTCAAGTGACAAGTTGTTGACATAAATCAGCTGTTTTCCAAATGTGAAAAAATAAAATCAAAAAACAAATATTTTAAAAAAATAAATAATATCCATGTCTGCCAGGTAGTTAGGTCTGGCATGATAAACTCTTTCAACATTCAGTTGGAATTCATGTTCTTCGAATTCAGCCTCCATCAAATTAATGTTTATTCCTCTATTAAAATTTTTTTCTAAAATCTATTTAATTTTTTTTACTAAAACTCAAGGTATTGCCACATAAAAAATATGAACAGCAGTCAGCTGATTGAATTTATCTGTACAACAAATAAATAATCGGCAGATGAGGGCTGGTTAGTTTTGCGACAGAATAGAAGCAAATGAGACATTGAGAAAACCAAATTTCTTTATTCGGTAGTTTTTTGTTGGGAAAAAAGATAATCGCCTAATGAGAAATCAGCCCTAAAAGTTTCAATTAGCAAACAATTGTTTATGGCGTAAAGAACATAGTGTGTGTGTTATTTCAGTAAATTTATATTTAAACAAATTGTATTAAAATATGTATTGAAATATTTATTAAAAAAACGTGTTTATACATATTAATTTTTATATAACTTGAATGCAACAATTTTTGGCTTCACATGGCACATTTTCTCTTTAATTCTTGCTTAGTTTTTTTCATTTTATAGAAGATATTATTGCAATAATGCTGCAAGTTAAAATTATTTCATTTCTTAATCCATTTTTTCAAACTATATTTGCAAGTACACAAAACACCCGCAAAAATAATCATAACAAAGACAGCTGTTGTGTCAGATGATACTAAAAACCGACGTGAGAAAGCAAAAATTGTAAACTGCCCGTAAATTGCCAATTTTGACAGGCATGTACAATTACATACTCGTATGTATCGTACAAGAAATCAAGCGTTTGCTTCGCAATATACAGTGTAACGTAAAGGCTCAATTTAAAATACTTTAAATGAGTCCGCTTACATCAACGTGAATTGGTTTTAAACCTTTTCCATAAAGACCACTCACAGCGACAAATAGCAGCAATGGTCAACATTAAAGTTTCCACAGTCCAAAAAATCATTAAACACTTCATCCATGAAAATCGGGTTCATAACAAAGGCAGAAACGCACCAGGGATGGTGACCTAAGCACACTTCCAAAATCTTAAAAGAATGGCTTAGCGAGCAGAAGTTTCTTTTGATGCAGTGGCAATCAAACAATCTCGACCACAATCCGACTGAGAATTGATGGTCAATCATGAAGAGACAGTTGAGATAATACCGATTAAGCCATTTTGACGAGCAAGTAATTATACAAATTTGTAATAATAATAATAATAATAATAAGAAGAACACACGCATATTGTAAACGTATATAAATTTCGTTCTAATTCATAACGTGTAAAAGAAATTTGAATAATTCCCGAAATTTATTTCTAAATAATGGAGATGAAATTTACAAGTAGATTTTGGACAATGAACATTGCTGATGAAACCCTTGGTAGGGTAGAAATTTTATTCCAACCGTCTAAAAAATATTGCTTTGCAATGGTATTCTTTGAATTATTAAAAAATAATAAATATTAAAAGTTCAACAATTTTTCATTAAGAAAAAACAGAAAGCTCTAAAAATTATTAAAAAATTGATTAAACATACAAATGTAATAACTGTGATTAAAATAAGTAAGAATGGGTTCCAGATATCTCCTAGAAACTAACTTCTATCATTCTCATTATATTATGTTTGAGGATATTTAATAAGTTTTGTCATACTCAAATATTTTTTTATTTTTTTTATTTATTAACAAGTTATGCCATAGGAAAGCCTTCAATGGCCAATTAAATATTACAATTGATGATAGAATAGTAAAAAAAAGCATAATTTAATTTAATTTACTTAATATAAATGTTATATTACCAATATATTACCTTAATTTGTTTCTTTTTTTCATACCCTACACCACCAAAGTGGGGAGGGTATATTGAATTTGTGCTGATGCTTCTAACGCCCAGAAATGTTAGTCCAACACCCACCTTAAAGTATACCGATCGAATCAGAATCACTTTCTGAGTCAATTTAACGATGTCCGTCCGTCCGTCTGGCTGGCTGGCAGTCTATGTAAAGCTTGTGCGCAGAGTACAGATCGCAATTTTGAAGATATTTTAATAAAATTTGGTACGTGACACTTTTTCGACCAAAGGATGCATGGTATTGAAACTGTTCATTATTTCACCTGGCCCCAATACAAATGTCCTCCCGAAATTGGGGTTTACCGATTATAAATGTTTGAATTATGAAAGTATACAAACAAATTTCATTACAAATGATTACTAAATGAAGCCAAATCACATCTGCAAATTTTGTGAAGATCGGTCTATAATTAATCGTAGCTCCCATATAAGGCCCACTTCCGAAAATCACTTTAAAGAGCATAACTCTCTCAAAAATGTTGGTATCCAAATACTCTTTAACGCAAATATATTTCATATGAATGCAAATAATACGGTACAATTTTATTATGATCGGTCTATAATTAGTCGTAGCTTCCATATAAGGCCCACTTCCGAAAATCACTTCTTATATACAAAAATAATGACACCTAATTTTATAATGGTCGGTCCATAATTAGTCAAAACTCCCATATAAGACCTTCTCCGTAATTCGCTTTAACTTCCATAAATCTTTTAAAAGTATTTATATCGAGATAAAGTTTAACACATATAATATTTTTATTCACAGAAATCATGGCACTGAATTTTGGTCCAAAATAGGGGATATCTCGCAAATAACGCCCATTTCTGAAAAACTTTTTTATATTTACATATACTAGGTGTAGGGTATTATATGGTCGGGCTTGACCGACTATACTTTCTTACTTGTTTTGTATCATTCATGTTTATTTAATCTGAAAACAAACCTTCTTACATAGTATTTTTAAACAGTAACATATATAATCACAGAACACTTCACATCTCTACTCTTCTGATACAGAGATGTATGTATTCACTCTGAAAAAATATTAAATTAACTGAAGCTCATCATCATCATCATAATCATCATCAATATTCCCAAAAGCATTTTGTCTGCAAAAATACAAATAAATAACAAACAAAAAAAAAAACAATATTATTACTATTATTATTTATGTAAATATATGTAGAGTAGAATGTATGTTGCCGTGATCATCAGCGTCATGTAGGCTTGACAGTTGTACTCATACATAATTATAGACAGACACATGAATACCTGACCAGCGGGAAAAATTTCTAGGGCTACACTTTGTAGGCCTTCTAAAAAGTATGTTTACTGGCATCTATCAGAAGTTATCACTAAAGACTTTGCAAGCATTTCATTGTATTGCATAAAAATCAAAAGTAAATGGTTTTGCAATTATTTGAAGAAAGTACAAAATGTTTTATAAATTAAATATTTTACGTATATTCTTAATATATCTCTTAAACTTGACTTGATCCAGCAAACCTTCAATTAGGCTTTTGTTTTTCAGGTTCAGGATTTTCCCTTAGTCAGAGTCCAGGGGTTATATATGCAGTGTCGTCAAAGAATCATATGGCCACATGGTGGTCTTCACACCGGGTTGACGTACGGCCAACCAACGCATTGCATGCCTTGCAAATACATACAATATTGCAAGTCTCGCAAGACACATAATTCAGAACTTCTCATATAATAATTACACAGATCACTGTACAAACAACTTGTCTAATCCCTTCCATACGTAGTTTAACAAACTACCCCTAGCCAAGGAGAAAGTAAATGATGTAATCAACAAAGTTCAGGCCACGAACGCCATCGACACCTCCCACGCAGAGCTTTGTTCATCCCATCACCTCTTCCCAACAATCAGACAGTATGTCATCACTACCTTCAATGGATCTGTTGATTTGGCAACAGCACCTAGAGATAATTTGGTGGTCCGAAATTTGCCACTAGCGCAAACATCAGTCTTTTAACCAACTATCTTCTTCCTTTTGGGTTTAAACCACAGCCACCATGTGTACCCCGCAGGGACCTGTAACCAATTATCAGTTAAGGGACGAATCCCGTGGCTTTAGATAAGACTCTAGTCAGCGAGTTTATTGGGGTGAAACAATCAACTATTCCCAGTTTCGAGCTCATGGCACCAATTTGGCCACCTCTACCCCGGCATTACTTGCATTGAGGCTGGTTGTCCTTGTATCTGCAAATAAGGCCCTTAGGAAGCTGTCTTGACTGCTACTATTTCCTGCTGCTCCCACATACATATACATACATATAAATGTAATGTGTACAGATGACACACAGCCACCTTTCACATTGAGAGGCAGTATTCATTCAAATGCAAGTTTATTAATTTTCATATTATGAGAAAAAAAACAATTTATTATTTATAATATTGATTGATTGACAGTTAAACATAAATATTTCATATGACACTAACAACAACAACCATAATAATAGTAACAATAACAACAACCAAGTAACAACAACTAAAAAGACCAAAAACATTTTTTTATACCATTTACCATGGAAATGTCAAACGTATGTATTTACGCACTTAAGTGTCTACGCATACACAACTAAATGTCACAAGGTGTAAGTAACATTTGGCTGAGTGTTATGGGGCGTCATTGACTGTAGGTGGGTTTCTGTTTACCCTGTTTCTGTTTACCCTGAATTTAGTCATCAGGACATGCACGCGTTTCTTTCTGTTTTTGTTATAATCTTACAATTTATATGAACATTAAGAATAAATAAACAATTACTTTAAAATATTTTCATTCATCTAAATTAAATAGAAAACTTTTGGAAACTAAATACTACTTCCAATAAAAGAGTCAGGTTAGATAAATACGCAGTTGTAGCTAGAAAATACATATGTTCAATTCACAAGTGATGTTGTAGTGTCGTATGTCGTCCGAATTTACAATAGTTGTACATATGTTGTTGGTAATTTCTATTTAAATATTTTGTACAATACCTGCGACATTTTTACATACTTGTACATATAAGTATGTTTTTCAAATGTTGTATGCAAGTTTAAGTATTGACAAAAGTTAAAATATGTATCTCAACATAAAAATTAGTCATTAAATCATAAACTGATTGACAAATTTAAAACAAGAAAATAAAATTAATAAACAAAAAATGTTATTAATGAATATTGTTGAAAATACTGCTGTGTGTTTTAATTTTGGAAAATATTCAAAATTTATATTTTAAAGGTGACAATATAAACATACGACTTTGGCTAAATTGGATTTACAATCAGATAGTTGCATTATACAATGTACAACATACAACATCACTAGTGAATTAAACAAGACAGTTTTGAAAAAATATTAAGAACGATACATCTTAATTTTTAATTTTTGTTAACATTTCAAAAATTAAAAGATGTATGCAGTGGGAGCACAAATGAATATATGTACAGAATACATACTTTGTTTTAGTCATTTAGTTTAGGTTTAATATTTAACAAAATAATTTATAAATCAAAACTGAAAGATTCAAGTTCTAAGAACGAATACAAATGAAATGAAATCTAAATCCAGTTGGTTGAAATTCATTTCAATAACTTTATTTACAAGAGTTGTATGGTTGGTTGTTGTGCTCGGAAGTAGACTTAATTTTGGGAGCTATTGCCAAATATGGACTGAATGCTACACAATTCAGTAGCATAATTGCCTTATAACCGATTACAATTTCTGATCTGTATAAAATGTTGGTTCTATATCGATATTTATTTGGCATTATTGAGGGTTAACTTGTTTTTCGAAGGTGGTATGTGAGCAATTATTATTATAATAGTGATTTTCGGAAGAGCGCTTCATATCAAATATGAACCGAAATTCACAAATTTAGAATGATTTTTGTGTAACTATAAGTAAATGATTTGTGTAAAGTTTTGAGTCGATACTGAAATTTATAAGATATATATATAAAGATAAATGACTTTTTCAGATGTGCTTCTTATATCCCTAACCATACTAAAACGGGTACCCCGGTACCCGAACGTACTTTGAAGTGAAATTTTTCTTAAACTAAATAAAACACAAATTTGCGGCTCCTTCAGATAACCATTTTCTAAAGTTGTTTCCCACCTAAAGCACTCTTGAATCTTTTGGATTGACTCTGGAGCCACCCAAAGTCGAATAGTCCTTTCCCTCCTGATAAGGGTACCCGGGTACCCTTATATAACTTTTTACATTTTGTATGAAAAAAGTAAAAATTATAGTATTTTTTTTTTTTTGTTTATTGGTTATTTAATTCAAAAAATATTTTACATCAAACTTTGTACATGTATAAAAAATAAATAAAACTGTTTACTAATATTGTTGCATAAAAGAAAAAATAAAAAAAATTAACATCTAGTGCAGCGTGGAGCAATAGTTTTGCTATGCGAATTGCACATTGGTCGTTTACAGCCATCGCATATTTTGTGTGTTTTTCGATCAGATTTTGGATCAGTAGTCACGCAAAGGTAGCAGCGACGCTGTATTCGCAAGCCTCCAGTTTTATCTCGTTTGGTTGCATCTGATGGGACCGCAGCATCGTGGAAAACTTCTTTAGGGATGGTTTTATTTGTCATAAGCTTTAGAGCTGCCCGGACGTTATACTGTCGTGTTATTTGATTATCATTAGCTCTTTTATTCATATTTTTAGTTGCCAACTCCAAGCCAAGTGATGTTAAAAATCCTCGACGAGAGCTTCGTTTTATTTTGAGCTCGGATCGAGGCTGGAGTATACACACAATGCAGCCACGTCAATCATGTTGAAAAAAACTGCTAATGATCACCTATTTGTTTTACGTTTGGTGGTATATTTAGACACCATCTGGTCCATAATATCTATTCCGGCTGTTGTTTTATTATAGAAGTCATTAACCTCCTCTTTTCCATTAATAGCTGGCTCCCCTCGAGTATAATGCATTATTGACAGAAGGATAACACACTTCTTCTTCTTGGTCACAACAGACAAAAGTGTTCCGTTTTTGTTGAAACCATATCGGGGTCTACCTATATCGTCCGTTGGGTTTAGACGTAGCTCTTTTGAAATATAGGCTTTGTTTTGTCGAAGGGTACCGACGAAACTTCCTCTAACTTGTAGCCTATTGGCCAAAGGAAGTGAAGTAAAAAAATTGTCGGTTGTTACATTTATTCCAGATTGTTTGTAGAAATCCACCAGATCTAGAACGATGTTTTCTCCTACATTAACCTGTCGTTGACCAACAGGTAGCTTGCCTGTTTAAATGATTTCATTCAAAGGATAGCTATTGGCTTTGTTACACAACCAAAATATTTTTATGCCGTATTTAGCTGGCTTTGAGGGAATATATTGAGTGAAACTGGTTCTACCTCTAAATGGAAATAACTGTTCGTCTACTGTCACATTTTCATCTGGAAAATAATTTAAACGTAGATTCTGCATCAACATATTCCAGATATCGTAGATAGGAGCAACTTTGTCTGTTTGTTTGCGTGTCGCTCTTGTGAAAGCATTGTCAAACATATTACGCGTAGTATTTTCTGAAATATATCGCGACTTAACGATGCTTTGTATAAACGATGACTATAATTCCCCCATAGAATTGAAGGAGGAACGATGCATACCCACAGTACAATTGTGTATAACATATAAATTCAAACAGGGGTTTTAAAATGCATAGCATTGTATTTATATGGCATAAATTTAAATAATAATGGGAAAATAAACACACACGGGTACCCGGGTACCTTTGTCAGGAGTCTACGTGTGTAAATGTTGTCAGTACGGTTAGGGATATGGGAGCAATAACCCGTTATGGTCCTTTTTGTGTCGAATTTTAACCTTGTAACTATATTTGTACCAGATTTATACGCATTTAAGTGAATTTTAGATGTGGACTTTATATTAGGGTGATGTAGCTTAATTGGTTAGCACATTTGATCATTAAGTTGGTATTAGTAGCCCGGGTTCGATTCCCAGCCGCTGCCACTCAAACAGCATCAGTTTCGGATAAATATTAGTGTTCTTTCTATCCACCATAACTAATATTTATCATAGCGCCCACCTTCGGTGGTGTAGCATTCAAACGCCACCGAAATAAAATAATTAAATAAAGGCTATAAAATCAAGCTTTAACATTAATGCGTCTACTTTACCACCAGAGGCGCTGCAATGCTGCACTAAAACAAACATAATGCGCAATTGCAGAGTTGTGATATAAAGTTGTCTTCTACTTTCACCACATTTACTTCTTCAATATATCCAATTTCCAAACAAAGTAACGCAATTATATATGGGCATATTAATTGCCTTAGTGTTACTTCTCTTTAAAAAAAAAAAAATATGGACCGAACAAAACAAAATTTCGTTTAGCGATTTCTTTTCACATGATACTTATTTTTGCAGAATTTTGTATTAATATTCTAATTTTATTTATTTATCATTAAGGCATATTTCGGGAAGATATTTGTATGGCTCTGAGAAATCATGGACCGATTTTTACTATTTTCCTCACACTTTTTTCCTTTATCATAGAATTAACGTGTACAAAATTTCATGGCGATATCTGCAATATATTTAAAAAAATTGAAAGGAAATTTTGGTCCATAACTCTGGTTCGACTAAACCAAACGGCTTAGGAGAATTATAAACGGTGTTTGGTTAACTCTGTTGATTTTGGTTGTGTGTTTTGGTCGTGAGAGTGTTTTACACAGACAGACAGACGGACATAGCTCAATCGACATAGAATTCTATAAGGATCCAGAATATATATACTTTGTTGGGTCTCAGATAAATATTTCTCAGTACTACACGCCGAATAACAAAGAACTTATAGGGATGGAGGGTGTAAAAGAAATTCTAAAGTTGGTGTGTTGTTTTTTTTTCTCCATTTTGGTGCGTTTTGAAATTTCAAAGTTGACAACGCTGCAAACGAAATTCCTCAATTGTTTAAATGAAAGTGAGATAATTTCGAAGTGCGTGTTCGAATTTCGTTGAAGATTCATATTCTTTTTTTTTTTGCACTACAGTTTAGCTTTAACTTCATTCGCATTTGAAAGTCTAATCTAATAAAGGTTATTATAACAGGATAATATTTGCCTTAATTGACATAACCACAATGTCCATGAGAGCACATTAACTTCAACTTTTCTTTATTGTTTAATAATATTTTTTATTAGTCATAATATGCTTTGCATACGAGTGATTAGCTGACAACTTGAAAAAAATTTGCAAAAATGTCTGTCACCACAAATGACAACAAATTGGCTTATATAAAATACTGGAGTAGCTAAAAACAGCAGCAGAAAAAATGTATATTTTTCATAAAATAATTTTTGATTTACATTTTTTCATTAAAATAAAGAGTATTAAATACATACATACATATATAAACCTACATTATTAACGATTACTGCTAATTAAGTTAATATTAATCATAAAAATATACTTTCTATTAAACTAAACCTTGTGAAATTAATTAGTCAGTTTAGTTCTCTCTAATACACATTAATACTGTGACCAGGATAATAACTAATTAATTTTTGAGTTACTAAAGCTCGAAAAAGGCAAAATCTCATACATATATAATTTATAATAAAACTTAAGGCAAAACCACTGCTACCACATTGATTCTAACACATACCCATGCTCACATTTGAAACTCATACATACAGTGTGGTAAAAAATAATCCGAACTGCTTCTTTATTTTCAATGATGCGCACAAGAAAAACTGTAAAATGAATGACCTTATTAATTCTTAAGGTAACCTGATCACACATGGCAAATATTTAGTCAAAATAGCGTAACCACTTGTTTTAGCACAAATTTGTTTGACATTGTTTACTCCTACAAGAGTTTTGCAATATCAAACAGCTTCAAATAAAATAAGACTAAATAGAATCCCAAATCGAGCTTGAGTATTTACCAATTTGGGATTCTACAAAGAAAAGGTCGAATATTTCAAACTTTTATAAGACTAAATATTTTTTGTGCTTTGGCGTAAATAAGAAAAGTTTTTTTTTTTTAATAAATGTACGAATTTAAAAATATTTTATTTAGTGGTTACGTCTTTCCCGGCAAATATTTGCCAAGTATGACAGCACCTTAAGTGTCAAACTCCTAATGATCTTATGATAAATATTTGCTCATAAGCTTTCTATGACTCTCCTTAATAGCGATTAGTTGTTAGTTGCCTAAATTTTATGGAAAATGTTAATTTGCTCGTAAAGAACAATAAGAATGACGTTTTCAAAAACGTTTTTTTTTTGTGTTTTCAATTGGATTTCAACCTGAATAGTGTTATTTATGGGGCGGTACACTCTAACTGAGAAATATACTGATGTATTGTGCCAAAACAAAGGTTTTTCAAGCAAAAGTAAGACCATGACAAGAGACAGAAAAACAAAAACAACGACACGTTGGTCATCTGAAGAACTAAAACTTGATTTATGTGCATCTTTTACTAGGCGCACAATTAGAAATAGCCTTCAGAAAGCTAGATTAAAAGTTTAGCTTAGGGCGAGAAAAGCTTATTTATTAAGCAAACAGAATGTTAAAAATAGTTTGTGTTTTGCAAAGAAATCATTGGGAAAACTTTCATTAAAACCTTCGAAGGCCACAGAATAAATATTGACAAAATCAGTAACAAGATATTTATAAAGCTACCCCGGATAGCAAAAAAAAAATAATATTTCTTATATTTAACGCTATATTACGCTTGGAATATGTTCCACTAGAATGGAAGGTTTCACTGGTTACCATGATACCTAAGCCGGGAAAAGATCACACAAAAGTAGAATCATATAGACCCATCAGCCTATTGTCGTATATATCGAAGCTATTCGAGAAGATTCTCATGAACAAGTTATACCTGATTTTAATTGAAAATAATTGTATTCCGAAGCATCAATATACCTCGGTATACACCTCGATCATCGCCTTACATGGAAATCCCATATAGATGCAAAATTTACTCAAATGAAATTGAAATTAATCCATATTAATTGGCTCATTGGCAGAAACTCTAAGCTAAGTTTAGATTTCAAACTCTTCCTTTACAACTCAATCATAAAACCTATATGGTGTTATGGAATACAGCTACGGGGAACAGCCTTAGCTTCAAATGTAAACAGAATTCAAGGACGCCACAACAACCAAATTGCTACGTATAATCACAATTGCCCCTTGGTATATAAAAAATTCGAATATCCATAAAGACCTAAACGTGCCTTTGGTAAAAAACTAAGATCCAAAGAAATGCAGAAAAACACTTAAAAACGCTTGAAGTACACCCAAACCGATTAGCCCGCAACATATTAAATAATAGTGGCTATATTCGACTAAGAAGAAGGGATACAGTGGATCTGAACCGAAGACAAAAAGGAAGAATGCCATCTTAATAAATAAAATTAACAATGGTCAAACAATTTTCGTCCGGAAATGGCTGGACTAATAATTATTTATATGTTTTTTGCAACCATGATATGATTATAACATATCATATATTTGATTATAGCAATTATGTAATGTTTATGGTGATCAGTTTTATAATGAAAGATTATACCATATTATGTATAAACATAAACAAAGAGCAACAAATTATGATAAATGGATTCATCATAAACATGATTTCAACAGTAATCATCTGAATCATAACTTAACCATATTATGGTTACCGCAATCATATAAATAGTTAGAGTGACCATAACATTGTAAAAAAAAAAACTTGTAAAAATGTTGACATTGTAAATTCTCTCTGTGTATCACTGGTTAATCCAGGCGTATCGGTCATCCTTATTATATCTACTCTAGATGTTGTCATAATAAAGAAGAGATCAAAACTATAAATTATTTTCTTTGCTCGCGTTCTGTGCTGCAGAATAACCAAGTACATTTTCTAGACATTCCTATTTTGGTGGTATTTCTGCTCGCTCCATAATAAGACTTAATCGGGTAAATATTTTTACCCGAAAATTGAAATTCAGCTCTCATCTGTGGCTGATTCTTTCGTACATCTCCTCTTTAAGCTTATAGTTTTTGTAGTACAAAATTTCCTATGCAAATTCATGCTGTGTTCATATTAATTTTCCTTTACTTTAATGTCGCAGATAATTAAAATCTACGAAGGTATTGGAAACAAATACTGCACAACCATTTAATTGGGAGCCATACTAATATTCAGGGTATAAAGTCATGCACTTAAACGAACAAGCACTGATTACATGACTGGAGTTAAAAACATAATTTCACTTTTTTCTACAAAAATCATAAATCAACACTAACTTATTTTAACCAACACTTAAACTCTCAAACACAGAAATACTCACATAATTTTAGTTTTAACTAGCAAAAATGCGAGTAAAATTATAAAAAACATTAAAAAACCTTAAACACACTCTTCCACCAACCACCAGTTAAATATTTAGCTTAATTAGGAAAAGCTTTAATTACATTTAAACACACTCACGCTCCTGCACATCCTTACAAACATTAAACTATTTTCCAAGAATTTTTATTTGTAGCTTACCTAAAAGTATGCAATAACATTTTTTATATACATACATACATACATACATACATACATACATAGTTTTGTTAGATGTTTAACAATTTCTTAACTATGTATGTATGTAATATTAATAAATGGCCCTTTTTAACTGTTTTGCATATAAATTTGTATTATACAATTTCCTTTTGGGGCAAATTTTTATTATTGTTGTTTAATTTTAATCAAATGATTTCATAATGCCTTGTTTCATGTTCATGTTTTTTGTGTGAGGGTTGGTTATTCTGCCGGTGTCAAGGGAAATTTTTCTAAGTGTTGCTATCGACAGTTGCCCTGAAGACGAGAACGAACAGAAAATGTATTTTGTTAATTTTTCATAATATTTTTTTTTTGTCAGTACATTAGATGCCTTGACATTTTCATGTTATATGAAAATTTAGGTAAAAAAAAATATTATTTTTTTTTTTTGATAAATAAAGTAATGTAGGGGAGGGTGAGTTGAGCTTTATTTTAAGTAAGCCTGGTAACATGAAAAACAAAATGTGAATATTTAGAGCATTTACTATACAATTCTAAAAGATTAAAAAGCTGCTTCATAACAACTACTAAACTCTTAGTGTGATTTCGAACTACAAATACATACCTGACTACTCGTAAATAAGAGTTTGTTTGCTATGTTCTAATTCTTTTTTTTTTTTTATAACCTCTACCTTGCGACATTTTTGTCTTATTAATATTAAGGAAATAAACATGAAAATAAAACTGAGCAAGAAACTCTTAAGAAAATAATTTACAACCCACTTAAAATAACCAGCAGGCAGAAAACAATTTTCAACAAATTTGCCAGGACACTTTATGGCTTTTGGGAATTAAATACTAAACAAACTTGAATTATTTGTTAATACATTTCACAAAGACTCTTAAATTTTATAGCAAAATTTAAAACGTCCACTGCTTGTTATTGTGTTTAATAGGGCAAACAAACACATACAAATACAAAAAATTTCAGTTAAAAATCTTTGCATATATTAAAATAACAACAGCCAGCCAGGTGTTGTTGAAAATGTCCATCAGACGCACATTGTAGTGTCATTGTGCACTCGTATCAGTAGACACTTACCGCAGGAGTTAATTTAAAAAAAATCAAAAGAGTAAGAAATTAAAAATTAAGCGTACAGGATTATGTACAAATGTATACATATTTATCTGAATATAAAATAAAATATTATTTGCTATATTTAATGTCCATATATGAATGTATGTATGTACATTAGAGTGCTTCAAGAATGTATAGATGCAGAAAAATTACAAGATACTGGCTGTCCCTAACGCTAGAACTGTTCTATAGATTGTAGAAACAAGTTCTCAAAATTTTATTATTTCTTCGTTATGACAACAACGCGGCATTGGCTCTGAAGTTTAAAGGTGAAAAAGTGCATTTTATTCAGTTTTTGCATAAAATTATTATTTTTGCATTTTAATGCGAAAGAATCAAAATGATTTTTTTTAAACTTGAATAATGATAATATATTTCATATGTCTAAAAATAATACGGTCCAATTTTATTATGATGGGTCCATAATTAGACGTAGCTCTCTTATAATACCCTCTTCCAAAAATCCCTTTAAAGAGAATAACTCGCTCAAAACTGTTGGTATTCAAATAATATTGAAAGATAATATAGTTTATATGTCTAAAAATAACACGGTCTAACTTTATTATGATCGGTCCATAATTAGTCGAAACTCCCATATAAGACAATCTCCGTAATTCACTTGAAGCTCCATAAATCGTTTAAAAGTATTATAATCAAGTTTAACACATATAATATTTATATTCACAGACATCATGACACTAAATTTTTGGGTGATCGGTCCACAATAGGTTATATCTCCCATATAACGTCCATTCAGAAAAATTTTTTATACATATACAGGGTGTAGGGTATTATATGGTGGGGCTTGATCGAATATACTTTTTTACTAGTTTTTTCTTTTGTTGTGAACTCATTTATACTTTAGTAACTCCATATATATATATGAAAATGCAATATATTATAAATATTGTTTATATTAATATAATTAAGCTTTTCTTTTAATAATATGTGGTGTGGAGTATATTTTGAAGCTCATAGTGTTTATGCAATTTATTTTTGTATGTTTTGTAGTGGGTGTATACTTTCAAAATGCGGGATTTTTGAAATGTTTTGTTTTTATTTTTGAAATATTTCTGCAATATAAATTTAATCATAGTATTAGCCATTATTAGCTATGACCATATTTCCCATTGGGCAACGTTTACTCTATACAGTATGTGAGACAAAATTTCCCAACCACTTCTTTTTGATTAGTTTTTAACAGGTGTTGCAATATATGGCCGAGCGTTGTCATGGTGGAGTATTCTGGGCGTTTAAACGAATCAGTTACATTGGGTATAGGTTCCCTATGTTGGTCTGGCCGCCTTCTGGTGCCAACGATATATAATATGACCTATTTGTATGGACTACCTATAGGTCAATTTCGAAAAATGATTTTTTGATCCTATATTTTTTTAAAAAATCTTTAAAATCCTGGAAAAAGGTCTACATAATTAGATATATAAATTACAAGATTTTAAAGTCAAGAAATTAAGCTCCAATTTAAGGTATAATATGACCATGTAGGTAATATAGATCCGAAGATATGACATTTCACCATAAAAAATACAATCTGTAGTATGCTAAGCCGGTGTTCTGTATACCATAGAGAAGAAAATCCTTGCGCCCCACAGTGGCATTTCGGCGGAATTTCAACATTTTCAACTTTACAATTTAAAAATTTTAATGATTTGCTTCTGTAATAAAATATATGGATAAGAAAAATTCAACAAGGTTTTTTATGAAAAGTGAAATTTTGTAGTTAAAAAAACTAACAGAAGTCAACTGAAATTTATTCAAGGAAATTATATTAAAATTATTGTCCAAATAAAGAACTTTTCTTGTGCGTAAGTTTGTAGCTATGGCTTTTGATTTATTTTTTAGTGAAAATATAGCACTTATTGAAACTGGAAAAGTAAACTAATTATAATTAATAATTATTATGATTTATAATTATTATAATTTATAATAGAATACCTTAAATTAAAGCCTTATGTCTTGGCTATTTATATAAATAAAGTTAAATAACACTTATATGGAATTTTTTTTTTAATTTTTTCGATATTGAAAAAAATGCAGGTCAAAAAATATTATTTTCAGATTTGTAATCGTGATATATCGTTTTAAATACCTTTAATTTGATGTATTACAAATTATCATAGACCCAATAGTTCCCGAGATATAGGCTAATATATTTTTAACTTTGAGGGCCCGCCCCCTCGAAAATAGGCGTGTTCGCCAAAAAAAAAATTATTGCTTTTATCTCCTCTAAAAACCCAATTTGATGAATTTTTTTTTTGATCAAAGTCAGTAAAACCGACTTGTTCCATAAATTAATTAACCGAATTCGTAAGTACATATATACACATGTATATACTATTATCAACTTATAAGTTAAAATTTGAAATTTTTATGAATTAGACGGTAAGTTGTTTAAATTAGACAAACTAAATTAGTTACAATTACTCTTTTTCAGTTCCATAACGTATGCTACACTTTTAATCATATAATTGCTACTAGTTTTCAAATTTAACGGTTATGTTGTTTTAATATAAATCAAGGCTGGCAATTGTTTCGAAATGTTTAACAGGCAACAGTAAAGCTCAAAAGACTGCAATTTCCGCGGGATTTAAATTGTTAATGAATGTTTTATTTTGCAAATACATAATTCTTTATAGAAAAAATGTGCAATCAATTTCTTTCTAATATGATTTAATATTCAAATTATAGTGAATTTTAAAATTATTAAAGTGTATCGGCATTTCTTGATGAATGAAATACATATATACATATGTACCTATAAATAAAAATAGTGTGAACCAACACAATGGCTGAAATCAAAAAACAAGAAATATTTGAAACCACACCTTATTTAGTCAGACAGTGTATATAGTTCAATTAAAACGGAATAAGAAGATTCAAGTGCCTTTATTACGACAAATCAACTATTTTGGCTTATTTTGACTAAGAAAGATAAAAATTTTTAGTAATACAAAAATTTTTCGTATATGCAAAAAAAAAACTAATGAAAATAAAAATGTGCTTCGTGAATTGTAAATTTTTCGCATCTTTAGATATCGCGACAAAAGAGCTACTCATCCTTTAATGCCAAAAATTAATCAGACCAATTTCAAGCTAAAGAATATGCAATTAGAAATGATTATACAGAGATTTTATTAAGATTTATTCAAATCACTGACTAAAGAGTAAAGGACGATGATTTAAGCAGTTTAAAATCAAGTGCATTTACATAGATTGTGAGTTCGATAGATAACATTTTAGAAATAAAAGCTTGAAAATAAAGAAAAGTAGGACTTGTTCATAATTTTTAGCACATAAAAAAAAATGAGTCTGATGGGAGAGCTTTCATTCACTTTAATTAATAATTAAACTTTTTTGTATTTGTATCTTTGCTTCATATTTCTACATGGGTTAATTTAATTTTACTTGCTGTATGTATGCATTTCTTTTTCTGTGTATTAAGCTGCTCATACTAATTTGTGTCAAATTTTATAAAAACTGCTGAAAATTATAGTAAAAATTGTTAAAGTAAATACCAACGCATTAAAATATCTAAAAATGGTTATTTTGAAAACTTTTCAATGTTCTTACTTCAATCACAATTTTGCTTTGTTTTCAGATTTAGATTTAGTTTTTCTATTTTTTTAAAATAATCTTCTATTTTCGAAGTAAATTATTGTATATATTCAATAACTTTGAGTAAAATCTTGAATTAATAAAAATACAATACAATTTACAAAAATATATTAAAAGGTACCTTTTATATGCTGCTTATACTATCAAATTATTAACTTCAATATTTTTATTTGATTACATAAAAAAAAAACACTTTCTTACAACACTAACACTTTTAATAAACACACTTGCTCTCTTAAATTTAAAAGGCCATAGAAGAGATTAATTGCATTTTTTTACTCTTTATATTTTTTTTTTTGCTACTCTCTCATTTACTTATATATTTTTCTTTAGACAAATTTCTCAATTTAAAACACTTGCTCAAGCTTGTTTACAACTTTTATTCACTTCCTTTAATTCTATTGAAATAACAACAAACACACAAACGAAACTGCGAAACGACCGACTCTAACAAAAACTAGATACATACACTTTTTTGGCGACTGCGCTGCTAGCTACGCTTTTTTCTTAACAACATTTTCTTTAACAAATAACTTGATATTTGGCGATGATTTTTTATAAAACCTTTAAAGATTAAAGAATGAATTCATTCTCTACAATTTTATAAACAAATTACAATTAATTAAACACTTTTACTAATACTAAAACATTTTCTATAAATTTTTTACCGGAGGACAACGCACTGTCGAATATTTTCACTTAAAACTGAAAAATAAAAGAGAAACGGAAAAGAAGCTTTTAGCGCAGGTTTGCATTTTACGGCTGTGTGGCCAATGTTTAGAATAAAAAAACGTTGTTTGGCAAGCAAATCGCTACGGACGAAATTTTTTAAACACATTAAGACAAATATAAATAAAATTGAATTAAATAATTTAAGACAAATAATTCAAAGTTCATTATTAGGTTTACTGAATAATTTAAAAATTTCAATACAGTTGAAGGAAATTTAAAAAGCAATGAAAAGAAACATTAATGGCTAAATTTACAGTCTTTAGTTAGCTAATGGCAAAGGCTTAACTAATGATTCTTTCTTCGCAATGCTTAGTGTGCCATAAGAATACCAAGTAATAGTGAAACAATGGTTAGTATTTTAGTTCACCAATGGTTAACTAATGACCGAGATTTTGGCCATAAGTAAATCACATAGTAATAATTGTTTCAATATTAAAGTAAAATGAAAATTATATTATTTTGTAGTTGCTGCATTTAAAAGTTAATATTATCATTAAATATTCATGAATTAATTTTATTTGCTAAAAAATTATTAATTTTCAACAAAAAATTTCATGTTTAATATAAAAAGAAAATTCTATTTCTAGTGATAACAAACACTTAAGTTAATTAAAAAAATTTTGTGTTGTTTTTAGTATTTACATGATTTCAGTTTTGCGTCAAAATAAAGTAAACAGCAATATTAAAATTATGTAAAACATTGTATTTAATATTATGTTTGTAGTTATTTTGCTTTTATCACCGCTGACAATATTCTAGATATAGAATCACAACTTTTATAGTGAAGTCATCATGCATATTTCTTTGCTTAAATTGTTTTCCAGATATTCCAAAAGGTGCTCAACAGGATTGAGGTCTGATGATTGCAGAGGATGCTCTAAAATTTTTGGACAATGATTGAGCAACCACTCTTTTACAATTTTTAAATTATGCTGAGGATCATAGTCGTGTTGGAAAATCTTGTTCTGCGTTAGTTCTAATTTCTTTACACTTCTTTTTTAATTGTAGAGTCTATAAATGTATAATTACCAACCCCTGATGCAGCCAGACAACGTCAGACCATTACTGAGCCGCTGCCCTGTTTTAACATATTTATTACTAAAGGTTTCGTTCTTGGTTCGCATTATTTTTGGGGGGTTTTTGATAGCTCTTACTTCAGTTTTTGTAACGCTTTGGTCGTTTTGCACCAGTTAGACTTGCCTATAGTTTTGTTAATTTAATAATAGAGTGATGCCTTCCTACTATTTCACCTTTTTACGCAGGTATTTAACATTTCTATATATGTAAGTCTATTAGGATTTGCCAAGTTTTAGTTGATTTTTGTTTTTTAATTGTAAATGTTTCACTAACGAACGTCACGACTTAATCGCTTTTAATTTTATATTATGAAACTTGAAATTACTTTGAACGGCACTTTAGAAAAAGAAAGAAAAAAAAAATTGCCACTAATTTTGGAATGACAGGAGTTTTTTTTCGCATAAGGATGATGCCGCTGTATACTTTACTTTGACCCGTAAAATTGGTATATTTTTAAAATCAAATCAAATAAATTTGTATACGCTTTTATTTTTATATCCTACACCACCATAAGGAGGAGAGTACATTGGATTTGTGCTGATGTTTGTTACGCCCAGAAGTATTGATCCAACACCCACCGTTAAGTATACCGATCGACTCAGAATCACTTTCGAACGAATTTTGTGCAGATCGATCCATAAGTACTCGTAGCTTCCATATAAGGTCCACTTCCGAAAATCACTTTAAAGAGAATAACTCGCTCAAAAATGTCTGTATCCAAATAATATTGAAAGAAAATATATTTCATATGTCTAAAAATAATACAGTCCGATTTTATTACGATCGGTTCATAATTAGTCGAAACTCCCATATAAGACCCTCTCCGTAATTCCCTTTAAAGAGCATAACTCGCTCAAAAATGTTGGTATCCAAATAATAATGAACGGAAATATATTTCATATGTCTAAAAATTATGCGGTACAATTTTATTATAATCGGTCCATAATTAGTCGAAACTCCCATATAAGACCCTCTCCGTAATTCAATTTAAGCTCCATAAATCTTTTAAAAATATTTATATCGAGATAAAGTTTAACATACAAAATACTTATATTTACACAAGTCATGACACTAAATTTTTGGATGATCGGTCCATAATAGGTCATTTCTCCCATATAGCGCACATTTCTGTAAAACTGTTTTACAACATGAAATCTATTAAAATATTATTGATAATTTTTCTGGCTGAGCTTGGGTTGAACCTGGGTTGAATTTACATGTTTCGAGAATCACCATATTCTCGCATCAGAATTCTTTGCGTTCTAACCTCTGCACCACTGCGGTGCCAGCTAGCCAACAGTCAAACATCAATCTTTTAACCCCAGCTCAGCCAGAAAAATTATCAATAAAATTTTAATAGAGATTTCATGTTGTAAAAACAATTCCTTCAGCAAAAATAATTTAATGAAAATTAAATTTAATGAACTCGAGCCCGACTAAATAAATATCAAAAATTTGAAATTAACAGTTCGAATAAAAATAATAAATTGTTTTTAATTTACTTCTATATAAGCACACATAATCATTGTATTTAGCCCTAAATAAGCGATCTGATAAGTGAGACTCTAGTAATGTGTGAGTACTAGGAGGCAGTAAGCCTTAATCTTATGTATTAGACCTTTATCTAAAAAGATAGCCTTACAATATTGTTTAAGCTCAAACGATTTTCCTATTTCAGTTAACTTTCTCTATAGTTCCACGTTATTCACGGAAACCGAATTTGTGAACTGGGTTAATTTTTTGATCTTTCAGGAAGTTTATAATTTTCTTTTAAAATACTTTCTCAAATAGTTTCGACAAACAGAATAGTAAGCTAGTTGGTCTATAAGATGATGGTAAAATAGAAATTAGCGTTCTAATGAGATATGAAAAATAAAAAGCGGTTAAGAAATTTAAAATTATTAAGTATTCCCCAGGCCATTAACTTGTTTCAGACCACTTGAATAAGAAGTGTAGGAAAAAATTAAAAATTGCCGAATAAAATCATATTTTTTTATTATACAGGGTGGGCCAAGTTTGACTGACTGAAGTGCCATTGTGGCTCTTGCGGTATGAGCTGTAGCTCCATCTTGCTGGAACTATATGTTACGATTATTGAGAACTATCGGACGTAAAAAATTTTCCAACATGGTCCGGTGGTTCATTAAGCTCATTTTCGAAGAAATATGGACCAATAACTTTATCAAAATTTCAAAATTATTTCAAATCAGTCAGTCCAAGTTGGCCCACCCTGTATATATGTATATAGTATTTCTATATATGTATATATATATATGTATTTACTGGTATATAAGCTTTTATCTTCGTAGCATAACGTTAACCTATTACCTAATATGGTAATTTTGTTTTTATTTTTTTGGCGGCCGTTTCAAAATTTTGTTAAACAAAATTTAAAATTTTTAAAACATATCTTTGGGATTTATTAAGGATATATGGAGGAATAAAAATATAAAAAATTATGAAGATACCTCTCATAATTTTTTTGTAGCCGATGTTATAATTTAGCGGATTTGGGAGAAACTATTTTTTTTTGCGTATTTTGGTGAATAAGCTTTATTAAGTGTTGTCAATTTTATATAAAATCCATTTATAATAATAAAGTTTAAATACTTAAATGTTATAAATTTTTGAGCCGTCTTTTATGAAACTTGAACAAAAAATATTTTAAAATTAAAAATTTACAATAATAGCGCAAAAATGGAAACTAGCCCGATTCTTTTACAATAAAATGGCAAAATTTTTGCAAAAGCTTAAAAAATGAATATTTTTCCCTTGTAAATACACCTCCAAACTTCAGAGCCGATGAGGCGCCAACTAACGTTATCTAATTATCCTAATATTTTTTAGAACTTGTTTCTATAATCCATAGAACAATTCCGGGAGTAGATACGGTCAAAATTTGCAATTTTATTTATTTTTTGAAGCACTCTAATGTACATTAGGATATTTTACCTGATTGTTGCAACAAGAACTTTGTTTTTCAAATCAAAATAACCTAAAGAATTTATACGGAAATTATTAAAATTTTTATTGTGTTCGTTGGAGTAAGGTTTATTATTCGGACAGATGTTCACCGCGACCAGTCACATAGATGTAAATTCTTTTATCCAATTTTTCCCAACACATTTTGTGTAAAATCAAGGTTCTACTTCGTTAATTGCATCACGGACTTTGTAATTTATTCGATTTTCTCTATATTCAGCAAACGCCCACAAACACTAATCTAATGGTGTTAAATCACATGATCAGGTCAATTGACAGCAAAAATTAATGAAATTGTGTGTGACATGTCACATCGTTTTGTTGAAACGACATGTTAATTATATCCATTTCATTAATAATAGGACACAATTTAGTTGTTAACATCTCTTGATATTGGGATCTAATCGTTTTAAAAGCCTTTCCAGCCGAATTGTTAAGAAATGGCCCTAATCATTAATACAGACCATATAGCACATCTCAGTTCAAATGCAAAATTTCACATTTTTATTTTATGAAATTCCTCTAAAAGCTAAATTTTCATAATTAATTTCTAGTGACATTGTATACATCGTAACAACTGTCAAAGCCTCTACTACTAATATCTTAACAACACAACGTTCTTGTTGAATACTTCTTTACATGTGTACAGATTTAAGTACGCAAACAAAATATGTAAATATTTAAATATGTAAATGTATTAATGATTGTATGTTTTTGTGTGTATTAAGATAACAATGTACTTGTAATTTATATTTAATCTTTTTTCGATTAATATATTTTATGCACTTGCAAACTTAAGCAGTAATATAAGGTTTACCCTTAAAACACCCTTGAATATTTTCAAATAAATACCTGAACACATTTAAATAAGTTCCTCTCCAACTATTATATGCCTATTAGAAATTGCTTCAACCAGGACATGCAGCTTCTCAGAAAAAAGAAGCTTTGAAATTGTTAAAAATAGGGTTCGTGGATAGTGTTGGATGACTGCATTTTGTTAACGACTTCTTAGTTCAGGATGTGCAAAGGCAAAACCCATTGCAATCTAGGATTGAAATCTTAATCTTTTTAATACTTTTTGACGCTTTTAATGCCAACAAAGCGTCATATGGGGGAAGACAATACTGTGATTTTGCACCGAATCGTTACTTACAATGAATAATGGGTCCATTATGATAACCCGAAGCGTAAGAGATCGTATGAGAAGCCCGGCCAACCAGCCAAATATACATGGAGCTAAAGTAATGCTCTGCATTTTGGTTGAACCAAAATACTGCTATTTATTATCAGCTGCTGGACCCTGATCAGAACATTACACGGAACCAGTAGCCAATGCAACAGATTCGTGTGAAGCGATCATTGGCCGAAAAACAACCAGTTTGTCAATGCTCTGCCACATATTGCAAACTACTGTTAAAAACTATGTAGAAAAATGTGGTTTTGAAATTTTACATACTAGTTCCGACTAATATTTGTATTGATCAATGCTGAATGATCTCTCTGGGATACACTTCACTTTAAAGCAGGGTAAAGCGAAATTAGCTTGATTCGTTCTTGGCCTTAAAAGATGATTAGTTCTTTCGGCGGGAAATCCATATGTTGCCTGAAAAATGGGAAAAGTTTATGGCTACTAATTGATAATACTTTGAATGAATTAATATTGTACAAATATTTTAAATTAAAAGTCAACAATTTGCAAATATCACGCATTTTTTTAATTTATACACCCAATATAAAAGAAATAACTTAAGGTTTTTTTTTCGCCCAAAAATTCAAACGTATATCATATTTCATTTATACATTTAAAATTATTTATTTTTGGACCAAAAAAACATACTGCTTGGAAACTTGAATAGAAATTTTGTGTTGTTGAGGAAAATCTGTCAAAAATTCAGCACATACAAACTCTAGGAGGGGATTACAAATGTACTTGTAACAAGTGTATCTTTCAAAAAAATTCAATAAATTATTAAGAAGAGATATATGCAATAGGTCAACTTAGTACTTAAGAGCTTGCCTCCAATCTTTGGTTTAAGAGTCATGCAAGGGTTTCCCTAAATATCAACAATAATGACAGCATACTTTTGTTTTAAATACACACGCGTTCTTCTTACCATGATTCACACATACACATTAATATTAAAATTTATATCTATGTGTGAAATTTTCGAATATGTCTCAGTGTATTTTATAAATGCGTGTGCTGTCGCTTGTATGTAAATTTTAATTTAAAACATGCATTAAAGGCATTAAAATATGATTGTAGCGGATATAAGGCAGACAGTATAACAGCCAGGACATATACAGATAAACACGCAGTATGTATGTTACAATATTGGAATGTGATGTGCTAGTTTATATTTAAAATACAAAAAAAAAACAGCAGAATAATAATTATAATTATTATAATGATTTACAGTGGTTCATTTACAATTTATTGCCGTACACAAGGATAGACATGCAAAAGACGATTCAATAATTGGGCTAACAGTTGTGTGCAAATGATACTTTTGTTAAATATTGATTTTATATTTTAAAAATATGGAATTTATTAAAGATTTAAATGATATAAAAGAGGATTAAAATTAAAAAAAAAAATATTTTAAAAACTCGAGTATATTAAGAATTCAACTAATAAGTAGGGAAATAAATTTTATTGACTTTTATCGTATTTCTGTTTAAATACAATCTGATTATTGTTTTTATTTTAAAGTATTTTTAATTTTGCAGCAAATTGATTGTAATTATTATTTAAGTTTACTTTCGTAAAAACCCGGAGAAGTCACATTTTTGTTCCTGTTGGGCTTTCCTGGCTACCAGGTGCCGACTGTATTGGGTTATATACTTGTTAACAAAATAAATTTTAACAATTTGTCCTTTCGTTTCGAAGGACATTTTTAAAATTTTTTTTAAAATATTATGGTCACTGTAATTATTTATACAATTTCTGCAATCCTAATATGTTTAATTTACCATTATCATGATTATAGCAATCATATATATGATTATATAAATTATGTAATGTTTATGGTGATCAGTTTTATGATGAAAGATTATACCATATTATGTTACTCTCTATCATTATCAAATAGCAAGAAATTATGATAAATGGATTTATCATAAACATGATTCCAACAAATGCATATACATAGTTACTACAATCGTATATATTATTGTAGTAATCATCTGAATCGTAACTTAACTATATTACGGTTACCACAATCATAAAAATAATTACAGTGATCAAAATGTTGTTGAAAAACTTGTAAAAATGTTGATATTGTTGTGGTAAACATGTAAAACTATATTTGTTTTTTCTGTGTGTAGTACAATTATAATTGTAGTTTGTACTATACCTTATGCATGTAAGCGTATTGCCGGTGAAGTTTTTATATGTATTAAATGCTTTGTGTCCTCCACTGATTGGAGTTTGAAACCTTTAGATCTTTCTGATTAAATATCATGTGAAATCTTTTTAAACTACTTCATTGTGTGCTTGTTTTTTAATTTTTTTAACCACTGACGCTTTGCAACAGTTGCAACATTTCCCTACTACTGCTTTAAAATAATCAATGGTGCCACCATGAATCAATAAAAGATACCATGAATCATATACATTTGATTCCAGACTAAAACACTCTATCATAACTTAATAAAGATTCCTAGATGACATGAGGTCTTGGAATATACTTGACAACAGCTGCAACAGATATAAGTTTTCTAATATTTATAATTGAATAATTAATTGTTTTATTGTCGTTATTTAAATTCTTATTCTCTATAATAATCCTTAATCTTTATAATAAGTAATTATTACTACACATGTTCGCAAATATTTAAGCAAATTGCCCATATATTTGCAACAACTTAATTTATGTTTGATAACTTTTAAATATTTAAATATGTGAGAGATAAAGCAACAAAGATTTACTTAACTTCTAGCCATTATAATGAGAACAGTTTATAACCTTTTAATCAAGTTAACTAGAAAATAAATAAACGTACACACACACACATATATATATATATATATACACTCATATATATATATACTTATATAGGTTTTGAAATAAGAGAGTTATAATAATGTATGAAATAAAACAAACTGGGATGATACAAAATTATAAATGAATATATATGTACAAACATAATTATCTACTTACGTACCTACGAGTATAAATATTGGGTGTATAACTTATAGAATGCGGAATTTATAACAGATGGCGTATCTTTTTAACGCGGTTCCTGATTTTAGTAACTTATGTGCCATTTTTAAGGGTACATATGTATGTGATATTTATTCTCACTTAGTTATTGAACATTATATTATATGTGTATAGTTTGAAAAAAGGCCGCTGAAGCACTCACATTGCTCACCGAAACTTCTGGTGAATGTATTTCAACGGTTTCATTTCATGCCGTTAAGATAATGCTCTGTATTTGGTGGCACCAGAAGGGTTCTATTTAGTAAGAGCTGCTGAAATTCGGCCAGACCAACATAGGGAACCTGTACCCAATGTAACTGATTCGTTTAAACGCCCAGAATACTCCACCATGACAACGCTCGGCCATATATTGCAACACCTGTTAAAAACTAATCAAAAAGAAGTGGTTGGGAAATTTTGTCTCACATACTGTATAGAGTAAACCTTGCCGAATGGGAAAGATGGTCATAGCTAATAATGGCTAATACTATGATTAAATTTATATTGCAGAAATATTTCAAAAATAAAAACAAAATATTTCAAAACTCCCGCATTTTGAAAGTATACACCCACTACAAAACATACAAAAATAAATTGCATAAACACTATGAGCTTCAAAATATATTCCACACCACATATTATTAAAAGAAAAGCTTAATTATATTAATATAAACAATATTATATTATATTGCATTTTATATATATGTATATGGAGTTACTAAAGTATAAATGAGTTCACAATGATCGATCGATCATCCAAAAATTTATTGTCATGATGTCTGTGAATATAAGTAGTATATTTGTTAAACTTTGTCTTGATATAAATACTTTTAAACGATTTATGGAACTTCAAGTGATTTACGGAGATTGTCTTATATGGCAGTTTCGACTAATTATGGACCGATCATATTAAAATTGGATCGTATTATTTTTAGACATATGAAATATATTTTCTATCAATATTATTTGGATACCACGGAAGGACGGAAGGGTGTTGGACCAATATTTCTGGGCGTTACAAACATCAGCACAAATCCAATGTACTCTCCCCTTTATGGTGGTGTAGAATATAAAAATAAAAGCGTATACAAATTTATTTAATTTGTTTTTAAAAATATAGCAATTTTACGGATCAAAGTAAAGTAAACAGCGGCATCATCCTTATGCGAAAAAAAACTCCTGTCATTCCAAAATTAGTGGCAATTTTTTTTTCTTTCTATTTCTAAAGTGCCGTTCAAAGTATCGGGTTTTCCAATAGCTACTTGACAACTCTGAATTTAAATTGTGAACGCACTATTTCACTGATCATCTAATTGTTGCTTTCTTTTTTTTCAGTAAACTTAACATTTTCGTTATGGTAAAGTACACGAAGGAACAACGTTTGGAAATTATAAAAATGTACTACCGAAATTCGGAGTCGGTGACCGCAACTTTAAGAGCGTTAACTCCAATTTTCGGTCGTAATTATCGCCCTAGTAGACAAGCAATAACAAGTTTAGTGCAAAAATTTGAGTCTACATATTCATTGTGTGATGCTGTCGTGCCAGTGAGACAACGGCCTGGTCGAAGTTCCGAAAATATCGCTGCCGTTCAGGCGTCCGTAGCAAACGATTCAAATCAGTCGATTCCGCGGCGTTCTCAAGAACTGGGCATCCCCAAGACCACTTTATGGCGAATTTTGCGTAAGGATCTGGGTTTACACCCATACAAGATTAAGCTGACTCAAGAATTGAAGCCGATGGACCATTTGAGTCGACGTACGTTCTCCGATTGGGCTCTGGAGAAGATGCACCAAGATGATGAATTTCATCGCAAAATCATCTTCAGTGACGAAGCTCATTTTTGGCTCAATGGGTTCGTCAATAAGCAAAATATGCGTTATTGGTCTGCTGAAAATCCACATGTGCTTCACGAATCACCACTTCATCCACAAAAAATTACTGTTTGGTGCGCTTTGCATGCCGGCGGCGTCATTGGGCCATATTTTTTCGTCGACAATAACGATCGTCACGTTACTGTGAATGGCGATCGTTATCGCGCAATGATTAGCGATTATTTTTGGCCCGAATTGGAACACATGGACTTGGATGACATGTGGTTTCAACAAGACGGTGCCACAAGCCACACAGCACACGTTACAATCGATTTACTGAAGAGTAAGTTTGACGAGCGTGTTATCTCAAGAAATGGACCAGTCAATTGGCCGCCTCGTTCTTGCGATTTAACGCCTCTAGATTTTTTTCTTTGGGGCTACGTCAAATCATTGGTCTATGCCAACAAGCCGACAACGTTGGAAGAACTTAGAGCCAACATTGAACGCGAAATAGCGGCCATTCCGGCCGAAATGTGTGACCGAGTCATCCAAAATTGGGTCCAACGAATCGACCACTGTCGACGTGGCCGCGGTGCCCATATGAACGAAGTCGAGTTCCATTCATAAATGTTTTGAATGTATTTCAAGTCGGTAATAAAGTTTTGGAAATATCTCAAACGGTTTGCGTTTTATTTAAAAAAAAAGTTGTCAAGTCCTTATTGGAAAACCCTTTAATTTCAAGTTTCATAATATAGCATTAAAACAGATTCAGTCGTGACGTTCGTTAGTGAAACATTTACAATTAAAAAACAAAAATCAACTAAAACTTGGCAAATCATTATAGACTTCCATATATAGAAATGTTAAATACCTGCGTAAAAAGGTGAAATCGTAGGAAAGCATCACTCTATTATTAAATTAACAAAACTATAGGCAAGTCTACCTGGTGCAAAACGACTAAAGCGTGTTACAAAAACTGAAGTAAGAGCTATCAAAAACCCCCCAAAAATAATGCGAACCAAGAACGAAACCTTTAGTAATAAATATGTTAAAACAGGGCAGCGGCTCATTAATGGTCTGATGTTGTATGGCTGCATCAGGGGTCGGTAATCATACATTTATAGACTCTACAATTAAAAAAGAAGTGTAAAGAAATTAGAATTAACGCAGAACAAGATTTTCCAACACGACTATGGTCCTAAGCATAATTTCAATATTGTAAAAGAGTGGTTGCTCAATCATTGTCCATAAACTTTAGAGCATCTTCTGCAATCATCAGACCTCAATCCTGTTGAGCACCTTTTGGAATATCTGGAAAACAATTTAAGCAAAGAAATATGCATGATGACTTCACTATAAAAGTTGTGATTCTAAATCTTGAATATTGTCAACTGTGATAAAAGCAAAATAACTACAAACATAATATTAAATACAATGTTTTACATAATTTTAATATTGCTGTTTACTTTATTTTGACGCAAAACTGAAATCATGTAAATACTAAAAACAACACAAAATTTTTTTAATTAACTTAAGTGTTTGTTATCACTAGAAATAGAATTTTCTTTTTATATTAAACATGAAATTTTTTGTTGAAAATTAATAATTTTTTAGCAAATAAAATTAATTAATGAATATTTAATGATAATATTAACTTTTAAATGCAGCAACTACAAAATAACATAATTTTCATTTTACTTTAATATTGAAACAATTATTACTATGTGATTTACTTATGGCCGAATCTCGGTCATTAGTTAACCATTGGTAAACTAAAATACTAACCATTGTTTCACTATTACTTGGTATTCTTATGGCACACTAAGCATTGCGAATAAAGAATCATTAGTTAAGCCTTTGCCATTAGCTAACTAAAGACTGTAAATTTAGCCATTAATGTTTCTTTTCATTGCTTTTTAAATTTCCTTCAACTGTATTGAAATTTTTAAATTATTCAGTAAACCTAATAATGAACTTTGAATTATTTGTCTTAAATTATTTAATTCAATTTTATTTATATTTGTCTTAATGTGTTTAAAAAATTTCGTCCGTAGCGATTTGCTTGCCAAACAACGTTTTTTTATTCTAAACATTGGCCACACAGCCGTAAAATGCAAACCTGCGCTAAAAGCTTCTTTTCCGTTTCTCTTTTATTTTTCAGTTTTAAGTGAAAATATTCGACAGTGCGTTGTCCTCCGGTAAAAAATTTATAGAAAATGTTTTAGTATTAGTAAAAGTGTTTAATTAATTGTAATTTGTTTATAAAATTGTAGAGAATGAATTCATTCTTTAATCTTTAAAGGTTTTATAAAAAATCATCGCAAAATATCAAGTTATTTGTTAAAGAAAATGTTGTTAAGAAAAAAGCGTAGCTAGCAGCGCAGTCGCCAAAAAAGTGTATGTATCTAGTTTTTGTTAAAGTCGGTCGTTTTGCAGTTTCGTTTGTGTGTTTGTTGTTATTTCAATAGAATTAAAGGAAGTGAATAAAAGTTGTAAACAAGCTTGAGCAAGTGTTTTAAATTGAGAAATTTGTCTAAAGAAAAATATATAAGTAAATGAGAGAGTAGCAAAAAAAAAAATATAAAGAGTAAAAAAATGCAATTAATCTCTTCTATGGCCTTTTAAATTTAAGAGAGCAAGTGTGTTTATTAAAAGTGTTAGTGTTGTAAGAAAGTGTTTTTTTTTTTATGTAATCAAATAAAAATATTGAAGTTAATAATTTGATTGTATAAGCAGCATATAAAAGGTAGATTTTAATATATTTTTGTAAATTGTATTGTATTTTTTATTAATTCAAGGTTTAACTCAAAGTTATTTAATATATACAATAATTTACTTCGAAAATAGAAGATTATTTTAAAAAAATAGAAAAACTAAATCTAAATCTGAAAACAAAGCAAAATTGTGATTGAAGTAAGAACATTGAAAAGTTTTCAAAATAACCATTTTTAGATATTTTAATGCGTTGGTATTTACTTTAACAATTTTTACTATAATTTTCAGCAGTTTTTATAAAATTTGACACAAATTAGTATGAGCAGCTTAATACACAGAAAAAGAAATGCATACAGCAAGTAGAATTAAATTAACCCATGTAGAAATATGAAGCAAAGATACAAATACAAAAAAGTTTAATTATTAATTAAAGTGAATGAAAGCTCTCCCATCAGACTCATTTTTTTTATGTGCTAAAAATTATGAACAAGTCCTACTTTTCTTTATTTTAAAGCTTTTATTTCTAAAATATTATCTATCGAACTCACAATCTATGTAAATGCACTTGATTTTAAACTGCTTAAATCATCGTCCTTTACTCTTTAGTCAGTGATTTGAATAAATCTTAATAAAATCTCTGTATAATCATTTCTAATTGCATATTCTTTAGCTTGAAATTGGTCTGATTAATTTTTGGCATTAAAGGATGAGTAGCTCTTTTGTCGCGATATCTAAAGATGCGAAAAATTTACAATTCACGAAGCACATTTTTATTTTCATTAGTTTTTTTTTTGCATATACGAAAAATTTTTGTATTACTAAAAATTTTTATCTTTCTTAGTCAAAATAAGCCAAAATAGTTGATTTGTCGTAATAAAGGCACTTGAATCTTCTTATTCCGTTTTAATTGAACTATATACACTGTCTGACTAAATAAGGTGTGGTTTCAAATATTTCTTGTTTTTTGATTTCAGCCATTGTGTTGGTTCACACTATTTTTATTTATAGGTACATATGTATATATGTATTTCATTCATCAAGAAATGCCGATACACTTTAATAATTTTAAAATTCACTATAATTTGAATATTAAATCATATTAGAAAGAAATTGATTGCACATTTTTTCTATAAAGAATTATGTATTTGCAAAATAAAACATTCATTAACAATTTAAATCCCGCGGAAATTGCAGTCTTTTGAGCTTTACTGTTGCCTGTTAAACATTTCGAAACAATTGCCAGCCTTGATTTATATTAAAACAACATAACCGTTAAATTTGAAAACTAGTAGCAATTATATGATTAAAAGTGTAGCATACGTTATGGAACTGAAAAAGAGTAATTGTAACTAATTTAGTTTGTCTAATTTAAACAACTTACCGTCTAATTCATAAAAATTTCAAATTTTAACTTATAAGTTGATAATAGTATATACATGTGTATATATGTACTTACGAATTCGGTTAATTAATTTATGGAACAAGTCGGTTTTACTGACTTTGATCAAAAAAAAAATTCATCAAATTGGGTTTTTAGAGGAGATAAAAGCAATAATTTTTTTTTTTGGCGAACACGCCTATTTTCGAGGGGGCGGGCCCTCAAAGTTAAAAATATATTAGCCTATATCTCGGGAACTATTGGGTCTATGATAATTTGTAATACATCAAATTAAAGGTATTTAAAACGATATATCACGATTACAAATCTGAAAATAATATTTTTTGACCTGCATTTTTTTCAATATCGAAAAAATTAAAAAAAAAATTCCATATAAGTGTTATTTAACTTTATTTATATAAATAGCCAAGACATAAGGCTTTAATTTAAGGTATTCTATTATAAATTATAATAATTATAAATCATAATAATTATTAATTATAATTAGTTTACTTTTCCAGTTTCAATAAGTGCTATATTTTCACTAAAAAATAAATCAAAAGCCATAGCTATAAACTTACGCACAAGAAAAGTTCTTTATTTGGACAATAATTTTAATATAATTCCCTTGAATAAATTTCAGTTGACTTCTGTTAGTTTTTTTAACTACAAAATTTCACTTTTCATAAAAAACCTTGTTGAATTTTTCTTATCCATATATTTTATTACAGAAGCAAATCATTAAAATTTTTAAATTGTAAAGTTGAAAATGTTGAAATTCCGCCGAAATGCCACTGTGGGGCGCAAGGATTTTCTCCTCTATGGTATACAGAACACCGGCTTAGCATACTACAGATTGTATTTTTTATGGTGAAATGTCATATCTTCGGATCTATATTACCTACATGGTCATATTATACCTTAAATTGGAGCTTAATTTCTTGACTTTAAAATCTTGTAATTTATATATCTAATTATGTAGATTTTTTAAAAAAATATAGGATCAAAAAATCATTTTCCGAAATTGGCCTATAGGTAGTCCATACAAATAGGTCATATTATATATCGTTGGCACCAGAAGGCGGCCAGACCAACATAGGGAACCTATACCCAATGTAACTGATTCGTTTAAACGCCCAGAATACTCCACCATGACAACGATCGGCCATATATTGCAGCACCTGTTAAAAACTAATCAAAAAGAAGTGGTTGGGAAATTTTGTCTCACATACTGTATAGAGTAAACGTTGCCCAATGGGAAAGATGGTCATAGCTAATAATGGCTAATACTATGATTAAATTTATATTGCAGAAATATTTCAAAAATAAAAACAAAACATTTCAAAAATCCCGCATTTTGAAAGTACACTACAGACAAGTCCCACTACAAAACATACAAAAATAAATTGCATAACACTATGAGCTTCAAAATATAGATCACACTACATATTATTAAAAGAAAAGCTTAAGAACAATTATTATTTTATTTGAACTGTTAATTTTTGATATTTATTTTAGTTAGGCTCGAGTTCATTAAATTTAATTTTCATTAAATTATTTTTACTGAAGGTAGGAATTGTTTTACAACTTTAAAAATTTTATTAATTAGAGAAGGAATTGAACTAATATTTTATTTTTAAGAGAAACGTTTTTGTTCAGGCTAGTAGTTCAAGAATTTTTAAAGAATACTATTGTAACGTATTGGAACAATTGGCAAATTGGAATGCATTTTCTACCCGGCCAAGGGCGTTGGCTAGCAGGCACCGCAGTGGCGCAGAGGGTTAGAACGCAAAGAATTCTGATGAGAGAAAGTGGTGTTTCTCGAAACATATGTAAATTCAACAACCCAGGTTCGAATCTCAGCCAATAAAATTATCAAAAAAATTTTAATAATACAAAATTTTTCAAATTGTAAAAACAATTCCTACCTTCAGTAAAAATAATTTAATGAAAATTAAATTTAATGAACTCGAGCCTAACTAAAATAAATATCAAAAATTAGAAAAGCTTAATTATATTAATATAAACAATATTATATTAGAAAGAAAAAACAGGTAAGAAAGTATAGTCGGTCAAGCCTGGCCACATATATGTATAAAATAATTTTTCTGAAATGGGCGTTATATGCAGATATAACCTATTGTGGTCCGATCATCCAAAAATTTAGTGTCATGATGTCTGTGAATATAAGTAGTATATGTGTTAAACTTTATCTTGATATAAATACTTTTAAACGATTTATGGAGCTTAAAGTGAATTACGGAGATTGTCTTATCTGGGAGTTTCGACTAATTATACCGATCATAATAAAATTGTACCGTATTTTTTTTAGAGATATGAAATATATTTGCGTTAAATATTATTTGTATACCAACATTTTTGAGCGAGTTATTCTCTTTAAAGTGATTTTCAGTAGTGGGCCTTTTATGGGAGCTACGAGAAATTATGGACCGATTTGCACAAAATTTGTAGATGTGATTTAGCTTAATTTAGCACTTATTTGTGATGAAATTTGTTTGGTTCCTTGCATAATTCAAACATTTATGAGCGGTAAACCCTAATTTCGGAAGGACTTTTGTATGGGGGTCAGGTGAAATAATGGACCGATTTCCACCAGTTTTAATCCCACCAAATTTTATCAGACGGACGAACATTGTTAAATCGACTCAGAAAGTGATTCTGAGTCGATCGGTATACTTTAAGGTGGGTGTTGGGCCAATATTTCTGGGAGTTACAAACATCAGCACAAATCTAATGTACTCTCCCCCCTATGGTGGTGTAGGATATAAAAATAAAAGCGTATACAAATTTAATTAATTTGTTTTTAAAAATATAGCAATTTTACGGATCAAAGTAAAGTAAACAGCGGCATCATCGTTATGCGAAAAAAAACTCCTGTCATTCCAAAATTAGTGGCAATTTTTTTTTCTTTCTTTTTCTAAAGTGCCGTTCAAAGTAATTTCAAGTTTCATAATATAGCATTAAAACAGATTCAGTCGTGACGTTCGTTAGTGAAACATTTACAATTAAAAAACAAAAATCAACTAAAACTTGGCAAATCATTATAGACTTCCATATATAGAAATGTTAAATACCTGCGTAAAAAGGTGAAATCGTAGGAAAGCATCACTCTATTATTAAATTAACAAAACTATAGGCAAGTCTACCTGGTGCAAAACGACCAAAGCGTGTTACAAAAACTGAAGTAAGAGCTATCAAAAACCCCCCAAAAATAATGCGAACCAAGAACGAAACCTTTAGTAATAAATATGTTAAAACAGGGCAGCGGCTCAGTAATGGTCTGATGTTGTATGGCTGCCTCAGGGGTCGGTAATCATACATTTATAGACTCTACAATTAAAAAAGAAGTGTAAAGAAATTAGAATTAACGCAGAACAAGATTTTCCAACACGACTATGGCCCTAAGCATAATTTCAATATTGTAAAAGAGTGGTTGCTCAATCATTGTCCATAAACTTTAGAGCATCCTCTGCAATCATCAGACCTCAATCCTGTTGAGCACTTGTTGGAATATCTGGAAAAGAATTTAAGCAAAAGTTGTGATTCTAAATCTTGAATATTGTCAACTGTGATAAAGGCAAAAGAACTACAAAGATAATATTAAATACAATGTTTTACATAATTTTAATATTGCTGTTTACTTTATTTTGACGCAAAACTGAAATCATGTAAATACTAAAAACAACACAACATTCTTTTAATTAACTTAAGTGTTTGTTATCACTAGAAATAGAATTTTCTTTTTATATTAAACATGAAATTTTTTGTTGAAAATTATTATTTTTTTAGCAAATAAAATTAATTAATGAATATTTAATGATAATATTAACTTTTAAATGTAGCAACTACAAAATAACATAATTTTCATTTTACTTTAATATTGAAACAATTATTTTAATACACCAATGCTGTAGAAAAACTTGCACCCTGCAATATAAAAAGCCCACGCTAAAGATATATTGCTACTATCTGATTTACTTAATATTTGTTTTCATTGATTTTTAAATTTCCTTTAACTGTATTGAAATTTTGAAATTAATTTGTTCATAGTGAAAAATGGTTGAGCTTTTATATTAATTATTACAGAAGATTTCTTATTCTTTGAGTTATTAATTAAAAATGAACTCAAGCGAAAATAATAAGAAATCTAATGAATTATTTGATTATTGAATTATTTGTCTTAAATTATTTAATTCAATTTGATTTATATTTGTCTTAATGTGTTTAAAAAATTTCGTCCGTAGCGATTTGCTTGCCAAACAACGTTGTTTTATTCTAAACATTGGCCACACAGCCGTAAAATGCAAACCTGCGCAAAAAGCTTCTTTTCCGTTTCTCTTTTATTTTTCAGTTTTAAGTGAAAATATTCGACAGTGCGTTGTCCTCCGGTATAAAATTTATAGAAAATGTTTTAGTATTAGTAAAAGTGTTTAATTAATTGTAATTTGTTTATAAAATTGTAGAGAATGAATTCATTCTTTAATCTTTAAAGGTTTTATAAAAAATCATCGCAAAATATCAAGTTATTTGTTAAAGAAAATGTTGTTAAGAAAAAAGCGTAGCTAGCAGCGCAGTCGCCAAAAAAGTGTATGTATCTAGTTTTTGTTAAAGTCGGTCGTTTCGCAGTTTCGTTTGTGTGTTTGTTGTTATTTCAATAGAATTAAAGGAAGTGAATAAAAGTTGTAAACAAGCTTGAGCAAGTGTTTTAAATTGAGAAATTTGTCTAAAGAAAAATATATAAGTAAATGAGAGAGTAGCAAAAAAAAAAAAATATAAAGAGTAAAAAAATGCAATTAATCTCTTCTAAGCCTTTTAAATTTAAGAGAGCAAGTGTGTTTATTAAAAGTGTTAGTGTTGTAAGAAAGTGTTTTTTTTTTATGTAATCAAATAAAAATATTGAAGTTAATAATTTGATTGTATAAGCAGCATATAAAAGGTAGATTTTAATATATTTTTGTAAATTGTATTGTATTTTTTATTAATTCAAGGTTTAACTCAAAGTTATAGAATATGTACAATAATTTACTTCGAAAATAGAAGATTATTTTAAAAAAATAGAAAAACTAAATCTAAATCTGAAAACAAAGCAAAATTGTGATTGAAGTAAGAACATTGAAAAGTTTTCAAAATAACCATTTTTAGATATTTTAATGCGTTGGTAGGTATTTACTTTACTTTTTACTATAATTTTCAGCAGTTTTTATAAAATTTGACACAAATTAGTATGAGCAGCTTAATACACAGAAAAAGAAATGCATACAGCAAGTAGAATTAAATTAACCCATGTAGAAATATGAAGCAAAGATACAAAGACAAAAAAGTTTAATTATTAATTAAAGTGAATGAAAGCTCTCCCATCAGACTCATTTTTTTTATGTGCTAAAAATTATGAACAAGTCCTACTTTTCTTTATTTTAAAGCTTTTATTTCTAAAATATTATCTATCGAACTCACAATCTATGTAAATGCACTTGATTTTAAACTGCTTAAGTCATCGTCCTTTACTCTTTAGTCAGTGATTTGAATAAATCTTAATAAAATCTCTGTATAATCATGTCCAATTGCATATTCTTTAGCTTGAAATTGGTCTGATTAATTTTTGGCCTTAAAGCATTGTTCATCATTTCGTGGGAAATACTAAAATTGATGCGAAATAAATGCGAACTATGCTGCTGAAGTTGTACTCTGTTCTTATTGTGAAAAGTTACGAAATGTTTCTGGCAGCATGTTTTTTCAAAAAAAAAAAATGTGTATGGCAACATTTTTTTCCAACTGAGAAATAATGTAAGCGGCACTTATTTCGCACGGAATTGAAAAAAACAGCCAAAAACATAGGTTTTTGTTTACATAAAAGAAACAATGTTGCATACATAAGGCCAATAAAAACGACAATTTTCTTCTAAATCGCGGCATTGTCACCACTTGCTATTTCAAGCCTAGTACTCTGTTCAAATTTGGGAAAAATGTTGAGCAACATTAATTATTTCATACGGAAAATTTGACGTATAGCCAATGTTGCCTATCACGCGAATTTACATAATTTGACGTTTTCTTTAATTGAAAGTATGCCACATTGTTTTACTTATGTAAACAAAACATATGTGTTTTGCTTTTTTGTGAATTTAAGTCGAAAATAAATAAAAGTTAAAATATTAAAAAATCTGTGTTGAATCGAAATCTTTAAATAAAAATGAATAAACAAATATTACTAGCCACTTGTGCAGCAGAACAACAAGTAATAGATATTGTTGTTGCGACAGAAGAGCTTTTGGATAAAAATTCCACTTTACTTTAATTATTTCGCTGTGAAAAATAATGTTGCCAGATACATTTCACATGTTTTTCACAAAATGAACAGAGTACTACTTCTGCAACATTTTTTCATTAAAATTTCATGTTTATTTTTTTAACATGTATTTTGACAGCATTCCTTTTGAACAGAGTACTATGCTTTAAAGGGTGAGCAGCTCGCGATATCTAAATATGAGAAAAATTTAAAATTCACGAGGCACATTTTTATTTTCATAGATTGTTTTTTTTTGCAAATACGAAACATTTTTTTATTACTAAAAATTTTTATCTTTCTTAGTCAAAAGAATCCAAAATAGTCTTCAATACTTTTCTTATTCCTTTTTAATTGAACTATATACACTGTCGGTCGGACTAAATAAAGTGTGGTTTCAAATATTTCCTGTTTTTTGATTTCAGCCATTGTGTTGGTTCACACTATTTTTATTTAAAGGTACATATGTATATATCGTTAACTTAATACGAAAAGGCCCTAACTCATATTTTTCATAGTTTACAGGAGGAGAAAAAAACTAAATAAAAAATATGCATTATTAATACAAAATTTAAGTTAGGGCTTTTCTTTTTTAGGCTATAACTTTGGTATTTTTTTCCGAATTCATCTGATTTTTTTGGAGGAGGTGTATCTAGTAATAGTCTATCGAAATATGTAAACATATCGATTTCGAAAAATTATGAGTTGGGGCCTTTTCGTATTAAGTTAACGATATGTATTTCATTCATCAAGAAATAACGATGCACTTTAATAATTTTAAAAGTCACTATAATTTGAATATTAAATCATATTAAAAGGAAATTGATTGTACATTTTTTCTATAAAGAATTATTTGCAAAATAAAACATTCATTAACAATTTAAATCCCGCGGAAATTTCAGTCTTTTGAGCTTTACTGTTGCCTGTTAAACATTTCGAAACAATTGCCAGCCTTGATTTATATTAAAACAACATAACCGTTAAATTTGAAAACTAGTAGCAATTATATGATTAAAAGTGTAGCATACGTTATGGAACTGAAAAACATAGTAGTTGTAACTAATTTAGTTTGTCTAATTTAAACAACTTAAACTCTAAAGCTAAAATAAATTCTAATGAAGAATATTACAAATTCAAAATAATATAGATTTCCAGTCTTTTTTATTCCCTTTTATATCTGTAATTCTACAGACAACTATATGTCATTAGATTATTTTAAATCTTAACTATAGATATTAATTTATAGATATTAATGTATAGACAGCAGCTACTTATAAAGTCAAAGTAATTTTGAGGATCATAATATAGATAGTAGACTTGCATATATGTACATACTAACATGTGTCCTATAAACACACACATGTATACATATTTTCCTATAAATTTATAAACATAACTGTGTTTGTTTTAAGTCATGGTGTGAATGTAACCTGTAGTTTGTAGAAGAGTTTCAATATATGTTTGTATATGTATATTCATTCATTCATTCGTACCCTGAAGGAAACCTGGGGACAAGTGTCTCCAAGTCACCACTTTTGTCTACTATTTTGGTAACGGTTTGGAGACATTGTCAACAGCATTGTCACAATGGTTATTATTATACAATTATTTTTTTTTCAATTGTGAGCCCCGATATACTAGGCGATAGTGTGCCGGACTATCATTCAGGGGGTTTCGGGTTCGATTCCCGCCAAAGACTCTGGGTGTTTTCGAATTTATAGTAAATCAGTACAGTTTCACTATTGACATTTCCTGCAGGGTAGTTTCGTTCATTCTCTCATTTGTTGAAGTAATTATAATGTATTAACATAACTGGTCATTAAGATAATGATAATGAATGTAAGGTAATGATACACATGAGACCTTAAGTTTGTGGCTGAAATTTCATTTATAAAAAATTCATATGATTGGTATTACATTAATGGGCACTTACATAGGGACATCATATTTGTATACATATACATACATATAATATGTATAGTGTTGGAAAAATTAATATGAATGGCTTCTTTATTTTTAAAGACGTGAAGAAAAAAGAAAATCTTAAAATTTACAAAAAAAAAAAATCCTACCGATGATCTTGTGATGATTATATACTGATAAGCTTTCTGTGAATCTCTTGAATGGTTATAAGTTAATTGCCTAAATTTTATGGACAATAAAGAGTAGAAAAAAATGGAAATAAATCTGTAATTTCTAAATCATAAGCCCGGTTTTGAATTTGAACCTCATAAATTCACAAGGGGTGGTTTCAGAGATCCCAAAACGGAGGCACCTCTGTTATGAGTCAAATTTAAAACAATCCTAATTTGCTGTATAGGTCACACTATTTCAAATTTTATACTTACTATATAAAACAGAAATGATTTGAGTAGTAATGCTCTTATTACTTTCTCCAACACTGTATGTATAAAATATGTATATAAATGTAAGTTAAAGGATATTACAATTTGTTAGTTGATTGTTGAACTTATTTTATATTTAAATATGTTTTGTCGGTTTGCTTAATCACTTGTTTATGCCAGCGTTTTTTTTTGGAAAAAATTTGTCATTTAATTTCATATCTATTTTTAAGCAAATATTTATGTCAGGAGTAAGTTGCAGTATTAATTGTTAATGTGTGTATACATATCATTTTTAATTAATTCCAACTTACTATTAGAAGTTGAAATGTTTTATTAAGGATAATGACAACGTTATGGGATTTGGTTGATGGACAAAACTTTTATAATATTGTTGTATTAGTTAACAGTTAACAGAGATTTGACAAGTTTGTTAAGTTTTGATAAAGTTTTGGTAATATAAAGAAAATATGTATGTATGTATGTTATTCTGTTGTATTTCTAATAATTCAATGAAAGCATTGATGTGTAATTTACACAAGAGATCTTAGGTTAAGTTACATGGCCAGCCTCTCTCAAAAACAGCTGACTTGGAGCTATACAACAGATCCCATTGTGATACCCGAGAGATATGCAAAGAGGTCTTAGACAATTGGAAATTGCTGGCGCTTCAAAATTGAACAATGAAATATGTATACATATATTATCTTCCTACTTGTGACGCGTCGCCAGCAATCTTTGTTAAACTGTTTCTTTTCCTGTTTACAGTTCCTAAATGTTTCCACTTTAAAATCGCCATTAAATCTTGCACTTTAAAACCATAAATCCTAAATTTCTAAATAGTTTCACATTTAAAATGTAACTTCCTTATTATGTCAATCAAAATGGATAATATGTTCCTTATTTATCTCTAAATCATTTTGAGAATATGTAGTACATAATATGTATGCACATATGTGAGTATTATAATCTTATTTAAATTTGTTCACATTCATACATTGTCTAATATGAAAATCAGTTTTGCCATTGTTGTCTTATTAATTATTTAAACAATTGTCAATTGTTACCTGTCATACGTGTATCGAAGATAGCTAGTGACTTTTATTTCATTTTATTTTAATTTCATAAATATTACAACAAGTGGAAACCAAAATCAAACAATTTATGACATAGATACAAATACATATTTGTATATAGATATGTTTATATACATTTTGTGTTTCTGTGTGACTTACATGTAGATACACTGCTGTCGTCTATTAGTATATAGCAGTAAACTCATCATGTGAATAAAACAAACTTATGAACTTGTGGCATATGTTTAACCTGGCAGTACTGGCAACTCGCTCAGCGAAAAGGAAATGTGTAAATATAAAATTGGTTACTCGACAACCTTCTTTTATGGCTTTTAAGTGGTGAGTTTTATTCTTACTTTTGCATTTTGTTTGATTTTTTTTCCAGCAATCAATGTAAATGTAGAGCTAACGATTTGTATTGGCAAATTGACCCCCTCTGCACCACTTTGCTTAGATCAAATAACTAGTATAACTAGTAATGGTTGTAGTAAGTTTTATATGAATACATTTCTAATTAGCGACAAAGCTAGTCTTATGTTGGCATTTTCCATCTTTAAATCTGCCGGTTAGTAAGAAATATATTAATAAATATTTAAATATATACTTAATATGTGTATGTATGAATACTTATTACACCCAGCAGCATATTGGTGTGTATGACAAGGGTTACTTTCTAGATACAATATATATTAAGGCAAATTCAGTGGCAGTATCAAGTTTATGAATTTAGATTTAACTGATTTTGGTTTTGTTATAATTTAGTAAAATCCAGAAAATTTAAGAATTGTAACAAGTTGTAAAACCAGAAAAAAAATTTAATATTTGAAAAAAAATAAAATAATTGAAAAGATGAATTTTTTTAAATAAGTTTTGAGTCAATTTGAAAATGAAGTTTTTTTAAATGTTAAATTTTTTATTGAATCATAAAGTATACAGAGTAATGTGAGTAAAATTGCTTTGCTGGCTGACTTTCGTTTATACAGCATTGAATTTCCTCTTTCAATTCACTGGTTATTATGGCTCAAATAACACCATAAAATGAAAACCAAGTGTGTTAAAACTTACGTTCTTGAGGCCAATTCTTATTACTAAAACAAGATAGAAGAACACATGTAGTATGGAACCATAGTTGGGTTCTCTGAATCCAAAATGCTGCAATTTTGATGGTTAATAAAGCTATCAAGGTGCAAATGTGTTTCCTCGTATAGTAATGCGTTTGAAGATAAATGCGAATTTAACTAGCACAGACAAAAACCACATTCTTCAACATTGATAATGTTACAGTTACATTCAAGTTACACCAATACCCCGCTTTGTGTCGTTGCGTTGTTTTGAGTTCAAGTCTTTGATGATTGAAAGAGAGTCCTTGTTTTCTATTTGGATTGAAAATAAAATCAAAAAGCTACGGTAATGGAAATTTGTTTTACGCTGGAAAAAATGCTGTTCAGCAAACATTGGACTAATTTTTTGTAAGAGAAAGTCGACGACTTAGTATTTTCGTATCCCTGAAACCTGTCTTCGATCTTTACATGGTTTTGGTACAGAAAATCTAAATTCACTTTGCGTCGTGTGTTTTGTTGACTGCATTATTATCAATGTTAAGAAATGTGGTTTTTGTCTGTGCTAGTTAAATTCGAATTTATCGTTACACAAATCGTATAGTATAATTTATAAAACGAACACTTTTCTCTTTGATACTAGGTTTCAGTTCAACTGTAAGCAATGATTTATATATATGTAAATGTAGATTATTTGTGTTAAATTTCCACTTGATAGTTTTTATAAAAGATTTATCCATATGTAAGTTATTTGCGGAATTGCACTTTATATGGACGCTATGGTCAAATATGAACTGATGCAAACAAAATATCGTTTTATGAGTTTTCTTTGCATGAAACTTATTTTTTCTAAATTTTATATATATGTATATATGTACCAAATCGTCATATTCCGGCAAGACATTTATATAGGAATATGATAAATAGTGAACCGATTCTTACTTCGGGCAAAATTTTACGATTTAATCTGCATTACATTTGAAGGAAATACCAAAAATATCTGAAAAAATAGCAATATTGTCTGAACTTTGGTGTATAACTCGGATTCTACTGGACCGATGATGTCCATTTTCAATAGCAAACATTCCGGTAAAACAAATAATGTTTCGTTATAATTTCATTATTCTAAGTATTTTTTTCGAAGCTCTATGGTGCCTTCAACAAACGTAGAGTCGGACGGACTTGGCTAGATCGTTTTAAAATCTTTTGAGGACCCAGAATTTATATACTTTTTATTTACACGGTCAATATTTCGATGTTTTACAAACGGAATGACAAACTTAATATACTCCCAACTGTTTGGTTTTGGTTTATACCCATGAGTCCAATTTTTAACATGGTCCTTCCGAATTCCAAGAAAGCACCGCCGGCCACAATTTATCCGGGTTTCAATCTCTGTCCTTGATCCTCCTCTGTTGTTAAAATAACAAATGCTTTCAACGTCTATGAGTATGCTTCCACTGTATTTTTCTGTCTTCTTTAGATTACTCCAATCGCTGAGTTTTTGAGCATTGAGTAGTCATTTACATTCATCACCGGAGAGGAGACATCCTGCCTCCCGCTAGATCTAACCTCTCTTCTTTATTTTAAGGTTTGTTCTACAAGGAGGAAAACATACTGATTTCTTATCAATGTACTTAATGTCTCAGGATTGCTTTAAATATGCTGTATTGTGTCAGTTGGCTTTTCGAGGATCAACATTCAACAAACTGCTCAACAATTGATTTGCTACTCACAGTATTTATCTGGATGAGAGTCAGCTTGCTCTCAACAAAGTTATGATTTCTAGGCGAATCTAAGATGATGTGGGTACTACCATATTCACCATGCTTAAAAGTGTAATCTCCATTCAGTTAGTACACCCCGACAAGTTAAACTTCTCTTGTATTGTAAACATGATATTCTACTTTCATTCAATTCCCCAAACTTTTTCAATAAAAGTCCATGTTTTCAGCATCTTGGCTCCATTTTATATCTGGTTAAAGATACATTTATTATAAAGCATTATATTTTCTACAAAACTCGAAGATTTCAGCTTTTGAGGTTACAAATTCTGCAGTGTCCTTTTAGAATGACAGTATGCAACTGTTGACTGTACTTCTAGCATATTTTACTATTCTCAACAGGGTTTGTTTATGAAACTAAATATTATTTTTAGCTTTTAACTTCGTTGAATTTTGTAAAGGTTTGGTAAAAATATAAAATAAGGAGTTCGGAATCAATATGAGTTTCAGACTGATAGGGATCAAATACAGCTAATTCTGCTAATACTGGGTTATCTTCATGAGTAAATTTTCAACGAACTTCTGGGCAGACATTGGCGTATTTTTCATTCTTTGTACTCATTTTGTAGCCCTTTCGGAGTCCATTTTTAGAATATTGGCGGGAAATTTCAGGGATATGATTTTTTTTTGGATTGCTTTGGAATTTCCATAGGGCTTAAGCTGGCGAATGTCAAGCATGTATATTACACTCCCTCGGATAATGTTACAGAAGCTCCAATTGCTTGATAAAAACTAGCCTATAGTGTTTGTGCCACTATTTACTAATCATTATGTTGTTTAATACGTCCTATAAATGTAGACACAAAACAGTTTAGTTTTCAAAAGTTGGCTTTTCGATTGCCGTGTTTTAGAATTTTGTAGGAAGAAATATCTCAGTAAAGCTAGATTTACACGATTTAAATTTTCTTCAAAATTGCTGATATGTGGTTTCAACAAAGGCGGGGCCATGGGTCACACAGCCTCCGAAACAACCAATTTATTGCAAATTAAATTTACCAATCGGATAATTTCTCGAAATTCAGCTGTTAATTGTCTGCCCCGATCATTGGGGAATTCTGGGGGGCCCTGTTAAAGTTAGAGGCTATACAGAGTACATCGAATCGACCACAGCCTTAAAACTCAAAATCCGTGACTTGATTAACAAAATAGATTTGCGATTTTGTCAACATTTTATTGAAAATAATGACAAAAGAAATGGCATATGTATGTGTGGTCAGGGTGGACAGCTGTATAATAATTTTTCATTTATGATTCAGTCAAACCTTACTCACTACATTACAAACAAACTTTTTATAATTTTCTTTTAATTGCATGTTTTTGTTTTATTTAGGAAAGCAAAGCTGTCGCTTAAAAACCGTTTAATAACGGTCTCTACCTGAAGTAAGCTTATTATACTAAAGTTTTAAATTATAAACACGTTTAACAAAAATCTATAAGAACACTAATTTCAGTTAATGTTGAGCTACTATTACTATTTCTCCTCACTAGTTCCAAGAAATGCCGGGTACATTTACAGCATTGATCAACAAATATTTTGCGGTATGTATTGGTTACAAATTTATATACATCCCAGCATACCATTCTAGGAGCGCTCCGAAAAAGGAGTCAGAAAAGAGTCCAACAAATGAGCATTTTCGGAGCGAAAGAAAAATTTGCTTGTTACTGTCCTGAGTCGGCACGCAGTATGATTCAGAAATTAATTCAGAAATTAATTAATTAATCCACTTAATTATGTGTGTACCAAAGCGTTGTTTTCCTGTTTTTTGTGCTTTGAACCACACAAGAATGATGAAAACAAGATTACACAGAGCCCAAAAAAAATCATAAAAGACTCTTTTCTGACATTATCTAAGAGCTCTTTCTGACGGACCATTTTCGAATGTAATAACCCTCCTTTCTGAAGGTTTTCAGAGCAATTATGATTGTTTTTTGGGCTCATAAAGAGCGTTAACGCTCCGAAAAAGGTGTCAGAAAAGACCCTTTTCGGAATCATATGGCTTGCTGGGATGGCTTCACAATAGATGTATGTAGTTATATTGATTATATATCCCATATATCCTCTGAAATACAATAACAATTGAGTTGTTTTTACTTTTTGGTAGAAGGTTTCATACAATTCATTATGTTCTTTATATTTTCATATCCATACAAAAAAAAAATCTCTTGTTTTATTTTGAAAAGTTTTCTTTTATGCTGCTGCCGATGTTTTATTTGGAAGCTTGTCAAACGCATAATAAATCAGATGAAAAGCTCTCATCAATTTCAAATTTATTAAAAATTAATATATTACCAACACATTGCTACAGATTTAAATGGGTATATGAAAAGGATTTGTGTACATGTAGCAGTTTATGTGTATGTATTCTATATGCGTGTAAGTGTGCTGTATTTTGTTAAAGTTTTTTTCTGCCTATCTTTAGTGTGGCAGTTATATCATGCCTATAATCATTACAGGGAATGAAGCATAAATATCATTTGATGAACGGACAGTGTGGCGCAATTATAAGGGAAACATTTAAATATGTTTAAAATTTGAGCAATTAAATTAAAGAACTTTGCATGTACAGCTGTAAATAGTTCATGTTACTAACTATTTTATGTTAAACTTTTTCTCCTCACTGTATGCATATCGTACCCTAAATACAAAAGGGTCACAACTCAAAATACTAAAATTTTCAGGAGAGACAAAAAAAGTTCGTCGTGCTTAATATAAAAATGGACATAAGTGTACTTTTCCAGTTAAAGAAGATAGTGATGTGAAAGAAATTTTTGCAGTAGTTAGAGAGAGAGAGATTCAGTTTTGGAAAATTTTGAGTTGTGCCTCTTTTGTATTTAGGGTGCGATATGTATATAAATTCTTTCGATATAAAAATATTCTACATAAATTCAATTTTACTACATATTTTTTTTTTGATCAATTTTATTGCTCTGACTTTAAGTATGTATCAGTCTAAAGATGTCTGTTGTAGCTATTTGTTGCTATCTGTATCTGTGCACATAAATATCTGATTGTCCGACCGACGCGTCGGTCCCTTCCATCAACTGACGCTCAATTCAGATGAATAGTAAACTATGGCTTTGTTTGTCATACACCGCTATGTACGAGTACATATACTATATATTTTCATATTCCAACATACGATTGAAAATATTTTCTTATGTGCTTGATTTCATAAAATAAAGAATGAAAAATATATCGAATTAATATTGTTTATTGTGTGCATTGCAACCAGGTGTAGTTTAAAGTTCAGACTTATTCTTTAAACATTTTCATGTATAATTTTTAATTGTATTTTTTGAATAATATTTTGCAAGGAAACTGTATTCAATATTGCTCAGCGTGGGCATATAGATACATATTTATAAACAAATTAACAATAAATACAGAAATAAATAAAAAAAGAGTTTAAAAGAATTTGTATGAAAATCATAGAAATTATAAATGAATCGCTTGGATATCCACCAAAACCTTGACTATAGATGTCGATTCTGTTCATCAAAAAATCGCTTTCGTTAAAAGCGCATAGATTTTGAGATTGAAGACTCTAATCGTTTCAATTTGCTCTATATAGACTCTAAAGCTATGTATAGACGGTTGTCAGATCATACAATGTTGTCAGATCTAGCAATGTACTGACATTGAAAACTTATTAGCAAAAGGTAAATTGTCAATGCTTTTTCTTACAACGTTGGAAGACAAAAATTTTAAGTTCACATGGCTGTTAGTCTGTACAAAGCTTAAGAAGTGCAACAAAAACTAATCCAACCGTGTTAAATCGGTGGCGGTGTAAAACCTTTCTATTGAAACCTATCTTGTTGTTTATGGGTCAATTAAAAAAAACGCAAGTTTTGTGTCCCCGCACTTTACACTACTATTTGAGGTAAAAAAAAACGTAATTCTCAAATTTGTATGTTTGTTTGTTTGCTTATTTAGAATATTTCTCCCTCTGACTGCTTCCATACAAAAGCATGTGTCCCCCGTTAGAATTTTTAGTGAACAAAATAAAATAAAATCAAAAAAAGTAAATATGCAACATTTAATAACAGTTTTCGAATTATTGCGTTTCTTTCTTGTGTTTTGATTTGTTATAGCGCTCAAAATTTCATTATTGTGAATTTGGTGTTACGATTTGCATTGAGCGTCACTTTTTTATAAATCAAAGTACAAACTTTAATTATTACAAAAGTAAAAAAAATCTATTAAAAAAAGTGTACATTTGCGTAGTTTTTGTGAACACCATGGTAAGGGCGCTATAAAATTTCATGAGCGTCACGATAATTTTTTTAAAAGTGAATATATTAAATGTAAAAAAATTGAAGTTGACAATCATTGTTTACATGGTTTCAACTCATTTTTTATAATTTGAGAAATAAATTGCCTACGAAAAAAAAAACAAAATAGGCAAACATTTCATGAGCATCACTTTTGAAATATATAGCTTCATAGCTTAAAATGCTAATTTTGATTTTATTTTTTAATTTTCAAGATTAAAGCAACAAAATTAACAGCGGCTGAAAGAGCACGAAGATAGCGAGAGAAAATAAAGCTCGATAAAGCGCGTAATGACGAATATAAAATAAAGAAGAAAGAAAGGTGTAATCGTGGTATATTTGAGTTTAATTTTTATTGTTACTGACTGATTCTGTTTTTGCCACAAACTTAATTCGAAAGTGGTAAAAATAAATGAGAATGAAAAAAAAACTAAAGCCGCTTGTCATTTCATGAAGTTTATACAGATTCAGAATAAGAATTCGAATGAAAATTTATAAATTAAATTAAGTTAAGTTATTGGTTTGTGTCAAATATTTACATATGTGTATAAGTTTCTTCAAGAATAACTTCCTTTTTTCGATTTTTGTTAAAGACATCAAAGAATATGTACATGTTTAGTTTTGTATGAAAATTTGTGTTTTTCGAAGAATTTTTGGTTTTTTTTTATTTACTTTTTGTAAAAGAATAAACTTTTTTTCGTTAAACCTTAGATGTGACATTATTTATTCTTTACGTGCAACAAAATCTCTTGATCGTCATAAAAAATCTTGAGCGTGTGACGCTTTTTATCTATTTTTTCCCCTTAAAACGCTTATAATTACAGTTTTCTTAAATACATTGTTACAAGCCTATTACTTTGTTCAAGTCTCTAAGTTCAAGTCTTTTTTTAACAAAAATGTGCATATTTTCATCTTCAAAAAAAAAAAAAAAAATGAAAAATTAAGGTGAATCGAGATTTTGTGTTTTTAATCGGAAGGGTGATTTTTGCAAAAGTCAATCTTGAGAAACAAAAGAACATCATAGTAAGCTTGAATTTCAAATATTTTTGCATTTTTAGCGAGTTTTATACGTATTTGGTGTGTGACGCTCAAGATAGAAATCATAGAAAACCTAAAAAAATCCAAAAATATTGATTTTTTTTTAAAGCCTAAAAGTACCAACGGATTCTTTATCAATTTCTACATAAATTGGCCACTCTTACAGGCGAATTGAAAAAACTTTAAAAATAAGCAAAAAAAAAAACTCGTTGTGTACATTTTTTTTTTTAAATTGACCATTATATCTCTCTGGATAGCGTGATCCAATTAACGTATTTCCAGCCTAATTAATAGTGGTCTCGATTACACATTTTCTTGAAAGATTTGATAGCAAACTGCAATGCTCTCCATTATTTATTATTTTATATCTTTAAAGCTTTCAATTAGATCTGAAAATACTGAATTATATTTCAAATAACATTACCAGGCTGTTATCTCAGAACGTGTCTAGAATACAAAGATTGTGAGCATGTGCCAAACATGATTTCCAATTGTGATCAAACGATTTTAACTTTGCAATAATCATGTATTTTATTGCAAAGTTTTGCTGTCATGTTATTTTGCTGTCATTTCAGTAACAGTATTTAAATGATAAAGAGAATTTCCATCTAACTTTATTTACATTGTATTCTCTATAGATTTTAATAAATCTAAGGGAATGTTAAGGACAACGATATACTATTGGCATTAGGCTAGACTAACTTGCATTCAGACACGCGATTAAACAATTTACTTTGAACACCCACAGGAGTCGATCTTAGAAAATGTAGGATCCAACTTCGAAAATTAAACTCAAATAGTCCTTGGCTACGCCCTTGCAAAACCATTTAGAAATGGTAGATTTATTTCCAAACATAATTTTGATTTTGCCACACTGTACCATAAAACAGAGATATGACTCGATGATTTTGGAATAACAATGGCTATTTCGCACTTATTGGGATTTGTCGCCTGTTTCCATGTGACGTCCTCTATATGTTGAGTAGAAGTTGAACTCTTTTAAGACCCATATATTTGCTTAGTCCTAGGGCAAAGTATTCATGGCATGGCAACCTTTTTGCTAGTATTTAGTGTTAATAATAAATTTTGAAAAGAACTTTTTGCTTTATCTGGTATTGGTCTAGTTTATTGCATAGATGGAAAAATGTCCGCTGCGTATTACATATGAGGTCGGATCGGAAACTTCTTAGCCTAGCACAGAAGCAAAATAGTTAGTTTTTCAAAAACATTTTTATTTTCCAATATAATCTTCTGAAACTTCAATACACTTAGTCCAACGCTTATCTTTCAATTATATCTCTTAATTAAAATAGTTTTCCTCAAGGCCTTCAAAATAGTGGTTTATAGCTGTAATTGCATTCTCAGTTGCTAGAAATTTTTTTTAGATTTGGGATCAGGTAAAAGTCACTGGGAGCTAAATCAGGAGAATAAGATGGGTGGTCAAGCAACTCGTACTTTAATTCGTTGATTTTAGCCATTCTTTAAACACTCTTGTGGGCTGGTGAAAAATTGTTTTTTGTGTTATAAGCCGGAACGCTTTTCTCAAATTTTTACATTTAATTGATCCAAAATGTTGTAATGGTACTCTTTTATTGTTTTAAACTTTTGCAGACAGTCAATCAAGGAAATACCTTTGAAGTCCCAAAAAAACCGCTGACATAACCTTACCAGCCGATTGAATTGCTTTTGCCCTCTTTGAGGCACTTCCTTTAGCCTCAGTCCATTGCTTGAATTGTACTTTTGTCTCTGGAGTATAGTGTTGAGTCCACTACTATCCAAACAAGCTTAAGAAATTTTCATTCTTATGTGTTTTTGGTCGACTGTTAACAAATGCGGCACCCATCTTGCAGAAAGCTTTTTCATTTGTAGTTCTTCATGCTAAATTAAATGGACTCGATCATTTGGAAGCCCATGATATTAGCTATTGCACGCACTTTTATTCGTCGATCATTTAATATCATATCATGCACTTTGGCTACTATTTCTGTTGTTGTTGCTGTTTTTGGACGTCCACTACGCGGTTCATCTCAATGCTTCAGCAACCTCAGCAACCCAATATTTTACTGTTGCATATGAAGGAGCACTTTCACCTAACACATTCACCATATCATTATGAATTTCTTGTGCCGATAAACTTTTTTTATTTAAATATTTTTAGCACATGTTTCTATATGAAGGAGTTGCAAGATCGAAAAGAAATTTAACATGTGTTCATAGCACAGATGAAAGTTTCCAAAACACTTAACTTTACCACGCTTTCTGTTCTAGACTAAGAAGAATATTGCAAAATCAAATGCTGTCCTATGACAGACAAGAAATTCCATTCCTATGGGATTTCAAGCAGAACAACGATCCTTAACACACATACACAGTGGTTAAGTCTGAGTTGAAGTAAAACAAGAAATCCATGTTATGAAATGGTGCGGGGAACTTGAACCCAATTAAGTTTATGGAGTCCTAAAAAAGAAAATAGTGTGATATAAACCTAAAAACAAACGATCATGAAGGAAAGCAATTCCATATCTCCCAATTTCAGAACTTGTGGTGTCTATATTTATTACGTGAGACATACATATGTAGATAGGTTTGTAGGAAGTTATAATAAATTGTGAAAAATATATTATTTTTAATAATTTGTTCCAGCATCTCCTGAATAAAATCAAATTTTTTGTTCTAATAAAAACTAACTAAATAACGTAATATTACTATAATAGTAAATTAAAACTATTGTTAAAATCAAACATTAACAACTATATTTTTGGAAAAAGAAACATTTATGAGCATTATTTACCTAAATTTAAAATTCTTTGTAATAAATCTAGTGACAAACGAACTCTAGCATATTAAAATTCTAACATGATACAAAATAATAAATGAAAATGGAACACATATTTCAAGGAAGCACAAAACCCAGGTTAAATAACTGAAACAACAGAAGCAGCAGCAATAACAAAACCAACCAGAGAAAAAATACAGAAAATAATAAAGAATACATTTACATTTTGACATGTGAGAATTCAATTAAAATTGAAAATTCAAATTATATCAATTAAACCGTTTAAAATATTTAAAAGCATTTTCATGCCATTTTGGGGGGTTGCAGGCAAAGAACTGAATACAAGCACATAATCCTACACACTCCGAGAGTTAGAGTGTGACATACACAAACTTTTGCTATAGAACACATACATACACACATACATACACATGTATACAATGTTATTGCTTTAGTAGTAGTAGAAGAAGTATTGCTGTGTTAGTTTATCTCTATTTAATATTATCTACATAACTGGGTATATAACCTGTTAATCGAGCTAATTGGTTGAATAACAACAGGATAGTGGTTTAAAACAATAATGACAAAAACATAAACAACAACAATAACAATGACAAGAAAAACAATAAACGTTATACCACTAGGTTTATTTGTTTCCCATTCATTGTTGTCAACACTAACAACCCTGCAGTTTGAAAGGCAGCACTTGCCAACTTAGCTTTAGCTACATAACGATACTCCTCAATTAATTTTAGTTTTAAACACTTCTTTGCACTTGTGACTGTAATTTTTTTTTAATACTGCCCAAAGATGTTTAATAGGGTAAATGTCAAGCGATTATGACGGCCAATGCTTTGTTTTGCTCAGACCAAGACTTAACTAGTTTAAATCTGTGCTTGCGATCAATGTCCTGCGGGAGTTTTCATAACAGCGGCATTTCTTCTCTAATAGAGGCTAGCATTTGTTTTATAATATTTCTATTTAATACAGAGTGTACAAGTCAAATTCTTTATTTTGTGTCTTTATTTTCCATCACAAAAAAACAATTTATTCTCGTCATAGGGCGCTGTAGCTTCATTGGTTAGCGCATTCGATCATTAAGCATGAGTTGGTATTTGTAACCAGGGTTCGATTCTCAGCCGCTGCCACTCAAACAACATCAGTTTCTGATGCATTGATGATGCACCGAAAACAAACATTACGCGCAATTGCAGAGTTGTAATTTAAAAAAAGTTTTCTTCTTTCACCACCTTTACTTATTCAACTACCCCTTTCCGAAGAAAGTAACGCAATTATATACATATATGCATATTAATTGCCTGAGTGTTCCTTCTTTCTTTGTCTCTTTTTTAAATTAAACTTTGAATATTGATATAAAATAATAACTGAAGAATCAGTTAGAAGTCAACCCTAGATTTGTCCTAATTTAACTCACTGTCATTTTTCAAACGGTATCGAAGAAATCATGTCGAAGTTATATAAAAATATACGAACTGTCACAATTGTCGCCAGCTTCGGTCAATTGGACAATATTGGGCTTTTGTTTAAAGATAGTTAAAGCGGAGTGGTACTGTGGTTCTTGCCAATAACGAAATATTAGCGATTCGGAATAAATATGCCGAGCAGGTTGATCAAAATACTGTGCAAAAGTTAATACTACACGAATATTTATTGTTTAAAGAGCAAATTAACTTTAGTTTCTTCTTTAAGTTTTTTTAAATATTAATAAATGCCCAACAATTTGTGGTTCAAAAGCATTTGTTAGCACTTTTGGTTTCACATATGTTAAAATGTGTGTGTAACCGGATTTTTTGTGGACAATGCGTTATAATAAGTGGTTGACATAACAGTTAATATCAGTAGCATCTGAAATTTATACTTTGGTAATAGATACAAATATATAAAAGATCAAGCAGTCTTTTTTGTCAATTGCACCAGAAAATTACAGGTATTAACCGGAGGGTGTCAAATGAAGGAATTTTTGCCAGTTAAAACCCTCGCAAGCCATGTTTTATATATAAGGGGTGATTCAAGTAGAGATACTTTTTTCAATAGCCTTTTTTTGACAGATCACTTCGCTCAACTCATTTCAATAAGTATGTAAACAAACAAAATTGCCGCATTGGGATGAAAAGCAATCTGAAGAGATTTAAGAACTGCCACTTCATCCAGAAAAAACATCCGTTTGGTGTGGTTTGTGAGCCTGTAGAATCATCGGTCCATATTTCTTTACAAATGATGCCGGTGCGAACGTAACCGTCAATGGCGACCGTTATAGTGCCATGATAACCGACTATTTGCTACCTGAAATTGAAGCTCGTAATCTCGGCGACATTTGGTTTCAGCAAGACGTCGCCAATTATCACACATCTTACCAATCAATGGATTTATTAAGAGAACACTTCGGTGACTTTTAGACTTTTTCCTGTGGACATATGTAAAGTATACAGTTTATGCGGACAAACCCGCTTCGATTCAGGCCTTGTAGGAAGACATCACGCGTATCATTCGCCAGTTACCAGTCGAAATGCTCGAACGAGTCCTCGAAAATTGGACTCAACGGATAGACCAGACGACCACGGCCAATCTTCAAAAAATAAATGCCAAGGAATGTTCTTTCAAATGATAATAAGCATTCCCCATTAAATTTGAATTTTCTGTGTTTTTTTTTCTATAACCTCGAAAAAGTTAACGCTTTATATACCTAAGACATTTTTCAATGGTCAATTAGTTCCAAGAGCTGCAGGTAAACACGCTGTAACAACAACAGATACCGACAACAACGATTGTCACAATAAATGAAAATGAACTAAAGGAAAATGGCAACACAAATGCACAATGAAAGAAAGACAAAAATGAAAATTAACTGAAAAAGAAATAAACCAAAACAAAACACCAGCAACCAGAAGCTGAAAAACTAAAAAAACCAGTTAAAAACAAAGCCAAACCAATCCAACGATTTCTGTGGAAGTGTTAGTTCGTCTAAAAATTCGTTATAATACAGATATTTAAAACTCTTTTTTTATGTTTTGCAAAATATATCTGTTAGCTACATACATATGAGCATATGGGGTATAAATTGTATTTCAATCTTACACCCAGGGGAAATATGTCCTGGTGTAATTCCATCACATTGGATAGAGATGGATGGAGTTTCATTAATTTACACCCAATGAGACTTGAAACTGGCTAGAGTCTCTATATAGTGCTACGGGATCAGTTAAAAGACCGGGGACTTGTCCCCAACTGACTATTGGGGTGCAGGTCCCCTAACTGATAATTGGTTGAGGTCCCTCGAGATTCACGTCGTGGCTGTGGTTGATACCCAAATCGAGGAGAATGGCAGTTGGTCAAAAGACTGCTGTTTGTTGGACTAGCAAATTTTGGTCCACCAAATTGTCATAGGTGCTGTTGCTGAACAACAACAGGTAGTGGTCTTGATCAATGCAGTGTTGCGATTGCTGCTTTTCTGGTAATAGTCTTGGGTCATGCCAACTGATGGCACGGATTAGATAACCCCAGCTTTTAAGCAAGGTGCTCTTTACATTGAGCGTTGCAGTCATGCATAGAGATATTATTAATTGTAAATATGCTCTTTTGTGGCTTTCGTGGCAATTGTTGTGTTGACTATCCACCTTTGGACGAGGTTAGATATGCGGCTGATGGTAACCGCAGTAAATTCTGATCTTTATCCTTGGTAGTGGTGTTGGTCAATGCAGTGTTGCGATTGCTGCTTTTACATTGAGCGTTGCAGAGAAATTATTAATTGTAAATATGCTCTTTGCAAGACACACATTTTATGTTCTTTCTGGACATACAATGCGTTGGTGAGCCCAATTCACCCTGTGTTTAAGTGCGTCATGTTAATCTTAAACACATCTGTATTTCAATCTCATTAATATTTTCAGGCATACCTGAATTAAACTGACATCCCTCCTAGATTTAGATGCTAAACTGATTGTCAAAATATTATGATCAACTTATCTAATGATGTCAGTTTTTAGCGAAATGAATTTTTTAATTTAATTCAATTGCTTGCTAGAAATATCAGAGTCTCTATTAAGGACGGTATTATCAATTTTTATTTTATTAATTTAATTGTTATATCTAGTTGTATCTGATAAGCGAGGATTGGAGGATATTCCCTTACGATAGCCAGTCTGTTAAATCCTTCGGTTTACTTTTTTCTAGATATTTATCTAGATAATTGTTTATCTGGAAGCAGTAAGATTAACACAAGCATTCATTTGAAACTGATCAGTGAATCTATGCCGTCTTAGAAGCATCCGTTTTGTTGATATTTAACGTTTCGATACTTGCACACCATTACACTTACTAATATCTTAACCGGGAACAATGTCTACGACAATATTGATTTATTACATGGCGTAAGTTTTAAGATCGGTTTTTGTCTTTAGTTATTTGAATTTTACATATCTGCCATTTATTCCGACTTAGTTATTAAACATTACAGAGCAAACATCAAAGACTTTCTTGTTTGAAAATTTTTTAATCTTCTGTCAACAAAGCGTCATATGCGAGAAGACGATTTTGCATGTCTGCTATAAAAGGAAATCATTTTTTTACCGAATTATTTCTTGCGGTAAAAAATTGATTCATTACGATAACTCGAAGTGTAGAGATCGTATGAGAAGCCCAGCCAATCAGCCGAATCGACATCAAAGCAAAATATCCATAAAGCTAACGTAATGTTCTGTATTTGGTGGAACCAAAAGACTGCTATTTATTATGAGCCATCACAGGAAACCTGTACCAAATGAAACATGAATGCGTATTATTCCATACTGACAATGCTTGGACGCATATAGCATACCTGTTAAAAACTATTTAGAAAGAAGTGGTTGGAAAATTATACCTCACCCTCTTTACAGTCCAGACCTTGGCACGTTCGACTTTTGTTGGTTTCGATTGATGCAGAACGCCCTCTCTCTTGGCTTCGCTTAACTTCAAAACAGGGTATTAGAAACTGGTTTGATTTGTTCTTGGCCTCAAAAGATGACTGGGGCTTTTGGCGCGGAAACCATATACATATCTTAAAAAGTTTTAACTTTCAAACACTTTCTTTTCTGATCAAACACAAAATCTTAAAAACTTAAATTAATGTGTCTCGTAATTTTAAGAATAAAATGTTTCAAATTCTCAACTTTTCATTTTAGTGTATTAAGTTTAATGCATTATTGTGTACTTGTCTGCCAATTTAAGCATGAATTAAATCCTTTAAACACTTAAAAAATAAACGCCGACGACACACTTAAACACAGACAGATAATAAAATATGTCTTGAACTACATATATACGACAGCTTTGTACTATAATCCTAAAGACTGCAGTACAGCAAAAAAAAACTATAATAACAAGGACAACATGATAATAAATGTAGATGTATGCAAGATACACAAACACACGCATATATTTATGTATAGCAACAAAAGCAGGACAACAAAAATTTAAATACTTGCAACAAAAAATATAACTAAAGTAGACAAACCTTAAACACACAGAAGAGTGCTAATAGTAGCAGTGAAAAACTATTATTATTGGTACCAATATTGGTACCATTTCAGACTAGAGAGTACACTGGTAACTCCAAAAAAATTTGTATAGAAAACTGTTCTATAGGAAAGTGCTGCAAAAAATTCTACTGCTTCGATGCAAAAATGATTTCCTTTTGTGGTATTTCGGAGATGCAAAATCGTATCTCAAGTTGCGTTTCAAATAATACCCAATTTCCCTGCGTTTGTATTAAACCTGCTGCTCAGAAACGTTTTGAAATTGCTGCTTGATCAGCTTCCAAGGATTTTGCAAGCTCTTGATGAGTTTGACAACATTCCATGAAGAAGTAATGTCTCCAATTCTTGGCCTTCAAACTCATATGACTGGACTGTGCGATCTTTATCTTCCGTGTCAAAATCACTACTTGCGAAACGCACTAGACATATTTCGTACATTGAAATCGATAACCATAAGCTTCGGTAAGAAATCGATATACTGCTGCTGCAGGTGTGAGATAGAAATATATTTAAAAGTGGAAAGTTTAAGCTACAGCTTAAATTGAAAGTTTAAATTTACTGCACAAATAAATTTTGGCATCATTCAAATAACAAAATATTGTACCAATATCGTGTTTCCTTGGTTTACCAAGCCTTTTAGTAGTAGACTTAAATGTTAAATATGACTACTTACTCGTATACATAGAGAAGAACTCAATTATTTGCCTCCATTTCATTTCCATTTACATATTCGCAAAAATATTCTTACATAATAATGCACGGATATTTTCCATTTTATTTTGTGCTCTTCTTCCCTTTCCCGTCATCCGTATAACGAGGTTAATCAATTCAATTTTCTTATAAATTGAAAAGGGGCGAAGTGAAAAACCGTGAGAATGAAATAAGGACAAGGAAGGAGTTGGAATATAAACCCAGATACAATTGAATTTTCTTGTTGTTTTATTTAGACTTTTGTTTACACGTTTATACAGAAAACACTAACAACAACAACTGAAGCAACAAAATGGAAAATAGAAAAAAAACAATTTCATTAAGGGATTTTTCGCGTTTTGCTCTGAATGTCTGTTTGTCTGTCTACTAAATGTCTTCGTGAGTGAAGAAGACAGTTACAATTTAATAGTCTCTCCATTGCTAACGAGCGAGAGACTTTAATCAACTTGTTACCATTTTGCAGTACTCATGCACACAGAATGTCCGTTATTAGTTCACCTCCTTCACTCATGCAATATTCGTCGAGAATATCGAATTTGTAATTGTATGTAACTGCCATCTATCAGTCAATCAATTTTCAAATACATTTTTCCATTTATCCCTACATACGCACATAAATACAACGTTGTTGTGCTTTGTAAAAGTTTTTTCAGGAATCTTAAATATTTATTGATTTTATTTTGCTATAATAAGGAAATAAATATTTGTTTTCTTTTTAAATTTTACTTGAGAAATACAAGGAATTACAAAATGGTAGACTTGTTATTTTAAGGTTTCCTTTTAGCTTTTGTGAGAAAACTTTAAATCTATAAACAAAATTACAGCAAAATAAAATGGTTTCAACAATTTTATATTGCTAACTCTTAACAGAGATACAGTCTAAAGGATATTTACCAATGAGTCTTCACCGAATTAAAGTTCTCAAAGCAGAAAAACCAAAATGAATCCATAAATTAAATAAAAACCAAATAAAAATATATTAAATTTCTCTGAAGGCATTACTGGGATGAAAATGGGTTTGTTGGCAAAGACCTTTGACCTAAATTTTCTTTGATCACATGATTGAATATACTATGGAGTAATTGAATTATTTCGATGGAATACATGGTATCAGTATTATCCAATTTAGGTAGAAAAAACTCTGGAACATTGTAGATGTATTGGTTTTTCCATCTCTGTGATTTATCCACGACGCCGAAATAATGTTCATGGACTTATACCAATGCTCTCCTGCGGCTTAGACATTTGAATTATTTGTTTTTCTACTATCTACGTACATCACGAAATGCTGCAATATACCTGAATTTTTCAATTGCTCTTCGCAGTTGCTGGAATTAAATCAACATTCAGTATTTGGATTTAAAACAACTTTTATAATCTATCTCAGAAAGAATTATATTCAAAGACAACTTTGTTCTACTATATGACAAATTTTAGTTTAACGTCTATCTAAATAGTCTCGGAAACGTAGACTTTTCATGAATATCTGCAAAACAGAAGGCACTTATAATGTTTGATTGTGGTTATTTAAAGATCATAATGCTTCATATTAATCGTATTGCATATCAATCGTGTTTGTTTGAAGATCCGAATGCTTCAATTATATCGTGGTTGTTTTAAGATCCTAATGCTTCGTATTAATCGTATTTCGTATCAATCGAGTTTGTTTACAGATCCGAATGCTTCATTTAAGTCGTAGTTGTTAAAAGATCGTAATTCTTCATATTAATCGTGATTGTTTGGTTTTAATGCTTCATATTAATCGTTGTACATATCAATCGTGGTTGTTGAAAGATTCTAACTCTTCATCTTAATTGTAATTGCTTAAATCTCCCAATACTTCATCTTCGTGGTTGTTTGAAGATCCGAATGCTTCATTTTAATCGTGATAGATTAAAGATCTTAATGCTTAATTAAACGTGGTTCATATCAACCGTGGTTTTCAATATCAATCCTGGTTGTTTATAAATCCAAATGTTTTAATCGTGATTGGTTAAAGATCTTAACGCTTCATATCAATCGTGGTTGATGAAAGATTCTAACTCTTCATCTTAATTGTAATTGCTTAAATCTCCCAATACTTCATCTTCGTGGTTGTTTGAAGATCCGAATGCTTCATTTTAATCGTGATAGATTAAAGATCTTAATGCTTAATTAAACGTGGTTCATATCAACCGTGGTTTTTCATATCAATCCTGGTTGTTTATAAATCCAAATGTTTTAATCGTGGTTGGTTAAAGATCTTAACGCTTCATATCAATCGTGGTTGTTGAAAGATCTAATTCTTCATCTTATTTGTGATTGTTTAAAGATCGCAATGCTTCATCTTCGTGGTTTTTCGAAGATCCGAATGCTGCACTTTAATCGTGTTTGGTTGAAGATCATATTAATCGTAGTTCACATCAATCGTGGTTGTTTATAGATCCAAATGCTTCATTTTAATCGTGATTGGTTAAAAATCATATTAATCGTAGTTCACATCATTGGTTGTTCATATCAATCGTGGTTGTTCATATCAATCGTGGTTGTTCATAGCAATCGTGGTTGTTTAAATATCCAAATCTTTTAATCGTGATTGGTTAAAGATCTTAATGCTTCATATCAATCGTGGTTGTTTAAAGATCCCAATACTTCATCTTCGTGGTTGTTTGAAGATCCGAATGCTTCATTTTAATAGTGATTGATTAAAGATCCCAATGCTTCATTTTCGTGGTAGGTGGTTGTTTCTTAGAGTTCCTAATCCATCATATTATTCGCGGTTATTTGAAGATCCGAATGATTCATTCTAATCGTGTTTATGAGTTTTAAGAAAAACTTGTGATGGTTCTAAGATTTGAATGGAATTTAGCTAAACAACAAGAATATGAGAAAAAAGTTATGCATTATGCAATTTTCAATACTGTTATGATATTTTGGTGGGAAGTACCATCAGTTTATAAGCAAAATTTAACACTTATGTGATCTGATCGCAGCAAATGACAAAATATAAAGACCTTTTTACGAAACATAATGATTTTTAGAAAAAGCTTGAGTGGGAATGAAATTAGTTAAAAAGTGAGCAAATTAAGATAACGAGCTAGAAATTATGAATAGAATAGCGTGATAATACTTTCTTTGGACGTGTGCAATGTTTAAAAGCGAATTCTAGATCAATATGATTCAACGATACCAAGAAGTAAATTAAGTGGCACTAAGAATCAAACTCATTGCCAGTAGGAGGTAAACATAAATGTTTAGTTACTTGTAAAGAACAGGAATGTAAATGAAGTTATGAAAAATTATCAAATAAGAAACAAAAATCCGATAACAATAGACAAAAAATCATATAATAATCATGGTTCCATGTTTTCTTTATGACTACGACTGGTGAATAAGTAATAACAGATTTTAATTATAAATTCCCATTAAATTTAATATCCTAATAAATGTAAATAAATGAAAATTTTCATAAATTTAAAAAATCCAAGGCTGATTCCACGAAGCTTAAAAAAGTAAAACTTATTTAGGTGCTTCCTTCATACATATTTAATTTAAAATACAAACTACCAATTTTCAACACTTCCAAAAATAAACATTAATAAGCCAATATCTCAGCCAATTATTTGCTACTTAACATTTTAGGCTGATAAAATTTTGTTAAAGTATTAATTTAACTTTGTTTTAGTTACTTTTACATATTACCCAAAATCGATTTTTTCATTATAACTTATAAATCCTTTCTGCTGTCCTACAACAATTTACTACATTCATATGTATGTATGGATATAAAACACTATGATAAACACATATTACAATACACTAAAGGTGGTGGTAGTAGTAACATTTTCATAAAACCATAATTTGGTATATAGTTTATATTTTCTCTCTTTTTTTGTTCAGTTATAGTTTTTTTTTTTTTCTTTATACATTTAACTGAAATTCTATAGAATTACCTTGACGTTTATAGACATTAGGTGTAGTACAATGTTTGTTACCCACCCATAAAAAACACAAGTTTTGTTTTTAAAATTCGTTCTTTTTTCAGGGTGCTTCTTTTCATTTCGCTACACTGTTGTTCGTTTTTGTGTTTAATACACCATTTACGCAGTTACTTACTCATCCTTACAGTGTTATGATGATGACGGTGTTGATGAAGACGAACAAAATTTACAAAATAACTTGCTTGTTGGTAACCATTACCAACTCGGAATTGTTTCCAGTTGAAAAAAAAAAACACTTTTCACCCTACATAAAGCAGTTTCAGAGCATTGGGTTGATGTTAGTTGAACTTCAAAATCCTAAAGTATGCAACCCTTTATACATCTAACAGTTGCAGAATTGGTTGCTGTCCTGACCTAAAATGTTCTCAAAAAATTTTAAAAAATTATGTAGAGTATTTGACCAACGTTTTTGCCGGTTGGCACTAGTTTCACTTTGCTTTCTTAATGTTAAAGCTTGCATACACTCTAACGCACACAGATACACACAAGTTCTATACACTATTAGTTTAGTTTTTGTGTTGTTACTTGTACGAAAAAAAATGCAGTCATGACAACCAAATAATAAAAAAAAAATCGGTAACAAACTTTAAGGCAACCTACATACTATAGCGTTAAATAGACAGGTATGAACAACCACACCAACAACAACTACAATATTTGTATGTATTTATTTCTCTGTGTGTATTAAACAACACACATACACACAAACACATTAATAAACTTCCAACTAAACAGCACACGCGACGTTATAACATCACTACATGCAAACAAATTTACTCATACCTAAATGTGTAAGACACCTACAAACACAAATCACAAACTAGCTACATATTTACAGTGGGACCAATATTTTGTTAACGTAATTACCCACTGGCAGGCAAACATTTAGTCCTTTGATATTTGGTAAAGACACAATAACTGGAAAGAACTTGGCAATATAGCAGCATATACAAGCATAAAAAAACGCCAAAATTTTTAAATAGTTTACAGACTTTCTTACTGCCGTATTCATAAAAAATAAAGTAGGTTTGAAGTGTGCTTTAAGACAAAATTTTCATACAAAATTTTCTTAAAGTACACTTGAAGTCTACTTTAATTTTTTCTGAACAAGACTGTTTATTTATTTAGGCTATTTTGTAAAGGAATTAAAATGGAATTTGCTATTTAAGGACAAACTTAAATTTAAAATTTGAACTGAATTTCAAGGCCTAATTAAATATGCAAGTATTCGTATGCTTTTGTGATTAGGTAATAATGACAATTCAATTGAAAATTTAAAAAGAGCTTGACATTGTGTAAGAGTTTAAAAACAGGAAAAGTTTAGATTTTAAACATTTGCATGGGATAGAAGGATATTTCGCCAATAGTTTTTAAAGTTTAGTTGCATCGAAAACCTTTATGGAATTACCACCATGCTAAACTGCCTCTTCGGCATGATAAAACTGAGGGGAAGTTTCTGTTTTGGGTGTATAACTGTATAAAATTCAGGATTCAGAACAGATGGCGTATTTTTTGAACACGGTTTCTGTCTTTTGTAACTTATGTGCCTATTAAATATTGTAGTGTAGAAAAAACTATGTATTCTTTTGACACAGAAGACACACACACAGAAGGCAAGAGTTGAACTCATTACTCCATGCTGATTGTTGTCGAACTCAACAAGAGCTTGCAAATAGTTGGGAACTACTAAAACAACAATTTCAAAACGTTTGCAAGCAGCACGTTTCGTACAAAATTGAAGCTGAGAGACCTTGAAAGATGATGTTGCATTGCAGAACAATTATTTTCTTCTGAACTGAAGCGTTAAAAAAATCCTTTGGCTTTTTGCCAGCCGTTCTGCATTTGGTTGTACCAAAAGCGTCCCCTATTATGAGCTGCTGATTTAGGGAATTTGTACCGCACATAATTGATTCGTCTGATGCTGACCGAAAAACGCCCAGAATATGAGGACATACATGAAACATCTGAAGCTACAGCTTTGCAATACCTGTTAAAAACTATTTAAAAAGAAGTTGTTTTAAAGTTTTGCCTCACCTGCTTTATAGTCTAGACCTTGGCACGTCGGACTTTATAAGCCCAATTAGTACTTCAGTCCCGAATAGCATATTGTGAGTTAAATTTTGAGTGGTTAAATACTTATTTTACCTTTATTAGCTCGTTTAGTTAAAAAAAGGCTTTTACTATTATTACTTTTAATATTATTTATAAATAAATTCTGAACTTGCTCCGTTTTCTTTTAAATGGCGCGTTTTTTTACTCCATTTTGGTGCTTTCTGTAAATTTCAAAGTTGACAACGCTGTTAACATCTCTTGGTGTCATATGGAGAGAGATAATAAGTGCATTCAAATGTCTATTGAAATCTACTTCATTCCATTTAAATGGATAAATGATCTAATCCGAAATTGTAGCACAATTCATTGATCTTTGTCATAACGATGAATAACAACTAAAAATATAGTAAGACCTTTTAGTGAAGCAGACCAGAGTTTGTGGCGGTTATTAATGGGACAAAAAGCTCGGAAGAACTTCCTTATGTATGTATATTTGAGAAATATCAAAAAGAATCACAAATATAAGTTTGTGATGAGTGGAAACCTGTGTCAATTTCAAAAGCATGATAGAAAAATAATATTGCTGAATATAAGACCATATCAAAGTGTAAAAGTAATTTTGTCAATGTCTGGCTAATTTTAAGCGTAACTTAACTTAATGATTGATTGGTTGCAAGTATTTGGAATTTGTTATGAGACAGCAAAGTTTTTGATTTAATTGAATTTATAAAATAGTTTTATTTATTTATCAAATATATAATTAAATGTGTTTTTTTTTTGCTCTTTCTTTCTAGGTAAGTTTTACAATGGTCTTGTTTGTAAGTATTTTTGTACATGTATTTATCTATTTTACATAAATACATATTTCATGGAATGATTTTTTACAAATAAAAAGAACATCTCATTTCAAAATTTTATGCTATGTACAATCAAATTTATATTCAAAAACCGAATTAAAATAGTTTTAGAGGAATATTGCGGCTTTTTAGAAATTCATTCTACATATTGGGTGTATGACTTAAGCTACGGTTACACTTGACAAAAAAGCGTAACCACTATTTTTAGCATAAATTTGTTTGACGTTGTTTATTTTTACAAGAGTTTTGCAAAATCAAATAGCATCAAATTAAAACAAAATATTTGTTGTGTCTTGTCCTAAATAACGAAGTTTTTTTTTAATAAATAAACGAGTTCAAATATATTTTATTTAGTGGTTACGTCTTTTTCGGCAAATATTTGTCAAGTGTAAACGTACCTTTACAAACGCGGCATTTATAACAGATGGAGTAGCATTTTAACACGGTATTTATCTTTACACGCAGAGAAAATGTTTAAAACAATTATTTCAACATTTTAAAATGTTTTTTTTTTTAATATTATGGTCACTGTAATTATTTATATGATTTCTGCAATCAAAATACGGTTAGGTTATAATTCACATGATTATGGCAATCAAATATATGATTATAGCAATTATGTACTGTTTATGGTAATCAGTTATGTTGTTCTCTATCATAATCAAAGAGCAAAAAATTAAACATGATTCCAACAAATATAGACATCGTTACCACAAACGTATATATGATTGTAGTAATCACCTGAATCATAAACTTAACCATATTATGGTTACCGCAATCAAAAAAATAATTAAAGTGACCATAATATAAAAGTGTTGACATTGTTGTAGTAAACATGTAAAACTAATTATATTTTTTTTCTGTGTGTAGTAACTTTTATGCAATTTTGAAGGCACAATAGTGTTAAGAACCCAGTATATTTTGCTATGAAAAAGAAGAATTTTGTGCCAACAAAGCTTTATATAAGAGAAGTCTTGATACACTTCTTTAACTTGAAGAAAACAGTACAGCTGAAGCACACCGTTGGCTCACCTAAGATATTGGTGCATGTGTTTCATCGGTTTCAGCATGTGAGAGATGGTTTGTATGGTTCAGAAGTGGTGATATTGATATAAACAACAAAGATTTGAAGGTATTACTTCATAAAGCTTGTTGTCAAACTCAACAAGAGCTTGCAAAATCATTTTGAGCTAAACAGGCAACAATTTCAAAAGGTTTGCGAGCAGCACCATTCATCTTAACGCACGGAAATTAAGTGCCATATGAATTGAAGCCGATAGACCTTGAAAGACGACTTTGCACGTCTAAAATGCTGCTTAAACGCTATAAAAGAATCATTACTTGCGACGAAAAGTACGCGTGAGGTTATCGTCATGATAACCACAAGCGTAAAAAACGAGAACTAAGGCAATGTTCCGTATTTGAATGGAACCAAAAGGTTCCTATCCTAACTGTTGTGATCTAGACAGGCCATTACAAGGAACCTGTACTGAAGGTAACTGATTCGTTTGAAACAAGCGTTGGCAAAAAACGCCCAAAATATGACAACGATCGAACATTTAAAAGAAAGTGTTTGGAAGGTTTTGCTTTACCCGCCTTGAAGGCCAAACCTTACACCCTCCGACTACTATTCTTTGGTATACGCTCCAGTTTAAAACATGGTTTCCGAAATTGGCTTGATTTGATCTTGGTCTTAAAGGATGAACAGTTCTTTTGAATAAATTAATATTGTGGAAATGTTTCAAAATAAAAGCCAAAAATTTAAGAAAATCCCGCATTTTTAATCTACCAATCTTTTATAAGTGTTTAAAAGCTTATTTTAAATAAAGACAAGAAATTCATAATGATATGGTGAATGTGTTAGATGAAAGTGCTCCTTCATATTCAACAGTAAAAAATTGGGTTGCTGAATATAAACGTGGTCGCACAAACATTGAGGACGAACCAAGTAGTGGACGTCCAAAAACAGCAACAAAAACAGAAATTGTACATGATATGGTATTAAATGACTGACGAATAAAAGTGCGTGATGTTGATGAGTCATGGATCCACCACTATACTCCAGAGACAAAAGAACAATCCAAGCAATGAACTGAAGCTGGATGAAGTGTCTCAAAGAAGGCAAAAACAATTCAATCGGTTGGCAAGGTTATGGGACTTCTAAGGTATTTTATTCCTTGACTATCTGCAAAAGGGTAAAACAATAAATTCAGAGTACTATTGCAACAGGTTGGATCAATTAAATCTCAAAATTCGAGAAAAACGTCCTGGCTTACAACAAAAAAGAAATAATTTTTCATCAAAACACTGCACCAGCGCACAAGAGTGTTTTAACAATGGCTAAAATCAACGAACTAAAGTACGAATTGCTTGCCCACCCACCTTACTCTCCTGATTTAGCTCCCAGTGACTTTTACCTGTCACCAAATCTAAAAAAAATTACAAGCGTTTTACCTCAAATTAAGATGCAATTACAGCTATAAACCACTATTTTGAAGGCCTTGAGGAAAACTATTATAATGAAGTGATAGAATTGTTTGGGAAAATTGTTGCGTTACTATTGTCAGCCTTTTAAAGATGACGTTTAATAATTATTTAATAATTATTAATTGTTTATTATAATTATTTAATAATTATAATTAGCCTTAAACTGCTGCACCACTTTCAGTTCAAGTTTTTGGCCGATTTACCTTTCTTTATGGGTTGCTATTAATGGTTTTACACAGAAAAAAATAAAAATGAGTTTTAATTAAAATATTTGTGGAATAAATTAAAAATTTAATTGAAATCGGACCTGTAAACAAAATGATAGTATCAATTAAAAAAAAATGTGAGATTTAATTGAAAATATCAGAAAAAGTAATTGAATCAATTAAAATTTTAATTGAAAATTATTTTAAATTCAATTAAAGGTTTAATTGAAAAAAAACATGATTTTTTTTCTGTGTAGATGGTTGTTTTAGAAAAAGCGATTTCACACTACTTTTTATTGTTCTCAGCTTCGGCCAATTGGTTAGTGTTGAGCTACAGGTTCAAGTCTTCACAATTAAAAATTCGATTTGAAATGTTGCAAGTATTAAAACAAACTAATGATTTTTATGAGGGGAAATTTAATTTAGTTTCTTCCTTAGCTTTTCTAAATATTATAAAATGAGTATGAAATTGTTTTGCTCTAATGTATTTAATATTTTTTTGTTACCTAAATATGAAAACATAAAGCGTATGCAAATTCAATTGATTTATTGTTTAAATAGGCCAATTTTTGCGCGTCAGAATTAAGTAAACAATGCCAATAACTTTATGCAAAAAAACGCCAGCCATTCCAAAAGTGCCGACAATTCATTTAATTTTCCTTTGCTTGAAAGTATAAGAGTAAATTGCCGTTCAAACTAATTACAAGTTTCATAATTTATCATTAAAAGAGATTAAGTTGTCACGCAGTGAATAATTTTTAATGGGAAGGCAAACATCAATTAAGACTCGGCAAATCATAAAAGCCTTAAGGTATGGTCACACATGGCAAATATTTACTCAAAAAAGCGTAACACAAATCTTTTTGACGTTGTTTATTCTTACCAGAGTTTTGCAAGACCAAACAGCATCAAATAAATTAAAACTAAATATTTGTTGTGTTTTGTCCTACTTAAATGAAGTTCTTTTTAATAAACGAGTTCAAAAATATTTTATTTAGTGGTTGCGTCTTTTTCGGCAAATATTTGCCAAGTGTGACTCTATCTTTACATTAAAAAGCTAAATCCCTGCGCACGTAATAAGGCAAAATCGTTGGAAGGTATCACTGTTCAGTGAAAAAATATATATACAACTATACCAAACATAATAGGGTAGAAAACCTGGTGCAAAACGTTACAAAAACAGAAGCAAGAGCTGTAGTAAAACAAGTACGAGCAACACCTAGTGCAGCAAAATTAGCTTAAAATGTTAAAAAAAAAACTTCAGGAAAACCTGTAAGCCCGATTACGAATAGAAGATCTTTGCATCAAAGTAGCCTACATGATGGAAGGCCACTCATGGAGCCCTTTATATCAAAGAACAACCAAACCAAACGTTTGAATTTTGCAAAAACATTCATCAAAAATAAAGGCCAATTTATTTAAGTACAAAGTTCGACAGTTTATATATTATTAATCTAACTTAACTTGCATGATACGCACTTCAATTAACTTATCCCTATCACGACTACACCTCGCATATCATAAAAAAAGTGTTAACCAAAACCACGTAACACTTTTAAAAAATTAAAAATAAAATAACTTAAAGTTTAAAAATAATAATAAGGTAATAAAATTTTACGATCTAGTTACTCGTACTACAAATGATGTCTGCATAAATATTGTATGAAAATTTGGGCATATTAAGCAGTGCGTTCGAGTTGACTGTGAAAAAGCAAACCTGGACATCTGGAAAGATGGTGAAGAAAATTATTTAATAAAATATAAGTAACAACTTAAGATTGACAAATTCCTTTAAGTTACATCCCAACAAATTATAAGATACGTGGTCTCGAATCCACAAACTATAAATGTATCCTACAATCCTATTGAAACATGTTTCAAACTTCAAAAAATTTAACTTTGATGTTCCACTATAATATCAATTGATAGGTTGCAAGGAATACTGTACTGTAGTAGAGTGGTTCGCCTTCCATACAAAAAAGTCAGTCACCCCCTAGGATTAATGATAATATAACAACAATTCCAGAAATATTTTTTTTATTTTTTTGCCACGCCTACAAATGCCGCCCTTTTAGTATTATGTTAATTGTGTCGCTATTTTTAGTTCGATCATAACATTCTGTATACCGGTGTTCATGGCTCTGTAAGGGCTACATTTCTGTTCTTAATAATTTTTTATTACCCCGTCATGACGTTTAAAAACTCTGATCGTACCCACAATAATGCTAAATATTTTATATTATTTTTAAAAGGTATGACTAGAATTTGACGTGGTAGTAAAAAATGATTAAGGACAGAAATGTAGCCCTTACAGAGCCATGATCATGACCATGTTTTTACATTATCTTTAATCCTAGGGAGTGACTAACACAACTTTTTTTTATATGGAAGGCGAACCACTCTACTGTACAGCCAGCGTAATCTTATTAAACTCGATGAATCATTAATATGTATGTTGTTCTTTGTGTATATAAAATCCCGGAACCCTCAAATGAGAAACAAATTGAAGGGGTATGTCATGAAGAACAATAGTTGAAAGATTATCTCGCATAAAATTAAAATAGATAGTTTTCGACTTTGAAATATAAAAGAACATTTGTCCATATTCGCCATAAGTTAAGAAACAGAGTATAAAAAGGGGTAAGATATTTGTGGGATGATTTTTGTATATATGAAAATGATCTGTGCAAAGTTTTGAGTCGGTACTGATATTTATACGATATATGTAAGGATAAATGGCTCTTTCGGATGTGGTCCTAATATGAGAGCTATGACCAATTATGGGCCGACCACCATAAAATTTAGTACAACAATTTATTTGCCTATAAAGATTATTCATGTCAAATTTTAACCGTTTAACATTATTTATACCAGTTTTGTACTTATTTAAGTGAATTTTGGAAGTTGACTTTATATACAAAATTTCATGGGAATACCTGCAATATTTTTAAAAAATATAGCAAGAAAAATGTTTTAAAATATAAATTTTTTATGGAGGTTGTCTTACATTTTGATCCCTAACTCTTGTTCTACTGTACCGAACAAGACTCACCACTTATGGTGGTGGAGGGTATAAAAATATTGGTTGTACCTGTTTGTTTTCTGAACTATCTTCTAGAATTATTGAATTTTGAAAAATGTTCAGTTCCATATATTTTTTTAAATCGTGCTTCTTCTTTATAATGATTATCGAACTGGTTCATGAATGTTTTTGTTTTTTATATACATAGTATGTGCATTAACTTTATGAAAATGCTTGTGATTAAAAACTTCGAATTTTAAACCAATAAAATATAAATATAAAGCTTAAACTTTTAATCTGAAAAATTCTTTATCTAATTCCATCATGTATCCGAATGCTTTAAAGCTATGTATGTATGTCTGGATTAGTTTACTTAATTTTTTATTAAGGTTTTTTATTTTTAAAAGAATATTAGTCGAAATCCAATTTTTGTTTAATCTGAAACCAAGTATTCGTTTGAACTTTATTAATATGCAGTGGATGTAGCGTACAATTCGTTTTTAATTACTTGCACACTACATCTCCGACTACTTTGCTTAGTTTGTCATCAATTAAATATTCTGCAGTGATTCTGATTAAGCTAGTTCTAGAATTAATGATTTTACAATAACATGAAAACGTTTAAAAGTTAATTATAAATACATTTACATATATGGGGTATTTCAAATTCTTTTAGTACCTGCTGAAACCGACATACTATGGCTCTTATTCCGTTAAGTTTTATGAATTGAAAAAAAAAAAAAAACGTTGTATAGGGTTTGAATGACTATACTTGAAGGATGTGACGTGCAAACTATTACGTTGAAAAGTCTTCACCTTAAGAATTGGTGGTATTCTTAAATTCGAAAAATTAAAAAAAAACGACTTGAAACTTGCAAGAGTTTTTTCATTCATTCCGTGTGCTTTGTAATAGTTTTTAGCTTGCAGATACAAACCAATACAAAATATAGTCACTAGACTTAGAGGATATAACCACAAAAAAAAAAAAAAAAGGAATTTGATTTCGCTGCTGGGTGAAAAGTTGCATGTGGTTTACAAGTGAAACGAAAATTTTCCGAATTTTGAACTTTTTGAAGATTTTACATAGGGTTTGTGCGCCGTTTAATAAAAATGAGTTTTAAGCGCAGAATTAAAAAAACTACGTAATTTTATAAAGTTTGAGGTCTATCGAGTTGGTGTCAGCGCACCAATAACGTATCACGGAGATCACAAACTTAAAAGAAATTAGCGTAAATTTTGTAAAAATGTATCTTTTTTGCGTCTGACAATCTGAATTGTCTTTTAAGTTGGGTAGTGTATTGCGTGATGTAAATAACTTCATAAAGGGAACCTCAGAGGCGAAAACGTACTTTAAAATTTTTAAACGCAAAAATTTTATGAACTTTTGAAAATTTTTGCAAAAAAAAAACATATTTTTTAAGCTTTTTTTTATATCAACACATGGCATGGCAACATGTTTAGGTATCTAAATAGATTCTTCGCGACGGACTAAACTGATAAAGTGCAAAAAAAAATAAATTTTTTTCAACCCAGGCGCGTGCAGCGGCAGTTTTTCGCTTTGTGACAACTAAAGCGCTGTACCAATTGCGCTGAAACGTACATCGAATAGAAGACTTTACTGAGCTTGATACTAAAATTGAAAACGCACGAAAAAATTTTAAAGATTTAAAATTTTATGGAGGAAAAAAAATGTTTCTAACCTCAAAAACTGTAATATTTATATTTTTTTTTTAATTTTTAACTTAAAACCGCAGTAAACATGATTAACGCGAACGGATTCCACATGCTCAAATATCGGTTTATACACACGCAAATCGACATTGATGTCAGACAAAAAAAAATATAAAAAAAAAATTCTAAGTGCCGTAAATTTTTGAAGTTGCCCATATCATAATTTGAAAATCCCGCTATTAAATAATATATACTTCCAAATCACGATTTTTCATTCTTAATATCCGGCTTTTTGATAAAAACCGTTAAGTATATAAAGTAAAACATTTGGTTAACAATATTAGGTGTTTACTTTATATTGAAGCCCACAGTGTGAATAACTTTTTTTAACTAAAGATGGATTGTATTTACATGTGAAACAATGGACCTAAAATTTAGTACTTAAAATCCAGTATATTCATTGTCATCACAGTAAAATATGTCTTAACTGTTTGAAATAGTTTAGAGTCAAACACAAGACATTTGATAGAAACTTAAATGCCAAGATAAATTACTCATAGAAACTAAGTGTCTGGTGACAGTCACACATAGCCAGGACATTAAACCAAAAATATTTTGCAGTTTTAAAAACGTTGAGAGTTAGTTGCAAAACCCTACCCACTGTACCAATACTATTTATTATTATTATTATTATTTGCATGTATGTAAGTAAGTATAACTTATTTGATAGTATTGTAGAAGTAAATTGTTTTTGTTGTTGCTGGTTGAGCCAGCCATTCGAACATAAACTAAAATACTTTGGCCAATTGCTAGGATACGGCTTAAGGACAACACCCAAAACAAAAGCAGCCACAGGCCACTAAATAGTCGTTCAGAGAACGTAAAACACTACAAGTGTATCATAAAATATTAAAACGAAACGATAATACAAAATAACAATATTACACGATACAATACATTAAATTTATATATTTGTGGGTTTTTTTTTTCTTAAGAAAAGACAATATACTATATATATAAGAACCCTTAAAAACTATAACTAACTTAACCAAACTAATCAAACTAATAATAATCAATAGACAATAAAAGTGTTGCAAAGTAGAAACCCAAAGTAATAAATAGTATTCGAAATTATTGTAATTATGTTAAGGAACAGTAAAAGGGTGGCTGAAAGACACGCACTCTTAAGTTTTTTATATAGTTAAAGCAATTAATGAAGCTTAAATCAACAGTAATGAAGTCAAAAGTGCCTTAAAAACTGTAACATTTATGGGTACGACTGAACTCATCATGTCCTTAAGACAAAAAATCTATAAAATAAAAACATTTACGAAAAAGTTATGCCAAAGATTTTCCAAAAATTACTATAAAGAACATTTGAGTAAATTGTAGTAATTTTATTAAATAAAAAAAAAACTAAAACTTTTAAATGTTTTTATTATTTTTCTAAATGTCACTGTTCAAATTATAAAAGAAAAATAAATTAAAGAAAAATTAAAAAATAGTTGTTGCAACAGAAAATGACAACTACCAACTCAGAAACACGCATGTATGTATGTACGTGTAACATGAAATTACGTGATTATTACAATTGCCTATGTGTGTTTGAGAGTGTGCGTGTGTGAATGTGAGTGAGTGAATGTGGGAATGAGTGTTCATAAGTGTTAGTTGTATAACACTTTGTCGTCCTGCACTGCTGTCATTACACATGCATGTGGCTACACAAACAATTTCTACAATTGTTCATGTAAGTATGAGTAAGTCTGAAATAAAACGTTGCAGTTTTGTTTTTCTTTCTGTCGCTTTTTAGTTTAATCAATATTTAGTAATGTAATATTAAAAGCTTTTTTCATTAAAAAAAATACACAGATTTATTTTCAGTTTGTTTCTCTTTATTATTGTACATTAATTACTCTTTCGTATAGATTAAAATGGTGGAGAAGTAACGAAGTTCCTGTGAAGAGGAATTTATTTGTATTAAATAAAACGTATATTTGTATTTAAGCGTCCTATTTATAGGACAGTACAAAAGCAGGTGTTTTTTTTTGGTTAGTATGTAACTTGTATTTTAAAAATAGTTTTTTTTTTATCGTTAGGTGGAATTCTATTAACCCTTTGAAGACGTGTTAGACCATATATAGTTTGTACCATTAACATTTTTTGTTAATCCCAAAGCGACGTTTTTATAACGTTATACATATGTTTGTAAATCATATAAAAATATGGTCCATTGAGAATAAGAGACCGATGTTTTTTTTTAATGAGCGTCCAAAACATTTTCATTTCAAAAAGCTTTTATGTCCAAGAAGCTTTCGAGCTTTAAAATTGAGATATATATATATTACTATATTATTACAGTTTTTAAACTGATTCAGGCAATATATATATATTTATATTTGAAAGTGTCCTGGAATACTTTCAAATGATGTATTACATGATCCATTTTATTGACCCAAATTCTAAAAACGTACTTTTTCTTGGGGGATTTTTTACAAAAGTCCCGTTATTTCGAAAAATCATCGATATAACTGTCAGCTCGATGAAGAGGCTTTTTATTAGCGAACGCAATTTTTTTTAATTATAGTTCCTCCTTTGTAACTCTGGAATTAACCCGGCATTTACACATGCAAGTGCAAGTTCGAAAAAATCAATACATTCACACTTTTTTACTAACACAATCACACATGCAGGCACTTGCAGGTCACTTGCAAGTGAATTTAGCTGGACAGTGATTTTTTGACACTTTCAGCAATAAAGTGACAGAAAGGTAAACAGAGTTGCCAAATAAAAAAATTCCGAATAAATGTAATGAATTGTGGTAAAATAATTAATAAATATTTAACTTATTTTATATATATTTTTTAAAAAAAAATATATTTTTTTTCAAATATGGAAAAAGAAGTGTATTGATGTCATTTTAGAGCATTAAATAATAATTAAAATAATAATAATAAATTGTAATAATTATTTCCCTACAATTATACTCATGTGAAGACCATGGCAACTCTTGGTAAACAAATACAAACTTTGTGCGTCATTTGTTAATTTAAACTAATTTTTTGAAGTTTACGCTTAGACAACATTTTGAAAATGAACTTTCATTGTCCTGTGTAAACAGTAACGCTACTTGTAAATGATTCGAGTTTTTCGAATAAGCACTCGCATGCAAGTACTTGCATGTGTAAAGGCAGGGTAAACTAACTTAAAATATCAATATTTACAAAATATTTACATTTGTTTAATGTGTTAGGATTATTTTTTTCTAAATCAACTCTGTTTAGGCACGAAACCCCTATAAATAATTGAGATTATTTTTGTTGTTGTAGGGTAACACTGCAACTGTAGTGCTACTCGTTGCTTTTGTCTCTCTTTGATCTCATACCGACAGGCATCAGATTTATTTTTATACACTGTCGGACAAAATAAAATGCGGTTTCAAATATTTCCTGTTTTTTGATTAAAACATAAATTTCTTATTTTCTAATATTTGTAAATTATAGTTTTATTTTTAATTCAGTTACTGTTTTATCTTATATATGTATTTATTTACAAACTCTAACCGCTTTTTTATATTTAAAGCTCGTAAAAGAGGCTATCGTATAATCTTCTTTGGACAGTTCGAGTCGAAATATTTAATTCTAGTTTAATTCCTTTATTTCGGTGGCTGTCGTAAAAGAATTTATTTCTGCTAGAATTGCAATATAATCATCGTCTAGCTTCGTGTTCTTAAGTTTTCTGCCATACGTAAGTTCTTTAGGCTTCTGTTTGACTTTCATATTTTATACAAAGAAATTATTTTTCTGACCGCAGATTCAAACTCAAAGCTTTCTGTTTCATCCCATTTGCACGATCTAGTTCCAACAAATCTTTTTTCTTTTCGGTTAATGTCCTCATTTCGAAAAGGTCTGGGTCTAGCCTTACTTTGTGTATATTTAAGTAATATTAAATGAAATAAATACGTACTTCACTATAATTTATTATTTTTTAAAACTTACCACAAATTTTTCAAAAAAAAAAAAAAAACAAAAACTTTTATATAAAATGTTAACAGAAAACCGCACTTTATGATGATTATGCAAATAATTCAGATACTTCAATAAATAATGTGAATAATTAGTAAATAACACATATAGAAGAAAAATATCAAAAATAAATGAAGCAGGTTACAAAACCGCACTTTATTTTGTCCGACAGTGTACATATGTAAGTAAAAGCTTTGAAAATTGTTAAAATTAACTCAATTTCGCTCAGAAAATCATTATGAAATTATTGGATCTATAAAGACATTCGCCTAGGTTCTATATTCCACTATGAAGTGAAAGTGAAATCGATTTCAATTCCACATAGACAATTTCACGGCGAAATTTTCACTTTCACTTCATTTTACAAATGTAGAACCCAGGTGATTATTTCGTAAAATTTGTGATTAAAAATTTGATGAAGAAAATTGACGCTTTTGAGTTTTTTTTTTAAATTAATATTTGTATTGAAAACAACATGTCATACTTTACATTATCATATTTTACCTCTGGTGACATCGTAAGTTAGGGAAGACATAGAATGTGCAGTAGACATGTTTTCCAAAAAAAAAAAATCTAAACCTTCTTCTATAGCTTATTCCAAAGAGAGTGTTCTGCATTAATGGAAACAAATAGTAGTCGAACGAGATAACGTCTGGACTATAAGTCGGCTGAGGCAAAACTTCCCAACCACTTTTTTCTAAATCGTATTTAACCCTAAAACGCACACCCGGTTACATATGTATACACTTGCAACATTTGGCTATCCCATGCCCGTGACCTTTTTTGCCTATATCTCTTGAACCAATTAGAATACATATTTGCATATAAAAAGAACTAAAATATTTGTAAAGTATTAATAACCGCATTGAAAAAAAAAATTAAATTGGACCATTTAAACATTAGAAAAATCCAAAATAAGCTAGTAGGTACAAACGAATTCCGAGTGTGTGTTCTCGTAGAACACATCATGTGGTCCAGCATTTTTATGATGGAATATTACGCTTTAATGTCTGGCAGCATATTCTAAACTCGCTACAGACGAATCAATTGAATTCAGTACAGTTAATATATGATGGTCTGGAAAGATATCTGGAGCTCACAAAGACGGAACAACTTTGATTCCACCTAAATACGGAACATCACCTTCCGTAATGATTTTACCAAATACAGAACATTACCTTAGCGCTATTGATATTGTCTATAGTGTTGAATTGCTTTTAAGCAGAATTTCGAACATGCAAAATAGTATTTGAAGGATTCTTTCAATTCATTTTTTTCTTATCCAATATCTCTGCTTTTAAATAAATCCTGCTACTCGCTAATATTTGGAAATTGCTGCAATGATTTTGCAATCTCGTGTTATGTTTGCTATGAGTCTTAATGGAGTAATGCCACCAATTTTTGGTCTTCAAATGTTTTTTTGTGTCAAAATCTGTCAATTCTGATTCACCCAAACCAACTCTGTACATTGAGACTAATATAACACATTCGCCATAAGCGTTGGTGCGCAATGCTTCAGCGGCACATTTTCTATAATTAAAGAAGTAAAGCAAGCCTGCCTTATAAAGGGTAATTTTTAAAAGCTATAGGAAAGTTAAAAAAAAAACACATAAAATTTAGAAAAATGCATGAAATCTTTATTTGAATCGATAGTACGGTCCATATAATTTAATATTTCAAGATTATTTCATGCAAATGTTGACCTTAACTGCGCCTCAAATGGTCCATCCGCTTAGTCCCATTTTTGCATACTCTTTCCAACATTTCGGCCGGTATCTCACGAATAAATGCTTCAATGTTGTCTTCCAATGCGTCATGAGCTTTAACATAGCCCCACAAAAAATAGTCCAAAGGCGTTAAATCGCACGATATAGGAGGCCAATTGCCCGGTCCCGAACGTGAAATAAAATGTTCACGGAACTCGCCTCTCAATAAGTTCATTGTTGTGCGTGCTGTGGCACCGTCTTGTTGAAACCACATGTCATGCAAGTCAAGCTCTTGCATTTTGGGCAAAAAAAGTTGGATATCATCTCACGGTAGCGTTCACCATTTACAGTTACGTTACGATTCGCATCATCTTTGAAGAAGTACGATCCAATGATGCCACCAGCCCATAACCGCACCAAACTGTGACTTTTTCTGAATGCATTGGTATTCACTCCGAAATCGACAATTCTGCTTATTTACGGACCCAATAAATAACTTGTAAGCATTGTTCGTTTGTAAGACGATTCATGGTTGAATTATAGATCAAACTGAAGATGTTTGACAGTGAAACAAAACACGAAACGTGAGTCAGCTGTTTAAACCAGTGTTGCGATAAATATAATAGCTAAAAAATCACCCTTTATAAAGCTTTGTTGACACAGGATTTTTGTTGTTTACACTATAATATTTAATAACTAAGTGAAATTAAATAATAGATATGTATGTACCGTTTAAAATGACATTGAAAAGATTGATACAATTTTTTCCTTGAAATTTCTTCGGTGTTCACACAGCACAATTCTTAGTGCTTAAATCGCTCTTACTTTTATTTGAGAGTATGTATACACACATTTATAGACACATATGTGATACGAATAAGAGAGTAACGCGAGTTGCTAGTACAATCAAGTCTGTACTTATCTTATCTTCCCCTCACCCCGATGACTAAAAGCTTAGCCTAAATAATTGCTTCGTGTAAATTGGGACTAAAAAATCAAAATGTAAGCTCAGAAGAAAGTGATGAAAATAATATTGATAATTATCCTATAACTTATATAATAGATATTATTTGGATACTGTTAACGTTTTTCGTAAGTTCTAGAAACAGTTATAGATTCTAGAACATTTTGTGTTTGTAAACTAAACATAACATATGATCTTTTATATAGAAAAAACTTTAGACTTTGCATACAAATGTTTTTTTCTTAACCACTTATTTCCAAAACAATGCATATATATTTTTTTCTCATGTCGGTTTTTTATTTTAAGATCGCATGCACACAACTTAAAATATGCCTTTGAGTCATTTATTCAAACTAAAATGAGAAAAAAACAATCGAAAAATAAGCAAAAAAAAACGCATACACACACTAAAAGATGATAAAAATAAAATAGACCTTTTATGTATATGTGGTATGAAATAGAAAGCCAACTAAATGTGCCACTTGTGCACAGACACATCTACATACATCCACATATTCATACTCAGAGGAGCACTCATACTAACAAATGTAACGAAACGCTTATAAAAATATCCTATACATATGAAGAAAATGTGAGAAATACTTTTAAAATCTAAAGACGGTGTGAACCGTGTGAACTTAAAATTTTTGTCTACCTACGTCTTCAGGAAATGTATTGTCAGTGCATTGTAAGACAAAAATATTGTCAGATTTTTCACAATCTTGTGAACACAATACACTGCCGTAGTCAGATTAATGTTATACATTTTTCAGTGTCCGATGTGCAAAGTTTATGCGTCTGACAATGACAGTATTAACTGACAATTTTTTGTTTGACAATTATCTGCCAATGAAATTGTAAGGTCTTCTTACAATCGTCCTAACTGATAATTTACTTTCTGCTAACAGTTTTTCATTGTCAGTACATTACCAGCACATTTCCAGATTTGGCAACATTGTAATATCTGCCAACCGCTTAAGAGCTTAAGAGATCTTAACGAACTACACATAGAAATAAAAACATTAAGTTAACAATAACAATTCTTGTAATACTAATAAATCTGTTCAACTATTTAGACACAAATTTTAAATAAAATCAAGTTGTTTTGCGTCATATACCCTTAATCAATTTCAAAAAAATGTTATGTTATAAAAATTCTAAATTTTGTTTTTAAAAATTTGAAATACTGTAATGGCCTGGGAATACTTAATAGCTTTAAAATTTGCTAACCGATTTTTATCGTTTATATCTTATTAGAATACTAATTACGTATACATTTCGATTTTTTTATATTAAAATCCAATAACATTAATTTATTGGCAAAATTGTTGCAAAAACTAAAAAAATACATATTAAAAATACATATATACCGTCGTTTAATCGAGCTCAAATTTCTGATATCTCAATATCATTTTGTGGGGTCCAGAAGAACAAAATCCCGACATCGTTTCGGTCACCCTAATGTTTACATTACATATGTATGAGTAGCATACATTCGAGTGAATGTGATTTCAAGCATACCATCACATCTATATTCACTTGAATGTTTATGTATGGGTTAGCGTGCTTTAGTGTGTGTTTTCCACTTTTTAGCTGTTTCTTACATACATACATACATTCAAAAATTATTTGTGTGTCCCAAAAATACAAAAAAAAAAGAAAATATAAAGATATGTACATAGTATGTATGGTATACATAGAAATCCTTAAAAGTCCAACTGGAATTTTTGAACATTTAAAATAAGACTTTCTTTGTGAAAAGTTTATTTTTTGAAAATTTTTTTTTATTGGCAAATATGTATAAAATCTTGCATACATACTGTAATTTTGTGTTACAGTATGTGTCTCTACAACAAACTAAAAGACACGTCTATATCTATTTATTTTTAGTTTAAAATTAAATAAAGTTATAAACATGTAGATAGAGAAAAATAAAAAAAAAAAATATTTTCATCAAGATTTTTGTTTTTAAAATGGAGACTTTAAATAAATTAAATACACAATGGCAACAATCAAATAAAATAAAATGTTGCAGTCAATGTGGAATCTTTATCGTTTTTCATTTGGAATTTTTCTTTCTTATAAATTCAATTATTAAAATGATTATTATTGATGAAGTTTCTTGAATGTTTCAAGAATAAGAAGTCTTAATTGAAGATACAAATTTTATGAAACAACTTCACCATTTCCAAAACATTTAACTATGAATGATTATAGCTAACAGTTTTTGTATTATTACTCCATAGGAAAATGTACTATATAGTATCTCTTCTACTCTTAATTTTTTAAAGTTAAAATGAACAACATAACGTGCCACGATTGAAGCTAAAATTGGGCAACATAAGGAACCGTGATTAAAGCTCAAACTGGAGCAGAAAAAAATCATGATTGAAACTCAAACTGGAAAAGCAAGAATCATGACTGAAGCTAAAATTAGACAATAGAAAGAACCACGATTGAAACTAATATTGGACAATAAACGGAACCGTGATTACAGCTAAAACTGTAGAAGAAAGAAACATGATTGAAGCAAAAACTGGAGAAGAAAGAACCACAATTAAAGCCAAAATTTACCAATATAACGAACCATAATTGAGACTAAAATTGAACAATAGAAAGAACCACGACTGAAACTAAAATTGACCAATATAAGGAACCACGACTGAATCTAAAATCAGGCAATATAAAAATCGTGATTAAAGTTAAAATTGAACAATTCAAACAACGATGATTAAAACTAAAATTTTACAGTATAAAGAAGCTGGATTGAAACTAAAATAAACAATATAACGTGCCACGATTGAAGCTAAAATTGGTCAACATAAGGAACCGTGATTGATGCTAAGCATGGACATGAAAGAGCCACGATTGAAGCAAAAATTTGATAATATAAGAAACCACGATTTATAACATAAAAAACCCCGATTGAAGCTAAGATTGGACAAAATAAGGAACCGTCATTAAAGCAAAAACTGTAGAAGAAAGAATCATGATTGAAGCCAAAACTGGAGAAGAAAAAATCATGATTGAATCCAAAATTAGACAATAGAAAGAACCACGACAGAAACTAAAATTGGACAATATAAAGAACCATGTTTGAAGTTAAAATTGAACAATAGAAAGAACCACGATTGAAGCTAAAATTGACTAATATAAGGAACCATGATTGGCAATATAAAGAACCATAATTGAAGCTGAAATTGACCAATAGAAAGAACCACGATTGAAGCTAAAATTGGACAATATAAGGACAATAATTGGACAAGAATTGAACAATAAAAGAACCACGATGAATGCTAAAGCTAAACAAGATAAAATCATGATTGAAGCTAAAATTGGGCAAGAAGGAATCATGATTGAAGCTAAAATTGTAAAATATAAGGAACCACGACTGAATCTAAGATTAGACAATATGAAGAACCATGATTGAAGTTATAATTGAACAATAGAAAGAACCATGATTGCAGCTAAAATTTTACAATATAAAGAACCATAATTGAAACCGCAATAATTTAATAGAGGGAACCACGATTGATTGATTCTACTTTTTGATAAACAATTGTTATAAGCAGTTGTATATTGTCTTGGTCAAAGTCATGTTTAAGTGACAGTTCGTTTTCATACATTTCTCAGTTCTATGTCACTTTGCTTCCCTCTGATATATATCTAAGAAAACAGGCTTAGTAGAATATGATCACGCATTAACTGTCTTTTACATGGAATATTTAATCTTCTAGAGCTATTATGAACATACAAGTTGCGGCCTTCTGCAATCATTAATGGATCTTTCTAATGTCTTAAATAAATAGACTATTGGCGTTTTCTTTTCTGGCAAAAATGTTACACTTTTTTCCTTTTTTATATGGGAAATGGGTAAAAAGTGTAATATATATGTAAAATTTTTGCCAGAAAATAAAACGCCATATATATAGGCTTAATGGTCAGTCTTTGCCATCATGGGATTGTCAAATTTAGGCTTATAAACAAAATGATCTTCCTGCAAGTAATTTGATCATGGATGAGAGAGAGGCTAATTTTGAGATTTTGTGTAGCAGGGACTTATAAAATTTACCTAAAATAAAATACCTTTTGCTGCAACCGTGTCAAAATTATATAAGGTTTTTTGTGGACTTGTATAGAGAGTGAATTGCCCATTTGGAATAGCACATCACAAACCCAGCAAAAACTTCATAATGACTTGAAATTAATCAGTGAAATTACTACTACATACTATTTTAATTACTTGGAAGTAGGTGCATAATGACTTATTTATTATCTTTTCTAAAACTGATTACTTTTCAGTCATTTGCATTAGCATATTTTCTTTTACTTTACTAATGTTCTCTGTGACATCTAACTATGTATTTATTATTTAAGTCATTACTTGTTGTCTGTAAATAATGACACATTTAAAAGCAGTTGGAAAGAGTACTTGCCTTCAATTATATAATATGAAATGCTACCGTGAAAGTTAGAATTTTTGGAACTTTTGGCAAATGAGGCCTTTTTAACCATATGAGGTCTTTCTAATCTTATCTTTCGAAATTTTCCCTTATAGTGTTTTATATATGTTTCAAAATTTTGTTGATGCAGCCTTGAGTTTTTGTAAATATGGTAGGTTTACTTATCGCTATTGTAAGTAACCACCTCAACAATAGAATAAGAATCGTTACAGATGAAACACAGCATTCGTACACAAACAGCCATATTGTATAGACCTAGAATTCATTTTTTAAATAAAACTAATAAAGAGTCATTAAATAAATAAAACACATCATTTTAATATCAAATAACAAAAGGCGTATTTTGTTACAGTTTTCTCTTTAATGCATTGGGGGCTTTAGACATTTGACTAAAAAAAATTTTTTTTGATACATTTATTTATTAATTGCACTCGTATCTTCATTAAAAATGAACTAACAATAAGTTTTTCAAATCTTATATCTAAAAAGTCCCATTTATTAATCCAGCCAGTGCCGGAGGAAGATTGTTTGATCATTGTTTAGTTTAACTTTAAATAACACCATAAAAATAAAACCAGAAAATGTTCAGATACTGCTTGATCAGCCCAATTAGCGAATTATGTTCCAATGATAACTCAAAGCCCTAAATCGACTCAAAACACCGAGTCATTCTGAATAACATTATCTTTCAGCAGTCACATACAAGTTCTCTAAATCACAAATGCGGCAATTGTTATTAAGTCATCAAGTTAAAAATGTATTTCATCGCTTAAGACGATTTAGTGAAAAATCTCTCATTCTTTTCTGAACTATTCTACAATGAACTAACAGCTGGTTTTTCGTTTTAGCTTTCAAGACTTGACTGCCCACATAAAGGCGATTTAAAATCTGGCATAAATTTTGCATCATCACAGTATAAATTAAAAGTTTTATTTCAAACAGTATTTTAATTATATTTAGAAATGATTAGAAATGACTTGTGATCTATTATTTATACAATTTCTCTACAATATGCTTCATGCTTTTTAGCCATACTCTAAACTATAAGTGCTTAAAATACCAATTAAGCTAAGACTTTTAAATCAATTCAAACAATTGTGTTAAGAGAAATAAATCTTCTACCTTTATTTATACATGGATTTCAATTACATTCAAGGAGAGCGTAATTTATATTTTCAACCACAGTACATTTAATCAATTCGAATAAATTGTTGAATGAAAAAATATATAAATATACAAAATTGAAATAAAATTAATCTACAACTAATCGATTGGGCGGTGTCAACAGCATGATGATGCATTCAGGCTGTGTTGTGTTTTCATGAAGCAATTTACTTAATGAAATTCAAAGTTTATTCAGCAATTAGGGCACAACACTAAATTCAATACAATTGCTTAAACAATATGAAATCTTAATACAGCAACTACATAAATTTAATGATTTACTGTTGCTGTTAGTAACTACTACCGAGTAAAGGAAGTCAAAATTGATTGTGAAAATGTTGTAAGATTTTGTATACAATTAAAATGTCTTTCTTTCTTTCTTTTTTACTTACTTACTTTGTTGGTATTCATTGTGCTGTGAAATGCTGCTGTAAGGAAAAGAAAAGTCTTGTATGTATAGCCTACTTTTAGGGATTTCGTTACCAGGATATTGGTCTATCACAATGTAGAATTGTTCAAATCTTGTCTAAGTCTTGTATGCAAGTATTAAAATAAATAAAACAAAAAAAAACTCTTACTTGCAGTTTCTTTTGAAATTCTTGTCAAATATAATCTAGTATTTAAAAATTGTCTTTTTTATATTGACGTTGTTCTTGTCAGCATTGTTGCTGTTGTTGTTGTTGTTGTTGTATTTGTTGGTGTTGTTTCATATTCCATTGCAGCCAGTAAGTTGAGTTAGTTGCTCGCTCTTGTTTATTTTTCCCTTTGAATGTTTGCTTGCAGTTTTTTTTCCAGATCCTTTTGAACTTTGACCTAAATATTCAAAGAATACAAATTTATCCATACTTAGACATTTAAACATATGAATACATGTAAACGTGTGATATTTTTAGCAAAACCTCACTAATACTTATGCGTTTATTTACATATACCTATACATTTCTATTCACATACATATATACTTACATTTCAACATACAAAAATACATACAAACACTTTAGCTGCAATAACAACAAAATGAGAATAAGGAATACAGGAAAGCATAAAGTCAGGATAAGGAAATGCAGTTATAAAACAAGTTAGAGTGTTATAGTCGGTGTTGGCGAATCTCATATACACTTCACCTTGTTATGAAATTTGGAAAAGATTACGTTTTGCTAAAAATAACACAGTGGGGAGCACAAATGATCACATGTTTGTACTTTGTGTATTTGTTATTGCGTTTCATTAATTCATTCATTTTAACTGATCTTTATTTAAACATTATTTATATATATGGATATATATACATTATGAAATTAAATTTTTCGGATATTACGAGTTTAATTACTAATCACAGATCTTGACTAAATAGTTATTTATCATTTTCAAAGGAAGTTTAGGTAACACCGTAACTAAAAGAAAATTTATTTAAATTAAGTTGGAAAATATGCATGTATGGAGTTAAATTATTTAGAAAAAATAACCTATACATGCTATTTTCGATTTAATAGATTTTTCTATGTATGCAATCCTGATGACCAGATTATACGTTTCCAGTCATCTTCTGTCCAATTTCTGTACTTAACTGGGTCTTAACATTTTTTTATCGACAATGCAGGTTTTCAGTGTTTTACTGCTGAGACAACTAATGTTTTGTTTTAAGTCATAAACAAATCCTGGTCTGGAAATCTAAGAGAGATTCCCAGATTCCAATGATCCGAAAATATACCACATCCAATATTATAGTATGAAGCATCTTGTTTTCTCTATGCAAAGGTTTTATAGCAATGGTGCTGAAAATTAATAAAAAAAAAATAATAAAAAAAGCCAAATAACAATAATTTTGTTAATTTTTGTGCTTTCAGTATTCTGCGATCATTCTAATCGGGTAGCTGAAAGTTTTCCTTCGAAACTAAATTTGGTGGTTTTTATTTCAAAGATTATCAGGCATGTGATGGAAATCGAAAACGTAAACGACTCAGTTTTGGAAATACATTTTAATGCATTTATAATCTAATTTTTTGTTTTAAGATTCTCTTTGGTAGCCCAATATCTTTATATTTTATGTGATAAAAGTTTTTCTTTACAGAAATATTACGAAAAAATTGATGTCTAAAACTCATTCGTTTTCGATTTCCATCACATGCCTGAATAATTACACTAAGGAAGCCTAAATGTGCCAAGTTTTCTAGTCGTCGTAACCAGACTAATGAAAATCTGTCTTGCCTGAAAATAGAAATTGCAGTGAAATTTTAATATTTCACAAAAAAAATAATTATTATTTTAAGGCCTGTTGGAAAACAAATTTATTGTTGAAAAACCCTTTACTAAAGGTACGGTCACACTTGGCAAACATTTACTCAAAAACTCGGAACCACTTATCATAGCACAAATCTGTTTAACGTTATTTACCCTTACAAGAGTTTTGCAAGGTCAAACAGCATCAAATAAAACAAAACTAAATATTTGTTGTGTCTTGTCCTAAATACTCAAAGTTTTTTTTTAATAAATGAAGAAGTTCAAATATATATTATTTAGTGGTTACGTCTTTTTCGGCAAATATTTGTAAAGTGTGACCGTACATTAAGATTAATTTTTTTCAATTCAAAGACGTAAATGTCGTGTTCTGGACACAAATGATATTTGGAAAAATATCGCATGAAGCAAAAAAAATATAAATAAATGATCCAATTCTTTGATTTTTTGCTGTTTCTAGATGCAAACAAAAACGACTAATATTTATACCCTACACCACCATAGTGGGAGGGTATATTGGATTTGTGCTGATGTTTGTAACGCCCAGAAATATTCGTTCAACACCCACCTTAAAGTATACCGATCGACTCAGAATCACTTTCTGAGTCGATTTAACAATGTCCGTCCGTCTGGCTGGCTGGCTGGCTGGCTGGCTGGCTGGCTGGCTGGCTGGCTGACTGGCTGGCTGTCCATGTAAAGCTTGTGCACAGAGTACAGGTCGCAATTTTGAAGAAATTTCGATAAAATTTGGTACGTGATATTTTTTCGTCACAAGGATGGATGGAATTGAAACTGGTGGAAATCGGTTCATTATTTCACCTGGCCCCCATACAAATGTCCTCCCGAAATTGGGGTTTACCGATCATAAATGTTTGAACTATGCAAGTATCCAAACAAGTTTCACCACAAATGAGTAGTAAATGAAGCTGAATCACATCTAAAAATTTTGTGAATATCGGTCTATAATTAGTCGCAGCTCCCATATAAGGTCCACTTCCGAAAATCACTTAAAAGAGCATAACTCACTCAAAAATGTTGGTATCCAAATAAATTTGAACAGAAATATATTTCATATATATACAAATAATGCGGTACAATTTTATTGTGGGTGGTCCATAATTAGTCGTAGCTCCCATATACGGCCTACTTCCGAAAATCTCCTTAACGGTCATAAATTTCTTAAAAATGTTGGTAATCAAATAAAATTCGACGCAAATAAGTTTCTTATATACACCTAATTTTATAACGGTCGGTCCATAATTAGTCAAAACTCCTATATAAGACCCTCTCCGTAATTCACTTTAACCTCCATAAATCTTTTAAACGTATAAAGTTTAACATATATAATATTTATATTCACAGACATAAGGACACTAAATTTTTGGCTGATTAGTCCATAATAGGTTATATCTACCATATAACGCCCATTTCTGAAAAACTGTTTTATACATATACTAGGTGTAGGGTATTATATGTTTACTTGTTTTTTTTTTGGCTCGGGTTTGATTCCATCTTAACGGCTATTATATTATAAACTTATAAATTAAATGCTATAAAAAATTATAACAAGTAAACGATTAAGAATTGTTTATTTATTTGTAACCGAAACGTGTACGAATGTCACGTTCTGGAATATAAAAATGTAAATGCACATTAGTTTACAGGAGCGCATATTAAAGTTTGTAGCAAAGCGAATGTAAATATTTCAAGTTTTTAGCTAAAAAATGCTTTCAAATATTATTGTCAAATTCGCTGCTTTTTGCATTTTTTTCTAGATGCAATTAAAAGCTATTTATATTCTTGTCGCGTTCTGGATCCTCTTGTATTTTGCTAATATATAACAATCAACAATATCTATATTTTATAAGACGTCAGACTGTAGTAGTCTGTATTGTGGAAATTTTATTAGTTCATAACTATGTATTATTAGTTCTCTACTGTTAAAAAAACAGAAAATTAATTAATAGATCTTTTGTTTAAGAGAAAATCGTGCTTTAGTTATAGTATATATCAGTCCAAAGATGTTAATATATTTTTTTCTCATTCTGGAATAGTTTTTTTTTTTTTGTTGGATTTGGATGGTTTATTGCTAAATTTTTATTATTTTTATTCTTTGATTTCATTACTTTTACACTCCTACGGGCTACGAATAAAACAGTTTACAACATTTTTTAGTAACGTTATGCCCCTGGTGGCTATTAATGCCGATCTTTCCTTTATAAACTCATAAATTATATTTGCCAAAATTACAAATGGCATGACAAACTTGTATATATTATCAGTATTATGGTAAAGTATATAAAATGTGTAATGGCTCAAGTATGAACAACAAACAAAATACTAACGACTCTACCTATGTCTGTCTAAATCGAAAAAATACTATATAGTAGGAAGGCCACTTTTTTTATGAAGAAAAGAAATTTTTTTGTAAGTCTTTTTGGAATTTGTACAATGATCACACACAAATCTGATTAAAAAAAAAACTATTTTGTACTTTGATCCAACTAGAATAATTTAAACTTTTATTGGGTAATATCAACCAAATTTGTTTTTATTGATACCCTGCTAATAAAAAAGCACTTGTATTCGTATCACTATTACTATACCATACAAATGATTGCCTATGTCAGGTACTTGGCAAACTTTAGTTTTTTACTTTTTTACATTTTTATATGACACGTAAATAAAATACTAACATACAGAGTTTAGAAACCCATACCGCTGCCAAGATACACATATGTATGTGTATTCATAGAAAGGAGTATGAGTATAAGCAAGGATAATATTAAGAAACAACTTTTTATTGAAGTTAAGTATACACGTATGTGTATTTTAGTAAATGTATACATGTCTGTAGTTCAACTGTTATAATAAGAATGTTTAAGTATCTATTTTTTTTACAAACGGAGACACATACAAAAGAACACTACAGCAAGAAAAGCAATAGAGATATTTTTACTAATAGCCTCTAGCCTCAAAAAGTACAATTTTAGAAAAACATGCATTTACTCTTATACTAACCAATACTTATACATACATACAGGCATTTACATATGGGCAATTCCACGGTAACCAACACGACATTTAAACGTCTGTACGGTGCAAAAATACAATAACTCTATACAATTTTAAAAACATTTTTTATAATCATAAAAGTCAGTCATAAAATTCATTCACGGTGAACTTTTCTATGGAAATGCCCATATATACATATGTATGTCTGTAACTAACAGTACATTGTAGTAGAAAATTTTAAACACAAAACAACCGTTATTAAAATTGATTTGAAATTAATGCAGTTGTTATTTTCTTTAAATTAATTTTTTTATACGTTAGAAAAGCGTTTGTTTTTTTTTTTTTTTTTTGAACATACAATTTTTTACTCAGAAATGCTGTTAACTGAAATTTGTTATAAAAGTTAATAATTTCTTGTATTCATTCAATAAATTCATAAAACCAGAACAATCACTAGACCATAAATCTGTATACTTAATTACAAGCCAAATAATAATAAAGAAATAAAAAAGCTCACTCGTTAACTCAAGAAATAACCCAAAAAATTTATAGAGAAAGAAAAAAAAACCCCAACTAACAACTGTTAAAGAAAACATTAATAAAACTCGTAAAACAAGCAAATATTATGGCCACAAATTCAGTTAGTCCTGCAAAAATTAATTAGGAAAATTATGTTACTGCAGTAAAAGTATGTAAATTATTGTGCTGGTTGGATAATTAAATCAAGTTAATATTTAAAGTAAAAAAGTATAATTGAAAAATCATTTAAATATATAATCATAAGATTTGAAGGGTACCGGTAAACTGTTAAAGATTTAAGAAAATTAAATTGACATCCTGATATTTTTGTTTGACATAACTTAACTCGTTGCAAAGCTTGGCGTGTTACAGATTTAAGAAAATTAAATTGTAATCCTGCTATATTTGTTTGACATAGTTTAAAGCTCGACGTCTTTAATAGTACAAGTGATCATGTTAATAATAGCGCAATTCACAATCTTGTGCAAATGATATTGTATCATTGCATTTACAATTTTTTGCTTTACACTAACAAAATACACAGCAAGAGCAAAACTATACTAAACCTTTTTGCATATGCAATGATGCAATACCATTTGCACAAGATTGTGAATTGCGCTAATGCATATTCGAATGTTCCAATAACGACGTACAAAATATCAAGCAACAGTTGTCCTGCACCCAACACTTTTTTAAGTGGTAAAATCATATTTTGCCAAATACTAGGATGATAGAATAGCATTAATGCCTTCTTCAATGGCTCTAAAATTTGAATATAAATTTTTAATACAATATTTCAATTTTTAACAAATCGTTATGTGCACCTAGTTTTGACTCCAACTCTAATAACAAAATTAATAAGGTCATTAAATTCACTTGATAGTCCAAAGAACTCCAATTTCTTCATCTTCAAGTATAATAATACTTGAAGAAATATATTGGGTCTCACCTAATTAGTCGTAAGCCGGCCGAGAACCACATATTGTCAGAATGTAGTCTTATGCACCTAGTAGGTAGTCGACAGGAATTGAAGAATTTATCTTATATAGGGTGTTTTTTTTAGATGTATTGAACTTTAAGTTTTTTTCATTGGCGGCCATGTTGCAAGCTGTCAAGTGATTTAAGTTTGAAGTCGCCAGTCTACGACAAAACTAAGCCTGAAGCGCTTGACCACTTGGAGAACAACATTAGCGTTATTGCTGATATACGGCCACAAATGTTGCAAAAAGGCATCGAAAATTGAACTCCAAATTAGACTACGTCAGAGCGAGTCATATGCTAGAAGTTATATTTTAATTATAATGACAAAATATTATCGCTCGAATAAAATAAATATCATGTCAATTAAAAAAAAAAATCATTTTTATTTTATTCCACTTTAAAGTTCAATATATGTATCTAAAAAACACAGAACCATGATTTTCCAAAAAAATTTTGCACAACTTGTAAGCGTTGTTCAGGCGTCAGTCTATTTATGTTGAAATGTCATTCGCAGCTATAGTTTTTTCTTGTAGAGCTGTAGCATTTATCTCATCGGATTGTATTCCCTAGCTAGTCTTAGTCAGGTTATAGAGAGCGGTAAGAGCTGAAGAATTTATTTCAACAGATTGCCATTGGTTTTCCCCTAATTATAGGTTAGTCGACCTAAGCCGAAGGATTTATCTTGATTAGCGCGTTTAATCATAAAGCATGAGTTGGTATTCGTGGCTTCGGTTTAATTCCCAGCCCCTGCTACTCAAACAACATCAGTTTCTAATAATTATTAGTTTTCTATCTATCAATGGTAATATTTATCACAGCGCCCGTATACAGCAGCGTATAGCCTTTAAACGCCTCCGAAGGAATATAATGAAATAATGGCTATTATTCAAGCTTTGACCTATTCGCATACTCATCACCAATGGCGCTGCAATACTATACAACTAATAAACATAACTCGCAATTACATTGAAAAGCTTTTCTCTCCTTGCCTTTCTTCTCCTACCTAACCCCTTTCAAAAAAAGTAACACAATTATTATATAGGCATATTAATAGCCTGTGCTTTACTTTATTTATTCAAATTGTAATCGTATTAACGAACCGATCGTCTCCTGAAGATACAAGACCGCTCTGTGGTAAGATTTCAGAGGAAGCAGACCTCTGAAGAACTAGAGCATACTGGGCATTAGGAATGCTAATTAGGGTTGGTTTTTCAAATCCCGGGATCGGGATTTTTAATCAATAAAAAACATGATAACATTATATTAAAATGTTAGATTGACAAAAATAATATATCATATTGCCTTTAATTCTTTTATTAATTATAATTAATTATACTATATAAATTATATTAACAGAATATTATGGATCGATTTAAGCTTCTTCAAAAGAGAATATTGATTTAATTTTGTTACAAATATATGAAACTGACGAACTGACATCGTTTACATCGTTTGTAGGTACATTTGTTAACAAATTCTTGTATTCTGATTGCATAAACAATCCTTTCTCATCCTCCGAAACAAATAATTAATTCTTATTAAATATTTTATTCCATATTATTACAGAAATTATTAGCTGTTGTGGAGGGCTGTTACATATTTAAATTACATTCATTATTTTATTCCTTGCGCAAACAACGTTTTTAAATCATTTCTAATAACAAACATTTCTATCTCATTATTAAAATCACTCTTCAATTGTGGGTTTTTTTCAAAAATTTAAAAATGTGAAGTAAATCATCCTTCTTTGTTGGTTTCTTTTAAAGAGAGAATTCACCAGATCATGCCCTTGAGCATAAATAAAAGGGCAACATCAACAGAGATTCATATCAATGCGACAAGGAGCTTTGTCTGTTACCTTAACCGGATTTAAAATGACAACTAGCTATTTGTTTAAGCAAAACAAATTCTTCATCTCTAGAGGTTTTAACCCTTCTTTGCATAATGGTAGAAATTTCCATCATAACATTGAATGCATTCTTTTATTTCTATTTAGCATTAAGCTAATAATCTAACACTAAGATTTCTTTAAAAATTTTTCTTTAATTTTGAACATGAATTATACTACATTGATTTATTTCACCAATAAAGAAAAAATCATGCACAGAAGGCTTTTTATGTAGAAATTTCCAAATTTCAAAAACTTTAGACACATCAAATAGTTCGTTCGTGTTTGACAATACAAAATTAATTTTAATTAGTGCACTTTTATTTCTTCGACAAACGTTTTAAAATTTATGTTTTAGTTTTCGGGATGTTATAATCCTGAAAAAATTTTGTTTTAAAAACTCCCGTGATTTTCGGGACCGAGATTGGCATCCCTATTAGGCATATATCGCATAGAAACTAAAACTGCATCACCAACTAACCGAAATGACACCAAAGTCAAATATCCTTGGTGCTAAGGTAATGCTATGTATTTGGAGGTAGCAAAAAGGTTGCTGCTGGAATCTAGCCGGATCATTACAGGAAACCAGTACCGAATGCAATTGATTTATTTAAAGTCAGCATTTGCGAAAAACACACAGAATATGCGGCTATCATGACAATAATCTGTCAAATGCTGCAATACCTGTTAAAAACTGTTTGGCACAAAGTGGTTGGAAAGTTTTGCCTCAACTGCCTTCTGCTTATCCTCCGAGAACATTTTTCAGGCAATTAATATGCCTATATATACTTGCGTTACTTTCTTTGGAAAGGGGATAGTTGAAGAAGTAAAGGTTGTGGAAGAATAAACCTTTTTATATCGCAACTCTGCAACTGCGCATTATGTTTTTTTTTTGTGCAGAATTGCAGCGCCTCTGGTGGTGAGTATGCGCATTAATGTTAAAGCTTGATTTTATAGCCTTTATTTAATTATTTTACTTCGGTGGCGTTTGAATGCTATACCACCCCAGGAGGGCGCTGTGATAAATACTCAGAAACTCATGCTTAATAATCAATGCGCTAAACAAATAAGCTACAGCACACTGTTTGTTTCCATCGTAGCAGAATGCTCTCTGAGATTAGCTTCACTTCAGAACAGGTTAGCCGAAATTGACTTGATTCGTTCTTTGTCTCAAAAGATTGCCCCTTCTCTTGGCGTGGAATACATACATATGTCGCCAGGACTTTGAATAAATTTATTTCGTACAAATATTTGAAAAGAAAATCCAGCATTTTGAAATTATACACTCAATATATAAACTAATCTTCCTGCCCATAAACTGATCGTTACCATAAATCAAGTCTTAAATAAAAATTCAACAAACATATTTATACCCTACACCACCATAGTAGGGAGGGTATATTGGATTTGTGCTGATGTTTGTAACGCCCTGAAATATTGGTCCGTAAAGTGTATCGATCGGCTCAGAATAACTTTCTGAGTGGATTTAACGATGTCCGTCCGTCCGTCTGGCTGGCTGGCTGTCCATGTAAAGCTTGTGCACAGAGTACAGGTCGCAATTTTGCAGATCTTTCGATAAAATTTGGTAAGTGATATTTTTTCGTCCCAAGGACGGATGGGATTGAAACTGGTCAAATTGGTCCATTATTTCACCTGGCCCCCATACATAAGTCCTCACGAAATTGGGGTTTACCGATCATAAATGTATCAATTATGCAAGTATCCAACCAATTTCACCACAAATGAGTAGTAAATGAAGCTGAATCACATCTAAAAATTTTGTGAAGATCGGTCTATAATTAGTCGTAGCTCCCATATAAGGTCCACTTCCGAAAATCACTTAAAAGAGCATAACTCACTCAAAAATGTCGGTATCCAAATAATATTTAACATATTAATATATTATATATATTAATATATTTCATATATATACAAATAATGCGGTACAATTTTATTGTGATCGGTCCATAATTAGTCGTAGCTCCCATATAATGCCCACTTCCGAAAATCTCCTTAACGGTCATAACGCAAATAAGTTTCTTATATACAGAAATAATGACACCTAATTTTATAACGGTCGGTCAATAATTAGTCGAAACTCCCTTATAAGACCCTCTCCGTAATTCACTTTAACCTCCATAAATTTTTAAAAGTATTTATATCGAGATAAAGTTTAACATATATAATATTTATATTCACAGAAATCATGACACTAAATTTTTGGATGATTAGTCCATAATAGGTGATATCTTCCATATAACGCCTATTTCTGAAAAACTGTTTTATATTTACATATACTAGCTGTAGGGTATTATATGGTCGGGCTTGACCGACTATACTTTTTTACATGTTTTTATATAAATTTGTTTTTTACATTCTATTTACATTACTTTAAAACTACGTAGTACGTATAAATTTAATTTTATTATGATTTTTATCGATTTTAATGGCAATTAATTGCCCAACTAAATACAATTTATAGAATTTTCATAATAATTTATGGACATTTCTATGTAGAACAAGTTCATAATTAATGGCAGACATTTCAATAGAAATAGCCCCAAAAAATCAATAAAATTTACATATTTATTTTACAAATTTTGAAACAGAAAAATTTTTCAACTGCAATGAAGCCAAAGGCTGAAAGTTATTTATTTAAAAGGAAATTTTAAGTGTTGGGTGTAAATTGTTTAAAGGGTACAATAGATGTAGTTGCTTAAGTGAAAAACAACAAAAGAATTTTGCTCTTACACATTTGCTATTGTAGAAATTGGATTTATTTTTTAGTTTTTTTTTGCTTTAAACATGAAAATTTAACCAAAAAGGAAACCACTGCAAACAAAAAAAAATCTACTCAAATGTATTGTATTTGTTTTTTTTTTTCTTTGGAGTTTGGGAAAACACACCTGTAAATGAACTACATTTTTTATTTGGCTTGTTTCTGGTTTGTGTGTTGCAGAAATTGCATTAGACCTCAAGAGGTGTTTGGAATATTTTTAAGGAGTTTGTTGGTATTTTTTTTTTTAGAAGGCAGAAGGGTAAATGAAGCTATTCTTGAAAACAATCTACTAATAGAGATAAACGTGAACAGACTCGTGCACACATTAATAGCACATTCTGTTAAATGGATCCAAACCAGTCATTTAACTCTTCAGAAAATCATACCAGTTTAATAGTAATAGACTAAATACCTTAAACTTACTGCTGCCTTCAAATCGCATGCACCTTAACAAATCTACGTAATCAATTTAAAAGTAAAACTTATACCAAAAAAAAGGAGACAAAACGAAAAACAAATGCCGAAAAAACAGAGTCTGCACATGTTGTAAATTGTGCATAGGCCACTAGTAATTTTCATTCATTTTATATTTTGTTTAGTTTTTTCCTATTTATTTCACAGTTTTCTTTCAATTTTTAACTACCCATACATGCAGCTTTAGTGCATTTTTATTTATTTATTTATTTTTCTTTGGATCTATAGGAATTTGTCTAGTATAAGGAGTTTAGTTAGTTTTGTTCCATTTTGTAGCTGTAGTCTTAACAAGCATGTGGCGTTTCAAAAATAATTTTTTTATTTATTTTTTTTTTTCGTAATTTTTCTTTAGTTTGACCAATTTTTTCTGGGTTTTCTTGAAAAACTCACCTGAGTTTTAGAAAACAGGCTGAAAGTGCTAAAACTGTTCCCTCAATGAAAACAAATTCTTTTTTATGGCAAAAAATTAAGTATGAAAGTAAAACTAAAGCAAGAAAATTACATGAAATTGTTAAAAATAGCAGCGGCTTGTTTTGCAAGGATTTTTTGACACTGTACAGTGGGACAATTCTAGCAGTAATGTAAAATGTTTGAGGCGGACTGGCTGTCAATCCAAATAAACTACGAATCACTATACAGAAACGTAAGAAATTATGAACATATGAATTTCTTCTAAATTGAAACTTTCTAATATAAATAAAATACAAAATATTAAACTCAATATATGATTTTAATTTAAATAACAATCTGAAATATTAAAAAATAAAAAAAAAAAACGAAAATTTTTATTCAACATTTTTTTTACTATTTAAGAACCAATGTTTGTTCGAACAAAGCTTTTTTTCTCTTTTTTAAAGAGAAAAAATTCACACATGAAAAAAACTTTGTCTGAACAAATATTTTGTTTAGAACAAATGGGTGAATCCACCTTAAGAAATTGTTTCAATTTTAGATAATAAAGGGAGCTTTTTCTTAGATGAGTTGAGGTTTAAGTGGGCAACACTTTTGTAACAACGCTTCTAAATTGTGCAAATTTGTTTTGAATATCATGGTTCTGTTCGAAATATGAAAAGCTCACTTGTGGTTGAATGGATACGTCAATACACAAAACTGCCGTCTTTGGAGTGATCCTCCAGTGTATGTTGAGACAGCGTTACATCCAGAAAAACTAACTGTTTGTTGTGGGCTGGTGTAATAATTGTCCGTTCTTCTTTAAAAACGAAGCTGGCCAGAACGTTACAGTCAATGGTGACCGCTTTAAGGTCATGACTACTGATTTTTGCGTTTATCGATTGAACAATCATAATGTGCAGGCGTTGTAGTTTCAACAAGACGGCGCAACGTGTCACACAGCTCGTGCCACAATTGCCTTATTGAATGAAACGTTTGGTAACCGCATATTTTCACGTTTCAGGCCCATGAATTGGCCTGCAAGATCATGCGATTTAACGCCGCTTGACTATTTGCTGCGAGGACATGTGCAGTCGCTTGTCTACGCCGATAAGCCCGAAACGATTGACCACATGGAGTACAACAATTGACGCGTTATTGCCGATATACGCACACAAATGTTACAAAAAGTCATCGAAAATTGGTCCCTCAGATTAGACTACGTCCGAGCCAGTCATATGCCATAAATAAACATAATTATTAAATTATTTTTACTAAAGAATACTTTTGCGAGATTTTTTTAAATTTTTAGCTTTTATTTTGAAACATTTGTGCAATATACATTTATTTCAAGTATTGGCCATTGTTGGCTTTCCCAGTTTTCTGGCAACATATGAATTCCGCGCCAAAAGAACTGCTTATTTTTTCAAGGACAAGAACAAATTAAGCTAACTTTGGCTACCCTGTTCAGAAGTGAAGCGTATTCAAGAAAGAGCATCGATTGAAACAACTAGTAGTCAGACGTGGCAAGCCCTGGATTATAAGACGGGTGGGGTAAAACTTGACAATCACTTTTTTCCAAACAGTTTTTAACATGTGGCCAAGCATTGTCATGATAGAACTCTCGTATATTCTGGGCGTTTTTCTGTTAATACTCGCTTCTCTTTTTTAATTTAATAGATAAAAATAAATGACAGACATGTATCGTTTAAAATTACATATAAGTTATTAAATATAAAAACTTTATTCGAAAGATACGTCATCTGTTAGGAATCCCCCATTTATATGCAATACACAAAAGAATTAGTAAATTTTCGCTAAGAAGTTTTTGCTTCATAGTGACTCGCTTAAAAAATGTTTAAAAAAGGAATCCACTTCAATTTAATGAAAGTTCTAAAAGTCTCTACGCTCTTGACTATGCAAATATGAAACAAAATACTGCTAAAATATGCCCACTGTGCTGAATTTCTATAAATTTAATTATCTTGGTATTTAAGAGAAGATTCAGAGAATTGTCTTGCTGTATATACATAACTAAAAAGAAACGGCTTGTAATGCGACGGTTTCCGTATCAATTCAGAATTTTGGATGCGAGTCAGTATAATACCAACGACTGCTATAAACATGTAACTACTCTGACAAGCGACTATCAGTGATATTCTTAGAATCATCTCTGCTGATGACAAAAACCTCACTAGATTGCCGTTCATCTCAGTTCCATTCGTTTTATTCCACCTGAATTGTAAAGTGTTGGCCTTCCATTGTTCCCCTTTAGACTCAGACTTCATGTGGGTCACAAAAACTTACTGCCCTAGCAGAATATGCTCATGAATATGTCAGTGTCGGGCCTTGATTGGACATTTGGGCCACGCTATTATCAGGGTACGTAGAACAATTGTCAAAACGCACAGCAGTTGGGTTTACATTAGGAATTACATTTTCAGCCGTAGTGTCATTTCGAATTCGTCAATATCTCGCCTTTGCAGATATTTAACTGCCTATTATAACCTTTATAATAAGCTCTAGCAGATTTAACGGTTAGGACATTGCATGAGCAGATTTCCATGGTAATCAATTGAAAATCTGTTATACACAAGGTTATCTTTAAATTTATCTTTAAATTTAAAAGAAAACTGTTATACACAAGATTTTCTATAAAAAAAACTATTAAACATAAGATTTTCTATAGAAAAAACTGTGACACAAAAAAACTGCTATACACAAGATTTTCTATAAAAAAAACTATTAAACATAAGATTTCCTATAAAAAAAACTGTGATACAGAAAAACTGTTATACACAAGATTTTCTATAAAAAAACTGTTAAACATAAGATTTCCTATAGAAAAAACTGTAATACAAAAAACTGTTATACACAAGATTTTCTATTAAAAACCCGTTATACACAAAATTTTCTATAAAAACTGTTATACACAATATTCCCTATATAAAAAAATTGTGATACAAAAAAACTGTTATATTTTCTACAAAAAAAAAAACTGTTAAATATACATAAGATAGAAAAAACGTGATACGAAAAAAACTGTTATACACAATAATTTCTATTTAAAAACTGTTATACATAAGATTTCATTAATTTTGTCATTAACTTTAATTTGCTATAGCAAATTTAACGAATATTTTTACAAAAAGTTATCGAGTTTCAATGTAAAGTTTATCGATAACTTTAGTTGTCTATAGCTATAAAAATTTATTCAAAATAAAATTAATAATGTCTTTATCTGGTACAACTTTCGGTAAAAATCATTAATACAATTTTTCGCTTACAAAATACTTGTTTTTAAATTTAGTTACTTATTTGCAACAATTTATTTTCTTGCTTAATATTTCATGCAATTTTCACAAATCTCTAACAATGTCTTAATTCTAATCTATTTTCAGTCAACGATCTCTAAGTACGGTACTAAAGCAACAACAGCATCACAAAAACCTCTGCTTTAATCAAAGGTAAGTCAAAATAACTTTTCCTTTGTTTTTTTTTTGGTATCTTTGTCTTTTTCAATTTAACCTTATTCAACGACAAAGTCTTTATTTAATCTTTTAGTTTTTTTTTGAAGAGTAGAGAGCGAATTCTTGTAATTTTTTTTAAATAATTTTTTATTTTGGAATTTATTTTTCTGGTGTTCAACTACCCCACCCACTTTTGCCACCCAATTGACACACAGATACTCCAACATGCCAGTTAGCCAGTCAGTTCTTTGCTGAATTGAAGCTTAACTTTATTATTTTTACATTTTATGCGGTTTTCGGTGTTTGTTTATTTTGTTTTTGTCAATTTTTTTTTATTGTGGTGGCCAATAACAATGGTTTTTTAGCTGGAAAGACGTTAAAACTAAAACAACCATACATTTTTTGAAAAAAAAAAAAAAAAAAAACAAAGAACAACGTTAAAATTGACCGCATTAATTCATATCAATGCAAACGTTACACGAGTGGTTTCAAAAAACACAGGCAGTTTTCACAAAATAAAGAAAATCTGCTAAATCACACAACAGCTAAAAAAGACCACAACTTTTAGTGTATTTTTGTATATAGTAAGTATAGTACTTGAAATGAAGAAAAATAACTGGATTCTCAAAAATATCACACACTTAAACAAACAATCACATACACTGATAAAAATTTGCAACCAAAAAGAAAAAAAACTACAAAACCGAGTATAAAATACTCACTCCAACAATCAAAAAACAAACAAACAAACAACAAGAGCTACAAAAAGCAAAAATAGTCAAATTAAAAATAACAACAAACAAAAAAATGTTTGCATGTGGTTTATTGGCAGAGAAAATGTTGCCGGATTAAATGTCAGAACAAGATGCATTATGAATTTAAAAAAGCCCACAAATTTAATTTAACATAACATTAATATTCTAAAGAAAATTTATTTAAATCCTTAATTTTCTCCAGAAAATTAATTCAAATTTTCAATTTTCTATTGAAAATGTTTTCAAATTTTTAATTTTATATAGACAATTGTCTTCTATTCATTGACAGTAGTGTGGTTTTGACCTCCGTGTCCAGTCAAGGCCCGTTAATGATATTTTTTTTCTGATCCACATCATGTCTGTCTGTTTTCTGTTTAGTCTGAGTCTAAAAGAGAAGCTAACACATTACAATTCCGGTACAATTGCTCAGCCATTTCTTTGGGAGATGAATCAAATAGAGTTTTTATAGAGATGATTTTTTATAAGCATTTTGATTGTCAGAGTAGTCAGATTTTTATGGAATTCGTTGGTATAATACTCAGCATCATCTTCAACTCTTTATTTATACGAAAACCGTCGCATTATTAACCGATTCTTTATAGTTAAACATAGCGAAACAATTCTTTGAAACTTCTCTTAAATACCAATATATAACCTTCTCTCTAGAGCAGTTACAAATTTGGCCAGCAATCTTCTTAACTTTTAAAGCTCTTGTGCACAATGGCCGGAAATTTACTAAATATTGGATGTATAACTTAAAAATACGGGATTCACAACAGATTAGCCGCATTATACGAGCGACAACTGAAAGTTGTTGAAAAGTTTAAAATAAAAAAATTTATTTGATTTTAAAAAATCTATGCAATATAGAAATATTTCCACGATCCAGCACGCGACAAGCATACGTCTTGGAAATAAACAAATACAAATCTTTTTTTATATTTTTCGATAACATTTTAGTAGCACTTTGTTTAAAACAAAAAAATACATTAGCATTAAACATGGGAAACAGAACGCGACAAAAATAGAAAACCCATATAGAAAATTCCAAATATAATAATTGTCATGTTTAAAGATTTGCTAATTTAGGCAACTGAATTGTAAAAATAATCTCTTCGAATTTTTAAAATCTATCAAAATGCTCAACAAGTGCTTGCAAAATCATTGGCAGCTATTCAAGCAGCAATTTTAAAACGTTTGCAGGCAGCAGCAGTCATCCAAAGGCAGGGAATTGACCGTTTTGTGTAGTATGATTTTGGTTCTTTACAGTTGCAGCCATTAGTTGGTCAACTTTAACCAATTTTTTTCAAACTGCTACTACAAAGTCGTATTATGTATGTATTATATTTTATTGGGGTTTTCAATCTATTACCAACTCAGCTTGATTCAAACACACCAAAAGAGAATAAGGAAAGAGGAACACTTCGGTAATTACAAGATTTGGTTTTATTTTCAAACATCGGCTCATGCTCATGATCATGATCTTTAATAACTGATCGCCTTCAGTATTGTTTAACGCAGTTGAAACTTTGTTTGGCAATTAGCGTTACATGCAATTGTCGATCCGTGGTTAGCCTTCAATTTATTCATCTACAACCGGCAAGTGTAAAGCGATTCATTCAGACCATTTTTAGCTATAAATAAAACACTTAAAATACATCAGGATGTAGGAATCGTTATTCGTTATGCCCGAAACAACAATGTTTAACATTTTCTTTTTAAAAATAATTTAATTCAATTCCATGATGGAATATTAAACAACACTAAATAAAAATAAGATGGCAGTATAAAACCAGTCAAGCAAGATCTATGAAAAAAGGTTTAAATGAATGAACCTATAGTCTAGTTTTTGGTAAAATTGTCTACAATTTCTTTCGATTGTCGATATTCCATATAATTCATTTTTTGAATAACTGTTTTCCTTTCTTCTCCTGATATTGCTCTTTAACAATTCTCTTGGCAATAGAATGAATGGTCATCTGGTCTGTGTCGATCTTAGATTTCATTGCAGTTTTACACTCATAACTACACCTTTGCTGTTAACAATATTTCTGACTGTAACATATGGTTTGGCTACAGTCTTAACATCCGTAGCAATATTTTTCCGCACATAACTGAGGGCTCTAAAAAAAATAAAATTCTTTGGGCTTTCTCTAGTATTCTTCGCGTTTTATACTCTCCAAAGTTCTTTAACTATTGTTACATATACTTCTTTATCTCAGCCCTGTAGATGAGAGTTTGTTTTAACTTTGCTTATGATAAACAATATGGCAACTGTTGATCTTTTGAAGGTAAATACAAATATTTTATATACCCTACAGCAGTCACAATAACTGAAGTTGGGTCAATACGAAAGACAACTGAAAGAAAAAGAAAAAAAATTATTGAAATATTTAAAATAAAAAAAAATTAATTTGATTTTACAAGATGTATGTAATATAGGGATATTTCGATGATCCAGATCGCGACAACAGTACGTCTTGAATGTCAGCAATTAGAACTTTAATGTTCTTTAATTTATTCGACACATTTTCGTAGCACTTTGTTTAAATTGAAAAGCTAAGTTTTGTTGTTCAATACATTGGCAATAAACATGGGAACCAGAACGCGACAAAAATAGAAAATTGTAAAATTAAAAATTGCTAACGTAGTATATTGATAATTGTCATGTTAAAATAGTAGCTATTCTTTTCGAATTTTTAAAATATATTAAATTTTTGATCTGACTAGCAACTCTAAAGGTACGGTCACACTTGGCAAATATTTGCCGAAAAAGACGTAACCACTAAATAAAATATTTTTGAACTCGTTTATTTAGGACAACACGCAACAAATATTTAGTCTTATTGTATTTGATGCTGCTCGATCTTGCAAAATTATTGTAAGAGTAAACAACGTCAAACGCTTTTCTGAGTAAAAATTTGCCATGTTGGACCATACCTTCATTGACGTTAAACAAATATCAATTGTAAATTCTTCTCGATATTTATTTACTGCCTTGGTAAATCCATTTGTCAAACCATGTAGCATACCCTTCGATCGTTCTCGACCATATTTTTCTGTGTTTGGCATGAAACAATCAGTCGTTTGATTGTAACTAAAATAAAGTGGTACTAGAAAAATAACCAAAACACTAAACAACAACATGAACTACAAAAACAATAAAACAGAATAACAATGACAAAAAACGCAATTCGAAATAAAATAATGAAAAATTCCCTGCCAGCGTCAATGATTCCGGTTTCGTGTGAACTAAAACTGGTCTCCTCCATTCATGGAACTTAACAACAACATCAGTATTCGTACTATACACCAAGTACTTTATTATTTTTTATTTAAGCACTGTTTCCACTACAACGTCTCTACCTCCCAACAGAAACCTCCCTGACAGCCCAGCACTTCGTGATTGTTTGTGTTGCTAGTGATTTCAATTGTTATGTTTTTGGTTTTGTTTTGTTTTCAGTTAAGAGCAGAAGAAATGGCCTGGGTACTCTGCGTTTAAAACTCCTGCAGCAGGGTTTTATTTTGTAGTCATTGTTTTCCTCATCAACTCTTGTTGTCAAATTGGCCGAAAACAAACAATGGCCAAAAATAGTCAGTCAGCTTGAAAAAGTATTTATTTGCTTTGATACAGTTCTGCTTAGTTTTTGTTTTCTTTTCCATTTCAGTTCGTGTATTTTGTATTTTTTTTAGCAAATTAGTTCACTTTAAATACAAAATCTCTTATTAACTCTCTGTGTGCTGCTGTGTGTGGTCAAACAAACTATTTCTCTAAAGAAGTGGCAGCCACTGGCCATCAATAGAGGTATCAAATTTTAGCCCGTGAGTTTTCAAAAACATAATTTTCATCATGTGCAAATGAATGAATAAACACCTTCAAACATTAGACCCCTTGTTAATTAAATGTTTCAATAGTACTTTGTGGCATGTGCCGCATCTACAACGCCGTTTTTATTACTATGTGTATTTTAGTTTATACAAAAACAAATGGCTTTTCTGCGCCGCTGTTGACCATCAGAGAGTAACAAGAATTGGGTGGGGGGGGGGTGTTATTAACTCATGCTTAAAACTGTTTTTAACTTCAGTTATAAACCGTTTTAGTAACACATGACTGCCAAACTTGCATGCTGTGGATTTTCGTTTATGCAACATGAAATTTAAGCCACATAAAAATTAAAATTCAACAAAAAAATCCACCCAGGCGCACATGCAAACACACGCGCGTACTACCAACAAAAAAAACAAGTAAGAAAGTATAGTCGGTCAAGCCCGACCATATAATACCCTACACCCAGTATATCTATAAAACAGTTTTACAGAAATGGGCGTTATATGGGAGATATCATCTATTTTGGATCAAAATTTAGTGTCATGATTTCTGTGAATATCAATATTATAGGTGTGAAACTTTATCTCGATATAAATACTTTTAAAAGATTTATGGATATATGGGAGTTTCGACTAATTACGGACCGACCATTATAAAATTAGGTGTCATCATTTCTGTATATTATTTGTGTCGAATTTTATTTGATTATTAACATTCTTAAGAAATTTATGATTGTAAAAGTGATTTTCGGAAGTGGGCCTTATGTGGGAACTACGACTAATTATGGACCGATCTGCACAAAATTTGTAGATGTGATTTGGCTTCAATTACCACTCATTTGTGATGAAATTTGTTTGGTTCCTTACATAATTCAAACATTTATGATCGGTAAACCCCAATTTCGGAAGGACTTATGTATGGGGGCCAGGTGAAATAATGGACCGATTTGCACCAGTTTCAATCCCGTCCGTCCTTGGGACGAAAAAATATCACTTACCAAATTTTATCAAAATATCTTCAAAATTGCGACCTGTACTCTGCGCACAAGCTTTACATGGACAGCCAGCCAGCCAGCCAGACGGACGGACGGACATCGTTAAATCGAATCAGAAAGTGATTCTGAGTCGATCGGTTACTTTAAGGTGGGTGTTGGACCAATATTTCTGGGCGTTACAAACATATGCACAAATCCAATATACCCTCCCCACTATGGTGGTGTAGGGTATAAAAACATTATCGAACATACTAGTCTGAACAGGCAGCTCTCTATGCTTTATCACTAACATCATCATCATCATGATGTTTGAAGCTGATGATTATGCTGTATTTTTGTATACCTATAGAAAGCTAGAATGTGTAAAACATGCAATAAATATTAAACTGAAAACTGTTTATACATACACTTAACGCTAAAAATATATTATGAAGTCTTGGGTCTTATATTTGCAAGAGTGAGTCTTACACTGGGTTTTATACTGAGGCTAAAGTCTTACACTCAGACTATAGTCTTCTACTCAGATTAAAGTCTTATACACACAGACTATGGTTTTATACTCAGACTAAAGTCGTACACTATGATCATAGTCTTATACTAAGACTCAGACTATAGTCTTATACTCAGATTATAGTCTTATACTAAGCCTCAGACTATAGTCTCATAAAGACTAAAGTATTATACACAGACTATAGTTTTATACTCCGACTAAAGTCTTATACTCAGATTATAGTTTTATAATAAGACTATAGTCTTATACTCAGACTTATACTCAGACTAAAATCTTATACTCAGAAAGTCTTATACTCAGACTAAAGTCTTATACTCAGACTAAAGTCTTATACTTAGACTAAAGCTTTATACTCATACTATAGTCTCAGAATAAAGTCTTATACTCAGACTACGGTTTTATACTCAGACTAAGATCTTATACTCAGACTGAAGTCTTATACTTAGACTAAAGTCTTATACTTAGACTAAAGACTTATACTCAGACTATAGTCTTATACTCAGACTACAGTTTTATACTATGATTATAGTCTTATACTCAGACTACAGCCTTACACTATGATTATAGTCTTATACTAAGACCCAGAATATAGTCTTATACTCAGTCTAATACTCAGACTAAAATCTTATACTCAGAAAGTCTTATACTCAGACTAAAGTCTTATACTCAGACTAAAGCTACTACTTAGAATAAAGCTTTATACTCATACTATAGTCTCAGACTAAAGTCTTATACTCACTCTATAGACTAAAGTCTTATTTATGGAGGGGAAATTTAAAGTCTGAATATAAAACAATAGTCTTACACATAGACTAAAGTCTTATACTCAGACTATACTATTCTATACAGTAGAATGACTCTTTTGAAATATGTAGAGATTTCCCTTAGAATAAACGTTCAATTTTACAAATAACTGTAACAACACATAATCGTTATTTAGTGATCATTACCGTATAATATTTTTTATCCATCATATATTACAATATGTACAATTTAGAATCAAAACAGCAGAATGGCCACTGCCAACAACACACACATTATGATGTATTTAGGTATCCATTCAGCTACCTACATACACTAAATAAACTAAATAAACACAGGCCTATGCCACCTCCAACCAAGCTTAACTACACTTACATACTCTCGTATATGGCGAAATTATTAGAATAACAAACAAAAGCAGAGAATAAAAGAAACTAAAGGTGGCTTAGCCAGTGAGGCACGAAGAAATGGAAAAGCATATTTTAAAATATTTTATGGTGTTTTTGTGAAAACTATTTCTAGCCGGCTTTATAAAAACAACAAACATTTTAAAACTAATTAGAAAATAAACAAAATTACATTGTTGTCTATTATGTAGTTACACAGTAACCAGCAAGATTTTTGGGAGATTTTTTATAATAAAAAAGAAAATCATCTTGATAATTAGATTTCACTACATTACCCCAACAAATAGTACTGTTCCTAATCATATCCAACCCTGCTTTTAAACTGTAATTCTAGATGTTTTTTTTTAACGAAAAACAAAAGAATTAAAACCAAACAAAAGGAAACCTTCTTTTAACCGTAACAATAACATCAAAAAAAATTAAACTAAAGCCACCAAAAAAAGGCAACTTCATAAAGCATCAAATTGTGTATTTAAGCAAAGTTTTTCTGGGCTTTTTTGACCAACGAAACTACAACAAAAGGCAAAAGCAAAACAAATAAAAAAAACGTTTAAAATGCACTTAAGCGTTTATTACAGTTCATTGATTAGTTATAAATTTTGTCCAAATTTTCAGTGTTTCATTTCATATTTGTGGCATAGTTTTTTGGGATTTATGTTAGGAAAACATTTACTTCGTTTGCTAAAATGGCTGATAGATAATTACTTCTAAATCTTTTTTTTTTTTTTTGTTATTTAAAGGTAGTAAAGACTGGTTAACATGCGCCATAATTTGTAAAGTAATTAGGGGGACCAATCAGAGAAAGAAAATAAAAAGAAACGGAAAATATGGAAAAAAGATTTACCAGAATAATTAGTTAAATCGTTTTTAAATATTCATGTTATAGACATTATTTAATTAATATATTAATTATTCAGGGTTGAAATAATAATGACGCCAGATCAGCAGTCGGCAACTATAGCCACCAGGAAGCGAACATATACTGTAACTTAACTGTAAACAACACGAATGTCAACAAAATTCAATAAAAGTTTTGAATAAGAAACCAAAATCACAATCAATAACTAGACAAGTTACAACAAAGAATAAAAGTAAATAAAGTGTTATTATAAATCAATGTTCCCTTTATGCCCACCACTGGTCTAGAGCGAAAACTGCAAATTATTTTATACTAAAAATCTGAACAATATTTGACTACATTTGGGGTTTACAACAATTAATTTAGAAAACATTTTATCAAGCTGCTTAGAAGTTATAACTATTTAAAACTGTTTTTTTTTTTTATTCAACATAAACCTCATTTTATGGCTCACCCTAAACTCCACTTAAATTTCCAGTTTCCAAATGAAAAGCAACAGCAGATGAACCGAACGTGCTTCATGCTTACACCATAAATTATGGGGAACATGATTTAGATGTTGCCCAAAAGTAATTAATAGATTCACAGTAAATTCTCTAAGCTGAAGTTTAAACAAAAGAAAAACAAAACTATTCTTTCAATTTAGAGTTATTAAATATATATTTATTGTTGTTATTCTTCTTTTTCAAAATGATATTTTATTCGTGTTCAATTGCTGTTGCAATTGTTTCGTTTGATTAATGGGGGGAAATTTAAAGTTTGGGAGAACCTTTTTTTTAGGTTTTTTGAGTAATTACAGGGTGTTTAAGCGAGATTAGGAAAACAACATTGGTTAGAGGCCGGCTATCGTTAGAAAGTTAGAATGATGTTTGTGTTTAAATTATAACTTCCTTTATTATTTAAATTGAATTTCGCAATACTGTTTATATTATTGTAATTGTATCAAACCTGTGTACTCTGTTTATATTATTGTTATTGAATTTGTTATCTACAAATTAAAATTATAGTTTAATGTATATTTGTAGTTTTAAATAATGAACCTTTGAGATACCGAACGATATAAGTCAGTTCGTTAGTAACCAGCAAACAATAAGGCCGGACCTCAACTGCTCACATCTCCATTACATGCCTTAGTATTTTTATACCCACCACCAAAAAGATGAGGGTTATATTACGTTTGTCATTCCATTTGTAACACATCGAAATAATGGTCGTAGAGCAAAAAAGTCTATATATTCTGGGTCCCTATAAGACTCTAAGACGATCGTGTCATGTCCGTCCGTCTGTCCGTCTGTTAAAATTAGGATAGAGCTTCGAAAAAATAAAATAGAACAATGAAAGTGCTACCAAACATTCTTTGATGCACCGAAATGTTTGGTATCGCAAATGGGCAAAATTGGCCTAGTAGGATCCGCTTTATAGATCAAAGTTTCAGACTACCTCAATATTTTTCAGATATTTTTTGCTGTTTTCTTCAAATATAATGCAGATAATATCATGAAATTCTGCACACTTTAATTTTGTTATAGAAGGACAAGTCCTGTTTGAAATGGTAGGAATCCATCCACGATTTCTCATAGCCCCCATACAAATATCTTCCCAGAATATGGTTTTATGATATATAAATGTCTATAGCAAAGCCGTATCTAAACAAAATTCTGCAATAATAAGTTTCATGCAAAGTGAAATCTCAAAACAATATTTTGTTTGCATCGGTCCATAATTTTGACCATAACCCCATACAAAGACAACTTCCGAAAATCACTTAAATGAACATAAATCTTGTGTAAAAATGACTATCCAGTTGAAATTCGACAAGCATAATCAAAATATACATTTAAATCGTGGTACCAAATTTCATGATCATCGATCAATATTTGCCCATTACCATACAAAGTCCACTTCGGAAAATCTTTAAATGCGCATAAATCTCTTATAAAAACCACTAAGAAGTCCACATATTTTTAGAAATTGTCCAACTCAATATGATGATGATCGGTCCATATTGACCGTAGCCCCAATATAAAGTCCTTTTCCGAAAATCTTTAAAATTCGCATAAATCTCTTATCAAAATGTCATGATGATCGGTCTATATTTTTTATAAATCTCCATAATAGGTGCTCAGTCTGGCGGCACTAAAGGCTCTGGAGCGTAATCAAAAACACTCCAACCTAGTGCAGGACTATAGGAGAGCTCTAAAGGAGCTATTGGTACTCTACCAAGTGAGATTGTGCTGGGTACCAGGGCACTGTGACATACAGGGAAATGAGGTGGCAGATGAACTGGCTAGACATGGTTCTGGTTTGGACCATGATACTAGGGAAATCACTTCTACAGGCTGATTTATGAAAGACTCTGTGACTTTGCAGATCAATCCTGGGGCAGTAGGTCGGATTGCATAGTGTCCAGGGCCTTATGGCCAAAACTAATACCAACCGCGACCGAAACGCTGATGGAATTGGACTGGTATTCTGTAGGATGTGTGGGGATGCAGAGGAGTCAGAGGCAATAGAGCATATCATGTGCAACTGTTCTGGGTTGCAGCGTCAATGACTTAAGTGGCTAGGAAATAGATTCCTAGACGAACTCAGTAATGTTGCTGGCTGCAAACCGAGTAACATTCTGGGTTTCATTAGGTTAATAGGGTGGCTATTTAAGGGACATTCTACGGCGTCTCCAAATCCGTAAGGGTATATTTTTTTCCTTCCTTCTCCCCTTGACAGGCGGTTTTGGATTCTTCTTTCATTCTGATTCTATCATTCTATTCTTTTCTACTGAAGGGAATCACAATGGACCACAGGGTCTCCGAGTGGAGTTGCACATAGTGTACAATCCTTCCTATCTATCTATCTATAGGTGCTTTGGTGGTGGGTATATAAGATTCGGCACAGCCGAATATAAACTCTTACTTGTTAATACTAAAATGTAAGTTACATGAATTTATAACAGCTCTTTTATTTTATTATAAGACTTCCTAAGAAATCAAGAAGATGTCCACACAATATTTGTTTTTTAATTTATTATAAGACTGCCTTAAAAGTCTAAGAATAGTTCCCCACAATCTTCCCATATAACCAACTCCCAATTTAATCCCGCCACATTGCCCACCAGAGATCGGTAATTAATTGCTTTTTGTACGATTCACAACTACTCATAACATTTTAAGTGATTTTACATCATTGCAATTCAACTACTCTGAGTTACTTAAACTCACAACAACGTTGATTTATAAATGCAAGTGGATATAAGTATGAGTACTACGCCGACATCGAGCTCATACCATTTCCAATATGTTTGATTCATAAACCGCGGTATTTAGATTTACATTTTAAGAAAAATACTCACATACTCATAAAGTATTCAACTCAGTTAAGTCATTAAAAAAAATTCCAGCTTATGCCGTTTGGTATTTATACAAAATAAGTAAAAAAGAAATATAAAAACATACAAGTAAGTTTATAGGAAAACATATTGGCGAAAATATAACGTTTATTATTTTATATAATTTTTATAAGCAGGCTGTAAAAATGAACGACACTCGCATGAGTGTATGCGAGTCATACTTATTTTTTTATCGTCTACGTACATTGAGTTAAGGAGAGTATAAATAAACAAAATCATACATGAGATTAAGTATGAATATAATGAGTACTTCAAACTTTAAAGATGAGTATTGGTTTGATGATATTGAGACAAGTACGAGTACGTATAAGTACACTAAATTATAAGTCATGATTCGAGTATACTCACTTTTTCAGTACTCATAACTGATCTCTGGTGTACACACAATTTCCTTTAACCATCATTCCGTTTGGATTTTTAATTCCTCCTTATAAAGTGCAATAGAATTAGATATGTTTCCAACTAATTCTATTGAATACTAATAAAAGTAGCTGATCCGCAGTTACCCATTTTGTTAATACCACTTTATTCATGACTAGCTATCCCCCAGCTAATTATATTCCCTACAAATATATTCATGACCCATTAAAAGAAATCCAATGGTGTTAAATCACAACATCTAAGTGGGAAGTTCTGATCAATCTAACCAGAAATTATACCACCAGGGAATGTTTCATATTCCCTATTTCTAAATGGTGTAGCCGCTTTACATGAAATTTACCTTAGTCATGGAAGAGCAGTTAAAGTTTTTAATTCGAATAACTAAGAACAGCTTTTAGAATATATTTTATTAACCATTCTTTCGTTCACTCAGTCAGAGTCTAATCAATTTTCATTTATTAGTCAACATTACCTAAAATTCTTTGTATTCATATCATAACTATATTGTAATTATTCTACAATTTATTTCTACATTTAGCTGCAATTGTATTTTTTTTTTATATTAATATTTTTCTAAATTCCCTAGAGAAATCTTTTTCTAATTTATCTATCAATTAATTTTTCGTTTAGCATTTTTAGTTTCATTGTACATATGCACATATGTATTTGCATTGAATATCTACTATAAATTACAATATTTCAGTAGTGTTTGCGAATGTTTCAAAATGTAAAAAAATATAAATTTAAATTTTCTATTTGTGGTGTTATTAGAACAGGAAATCATAAATTTAGCTAAATTTTTAATAAAGAACAGCAGATAAAATTGCAAATTAATAGATAAATATTAAATCAACATCATTAGAGAATATTTTTTAACTCATTCTTTTACTATCTGTGATTTTAGCAATTAATAAACAGCCTCATTAAAAACAAGCAAGAAAGTATAGTCGGTCAACTACACAACCTACAACTAGTATATGTGTAAAAACAGAGTTTCAGAAATGGGCTCTATATAGGAGTTATGACGTATTAAGGACCGATCATCCAAAAATGTAGTGGCATAACGTCTTGGTATAAAAATATTCTTTGTGTTAAATGATTTAATATGATTTTCGAAGGGTATCTTAAATGGGAGCTAAGACTAATTATGGACCAACCGATATAAAATAAGTTGTCATGATTTCTGTATATAAGAAACTTTTTCCGTTCGCTTTTATTTGGATGCTAACATGATTAAGAGATTTATGGTTGTTAAAGTGATTTTAGAAAGTGGGTTTTATATGGGAGCTAAGACTAATTATGGACCAACCGATATAAAATAAGTTGTCATGATTTCTGTATATAAGAAACTTTTTCTGTTCGCTTTTATTTGGATGCTAACATGATTAAGAGATTTATGGTTGTTAAAGTGATTTTAGAAAGTGGGTTTTATATGGGAGCTATGACTAATTATGGACCGCTCATCACAAAATTTGGCAAAATGATTTTGGTATATATGAAACAAGCTTATGTCGAATATGATTTGGATACCAACATTTTAAACAACTTTAGTTGTTGATGAGATCAGGCTTATTTCTGGAGAAATTTGTTTGAAGACTTACATAAATCAAAGATTTATGGCCGATAAGCCCCTATTTCGGGAGTATATTTGTATTGGGGCTGAGTAAAGTTATGGATTGGATACCAACATTTTTAAAAGAGTTATGCTCTTTTAAGTGATTTTCGAAAGTGGGCTTTATATGGGAGCTATGACTAATTATGGACCGCTCATCACAAAATTTGTAGATGTGATTTTGCTTCATTTATTACTTATTTGTGGTGAAATTTGTTTGTATACATACTTTCATAATTCAAACATTTATGATCGTTAAACCCCTATTACATGGACAGCCAGCTAGACGGACGGACGGACTGACATCGTTAATTCTACTCAGGAAGTGATTCTAAGTCGATCCCCAATTTCGGGAGGACTTATGTATAGGGGCCAGGTGATATAATGGACCGATTTGCACCAGTTTCAATCCCATCCGTCCTTGGGACGAAAAAATATCACTTACCAAATTTCATCAAAATATCAGAAAGTGATTCTGAGTCGATCGTTATACTTTAAGGTGGGTGTTGGACCAATATTTATGGGCGTTACAAACATCAGCACAAATTCAATATACCCTCCCCACTATGGTGGTGTAGGATTTAGCATAAATATGCAGCGCAGGTGGATCGAAATGTTGTATAACAGAACAACGAAACTAATTTTTGTAAGAGGAATGTAATTTCAGTAGCTTCTTTAAGATTTTCTTAAAAAGTAATAACTGAGTATTTATTAAAGGTTCCAAAGTATTAAATGGTTTGTCATCCACAATATTTGCAGCAATCATGGGTACGATTAAAGTAAATAAAATATTATTACAATTATGCGCAGAAAACTGTTTTGTTTTAAATCACAATTCGTTGTTTCAAATCCATCAATAAAAACAGTAGACTTCTAATGTCGTTGCAGTGGACCACAAATACGTAAATCAACAAATAATCACATGTATGTATCACCTGTAATTAATCTAACAATAATGCAGCAAAAACAAAAACAAAATCAACAACAACAGCAGCAACAAGCAAATTAAATATTTTGCTATTGACATGATTTAGTCTTTTGTGAATATGAATTTGAAAATAAATAGAAATAGAAATATTGTTTCTTCAAAACATACACAGGCAAATAAACAGCAGACAAAATACAATATAATTTAAATCAAACAGATAATTGGTTTGTTTTTCTCATTTTATGTTTCGGTTACTTTAATATATTATTATTATTCTACTTGTATATTGTATATGTATAAAATCTGTACGTGTGTGTTTGTAAACGTGTATAAATATTTAAAATAATCATGAATTTTAAGATTGCATTTTAGATTTATTTTGAAAATATAAGAAAATTATAAGAGAATAATAAAGTTGAAACAAATTTAATTATTCATAGAGATCTAGCAATTGTCTTTTAAGCAGGAGAATGATGAATAATAAAAATGAATAAATAAATAAATAGTTATTTATTTAGATAGAAAAACAAATTTGCACTTTAAGCTAATAATCTGCATCATCATTAAAATGCAGTACAATCATATTAAAAGTAGATGAGTCAAATATTGCTAATTGACATTAAATATAATTGAAAATAAGAAGTAAATATGTCCACAGACATGAAAAGATTTCACAGTTTTTGAGCAACTCAAAATGATTTCTTCACAATTTAAGAAACAACAAAATAGCTCTCACAATTCAAAGATTAGAACTTAGATTTTATACCATCGGAAAGCATCTTTTACTAAAGACCCAATGTATTTTTCTTAATACTGTCTTCTGTAATCTCTACATGTAGCTGTACAATGTTTATATTGAGAACTTAGTCTTAGCGTATGATCCTTCTTTAAAACTCAATTAAGTGAAACGATTTTTGCAACAAAATTATCTTGTCTTACTCATTTAAAAATCTATAATTTTAAGTCTTCTAACATATAAGCAATTTACTGATTATGTATATTTTTATGGCACTCCCTTTTCATTTAAACACGTGTTAAATTCATGTCTACTTTGATAATTAAAATAAAACTTCTATTACCCAAACGGAAATTATCGTAATTACATTTAGCTGAAAAGCTTTATAAAAAAAAAACAAATTTCTGCATATAAACATAGAAATAAATAATCCATATTAACAATCTATATTAAAAAAACACATTTCTAGTTTTGTCTTTTACAAACAAATTCACAATTATATAAAAAAAAAAACTAAAAATAACTTTAGGCTTGAGTGCGTACGCAGCAGCCAATACATCCGTTTCCGTTAATGGACACAAATTTCCATACTTAACAAATATATTGTTTTTTTTTTTTTTTTGAATTTGTATCCAAATAAATAAATAAAAATACTTTTCGGCATAGAAAATTTAAAACCAATAGTTAACATTTTAACGGAGTGCAATCTGTTGTTAGTAAAACAAAGATTGTGTGTGTGTGTGTATTTTTTTTTTTGTGGGGTACAGCACTGGCTTTGACAAATTACTCTTAATTTAAATATTTTAAATTCTATTGAAACTGTCGATCACAAACATACGACTTTGTATTGTATTCATTCATTCCAGCAACAACAGTATGTAGAATACTATTGTCGTAATAATGTTATAGAAATATCTGTAAAAATACGTCAACTAAACGCCAACGACACAAAACAGCACACAACAATAAAAGATGTATTCGTAGAATACATACACATGTGTAAAATTAACTAATTTGTAAACGCAGATCTTGGTGACTATTCTGAACTCATGATTTAACTTTAAAATGTAGGGTCGCCACTGCTTACAGAATTTTAATAAGTAGCAATTTATTTTAACATGTAAGTGCACTAGGCGGAAGTCTAGTCAACCCGAAAAAATTGCAAAGTTTAAACTAGGCATTACAAGAGGACACTTAGCAAAAACTGTCACAAAATTAGATCACTTTTAGTTGGTGAAATGACTATTTTCTCTTTACCTCAACTCCGGCTGTCACGTTAAAAAAGATTTTTTTTTTTAAATCTGTTATCAAAATTTCTGTTTTTTTTTCAGTGATATATTCTTTAAACATGACCTGAGTCTTTTATTAAAGACCAGTGTCTTTTTCTAAAGACCAAAATCTTTTACTAAAGACCAGTGTCTTTAACTAAAGATCAATATCATTCACTAAAGTCTTTTACTACAGACCAGTGTCTTTTACTAAAGACTAGTGCCTTTAACTAAAGACCAGTGTCTTTTCTTTAGACTAGTGTCTTTTACTAAAGACCAGTGTCTTTTTCTAAAGACCAGAATCTTTTACTAAAGACCAGTGTCTTTAACTAAAGACCAGTGTCTTTTCTTAAGACCAGTGTCTTTAACTAAAGGCCAATATCATTTACTACAGACCAGTGTCTTTTACTACAGACCAGTGTCTTTTACTAAATACCAGTGGTTTTTTTTTTTTAAACCAGTGTATTTTACTAAAGACCAGAGTGCTTTACTATAGAGCAGTGTAAGAAAATGTATTTTATTAAAGGCTAAAGTCAGTAAAGTATCTCTAATTTAATTTAATGTTTTTACAGCCCATTTTTCACAGCACATTTTTTTTGCAGCAAAAGTGCCGAAAGGTACGGTCACACTTGGCAAATATTTGCCGAAAAAGACGTTATTACTAAATAAAATATTTTTGAACTCGTTTATTTATTAAAAAATCTTCGTTTATTTAACAAGAAATATTTAGTTTTATTTTATTTGATGCTGTTTGATCTTGCAAAACTCTTGTAAGAGTAAAAAACGTCAAAAAAAAAGTGTGCTAAAACAAGTGGTTATGCTTTTTTGAATTATTATTTGCCATGTGTGACCATACTTTAAGTAATCTTTAGAAACTAGAGTAATAATAATTCAGTATTTCCGTTCGCTAGTTCGAAACAATCACCCAGAACTGCTGGGTATGTGTGTTATGTATATCTATAAGTGTGTTTATGATGTTCTCAGTAGAAGCAACAATAAAACAATTACCCCATCAAGTTATTGGAACAAAAAAATGACATAACTTGTAAAAACCAAAAAAAAAAATGATTTTTTTTTTGAAAGAAAGACAATTGCAAACCAAAAATAAACATACACATACTCATGCTTCTATGTACACACACACACGTTTAAAAGAAGTCTCAAATTATTTTACGAGTTTATTGTAAAAGTTAAAAATATGTTTTCAGTTCTTTAATTCTTCAAATATTCAAAACTTTTTTTTAAGGAAATAGCTTGGTAATGACATAAAATTACTAATTAAAAGACATTTCAATGAATACAAATTATCGTATGCATTACTTAGAATTAGTTTTACAATGTCAGCTTCATAGTTGTAAATAAAAAGTTTCCAAAACTGATTTTGCCGTCATTCCAAAACTAAACATTTCCATTTCTAATTTAAGATTTCCAAAAAAATGTTAGGCAAATCATGCTTTTCATATTCTGTTTCCAGCTAAACACAAAGACAGTGGAACCCTCTTTAAACTATTTAAATCTGTCTATCACACACTGTATGTTTCTCTCAATCTCCCTCTTTAGAAAACCTTTTGTCAATTATTTTGTTAACTGTAAGTATGAGTGTATGTCGTTTACACTTCGGTGTAAACTTTTTTTTTTTTGTAAATTATAAAAATCCGTACTTCAAACAACAACAAAAAGAGGTATTAAATGTGAAGCTTTTGAATGTAAAATGGTCACCCAAGTGAAACATTTTCTATAGTTTTATTTTAATTTTTTTTTTTGTTCCTCTGTTGTATTTTGAGGTTGACTGCTGATAACTGAGGTGTGACATTATTCAATGTATGTATAATTGTATAAATGAGTATGACTAGAGTTTGAGGTAACTTTGATTAAATACTTTTTATAAATAAAAAAAAATGTTTGAAAATTAATGAGAATATTGTAAGAAAAATGTAACAGAATTAGTGAAAATTTGTTAATATTAAACTTAAATGATTCCGAACTAATGGGATATAGAGAAAGAAGGGTTAACGAAATAAATAAGTATTCAGAAGCAATGAAAATTATGGAAATTAATTATTAACTTTGTGTGTAATGACCACTATATACCGTTTGCATTACCTAGTAATAGCTGACTTATAAGTTGGCATAAGTTTATATTCGATTATCAACTCACAAAATTATCAATTATAGAATTCAAAAATATATTATCTACAGATCTAGAACTTTCTCAGAAAATATAAATCTCTTGGAATTTGGATGAATAACAAAAGAAATGCACGCCTTCAAATAAATCAACTGTCCAAGGTGCCCTATTTTGTGCCACTACAGCTCCGGGCTTCATCTTCTGAATTTAAACTGGAATACCTTGGCTATGACCATGTACATTTTTTTTTTCCAAAAACTAACTATGCTAACCCACTGTTCATTCTGCTTTTTCCCTTGGTCATGTTGTCTCGGTGACTTTCCACACCCTCACAGTTTTACTATTCATGGCGAAACTGGTGCCGTGCACCTTCACGAAACTTTAAACAGGATAAAGTTTTTTTGTTTATTTATTTATTTATTTAAACTTGCAGCTGACTAGAGACTCATCTACCACCATGGGTACTAACTAGTTACAAGTTAAAAGTCTTGTCAATAATTAGTAATTGGTGAGGTCCCTTCAGAGTTTGTACCCAATGGTGAGCGTTAAGAATATTGTTGTTTAAATGACTGATGCTTGTTCGCTAGTGACAAATTTTGAGCAATGAAATAATCTCCATGTGCTGTTGCCAAAACAACAGAGCCATTGAAAGTAGTGATGAAAATTGGTATTACTGTTTGCAAATTTTCAATAAAATAAAACATAAAATAAACAAATACAAGGCTTTAATTTTTGGTACTTTTTTAATTTAAAGTACTCGCAAAAACATAAAATACTGCACAAATATGCAACAAGGGTTACATGCATCTTACCTTAAATACCGACGGAAAGCGTGTTTTAAATGTCATTTCTCATTTCTCATGCTCATACATTATGTATGGAGCATACCGAAAGAACGCGGCGGCTTGGCTAAAGGCTTTGCTATTGGAAAATCTGATTTGGACAAGGCGTTTCTCAGTGAAGTTAGTTGCAAAAGAAAAGAAAACAAAAAAAAAAAAAAAAGATAAATAAAACAACAATGTTCAGCAGTTACAATAAACAGGGTCATTTTATTTATTTGTTTGATAACCCTGTTTTTATTGTTTTGACATATCTAACGTTGCCGCTTTTGTTTACGGATGGGATATCAGCGCTAATGCTCTGCGTAAAAATACGTTCCGCTTTCCGTCGGTATTTAGGGATGGCTGTTAAGTTCATGTAAATAAATTATGGCCACTTAAAAGTCATCTGAAGTTTACTTATGCATTTGACAGACTTTTCGTTCATTTTTGACAGTTGCTTAAGCTATGTGTCCACGATCGTCATATATTACAACGTTGTCCGAAAAGTGTTCAAAAAATGTCTAACAACCGCGTAAACTTAAAATTTTTGCCTTCCAACGTTGTAAGAAAAAGCCTTTTTAGTACATTGGAAGACAAAACAACATCTAACAATCGTGTAAACACACAATTTTGTCATTGTCATTGTTTGAAGACAATTGTCAAACACTTGTCATTGTCATATGTGCAAAGTTTATGCACCTACCAATGGCAGCATTGTTATAGAAATTATTTCTAAATGCAACTCTGTATATACATAAATAAACAAACAAGCATTGATAAAATTTTTGAAAAAAGTAGAAGAAAATTTAAGAATTAAATTAAAGTGTCCATTAGGACATAAGCAGATAAAATGGTTCCAATTGCTCTTTTTTGTTTCATCACAATTTACAATTTTTAAACACACACAAAGAGCTGCAAAACGAATTTGACAATGCCACACAACAATCTGACAGCCGTGTGAACTGACAATTTCGGTTGACAGATAAATTCATTGTGTGACAATTGTGTGCAAATGAAATTGTTAGTTTTCTTACAGTTGCCTAAACTGACAATTTACCTTTTGCTAAAAATTTTTCAATGTCAGTAGATTGCTACCACATTGCTAGATATGACAACGTTGTAATATCAGACGATCGTGGACACATAGCTTTAAGCTAGCTTATGCACATTATGTTTGACTTTTATCAGTTGTACATTTTTGTAGTGTATTTTGTCTAAAACAATGTTCACACGCATATGATAGTATGCTCCATAGATGTACACATGATATAAATAAGGCTTTTATTAAAAACGTTACCTAATAAAACTTTTATTTTATAACGTGAATGTACGTCATGTACCACGAGAAAACTTTGTTTTGACGTCTATATCTATACGTCAGTGTCCGCGAAAGGCTTAAACATATTCGAGACAGCAGGCTACCGATTACAATATGTCACGTTTATGTGGCTTTAAGGCTTTATTTAATGGGATTTTTTTTTCAAATTTTCAAGGAACCTGAAATATAAATGAATTGAGTCAACAGCTGTTTACATTTTCATTGTTTTGTTTGATTAAAGTTTGTTAATGCAAGTGTTTTATTGTTTAAGATTTATTATCTTTAATATTTTTATTTACTTTTTTGTTATATTTTAGTAATAACGGGTGCGCCATCTAACGTTTTTTTTCAACTAGTGCTTATTTCTTGAATGGTAATACTTAGCTAATGTCAGATTTGGTAATGTTGCAGAATGTGTGCGAAATTGCGTACGGATTTGGAAGAAGAGAAGCACCGCAAGTAAAATTCTCGCATTTGGGGCACAGAAAACCCGCACGCATACATTGAAAAGCGGATGCACCCAAAACGAGTCACTGTTTGTTGCGGATTTTGGTCCAGAGGCATAATTGGGCTATTTTTCTTCGAAAATGAGCAAGAAGTGGCCGTTACAGTCAATGGCGATCGTTATCGGGTCATGTTGAACGAACGTTTGTTCACAAAAATTGAAGAGGAGGATATTGGCAACATTTGGTTTCAACAGGATGGCGCTACGTGCCACACAGCCGAAGCTACACTCGATGTTTTGCGCCCAGTTTTTGAAGATCGCATTATCAGCCGCAGAGCTAATGTCGTTTGGCCACCTCGGAGCTGCTATTTGACACCGTTGGACTATTATTTGTGGGGTACCGTCAAAGATAAGTGTTACGCCGACAAGCCAGAGACAGTTGGCGCTTTAAAGGACAATATTCGTGAAGCCATTGGTAAAATACAGCCACAAACAATCGATAATGTGCTTAAAAATTGGACCGATCGTGTAGGCTACTGCATGGCCAGCCGAGTCAGCCATTTGAATGAAATTATTTTCCATTATTAACCGGAATGATTGTACTTTCAAATAAAAAAAGAAATTTAAAAAAATATTCAGTAGTTTTTTTTATAGCATTTTCAAAAAAAAAAAAGTTATTTGGCGGATCGTTTAGCTTCTATAAAATCAACAAAGTTCTCTTCAACCATTATGTTATTTAAAAAAATCTAAGAACAAATTTATTTTTTATTAAAACGTCAGCTGCTGACTATGTAGCTGTCATTTTTAAAATAATTAATTAGTTGGCTACATGGCGGCATAAGTACCCAGCGGCAATTACATTCGTGTAGTCTGCTGTCTCGATTGTGTTTAATGCTTAATTGTTATACCCTACACCACCATAGTGGGGAGGGTATATTGGATTTGTGCTGATATTTGTAGCGCGCAGAAATATTGGTCCAACACCCACCTTAAAGTATACCGATCGACTTAGAATCACTTCCTGAGTAGATTTAACGATGTCCGTCCGTCCGTCCGTCCGTCTGGCTGGCTGTCCATGTAAAGCTTGTGCGCAAAGTACAGGTTGCAATTTTGAATATATTTTGATAAAATTTGGTACGTGCTATTTTCTCTGCCCATGGATGAATGGGATTGAATCTGGTGGAAATCGGTCCATTATTTCACCTGGCCCCCATACAAATATTCTCCGAAATAGGGGTTTAACGATCATAAATGTTGGAATTATGCAAGTATCCAAACAAATTTCATCACAAATGAGTGGTAAATAAAGCAAAATAACATCTACAAATTTTGTGCAGAGACAGTCCATAATTAGTCGTAGCTCCCATATAAGGCCCACTTCCGAAAATCACTTTAAAAAGAATAACTCCCTCAAAAGTGTTGGTATCCAAATAATATTTAACGCAAATATATTTCATATATATACAAATAATACGATCCAATTTTATTATGATCGGTCCATAATTAGTCGTAGCTCCCATATAAGGCCCACTTCCGAAAATCACTTACAAGAGCATAACTCGCTCAAAAATGTTGATATCCAAATAATATTTAACGCAAATATATTTCATATGTCTAAAAATAATACGGTACAATTTTATTATGATCGGGCCATAATTAGTCGAAACCACCATATAAGACTCTCTCCGTAATTCAATATTAATTATGGAGCTTAAATCGTTTAAAAGTATTTATATCGAGCTAGAGTTTAACACATAGAATAGTTATATTCACAGATATCAGGACACTAAATATTTAGATGATCGGTCTACAATAGGTTATATTTCCCATATAACACCCATTTCTGAAAAACTGTTTTATACATATACTGGGTGTAGGGTATTATATGGTCGGGCTTGAACGACTATACTTTCTTACTTTCGTTTGTTTTGTAAACACATATTGGCTGGTTTTTCTTTCATTAGATGTCTTCCAGTAAAGGTATACAAAATACACTAAACTATTATTAACCTTCGTGTGACTCTCATGATCATTGATAAATGTTAAATTTCTAAAATTCGGCCTAATGAAAATATTGTAAAGGGGAAATATTGTTCTTCTTAATAATATACAAAACTGGCATGACTGTCAAAGTGACTGTCACTGTCATTTTGCCCTATACAATAAAGGCAAATTTCATAATATTTCAAATGTCAGTGTAATAAAAATATTTTCTCAATTCTGTTTCTGTTTCAGTTTTTTTTCTCTTCTTTTACAATTGTTTGCCTTTATTACAAGTATATTTAACTAATGTAACAGACATTGACAATTATCATAATAATAAAATGTAAAAAAAAAGACAAACGCATACTCACTCACTCACAAAAAACGATATGATCATTGTCTTATAATCATTATGATTATAATAATAATAATGATGATGATGACAACAATGACAAAAAAATTAAAATCGTAAAAATTTATACACAATAAACATTAATTAGTGAAACAGAAATAGTGCATATAAAAAAAAAAACACTGAACATGAACCAAGCAAAATTCTGTAGAAATGAGAGTGATGAAAAAGAGACAAAAATGTATGAAAAAAAACATGATAAGTAAAAAATATATAAAAAAAGAAGGGTTAAAGAGAAGGGACATTGCACTTTGACCGGCAAACAACAAAGTATGTATGCTTTGTAAGTACAATTAATAGGAATTATGCTTTTGTTTGTGACTAAAAATTATTGTAATGAAATGCTGAAAACAGACATTCATACATATGTGCATACATATGTATAACATACATACATAAATAATGTTAGGGTCTTACAAAGGAATTTGTATTATGATGTATTGTATGTACATACATATGTAAATTTATACATATGTAGATAATTTGGAATAATTTGTCTTTATTACAATTTAAAAATGTTGGCATTTGTGTGACAAAACATTTTTGTAGCCAACAAGAATGGCACATCTTTTTAGGCCTAGAATGAAACAAGCCAATTTTGGATACACTATGCTGAAGTGAAAAGAAATAGTAGTCGTCTGGAATATAAGGCGGGTCAAGCAAAACGTCCCAACCACTTCGTTCTAAATACATAGTTTTTAACAGGTATTACAACATGTTGCCGAGTGCGGTCATGATGGAATATTACACTTTCATGTCTGGCCATATATTCCGTTCGTTTTTCAGACAAGAGTTTCCTGTGATGGTCTGGCCAGATTTCAGCAGCTCATAATATATAGCACCCTTTTGTTTCCACCAAATATATACATACATATGATATCATCGCATAGAATGATTCGATTCAAAAATTATTGATTTTTATAAAGTTTAAAAAACCGTCTTTCAAAATCTCTCCGCTTCTATACATATGCTGCTGTTCGCAAACGTTTTGAAATTGTTGCCTGAGTAGCTGCCAAAAAAATTTCCAAGCTCTTGTTGACTTTGAGAACAAGTAATGTCTCCTACCCCTTTGTCTTCAAAATTTTTTGAACGACCACTTCTGAAATCCAAAAACCATCGCTCGCAGGTTGAAAACGATTTAACACGTTCACCATAAGCTTCGGTGAGCAATCGGTATGTTTTAGCGGTACATTTTTCCAAATTAAAGAAGTAAAGCAAAACTTCCCACATATGACTTTTTGTTGACATAAAATTTGACAGTTACCAAAAATGATAGAAATAAAGTTTATGCCATCCCGAACACAAAATTTGAAACTACTGCGCAGTTTGCACAAATGACGTCACGCAAAAAGCAATCCTCTTGGCTAATAATTCAAGATATCAAAAGTTAATAAAAGTTGTTGTAAAATAACAGTGGAGCAATTTAAATTTTTTGATAATCATTTTTTTTTATACATTATAAAATTAATTTTTCTTGTATAAAGATTCAGACAAATTTAACTTTAGATTAATAATAAAGAAGTACTCTTAAAATTGGTCTGAAATTTACGTGTTATTCGTGATCTTTTTGTCAAAATTTATGACCATGAATTTCCTTGATGCAGCTATGAATGTCGTACAACTTTACAAACACAGGCAATAACATGATCTGCAGTCCCACCACGAGCTACAATACTCCATAGCAGAGGTAGGCATCCTAGAGCACAATTGTGCAGAGATCATTTATATTTTTTTCAGAAATACTTTCCAACAAACATTTCAAATTAATAATGAATTACGAGAAATATTTTATGATTGATAATTTTTTCAGTCCTCAATTTCATTTGTTCCAAGCAACGCACTAAGTTAAGTTCTTAATAAGAAATTGTCATAACAGTATAAATACAGAGAATTTGTTTGTGTAAATAAATCAGCTTTTGAAGTATTATTTTGTATAATTTATATAATTATGTTTATGTTTGCTGGGTAGTTCGCTCAAACACACAACCTCATTTTGCGCTTTGCCTACCTCTGCTCCACAGTATCATCATTCCATCCTAGCCCTAATTTAGCAGTGAACCGTAACCTTAGCCACTGGATAATCGAACAACTTCTTACGAATAATTATTTGAAGATTTTCAAAATTACCATTTTCGAATAACAAATAATTCGAAAAATTTTATTAAACTATAAGCAGAATTTTTATTTTTTTTTTATTAAAAAAGGCCTTTCAAACGCTATAGATGAGTGACTATGTGTTTCGATGTATAGAAATTTAAGTTAATAACACTTTTTTAACTGGCGGCCATTTTGTCAGCTGTCAAATAATTTATGTTTAGTTTGGTTTGGCATTAATTATACAAAAAAAAACGTCGATTATAAATGTTATTGCAATAAGTTGTAATTCTCGAAAGAAATCTGATATTATGAACGAGGTTGAAATTTTATTTTTAACAGATATTTTACAGTCCACATTTTGGAGAAATATTATTATAACTACGCTATATAGTTGCCCCTTAATGTCAGCTGAAAAGAAAGCGATTTAATATCACCGATTGCATACAAAATATTTACATATTGTATAGTTGTAATATGAGATGAATCAAATGTGAAATACAGTAAGATGCTGTTCGAAACAAGAGGATATTACTGAAACATATCAACACATCGAATTGAAATACCTATAAAATACATATAAGAAAAAATTATAAATAATATAAATTAATTCGTAATGGATCGCTGTATCATCATTACAACCTAAACAAATGTGGTGATGAATTAGATGTTGAATAGAAGAAAGAAACTACTATTTAAGATTACATTGATGAGGATAATGTTGAAATAGACAGAGAACATATTTATTAAAATATATATAATTAAAATTACTAATGGTGGCTTTAGACCATGAATCATATAATAAATATTACGCATTACGCAGGTCCGTTATATGTTACAAAAACTGCGAGAGTAAAATTGAGAGCAAAATTTCTTCTTGTGACGTCACAAGTCAAATATATTATTATTTTATTTTTGTTTTTTTTTTATCAAATTTTGATTTCTTCGACCTTTTTTTTGATAAAATAAAAAAGTTTTTTCGAGCTCGAGGCCAATTATTTGTAAAAAATGTATATATTATTTATCAAATTATTTCTTCCAATATATCGATATCCTTTGGTTAATTATTATCAAGGAATGAGTTACAATTATATTTTAAGAGACGTATTATTGTCTCCACATTCAATAATTAACTTTATAAACAATTTTGATTTATATTAAATTAAGTGTTCCGTTTTTAATTAGTGTAACTATACAAGGTGAGTCCAGTAGCAGAGGTGACTGATTTTATTTACAATTTTTACAAATTTTTCAAATGTTTTTGACAGCAGTATAATATTTTACAATAACAAAATGCCTGTTGTTTCTGTATTGTGTTGTATATGTTGTCGAATTGCATTCACCGTGTATAATTACACCATGGAGGAAATATTAAAAAAAAAATAACATAAATTTAAAATTTTTCGATTTCCAAAAGAAAAGAAATAAATTAAAAACAAACAATGGGCACAATTTTGCCACCTTGATGAAATAAAATTAAAAATGTCTCATAGAGTTTGTATGGAACACTTTAAGGCACATGATGTAAAAGGCGATATAAGATTAAAAAATGGGTAATTGAAACGTTTTGCGTTTAAGATACTTTATGTTAGGTATGACGACTGACGAATTTGTGTGTCAAATTAAAAACCTAGAAGCTGTATTTAAATATATGAATGTTGAAAATCTCTTGATTTGCAGCGAGTATTTAAAAAAGCATATAAATGTGTCAAGTACTATTAATGCGGATATTAAAGCTAAAACAGTTTTATTCGATCGAGAATGTTTTTTCAAATAAGAAAACTAAATCAACTCCTAGCGTATGAGACAAGAAAACACAAACGGAAACAAACAATAATAATAAAAAGATAATACAAAAATATAATATATAAATTATTAAAATATAGTTCACTTTTTTGATACATTTTAATGTGTATAAAATAATAAATAATTAAATGTTTTATTTTGAATCAAAAAATTTAAGAAAAATTATTTTCTTTTAAAATAGTGTTAACAAAAGCTATTTTTTTACATGTTGATTATACGGAAGAAATAACCTGTGACGTTATTCGCAAAGAGAGGAAATTTTGTTCACATTCTTTGCGATACTACTTTCTGTACGACTCGCAGTGGCGCCTTTTGACCTTTTTCGTTGCAAAAATCATAAATTTTAAAGTAATAAAGATATTTTAAAAATTTAAAAAGCTTCAAAATACATGGTCCGCAAGGTGATAGGTCTTCCGCGGGACTGTGCACAGTGTTGTCTTTTGACGTTTTAAGTTGTAATCATTATAATTAACCGGCATGGCCATTGGCCCACGGCGCCACGTAGCACAGTGACACATTTTGACCTATTTTGTTGCAAAAATAAATAAATAATTTAGAATTTATATATTAATAATGTTAAACTTTGCACAATATTTTATTGTTTTTGCTTTGTTCTCTTAATTAAATGTATTTTATTTTAAAAAATGTGTGTGCCTACTGCAATATTTTTGTTTGGTTTTTTTTTTTTTTTTTTTTGCAACGTTCAGTTAAGTGCAAGATGATATACTCATTGCTTTAATTTCATTTCTTTATAATTAGCTGTAGGTTCAATTTTAACAGCTATGGTTCAAAAAGTTAATACTTTTTAAATTAAAAACTTACTAAAAATAAATTTAGATAACTTTTTTTGTACAAAAACCTTTGTCCGTTTAAAAAATTCTTAAAAATCCCAACATGACACATATACTTGTACTTAAGTATTTTTTTGCAATTCATATGTTTTACATTTTTTTTTATTTAAAATCCCAAATTTAAACTTCTAAAATATCTTAATTCGTTCAGTAGATAGAGTTCATCAAAGTGGTAAGTTTGCCGACATTTTTGTTCGCTAGGGGGCGTTGTAAGCGAATGAAAAAGCATAAAAAGTATAGAGTGGATCTCAGAGCTGGCCAAAATCTGTTTGAATATTTTTTGTGGTAAAAGTTGTTACAGTTTTATTGTTTTTTCATGTACGCGGGCAAGTACGGGCACCCAATTTCAAGAAAATAATTTAGAGTATTAAATACTTAACAACCTCTGCTTAATAGTTCCCGTCACAAACCGTCACTTTTTTTGTTCTATTCTAGCAAGTGTGAAAAAAAGACCCAAATATCATGTGTTTGCAAAATTGCGCCTGAAAAAAAGTATTGGACCGACTAACCCTTTTTTACATCGTCTCATTGGAATTAACATACCTTTCATCCGACACCAAAAAATTTCTGATCGGTTGCATAGTTTGCCTGAAATTCAATTGCAAAGATGATATTTTGTTTTTAATTTAAACATTTTTTGTAAGTCCAAAAAATTGTCAACTTTGATTGACTCTAGAATTCATAATTTTTATTCGATTTCAAAATTTTTTTTGGATTTTCTTAATCAGTGAGAAGTTCTCTATCAGATGTAATCAAGCATTTTATCAAATTCTTCTGTCAAATTTTTGATTTTTGCAACGCTTTTAGGGAAAAGGCGCCACAGTGCGACTGACGGAAAAAAACTTGTTATTAAAATTCTTTTTAATTATTAAAATAATTCGATTAGTTTTAAATATGTGATCGAGTTATGCGAACAAATTAAAGTGTCTTATACGAATTATTCGTTTCATTCGCACCAAAGAATAAGCGAATAATTTGGTTACCCTAATATGTGTCTTTCAAAATGTCATATAAATTACTAAACACATGAACCATGTTCAATAGATTTGCCATATATTTTAAAACTCGCAGTTTTAAGTTATACATAAAATAAAATGTTACTCAATACTCATTCACTTGTCTTAAAAATCAAATTAATAAACGTGATAAAAGTTTCTTAAAAAAATCGTATCACTTAATAAGACAAAGGTTTTTCCACCAGTATTTAAAAAAAAACTGTTTTCTTTCAGCGGATTAATTTGCAGTAACATTAATGTTAATTGTAACATTTAAAATATAACAAAAATTGCTTAAGTTTCCTGCATTAAATATACGAAAATGTTTCGTTTTATCATATTTCTTTCTTTGGTAGCTTAGTTCATGTCATTGTTTAATAAATAAAAGAAAAATTAATATGTATTAAAACTTTTCCAAATTACTTAAATTTCCTTTCTCACTCTAAATTTCCGTCAAACAAATTTAGTTGGCAAAACCATTATTACATACCAAATGTTTTTATTCTAATACATTTCAAAATTTAACGCAACAAAAGCTAAAACTCCTAAAACAAAAATAACAAAATAATGTTTATAATTTAACAAAATCACGTCAACAAAATATTTGACATGAAAATAACAGAGTCAACATTATCGAAAAAATATGCAATAATAATTTATGAAAAAATAACAACCTTGTACTGTTTTTTTTAAACAGCGTTTATATAATTTTTTCTTTTTTTTTGTAATATGAGAAAAAGAAAAAAAATTATTATTATAATAATAATTGTTATTTGTCATGATAATAAACAAATAATAAATGGAGAATATTACATGCACACGGACTTACACATGAAACATATTTTTATAAAACATGAAATATTTATTGCTTTCACAAAAAAAAATATTTGTAGAGTTTGTAAAAACAAAACGCTTTAGCGAAAGTTACCAAAAGTTGTATCCTGTGCGACAGGGATGGAAATTCGGTTTATTATTTGGCTTTATATATATGTACATATACATACATATTTTTTCATCGTATTTTAGAATCTGAATATTAATTATATTGATCATATACGTTATGAATCAGATAATTAAAATCCAGAAAAAACGTTATTTGCAACTAGTTGTAGAATGCATGAATATTATCAGTACTAGTTCTAGTTTGATAATGAAACCAATGATATTTGTTTGAAATTGACACTTTCGAAACAGGTTATACGATGCTACAATAATAATAATAAATATAATAATAACCATTCCTTGGAACGGTTCAGAAAGCTTTTAATGTTTGCTTATAATTGTCACTTTCGGTACTAGTTCTAAGGCAGTGCTAAAGAACGATTGATTCTATATTCAGTTATTCCATCAATATATTTGATCATATTTGTCAAATATGAAACTATTCCCGGGTAACGTTAAAAGTGAACCAAATCTTTTGAAAAATATCAACACAATATTTAACTTAATAAATATGGCTATTTCTAAATGACGAACGCGACATTTCTAACAAAATTTTAAAAATTTGTTCTTCTTATTTGAAATGATATTTGCAGCACTATGTTTAATCCAAAGCTAGGTTTTACCGATTTTATGCTTCCAATAAACATGAGAATACGAATGAGAAAAGCAACTTAATTTCGACTGCCTCTAAAAAAAATCAGCCAATTGAATCATAATTTGTTAAAGCAATTTTTTGAATTAAATTGTTGATGTGTAAATGTTGAAATTGTTATTTAGAAATGTATGCCTTGATTTTAGTTTTACAGCCTTTAGCATGATTTAGCACACCACAAATTATTCCAGCAAGTTGGTAACAAGGATTAGTTTAACTGCCGTATTTATAAAAAATTAAAGTAGACTTCAAGTGTACTTTAAGAGAATTTTGTATGAAAATTATGTCTAGTAGTTAAGAGCAACAAAAAAATGTATTTTCAGTTTGCCGGCCAATTTTCTCATGATAACAACAAAGATTAAATACAATTACATTATTTGGTGTATCACTTAATAATGAGGGATTTTCTTTTTAAATTTTAGCTTTTATTTTGAAACATTTGTACGATATAAATATACTCAAATTATTAGCCATTGTTAGCTATAACCTTTTACCATATTTCTTGCAACATTCAACGCCAAAAGAACTGCTCATCGTTTGAGGCCAAAAACGAATCAAGCCAATTTCGTTAACCTGTTCTGAAGTGAAGCAAATCTTAGAGAGAGTGTTCTGCACCGATGGTACCAAAAAGTTTTTGGTTGAAGCAAGGTCTAGAGTCTAGACTATAAGGCTGGAGAAGCAAAACTGCTTTACCACTTATTTCTAAATAGTTTTTAACATGTATAGCGTTGTAATGATGAAATGTTACACTTTTATATATATTTTGGGCTTTTTTTTTTTTGCCCATAAATCAATTGAATTCGATACAGGATCTCGGGATTATGTTTAGCAGCTACTGTTAGATAGGACCCTTTTGATCCCACCAAGTATAGATGGATATTTGGTTTTGGTGTCGCTTCGACTGATTGACCGGGCTTCACATAACACATCTTACGCTTCAGGTTATCGTTATGGATCCTTCATTCATCACAAGTAATGATTTGGTATTATTATTTAAAAAACCATCTTTCAACGTCTCTCGTCTTCAATTCATATGCCTGCTTTTGGATGAATCCCTATGCTCGCAAAACTAGAGTAGCTCCCAATTATTTTTCAAGCTCTTGTTAAGTTTGTCAACAATACATGAAGAAGTTTGCCTTCAAATGTTTTTTTGGCTGAACTGGACGGCGATCTTTGTCTTTCGTATCAAAAACAGCATTTCTCATAGCAAAAACAATTAAATACCTTCATCGCAGGCTTGGTGTACTTTTTTACTAATTGAAGAAGTAAATCAAAACTTTTCTCAGAAGTAAATCAAAACTTTTCGCACAAAATTCGACTTTATTGAAACAAAAAAAAAAATTTATTGTTTACACCATAATGTTGAATAACTAAGTGTGTATAAATGACAGATATGTGCCTTCAAAATGACAAAAACCGCGTTCAAAAGATACCTTCTATTTTGAATCCTGAATTTTTAAGTTCTACACCCAATAGTTATATTTATTTTAATAGAATGTTTTAATAAATTTTTTGCTTATTAACATTTTAATTCGCGGTTTCGGTGGACTTTTTTTTTTGGCAATGTCCATACTTACATATATAATAAAACTAAATTTTTCTTTCAAAACGAATCGTTAAGTTAGAGTAGAGTTTTATATCAGTTGCTGCTATTGATAGTTTTAGTTTTTCGGGCCGAATTATTGCCTAATTCAATATATTTTACGGTAAATGCTAAGAAAATAAATGTTTAAAAAATTATAATCGGTTAATAAAATACTTTCTGGCACCGATACAGTTAGTTTGAGGGAGTTCACATGCTGCGACTTTCACCTGCGACTTTTCTCCTGCGACTCGAGTTTAAAGATGAAATACGCAGTGGAGGTTACCGGGTACCTAGTGTCGCAGGTTTTGTAAAACGAAGCGACAAATTTGACATTTCTTCTTTTCTCTTGTATTATTTTCATTTCATTTACCAGCAGTGTTGCCACGATGAAATTTTATTTTATGGGATTACAGAAAATTTTTGCCAACACTGCGAATAAATAACTGTAAATTAAAAAGAAAACAAATTGTTGTTTTAATTTTAAATAAATAAATACTATGTGGTCAAACAATTTAATAGAAAATTCCATAGTAAAATATTAGTAATATGAATACCTGTACAATGGACCTGTAATGTAACTACGTCCTATATGGCAACACATCTGCGAATAAGCAAAATAGGAGAAATGACCAACCAATTTATTGTCAAAATGTCACAAGAATGGTGCAAGAAATGTTTCATCATATGAACAGACGATGCATTTAGAAGCGACACCAAAAGCGAACATCAGCAGAGTAGCGGCGACAAATAGCAGCATGTGAATCCACTCTTTGATGACGAATTCAGTTTTTTGTTTAGCAAAACAAAAATTCGTTAATTAAAACTGAAAATTATGCTTTTCATTTTGAACTTCATATTTCAAAACCTCAGCTTCCCACGCCTGATAAATGTTGTAAATGGAGGAGGAAAAAGGACCTGAAAATGGAAAAGCACAATAGCAACATAAATTGTTGTGTGATTATATCTAGTGGGTGGAAAATAGTTGTTGTTTTTGGTGTTGTTTGCTATTATTGTTATTATTATGAGAATGATTATTGCATTATAATACTGTAACTCTTCCTCTAACTAACATGACTACCTCCTTCTTCCTACTCCCTTTTTAAACAACGCACACCTCCGAACTACTACACAGACTAAAGAAACCCTTAATAGAAACAACAGGCCCATTTTATGAGGGCTACTATTTTTCATGTCAATTTTATATAATTTTTCTATTATTTGTTGTTTTTTGTTTGTTTGTAACGTTTATAATAATATGAATAAATAAAAAAACTACTATAGTTGTTTTTTTTTTGCTTTACATTTTGCTTAGTTTTTATAAAAATATTGTTATAAAAATTTAAGTAGTTGAGGTAACATTAAAAGACTAAATGCAAAGAGAGAGAGAGAGAGAGAGTAAGTGAATAAGCAGGAGAATGCTTAAATGTATGAATAAGTTTAATATAATTTGACTTTTATGTTTACATATATACAGTGGGAAGCAAAACTGTCGGGATGTTTTGCGTTAAGGAAGTAAGGTAATAAAAATAAATCAAATAATATGCCAATACACTCATACCCCGGTTTGCGTCGTTTCGAAGTTGCGTCTTTTTAAAATTTCCGTGACTTCGATGTTGCGTCATTTTTGCTTCAGTTTGCGTCGCATTGCTTCGAAGTTGCATCGTTAGTGCTTCGATTTGCGTCGTTAATAAATGTTTGTATGTACAAAGAAAAAAATAGAAAAAGGGGATTTCCCGTCGAAGTCTAATGCAAATTTGTATGTGAAAATTGTCTACAAGTTTTAATCTTAATATTTTTATGTTTTTCATGAATTGTTATTTTTTTTTTCTTTAATAAAAACTATTATTACACAAATAATAATAAAAAATTGGTATTTTCTATTGAAAAATCAATTCTTTTTTACTAAAATTATGAGTCTCGGAACGAATTAAATGAAAATTAATACAAATGGAAAACTGTGATTCGGTTTGCGTCTCTGTAGTATTCTTTTCCATCAGACTGGTATCAGTTGACTTTCGTTTTTGTCGCTCCAAATAATCCGTTTCCAGTCATCTATTGTCCAATTTTTATGGGTTTTACAGAAATGAAGGCGTTTTTCACATTTCTTTCGGAAAGTGCTGGCTTTTTCTTTTTCATATTGGCTACTAAACCAATTCTAGTTAATGCGCATCTAACCGTCCAGGAACTGACATCCTTACCAATACTTTTTGCAGCATTTTTCAGGGTCTTGATGTTTATTATCATCACCATCACAACCCCTTGATTATTATTTCAAGCTACATTGCGCCATTTTTTTATATAATTTACCGTAGATTTACTTAAATTTAATTTTTCAGCAATTTTACGGCATGAATAATTATTTTGCAACAAATTTATCACATTGTCAATATCAGTTGGCGTTTTTACTAATTTTTAAAGATCTTTTAAAAATGTAATACCGTTACATTTTAACACAGCAATATCAGGATAATATTTATTTCTTGTACTTTGCAAAAGTGCCCTAATAGTAAATTTTTTGTTTTTTTTTTAATTTTTTTGAAGCAATTTATGTGAGTTTTTGTGCTTTATAATTTAGAATAATCAGGTATGTGATAAAAATCGATTTCGGCGTAAAAAACCGCTAAAACTTTTTTGACATTTTTGACATGTGACACATTTCGATAATGACGGTTTAAAACCATTTTTAAAACGACTTTTTTTGCATCAACGAAATATATAAAGAAATCATCTTAATGTAAGTATTTTTTAGTTTAATGATAAATTAGTTCATAATTATTTATTGATTTTATAAGCTTTTGGAAACTGTTGTTCTATGCATAGCAACATTAACGTCGTTTCCTACAGATCTTTGGAAACTGTTCTCTGCCACAAATCTTTAGAATGCAGCTAATTGAATTGTTAGAGGAATTGATGCATCTTCCCAATAACCTCCAATTTTATTCAAAATTATAATAGAGTCTTCTCGGTTTAAGTGAAAATGTTCGACGAATCTAAAAAATAATTAAATTTGTAAATACATATGTATGTATGTATGTCAAATTATAAATTAGATACTTAGACTTCTTCTGGAAAATTTAAAGGATCAGATTTGTTCCTCAAGCATAGTTGCCAGATAAATAAGGGTTTAAATCGTCAAATCTTGAATAAAAAATCGTCAAATCGTCAAAATGCATTTTTCAAAATCGTCAAATAAAATAAAACTTTTTATCAATTCAATATTTTATTTATTCTTTCAAATTAATTTGTTTAATACATAAACAAAAAGTAGAAAAAAAACAAAAAAAAATTAAATATGTTTAAGAGATCGATAAAAGCTTAAAAAATTTATATAATTTTTAATATAAAATAAACAAAACAATTTCTTCATAGTAACAATGTAAAACATAAAAAATTCTACTTCTAAATACAAAATATCACCTTTTACAACACTATGCGTTTTAGAATTTTTCAATTATATTTCAGAATTTTATATTTAAAAAAATTTCAATGGCTTTTCTGCAGTTTCTAGTTGGTTTTCAGAATATTCTTATCGTATTTCATAAAAGTTAAGTTAAAAATATGTTTGGATTCTGAAATACAATTAAAAATTTCTCAAATGCATTTGAAAATTTCTGAAATACAATTTAGAATTAATATAGAATTTATAATATTATTAGACATTTCTAAAATATAATTGAAAATTTTGAAGTTTTGTACATTTCATTTTGTAGGTACATTTCCCTATTAAACTTTTTACTGCCGTATTTATAAAAAAATAAAGTTGACTTCAAATGTACTTTAAGAAAATTTTGTATGAAAATTTTGTCTTAAAGCACACTTCAAGCCTACTTTATTTTTTATAAATACGGCAGTTAATATTTATTTAGTTTTAAAAAATCTTTAGTAAATAAAATCCCTTCCAAAGAAGGCGTTACTAGCCTATTGCTAATTTTTGTTTTGTTTAAATGATTAAATACTCGTTTGACATTTGCCGAAGAATGAGGTAAACTAAATTTTTTGTATAAATTTGGTTAGGATGGGAAACAAGAGATTTGAATATTTCCTTTGAATTTCCGAAATGTGTTTCCAAAATTCCAATAAACTCTTTTCTTTTTCCGAAACTAAATTATAAATTTTATATGAGAAAAAAGTGTTGTAAAACATTTATACTGAAAAATCGTCAAAATAGGGACAAAAATCGTCAAATCGTCAAAGGGTCATTTTTGACACCAAAAATCGCCAAAATGACGATAAATCGTCAAATATGGCAACAGTGCCCTCAAGAATTTTCGTTTTACATTTTCAACATTTTGAGTGTTCTCCTCAAAGACAATTCAAGAAAATGCTCTAATAAAAGCCATTACAACTTTATTTTTAAAAATGTAAATTTATTATTTAGTTCGTTTATTTGACCTTTTTTTAATATTTAATTATTTTTGAATTCAAAAATTGTATTATCCCTGAGGAAGCTATCCATTGTGATAGCGAAATATTGGAAATAAATATATAAAAATAAATCAAATATTTTTTTTAAATTAAAAAATTAAAATGACCTAATTGCTTGTTTAAAGAAACTATTAAATAATGTAAATTTATGTTTATTTACTTTTCCTTGAAAAACTTTGACTGTTGACTTTTTAAGAGTTGTAATTTAAACTTTATCAGAGTTGCATTTATTGCAACTGTTGTAGAATGGCATTAAAATGGAATATGAAATCAATCGAAATCTATCATACTCTTGTCGATTTCTAAAAACGATTTACTTTTTAAATCGACCAATTTTCATCACATACCTGAATATTTGTATTACTTTCACTATCTTACTTCCTTAATGCAAAACATCCGGACAGTTTTGCTTCCCACTGTACATATATAAATGTTATATTTTCATATGTCAGGTAATTTTGTAATAAATATGATAATCGTTTTTCTTGTATGTTTGATCAATAACTATGTATTAAATTTATTATTTTTGATATTTGTAAATATATATCAGTTGTTATTTTTTTACATTGCACATAGTAGTTGAAACTTACGTAACTTGTAAAATGCATATTTAGTGTAAATGCAAAAAAAAAAAAAAAATAGTAAAAATATATTTTTTTTGCAAATTTATGACATAAGAATCAAATAAAATTGTTTTTGTTGAGAATTTAACAATGAATAATGATGTCTATTTGAATATTTGATGATAAAATGATTTGAATATAAATTGTATATTGCATGATTAGGCATATTATGGGTTTTAATATCCTGTTACTTTAGCTAAAGGCAGCTGTTTAATGGGGGTGGTTGTGTTTTTAAATGAGTTGTGTTGTTTGGTTAATAAAACTTATTTATAGTGATTTGCACGAAACCGCCTAAGTAAGTTATGAAACTTTAACCAATAATGAGGGTAATCAAAAGAAATTTTAATAAAGGAGTCTTCAACAAGAACTTTGTTTTATAACACGAGCATATTGAAATAACAGGTTTGACATTTTACTTGTTGACATTGATATTTATTGTTTTAAAAAATTTCCTATCAATTGATATATAATATGTCTTCCTTGTCTCTTTCACTCGTGAAATGAATTATAGTGGAAGGCCAATGTAAGCGGCATGCGGCCGCGGACGGCAAAAGTAGCATTTTTTCAACTTTGCCCCTTAAAACTATGTTGCCATACACATGTATATAATATGTGACATATGAGTTTAGTTAAAAATTAAAATTTATTTCCATTTTCCTAATTCTTTTTACACAATGTACACACTAATAAACGTTTATATAAGCTGATTGCCGCCCGCGGCCGCATGCCGCTTACATTGGCCTTCCACTATTAGTTAAATTATTTAAAATTAATCATTCAACTGTAATTGCATCTTCATTTGAGGTTAAACGCTTATCAGCTAGGAATTTTTTTTTGATTTGGGAGCAGGCAAAAGCCACTGGGAGCTAAATCAGGAGAATTTGGTGGTTGGTCCAGCTAGTCGTACTTTAATTCGTTGATTTTAGCCATTGCTAAAACACTCTTGTGCGCTGGTGCGTTGTCTTGATGAAACCTTATTTTTTGTGTTGTTAGCCAGGACGTTTTTCTCGAATTTTTACATTTAATTGATCGAACATGTTGCAATAGTTCTCTCAATTTATTGTTTTGCCTTTTAACCTTACCAACCGATTGCATTGTTTTTGCATTCTTTGGGACACTTCCTCCAGCTTCAGTCCATTGCTTGGATTGTTCTTTTGTCTCTGCAGTATAGCGGTGGATCCATGTCTCATTAACAATTATGAAACGACGCTTAAAATCCATTTTATTTTTCTTAAAACGATCCAAACAAGCTTCAGACATTTTTATTCTTATCCATTTTTGGTCGACTGTGCGCACCCATCTTGCAGAAAGCTTTTCATCTGTAGTTTGTCATGCAAAATTAATTAAACTCGATCATTTGGAAGCCCATGATATTAGTTATTTCATGCACTTTTATTCGTCGTTCATTTAATAACATATCATGCACAATTTATATTGTTGTTGTTGTTTTTTGATGTCCACTTTTTACACCATATACACACTAAAAAAAACGTTTATTTAAGAATTTATGTATTTATGTAAAAAACAAAGCAATTTAATTTTTTGACATTTGCCGCTTTAAGTATGCCGCGCACATTTGTCTACCTACAAAAAGTGTAAGTGGCAAAAAGAACAGCTGACTGCCGCCCGCGGCCGCATGCCGCTTACATTGGCCTTCCACTATGTTTACGTTTTGCTTGCACATTTTATGTTTAATTCTGCAAGTTTTTTAAGTTCATTTCAATACAGAAACATTGAATTTCAATTTAGTTTTCTGTGTCTGCAAGCTTCTGAATATACCATAACAAATGTTAAACAAATTTTTTCTTCTTTTATTTAACTATCGCAAAATTTTGCCAAAAAAATTATTTGTATTAAGATGTCCTACTTTGGTTTGTAACTTTTGTGATATTTTAAATAAAATAAAACTAAAAATTCAATAAAAACATTTACATTGAAAACTATTTGCAAAAATATCCTTAACATCTTTCACAACTACCACCACTGACTTTACTCTTAAACATTAACGCAGTTCTCTTGAATTAATTGTCACATAACCAGTGTGACCAGATCTCAAAAAGTTAAATTATTTTAAAAATAAGCTAAATATGCTAAAACTTGTTTTAAAATGCCAAAAAAAATCCACAGAGATCTCAACGTTCCCACTATCCAAGAGGAAATTAAAAAATATTCAACTAGCTACATCGATAAACTAATGGCCCACCCTAACTACCTCGCTCGGGGTCTGCTTCAGTTCGAAGGTCACCAGAGGCTAAAAAGAAGCGATACTTTGAGCCTAACTAGAAGACATTTTTAAAAACTTTGAATACAGCAGTTAGTGGTTACATTGGTAACAACTAATAAACAACAAGTAGAATTAAGATTTGAATACATATTGTAAATTTCGATAAGAAAGATTCAATAATAAAAAAATATATTTAAAAAAAAAATGTGCTAAATTATTTAAAATGCTAAAACTTTTTGTGCTAAATTTTTTAAAATACTTTTTCGAAATAATTTTTTACAATCTGAGAACAAACATGATAAAAAAATACACTTTCTATATGAATAATACAACTTTGAACTCGAGAACAAAACAAAATAAGGTTCTCTTTATGAGTCTAATGAGTAATTTTTATAAAAATTTTCATAATTTTTTTTTACTGTATCAGGCTTTAATTAAGTCTTCTGTAATTTGAAACATTTGTTTAATCTTTTGAATCCACATATTATAGAAAGGATGGAATTCATGGTATTTAAAACCATTATATTTTTTATTATCCATAGTAGGGAAGGTATACTGATGTTTGTAACTCAGAATCACTGTCTGATTCGACTTAATGGAAAGTACAGGTCCCAGTTTTGAAAATATTTAGATTGTTTAAATTGGTCCATTATTTTACTTAGTCTCCATAAAAATGTCCTTTCGAAATAGTGCTTTATCGATAATAAATGTGTGATTTATAAGCGTAAACAAATAAATGTTGCCATAAATAACTTATAAATGAATGCAAACCACACCTACAAATTTTGTGCTGATCGGTCAATTATTAGTCAATGCTCCCATATAAAGCTCAATTCCGAAACTCACTTCAACGACCATAAATCTCCTAAGAATGTGCAATTGCGAATTAGAAATCATGGCACCAAATTTTATAACGATTGGTCGACATTCTAACTTAGTTTTTATAGAATTAATTTTACTAAATATACGTTTAACTTCTGAATTACTAAATGGTAAAACTAAAATCTTCATAACAAAAGATGAAAGGCACAACTTGCTTCCAAAATTCTACGGTTGAGTTTTTATTTTCCCACTCATATGAAGTTAATTTTTCCCATTTTAGTTCAAGAATCGTAATTTCTTCTGTTAATAAATTTGTCAGATATGCTTTAAAATGTTCACATAATATTCCTTTTTTTTTTGTTTTAAGCTATTTTGAACAGAAAATAAATTAGTATTCTAAAATTTTAAAATGCTATAAAATGCTAAACATATTATTAAGATATACTAAATAAAATGCCAAATGATGCTAAATGCAGCTAAATCAAAATAAAATAAGCAAAATTCAGTCGCAAAAATGCTAAAATGGTCACACTGCACAGAATACTTATATTCAGCGTTGTCAACTTTGAAATTTCAAAACGCACCAAAATGAAGAAAAACGCGTCATTTGAAAAAAAACGCACCAAGTTTAGATTTTCTTTTTTATTGAATTAATTTCACATAAAAAGTAAATAAACTAAAAAAAATTGTTTGTATTCGTTTTACTAGATATGTAATTATTTTTTTCGTTTTTTTTTAACTTTTTAAAAAGAGATCCACTATTAATAGTAAAAGTAATAATATTAAAAACTTTTTTCTAATTAACAAGTTAATAACGATAAAATAAGCATTTAACCACTCAAAATTTAACTCACAATATGCTATTCGGAACTAATTGGTAAAAAAGGGCTAATTTCAGTACATATTTGGTACTTTTTTTTTTGATATATTTTTGTTTTCTATTTTATATATGTACTTCTAGTGTTTCATGGACTCTATTCAATAAAATTTGTTAAGGCTTCACTGGTAAGGCTGGTTCTTCGTCTACAGTTCAGTAGAACAATCAGGCTACACAAGAATTTTTATTTTCATGTTTAAAATGACAATTTTATTTTTAAACAAAGATTTTCATCCTATTCACAATAACCTATTAGCAATAACCTTCATGTGACGAATTTGAAAGTATGTATTTATTTATCATACATTCATTTAATCGGGTCCTTTTTCATCGTATAGATTTCATGATAATAAATTATTAAAAAACTGAAATTAAAAATTTGTGAAAATAAAGATTTCATTACATTTTCGGAAAAATTAAAAAACGCACCGAAATTTAAAAAAAAAACGCACCGCGCACCAAGTAAGGAATTTATCGCACCAAAAATTTAAAAAAGCACCAAAAATGGTGCGAAATGCACCAAGTTGACAACGCTGCTTATATTACTCTCTGGCTCTCTTTTACGGCAGGTGTTTATTATTATTGTTATTGTTGTTGCCACTTAGTTTTCCTACTGTTCATTTATATTTAATGTCAGGTGTTTTGTGTTTTTTGCTTTTCAGTTTATAAACATATGTACATATACATATTTTGTGGAATGTATTGTGTTTGTATCATAAAAAACTTGGTAACTGACTACCACGAATGTTAACACAGTTTATGAAATGACTGACTAACTGATGGTGGCAGTGACTGGTTGTTTGAGTAATTTTTTTTTAGGGGTGTTAAATTGTTTCCCTTTCTTTTGTGCAGTTTAAATTTAGCTCTGTGTTTTATTTTTTATGGGTAAATATGTTAAATGCGAAATTTTTTCTTATAGACCTTTTGAATAGTTTATTAATATGCACTCAAAAAATATACCTACATATGTATATGTATATGGTTCAGTGAACCTTAAGGTAAATTTGGTTCTGGGTATTTGGTGGGTATGTTCCGATTCTGTGGGAATTGGTGCAGCTTGAGGAAGTTTTGATTATAAAAATGCGTGCTTGGGTTTTGTTGGAATAAATACATTTTAGAGGAATTTAAAAAAATGTTGATTCAAAATATTTTTTTATTACTTGAAGTTTCTTATGATTGTCGCTGCGAAATGTAATCTGGTTTTAGACTTACAATAAGAACATTTGAATTGTCCAATTATGCCAAAAAATTGACAATGTATTAATTAAATTTAAACAAATTTGTTAACACTGTTAGCATTATTATAAAATAGATCTCCTTTATATATAAATTGTTAAAACCAGAACCCAATGAACCAGTCCAAGATCTAGTTCTGTTTTTCCTTTTAATTGTTTAAAAAACACTAGACCCCTGACACAGTAAAATAAAACTCAACACAAAATGAACAAATATTTTGAAAAGTACATAAAATTTCCATTAGTTGTTAAGAACTTTTAATCTTTATCAGTTAATTTAATAGAATATTGCAAACATTTTCACACAGCTTTTTTAAAAACAATTTAAGTAGTAACTTTTTTAAAATGAAGTGAATTTATTTACAATATATTCTATTTAATATTGCTACTGGTTTCGGTAAGGTTTCTTTTTTTTTGCATTAGTCTGTCTAATACTGTCGTCTAAAAGGAAATTCTCTAATCAAATTATATTATAGGTATAACCGCTGCCTATCCCCATGAAATCCTAAGTTACCTAATTAGATCTGTGATAGTGTCTTCTCCTCTTGGTAGACCTAGCATGAAAAAATCTCAAACATTTTGAAATCTATTTATCTAAAGAGATGGTCAAACAGCCTAAACATTTCGGTGTCTCTATATCAAAGTGATCTTTCTACACAGGACAATTTTTGCATTTGAAGAGAGGCTTCAGAATAGTTAGGTTAGAAGGCCGGTGTAAGGTTGTCCCCACACCATCACCCAGAGACCAATACGGTCCATTGTGATCAGAATAGTTGGAATTAATGCATTTCAGAAATAAGAATATTTGTATCAGTTTGTCAATTGACCATTATTTGCTCTGCTTCAATTCTTCATTTACAATCGACGAATCTTTTTCATTCGTACAGGAGACTGTACAGTTTTTCATTCTACTGTAATACCGAGTGCTTTTCAAATAAAGGATTTTAAATCTAAACATATGCTGCAGTGTTTAGAATCCCTCTAGAGACTTGACATTTAAAATATGTATTAGATTGCAGGTACAAAATTGTTAAGAACATCGAAATATATAAGCAGATATATATATAACAGTTAGATAATTGTATGTCTGAATAAGGAGAAAAATCATTGAATTGCAACCTCTAATTTATTAAAAATTTAGTATTTCGGTAGTAATGATTACAGCATTCCTTTGATTCAGTGTTTGGTAAAACCTAGGAAACGTGATATTCTCTTTTTCTCTCTCTTAAAACTTCAAACGACGAGATCCTATTTTCATTTAATACTGGCATTGCACTGAAAGATATTTTCAGTGACGAACAGGAGCAGGGTCTGATGTATTAATTGTTAATTAGTTTTAAGGGAATATTGAAGAAAAATCGTCTTTGATATTAAAAAAATATACGTATGACCACATACTCTGGTCGTTTTTCTGCTCGCAAACATATTGAAATTTTTACTGCTTCCGTCTTGTTGAGCTTGACAACAATCTGCATGGAGTAATGCCTTCAAATCTTTCTCTTCAAACTGGGTGATCTTTGTCTTCCGTGTCCAAATCACCACAACACCTTAACCGCACAAACCATATTTCACACACTCAAACCAATGAAACACATTCTGCCATAAGCTTTGGTGTGCTTCAGTGGCACTTTTGTTTCAAATTAAGGAAGTAAATCAAAACTTTCCACATATGGCGCTTTGTTGGCACAAAATTTAACAAAAAAAAAAAACGTTATTTTCATTATAATGTTAAATAACTAAATGACAGATGTGTACCCTTCAAAATTCAAGCTACTAAAGATAATTTGCCCAAAACTAAAATTTCCACCCAGTTTTAACATGTCAAAGAAGCATATGGGTTTCTTAAACTTTACTGCAGAGTGATGACATCTAAGAGGAAGCAACAAAAGTTTCCTGCAGTTGTTCTTTAATATAAATAGATGACAAAAGGAGTCTACTTCAGTACACAACTGCTAGTCAAACATTTTCGACTTTTTTTCGTTTCACTGTAATATGAATTTTTGATTCCGATAGCTGTTTAAAGTCAATTTTGATGTTGAATTTTTTTGAAACATTGTTATAAAGAAAGTGCCCGTTTTACATCTACTTTTCACTACGATTTGCATATTTAAATAAACGATAGGTTTGAAAGCCAGCATCCACACGTTTTTTTCTTGCACTACTTACACTGGTTTTGCCTTTTTGTGATGTCATTGTTGGAAATACCAGGATTTTGCTTGATTGAACGTTGTATTTTCTTAGTAAGTTCCTGGTTTCTTTTAACTATATTTGCGCCTTAGCCCAAGGTTCTCTACAATCATTTACAAAACTTTTCGGTAGCTTTAGCTTTCGACAATCATTGTATTCGTCAATGTTAGATTTTGAAAGAATTTTTAAGTTTTTCTATTGCTTAGAATTTAGACAAATATGAACCGACTGATTCAATTTTTTGCCGGACTTATTCACTCATTAGCTGTCGTCGTAACCAAATCAGGCTTATTGTTTCAGTATTCACAGGGCACTGCACTTTTGGACCACATGACAGGATAATGGGCCTACGGTACAATGACTTTTGTAGGAGCTGTCATAATGAGGAGGAGACAATTACTCAGTCAGTCTTTGTCGCATATTTGCTGTTCCTTTTTTGCCGTGCTTGGAGGAGCTATCTAGTATCAACCTAAGACTCATCTGTACTTTCGCCCATGAATCAGGATGGTTCGAAATGGAAGCAAGAAGTTTTAATTGATTGACCAGTTGTTTACTTAACGAGTAACACAATGCAAGTATTCAACTAACAATTCATTGAAATAATAGAAAAGTTAATAAAATAGGTTTTTAATAGAAGTGTGCCCGCTTTAGTTTAAAGTTTCCAAATATATAGAAATCTAAAACATTTATGTAAGTTGTTTTAGAAAGTTCCTTAATCATTTCATAGCTCTTGTTTTTTTCCAAAATAATCTAGCTAATTTTCCTTTCCTTTAATACCATACATCATCGCCCCTTAATTCACCTGAACAATTATTCGCCTTAACCACTAACATTATTTTTTGCTAGTGTAAATTCCCTTAAACACTTGTCTTAAGAGCATGCCACATATCATCTACTGAGAAATAAGATCCACAATTTAATGCAAACACAAAATTTTTGTTTTGCCATGCAATGGATTTTAACTTTCAACGAGATAAACAAAAGGCATTACTAAACATTTCTCTTTCAGTAAAGGTCTACTAACAGCTCATTAATATAAGCAGAACCAGTGTTGCCAGAAAATGAATTTCAGAATATGCTAAAACTTGAAAAACTAAGTGCTAAAAGGTTCTACAGAAGAAAAAGTAAGTGCTAAATTTTTTCAATGTAACAATACAATTTATATTTCAAATGTTACAAATATAAATTATAGTTTATAGTAATTTTGTTCATAACAATTGTTGACTTGTTTTAATAGATTACATTTCATATATTAATTCAAAAATTTCCGTGTTCATTTACTTACCACACCGAAAGAAATTTAGTTGAAATATTAGTAAAAGTTATTTTTTATTTCTCCAAAACTATTTTTGGAGTAAAATAGTAAAAAAAAATTCGAGAAAAAATTTTTTTTTATCAAGCAAATTATGCTAATTATGCTAAAAATTTCAGTGCATTTTCGGAAACAAAATGCTAAATCTAGCACTAAAATGGCAACACTGAGCAGAACTAAATATGAGTGGCAGGCAGACAGAGAAACAGAAAGAGAGAGAGAGAGCCCTCTTATAATAACGAACTGCATAACCAAAACAAATACGATGATTATGATAATAAAAATTGTATGAGCTCTGCAGCACTGCTGGCAAACATGGTACAATTGTACTTTTTTTGATACATTTTAAGCACAGTTGGTACCGTGGTACTACCACGAGTCATATGGTACAATTTGAAAATATGGTATTTCAGATGAAACAGATAAATATCAGCCATGTCACAGAATTTAATTCCGTCTGGAAGTGAAATTATTTCCGTATTTTGCTTCTAAAGAAAAAGTAAAACGAACAATTGGTTTCATTCCGAACAATTTTTTCGTTTTGCTTTTTCTATAGAAGAAAAAAAATGAAGTTAATTCCACTTTCGAACGGAATTAAATTCTGTGACATGGCTGTATATCATGTAATAGTGCAAGCAAAAGAGAACTGGAACTGATATCATTTTGATTTTTAAATATGCATCTATAAGATGATTATTACCACAATAAATTTTTGGTCGAATTACCGAACAATATGAGTCTTTAATATATTCATTTACATTAAATGATTTTGAGACTGAATTTAAAAAACTAAAGCTTAAAATGTAGTTAATCAGGATTTCGAAATCGTTAGAAGTTAACTCTTCTATTTCTTTTATTCTTACAATAATAATTCTAGTTATTTTGGAAATATATATGTATACTTACCAAGGTTAACTTGTCGCTCGACTGTGACTCGAAACTTCATAAATAAGAATATTTTTAGATAATCGCGACAATAAACGCAATAATGTTGCTATAAGATATATCGAATGTTCGATAAAGTAAATTCGTGTTAAAGTTTTATGATTATTCCACAAATATTAAAAATGGTACCATGGAGGTCTAAAAAGTACATTTTATTTATATAGTTGGTACGAAAAACAAAAACCCATTTTCCATCACTGCTCTGCCGTAAGTACACACAAGTATATTTGTGTTGTTAGTGTTGCCAATATAATGAATATAAAGCAAAAAACTCCTGAAAACAGACAATTAGTAGCGAGTACCTTTACTTTTGAACACACATAGATACACACACACACACCTCCATGAATAATGATATCAGAAACTCAAATGAGAAAATACTTACTTCAAACAAAACCCGATAGATACGCTTCGTTTGCAATTAAATACACACGCAGCTATGTACATAGATATTCATGTGGTGTGTAGAACTGTTTATTTGTATTTTGATATATAATAAATACAAATATAATGAATGATAGAAAAAAACGCGGGTGATACTTGAAACTGAACTGAATTTTTGTTTTTTGCTTCTTCCAAACAAAAGCAAACACACGCACGCACGCCTTCACTCAAGTAAACAGGAACATTTTTATATAAATTCATACTTATTATTTTTTTTTTTTAAACAGTAGAAATTGCCAAGCAACCACCAAAACAAAAATACAGACTTAAGGACAGCGGTACGTACGTATCACTAGATACTAAACAGTGAAGCCAACTATTTAACACATTCTAAAAGCACTTAAAATTGGTAAATTGTAATTGTATGTACATATGTATTCTAATAAGAATTGAGGGGTGAGAATTGTACAATGGAGTGTCAAAGTTACTTTGTCGCTTAATCACTTACGCAAATTAGGTGAAAATATTATTTAATATGTACGAGTATAAAATGTTTTCACCGATAACTTTGTTCTTCAAAATAAAATAAAGGAATTTATATGAAAATCATCAAATTTGTATTTGATTGGCCAGAGTAGTCAGTTTTCCACATACACTATGCATTCAGATTTTACGTCACATAATGTCAAAATGGCGGGTATAAATCTTTAATCATGCCACTGATTTAGGGCTTTAAGGTAGTAACAATTTTCATTGGATCGTATAAACGCTAATTTAAGTACACATGTTTCAGTACTTTTTTGAAGTTCTATTATATGTTTTCTATTATAAGTATTTGTATTTGAATATTTTAATAAAATTTGTTGAACCTCCACTGAGCTTCGAAACCTGGTTGTTTGTATACAGTTCAGTAGACCGAACCCCAACTCGAAAGGCCTAAAAATAGTATCATTTTTGTACTTTCTCGTCAAAAGCGATTTCTCTCAATAAAAAGATGTAGAAATATTTTTTTTATACTTAGGTAAAATATGCTTTTAACAACTCAGAATTTAACTCATAATATGCTATTCCGAACTCAAGTACTAAATGGTAAAAGGGATTAATTTGAGTACACCTATTTTGGTACTTTTTTGATTTTTTTTGTAGGTACTTTTATTTCAATATTTTCAATATAATCGGATGGCCAAATAGGAGCTGAATTTCTTGAAATTAGGCGCTGGAGAAAATTAGCTTACAAAACGTTTATTGTTTCAGTGCCTGAGTGGCATGTGGCACCGTCCTGTTAAACTTTAATTTATTAATTTCATGTCACTGCTTATATTGCAGATATGTTACCCGATAAAATGCCAAAACGCTCATGTACTTCAAATAAGCCGCTGTGCTGAAAAAAAGTTCATATTGAAAAACCTTATAGTAAGAATCTCATTTTAACAGCTTGCAGTTTTAAGTGTTTGTTTTTACCATTTTTTAACATTGTTTTCTTTTATCAAAATTTGAATATTTTAATTAATATGTTTTCTTATCTTCTCTCTTTACAGGTATGATTTATAATTAAACAACTTTCTATAGAAAGGCAAGTAAAACAATATTTAAATAAGTTTCTTTTATTAATGGGTTTTAAATGTTTGTCTAAAAACTTCGGAGTTGAACATGTAACTAAAATTTATCAAAACATATTTTCGAATACCATTCAGTAATGCTTATGATTTATTAAAATTGTAGTACTCCTTCTCCTTCCTATTCTAAAAACATATTCATTCAACTATAGACCAAGCGTGTTGGAGTTTGGGGCAATGAGGCCAAACATGAATGATACACAAGTGTCAAAAAAAGCATGGTGTAGGAAATACTTCACTATATCTGATCTCCTTGCTATTTGCACCACTCTCTCATGAATGGGCCATAGCTTCGAAATCTATTTTGGAGTTACTCGACCGCGTACAGAATATGGCGAAGATGCTTATCGGTGAGAGTAGGGTAGCCAACTCTATTGATTTGCTGGAGCATCGCCTCAATGTAGGTTGTGTTACACTGTTCTATCGATACTATAAGGGAAGTTAATCTCATGAAATTAGGAAACTTGTTCCCGAAACCCGTAGTTTTTGTGTAATATATGTTCTTCAGTCAGGGATTATCCATTCATGGACGACTGGACAGTTGATGGCACAATACAATACAGGGAAGATTCATTCGCCGTACGAGTAGTGTCGTACTGTCCGTATATAGAATAAATTTCCTTTAGAAGTTTTCCCTGTAACTTTCAATAAAGGAAAATTCAAATGAAATATTTACAAATACATACTATAGTTCTAACACAAAGCACAATCCTGAGTGCTGGACCGCGTCGAAAGAACTGCTTATCATTTGAATGAATCAAGTCAGTTTTAAATACCTTGTTCCGAAGTAAAGCATATTGTAGAGAGAGCGTTCTGTATTACAATATGTATTTCATGTCTCATTTAAATGAATCAACTGCATTCGGTACGGATTCCCTACGATCCCTATAGCAGATCATAATAGATAGGTATCTTTGGGTCCTACCAAACACAGGGCATTACGTTAGTGCCATGGATATTTGGCTTGCTTTGAATTCGGCTAGTTGTCCGGGTTGCACATACGATCTCTTACGTTTAGAGCCATATTCGGGGATGATATTTGTATGGGAGCTAGGAGAAATATTGGACCGATTTTTATCATTTACAGCATGGCTTGTGTGTTATTTCATGATATTATCTATAATATATTTAAAGAAAAGAGTAAAAAAAAATCTAAAAAATATCCAGTTTGTCTAAACTTTGATCTATAACTCGGATCCTACTGAACCGATTTAGCCCATTTTCAGTGCAAAACATTTCGCGAAAATTATGGGAAAATTTCATTGCTCTAAGTCTTTTTTCGAATCTCTATAATAATATATCGTCTCAGAATTTTATTAGGACCCAGAAGACATACAGTTTTTGGTCCTATGAACAATATTTCGATGTGTTACAAACGGAATGACAAACTTAATATTCCCGCCATCCTTTTGGTGGTGGGTATAAAAACGACATTCAAAATATACATACATACTTATGAATTCCGCATTTTTAATTAATGTTTTTGATAATTTCCTCATCAAAATAAAACCGCTGAATAAGCCACACTACTATGAAATGCCGAATCAAAATATCTACAATTTACGCTCTCTTACTCAAATTCATAGAATTTAACCCATAAATGAACGTTACAATTTTATTTTATCTAACCAACACTCACTCACACACACACTGACACAAGTACACGACTTAAACAGAACATTCACACAAATAACAAGGAAAAAAACGATGATTAACGAAAACTTAGCAGTAGTCAGTCGTCGATTATTGTCGTCGTAGTAGCTGTATTAAAACATGAGTATGGGGTGAGGAAGAGGAAGCCCAACATTATTATTACACCGCTGTATGTGAATATTGTTGTAACAGAAACACGAGCTGACAAAACAAAAACAAACACGAACCACAGCAAATTCAAGAAAACGCACAAAGTAAAAGCACAAAACCAAACAAAAACAAAATTACAAAATTGGAACGTATATTTTAGTTATTTTAGTTTAGTTTAGGTTTGTGTTTCAGATGTTTTTGAATGAGTTTTTATATACAGTTTTTCTGAGTAAGAAAGACAACAATAAAACAAACAACATAAACCCGGTAGAAACCAATACGAAAAACGCAAAAACAAAAACAACAACTAGCAGAGCAGAAACAAAACAAAATACACACAAATACAAACACTTCGCCAAACGTCTCGCACAGCTGAAGTTAGTCTAACATCAGATACGAAGTCATATACAACAACGTGCGGCAAAAAATTAAAGCTTTTCAAATAAAAAATTGTTTTAATAATATTACAAAAAAAAAAACAAGCAAACATAAATTAAATGCATTAAATTATAAATGAAATTTGTTAGAAAATTATTATTTTTTTAGTTTTGTTTATTAAACAGCAAAATAAAATGAAATGAAATAAAATTTTGAAAATATTTTCAAATAAATTCAAAAGTAGAAAATAAAAGGCTTAACAAAAAGTGCAATACCGCAGCAAAATTTCACCTAAAAGCCAATTGAAATTAAAAGTTTTTCTAAAACAAAAAATAAAATGAATTAAATTAAAGCAAACAAATTATTTGAAAAATTAACTAAATATTTATTGAAAACAAAACAACAACAAAAAGTTGTGCAAATATTAAAGTCACTTCACTTTAACAAAATAAAATTTAGAAAAATATAAAAATAAAAGCAAAACTGTGTTTTTTAAATAAATTTATGATATTAAATCTATAAAAAAAAAATCTGGTGAAACAAAAAAATAAACTTCAAACCTTGTATTTTTTGCGGTTTCTACAATTTGTGAAATAGTGTAAAAATATAAAATTTATAAAAAACGAATATTACACTCATACATTCAAAGCTAAAGAAAAAAATATATATACAATAATATTTAATTACAATAACAAATACAATTAATTGCAAGATAAAGAAGGTATTAAACAAATATTTTTATTATTTTTAGTTGCCACATACCTACATATACTACTCTGCTATTACGATAAAAAAATCTTAAAATTTTAACGAGTTCCCTGAATTTTGAAAACAAAATATTTTATAAATGTGTAAAAAAAATATTTTCTATTACAAACATATTCCTAGAAAAATAATCAAACTCTTGCTTACAACCTCCTCCTATGCATGACAACAATAATTGCAATAATTGTTTGATTTTGTAACAGAGTATGCAAATAAATACAAATTTACAAGCATGATTAAACATGCTTTATTATATATAATTGGAGTATACGTAATTTGAAAGTTTGCAGTTTGTTTTTAAGAAAAATAAAATCGTATTGAAAAGAAAGACAGACCATTCCAGTTTTTTGTTTAACATTTTTGAAATTTCTAAGAAATTTCTAACCATCTTAATACAAATTTCCATTTAATTAATAAACAAACTATTAAAAAACTCACACAACTATTTTATAGCAAGTTTGTTAGTGGCATAAATGTTCACATAAAATTCAGTCGTTTAAATGTTTTAATATTAATGCTACAAAAAATAGACAAATTGCAACTACTTTATTGGTATTAAGAACGCCTAAAAAAGGACACTAAAATTAAATTCCTTTTATAAAAATCCTTGTTTTGGTTTTCATTGAACGCAGCAAACTGTTGCCCTACATAAACCGTATTTTAGAGTGGTTCGGAAAAAGTGTTGTGGCAGTCACCCCCTTGGATTAAAGATAATATAAAAACAATTCCAGAATTTATTTTTTTATTTTTTTATCACGCCTACAAATACTGATGTTGGCCTATGTTTATATCGACAGTTCAATTCCAAACCATGCTATATCGACTTAGCATGTTTTTAATTTTTTTGAATTTAGATTTTTTCAACTTAAATTCTGTAAAATTTTGGTTGTGATTGGCTAGTCCACTCAATAGTTATAAACAACAAAGTTCTACCTCATATTGTTTTTTAGATATCGCCTGTAAACTTTAGGAGCTTTTCCCGCAAAACTCACTTGTTCGACTTAGCATGTTTTGGAATTGAGCTGTCGATATCTCCACCAACAAAACCTAAAATATTTTCTACGAACGTTCAAAGGTTTTTTTTTTTGTAAATAAACGTCTTTTTTAAAAACTTCAATAAAATTAATTCACGATAATTAATTTTAAAATGAAGAAATTATTCGTCAAGTAAATACAAAAATACAGTGGGGAGCATAAATGACTACTTTGTGCAATTGCAAATGCATGAAAATAAAACAAATTAAGAAACTTGAAAAATGTTAGTTTATGTTTAATATTCAACAAAATATTTTATAAATCAAAACTAAAACAACTCGCATGTACTTAATTTTGCGCCATACAAAAGCTTTAGGGAATGATGGTAGTTTTAATGTTTAGTCCAAAGCCAGTTATTACATAAAACACCTTCTATACGTTTCAGCATATTCGTCAACAATTTTTAAATAAATTCATTTGGAATACCCTCTTATTCGCACTGAACCCAAAGTTCCTCTAAATGGGTTAGAGTTACTCGGTATTGTGCCAACGATCTCTTCACTATTGAACACAAATTTACAATCGGTTTGAGGTAAGGACTTTTAATGCTGGCTAAGCCATTCTTTGATAATTTTGAAAGTGTGCTTTGAATCACCATCCAGCTCAACAATAACTTCGTTCACATGATACAAACTCTTATCTATAAAATCTGTAATATGAGTTTACAAAATACGCAGATAGTCTTTTTTCCTCTTTATTTTCCGAAAATTATTATTATCCATTTTGTATTGTAAATTAAAAAATTTGGCCTGCCCACTGTATAATGTCAATTCAAATTTGTTAGGCTTAAGATGGATTCACCCCTACGTTCCAAACAAAATATTTGTTCGGGCAAAGTTTTTTTCATATGAACATTTTCTCTCTCTCTTAAAAAGAGAGGCGTATAACTTCATATGAAAAAAACATTGCCCGAACAAGTATGTATTTTGTTTGCAACGAATGGGTGAATCCACCTTTACTCTACAGAAATTGGAGGTAAAATATTTAATAAACTTTACAGATAGAAACAGAGCACAAGTAGTAAAATATAGTCAAATATCGCAACAATAATGTATGTAGTTTTGTTTTTACAATATTGTAGTATATTGGTACATGAGTTCATATTTGATAGTGTTGTAATTTTGTAGTTGCAGTATAGTAATCCGTTACTGTATTGGAATTTCTGTAAGTATTCCTTCTTAAGATATTTTAAATACTATTAATAATTCAATGTTTCGTTTCAATCAGAGCGAACATTTATTAGTGGCCACATTTCCTTATTCATAATTGAATAAGCCCTTAGCTCTTAAAAATGCCAGCATATTATTGTAAAGATTCTGCTCTAAATATATCCACTCAGTTTTCTGAGTTTGGGAATTAATTTGTTAAGAAACACAATTAAGGATATGTGAAGACGTATTAATTATGCTGGTTGCAATTTCTGTATTGATCAGTTTATTTCAATTAAATTTTTTTCATAAAATTTAATAAATTAATTTTTATTTAATTATACCCTACACCACAATAGTGGGGATGGTATATTGGATGTTTGTAACGCCCATAAATATTGGTCCAACACCCACCTGATATTATACCGATCGACTCAGAATCACTGAGTCTGAGTTGTTTGAATTTAAGTTACTTTTTTGGATTATTTTATTGTGCCTTTCCTAGAACACATAATAAACTTTCCGTCCCTTTTTGAATGTTTGTTATCTGCTTTATATTCGAATACATCACATTCATGTTCTTTGAATTTCAGCTACTTTTGTTAAATAAAAATTAAATTAAATAATAAAATAAAAAAATTAAATTTAAAATAAAATTCCATACAAATAGACCTTGAGGACCTTGTACTACGTATAACAGCAACAAATGACTTACCTAGCGAAGGTTAAGGCAATCCTATGTATGCCTAGATTGGAAAAGCAAAAAACGTTTATAATTTTCTTATATCTGAGACAAAGGCTTATTCAACTTTATTTGGGACTAAATTATAGTTTTCCTATGGGTTTTATTATTTCATTAGAGTTTTAATTTGAATTTTAATATAATATAAAAGCAAAAGTTTTAACATGATGATGAATGAATCACTCTGTAACTAAACTTTATTTAGGTATATACTTTTATATATATATTTTAAGACAACAATTTTTCTTTTTTCCATTCTGTTAGTATTATTTAGAGCTATAATTTTCAAATTTTATTAATTTTTAAAATAGTAGTAAATCTAATACTTTTTTAAAATATTAGCAAATTGGGAATTATTTTTAATTGTTGTTTATTTCTAGGCTGTTATTATTATTTAGAGCTATTATATTGTAATTTTATAAAATTTTAAAATAGTAGTAGATTTACTACTTTTTTTAAATCTTAGCAAAATCGAACAAATTTTATTTTTTAATTAGCTGCAGTCAATTAGAATAGTTTACGATTAAGTTTTAAAATAGTAGTAAATCTACTAATTTTTTATTTTAACAACCTACTACTTATTTTTGCAAAGTTTTTAAAACTGAGAAATATTTGTGGTAAATGCAATTTAATGTTTAAATAATACTATTTACTGTTATTTGTACACTTTGCTACTTATTTCAAAAATTATTAAAAATTCTACTTTTTAAAAAAAATTTTGAAATTTTTAAAAATTGCTAAATTTTTGTTTTACATATAAAACTGACTTTAAAATTAAACAAAATGTATAGAAAACTTTTTACAACTTTTTTTAAAAAAGTAGTAAAAATACTACTTTTTTATAAATTCGTTATTACATATTTTATAAATTCGTTATTCACTGTGGTTTTGTTATAATTTTAACATTATTATAATGTTCACAATACAGCTGATAATTCCAAACTATATGATTTTATTTAGCGAATTCATTAAAAATGGTAGCTTTAGATAGAAAGCAGTTGCTGGCAAAGTGATTCGCTTTTTTCATTATATCCAATTGCCACCCACTGTTTTGTGGGAATTTGTAAAATATTTCTAAACATTTTTTTTACATTATTCAGTAATTAAATTGTTCAAATAAATGGTCAGATAATGACTAGGCAAAAAATAATGTGTATTTGTAAGTTATATAAAAAATTGTATTAAAAAAGAATTCGTATAGAACATTAGATAGAGAGAGAGAGAGAGAGAGAGAGAAAAACATGTAAAACATAATTACCTACATATATAAGCAGTTGTTTGGTACAATTAAATAATGAGAATAAAGTACTTTAAATAAAAACATTTGAAAATTATATGATATTCAAAAACACTTTAGTGAAAAAGAGGTTTAAAATTTGTTAAACAAAATTAATAAAATGTGAATTAAGGCAAAGAAAAAATCTCTTTACTTTTTCAATTATTAAAGTTATTAGACTTCAAATTGAGGAAATGTAAAGGACACTAAACTGGTGTTGTGAGTGGTTTCTGAGAATTAGCTCCTACCTGGCTATTATATTTCATATAAAAGGGACTTGGCATAAACAAGGCTTGTCAATAGCGGTTCAAATTGTTATCAGGTTATTATACTGGCAATAAAATTTTCAGAGCTATTCCTATTCTCTTTGTCTTTCTCCATACTGTGATATTTTTGGTACAATTGTACTTTTTTTCATAAATTTTAGACTCAGTTGCTACCGTGGTACTACAACTAAAATATTGCTACATGAAAAATTGGTATTCCATATAAAATAGATAAATTTAAGTTGATGAAATTTCATGAATATTTTAAAACTGATAACCATTTGATCTTTAAATATTCACCAAAAAGATGGTTGGATCAGAAAGAGAAGTTGTTGGTTGAATTATCGAACAGAGGGAGTCTTTAAATTATTATTGCCTATTAAATGCTTTTGAGGCTAAATTCATATTCTTAAATATAGATATCCTCTGGTATTACCCTTAATGTAAAACTGTCCAAAAAAAAAAAAAAAAAAGGAAAACCAAAGATGGGAGTACCAAAACCATTCATTCAAAGCTGAGACACATTCTTAAAATAGTAAATCTGATAAATTTAGAAATGCAGTCAGAGGATGCAGGAATATACATATATAAGTTTTTCTCAAGGTTAATTTTCTCAAATAACCCGATATCCTTTATAAATAAGAATGTTTTAGAGAACCGTGATAATAAACAAAAAAAATGTTCTTATAAATTCAGAGGTCTATTCAAACTATAGCTAACTACATACGGATATTTACACAAATACAGGTAAATACCGGTATAACGAACGATATATTGTCCAGCCTATTCGTTATATCGAAAAATTTGTTTATATCAAGATTTATTTTTTACTATATTATCATCAGTCATAAAGTCTTTTCTGGGTTGTGGAAATTATTCTAAAACGAAACGAGCTTTATATCTTTCCCTTGCCAAGTAGAAAAGCTGTAATTTTCTTTGTTTCAGATGCATTATCGCACAACTATATTGCAATTCTATGTCTCGATATGCACCAATTTACACGAAACAATTATTTAAGCTATGTCATCGGGTTGAGGGGAAGATAAGACGATTACACACTTGATTGTACTAGAAATTCGCTTTATTCTTTTATTCGTATTACATATATGTCTAAAAATATTTGTATATTCTCAAATAAAAATTCTAGCGATTTCAGAAATAAAAATTGTGCTGTGTGAACACCGAAGAAATTTCAAGGAAAAAATTATATGAAACTTTTCAATGAAAATTTCTTCGTGTAAATTGGGACTAACTAATAAATGCTTTATCCGGTAGCAGTATGATTATGTTGGTTTGACAATTTCTCTCCTGATTCTGTAGTTATAGTTTTGTTTTTCAATAAATCCACCAATAAAAAGTCTTTGTGTATTTTTATGGTTTTAATTTTTAAAGCAATGCAATTAACTATAATATTGTTTGTTCTTCCTTTATGTGGTGAAATAAATACGAAAGCTCGATTTCCATTAGAGATCGACGATTTTTTAAGACATTCTTGATATCATGATATAATTGTCAATGTCAAAAATTTGGCCATTCCTTAGTCTCAATTAACACGAAACAATTCTTATTAAAAAAAATTTATAAAATGTTTTTCTTGTAATTTCTTAGGTGTTCACACAGCACAATTCTTATTGCTTAAATCGCTTGTAATTTTAATTGAGAGTTTACACACATTTGTACACACCAGTAATGGAAAATTACCTTTTGGATTTTGTACTTTTTAGATCTCCGGGGTACCATTTTTAATGATAAATAATAATTAAACTTAACCACAAACTCACTTCAACGAAAATTCGATATAGCCACTTACGGCAAAACTTTTAACATTACCTTATATAACAAATATTTTAACAATTTTATACTCGAACGAACAAATTTTTAACATTGACATTTATAACAAGAATGTCTCAAAAAATCGTCAAACTCTAATGGAAATGAAGCTTTGGTATTGATGTGCTGAGAAAAAGGAATACGGTGTAAGACTTCTTCCAAGAATCACAATCTAACGCTATTGGAAAATGCTGCCAGATTAAACGTTTGTTCACGATATACAACTAGTGTTCCAGGAAGAAAGTTATCAAAGAATAGAGTAACAATTTTATATTATCTAATGCATTTGAAACAAACATAAATATACATACATACATATGTATATATAAATAAAAATAAAATTATCATGTGCATCTATAATATTCTTATTTATGAAGTATCGGGATATACATATATTCGTATATACTTCGATTAGATTTTCAAAATTACAAATGTTTTTTATTTCAAGAATATATTAAAGAAATAGAAGGGTTAACTTTTAAGGTTTTTCTAAATTCTGATTAACTAGACTTTAAGCTTTAGTTTTTGAATTAAGTCTCAAAATCATTTAATGTAAATTAACATTTCAGGAGTTTTCATTCAACCAACAATTTCTTGTCGTTATAACCACATTATAGATCATCATCATAAATATCAGTCCTTCTTGCACTACTATACAAATGGTAATTTAAATCATATATTTATCTATATATATTTCGTCTGGAATTCGAAATGCAACAGTGCAACTCGTGGTAATACCACGGTACCAACTGGGTCTAAAATGTATCAACAACAAAAAAAAGTACAATTGTACCATGTTTGCCAACACTGGTAGACACATGTGTAATGCGGATAAGAGAGTAATACGAATTGCTAGAAAAAGGTAATCAGCTTAAAGATATAAGTCCCATGTAAATTGGGACTTATATTGAATAGGTATAAGATTGTTTAAACTTTTCTTATATAAAGTAATGTGTAAAACTTTGCCGTAAGTTTTAATACATATTAAAAATTGTACTGTGGAGATGTAAAACGTACTTTTATATATTTATACATAGTTGGTACAAAATCCACTAAACTATATTCCAGCGCTTCAAATTTCAGCTAAATAATATTGCAAACTATTTTTATTTGTTTTTTTTAATTTTTTTTTTTTTTTTTAATTTAATATTAAGACTTATTGAAGGTTGTTATGTATCAAGAGCATGTGCTTAAATACAGCTGAATACAAAAAACACAAACAAAACACACAACATTACTTACAAAAATTTTCATATGTTTTTAAATATTTATTCAAGTATGAATAATAGTAGAATGTATACTTAGTTTATCTTTAAAATAAAAGTAAAAATATTTACATTCAAGCTATGGTAGACAAACGTTTGTTTTTTTTCGTAGCTCTCTAAAGGTGTTGCTAATTTGTAGTTCCAAGTTGTGGGAACAAAAAAAAATATGTTTAAAACAAAATTTAAAAAGAACTTTATGTAGAAAGTTTCAGTGGGAACATTTCACAGCTAGCTAAAAACAAAAATTTAGTTTCTTAACGTATTTTTTTTATATTAAGCCATTTTGTATTAGTATTGTTGTAAATTCATTAAAAAACATTTGTCATTTCCTAAATGAGCTAAGACGACAAAGACAATGCTTGTTTATTTCACTGTTTTGGGGTGTTCTTGTTGTTATTTTGTTTATCTCGAAGTTTAAAAACAATAAATAAGAAATATTAGTAACTAACAAAATAAAAAAGCAGCAAAAGTACATATATCGCTCATTTGCTGCAACAACGTAATAATCCAAAAAAAAAAGTCGTTTCGAGAAAAACGGCTTTGCATGTTTTATGACATTTTAAAATTTCTTAAATAAACTTTTAACAAATCAAGCGATTTCAGAAATAAAACCTGATTTAAACGGTAGTTGGTAATATCTTTCGAATCTGTATTTACCAAATTTTTACTTGTCAAATATATGTACGAGAAAACATGCATTTTTATTTTGATGTTTACAACAAAAAACACTCACACACGAAAAATAATTGAGTTTTTTGAAAACTGATAAAACTATATGAAAGACTATATAACGGCGCATATTTTGTATTACTCAGTTCAAAAAACACGGATTTTGAGTTATGACGTTATTGCAGCAAATGAGCGATATATACATATAAATATAAATAATTATATACATACTACATATATATATTTTTGTCCAAATAAAAGTTTAAGTTTTGAGCCAGTAAGATGAAGCGGTAGAAGAAATAAAGTTTTACCAAACTATTTCATTTCCGCTGTTCACTCAACCAACAGTTTAACCTTTTCTTTTTACACGATTCATTTTCATATTTTATGGCTGTTGCCATAAAATGTTGCTATTTCTCTGTTTCACTTAGTTTTTGCCGCATTTTATGTTTTTGTTTTTGTAGTTTTGCTGCTTTTGTCTACTGTTTGAATTTTTAGGTGAACTGAAGTTAATATATGATTCTGGGAGTTTGTTTCATGTATTATATTTCATTTCATTCATTTTTCTTTTTATATACTATTTATTTTCTTCGTTATGCCGTGTTTGTGTGTGTGTGTAACCAAGAGTTAAACTTAATATAGACCACGTTTAAAATGAACTTTTTTCCTTTGTTGTAGTTTTATGACCCACAGAGACTGAGACTGACTCGCTGTGTAATTTATAAAATTGTATTAAACTTGAGTTTTTATTTTTTGTACCTACATATTTCTTCAACTTGTTTTGTTATAATTTTTCAAACCTTTTTGTAGGTTCTTTTTTTTGCAGACTTTAACGTACCGTGGTTTGTTTAAAACAAATTGTGAATAAAATAACAAGAAATCTACATATGGCCAGAGTAAAACCTACAAAACTCTGTCGTTTCATTATTGCTATAGCTTGGTAGAAAAATACAACAACATCATAATTTGTTAAATATATTAAACTTAAATAAAACCCAATACAACAATAATCTAAAGTAAAAGTATTATTATGATAAGCAGTTTTGGTTAAATAACTCATATTTAGAGGAGTTCTTACATTTTGTTCCATAAGTTTTTTTGTACTAAAGCAATTTTTTTGATTTCCAATACCATACAAGTTAAGATAAAGATAAATATATTAGCTAATGTCTCATTTATTGTGCTAATGTATTTTAAACATGACACTGATTTACACACACAAACACAGGGAAAAGTTAAAACGTCTTAGAAATTCATTGAGATCAGGGGCAAATTACCGCATTCGTGATCGAATGAGCTTTCGTATCAAAAAATGATTTCGATATCGAAATTATGATAAAATGTACTAAATTTCTTGCTCTATGTCGAATGCCATAATCTCAAATAAGAAAATTACGATCAATTTTACTCGATATCGAATGCGGTAATTTGGCCCCAGGTGTAATTAAAAAGGTGTTTGCTTAAGAATGTTAACAAGAGAAGAAATGCATTCGCAGTTTTACTGATATTAAACCAATCCAAGTCCCAATTCACACGAAGTAAACGGCATTTCAAGTAGAGATACTTTTTTCAATAGCCTGTTTTTGACAGATCACATGTGAGTCGTGTCATGCTGTGCTGTTACTTTTGTTTAGTATTGTTTTGCATTTCATAATGCAAAGACTTACGCCTGAACAACGTTTACAAATCGTTCAACTTTATTACGAAAATTAACGTTCTGTGAGGAATGTGTTTCGTGCACTTTGCTCAACTTATGGTCAACATAATCGGCCTACTGAGCGTACTATTCGCAACACCATCACCCATTTTGAGACCCAGCATTCATTATTAGATAATATTCGACCGAATAGATCATGTCCAGCACGCTGTGAAGAAAATATAGCGACCGTAGCTGCGAGTGAACACGAAGACCGTGGAGAGTCGATTCGGCGTTATCGTGCCATGATAACCTAACCGACTATTTGATGCCTGAAATTGAAGCTCAAGATTTTGGCGACATTTGGTTTCAGCAAGACGGCGCCACTTCTCACTCATCTCATCAATCAATGGATTTATTGAGGGAACACTTCAATGAGCACATAATTTCACGTTTTGGGCCGGTCGATTGGCCACCAAGATCATATGATACCACACCGTTAGACTTTTTCCTGTGGGGATATGTAAAATCTAAAGTTTATGTTAACAAATTCGCTTAGAGGAAACCTTCATGAGTGTCATTTGCCAGTTACCTGTTGAAATGCTTGAACAAGTCCTCGAAAATTGGACTCAACGGATAGACCATCTGCGACGTAGCAACGGCCAACATATGACAGACATAATCTTCAAGAATTAATGCATACCCCATTTAATTTTAATTTTCTGTGTTTTTTTTTTCTTTAAAAAATTAGGGAAGCTCGAAATGGATAACGCTTTAGTTGTTTAAACTAAGCTAATTACCTTTTGGACATCGCGGTTAGGGGAAGATGAGACGAGTACATACTTGATTGTACTAGCAATTCGTGTTACTCTCTTATTCGTAGTATATATGTGTCTACAAATGTGTGTATGTTTTCAAATAAAAATACGAGCGATTTAAGCAATAAGAATTGTGCTGTGTGAACACCGAAGAAATTTCATGGAAAAAATTGTGTCAATCTTTTCAACAAGAATTGCTTCGTGTAAATTCAAACTAAGGTTTTTCCTTAAGCAGGATGTATAAATAAAAAAATATAAAGAAAATCAAATTGAATGTCTATTAAAACTTAGATCTATATTAGCAAATTCTACAGTTCAATCTAATTGAAAATGTTACATTTTGCTTTTTAACTTTTTTTGTACTTAACCTTTTATGCTGATTTTTAATAACATAAAAGCTAAGATGAATTCGAATATTTTAATTGAATCTCATTGGTATTGTTGTTGTATTTTGAACATATCAGTGATTTACACACACATACAGAGGGACATATTCAGCTAAATCGACTTAGAATTGCACAAAGATCAGGAATATGTAAAAAGCTGTCTGCTTCAGAATGATAACAAAACTGTGTGTAAAAATGCAAACATTACAATAGTCTATAATAAATAAAAAAAAAAAACTAAGATCTGACTAGAATCTGGCTCTAGTTTGGCCACATTCAGGCAATACTTTATTTATTTTCCCTGGTTTACGGTGCGTTTGGTGTATCTAAGATTGATCACAGTCAGCCTATTAGAATATGGTCTGCTGACAACTTAGATATATTGAGTCTATAGTTTTATGACAGACTGATAGATGACACGGGAAATGATAAACAGTTTCTTTAAAAAACAAGTAAGAAAATATAGTCGGTGAAGCCCGACCATAAAATACCCCAGAATGAGAGCTATGACCTATTATGTACATTAATATCATGATAATTTTTGTTGTGTTAAATTTTATCTCGATATAAACACTTTCATAATAATTATACATGTTAAAGAGATTTTCGAAGGGGGTATTATATGGAAGCTTTAACTAATAAGGAACCGACCTTTCTAAAATTAGCATGCATGATTTATGTATGTATATATGAAACAAATGTATGTTGAATTTTATTTGAAAACCAAAATTTTTAAGGGATTTTTGGTCGTTAAAGTGATTTTCAGAAATGCATTTTATATGGGAGCTGTGACTAATTATGAAACAATCATCATAAAATTAGGCCGAATGATTTATGTATTTTAATAATTTTTAAATATTATTAAGAGAGCTATGCTCTTTAGGTTAATTTTTTGAAGAGTTTTTCATATTGTAGTTATGATAAGGACTAATTTAAAACTTATCTAATATCAAATTTGTTTGGATACGTTTACAAATCAAACATTTATGACCGATAAGCCTCCATTGCGGGGGGTCATTTCTATAGGGGTAGGTGAAATAATGAAACTATTTCAACCGATTTCAATCCCAATCGTCCTTGGGCCAAAATAATTTTATGTACTAAATTTTATCGAAATAGCTTCAAAATTACAACCTGTGCTCTGCGCAGAAGCTTTACATTGGCAGGCGAACGGACATAATTAAATCGACACTGGAAGTCATTCTGAATCGGTCGGTATACTTTCAAGTAGGCGTTGGACTAATGTTTATGGGCGTTAAAGTCATCAGTACAAATTCAATATATTTTCCCCACTACGCTGGTGTAGGTTATAAAAATATAAAGGCCAAAAAGGTATAAATTTGCTCATCTTCTGGAACATCTTCATCTTGTAGTGACAGGTGTCTTTAATATAAAACATATATAGTTTGGTCACAGTCAGGCAACAATGTGACTATAATATAATCAGTCTTACCATGTATTGCCCGGTTACTGGTTTTCTAAGGCCGCGTTTTCACTATGTTACAGCCTAGCAATAGTTGGATCAAGATTTTACTACAATTTGCTTACAATTTGTCTACAGTATTGTCGGGCTGTAGTAGTGGCTATAGTGTAACTATATTTTCCCTATAGTCTGGTTTTAGCTTGGATATATTTTAGAAAAAGCCGAATATAGTTTTTGCCATGACTATTGTCTGACTTTATTATAAAAATTGACTACCTATAGTTTGGCAATAGTTTGGTAGAATTAATATAAAATGAAAGAAAATAACAGTAATTAAATATTTTTCATTTGTAGGCACTCGTGAAAAAACTCTACATTTTTCTCATATCGTAGCACTGTGTGTTGCTACAAACTCACTCTAGTGTAAACCACGGTACTTCCTTTTTTTCTGCTTGCCAGCTTTCTTACCATTTTTTTCTCTGCTTTTGTGTAGCTGTGTGTGTTCGTTTGAGCTCAGTCTCAACGTCTTGTGAAGTTAAAGAAAGACAAAAAAGAATGTACATATTTATAAGACGTAGATGAACTAACAACCAACTATGTTTGTTTATAACAGGGATGGAAAAGTTAATATTATTGAAAATTTAAAAATAATAAATAATAATAATAAAGTAAACAAATACATGTACTATGATGTACAATAGTGTAATACACGTATTGTAATGTAACAAGTTGTTGGCACTACTAAGATAACGCCAAAACGATGTGTTAGTGATTGTATTTTTTTTTCTTGGTTCTCTATATAGTTATTGCTTTTCAGCACTATCCCTGCAAACAATATTGGTCTACGTAATCCATTTTAGATGAAATGGACTACTTACAACATGGTCCAATGTAATGCAGTCATGGACCATGTTATAGTTAAAGAAGAGTTTGTAGTTAAACGACATGGTTTCGTGTTAACACGATTGCATATTGAATTGTTGATGTTTAAAACTAACCCAGCATACCATTCTAGGAGCGCTCCGAAAAAGGAGTCAGAAAAGAGTCCAATAAAAGAGCATTTTCGGAGCGCTCCGAAAAAAGGAGTCAGAAAAGAGTGCAACTAAAGAGCATTTTCGGAGCGAAATTTTTACTGTCCTGAGTCGGCACGCAGTATGACTCAGAAATTCCACTTAATTATGTGTGTACCAAAGCGTTGTTGTCCTGTTATTTGTGCTTTGAACAAAAAAAAAAAAACATAGCTGTAACACACAAGAATGATAAAAACAAGATAACACAGCGCCCAAAAAAAACCTCATAAAAGACTCTTTTCTGACATTATCTAAGAGCCCTTTAAGAGGCCAAAAAACCCTCATAAAATACTCTTTTCTGACATTATCTAAGAGCTCTTTCTGACGGACCATTTTCGAACGTAATGACCCTCTTTTCTGAAGGTTTTCGGAGCAATTATGATTGTTTTTTGGGCTCATAAAGAGTGTTAACGCTCCGAAAAAGGTGTCAGAAAAGACTCTTTTCGGACTCATATGGTTTGCTGGGAACCCTCTACTCCATGGAGTAGTTTGGGACTACTCTGATGGGTTATATCGTCCAATCCTAGGACATCGGAACGTTAAATCGACCACCTTTTTTTTCATATATTTTGAGTAGTTTTGGAGTACTCCTACTCCTATTTGGTCTAGTCTTTACATGCATGTATGGACTAGTTGCGTTATGTGTAGGGACCTGAAGATCTTAATTTTTCAGACCTGCTTTGCTCTATATATAAAACTCTAAGTTAAAGTGCACAGCTCTGCTGAGAGAAGCGCCGCTAAGTGTGTAGAAAAAAAAACTTTAAGAAAAATTCTTTCATACGTACTAACACACACATATTTGGCTTAAAGTTCACGCTTAAGATTTGTTGTTGCAATAGCAGCGTTTTTGTTGCTGTTTTGGTTTTTGTTACAATTTCCGCTTAAACATTAAGTTTTTTTTTTAACTTAGCGCTTTAAAGTTTTAGCGCTCATTTGTTATAATGATGATGTTTGCCCGGTACATACGTATGTACGTCCCATTTGTCTATTTGCAGTTCGTTTATAGTTTAAGTCCATCTGCTTAAAGTACGTTAACATTTTTTTGTTTTACATTTGCCAAACAAAGTGTTTAATTTTATTTAAATATAATTAGTGGGGGGGGGGGGGGGGCTATAGTAAAATCAGGGAAAAAGAGAAAGACCATATGGATTAGCAACAATTAAGTTAGTAAGAGGTTGAAGGGAATGGAAGTTTAAATAAAACTTAAATTGTTAAGTTATAAACCTGTAAAAGACAACTAAAGTCTATTATAGATTTAAGACTAATTCTGCTATCGCTGGTCATAGGTTAAAATCTCGTTTGGTATTATTATAGCGTCATGGTAAGCATTTTAGGGTACGAAGAGTCAAACTTTGAACTTCATTATATTGGTAAAAAGACAAACTACATTTTATTGCAAAAGTCTGGAAAAAGTGCGGCAATAGTTTGAATAAAGTTACTCTATAACCTTAGTCTGGTCTAGATTGCTGGATTTAGTTAAACTTAAACTGGCAACAGCTCGGCTGCAGATTGCTGGATTTAGTGATCACAGTTTAATTCTTAATTCTTGTGGCTATAGTTTGGTTTTGCTCTGATTATAGTTTAACTTTAGTCATACTATTTATTCTCTGGTCACGGTCTGACTGTAGATATACCTTATTCTTACTGCAGATTCATACATTGTCTGTCTATAGTTTGGTTATAGCCTGGCTATAGTTTTATCACAGTCTGACAATATTTAGTTTTGACAAGAGTCTCTATAGCTGGGCCATAGTCGGCTTACAACTTGGCTATGATTGAGAAAAAATGTCATTTAGATTCTCCCTATGGTATATGTATATATAGGTATGTAGATATATATATATTAGCGATATATTAGCGGAATTCACAATCTTGTGCAAATGGTATTGCCTCATTGCATTTGCAAAAAGGTTTAGCATATTTATGCTTTACACTAACAAAGTACACAGCAAGAGCAAAAACAAAATAAACGTTTTTGCAAATGCAATGATGCAATACCATTTGCACAAGATTGGGAATTGCGCTATTAATGGCTAGTTTTTAGCTTAAAAATTAAAGTGTGTTTAAACTTAAGTTCTGTTTAAATACCAAACTTATTTTTATAGATAATATTTAAATATAACTTAAATCACTGACTACGTCCATTTAAATACAACTTAAGTTGTTCATACTACCATATGATTTTGACAGTTCTGCAAATTATGAAAATTGCGCATTGAAGTTTTTTTTTTATTATTTGATAAAAATATTCAATAAATAAACTCGCCGCGTATAAAAACATCGTGCTACTGTGTTATCAATATCATTTAAAACAATGAAAATATTGAGTTAATAGATGAAGAGGATATGAATGATGCAGCTTTTTGTCCCTTTAGCTATCAGTTAAAGGAAGAAGTTGTTTATATTTTTTTGACATTCAATAGTGCTACCATACTTTTATCACAATTAAATACCAAATGCAATTTGAGACTGAAAAAATTAAACCATATTTAAATAAAACTTAAGTTTAGGGAAAAATTAACTAATTTCGTATTTAAATATCAAGTTAAAAACGGGCCATACGACTATTAGTTCTGACTCTTCAAGGCAAGTATTTTTCAATGAGAAAGAAAAGAAAATAGAAGAGGTACAAACTTGACAGTACTAGTCAATTTTTCTTTATTTACTTTTGCTTTTTCTTTTATGCATGTTGATTTGCATGAAAAAGTATGTAAAAAGAAAATTGAACAAAAACTGATCAGTTAAAATTGAAGTGTGTGAAACAGGGCTTACAGTTTGCCTCTAATACAGCAAGAGTTTGATCATTTATCGACTATGATTTGCTTTGGTACAAATTTACTCATCTATTCTAATACAAAACTTCAGTTACAAGAGAACAGCTTCATACATATTTAAAGTAATTTTTAGCAAAAATCGGCTGAAAAAAAAATTAATACTCATAACAAAGTTTTGTTTGCACAACAAAAACAACAGCAACAAAAACTTTTAATAAACAAGTACTGCCAATTGTTATTCATGTAGTTGTTGTTATTTTTGTTGCAGGGCTAAAAATCTTTTATTACCTAAAACTCAAGCAGCGAGATTGGCCGACTGTCTGTCTGTCTGAAAGTGTGAGTGTGTGTTGTTTTAGAGCTGAGTTGATTTTATATTTTGGCACTTACATGCATCGTTACTGTCTGTCTGTCTGTCTGTCTGTCTGTCTGTCTTTTTTTGTTTAAGGCCCAATCATTTAAGCCAACCAGCCAGTCATTCGAACAGTCACTCAGTTAGTCACTCACACACTCACTTCAAAACGTCATTCTTTCATTTATAAACTTCACAATTGTCAGTTGTTGTTTTGCTGTTTGTTGCTGTTATTTTTTCGCAATACGGTAACTGTTACAGTAACTGTAAGTTTTATTATTGTTGTTGTTTCTTTCTATTTTTGTTTTGTTTTTGTATTTTGCCTTTATTGATGTTAGTTTAGTTTATTTTGTTGTTGTTGCTGTTGTTTGTTAGTCAAATGTTAAAATTTTGTTTAACGCCTGTCGTTTTTTTTTTTTTTTTTGTTTTACCTTCTTTTTGTGTATTTTTTACTCATTGTAATCAAACTACATACTGCTGGTACTTTTTTCCCTAAACACTCGTCTATACAGAAAATTGTACCTTGTTTAACCATCAAAACAAGGGGGAGATTGCCGTAGTAAAAGCAGCTGATACTTTTTAATTGGCTTTAAGGTAAAAAAAAAGAAGTACATATTAAATAAAACTAAAAAAAACTCCACGTACAGAGGGATAAAAAATGGTTAGTAGCGAGTAAACTAGAAAAAACTGTAGAAAAAGTATTAAAATGAACCTGATAAGACAATATAAAGGATTAGAAAAAAAGATGGCTTAAAACAAATGAAAGTATAAAACGTTGAGAAAATTTTGTTAATAAAACAGCTGGTGGTTATTAAATAAAACTAAAATGCACAATATTTTTGGAGGCAATAACGTTTTTTTTTTAAATTTAATTTGGTGTTATTTGTGAATTTAACCCTCTAATGTCAGTTTCTAAAATAAAAGGCATCTGATTAAAAAAAAAAAAAAAAACGTTTTTCAAATTAGTACAATTTATGGTTTACTAGGTACATAGGTGGGAAAAGGTGAATGAGTGGCTCAAGACACTCTATGGTTTTTATTGTTTAAAATGTAGTCATTTCTAAGAAAGTATATTTTGTTGAATATTACTGCAAATACTTTACATTAGTTGCAAATAAAAGGAAATAATTAATGATTTGTGATTATAATAATAGAAAAACATTTTTTGTTGTCTGAGCATGTATATTCCATTTAGAACATTCCCATTTTTCCCTATTTAGTCAGAGAGGGTAATGATTAATGGTTGTGAATCACTAACATGAATTTACTAACATGACATTTCTGTTACACGTTTGAAGTTAAATGAAACTGGACGATATGTCAACCATATTGTAACAATTTGCGTTTATGTAACGCGCTTTCTATTGCTCGTCTTCATTTGCGCTATGGACGTATAAATTAACAGTATTGCCAATATGTACATATTGGGCGACCTGCTTTTCTTCGGCAATGGCTTCCCGAAATTTTGGTAACTCAAGCGCTTTGAAAATACACTTAGTTAGAAAAAAGTGTAGCAAAATATACAGCTTTTCAAAGTCTTTGAAAATATTTTAGTAGGTTTACTAGCAACTGTTAACCCTCCGATGAGTGACAGTTCTGAACTTCACGGCCGTGTAAATCATGTTTTTTTCATATAAAAATTTTTTTTTTTGAGTTTTGTTTTTTTGTTTTTATTGTTTATAACTAAATTCTACATACAAAAATAATTTTTTAAATTTTTTTAACTCAAAGACATTAGGAATGATGATAAAAACCGAAGTAGGAGTAATTTCAGTTTGAAAAGCAAAAAGGTCCCTAGGGTCTCTCTCATCGGAGGGTTAAATAAGCTTTTGAAATTAAAAAGCAATTACCATTTTCACTTTTGTGATGAGTGCCTTGAGGCATGGTTAAGTATTAGAGGGTTAAAGTTTCTGGTATCACCACAGACTGCTTACAATCTAAATATGTACATATGTATATTAGGGTGAAATTATTTAAAACTAGTGCTTATGTAACTCCATTTTAAATTAAAGTTAAATAAAAACCACGTTAAGTTACTAGTGACATTTCTATATTTAAGAAATTATTGAAAGTTCTCGACTTGGAGCGATTTGAAAAAAATCATTCATAAAAGTTATTCATATATGTAATGTTAATTTAGACTGCTTTAACTAACTTCTTTTTTCGCTTAATTTTTTTTTCTTTTAATACAATTTAAATTTTTTAACTAACTCCATTTTTCGCTTAATTTCTTTTTTTAATTAAATTTTTTTTAATTATTTTTTTTTCTAATTAATTTCCCTGTCTCTTTTTTTCTTCTTTTATTTTAGTAACAAGCTAATATAAGCCACTTAAAAACAATAAAACTGTGTGATATTAAACCAAATTCTAGAAAAAAGATTTCAAAACTAAAAAAATCAATTGAAATCGAAAGATTTGAATTAACGTTTTTTCCATAAATTCCTGTACAAACTGCAGAAAAAAAAAAACGAAAATAGAAACAATTTATAAAAAATACATAGAAAAACAAACAACAATAACAAAAAACTACATTAAAAAATAATTCAACAAAAAACTAAACAATTTATATCAAAAAATAAAATCAAACTAAAAATTCATATCAAAGGCAGCTAAAACCACACTCTTCGATTTAGTGTGAATTCTATAGAAAATTTTTAAATAAGCGGATTGGGTTTTTTTCCGAATTACAAAACAAATAAAAAACAAATAACTTTATCGAAAAAAAATAATACAATATAACATTGTTTATGAAAAAACAAGTGTTTAACATACAAATCAGTGTAGAGAGCAATATATTGTTGCTGCAATATCTCCACAACAACTAAAAATTAAAATTGATTATGCAAAAAATATATAAAACGAAAACAACAGCTCCTAACAAGGAAATACAAACGGTTTGAATTTTTGGTTAGTTTTTTTTTCCAGAAACACCCGGTCAACTTGCACCCCTCCCCAAAAAAAAAAAAAAGTTGAAAAATTCAATCAGAGCTACAAAAATACAAACTTAGTTGAAATGGTAAATATTTTGAAAGTAATAAATAATGAAGTATTTAAAAAAAAAATGTATATAAAAAATTTTAATTTTTTCTTTTTAATTTAATTTATACTCAACGTACTAGAAAAACAACAGCTGATTTGTAAAAATTTGTTCAAAATAGAAACATACGGTAAGCATGTTTTAAACAAGACTACAAACAGATTCAGCCCAATTATGAATAAAAAATCCGCGGGAGTTTTTTTCCTTTTTGTTTTTTTAACATTGAATTTGAATAGGAAAAATGGGAAAAGGAAAAAAACTCCCGCGGTTTTTTTTATTCATGGGCTGATTGTAATCAAACTATGGACAGACTTTGATCAAACTTTGATAAAAAGAAGCCGTAGTGTAAACAGCCAGAATAAATACAGACTTTGGTGAAATATTGACAGATTATGGCGTGGCTTTAGATAGTCAGCAGTCGAACGATACATTCCGTCTGTATAGGCTGTAAACAGTATGTGGCAAAACTAGAAAAAATGCAGCAGAATTGTTGCTTAAATACAGTAAGAATTTCTTAGAAACAGAAACATACGGTAATCAGATAATCATTAGACATTAGACAGATTATCGTAAAATTATATACTGGCTAGATTATAACCATATCTTGGTATAAATATACTAAGAATGTATACCGACACTGAGACTATAAACAAACTGTAGACGCCTTGTAACCAGACGCTTTTAAAATTATGTTGGAACTATAGTCATGCTGTAATCATACTATGCTCAATATTATATTGAACTTGAAATTGTACACAAATTGTGTTAACACTACAAAAGCCAGCCTGCAAACTTTAGCCAGGCTTTATTTAGATGAAATATTGAGAGATTATGTGATTGTAAAGAAACTGTAGTGAGCATTTAGACAAACCTTAAAAAGAGACATTAGATAAGCAGATTATAATAAGACTATGGACAGACTGTAACCTATCTTTACATGGATTGTAGTTAAACTATGGTCAGGCCTCAAATCAATAATCAAATTAGTAACCTGGCTATAGACTGACTGCAATAAAACTACATTCAGATTATGGGTAAATTATAATAAGCTTCAGTCTTTAGATGGCCTGTCATCGGACTGCTATTATTCTGATATAAATATAGTTAGACTGTAAACACAATACAGACAGTCTCTAGACACATTGTAACCAGACTGTTTTCGAAGTATGTTTGAATGATTTGAATGCTGTAATCATACTATGGTCAGTCTAATATCAAAATGTAAATTATAGACAAATTCAGCTAAAACTGCAGAAGCCATACTGTAAACTTCTGTCACATATTTTATTAAGATTTTCGTAAAATATTGATTATATAGATTATGGCAAGTATATAGACAGTCAGCAGTCGGACTGAGAGGACGGACAATGATTGTAGACAGACTATAGTGAGACTTTGCACAAACTGTAATCAGCCTAAATTGTAACTAGTACATAGAAGATACGAATTTGATAAAAAGAATGACATATGATAAGCAGATTGTAATGAGACTATTGCAATGTGTCTTTCGATGGATTGTAGTTAAACAATAGTCAGATTTTAATCAAGGTAGTATCTGACTATGGACTGACTGTAATCAAACTATATTCAGATTATGATTAAACTATATTAAACTTTAGTATTGAGATAGACTGTCATCGGTCTGCTATTACTCTGTAATAAATATAGTTAGACTGTAAACACACTACAGATAGTTTCTAGACACATTGTAATCAAGACGGGGTATGGTTAAAATATAGTCAGTATCTGTCAGACTTTATTTGGACCTTGGTTAAAAAGTAGCAGATTATGACGATACTGTATAGACTGTAGTGATACTTCGGTCAAACTAAAGGGGAATGCATTTAGTCTTGACTGGTGTCATACTGATATCTACTTTCTATTTAGTATAATTTATCAAGGTAAGCGGTTAACGACGAGATTATGTAGTCTGACAATTAAGTAACCAAAATATAAACTTTAGATTTTGTTCAGACTGTAATCAAACAATATCCACACTAAAGCTATATTCACATATGGAAAATAATTACTCAAAAAATTTTTTGTGCCGTTGTTTACTCTTACATGAGTTTTGCAAGATCAAACGGCTTCAAATAAAATAAAACTAAATATTTGTTATGTGATGTCCTAAATAAACAATTTTTTTTTTTAACGAATAAACGATTCAAATATATTTTATTTAGTTGTTACGACTTTTTCGGCAAATATTTGCGAAATGTGACCGTATCTTAAGAATTTGATTTTGAATAGATTTGTAACATAATTCATCTTCTAAACTGCAACAAACAGACTGACACCGTTAATTCTTTAAATTTTTCTATTTAAAAGAAAAGCGAACACAAGCTTGCGAAGCCGTTTTGGCTAGTCTGCAGAAAACACCCAGAGTTTTTGGCGGGAATCGAACCCGCAATCTTCTGCCAAATAGTCATGTACAGTAGCTCCTAGTTTGTCCACTCATAATCATACTGGCTCATAGTCGTTTGGTGTTACTTTAAAGCAGAGGTGATCAAAATTAAAAAGCTTATGTATTGGTGAGAAAATGAGACAAATTTAGAGGTACAGTAAAACGAAAAAGTAAACGAAAGATTTTTATAAAATAGTAAACGTAAAAAATTGTCGGTTTAAAAAATAATAAAAAATTATTTCTCTTCACAAAATAATGAGTTCCATTTGTATCTTTAACTCATATTTTGTAACTTCAGCTTTAAAGGGGGCTTTGAAAAGATAAAGTGTTCAAGGGCATCAAAATCTTTAAACCTAACTTGAGAATCAAAATCTTTAAACCTATCTTGAAATTTTAAAAAAATGTTTTCCCAGTGACTGACCTTTAAATGTTTTATAACACAAAAGACAATGAGAATTAACAAATGCATTTTTTATTACGAAAAATTTTTGTAATGGTACCATAATATTTTTACCTACTGTATTTTAAAAACATTTAAAGCATCCGCTAAGCATGTGTACCATTTGCCATGTGAAAGACAACTGAATTAAAAGAGCATAACAAAATAGTGGGCTGGGCAAATAAGCAATTGCACTATGAAATGATCATCTCTGCTTTAAAATGTATGTTAGATTAATATTTTAAAATGTTATGCTTGGTTTTCACAATGTCATTTTTGTTGTCAAATTGTCCAAATTGTTGGCAATTGTATGAAAACGGGTTGTCATATGGCGTCATCTATGTTTGCAATCATGATTGCAATCTCATTAGATGCCATAGACAACCCGTTTTCATACAATTGCCAACAATTTGGACAATTTGACAACAAAAATGACATAGTGAAAACCAAGCATTACAAACATCAGCACAAACGCTTAATAAAATTTAGTGTTTTTAGTAACTCATTGAAGTTTTTATTAAATAATTAAAAAATTTTAAAAGTTTTTGAAATGCTCACATATTGTAAGACTTTTAAATGCCTTTATTTGTTTTTCAATTAAATAATTTAACTAAATGTTTTAATTAAAAACCAAAATCTATAAATTCCCTTCAACTATATAATAGTTAATGACCGACCATACATTGTTTCATTGAAAATAAAAACATTTTCAAAAAAATTTTAACCCAATAATCACAAATTCAATTACAGGGAGCGTCCAATTATGACCCCTATGTTTATTTCCAATACTTTTTAATGATTTTTCAAAAATAAAATTGATCATTTATAGATTTAATTCAATTAATGTTTTGTTTTGTGTTTAACAACCATTTGTTTGGTATGATGGTCAATTGACGGTCATTACTTCTCTGACAGTGTGTGTTGTGTTGTATTGGTAGTATGGCAATAATGTTAATGAAATTTACCAGCATATTTTTAACATAATGTTCACACTCACTCAATTTAATTCTTTATCTTTCTTGAAGTTTAATTAATTCTTTAACGTGTTTAAAGACTTTTTTTTCTCACATTTCCTTGTTTTCTATTTAGAGTTACTGTTGTGAAACTTAATTAAATTAAAAACAGCAGAGTATTGAAAATGGTGTTATACGTTTGAGCTGATGTTTGTAACGCCCAAAGATATTGTTCTAATATTTAATAAAGTTGTATGATATTCATTTTCTAATTTGTAATGATTCGCACATAGTAATTCTTAGGATTATTATATTGCTAATCCATTCCAAAATATATCTCAACAGAATTTATTTGCGCATATTTATTTGGTGTAGGGTATTATTTGTACAGTCCTGACCGACCACAATTTCTTACTTGTTAAAGAAATTTGATATGAAAGTTTGAAGATAATGTTAAACATAATGCATAGAAATGTATGATAAATTGTTTAACAATTCAGATAATTATATTTTAAAGCATTTAAAGGGGAACAAAAGAAATGTAATTCAAGAGAAAGGTGCAAAATTGCTGGGGGTAATTAGAAGAGTCAGAGAAACAAAAGTAGAATGTGTGTTACAGTTTCCTGCAATTATGAAATTAGTTTTGAAAGTAGTTTAACCACAGGTAGGCAATAAATAGTTTGGTTTCAGCCTGACTACACATCGACCAAAACTTGACTGTAGCTGTAGCGTGGTAATAGTTCGGTTACATTCATTCTTTAGTCTGGTTATTGACTGGTCATATTTTGATCACAATTTAAATATAATTTAATCATAATCTGACTATAGTTTGGTTACAGCCAGCTTATAGTTTTATTAAAGTATGACTATAGTTTATTTAGAGCTTAACCACAGTATGACGGTTATAGTCTAATCAAAATCTAAATATAGTTTATCTTTAATCTGCCTATATTTTGGTTACAACCAAAATAGTGGCTGACAGTGGACTTAAGGTACAATCACACATGGCAAATTTTTATTCAGAAAAGCGTAACCACTTGTTTTAGCACAAATTTGTTTGACGTTGCTTACTCTTACAAGAGTTTTGTAAGATCAAACAGCATCAAATAAATGAAGACTATATTTTTGTTGTGATTTGGCCTAAATAAGAAAATGTTTTTTTTTAGATAAATAAACGAGTTCAAATTTATGTTATTTAGTGGTTACGTCTTTTTCGGCAAATATTTGCCAAGTGGGAGTGTATGGCATGTCCATTCTTTTCAATGCGCAACATTTGGCAAATTTATACATGGTTTTCATTTGTGATTTCTTTAGTGCTCGGTAAAGTTTATATTTACATTTTACTATCAGCCTGAGGGTTGCAGGTTCGATTCCCGACAAAGACTCTGGGTGTTTACTGTAGACAAGCCAAAGGGCTTCACAGTTTGTGTTTGTTTAAAAAAAATGGCGGATATAATTAAATTTTACAAAAAGTTATACTTAATGGCAGAAGCAAACAAACTTGAATTGCGCCTTCCTAAATGCACTAAAATGTCATTTCATTATTTGACAAAAAAAGTTTTACCATAGTGTATTGTTTTGCCTTGAAAATAAATTTCTTTGCAATGTTGCATTTCAAACTGCTTTTATGAAGTCAGGCAGTCTCTTTTTTTATACGCTTAAGACACGCTTAATATTTTCCAAGCCACAATCGGGCTGCAATGTTTCTAATCTCTCAATAAGCTGGTTATAGTCTAGTAGTAGTTTGACCAAAGTCTTACTACAGTCTTTATACATTCACAGTCTTCAAAATCTGCTGCCTCGCCATAATCTGTAAACATTTCACCAGATCAAGAATAAAGCCTGGCTGAAGCTTACAACCTACTGTAAGATTCGATCACAACCTAGCTAGAGTTTACAGTCCGGTATTAGATTGACCATAGTCTGATTATAGCATGACTATTGTTTAACTATAGTCTGGTTACAATGCGTTTACAGTCTAACTTGTTTATGTTGTATAATAGACTGTTAACAATCCAATTTTATTTATATCAAATTCTGTTTATAATTTAGTTACATATAGGCTATAATCTGTCTAAATACCAAGATTGAATAAAGTTCCTTCATAATATAAATATAATTTGTTAAAGCCATTTTATAGTTTGGTTTTTGGTTTGTTTACAGTCCGACTATAGTTTAACTACAATCTGTCTATAATATGGTTACAGTTTGTCATAGTTTCGTTATAATCTGCCAACCTTAAAACTCTAGTTTTACCAAATGTCCACTATATTCTAGTTGCAATCCAGCTGTAGTTTTTCTAGTCTTGCCAAAGCCTGCCACAGTCTTTTTTGTTGTTGTTTGATTTATAAACTGCTTACAGTCCAATATTGGAATAACAATGGTTCAAAAGTCTGGTTACAATACAACTGCAGTCTGTGTGTGATCTCAGTCTAGTGTGTCTACAGTCTAGCTATGTTTATACAAAAGTTTGGGTAAAATCTAGTTACAGACCGGTTTATCTATAAACGAACTGGGTTCGGTTGCAGATATTGTATGGTCCACATAGTTACTACACCTTTTCACGTTGCAATTCAGAAATCCAAATTTATATTGAGAAATATATATTGAGAATTAACAAATTTAAATTGTAAATTGATATTGAGAATATGCAAATTGAAATTGACAAAGAAAAAATTGATATTGAAAAAATAAAAATTGTAATTGAGAAATTAAAATTTGTATGTACATATTTCTTTAGTCTCGTTATAATCTGCTTAAGCATATGATTCTATTTTTACCAAATTCTTATTACAGTCTTGTTACAATTCGACTACAATTTATAGTTTCGCCATAGAAAGTTTACAGCCTGATTATAGTTTGACCAAAGTCGTTATAGTCTATCTACAATCACAGTCTGACTGCTGATTGTCCAATCTGTTAATGATTTGACCAAAGTCTGAATTAAGTCTCGCTGAAGTTTGCAGTTAACTGTCCGGTATTATATTGACCATTTCGTACTTAAAATATACTAACTTTTACTACAAAATACACAATTTTCAAAGACGTGTAAAATTCCTAAATAAAGTGTACATAAAATAAATAATCTTAAATTTCTCAAAATAAAAATCTATTAAACATAACTACAAATAAATGTAACTTTTTTATATACGTTGAAAGTGTGCAAATATTTATGTCTATTTAGAAAAATATTAACAATTGCTTGTAAGTTTTGTGTTAAAAAAAAAATGTAGAAATAATTGCGATTATACGAAATACTAAAATAATTGTGTCTTCATTAGAAATAATGTTTTAACTGGTACCATTGCATAATTTTGCATTCATAAGAGTATATTTTCATAACATGATAAATAGTAAAAATAAAATGATATTAATTTAACATATTATGATAAAGTACTATCATAATATAATTGCCTTAGATCATAGTATGATTATTATATATCATAATATGATCATTTTGGACCATAATATGATTACTTTATATCATAATATGATTACTTTAGATCATATTATGATTACTCTAAACTACCTTGGATTATAATATGATCATGTATGACAATTTTATGATTATATTAGGTTATAATATGATGTTATCATATAAAATTATTATTAACAAGAAAATATTATGATGAAATATTACGATGATAATCTTATCATAATATGTTGCTCTTAGATTATGTTTACCACAACCATATTTTTTCTCTGCGTGTAGTTTTTATTTCATCACAGCTTTTAGTTTAGTTACTAGTTTGTTTAAGGTCTGGCTATAATTTGACTGTATACAGGCATGTGATGGAAATCGATATCGAAAACGAATGAGTTTTAGAAGTCATTTTTGTTCGCAATATTTCTGTATTGAAAAACGTTTATCACATAAAATATAAACATATTGGGCTACTAAAGAGAATCATAAAACAAAAATTTTAAAAATTAGATTATAAATGCATTAAAATGTATTTCCAAAACTGATTCGTTTTCGATATCGATTTCCATCACATGCCTGATAGTCTGGTTATTCTTTTTACTCTCTGAACCTTGCCTTTTACCAAATTCTTACTATATTCAAGTTGAAATGCAGCTATATTTTCTCAAGTCTTGCCATAGTCAATTGACAGCCTGGTTATAGTTTTTGTTTTGATTTGTCCAAATTATTACTGAACTAGTCCGTTTACAATCACAGTTCGACTGCAGACTGTCTAATCTGATTTGACCAAAGTCTGGCTGAAGTTTGCTGTTTACTGTCTGGTATTATATTGACCATAGTCTGATTACAGTGTAACTATAGTTTAGCTATAGTGTGAAAAAAGTCTGGTTACAATGCTTCCAAATTCTGTCTACATTTTCACCATAAACTGCGTTTGTTTCACCATAGTTTGGTTATTAGTTTGTACAAAGACTGGCTATAATTCAACCGTAATATATCTATAGTCTAATTACATTTTAAAATATAGTAAAAAATTTACCATAGTCTGATTACAGCATGACTCTAGTTTAGTTGGTTCATTTAGAATGTGACTACAGTAGTGCATGTGTTTAATGTGTTTGATAACTTCTGGGTTATATGTATAATTTTCCCACCATAAAACACTTTAAACATTTAATCTAACTTTACCAAATACACAAAACAAAACCCACTATATTAGATTATACAAATGCTGTATTATTATTCTGTTTATCTATTTAACTCCTCTCTAGCATCTTTCTTTGTTGTAATTTATCAAATGATTGACAAAACCTACATTTAATCAATTCTTTAGTTAACTAATTTCTTGTTTTATACGTTTTTTACCTAATAAAGATACATGTGTTAATTTTTTTTCAGTTTTGCTTTAACTCTCGTTTATTTTCATTGACAGTCTAATAAAATCTAGCAAAAAACTCAAAACAAGAAAAAAGTCTATAAATTGATAACATCTTCCTCTGTTTCTTCATTTAGTTTATGCCCTGCAAGTTTAGTTTATATAATTATTTATACTCAAATAAAGATATGTTAGGTTTATTATAGCAGTTGTCATATAGAAATATTGAAATGGAAACCTATTACATACAGCCTACACATTTTTGAATTAAATTTTGTAGCAAAGTTTAAGTGAATTTTTTAATTGTATGTAGGCTTTTGGTGCAACACAAACAGTAGTTTTCAAAAACAGATGCATGAGATGTGTTTTTAATACCCAGTATTAAAAAGCATCTTTGTTTTATATTAAACAAGTAAGAAAGTTTTGCAGGACAATATAATACCCTACATTTATTTAGGTATTTCTATTATAATATAGAAAGAGTCTCTTAGACTAGAAGCTTTTAAAGCAAGTGATTCTTTTAGATGGATCATCCATTCGAATAATGATCGAGTAATTATTCGAAATATTTTGAAATAGACATTTTTTAATAACGAATAATTCGAATAACTTTGTAAAGAATAATCGATTAAATCGAATAAATATATTCATTTAAATTTATAGTTTTGTACAATTTAAATTTCTGCCTAAAAAGCCAGTCTAGTCAAACTTCAATATGAAATTTTATTAAGAGTTTTTATTAGTCCCAATTTATACGAAGCAATTTTCAATGTAAAGATTGATACAATTTTTACTTGAAATTTCTTCGGTGTTTACACAGCATAATGCTTATTAATTAAATCGTTGTTACTTTTATTTGAGAGTATGTATACACACATTTCGAGACACATGTAATACGAATAAGAGAGTAACACGAATTGCTGGTACAATCAAGTGTGCAATCGTCTTATCTTCCCCTCACCCCAATGTCTGAAATCAGCTTAGCTTAACCCTGCTGTTAGTTTAGACCCATTTGGTCCAAGCGTCGAAGCATACCTTTTGTTGAATTGTAGTAGGAAAAAATCTGGGGCTTCTTTTTTTGCTCCACTGTCGTTAACTGCTGCTGTTTTATGCATAGCTTATCTTATTATATAGTTGCTTTGTTTTTGTGGCTGACATATGATACCAATGTTGCAATGTCACTAAATCAAAAGAGGAAAATAAATTATCGCCTGTTATATTTTGCCCCTTCAGTCCTTTCGTTAGCTCCAACACAACTCGCTGCACTGGGTTCTGTTCTTTAGGCTTTGCGTTTTTAGCTTTTCCAAGATATGATTGTATTATTAATTGTAATATTCAATTGTGATATTATGTATCGTCAATTGTGATATTCTCATAACAGTTGTAAAACGTTTGGAGAAGGACATGCCAACACTTCTACACCTCACGAATAGGTGTTACTTCGCATTTGTCGTCGACTTGCAACAATATCAAAGCGGAGCGCACTTGCAATCATGTGGAATGTACCTTCAAACATTATTGCACGGAAAATCGGACGTCCAAAATTTGTATCAAATAGGCCATACAAATCTTAAATTGTTACATACAATCATGGAAAATGGAATAAGAATGTACATACCGATATACTTTATTAATTAAGCATTTAATCATATTGCAAGCGAAAATAGAATTTCATTTCTATGTACGTAATAGTCTATTCATGCAAGATTCGCATATTTTTTTTAATCTAACAGCAGGGCTAAACAATTGCTTCGTGTAAATTGGGATATATGAAAGAAAGTTAAAAGATGTTTTTGAATCACTGCATTAGAGCAATAACTTATTATTGAAACAATTGAAACAATTTGTTATTAATTGAAAAGAAAGACTGAGCAATTTAAGAATCGATTTCGAAACCAAGATTATTATGAAAATAGTGTGCAGAAATTTTGGTTTCAATCATCGATTATTTATTAAGCTTTGATGATTTTGATACTCTTTATGTTAAAATAATATAAAATCACAATCGTTATCTACATCCTAATTAATGGTGAACAAGGTATTGAAAATGTTAAAGAAATTGACATTAAGAATGACATTGATGATGACTACATTGAAATATGCAAAGAAAGTTATATTAAAATGTATTAAAGTAGTGGTTTTAGCCTATACTGTTTTACTTACGACTTGATGAAGGGAAAATCTTGTCATTTCACTTCATTTAAAGCATTTAAATTATTCAAATAATTCGATTAATTTGATATGTTTAATCAATTTATTCGAACAAGTTATAATCTCTTATACGAATTATTCTTTTTATTTGAATAAAAGCAAAATCAAAATACCCTAGTTTTAGACTCATAAACTGGGCGTTACAGACATAAACATAAACCCCCTAATTCTCTCTTTACTGTTGAGGAGTAGGGTAGTTAAACATTTAAAAATTAATGATTAATGCCACAAAAAAGGTCTTAATCAAAAGTTGTGATTAAGATGAATTGATTAATGTTTTATGCTAATTTTGCGAGAATTATAAGGTTATTTATAAGTTTTTTTTTGTTACATTTAGGTGATTAATTGATTATAATTTTTTAGTATGTAAATATTTACAACTTACAAAGGTTACATTTTCAATGTTTGATAAATTTTAGCTTAATGCTGAGAAATGTACAATAATTGTATATAATTTAATACATCAAATGACAGGCTTATATTATTTCGTATATACAGTGAGCGTCAAAATAAAGTCAACAGCACATATAATTTTTCATTTTAATAATCTCATCTTTTTAATATAAATAATAATATTTTAGAAAAATATAGAATTGAATTCACAAGAATAAATAAATTGTTAAAATAGACCAATTTTTGTGGGTTAAAATAAAAAAAAGGGCAATTCTTTTAATTAGTCTTTTTTGAAAGTATAACGCTAAAGTGCTGTTCGAAATAATTGCAAGTTTCATAATTTAAAAACGAGATGTTGCTAATTAGTGAAAAATTTGCAATGGGCGGACAAACATCAACTGGGACTCGGGAAATCACAATAGACTTACATGGAAAAGCTAAATCCCTGCGTGGAATAGATAAAATCGTTGGAAGGCATCACTGTGCAATAAACGAAGTTATGGACGTCATACAAAAACTTATTATATAAGAGGTATAGTAAGAGAAGTAAAAGCAACGCCAACATCTAGTGCTGTATAAATAGCTGAAAATGTTACGAAAACTTCTGGAAAATCTGTAAGCACAAGAACGATTATAAGATCTTTGCATCCGAATGACCTACATGGCAGAATGCCATGTACGAAGCCCTTTATATCAAAAAACAACGAAATCAAACGTTTGAATTATAAAAGAGCCTAAAATTTTTGGGTATATAATTGTTTCAAGCGATGAGAGTAAGTTTGAGATATTTGGAGTCAAAAGCTTCATCTAGAACAAAGCCTTTAGTAATAACTAAATTACCAAGATGGTAATGGTCTAGGGTTGTATGGTGGCATCAGGGGCCGGTGATCTTGAATTTATAGAATCTACAATGAAAAAAGTAAGATTATAGTGTAGAGAAATTAGAACTAGCGTAGAAGTACATATATTTTCCATGCATGTATAATACATGCCTCCTAAATTATGAAAGATTTGTGGCTCAGTCATTGCCCAAAAACTTAAGATCAGTCCCTGCAGTCCCCAGATCACAATCCAATTGAACACCTGTAGTAATATTTGGACAAACATAATTATTTCTTGCAAGGAAAGGCAGTAATACAGGATGAATGGTATAAAATTTCGCCTGATTTCTTAAAAAAAAAAAAAGATTGTCATATATGATAAAGGCAAAAGAACTAAAAACATAATATTAAATACTAAAATGTTTTACATAATTACCTGTTTACTTTATTTTGAAGCCAAAAATCTTGTACTTTTCCGTTAAAATTCAATTATTTCTTATATACCTAATTGTTTGTTTATGTTCTGAATTATGCAATATATCTTAAGGTACGGTCACACTTGGCAAATATTTGCCGAAAACTATGTAACCACTTAATAAATTATATTTAAAATCGTTGATTTAGCACAAGACAAAAAAAGTATTTAGTCATATTTTATTTTTTTATTTAATATAATTACAAACACAAACTGCGAAGTTTTTGGCTTATCTGCAGAAAACACCCAGAACCCGCAACCCTCTGACTATCGCCTAATCTATCGGGGCACCCACCTGTTTGAAGCTGTTTGATCTTGCAAAATTCTTGTAAGAGTAAACAACGTCAAACAAATTTGTGCTAAAACAAGTGGTTACGTTTTATTAAATAAATATTTGGCTTGTATGATTAATCCTTTTTATTTGACATTTTTTAAACAATATTAGGTGTTTACTCAATATTGACGCTCACAGTATACTTGTAATATACCTCAACACTTAAGTTTCAGTAAATATGAAAATAATTTTGTTGACAATATTCAAGTAATTGGACATTTACAAGTTTCCGTCAAAATATAGAAATAATTTTATTGAGAAAATTCAATTCTTCTTAAGCACCCTACAAAGTTTATTAGTTTTGAGAGTTACAATAATTTTTTTTTTGTAAAAATGTTCTGGCATTTCTTTTGGCAATGTCACCAAAGTCTTATGAGGAGGTATTCTTTTCAGTTTTATTTTTAAACAAAAGCAATTTTGATTTCTAAATCCCCAGATAACAATTTTATCCAGTTTTTGTTTGTTTTCTGCACTTCTGTTTTATAGCTTAACTATTTCTATAAGCACAGTGGCTTTATGGTGAAATAATGCGTCATAAAATTTATTTATGTATTTATTGTTGGCAGTTAGTAGTGTATGTATTATATATCAACTTGTTGTTTGATAAATTATAGTTCAATTTAATTGACTTTAAGCAATTAGCTATAATGATGGCTGTTAAATACTAAACAAATAAAATAAAAACAGCAAACACACAGAAATTATCAATGGAAAAAATTGCAAATAAAGAAAAGCAAACAAATTGACATAGAAATCTAAAAAAAAAACTTAAAAGTTAATGAAAGTTTTCTAAAAAAGTAAATATGTATATAAATTATTTATAACTTTTCCTGAGAGCGTCAACAACAATAGAGATTAAAGGAAATTTTTTACAGCCAATTTTTTCTTAGCGAATATAACGATAAAATCGGAAAGAATTTAGAGGAACAAGTTGAAATGATTTTGAAGTAAAAACTAAATAAAGTTCTAAATTTTAAGAATTTTGTGCAAAATGTAGAAAATTTTATAAAATATTTGTTAAAATGATTTAACAATTTAAAAACTTAATTTAGCTAGTAGTGAATATACTACCTTTTTTGAAAATGTTTTGAATAAAAAACTTTTTTATAAGCAATAAGTTTTAAAAATTTTTACTTTAAAGAAAAGTTATATTTATTTCTGTAAAAAGTAGTAAATTACATATATACACAGAAAAAAATAAAAATGAGTTTAAAATATTTGTGGAATCAATTAAAAATGTAATTGAAATCGGACCAGTAAACAAAATGATAGTATCAATTAAAAAAAATGTAAGATTTAATTGAAAATATCAGAAAAAGTAATTGAATCAATTAAAATTTTAATTGAAAATTATTTTAAAATCAATTAAAGGTTTAATTGAAAAAAAAACCATAATTTTTTTTTCTGTGTACTATGAGCCTCAAAAGTGAGTAAACACAACAAATTATTTGATTTTTTTTAAATAATGAAAATCCTAAAATCTATCCATCGATTGAAATTTAAAAGTTTCGTTTTGTTGGATATTTGGTTGAATAATAGATTCGATTATGAAAAAAAAATTTAAGTTGAACTATAATGCTTTTCATAATCTTAAAAAAAAACAAAAAATTCACTGGTGCTTACACACTTTCGAAGCTGTGTGTACATACTGCTATTTTGAGAAAAGTAGTAAATTTTATTATATTTTTTTTTTGACAAATATATTAAACACATTTATACGATTTCAAAAATATGGTTTATAGTTATTTAAAAAAAACAGTATTATTTCTACTACTTTTGCAAAAAGTAGTAAATTTTGTAAAATTTTTGTTGAAATGTATCAAGTGCATAAAATGACATTTAAATACATCATTTTTTAAGTACAAAAGTACATAAGTACAAAATTTATTAAGTACTTTTTTGCAAAAAGTAGTAAATTTTGTAAAATTTTTGTTAAAATTTTTTAATTACATAAAACGTAATTTGAAAACATAATCTCTTAACAAATTTAAAATAATAGCAAAAATACTACTATTTGAAGAAAGTATTGAATACATTAATTTTTTCCACAAGCCTTGAGATTTTTTTTGTTACATTTTAGTAAAAAGTAGTAAATTTCATTACAGTTTTGCATTAAGGCAATTTTAGAAATATGTGTTTTATTTGGTTTTTAAAAAGTAGTATGTATTGCTACTACTTTTTTAAAAAACTTGCGAATATACAAATTTTTCTTACAGATTGTTATTGTTAATAAAATTTCTGTTATTATTACATTTTCTTTTCATTGGATTTTCCACAAGTACAAATTTTATTAAATACTATTTTGAAAATAGTAGTAAATTTTGCAAAATTTTTGTTAGAACATTTGAAATGTCTAAAAGTAAATTTGAAAACATAGTTTTTGGGTAAATATAAAATAGTAGTAAAAATACTATTTTTGGAAATAAGTATTGAATTTGGTACGTTTTTATTTACAATAAGTTTTCACCTAATTTTAGCTTCAAAAGTAGTAAATTATGTTAAATTTTTCTTGGAATGTAGTTAAAGCTATTAAAAAATTTTAGAAATATAGATTTTCATTAATTTTAAAAAAGTAGCATTTCTACTATTTATTCCAAACTATTTATTTCCTTCACCTGATAATTATTAACAAATTATTAGTTTTTGCTTCAAAACTGTTCAATATATTTTCTTAACTTTTAAGTAAAATAAACCTAGTAAAATAAATATTAAATCAACACTTCTAAAAGCAACAGTTTTGTTTTATTTCTTGCATTAAAGTTTATTTACATTTTGTTTATGCAAAGCATTTATTTAGATCTTGATTTGTACGAGTATAATTTTTCTTTCAACGTATGTAGGTTTGAATTTTAGTTAAAAACTATTATAAGTTTACTATAATTTTTGTACACTATAAAAAAATGTAAATATGCCTGTATTATAATAAAAACTTGAAGAAAAAAAAAATTTGAATTCATACGAATATTGTTTACATTTTGGTTTAGTTGCAATATTTAGGTCATTACTACTTCGAAATGTATGAGAGTAAAAAAAAACTAAAAAATAATTATTGAAAAATACAACAAAACAAAAAACATTTTTGCAAATAAATATGTATATGCACATATTTATAGAAATATACATTATTTTTTATTCTACAACTAGTTTTATTTTTCCATATGACTAGAAACGTTGGCTAGATACTTTTGCAAAAAAAAAAACACAATTTTTTTTGTACTTTTGTGTTTGTATAAAAATTATACTTGAATATGCAATTTAGCAAAGAAGTAATTAATGCATAAACATTTGTTTGTTGTTAAAATGTTGTTGTTATTATTGTTGCACTGAATCACTTAAAAGAGAGTTGTTTGTTTGAATAGAGAAAAAAAAACCTACAAATAAAAGCTGTTGTATAAAACGAAATAAGAGTTGAAAACTTGAAAGGGTGCAGTGCTGCTTTTAGCAGCAGCAATGTAGAACAAATAGAAATATGTAATTAAAATATTTTCATAAGGTTTAATTAAACAAAACGGTTGAGGGGAAAAAAATGAGACGAAATTGTTCAAAAAAAATAATAGAGAAATCTAGTTTAAAATTAATGATTTGAAAAATTAACAATATGAGTAAAAAAACTACTACTATTTAACACTAACTACTATTTGAAATTTCTTATAAATTTATTGACTACATTTTTCCAAAAAGTTTTGAATTTAAAACGAATTTTATGTAAATCAATATGAATGTGAAAATACAATTTTTAAAATAGTAGTAAAACTGCTATTATTTTAGCAAAGTATTAAATACATTACTTTTTTATAAACAATATGTTTTTCCAAAATTGGCAATTTTACATAAATTTTTGTAAAAAGTAGTAAATTATTTGCTACTTTTTTTCAAAAACTAGTATAAAGTATTTTATGGGAATGTATATAAATAACACTTAAAGCAGGTTTTCAAAATATATTTATACCCTACACCACCATAGTGGTGCAGATTTAAGACCCTCTCCGTAATTCACTTTAACTTCCATAAATCTTTTATATGTATTTATAGCGAGATAAGGTTTAAAACATACATAATATTTATATTCACATACATCATGACACTAAATTTTTGGATAATCGGTCCATAATAGGTTATTTTTTCCAATATAACGCCCTTTTCTGAAACACTATTTTATACATATACTGGGTGTAGGGTACTATATGGTCGGGCTTGACTGACTAGACTTTCTTACTTGTTTTTATTAACTTTAAAAAAGTAGTACTTCTACTACTTTTAACAAAATATGCTTTATTATCATCCATTTTTTGTTACATTTTTCTATAAGTACTAAATTTATTTACTACTATTTGCAAAAAGTAGTAAATTTTGAAAAATTGTTGTTTGAAATTTTTGAAAACTTAACAGTAAATTTGAAAACATAATTTTTTTCGAATTTTAAAATAGTAGTAAAAATACTACATTTTAAAGAAAGTATTAAATTCAGTACATTTTTGTATAGAAAATGTTTTAACAAAATCTAATTTACAATTTGGTGATATTTTTCCATAGTTTTTGTTTACATATAAAAAAAAATTTGCTCCTTTTTTGAAAAAGTTGCAAATTTTGTTAAATTTTACAAATTTTATAAATATGGTTTTATTTGTTTCAAAAAATAAGTAGCATTTCTACTGCTTTTAAAAAAATTTTGGAAATTCTTTACTTTTTTAATAAGATTACTATATATAAAATTACATATAAAATTTATAACAATATAAAAAATATTATTACTACTTTTTATATTTGAAGACACTATTTTAATAACTTTGTTTATTCTATTTTTCGTTACAGGTATGTTATTTTATAAAAACTAAAAATCCAACTCAAATAATTTAATAATAATTACCAAAGGTAAGTACAAAATAAATATTTAAAGATACTTCAATTATAAGTATCACTTATTCCCAACTGTTTTAATCAAACTGATAAAAATCTTTGTAGAATTCTCCACTTCTGTAGTTAACTCAAAAATTATCGCTTTATCTTTAATATCTTAAAAATTGTATACGTTTTTTAACTGTCAGAACCTGTTCCAATGACAATTATCTTACAACACTTTAAAAATCCTCTTCACATTAAGTGTTTTAACAGCTTCAGGTAAAGATAATCTGAAATGACGTCACTTATAACAAATATAGTATATGTTCAAGTATTATTATTTAATAATCTTGTTATTTGTTAACTTATAATTTGTTATTTGTGTTTTATGTTTGTGGCCTACCATACACCACACACTTTTTATTTTGCTAATGTTATGGCATTTGCCGTAATTAAGTTAAGTAATTGGCTTCCGTTTTTGTTGAAATAAAACCTGCAAGAAGTTATTAACAAAAAAACATTCTGATTTTTTTTTTCGTTATAAATAAAACAAAATTAATTGTTATCAATTATAATGGTATAACAACAAAAAAAACGAACGAACGCAATCAAATTATTATTATATTTGTTTAACAAATATTTATAAACTCATGTGTCAGACTAACTACACACAAAAAAAAACACCTAGTAACACAAATATCAGTCATAAATAATTGAAATAACATTCAACAAACTACCAATATATGTATTGATTTGAAGTCTATTACTCTTATAATTTCAAAAGAAAAGGAAAAGTGTAAATAAATTGTTTCAAAAAGTAGTAAATTATTTGCTACTCTTTAGCAAAAACTAAAATAAAAAGTAATATTTGATTTGTAATGCAATTAAAATGATTAAGAGATAACAGAAATATGATTTTATTTACTTAAAAAAATAGTAGTATTTCTACTACTTTTTCAAAAAAGTTGCAAATTTACAACTTTTTGCTTCAGTTTATAAGTTTTTTATATAATTTACTTTATTACTATAAATTTTTTTGCTGGATTTTTCAAAAACTACGAAATTTATTTACTACTTCTTAGGAAAAAGTAGTAAATTAACTGAAATATTTGTTAAAACGTTTTAAGTAACCTGAACGAAATTTAAAAACATACTTTTTTTTTAATTTTAAAATAGTAGTAAAAATACTACTTTCTGAAAAAAGTATGGAATTTTCTATATTTTTGTACAGTATATGTTTGACACAAACTCAACTTTAAGGAAATTTTGTTTTTGTTTAATTTTTGTGCCATTTTCTTTCGATTATAATTTCCTGCCAAATATGCTTATACAAATTGTTTGTTGGATTTTTTAAAACTACGAAAATTTTTTACTACTTTTTTTAAAAAAGTAGTAAATTTTGTTTTATTTTCTAAGGAATGTATTTAACACGTTTAGCTGATTGCAAAAATAGGATTTGTATTTACTTTTAAAAAAGTAGTATTTCTGCTACTTTTTTCAAAAAGTTGGGAGTTTTGTACATTTTTCTAGGATTATAAATATCTACTCAATATGCCTATTTTCATGTTTTTTTTTGTTAGATTTCTTAGAAGTAACACATTTTTTAACTACTTTCTCATAAAAGAGTAACAAATTTTTTAATGTTTTTTTTTAAATTTTTTAGCTAATTTTATCTGAAAATTTGAAATAGTAAAATTTTTTGTATAAAATATGCTTTGCTAAAATTTTTATTTACAAAATTATAATTTTTGTTACATTTTTGTCAAAAGTACTAAACTTTTTGCTACTTTTTTTTGCAAAAAGTAGTAAGTTTTGTTTAATTTTTTTAAGGAATGTGTTTAACTCGTTGATCTGATAGCAAAAATATGGTTTTTATTTATTTAAAAAAAAGTAGTATTTCTACTACTTTTTCAAAAAAGTTGAGCATTTTTTACTTTTTTCTTCAGATTATAATTACTTACAAAATATGCTTTATTTCCATAACTTATTTGGTTACATTTCTTATAAATAAGATATTTATTAGCTACTTTTTTTCTTAAAAAGTTGCAAATTTTGATTTTTTTTCCAAATGTTTTAAGCAACTAGAAATAAATTTTGAAAGCACACTGTTTTTTTTCAAAATTAAAAATGGTGATAAAAATACAAATTTTTTGGAAAAGTATTTAATTCATTATTTTTCACAACAAAATATGTTTTTCCGGCATCGTAATTAAACAAATTACTGTACCGCATTTCTTTAACGTTTCTGCCGAAATTTGAGTTTTTAGTCACAGAACACTGAAGGTACTTTACTTTTTTATGAACGCATTTTTATATATTTTTTTGTAAGTTTGTGTAACTACTCGTCGTTTTATTTTACCTTTATGGCGGGCGGCATTAAAATATAATTTCATTTCATGTTCGAGTAAACTATCAATCACTGCATTTATTACGTTTATTTTTTATTATTGTTAGTATTGTTGTTGTAGTATAACACCACAAAAACCAAAAAGTGATTTATCATCAAAAGTTTCTTTATTTTATTTATATAGTTTTTTTTTATATACCTATATGTATGTATCTACATATGCATGTATGTATGTATGTCGTTGAAATAGTAACGATCGACAACAACAGAAAAAAAATAATAAAAATTTATGTTTTTTTTTGTATAAAAATGTTCTACTTTAGATAAGAAATAATCGTTTTGTTGTTGTCGTAATTGTGGTCTGAATACTGTGAGAAGGGGAAAAGTCAGTTTGTTTAAAAAAAATGTTAAACGAAATTTTGTTCACAAAGAAATCACCAAATAAACAAGGTGTTAAGACTTTGTCTGTCCTTGCAAATACATATGTATGTAGTTATTTTAACGCTTACGATAAGGATCTACCTATATCAAAAAAAAAAAAAATTAATGAAATTTTTACCAAACTGCAGTTTTTTTTTATCCCCTACACCACCATTATGGGTAGGGTATATTTGATTCGTGCTGATATTTGTAACGCCCAGAAATATTGGTCCAACACCTACCTTAAAGTATACCGATAGAGTCAGAATAACTTTCTGAGTCGATTAAACGATGTCCATCCGTCTGTCTGGCTGGCCCACTTCGGAAAATCACTCAACTCTCTCAAAAATGTTGGTATCCAAATAATATTCGACACAAATAAGTTTCTTATATACATAAATAATGCCACCTAATTTTATAAGGGTCGGTCCATAATTAGTCAAAACTTCCATATAAGACCCTTTCCGTAATTCACTTTAACCTCCATAAATCTTTTAAAAGTTTTATATCGAGATAAAGTTTAACACACATAATATGTATATTCACAGAAATCATGACAGTTAATTTTTGGATGATCGGTCCATAATAGGTTATATCTCACATATACTGAGTGTAGGGTATTATATGGTCAGGCTTGAACGACTATACTTTCTTACTTGTTTTGATTTGCTAATAAGCCTAATGATTGATGAGAGATTTTAAATTTCATTGATTTCTTTATAAAATTTTACAGATTTTTCAATATTGAATAAAAGGCTCTAAAGTTGCATAGCAATTGGTGCCTAAATTTTTTTAACAGATTTATTTCCTTACACAAAATTTAGCAAATTTAATCTGATTTTTTTTACTTCTTTTTGATGAAAGAAATAACTAAATTTCTATTTCCTTTAATTTTGAAATGAGCAGAAAATGACATTTTTTATTAAATTTTTTTACCGAAAATTCATTACTGGTGTCATAAGCATACTTGGAACGGTCAGTTGCAAGACTACATGGTGAGACTTACATACATACTCTTATAAATCACCTGATGACGCTGATGATGTTCTCGTATACAAAAACCATTACAACCCTTGGCTTGATAAGGGACAAGAATATACAGACAGGTAAAACTGCAATATGGTCATGCTTGCACATGGTCTTAGTTGTACAACCAGTTTTAAACAACAAATAAAAAAAAAATATATATATAAATTAAAATTCATTGTAGGGGTGTAAACAAGAAAACATTAAAGAGCATAAAAGAGAAAAATGAAAAAAAAAACGAAAACCACATTAAGGATAAAACTACAACTCCTTATGACTTACAACAAATACGCAAACAATTACAACCAAACCTGGCATTACAAAACAAAAGAACGGCAGCAATAAAAACTCAAGCAGTCGCATGCAACTAGCATCTTAAATTTCAAACCCTGTTAAGGTGGTACTTATTGTAAAAAGGGTGTTTTAGAAATACACCCATAGAAATACGCACACAACAGAAATGAAAAATGAATTACAAATGAAACCTACTCAGTATTTTGCTATGAATTTCAAATTGCTTCAATTTTAAACTTAGTTGCCAGGAGATTAAGTACATTTGTGACTAAAAAGTACCATTATAGTACCTTCATTGGTACAATTTAGTTATTCAAAAAACTTTTGTTATTTAATGTAATATTAATGTTACATTATGGTCCATAAACTTCAAGACCTCTAGATTCCAAAGATAGCAAGATATAAATAATTTAAGACCAGTACACAGCACAAGTGAATGGTTTTCGTTTTATATCTGAACTGTCAGATTTACATTGTACTGTAAAAGTACCTACATACATACAATGGGGAGCACAACATGAGTACATGTTAGTATTTTATGCACTTGTTAGTGCAAAAAAATAAAACTTATAATGAAAATTAGAAAATGTTTTTTATCATTTATTTTATGTTTAATATTTAACAAAATATTTTATAAAACAAAACTAAAAGTATCAAATTATCAATCAGATTGAGGTCAGGAGGTCTTTCTGCTTGCCACTGCATCAAAAAATAATACTGCTAGCCAAAGTATGCTTTGGGTCACCATCCAACTGACAAATGACTTCGTTCGTATTACAAATGCTCTAATCTAGAAAATCGGAAAGATGAGTGCTCATTATTCCTTCGATTCTTTGTCCCCGTTTACACAGGGAAACATTTGGAAGGGAAACATTTTGTTTGTAGAAGGGACGGTTGGGGAAGAGAATATGAAATTTGTTTCCCGTTCTCGTATACACGCTTTGTACTTTCATTCCTAATGTGTACATTAGCAAATCAAATACAGTAGAAATTAAAAAAAACAACACTGCAATTAGACAAATGTCAAAAAAAAAAAACAAATATAAACTGGAATGTTTCCGACAACAATGTTTCCCTGTATGACCGCGAAGGAAAATACAAAAGAATATTCAGACCAAAGTGATGAAGTAAATTGTTTCAGTTACATCATTTAAAGAAAAATATAATTGACCGAATTTAGCCCGTAGGGATAATATCCAAACCTTAATAGAATATTCCAGATGTTTCCCTTCCAAATGTTTCCCTGTGTAAACGGGGACTTTGCAGTAATGCGTGGTGCCACCATGTAAAGCAACCCCATATCATGACCTTCCTGCCAGAGTGCTTTACTGTTTCCTTTACATGGTGTCTTTAAAATCTCTGGGCTGTTCGGCGCCAGCAATATTGTTTACCGTCGGATTGAAAATGAAATGAGCAACATACAACTTTGATGTTGATAGCTTTTTGATGACCATTTCAACAAACGTTTCATTATCATTACAGTTGTTGAATTATGGTAAAACTTGGTCGCTTTTGGACATTTAATAGCACGATTGGATTGAAAAATAACATCCACAGATATTCTTCTTGCGATAGTTACACTAGTGTTGTATTTTTTGCGCGTCCATTGTCGTAGTGTTCTGAACACGTAGTGTAATTGTAGCGTTCTTGACCGTGAAATGGCCATGTGATTTTAATGGTTGAAGAAATTATTAATAACATAAACATTTGACAACCAATTTGGAATTTTATATCGCTATTATGACTAAATCGAAAATTAGTAGTTAGTAAAAAATTTTGGCAAAAGTTTAGAGTTTATGAAAGGAAATTAAATTGGAAAACTTCCTAACCCATATCAAATGTTTAATTAACAAATCTTTTAAAGCCTTAAAATATACAACAATTTAAACAGTTTTTCCTTCATTGCAAGGCTCTTTGTTTAAAAATTCTCATCTCTTTCTCTTCCTACCATAAAATTTTCTTATTATTATTATTATTTTTTCCAAGTATTACAAAATAACACTTATAATTTTCTGTTTTAATACCTTCTCTTTGTACCAAGAAATGTTTGTTTTTTAACATCAAGTTGCATAAAATATTAGAAATTATAAAACATATACATGAAATTAATTGCAAGAATTCTTGCAACACTAGAGCAGCTACTGCTTCTAACTGCTCGTCACATCAAATGTGACAATTTTGAGTGTTTACGTATCCAATCAACCAGAAATAAGCTTCGTCGATAAGAAATAAGCTTCCGATAAAAAAATTATCTTTATTCAACTGAATTTTGAAAATGAACTTCAATAATCTGCAGGCGTTATTCATTTGTGAGTCGATTTATGGTTAAATTAGAGACCAAACTAAATATGTTTAAGAGTAACATTTTAAGCTAGATTTACACGATTGAAATTTTCTTCAAAATGCTTCAACAGCAAAATTTCCTAAAAAACTTTTTTTTTTAATAACTATTAATAAATTTACAGCTGAGTCTGGCCAAAAAAAAAGCTGCTAAAAACTCTCCCTTTATTAGATCAGTCTGTTTTTTGTTTGCAATAATAGTTTGGTGTAACTTTAAGTCTTCATTTTAAAGATTATCAATTTCAAATACAACAACAATAGAAACTACAACACTATGCTTGTTGTCTCTTATTAAACTTGTTAACACATTACAACAACAAAGTTGGATATTATTTGCTCCTAAAAAACATATGTTTTTTTTTCAAGTTGCATAACATTTTGGTTTATAACTTTTTGTTTCAACAACCAATTTAGCTGATTTTTACTACTAAGTTACTTAGCAGAATTGTTAATATTTTAGGTGAATTTCATTAATTTCGAAGACGCACTTTGGTTTTGAGAGTGATTTACACACACATACCTTAGCAGTGTAAATCACACTAAACATGATTTGCCTTTGCAAATTACATACTAATAAAAATCGTTTCTTGTAATTCCATACTTAAGCACAATTGGACTATGTAGAAACTTGTGTATATAGTTAGGATATCCTTTTTAAAACGGGGTCCCTTCGACTCTACTGAAGTGTTCGCACGTAGTGAACCACCACGTAAACCAACCAGGATATCTTAGTAAAAGTCTTGCCACAGTGGGACTAAATTGAGCAGCATGTTTGATTGATAATTATTGAATTTTTTTTACCAATTTTATAGTTTAGGGCAAACAAATCTATAACCTCACTTACCAAACTCTTGCAGAAACATAAAACTACCACGAACGATTCGTTGTTATTGGTGTGACTGTTATGTAAAGGGTAAATTGAAAAACATAAATGTATGAATGAGTATGTTTTATTAAGCAGATAAGGAAACCTACAAAGAGGGGACAGCAGTGTTAACAAATACACTAAAAACCTTCTGTGTTTTTTCAATACGTGTGTGTGAGTGTGATTGTGTGTGTATTCTTAAGACTAGCACGTGCTGTTATAATAAAATTTTAAAATTTATTGTCATTGCATGCTCATTTAGTACGAACAGCAAGCAGTATGTTGTTGCGTGTATGCTCCTTCAAATTGCTTGTCCGTTTGGACTGCAGCAACAAAGGATGTATATGTATGTATGTATATGTTGGGTTTAAAAATGAAAAATATGTACGAGTATATCTTTCTCGTCTTTTGGTTTTTTTTATACGTCATGCTAGACTTGGCACAAATTTGTTACTACTGTGCTTGTACGATTATGGTTGTTCGGTGGGGTAAAAACCCTAAAGAACCATTAAACAGAGACGACTAGTTTGTGTTTTTTCCCACTTTTTTCTTTTAATTGTCTTCCGGTTTTTATGTTTATTTCCCATAAACACACTTACACAAACATAGAAATGCACTCAGCCAAAAAAGAATAGTATAAAATTTATTAAACGAAAAACAGGGCAGTGAACTACACCTTCTACTACAATTGTCTTTCTTTTCTTTTTTTTTGGTTAATAATTTTTGTTTTTGTTTTGCTGTTACTTTGCTTTTTACCAGACGGCTGATACCAGAGGTTAAATATTACAATATTTATTTTGTTGGTGGCAAACCAGTTATTTACTGTAAACAATTTATTGACATATGTCGGCATGTGGATGTTTTTTGAACTCGTAAATGTTGGCTTGCCTATGTGTTTAAGCTGTTTAATTGTTATTTTTTGGGGGGAAATTTCTTGTATACTGAAATTAATATTGTCATTGTTAAAGAGAATATACACGCAGAGAAAAAATATAGTTGAATGTTTACTACAACTTTTTTAAAAATATTATGGTTACCATTCACATGACTATAGCAATCATATATATAATTATAGCGGTTATGTAATGTTTATGGTAATCAGTTTTATGATGAAAGATTATAGGTACCATATTATGTTGTTTTCTATCATAATCAAGGAGTAACAAATTGTGATAAATGGATTCAGTATAAACATGATTGCAGCAAATATAGACATAGTTACTACTGTAGTAATCATCTGAATCGTAACTTAACCATATTATGGTTACCGCAATCATAAAAATAATTACAGTGACCGAAGTAGTTTTGGAAAACTTGTAAAAATGTTGACATTATTGTGGTAAACATGTACAACTATATATATATTTTCTCTGTGTGTAGCTATAGAAGCACCTTGGGACAGTCGTGATCGAATGAGCTATCGTATCGAAAAATGATTTCGATATCGAAATTATGATAAAATGTACTAAATTTCTTGCTCGATATCGTATGCCATAATCTCAAATAAGAAAATTACGATAAATTTTACTCGATATCGAATGCGGTAATTTGGCCTCTGTACTTTTTACTAGGCAAAATATATGAAATTTTAATATATGTATTCGTTTTATTTTGTTGCATATTTTTTTAATATGTAGCTAAAAACCTCCAGCAAAAATGGAAAATTTGGAGTTAAATTTTTGAATTTTTATTAATAGACATTGCAAGCATAAGCAATGAATACTTTCTGTTTGAGTATCTTTTTAAATCAAATACTCTAATTGTAATTGATCTTAATTTATTATTTTCTACTTATTTAGCTTGTTAGTTTTTTTCTGTTTTTATTTGATGGTTGAGTATTTAAAACATATAAAAAATTTGATACTAAATTAAAATATTTCCTTACACAGCCATACAATCACTCATTTGGATTTCGTTTCGTTCGTTTTTTTTTGTTTTGTACCACTAAATATTTCCGTTTTGAGAAACTGTAACACAACGCAAAAAAAAAACAGGCAGAAATATAAATTTATTTATAACGACAAAATTACTTAATGCCACTTGAAGTAAATGTAAATAAGTCATATCCGATACAGCTGAAAACATATCGTATATACTAAATACAAAATACAACATAACACATACGACAAATACAACTATTATAAAGAAATACGAAATAAAGTTAAACATGCCCAATATTAAAAGATATTTGAACTATGTTTTAGATATAAAATGCCGAAAAATAATACATACCTATGTTGCAAATATATATACATCTGTGCAACAGCTATTCTTACACATACTGTTAGTTATTGAAATATGCATATGTACAGTTTTTGCACGGGCATATATGAAATATGATAGTATTGTGCTTTTATTTTGCTGTTCCTTAAGATTTTGTTGTGTTATTATTATTGTTTTAAAGACAGGCTAAGAGCACAGTGGGCTTAAATTAAGCTAAAAGAGAAACAAAGTTTATAGATTGCTTTAAAAAGGAAAAATCCGTTGAATAATTATGTAGCAAACACAAAGATTTAATAGTTTCCAAACAGAAATTGATGATCATTAATTGATATTTAAGCTATCAATATTCTACGTGCTAATTTGATTCAAAATCAAGTGTACATATTTTTGACTCAGATATTGAGAAGCTTCTTCTGGAAAAGAGGAAAATTAGACGAAAATGGCAACAAAACAGATCACCTGCTGCAAAACAGAGGCTGTCCGCTGCAAGTAAAAAATTAAGAATGGACCTTCTTTCAGAAGAAGATTGCAGAAATGTAAATTTCATTAAAAATTTAACAAATACTAAGCACACAAATTTCTCTCTTTGGAAGGCAGCCAAAAATATTAAACCACCGTTAGAGACCCAAAGTCCATTACGAAAATGTGATGGTATCTGGGCACAAAGTGCAAAGGATATGGCCATGGTATTCGCAGAACATTTAAGTAATGTATTTCAATCAAAACATTTTCGGTACATTGTAAGATAAAAATAAAAATAAATAAATACATCTAACAATCATGTGAACACATTTTTGCCATTGTAAAATTGTTGTCAAACACTTTTTATTGTCAGATGATAATGTCAACATTGTCAGAGAGTTTATTTCTATTTGCAACTCTGTATATACATGTGTACCTAAACATATAAACAAAAGTGTGTATCAATAAGAAAGAAGAAATAAATTGCAGAATTTAATATATGGATACCGACATTTCAAATAATGAATCCTGCATCATAGAGGGCAGCTATGAGCCAATTGAATTGAATTTTTCTATTCAGTGGCCAACGGGCTCTGAAGGCGATAAAAAATCAAGACCGAAACAAAATTCCTACTGCATAAAGGTAGAATGCATGTGGTCACATGAAAGTATTATCAAACTTTTCCAGGAAGTTGAGACACGGCGAAGTTTATGGAATGCTGGTTGCGTTGAATAAAAGCTTCCCAAAGATATTTTATGTCAAGAGACGCAGATTCCATACAGTTCTTTCACCCTAACTTTACTTCTTTTGTTTTTTTATAAGGTCTTCATCCCCGGTACTTTCTAGTACATATGTACATACATGTCTACACATATTCAGCTAAAATAGTTTTATTTAAACACACATACAATTCTGGAATGCCTGACAACGAATTTCACAAGTTTTGCCAACAACAACAAATTGACAACCGTGTGAACTGACAATTTTTTTTGACAGATAAATTTATTGTGTGCAACTGAAATTGTAAGGTTTTCCTACAGTTGTCTGAACTTACAATTTACCTTTTGCTAACAATTCTTCAATATCAGTACATTGCTAGTACATTGCCAGATCTGACAATATTGTATGATCTGACAACCGTCTGTATACAGCTCGAAGTTACGCATTGCTTTAAGAACGTTAAAAACTCATTGATGACAAGGAATCACAGAAGATGTTATCAGTAAAAACGAACGAAGTATAATTAGTGGAACATGAATACAAATCTGTTTAGAGAAATATAAAATTCGCTAAGATTATATCGAATACAGAATGCGACTAATCGAAAACTAATGTGATTAATATTATTGTAATAACAGTTTACTTTTTTACTTAAGTGCAGTTAGAAGTCTAATAAATAAGTACATATTTAGCGAATTATAGAGATGTCATTACCAAACTATCTCCAAGTAATGCACATGGTATACAGTAATTCTTGCAAAGTAGCGGAAATGATTTTGGCTTGGTTTTACCTGTTGTACTGATTTCGTATACATTTTCTTGATTTAAAAGTCCTTTAAGATTTAGTTTAACCCATAAATTAAAGCATTAACAGGAATTATAATATGTGCTCTTCATTGTCATACTGTACTGTGGCATTCTCAACTTTTGTTTATAACGAGACAATACAGTTTTTTTTATACTCTCTTTTGAACACAAAAAAATGCAGCTTTACAAGTGCTTAATGTAAAGACGAGATATAAGTAGTTGAATAATAACAGCAATACCAACCGAAACCAAGAAGACTTAGACTAACAAATACCAGAATACCAGTAAAAATGACATTGTATTAAATTGTATTGTGGTTGTAGTAGTACGAAACAAATACCTTTACAACAGCAGCCCAGTAAACACAAGAGTTTGAGTTAAAACTCAGAAAGAGTTCAAATCAAACTCCTTATAATATAAAAAAATGTATGATAATGATTTGAATAATATTTGTTAACTGACAAACTTATCACACAGACCCCCCTGGTGTAACGTTTTGGGGTTTCAAAGTAAGGGACTAAATTAGTCCTAGATCATGATATTGCATTTGCGTGCCTTTTCAAAATGATACATAACAAATGTCTTTCCGGAAATATTTTAAGTTTTGTAACTCCACACTAAAAGTTCTAACGTTTGACTTTGTATTTGCAGAAACTTCACTGTAAACCTCTGCCTAGATTTGAATTAGGTTTGAGAAACATGATCGACGACAAATGTCATATCCATCAGTTTATTTGAAACTTTTGACAGTTTTTTCTGAAACGAATCCAAATTTTGATACTCAAAGCTGCTGTCTAGTTTTGAATTAGCTTGAAGAATTAAGTTAAATTCAAACATTTGCCCTTGCTGTTTGCTGGTACATTGTTTACAATAAAACTTTTATACATGCATGTGTACATTAATAAATCCCTTGACATATTTGTAATAAAAAGATTGTTTTACATAAAATAAATAAAACGAGAAAAAACTTTATATAGTTATTGTTTTTTTTTTTATAACAAACAGCAAATGGGAAAAAAGAGATTGTTAAGGTTTTTTCGCCGGATTTTTATCTGAAAAAAAACACAAGGAAAATGCAGAAAAAAGTTTAAGAAATATGAAATATGAATCTTGATGCACGCTTTGATGAAGTTAAAGTTGAATTAAAACAGTCTTTACTTTACAATAAAAGTCATCAAACACTTTGCCAGCCAGACAGTTTAAGGCAGCTTGAGAAGAAATGAAAAGTAAAAGGCAAAGCATACTTATAAAGGGTGTTTTTTTACGATGTACCCAACTAAGTAAGTTGGCAAAACTTTTTTAGCTGGCGGCCATTTTGTCAGCTGTTAAGTGATTTATGTTTAGTTTGGTTTGACATTTCAACATGAATGGACTGACAACGCCTGAACAACGCTTTCAAATTGTACAAATTTACTTTCAAAACTATGGTTCTTTTCGAAATACAAAATACCGATTTTCACTTTTGTTAGAATGGATACGTCAATAAACAAAACTGCCGTATTTGGAGTGATGATAATCCTTTAAGTGTATGTTGATACACCGTTACATCCAGAAAATCCGACTGTTGAAATAATTGGTCCGTACTTCTTTAGAGACGAAGCTGGCCAGAACCTCAAGGGTGACCGCTATAGAGACAGGATTATTGAGGTTTTCGTTCATCAATTGAACAATAATGATGTGTAGGAGTTGTGCTTTTAACAAGATGGTGCAACATGTGTCACAGCTCATGCCACAATTGATTTATTAAAGAAAACGTTTGGTAACCGCATACTTGCACGTTTCGGACCTGTGAATTGGCCACCAAGATCGTGCTTGACTATTTCTACGCCGATAAGCCCGAAACGATTGTCACAAATGTTTTAAGAAGTCATCGAAAATTGGACCTCCAGACTAGACTACGTCCAAGCCAGTCATATGCCGGAAGTCATATTTAAATTATAATGCCAGAATTTAAAAAAACATCTTTGTATTATTCCATTTCAAAGTTCTTTACGTCTAAAAAAAAACACCCTTTAGCTGTAACTGACTATTAAAACACACATTTAAATATTCAAAAAATTTCACTTTTTTGTTTTAAATTTATTTTATTATTTGCAATAGTTTTGTAAATATATTCTAAAAATTAAACTCACTTGCTAGCTGAAATTCAATATGATCATTTGGTCTTAATTGAAAGGCAAACATCTTGTAAACAATTTTCTGGTTGCATTTTATAATTCAAAGTGAATGTAAACTGAATGTATCATTATGTATGCGAGTGTACTTTTTACAAAACGTAAGAAAGATGAGATGTTTGTGGCAATAATGGAGACTGACGTAATAATGTTAACGTATAACTTTACACAAAAAACAGAAAAATTTAAAACACAAACAGATTTTGAAAAAACACAATCCAGGCGTTAGGCCGCAAACGGCAGTCAATGTTAAACAGAGCGGGCTGTTAACAAAGGTGACAAGAGATTTTGTTTTCTTGAATATAAAGTATTTAAAATATTTGTTTTTTATAGCACATGTATTATTTATAAAGATTGAAATGAAAATCAAAATGATATATTTTAAAATACACGAAAAACAAAACAAGTAAAAAAGTATAGTCGGTCAAGCCCGACCCAGAAATGGGCGCTATATGGGAGATATAACATATTGTGGACCGATCATCCAAAAATTAAGTGTCATGATTTCTGTGAATATAAATATTATGTATGTTAAACTTTATCTCGATATAAATACTTTTAAAAGATTTATAGAGGTTAAAGTAAGTTACGGTTTCTTATATGGGAGTTTCCACTAATTATGGCCCGATCATTATATAATTACATGTCACCATTTCTGTATATAAGAAATTTATTTGTGTTGAATTTTATTTAGATACCAACATTTTTAAGAAATTTATGGTCATTAAAGTGATTTTCGGCAGTGGGCCTTATATGATAGCTACGACTAATTATGGACCGATCATCATAAAATTGTACCATATTTTTCGTATATATATGAAATAAATTTGCGTTCAATATTATTTAGATACCAACATTTTTGAGGGAGTTATGCTCTTTAAAGTGATTTTCGGGAGTGGGCCTTATATGGGAGCTATGATAAATTATGGTCCGATCTGCACAAAATTTGTAGATCTGATTTGGATTTATTTACGACTCATTTGTGGGGAATTTTGTTTGGATACTTGCATAATTCAAACATTTATGATCTTTAAACCCTAATACCGGAAGGACATTTGTATGGGGGCCAGGTGAAATAATGGACCGATTGCCACCAATTTCAAAGTAATTCTGAGTCGATCGGTATACTTTAAAGTGGGTGTTGGACCAATATTTCTGGGCGTTACAAACATCAGCACAAATCTAAAAATACCCTCCCCACTATGGTGGTGTAGGGTATAATAACCAACCCTGGACATAAAACCAACAAACGAAAGATGGAATGAAAGAAACTCTACCTGTGTTTTGTCAATATTTAAATATGTACATTTGAAATGTTGCTGTATTTGAAATGGTATTATTTATAACTTTATAAATTATTAATTTAATGCATAAATAATGTATTATTCGGCAGTTTTAACATAAACACAAACACAAACACACGAAAAAAAAAATAAAAACAAAAAACAATTTTCCATACCCTGTTTCAAAAGCAAAAGTATTTGTTTTTAAAACTTTTGTTACACCTTTGTCAAAGTGTAGGAAGTGTAGCAGGAATTTTTGACAACACTTGACATATTTGCTATTGTTGTTGTTGTTATCCCTTGCCAAATATTGTCAAGACCTAATTGACTTTATATCCTGTATAAAAGCAAAGAAGTTATGTATAGACTTCATTAAATGACAAAGAGTACTACCACTTTTTTCATACCTTTTTGAGGGGTTTGTTTTTGAAATTTCTGAAGTGTTTTTCGGCTATATATGTGTAATTTTCTTTTGTTAAATTATCCTACTCATCGCATTAAAAGCCTGTCATGAAAAATGAAGTAACGTCTTTAATAGGGTTCATGTTGCTAAATTATCATAACAGAGACTTAATATGATGATCTTTGGTGTAGGTAATATTTTTTAGAAAGAGTATACATTAAGTAACAATATTTTTGTAATATTAGAAGGATCATTAATTTTGTTGAACTATTAGAGTAATTCTATCCAGTTATATGCCCTAAGTCTAAAGAGTTAAGTGCTTAATTTATTTAATAACATTTTGTTGGCTTTGCATGATATTGATGAATATTTTAAAATCAAAATACATAATATTTTTGAATATTTTCATGAAAAATACCAAATTTTACTAATTGGCTTTTGAGCTGCACAAAGAAATGTTTAAGAGTTACATTTTAAATTGTTTTTTTTTTAAGAAGTTCACGAATAGTTATTGAGAAAAAAGTTAAATTATATTTTATCAAATGCTTATGTTATTTTCTTTTCAATTATCATTTACAAATTCGCTAAAATTTCTTGATTAAAATTTACAAAACGCTACCAAACATGCCTATCTAATTATCAAGAAATCATTTTGAAAGAAAAGAACTCGAACTTAAAAGATTTCTTTTGTATTAAAATTGTTAGTAAAATTGTTTAAATTATATATATAAATTATAAACTCCTTTAATATTTAAATTGAATTTCCCAACCCTGTTTATATTATTGTAACTGAATTTAACCTGTTCGTGTTATTGTGATTGAATTTATAATCCACAAATTGAAATTTTAGCTTAATGCATATTTGTAGCTTTAAATAACGAGCCTTTGTGGTCTCGAGCGATATTAATTATCATAAACAGCAAATGACATGGGCGGAGTTGCTCACATCCCATCATATACACCTAGCTATATTTTAAATAAAATGTAAGTCACATAAATAAATTAAATTAAATTCACATCAAAAAACTCTTTCAATTATTAATAAATATCTCCCTTTAAGACCAGAAGATATCTATATAATCTTCCCATATAACCATCCCGGTTAAAAAACCTTAACCCCTTTGTGTACCACACACAATACCCTCTTACCAACATCCCGTTGGTAATTTAATTCCTCCAAATAAAATACAATATAATATTAGCTTTTTCCCCTACTAATTCTAATTGAATAAGAATAAAAGCAGCTAACTTCCAGTTACACTTTTATTAATATAACTTTATTTAAAAGTATCTAATCCCTAGTTACGTAATTTATAACTTATTAATCCCTTTATTTCTCACATCTAATATCTCTCAAGTTTATTCATGGTCCTTCGAGTCGCATCCATCCCGTTTGGCTTACAAATATGATTTTAATAATTCTTAAATTAGTTATTTTCCCAAATAATACTTCAAACTTTAATCAAAAATACTCAATCTTTTAGTGTATTCTTGAAAAAGAACTCAAATTTAACTTTGTACTCTACAATTTGTAATAAATTAAATATTATGCCACTAATATTAGTATGGTATTTAAGTGTTGATTTTAATTATCTTATAGTTTTTTTTATAAAAATCATTAAATTGCGAAAAATCATTCAAATATAAATAACTGACCTTTGACCTCGATCTTGAAATGCATGGTTTAAATGTAAAAAGCTGATCTCTGATCTCAATGTTGCAAACTTAAAAATTTGTTCCGCCTTTGAGGTAGACAATGAATTTGGTAATATTTTCGTTTTTAATTAAGAATTTACTGATATACAAAATTAACCTCTGACCTCACAGTTAGTACCCTCCTACAACACGGTAGATAGGTTCCTAGAAAACGCCATGTTATAGGAAAACATGTTACATGAGGCTAGGAGACAGTGTAAAATATAAATTTTTTTAAATTAATTAAATTAAATATTTTCTTTAAATTCATTGTTTTTATTACAAATATGTACATACATACAAAAAACCACATAGACAAAAATAAACAGGGATGCAAAAATTAGTACTTTTGTGTACTATTTTGGTACAATTTTAACAACTCAATCATGATAAAGTTGCAATTCCATTTTATCCTGTTAGAATAAAACCGTATTGTAGATGAGTAGGGTTTCCGAAAATTTTTTTTAAATAAAATTAAATAATTTTTAAGTATGACCTTTGACCCTGACAAATTTCTTTTTACATTATTAATTGAAATGGCAAATTTTAAAATTATAGTAGAGATTTTACTAGAGATTTCATTATTATCATAAATATAAATAATTAACTTTTGATCTGTTTGTTGAAATATGCAATTACTTGTATATTTACGAAATATTTTCTAATCGTCTGGAACGATCCAGATAAAATGGCCATAGCCAAGGAGTATTCGACTTTAAGTTCTGAAGATGGAACGCAAATTATTTGTATATTTTCTGCTCGGTTGGAACGATCGAGCCAAGTATTCGAGTTTATGTTTTGAAGATGAAACGCAAAAACCCTCTAGGGGTGAAGCTGTGCAATCTTGCTTAACCCATATCGGACTGAACTAAGATTCCATCGAGTTACAATGAAGAGAGTTTTAGAAAATGTTTATTTATGTCCGACTAAGAAAAAAAAAATTTTTTTGGTCCAAATTGAATCACTGGGCTTGGCGCCAGCCCTTGTTGCGAAAACGCAACACCCACATTATCCTGTACCAGGACAATAGGCGTTGTGTTTTTTGGTTCCAAATCTTATATAAATGCATAGATATATGTATAATCTTCATACTATTACAGCTGTCCGTCGTTATATTAAATATTATTACTAATTTTATAACAATTCATAAAAAATCGAAAAAGTTGGAAAAATCCTTTTTTTTTGTGATCTGATTTCAGTATGAAAAAATCATTTCTGAGGAAAATCTCAATTCATGTTGCTTAGATATTTAATCAAATTTACATATTGCATATCGGGTTTAAGAAAAAGGTAGCCAAACTGAGACTCACATATCCCTAAAGTGAGTGTTGCGTTTTCGCAACCATAGTTCGATATGGGTTAAAGCTGTGCAATAAATCGGGAAGAATTTTTGACTAATTTTACTTAATGTTTTATTGTTAGTTAAACAATAAGATTTATTATCCGCTACAAAATATTTTAAATCCTTGTTCCTTAACTAGAAACAAAAATAAATGTGTGATAGTTTAAAGAATAATTGATTTTTTAATTAAAAATTAAATTTGTGTAATAAATTTTAATAAAAAATAAAATACAGTCTTAAAAAATTTTTACTTAAACCTGCTTTGACATTATATTTATGTATATTTAGTTTATACTGTTTGCTAACAAATCATTGAAAACATGATTTTCAATTAAAAACAAATTTATAAATCTGTCAACACACTCTTTAAAATGTTAACTTTGCTTGCATAAAACACATTTGCTTCTCTAATATCTCCTTAAATTCATTTCATTTATTTATTTTTGATATTTATGTCATTTAAAATAAATAAATATTTTATTTCCCATTATTATTTTTTAAAATTTTGTTTTCAACAGCACAGCAAGAAAAAAAAACAAGAAATCCTAAATAAAGAACTCTTATGTCTTAATAAAATATTTATTTAACCGGAAACAAAATGGAACAGTACCCTAACATTTTATTTGTTTAGCAGTGTGAAGTGCAGTGCTTTAGTGTGAGTGCTTTGTTGGCTGTACAATTTTATTATCTGTTTGTCCTACTCTATTTACAAATCATTAGTAAAATAAAAGTGAAACACACATATACTTTATATACATAAATACATTTATATATGTAAACTATACGAGCACATATAAAACCCAGCATTAAATACATAGCAGGATACCTTAAATAAATATAAATGTATTTATTATGTCTTGTTGGTAGCTATAGCAATAAAAAAAATATATATGTATACAAAAGAACCAAACTAAAAACACAAAAAGTAAAGATTATAGTATACATTTTCACACGCCTACTTTCACTATGCTAAAAACTGCCTCATTAGTAGTGGTAAAAATAAACTAACTACACACAAAAGCAACTTTACCTGTCTATGTATATCTGTGTACGTTGTTTTAAAGATTTATTAAGAAAGCATGGTTTGTGTGTGTTAGAACGAAAATAATAGCAGAGGAAATTGTCAGTCATATAGAAACATATGTAGCACCAAAAGCCTGGCCCACATTTCCTTCAACAATTTCAACACAAATATTAGAGAATGTTTGTATGTATGTATGTATGTTTGATTTCAAAAATTGTATGCACAGAAAGAGTATGTTCTCGCAAATTTATTTATACTTGGATAAATGACTGCAAATACGTGCGTTTGTTAGTAGTTTTGTTTAGTATTATACCATGTATAAGTCATTCATTTGTACTAGCCAACCAAACAACATTGTTGGCAAACTTATGATTATAAAGCTGGTGAACCCTTCAGAAAATTCTTTATTTTTTGTACATGCTTACACTGTGTAACAAGAACAGAAATTACTACAGGAAAATAATTTATTCAGGGAAAGAAATAACAAACAGGGTTTCAGACATTTAGATATTATTATTATGGCCAAATTTGATATTTCATTTGCTAAGTGCATAAAAGTAATATCACGCAAAGAAAAATTATAGTTGTGCATGTTTACCACAACTACTTTTAACATTTTTAAAAAATTTTTTTTTTAAATATTATGATCACTGTAATTATCTATATGATTTCTGCAACCATAATATGGTAAAGTTACCATTAACATGATTATAGAAATTATGTTATGTTTATGGTAATCAGTTTTATGATGAAAAATCATACCATATTATGTTATTCTCTATCATAATCAAAGAACAACAAATTATTTTAAATGGTTTCATCATAAACATGATTGCAACAAATATATACATAATTACTACAATCGTAACTTAACCACATTATGGTTACCGTAATCAGAAAAATAATTACAGTGACCATAATATTGTTGAAAAAAAAAATTTTTTGACATTGTTGTAGTAAACATGTACAAGTACAACTATATTTTTTCTCCGTGTGATAGCTAAGTTGTATATCAAAGGAAATGAAATAATTTGATTAAGTAATCACTAAATTGCATTAACCTCTTAACATTTCAATCAGTTAATATATCCTTCATTATATTGGAAATCTTAATAATTCTTGAAAATAGCTTAATAAAAATTATTATTAAAATCTAGACAAAAATCATGGAAAAATTAGTTTCAATGAAATATATATGTATTTATATAAGTATGTATATTTGCTAATAGCAAAGCGGCCGTTAATAGCATAACAAGTGTCTATTCGATATCTAGGTTAACCATAGAATGCCAGTTGACTTAGAAGGAGAAAGCGAAACATTTTAGGATAACGCTTATATAGGTCGCTGGACATAGTACAATACAGGGCAACTGTATAGCTGATGTATTGGCCAGAATGGGTATAATGATGAGCGAGCAGGCGATGACCCCTTCATTGGTATATCTATATCATGAGTCTGAAAAATAAATATTCAGCTTGGCTTGCTCAGACAATGTGCTCAAATGAAATCACTTGTTTTACTATGAGGTCAATTTGACCCGTATTTGAAAAAGGCAGAACAAATTCACTGATTAGTTTTTGTCGTGACAAAATTAAACTTATTATTTCAGTAGCTACAGGGCACTGTACTTTCGAAACACACGCTAAGAAAATGGGTCAACGGTAGAATGATTACTGTAGGAGTTGTCACAATGAAGAGGTTAATGTCCGGCCCTGTCAGTCATGAAGCAGCGTTTATTTGGGGTCTCTTATGCTTGAAGGAGCTATCAAGGATGAACCTAGGACGCATCTACACTTTTGCCAAGGAATCCGGGTGATTTGAAATTGAAACAAGCAGTGTTGACTGATGGACTAATTTTTTACCTAACGGGTAATACAATGGGATGAACTTAATGAATGCAGGTCAGTTGTTCTGAGAATAGCTGACCAGGAAACCTAAACAAGCGTAGTTTAAATAATTTAGAAATAGCTCTTCTATGAACTTTTGATGAATATCTAATGGCTGCTTCTCTAAATTAAGTTTATTTCGAGGCAGCGTACATATATTATAATTTTGGAATTACTTCAACCAATTTCAATATCGATTCCATACCTATTGAGTATAGATATAGATTTTTTCAGGGTGCAGTAGTATGTTAAAAATAACGCATATACTTGTATATATAAAAAGCTAAATACGAAATGACATACAACGTTATATTTTTCAACAAATACACATACAAAAATTAATACACATACAGCAGGATATATGCATACACACTCTTACAGAGGCAGCGAAGGATACAAACAAGTACACTTGTCTAAAGAAATAAGTAGCAGTTTCAGCAGCTATAAGGTTTCCAAACACATGCCATCTGACACATGCATTTTTACAGTTCCGGAAAAAATAATAAGAACGATTCATTTTTTCAATTCATTTATGTTTTTAATTTTTGTTAATATTTCAAGAATAAATTCTGGTAAAGGAACAATATAACCAATATAACATTACTTTACCACTTCTTCTTTTGCAAAAAATTTAATTAAATTATTATACTATAAGTTGCTTGGAAATATAATAAGAGCAATTAATGAGAAACTGAGTAATTTATAACTTCATACTAATCCGCCATTATGGCTTCCACAATTAAGTTTAACTTCAATAATTTTTAATACATCTTCGCATTCACGTTTCATAGTTCCCACAAGTTTCGAACATACTTCGGGAGTTATAAAATTGCACTACTTCTTGATTTTACTTCATATCGTTTTGTTTTTAGGCTTATATCCGGCAATTTTCTTTTTTATGACTTCGCAAATGTGTTCAATGGGGTTTAAGTATGGTTATTGTGACTGCCACTGCATAACATGCAATTCCTTTTGCTTAAACCAAGATTTTACTAATTTGAATTCCCATCAGAGCGGCATTTCTTCTCTGGCGTAAGTTAGCATTGAGCATTGGGCATACTTTTCAATCTATTCAATAAATTGGACCGATACCAACGCCATGAACCTTCTACAAGCATCACAGTTTTTTGGATTGAAATTCTTTATTTTGGGTTTTGCCATCAGAACCAAAGCACATTTTCCCAATAAAGATGTTCTTTAGCAAAACACAAGCTATTTCAAACATTCTGTTTGCTCAATACAAGTGCCTTCCTTAGTTTACGGGCTTTTTTAATCCAGTTTTCGGAAGACTATTTCTAGTTGAGCGAATAATAACAATCTAATTATAAAGAATATCGACAACACGCTTAGTATGACAACACTAAATAAAAGTAAGTTTTAACAAGTTAGAGTGCTATATTCGGCTGTGCCGAATCTTTAATACCCTCCACCTAAACGTAATAAGAAATAGAAAAACTACACTGGTTATAGGACTAGAATATTCTTATTCTGTGTTTTTTATTCAGTCTTAGTGAAAATTTTATTATTATTTTATATATTATTTTTTGAAAGACAATTTTACGATCAACATAATTTATGTTAAGTATTTTTAAATTTTATCTAATTTTGACCATTTATAATTGATGTAATTAACTATTCTTACTGCAACTTACAGAGTTTGTCTAATTTTTTTTTTAATAATCTTGAGTGTAATTTAACAATTTATAAAATTAAAAGAACATTTTTCCATACTCACAACAGGTTAAGAAACAGAGTATAAAAAGGACAATATATAAGGTGAGGCTTTTCTGTTTGAACTTGATCTCAATATTATAATTAGCAAAAGATTTATGGGTGGCATAGTAGAAGTGGACCAGTTATGAACTGATAGCTTCTAAATCTAGTATCCACTAATGTGATCTCTATGTATTTTAAGATTCTTTTAATTGCATATTATCTCAATAACGTTTTTTGCAAGAGTTGTATGGTTGTTTAGTATGCTCAGAAGTGGACTTCATTCGAGAGCTATTGCCAATTATTGACCGACAGCTACAAAATCCATGATTGACGTATAACCGATATTAGTATGATTTCTGGATTAAAATTACTGATCTATATAAAAGTTAGTTCGATATCGATATTTATTAGACATTTTTCGTGGGTCTATTGTTTTTTTTTTTTTTGAAATGGTTCTCATATGACAGCTACGACAAATTATGGCCCGATCTTCTGAAATTTTGGAACAGAAAGTTACCTTATATGAGCTATATAGTCAAATATGGACCGATATTCTCAAAATTCAGCAGTTTGATTTTAGCACATACATATGTAAATGGTCCGTGTGAAATTTTGGATCGGTACCGTTATTTGTAAGAGATTTCTGAGTATTAAAGTGATGATTAAAAATGGACCGAAATTCTACAAAATTATTTTTGTATATATTTTAATGATCTGTGCAAAGTTTTGAGTCGGTACCGATATTTATATGATATATATAAAGATAAATGGCTTTTTTGGATGTGGTCCTTATATAGGAGCTATGACCAATTATGGGCCGACCACCATAAAAGTTAGTACAACAATTTATATTCATGTCAAATTTAACCCATTTAACATTATTTATACCAGTTTTACATGTATTTAAGTGAATTTTGGAAGTGGACTTTATATGGGGTCTATGGTAAAATATGGACCGAACTAAAAAAAAATCGTTTTACGATTTCTTTTGTCATGAAACTTATTCCTGCTGAATTTTGTGTTGATATTTAAATTTTATAGGCATTTATGTATAATTGAGCAATATTTCGGGAATATTTTCTTACTGTTTTCCGCATGCTTTCTTTCTTTATCATAAAAACAATGTGCACAAAATTTCATGGAAATATCTCCAATATATTTAAAAATATAGCAAACAAATTTTTTAAAAATATCAATCTTTTATGGAGGTTGTCTTAAGTTTTGATTAATAACTATTTATTTCCGGGAATGTATTTTTTAAATATATAATCAACAAACACAAACTGCAAAGCTTTTGGCTTATCTGCAGAAAACACCCAGAGTTTTTGGCGGGAATCCAACCCGCATCCCTCTGATTGATAGTCTGGCACACTATCGCCAAGTCCATCGGAACACCCTTGTTCTACTAAACCGATTTTGCTGATTTGCAATACCAAACTGCTTAGATGAACTATAAACGGTTTTCTGTAAACTTTGATAATTTCGGTTGTGTCGTTTGGACGTGAGAGTGTTTTACACAGACGGACAGACAGACAGACAGACGGCCATGGCTCAATCGACTTAGAATTTCGTAAGGACCAAGAATATATATATTTTGTTGGGTCTCAGATGAGTATTTCTCAGTGCTACACACGAAATGACAAACTTATATATATCCTCATTCACCACTTATGGTGGTGGAGGATATAAAAGGCTCTGACTGATCATTGTGGAAATATATTATCTGCTAGATAATGTTGGCAATAGCTAGAAGATGACGCTGGTGTATAAATAGTGGCAGCAAAAACCAGTTGAGTTTATTGTAAGCAGTTACTTAGTTAATATCAAACCGTATTACCACCAATACTTGTATTAAAAGAGTCGCTTAATTTGCAATTGAAAAACAATAAACCATTGGTTTTTAAAATATAAAAACGTAAATGTATTAAACACCCATCAAATCGTAACGTTGTTTTTCGCTTCCTGTCTCTTGTTACTGGTACTAATCTGCTGTGAATTATGTACTTGTAAATCATTTGTTCCATTCACAAGTGATGTTGTATGTTGTAAATTGTATGATACAACTAGCTGATTGTAAACACAATTTTGAGCAAACTTGTATGTTTATGTTGTCAAACCTTTAAAATGACAAACGAAAAAATATTTTAAAAACAAATATACAAAACATAAAATATGATTCTTTTTCAAAACTAAAATATATTGTAATATTTTTAGGTGTCTCTTATTAAATTTTTTTGTTTATTAATTTTATTTTCTTGTTTTGAATTTGTCAATTAGTTTATGATTTGAGTGCTACCGTTTGGTTATTTTTCAAACTGAAATGACTAATTTTTATGTTAAGATGCATATTTTAACTTTTGGCAACACTTAAACTTTCATACAACATTTAAAAAACATATGTATGTAAAAATGTCTTAAGTGTTGTACAATATATTTATATAAAGATTACAAACAACATTTGTACAACTATTGTAAAATCAGACGATGTACAACTCCTATGACACTACAACATCACTTGTTAATTGCATAATTATTTTGCTATACCCAGTTATAGAAGCTTCAAAATTATATATTTTTAAAATAAAGTGCAGTGTTCTGTTAGAACCATTATGAACACCATTCTGTTCAATGAAAGTCTTAAATACAGAACTTCACCAACTGTAGGTAAGTTTTAAAAAGCTCTGGGGCTGATCATTATAGAAATAGAACTTTAGAGTTTCTCTGCTAGATAATATTAAGTGGCAGGGAGAACAAAAACGAGTTGCACCAAGAAATGTTAAATTTTTTTAACAAATTGATGTTTAATTTGTAGTTGAAAGTAATCCGTTTAATTTAAACGACATAAATCAACGTTTTTTTTAAATATAAACCTAGCAGTATTAAACACTGATCAAACCGTGTGATTGTTTTACGCTACCAGGTTTTACTTTTTTGTGAATTACTTAATGCTCTTTTTTGTGGAATCTGTTTGCAAGAATTGTAATAATAATTATTTTGAAATTGAGAGTAATCCGGTTAACTTAAGTGAAATAAAATAACGTTTTTAAAACATTTAAAAGTAACAGTATTAAACACTGATCAAACCTGGTTCCCGGTTTTACACAAACGCTACCTGGTTGTACTTTTGTGTGAATTGCTTAAAGCTCTTTTTTTTAGAATATTTTTGCAAGAATTGCAATTGAAAGTGATCCAGTTTACTTAAATGAAATAAATCAACGTTTTTCAAACATAAAAACGTAACAGTATTAAACACTGATCAAAACGGTCCTGGTTTTATTTTTCTGTGAATTACTTAAACCCCTTTCTTGCAATAATATTCATAATTTTTTCTGGGTTTAGCTTTTAGTTTAGTTTTAGTTTTTTTTTTAATAAAATATAATAATGTCTTAAATACAAAATAGAAAATATTGTTCTTATTAATTCATTTATTCACTGAAAGCTTATCTGTATGGATTAACCATAAGAACAACAGTACAATGACAGTAAGAATTATTTGATGCTGTCGTCTTCGCTTCTTTGAAAATAAGGCAACCGTTCTTATTATATTTTCCAGCACTGTGTGTATGTGTCAAGAATATGCCTGTTTTGAATAAGAATGTAAAGAGAATGTATTTATAAAAGTTTTTGTGATTGTGAGTTTGTGTGAATGTGTATGACACACATACAATGGCAATAAAAAGCTTAAATAAAACAATCAACTTGGTTAGTATGTTGTTTTTTATTATTATTATTATTATTTTATTTTTGTGTGTTAGCTTGTTGTTTCAGACTGAATTTTGTTGTTGTAATGTTTCAATTGGTTTCTGCTCTAAATAAGAATGGAGAATACACACATACTTTTGGTTGCCATTTTTAATACAAGCTACACCATGCTGATTTGAAAAAGAAATCCAAATTGTACAAATATATGCAAACACCTTTAAGCTGATGGTATCAAACTGGTACACAGGGTGCTAAATGCTAAGTCTTTGGATACTGCTGTGTTGTGCCTATTAGAGACTAGAGAATACAATCCAACTCAAGTCAAGTCGTCTGTCTGACTGTGTGTCTGTCTGTTCATGTGTAGCATGGCTGCCTAGATGTTGTGAAGAATTTTAATTTCATTTCCGTTTCAGTTTGCTTGGTTTTTTTTTTTTTTTTTGTTTCATGCATTTGCCGGGCAGGCAGCAGGCAGGCTTTTTTCTGTTTGTTTTTGATTTAGAAAATTCTATTTATTTCTTTCTTTAGTTCTATTTTTGTTAATTCTTTTCCTTTTCCTTGTGCTGTAAATAAAATCATTATTTTTGAAAATGTATTGGTTTTGAGTAATAGAAGGACCTTATACATATATAAAGTGTTGATAAAAATAATAAGCACAGCTTCTTAAATTAAATTCTTAATGATCCTCTCTTTAATGTTCATAAGTTAATTGCCTAAATTTTATGGATATTGTTTATTTGCTCGAAAATAATAATAAGAACAACGTATCTTTATTGTCCATCAATAGTTAAACACATTTTTCTATGTTCGCTTATATTTTCAATTGCCTTCGGTCCATAAAAATATTATTGATGAGTCTTGCAAACCACTACACTATAATCGAAAAATGTATTGATTTATTGTTCCAAAACAAATATTTTTCAAGCAATTCCCTGTAACGTAAAACCAGTGATAAGAGACAGGAAGCGTAGAACAACACAGTTTGCCAAACTATTTAAGTCTGGGTTTAACTAAAACAAGTCCAAGAGGCTGCCATAATCACCTGGGCTTAAACGCTTATTAACAACTTTGAAGAGTCCTAAAAAGCCAGACATAAATTAATGATTATTATTGAAATTTAAAACAAAAAATCATATACAAAAAAACAAGTCCCTAGATTGGAGTAAACCAATATTCTTCTAAGCAGATATACTTTCAGAAAATAAAATGAATTTTATTTCTGAATTTTTATTTAAAAATTTAATTTTAATGTTTATTTTTTATTTATTACTCAGAATATAATCATTATATTTTAAGATTTATTTTTTGTTCAAATTATTATGATTATTTCTCAGTTTAATTTTTTAAAATTTAAAAGAAAGCATTTTTCTTGAGTTTTACTTTTTTTCCTTAGAAAATAAAAATTACTTTTGGGTTTTATATATTTTGTTTAATTAAAACACATAATATGGTGTATTTAATAAAGTGAAGTTACGGGCACAGCTGATTATTATTTATTGGCATTAAAAATATTTAAATTGAAAATAAGAGATACGTAAATTTTGTAGTTAAGCAAAATAAAATCTGGTGAGTATCAATGAGAATCCTTAAAAGCCGACGTAAGGTCAAAAACCAATAATTTTTATTATTACCCTTCACCACCACAAATGCTGTCATTCCATGTGAAACTTTGCTAATATTCATCTGAGACCCAAGAAAGTATATACTCGTATGTATGTATAGTCTTGAATCTTATGAAATTCTAAATCGATTGTGCTATGTCAGTCTGTCTGTCCGTCTGTGTAAAACACTCTCACGTCCAAAATACACAACTTAAGTAAACACAATTTTCACAAAAATATTTTTTATTTTGTAGGTAAGTTTGGTTTTGCAAATTAACAAAATCGGTGTGGTAGAACCAGAGTTATAAAGCAAAATATGAGGAAAATATATTTCAGATAATACCATGAAATTTTGTACAACTTGTTTTCGTTTATGCTAACAGAAGAAAACGCGAGGAAAATAGAAGAATCGGTGTATGATTTATCATAGCCCCCATTCAAATATCCACGATACATAAATGCCTATAAAATTGTAAGATCATTTAAAAATTCTGCCAAAAAAAATGTTTCATGAAAAAGAAATCACAAAATAAAATTTTGTTTAGTAGGGTCCTTGTTTGACCATAGACAACATATAAAGTCCTCTTCCAGAATTCATTTAAATATTAAAAATCTGGTATAAATATTGTTACCAGCTTACAATTCGAAATAAATTATTTTTATAGGTAAATAAATTGTTGTACTATATTTTATGACCAAAGCTCCCATATAAGGACCAGATTCATAAAGGTCATTAATCTTATAAATACCGGTACCGACTCAAAACTTTACATAGATCATTTATCGTACATATACACAAAAATCATACTTACACAATATTGTGCATTTCTGTCCAGATTTGACCGTACCCCATATAAAGACCTCTTACGAAAATCACATCAATACTCAGAAAGCTCTTATAAATATCGGTACGGATCCAAAAAATTTACATGGAGCATTTACATATGTGCCTAAATCAAACTGCTTCATTTTGAGAATATCAGTCGATATTTGTCTAAATCCCCCATATAAGGTACATTTCCGAAATTAATTTTAATACTAATATGTGTCTTAAATATACCGTTATTATGTTAAAATTCGACGTGAGATATCCTCATATATATAAAATTTACTTTTCCAAAATTTAAGAAAATGGACCCATGATTTAACCCACAGCAATGTCTAATATAAATCTATAGCGAACCAACTTTTATGCAGATCTGAAATTTTAATCCAGAAATCATCATTAATTGTAAATAGCTCCCGAAGTAAGTCCACTTCCGAGCATAACAACCAACCATACATTTATTGTAAATAACTTTATTGAGATGAAATTCAACCAAAATATTACTGCCATATTCATAAAAAGTAAAGTAGGTTTGAAGTGTGCTTTTAGACAAAATTTTCTTAAAGCACATTTAAAGTCTACTTTAATTTTTTATGAATAAGGGTATTAGTTTTTAATTGGTCCACTTATACTACTCGTATGCCACCCATAAAGGTCTTGTAAATAAAGTTATTGAGATCAAATTCAACCAAAAAAAAGCCTCAGTTTATATTCTTAAGCTTCATTATACAAGTACTCTGTTTTTAAATATGGTTTTTTTTTTAATTTTATAAATCAGACAAACTCTGTAAATTGTGGTAAGAAGTGTTAATTAAAGCAATTATAAATGGCCAAAATTAGATAAAATTTCAAATTAAATTATATTGGTCGTAAAATTGTCTCTCAAGCAATATATAAAATAATAATATATAACAAAAAAACACTGGATTTAGATATTCTAGTCTTATAACCAGTGTAGTTTTTGTGTTTCTTATTATATTTAAGTGGAGGGTATAGCCGATAGACTAGACGATAGTGTGCCAGACTATCAGTCAGTGGGTTGCGGGTTCGATTCCCGCCAAAGACTCTGTGTGTTTTATGCAGATAAGCCAAAAGCTTCGCAGTTTATGTTTGTTAATTATTAAAAAAATAAAAAAATCAGATGCGGCACAGCGCCGAATATTGCACTCTAACTAGTTTGTTTTTATATTTTTCATATGCCAGCTGTTTTGACGTTCACGTTACTAAACGACAAACAAATATTGTGTCTGTTGTATTTGGTTAAAACACCTTGGAAAATATGTTTATAATTTTACAAACGAGATGGGTTTGTAAAATTTCAGATGTACCCTTTTTAAGCATTATTTATGTAAATTTTTCTCTTACTTACAATTTTATACGAACTATTAAAGATAAAAATTACACAATCAGAGCTGAGGTTTTTTTGAATTTGATTAAAGAAATACCTACTTCACAGCAATGTTTTCGGTAGTGTATTTTTTATGTTTTCATAATTATATCTACCATGTTACATGTTACATTGCATATTAAAAAAGTTTTATGAATAAATTTATCCCAAAACGATATAAACTGTAGACTTATCTGCACTGAAAAAATGTCATTCTGCCCTGCCCTATGACTTTAAATGCTTTTAAAATTATGATAATCACATTAAAGACTTTATTTAAATTTGGCATTGCTGAATCCCACATACTATGTAATATGTAATCTCAATGATTTGTTTGTAAAATAAACGTGTTTTAAAAATTTAAAACTCTTAAAATATTGCTTATAAAACAAAAAAAAATCTTACAACTTACAACAACTAGATTTATATATAGACCAACTATTTCGTAAAAACTTTATGTTTATCTGCCAATTTAGATAATTTACCATAAAAATCATGTAAACTTGGCCTTTCATAATTAAAATTCAAATATTTAGCCAGTATTTGGGGGATAAGGATTTTCATATAAAAATCGTGAATATGAAAAAAATAAAACTCATATGATTATTTTTTAAATAATAAATAAAACTTATGGAATAAAGATTATTTTTTGAACACAAAATAAAACTCAACAATAATTGTTTCTAAAGAAAACGTGCAAATGAATCAAAAAGTAGACATGTTACGTTTACGCTTAGACGACGCAATTCTTTCAGCAAAATTGATTACCTTTTAGAAATCGCGGTGAGGGGAAGATAAGACGAGTACACACTCGACTGTACTAGCAATTCTTGTACTTGTTACATACGAATGAGAGAGTAACACATACATGTGTAAATAAAAATGTGTGTCTACTCTCACTCAAATAAAAATACGAGTGATTTAAGCAATAAATTTGTGCTGTGTAAAAATAGAAGAAATTTTAAGGAAAAAATTGCATCAAATATTTCTACAAAAATTGTCTCGTTTAAATTGGGACTTAGGAGAGGAAATTGTCCATCTATTTCACTAAACAATGTGAATATGCCACAGTCTGATCATATCACATATCTTGGCATACAAATGGATAAATATAAGCCTTACTTGGCGTCGCCTCATAGAAGCCAAGAGTGTCCATATGAGACTGGAATCTTCAAATCTGCACTGGCTAATTAACGGCCAATCTAAATTAAGCCATGATTGTAAAGTAGAGTGGTTCGCCTTCCATATAAAAAAAATGTGTCAGTCACCCTACATTTCTTTCCTAAATCATTTAAAAATTTGTACAAAAATATTTAGCATTATTGTGGGTACGAATAAAGTTTTTAAAATTCATGACGTGGTAGTAAAAAATGATTAAGGACAGAAATGTAGCCCTTACAAAGCCATGAAGGGCTAAAATGTTATGATCGGACTAAAAATAGCATCACAGTGAACAAAATACTAAAAGGGCGGTATTTGTAGGCGTGGCAAAAAAATAAAAAAATTATTTCTGGAATTGTTTTTACATTATCTTTAACTCTAGGTGCGACAGACACAACTGTTTTTTCGAATCAATTTATTGTAAAGTCATCATGTATAAGACTGTTTTAAAACCAATTTGGACATATGGAATTCAATCATGGGGAACTACAGTAATGCCAGTATTGATTTTATACATAGGGCCCAATCGAAAATTCATAGAACCAGACAGATCTAGAAGCACCATTGGTTAAAGATTGTTTACTAGAACTCAAACAGTAGAACGGCTCTCTTAACTGAGAGCAAATAGGTTTTAGGGTTTAGGTATAAGATTTGAAGGCAGTTTTAATAAATAAATATTAAAAAAAACAATAATTTTTATTTTCTGAAGAAAACAATTTTCCTTGAAAAATAAGTATTAAACATTAAGTTTTATATTAAAACTTATAAACATTACTGTCTCTACAAAAAAGAAAATATCCAGATATAAACCTAAAAACAAAACCGATATGTGGGAGAAAATCAAGAAGAAATAAGGTTTGATATCTTCCGAAATATATTCAATTATTATGGGATCTATGATCCGTAGGTGGGGAGAAGTGTTAAAAATGTATGGAAATATTAATATTATTATAGACATAAATTTGAAAAACAAAAAAATGAATTGAGATGTAGCGTAGTTATTATTTTGTCCAACACTGTTTATATATATTAAGCATAGAATTACCAAATACCTGAAATGTGAAAAGAAATAATTTTTTATACTCAAAAAATTGTACAAAACAAGTCTTGCTTCCTACATTTCGAAAATGAAATAAAGGTAAAAGGAAATTAAATTTAACATAGAAAATGTAGCAAAATCACTTAAACATGAACAAAATGGAAAGCATACAAAGTAAAACTGAAAAGAAAATTTACAAAATGTTATGAAAAATATTTTTAAATTATTAAAGAAATTTTATTTTATTCGGCTTGAGTTCTAGCGGGGAGGATATATTGGATTTGTGCTGAAATATTTTCTGAGTCGATTTAACGATATCTATCCTTCCGTCTTTCTGGCTGACTGTGCCTGTAAATCTTGTGCGTAATTTTTTAGATATTTCGATAAAATTTGGTACATGATATTTCTTTAGCCCAGGTGCGCTTAGGATTTAAACTAATTGAAATCGATCTATTGGTGTTTATCTGTCATAAATGTTTGATTTATACACGTATCCCAACAAATTTATCCAGTAATAAGTTGTGCATAAAGCCTAATCTCGTCAACAAATTTTGTACAGGTCGCTCCATAATTGACCATAGCTCCCATATAAGGCCCACTGCCGAAAATCACTTAAAAGAGCATAACTCTCTTAAACATTTTTGTATTCAAATAATATTCAAATAAGTCTGTTTTATATACATATACAAAAATCATTTGGCAAAATTTTGTGATTATCGGTCCATAATTAGTCATAGTTACCATATAAGGCCCACTTACCAAAATCAATTTAACAACCATAAATCTCATAGTATCCAAATAAAATTGAACACAAAGAATATTTATATGCACAAAAGTCATGCCGCTACATTTTTGGATGATCGGTCCATAATAGGTCAAAGCTCCTATATAGAGCTCATTTCTGAAAATCTGTTTTTATACATATACTAAGTGTAGGGTATTATATGGTCGACAATATTTTCTTACTTGTGTTTAAATGTCATAATTCAAAGAATACCATTATAAAGTAATTTTTTAGACAATTGGCACATTGTAATGCTTTTTCTACCCTGCCAAGAGCGTCATCAACAATGTTCATTTTCCAAGATCCAATGTGCCAAACCATAGTGTTTAAAAAAATACTTTTCAATGGTAATATTTGAATTATTACATTTAAAAATGAACTCAAGTTGAATAAAATAAATTTTCTCTAAGGCCGCGTTTTCACTATGTCGTTTTTGTTGTCAAATTGTCCAAATTGTTGGCAATTGTATGAAAACGGGTTGTCATATGGCGTCATCTATGTTTGCAATCTCATTAGACGCCATATGACAACCCGTTTCATACAATTGCCAACAATTTGGACAATTTGACAACAAAAATTACATAGTGAAAACCAGGCATACTAATAAATATTAAAAGTTCAACAATTTTTAAATTATTTAAAACTTTTAAAGCTATCCATCCATAAACTGCAAAAGCTTTGCAAGAAAATATAAATTTTTCCAACAATTTTATGTTTGTACTTAATTTTTTAAATCACAAAGACAAGCAATTGAAATCAGCAATTCTGATTTTGTTTTCCTAAGGATTTAATTATAAAAGGGGTTTTCAACAAGAGCTTTATAGCATAATATGCCCCTGTTGGAACACAGGAAAAAGGAAAAATCGCTTATATGCCCCTGTTTTAAAACTGCACTAGGGCTATGCTAAATATAGAGTCTATACAGAGTCAATCGAATCAATTACATTGTTTAAACTCAAAACCTGTGACATGCTTAATGACTGTTTGTTTATAAAAGAATCGAAATCTGTATAAGTGGTCATAATGATTGACAAACCTTCAATAAAACACATTTAATTCTTGCTGTGTATCAATGTTTCAAGTTCTCTTTTTAATTAGAATTTTTCAAAATTCTTCATTTCTTTTCAAAGGATTCATTTCATATTCCAAAAAAACCACCCCTTTTTTAGTCCTGTTACTGGCCTGTCAAAAATATGTTGTTTTTTTTTTTTTTTTGTTGTAGCTGTTGTTGTTACTTTGGTCGTGTCAGGTTTAGAATTACATGCAGGTTGCATTTACATATTTATTTATTTACTTTTAATATTTTGTGAACTCCTTACATTGAGCTTATTTACTTAAACTCATTATATTTAATTTATTTACTTTACATTATGTGAGTGTAAATAAAGATGTCAACATTTGTGTTAATATGTGAACAAATACATACATAGAATTGTATGTAAATAAACAAATACAAACATGTTTTTCATGAGGACTATGTCATAATTTAGTAAAGATTTGTATATACTTCAGAAAATGAATAAACAATTAAGGAGATTTAGTAGATTTTTGATGTAAGTTATAAGAGTTTTAAAGAAAGCATGTTAGAACAATTTGCGAAATTTAACAAAAATCAGAATAGCAAATTTTCCGAAGGTTGACAATAAATAAAACATATTCCAAACTTGTCTTTAACTAGCATACGTTAGAGAAGTTGATTACAAATAGCAAATTTTGAGACAGATGACTACAAATAACAAAATACTGAAGCAATAACTAATAATAACTAATAATTTCGTAAAAATTTACTGTAATATTTATAGAAAACTTCTGATGTTGTCTTGTAATTTCTTGAAAATATACAGTGGGGAGCACAAATGAGTTCATGTTAATACTTTGTGACTTATTATGACATAAAAATAAAACTAATACCGATAAATAAAAACATGGTTTTTGTGACGTATTTTATGTTTATTATTTAACAAAATAATTTATAAATCAAAACAAAATGTATCAAGTTCGAAGATAAAAAAAACAGACAAAACTGAAACAACTCCATGTACTCAATTTTGCACCAGACAAAAACTTTAGGGAATGATAGTACTGTCGGGTTTCGATTATCCATGATCCGTTTAACCGGTAATCTCGATTAACCGTTATGGGCTAATAACAATCTATTGTTTTTTGTTTGCAATGTTTTCAAATTGTTTGCATCGATTAACCGTGATTACCTCTATTATCCGTGAATTTTTTTATTAACTTCAAATTCATACATACAATATAATAAAAAAAACGGGGAATTCCCTTGTTTGCATGCCATGAGTCAGAAGCATTTACAACTGAAATTTGGAAAGTAGAAGATTAGACCTAAATATATTTAGTATGGCATCGTTACCAGTAGTAAAAACAAAGAAACGTTTTAAATATTGAAGATAAAGTTAAAATAATGAACGAGCATTCAAAAAATAATGTGAGGGTTAAAATGCTAGCTCAATATTACGAAGTTTTAAGAAGAATTATTTTTGTTAATGTAATATTTCTATATTGAAAAACTTTTATCACATAAAATATAATGGGCTACTACAGAGAATCTTAAAACAAAAATTTTAAAAATTAGATTTTAAATGCATTAACATATATTTCTAAAACTGATTCGTTTTCGATATCGATCACATGCCTGATTAAAAAAAAAAAAAAAAACTTTATAATCAAAATTGTTATTCGATAAACCCTGAAAATCGATTATCTGTAATGCTTCTGGTCCCGACTATCACGGATAATCGAGACCCGACTGTATTTTTACAGCCGTATTCATAAAAATTTGGAGTTAATTCGTATTGCCTAAACTGTAACTTCACGATTGACTTTTTACTGGCCACTGCTTACTAGTCTCAATTTATACGAAGCAATTTTTATTGAACAGATTGACACAATTTTTTCCTGGAAATGAATTGCTAGTACAATCAAGTGCGTACTTGTATTATGTTCCCCTCATCCTGATGTTCAATAAATTGGGACCTAAGCCACTCTTTTAAGTTTTTAGAAGTGTGCTTTGGGTCACCATCTAGCTGAAAAGTAACTTTATACTCATGATAGACGCTCTTATCTACAATATCTGAAAGATAAGTTTGCAAAATATGCAGATAGTCTTCTTTCCTCATTACTCTTTCGATTCTTTGCAGTAATCCGTGGTGTCACCATATAAATTAACTCCACATCATGAACTTCCTGCCAAAGTGCTTTACTGTTTTCTTTACATGGTGTCTTTAAAATCTCTGGGCTGTTCGGTGCCAGCAATATTGTTTACCGTCGGTTTGAAAACGATTAGACTTGGATTTGTTTGACCAGATTATACGTTTTTAGACTTCTACTGTAAAATTTCTGTGCTCTCTGCCAAACTTTAACCGTACCTTAACATTTTTTTAATCGGCAATGCAATTCAGTCATCATGCTGAGATGTAACCATGGTGTTAAACTCTTGTTTCTTTTGATTTCTGCTATCTTGGGACCTGCGTACGCATTCATTAATAGCTGTGGTTTGGGAACAATAACATTTTCTTTCGGATTCTTTAAGTTCTTTTACTATTACTCGCGTAGAATAGCTACTTGTTGTCATTGATAGAATATTGTGCTCAATGACACAATGTTTGAAAGTGTCTTCATTGTTTATTATAATTTTTATTATGAATTGATTTGTGTGGGTTTATTTGCAAAAAGTATTTACAACATGCAATTAAATTAATATCAAACTATTGCTAGTTTTAAAACCTAAACATGTGTAAACATTTCGAAAGACCCACTGTAATTGTTTATTTCCCGTTAATAATTAATTTAAATTTTTTATTGGAAATTATTTTGTTTAGAATTAAACCTAAAAAAACATTTTTTAATTGCACAAGGCACATACACGTACTCAATTGTGCTCCACACTGTATAGGTGTAAAATCTAGTATATGAGAAAAGGAATGTTTTAAGCTTAAATTGCAACATAGAACGACAAATATTCAAAGGTGTTCAAACGCATTTGCAGAAATAGTTATACAAAAGAATAGAATAAATGAGAGCTAAACAATAAGATTCATAAAATTTATATTCTGCCAGCAAGCAAATACCCACAACAGCATATTATTTATATTATCACATTTAACCAATACAAAAACAACTAAAAGGAAACAAACAATTATCACAAGGATGTATAAGCAAACACCCACCCGCCTTGCACAACTTTCCTACTCTCATGCCAGCCACGTTTACAGTTTTATTCTAACAATAAGACAAATTCATGGTGTCATATGTTGTAATATACATATTGTATTGTTCACAATTATATTCAGTCATAATGACTACAATGATGACATTTGGCGAGATGTTAGCGTTGATTGTAAGTGAGAATATGACTGCATTAGTTATCATAGAGGCCAAACAGGAGTTTATCTGGAATTTGCAAAAATAAAAAGTAAAACCCACTTCTTTACCACATATCTACTATAACACTCCTCTGTATGCCTTTTTTCAAATTGTCAAGTATTGTTTTCTCTAACAATGCTAAACTAAAGTGTTGGCTAAATGTTGAGTGTGTGTCTTTTTGTTAGTCGTAATGCGTTAAAAATCAGTCTGTCTGTCTATAGTATTGTGTACATTGTCATGGTGTTTATCCTTTTATAAACTATTCTCTATCATTCCTTCATTACTTTTGTTACAGCCAGGAAAACAAAAATTATTATTTGCCTGGCGCCTTGGCAACTAAAACTAATGTGAACAGATGTCACTGATATTGAGCTCTCAACAACTAGAAACAGCACAAATAATAAAAAGAAACAACTACATACAAATATAAAATGCCATAAAAATTGCACACAATAATCAAATACAAATACAATGATAATAATCTCTTCTAACAATTTAGTTTTTCTTTATTTTTCTATTTCTCCGTTTTATTGTTTCTTATATTTCTATACGTATCTTATTTTTTTCTTATATTTCTATACGTATCAGCATACATCCATAAATACAATGACTTTTAACATTCAATTCTTATTGTAAGAAGGATTTTTTTTATTGTTTTTGTGTATTTCTAACAAATGCACAGTGACATAAAGTCACCAGAAATCTATTCACAATTTAAAATAAAATATAAATCTTAGCTAAATACTTTCAAATAATCTCATTCCACTTCGAACATTTTGTATCATATTGAAATCATGATTTAATTGTTGTATTTTCCAGCACTTTTGTTGCTGTTTTTTTGCACATATTTTTCTAATGACCGCATTTTTTTAGTTATTCCACGGGTTCTGCTTGAAATCATAAAAACATTTTTCTTTCTTTTAATATCCCTCGATCCACTGTTCGGCTGCTGTACTGCATGATAATTTACTTACCTAGCGGTTACACATGCGAGTAACAGTTCGAAAAACTCAATACACTAACATTTTTCGCACTTACAGAGCTACTCCCCAGCATACCATTCTAGGAGCGCTCCGAAAAAGGAGTCAGAAAAGAGTCCAACAAAAGAGCATTTTCGGAGCCAATGAACAATTTGCTTGTTACTGTCCTGAGTCGGTACGCAGTATGACTCAGAAATTCCACTTAATTATGTGTGTACCAAAGCGTTGTCGACCTGTTATTTGTTACACAGAGCCCAAAAAAAACCTCATAAAAGACTCTTTTCTGACATTATCTAAGAGCTCTTTCTGACGGACCACTTTCGAATGTAATGACCCTCTTTTCTGTAGGTTTTCGGAGTTATGATTGTTTTTTGGGCTCATAAAGAGCATTAACGCTCCGAAAAAGGTGTCAGGAAATACTCTTTTCGGACTCATATGGCTTGCTGGGTCGCAGCTAAATTTGCATACGAGTGAATGTTTGACACTCTCATGCCAGTAAACGTCAAATAAAAAAACAATGAATAGAAAGTGGATAATATAATATTTATAATTGAAATTTTAGTTTGTTTTATGAGTGATTGTAAACAAGTTTCTTTCAAATAATACTGATAAACAAAATGTTTTAATTTTGGAGTATAAATATCATTGAAATCATAATAATTATTGTAATGAAATTTTTCCCTCATGAAAAATTTTTATATGATCAACTCGGCAACTCTATTTTCAATCAAAATTTAAAAAATATAATAAAATTAATTAATTTATATCGTTCCCATCCTCTTCTGTGGAGTATGAGTGCTAAAGCATATAGGAGGAACGATTTAAAAAGCAAGGCCTTCGAAGCAATTGCAAATCAAATGGAGCTGCATGTAGAAGTTTACGCTTTGACAACATTTTGAAAATGAACTCTCGAATAAGTTTTCGTATATAATACGTACACAGCACTCGCATGCAAGTAATTGCATGTGTAAACGCAGGGTTATATGTGCAGAGCGAACGTGAAATTGTTTTGCTGGTTTGTTTAATTGTGTATGCGTGACCAACATTTTTGTTGTTATTTTATGATTCCTGCAGCCCATATTTCAAGTTCTATATTGGTTAATACATTTCCAATTTAATGCCGCCAGTTAAAACTTCTCTTAACTGCAAGGCATGCCATTTACTAGTGAAAACACTGGTAAGTTGTGGTCGCATTCAGTTCTAATTCAGTTCTAGTTTAGTTGTAGTTCAGGTTTAGTTCAGTTCTAGTTCAGTTTCCGTTCAGTTCTAGTTCAGTTCTAGTTCAGTTCTAGTTTAGTTCTAGTTTAGTTCTAGTTCAGTTCTAGTTCAGTTCTATTTCAGTTTTAGTTCAGTTCTAGTTCAGTTCTAGTTTAGTTCAGTTCTAGTTCAGTTCTATTTCAGTTTTAGTTCAGTTCTAGTTCAGTTTTAGTTCAGTTCTAGTTCAGTTCTAATTCAGTTCTAGTTTAGTTCTAGTTCAGTTCTAGTTCACTTCTAGTTCAGTTCTATTTCAGTTCTAGTTCACCTCTAGTTCAGTTCTATTTCAGTTCTAGTTTAGTTGTAGTTCAGTTCTACTTCAGTTCTAGTTTAGTTCTAGTTCAGTTCTAGTTCACTTCTAGTTCAGCTCCAGTTCAGTTCTAGTTCAATTCAAGTTCAGTTCCAGTTCAGTTCTAATAATATCCGCTTTGCAGATAGTCCAAAGTTGACAATTACCACATATAAAACTGCAGGGTCATCTCAGAATGTATGCTAGTATGTGGGTGTGCAAAAAAATATACAAAAATTCAATTTTATCTTCGGCATCTTTTCTACATGCATACTTATATACATAGATGTTGTATTCCTCTTCACATTTTATTTTGCAAGATTTAACATCTTGCTAATGTTGGCAAATTTTGTCGGAAGGGGAAAATCAGATTCTGTACGTGTGTCTAAATTGCTGTTGCTTTTTGTGTTGTTTTTTTTTTTAGCTGAAACCGACTTTGGTGAAAAATGACTGTGAATTTTTCTTTTATTTGTTTTGTTTTTTTTTTTGGATTTTATTGTTTATTTGTTTTTCTTTTGTCTTCTTGTCGCTTTTCTTAAATATCGTTTTGTTAAGAAATATAAAAGAGGAAAGGCCGACTTCATTGGGCTGTTGAATACATATTGACTGACTGTCAGCTAGACTGTCTAACATTTGTTCTGGAGTTACAATGTATTTGTTACATATTTTTTATTGTTATTTTGTATATGTATGTTTTTTGTATTATTGTTTTTATATTTACAGCAGTTTTGTATTTACTGCTGTAATTATTGGAGGGGTTTATTAACAGTAAATATAAAATGTAAGCATTTTATTTAGTTTTTCAACGTCAGCAGATATACACCGTCTGACTTTGAATAAGAATGTAATATTATGTTAATCATGCCACCAAGATAGTTTTTGAAATCGAATCACATCTAAATTTCTTAAAAATTACTTACCTATTTTAAAATAGAAGGAAGTTCATATTTTGAAATTTGTTTTTAATAACTTTGAAAAAAAAATCATTGCAAATTAGAAAGACGATGTAACCCATTAGCAATATGTTTAACTCCCTACTTTAAAAATATGTGTTTTGATGGGTAACTGTAGAAACAAAATAATGAATTATTTAAAACTATTATTAAACAATTTAAACTTCTGCGTCAAATAATCGACAACTTTTTATGTTTCCATAGAATGGAAACCATCCTATTCTCTTCCTCTCTATCACTCTCTGTTAACCACCTCTCTTTTCACATTTTTGTAAGCGTTGTCAACTTTGAAATTTCAAAACGCACCAAAAAGTGCCATCTAAAAAACGCACCAAGTTTAGAATTTTTTTTATTGAAAATAAATAAGTAACTTTAAATATTTATTTTAATAAACAGAAGTTTTATTACTTTTAGTTTTACAGCACTTTATATAAATGTTTCGCACAGCGCATTTGATTAAAAACGAACAATGACACGACAGCAACTTTTACTACGAAAGCAATTACAATGAAAATAAAAAAGTGACATCAAATTTCCTATAATGAAATATTTCTTTTCCTTCACATAATACAACAACAATACCGTTTTACTCTGTGTGCATATGTCCGCTTTCACACTCTTCAATTCCGACTCGTCAAGGCAGGTATTTTTGGATGAGAAGGGAAAAGGGTACAACTAGGCCGTACAGTCAATTGTTTTTAGTTCTTTTTGTTTTTTTCCTTTTATGCATGTTCATTTCCATAAAAAAACTACGAAAATTAAATTGACGTGTGTGAATGGAATGGCAAGTTCAAAAGAGTTTTAAACAAAAACTGGTCAGCTAAAACTGAAGAGTGTGAAACAGGACTATGATTTGGTACATCTCAAACATCATTATTTGATGTTCTTATTGTGATCTGTATACAAAATTGATTGTAAAAAAATGTTTGCACTGTTGAATGAAAAGATATTGAAACAGGAGTATTTGATTATTAAAAGGTTTTTATACACAGTAAAACAAAAAGTTGTGTTGTATTTGCTGTGGTGCCACCAATAATTAAAAACGCACCGAAATTAAAAAAAGCGCACCGCGAATCAACAGGGAAATTTTCACACAAAAAAATACAAAAGCACCAAAAATGGTGCGAAACGCACCAAGTTGACAACGCTGATTATTGTGCACGTGTGCAGGGCTGACAGAAATGGCGATTTTTCGCCAAAAGTGCCGATTTTTTAGTGCTTATGGCGACATAAATATACATTTGGCGACATGGCGATTTCTTTGCCGTTTTTAAATGAGATGGCGACTATTTTTTGGCAAATTTTTCTTAATATGGCATTTAAGGTTTTTATATATTTGGCATCCTATTAACATTGTTTAAGTTGTCTCGCCACTTTGTGGGATTGATTCAAATAATTTTAGGAAGCTGGTTCAAGTTTCTGGAACTCATTGGTTATCATATGGATCACATGGATGCAGGAAACATGTCCGAACAAATAGTTTCATAATAATTAAATTTTCATCAACAAATTTTTAAACAAACGGTTTTAAATGACATTGAAAATATTGATGAGTTTTTGTGCACTATTGATTTAGATGTAATTAATTGTGGAGCTGAGTTTGAAACTGGATTAAACAAAATAGTAAACATTTTAAAACAACATTGTTTTATATATCTGAAGAGATTTGTAAAAGAAATGTTGAATCGATTGCCGGAAAATATGAGAGAATTTTCAATATTAAAATGTAGAAATCCGTTGACACAGGATTCAAAAGTGTCTTTAGGCGAGCATGAACTTCAGTGGTCAAAATTGGCTAATATTAATTGGAGAGATTATTTTAAAATAGAAATGCCAACAAACTTCTTAGACTTCTTGCCAAAAGTTTACTACTACAGTGATGCAGCGATAGCATTTAATTTTAAAGAGATTGCTTTGACCGTTCTCAATATGTTGCTAGCATGAAAAGGGTGTTCTCAATTATGAGTTGTACTAAAACTTGTTTGCTCAATAAAATTCAATATGAACTTTTTAATGTCTTACTTAGAATTATTAACTACATGAATGTTAATCGAATTCGTTGCAACTCATTTGTACCTACACAAAATATGTTAAAAAGATTAAATGCTAATATAATGTACAATGATGAAAATGATACAGATAAAGTGTATGAAAAAGAGGTTTCCGACCTTGTAAATATACATATATGTGTAATTAAAAGTACATATGTACATACATAAATACCATATCTATATTGATCTCAATTGTACGTTTATTGTACATAAACCGACAAAAAGTAAAAATAATTTTTATTTATAATCTTCTTAATTGGAAAATAGAATATTAATTTAAAAAATTTGACAAGAGAGACATTTTTTATGATTTTTTTATTTTTTGGCGATTTCTGGCAACTGTTTTGGCGACGTAGGGGAAAAAATCTGACAACCCTACACATGTGCACCTGTTTAATTGTAACTGGTCATGCTCTCTTTCTCTCTCTCTCTCTCTCTCTATCTATCTTGTATACTGTTATTTAAACTCATTTATTCTCCGTAAGGATAAACAGGTGTATTTTCATTGTGTATAATTTACTATCACAACCTTTTTGCTACTCTTTGTACTACAAAATTATGATCTTTTATCTTGTATAAAGTATAACGTATATTTTGTGGACATTTTATTTACTCTAATGTTTTCCGCTTAAACAGTTGTGTGAGTGTTTTTCTTTTTAATTTTTTAATGTTTTTTTTCCTATTTTTTGTTATTTTAAATGGAAATGTGTTTTAAATTACTAATCCTCAAATTTTGTTTTTCTTTCTATTTACAGGTATGTTGTTGCGCCTACTAACCAAAAAAATATGAATTAAAATCTTTAACTTACAAAGTAAGTGCTGTAATTTTGTGATTATGAGTTGGAAAAAAAATAGAATTATTTGCAAATAGTAACAGATTTTAGAATTAGTTTTTAATAAAAATTGAAGTGTAGCAGCAAATTTTAATAGTGTTAAAGTTTAACTGGCGTGTTGGCAATTCCTTATGTACAGTATGCCAACAAAGACTACAAACAGGTGTTTTAAAGTATTAATGGATTTCAATCAAAAAAAAAAAAACAAAATAAGTGAGTTATTTTATCTGTTTTAATGTTTAAATAATAGCTGCCCTGTTAAGATCTAAAGAACATTTTCTAGAACAGTTGCTGATAGCGAAGAAATATTTAGCTGTTGTTATGGAAAGATCGTATAAATTAATCTTTTAATTGGAAAATGTCATACTAACATCTGAATAAAGTTTCATTTCAAAAATCTGTTGATATTTTTTTAAATTAATTAAAAAAAGTAACACTTCTACCGCAATTTTCAATTGACTGAAGTAAATGTCAGCTAGTTTCATTCAGAATAAATACGACTTTTAGAAGATTTATTCAAATAATGTTGAGTTTAAAGAACAATACAGCAATTAATGGATTCCCAAATTGAATTGTTAAATAATCAAAGGTAACAACACAACTATAGAAAATTTCAACTGAATTAAGAGTATCATATCTGGTTTCATTCAGAATAAATACAGCTTTTAGAATATTTATTTAAATAAAATTTGTACTATTCACAAGTAAAGTTGTAGTATCGTAGGAGTTGTAAGTTGTCTTAATTTACAATAGTTGTAGCAATGTTGTTGGAATTTCTATATAAATATTTTGTACAACATCTACGACATCTTTATATATGTTTTTTGAATGTTGTCTGAAAGTTTTTAAGTTATAAAATTTACTTTATTTTAATACCTATTACATTAACGAATTGAGTTAACAGAGATTGTCAGATAGGAAAGAATTTAGGTTAAAAAAAATAATAAAAATTGAAATATATAGAATTTTAAAAAACGGGAAAAACCATTTGCATGATGTTTGTAATCAAGAAATATAAACTATTTATTTAAGTAAATTCTATGAAAAAATAAAAAAAAAAATAAAAAGTTGAGTGAAATTTTCAAAATTTTTGAATTTAGATTTTTTTTTAATTTTTGATAAGCCATTTAATGAGCCTCTCAAAGACCTTTCATATGATACCAAATTTACATATAGTGCCTTTGGAAGAAATGTGAAAAAAATCAAAAAACCTCTAAAAAGGGCATTTTTATCTTTTGATCCAGCTCACCAAATATTGACCCCAGGACAAAAACAAAATTGAGAAACGTAGTCTTAAAATGAATCAAATTTTCATATTAGTCGGGAACATCGACATCTAATTTTTTCTCCATACAAACGGGGCCACCCTAATGTTCATATATGTATCTCCACATAAAAATTACGCATTTTAGTTTAAAAAAATAACTAAACGCAAAACATAAACTGAATGACAAATTCAAAACAAGAAAATAAAATTAATAAACAAAAAATTTTAATAATGGATATTGTTGAAAATTGTATGGTATGTTTCAATTTTAGAAAATGTTCAAGTCATGGTGCAACTATACAAGGTGAGTGCAGTAGCCCAGCAGACTGACTTTGTTTACAATTTACTTATGTCAAAAGTAATACTTTTTCAAGTATTTTTGACAGTAGTACATTATTTTACACAAACAAAATGCCTGTTGTTTCTATTTTGTGTTGTATTTGTTGTCGATTTCTACTCACCTTGTATAGTTGCACCATGGTTCAAGTTTTATGTTTTGTATATTTGTTTTTAAAATATTTTTCTTTTGTCATTTTAAAGGTTTGACAACATAAACATACGACTTTGCTGAAAATTGTGTTCACAATCAGATAGTTGTATCATACAATGTACAACATGCAACATCACATATAAATTATACAATTGAGTTTGAACAACAATTGTAAAAAAAAAGAAATTTTTTGAACATTTGGAAAATGACTGCAACTACTTCGCAATTTAATTAAGTGAAACACTGGTGCTTTTATTCAGAACAAATAGAGCTTTTAGGACATTCAGTATAATAATGTTGAGTTTAAACAACAACTTTGAAATTAATGTTCGACCAAATTGAAAAATTTTTAAAACAAACTAATTATGTTTTTAATAATGTTATTTTTTTCAAGCTAAATTATGTTTTTTTTTTTATTTTTCCAAATATTTGAAAAACTACCATGACTGCGGAAATTTGAAATCAATTGATTTAAGTAAATGATAGCTGGTTGCACTCAGAATAAATGCAGCTTTTAGAATATTTATTCAAATAATGTGTAATTCAAATAACAATTATTAGATTAATAAATGCTCAAAACTAAATATTACAAAGGATGCAAAATTTTAATTTAATGGAAAACTCTGTTCTTATTTTAATAATGTTATTTTTTTCTAAAGCTGGAGAACGCATCCTTCGTTATATTTGAAATATCAAATCGAGCAAATGACCTCCCCAGCTTTGCTGCTTACTACGCACTCTTTTGTTAAAATTCTTCCCTGAAAGTTTTGCATAAATGTGGTTTCAATGCAGCGTTGAGTTTTCTCTTCAAATGAACAGGAGGTTGACTGTTGACATAGATCTTTGAAAATGAAACGCCATGTATGCTGAGAGGATTCGATTATCGCAACAAGGGAGTTAATCACTATCGTGAATAAAAATTCCACATGAAATTTGTTCCCTTTTCACATTTTCCTATTAAAATTCAATGTTAAAAAAATAAAAAGGAACAAATTTCATGTGAAATTTTTATTCACGATAGGGATGAATGATTAGTAATAAGTCTTAAGCTATAATTGAATTGCTTCAATGACTGATTCAATCGATCATGGCGTATGAGTTTTGGTCCTGTTGAAACTGTCCTGTCTACTTTAATATCATCAACATTAGATAGAAATAACTTTGTTGTATATAAAAATGGAGTAACTTATCCGGCACACACTATCCAAACGTAGATTCCAGAAGTTATTAACACTAGGAAATAGCAATTTGAAAATACTGAATTGATTATTTACCGGACATTGTGATATTAGATGCCACAAATTTACTTACGGTAAAGAAAATTGCAAATTTTGCACGATGAGACTATTGAACAAAAAGACTCGGAAGGGTCTTAACGGAGCCTGACGATGTTTTTATTCCTCCATCTAACACGATAATTAGCTTCATATATAGCCCAAAGCTGCTATGATGAAGTTTAAGGCTGCACACAATATTCTATGGGTCGCAGAGAATGAGACCTTACATAAAAACTCAAGAAACTAGCACTGCTTGACCAGTCCCATTTGTCGAATAAGTCTGCTCCAATTGTGCCTCCTCAATTTAACGATTAACAAAGCCTTCAATGTGAAAAAGTGCTTCATTGCTTAGGATGAGTTAGCTAAAAAAAAATCAGTTCATGAAGGCTTAAGGTACGGTGACACAAATATTATTGCAAATATTTGCCGAAAAAGATGTAACCACTAAATAAAATATATTTGTACTCGTTTAAAAAAACTTCTTTAACTTGATGCTGTTTGTTAAAAAAGCAAAACTCTTGTAATATTAAACAACGTCAAACAAATTTGTGCTAAAACAAGTGGATACGCTTTTTTAGTAAATATTTGCCGTGTGTGACCATAACTTTACGTATGAACGTATGTAACCAGCCTCTTTTTTAAAGAAGTCCGGGGCAATGATGTCTCCTCATTTTGACAATTAACAAAGCACAGATAAAGTGCTTCATTGCTCAGGATGATTTAGCACAAAAACTCAAAATCGTAGCTGACAAACTTTTATTATTTTTAAGCATTGCCAGTATTTTAGTTTTATATTTATATATTGTCTTATATTTTTATGCTTAGCAAAACTTTTCATCAATTTAAAATCTTGCATGAATTTTAGATCACCCTTTAGAATTTTATATTGATTAGAATATTAATTTAAAGTCATACAAGTCACTCATATATTTTTAAAAATATATTGTGATTGTATTTTAAACAGGGCATTTTAAACACATAAGGATAAGGAGTGGAATTAATGTTATCAACAAACACTTTTTAAGTTGAAAATGGTGCTGTAGTCAAATAGTCAAAGGACCATTTTAAGTGAGAATATGAATTATGTAATTCTATAGTTATTTTATGAAACTACAATAACAGCTCGTAGTTATATTTGAAGTTAAAATTTATAAGGGTAAATGGTCCTTCAGACTAAGATTCGAAGGACTATATTAAATTAAAAATCTAATTTTAAGTACTTGTAGTTTTATTGCAGACACCTTCAACAACACTTACAAACGACAAAAATTAATATTTTATGTTTTTAAATTAAACCCCTCCCAGCTAGAATTTGTTTAAACAATTATTACTCGTATACAATTATACGCATTTTCATTAAATTATTATTGATGACTTTATTTAAAATTTGTCATTATTAGTTGTACATGTTATTACTTTTCATCATTTTATCATGATTATTTATAATATTTTTATATTAAACATAAAGTAAATTAATCAAAATTTTATAAAAAAAAATTAAATAAAATATTGAGCATAAACGTAATCATCATCATTACAAACATCAATGAAACATTGTATAGAACTAAATACATCAAACAAAAGAAAAATATGAACAAAGTAATACATATCAATCAAGAGGGTAATGGGTGTTTTAAATGTTTGAAAAATTAGAGCAACTATCTTTTAATATCCAAAGATATTTCTGTAAAACACAGATTCTTTATTGAAATTAATGTATTTTAAAACAATGAAGCTAAGATGCTTTTTAATTAACAACTCTTAAGATTCTTTCTTTAAGACAATATTTCGCAAAGATTTCAATAGATCTCAAAATATTGAACGCATACGTTATTCCTTTGAAAATGTATATCAAATGAAAGCTTACATTATTTGCGATATCAATCTCTTTCGCTAATATCAATTAAACATTATCAGTAAGTCTAATATTACATAAAGGGGAAAGCTTAAATTGATGTATTTATTATTGTGAGCTTTGCAGTTCAATGCCTGCAATACTTTATAAAAATCATGTGCTAATTATCTCTATAGATTAATGTTCATCTCATAATTCCCTCAATATGAACATCCCTTGTACACATTTTGTTTTCTTTTTTTTTAACACAAAAATTTCATTTAGTTAATAACACAAGTACAATAATTTCAATGTATTTCCATCTTTTTTCTCTGTTTTTTTTTTGTTTTTATGAACAAGTATGTTTATTGCAATTGAAAATTCTATAGAATGATGTCATTAATTAATATTGTATGAATGAACTGACTGTTGTCAATTAAAACCAAAAAAAAAAACTGCAAAAAAAAAGAGAGAAAAACAAATTCTGGAAAAAAGAAATAACTAGAAATAAGTTAAATTAAATCAGATACAGGGCTATGAATGGAAAAAAGCACATAAATATAAAAACCTATAGCTAATCTAAAAAAAGAAATTATTGATCATAAAGCCAAGTGTCTACGGGACAGGAGTTTTAAATATCTTGAGAAGAAAAAATTTTGATTTATAGATTTACAAACTTAAATAGAAATCGTTGATCTACAGAATAGCTAAATAAGTAGAAATAGAATAGTTAGAAACAAGTACAAAAGTAGTCTGATAAAATAAAGCGGTATTTGCTGAAAGTAAAAATAAGGAAAGGGGAAAATAATTAAATTTAAAGTATATAACCAAATGACTTTCAAACTGTATTGAAGACAGATTAAAAAGCATATTTCTGAAAACTTCAATAAACAGAAAGATTTCAAATTTTGCGAAAATTATATATTTTTTTTAATTATTTACTTCTAAGAATAATAACAATAATAAAGAAATTAATACAGAAACCACAAATAAAAAAAGTAATTTTCTAAAACAGTAAACACGATTGAAATTTTCTTCAAAATTGCTCTTCAAAATCCTACGAACTCATGTAAACAGTAAAATTTCTTCAAAATTTATTTATTTAATAACTAAGAAGAATTTTTGCCTTTTACACGAGTTTGAAGCATTTTGAAGAAAATTTCAATCGTGTAAATCTAGCTTAACATTCTGAGTTTTGTTACCATTAGTATTTGACAAGTTTTCTTGCCTTAATCTTGAAAAGTGTCTAAACAATTTGAATTTTGCGATGATACGAAACCTTAGCAAAGAAGTACTTTCCTTTTAGTCCTTTATTTAAATTTATCTTAAAAAATTACTACATAAATGTACACAAATAAAAATTATAGAATGTTGCGAATTCTAGCAAAAAAGTACTTTTTTGAATTTTGGTACTTTTAGTTTTTGATGTCAAAAGAATTTTTAAAATTCTACTCTTTTGTGAATTTATGGTGAAAAGTGTAAAAAAATTAAGAAAACTTATAATTTTGCGTTGGTACTAAACTGTATTTAAAAAGTACTTTTGTAAATTTTGGTACTTTTGGTTTTGGTAGCAGTGAATTTGTAAAATAAAATGATTTTTACCTTTAACTTAAAAAATGCCTACATAAAACACGGACTTTTATAAATATTGGTACTTTGGATAGATGTGGTACCAGTGAATTTGTTAAATATAACTTTTTATTACTTTTAATTTGAATAACATTTAAGTTATATATAAACAATTATAATTTTAAGGTAATACAGGGTGACCCAAAATTAACGAAGGGGTTTGAATTTGTTATAACTTTTTATTTAAGAGATAATTATTAAATTTTTTTAAAACATTATTTAAATGGAAGAATATTTTTAGTTTAGTTATGAAAAATAATATCTCGCAAGTGGTGGCTTCTGCTTCGCAAATTCGTGCTCTTTTCAACACATTTTGCATAACCTTTCGCAAAACTGCAGGTGTTGTGTTGTTTATTTCGTCGTGTATATTGCCTTTCAATTGCTGTTCTAGGTTTATTAATGTAGACTTTTCGTTTCAAAAAACTCCAAAGAAAACAGTCTGGGGCGTGAACGCAGAGGCCAATTAAAATCACTTGTACGCGAAATAATTCGTTCACCAAATATGTCCCGTAAAAGAGCCATTGTGTCCCTTGCAGTGTGCGCTGTTGCTCCATCTTGTTGGAACCATACTTGGGGATGGTTTTCCACGACTGGCCTTAAAAATGTTTCCAACATTGTCCGATATCTGACACCATTGACGGAAACGGCGACCCCGTGTTCATTTTCCAAAAAATAAGGACCAATTATCCTTACCGATGAAACACCACACCAAACCGTACACTTAGGTGGGTGTAATTCTCGCTGTTGAACTACTCTCGGATTTTCCGTAGTTTTTGAAGTTTTGTTTATTAACGAACCCACTTAATTTGAAATTGGCTTCGTCGCTCATAATTAAATTATGAATATAATTATGATTTTCTTCTGCTTTTTGCCGGAAAAAAATTTTGCCACCAGACGGTTTGTTGTTGTCTCTGAGGGTTCAACACGCACATTAAAATAACGACGATATACACTCCGAGTCAAAACAATGGATCGTTGATTTGAAAAATAAAGCTCAACAATTTGGGCACGTTGTTCAATTGAGTACTTCTTGATTTTAAATTCCCCAAGTCTTTTTTACTGAAAAGAAAAGATAAAAAATTATAATAAAAAAGTTATTAGCAATTCAAACCCCTGCGGTAATTTTGGGCCACTTTGTACTTCAAACTCAACAAAAAACTAATTTTCTGAATTTTGGTGCTTGGTATCTTTAAACTTGTTAAATTTTACTATTTCTTTATTTCATTATTAAAAAGCGAATCAAATGCTCAAATCAGAAGAGTAAAAAAAGCAAAAAAATACTTTTCTAAGTATTAGTACTTTTAATCGCTGATACCAACAAAATTGTCCAACAATTTTAGATGGAAAATAAGTACCAAAACATAACAGAACAAAAGTACTTGATTTGAACTTCAGTAAAAAGAAACTTCTGTAAAATTAAATTAAAAGAAGGTACTTACTTAAACTCCAAAGTAGTAAATTGCTTAAGCAAGCTTATTGTTGTCTTCATTTTAAAAAGTACTTTTATTAGAGATGAATAATCAGAAATTATAACCAAAAAATACATTTTAAATTTTAGCTTATTAAATTGTTACTAGCGGCAAAAACTTTAGTAGATTAAATCTTTGAACAGTTCATTCATCGGAGAGTAAACATTAGTACCAAGTCTAAAAGTACTTTCTGGTAATTTAATCGTTCCTGGTATTTAAATTGTGAAAAGCTAGAGTTTAAGTTCAAGCTGTCATTTAACGAATTTGTGGAGACATTTTAAAGCTCTAACATAATATGTGAACATTGCTGGGCAAACTTTGCAAAAAAAACACTCCACGGTTTAGCTAACTTACTTTTTATTTTAACCTTTTTTTTAATTAAAAAAATACGTTTTATATAACTAATTTTCATATTACGATTAGAATTCTTTGGCAAAAGTAAAACGCAATTAACAAACTTAAATGCTAAAACAATGGAAGGTGTTTTTTGTTGTGTTTTTTTTCACAGAAATTTTAGGTTTTAGGATTTATGTTCATTTATTTGTTCCTTTTATTTCTAACATTATTAGCCAACTTATCATAACAACAAAGGCTTAAGACAAACGAAAAACTAAATTTAAACAATAGAAAAAAATTAAGTAGAAAATAAGAAAATATTATTTCCTTTAATTTTTTTCTTTCAACAACAATACAATACGTTTTCAAAGAAAATTAAATTTTTGATTTTGAAAACAATGAGGCCTTGGTTTACTTTTATTTAAAACTGTACAATACGAACTTTAAATGAAATAATATAAAGGGAATTTTTTTATATATAAAATATGGGAAATGTGTGATCAGGTTTCTATTTAGTATTTAAAATGATCTATACTCTACAAGGTGGCGCAAAAGTAAACTTCCGATGTTTTTTGGCTGTAATTAAAACTTTGATTCTTCTTGTGGATTATTTTTATTTGGTCTTTTAATTTTTTTACATCAAGTCGAGAATATGATATCATGTAAATGGCCGCCGCCAGTTGATTATCATTTGAGCCCTTTTTATGGCATTTTCCATCACTTTGGCCAAAACTTCCGGCGATAGGTCCTCACATTCTTGACGGATATTTTCTTTAAGAGCTGCAAGAGTCTGAGGCTTGTTGACATAAACCCGCGACTTCAAAAAGCACCACAAAAAAAAAAAAAACAGCACACCATACAGTGAGTTTGAGCGGGTGTAATGGCTCTTCGTGGGTTACACGCGGATTTTCAGTGCCCCAGAAGCGTAAATTTTGCTTATTTACGTACCCGCTAAGATGGAAATGGGCCTCATCACTCATGATTAGTTTTGTATATCGCATGTGTTTACTACACAAATGTCAAAACAGAACTGACATTAGGGGCCAATCGCAAAATTTATAGCATTTTCTGATAGGAGGATTACTTTTGCGCCACCTTGTATAAGTTTCTATAGAGAGTTAGAATTTTTGTGTCGACTACACTTTAGGGGTTACAGAGATTCATAAAGACATTACTCGATTTGTTAGGACTTCATTACAGGCATTTATAGTTGTCAAAACTTGAAATTGAAAAGGCAGATTAATTTGTTCAAAATCTTTAAAATTTCTTTCTAGTTCTAGTGGATTTAAAAAAACTGCTTAAAAATTTACAATTTGGTTGAGTCAAATTTATTTCCCACTAACTTTTCTAATAAATAAAATCGCAAACAAGATTCTAGCTGAATTATTCTATATTTTATGAAATAATCAGGCATGTCACAGAATTCGATCGGAATGGCTTCAATTCCGTATTCACAAATCGATAGTTTTTACTTTGCGTTCTCTAGATTCCGATCGATTTTGTTTATTCCCAAAAAAATTTTAAATCTCGATTTTTATCTTAAATATGGTAACGTTGTGTAACCAAAACAAAAAACATATAATTTTTGTAATACAACAAACAAAAAGAGCGCTAGCAAAGAAATTTTAAATAAAAGTGAACAAAATTTTTCAAAATGCCTGGAATTTAAATTATTGCTTTTTTAAATGAACAAAGACATAAAAATGCAGTTGAAAAGCTACAAAGTAGAAATTTAAGGGATAAATCTGAAAACGCCAAAAGTTTTCTTGTTGCTGCCACCAACTTTGAAATTTTTTATATTTTATTTAAATATCAATGAGATAATTAAAACAACAATGAAATAATCACCCCTATTATGAATAAAAATTCCACATGAAATTTGTTCCCTTTTCACACTTTTCCTATTAAAATTCAATGTTAAAAAAATAAAAGGGAACAAATATCATGTGGAATTTTTATTCACGATAGGGGTGATTAAAATTAATAATTTAATTGTTATTATAAATTAGTAGTATGAGTTTTTTTCTGTATGAAATAATAAAAATAACAATTCTACTATACAAATCTAAAGTGGTTTCATTCCGAAAAAAAAATGGTTTTTCGTTTTCTAAAGACTCAATTTTCGGAATCAAAACCACTTTCGATCGGAATTGAGCTCTGTGACATGGCTGAATCTATCTATATATATATATATATAAAAATGAATGTATGTATGTATGTAACGTATGGACTCCAAAACGGATGAACCGATTTTGATTAAATTTTCACAGCATGTTACTGTGACTCTGGAAGGAATAATAGGCTATATGAAGTTTTGATTGTACCGTCCATAAACCTAAAAATTTAAATCGTAATATTTTGGACATTTTTTGACCCACGTCAATTATATGTGGTAAATATGGTATTGGCATAATTAGGAATACGTATCAGGAGAAAAGTGGGTGGGATCACGCCCCTTTTTAGGAAAATTAAAAATCGTAATATAGTCTTAACTACTGAACCGATTGTCATTAAATTTTCACAATAGGATATTCTTACGAAATAATAAATTCTTGACTATATAAGTGGACAAAGGGGCATGGCCTCGCCCACTGAAACCCATCGCTCATATGACGCGCTTCAGTAGCCTATTATTTTTCCATATGGAGCAGATGGATATCACTTTGAAATGCGTCAAATCAATCAAGCAATCCCTAAGGCCGTTAATTATCCTGTTGAGTTCTTAGATTCATTCGATGTGCCAGGCCTTCCACCACATGTGCTACAACTTAAAATTGGAGTGCCAATTATTTTACTGCGTAATATCGATCACCAAAACTGAGAAATAATTTAGTAGAAGCGACCATTATAACAAGAAAATATAAAGGTACAGATGTACTTTTGCTACACATTCCAATGCTACCAACAGATATACCATTCGATGGGCAAACTAAACATTAAAATTAAATAAATGTTTGTAAATATACAAATACGTTTTATTTTATTTTTTAACGAGGGGTGCGGAGGGGGGGGAGTGGTGTTAGGAAAGCACACCGGGTTTAGAAAAATTTCTTTCATAAATAAAGTAACCCAAAGTTATTGCAGTACTAGCTGCACTATTCATTTTTAGTTTTTCCCTTCTAAAGGTATAGTCACACTTGGTAAATATTTACTCAAAAAAGCGTAACCACTTGTTTTAGCACAAATTAGTTTAACTTTGTTTACTTTTACAAGAGTTTTGCAAGATCAAACAGAATCAAATAAAATTAAACTAAATATTTCTTGTGTCTTTCCTAAATAAACGTAGTTTTTTTTTTAATAAATATACGAGTTTAAATTTATTTTATTTAGTGGTTACGTCTTTTTCGGCAAATATATGCCAAGTGTGACCGTACCTTAATAAACGGCATTTTAAGTACATTTCTGTTTTATGATTAGCAGAATTCCTAATGTGTTTGAAATTCGAAGTTAAAGGTAATAAAATATATTTTTACACAAGACTAATTTCAAAAAACAAACCTTTTTCTTTAAAACATAAATTTTTTAAATATGTTTTTAACAGCGCATTTTCTTCAAAAACAAAAGGAAATAAATAAATATAACAAATCGGCAAAAGAATTTTAATTTATGTTTCTTAATATTTTCCTTCATTATTTTCTATTTTTATTTGAGTTACAGCTCAACCAACATCTTTGGGGAAAATTGTTTTTAAATTTTATATTATTTCTTTACTGCTAGTTATTGTTGTTTGTGGGAATTTTTCCACAAAAAAAAAACATTATTTTATTGTTTCCATTGAGATTAATTAAAGTTAATTTTTAATAAGCCTTTTTTTGTATAAAGTGCTATACTTTATTATAGAACTACAAGTACGACTTGTTATGGCCGCCTTTGTGTAAAGGTTTTAATATGGGTTTGGGTTTTTGAAGAAATGTTTTTTTTATTATTTTTCGTTTTTTCTTTAAGTAAATGTTATTATTAATTCAGCATTATTACATTATAAAAAGAAAGCTGAGTGGAAAAACACAAATTTACACAGAACTGTTTGCGGTTATTTTATTTTATATACTTTAGACCATGGCTAAATTAATTATGCTGTTAACAGTAACCTTCTTCTTAGAGTCATATGGAAACGTAGCAAGAACTGTTAAAAAACTGAGATAACGAAGTTGTAATAATTGAATTGATTATCGTTTACTTATTCACAATTAAAAAACTGAACTATGAATAAGCAATGGGCTTTCAAGTACACTATATAATTTTAAGGTACGGTCACACTTGGCAAATATTTACCGAAAAAGACATAACCACAAAATTTTTTTTTGTAGTTTTATTTATTTATTGTATCTTCATTAAAGTACGTTACTAACAATAAGTATTTTACATCTAAAAGATTTCAATTATTAGTCCAGCCAGTGCCGGACGAAAATTGTTTGAGCATTGTTTATTTTAATACATGTATGTATTTGAAGTCATTTATTCATTTAAAACAAGTAAGAAAGTATAGTCGGTCAAGCCCTATACCCTACACCCAGTATATCAATAAAACACTTTTTCAGATATGGGCGCTATATGGGAGATATTACCTATTATGGACCGATCATCCAAAAATTTAGTGACATGACTGCCGTGAATATAAATATTATGTGTGTTAAACTTTATCTCCATATAAATACTTTTAAAAGATTTATGGAGGTTAAAGTGAATTACGTAGAGGGTCTTATATGGGAGTTTTGACTAATTAAACCATTATAAAATTAGGTGTCATCATTTCTGTACATAAGAAACTCATTTTTGTTAAATTTTATTCGGATAAAAACATTTTTAAGAGATTTATGATCCTTAAAGTGATTTCGGTAAGTGAGCTTTATATGGGAGCTACGACTAATTATGTACCGATCATCATAAACTTTTACCATATTATATGTATATATACGAAACATATTTATGTTCAATATTATTTGGATACCAACATTTTTAAGAGAGTTATGCTCTTTTAAGTGATTTTCGGCAGCGGGCCTTATATGGGAGCTATGACTAATTATGGACCGATCTTCACGAAATTTGCAGATTTGATTTAGCTTCATTTATTACTTATTTGTGCTGAAATTTGTTTGCTTACTTGGATAATTCAAAGAATTATGATCGGTAAACCCAATTTCGGGAGGACATTTGTATGGGGGCCAGATGAAATAATGGACCGATTTCCACCAGTTTCAATCCCATCCATCTTTGGGCCGAAAAAATATCATGTACCAAATTTTATCGATATATCTGCAAAATTGCGACCTGTACTCTGCGCACAAGCTTTACATGGACGGACAGCGTTAAATCGACTTAGATAGTGATTCTGAGTCGATCGGTGTACTTTAAGGTGGGTGTTGGTGGGCGCTACAAACATCAGCACAAATCCAATATACCCTCCCCACTATTGTGGAGAAGGGTATAAAAAATTATTTTATTTAGGACAAGACACAACAAATATTTAGTCTTACACTTATTTGATGCTGTTTGATCTTGCTAAACTCTTGTAAAAGTAAACAACGTCAAACTAATTTGTGCTAAAATAATTGGTTACGATTTTTTGAGTAAATATTTGCCAAGTGTGACTTTTTGTTCAATAAATATTAATAATTGTAATGCGAAGAAAAAGTCGAAAAAATGTCACTTGATTATTTTCAATTATGATATATAAATAGTTTAGTTCTAATTCAGTTCTTGTTCAGTTCTAGTTCAGTTCTATTAATTATTTAATATTTCAAAACGGCAGTTGCTTTCAATAAAGTTATTTTAAAGTTATTGTTTTATTAAAAAGTACGAAAAGTGTTTTTCTGAATATTATTTCTTAATTTTTCTATAAAAATAAAACCCGGTCTAAATACAAAAATTTAGTTTAGCTTCAGATGAAAACAAAGGGCACTACTACACGTTCAATAAATATCGTGATATTTGGATCACGATCCATTTTAAAGTATTGACGGATCACGAGCGTATGCTACATGTTCAATATTTATCGCGTCAGTATTTATGTTATTTTTGTGCTGTGCGGGTCGTTTATCAATGTCGCGAGTAAACCAAAAGAAAGCCTGTTTAGCTATTTTGCTTGCTTTTTCATTGAAGAAAAAAGTGGAAAGAAAAATTTGGAGCAAAAAGTGGTTGCAGGATCGGAAAAAATATACGCACTTAAGTTTAATGGACAAAATTATTATTATTTGTCACTTTTTATTGACTGAAAATGCTACACATTCAATATTTATCACGAGATCCACGATCCGCGATCTGGATGTCATATTTTAGGCCATTCTGCGATATGGATTGCGATCCATCAATATTGCATGCTACACGTGTAGCAGTGCCAAAAGAGTGCTAATGATTTTTCAAATAGTACTCGTAACTTAACTAAAAGTACTTTTATAAAACAACTTAAAATTTTCTGATGGTACTAAACCTTAGTAAAAATGAATTTTGGTACTTTTAGTTTATGATATTAGTGAAGGTGTAAAATGTAACTTTTATTTACTTTTATCTTGAAAACTAAGTAAACTAATGTAGAGAAATTAAAATTTTGCGATGGCATGAAGATTTTGTAAAATGTTATTTTTTTTTTTTGGACTTTATTTTGCAAAGTGCTTAACTTATCAAGTAAGAAAGTAAAGTCGGTGCAGCCCGACCATATAATACCCTACACCCAGTATATATGTAATAGTATTTTTTAAGAAATGGGCGTAATATGGGAGCTGTGACTCATTTAAGAACCATCATTCAAAATGTTACTTTCATGACTTCTCTGTATACATATACATAAATATTTGTTGTATTAAATATATGTACTCGTATATACAGATTTAAAATTTATAAATTTTTCGAAGGGGGCCTTTATGGATGCTATGACAACTTATGTACCCGTCATCATAAAATTAGATGATTTGTAGAAATTGGAAACATATTTGGGATGAATATTATTTGGATACCAAAATGTTTAAGAGAGTGCTGTTCTTTAAATAGATTTTTCGGACCTTACACAGGAGATATCGCCAATTTGGGAACGATCCGTACAAAAATTTTAGGTATGATTAGTTTTTTTTCACGCACAACTTATTTGTGTAGAAATTTGTTTAAATATGTGTTTAAATCAAATATTTATGATCGATTAAACCCTATTTCGGAAGTACATTTGTATGAGGACTAGATGAAATAATGAACCGATGTCAAACAAATTCTGTCCGTGCCGTCTTTGGGTCGAACAAAAGTCTCATACTAAATTTTATTGAAATATCTTTAAAAGTGCGACCTATCCTACAGACGGAGATATTGATTCTGAGTCGATGGGTATACTTTATGGTGGGTATTAGACGAATATTTTTGAGCGTTACAAATCCAATATACCCTCCCTACTATGGTGGTGTAGTATAAATAAGAAAACTTATAACCATCACCAAATGTTTCTGAATATTGGCACCAGTGAGTTGACTTTCTCTTTATTTTAAACATAAAAGTGTCTTAATTAATGACAAAAATTTAAAATTTTACGGTCAGACTTACTATTTATTTTATATGTATAATATTTATTTGTTAACTATCATGTAAGATACCTAAATTAGTGAAAAGAACTTATGATTTTACAATGGAACTAAACATTTGCAAAAAATTCAAAATATTTATGTTTAATGGCCGAATTCTCAGTCATTAGTTAACCATTGGTAAACTAAAATACTAACTATTGTTTAACTATTACTTGTTATTCTTATGGCAAACTAAGCATTGCGAATAAATAATCATTAGTTAAACCTTTGCCATTAGCTAACTAAACACTGTGAATTCGGCCATAAATGGTATTGAGATTATAACAAAAAAGAACTTTTGTAAAATTTAGTAGCTCTCTGAATATTGATAACAAAAATATGCACATTTATTTTTGTCGTCTTCTTGAAAAGTACTTTTAAATTAAAATGAAAAAAATTATTGAATTTTAAATTATTCTTAAATGTTAACAAAATTTACTTTTCTGGAAATAATATAAAAATATGCAGAACCTTTTGGAATAAAAATGTGTTTTTTTATAATCTGTAATGTTAAACAAACTGAAATTAAAGGTTATTGTGCATTTTTTATTCCTATGAAAAACTTGTACTTCTTTAAATTTTTAAAACACAAAAACCTTCTAGCAAATTACACACTTTTTACTGCAACATGTTCTTTCTTAGCACCCTTTTCTCTAATACATACTCTGCTACTGTTGCCAAAATATGAAAGAAATTAACAAAAAAGATTAAAACAAGTAATCTGTTTTTGTGTTGCTTCTTTTTGGTAACATAAAACTCATAAACTTAATGGCAAATCTTGGTTTTGAATAACTTTTTTTTTTTTTTTTGCTAGCTGTTTTGTATGAGTTTTAACCAAAAAGAGAAACAAACACCCTAAGGTTATGGTCATTTTTTTTTTTGCTACACAAAAACTTTTTGGATTTATGAAAGTCAATAGACTCATTAAATTTTCACAAACAAATATATATAAAAAAGGCAGCAACACTAAACCAACAAACTAAAATTATGAATGAATGAACTTATAACTTTAGTTAAAAGCATAAAAATGATATAATAATGTTTAGTTAAATAAGAAAAAAAAAATATGATGTTTTAGGCTTTTGAAGTTTAAACTGAAAATTTTATTAAAGTTGAAAATGTTTAAGGAATGTTTTATTTCTGTTATGTATAGAGACAGATTTAACACAGGCCGCAATGTTTTTATTATTTCTACAAGTACATTTACGTATGTATGCATGTATGTATGTATGCCCACAAATATCAGATGAATGTGTGTGTGTGTGCCGTTTTTTTGTCTGTCGCTTGTAACTCTAGCAAATATGACATTCTTCTAATATTTTTTATGTTTTCCTTTATTATTATTTGTTTGTTTGTTTATATTTTCTATGAATTGGCTGGAAAACCACAAAAATTACTTGTAACTTTGTTTAGTCAAGTCAAGTCTCACAAAAGTTTGATTGCAACTCATAACTGACAAGGTTCTATTCAATAGATTATCATGCAAAGATTATGTTTTAGTTTAAAGTTGTTTGGCAAAGTTTTTCATTCTAAGGTGCAAAGTTTGAGTTCAAGCACTACTCTACAAACGGGCCTTGCTCTTTTCTCTACTTGGTAGCAGGTTTGTGTTTCTTCTCTTACAACTGAGCGTTGATTCCCTTACATAAATGCTTCCAAGAAGCGGTTTTTTCAAAATACAAAAATGCAAAAAGCAAGTACTTCCAAAAGAAGCGCTTTTAAAACAGCATTTAACAGCAATAATATCAGTTATTTTAAGCCTTATTTTTTTTGTTTGCCAATGCAAAATTAAAAATAAAGGAAAAATCCAACATATTTGAAAGTTTATTATAAAATACCTAAACATCTCTAAAGAATAATCATTTGTAGTTTAAATTTCTCTATATTTCCTTTATTTGAACATACACATATTTTTCGATTATTTGTATACCCTCCACAAGTAGGCAATACCTTTGTCATTTCATATGAGACTTTGTTAATATTCATCTGAGACCCAACAGAGTATATATTCTTAATCATTATGAAATTCTATGTCGATTGAGCTATGTCCGCAACCCTCTGACTGATAGTCCGCCACACTATCGACTATTCTATATATTACGGATCTTTTTAATCAATTTAACCCACAAAAATGTCTAATAAATACTGATATCGAACCCACGTTTATACAGATCAAAAATTTTAATCCAGAAATCATACTAATATCGGTTATACGGCAATTGTACTACTACTACTTCTACTATGCCACCCATAAATAGCATCTAAATAAAGTTATTCTATCAAAAGAAGCCTCACCTTATAATCTTACCCTTTTTTATTCTCTGTTTCTGAACTTGTGGTGAATATGGAAACATATTTTTTCTTTAAACAATTTAAAGAATACTTGGCAAATAATTGCCGAAAAAGACGTAGCAACTAAATAACATATATTTGAAGTCGTTTATTTATTTATTAAAAAAAATCCTTTCTTATTTAGGTGAAATCACAACAAATATTTAATTTTAATTTATTTCATGCTGTTTGATCTTACAAAACTCTTGTAAGAGTAAACAACGTCAAACAAATTTGTGCTAAAACAAGTGGTTACGCTTTTTTGAGTAAATATTTGCCAAATGTGACCGTACCTTAAGACTGAAAAAAAAAATACTGAATAAGGATATTATAGTCCTATAAACAGTGTAGTTTTTGTATTTCTAAATAAATTTAGGTGGAGGGTATTTACGATTCGGCACAACCGAATATAGCACGCTAACTTTATGATTTATCAATATGATTTCCCTATAATTCTATGTGTATATTTACATTTAGCCACTTCTCTATGTTGCCATTCTCAACTCTCTTTTACTTTTTAGTTTTTTTTTGCTCGTAACTTAAATAATATCAAATAACTGTCAACAATTGTGACAATGCAATATATTCATTGGAAGAGGTTGAGCAGCAAAAAAAAAAAAAATAACAAAAAATCGAAAAAAAATATAAATAAAAATCTGTCTACAATTTGTGGTTTAGATGTGTCATTATATAAAACTTCATCTACGTTGTTTTTTTTTTTTTTTTGTATGTTTTTCAGTTCAGTTTTTTTGATATCTATAGAAATAATAATAATAAAAGTCATATAATAACGGCTGTCATAAGGTAAATTATAATACTTAATTTCAAAAATTTGTTTCTATTTTTTTTTCCATGTAGGAAATTGAAAACCCTAATAATAGAAGCATGACTTTTCTATAATTTCTGTTTAGAAATGTATATATGTATGTATGTATGTATGTGTGTATACACAACTATTAAACAACAGTTGAGGTAGACCATTAATACATACATATATACTCGTATATAAAAAAACTTTTTCCTCGGTTTTTTACTTTTTAATAAATCAAATGACAATTGTGTTTTGTAAGCAGAGCTTTGTTTCTCAGTTTGCAAACAATCGTTACACAACAAATTGTATCGTTATGTAGAAAGGCCGACAATGGAAATGGAGAAATTTTTATATTTACATTTTTAAGCAATAGTAGATGAAATTTGTAAACAAAAAATGTTGGCGATTTTTAACAAGATATTAAACTTTTGCAAAAAGTACTTTTTTTTAATATATAATAGTACCTACAAAGGTGTATTATGCTATGGGTGAAAATAAAATGTTTAGCACCAAAAAGTACCAAACTACAAAATTTAAGATTTTTAAACAAAATATAACACACTGCAAAAAAGTACTTTTGTAAAAAAGTAGCCTTAGTACCAAGTGCTTTGGTTGAAACTAAAAAGTACTAAATTTTAGTTTCGTAAAAGATTTCAAGCTAAGTTTAAACATAAAAAATAGTACCAAAAAAGACCTCTACTGGGGAACACAAATGAGTATATGTAAATACTTTGTACACTTGTTATTGCATAAAAATTAAACCAATAAACTATTATTAGAAAATTTGTTTCTGTTTTTTTTTTCATTTTATGTTTAATATTTAACAGAAAAATTTATAAATAAAAACTAAAAGTATCAAGTTGGAAGAAAAAAATAAACGAAACCAATACGCATGTACTTAATTTTAGACCATGAAAAAACTTTAGGGCATGATATTATTTTAATATTAAGTATAAAGCGTCAAACACATTTAATATGTTTTGGCATATTTTCACTAATTTTTCAATTAATTAATTGGGTCTGCCCCATTCGTGCTGAACCAGCTGCCAAAGCTCGTCCAAATTGTTTGGAGTTAATCGGTATTGTCTGCACTTTTTGCAGGCCACCACATCAAAAAAAATCTGCTCTCTAAATCATTCTTTCTCGATTTGGGAAGTGTGCTTTGTGTCACTATCCAGCTGAAAGTAATTTCATCCACATGATATATGCTCTTGTCTACAGAATCAATAAGATAAGTTTGCAAAATACGCAGATAATCTTCCCTCATTATTCTTTCCTTAAGCAACCACATACATACCACTACGTACATCCCACCGTTCTTCATTGTTTCCCTAACATGGTGTCTTTAAATTCTCTGGACTATGCGGCGCCAGTAATATTGTTTACCGCTGGATTGAAGCCTTATGACAACTGATTGGCTTACTTTAAGCTGTTTAGCTATTACTTTCGTGTAATAGCCACTTTATTTCATTGTTAGAGTATTTTCTATAATGGCTCTGTACAGTTTCTTCATTATTTATTTCAATTTGTATTTGAATGTGTGTTGGATAATTTGCAAAAAGTGTTTACCACCTGCAGTTGCATTAATAACAAACTAATGCTTTTTTTAAGTTCTTAACAAAGCAAATAAATACAAATCTTAAGGTAATTTTTTTTTTTTTTTTTTTTTTGAGCAAATATTCCAAAATTAACACTTGTACAAAAGTTAATACGTTTGAGTTTTTTTCTGGTTGAAAATGCTTATTTCCCGAAAATTATTATTTTCAATTTTGTTATGGAAAATACTTTGTTTAACATTAAATCTCAAATAACTGACAAAAAATGCAATGAAAATTGCACAAGGCGCAGGTATTCATTTGTGCTGCCCTCTGTATGTATCTAAACTGGGGCCAAATTACCGCATTTGATATCGAGTAAAATTGATCGTAATTTTCTTATTTGAGATTATGGCATTCGATATCGAGCAATAAATTTTGTATATTTTATCATAATTTCGGTATCGAAATCATTTTTCGATACGATAGCTCATTCGATCACGAATGCGGTAATTTGGCCCCTGATTTTATTGTGTTTGTTACAGTTTGAAAAAAATTTTGTTTTCTTTGGCTTTAAGTTTGAATTTAATGTTCAATGTTAGTATATATATTTAAATTAAATGTACCTAGTCATAAAATAATTTTAAAAATTTCTGAAAAAATATAAATATGCCTTATGCTCTTCAATAAGTAGCTAGTAGATAATTAACCAAATCGGTTTTAAAAATGTCAGGAATGCGAGCCGGTGAACCAGTTCGCCTAGCCCAAATATTACTATGCCCCAATATATTATAGCATTATAGCAGTACAACTGAATCAGTACCCATATTCTGTAACTGTTGCGTCGAAAAACTTTTCGAAAAAAATGTGTGGATAGAAACAGAAATTCCATAAAATGAAATAAACAGCTGTTATTCTCACAAAACTGTGTCTGTAACTTTTTTGGCGAGTAGTCGCTAACAGTCATAGCTTACAGAAAAAAATGTGTCTGTAAAATTATTGTGAAAAAGTTTCCCGCTTTGAGCTGTAAAATATACTCACAAATAAAAACCCGGCGAGATATAATTTGGCAAAAAAAAAAAAAAATATTCAAATTGCAATGAATAATAACACATCACCTTATACACGGTGATTCAAGAGAGATACTTTTTCAATTGCCTTTTTTTGACAGATCACGTGTGTGTCGTGTCATGCTGTCATGTTATTTTTGTTTAGTATTGTTTGGCATCTCATAATGCAAAGACTTACGCCTGAACAACGTTTACGAATCGTTAAATTTTATTACGAAACTTCACGTTCTGTGAGGAATGTGTTTCGTGCACTTTGCTCAACTTATGGTCAACATAATCGGCCTACTGAGCGTACTATTCGCAACACCATCATCCATTTTAAGACCCAGCATTCATTGTTGGATAATATTCGACCGAATAGATCACGTCCAGTACGAAGACCGTGGATGTGATTCGGCGTTATCGTGCCATGATAAGCGACTATTTTATGCCTGGAATTGTAGCTCGTGATCTCGGCGATATTTGGTTTTAGCAGGACGGAGCCACTTCTATGTAATTGCATCAATCAATGGATTTATTGAGAGAACACTTCGGTGAGCACATTCACCCCTATCGTGAATAAAAATTCCACATGAAAATTGTTTCCTTTTATTTTTTTAACATTAAATTTTAATAGGAAAAATGTGAAAAGCGAACAAATATTATGTGGAATTTTTATTCACAATAGGGGTGATTATTTAGCGTTTTGGGCCGGCCGATTGGCCACCAAGATCGTGTGATATCCGGTGGGGATATGAAAAGTCTAAAGTTTAAGCGGACCAATCCGCTTCGATTCAAGGCTTGGAGGAAAACATCAAGCGTTTCATTCGCCAGTTACCAGTCTAAATGCTCGAACGGCCATCTGCGACATAGCAACGGCTGACATTTGATAGACATAATCTTCAAAAAATAAATGCCAAAGATTGCTATTTTAAATAATAATAAACATTCCCTATTAAATTCTGTTTTTTTTTTTGTATTTAAATACGTTTTAATACATTCTATATATTATATTTTATGTAACACTTTAACAATTTTCTTTTACTTTTCTATTCACACCACGAAACTATTTTTATGTTTGTTTTAATGCAAATTGTTTTGTAAACAACAAACAATAAAGTCGTTGACGATTTAATTTTTGCCGCCGTCGTTAAAAATTTTTCAATTTTAGTTCTGTTCGCTGTCAACGATATTTGTGATTAGCAGTTTTAAACATTAAACATTTCTACCGTAACGACGTATTACCTTTTGATAATTTTCGACAGACACATTTTTTCCTCAATTTTTCGAGAAACGATGGAATATTTTGTTTCACATCTTGTCGACGCGAGAAGTTTTTATAGAACATGAGCACAGGTATGTTGTATAAAATCAAAAACATTACTACAGGTGTTCTGACATATTTGGTGAAAAAGTGTCATAAATTTGCTGGCGATTGAAAGTAAACTAAAATATCAAGGGCTCTTTTCTCAATATGCGATTATCTTTTTTCTCAACGAAAAACTGCCGATTAAAGAAATTTGGTTTTCTCAATGTCTCATTTGCTTCTATTCTGTCGCCAAACTAACCGGCCCTCATCTGCCGATTATTTGTTTGTTGTACAGATAAATTCAATCAGCTGACTGCTGTTCATATTTTTTATGTGCCAATCTTGAGTTTTTGTAAAAAAATTAAATAGATTTTAGAAAAAATGTTTAATAGAGGAATAAACATTAATTTGATGGAGGATGAACTCGAAGAACATGAATTCCAAGTGAATGTTGAAAGGGTTTATCATGCCAGACCTAACTGTCTGGCAGACATGGATATTATTTATTTTTTAAAATATTTGTTTTTTTTTTTGATTTTATTTTTTGTTATTTTTTCACACTTGAAGACAGAGTTCCCAATTTTCACATAAATTTTGAGCGGTATTGCCAAATGAAAATAATGTTTCTGTCGGTATATTGAGAAAACCGAAATTGCTAACGGACATATTATCAGTCTAATAAATTTATGTCGACATTTAGTAACAGGCAGTCTGTCGACATATTGAGAAAACGGGCCCAAGAATACTAAATAATTTTTCGATACGTGTTTTATAGAATGTCTTAAAAAATATGACCAAATAAAAATTTAACCAATTTACACCTCGTTTAACTTTAACACAGAACAATATTTTATATATGACCTTTTGAAATTTCACTTTATTATATATTTTAACTTTATTTTAACATTTGCTAACTTACTCTCAAGCTTCAATTATGTTATGTTTAGATAATAAACAGTAAAGAACAAAACATGTTAGAACATTGGCTATTCAATTAAAATTTTCTCCAATTTTTGGGAAATTTGCTATTTATAGTGAACTTATACCAGAGATGATCATTTCATAGTGCAATTGCTTATTTGTCCAATCCACTACTTTGTTGTGCTCTTTTAATTCAGTTGTCTTTCACATGGCAAATGGTACACATGCTTAGCGGATTCATTAAATGTTTTTAAAATACAGTACGTAAAAAAATTATGGTACCCATACGAAAATTTTTCGTAGTAAAAAATGCATTTGTTAATTCTCAATGTCTTTTGTGTTATAAAACATTTAAAGGTCAGTCACTGGGAAAACATTTTTTTTAAATTTCAAGATAGGTTTAAAGATTTTGATTCTCAAGATAGGTTTAAAGATTTTGATGCCCTTGAACACTTTCTTGATCTTTTTAAAGCCCCCTTTATAGTTAAAGTTACAAAATATGAGTTAAAAATACAAACGGTGCTCATTATTTTGCGAAGAGAAATAATTTTTTATTATTTTTTAAACCGACAATTTTTGACGTTTACTATTTTATAAAAATCTTTCGTTTACTTTTTCGTTCTACTGTACCTTTAAATTTGTCTCATTTTCTCACCAATACATAAGCTTTTTAATTTTAATCACCTCTGACTTATACTATAATGCCTATATTTGTGTTGGCTAAGCAGCAGTGAGCTTTTTGTGTTAAAAGAGAAAATCATAAGCAGCAATAAAAATGCGTAGCAAGACCTTATTTGTACCAGTGCTAACCAGCAACTGATTTCAGTTTGATCTGTGCGATCACAAAAGAAAGAAAAAAATGCTAATTTTAGTAAAACTCACAAGTAAGCTTAGTCTTGTTTCACACACTTCAGTTTTAGCTGACCAGTTTTTGTTCAATTCTTTTTTGAACTTGTCATTTCATTCACACACGTCAATTAAATTTTCTTACTTTCTCGTGCAACTCAACATGCATGAAAGAAAAAAACAAACGGAAATAAGAAAATTGACTAGTAACGCCAAGTTTGCACTCCTTTTATTCTCTTTGCCCTTCGCACCCAAAAATACTTGGCTTGATGAGTCAGAATTGAAGAGTATGAAAGCGGACTTATGGTGTATGTGACCCAATGTAGGGTAAGCAGAATTTTATGTACAAGTACACATGTCAACTTTTAAAAAGTTTGCTATTTATATTCAATCGGGAATTTTGCTATTCATAGTCAAGATTTGGGAAACTAGCTATTTGTAGTCAGCTTTTTAGTATTTGCTATTTATAGTCGTATTTTGCGGAAATTTGCTATTTATCGTCGACTTTTAAGATAAAGTAAACTTTTTTGTATTTTTTTTTTTAAATATATTTTTTATAAACATATTTTATAGTTGGGTTTTTATCGAAAATTTTCTTATCCACTGTCTTACTAATCTTCAACATTTTACCACTCTTGAAAATATTAAAATAGCAACGTAAAAGCCCTGAGGCTTACATATCATTAAGCTGTTTATATTAGTTTAATTTTAATCTTATAAAAAAGAGATGAGCACCAGCAGCCACACAAAAAAAAAAGACGATTAAATATAATGATTTTCATCATTAATGAAATATAAAAAAAATTTAATTTTATACATATTTGTTGGCATTTTATACACAGGGCACCTTAAAGCCCACATGCTAGACACAAATTTAAATTAAATTTACAAAGTAGTTTCTTACCAAAATTGGTAAAGATGACTATTAGCTTTTTCAAATACTGGTATTAATAACAGAAATTATTTTGTGTAGGAGTTTATCAGGAAAAAAATTAAAAGTGTTAATTTTATACATACTAAAGACTGTTTAAACAAACTTTAATATTTCATTACAATAATTTTTATAGCCTCCCCCACCACAAGTGGTAAATGAGGGTATATTACGCTTGTCATGCATGTGCAACTTTGTTAGTATTCATCTGAGACCCAACAAAGTATATAATATATATTCATGATCCTTCTGAATTTCTAAGTCCTTTGAGATATGTCCTTCTGTCTATTCGTCTGAGTGAAACACTCTCAAGTTCAAAATACAAAACTTAAGTAAATGCAATTTTCACAAAAATATTTTCTATTTTGTGGGTATGTTTGGTGTTGAAAATCAGCAATATCGATATAGTAGAACCAGAGTTATGGACCAAAATGTGAAGCAACCTCCATAAAAATTTGTTATTTATTAGAATTTTTTTTTTTGCAATTTTTTTTTTTTAATATATGGCAGATAATTTTTTACACGTTATTATATCTATCTTATACTATAAATATCAGTACCGACTCAAAACTTTACATATACGAGGGCGGTTCGGAAACTTCTTAGCCTAGCACAGAAAGAGAATAGTTAGTTTTTCAAAAACATTTTTATTTTTCAATATAATCTCCTGAAACATCAACACACTTAGTCCAACGTTTATCTAGCAATTATACTGGGAGCTAAATGAGAATAAGTGGGTGGGCAAGCAACTCGTACTTTAATTCGTTGATTTTAGCCACTGTTAAAACACTCTTATGCGCTGGTACGTTGTCTTGTTGAAGAATTATTTTTGGTGTTGTAAGCCAGGGCGTTTTTGTCGAATTTTTATATTTAATTGATCCAAAATGTTGCAATAGTATTCTGAATTTATTGTTTTATCCTTTTGCAGACAGTCAGCCAATAAAATAACTTTGAAATCCCAAAAAACCGTTGCCATAATCTTACTAGCCGATTGAATTGTCTTTGCCTTCTTTAAGGCACTTCCTTCAGCTTCAGTTCATTGCTTGGATTGTTCTCTTGTCTCTGGAGTATTGTGGTGCATCCGTGTCTCATCAACACTTATGAAACGACGCTTAAAATCCATTTTGTTTTTCTTAAACCGCTCCAAACAAGCTTAAGATATTTTCATTCTTATGCGTTTTTGGTCGACTGTTAACAAATGCGGCAGCCATCTTGCAGAAAGCTTTTTCACCTGTAGTTCGTCATGCAAAATTAATTGAACTCGATAATTTGGGATGCCCATGATATTAGCTATTTCAAACACTTTTATTCGTCGATCATTAAATACCATATCATGCACTTTGGCTACAATTTCTGTTGGACGTCTACGATGTGCTTCATCCTCAATGCTTGTACGACCACGTTTAAATTCAGCAACCGATTTTTTTTACTGTTGAATATGAAGGAGCACTTTCATCTAACATATACAACATATCATTATGAATTTCTTGTCCCTTTTTTTATTTAAATATTTAATGACACCACGAATTTCAAATTTTGCCATTGTAAAAAAACATCGCGGATGTGTCTTTTTTGAACACCTGTTTCTATATGAAGGAGTTTCTAGATCGAACACAAATTTAACATGTGTTCATAGCACAGATGGAAGTTTCCAAAATACTTAACTTTTTTCTGTTTATACTGCGTTTTCTGTTCTAGGCTAAGAAGTTTCCGAACCTTGTATACAAAAATCGTATTTGACCATCCCCCATATAAATCCCTTTTCCATCCACCATATAAATACTTTATAAATAACGTTACAGATTCAACATTTTACACGTAGCATTTGCATATATAATAAAATAAAACTACTGGATTTGGAGAATATCCCATATCAAGTCCACTTCCCAAATTCACTTTAATACTAAAATGTACTTATCTTAAATATGCCATTATTATGATGATATTCGACGTGAGATATTATCATATGCATAGAATTCTCTGTTTCGAAATTCTAGAAGATCGACCTATGTCTTTTCATAGCTACCATAAAGGACCATTTTCACAAAACAATTTAACCCATTCTAGTGGTTTAACCAGTGTAGTTTTTGTATGTCTTTTTATATTTAGGTGGTGGGCATTTAATATTATTGCACTCTAACCCCTCTTATTCAAAAACGATTATTAAATTTTACAAACGTTTATTAAGACAGATTTGCATATAAAAATTTGCTTAATAAACGTTTGTTAAATTTAATAATCGTTTTTAAATAAGGGGGTAATTTGTTTAACCTAAATTTGCGACTTCAGCAAAACTTTTAATTGCATTGAACTGGTCTCTGTTTTTAACCAGCTTCCACTGTATGTTTCTAATTACTTTATTAATCCTATAACAATTAAAATTTTGTGCTTGTTCCCCTCTTGTTGCTGTTTATTAATTCCACAAATCTTTTCTATTACAGATTTAATCTATTTTTAGCAGCTATGTGCTCCATTTATCTCTATTTACCTTTTTGTTTTTTTTTTGTTTTGTTTAAATAATTTGGTTTTTATCATTGCTGTGTGTATATTTATTAATGTTTATTAAGCTTGTGTCTTTTATTTTAATTACAATAATTATTTCTATTATTGAGCTTAAGCCCTCAGATAAACTTTTCCAAATTCATTATGTCAATCTCAAGTATTGTTGTTGTATAGCAGTGAAATTCATTAATATTCATGATATTTTAAATGTGGATTTGTAGATTTTGTTTCTGTGTGGGCCTTATTAATAAAGAGATGAATGATTGGGTAAATTAATAAATGAATGAAGAATGAGGTACAATTAAAATGAGGGGCAGCATAAAATATATATTGAAAATGTTTGTAGGAGAACTGGCAAATAGTGTCTTAGTAGCTTAGCAGGAGATGACTAATGTTATAATACTTTTTCTAATAACTAAAACAAAGTTAATTTGTATTGAGTTTTAGGTCTATAAATCTTTCTCCTTATTCTTATTTTTATTCTTATTTTTTAAATTTATTCTTTTTTTATTAAACTTTTATTCCACTAACTTGAGTATTATTATTTAGCTTCATGTTAAAGGTTTATTTAAAACAAATTCTTTCTATATAATTTTCACAAACCACAAAATAATGGACGTTTTGTCATTTAATACAAACTAGTATAACGTATTTATTGACCACAACTTATTTTTTCTCCAGTACACTTTCGAAAAGCAGAAAAAGCTAAAATAGAGAACAAAAAATAATTTTAAATAAATAAAAATATATAGAAAAGCAATCAAAAGGGCGTAGAGAAGGCCAAAAAGACTATAAAGTACCTTGGGGTAAAAAATTACCCAGTTAAGTTTTAGGCAAGAATTTTCTATATTTTTTTAACTTTTGTTTCTTTAATTAGGGTTTTAATAAAACTTTGTTTACGATAGTTCACGAGTTTCATAATTCCTAAAAAAGTACTTTTGCAGTACAGTACAGTGTAAGACAGTGTAATTCTTGAGTTTAATAATTCCTAAAACGATAATACCAAAAACAGTACCAAAAAGTACTTTTGCAAACAAGTGTTTTAACACATCTAAAAATATAAACTAAAAAAATGGCCAGAAATTAGACAAATTACATGAAAACTAATTTTGGTACTTTCTACTAGAAAGTACTTTTGATAAAAAAAAAATAGCAATTTAATAAAAAATAAAAAGTGCTCTTTTTTAGTTTTATTCTAAGAAATAATTAAATTAAAAAAAACTACCATTTTATATGATTAATAGCTTTCTAATATTTTCTAGAAATAATTGCACCCCCCTCCCCCCAACCTTTTGCTGTAGAGTCCACCAAACCAACTCTTATTTTTTCTAAAATAAAACTCATCGTCTGTTGGTAAAATTAATATGTATGTACTTGACAATAGTTTGACATTTTAGTTTGAAAGTTTTGCCCATCTATACATACTCGTACATACGTTCTTGTGAAGTTTTCATTTTCACATTTTATAGCCAACAAAATGTATAAATCTAATTAAAAGAAAATTAAATGAAAAGGAATTGAAACTACTTCTACTTGTAGTGGAGGACAAAGCAATAAACCAAGAGATACAAGTGCTGAAAAAGTTCAAGTACTATTTGAAATATTGCGGTGAAATAAGATCAAAAGTATGGGAAAGAAAACTTCATTTTACCAATACTTTAGTTATTGAGTTGGAAAAATAAAATACAACAATTTAATGTCAAAATAATTAAGTGTATTGAAATTAAGTTTTTTTTCAATTTGTTATTAACTGACATTTTAATAGTGTGGAAAAAGAAATTAATAACTAATAAAAAATACTATTTTTATACTGAGAGCATAATTTTTTCAGATTTTGTTAGGCTATACATTAAATAAACCTGGGGTCTAATCGCCGCATATGATATCGTCCAAAATGTAACGAAATTGTTTATGTTGGCCATTCGATATCGAATAAAAAGTAGCGTAATTTGAGATAATGATTCGATATCAAATAATCAACTAAGTTACATGGACTCAAGATGTCATTCGATACATCAATGGCGATCGTATGCACAATAATTTAGTTTTTCTACCGCCAAAATACACAAGTTTTACTTTGTAACGTTTCTCCATTTTATTTTTAGCAACACTTTGATATGACCCGTATCAGAGCTTATTTATGTTAACCAGTACTGCAAAATATTTAATTTTGTTTTACCTAATAGCCAAGCATTTTACAAAATGTTCTGATGGTAGATAGAGTTCTTCTAGCAACTTTTTTTCCGCTGAATGCCTCCACACAAATGAGTCATGAGCTGCTCCACCATATTTCGAAATAATGCTAAAAATTTAATGTTCGTAATCATATAAATAAGGATAAACACAACAGCAATGATTACTTTACACACTTCCGGTTTTTATTAAAAACTTATTTTGGTCTGCCCGAAAAATCTTCAATAAATGGCTGACATAAAGAAAACCTATTTATGGTTATAAATCTATTACATTTTCTTAAAAATTACAACTCGATACATATCGAATACAGTAATGAGCTGCTACAACTCGTATCGTAACATTTTTCGATACTAAGTCAAATGTTTGACTTTTTCTACCCCATATTTTATATCCTAAGATCAATATTTTAGTTCAAAAAATATCGTTTTGTAATAAAAAATTTTGGTTTATTCAAAAATATTTTTACAGCTGAAATTTTTGTTTTTAACTTTGGGGGACTTTTTATTATTCTCTTTCCTGTCTTTTCTAGATAAAACAATTCAGCATTTTAAATGAAACTTTTTAAGATTTCTTATTATTAAAAAATCTTTATAAAAAATATAAAAATAGAAAAACAAACAAGAGTTTTTATAAACCAAGTAGCCATATAAAAGGCCATAGTGTTGACTAAAGCAGGCAGACGACTAATTCTAAGAGAAACTTCTACTTCACACCCAATATCTTAACGGCAGAAACTGCCGTTAATGCAAGCTTAACCACCATCCGGCTTTTTGTCTGAAAAGCCGATCACATAAAGAGACTAAGTCTCAATTTACATAAAGCAATTTTTATTCAAAATATTGATACAATTTTTTTTTTAATTTCTTCGGTGTTCACACAGCACAATTCTTATTGCTGAAATCGCTCGTATTTTTTATGAGAGTATACACACGTTTGTATGCACTTATCTTCCCCTCACTCCGATGTCTAAAAGGTAATCAGGAATTGTATCGTTCTGCTCGCAAATCTCAAATTCTAACCTTTTTGTCGTGCTAAAATGAAATGGATTACTGAGTGGTATCATGTTTTTTTCTCAAAAGAGAAAAATTTCAATCTTAATTATTTGACTTCACAATCGTGTTGGGCAATATCTTGTTATGGTACCTGTGAGATTTATTTTGTTTAAAATCAATATAAATGCAACTACTTACACTAATGTACTAAAAATGGCGTTTTCACACTTTAATAATATATTTGGACATTTCAACAAGATAACGCCCCCATCCATACTGTTCGGGTGGTAGGTCCTACATAGAAAGCCAAAATATAAATCTGACATAAAAATTTTTAAAAATGTTTGGGGATGGTTATCTCGAAATGAATCTGGATAGTAATATTCAACAGTTTTATTTGCACAAATTATTAACATGTACTCATTTTTTGCTCCTCACTATTTATGCAAAATACTTCAGAGTGTAGTTTAGTTCTTGTGATAAACTCCACTTCAATCCACTTTTCCAAAGTAAACATTAGTTGAGGGATTATTACGTTTAAGTTAAAGTCAAAGTAGGGTTTGTTTGTAAACATATATTTTTTCTACTACAAATAAATCAAATATTAAATATGCAAGAATCTATACATACAGCTCTTAAGCTTATTTTTTTTTGTTGTATGATAAAATGGAAATACATATTGCAAAATGCTTTTTAAGCAATTGCTTAGAAAATATAAAAAATTATAAAATATATAAAATGCATATTTATACAGATAGGTAAATATGTATATAAAGGGTGTTTATTTTAGATGTATATAACTTTAAGTTGGCAATACTTTTTTAACTGGCGGCTATTTGGTTAGCTGTCAGCCGTCAAGTTAATTGTGTTTAGTTTGGTTTGCCATTTGACAGAATTGAAGCCACGCAATCTGCTAGCGTAGATTCGGTGAATGATGGACCCAAAACAAGACTGCCGTTTTTTGAAGTGATTTTTGTTTAGCGATGAAGCTCACTTTTGGTTAAATGGATACGTCAATAAACAAAACTGCCATATTTGGAGTGATGATAATCCGCAAGTTTATGTTGAGACAGCATTACATCCAGAAAACTGACTTTATAAGCTGGTGCATTAATTGGTCAGCACTTCTTTAGAGACGAAGCTGGCCAGAACGTCAATGGTGACCGCTGTAGAACCATGATTACGGACTTTTACGTTTATCAATTGAACAATCATTATGTGCAGGAGTTGTGGTTTCAACAAGACGGCTCAACTTTATTTATTAAAGGAAACGCATAGTGATATGCTACAGACCAGTGAATTGGCCTCCAAGATCGTGCGATTTAATGCCGCTTGACTGTTTTCTGTGGGAATATGTAAAGTCGCTAATGTACGCCGATAAGCGCGAAACGATTGGAGGACAACATTCGCCGTGTTATTGCTGATATACGGCCACAAATGTTGTGAAAAAGTCATCAAAAACCGAAACTCCAGATTACACTACGCCCTAGTCAGTCATATGCCTAAAGTCATATTTAAATTATAATGCCGAAAGATTATCAAAGTGCTATACATCTAAAAAAAACACCCTTTAATTTTAATACCATAAATTTATTCATATTTTTCAAGTTTGTATATTTTTTAAATAAAAAACATAGTTTTAATTAAAACAAAATATTACTTTACTTGTTTTGTTTGCTGAAGATTTTTATGCTTCAACTCAACTAAATTAAACTAGGCAATTTATAGGGCTATTTTCATTTTATTAGAGTTATTTCTATTGTTGAAATTTATGAAAATCTTTTGGAATTGAAAGAATGGAAAGAAAACATTAACTGAACATTTTTAAATGGTTTACTGTAAATAAGTTTTTAGAAATTGATTGTAAATAGGAAATTTCCTAAAAATTCACTCTAAGAAAATGTATGAAAAGTTAACTATAAATAGCAAGTTTTCCACAAGTGAACTCAGAATAGCAAGTTATGCAAAAGTTTAATATAAATAGCAAATTACGCAAAATCTATTTACAAATAACTAGCAGGTTTCCAAACTTGAATATAAATAGCAAATTTTTTCAAAATTTTACAATTTTTTTACAAATAGCAAACTTGAATTTTAATAGCAATTTAAAAAAAAATACTGTAAGTAATAAATTTTGGTTTAAATAACTATTTAAAAGTTGTTTACTTCGTTAAGTCTGCCCTAATTAAATATTTTAGCATGGGTTAGCAATTTGTAGTATTTTTTTACTTATTTTGTTTTATTGCCAATATAAAATTCTTATTAAATAAAAATTTAAAGATAATATCTAGAAATTTGTATTGAATTATAAATACATAGACAAAAATAAAACAATAGCCATAATTATTTTAAATTAAAAAAACGACTACAATCTGAGTATAAAATTTACACACTTATAATTATGTATGTTTAAAATAAACTTTGTAGACAGTTTAAATATAGCCAAGGTTGTTTGTTTTTATACCCTACACCACCATAGTGGGGAAGGTATATTGGATTTGCGCTAATGTTTGTAACGCTTAGAAATACGGATCGACTTAGAATCACTTTCTGAGTCGATTTAACGATGTCCGTTTGTCCGTCTGGCTGGCTCGCTGTCCATGTAAAGCTTGTGCGCAGAGTACGGGTCGCAATTTTGAAGATATTACGATAAAATTTGGTACGTAATATTTTTTCGGCCCAAGGATAGATGGGATTGAAACTGGTTTAATCGGTTCATTATTTCACCTGGCCCCCATACAAATGTCCTCCCGAAATTAGGGTTTACTGATCATAAATCCTTGAATTATGCAAGTATCCAAACAAATTTAATCACAAATGAGTGGTAAATGATTACAAATCACATCTGCAAATTTTGTGCAGATCGGTGCATAATTACTCGTAGCTGCCATATAAGCCCACTTCCGAAAATCACTTTAAAGAGAATAACTCTCTCAAAAATGTTGGTTTCCAAATAATATTTAACACAAATATATTTTATATGTATACAAATAATACGGTACAATTTTATTAGGATCGGTGCATAATTAGTCGAAATTCTATAGTAATTTACTTTAAGCTCCATAAATCTTTTGAAAGTATTTATATTGAGATAAAGTTTAACACATACAAAACTTATATTCACAGACATCATGACACTAAATTTGTGGTTGATCGGTCCACAGTAGGTTATATCTCCCATATAATGCCCATTTCTGAAAAACTGTTTTATACATATACTGGGTGTAGGGTATTATATGGTCGGGCTATACTTTGTTACTTGTTTTTATGTGCTTTAAACTTTTATTAGATTTTGCAAAGAATTGTGAATGTAAATAAACGTTTAACATAATTATGGTCATAAATTCTTATAGTTTTATAGAAACTTCAATGTAAGTGCTAAAGGGCTTAAACAGACTTTTTAACAATTAATAAAATCTTAGAACAATAAACTTGAAGAATTGACTAAGACTGAGACCAGCAATCATGTTTTTTTATATAAACTGTTAATAATACTTTTGACTCTTCTGATTCACCAGTTGCTTTGTTGGCTAATTTGCACTTTAACAAACCTGTTGTTTACACGTCACTAATACACCCTTTATATACATATTTACGTCATATAATAATATTTTGAGTGTTAAGGTACGGTCATATTTGGCAAATATTTACTGAAAAAAGCGTAACCTCATATTTAAGCACAAATTTTGTTTGACGTTGTTTACTCTGACAAGAGTTTTGCAAGATTAAACAGCATCAAATAAATTAAAGCTAAATACTCGTATTTGTTCTGCTTTGGCCTATAAGAAAAGTTTTTTAAACAAAAAAAAAAAAAAACGAGTATAAATATATTTTATTTAGTGGTTACGTCTTTTTCGGCAAATATTTGCCTAATGTCAGCGTACCTCTACAATCATATTGTGACTGAATGCTAGAAATGAACATACAACAACTTAACGTAATTATAAATTGTTAAACGATATTTGTGCTATTGAGGCATTTAGTTTTTTTTTTGTGTGCTAATCATTTATCTTTAGTTAAGCTTTCATTTAGCAATTTTTTCGCTTTTCTAATGAAATATTGAACAACAAAATCTCAGCAAAATAAACACCATTCAGTTGGTAGTTAAATGTGAAAGTATTTATGGAAGTTTGCTAGTTATAGCTACCAGATTTTGATAAATTGTAGTACACCAATACCTCACTTTGCGTCGGGGTTTCGTTCCAAAAAAAAAAAAAACAAGAGACAATTTGAAACAACGCAAAGTGAATTAGGGTTTTCTATATCAAAACCATGTAAAGATCGAAGATAGGTTCCAGGTATACGAAAATACTAAGTTGTCGGCTTTCTTTCACAAAAAATTCGTCCAATGTTTGCTAAACAGCTTTTTTTTCAACGACAACGCTATTGTCTTTATTACTACCACTAACATTATCGTTGGATAATGCTTTACTTTTTCTGTCATCAAATAAGCTTTTTGCTTTTTTCTAAAATACCAATTTACTTATCAATCCAAATAGAAAGCAAAGACTCCATTTCGATCATCATAGCATTTCTTGTACGGGTCATCGTTTTAGCAGCTAATGATGTTGCTGATTTTGCAAAAATTAAAAAAAAAATTAAATTCAAGACTCGAATCCCAAACAACGACGCATAGTGCAAATTAGTTAAGCAGCGACGCAACTTCGAAAAAACGCAAAACGAAACGACGCAAAGCGAGGTATTGGTGTATTGAAGTTTTGCCCTTTCACAAACATGTTTAATATTTTTTTTATATATAAAAATTTTACAACATTTTCTAGATTATTGTCTAAGTATAAACATTATATTTCTTAAAACCTGACAACATTATTTATTTAATCTTCTCTTTGCAGTTTAAATTGTGACTAATACTAAAAATCCGGAATTTCTGTATAAATTCAAAAACTAAAAGACCGCAAAGTCTTACGTACCAAAAAATTAAAGATACAAAAACCACTCAATGATTGACAGCTTGTTGTAGAAATAAGCAAAGTTTAAGCCAAACAGCCACGGACACCTAACTTGGCAAAATAGCACAGCTACAAGAAAAAACCACACGGGAGATTGATAGAAATTAAAAATTGTTTAAACGTGTATCCAAAACAGCCCCAAAATCACTCCCCCCCAGACAAACGTGTACGAAAAAGCCATCACCATTTCGTCGATTGCGATTAAACGCAGGCCAACGCTGCCGCAAACGCCAGCGAGTGCCCCACAGGTGTTGTCACCCAAACGACAGTGTGCCGCAGCTGTATCGGTTATACCAGCAAACGCCGCCAATTCAGCAGCAGCCCAACTAACACCACAAATACAATACGCCACAGCACCTGCTAGCGCCACTGCCGCCCATCAAGTAGCCTTGAAAGCCGGCCATCAACAGTTTGCATTTAATACAGCTGCTGCTGCCCAATTAGCTGCCACAGCAGCCATTACAGCTCACTCACACTCCCACCACCAGACACAAGTGGCTGCTGCAGCAGCTGCGGCCGCTGCCGCTGCTCAACACCAACGTAATATAGCTGCTGTTGCTGCTCAACACATAAATCCAGCAGCCGCTGCTGCTCTACTCAATCACCAGTTTAGTCAGGGAGCCACACACCAACAACACCACCAACAACAACAGGCCGCTGCAGCTGTAGCAGCTGCGGCCGCAAACGCTGCCCACCAGCAACATTTGGTATTGCAACAGCAACAACACATCTATCAGCAACACCAACAGCATCAACAGTACCAACAGCAACAGCAACAGATCAGACACTTGCAACAACAGCAACAGCATCATCACAAACAACAGCAACAACAACAACATCATCATCAACAGCAACAGCTATTAGCGGTGACAACACCTACTACCACAAGCAACCAACAAAGTTCCACTACCCCCTCATCGACTACATCGCCCAGCGCCTCACTGGTGTCCTCCACCTCATCAATTAACAACACCAACTCAGTAACCGTTAACGCTTCTCTACATTCCAACGACTCCAATACATCGTCGTCTTCATCGAAGACCACAACACCCACACCGTCAGCTACATCGTTGGCAACAGCTACCACAACCAACGACATCTTAGCAGCAGTCAATAGCAACGGTTGCAACAACAGCAACTCCTCGAACAACTCAACAGCAACTGCAGCGACTACCACGTCAACGATGGAAAATCAAATGTCATTGGCACCACTAGGATTATCGCAAAGCATGGATTCCGTTAATACAGCAAGCAATGAAGAAGAGGTGAGTGCAAAAAATACCAACTAAAAAATAAAATTTCCTAAAATTAAAATTAAGACAGACACTTGTGTAATTTCTTAGTAAAGCAATAAAAAGATGTAAAATATTGTTCCGTTTTACATTTGCATTTAATTGAAAGCCTTAAATAAATTCTTAAATTTATTTAATTTGACAATAAAAATCGTGCATATTCTTTTTCATGCTTTCTCGGCAACACCCACACATCTCTTTAAATTTCAAATCGAATTGATTTTACCACTCATTATATATTATTCTATTTTTCTCCTTTGTATAAAATAAAATTTGTGTTTTTATGCTACGGAATTTTATCATTAATTTAAAGTTCATTCAACCATAAATCTCGTTTATGCAAATAAATTTTAATGTTCTCCTATGTAACAACAAGAAAAATAAAATACCAAACTCGCATTTACCAGCAGCTTTTTTTCCAACATTTTTTCCTCCTTATTTGCTGTTCATGAACTATAAAACTGTCCTTGCTAACGAGAATGTTCGTTAAACTTGAAAAAGAAATTAAACCATAATGTCTACATTAAAATTAAAATACACTCCATAAAGCACAAAAACCAAGAAGTAGGAACAAAAACACTTTGTAAGAAAATTCACAAAAAAAAAAGAAAAAAAAAAAAACAAGAAAAGAAGAAATTTTCAAACAAATCAAAGAATCGTAATTGAGGCAGACGAGTGGAAAAAAATAAGTTTTGAAAAAAAGTAGAAAATGACCTTCAGTTATGTTGGGGAAAGGAGAGGAAGGAAATTACCTACATTTATAAAAATTATAAAATGTTAGTTTTTACATTAGAGCTTTCTGTGGTAGCTGGGAATTTTAAATTAGATTGCGACAGTTTTTTATTTTTTTTGCTAATTTTTATTTCAAACTTTCTATATTAAACATTTGTGGTTAAGTTAGTCTACCCAAAAAGTATGCTTTATTTTTAGGCCTGTAACAAACAGTTACAGTTATGCTTTGGTTTTAACTTTTTTTTTGGGGTAGTATTGTTGTTATTGTTGCAGTTGTCATTGTATTATTGCTAAGGGAATTAACAATAGTGGTTAAGGGAAATTAAATTCATTCAGATTCTGTCTTAAATTCTAACTCCCATATGTGTGTGTGTGTTTTAAGTTAAAAAACATCACAAACCAATAAAATGTCCTTTTTCTGTTTAAATTTACTTGTCTATTTGCTAGTAGTAGAGGGTAGTGTGAGGTTTTAAATGTATTTTTTGTATTTGTTATTTATATTCACAATATTTTATTTTTAAAAATAAAGTTTTATTTTAAAGACAGTTGCTCAGAGTTTAGTTTGAACTAAGGTTTTAGACATGACTTCAATTAATAAACAAATAAATGAAAAGTTTTAGATTTTCTAAAAAGTTTACACAAACATTTTTTAGTAGAAAGGCATAAAGTATAGGGTGTTTTTTTTAGATGTATAGAAATTGTCAGTTGTCAAGTGATTTGTGTTTAGTTTGGTTTCGCATTATTAATTAAGATGAACTCAAGTCAAAAAAAAAATTCTCTAATAAAATTTATAGAAATTTCTAAACATTTATAATCACTGTAATTATTTCTATGATCACGGCAATCATAATAAAGTATAATTTTTAAGCAAGCTTGTTTTTGACAAGACTGTTTTGACAGCTCAAATATTTTCGTGTAACGTGTTACTGTTAAACATATTCAGTTTGGTCTATAATTTAACCAGGAATCGTCCTACAAACGAATAACGCTTGCAGTTTTTTGAATTTTATTATCAAAACTCATGCTTGCTTAAGAAAGTGCAACGTGCAGAAAATTTTATTTATATCCATGTTTATATGGATACGTAAACAAGCAAAATTGTCGCATTTGGTATGAAGAGCAGCGAGAAGCATTGCAAGGACTGCCAAAATACTCCGAAAACTATACTTTTTGGTGCGGATTATGGGCCGGTGGTACTATTAGACCGAATGCAAAAATGTTACTGTGAATGGCAAGCGCTACTGTGAAATGATCAACAAGTTTTTTTTTACCCAAAATGGAAGATCTGGACATGACTGACATGTGGTTTCAACAAGACGGTACCACATGCCACACAGGACGCGAAACAATGAGAGGCGAGTTCGGTGAACAGTTTATTTCACAGTTGGGGCCGGTCAATTGACCGCCCAGATTGTGTGATTTAACGTCTTTAGACTATTTTTTGTGGGGCTCTGTTAAGCCTCAGGTTGACGCACTGGAAGCTAATACTGAGAAGTTTATTTCTGAAATACTGTTAGAGAGAGTATGCCAAAATTATATCCAGCGTATTAAGTATTTGAGGCGTAGCAGCTTTAAACATTGAATTATACAAATTGTTCTATCGACTCGAATAAACATTTCATAAATTTCTTTAATTTATTTTTTTTTTAAACAAATCCGAAAGCTCTTAAAAATTACTCTTTATGTTAATATTACAATTCATCCATCCATGTCCATGTTGCCGAATTGATCTTTTTAGACTTTCATTATCACTGTTATTTGAACGGTTTGATTTTGTATTGGCAGCAACAATTGATTTAAACTTCTCGAAATATTCTAGCTTATGATCAATCTGGCTTGTGGTCAATCGTCTGAGCCAGTCATATGGCCGAAGTCATATTTTAATTTTAATGCCATTCGAATAAAGTAAATTTTATGTCAACTTAAGAAAATCATCTTAATTTTATTCAATTTCAAAGTTTTATACATCTGAAAAAACATCCTCGACACACACAGAGAAAAAATATAGTTGTGCATGTTTACCACAACTATTTCAGTATTTTTAAACACTTTTTTTAATATTATGGTCACTGTAATTATTTATATAATTTCTGAAACCATGTTACTGGTTATGTTACTATTCACATGATTATAGAAATCATATATATGATTGTAGCAATTGTGTAATGTTTATGGTGATCAGTTTTATGATAAAAGATTATACCATATTATGTTGTTCTCTATCATAATCACAGATCAACAAATTGTGATAAATGGATTCATTATAAACATGATTGCAAAAAATATAGCCATAGTTACTAGAATCATATATATAATTGTAGGAATCATCTGAATCGTAACATAATAATATTATGGTTACCGCAATCATATACATAATTACAGTGACCATACCATTATTGAAAAACCATGATTTTCAAAATAAATTTGCACAATTTGTAAGCGTTGTTAAGGCGTCAGTTTATTCATGTTGAAATGCCAAACCAAACTAAACATAATTCACTTGACAGCTGACATTTTTTGCCAACTTAAATTTTGCACATCTAACAAAACACCCTATAGATATATATATCCAAAATCATAGTTGCGGAATTAGATCGAGCTGTTTGTTTATCTGTAACTTTTAAAACTTGTAACTTCCTTAAATAAAAACCCATTTTACTTGAACTCGTTTGAAAGCAAAATAAAGAAATTAAAGATAAATCCAGTCTACCGTAAAAATTCTGCTCTACCCCTATGAAAACCTTTTACTACATGGTCAAGTTTGTTAGAAAAAAAACTTGCAAAAAACAAGCTTTTGAAGTTTTTACCCCTGATTTTTTCTACCATAAAATACTTGTGTATATTTTACGCATTTATGGTAATTCTTAAAGAATTTATCTTGTTTTTATTTCTTTATCACAGAAAAGAAAGCAAAAACAAAAACATTTTTATTTGCCAACCATAATATAATGTTTTATGTTTTTTTAGCATACTTGACATATAAATCTTAACGCATACATGTCATAACTAACATAACATACACTCAGGCGAACTCACACAGATACAGGCATTCATAAATTCATAAAAATTGTTACTTTAAGAAAAAAATATGTATAGAAAGCAACATGTATTTATAGAAAAGATGAAAAATTATATAAATTTCTTTTCAACAATCTTATACAATCTTCTAAAAGAAATCATGTATATTTGAGTTTTTGAATTTAAAAATCCTTAAAAAAAATGTTCACACACGGATACTTACACTTACTTACATCTATTATGGTTTTCTGCTCGTTTGTTAATAGAAATACTTGAGAAGAATTTCTTAGAAAATTTTAGAAATTGAGAATGAGAGAGGGTAAAGCAAATATTATGAAAAATTTATTATAAAAGGATTACAAGATATTAGAAATATCATAAAGATGTGATGACATCTTCTTAATAATGTTGTTATTTTTTTTTTTTTTTTTGTAACATAAATACTCATACATATATTTATAGATGTATTATACACTTGAAGTGTAATCTTACATTGTGTATGAGAGTAGAAGATGTAATGTAATAATTTCTTATAAAATATACAATAAATTTAAGATTTATTTGAAAGAAAATAAACGAGAACACCATTTACCAGGCAAAATCTTCAGAAAAGATAGGGTTTATATTAAGTTTGTCATTCCATTAGCAACACAACGAAATATTTGTCATAAGACCACAAAGTCACAGAATTTAATTCCGCTCGGAAGTGGAATTAATTCCGCATTTTGCTTCTATAGAAAAAGTAAAACGAATAATTTTTTCGGAATAAAACCTAGAAATGCTTACTATTACAATTCCACATATAAAATTAAAAATAGTTTCTTTCCGAAAATTGTTTTGTTTTTCTTTTTCTACTGAAGCAAAAAACGCAATTAATTCCACTTCCGAACGGAATTAAATTCTGTAACATGGCTGATATTCTTGAATCCTTATAAAATTCTGAGACGTACTAGCCATGTTCGTACGTCTATCCGTCTGTTGAAAACAAGCTAGCTAGAGCTTCGAAAAAAGACAATGAAATTTTTATTAAACACTTATTGTTCAACCCTAAAGTTTGGTATTGAAAATGTGTAAAATTGTTCAAGTAGGATCTGAGTTATAGATCAAAGTTTCAGATAAGCTCAATATTTTTCAGATATTTTCTGCTATTTTGTTCAAATAATTTCTGCAGATAATATCATGAAATTATACACACTCTATTTTTATTATAGAAGGACAAGTTTTTAAATTGATAGGAATCGGTCTACAAATACCTTCCCGGAATTTGGCTATGTGGTACCATATCCATACAAAATTCAGCAAAACAAAATTCCATGCTAAGTAAAATCATAAAACCGATATTTGGCTTGCATCATTTGAGCACAGACCCCATATAAATTTTAGTTCCGAAAATCACTTAAATGTGCATAAATCTTTTATGAATATCACTATCAAGTTAAAAGTTGCTACAAATAATTCAAATTTTATGTGAAAATCCTTGTACCAAATTTCATGACGATCGGTTCATATTTTACAATTGAGCCCAATATCTTTTAAAAGCTTATAAACCTCTTATTCGAGTAAGCATTATTTTCAAGTTGAAATTCGTTACAAATAATCCATTTATATTTTAAAATCGTTGCACTTAATTTCATGACAATCGGTCCATATTTGACTTCAAAAATACCATAAATGCGCATAAATCGCTTATGAACACCACTATCAAATTGGCCACCAATAACCCTCATCCTTTAATAAATTATCACACTGATAACCATATGAGGATTACTTCTGAAAAACTCAATAAAACAGTTTGTAAATATCTAAAGGTGCGGTCACACTTGGCAAATATTTACTCAAAGAACCGTAACCTTATTTTAGCACAAATTTCTTTGACGTTGTTTACTCTTACAAGAGTTTTGCAAGATCAAACAGCATCAAATTAAATAAAACTAAATATTTGTTTTTTTTAATAAATAAACGAGTTCAAATATATTTTATTTAGTGATAACGTCTTTTTCGGCAAATATTTGCCAAGTGTGGCCGTAGCTTTATAAATGTCGTTATGGAACCGAAATGTTACACAGATCAGTTATATGTATGTATGTAAAAACTAATGGATTTGTGAAGGTTAATACATAATACATAATACCATATCTCCCATATAAGGTCCACTTCCAAGAATGACTGCAATATTCATCAGGTTATTGTTCAAAATTCTGTACAAGATTTTAAAAAGGACTTTGTATTGATGTTAAACATTTTACAAAATAAACTAATTCATTACTTTGACAAAATCTTTACCATTAAAGTTTCATATTCCTTTTGATTATTCAAAATTTTACACCTTTAAATGAAGAGTCTAAGAAAAATGGAACATGCATTAAAAACGCTATCACACTAGTTTAAAAAGAACTAATTCTTTTACTTCGCAGAATCTTCTACACTTTAGTTTTACTTACATTTCTTATCCACACACCACATTATTTCATTGACATTTACCACTTTAAGTGTCTCTTGAGTTGTATTGTTGCATACATGTGTGTGTTTTCCAGTATCAGTATCGAATCTTCTATTTTATTGCCATAATTTGAGTACATTTTTATGTATTTTTATTTTTGTCATAATTTTTAACATTCATAATATTTTATTTCCATTTTTCATGTGTTTTTCCTGTAGTTGTCATTGTTAAAAACCATAATAACTGAAAGCTCACGTATTCTTTCATACATTATGTTATTTTTTTTTTATATTTCAACAACAATATTGCATCGATTGACATTTCAAATATGTATAAACGTATTTTATTCTTTATTTTAGAATGTATTTTTTGTAAAAAAAATGTTTGAGTTTAAGCAAAAGTTTTTAGCATTTCAGTTAAGTTAAGTTAAAATATTATTAATAAATTATTGTCATAAAATTCTGAAGTTTCAAGATTAAACTTAAGATTTTAGGATTATTTTAAATTTTATGACTTACTTATTTTGTTGTAAAAAGATTTATCTTGTTTATTTTATTAGTGTAATAAACAGTTTAAAATGTGTTCAAAATAATTAATAATAATCATACGCCTTTGGTGATTACTTAAAGAAAATATACAGTAGGGAACACAAATGTTGGTACTTTGTGCACTTGTTATTGCATAAAAATAAAACTAGTAAAAACAAGTTAGAAGGTATAGTCGGTCAAGCCCGACCATATAATACCCTACACCCAGTATATCTATAAAACAGTTTTTCAGAAATGGGCGTTATATGGGAGATATCACCTATTTTGGATTAAAATTTAGTGTCATGATTTCTGTGAATATCAATATTATAGGTGTGAAACTTTATCTCGATATAAATACTTTTAGAAGATTTATGAAAGTTAAAGTGAATTACGAAGAGGGTCTTATATCGGAGTTTCGAATAATTATGGACCGACCATTACAAAATTAGGTGTCATTACTTCTGTATATAAAAAACTTATTTTTGTCGAATTTTATCTGATTACCAATATTTTTAAGAAATTTATGGTCCTTAAAGTGATTTTCGGAAGTCGGCTCTACGACTAATTATGGACCGATCATCCTAAAATTAGACCATATTATTTGCACACATATGAAATATATTTGTGTTCAATATTATTTTGATACCAATGTTTTTAAAAGCGTTATGCTCTTTTAAGTGATTTTCGGAAGTGGGCCTTATATGGGAGCTACGACTAATTATGGACCGATCTTCACGAAATTTGTAGATGTGATTTAGCTTCATTTAGTGCCAATTTATGGTGAAATTTGTTTGCATACTTGAATAATTCAAAGATTTATGATCGGTAAACCCCAATTTCGGGAGGACATTTGTATGGGGGCCAGGTGATAAAATGGACCGATTTCCACCAGATACAATCCCATCCATCCTTGGGCCGGAAAATATTACGTACCAAATTTGATCGAAATATCTTCAAAATTGCGACCTGTATTCTGTCCACAAGCTTTACATGGACAGCCAGACGGACGGACAGACGGACATCGTTAGATCGACTCAGAAAATGATTTTTTACTTTAAAGTGGGTGTTGGACCAATATTTAAGGGCTTTACAAACATCAGCACAAATCCAATATACCCTCCCCACTATTGTGGTGTAGAGTATAAAAATTAAAAAAGTTTTTTGTCATTTACTTAATAAAATAATTTATAAATCTAAACTGGAAGTATCAAGTTCTAACAAAAAAGACACACAAAACAAATAAGGGTTATTCAATTTTGCACCTTACAAAAAGTTTAGAAAATGGTGACAGTATTTTTAATTTTTACACATCATGACATGCTCTACACATTCTATTACGAAACAGTCGTTGTCGTAAAAAGAAACCGACACTCATAATAAGGCTGATTTTTTCAATTAATTAATATGAAATACCGTCCCATTTCCGCTGAAACGGCAGCCAAGGCTCATCTAAATTTGAAGTTAATCGGTATTGTCCCAACTGTCTCTTTACAATTAAACAATGGAACTAAGGTCGGCGCATTTTGCTGGCCACAAAATGAAATAAAAAATTCTGCTCGCATTCTTCAACGATTTTGGTAGTGTACTTTGTATTACAATTTCGCTGGAAAGTAACTTTATTCACATAATAGGTACTCTTATCTGCAAAATCGGGCAGATGAGTGTGTAAAAAACGCATATAGTTCTTTCCTCATTAGTTTAAAGATATGGTCACACCTGGCTAATATTTACTCAAAAAAGCATAACCAGTTGTTTTAACCCAAATTTGTTTGACGTTGTTTACGCCTACAAGAGTTTTGCAAGATCGAACAGCATCAAATTAAATTAAACTAAATATTTGTTGTGTCTTGTCCAAAATAAACGAAGTTTTTTTTTAAATAAATAAACGAGTTCAAATATACTTTATTTAGTGGTTATGTCTTTTTCGGCAAATATTTGCCAAGTATGACCGTACCTCAAGAAGTTCGGGGTATCAACATACAAAGCAACCCCATATCATGATGTTCCAGCCTCCGTGCTTTGTTGTTTCCTTTACATTGTATCTTTAAATTTTTTTTACCTTTGGGTTGAAAACTATTTAATTTGGATTTGTCTGACCAAATTGCACTTTTCCAGTCCAATGTCTGTATATAATCTACCTGCTATGGTCAAAATCCGAAATTCATGACACAGCGTTATTCAAAGGCACGTGGAGCCAAAATTAATGTACGCCCCCCATGCGCGATCACGAAATACAACATACTTGTGTATGTGCGGAGTCGACCGATTCGACCAAAATGTAGCCCAATACCGTACCACATACAAAGGAAAAAAGTGGTGGTCTAGCATTTTTACCTGATTGTTAGATGCTTGTGTCAAAAATGCTTAGCAGCTTTATCGAAAAGTGCAACTGACTATAAGTCAAAATCAATTTCGACGACAATTGGCAGTATACTACTGCAAACATTACGATAGAAAAGCCAAATTATTTGGTCCGATATCCTCACACAGATATCCTCAACCAGACTGAGTTGAACATAACGGGGAGTTATGATCAGATTGGTCATTTTGTAGTACCATCCAATCGGACGATTAGCATGTAGGACTTTGCGAAAAGTGTTACGCCAGTTATCATACCAAACCATGATTTATGATTTATACATATGTAGATATGTATGTGATTTAATATTATAAATCTCAATAGTCGTTCTTAAAAAATCCTTGTTTTTCACTAATTGCAATAGATTTTAGAGATAAGAAACCAATCACTTATTTTGCATCAATGTCTTTTTTTATACGGGTTTTTTTAACACGGGGTTTCCTGGAACCAATTACCTTGTAAAAACAGAATTAGGTGTATATACACATATTTAGTTTCGACAAGCATATTAACACATTAATTCCTGCATTAGGCATTTCCTGATTATATATTTTTCTTAAAAAATTATTTTCCTTCCTCTAGTGACAAGTGAAATGTTAAAACTTTCATTTAATTCCGATTTACCACCGTTGAAACACAAAAAAAAAAAAGTTTACATATAACGGAGATTATGAATGAATCATATTTTTGCTAACAAGGGTTTGATGTTCTATTCAGTTTACCACAGAAAAACCACTACTTTGTATATTAAATAACAATCATACGCTACGTTTAACCTAGATAATTAAATACGAGTACTTAATTCACATAAATCATACGCCCCACAATGTTTCATTAAAACACCCAACTTACAGTCACACATTATTTGCTTCACTTTTTAAAACTCAACTTTTAGTCTTTCAAAATTATTTACAGAAAAAATAAATCAAATCTTAGTTGGTTATATGGTGGGGGAGAAATAAAACACAAGACAGGAAATTATTTATAATTATGTTTAGCACATCATACATTAAATCATTAGAATTGCAAAAAAGAAGCAACACCTACTTACATTGCTCACACTATGATTTAAATATTTGGATTAAATGGAAACTGACCTAAAAACGTTAGTAAAGCAAAATTTATACCAGAACTAAGTGCAAAGAGGAGACACAGAAGTAAGAGTTGATAATTTAAAATTATTATGACTGACTTTATGTTACAAGTTAATAATTCTTAATTATAAACATACGAGTACATACATACAGAAACACCGGAAAATTGTGTTTAAAAGGCGTGTGTTTGTGTTTTTTTTTCTTTTTGCAACTATTTTTTAATCATAAGAAATGGCGTAAAAATGCGGTTTTTGCGTTTTTTTTTTCTCTTTGTTCATTTGCAAAAAGTAAACTGATTTTTTAATTTAAATACATTTTTAATAAAGAAAGCCAACACACACACATTACACATTATTGGCCTTTGGGTATTTGCTTTCTTTCTTTCTATATAATCATTCTTACTGGAAATTCTCGTATGACTGTTGTAAGTATGGTACGCATCACCTTAACTGATGAGTCATAAGTTTTATTATTATAATATACGCTGATGTTTAAATGTTTATTATTTTCTTATATACTACAAATTAAGGCGCCACCATTAACTGCCACAAATGTGTGCAACACACACACACCTACATGTGTTTTTATATATAATATACATATTAAAACGTATACATTCAAGCTTTTGCCAATGTATCTATCTTTATTTTCCCATTAAAGGTTTTCACAACGATGTAAGTGTGAGACCTGGCAGGTGTATAAACATATACACTGTTGAAAATAATAATAATAATAATAACGTTGTATATTTGGAGTATTATTTATAACCCATCTGTGTTTTTGTATCACATTATATTAATATCCATCAATTTCTAACACATACCTTTCATAGATCCCACAAGTTTTGAACTTATTTCTGGATATTTGGAATTCTATTCCTTAATTGGCAAATCAATCGTTCCTAGGTTTATATTTCTCTATTTAGTTGTCTAGGACTTCGCAAAGGTATTCAATAAACTTTAAGTCCAGTGTATGGAGTAGCACCACCATAATATGGACCATGTTTTGCTAAAACCAACACTAAACTAGTTTGTTTGAGTTTTTGGCCCGATTAAAATTCCAATTGAGTGGCATTTCTTCTCTGGTATGGTTTAGCATTTGATTTTGCAATATTTCTGCGTAATCCAGAGAGCACATTTTTGCATCCCTCAAATACATTGGAGCGACACCAGACGAACCGCCTTTTCATTAACAATACTCCTCCACGTTTCATGACTATTATTAGGTGTACCTAAAGTCAAATTCCTTATTTTGTGGCCTTCCGACGAAGATTGTGTTATCAGAAACAAATAAATTTATCTTGGTTTCATCCCCAATTTTCACGGTGTAGATATTTCTTAGCAAAACACAACCTATTTTTAACATTACTAATGGATCTTGACTTCCTGAAGCCTATTTTTAATTGTTTGAGTGGTAACAGATGGGTTTAATTTGCTTTTGTTCTGTGTTTAACAATATTTGCATGAAAATTTCTAATTTTAAACAGTGTCGATAACTTGATGTCATTAACATTGTTGCTATTTAAATTGTTGTTGTAAATCTGAATAAATAAATTATAATTGTTAAATTATTAAACTAAACGTTAAACAAACGTTTTCAAAACTTATAAACGTAACAGTATTAAACATTGATCAAACCGTGTCTTTGTTTTACTCTTCCAGCCTCTTGTCTCTGGTTTCACTTTTCTGTAAATTGCTTGTCTGTTTTTCAAAGCAAGAGTCATTATTAACACTATTCTGGACTGAAGACAATTGTAAACTTAAGCGAACATAGTTTTATTCTATTATTGTTCTGTTGAAATAAAATGCAATGATGTCTTAAATACAAAATTTAAAATATCATTCTTATTCTTATTATTATTTTGCCAAAGTAAATTTTTTTATAAAATTTAAGCAATAGATAAGATTCATGGATTGCCGATCACTATAGATTTACCTCAAGTTTATCAGTAGTTTGGCACCAACTACCAAAAAGATGGTGGGGGCGGGGTATTTGAATTTGTCAATTCATTTATAACACATCGAAATATTTCTTGTAGAACCAAAAATTATATATTGTCTGGGTCCTTATATGATTCTAATACGATCTGGCCATGCCAGTCCGTCTGTTGAAGCCACGATAGAGCTTCGGAAAAAAAAGACTTAGAAAAATTAAATTTTTCGTAAACAATTTTAATTTCACTAAGATTTTGGTATTGAAAAAGCGCAAAGTCTGTTCAGACCAAATTTGCAGATAACCTCGATATTTTTCTTCATATATAATGCACATAATATCACTAAATTAGCTACGCTTATTTTTCGTATTATAGAAGGACAAGTCCTATTGAAAATGGTAAGAATTCTCATAGCCCTCATACAAATGTCTCTCCGGAATATGACTTTATGGTGCATAAATGTTTATTGAAAACCCGTATCCATAAAAAATTCCACAAATAGAGTTTTAATTCATAAATCTTTTCTAAGCATCGGTCAAGTTTAAATTGGACACAAATATAAAGAAATATTCATAGCCTATTTTACGACAATCGGTCCATATTTGACAGTAGTCCTCATATAAAGTTCACTTCTGAAAATCACTTAAATGCACATAAAACTATCAACTATCAAATTGAAATTAAATACAAATAATTCACATACACATATAATTCGTTGTGCAAAATTTCATGATAATCGACCAATAATAGGTCACAACTCCCTTATAGAGACTACTCCCGAAAACTCATTAACTTACATAAACATCCATATCGAACTTAAATTGTAACCAGATCAGTTATAAGCATGTACACATCATTGGCTTTTGTGAAAGTTGGTCCATAATTGGCCATAACCCCTTATGTGCTACACTCCCGAGCTTATTTGCAAATCATACAGAGGTGATAATTTTGACGTATATTTAATTTATTGTGTGTTAAAGTAAATCGCTTTATGTTACTCGCTGCAAAAACATAAACAAAGCGCAATTGTAAAATAAAGACATGCATAAAATTATTGTAAATATCATTATTCAAATGTAATTCAACCAAACGAAACCTAAAATAAATAGAAATTTGGATACAGTATTTAATGACGTTTATAAGATTTGGCTCAGTTATGCTTGTTTATATCATTGTAGCTGATGCATACGTTCTTATTATTTTCTCCTGCACTGTATTATGTGTGCAGCTGTTAAGGTACGGTCACACTTGACAAATATTTGCCTAAAGAGACATAACCACTAAATAAAATATTTTGGAACTGGTTTATTTATTAAAATAAACTTTGTTTATTTAGGACAAGTTTTGATGCTGTTTGATTTTGCAAAACTCCTGTAAAAGTAAGCAACGGCAAACAAATTTGTGGTTACGTTTTTTTAAGAAAATATTTGCCTTGTGTGACCATACCTTTGGTGTTATTTTATTTTACTGCCTTGACCCTAATCTGTTTGTTTCATATAAATATGTACATATGTATGTTTTCGCTGTTTCTCTATCTTTTTATATACAAGTCTGTGTACAACTACAAAACTCATTACACAGATTGAAATGTGTGTGTGTGTGTGTGTAAGGTTTTTTTTTGTCCTGTCTGCTATTTTTTTTAAAGCCAGTTTGTTTGTATTACATTTTAATGTCTTTAAACATCAATATTTTCCGCATTTAATGCAGTTTTTTTTTTTGTTTAATTTTTATTAATTTTTTTCTTATTTTAAGCAGTTGAGCATAATTAAGGATGATTATGGCATAACCTGTATGTGGCTCGTTTAATAAACCCCAATAAATCTTTACGTGAAATGTATAAGCTGCTCAAATGTGACAAGCAGTCTAATTATTGCTGTCATACAATTTAATTTTTACTGATTTAAAAACTTTGCAGTTTACATTGTCGCCAACTTGCAAACAAATCAATTTTTATTGCCTTATTTTATTTTTATTACACAATCAATAGTGTTTTACCTTCTTTTTGTTACACAAAAATAACAACTTCTATATGATTTATTTAATAAAACTCATACACATTGTAGTTGTGATAAACAACATAGATTGATAGAACAAACCTAAAACATACGCTAAATGTCAAATGTAGTAAAATATTGTGAACCTAAATCAGCCAAATGTTTATATTTATGTCATTCTTATGACATTTACACATAACTAAGGAAAAACTGAGAACAAATTTTACAACGAATTCTCACCAGAATGAAAACACATGGCAACATAAAGTTAAGGATAAAGTATTTTTTTTTTTTTTTTTGGGAGGGGGTAGAAGAAGTAAATATAAAAACATATTTACAAAGAAGACAGGATATAAACTATAGCATCTACATGAGTTTCCTTCCATTTAAGTTATGTGTCTGTGTGAGTAAGCTCTTTGTTTATGTATGAGCATTGGTGAGTTAGGGCGCTGTTTATTTGTATTTAAGTCGTTTAAACACAGAAGTGTTTCAAACTTAAAATAACTGTTTATATATTTTCAACCTGCTAAAGCGTTTGTTTATTATATTTTGTGTGTAAAAGCGTTAAATTGTATATAGATATGTTTGTTTCAGGTAAATAAAAGCAACTTAAAATTGAAATAAAAAAACACCATAATTCAAACATACAAAAAAAAAAAAACAAACAAACTAACAATAATTCGTGACCAAAAGTAATTTACAAGAAGTATCTAAAAAAAGAGAAAAAACACACTCACAAAAATTTATTATTTATGAAAACTGAAACAAACATACACTTATATGATTTTGCGCCAAAAGGATATAAATATTAAAAAATTTTGCTTCAAAAAAAAAAAAAAAAAAAAAAACACAAAGAAGGACATTTTGTTAAACCTTTTGTAAACTGTAATTGCATGACGGTTTTATTTGTGTATGTACTTCTTTGGATGTGCCCCATAAAGGGTTTCATATTACTGTGTGCTTTTTTGTATGTTAATAATAATTTTTATAAAATATTTCGTTATTTTATGTGTTCTTTTTTTTTAATTTTTTTTAAGAAAAATACCTGTGCTAATGCTCCAATTCGTTTTCAGTATGTTTTTTTTTTAACAAATTTATTTGGCGTATTATAATACAAATGCTTTTTAGACATGCAATATAAACGTTAACAACAAGTTTCCGTTATTTCCCAAAACAAAACAAAAATATGTACTACAAAAAAATAATAAACTCCCTTTAGCCGAAAGTAATAAATATTTTTCTTTTTAGGCCATTAGTTAAGTTAGCCAGGGTATAATTTTAAGTTTTATAACCTACAGCATAGCTCAAGGTGAATAAAGCTTTTACTGCGATTGCTGTTGTAATCATAACACTAGGGTATATTCATAATAGATCTTAAAATATATATATATATATATGTATATAATCTAAATTTATATGCTATTCTAGGCTTTCTGTTTGTGTAAATCACTCTCATATGCAAAATACTTTAGCGTAAGTAATAAGCTTAAGGCAGAATATTCATGATTATCCTAGTTAGTATGGTATTGAAAATTACTATTAAGAAAGTTATAAACCGCTATATGAGACCATTTAAAAAAAATTGATTATTTTACTCGTGGTTGTAAAATAACTAAAATTATTAAGACATTTTGTTATTGTGTTAATTAATGCAGATCTTTTTTTTAGAAAATGCTATAAAAACAAACAGCCATCAATTTTGCGGCCAAAATCGCAAAGCCAAATGAATCAAAATCATGATTGTTGTAGGGTATTGAAAATCAATCAAATCGTTACAGTATTAAGAAAAAACCTTCAAAAATAATAACTGATGTTTTTACTGTCACTTCACTCATTGCTCTAAAATTACTAAAGCAATTAAAATATGTTATTTTAATTGAGATTTTCTTGCAGTGTTTAGAAAAGATTATTAAAACAAAACAATAAAAAAAACAAAAAAAAAAAAAAAAAAGCAATCTGTTAGTGTGTATAAATCACACTCGTGTCTAAAATCACAAAGCAAACTGTATTAAAGTCAACTGGAATATTTATGATGACTCTTAGCAGTTTGCTATTAAAAATCAACTAAATCGTTACAATAGAAAGAAAGTTATGAAACGAAATATAAGATCACCTCTAACAAATTTAGGTTTTACTATTACTTAGCTCGTTATTTTTTTTAGGGAATAGTAACAGTTCATGCTCATTTCCAAAAAAAAAAAAAACCAGCCAAAATATTCATGATTGTCCTAAATAATGTGGTTTTGAAAATCAGTTAAATCGTTTTGGTATAAAGAAAGTTATGAAGCAATATATATAAAGGCACCTCAAAGAACAACATATGTTTTATTTAACGATCTTTTTTCACAGATTTGAAAAAAATACCCCATAACAGACACTACAAGTGTGAATGCTTGATTAAATGTGTGAACAAGTTTTAATATTAAGAAGCAGAGTTGTCAACTTTGAAATTTCAAAACACACCAAAATGGAGAAAAAACGCGCCATTTAAAAAAAACACACCAAGTTTAGAATTTGTTACTTATTTGAAATGTTTATTGAATTAATTTTACATAAAATGTTTGTTCAGTGTTTTAAGAAAAAACAAAAAAAAAACCTTTTAAAAAATAGATCAACGATTAAAAAGTATTTTTTTAAATAAACGAACTAATAAAGATAAGATAAGCATTCACTTACTCAAAATTTAACTTGCAATATGCTATTCGGAACTGAAGTACTAATTGGTAAAAAGGACTAATTTCTTTACATGTTTGGTACTTTTTTTAAATTATTTTTATTTTCTATTTTAAGTATTTCTAGTTGAATTTTTTCAAGAACATTTTTTAGGGCTCCTCTGAAACTCTAACCCTGGTTGTTCGTCTACAGTTCAGTAGAACAAATCATCAGGCTAAACAAGAATTTTTATTTCAATGTTTTTTTGTTTTTATTTTATTTATTTCCGCAAAAACAGTACAACAAAATTTAATCTTCTGTAATAGTACTGCGTAGGTGGAGGCAATATATTAATACAAAAAAAATTCTTAAGCTTATTGAATAAGCCAATTGATTGAAAATGTTAATTTTAATTTCACACAAAGATTTTTATCCTATTCACTTTTAGCAATAACCTTCAAGTGACGAATTTGAAAGTATGTATTCATTTATCATACATTCATTTAATCGGGTCCTTTTTCATTGTATAGATTTAATGATAAGGAATTATTAAAAAACTACAATTAAAAATTAGTAAAAATAAAGATTTCATCACATATTCGGAAAACTAAGAAATTTTACGCACAAAAAATTAAAAAAGCACCAAAAATTGTGCGAAATACACCAAGTTGACAAAACTGTTAAGAAGTGTCTACTTATAGGCGCAGGGTATTCTAATTTCTTATTATTATTCCAAAGAAATTCCTGTTTATTATACATTTATTTTTTAAATGTCTGTGTATTTCACCTGCTTTGTTTAACACATTTTTACAATTTCATTATAAAAAGGATTATTACTAATTAGTGACAGTTTTAATTATTATTACAATGGCAAACTGAAATAACAATTTTGTTGTTGTTATCATTGAAATTATTACGAGCTTTTTAAAATTTAATCCCTTTAATTTTCATTAATTTCCAATAATAATTTATTTGTTTGACTGACAAAAAAAAAAGGAAAACTACACAAAAGCATTTCAACCTTTTGTGAAGAGTGTTGGTATGAGTATGAATTTAAAATTAGTCAAAAATTATGAGGTCTGATCAAAAAATAACCTTTATTTGCAAATTTCGTTAGTTAGATTTTCGCATTTTTTTCTGTTATGTTGGTACACATGTCTCGTATATAAAATAATCACCCCTATCGTGAATAAAAATTCCACATGAAATTTGTTCCCTTTTCACACGTTTCCTTTTACAGTTCAATGTTAAAAAAATAAAAGGGAACAAATTTAATGTGGAATTTTTATTCACGATAAGGGTGATTTTGTAGTTTTTAAAACAAAAAACACTATTTAAATATTTGTACATCAACACTTGATTAAAGTTAATGAATATTTACACACAGACTCCTACTTTCTCACTCATATTGAAATCATAACTACGCTTTTTGTTAAACAAAAAATAATTGTTATAAAAAGTTGAATAAAAACCATACTTTTTTATGTGCATAAATAATTTTGTTCATCAATAATAAACAGCCAGGAAAAATATGCGTTTTAAATAAATTTTAATACACAAACAAACAGTAGTATAAATATGTATGAGTAGGCCAAGTATCGGTAAAATGTGGGTACAAATGAATAATGTAAGGGTTTGTTTTAAACTATTTATTATCATAAATATGCATTTACGCCAGTGGTCGGCACTCATAGCCAGTAGTTTCTGAGCATGACTACCAGCAAAGTTTATAAAAATTATGAAATAAGAAATAAAAATCATCAAATAAGAAATCAATATCACAATAACTAACAAGCAAATTCTCTATATGCCGACCACTGATTCATACTATATGCTAAGGGTGTTCAGAGTGTGTTTGTGCTTAATGCCTTTGTTTGTCTGGGTAGAGTGCTGGCAAAAAAACTGAAATACAAAGTTTATTTCCGCTTTTTCTGCTACAATGGCGAGAACGTGCATTCGCAATGCATGTAAATGCATAAATTTAAAAACAAAATAACGTGGTAAAGAAACATAAACTAAACTAAACAAACTATTTTATATTTCTATGTTTATGCGATTGATGGAGAAAATACAAAAGTTTTTTCTTATTTCTTTAATAATTAAGCATGAAATAAAGAGTATAAACTATATAACGGCTTGATACGTTTAATAAACGAGTACAAGATCCCTGAAGCAAGTGATGTCTTCCAGATTCCCTGGAATTGATTTATTTTAGCAAACATTTTCCATTAATCAGAAGAAATATTTCCATACCTGCTGGCAGTTTTTATATTTTTTAATTGTTAATTAAATACTTTAATTCTTAGTTTACCTTATAAAATATTTGAAACTATTTCAAACATGTATGTATAGTGAGGAGCACAAATGCGTAAAAATTGAAATAATAAAGAAATTTCAAAAAAATATTTGTCACTTATTTTATGTATAATATCATGGTGTAACTATACAAGGTGAGTGCAAATCGGCAACAATTACAACACAAAACAGAAACAACAGGCATTTTGTTTGTGTAAAATAATGTACTACTGCCAAAAATCCTTGAAAAAGTATTACTTTTGACATAAGTAAATTGTAAACAAAGTCAGTCAGCTGGGCTACTGCACTCACCTTGTATAGTTGCACCATGTATAATATTTAACAAAATAATTTATAAATCAAAACTAAATGTTTCCAGTTCTAAGAAAAAACAAAAAAAAAAAAAAATCTACAACAACGCTTTAGAAATTATAGTATTTTTATAATTTAGTTCTAATGCCGTTGTTACGTAAAACACTTGATGCATTTTTTCTCATACTCTTCACCAGTTTCTCAATTAATTCATTTGGAATACTCTCCATTCCCATAGGTGCCAATCATTGTCTCATTCACTGACTGATTCAGAATTTGTCCTGCCGTTTTCCCCAACTGCTCATCGATTAAGAGATCATTGTAGGGCAATTCATGCATAACATGACCCGCTGATGCGTCCACATCATGGGAAGAATTTTGATTTTGTTATTATTATTATTTGTTGTTGTTTTTTAAACTTACATGTCTAATTAAACAAGTCCCAGAGTCTATGGCTCCTAATGAATATATACGACAAGCGAAATCAATAAAATGAAAGTTGATCAGAATTCTAAATCAGCTTCCAGAGCTCGTCGTCCAAAATACACTTCTTAAGCTCGTCCAAATTGGTTGAAGTTAATCGGCACTATACCAACCGTCTCTTCACGGTTGTCCTCAAATTCTCAATTGGATTGAGGACGAGACTTATTGCTAGCAAAAGCATTAAAAGAAAATTCTGATCGCTAAATCATTCATTCATGATTTTGTAAATGTGCTTTGGATCATTATCCAGCTAAAGAGTAACTTTAGCCACATGATAGATGCTCTTATCTGCAAAGCGAGTTTGCAAAATACGCAAATAATCTTCTTTCCTCATTATTCCTTTGATTACTTGCAGTGGTGCCTGTAAAGTAACTCCATATCATGATATTCTTGCCACCGTTTTTCATTGTTTCCTTAAAATGATGTCTGTGAGTGTTCTGGGCTGTTTGTCGCCAGCAATAGTGTTTACCGTCTGATCAGCTTACACGTTTCCAATCATCTACTGTCCAATTTAGGTGCTCTCTGGTAAATTTTAACTTTACCTTAAAATTTTTATTAGATAATGTAGGTTTTCATTTTTTTGCTGCTCAGTTGTAACCAATATCGCCAAGGACTATTCTTGATGTCCATCGCCTAACAAGATTGCATATTGCTATAGAAGCATCTTTTAGTATTAAATACTTGTCTCTTTTGCGTGAAGGTTTTGGCGATCTCTGATTTGTTGTTTGGGTGCACTAGAACGCCTTTGTTTGACTTTCATGACCACTGGAGAACTTACTTTAAGCTGTTTAGCTATTAGTCGCTATAGAATAGCTACTTTTTGTCATTGCTAGAATATTGTGTCTTAAGTCTTATCTAAGCGAACGTTATCGTTCGACATCGTGGGCCAGGCGGTTCGTTTTTAAAGATGTTTTAAATATATTCCAATGTTTGAAGTAAATATTTCTAAATTAAAGGTTTACGTATACCAGCTTTATGTAATAACATTTATATTAAAAAAATTACAGTCATGTAGCTAAAAACTAAATTTCTCCAAAATTTATATATTTACACCTCAACCTCTTTTTACAGATTTGAAGTTTTGTTTAAAGCCAGGTCTTAAGTAGTTTCACAACACGGTCATTGAACAAAATTGCAACAACTCTCACATTAGTTGTCTCTATTGTAATTATTAGAGCTGCTTACTTCGTTGACCTTTGTTTAGATATTTTTATTTTAAAACTTGTCACTGATAGGAATCTTTGCAGCAAAACTCTAAACAATATTTTTTTTGTTTGTGTGCCAGTAAACTTTTTCTGTATACGACACTATAAAACTATAACAAAATAACTATTTCTAAATTATTAAAAGTAACCATCTAATTTTCACAAACAATAAAGTAACATGCCACATGCTGTAAGTAACAGCTTGACATAAACAATATTTGTTTTATTAGTTTTGTTGCATTAACTAAGATAAGTTACAGTTTTTTTTTTGCTTTTACAAATTTTATTTCTAGTTTTAGTTTTTGATACAGAAACAAAAAGTTGCAACTTTAACGAGTTCTTTTTTGCATTTTAGTGGCAAGAATATTTACAAAAAAAAAAAAAAAAAAAAACACTTTATAACTCTCAAACCCAGTAAACAATGTAAGCACGCATAGACTGCGTTCAATATTTCGCCTTAAAATCGTTTAAAAAACTTGCTGTCTAAAGTGTAAATAACATGTTCTGGGGGCGTTTGTTAGCCGCTGTTTGAAGGAAATGTTAAAAGTTTAATTGTGCTTAGTAAAAGTAGTATTTTTAAGAACCAAATGTTTTTATTTTTAACAATTGTTTAGTTTTAGTCCCCGCTGTTGTCAGTTTGTTGCAAACCGTGACACTATAAAATTATAAACTTTTACCCAATAAAAGCTTTCAAATTGTATTACTACTCTACTCTACTGTGTCAAAAAAACACACCCCCCCCCCCCACCGCACTTCTGAAAAGCTTAAATATATATTTCCTTTTACCACCTGTCCTCCTTAAAAGAGTCCATATTTACTAAGGGCCAAGTAAGAGCTGATGGTGGTCATAAGCTACACAGCAACAAATAAGTAAAACTGCCACTTCATGTGCATATTTTATGCATTGTTAGCACAACATTACGTACTGACACATGGAAATACACTCTAAAGTGTCATTCGATGCTGTTTTTTTCCTCTTTAGTTTTTTTATATCTTTCTGCCCCACTCATTTTTCTATAAACACATTTATTTTTAAAGTATAAAGCAAAGATTACTTAGTACGTAACGGAAATAAGTTTTCTGGGTATAAAGAACAAACCATTTCATTTTATTTTTATTTCCTACACAGACCATGCTCATGCATGTCCTCTTTTGAAGGTTTTGTTTGCTATTTTAGCAACGAGTGACACTTAGGCTGAACATTCTAATAAACGAAAAATATATTTATTTTATAAAGTCTTTCAGCAAATTAGAACTTTTGTAGAAGTATAAACAAATTTAAAATTATATTTTCAAATTATGATAAATAGATTTACGCAATACTAATGCAAAACTAATATCTATCTTTACTACTAGTGCTGAATATGAATTTATATAGAAATATTCACAGTATGTGTAAAACACGCTAATGTCTTTAATACAAAACAGATTTAAACAAATCTCTCCAAGAATGTTGAATATTGTCCTAAGCACTTGGATTTTGAAAATCAGTAAAAATAAAAATATGTAGCAAAATTAGCAGCAACTTGATGTTTTTAAGGAAAACTATATTAAATAAATAAATTTCCTATTTTTGGTATCGCTAAATTGAGAGTTGTCTCTATACAACAAATTTATTAAAACATGGAAATTTAAAGAAAATATCCTATTTTCTTGGTAAATTTCAATTTATTTGGATTTCAATTTAAAGTAAACTGACTTGATCTGTTTAGATTTATTTTAACGATTCAAGTCCTGGCTCTATTTTAAAATTAGTGTAAGCAGAATTGATTATAAATGCTAATTAAAAACGCTGGTATTATTTGCAGCAATAGCCAGGAGTTCAAGTTTCAAATTTACCATTAAATTTATTGTATTTTTTGTAATGTGTTGTTGCTGTAGCAATATAAAAAACTTACAACATTAATATAGGAAAATTTTGCCAGGTCAGGATTGTGCCAATTCCACAGAGTCCGTTCATTGATCTATAGGACATAGTAAAGTAAGGCTGGCTGGGCTGTTGAATATGTTGCATCCTGGCCACATGCTAGGCATACATTAGGGATGGAGCAGTAGAACGACGCTTGTTTAACGCGTCAGAACCATGTCAGTATTTGCAACTTTCAACTACGACATTCATGCGGTACTCTTCTACCACGATATTGGGGGCATCTTTATGAATATCGTTCAAAGCTGTCATATACAAGCTGCTATCTGAAAATTAATTTTGCCTATACCTCTGTATACTTTTCTATCAGCCAAGCCACGGAGGAGCCTCCAACTGTGTAATGTGCAAAATATGTTGAAGGGAGCTAGTTGCTTTTGTCAAACATTTAAACCAGAACATATGTATATCTATACAATGGGATTATTATGGATTATTAAGAGAAGCAGTTTGAAAACACGTTAACATCAAACATCAAATTTGAAACAACAAAAATCATTTATTATTATATTTTTTGTATTTTTATATATTTGACCAAATTTTCTTGTAAAACGTTAAATGATAATTTAGTTTTAATATAATTAATTCAAATTTGTTAGATTTTTGCGGATAGAAAAAACTACGAGTAGAGCAAGAAAATGTAGTTTAGAAACAAGTATGATTTTATATTCGGCTGTGCCGAATCTTTTATACCCACCATCTACATATCAATAGTGTGATTTATTCATACTTACTAATTTGTGTTGCATTTTATATCGATAATGATATTTATACGGCTACTTTATTTTTCGGAGCTTTCACATGTGAATTATCTATCACCTAATATGGTGCGATCGTCATAAAATATTGTGCCGTAATTTAAATGATCGCTTGGAGATTTTTCTTAGCGTAAAACATAATTTTGCTGAATATTTTATGGATACTGCTTCTCTCTAAGCATTTATGTACCATAGAGCTAAATTCCGGGAAGGCATTTTTATGGGGGCTATGAGAAATCGTTAAACGACTCTTACATTTGCAACAAAAGTACAATTTTTTTTTATTAAAAATAAAGTGTGCAAAATTTCATTATATTATCTGTATTGTATTTGAAAAAAATAGCAATAAATATCTTCAACAAAACTTGAGGGTGTCTGAAACTTTGGTCTATAACTTGGATGCTACTAGACCGATTGTACTCATTTTCAATACCAAATATTTCGGTGAAACAAAGAATGTTCGATTAAAATTTCATTGTTCTAAGGCTCTTTTTTGAAGTACCATCGTGCCTTCAACAGACGGACATGGGTAGCTCGTCTTAGAATTTTATTAAAACCCAGAATATATATAATTTTTGACTTTACGATCAATATTTCAATGTGATACAAACAGAGACCTGGGACGAACGGCTTTAAGACGGTTGTGCTGAGCCGCCGATAAATTTTAAAATTCGTCGCCGCCGAAAATTCGAGTGGCGCAGATCTCTGGCTACTAAACGAAATGTCAAATCTAATATACCCTCATTTGTTTGGTAGTGGATAAGAAAAGTGTTCAATTGCCAATGATAAAACAATTTTTTCCTAAAATTGTGTTTTTATTTTTGAATTTCTGCCAATCTTATGTATATAGTTAGACCAATGTGCAGTGTGTCAGTTAATAAAAGCAAGTTTCTGTATGACTGTAAGGTCGCCATTGTTAAGGTTGCTAAAAATGCGTCAATTTAAACCCCATTTTCACAATTTCTAGTTATTGTTTAAACTTTATTTAGATTAACAGCTCTCATAAAAAAATCATTTTAACAGTTTATATAACTTTGAGTTACAAAATAACCAGACATTTTGAAAATGGCGCTAATTATTGCAATTTACTTTAAAATTTCTAAATATTTGCTGATCTTATGTAAACATTTTCAAAATCTAATCAACTTGTAAGCCTTTACTAATAATTGCTAACTGCTTGTATATATTTTCAATGTTTTATTAAATTTTAATTAAAATGTTCTTAAGTAAGACAATAATAAATAACATTTTCTGTTTTGCTAATTAAAATCCTGGCAAATAAACATATTGTAGGCCTAAACAATAGGCTCTATATCACTCTGTCTCTCTCTCTCTTTCTCTCTCTGTCTATTATAAAATATTGTCCAAATCTTATAAAGAAAAACAAATCTCCATAAATAATGAAGTTGTGTGTTAATATTTTATAAACTCATTTATAATATAATGTTGTTTTTATAACGGCTATATCCTGTTGCCATTGTTCGCTATAGACACAAGATTTACCTTAGGTTCCTGTACAATTTTTTTTGTTTGTTTTATATTTTACAAGTTTTTCGTTTATTTAGGCTTAACCCTTAATAATCAACAACAAATGTATGCACATATGTAGTATATGTTGAAGAAAAAAGTAAAAGACTTAATACTCATACAATATTCAACTTAATTTGGAACAGCTGTTGTGAACACTAACAAACCAAATGTGGCTGCAAATGTATGGAAAATGGTTTGCAAAAAGCACATGTTTTTTTAAATAAAGTAAAATAAAGAATTTTTATGGAAATCATTAGAGTTTTGCTAATTATGGACAGAGTAAAGTTTGACAATTATAAGTAAAAAACTTTATTGGATAGTTGCCCACCACGATCATGCATTTAGATCAAAATTTTCAATCACATTTTGGCAAAATAGTTGATCTATTTCGTTAAACACGTCATGGAATTCGAGTTTTAAGACTGTTATAGATTTTATTGGCTCCTTATAGATGTATGGCCTTATTCATAAAACTTACAACAGGTTTATAAGAGGTTTATAAAACAAATTTTGTATGGAAATTTGCTTTATAAACCTGTTATAAACCTGTTGTAAGTTTTTATGAATAAGGGGGGTTATGTTTAATATAGCCGCACAAAACGTAATCACATGGTGTTAAATCCAATTAACAGCTAAAAACAAATTTCTTATTGAGAAACCCTTTACGTATGTTTAAGCTTACAACATTTAGGCCGCAGTATCTTAAACTTCAGTCTTTCGTGTTACAAGTCTATTCTATAACCAACTGTCTTTGTGGTTTTTTGTTTATTCTTTTCTATTTTTGTTCAATGTACATAACATACAATGGCAAGAGGAAGCTGATTTTTAAATACTCAAAACATACACAAACATACATACAAGCTGACTACACAAAAGGAAACCACAAGTTGTTGGTTTTCTTATACACATTCATACCCATACACACATAACATAACAAATTGTTAAATCAAAATATTTCAAACACACTTACACACTCTCAGACACACATGCCAACACAAGTATTTAACCAAGAATGCATGAATAACGGCAGAAAATAAAGCCAGAATATAAAAATGCAAACAAAATGGAGTGTAATAAAAAACAACAAGAACAAAGAGGAAACGAACACAAGCAAAGTGAACAATGAACCATATTTATTTTTGTAAACCTCAAAAACCCGTTCATTATTTAGCCAAAGAAAAGAGAACAGGGAGCAAAGACAAACACAAATACAACAGGAAGGAAAGAAGCGAGGCTGAAAGCAACTTTTATAAAGCTAAAGTTTGAAGACTCTTTTCTTGATGAACACACAATAAAAAAGATTGAGTGTATGTGTAAATGGGAATAAAAAGGTTTAGTTGTTTTGTTGTTGTTTTGCTTGTTTGTTGTTGTTGGTAAACATAATTTTCTTTTCCGCCTATTTACGCCTAAATAAAAAGGTCTGACTGTTGTTTTTTCATTTTTACTTTATATACATTCAAGACAATTTTATATTTTAATAAGCAGGATTTCTGGTTATTAAACAACCACCATTATTACCAAGCTCAGCACTGACACTACCACCAATGCCATTGTTACCACTGTAACCACCTTTACCGCTACCGTGCCAGAGGTGGTAGCTTTTTTTTTGCTACAAAAAAACCAACGAAAATCTAAAACAAGTAAAGATTATTGTAAAGAGCTGTTCGTGGCTTGTTCTTTTATTAAAAAACAATAAAGACAATAACAAAAAATTGTTTAAAAGTTTTATTCATTTATGTTAGTATTAAATTGTTAAAAAATAAAACAAAAACGAAAATAAAAAATTAGCGTGTTACAAAGCACTATACAATGGAGGTAAATAGGTTTAAAATTTGAAGCCTTAAAAAGAAATTAATAATAAAAACAAAGCCTAAAGATAAATGACATTTTAAAAATTGTTTAATAATTTATAATTTAATTTGCCTTGTTTCTGTTTTTTTTTAATTCCTAATAAAACGGTTTAGCTTTCAAACAATTATATCAAACAAATGGCCTTCTTTTAATGCCAGAACATTGAAGGGTTAATTTTGTTTGAACCTTAATACAGAGTCATAGTAAATTGTTTTCCCGAAATTTTTATTATTTTTTTATTTATTGTCTATGGATGTTATTCTGTACAGACATTTACAAACATTTTAAAAATAACAAATTGAAAATATATAAACCAAAACACTATTATATAAATAATTTATTAATTATTAATTATACATATGTATTATAATTTTTAAATAAATTATGAATAAATACTTACATGTTAATAGGGAAATCACAACTTTCATTATCATCAACAGAAACATAAAGCAGAGTTGGTGAAAAGTGTAACGACAGTTTTAATAAAACTTGTACCTTATGAATATTATGTGTGCAGTAAAATATTCGAATATTCGAATAAGTGTCCTTCTATATTTATTCCAGGATTTTTAAATATTTATAGCAAACAAAATTGTAGAAGGGTATCTGAAATTTCAAGAGACAAAGGGTTAATATATCGGTCAATGTTAGAAGTTTTCAATTCTAATGTTTAAAAGCTTATATATTCGTACTGAAAGAAGATATAAAATAAATTTAAAACATTGTTTTCTAACTCGAACTCTTAGCTATTGCTGCAAATAATTTCATACTAAAATTTATCAAACCAAATTTAACAAGTGGCATTTATAATCTGTTTTTCTTCTAAGCATTTTAGCAATTTCTTTAAATTTTTAACTTTTAATTATTCTATAATAATTAATAAAATTTGTTTTTCTCTATCTTTTCAGGTACGTTTACTTAAATTTGTTATAATTTAATATAAAGGCCAGAAAAGTGAGTAGTAGACTAAAAAAAACAATTTAATAAAAAAAATAGTTTAACAATTATGAAAATTAATATAAAACCAGTTTAAAAAAATAATGTGCATTTGTTTAATAAAATTCAAATTAATTATTTTTATTTTATTTTTTTATTTATTTATTGAATTTTTTCATTTCCTGTACAACAAGACTAAGTCTTATATTTATAGTACAGGAACGCATTACGTTATAAACAATTTTATCATGAGCATGAACAAATTAGTTACAGAAAAACCTATATTGATAACATCTTACGTGTAAAAGTTATATAAAAAATTTCTGAAACTATTAGCATTACTATTTATTTGTTGATTTCGTGGAAGATTGTTCCAAAGACGAGCGGCATGTACATAAAACTGCCATTCAGACACTAGATATTGATGTCGAGGTATTATAATATTTCGATTTCGAGACGATTGGAAGAAATGTATTTTTTCAAATATATATTTGGGAGTTTGAGTATTTATTATTTTGTGCAAGAAGACAAGAATACGAATTTTTAATAGGCTATCAAGTGAAACTCCGTAAAGTTTATTGGAAACAGCAGAAACATGATCAAACCTTCTCAATCCATACACATATCTTATAATGTTGTTAAACAATATATTAAGCTTACTTTTACTACTTGAATCACAGCTTCCAAATAACTCGCACCCATAAATTAGAGAAGGAATCAGATACGTCTTGGCTAGTAAGGTTCTTATTCTTATTGGTGTAAAATATTGTGTAGACCAGAGAGCTCGTAACTTTATATAAGTTTGACCAACCAGTGAGTTTATATGATCAGTCCATGTCAGATTGCTATTGAAAATTACACCGAGATTTTTCGCTGAATTAACAATTTTAATTTTTTCGCCATTTAAAACAATATCTTCTGGAATGTAACGATTTAAGCTCCTTTTACATATCACAATGCATTTAGATTTGTGTGGATTCAAACAGAGTCCATTTGCACAAGCCCAGAGGTAAAATTTGTTCAAATCCTCATTTAGAGATGATATTCCTGAAACTATATTTTGAACAGAGCTACTTAGAGTAAGTTGCACGTCATCTGCGTATAAATGGATGTTGCATTTAGAGAGTTGGTTTGGCAAATCGTTTATATATAAAGAAAATAAGAGTGGTCCTAAAATAGAACCTTGAGGTACTCCTCTATTAAGGGATACGCTATCTGACCATGTATTGTTCACAAACACCGATTGTGTGCGGTTCGTAAGATACGAAGATATAAGTTTAGTAGAAGTGTCGTTAAACTGAAAAAAGTGGTCCAGTTTTTTAATAAGTATATTATGGTCTACTGTATCGAACGCCTTAGAATGGTCTAGAAGTACTAAAAAATTCATACAACCTTCATCTAATCCTTGACGTATATTTTCGCTAACCTCCACAAGAGCCGTAACGCAGCTGTGATTCTGACGAAACCCCGATTGCGTGCTGGAAAGTAAACTATGAGTATCAATATATTCCATCATTTGTTTGTACAAGAGCTTCTCTAAAACCTTCGTTAGAAAACACAAGATAGCTATCGGTCTATATTCTCCATTCGATTTAGGTAATGGTATAATTTTTGCGTGTTTCCAGTTTAACGGATACGTACTTGACATTATAATAGTATTAAATAAATAAGTAACATACGGTAGAATCACGGGTAAAAGTAATCTTATAAACTTCGGGTGTATGTCGTCAATTCCTACTGCATTTGATTTTATCAAAGAGCTTGTTGAAATAACGTCATATTGAGTAACGCACGAAAATTGGAAATGTTCACTAATTATACCAGTATCTGTATTTGGCGAGCTTGAGGAAAAATTAAAAAAAGTAGGATTTGCCTGTACTACAGGTATGGTAGTGAAAGTTCTGTTAAGCATGTTTGCATCCACATTACAATCTATACGGTTATTAGTATTGCCAATTCCTATTTCGCGAATGGTATTCCAAGTTTGTTGAGAGTTGATTGCTGAGTCAAAGCGTTTGGAATAATATTCAGTTTTTGCCTGTTTAATATGTTTATTTACATTTTTCCTGGCATTGGAATATTGTAATTTTAGTTCAGGAGTTTTAAATCTTTTCCACCTGGCATATGCTAAGTCCCTCAATTGTATTGCATTCTTAACAGAATTTGAAAACCATGGTTTTTGAGTATGTAATATTTTTTTATATTTCAGTGGTACTGTTAGATCGAAAAGATATTGAATATTGTGTTCCAGAAATGAAGATTGTTCATCAACGGTGTACATAAAATAGATATCATTCCAGGCAATATAGGAACAATATTCATATAAAATATTTAAATCTAAATGCTTAAAGTCACGATAACTGAAACACTGTTCAATTTGATGGATTTGAAAGTTATAAGTTAGGAATATTAGGTCATGTTTAGAAAAACACGGAGCAGATATTTGATCATACAGAATTACATTCGTAGTGTTGGACACAAAGAAAAGGTCAATCAGCGTGCTTGCTGTGGATGTATGGTGCGTTGGATTAATCATGTTGACTGGAAAAAGACCGAGCGATAACATATTATCTTGGAGCGTCGTCTCCACTAATACGTTTGAATTAAAATCACCAGTAATAACTATATCATTATACACTGTGGCGAGAGTTTCTAGTGTTGAATACAAAACAGTTAGTGGTATTCTCTTATTAGGCCTATAAACACAACCTACCAGCATCTTTTTGCCAAATGAAGAAATTTCAATAAATATAAACTCAACCGCTTGCTCAGTTGTACTGTATGTTAAAGATGACTTGTTGCATATTTTGCAAGAAATACTATTCTTAGTAAAAATGGCCACACCGCCACCATGACTTCCTCTATCATTTCTAAATACCTTGTACCCATTGGGACATATATTATTATCTGGGGATGATGTTAACAGCCATGTTTCCGAAACACAAATAACATCAATACCAGAGTTCTCAAAAACAATTTTAAATTCATCCAATTTATTATTTAAACTTTGTGCATTTATGTGTACGATTTTAAAACCTCTTTTATAGTTAGCCAAAATTCTAACCATATTCAGTGTTAAATCTTTGGACCTTCCACGCTCATCACTGATAAAGGCCATAAAAGTGCATAATAATGTGTGTAATGCTAATAAAATCAGAAATTATATAAAATAAAGATACTATTAAATTAAGAAATGGAATCATTGGAATTAAAGCAAAAATAACAAAGTATTGAAAAAGTAAAATTAAATTAAATATTGAAGTAAGATAAAATAATAAAGTCATGTAATTATTAAAGAAATTCCAAACAATTAGTAAAGCAACAAACAACATTATCATAAGGATATTAAAAAACTTATGTAGTACAGCGAAAAAACTGCCTCAATTGCTCCGGAAAAATAATTTTGTTGGCTTCATCATTCTCATGTTGCTTAATGTAGACAATTTCCCTTAGAGTATAAACTGTTTTTAATAGCATATCCTTTTTTAGTCCAATCGCTGTTTTAAATATACCATAATTGTGCGGGGTAAGGCTTTCATTGATGTAAAAACTCTTATCACTTTGAAAACCGGCATCGGACAGTCGTAGCGGCGATTTAAATTTACGACGATAAGCTGCAACAACTCTCAGAAAATAGTTTTAAATTTTTATTAATTTAACAAATTAATTTTTTATAATCATACATTCTAGCATGTTAAAGAAATGATTTTAATTTTCATATAACAATTGACATCCGACAATTTAATATTTTATTTATACATAAAATAAAAACTAGAGACACGCACTTAAGAAAAAAATGTTATTGTTTAAAATGACACAGGTTATATTAAATTAATTAGAGTGAAGGCAAACTCTCAGTTTTTAAAACCTGAACCTTAGAGTGGTTCGCCTTCCATACAAAAAAAAAGTTGTGTCAATCACCACCTAGGATTAAAAATAATGTAAAAAGAATTCCAGAAATAATTTTTTTTATTTTTTTGCCACGCCTACAAATAACGCCCTTTTAGTATTTTGTTTACTGTGTCGCTATTTTTAGTTCGATCATAACATTTTGTAAACCGGTGTTAATGGCTGTGTAAGGGCTACATTTCTGTCCTTAATCATTTTTTTTTTCTACCAAAAAGTTTCGCCAAACAACTCGACACAGTGAACAAAATACTAAAAGGGCGTTATTGTGTAGGCGTGTCAAAAAAAAAATTTCTGGAATTGTTTTTACATTATCTTTAATCCTGACATAACTTTTGTTTCGAACCACTCTACTGAACCTCTAACTACATAATTTAAACCATAGACCAGAAAGTTTGTTTAAAAAAGTCGGCAAACTCTTTTAACAAATTCAAATGCAACTAAAACTATTTGTATTTAATATTAATATTTTAAAGCTAAAAATTCCATTATTTTTTTTTTTTTTTGCAAAAACTCCAGGCGTCATTAACTGCGTCATTTCAAATTGTTTTTTCGTGTTGTTTAGTGAATGAATTTAGCAACTCGTACTCTTTAATTTAAATTTAGTCAAAAAGCAATTATACAGGGTGTGTTAAACAATATAATACTACTGAAAATACTCATTGTTTATTGAATTAACTATTTTTTTTTTGTTTTTTGTAATTTTTTGCCTTTTGTATAATGTCTCTCTAATAATAACTTTGAAATAACCTTCATGCTTGGTGTCACGATATAATTGACACATTGCTTTGTTTTGTTTTTATTTTTAAAAATAAATTTATTTTTGTTGGGAGAAAAAAAATTTATTCAAAACTATATGAAATATACTCGTATGTATGTGATTGTATGGAGATAGAAATCAATTGCTAATGGCTGTAGTTTTTGAAAAAAGAAAATATAAATAAATGAAAATATAAATAAATAAATGTTTAGCTATTAAAACTTTCAGACCAATTTGGTTTAAATTTAAAGCGCTTCACTGGTTCCAATGCAGACTATTTGTCTGTCTAGTTTCTTTCAATAGTTAACTTGTCAGATTAGTGCTCCGAAAATTTAAAAATTATGAATGCTTACTGTTCAAAATGGTGGGTTTTAACTTATTTGTAACTGAACCAAATTAGTTTGTCAGATCAACAAACCTTAGCAAATGAGTTCAATGTTCAGACCTAATGGACCAAGACATTACAATAGAAGCGTTAGAAGTGTACATTTTCAAACTGTTTAAGGGCGATTTTTTTTCAAGCATTTACATATTCTCATACTTAAATTCCCTTAAATTAAACCAAACAATCCGGCACTACTTTGGTAAGCCAACATCCATCTCTTATTTCTTTTTATGTTTTACTCTAATCATGTGTTTTATAATGATTTTTATGACTTGATGCCTAAATGTTAAATATGTATGTAAGTATGTTTACATAAGTGCTAGAGAACAGAAAAGAAAAAAAAAATACTTAAAATGATGACTACTCGTTCAATGCTCAACACCCACAAAAACATATGTATTTACCATCAAGTCATGTGTTTTAATACTTTATGTGGGATTTGTTGTATAATTTAGTTGTTGTTGCTTGTTGTTGTTGTTGTATTTTAATAAGAAGTCATGTTGTAGATTTTAAACTATTGAGATACTTGTAAACATTGTGTACTTGCACAATATTATAACAGCAGTACAACAGCATCAACTACAATGACGACGATGGTAACAACAAGACCATTTTATGATTATAATGTTCTAAACATCTTAATATGGATGAATAGAGAAGTGTGTGCGCACTTAAAAATCCAGCAAACATTTTCATGTCAGTTCAATAAGGAGACAGACATTAATAAAGGATACATAAATTAGAGAGTATTTTGTGAAAAAATTAAAGCATAACTTTAGGTGTTAGAACAACTTGAATGCGACTAGTGCACAGAAAAAAATAAAAATGAGTTTCAATTAAAATATTTGTGGAATCAATTAAAAATTTAATTGAAATCGGACCTGTAAACAAAATGATAGTATCAATTAAAAAAAAATGTGTGATTTAATTGAAAATATCAGAAAAAGTAATTGAATCAATTAAAATTTTAATTGAAAATTATTTCAAAATCAATTAAAGGTTTAATTGAAAAAAAAAACATGATTTTTTTTTCTGTGTGTTCTGGACTTACGTTTGGCTGGAGGAATAAAATCGACTATTGTGCACAAAAATTAAAAATATAGTCCCAAACCTTATGTAGATTTATATAGCTCTGCCTGGAGCTTTAAGAGTGGATTTAGTGTAAATCCCACAAAAATATCTTGAAATATTTCAGGATTCTAAGCTATCCTAAAATCTGATTACTCAGGCCATATACTCGAGTAGGAAAGCTATAGGGAACACCTGGGGCATCATACCTAGGAATACTAAGTGGCTTTTCGATATGGTTGTTAAGCCCATACTTGTGTATGCAACCCTCATTTTGTCAAATCCACTCACCTTGAATTCTTTGAAAAGATTCAGAATGAGCACCACTCCATCCACAGACTTATTTGCCATGTTAAATTGACTTCCGGTGGACCTTATGGCTACGAGCGTAGCTCTCAACGCAGCGATTAGGCTCAAAACCAATGGTATTTATTTGTGTCGAACGTCTCCTAGTCAACATCGATAATTATTGCAGTCCTAGGCCTTTTTTAACAGAAGCTTCGATGTGACGATCACGGAAAGAGAAACCGAACGGATATAATCCCTTCCGGAGAAACTTTTCGAGATCTTCACAGATGGCTGTTAACTGTTAACAAAGCACGGACTGACAGGCGAGTTGATACTGTACGGAATATACTCTGTTAATGTCCGGCCTTTACAAATGAAAAATTGGATAGTCTGGGCGAAATTTACCTGCACGACTTCACGGTTGTATTTGCATCAGGATGGTTTGGTTAAATACTTCTTTGAAGAATTATATAGATTTTGTTGGGTGTATACTTTAAAAATGTGGAATTTTTTTAAATTTTTAGAATCGAGTTTAAAACATTTGCGCAATTTAAATCTATTGGTCAGTGTCAGCCCACCTTTTCCCATCTTTCTAGCATTATTTGGATTTCGCACCAAAAGAACTACTCACTATTTGAGACCAAGAACGAATAAATTTCTGATACCCTGTTCTGCAGTGAAACGTATCCCAGAGAAAACATTCTGCATCGATCGAATGCTATAAGGCGGGTGAGGCCAAATATTCCAAGCAGTTCTTTCTGAATATTTTAATAATTTTCTAGCGTTATGTTGTGACCGTTTTCGGCCAATGTTAGCTTCAAACGCATCGTTTGGATATGCTACGGTTGTCATGTGATGGTCTGGGCAGATTTTAGTTTGGTGGCGATTCAGGTAGTTGGCCGGGCTTCACATACGATCTCGTAATGAATCCATTTTTTCTCCCAAGTAATGATTCGCTGCAAAATTTATTTCCTTTTATAACGTTCAAGCAGCATTTCGGACATGCAAAAACTATAGCATTCCTTCAGGTAAATAATTAGAATTTTTAAAATCTTCAAAAAAAAAAAACTTACTGGGTTATAAGGCGACTATACATCTTACATACAGAAAGAACACTTATAGTTGTTAGTAATTACTTTAATTAGCGGAAGAAAATTGCATATTTCACCGCACTATTTACTTCATCCACCAAATGACTTGGTATTGTATGATTATAAATGTATAACTGTGGTAAAATACAACAACAAATGTTGTTAAAGTAGTATGTGTATAAACATAAAGCATACATACAAATAAATGTTAAGACTTGTTATTTGTTGCGGTTAAATACACATACATACATATTTTTTGTAATAAATTACGAAGTCAAGCATCTAAATACACACATGTATATCTACAAACATATGTATACGTACATGCATATGTCTATATATATATATACAAACTCATGTACTTACAAGCCCATGTTCATGTAGTTGTGTGTAAATGAATACAATGTAATTGAAACACATAAGCAGCTACACCAACCACACCGCTACTAACTCTTTAAGTATGCAACAAAATACAACCAACTACCAGTTTATACTCTTATGTAGACATATTTAGGTATGTATGTATGTGTATATGTTTGTAGTACAGCAAGTGTTAGTATGTAACACCACTGTTACAAGCATATTCACACATTCATATATAAGTTTATTATACATATGCATTTCAAAGCAAATTGAGTGTATATGTGTAAGTTTAAGTGGCTTAGTGTCGACTTGATTGTATGGTTATATACATATGTACATATGTATGTATGTATGTGTTGCAATCAAACGTATAAATTTCCGCTGCAATTAATTGTTTGCACAAATTTAAAATTTTCCAAATTGTTGAATGGAATTTTTAAATTTTTTTTGCAGTTAAATATTTTTTTTTTTTAGAAAATAGTTGAGTGTGTTGTTATTATAATAAAAACAATATAGAATACTGTGGAATACATGATACGTTGAAAGTATTTAAAAATATATGTATGCGGCAAAAACATGCCTATATTTATCTGCAAGTAATGTGGTTGATATATAGCGTAAATTTTATATTAATATTTTAGAAAATATTTAAAAAAAAAGATATACTTATGTACAAAGTATATTCCATCTTCTATATGTATGTGGAAAACATGCTCTCATCAAAAGCACGACAGCAAAACAGAACCTTTGACATTCTTCTAAGCAGCTTGGTATTGAAAATCAGCAAAATTAGTGGAAATATTTTGATTTCTTTAAATTTAAATATTAATTTGTTTAAGACAAATTTGAGAAATAATGAATAAATAGTATTACCTATCTTCAGTAGTACATTAGTTATACAAATGTAACAGACACTAAGAGGCAAGTGGCAAAGTTGATATAATGGTCAGTAAATACATATTTTTAGTTAAAAGCATGACACTAAATTTATTAAATCAGTGAGCTTCAAAAGCTTTTTATTATATAATTCCATTTTTGTTTTTATCACAGATTTTGGCTGGCAAAACAATACTGGGAGATTTTTTAAAATATTTAGAGTTTTTTGGAGAGAGTGTTCTGCATCGATCGATATCAATAGTATTTGGACTGGGCAAAATATGAACTGTTTACGTCAAACGAACCAGTTGCACATAGTACAGATTCCCTGTGATGATCTGGCCAGATTTCAGCCGCTTTTGATAGATAGGACCCTATTGGTGTCACCTAATACAAAGCATTAGCCGGCCATATCTATCGCTTCACTACGATAATCCTTCTCTGCAGAATGGTGGAAATTTCCAAAATAACATTGAATGCCCAAAAAATATAAAAAATAACAAGTTCATTAATGATCTAACATTGCATGATGATGGAAATTTCCATCATATTGGTTTTTGCTTAATTTATTTTAAAAATATATACTGAGATTTTTTTTAACCATTTTTCCTTTAATTTTCAAATAACTTTCAAATAAAGAAAGGTTTTGAGAGATTTCATTTAAAAAAAAAATTTAATAGGTTTTACTCAAAAAAGCTTTAATAGCCTTTATTCAAAAAAGCTTTGAAAAGCATTGATTACTATAATTAAATAATACTAATTATAATTATAAATAAAGAAAACTTTAAATAGCATATATATAGCTTCAAATAACTTTTATTTAAAAAAGCTTTATACAGATTTTATTAAAACGCTATTCAAATTAGCCTAAAAGAGTCTTCATTAAGTAATTTATTTAAATATCTTTTATTTAAAAAAGGTTTATATAGCTTTTATTCAAAAATGCTATAAATAGCTTTTATGCAAAATGACTTAAGTAGTTTTATTCGCAATTTTTTTTATTTATTAGCTTTCATTTCATATTTCATGCATTTTGTTAAAGATAGCTTTTGAAAGCCTTTAATTAACAACCCTTTAAATAGCTTTAAAAAAATTATTCAAATAATTGTATTACTAAAATATAGAAAAAACTGAAAGCATTTTCACTAAAAGCTTCAAAAAGATTTTGTTTAAAGTTTTTTCGTAAATAAGTTTCCTTTCTTAAAAATGTTTTAAATAGAGAAATTTAAAAATTTTTTGTTTTTAAATATAAATTTATATGCACAACTTTTCAGCAAAGTAACATTCATAATTGTTCGTCTTATCTAACAAGTTTGAAAATAATTATTTGTGAATTTTTCTGCATTTATTTTTATACTTCCTAATTACTTATTTCCAAATTAATGCATAATACAATTTTTTTTTAACTCATGTCAAGGTTTCTCATATCCGCAGCAAAATAATTATGCACAATATAATTAAGATGTCTGTATGAACTGGCACGACTTTAGATTTTAATAAACTTGAACTAATTTTAAGAAACCGAGAAAAATCAACAGAAACAAAAAAACTTTAAGAAGTACACAAAACAATAAAATAAATACAGCTTATTAAACACAATACTCGTATATGTATGTATGTATATATGTATGTATGTATGTATTTATGTATATGTTTTGTTAAGTAAATAAAAACAAAATATAGCAAACTTCCACAATTATTTTAAACATACAAATAAACACCATAGAAAAATTTATGATAAATTGTGCGTGGTTTTAATTCAAATAAACGCTGACATTTGCAAATGAAGTAAATAGTGAATGAGTGAAGGAATGATTGAATGAATGAATGAAAAAACAACATCGTCGTCGTCGTCATTGCAGCAATCATTATTTTTTACATCATCATCGTCGTCATTTGTAGCTTTATTATGGGCCAGTCTCTGTGGCAGCAATGACAGTACTTCAACTGGCAGTGGCATTATTTCGTTTTAACATTTAATCATAAATAATAAAGTTTAGATCATATTGGAGGCAAACAAACAACTGCTTGCATTTTCTTACTAAACGCGCTTGTTTTAAGACCTGCAAAACTAAATTGATAAAATAAAAGAAGAGCAAAAAACCTAAGACTAAATATCGTAAATAAAAGACAGCAAGTATGAAAATTACTTGAAAATTACTACGCTGCACGACATTCAAAATCAAATGAAACGCAAATTCTTTATATATTGGGGGGATTGAAATTATATTGGTCTTTATGAACAGAAATTATAAAAGTCAAAAAATAAAACTTTTGAATCAAGATTTCACTCCAGTAGAATATAGGAAATCTTTTACAGTTTTGTAACTATTTTAGACCCCTAATAGTTCAAGACACTTGAGTTAAGCAACGATAAAATATTTTATACTGTCACTTTTGTTTTCATTACTCTAAATGCGTATTTTTTGGTGTTTTAAAATGCAGGCGGGGGAGTGGGGAAGTACAGGCTTGACGCAACGTCAAAGAGGCCAGACTAGAGCTGAAAACAAACGTTTGCTTTATTAGTCTAAATTAATCATATGAAAAAAAAATTCAGCGCACACACAACAAATGACTTATAGGAACGAATAGCATATTGTGTTCGTTACTAAACGTTTTAAAATCTTTAAAACATCTGCTAAAGACGGAGACAATGATGACTATGATGTTGTTCATAATGATGTTGTTGAATTTAAACTAGACATAAAGAACTAGAATTTCTATATCATTCCCCATACACACTTGTTGCTTAATGTAGGCGTTTTAGAAATTAAAATTACGAGTTGAAATGATGATCACATTTATATTTGAAGCAAATATGATGAAATATTTAACAAAATAATAATTAAACGAGGTTAACCCTTTAAAAGCTGCTTTCAATACAAAATTCGAAAGCAAAAAATCTAACAAAATTTTTTAAAACTATTTAATTCCCACATTATATTCGTTTATTTACACCAAGTAATGAAATTCTTTTCAATATAAATACATTACAAGACTTTTAAACAAAAGACATTTCGGCAGATTGCCCAACCACTGATAAAATACCATAACAAATGTCCAACGTCTTTTGAGTGCAACCAAAATCATTTACAACAATTCACTCAGACAAACTTCACACACAAATACACACATGACTGTTACCCAGGAATTGTCATGATAAACATTTTCCCAGCATAAAAATTGACGTAACAGACAGAAAAATTCGACTCGTTTAACCGAAAAATGTTGTCGAATGAATTTAAAACTGACACCCAGAGACAAGTGGCAAAGGTGGTTGAACGGTCAGTAATTTAATTGTTGCAGCCAAATGTACGAAACTTTATGACAATATGTATGTATATGTGTGATATGGTAAAACAACAACAAATTAAAACCATAAATCTGTTTTAAATTTTTATGGGAAATTAAAGCTAAAAAACTTTTCTTTGCACTAAGTTTTCGTTTAAGTTTAAAAATTTAAAAACTTGTTTCAATCTTGAAAGCTTTACATTTAAATGCTTAAGGAAACATTTCTTGTGAAAGTCTTAAAAACTTGTATGAGTTCTTTTTTCTTTTAACAGTTCTTAAAGCTTTTGTGAAAAGCAGTTATATTTAAATCGTTCATATGTATATAGTTACATATATCAGAAAAGCTTTATATATGTTTTATTGAAACCGCATTAAATATATTTTGTTCTAAAAGATGTAGCTTGCATTATAAAACATTTTTAATAACTTTTATTCTAAAATGCTTAAAATTTCTTTTATTTAAAAGCTTCAAATATCATTTATTCCAAAAAGCTTTAATTTTTAAAACACTGTAAATATATTTTGCTCAGAAATTAATAAATGATTTTTATCTTAAAAATCTTAAAATAGCTTTTATTGTAAAAAGCTTTAAATACATATCATTTATTCTAAAAAGCTTAAAATATATTGTTTTTTAAAATAGTTTTTTAAAGCTTTAAATAGGCTTTATTCTAAAAAGCTTTAAATACATTTTATTCTGAACAAGCTTAAAATTAATTTTAATCTGAAAACTTTTAAAAAGCTTTTATTCTAAAATACTTGTATCGCATTTCTTAAAAAAAAGTTTAAATCGCTTTTATTCTAAAACATATTTTTTGTACAAAAATGCTTTATATAATTGTTATTTACGAAAGCTTTAAAACAAATGTATAAGCTTTTGCAACAACAAAACAATTTATCAAAAAAGTTTCTACAAGCTTGTATTGATAAAAGCTTTAATTGTCTTTAAATCAAAAAGTTGCAATATTATTCTAATCGAAAAGCTTTCTATAAGTTTTTAGTAAAAATGCTTCAATGCAACCAAAAAAAATTCTACTTAAAAATCGCTATAACGACTTCTAAAGTAAAATTAAAAAACCTTTATAATAATTCAAAAAATCATGTTTTTAACTCTAAATACAATTCATTTCAATCTTTCAAGCGCGATTGATTTTTAAATGGCATTTAATGCATAAGTTTCATATTTTTATCATTTTACTTTAGAGCTTATGCAGAAATTGAGTACCTTTAAACCTCTTTTACTTTGTCATTTTTTACGAACTTCTATGCCATGTCTTCAAATATCACTTGACTTTATCAGGACAGATTTCCAAATCCTTTTCTACTTTCGGTATGTCATGCAGACAACAATAAATTTATTTACCTTTTCACATTTCTACTAGTATGTCAACATCAAATAACTTTGCCATTGACGTAGTCGTCATCATCATCGTCACCTTAAAATGAAGACAACTCAACCGCAACAAATTCTTTGCTGCAACACCAACATGGTTTTATGTGTGTGCAACAGCAACAACATAACAACAATGACCAATAATAGAACAACAATCAAAATTATTTCAAGTCCATTAAAATTACTCAAGCAAAATCAGTGAGAAATTACAAATTTACCACAAAACGTAAAGCGCGCAGAAAATGAATGGAATGGTTAAAGAATGAATGAATAAATGACTGAAAGACATACAGGCTGACTGACAGTACGCAGCAATGCTTAGATTAAATACATGCTACTTAAATTGTACAACACACATCTAACTTTTGCTACCACTCATTCATTTGTGTTAAATATGCCCCAAACCAGTCACCCAACAAGCCATATAGTCAGTTAGTCATTCATTCATTCATTCAGTAAATTAGTGGGGCTGGTTGCTTGGCTGGCAACAAGATTAAACCAAAGAGGGACAAGAGCTGACAGCCGGCCGACAACCCATCCACAGCATAAACAGCAACATTATGACATAAATATTTAGCTAGCAATCATTTGTGCAAAAGGCCTTATATTTAACACCATGACTGTCACATTAGACCAATACAAATGTGTTGCCGACAATGTATGATGGCTAAAGCAATAAATATGTTGTCGCTGCTCTAGCCAGCCTGTCATTGCTGTTGCCTCTTTATGCATGGGTTTGAGTTCAGCATGTACTCGTAGTTGAATGCGTATGACTGAGATATTTTGTGTTTGTGCGTTTTGTAGTTTAAATAGTGCTGAATATTGTCTACCAATGAATGTAATTTCAACTTCAAAAAAAAAAATTTCTTTTTTTCTTTTATCAAACCTAAAGTGTATTTTCTAATATCCAATATTTTAAGCAAATTTCAGTTATAAGTAAACTGTCTAATAAGTATGACATTAAATATAATTTTAAGCCCAAGTGACAGCTGACACCAATGATATTAACTTCTTGCCTAAAGCAATTAATTTATAAAGCTAGTGCTAAACCATCAAGACTACTTCCCCCAACCAATATTTAAACAAAGGCTATTTAGTTCATGTTAGAGGTTATCATCTCTTTCTATTTTGTTAGTTTTTCCATTATTTTACAAAAGAATAGTTAAAAAAACACTGAGTTTTTAGAAAATTAACAAAAGAAGGGTTAAATAGCTGAATAAATATGTGTGCCTGCATTTGTGTGTGGTAAGTTTAAGTTGGTTTGGCTTAAATAGACAAGTGTTTAGTATCTACGCGTGTGTGTGTGTGTGGTGTTAAATGTGAGTGACTGCTACTTAAACTTTTGTTACAAGTATGAATATACAGTTTTTTATTTTTATTTGTTTCTTGTGTCAGTTTGTCCGTCCTGTCTATATAATGTGTTTAAGTGTTTAACAAAAAATGTTATTTTTTCACTTGAAAACAAAATATACATATGTATGTATGTATATGAGAAAGCAACAAAAAAGACCTCATACATAATAATGACAACAAAATCTTGTTGACGTTTTTTGCAGTTTTTAAATTATTTTTTTGTTTTTAGTCTTGTTGCCACTGCAAGTTGTTGCCACCATCAGAGAGCTGCTTAATGTATGCGCACAATTAATTTAAAACTATTTTAAAATTGTTTTAAATACATACTTAGTTCACACTTGTCTGTATTATTTATAATAGTTTAGTGCTTTCTTTTTGGCCAAAGCAAGTACTCTATTGTTGGTTGTTATGGATACGGCAATTGTTGCAATATTATTTATATGTATTTGGAGAAGCTAAAGAGAACTATCTAAACTAAAGAAAAGTTGTCGATAACTTTTTGTTTTTATGGAAAAGTTATCGATAACTTTAAGATTCAGTAAATAAGTCATCGGCAACTTTAAGTTTCTTTAAAAAAAAATTATTGACAACTTTCTGCTTCTATAGAAAAGTTATCGATAACTCTAAGTTTCTATAAAAAATTGATAGATAACTTTATATTTCTTTAGAAAAGTTATAGATGAATTTAAGTTTCTTTAATAACTTTATCGATAACTGTCTGCTTCTATAGAAATATTATCGATAACTTTCTGTTTCTATAAAAAAATTTTTTATAGAAAAAAATTATTGACAACTTCCTGTTTTTAAAGAAAAATTATTTATAGAAAAAATTTTATCGCTAACTTTCTGTTTCGATAGAAAATTGATGGATAAATTTTTTTCTATAGAAAAGTTATCTTTCTGTTTCTATGGAAAAGTTATCGATAAGTTTAAGTTTCTTTAAAAAATTATTGATAACTTCTTGATAAATTTTTAGTTAGGCTCTAGTTCATTAAATTTAATTTTCATTAAATTATTTTTACTGAAAACTGAAGAAAAGGAAAAAACAACTATGAATAGAAATTAATAAAGAATGATAATTACAGCGAAAACTTCGAACTACCAGAACTAACACTGGTTAAAGGATTGATGTTTGTCTGTTGGCTAACCGGCACCGCAGTGGTCACCTGCACCACGCAAATTCTGATGAGAGAAAGTGAGATTTCTCGAAACATATGTAAATTCAACAACCCAGGTTCGATCCCCAGTCAAGAAAAATTATCAAAAATTTTTAATAATAAATTTTTCAAGTTGTAATTCCTAACTTCAGTAAAAATAATTTAATGAAAATTAAATTTAATGAACTAGAGCCTAACTAAAAATTTATCAAGAAGTAAAAATTAACAGTTCGATTATGAAATTAATAATTATTCTACAATTATTGATAACTTTCGAAATGTTATCGATAACTTTAAGTTTCGTTCAAAACTGTATCGATAACTTTCTGTTTCTATGGAAAAGTTATCTACAACTTTAATAATCAACAGAAAAGTTATCAATAACTATTATTTATTTTTCGAAAATAAGGTCTAATATTGTTTCCCTGAAGATGGTACACATTGTTGTAGCGAAATATCGGAAAAAATAAAAAATAAAAACAATATTAGATCTTATTTTCGAAAAATAAAATATAATTGTTTAAAAAATAAAAAGGTCGAAAAATCAGTTTAATAATCAGTTATCAATTACCTTAAGCTTCTATTGAAAAGTTATCGCTAACTTAAAATCTCTATTGAAGAGTTATCGATACCTTGAAAATTCTTTACACAAATTTATTGATAACTTTCAGTTTCTATAGAAAAGCTATCGATAACTTTCTGCTATTCTGTTCTATAGAAACAGAAACTTTCTGCTATTCTGTTTACTAGAAAACAGAAACATAAAGTTATTGATAACTTCCACTTTCTACAGAAAAGTTATCGATATCTTTCAGTTTCTAAAACAAATATGTTGCTTTTTAACTTTTTCTTATATTTTCATAAATAATTTTGTTTGATTCCTTTAAACATTTATTTATATTTTCCAATAATTTCGTAGAGCATCTTTTGATGCGTCTTCCGCCAGCCAACATAGTATACCTTCTCCGGTACTTGCAAAATAAAATTAGTTCTACTGTGTCGTCTATCAGCAGCAAACCATTGAATCAACATTTTTGTGGTTGCAAAACGTTTAGGCTATCATTTATATTAAATGTCAGCTAATGAGCTGATATTAATTATAGTATTTCAAAATTATTAATTACATGTTGCAAGCGAACAACATAAGAGCCACAACACTTCAGAGGTGTAATAGAAGATGCAACATCAAAAAAAAAGAGAGCAAAAAGCGCCAAACTAGCGAAATTCATAAAACACATATTAAACCATAAATAATTGAAATTAATTGATTTTGTGGCTTAAAAATAAATTTTAATTAACAATTTAACCTCATTAAAAAATTTATAACACACAGCAGCAATATTTTTTTAAACAATTTATTGGTAAAAATTAAAAAAAAAATAAAAAATTTATTAAACAACTAAATGTAGTTTAATTTAATTAATATAATTTCTGTTTCCTTGTAACTGAATTAATCTAATAAATAATTCTTACATTCTCAAATGATAAAAAAATATAAAATTATCTTTAATAACAACAAACAAAAAAAATTAATCCTACTAAAACGAAACTAATCCAGCAACTATTTGTATTGTTTTATTTAATACTCTTTTTATATATATTTTCCTACTTTGTCCCCTTAAATTTTTACTTACATTTGGTTATTTTTGCAACTTATTCTTTAGAGCTGAAAACCCCAAAGAAAAGCAAAATGCAGAAAACATCTTAAGTATGCTGTGAAAAATATCCTAGTAAATACCAGACACTTTAGCATAAATTGTTACATCTATCACTACATCAACATCAACATCATTATCCTTATTATAACATCCTGTTTAAAATAGACAACCACGACTGTTGGCATTGCTGGCAAGACAAGAACTACAAATATCTTTAAATATATCACAATCAAGTTATTTTTGCTTTGTTTTTTTTTTGCATTCGTTTTGTTGTGATATATATTCCATCATTATTCCTAAGTGTTTAGATGAAACAATCACAAGTTGAAGTGGCTGGCAACACGAACAATGAAGATGGGTTACACGCAAATAAATAATAAGGGAAAGGAATTTTTTGCAGATTGTTAAGGTGTTTTGTTGGTTAGAAATAAATATTAAAATTTTTAGTTTATTCTTTCGTTGTTTTGTATAATTTAGGTGTTCCAAGTTAGCAGTTTTAGCTTTAAGTTTATTACATGAAAAATAGGAAAATGCCAAGTTTAAAAATTATAATAAATGGAGTTTTTTTCACAATCTAATAAAATGTATTACTAGAGGTATTAAGAGTTCCGTAACGCATGCCAAATATTTGCTCAAACAAGTAAGAGTTTATATTCGGCCAGTTTATATGGGACCAAGGTCATTAAATATTGTAGCGTAATATCTATTTGGTTTTATTTTGACTGAATTTCATCTCAATAATGATATTTACAAGAATTTTAGGCATATTCCAGTTAAAATCAAGAATATATATTTGTCTCTTTCTTTCAGAACTGCACTTTGTTTATATTTTTGCAGCATGTAACATAAAGTGATTTACTTTAACACACAATACATTAAGTACCAAAAAGCTCTTGGCAACTTATTTTGGCTTTTTTAAAACGTCAAAATTATAATTATAGCTCGCCTGTGTAAAATTTCGGTTCGATATGGATGTTTATGTAGGTTAATAAATTTTCGGGAGTAGCCTTATAAGGGAGCTATTGCCGGCCAATCATCATGAAATACTGTGCATTTGTGTTGAATTTCAACTAACCCTGCCAATAATATTGGGCTATGTGATCCATTTTAGATGAAATGGGCTACTTACAACATGGCCCAATGTAATGCAGTCATGGACCATGTCATAGTTAAACAAGAGCTTGTAGTTAAACGACATGGTTTCGTGTTAACACGATTGCATATTGAGTTGTTGTTGTTTAAAACTAACACCTTCTTGAGTACTCCATTGAGTGGAAGCATGGAATAGTTTTGGGACTACTCCGATGGGTTATATGGTCCAATCTTAGGACATAGCAATGTTAAATCGACCACCTTCTTTTCATATATTTGAAGTAGTTTTGGAGTACTCCTACTCCTCTTTGGTCTAGTCTTTACATGCATGTATGGACTAGTCGCGTTATTTGCATAGCGATTTTTATAAGAGATTAATTTTTCAAAGTGGACTGAGGACACGGTCAAATAGACACTGCTTCTCATAAAATTGGTTATGAATATTTCTATTTATGAATGAACTATTTGTGTTGTGTCGAATTTGAACTTGCCGCTGATGCTTATCAGAGATTTGCGCATTTAAGTGGTTTCTGGTGGGCGCTACGGTCAAATATGGACCGATATATATGATCACAAAATAGAGTACGACGTTTTTTTATATATGTATGCATGGATTATTTGTGTTGAATTGCAGCATGGTAGTGATTTTTATAAGATATTTAAGCACATTTGAATGATTTTCGGAAGTGGACTTTATATGGGGCCATGTCAAAATATGGACCGATGCACATAAAATAGTGCTTTGTATGGATACAACTTCTCTATAGACATTTATGTACCATAATGCCATATTCCGGGAAGACAATTGTATAAGGGTTATGAGAAAACATGAACCGATTTCTATCAATTTCAACAAAACTTGGCCTTTTATAATAAAAATAAAGTGTCGGCAATTTCATATTATCTGCATTATATTTGAAGAAAATAGCAAAAAAACATCTGAAAATTACTAAAGATGCCTGAAACTTTTTTCCATAACACGGATCCTTTTAGACCGATTTTCCCCATTTTCAATTAGGATAAAACAAAAAATGTTTGCTTAAAATTTAATTTTCAAAGATCTATCGTGATTTTAACAGACGGTCATGGTCAAACCGTCTTAGAATCTTATAAGGTCCTAGAATATATAGACTCTTTGGTTCTACGAACATTATTTCGATGTGTTACAAACGGAATGACAAACATAATATAGCCACCATCTTTTTGGTGGTGGGTGTAAAAAGCGTACTCCATACTTTAAGCACAAAGCTATTTGACGATGTTTAATTTTACAAGTGTTATTAAGGAGCAAACAGCATCAAATAAAATAACACGTTAAACGTTTATTGCGAATTGTCCTTGGTAAAAGAAATTTAAAAGTAGACACAAGAATCAAAACAAATTTTATTTAGTGGTTTGCCATGTGTGACCGTACCCTTAACACTGAACTACTTAAAGCTTTTTAAAGCTTGCCTAAAGCTTTTTAAAAAAAGCTGTTTTAAGATTTTCAAAAATGTGATTTTATAGAAAATAAATGCTAATGCAGTTTTATATTTTAAAATTAATGCAATTTTAAAGATTTTGTACTTAAAAGCTTTTCATTTAAATGCTGGTCTATAAAACTGATTAAATTAACGTTCATCTTCCGATTAAGCTATTCGACAAATTATTTTCAAAATAAACTTGAAAAACATTTCATTTTGGAGTTCTAGTCTTATTTAAAGCATTTTAATTTAATTATATTTAGACATCATTTATTAAAATGGCTTGTTTAACAAGTGTCTTATGGAATTTAATCAAATTTATACATATTTTTTATTTGTTAAAAGAATTTTTTGTATGAGTACTACTACAACTTGTGTGCCATTCACCAGTGTATTTAGACATTTTTATCTAACAATTTATCATTTGGTGTAAAGTATAACTTCAGGCAAAGCCAACAGTTTTTTTTATCAGCAAAAGCCTCTTAAATTTCGTATTTTTTTATGATTAGTTCTACCACAATATTTTCTTTGCTAAAAGGAAAATGATAAATTTTATAACGTCACTTTGCCGACGTTTTTCACATGTCTGGTTGCAAAAAGTGAGAAATAACGAACCAGCAATTTTATGGCGTGTTTTAATAAAATAAGCTACATAATATGAAAAAGAGTTCCTAGAATGACAACGAATGTTTTTTCAATAAATTATTCTGTTTTCGTATGTGAAAGTTCAATTTAAAAAAGCTGCTTTAATTTTGTTTTTACGCTGTTGGTTTTAATTTTGCTATCATTGCAGAATTCTTTTTAAGGTTTTTTCATTATTTTGCCGTTTTTTAATTAACGTTCATCTTGTTTTAATACGTAGATTTAATTAATTCAGTTTACTTTATTATGCGAACTCTCTGCGAGCATGTTATAGTCAGTCTGTCGGTCTGTTACGAGTATGAATATAGTGGCAAAATTGGGGGGAAAAAAATCGCAACTGTTGTTTTTATATTTTCGCTCTCCCTGTATTTTTTTTTTGTGTGTTAAGTTCAGAAATAAACAGTTATGTTGGTTCGTTCATCATCATTTTTTAAGCGAGGGTCATCTGAATTTTACTTCTTAAATTGTAATTCTAGTCACAGCTTTTATTAGCTTCAGTAAGTTAATGGAAATTCAATGTGAGTTAAAAGGCTGTAATATGTTTATTGTCAATCAGCAGATTTGCACTTGGGTATGTTGGCAAGCTAATCTTTCCACATCTTGTTGGTATTTCTAGGCCAAGACTAGAAATGGCGTTGCTGGTGCCATGAGCTTGCACGGAGCTTTAAACGTGATAGAGTTTAATTGTTTACCCATTTAAAGTTACAGCTGAATACAGTCTTATGTAGCACCACTAGTACTAGTTACAAGCCAGAGAGCCCTAATTATTAATCGTTGAGGTACCTTTTGGAGGCACGTGGTGCAAATATGCGGAAGCATTTGGTTAATTGACTTAAGTTTATGGTAGTAACAAATTTCGGACAACCAAATATCTCTAGGTGCTGTTGCCGAAACAATAGGGAACAGAGTCTTTGGCAGAGCCTTGGAGGGAACAGAGTCAACGGTACAGTCTGGGCAGGGGCTGCAAACAGGGTTAACTTAATTGATGCGAGGGAAATAGTGGACGGTCAACGTCATTATGGGCCAGGGAGAATATTCCGGACAACCGAATTATCTCCGAAACAACAAAGCCATTGAAATTAGTGGTGGAATTTGACATGGTGCTTAAGGACGGTATTGGAGGGAACAGAATCTTCGCCGATGGCCGGCTGCCGGACATAGTCAACGTTACAGTCTGACAAGGGTTGACTCAATTGGCCCGGCGGAAATAGTGGACGCCAGGATGGGAATATTGTTCGTTTCAAAAATTGCCTTAGGCTGTGTCAATTGACTAAACTCCGAATGGTTGCGATAGGGGGTGACAAGGTGTTTGTGCATTGATCTATGCAATCGTTGTACTAAGAGTTACAAACTGTGTGTCTTACGATACCTTCAATATTGTATGTTTTTTGAAAATCATACACTGCGTTAGTTGTGATGTGAGGCACACCATGTGGTCATGTCTTCACGGACGATACCGCATGTGAAACCATTTTTGTTAATCAGCAGACTTATCTGCGAGCGAGGCTCATTCAAATTACACTCCAAAAGCTGTTATTGGAAAAGTTTTTAGCATTAAGCTTATTTCAAAAAACTTAAAGATCTGCAGCTCCTGAAATGTCACCAAATATTTGATAAGATATGTGAGTTCATTATAATATTTTTTAGCCAAGCTTAACTAAGTTTCACTCTAAACCAAAAAAAAAAAAAACTTGTATCATTAAGCTTATTTAGAAAAACCTAAAACTTTTAGAGAGCAAATAAATGGAAAATTAATATTATATTAAAAACATATACTGCAGACCGACAACTCCTGAAATGTGGAACCAAATATTTGAGATTTTAAAAAGTTGTCATCAAGTTTAAGTAGAAAATTTATTAGGGGCATGATATTTTCAATTGGACTTTACGTAAAAGCTTTAGAGATATCTCTCCACTCTCGTATTGTGTGGAAAGTTTTTTTGTATTAGTGTAAGTGTTCCTGGCCATGTATGTGGGAGTGATGATAATGGTAATTGTGTTGTAAAATCCAAAAAAAAAAAACTCCATATATGCCATAAATTGTCAACTAGACCATAAAAAGGTGAAACATGTTATAAAAAAAACAAGAACGAAAATTACCCAATAAAAATAAAATAAAAATACATTAAACTGTAATTAAATTTAACTGTTAAATTTAAATTTTAAAGCCAATAAATGAAATTACAAGCCTCTATAGAATTTAAATAATAAAGTATTAAAAAAACAACTGTGGGTATTAAACTCACGCTTTTATAAACCCAAAACATATATACCTGCCTACCTACCCATTTACATACTTAAAACCCTGTTTACATAAATATTACATTAGGTAATTTTACATACATTTGTACATACTATTATATACTTTTTTAACATAGTCTTCTATTACTCCAAAACAATTACACGCATTTAATGGCAGTGTGTGTTTGAGCAAATGTATGTTTAGTGTAATCCCCAATGAATCGCATGGAAATAACAAAGAAAACACCTTTTCGTTTCTAATTTCTTTTAACTTCCCCACTTCCACTAAATCCTCAAGCGAAAAAAAAATAATATTTACCTAACATGGAAATTCTATTACAAACTAAATGTTATAGGCCTAATTGTAGTAAAACAAAACTTGTCTAAAGAAATATTAAATTTAGACACCTTCGAAAAAGTGTTTTGGTTACACTTTTTTTGTGTTAGTATGTAAATATGGGTGTAATTGACACAGCTTGTTTTATCAAGAAACACACGTAACCGCAAAAGATTAATTAGATGAAATGTAGAGAATATTAGATAAAGCAAAGTCAACTTTAATAAAGAGAATATTCATGCTAGGAATGCAAATCCCAAAATCCCGAAGCCGAAAATTCCGGGATTTGTTTTAAATTCCAAAATTTTTCAGGTTTAATAAATCCCTAAAATTAGCATTTGTGTAAAAGATACAGTGAAGTATAATTGTTTTTATCTGTTTTTTTTTGCCATGCACAAATACAAAACATCTTCACTTAACGTATGTAAATAAATGTATTTTTTTTTAATTTTTAATAAGAGAAATTAAACAAGTTCCACATTAAATCACAAATTCAAAAGATCAGAATTTTTATACAATTATTTACAAAGTCACCAACACCAAAAGAAGAAATGAGGTTGAAAGAATAAAAATTAATTTTGAATTACCAAACTCGAACGCACTATTTGTTTCACTTAAACAATAGTTGTCATTTTAAATTCGGTTAAAGTAACAGTGATGACGTTTGACGCAGTGATATTAATCTCTGCCGCTGTAGCACTTTGCATATGGTGGTTGAATATTTAGTGACCGGTGACACCAGAAATCAAGAAAGAGGGATGGATGATTTACTAAAAACTGTTAAATTTTTTAAAAAACAATACAAAATTAAAGAGTGAATTTCATAAAGAAATAAAAATATTTGTTACCAAAAATAAAAAAATTAAAACATGTAAAGGCCCCCCACAACACCTTATAATTATTGGTCATTCTAAAATTTAAAAGTTTGTTCGCAAACTAGCTTAACTTTAAATCTTGCTACAAACCCATTTCAATACAACAAACATTTGTGCTTAATAAGGGTATATATAAGTTTGTCATTCCGTGTGTAACACTGGGAAATATTGATCTGAGACCCAACAAAGTATGACTATATATATTATTTATCCTTGTAAAGTCGATTGGGCTATGCCCGTCTGTTTGTCTGTGTAAAACACTCTGACGTCCAAATGACACAATCAAAATCAACAGTGTTTACAAAAAACCGTTTATAATTCTTCTTAGCAGTTTGGTATTGAAAATCAGCAAACACCGTACAGTAGAAACAGATTTATGGACCAAAATATGAGACAACCTTTGATATTTGTAAACATTTTTCTTGCAATTTTTTTAAATGTATTGCAGATTAAATTGTGCACGTTATTTTTATGACAAAAGAAGAAAGTTTGAGGAAAATAGTGAGAATCGGTCCATGATTTCTCATAGCCCCCATACAAATATCTTCCTGAAAGATGGCTTAATGATAAATAAATGCATATAAAATTGTAATATTAATACAAAATTCAGCAAAAATAAGGTCATGTAAATAGAAATTGCAAACCGAAATTTAGTTTTGTTTGGTCCATGTTTGACCACATTTAAAGTCCACATCTAAAATTCACTTAAATACGTATAAATATTGCTACCAAGTTAAAGTTCGACACAAATAATTCTTATAAATATATAAATTGTTGTACTAAATTTTATGATGGTCGGTCCATAATTGATAGTATATTCCATATAAGGACTACATTCAAAAAAGTCATTTATCTTTATATATATGTACATACATCTATATATATATATATATATAAATGAAATGGTCCATGTATGTAATGGCATCACGTGAGAACGGCTGGAGCGGTTTGGCTGATTTTTTTTATTCGATTCAGATGCTTAGTAAAAAAAATTAAAAAAATTCCTGGTAAATGTCGGAAATTTTAAGTTTTTAATATACTGCCCCCATTTTCACTTCTCATTTTTCTAAATAAGAGACAATTTTATGAAAACTCAAAAAACTAAATTTTACTGCCTCATTTTCACTTCTTTTTTTTTTCTTAAAAAGAGACATTTTTTGGAGAAACTTTTTAAGCAATAAATTGATACAAATTTTTATTATTTTTTCTTTTACTGAAATTTTTGTGTCTTAATTTTTAATTCTATATGAAATACAAATCATTTGTAAATACCGAGCGAAGACAGGGCGTTCAGCTAGTATCTTCTAAATATTGATATCGACTCAAAACTTTACACAGATCATACACGGAGCATTTACATACATATGTATAAATATGCCAAAATCAAACGGCTGGATTTTGAAAATATTGGTCCATATTTGACCATATCTCCACAAAAGGTCCACTATCGAAATTAATATTAAAACTAATATGTAGCTTAAATGCACTATTATTATATTGAAATTCAACGTGGGATATCCTCATATGTAAAAAATTCTCTGTTCCGAAATTTAAGAAGATCGGCCTAGGTTTTGTAATTGCTCACATATACGTACCACTTCCGAAAATCAAGTTGACCCTCAATTATGTCTAATAAATCTAAATATTCTATTCCTATAACCAGTGTAGTTTTTGTATTTCTCAATATATTTAGGGTATTTAAGATTCGGCACAGCCGTATATTGCACTCTAACTTTTTATACCAATTACTATAATATTTTTCACATGTTTCCTATAAAAAAAAAACAAATAACTAGTTAATTTTCTTAAATTTACATTTAACAAAACTTTACTTTGTAATCGTCAGCATTATCAGGCCACTACAAAAAGCTTTGATGTTTATTTGTCGGTTTTTTTTTTACAAAATTCCCACCCACATCTGTTTGTCATATTAATGCATGCTTATGCATGACACATTTTTTTACGAAATGTTTTTATATCAGTATTTGTTTATTTATTATTAATTTATTTTATATGATTTTTTCATGCTACATTAACGTTTTTATGACTTCGGTACGGTATTGTAAAAAAAGAATATACATATATTGAAATAATGTTAATTAGTTTGTTTCAAAGTAACAGAAATCATGTTTGTTTACATAAGCTTAATATAATAATAATTTATTTATTTAATTAATTAAATTTAATTTATTTATTGATAGATTTTTTCTCTCTCTTTATTTCTCATTGCAGGTATGTACATACATTCAATTTCAATTTGTAAGCAAACAATGGGTAATAAACAATGTATTACCAAGTAAAGTAAGTAAAATATAATGCTGGTCTTTCAAGGGTGTGAGGAGGGGCTACAAGTCTGTGAAAACTTGTCACTGACTTGAAATTACTTTCTACATTACGAAGAAGTAGTCATGTAATTACTTATTTATTATACGTTATTTTATAGTAGCTACAATATAAATTTTGCTCGAAACTATCAGTTCATCATTTCTGTTGTACATATCGCAGCCTAAATGCAAAAGGGAAACAACTCAAAATTTTCCAAAACTGACTTTTTTCCATAAATTAATTCACACACATTCAGCACATCTCTAACTACTGCAAAAATTTCTTTCACATCACTAGCTATCTTCTTTAACTGAAAAAATACACTTATCTCTATTTTTATATTCAGTGTGTTGCTTGTGCACGAAGAGCTTTTTTTGTATTTTGAGTTGTGAACCTTTTGTATTTAGGGTGCGATATGCATATTTATAATATTTAAGAGATTAAGGCAAAGAATATTGAAAATTGGCTGAATAATTAATTAACTATGATGTTAGAAAATTTGTGTTTACAATACTTACAATCGGGGCTGTCAGAAATGGCGATTTTTTGTCAAACGTGGCAATTTTTTAGTGCTTATGGCGATATAAATAAAAATTTACTAATTTTTCTTAACAATACAGCATTTAACGTTTTTATATATTTGGCATCCTATTAACATTGTTTAAGTTGCGTCGCCACTTTGTGTTGAATACCACATTTAAAGTCAACAAAAAACTACAAGTAATATTGACTATTGATTTAAAATCAGCTATTGATTTAGCCGCTTCTTTTCTTTCATTAGATGCAATTGACTGTGGAGCTGAGTAAACATTTTAAATAAAATTGTTTTATACATATATCTCAAATGTTGGGAAAGAAATGTTGAATCGATTGCCGGAAAATATGAGACTCTTTGAAGTATAGAGAGAATTGTCCATATTAAAATGTGGAAATCCGTTGACACAGGCCAAATTTTCATTGCTAAAAATTCTTTAAAACTTTTTCAAGATCCAAAAGTGTCTTAAAGCGAGTATGTACTTCAGTGGTCAAAATTGGTTTATATTAATTGTAGAGATTATTTTAAAATATAAATGCCAACAAACTTCTTAGACTTCTTGCCAAAAGTTTACAACTACAGTGATGCAGCGGGAGCATTTAATTTTAAAGAGATTGTTTTGGCCGTTCTCAATATGTTGATCATTCCGCTAGCATGGAAAGGTTGTATTGTTGTACTAAAAATGAGTTGTACTAAAAATTATTTGCTCAATAAAATTCAATATGAACTTTTGAATGTCTTACTTAGAATTATTAACTATATGAATGTTAATCGAATTCGTTGCAACTCATTTGTACCTACACAAAATATGTTAAGAAGATTAAATGCTAATATAATGCACACTGATGAAAATGATTCAGATGAAGTGTATCAAAAAGAGGTTTCCGTGGTTATGTGTGTAATTAAAAGTATGTGCATACATTCATAGATATCATATCTATATTGATCTCAATTTTATGTTTATTATACGTTAATAAATTTACAAAAAGTAAAAAAGAAATTTTTCTTGTAATCTTCATAAATGGAAAAAATGTTAATTTAAAAAACTTGTCTCTGGCGACGTTTTTTATGACTTTTTTTTACTTTTTGGCGATTTTGGCGAGATCTAGCAAGACAACCCTGCTAACAATACTTACAATCTTCTCTAAAATTTTCTTTGCAGCTTGGTTGAAGTTCAGTCACTGACTCCTATTTGAATTCATTACCATTTAATATACTATATCTGGCTGGCTTACTTTAAAACATATTATTGTAAAGAAAAAACTATGGAGTACTTTCTGCTTTACAAAACCATAATTCATATTTATATTTTCCCGGCTAAAAAACATTTCAACAAATATCCTGCAATTTTCATTAAATTCGCTTTAAATGCAATTAATATACATATGTACATTAGGGTGGTCCCGTTAGTATGGAGCATAAATAGGGTATCGATGTTCCCGACTAATATGAAAATTTGATTCATTTAAGATTACGTTTGTCAATTTTTTTGTCCTGGGGTCAATATTTGGTGAGCTGGATCAAAGGATATAAATTACCTTTTTAGAGGGTTTTTAATTTTTTTCACATTTCTTTCTTTGGTATCATATGAAAGGTCTTTGAAAGGCGCATTTAATGGGTTATCAAAAATTAAAAAAAAAAAACTTTTTTAAATTCAAAGATTTTCAGAATTTCAGACAAAATTTTAGTTTTTTTTTAGTTTTTCATAGAATTTACTTAAATAAATAGTTAAAATTTCTTGATTATAAACATCATGCAATTTAACCCAAATGGTTTTTCGGGAACATGCGCAACTTTATTTTGGGGCCACCCTAATGTAGGTACATATCTAGCAGCAACCACTTGGAAGCACTTTAAATTTATATATAATTTTTTTTTTACAATATGCTTATTGCTGTTGTAATTAAATTAACTTTTGCCGGGAATGCAAAATTAATGGAATAACAACTTTATTAACAAGTAAACAGCAATAACAATTCAAAAAATTTATTTGCAATGAGAAAATAACAACAACAACAAAAAATTTGGTCCAAAATGAGTTATGGTACTTAACAAATACTAACAACAACTACAATATCAAGCCACAACAATAGCAACAACTAGGTGTATGTATAATAGTTATATCCTTAACAATAAAAAGTGGCATCATTATCCACAAACAGCAACATACAGCAAATTAACTTTAGAATATATATTGAAATTACAAGCGAAAACATTCACAACCAGAACCATATTACATTTGCTAACTAACCACAACTCTACCGAAATCCATCAAATCTTGTATGTATTCGTATGATGAGAGATTTTTAAACCACCATACCAAACAATCAAACACTTGTGAGAAACTTCTGTAAATAAAAATGTTTTAGTTTTAAATACTCGTATGTGAATGTTCATTATACCGCATAATAGTCGAAATTCTAGAAATTTGTAGACAATTTTCCAAATAAGGAATTTTTCGAATACTAAACAACTCTCGATCGCCATTATTAGTTAATTGTTGTTGATATTGCTCACAATTCTTCGAGACAGAAGAATTTGAAGATGAACATTTTTTTTAAACGTTTGAACATAGTCATTCTCAAATGTTTTTAAAAGGGGACGTTCGCACGAACTTCGTTGCAGATAATAATTTCAAATGCTGTGATCAGGTGGGATATAGTTGTTATACACACATCAATCTAAGTTGAGGGAGTAAAACTGCATACTTAGTTGTAAACCCGACTATGTGGTAGGAACATAAATGGTTTTGAAATTGTATTATGCTAATAGACACTGCACGAAATTATAAAGTTTCGTATTTGAATTCCTAACAAGATCAACTTCTACGTGATGTTTAACTCTCGAATTAATAGCAGCTAAAAAGTGAAGGGTACTGACACATTAACTGATTCTTGATGGTGGAAACCAGTTCTAAGCCTAAAAGACGTAACCACTAAAAACATATATTTGAACTAGTTTATTTATTAAAAAAAAAACTCTTCTTATTTAGGCCAAATCATAAAAAATATTTAATTTTAATTTATTTGATGCTGTTTGATCTTGCAAAACTCTTATAAGAGTAAACAACGTCTTTTTTGAGTAAATATTTGCCAAATGTGACCGTACCTTAATAGTTTATATGAATGGAAAATTACCAACAGCGATGTCAAATATTCATGAGTGAAATTCTCTGAGCAGCCTTCAAACGCGCTTAAGCATAGAACCAAAAATGTTCTTTCCAATAAGCACGATCTTCTACTTAATGTTTAACATTTCCAAGATATAACATGTCACATGACTGGTTCCTGGTGGTCGAAACGAGTTATAGCTTTTACATTTTATATGAATCGGGATTTGTCAACAATGATGACCACTTATTATTTTATCCAAATCATGAGCCCATTTCCAACGGTTATGTTCTGTAACATTTTCTGGTAGTTTTATTTTCAGTCCCAAGCAACCAGTTTTGCACACTTATCAAAAATTCATCAAGAATATTCAGGTATGTGATGGAAACCGAAAACGAGTGAGTTTTAGAAGTTATTTTTTTCGTAATATTTCTGTATTGAAACAGTTTTATCCCACAAAATAAAAAGATAATTTGCTATTAAAGAGAATTTTAAAACAAAAATTTTAAAAGTTTGATTAGAAATACTTTAAAATGGACTTCAAAAACTCACTCGTTTTCGTTTCGATATCGAGTAAAATTTATCGTAATTTTCTTATTTGAGATTATGGCATTCGATATCGAGCAATAAATTTAGTACATTTTATCATAATTTTGATATCGAAATCATTTTTCGATACGATAGCTCATTCGATTACGAATGCGGTAATTTGGCCCCTGATTCTCAATTTTTGTTTTTGATATTCCATTTTTAAATATGACCTCCAGATTAGACTACGTCCGAGCCAGTCATATGTTCCAAGCAACAAAAAAAAAAAGGTTTTGTTAAAATTCTTGTCAATATCCCATTCCGTATTTCATGAACGTGGCTTATGTCAAACTTATAGTCACTTAATAAATCTTCCACCAAACAAAAAGCACCTAATTAAAGTTCATTTTAAAAAAAGTAATATTTAGAATGTACATATATATGTACTACAAGTGTATTTGATGAACCGAAATAACTGAAAATAGAGATATATAGATTAAACAAAACTACTTACATTTCTATATGCGGTAATACTTTACATCAAAACCAAATCATCAACCATAAATTCAGCAAAACTATAGACGTTTTAATTTGCTATTTATTTCAGTAGTTTTTTCTTCTTTCTACTACTTTTCTCTAGCATTTCAAAAGGTTGCTGGGTTTCTGGTATTCAAAAGTACCACGCAGTAGTTAACTTGCAACAACAGCAATTGTATATACTATGTACTACGTATAATAATGGATGGCATGTAAGTGCATCATCTCGTGCATTACTACTGTTTTAAAGAAAAACAAAAAAATCATAACAAAACTCAAAAAATAAAATTCAGTTGATTGTAATGAAACTGTAGAATTTTACTATGATGGTGTATAGATACCTATAGAGTCTATCTAACTGATGGGAGAAAAAAAAAAACACGTACCATATGATGCTGCTGTTGCTGCTGCCAATGCTCCGATAACAATAGTGTAAAACGAGCAAAAAAAAATTGGAAAACAGCACCAAAATGTAAAATGATGAACGAACAATTTACATAAGTTATATGTTAGGCATGTTATAGAGTAGTATTTGCAACAACAGCATTCGCACATAAAAGCAATTGCAGCAAGCCCAACTATAGATAATCAGTTGTGAGATGGATGGATAGCTCTTGTTGTTAATATTATATAAAGGGTGTCCCATAATGTATGGTATAATTTATATTAAATAGAAAACACAGTTTTTTTTATGCAGATTGTTAGTATTTGTATTGAATCTCTTCCCTAGTGCATTCTTTTTCAAAATTTTCCATAAATCTGGTCCATTAATTTGTCGAACACAAAACAGTGACAACAGTGATGCATTTGTTTTCAAAAATGCACTTATGGGTTCTCTGAATCCGAAATTCAGCAATTCTGATGTTACACATATTGAAAATGAGAAAAATTAAAAATTCAATATCAATTTGTTGATGTTTAATCATCCATTTAATAAAATTTCTAAGCCTGAAGACACAACTTTTCAGTGAATATATACCATATGGTGCTTCTTAAAATTTACAATACGTGTCTACGACGCCGAATTGATGTTCCAAAAATTTTCTCTGACTCCACTATACGAATATTTTACAGCTTAATTTTGGCACACCCGCTGCTTTGTTGTCTGTATAATTTTAGTTATATTTTTTTTTCTTATTTTTCTGTGAAAACCCTATAAAAATTAATGAAATTAGGCGGAAAAAAATAAAATTTTAGAAAGTTGCAATGTTTTTTTAAAAAAATTTTTTATTACTCCTAAATTTGAATATTTGTATTAACAATTTGCGTTTAAAACATTGCACAGTGGCAAGGATTGAAGAATAAAAAGTATTTAAGTAAAACTTGTAACAAGTAAAGAATAAATTAGATTTGGAATGCGATCTTTTTCCCTGCTATCTGGTAAAAGTAAACTTAAAATCTAATACAACAACGACTTTGTTTTTCAAACCAAAATAAAACACAATTTATATAAAAATTATTCAACATTTTATTGCATTTGAAATAGTAAGAGTAAGTAAAATTATAAATGAAAAACAACTAACAAAATATAGTCGGTGATGCCTGACTATATAATACTCTACATCCAGTAAATGTACAAAAACAGTTTTTTAGATTGGTCGCTATATGGGAGCCAAAACCTATTATGGAACAATCAACCAAAAATTTATTGTTATGACTTCTGTGCATATCAATATGGAAACATTGGACATCCAGATTACACTACGACCGAGCCAGCAGTGGCAGTCATATGTCATAAATCATAATTAAATTATAATGCCAGAAGATTATCTTTCGAAAAAAGTAAATTTCATGTCAATATGAATAAATATCCTTTTTGGTTTAAGCAATTTCAAAGTTCTATACATACATCTAAAAAAAAACACCCTCAATACGTATTTCGAACAGAACCATGAGTTTCAAAATAATCTTGAACAATTTAGAATCGTTGTCAGTCTATTCATGTTGAAATGCCAAACCAAACTAAATACAAATCACTTGGCTGTTGACAAAATGGCCGCCAGTTAAAAAGTGTTGGCATACTATACATTTAAAAAATCACCCTTCGTACAACTTTTTTGTGGAGAAATAATGTGCCAATTTCAATTAAATTCAATCACATTGTATTTGGGCCGAACAAATTTCTCATACTTATCTTTAAAATTGCAAACTGTAATCTGGGCACAAGGTTTACAAGAACATCAACCAGCCACGATAAACGAACGGGCGGAGGGACAGACATCGTTTATTCGACTCTAAGTCTAAGTAGTTCAATATACTTTGAGGTGGGTGTTATACTAGCATTTTTGGTTGTAACATACATGAGCGCAAATCCAATATACCCTATGATGGTGTAGGGTATAATTATATGGATTAGTGAACATAACGCTTATTTTATTAAAATTTGCAACCACATTAAAATGGCGAGTCTATTTCGTTTAAGGTCTCAGAAGAACCTGTTGACTAAAACTATTGTGAATTTTATATTTTTACTTTAATTGTAATATTGAAATTGACTTTAAGCTCAAAACAAAATATTTTTTTTTTATAAGAAAACAAAATAAATAAACAACAAATTTAAATAATGGAGTTTGTTGTATTTAATTTATGAAAAACAATGATTAATTTTTACTTACTTGACTTAATTGTTAAAATGTCTGCATTTTATATTTTACACAATCTCATTTGTATTATTAATTTTACTTATTTTTGTTTTGATATTATACTTTTGACGTTCTGAAGGCTTGACAATATAAACATACGACTGTGTTCTTGAACAGATAGTTATATCATACAATGTACAACATACAACATCAATTATATTGAATGATATTTCTCTTACGTTTATTTCGTAAAATATTTCACACTGTAATTTATTAATGCTGACCATTTAATGCTGCAATCGGGTGATTTTATAAAACTAACTTTGATTTTGTAGTTAATCTATTTGGAAAATAAGTTCAACTTTTCTTTTATTACTATCTACACAAAACTGAAACAGAAACCTTAGTTATTAATTAATGTTATTACAAATTATAACACAAATTATAGCATTTTCTTAAAGCTATTCAATACCTCTAAATTATTACAAAAAAACATTTGAAAAATGGACCACGAACTATAAAGTAACAAGCAACCAACTAGCAGACAAACAAATTATAATGCCAGTTTACAATGAGATTTATAAATAGCAACAACACCGCAATCAACAACAAATAATAAAGAAAATGATCTGAAAACAAATAATAAAAAAAAAAAAAAAAAACATTAGTATTAATATTAACTACAACAACAGTTACTAAGTTTTTCAAATGCATACACACAGCTACAGCAATCGTTAGTTACCACACTGACACACCGAAACACAACCAGCCAGACATACAAAACTAACACTAACATACATTCACATAATAATCTAAAAACATTGGTAGTAGAAGAAAAAAAATATATATACCAATTACAATTAAATCTGCGCTTGGTTAGTCAAGTGCGGCATAAAACGTAGATAAATTTTGCCGTTGTTTATTGTTGGTCTTGTTATTGCTGCTGCTGCTGCTGGTGCTGGTTCTGCTACTGCTTTTGTTTTTATTAAGACTCAACAACAGTTGTTTGTTGCTGTTGTTGCTATGTATTAAATTCAGTTTTTTCCAAACCTTTCAACCAAGCAACATTTTTTAACTACGAGTATTTGCCATGATTTATTTTGTGTGGGTGTGTGTGTGTGTTTTTTTTTTTTTTTTTGGATAACAATATAACACAAAAATTAATGTTGATTTAAGGTTTATGTACTAATTTTCCGATATTTTTATATTACACACACATACACACACACAAACACCTTTTTAACGCATTTTAAATACATGTTTATATTAATTAGAAGGCCACAATTTATACAAAATTTAAAAAAGAAAACTTTGTTTTTGAACCAGTTCACATTGGAAAAACATAAATATTTTGATATTTTACTCGTTAACATATATATCAGCAGTAAAAGCTTTGATACTTGTTGCCAGTGTTACCAGAAAATGAATTTCAAAATATGCTCAAACTTGAAAAACTAAGTGCTAAAATGTTCTACAGAAGAACAAAAATGTGCTACATTTTTTCAGTGTAACAATACAATTTTTATTTCAAATGTTACAAATAAAGGGTGTTTTTCTAAGAGCTTGTTGATTTGAAATTTAAATAAAACACATGCCAAATTATGAAATGGCCAAAAATTTTTTTTTATTTGGTAGATAATTTCTTGTCATTTAACTTTCAAATATAATTTCGGCCATATGGCCACCAGGACTATTTTGCACAAAGGTCATTCTGGAGATCCAATTTTCGACCACCTTTTCAATCATTTGAGGGCGTATTTCAGCAATGACACGTTGAATACTGGTTTCCAAAGCGTCAATCGTTGCTGGTTTATCCACGTAAACCAATGACTTCAGGTGTCCCCACAAAAAATAATCGAGTGGCGTCAAATCACACGAACGCGGAGGCCAGTTCACCGGTCCATTTCTCGAAATAATGTTGTCGTTGAAATGTTTTTCCAATAAGTCCATTGTTTCGCCCGCACTATGACAAGTGGCACCATCCTGTTGAAACCACATTTTGTTTACATCCATATCTTGAAGTTTTGGCAACAAAAATTCATTCATCATGATTCTGTATTGATTTCCATTCACGGTAACGCGTCGTCCTTCCTCATTTTTAAAGAAATAAGGACCGATGGTTCAACCAGCCCATAGACCGCACCAAACAGTACATTTATCGGGATGCATTGGTAATTCTTGAACGGCATGTGGATTATCTTTGTTCCAAATACGGCGTAATTTGGTAATTACGTTCTTTATGGTGGTCTCAGACGGACGATTATGTGCACCATAAAATTCACGAAGTGCTCTATAAACATTTTTAATTAAACACTGTTTTTGAAAATAAATTTCCACGATTTGGAAGCGTTGTTCTGGAGTTAACCTGTTCATGATGATTTGCCAAACAATACTGAGTAGAGACGTCACTTTAAACTGTCAAAACAGCTGTCAGACAACAGAGTAATTCATATAAAAAAAAAACTTCATAAAAAAACACTCTTTATAAATTATAATTTATAGTAATTTTGTTCATAACAATTGTTGACTTGTTTTAATAGATTACATTTCATATATTAATTCAAAAATTTCCGTGTTCATTTACTTACCATACTGAAAGAAATTTAGTTGAAATAGGCCCCTTTCAGATTAGGCAACTTTAATTGCGCAAGTATACTTTTCATGTTTATTAATTTTCTTTTGAACGTGCTTTTGTGTTCACATTCAGCAACTTGGTTGAGCAAGTTGAATTTTCTTATACTCGAATTTTCTTAATTTGTTGACGTTTTGTTTCATTTCTGTATTCATTGTAATTGTGAAATTGATTTGAAATTTGGTGTATACAATGGAAGTTGCTGGCAATACCATAACTTTGGCCGATAAACATCTGCTACTCCAGAACCACTTTTTTGGATTGCTTAACGGCGCGTCCATTTGCGTTTTATTTCTTCTGCGGTTATAGTGCTGTCTATCTTTGTTATTACATTTAAGATTTCATTAAATGATTCCGCCTTTTATTGCGGTCTAAATATGAAAATGAACGAGCATTTAAAATACATTCATTTTGTTCAACTAAATTGATTAGTTGTTCCGTTTTATTTTACTTCCATTTTCTCATAATTTTTTAATTTAATAAAAATTTATTCACAAATATAAAATTTTCTTAACACAAAACTAGACAACACACAGAAGAAGAAATAAAAGACAATGTCAAAAACAAATAAATATCCCAAGACAAGAATGACAGCAGCAACAGAATTGCCAAGTACAAACAAGGTTGTACTCAAGTCTCGGCAATTCTTTCCCTTCAAACCGGCCTTTCCTCTCACACCCACAGATTAGGCAAATAAACTTGCCTGTAAATAGCTTTTTGTTACTAGTTTTTGGTTTCTTTATTATTCGTCCTTCATTTTTAAAACGATTAATAATATTTTCTATTGTAGAGCGGGCTCAGTTAACAATATGTGCAATTTCTCGCTGACTTTTTCTACTGTTATAATGGTCAATTATTAAATTTCTAATATCGACTCATTTTGAATTTTAAAATTGAACAACTATCACAACTGGTGTTCGTTGAAATGAATGATTGTATAAGTAATTGAAATTAATAAATAATGTAGAATAGGTAACATTCTGTTATTTTTTACGCATTTTCATAACGGACCATTTGCGACATTACGATATAAATTTTATTTTACTCTGCCAAATATTTTGCAAAATAATATGTATGCATTTTATAACATTTCTTTTTGTGAATTTGTAATGTAAATAAAATGAATTAAATAAATTACACTGGTTTCTGTATTAGTGTTTAATTTTTAAACTTTTTTTTTCAATTTTTAGTTAGAGGTGGACCATTTTCGCTGTGATCCACTGTATGCATCTAAAATTTATCAGACAGAGCGATTGGTTTAAATTTAGCTTTGTTTCAGTTATCATAGGTTTAGATGGATATGTATTCTATATCCGATGCTGTATTTCAATCTTCCAGTCAACGGAGTCAACGACTTTGTAATAACAATGTCAATATTTATAATCCAGCAAATGAAAATTCATGTATAAAAATTTCTAGAAATTGAAAAACCTTTTTTGTTCCAAATTCTTCTATTTATGTACTCGTACATACATACATTATTTCTAGTCCATTTATTTAAACATTTGTTGTTTGTTATTTATGACATTTATGCATATTGCATGAAAATGTTTGTTTGTTAACCTGTAAGTATAAATGATTTCCTTAAATTTTTGTGTATTTGTTTTCCCATGTTTTCCCTTTTTATTCCCCAAACCATATTTTATCATTCGCTCTTACAGCAACTGACTGACTCACAATCGCTATCTATCGTTCAGCATTTTCTTTATTGACCTGTTGTGTTGTTAAAGGTTTTACTGTGTACTGGTTTTGTTCTCTTTTTTCTTTTTCTTTTTCTTTTTCTTTTTTGCAAATTGTATCTTTGGTTCGTGTCTTTTTGCCATGTTCCATTTTAATATTTAAGTGTTGATATTTTAGTTTGAAACAAACAAACATGTTTGTGCATGTTTTTCTCTCTGTTTTATATTATTTTCACCTGTACAACATGCATGATGATGCCATCATTTATTTATATTTTCAATATACATACATACATATATTTTTCGTTGTTGTGTTTCATTTTCACACAACTGTTATAGTGCAGAACAGCTAAAAGATATGAGAACGAAACGTAATGTAACGAAAGTTGGTGCTGTAGTATTTTTATCCTTGTTTAAATATTTAAATTTTCATTTAACTTGAATATAGTGAAATTGTAGTTGTTATAGCCGTAGTAGTGCTGGCCAGAACACATACATACATATGAGTACATACTCGTTTTCTTTTATATATGTATTAGTAATAAAGCATTCCGGTAGCTAAAAGCTTTTTAAAAGAAAATTCTCATTTATTTTATGCTTAAATATTCTAATACTTGTGTTACGCTTAAGAAATTTGTCATTTTTAAGAGTTCGAAATGAAAGAAACATAAATAAGTAAAATGTTGTTTTCTTTTTTCTTAATGTACGAGTACATATTTATTTATTTTGTATGGACAATAATAATGTTTTAAATTTAAACAGCAACAAATCTCTCTTATGATTTAAATAAAAATATTTTTAGAATGCGAAAATTTTGTTGAAGAAATTCTCAAGCAACAAAAATTAGACAATAAGTTTGATTTTCGCATGATTACTTTCACTATTCATACACATTATTACAAAAAAACGTTGAAGCTAATAAAGTGTTGTAGACTAATAGTAGATTTTTCCCTAAAGATCTTGTTCATTTGAAAATACCTTTTTTTAAGTCATGTCTTTCTGTTATCTTCAAAAAATATAGTGTTTAAATAAACTTTCTTACAAGTACTCGTATCATAATGTAACAATGTAGAAAACGTGGGAATATTAACATTATTATTATTATTAAAAAAAAAAAAGAAATCTTTAAATCTTTTTGTTTTTTGCAAATAAAACAAAGAATGCTTTTTTACATACTGGCACATATTAAACAATAGTGATAATGAGAGACAGTTTAAGGACTATACTTTAATTTATATATATTTTTAAGAGAAATTTTAGTTTAGTTTAGAAAAAACTAGTAAGAAATTATAGCCGGTCAAGCCGGACCATATATTGCCCTACGCCCATGTGTGTTTACATGTGCAAACACAGTTTTTCATGAATGGTCGCTATATTTAATATATAACCTATTATGGACCGCTGATGCAAAAATTTAGTGGCACGACTTCTGTGTATATAAATATTTTGTATGTCAATTTTAGCTTAATAAAAACTTTTAAATGTATAAATAACATGTTAAAGTGATTTTTGTAGGGGGTCTTATATGTGAGCTTTAACAAGTTATGAACCCACCGTTATAAAATTAAAAGTCATGAGATCTGTATATGTCGAACTTATCACAAAATTTTGTATATATGAAGCTTATTTGTATTGAATATTATTTTGATACCAACATTTTTAATTCTCATGCTCTTTAAAGTGATTTTTGGCAATGCGCCTTTGGCCGATCTGCACAAAATTCTAGATGCGATTAGGCTTCATATACAACTTGTGTGTGTACAAAATTTGTTTGGATATGTGTATAAATCAAACATTTATGACCGATTAACCTCTATTTTGGGCGGATATTTGTATATGGACAAGATGAACTACTGGACCGATTTCAACCATATATCAAGAATATCAAATAACAAATTCTATTAAAATATCTTTAAAATTGCAACCTGATTTACATGCACAGCCAGCCAGACAGATAGACAGACATCGTTAAATCGACTCCGCAATTGATTTTGACTCAATCTGTTGAACTATAATAATGGTTGTTATAAACATCAGCACACACCCAATATACTCCACTATGATGGTGTTAGTTGTTCTTGTTGTAATTATAAAAAACTAAAGAAACAAATTATACACATTTTCAGGGTTTAAAATTAAGTTTATAGTAATTATTGAGGGGAATATGTAAGTATATTGCAAATTCTAATTTTTAAAACAGAATGACAATATTTGGCCACTTGATATTAATAGAAAAATTTCAGTTTTGTCAATTTAGCGCTTTTTAGCTAGTTTTAGCCCTTTTCATTTATTTAATTTTTTTTTGTTAGCTAGGGCTTTTTTTATAAAACACTCAAGATTTGTTCGTTACGCTCTTACCAACCTTCAATAAAATGTGGTCGACGCCAGCACTGATGCGCAACTATGTACTCGTAGGTTCGTTTAAAGTATTTTCATTCAATAATATGGAATTGACCTCTTTTCACCCTGTCAAGATTTTGACTAGATTAGGTTAGGTTAAACAGGCATCTAATCAGGAGTTAAGTTGAAACATGTTGGTTCTCCGTTGGTTCCGTTGTGATACCTGGAATGAGAAGGTCAGAGAGCAGGAACAAACTCAGAGACTTACCAATTTAAGTCAAAAAGCATTTAACCAAACCATCCTTCTGAGGTAGATATATTTCCGAAAGATCCGACAAGTCATGCAAGTAAAATTCGTCGAAATTATGCAATCTTTGATTTTCAAGGGCCGGACATTGACCTCTGTTTCATTATGAAGCTCTATGGAACTGATTATAGGGGAGATTTAACCTCCTGGCATAAACACCGATCAGACAATGACCTGCTATCACTGCTGCTGCATTCTGTATCCGACCGCGTAGAAAGTCTATCAGTGTTGCAGTTCTGCGACAATCATAGTTGGACCAACTGGTCCTTGCTGTAGCACAGATGGGCTCCAGCGACCACCTAATTTGAGCGACTTTGTCGAGTTCATTATAAACTCAACGTTTTCACGACGAAAACGGAGTTCAAACCAATTGATAAGTTATATCTACTGGTAGGAAAGCTCCTGTCTTGGCATATGAATCCGCAATACAGTGCCCTAGTATATTTCGATGTCCCAGTAACCAGAAAAGTCATATTGAGGAATGTCTCGTCATCTCATTAAAAGATATGCCCGGCACTTTAGGACCAAGTTCGATGCTGTATAGACACCAAAATTGTAACTATTTAACTTCATAAAAGAAGTTGAAAATCAGAGGAAAGCGTATTTTGCAATTTCCATTTCTTTTCCAAATATTTCTGGTAATAAATACAAATCAGACCAACTAATTGGCATTCAAGCAATATTCGAGATTTTTTGTGCTCTTTAACGCGTTTGCAAATGCAACAGGGCATGTCATAGTAGTCCTAAATAGTTTTCTGAATATGTAGCTACATTTAGTACAGCCAGATTTACCAGCATATTGCAGATTTAATAAGGTTGTTTTGCACAAAACAAATGGCAAATTGGGATAAGACCTGATATAGAAAACACTGGTATATTTTAATAACTTTGTAAGAAACAAACTTAAATTTTGTTTATTATTTACTAAAGATTTGAATTTACCGCCATTTGTGCCGTTAAGTATTGCCAGTCGAACAAAAAAATAATAGTTGGACAGCTGATTGTTTAGTTGTGGTAAAAAGTTGAGTAGTATGTGGTAGAACAACGTATTCTCATTGTTGAATAATACCTATATTTTAAAAATACTGAATGTTTAGGGGGCACATTTGAAAGCTAAATCATCCTAAGAAATATTTACCCTAAGAGTTAGTGGCTAATCGGCAAAATTATTTTATTTGTGGTTAAGCCACATATGATTGTCAAAAAACAAAAGCAACCACTATTGCCTGACACTGTTAGTTGCGGATTTTGGTCTGAAGGCATCATTGAGGCAAACATTTTCGAAAATGCGGTTGATCAAGACTTGATTAGAGTCTACTTTCTAGGTAAATTGATGTGGATCAAGATGATGCTTTATATTCGATAAATTACTGCATGATAGTGCAGGCAAATTCTACTACTTTCCACTACTCAATAATATTCAGTACATTTTATTTGGATACTCAATACTACTCGATACTTTTAACGGATTTTTTGAAATTATAACGCATAGTTTTTGTATGCCTTTTATTATTAAATCAAAAATAAATGTAAAGCTAACTTTTAATTCAACGTTAACAATAACTTAAGAAGTAATAGACATCTTTATTTCGGTGGTTGGTTTAATTTTGTAGCTTACACATTGTTGTCTTTTCATACAGTGATGTATTTTTATGCACTATTTTACCCACTCAACTTGCTTAAAAACACAACTCAGAAAGTATCGAATAACTACTTTTGAGTATTGAGTATCCAAAAAAAAAGGGTAAATACTCGATACTCGGTACCCATTACTCAATACTTTGCCAGCACTACTGCATGATACATTTTCTAGTCATGTACTCTATCATTTCAGTGATCAGTATTGTCTCCTGGATCGTGTAGTTTAACACAATTTTATTTATTTTTTGATGAGTTTACTAGAAGCCAGAGAACCAACTAGTCGTGCATTAAAAAAGATCAAAGCAATTCCACCACATTAATAAAAAAATCTTACAGAAACAGCTGTTTGCCATTGTGATATTCCATATTAAACTGTCAGGCATGTGATGGAAATCGAAAACTAAAACGAATTCAGTTTTTTCGTAATATTTCTGTACTTTTATCACATAAAATATAAAGATATTGTGCTACTAAAAAGAATCTTAAAAGAAAAATCTTAAAAATTAGATTAGAAATGCATTAAAATGTATTTCCAAAACTCATTCGTTTACGTTTTCGATTTCCATCACATGCCGGTATAACATTTGTACTTTAACAATTTAAAACAAAAATACTGTGATTTCTTTTTTAAGAAAAAATCTTGTGCAAATTTTACTACATCCTTTAGTATACCAGCTAACAATTGCCTTTATTATACATTCCTTTTTATATACTTTATACACTTTATTAATAAAATATTGTTGTCTTTTTTTCATTGCAGGTATGTTGTATGAATTTAAATTTCTCATATAAGTAACTTAAAGTAAGTAAAACTTTTGATCGAACAATATTTAAAAATATGTTAGTATATCAAACAGAAATAATCAGAATTAACAAATCCATAAAATACTCGTAGAAATGTAAAAATGCTTTAGATTATTGTAATATCTTGCAACTAAAATTACCTACAAAAACCTAAGAATAGTATTTAAGTAAGTACAAAAATGTGCTGGAATATTTAAATTTAGATTTGTTTAATAGAACCTGCTAACATTTATTTATCCATTTAATGTTATTGAAAATAAAGCAAATCTGTCACAAAAAAAGCTAAATTATATTTTTCATGACCAAATAAAACAATTCCCAGTAAAAAAATCGTGTTTTGTGAAGCACTTAAGAGAAAAAGCGCATAATCGAGCGCTTCAATAAAAGCGCTCTTTTGAAGCAGTAAATGCTTACGAATAAAATGTACAAAAAAGATGCTTTTTAAAGCTGACAACGTGTTTAAAGCTGATTTCGTGTTGAAACGATTGAGGCTGAAATGATTTCTAATTTCAGGCGTTTGAATAAACGTTGCTTTCAAATCAAAAATCGTTATCAAAGTCCACTTTCACACGTTTCAATTCTGACTCTTCAAGGCAAGTATTTTTGAATGAGAAGGGAAAAGAGAATAAAAGCGGTACATACTTGACGGTATAAGTCAATTATTATTCATTTTGCTTTCTGTTTTGATTTCCCCCGTCTTAGCATACCTGATTTGCATGAAAAAGTTGAAATTATATTGCAAAGAGCATTGAAGATACACGTGTGAACGAAAAGGCAGGTTCAAAAGAGAATTGAACAAAAACTAGTCAGCTTAAACAGAAACGTGTGAAATAGCACTAACAAACTAATATGCTGAAATTAAACTCATATTTAAACAATTTCAAATTGCTCAGATACAAATCTATAATACAAAAAATTAACATTTTCATTTCAGGTTTTAGCAAATATATAATATTTTTAGAAAACCACGAAATGTTTTTTTTTTCATATTCTACCAGATTTGTTATATTTTTTTATATTTTTTTTCTCAATTTTAATATTTAAGTAATTTGAGTTTATTTGTGTATTTACCTTGATTTCTGTTCATTATTTTTAATACATTTCGCCGTTATATACATATGGTTGTAATAATATGTAAAATTTTCCACTACAAACTACAAATAAAATTATACAAACAAAATATTTCAATAAACGAGTGTAATATAGCAGTGGTTATACATTTTTTCAATATACAAATAGAACTGTCATTAACAAGAAAAGCCTTGTTGTGTATTAATGACGGCTACAAATGAATGAGTAGAATATCGCACGTTTATTTGATTTGATAGGCTTGCAAATACGAGTAATTTAAATATGTTTTACCTGAACTTTATTCCTACATTCTATATTCATTATCTGCTAAAAATAAAACCGCATTTCAACAATTTCACTCTGAATTCTAAGTTTTGCTGCTAAATAAACACTCGTTTTTAGTTGATGGGTAAATTTGTTTCAGTTGCTGTTTTTTTTTTCTTTCTATTTTTGAAAAACCGTATGAAAATGTATGTATTTGGTCTTTATCATGTCCTGCAATTTAAAATTGGTTAATTTTCAATATTTGCTTAATGATACCAAAAGGTTAGAGAGAGAATAAATGTTGTTAAAAACCAATTAAAAGACGTGACTTGATTATGAAACGTTTGTTGGTTGAAATGAGAACAAATGAAAAACAAATTGTGTATCCTTTCATTGAAAATGTGTGAGGAAATTTTGTGTGTGTGTTGAATTATTGGTATAGAATTTTTGGGCAATAAAAATGATATAAATATTAGAAATTTATAGGTATATATGTACATATGTAAATATAGACAGGCGTTTGTAACATAATTCAGGCACAGTTAAAGTTGCTGATCCCAACTAACTATTAGCTCTCTATATCTCTGGTTATATTTTTGCAAAAATTAAAATATTTGTGGAATCAATTAAACATTTAATTGAAATAGGACCTGTAACAAAATGATAGTATTAATTAAAAAAAATTTAGATTTAATTGAAAATATCAGAAAAATCAGAAAAAGTAATTGAATCAATTAAAATTTTAATTGCAAATTATTTTAAAATCAATTAAAAGTTTAATTGAAAAAAACATGATTTTTTTCTGTGCACTGTCACTAAACAATACCACTAAATCTTTTTTTCACTGATAAGCAGTGAATCTTGGAGTTTCAGACAGTTATGCTCCTTTTGGAGTAAAAAATGTGCTCCAAAAGAAGCAGGTTTTATGTATGAATTCATACCTCAAATCTCTTCAAACCTGCTAATGGGATGCATGATTTTTGTATGAGGTGTTTCCGGTTTGTAGGACTACTTTCTGCTGACAATAAGCGCTTTTTTTAACCTAATCAAACATGCAAATAAAGCACTTTCTTAAAGTATTTTACGTCACTTTGCGCACACCAATCAAAGAACAAATTCTATCTGAATGTTTTTGCTTAAGAAAAATTCATAGTAACTGAGAAGCGCGATATTCGTTTTGTAATTGACTTTCGTTATCATACGTAAATCTGTAGGCTATAATTTCGTTTTTGTTTTTTCGCTTTAAAGCTTTACCAAACTTACTTCGAATTTAGATTTTATGATGTGCTGACATTGGCAAATGTACAAAGTCTTCCCCTAAAGTTAGGAAACATTTGAATATGCCCTCATTTGTGCAGTATAGTATTGGCAACTAAACTAGAAAAGAAAAGTTTGACAGCTGACAGTTTAGAGTTGGTAAAAAGTTGAGCATTACGGCAGAGAACAAAGCGTTATTCAAAAATAGAAAATGTTTCTCCTTGGTAACTAAAATTATTACATTTGAGGTTGAGCAAAGCCGCATGTGATTATAAAAAGCAAGTGAGTCATGTCACAGCTTTGTGCCGATTTCTGTATTCGGGTAGCATTGAACCAAGGAAGGTGCCGCAGGATCCTTTTTTTATATTTCAATTCAGTGATGTTTGTGATATAGGAATATTTTTTGTTCGTTTATTTAGCTGGAACTTCCATAGGAATTATTTGTGATGTGATGTAGCAATATCGGACAGTGGTCCACCACAACGATTCTTTTATCAAAATTTTCAATCACATTTGAACAAAATGTCAGACCTATTTCTTGAGTTTTAAATGCCCAAAAAATATTCCAGTGAACGGGGCGGCCAATTAATAGCTGAATTTCGTAAGATTATGCGATCTGGAAATTTGGTTTGCAATAAATTTCTGTTGAAACCACAAGTCAGTGATACTCATATCATTAATTATGGCTCAAACTTAGTTGTAAACATCTGTCGATAGCGTTATCCATTCACCGTAACAATATTTATAAACATTTCCTTAACAAACAGATATGTCAATAAAATATTCAGTAAGTTAAGTCTTCCCAACAATTGTTTTTGGATTTCAGAAGTAATTTGGCCTGATGACTGAAAAAATAATTTTTCCATAAATACGACGGATTGTTTTAAATTAATTTTGAATATTTAATACAACCAAAAAAAAAAAACTACTGATATGTCAACAAATAAAAAAAGCTTTGATAAGTATTTTCAAACATTTATTTTGTTTATTTTCTAACGCTATTAGCTGACTTTATTAAGATCATTTAAAAATATTGGTTATCCAAAACAATTTACAAACTTAAAAAGTATTGCTCTGTGTAGTTAACATTTTATTCTATATAAATATTCTATTGCTGGCTTCAAAAAAACAATTTTTGTTTTTTTTTTGCTAACTGCCATAAATAAATTTTCAATAATTTTCTCTCAACTTTAGGGCCATATTTTAACACGAACATACAGAACTATTATTAAATTATTAATAACAATTGTTAAAAATTTTCATTCATAAAAAAAACTAACAGCAAACCCCCGGCCTTAACATCATGCAAATTACAATTTTTTCTTCGTGCCACAAAACAAAACAAAAAAAAAAACATTTTATTTATTTTCTACATCGTACATAAATTTCACAAAAAAAAAAAAAAAAAACTTTTTGTTCTTAAACTATTATGCATGCAATATGCCGCTGCATTGCATATTAAATTCCTTTTTTCTAGAAGGTTTTTTCACCATAAAAGTATGCAATACAAATATATGAAACAATCTGGTTGTAATAGTGTGTTAGGGAGAGGGACAAGGGGAAACAAGAAAATAGTCACCTGTGTAAAACAAACTACATTAGTATTTATTGATATGACCCTAGAGTAGTTAAAAGTTGATACATATTTCAAAATACTGGGAGTTTATAAAAAATATAGCTTTAAACTATATTTTTCTTGATCGATACTCTCAATATTCCCATACTTAGGGTGTTAACAAAATTATATTCCATTCAAATATATTCCTACTTGCATGTGTTTGTTATAAAATATAAAGGGTTTCCCTGCATTTATTTATTTATACCCTGCCATAAAACATGAAAAAATAACATACGTTTTATGCTATAGCTTCTATATTGTATAGTTTCAGCTTTAAAATACTGTCGTTTACTTTTGTTTATTTTATGTTGCTATATGTAGTATATATTTGCGTCAGAGTTTGTTTACCTTGTTTATAGCATACTTTTAGGCGTTTAACTTCCTGGAATTTTTAGCAAATATTAATAGTTTCTTTTATGCTCCAATTTAAATAAAGCTGCGGTTTGCAGATTTTGCTTTCTTACTGCTCTCTATAAATAATGTTATTTAAATGGTGTATGGTCTAGTATTGCTTTTATTGGATTTAGTTTATTGAGCAGGGGATTTAAATAAGATTCTAAGAAAAGTTTAAGGGTTTAAGTGAAAGTTAATTTTTTTTATTAAGTAGATTATTTCTTTACTGTTATACATATTATTAACTTTCCTGAAGTTTCCTGAAGCGTCTTGTCTAAATTAAACATGCGACATTGAAGCCAGGTTTTGAAATATTTAATTTGTTTGAGAACTTAATTAAAATATGTCTTTGTATACTAGCCATTAGGTCTTATCTCTGACCAAATTATTTGACTAACAAATTAAACCAGACAAACAAACTGAACTACTCACTATTTTAGTAAAGAATTTTCTTATAAAATATATTCTCTTAATTTACACAGTCTGGGCGCTACCACAAAAAGCACACCCATTTTATTCTACAAATATAACACAAAATATTTATTGATAAAAAACTTATCTTTATTGCTTTATCAAAAAACCATTTTGTCTATTCCCAATTAACTTGAAAGGAAATAAGAAACCCAACTTAATAATATTTAAAGCAAATTTAGAAACAAAAACTAGAAAAATTTTAATACTTGATTAACAAACTATTACTACCACCAGTGAATTAAAGAAAACAAAATTTAATTTTTGGACACACCTTTTGGAAAACACACACACACACACACAAACAGACAGTCAGAAAACAAATTAAATTTCCACACAATCATATCTTTTAAATGAGGTCTACATACGTAGTATATATGTAATGAAATTACAATTATTGGCTACTCCCAGTTTATTTTTTTTGTGTAGGGTTTTAAATAGTATACGAGTACACATAATATAATAAATCTACAAATATTCGCACAGAAATTTACCTACAAAATTATATATTTACATACATAAGTACATGTTAACATATTTAGTTATACATATGTATACTGTGTGTGTCCTATATAAATACATTTCCTATCATTATTTTTAGGGTTTCATATCCGTTTAATGTTAATTTTGGTATTGAATTTATATTTTACCGCATTTTCAAAAGCAAACAACATGTGTGTAGTATGTAAGGAGACATGAAAAAAATCATCATATTACTGCAGCATTTACTTATACATTTAGTACATGTGTTAACAATTATATTTACATTTATAGGTTTCTACATATGCATATGCAGTGACATATGTATGTATGTATGTATATATGTATACTGTGTTTTTGTACTGATGGACATAATAATAATGATGACGCTGTTGATGACCATAACAATACAATCTGTATAACCAATACGCAATGAAGCTAATCAGAAGCCATTAATATTAAACACTTATAAGAACGAGGGTTTGTTGGGAAATAAATGGTGTGGTCTTGATTTGGGTGCTCTTAACAAAATTCTCATGGCCTGTTTTCCATAAGTTAAAAAACAAGTCATCTAGATTAAGAACCTAGTTCCCTCAAAGTAATTTTTAAGAGATGTCTTATATTAATCCCTCAGGTATGCTACTACCAATTAAGGAATTCAGAAGTTTTTATTTTTTGAAAACCGGTTTTTCCAAAAGTTCCCTTCATAAATTCTACAAAATTCAGGACATTGGTACTGGTAATATTCCAGCGTTTTGTCCACTTTCTAACTCCTTTTAAACATGTATGCGCTTTTTATATATAAACTAGTCTATATCTGAATATCCTTCGCTCTCTTTATAATTGAGTTTCCCCATAGAAAATAGATTTCTATTAGTTTTTGATAAGCTCATTCATTGCCTATTCTTTATGTTCCGGTTTGCCGTTCTGCAGTGTGATATTAGCCAAGAAGCATTATCATCTCATCACAGACAGATTGTTCATCTTCTCGTTTCTGACAGTGCCATGGTGATTTGATTAAGAGTTTACTTCATAAGTTGATTTAAAATTTTCCGAGTTTTACACTATCGTTCTTTAGGGTTTTAATAAGCACTTGACTATAAATACGAATCGATGTTTTTTTTTTTATTAATCATTTTCATAACTTCATTAATTTTAGCCAGAAAGATATGGAAGACGAAAGAATTTATACATATCTCAGCTATTATTATTTCGATCGATTTATAGATTAATCCTTAAGATCACACTTGGCAAATATTTGCCGTAAAAGTCGTAACCACTAAGTAAAATATTTTTGAACTCGTTTATTTATTAAAAAAAACTATGTTTATTTAGGACAACACACAACAAATATTTAGTCTTATTTTATTTGATGCTGTTTGCTCTTGCAAAACTCTTGTAAGAGTAAACAAAGTCAAACAAATTTATGCTAAAACAAGTGGTTACGCTTTTTTTAATAAATATTTGCCATGTGTGATCAGAACGTTACTTCATTCCATTATTCAACTTCCGGTTTGAGTTCTCTTACCGACTAAACAGTTCTCACATGTTTATTCCTTGAGCATTTTTTAATTTAATTTTAAATTATCATTTATGAAAGGCTTTGTGTTTTAAAGTCATATAATGATTCTTTAAATAGTCCTCTTCCAATTCTGTCCCCTTATTTGGTATTAATTGTGCCATGGTGCTTTATTAAACATTCGTTAGGCTTCAATGCATTAACAGCTCAGAGATCTTTCTAATGGTCAAAGATGTGGATACATTGTACATAGATGTACTAGTGCCTTAAAATCACAGCGAAAGTGAATCATCCTCTTTGTTATTATGTCAAGTCTTAATACAACCGAAGTCTCTTGCAAAATGCAAAATTTACACAGGTCGCTGACCTCCGTCCACATATTATCTAGTTCAATGAGTTATGTCGTAGGTTTTCGGTTAAACCTAATACATATAATGCTTTTGATTTTCCAGGTAGCATCTTATATAATAAAGAATTACTTATACCCACAGAATCCCACATAGGAAGTGTATTTATTCGTCGGACTTCATAGACCCAATTGGGATCCTGAATTACAGCCTAATAACTCGATATAGATATATAGCCAATTTGATCTACCTTTTTAATGCCATAAAATTAAAGGTAAGATATGCCGCTCGTTTGTCCAGAAGAAGGGCTTAGAAGTTCAGATATGAATGTGGTACGGATGATTCTGCATACTTTTACAGATCATACTATTCATGCATCCATATGTCGCCGCGCCAATCCTAAATATCCTGTTGATTAGATCAAACTGAATCCAGTTCAGCAACATAAAGAGTTGAGTTTAGATCAACATGCTATTGCGTGTACAATTCTCCTTAAAACATTCTTTAATTCACATGACAGATATTTTATCGCAGCTTTGCTCTCATTTCATTTACTACTATCTGCTGATACGTGATACTCTATTCAATCGAATGCAGTTAATCGTTCTTTATATAGCTGACACCTCAGACTAAAACATCCGTTTGGAATCCTAAAGATTTCCTTATCACAAATTCCTCAATTTAGGCGCCTCCTTCAACTCGATGTCTGCTTGTAGAGCTGTCCATATAAATGGAAAATCACATTAGGAATTATTTAATCAATATGATTTGGATAATTATGTATACTCCCAATGACCATAGGATCCATGCTTCCATATACCGACGTATCGAGCCTAAAAGCCACATTTAATAGCAATTTCCTGTTCATTAGATCAAACGGAATACAGCAACCTAAAGAGCTTTAATTAAGTTAGCCTGTTAACAGACGTGCAATTCTCCGTAAAACGTTGTCGAAAAATTTGCAATTTAAGTTTCCAATTTAAAATATTCAAATGTGGTGCTAGTTGTCTGCCATGACATTAACGTATTAAAGTAATGACTGTAAATGTCATTACATAATAATTCTAGTACTTATTGAAATACTTTAAATTATTTAAAACAATGAGAATATAAATAAGTCAGCAGTTAATTTTTTAAGAAAACCTACAAATTCGAAACAGAATATTTTGTTTCAAACAACCCTCTTAAAGGCAAAAACAAAAGGCCTTGCATAAATATGGGCATATAGACAGAAAACCAATTGGCTAAACAGACAGTCATAAAGTCATAAAGCTTTACAACTACTCCAAACACAGACAAATATTGATTGTTAACAAACACACTCTACTTTATGTACATCTAGGTAAACAAACACACATACTCGTATGTGTGTAGTAAAGGCCTTAACTCTGACACTCGCAAACTTTGAACATAAACACACCACGCCGGTTGTTAACAGCAAAATTGTGTAATTTTTAACTCCCGGCTACCCAGTCCACAAATCCTTGAAAAAATAAAAAAATTAAACAAATAAACGTTAAAGAACTTAAAGCCAAAAATGCCCCACACAGAGACGTTAAACTGTATGCATAAGTATGTGTGTAGATGTAGTTATATATAAAACAGGTCTGTGAATTGTAACTGTTTTAATGCAATTATGCAGATTATGGAAAAAGCCAATTTGGTAGTAGAAAATACAAATGTATAAGTGTGTGTGTGTGTGTGTGTGTGCGAGTGTTACAAATTCTAGGATTTTAAATTTGATTGTCCTTTCCTATACATATCTATGTATGAATACATGCAAGGATTTCTCACTCCAAAACCATTTAAAATTCATTTTCTCTGTTTGTCTAACATTTTGTATGCTTTAGTTTGTTTTCGACATGCCAGTGTGTGTTTTGTTTGTCTAAATTTTTATTTAGGGAGGGGGCCACAAATGTTGTTGTATGGTAACCAAAATGCTGTATTATACTGAAATAAATTATATAAAAATGGAAAATTTAGGATATTGATTTGTATATATGCAGTAATTTTAGAGATTGGCTAAAGGGAGACTATTATTTATAAACATTTATCGATTATATGGCAAACAAGAGTTGTTTTTATAATTTCTGTATCGAATATTTAGATATATTTTAAACATTAATATCAATTTAGAAAATGCCATTTATTTTATAAATTTAACCTATATTTGGAAAAATACTGAAATTACAGATAATTTATCGCATAGAAAATGATTAACAAAATATTTATATTAAATTGCAACTAGCCAGTATGTATTAACCTATGGAATTTAGAAACATATATTTAGCCATACCTTAGGGAATACTTTTGTAGTTAGCTGAGCATATATGTATGTAGATATACACATATACTCGTACATTAATATTATGTATTAGTATTTAATATATTTCGCTTAACATTAGTTTTCATTCAGTTTTAATTTTATTTCTATTTAAACAATATTTAATTGCTTACTTGACTTAACACATACATACAAAACATTTTCACATGATTACTAATTGTAATTGATATTTTGTAAATTCCCCAAAGTTTTGTTTTGTTATTTGAAAACTACTTTAGGGAACAAAAATTATTATTAGCAATTATACATTAAGTTACATAAATCAGAAATTAAATTTACAGTGTTGGAAAAAAATAATAAGAACATTGTTACTGCTACTCCATAAGATGGTCCTTGTTTTATTTAAACCAAGACTTAACTAGTTGTAATATATCCTGCTTGAATTCAAATATGTGCAATAAGTTTAATTAGTCCACAGGTTACATTTTTTATCTATCCAATAAGTTAGATTAACCAAAACAATCCCATATTATTAACGAACCTAATGCGGCACTGCTTTTTGGGTTTTGTATTAGCATTTCGTCCTCTATGTCATCCCAGTTTCTTATTTGCTCATCCCTGAGTCATTCTTTATATTCATTATTTAACGTTGGAAAGGGTTTTGCGTTTCCAAGGGTGACGATATTTCTCATCATCCCATTCTTTCCTTTTTGATATTTGGTGATGCAGTTAATATTAATATTTGACTTCTGATCTTCCAAAAGTAATATTACCATCTGTAACAAACAATATTGCGTTGTCATTATTTTGGCGTTTAATATAAAAAGAAAGTTATAATACATTTAACACTTGATTTTTTTAGCAAGACTTACTACAAATCTTTATTGCTTCAATTTTTAAACTCTTTATTTCAAATTGTTAATAAAAGAGTAGAATACCAACAAACTAAGTAACCGTAATAATTTTATAACGTTTTCCTTAAAAAGAGCTTTATAATTTTTTGTCTTTTGAACTGATTTTGCAGATTTTCAATTACTAAACTGTCCAGAATAATGATTAGCGTTTTAAACATAAAATTATTAAAACCGTGTTTGTATTTAGGATGTTAGTATGTTATACACAGACATACAAATTTTCATCGTCATATAATTTCATAAGACAATATGGCTACACTCAGTCTAATACAGCACAAGACACACAAACAGCGCTGCCAGATGAATTCCGCAAAAAATCGTCAAAATCCCGATAAAAAAGAAAAAACTCGTCATTTTGAAGTATAAAAATCGTCAAAAAAAAAAATCGGAAAAATAAAAAGTCCCTATTTCTAAAAGAGTTTTGAAATTTGTATTTAAACGAAAACATAAAAATTCAATTTTATATAGTCTCTTGTACAATACACATCAAAATACATACATAAATTCTAACATTTTAAATAAGAAATCACCAAAAATATAAAGTTAAACGCAACTTGTGTATGATTTTTATAATATCTTAGTCCGCTTTCACACTCTTCAATTCTGATTCGTCATGGCAAGTATTTTTTGATGAGTAGGGAAAATAGAACAAAAGGGGTACAAACTTGACCGTACTAGTCAATTTTCTTATTTCCTTTTGTTTTTTCTTTCATGCATGTTGATTTGCATTAAAATGTATGGAAATATAATTGACGTGTGTAAATGAAATGGCAAGTTCAAAAGAAAATTGAACAAAAACTGGTCAGCTAAAACTGAAGAGAGTGCAACAAGACTTATAGTATTTTATATATAAATATCTGAATTTAGCATATTTTATTAATTCTGGTTAAACAATTTAGTTTTAACAGAAAGTATTCAATTTATCCATCATAGACAGGTACGTATTTTCAAAGAATTCCGCATTTTGTCATTTAAATTTATTTGGCAAACGTCGACTAGTTTGTTAATTTTTGTAGAATTTGCCCATTGAAATTCGGAAATTGTTTCTTCTAAAAAATTTAGTTCATGGAATTCAGCATTTAAAACTTCTTTTTATGTTTACTGATAAATAAGTAATTTCTTTTATTATTTGGAATTATTATACTAAAATTTAGCAGTTGTCAATAATTAAGAAAACTTTGCTTCATTTATTTTTGTTGAATTTGGTAACGAAAACATTAATAAAACAAACAAATGATAGAAAATTTTAATAATTCAGAAAATCGTCAGTGTCAATGAAAAAATCGTCAAATCGTCACTTTGCTATTTTTAAAACAAAAAATCGTCAAAATGACGATAAATCGTCAAACCTGGCAAGCTATGCACACAGAGTGGATAAAATATATAAAGAAAGTAAAGTTACTCTCTCATATACCCTAGTAATCGATTTTTTAGTAGTAGTTTTCCGTGACATTTGTAGCAGCTTCGAAGATATTTTAGATAAGTATATTAGTTCTATTCACAGTCTTGTGCATTTGAGATTGCAAATATATGCCGGGTTCGATTCCCAGCCGCTGCCATTCAAACAACATAAGTTTCTGATAATTATTAGTTTTCTTTTCTAAGTGTTGTATACAAATTTAAGTCTAGCATGTGCATTGCTGTGTATTTTGTTAGTGTACAGCAAAAATATGCTAAACCTTTTTGCAAATGTAATGATACAACATCACTTGCACAAACTTATGAATTTCGCTATTATAATTTTAATTTCTACCGTCCCTACAGTCATAGCTTGTTACTCTAAAATGATGCAAAACTGTGTAAATTATTCTTGTAATACAAGACTTTAGTTAAGCTAGTAAACCCACTTTGTGGAATATGCAAATCACCCTTTTATTGCAAAATTATTTAGCTAAGACGCATTAAATAATCGATCAAAAACGAAATTTTTTAGCAAAAATAGAAAATTTATTAACCAAATGAAAAGTTTTGATTTCAAATTTCTCAGTCGCAAAATCATAAAAACTAATATAAACATTTATATCCGTTTTTGTAGTAGACAGATATTACGAATTTCTAATACAGATTTTTACAAAATGTTCTTCGCAAAATATATTTTTTTTTTTAAATAAATAGAATCCCTTTCAAGAAATGTCTTGCATTCTATACTTCCCTTAAACCGGATACAACACAATACTTTAGACAAATCCTTCATTTCTTATTCAGGAACAGGAATAAGCACAAAACATCAACAAAAAACATAATAAAACAAGTTGCAAAATTAATAACTTTAAGCGAACATATGACTTGGCAAGACTACATGATTAGATTGTATATACAAGCACTATATACTTATACTTTAGATATGTCTATACTGTTCGTTTATTCCTATGTATACAAGGACCTTTTGTCCTCTTAATACCTTAAAACGAAACACAAAAAGTGTTAAAACTTCCGTGTTTTTTAATAAATAATAAAGAAGATCTTGTGTAACAACTTGAAATACAGCAACAATAAAAAACAACAATTTTATAGCTTCTATAAACAAAAAAAAAGCAGCAAAAAATTCTATTAAATAACCTTTACAACATTAAAGAGAAAAAAATAAAATAAAATTGGAAAGGCCAAAAGTAAATGCTAGTGGCATTAACAACAACCATAAGAATAAAAATTCAGTCAAAAACACATACACACAGGCCCCAAGAAAAATAGCAGCAGGCCTAATTGGCCGGATTTTTAATTTTGAAGCCTTAGATACACTTAAGGCATGGTCACACATGGCAAATATTTACTCAAAAAAGCGTAACCACTTGTTTTAGCACAAATATGTGTAAAGTTGATTACACTTACAAGAGTTTTGCAAGATCAAACAGCATCAAATAAAATAAAACTAAATTTTTGTTGTGTCTTGTTCTTAATTAAAGAAGTTTTTTTTTAAATAAATAAACGAGTTCAAATATATTTTATTTAGCGGTTACGTCCTTTTCGGCAAATATTAGCCAAGTTTACCGTACCTTTATTCTTTTGTAAAAAATCTATTACACATTTGCATTTCTAAAAGCCCTACAAGACGAATCGAATAAGCAGGAATTTATTCTCACATTCTCTAATTTTAAATTACTTACTGCAGGACTTTTATACTAAAACTTTAACAAACTTACTAACTTAACAAAATACGTCAGCAAGCACTTGTACGCAGTAGGCCCTTTTGCGTGGCTCCTTAACATTATTTCTTCTCTCTGGTCACCATTTTTATGGGTTTGTGTAATAAACTTCTATACAGCTGTCAATGACACATGAATGGGCATAGAGGTAGTATAACAAAGTGATGTATAAAAAAAGAAATGTTCTGATATAAAAATAAAGATAATTTTACCACAAAATTATTGTGTTTCTTTATTTTATGCTCTTGTTTGTTGTACTATTAAAGGACACGCCTTAGTAGCTTTAAGAGACGTGTTTTTTTTCATAATAAAACAAACATTTATCTCCTCCTGTAATTTATTCTAAATCTCCTTCAGGTTGACTGGAAAATATTTACAAAATACATACGAGAAGTGTAAGAAATTTGGGTAAAATAACAAATTACATTAGTGCAACGGTTTTCATATAAAATATAACAGTGAAAACTTTTTGTATAAAAGTGTTTTCTTAAAATAATATTGTGTATAACAATGTTATGTTTAGAAAATATTGTGTAAAGCAGTGTTTTCTTTGAAATATATTGTGTATAACAGTGTTTTCTTTAGAAAATATTAAGTATAACAGTATTTTCTTAAGTAAATATTGTGTATAACAGTGTTTTCTTTGAAATATATTGTGTATAACAGTGTTTTCTTTAGAATATATTGTGTATAACAGTATTTACTTTAGAAAGTGTTTTCTTTAAAATATATTGTGTAAAACAGTGTTTTCTTTAGAAAATATTAAGTTTAACATTGTTTTCTTTACAAAATATTATGAATAGCAGTATTTCCTTAAGTAAATATTGTGTATAACAGTGTTTTCTTTAGATAATAATTTATATAACAGTGTTTTCTTTAGAAAATAATGAGTATAACAGTGTTTTCTTTAGAATATATTGTGTATAACAGTGTTTACTTTAGAAAGTGTTTTCTTTAGAAAATATTGTATATAACAGTGTTTTCTTTAGAAAATTTTGTGTACAACAATGTTTTGTTTAGAAAATATTGTATATAACAGTGCTTTCTTTAAAATATATTCTGTAAAACAGTATTTTCTTTAACATTGTTTTCTTTACAAGATATTATGAATAACATTGTTTTCTTAAGTAAATATTGTGTATAACAGTGTTTTCTTTCGATAATATTGTATATAACAGTGTTTTCTATAGAAAATATTGTGTATAACAGTGTTTTCTTTAGAATATATTGTGTATAACAGTGTTTGCTCTAGAAAGTGTTTTCTTTAGAAAATATTGTGTATAACAGTGTATTCTTTAGAAAATATTGTGTATAACAATATTTTGTTTAGAAGATATTGTGTATAACAGTAGAGAAAAAACAGTGTATAAAATAGTTTTTATAGATAACTTTGTGTATAATAGTGTTATCTATAGAAAACTCTGTGTAAAACAGTGTTTTATATAAAAAAAAAATTGTGTATAACAGTGTTTTCTATAGAAAACTTTATAAGTAACAGTTTCTTCAGTAGAAAATCTTATATATAACAGTGTTTTCTGTAGATAATCTTGTAGTTATATAACTGTGTTGTCTTGTGCACAGCAGAGTTTTCTATAGAAATTTCTTGTGTACAATAGTATGTTCTTTAGAACCTGCCTCGTATTTTACTCAATTTAACCTTGTTTTTCTTTCCTGAAATGAAAACATACCGCAAATTTTGCTGTGTTTTTTTTGTTCTTCTTGCTATTGTTATGTGAGCTTTAATAATCCACTCAACATTTTGTTGTCCTCACTCATATTTTGTAAATAAATTTTATATTGTTTTTAACATCTAAAATAAACTCTGCAGAACAAAAAGCTTATACAACCATACACCAAATTCACATTATGACTTTAGCTGCTCCATTGTTCCAGCTTACACGTGTCCATGTATTGTGTGGGCAAAAGTGTGTGTGTGTTACTAAGAGTGTAAGGATGAAAGGACATGTTGTTTATGCTGATAGTGTTCTAGACACACACTTGCCAACAACATACTATAGTATTTAGTAGCTGTAGTGGAGAGGGCGAGATTGGTTTATGTCTATGCATGTATTAAAGACAAGTGGTTCACATTTAATTACTTGAAGCTTTTTATGTAGATGACAGGATTAAAGTAAAAACATTTCTTTATGCTCTTAATATTTTCTCTATTATTTTCAACGTCCCATACAATATTTTGTTTATAGTTAAATATGCATTAAAGTAAACAAGGAGATGCATGTGGGTTTAATTAAAATTTAAATGGGGTAAAAAGTAAACGAAATTGATGGAACTTATTGAAAGCAACATTTAGTAGTGGACGAAACTATTGGGGGAGTTCATTTAATGCAAAAATAAAAGCTATTTTATGGTCATTAAGTAAATGTCATGGAAGGTGCTTTATAAAAAATAGTATTTTATTATTTGTATGTAGTAAGCATTATTAAGTAAGTTAGATTTAATTTAGAATTGTTAATAGTTTATGTATTTTTTTTTTAAATTGTATTGTTAATCAATGTAAAAACTTGCAATCTATTTTAACACACTTCATTCTTGTTAATCTTTTCTTATATTGAAATCTTGTTTTTCCACTTTATCCTGCCATTTTGCTGCAACATAACACTTTTCTTCCTTAAAAAGGTATTAACAAATAATTCCATTTAACTATTTCTGTTTTTAATAGTAAAAAAAATACTTCACTTAGTTACAACCATGTCTGTTTATTTATGATTCCTGGAAAAGAAATGAAGAAAATTGTTTATTAGCATACTACTCAGCGGGAGAGACACAACATGGAATGGGACTAAGCAACAATAAACTTGTCCAATAATAAAAAAAAATAAAATGGAAAACAACAAAAAGGCTTTTAGAATCACCGGTTGGTGTAAGCATGGGCACATAGTTAATTCCAAATGCCAGGGATACTTTAAACTTCCTTACACATTTGCTCAAATGTCAGCAGTTTGTCAATAGTACTGAAGTAAATCAATAAAATAATGTTTTGTTTGCGGATTCCCAGTACTCTAGAGAACTTTTCGATTTTTTTTACTGATATTTTACTTAACATATATTAAAGTCAAGACTTATCATAATATTTTTATATAAACCAAGATTAACTGTCATAGCTTTAAGTATAATACAATCAGGACTGAATATAACTTAAGGAAACAAAAAAATGTATTTATAAACACTTTCCAATTATGCTGAACTTTGACCCTTTGCCTTATTACAATTCAAAGTTATCAACCACTCCTGATTAACACCATCATAAATATCACACAAAAGATGTTAAAATAAAATATATGTATATAAAACACCAGCACAGCAGCGACAGTCACTACTCATAAACACCCTCTCATATAAGGAGGAATACATGATGCATATTATAGTTGAGCTTGTGTTTCTTTTTTTTTCTGTTTTCGCATGTGAATTTCTGTAAAAATATTTTTATAGCCAGAGTAGCATGAAAAACCAATGGTTGCACTTTATGTGTAATCATATGTGTGTGTTAGTGTATTTTTAATATATATCCTTTAGCGTGTCCTTTGGGCACTCATCGAAATAATTCCTCATATATGTTGTCATTGTATAAACAGTACAATGTCGCCTACTATACGTAAAGCTGAGTGGGGGGGTATAAGAGGTGTTGTAGCTTTTCATATGTTGACAGAGAAAACTTTTAAAATTAAACTGAAAAAATATAAAAATATGGTAAATAATGGTAATAGGGAGGTATCATCAATATTAAAAAAAATGTTTTCTCTACAGAAATCTGTATAACTGGATTTTATAGAAAATATTTTTTATAGTACAGTGTACAATGTTTGCTATAGAAAATATTGTATTTTAAAGGATTTTCTATATAAAAAATTGTGCTGCATAACAATTATTCTATATAAACTTTCTGTATAATAGTTTTTCTATAGACAATTTATCTACAGAAATGATTTTCTTTAACAGTTTTTTCCGTAAAAAAATATTGTCTATAGCAGATTTTCTATAAAAAACATAATAGTGTTTTCTATAAATAATGTTGTGTATAACAGTGTTTTCTATAGAAAATATTTTGTATAACAGTTTTCCTAAGGAAAATATTGTGTATAACAGCGATATATATAACGTATTGTGTATCACAGTGTTTTCTATAGAAAACTTGGTGTATAACAGTGTTTTCTTTAGATAATATTCTGTATAACAGTGTTTTCTTTAGAAAATATTCTGTATAACAGTGTTTTCTTTAGAAAATATTGTGTAAAACTCCGTTTTCTATATAAAGTTTAGGGAATAAAATGGTTTGCATTAAAAAAATTTTAAGAGTAACAGCTTTTCTTTAGAAAAAAAAAATTTATAACTCTCTTCTTCTACTGATTAATTTATGTAAAACAATTTCTTTTGTAGAAATGTGTGTGTATAATTTTATTTTTTACCCACCTTATTGAAAATAGTAGTTTATGCATTAAAATATCATATAGTCAAGTTAGAAATAAAGTTATTTTCCATCAGAGTTTATAATTTTTGTTATTACTATAAAGTTTTCCAGTTGTTTGTCTTTTATTTTTTAAAATTAAAAAAACAAATGGTTGTAAAAGCTAGTTTTGTTAAAAAAAAATGTAGTTGCTGGTAGTTGTTTTAATAAAACGGAAACGGAAACAAGGGCGACAAGTTGTCTTTAGTAATAGAGAAAATAATAACATATTCTGTTACAAACAGTAAAAATATATGTACTCTTGCAGTTTGAAATAAAATTATTATAAAATACATAGAAAAAAGTTCTATTTTAGTTGTTGATGTTGTAGTTATAAATTTTTATATACATATATTTATGTAAATATGTATGTATGTGCTTTATTAATTCAACACCATTTTAAAAAAAAAATATAGATATATATATTTTGCGCTCTCAACTTTTTCTATGTTCGTATTGCAATATAAGTTTAGAGTTGTGAAAAAATTATTGTTCCATGATTGTGTTTTATAAACATGATAATGTTGTCATATGTTATTGTTGTTACTTTTTCTCTAATGCATACTCACATTTTATGCAGTTTTATATGTATTTTTTTTTATAGATTTTGTTGTTTGTATACCGTATTCTTAACATTTATTTATTGCCACGTTTAATTCCCATTAGAACAATTTCATGACAACCAATGTACGAGTATAGTTTATTTTGTTACTCATGCAACAATATGTTGACATTACTCTCTCTCGCATACGGTTTTAAACATACAAAAACATATCCACATATAAAGCCTTTTAATGTAATACTTAATAAAAACAAACAAGTACCTACTACATTTACCTTTTTATAGGGTGCTTTATTTAGGCCTTTTTTAACAAAAATGATTTCTCAGTAAAGCCAATGTGCACAAAAACATTACTCACAAAACGCTGAACAGCTGAATAATTTGGAGCCGTTGTTTTCATTATGAATTGTCAACCAATACTGTATAACTGTATGATACAAGTCACGGTCTAAATAGATCACCCTGTATTTATAGATGTATGTTTACAAATGTGTGTTTTTGCAGGTTTGTTTGTATAGGTTTTTGATTATTGTTACATATAAACGCTGAAGTTTCTGTTCTTTTTCAAACTTAACTGTTGTATACTCGTATATTACATCATTTTAATATCATTTTTATTTTATTTTTTCATTACATGTAGTGGGTTGTAACAATTTCTGAAGAGCTTTTAACTGCTGATGTCCTTATCTTACATTAAATAAACCTTTTATTTTCTTTCTACAAGTCGTCTTTTGTTTTTGGAAAGTCTAAAAAATCTAGAAATTATTCAAAACGACAAAAGTAAATTTAGTTACATCAGCTATTCCAAAAGATTACTCAGATATACACAAGACGAATGTGTTTAAAACTCCTTGAAATTTTAAAGCAGCGAACAGAATTGGCTATGATGCATCAAGAACACTAGCAGAAAATTATTTATAGGCAACATTGCAATACATTTTTTAATATATAACACATTTTGTTTGTGCATAGCTTTGTGATAAACCTGTGGACTGTTTTAAATTTAAACTAATCACCCTCATTCTGTTTGGCGTCGTCGATACAAGACGACATCGTTTGTTGTAAATCCGTACTCTCGTTGTCAATATCGCCATTTATCGATGACTGTCGACATTGTTTGGTATTCTGTAACTTGAATTGACGTCGATGTTACCTTTCATTTTGTCGCCAGTCTTTTTAGTGTCGTGTTGTGTCGTGTAGTGTTGTATTCTTTTGTGTACAAAGAAGAATTTGAAAAAAAAATTAAATAGTAAAAATAAAAGAAAAAAATTTATAATTAAAACATATGGAAAAAACATCAAATTACAAACACAAATTAATTTAAAAAGCTAAAAAAATCTGGCTTAAGTCGGTTTTAGTGACATTTTATAAATCATTTCCAAAATTTTATCACTAATAAAGTTTTAAATTTAAATAGAAAACAATTTTTTGTCGGCCACGCCTATTTTCGAGTGGGCGGAGCTCCAAAGTTTGTTATATATTTAGCTATATCTTAAAAAACTACATTTATTTATTAGACGATATATATATCAAATGATGACATGACCTACTTATGTGAACCATGTATAGGTAATATTTTGAAAAATAATATTCTGATCCGATATTTTTTTAAAAAATCTAAAAAATCCAGGAAAAACGTCTAGCTATATGAGTAAGTAAATAAATCAAAAAATTTAAAAGTCAATAAATCGTAGATAATATAGATCTAAAGATATTAAAGAAATATTATGACAATTCAACATAAAAATACAGGAAGTTTTTACTGTGCGAAGCCGGTGTTTTGTATACCATAGAGGAGAAAATCCCTTCTTGTTTTCTTCCTCGCTGGAATCCGACTGGAAAAATCATTTTATTTTATTAATATACATATTAAAAAAGTATTTATTAATTGTACCCAAAAAATAAACAAAACGAATCAGCTGACTCAAATTTTAGATATGCGTGTTGTATATATCGATAATGTATTGATATCGTGTTAAAGTGACGTTGTCTCAAAATTGACGACGATATCGCCGACACCAAACAGAATAAGGCTGAATATATACATATAATTTAATTTAAACTAATATGGAGATTTAAAATATAATTTAAAATTCTAAATTTGAACAATTATCTAAAAACTTGTTTTTAATTTTTTATTTCCCTCTTTCTTATATTTTCAGGTATGTACTTTCAAACTAATCATTTCTGTAAGTATTTAAGAAATTAAAGCATAAACTAAAGACCTTATAGGACTTTTATAATGAAAAATTTAAATAAAAAATCATATCGTCCACCACGATCACGCACATGTTGGCAAAATGGTGGAACTATTTCATTAATTTCGTCACGATTGTTTAGTTTCTAATGCTGCAAATGTTATATTAAAGACTCTCCCCCTTATTCAAAAATGATTAATAAATTTAACAAACGTTTATTAAGCAAATTTTTATATGGAAATCTGTCTTAATAAACGTTTGTTAAATTTAATAATCGTTTTTGAATAAGGGGGTCTATATTTAATATAGTTGCACCAAAAATAGACCGGAGGGTCTAAGTAGCAGCTGAAATTTGAATTACAATAAACTAATTTTTTGGTGGCTGTATGACATGTGGCAATGAAACCTCATGTTAATTATATCCATATTATAAAAAATAGCCTACAATTTAATTATTAACTTTTCTCGATACTGTGATCCATTTATCTTAACCGCTTTTCCTGCCGAAAATGGCCTATTCAATCCACATAGCGCACCATACAGTAAGATTTTCTAAGATCTTTAATTGAAACTAAACTAGCACTAAATAAATACTAATAGTTTTCAGCTTTATATTCACTTTTCGAGTAATCAGGATTCGTTTTTTCCAGACTAACATGGTTGGACTTTAGTAAGGTTTTATATCAGAAGTTTTCATATTTTTTAACCTAATTTCTTTGCAAATGAGTTAATTTCTATTTGATAAAAAAAAACTCGATGCCCAACAAGTGCTGTGATTTAAATTGATAATTTAAGTTAACCTTTTAAAAGCTGCCTTCTCTTGTTCTGGAGTTGCCTTGTTTGGAAGTTCTGTTTCTATTATTCTTTAAACATTTGTGGCAACACACATGAAGAATTGATCACCTGCGATAGAAGTTTAACTTAAGACTATAAAGATACTTATAATTAAAGCTTAATCGAGACTATTTGGAGACTATAAAAAGTGCTATGATTTAGGCTTAAATATGACTATAAAAAGATCTACGATTGAAGCTGAAACAAGAGTACATAAAGATCTAGGAATCAAGCTTGATAAAGACCACAGAAAGACCTACTTTGAAAGCTTAATCAAAACAAAATAAAGACCAACAATTCAAGCTAAACTAGCACTATATAAAGAATTACGATTAATGTTGTTGGAGCAAGTTAAAACCCCTCCGAAATTTTCTAAATTACTCTAACTATGTTCTTTAGTTTTCCATTTAAACTATTGCAACAAAAAGCTCCTTACAAAATTATGATTTATATACATACATTTTTTTGTATTCTTTACACTCTGTGTATAAATCTTGGCCATTTTGTTTAATTTCTTAACAAATCAAAAAGAAAACTCTCCAAGGATTTGTTGGGTTTTATATAGTTTTTACCCTGTTGTGTTTTGGTCCTTATAAAAACACTTTGGGTGTTGTCTGCCATTAAAAAACGTATGCACACACTCTCGCTTCCTTTTAAACACAAACATTAACATGCTGGTGTTGTCTCAAACCCCTAAACAATAATGATGCAAACAGAATGTACACGAAATAAAATACAAACGAAAACAAAAACTAAAGTCAACAAGACAACTATTCTAACGGAAATAACAACTACACTATCATTTGTTATTTTCATGTGTGAGTGTGTGAGTTGGAGAGATAGTTTGTAAACGTGTGTGTTTAAGTGTTGTTGGTTTTTTTGTTTAGTTTTGTATATAAAAAATGACAGCTGCTCCATTGTTGTTTAGTTGTGATACCACTTTTACTACAGTTTTTCTGTTATTTTTTTTTTTTTCTTAGAAATTTTTTTCTAACAAACATGAAAATAATTTTTATTAATGAAATGTTTGCAAGCAGAGCGTGAGGAAAATTGTCAAATATTTAAAAGTAAGAGCCGGAGAAATCATCATCAAAAGCTAAAGAAAAATATGTTGACGTTTAAGGATCTGAGGCACGATTATCATATTTTCTTAATATAACTATGCATTTGGTTTAGGGTTTTAAATAAGCTAATTTATGGTAAAAAAAAAATTTAAATACTTCTTAATAAATAATAATAAAGACATTTTTACAACTTCTTTTTTAACAATCTGTCTTAAAATTCAAGTGTTTTAACTATAAAACTTCAATGATGGTTTAAAAATGTTGCCCAATTTAAACATTAACTCTTTTTGCCTTTATTTTGTCAGTTTTTGCCAGACATGAGATAAATATTTAGAATCATATGTTAGAAAACACACACATAAAAAATACTTTTAAACAAATTTAAAAATATATAAAACTTTTATGGCTTTTTTGTTTTTCATATTGTTTATGTTGTGACCAACTTAAACTTAACTGGAATGTCTACCGTATTTAAGCAGCAAAAAAAACCTACATATTTAAACTTAAAATTTGAACACAAGTTTCTTAAAATACAAAAACGAAGAAAAATTTGCAACATGTTTTTCGTTTTCCTTTACTCTCCACCTAGTTAGCAATTGTGTGTGGTGGTCCTGCTAAAGACCAAACCAACAAATTATGTCTATGATATCAAGTACTCTCCTTCTCTCTTACTCTCTTATTCTCTCTAATGCTAAACGAAAACCAAAAAAAAATGTTTAATCTTTCGATTTTTTCCTTGTTCTTTTCGTTATGTCACAAAAATATGCGTAAAATGTAAAAAATGTGTTACTTGTCATTTTGTCACTTCTTTGACGTTGCTATTTTGTTTCTTTTTTTTTTTTTTGCAATATTTCCCCTTTTTACTTTATACTTAAATCATGTTTAACATATAAAAGCCTTAAAGCATTTTCAGACACAGCTTTTGTTTTTTTTTTTTGTACATTTTTTGATTTGTTTTTATCTAAACAGATTTTGTCATATTGTTGCCATAGAATATGTTAGACATTTTATAAGTTTTGTTTTTTGTGGTTGGAACTGTTAGATGAAGAACTTGATGGTATGATGGCAATAAAAAATGGAAGATGAAAATAATATAATAGAAATTCATTAAAAAAAAATTTTAAATAAAAAAAAAAAAAATCACTGAAAACTTTTTGTACTTGTATTACAGTTTTTTCTAAAGAAATACCAATATTTTATTTAGAAAATATTTTCTCTAGCATTGTTTTCTTTAGAAAATATTGTGTATAACAGTAATTTCTTTAGAAAATATTGTGTATAACAGTATTTTCTGTAGAAAATATTGTGTATAACAATATTTTCTGTAGAAAATATTGTGTATAACAGTGTTTTCTGTAGAAAATATTGTGTATAACAGTGTTTTCTATAGAAAATATTCTATAGAACAGTGTTTTCCTTAGAAAATAATCTGTCGAACAGTGTTTTCTTTAGAAAATATTGTGCCGAACAGTGTTTTCTTTAGAAAATATTGTGCATAACAATGTTTTCTTTAGAATATATTGTGTATAAAGGTGTTTTCTGTTGAAAATATTTTGTATAGCAGTCTTTTCGTTAGAAAATATTCTATAGAACAGTGTTTTCTTTAGAAAATATTCTGTCGAACAGTGTTTTCTATAGAAAATATTCTGTAGAACAGCGTTTTCTTTAGAAAATATTATGTATAACAGTGTTTTCTCTAGAAAATATTCTGTAGAACAGTGTTTTCTTTAAAAAGTATTGTCTAGAACAGTGTTTTTTTTTAGAACATATTGTGTATAACAGTGTTTTCTTTAGAAAATGTTGTGTATGAATGTCCGTTTGTAGAGCCATACAAAACAGTCTACCAGACATTCATGCAACTGGGATGAATGTATATACATATGTATGTGAACAGATCATACATATGTATCAAATTCAAAGCTTTTTTTCAATTTAAACTTGCAGACAATTTTCATTCAAAAGACTTAACTTCAAACAATAAATTGTCTACTCATTTATGTCATTTAAATAAATTCTTGTTTAAATACTTTTATCATATAGAAACATGAATGTTTAAGTACGTTTGTATTACATTTGAGCTAATATAACCCAAAGACAAAGCGTTTTTGCTATATTTCACATTTCAAAATGAAAACAAAAATCTTTTGAAATATGTTGAAATATCATAAAATCGAGACAATAAAAAATTGTTGTTTAAAATGAAAAACAATTTATGATAGAATTTAACGGAGTTTAAGGAGAAAAGAACTTAAAGGGAAAATTTTACTATTTTCGCAATGGCTGCCTATAGAGATGAAAATTAACTCAAAATATTACTGCATTTTATAATGGCTCCATGAAATTTCTCAATGAAAAGAAATACTTATCAAAATAAGTAGTAGTTTTAGTTTGCATTCAACTGATGTGATGATATTTGAAGTCAAAGCTTGAATTTTCTGTTTAAGCCCTTTTTCACATCTTTGAAATATTATAATGTTTTTCTCTTTTTGTATACCAATCAAAGCGTGTTCATGCTTCATATAATCATAGTTAAAACTACATACTCATACATCATAGATTTTTTTTTAATAAAACACTGTACTTACTATACATCAAGATAAAAATCTTGGCAAACATAAAAGTAAACAATCTATACAAAAAATAAAAATGTATGTATGTATGTATTGCTAAAAGAAAAACATAGAAAATTATGAAAAAATCCATGATGCATTAAAAAGTGAAGATGGGAAAAACGTTATTTTATATGAAAAAATAAAAAAAAAATGTTTGAAGAAAACGTGATAATAACCAAATCACGTGTTGTACAAAGTATCTGAAAAAAAAATAGAAAAAACATTATTTGTAAGTATGTATGTCACATCTACTGATGTATGAGTATGAGATTTCCTTTTCTTGTCAGAAAACTTAAGACTGAAAGGGATTTTTGCGACTTTCATTTCTAACAAAATGTGTATATAACAATTTGGCTCAAAAACAATTTTCTTTTAAGAAAACATAGAAACGCAATTAATATTTGTCCTCTAGGGTAGGAAAATGTTGCTTAAAATAACCAGCTAAATAAAAATTAATTAACATATCAGTTAAAAAAAAATATAAATAGAATAAAAAGTGTTCCTGCAAGCATAAGGATTAATGTTATAATTGCCTAAAAGTATACCTTACTTTTTGTGTATATACTATAACTTCGGGTTATATTAAGTATGGATGCGAAAAAATTTATAAATTTAAACAGTATAAATAAACGAATGTTGTGAATTAAATATAAGAAATATTTATTAAAACTTTAATATTTCTTCATGTTGTCATAAATTTTAGTTCACTATTTATTTCCAATGTAACCGATCTTGTTAATTTAATAATATTCATACGTTATATTTAAGCTAATTTTATGGAAACAATTGTCTTTTTCACAAATATTTTGTGTACAAACAACAAAGATCTATAAAAATTAATTTTTCTACTGAACCATTTTTTGCCAATTTTCAATATCCAATTTTCAACTCTATGACTTTTTTTCATATTTATGGATTTAAAAAATTTAAAAAAATTGTTGTTAATTTCATTTTAACTACCTTAAATTTTTAACTACTTAAGACCTTAAAAGAAAACGCCACCAAAAATATGTTTACATGCATATTATTGTTATCATTTGCTAAGATTTCTGTTTCTTTGCTACAATATTTATTGCCAAGGATTTTTAAACCAACATTTTTAAATGTTTTCTTTTTCTATTTCTCACATTTGGCGACAATTTTTTCCGTTACCTACACCAGCACTTCCAATGTCTTTTCAAAAATCCGCCAGCAGCCAACATCTATACCAAAAGCAACCTCAGCAGCTTATCATCATTTATTTCTATGCTTAAGTATTTAAAAAGATAATATTGTTTTATTGTCTCCTTCTTATTATACTTTTGTTCATTGTACATAGAGAATGAAAACAAACAAAAGAATTTGTTTGAAGGAAGAAGACATCATTTTGTCTAGCAAGGTCGTTAGATGTGTTAAAAAAGATATAAGGAAGTAAGGATATAGGGTTAGGGATAATATTTTTAAAATAAAACTTAACAAATTGTACAGATAGAGATAATGTATAGCAGTGTGGAATATTGCCACAAGTGTGTCGGCAAAGCCACCTACATATAATTCATATATCGAATGTCTTCTATAGAAAATATTGTGTATAATAGTGTTTTCTAATATTCTGTAGAACAGTGTTTTCTTTAAAAATATTCTGTTGGACAGTGTTTTCCACAGAATATATCTTTACAACAGTGTTTTCTTTAGAAAATATTCAGTAGAACAGTATTTTCTATAGAAAATATTCTATAGCATTGTTTTCTATTGAAAATATTGTGTATTGCCGGATTTTCTAAAGAAAATTTTCGTATAACTGGATTTTCTAAAGAAAATATTTTGTATAACTGGATTTTCTAAAGAAAATATTGTGTATAACAGTGCTTTCTATAGAAAATATTCTATATAACAGTGTTTTCCATAAAAAGTATTCTGTTGGACAGTGTTTGCCATTCTTCTTTACAACAAGGTTTTCTTAGAAAATATTGTGTAGAACAGTGTTTTCTATAGAAAGTATTTTGTAGAACAGTGTTTTCTTTAGAAAATATTGTTTATAACAGTATTTTATTTAATAAATATTGTGTATAACAGTGTTTCCTTTAGAAAATATTGTGTATAACAGCATTTTCTTTAGAAAATTATGTGTATATTAGTGTTTTCTTTAGAAAATATTGTGTACAACAGTGTTTATTGTAGCAAATATTCTATATAACAGTGTTTTCCATAAAGAATATTCTGTTGGCCAGTGTTTGCCACAGAAAATATTCCTTAGAGCATTATTTTCTATTGGAAATATTGTGTATTGACGGATAACTCGTTTTTTTATAGAAAATATTCTATATATCCTTATTAATTTTTGCAGTCTGCTTATTCTTTTGGGCAACTATTTCCCCTTTTTTTATTTCGTTGTTGAGCAAACCCTATCTCGAAATCCTTGTGCTCGTCTATTGTGCTTGCTAAATTGTGTAAAGTCAAATAAACATGAAAACAAAGTGATAACAGCGATAAAAAACCCACTAAAGTTTAAAACCAAAATTAAATTTGCTTAAATTTAAAACTTTTTTTAAACAAAAATTAAGCTCTGACCCATATTTTTGTTATAACACGTACAAAAGTGTTTTCCCCATTTCTATTGCCACACAAGCCGACAGCTAGAAACTGAAGAAAATTAACAACAAACGATTTGTTGTTGTTTTCCACATTTAACCAATCGATCGATGTGCTGTTGTAGTTTTAGTTATGGTAGCCTAGAATATACATGTTATAGGCAACAAATAAACATATGGTTGGCTGACTCAAACTGTTGTTCGGTTCGGTTCGTTGGTCTTAAAGGCCCAACTATTTTAAAATCCTTACTGTTAAGAGTTTGCGGCTACATATATTTGCCAGCCAGCCAAACTGGCTGGCTTTCTATATTATACAAATAATAATACTTAATACTTCTAAGCCTTTAAACATGTTACCGACTTCAACACATTTTCCTTTAAAATGTTCCCCTCTCATACTCTCATACATGCATATGTACTTTTGAATTGTAGTTGTTAAAATTTGTAAATGGAAATAAAAATTACTGAAATTTTTTTTCAACAATTTCTCTCTGATTTCCTAGTTTAAGTGCAATTTTCTTGCTGCTGCTTTATAACAAGCAATTGCCAATGCAATTGAAGAGCTGTTTGTTAAGACCCCAAGATGTGTTATTGCATGTTGATATAAGGGTCGGTAGAAGTGAAAATATCTTGGTTTTTGTCTACTTTATTTTTTTTTATTTTTCATTTTGTATGTATAAAATTATACCAATAGTTAGTTTATTTGACACAGTCCCTGTGGCACGTTTTCATACACATACAATGAATGCATTTTAAATATGCTTGATAGAGATGATCATCATAATGAAGTTGTGGTGTTGTTTGTTTTTGATAATGATGTTAAACAAACTAAAACATGCTGCACTATGGCTGCAATGTGGCACAGGTGTGTTAAAGAATGACGTTTTTTAAAAGATACTTTTTTGATTTTAAAAACTTGTTTTTTATAAACTTGTTTAAAAATGTACTTTTTAAAAAAATTGATTTTTAAAAAGGTACTTTTTAAAAAACTTGATTTTTAAAAAGGTACTTCTTTAAAAAACTTGATTTTTAAAAAGGTACTTCTTTAAAAAACTTGATTTTTAAAAAGGTACTTCTTTAAAAAACTTGATTTTTAAAAAGGTACTTCTTTAAAAAACTTGATTTTTAAAAAGGTACTTTTGTAAAACTTGATGTAAAAAAGTGCTTGATTAAAAAACTTGATTTTTAAATGTACTTTAAAAAAACTTAATATTTAATAAGGTATTTTTTTTAAACTTGATTTTTAGAAAGGTACTTTTTAAAAAAAATTGATTTTCAAAAAGGTATTTTTTAAAAAAACTTGATTTTTAAAAAGGTACATTTCAAGACTTAATTAAAAAAAGGACTTGATTGAAAAAATTTTAAAAATGTACTTTTTAAAAACTAGATTTAAAAAAAAGATCTTGATAAAAAAAACTTGATTTTTAAAAAGGTACTTCTTTAAAAAACTAGATTTTTAAAAAAGGATTTTAAAAACTTGCTTTTTAGTAAGGTACTTTTTTGAAAAACTTGACTTTTAATACGGTACTTTATTGAAAAACTTGATTTTTAAATAGGTACTTTAAAAAAAAACTTTATTTTTAAAAAGGTACTTTTTAAAAAGTAAATTTTTCCAAAAAATACTTTTATTTAAATATATTTCAACAAAAACATAATACATGTTTATTAAGTATTTGCCAAACTAAATGCAGTAGTTAATTGCACTACTTGACTTCTCTGTTAGCTGCTGCTACACATGCTATATAACTCCACAATTTGTATGCATGATGACAATGTTTCATTTGTTATTTGTATTTGTACTTGTACTCGTATGTATGTATGTATATACCACAATCTTAGTGCTGTTCGTTTACACAAACTTTAAGGAATTTTTCTTTCATTCATATAGAGCCGAGTGACTTTTAGGCTTCAAATGCCTGGAAACTTTAGTTTTGGTAAGTAGTTTTGGAGAAGACAAGAATATAATATTAAACTAAAAAAAAAACCAAACGAAATCAAATTATTCTTTTATTTTCGTTTAAAATTTTCTTCTCCAAAGGAGACGTTTTTCGTTATTTTTTCCTTCTTCTACTTATTTAAGCAATTTTTGTGTCAAACACAAATTTGTTGGAAAATTATTTTTGATCTAAATGTTGATTTAGTTGTTTTGGCTAAAGAAAATAAAAAGCATCGACAAGTTTCTCTTACTCTTTTCCACCATATACCCATAAGTACTAAAATAATTTACAAAGTTCATACTGTTGTAAAATGAAAAATCGTGAGAAATTTAAATTGAATTTATGCCAAAAGAGAAAAAGTTGCAGTTGTTGTTTTTGTCAATGTTTTTCTTGGAAGAAATAGTGATGAATATGCTAATAATTTGAACAATGGAGTAATGATTTGTAATAACATCAAAAATATTTTGGTTTGATTAGTTATTGATGGCATGAATTGAAGTGGTTAAAATATTGGTTTCAATATTTATGTGTTGTAATAAATTGTTTATTTATACGTACATACTCGTATGTACATACATACATATGTATACAGTAGAGACAAGTTTTAAGAATTTTTTGTATATTATTTAGATTTATAAAAAATGTGTAGGTAATAAAAGAAATTCATAAAAATCCATTTCTAATTAGAAATAAGCATTTGAAAAAAATAAGAATGAATTTTTTTCGGGAATATTCCAACAATTTGATTTCTTGTACAATCCTCTTCAATTTGTATTCTCAAATTTGCTGATCGCATAATTTCTCGAAATTCACCTGTTAATTGGCCGCCTCGATTATGCATTTTAACACCACTTTTTGTGGGGATGTGTTAAAGATAAGATGTTAAATATAAATATGAAAGAAATCTCGTCGGATAGTTTATGTATTTATCGCGTCGGATTGTACTCATTGCTATTATTGTTCACCTATTAAGTAATTAGCCGATCGAGAGCCGAAGCATTTATCTCGTCGGATTATAGACTTAGTAAGCCGATGATAGCTGAAGAATTTATCTCAACGGATTTTATTCGTAACTATTATTGTTCACCTATTAAGTAATTAGCCGATCGAAAACTGAAGCATTTTTCTCGTCGGATTGTTGGTTGGTTAGTTTACGTTGTAGTTCAGTACGTGCGAACACTTAAGTAGATTCGCAGGGAACCCGTTTTAGTAAGACCACACCACTCGTCAGATTTAATGTCGTTTACATCATAATGTAATTAAAATATGTACAAAAAGTCGTGCTTGCTAGACCCAACCTGTAGCTGTGAGGTATCTCAGTAGGTCATTGAGTTTTGACCCGGCTACCTTACCAAGGTTGTTCAATGTATAGTTTCCCATGAATTTATGTCTCTTGACACTTAGGGCTGGGCATTCGCAGAGAAGTTGGAATATCGTTTCCTCTTTTTGCCTATCCTTACAACCCTTACAACTACAATAATGGTCGTTAAAATGGAGTCCCAGGGGATTAGCGTGCTTGCCTAACGTCCAGTGTCCCATTAATACTACCAGCAACCTTGATATATCCTTTCTATTGCGAGTTATCAGTTGCATAGTACGTTTCTGGTTAAAAGATGGCCACATCAACTTGACTACCTTACATGTCGGATTGTATTCATCAGTTAGTTGTAACCACGTTTAGTTATGATTAACAGAGCACAGATAAGAGTAAGGTAGATTAACTAGTCAAAGATTGATTCCGTTAACGATCCGATCGTATACTGAAGATAAAAGACAGTTCAGTGGAAATATTGCATAGGAAGCAGACCACAGAAGAACCTGGACAGACTAAGTATAACCCGTTTGAAAAGAAAAACTGCATCGCAAATACCTGTCTCTAAGCGTTTTTCATTTATAACTATCAAATCTTACTCTTTCCAATACAATAAAAAAATTTTAATGATTTTCAAAGTTCTTGTAGAAAAACTCTTTTGTTACGCATGCTGTATGACTTGTTTAAATTAAATGTTTTCCACATCAATATCAGACAATTTAGATAGAAACAAAACTCTTGTCACTAGTAACATTTACTGTTTCAAAAAGCTCATTTCTAAAGAAATATGATATGATGATGCCTCCAGCCAAAATTTGACACAAACAGCCCAAATTCCATATGAAATCAGCAATTTTTACGAAAATGATTTTGGTTGTAAATCTTTAATAATATAGTCAGCGAACTCTTTCCGCATAGGACAATCAAACTTTGTGTCAATTAAACTTTCTAAGCATGGATAGGTATATAGAGATTTTCGGAGAATGTTACATGTAAACAGCTTCTGAAACTTTGTAAATCTTGTCTGCAATATTGACTTTTGAACGGCTTGTTTTTTATGATCAGTGTGTTTAGCATTCAATCTAATCTTGCTGAATTTTTCAATTACTGTCTTCACAGTTGTTGAAGTTAAATCAATATTCCGAACAAATTTATACAAAATCTTCAAAATGCCATTACTTTTGTAAAATTGTTCAACTATGAAAACTTAACCGCACAAATGGCTGGCAATTTTGTTACAGAGATTTATTAATTGATTTTATTTTAATTTTTGTCAATACAATTTGTTTTTTAATAAAATTTTCAAAGAACACATTCCTTCCAAAATAAATGCACAATTAAACTTCACTGCTTTGGATCTATCTTTTAAATATATTGATATATGTATGTATGTAAAACATTTACCTCACCTTCACATCTACCTCATACATGTCACTCGTGCAGTCAGAAATTAAATACAAAGTTCATGTGTAAATTACAACAAATAATATTTTTTTTTGCTGTATATTTTATTTATTTAAAAAAAATATTTATTTACTTAATTCTTTAACGATGACAAACTTTTGCCTTGATTTTTGGGATTTTGGTTTTGCTGAACTGAAAGGAAAACATATACATACCGAATATATTTTTTATATTATATTATTGAACAAATAACTAACAGGATATTGTGTGTTATTACACAACAACACACAAAAAGAGAAAGAAAAGTTATTTGTGAAAATCAAGTAATTGAGAGCAAAGGACAGGAAGGCATAAAAGTAAAAGGATAAATTTAAGGAAATTGAAAATAAATATTATTTGCAGTATTTTTTTTTTAATAAAATAAAGAAACAAAATTATGCACATAAGGAAGCTTACAGGACCTACATACTAAAATACAGAGCAATAAATTAAAACCTAATTTAATGTAAATTTCGAGAAATATAATGTGGCAAAAATTAAGTACATATTTAAACTTGAAATAAAATTTAATTTAATTTAATTGTGAAAACACAAATTCAGCTAAATTTAATATTTCTTTTTATTTGTTTACCAAAGTTTTTGATCCCTTATACAATTTCTGAAAACTATTCCTCCACTTAACTATACCAAGTTTCCATAATTTCATTTTCATATTTTCCCATTCAAATAATGCTCTTCACATTGAAATAGTTATAATCCTGCAACTTTTGTCACTAAAAAACAAACATTTTCTTCATTGTCATTGTTGTTCAAACCAATTCAAAATAAGTGTTTTTTATAAGGGCGTATCTCAGGTAAAGTAGTAATACTTTACCTGAGAGTAGTAAAGCTTCCCAGTTTCATTAAAGAAATGGCACAACATTGAATTTATGTCACTCCTTAACTACTCTAGTTTGCAGAACAGAAATTCTCGAATAAAATCATAATGCGTACATGTGTGCATATAATAATCAGTTGACTCTTTTGGTTTATTTGACAAATGTTTCTAACTTGATGTTGCTGCTATCGTTTGGCAACATTAGCATCATCAGCCGCATAACAACACACATAACACAACATTTATAATAGGAAAACTTTTATTAATGTTTGCATATCAATTTTTGTGTTAGTGTTGTTGCTTAAACACATACAGTAAACGACACAGTCACACATATACATGACTTTTTTTTTTATTAAAAATGGAAGAGAGATAACTGTAATATTTGCTTGTGTATATGTATGAATTAGGAGGGACCCATTGAAAATAAAGCAAACAATTTTTAAACTTTTGAAAGAAATTCTAACTAGTTTCAATTTAAGACACACTTTTAAATGTAAATTTGCACTATGGGCATGATTTTTGAATTTTTAGTTTTTGTAAAAAATACCTATTGCGTATTTTCCGATATTAGTTGGTATTAAAAAAGTTAAAAAAATTGTGATTTAAACGTATTTTGAGGCTATTTTAAGAATTTTTTCTTTTAAATATAGACTTCGTTGGCGGAGAATTAATTATTCAAATTGACATGCTATCCCACGATCGATTTATATCTTCATATAGGAAGCTGGAACGCTTAAATCTTGTATTTTAAACAAAAATTATAGCATGTGACCAATTCACAATTCACAGTTAGACAATGCCAAGCATTAACCAATGCAAGAGTTGACCGCAAATCTCTCGAAAGAAGCGAAAAAAGGACGGCCTGATTGGCCTTCAGGCTACGACTGACCGATTCTAGGAATTTATTTACTAAATTCATCATAACACTTTGTTTATATAACATTTCAAAACGTGGCATTCTTTTAGGCTGCCTAAAAAATATTAGGCTTTAGTCGAAAAATAATTTTTTGTTTTATTTTCACTGCCATTTTACAAAAATCGCTTACATACACGTCTTGAAATCTCTTTATACTCTACAAATCTGCATTCAATTGTTAATGTTCAGTCATTCAGCGAACTATATTTGCATCACTCCTGGGTTTATAGCAATACTCTCACGCACTGCTTCTATATTGACATTTTGAGGTCTTGAGGTTTTTATTTGAGCACTAAGTTTAAGATTTTCAAATCCTTAAATTTTTCAATTATACTCTTACATCAAGTTAAATCAATATTTCGAGGATATCGATATCAAGCTTTAGTAACGTTAATATTCGAAGAAATAGGGGCCAATGATTCGCAATCCATACGTTGTGGATGAGTTAATACATGTGGAGATTCTACATGGACAATCTCTTAACCCCAAATGCTGCAATTTTGATGGTTTTTAAAGCCATTAGTTGAAATTGATTTTTCTGCAAAAATCAGCCAACACTTAATGATGTTTAAAAAACCATTCGCCCTTTATAGTCTGTTATTTTTGTACCAGTGGAAAATGTTTAAGATGAAGTCGCAGTTGTTCATTGACAATATGCGTTGGAGAGTTTTGCAACAGTAACTGATCAATTCGCACTGAATCTTTTTTGGTATACACTAAAAAAAATTTAAACTACATTAAAACTGAGACTTATCAATCATTATTTAATGTTTATTAAATGTGTCTAATAACAACGACAGGTCTTCTACATGTGATATGACACCAGTCATCGCCATTAAGAAACTGTTCTCAGGGATTCTAAAATAAGGTAAGGGTACTATTTTAAAAAAAGTTTTACAACTTAAATTTATCTTTACAACTTTACTTTAATTTTCCATTAAAACCTTTTTTTCGATTCGTGTGGCCCTTACAGGGTTTGAAATTAAAACTGAACCTTTTCAAAGATCATATAATTGTACGCGTCCAATGACAGGAATAGGTCTCCTTCATATAAATTTGAACCGCTCCACATCTCATCTCAGTCTCTGCAATCCTAAAATATAAAAATACATTTTGTAATTTAAGACATTTTTGTGAATAATATTGGTTAAAGGTTTATAATTTAACATTTTCCCATTTTCGGCTTCCATTTATGAGGATCATACTAATGTATATATGTATAATTGAAATTTTATGTATGTATACGTTTAAGATTAAATATTTCAAGACAAATTGTTTAAGGGTGGGTGGAAGGATGTTGTGGAAACGTCTAGAAAGAAAAGCAAACATTAAGTATTTTATGGTGGTCTACAAGAAAAAACAAACACAGACAATTCTGTTGTGCAGAGAAGTTAAGACTGTGGAATGATGTGAACATAATTTTGAATTGTTTGTTACTTTATTTTGTGGTTCATTAAAAAGGTCTTGATTTTGTGTCTTATACTTGAGTGATGTAATATTAGATTATAGGGGGAGTTTTACATTTTTTAAAGTATATTAAAGAAAAGTATAATAATTTGCGATAAGTTTGTATGTGGTTTAAAGATTCTTTCGTTAAATAGCAATGTTGTTTTGTATAGAAGAGTAATATTATTTTATTAAAAACTTCCATAAATAATTAGCTGCCGTAGAGATTTACAAAGATTTTTAGATAATTTCTATTCGAAGGAAGAAGCAGGACTATTTCTAATGACAACTGCTTTCCTAAACATTTTCATTTAACATGTGTTACGCAACCCTCCACATACAAAACATATGTCACAAAAAGTTTACAATCATGATGTTCTATGCAATAATGCTCTGTTATAAATTGACAACAAGTGCTCGCATTTATAATAAAATAGTGGCTTTATATACATATATACAAACACATACAAACTCATACATACGAGTATATACGAAAAAAAATATACAGACACATAAATCAGTTTCCTATTGTGGCAAACAACAGCCATAAATCTAAAATTATGCATAAGTATGTGTTAATTAGGGTGACATTTATATGTATTAGGAAAAAAAATATCAAGATTTTCATTAAATTTTACATAAAGAGATTTCAAGATAAAACATGTATGTATGCCATTTTATATTTATATTTCACCATAAAAATTAAGTGAAAATAAAACATTTCTGTGAAATGAACCAGTATTTTTCAATTAAACTTAATATGTTTACAATTGCCTTAAAGTAGGCAATATAGAAAGTGTAAATATGATGGACATATTTAGGAACAAGGAAATAAATTCCTTGCTTCCTAAAAGTGTGCTAGTTTTTTTTTAATATTGTGTCAAGAAAGTGTAAATTTGACGGTAATATGTATAAAGAAGAAAATAAATTCCTTGTATGATATTGGAAAGAGGCTTAAATCACAATATTTTTTTAGTTTTTTATAGTTTTTTATCACTCTACTCGTAAACAATTTTAAAAACATCTTACAATTAAATAGATGTTGCATGAGATACAGAATGAAATACTCGGAAATTAAGTAGGCGTAGAAGTTAATTTCAATGTTAATATGTTTCTACCATCTCGAAATTAACCTAAATTAGTGAGTGAGTTAATGAATATTTTGTAAACGTAAAAAAAACTAGTTACAAAAACGTACAATATTTCAACATTTTCTCTAACTTTTTATATATATATACTATAATAAAGAATTATTCTGATCGCTCAATACCAAACACTTTGCAATAATAACAAACGTTTTGTATACAAATCAGTAATTTCTGTTTAGTATTTTAGAATTGAGCGTAATTTATACATTTCTATGATTCATAATTTTGTTTCTAGTTAATGGATTTGGCTGATCTTCAATCCCCAACTTATTAGTAAAAGGGCAAAAGTATTTTATACAAATCATTAAAATCTGTTCGCAATTTTAGAGTTTAATGTAATTTCTACATACAGCCAAACTTGACTAGATCGACTTACAGCCTTATGCAAAAACAACTTAAAACAGGCTGGTAAACCTCTGTTAAGTAAAATTCCTTAAAGTATCACGCAAAACAACTTTTAGCTAAACATACGCCTGGTAAAGTGATGATAACACCAAATAATTTATAGCAGCTCTATACCTACTTTAAAGTGTCGTTAAAATATTTTATTGTTTTTACAAATAAAGTTTTGTGAATTTTGTGCAGATTTTTACATAAAAATGGATACATGGATATATGTTCTAATGTAAAAATTTAAGTTTTTTAAGAGAATTCCATGAACATAATTGAAATTGTATGAATTATTACATAAATATGCTTAAGTCGGTTTTAGTGAATTTTAAATTCTGAGTAAAATAAAAAAATAGTGAGCCGGGCTCCAAAGTTTGTAATATGTTTGGCTATATTTTGAAAACTGTATTTCTTAGACGATATACATAACTATATATCAAATGATAGATATTTTTAAGACTCTTCCAACATGACCTATTCGAAAAAAATTATTTTTTGATCCGATATTTTTTAAGAAATCCGGGAAAAATACTTATATGAGTATGTATATAAATTACAAAATTTTAAAGTCAAGAAACCAAGCATTAATTCAAGGTATAATATAACCTTGTAGGTAGTATATATCCGGAGATATTAAAGAAAGATGATGACATTTCACCATAAAAAAATACAAGAAATCTGTACTATGCGAAGCACGTGTTCTGTATACCATAGAGGAGAACATCTAACTAATTGAACTAATTAAACACAGCTTATATGTATATGACATTAAAAATAAAAAAAGTTTCGAAATTATAATTTAAAGAAAAAAATTCTTTGTTTTTAATTTTTCAGTACTTATAAATCTGTGATTATAATACCTACACATTGATATGTATCTGTAGTTATTATACCTTAAATTAAAGCTTAATGTCTTGGCTATTTAATAAAAATTGGGTAAAAAATATATTTCTCGAATTTAACCCATAGTGCATCCATATTGTATAATCATGGTATGTTTCGTTGGAAAAAAAAAAAATTTAATACCTTTAATTTGACATATCATAAATTATCAGACACCGAATAGTTTCCGAGATATAGGCTGATATATTTGCAACTTTGATGCAATGTTTTTTTCTTTTTGAGCAATGTCACTAAACCCGACTTGTTCCAATTTGTATTTGTATAATGCAAACATACATGAAGCAATAAACACAGATGGCGCATTCCTATCGTCAAAAAAATTTCTACTGCGCATCTACGTCATCAGGGCGCACAACTGTTTGTATGTTATGAAAACAGTATGAGATTTGTGGTGGAAATGAAAAAATATTATGGATATTTTTTATTTTTAATAAAATAAAACGAAAAATCATAGAATTTTGTTTTTTCATATTTAATTCTGTTGTTATAAACATATTTTAATCTGTTTGTACAATACTTTATTGTTTTATACTTGTTTGTTTTTTATTTATAAATTGATACATTGATTTTTTATGTTTTGAATATTTTTTTAATTATAAAAAAAAATTATTTTTTTATATTTTCTTTTTCTCGATTTTTTACTTTTTTGTCACATTCAATATGATCAGCCTGTTGTACGTGAGACTTTATGAAGTTTTCTTTAATTAGCAAGCCTTGTCTATTGTTTTCTTCGATAATAGTTTCAAGGTCTTGCATGTGTTCCATAGTTTTTTGAGTCGGCTTTGATAGTCCGCCCTCAAACAAATGGTCAACTCACGAATACAATGAACATTTTTCGTTTTCTGCTATGAATTTATTTTATTTTTCCGGCAACAAAAACTTATCCATTGCTTTAATAACTTTAGATCTGTTGGAAAATTAAATAAACTGATTGTACGCAGCTTTTTTCTATTATTGTTACAACAATTTTTCACTGCACACCACATTTTAGTTTTTAATTTACACGATTTTTTTAACTTTAATGACTTTTTACTTTTCACAATAAACCACAATGCCCTCTGTCTACGTCACTCAATCAGCTGAGTGAGAGCAACAAAACTAACGGACCTGCGCAATGCGTAATCTTGTTTCATTCATTCATGGCAAACATACAAAATATTATAGTGACGTACATACAATCAACCAAAGCAAATAAAGCTCGTTTTTAAAATAATCGCTTTAAACTTAGGAACAAATACACAAATCATTATAAATTTATGCAGTATAAATATTATTTTACATATTAAAATAAGAACAAAATTTCATTTTATATTAAAAATATACAAAACATTTTAAGATGTCCGACTATCCTCATGAACTAATAATAGTTGTTTTACATCATTAATTATAAAGAGACGAAAGAGAGTGATGGATGGTGTCGCCAGTATCAACATTTAAAATTAATCGATTAATCGATGTATGCAATAGTTAACGTACGGTTTTTGCATATGATTTTTTAACATAGATGTGTTGGCCTTAAAGTGTGTTTTAACTAACATGAACTTCAAATCTCAAGTACGATTTTTTTTGGCATAAGGCTGCTAGAATTTAAAATATTTAATTATTATTTCTTTTTAATGGAAAAACTACCCTAATACTTGTTGTAACCATGTTATTAAACTAATAATGAAATGTATACATTATTTTCTTAAACACACAAACTTTATTAATAGTTTTAATTATATAAGTTTATAAGATACGAGTACACAACCACAAAAACAACATTACCAAAGAACATGAAGTATTTTATTAAAATTTCGATTAGAGTTTGCCCAAAAAGACAAGGTTTTCGTATAAGTTTAAAAGTTTTCAATTAAATTTTAAATCCTTTCCACAATAAACTAACACATCCTCATAGAAAGCCAAAACAATCATATAATCAATTTGAATTAGTTTGGTTAAAGATTTTGGTCAAAAATTTCCGTAATATTTATTGTTTGTTAAACTATAGAAATATTGGAAATATGTTTGTATATAAAAAAGTAAATTAAAGACTTTCTTCTTTTAAAAACAAATCCGTTTTACCTATATGTAGTTTGTTGGTCGCCTGAAGCATTAAATGAAGTTCTGCAGTAAAGGTCGGCACTCATAATCAATAGGGTACGGCTCGATTTTACAAATCAGATGTAGACAAAATTAATTTGTGTGAAACTTTTTAGTTAATATTATCAAAAGTTTAACACTTCTGCTAATGTGGCTTGCTGTGTTTATACCGATCACTAAAGTATGTTTATATTTAGACCAGCGATCGACAAGTTGAATGTCAACACTTATTTATATACTCTTGCTTTTACTTGTATGTAAGTTCACATATTTAGCAAAAACAAACGAAACCAGTCAGTCTCATACGCTTATTCCTAAAAGTAGATTAAATTAATATTATTAAAGCAGCGATCGGGCTTTAAACATACAACCAAAAACATATGCCTTAAAGTACGGTCACATATGGCCAATATTTGACGAAAAAGACGTAACCACTAAGTTAAATATATTTAAATTCGTTTACTAATATTAAAAACTTATTTTATTTAGGACAATTACTTCCAACAAAATTAGTTTTATTTTATTTGATGATATTTCATTTTACATAACGCTTGTAGGACCAAATAGCGTCAAGCTAAAAAATGTGTTTACGCTTTTTTGAGTAAATATTTGTCGTGTGTTTAAAATTTAATTTCACCTCTTAAAAATGTTCTCCTTACTTAAATAAAACAGGCCTGAATGAGCTATTTATTATTTCATTTGATTAATTAATAATACTCATACGTCACCCTTGAACATACACATCATTAAACATGAGATGACTTTTTTTTTTTTTTTGATTTTATTAAAATATTCATGGCAATTTTTTCGCAAATGAAATAAAAGATTTTTATTAAAATTCATTTACATTTTTTCTGTTTGCCCTCTATTCATTATAAATTGTATATGTAAATAAAAAATAATTATTGCATAAATAAACAATAAATTTTGCAAAGAAATGAGATTTATTTTATAAAATTTCAATGCATTTTACGTAAATGAGTCGCTAGATTTTTTCCCTTTTTAACGGTTCTTATAGGTTTTATAGTAGTTTAAAAATGCAAAAATAAATTAAAAAAAAAACTGCAAAATAAAACAGATGCCAACAATTATTTTCAATTAATAGTGACAGTTTTAAATAAATACTATTAAAATAGTGAGACATACAGAGAGAGAGATAGCCATGCACGTGGTGTGACAGTGGTTTTAATTCAAAAATAATTGGTAAAAAACTATTGTAAATTTAGATACAAAACTTTTCAATGTCTGTTCTAATACATAGAATATTGTTATTATTGCGAATTAAAAAAAAATTCTTTGTCATGCCAAGTGAATATTACAAAAACAATCTGAACTCCTTTAAAAAAATGTAAAATTTTTTACAAATTTCTTTTACACTTCAACAACATCCTCAACCTTAAAGCCATAATTCATTCATGTGACGCTTATCAATAAGATGCTGTGTATTACTATTACAACTCAAACACATTGTCATGCTATGTAATTGCAGCTATACTATAAATATTGATTTTTTTAAGAGCTGTCGAATTAAAAAAGAGACATAAAATTTAGAGAAATGCGTGAAATCTTTATTGGAGTGGATATAACGATTTATATAATTCAATGTTTAAAGATGATTTCATGTAAATGTTGACCGCTGTTAGGCCACCAATGGTTAATACGCTGTCTCCAATTTTGGCGTACTCTCTCCATCATATCGGCCGGTAGCTCAGTAATAAATTCTTCAATATTAGCTTTCAGTACGCCAACGATTGCGGGCTTATTCTTATAAATATTAGCATTAATATAAAAAATAGTCTCAAGGCGCTAAATCGCACGATCTAGGCGGCCAATTGACCGGCACCAAAACCGGCACTGTTCACCGAACTCCTCCCAATTGGGCCATTGTTTCATGTGCTATATGACATACGACACCGTCTTTTTGAAACCACATATCAGCCAGTTTGTAATCATTCCACAGTAGTACCTGCCTGCCTTCTTCGTCTTTGAAAAAGTACGGTCCAATGATGCCACCGTCCCATAATCCACACCAAACAGTGCATTTTTCGCAATACTTTGCCATTTCTTGCAATCCTTCCGGCTGCTCTGCACACCAAATAAGACAATTTAGTTTTTTTACGTTTCCATTCCACCAGAAATAATCTTTGTCGCTGAACACAATTTTCCTACAAAAAAGTGGATCAAAAAAATTTAGCTGTTGTGGTAGGCCGTGCGACTTCAATTCTTGCACGAGCTGCATTTTAAAAGGTTTTCCACCCAAATCCTACCAAAAATGTTCTACGTAGTGGAATAACAAATACCCAACTGCTGCGAACGGCGCTGAATCGATATTTCACGCTCATCAAAAACACTGACGGATAAAGCTACAATATTTTCCTGTGTCCGAACCCTACGTATATGTCTTGGTGGTTAAATATCCAATAATGTAAATTTCGTGAGAATTTTTTCACAAGATTCCGGACAGCCGACTCAGATGGTCGCACTTTCTTAACCGAAAACGAATTTTGATGATAAATTCATGTAAAATACTAGCTTCAATTGCGGTTCTCAAGTTGTATTAGCATTTTGCAAAAGATTGCAGACAATTTTCAGCAAATTATTTAACGAAAGACAGGTTAAATGTGTCCAGTAACTTACTTTTTCTGCGTTTATTAATGATTGCTAAGTTAACAAAAGTTGTGTTTGTTCCGGATTTTTAATGCTTGTTACTCTGCAAACTATATGCCATGGCAATAATTGATGTCAAATTACGCGCTGTATATTATATTCATTTATAGTAAATATTAATACGCTACATAGAATATTATTAGTATAATAAATTTAAAAAAATTACTCCTCGTCATTTTTTCGAGAATATTCCTAGATCATTTTCTGTTAAATTAAAATACAAGACAAAATGTATTATTACAAAAGAAATGCATACTTTTAGGCAATAATGAATATATAAATTTCTTAATATTTTTAGCAGTTGTTTTTGTTTAAATATTTCCATTTCCTTCCACTGTTTAGTGTTATCATTTGATATTCTCTTTGAAAGCTTTATACTGTTGTTAAGCATTACAATACTTTTCTGTATTGGTGTGTAAATACTGCTACATATAAATCAATTTTAGTATTGCGGTTTTATTTTATTGAGGTTGTGTTTTCTAATTTTTTGTGTTTTGTTTTCCACGGTATTTTTTTTTTTAATTTATGTGGTTTAACGAACAACAAAAAAAAATTATCGAAAATAACAATATCAACAAAAACAATTAAACATGTGAAAATATTAATAATTTATTTATGAAGTCTTGCTTTAAAAACACACTAATTAACAAAAACAAAATTACATAAAAATATCGCTATTGCCCCCATTGTGTTTCAAGTGTTAATTAAATTGTTTTAATTTAAATTTTTTGTATCCCTTTAGGCTCTTTACATATTTATTTCATGGTTATTTACTTTTAATCACAATAACTACATAGAATTTTTAATCACATATTCAGTAACATCGGTTGTAAAAATATCCATATGTGTATCAATTAAAAAAAGTAACATTTACTAAACAACAAAAATATGATTGAAAAGAATATGGCTGAGTTTATTACTATATTTATAAAAAAAAAATAAAACATTTTATTATTATACCCGATGTTATTTACACAACTTAATAAACTTTTAACAAATATATACAACTGTTTTTTTTTATAGAGCTGATGAAGCTATTCAGTTTGATTAACTATTTAAACAAGTTTGAAATATATGTTAAATGAAATTGTACAGAATTTTATTTCTAGAAATTTGTGTTCAATTGTAGATTTTTTATTGATAAATTTTCCATGCATATTGAAAAACAAAAAATAAATGTAATTCTAACTGATTTACTAGTTAATCTATAGCAGTGCAACCAGGGAGCGAATATGAGCATTTATTTAATTTTAAATAATACGAATGTCGTTAAAATTATCAAATAAGTATTAAAAATCTTTTAAATAAATAGCTGCTAATCATGGACATTTATTTTTATGCCGACTATTGCTCTATAACATAAGTAGCCAGATATAAAACATAACAACTGCTAAATCCATCAAATCAAATCAATTTTGTGTAATGTAGCTACTAATGACAGCTTTTAATGTAAATGGTTTTGGTGTATCCTTAAAGTATGCTACAATTGTGTATTGTTCCTAATATAATGAAAATTAGATAAAATTAATTAACATGAACAATAAAACGATTCTTAGAATACTCTCGAAAATTATTTAAAATCTGAATTATATACATATCTATAATTTAATAGTTGAAATGTATGGCATGCATTCATTTGAAACATATTAAATATTTAAAACTGTGATTAAGTAAGTACGAAAACAGATTTTAGTTATTATTTTTTTTAACAGCAATTCTTTAAAAGTAAGAAATCCCATTCAATGCATTTATTTACTTTAAATAATTTCTCTGCCTTTATTTCTCGCTTTTATCGCAGTATTGTATGTAAAAATCCAAATATAACTTTTCAATATTAAACTAGACTTGTATGACTAAAAGTAAACAAACACACAGTATTTACAACCATTGTTGTTTACAATATGATTGCTGCTAAAGTTTATCTCGTTTTTTATTATTTTAATGTATTTTTTTAAGCCAACAACAGAGCACAAATTTTGTGAAAAAAAATACAAAAACATTTTGCTTTATAAAATTTCTGTAGCAGTTGTATTGTCATTTCCAATTGTACTAAATAAACAGCAGACCTATAGTTTTGACCTGCAAAAAGCAAAAAAAAAACATGTTATTGTTGACAAAAAGTAAATTCATTATATTGTCAGTCATTGCCATCACCATGGATGGCATGATCAAACAGCAGCAGCAAATCTATAGACTAACAAATAACTACTCAATTTTCAGACAAACCTAACTACATACTACTACATACATACATTTCCTGTATATGCATATGTATATATATCCTGTTATATGATTTATAAATCTTTTCAAAATGTTTTATTGTCAGACGGTGATTCGTTCTTTTTTTTATTTTTGCCATTGAGGTGTGAGAGAGTGAACCAGTGTGCAGATTTTATAATAATATTTGCTATTGTTGATGAATTGTTGTAATTTTTCTTTTATTTTTTTGAAGCAATTTTGTAGTTGTCTGTTTAATTTCTGAATTTTGCTTTTATTGCTTTCGCTCTTCAAAACAAATAATCCTTGAAATCTTGTTTGTTAATTTTGCACTGTGTGTAAAAATGACAATAAAAATAAAAACAAGAACTGTTTATTATGACAATTTAACTCTAATGAAGTTGTGCTGTTTGCAATACTAATAAAACTTGCAAAGATATTTCATATAGTTTAAATAAAAATATTTAAAATTATTAATAAATTTAAAGCATTGGCTTAGCATTATTTATAGTACTTTTTGAAAGCTTTAGATTTTTGTTGCTAAATCCAACAATGTCGGATTTTCAACGAAAACATTCACAATTTTTAATTTGGCTAAAAATTGTTACATAACAGTGGTCATGTTTACAAAGCAAATTACTAGGAATAACGGAAATATTACCACTGCGTTATTAAAAAAGGTTCTATATTGTGACCGGATTTTATATGAACAATTCATTACATATGTTATTATTGTGTTAATTATTTGTTAATATGAAAAAGATAGATATTAAACATAATTCCATAACTAGCAAACAATTTTTCCATTATCCTTAAAGTATTCCACAGTTTTGTATATAAAAATCTGTGCTTGATTTCTCACGAGTATAGAAAGAAATTTAGATGTTAACCCTTAAGTGAACACCAGGCCTGGCCAGGCATTTTTGAAAATTTTTATAGTTTTTTACTTAGATATCTTAGACGGAGCCTCTTAGTTTTTTATGAATTCCTCAATGAATGTGTTTTGTACAATTGCAATATGCTCTTATGTTCCGAAGAAAAATAAGGCCAAAAATTATTGTCAACCGTTCATTACGATATAGCTATTATTGGAGTTAAGAAAAAGCCATTAAAAACAGAACAGGCGTAGACGTTATAGACCAAATGCTAGGAAAATATACAACTAAATGTATAAGAAATACCTGGCACTTTTTTACATGAATGTCGTAATGGCCTTAGCTTCTTATAAAGAATGTTTGTGAAGAACAAAAGACGCAGTTAGTTAGTTATTGCAAGTTTTGTTAGTATATCGGGAATAAAAGATTTTCTAAATAAAATCATTCAGGTATTGCGAATCAAAGGAAATTAATTACAATACATAAATAATAGTCTTTCATATATTACAGGTACCTAAAGACATTTTGAGTCAAGAAAGCGGTTAAGAGGTCTTAAAATTAAATCAAAGTATACTATTTGTAGGGACAAAGATAATGTAAAACGCAACACAAGATTTTTCTGCAAATTTTGTAAAAATCCTGTTTGCCTTCAGTTCCTTAAATGCGATTTTATATGTTTTAAATGCATCAAAATGATATTCTTTATTTTTAAGATTTTATTGCATTTTTTACTTTTTATCACTTTTTTGGCTTTGTTAAAAAAAATATATATTGTATATATAAAATTTCTTGAGCATGAATTAAAAATAAAGTTAATTTCAAAAACCTACAAGTATGTTCTATTTTATAGTATTCAAAGCAATTTAAATCCATACAAATTATAAGAAGTCCCAACTAGGCCCTGGGTTCACTTATGTGAACATATTATGGTGTTTGCTTAAGGGTTAATGAATTAAAAACCAAGCACACATATTATATACAAAACTCTGGCATACTTTAAGGATAAATGAAAAATTGTTTGCTAGTTATGGAGTTAATTTAGATAAACAATAAAAACATTCTTAGAATTTAAAACTCAATTAATATTTAAAATAAAAAGTTCACTAAAATATTATTTTGTATTTAAAGTATAGTAATTTTGTACATATACTTTTTAATATTGTCCTTTTCTTAAGTACATATGTACATTGTCCTATTTAGGCCATTTTAATACCTAGAATAAAATGTTTGCCAATAATCTGTCTTAAAGGATTTCTATTTGTAGATAATTGTAAAAGTAGTTTGTCTTTTATTTTCCTTTGCTACGTTGTCCTTTTGTTTGTTTGTTAAGACTATTTGCAAACTATTTTTTACTTATACTTTACCTTCTACGGCCTTTCTTTCTAGCTAACTAATGCCACTTTCAAGCACTTATGCTAATGAAATGTAAACGTATGTAAGTGTAATATAGCTGGCTCTAGTTTTACAGACAAATGAAAAACAAAAACGTTTGAAAAGAAAAAGTAATTCCTGGTAAATGAAGACCTAAAGAAAAATTAAGAAATATAAAAATTAAAGTAATACGTAGATTTAAAAATATAAGAAAAAATATTAAAACAAACTACTGCAAATAATAAATCTATAGAAAAAGTCAGACCGATCCTTATAATTCCAAATACCCAATATCCTTGCTGTATTTTAATACTAACTTCAAACATTCATTCATTTATTGCCTTTAGGGTTTTTCAAGTTCTAATTTTTCTATTTTATTCATGCTAAAGTTAGTTACAAGAGTCCAGATTAACACAAAAAAAAACTTTTCATGACTCAACCAATTGAATTTACAAATGTTAAGAAAACGAATGAATCAAATGAAAAAAACACAAGAGTGAATATTCATCAAATTATTCATGAGTATAATTAAATAAAAATGAAATAAAAAAAATAAATGAATTGACCCCTAACATTTCCCAACAACTCATACAAAAAAACTTTATGTAAATTTTAAATCAATGTTTTATTCAATTATTGTAAATTTTTAGCAGTTTTGACATTTAAAACGGGGAAATAAATACATTTAATAATAAAAACGACAGTGAAACAGATGGATTATTTAATAATAATTCTTTTATAAGGCCCTAAAAATATGCTACGAAATAAATGAAAAAAATAGCAATTGAACTAAATAATACAACTTTAAAGGATGTTTTAAAAAAATACTTACTTAGAATAAATAACTCATTCATTTGAACTAAATAATAATTTGTTTATTTATTAAATATATATTCAACTGCAACAAAGGCCATTAATTTTCTCAATGATTTCTTATATTTAAATGGTTATTATTTAAAAATTACCATAAATTCCTAACCCAAATAACAGATAACCCTGAAATATCCATTACTTAACATTTGAAACAATTGCGACAAATCATTTTTATCAAATCAAATAATTAACTACATACATATTTATTAGACTGTAATGACAGTAGCTGGCTCATACAGCTTAAAAGCAACAATATGTTTGTCATAAATTCAACAAGTCACAACATGCCGCATGACTGTTTGAACAACATTTGTAAAGTTTAAAGTGATTATGTAGTTGAATAATAATTTTCTTCGTATGCTAGATAGATAGATAGACAGACAAACAATTATTTTACATTTAAGTACTTTTGACTATTGACAAATATGATTAATTTTAATTTATATTTAGACAAGTTTATCTACATACAACTGTATTTTGCCAGCAAAGAGCTATTTAAACAATTGTAAATTACAACTTATATTTAAATGTTGAGTTTACTTTAGAATATGCATGTAGAAATCTATGCAATAGCCTGTAAATATGTAAAACAAATTCTATAGACTTAATGCAAGTGTGTGCAGATATTTAGCAGAGTGTAATATGATTTGTAAACAACAGGTATAAATTGATTTGAAATCAATATTAAGAAATAGCAAATTTATTATAACTGAGTGATGTGCGAACAAATTTAAGCTATTAATTAAATAAACAAAAATTAGAATTTGTTACACAAATTTGTATTGTTCTTTTGAAAAATTTGTTAGAAATACAATAAAATAATTTTAAGAAATTGACTATAAATAGCGGCAGTTAAAGAAATTGGGTTAATAGAAAATTTTTATTAACTTGCTATAAATTGCTACATTTTGAGAAATTTACTATAAATAGCAAGATTTTAAATTTACTATATAAATCGCAGCATTTCGAAAAAATTTGTTTTAAATAAAAAAATTTTGAGAAATTTATAATAAACATTTTATGCAATTTAAATAAAATATAAAATAATATAATATAAATAAATAGCAATATTCTGTAAACTTTATTGGAAACTTTTGTCGATTCTTGTTATCCTTATCGTTGTGCATACATTTTTATAATAGTAAACTTCTTCTCACCTACAATATAACGCCTACAATTCCTTTCTTAAACCCACATTTCCCACACACTCTTCGTTATTTTACAAAATTTCCTCCACCTCTATCTATTAATTATATCATAATATATCCTATATATGTTTTGATTTACATATTAAATTAAAACTACTTATCATAACAAATTTCTCACAACAATTACTCAAATTTTTAAATAAATACTTATTCAAATATTTTCAATAGTAAATCAAATTAAAGAACTATATTTTGTTTTGAAATAATATTTACTCGTAATTAAATTAAACCTGGTATGTGCAAGTCAATTAATAAAGGAATTTTGCATATACATAATTGCAATTCAGACTACTTACACACAAAAGCTTAAGTTACATAAATAATGTTGAACAAGACAAGAGCTAAATAAACCTAAATGTATGCAGTATTTCAAATATGTTTTATTATTTGTTTGAAATGCCTTTAAATAACTAGGAAATAATAATATCATCTAACTAAGCGCTAAAAGTATGCTGTACTTTTAGTATACTTAGCACGAGGTAAAGATTTTTAAAGTATTTAAACAATTTTGTTAAATATTCTACTAAAATTTCTTTAGTTTAAGCAAAGCAGACGATTAAAGTAATAAATATTGCATAGTAATAGGGCGAACAAAATTGCCTTAAATTATGCAGTATTTTATAGATAACTATATAGTTCTAAGGTTTTTAAAAGTATTTAATGAATGTTTTGCTGTAAATTGTTTTATTCTAAGCAAAGGTATCGATAAAACTAATAAATGTTGCACATTTACAGATATAATAAAAGTTGTGAGCCCTGTAGTTTATAATTTTCAAATATTCATTTGAATATTGCTAGCTTAGTCAAAAGTTGTATTTTAGAAAACTGCTGGCTGCTTACAGGCCTGTAGTTCATAAATTTTTAATAATTTTTTGAATTTAGTTTTTCCTTAAAAAAATAAAACTTAATATCCAAAAGTTTATCCAGCTTCTTATCATTTTAAATTTTTTTTTTTGGCTTTCAACAATTTAAAACTCGATTAAGCATAAAATTGATTAGTACAACCCTCTGTAAAGTTAAATTATACAAAGAAATACGAATAAATAATAATAATATTCATTTATAAGCTTAATAGCTGATGAAAATCAGAAGGCGTTAAATGTATACAAATAAGTCTGACAATATCAGAAAATTTTTCTAGCAGAACAATTGTAATGGTATTTAAATAATGTTTACTGCTTGTTAAACAGTAGATAAAGTGGCAAGAATAATTTAAGCGTTAAATTATAAAAACGTATAAAATTGTTTAATATATTCCGATTACTTGGTATGTATTTAAGGAACATGAACATGACCGAGAAAAAGAAAATTAAAAATAAACATGCTTAAAATGTAATCGTATGCGTATTTACTTAACTATAGAAATAAAGTAAATATATCGTCAGATAAACTACAAAAAGTCTTATTAAAACTAACAATTTTTTTGAAAATTCGCATGAATAGCAACTTTTTGAGATATTTATTATAAATAGTAATAGCAGTTTGCGAAATGTACTATAAATAGTAAAATTTTTGGAGTAATTTGTTAAGAGCTTTCGGAGTAGATTTAAAAAAAACACTTACAATTTTAAGAAATGTATGAAATCTTAATTTTAGTCGGCAAATAAATTCTTAGCTTATAGTGCGTAAACCGGTACGGGCTTGTTCCTATAGCTATGAGCCTTAACAAAGCCCCACAAAGGCATGATTTAGGCAGTTAATTAACCGGGCCCAAACGTGAAAAAACTTTTCACCGAACTCGCCGCTCATTTGGGCAATTGTTTTGCGTGCTGTTTGGTACGTGGCACGTCTTGTTGAAACCACATGTCAACCAAGTCCATGTTCTGTATGTTTACCACAACTATTCCAACATTTTTACAATTATTTGTAAAATATTATGGTCAATGTAATTATGTATATGATTGCGGCAACCATAATATGGTTAAGTTATGATTCAAATGATTATAGCAATCATATATAAATTTAATTACAGTAATTGTGTAATGTTTTTGGTGATCAGCTTTATGATGAAAGATTATATCATATTATGGTGTTCTCAATCATAATCAAAGAGCAACGTATTATGATAAATGAATTCATCATAAACGTGATTGCCACAAATACATACATAGTTACTACAATAGTATATATGATTGTAGTAATCATTTGTATCGTAACTTAACCATAGTATGATTACCATAATCATATGAATAATTACAGTGACTATAACAAAACATGTATGTACATTGTAGCTTTTTCAGGAATTTTTTTTATTTTTCAAAAAATATTGAAAATACAAAAAAAACAAATATTTAAAAAAATTAACTCAAGCCGAAATAATAAAATTTTCTCTAATTTAAATAAATTTTCTCGAATAATAAATATAAAGTTCAACAACATTAATGAAAATAAAAACTTTATTTCGTTTTTAAAGACCTTAAGTTTGAACAATTAATATAATATTATAATAAGAAATATTTAATATTTTTGTGTAAATATTTCAAAAGACAAAATATTATTTTTCATTTCGTATTGTTAATTATTTTTTTAGATTTAACCTAAAATAATGTTCCTGCCTTTGTCATCTTTGAAAAATTACGGTCCAATGATGCCACCGGCCCATAATCCCGATTTTTGGGGTAGTAGTTCTTGCAATGCATCTGGCTGCTTTTCATACCAAATATGACAATTTTGCTTGTTTACGTATCCATTCAACCAAAAATGATAGAACACATAAAAATGTGGATCTCCAATTTCTTAACCGAGCATGGGTTTTGATTATAAAATTCAATAATGTGCAAGCGTTGTTCGTTTGTATATCGGTTCACGGTTAAAATATAGACCAAACTCAACATTTTTAACAGTAACATGTTGCACGAAAACAGCTAAGCCAAAAAGGATGTAACTAAAAAATCACCCTTTAGCATAACTTTAAAAATACTTTAAAATATAAAATGGAATTGATGCATGTGCTCTTTACAAACATTTAGTTTCTTTTCCTTCTGTTGCATTAAAATGATCAAAATTTTAGTTGCAACCTTTTGCATTTCGGTTAACGTTATGTATATGCATAGTATATCTATTTATATATTGATTGCATTTCTCAATCAACACCAATCAATCTAGTCTAATGACATTAACTCGAACTGTCAACGCTCGTCTGCACTTTGATTTGATAACAAGTAACAAAATCTTGTTTGAATATACCAATATCAACTTACACACCTAAAAATCCACATACATAAATACATATGTATTTAACTCTGTAAATGAGAAAATGTCACACAGATAAATGTATACTACACCTACGACGTATGTACATATGTACCTTTATCTCTGTGAGGGAATGTATAAAATTTGTAGTTGTGTTTATGTCATTATGTCATACTTTGTTAGTATTGCTATACATTTTACATATTTACTCATATCTATTTAGTTAGTGCAGGTGTATGGGTATGTGCGCGAGTGTGTATGTATTTGTAGCAAAATCACACATAACAGGAAATCTAACCCAACGCTCTTTATTATTGTTTTTTTATTTCATCCTTTTGTGCCACTCACTGTTAACCCGCAGTTATTTTGTGGCAAATCTAGTTAACAAAACTCAGACATTTTTAGTTTATTTCATTTTTTGCTGACATTTTTTCGATTTTCTGTCTGCTTATCTTTGTGCTACTGATATTTTACACTTGCAAAAACTAGCTCTTGAAAAAACTTGGTCTACAATTTCAAGAAGTTTTGAAATTCTTTGAAGATTTTTGGTTACTGAAAATAAGAAAACTCCTGCCATAAATGATAAAGGTTTAAGTTAAAATCCTCGACTACTTTAATTTAGGAAGTCAAGCATGTTGAGCATCAGCCAAACATATTCCCTTAAATTTAAGATTTAGCTGAATTAACAATAATATATTTTAAAAAATAAAAAAAAAGTATTAAACAGAGAGAATTTTGCAAAATTAGGAAATATATTTAACAAAAAATTGTTCAAGTTTTGTTTTTGTTTTTTTTTTTTTTTTTTTTTTTTTTTTTGTATACAAAAAAGTTATTTCATGATATGGTTCTTAAGTCTTCGTCTTACACATGAGTCTGGCCAGACCTTTTTCAATTTAAAATTATATTATAATATATTTAACACTTAGTTCGAGACTTGAAATTTCGTGTACCCTTCTGCAAATTAGTTCGCTATAAATATTTAAAAACAAATCCTGGAAAGGATATAGAAGGACACTTATTCGAATATTTTACTGCACACATAGGTCTGGTCAGAGCCATATATATTTTGTATTGTAAATGCTGTTTTTTTATATATTTTTCTTGCTGATTTTAACTATTTTTTTGTCCAGTTATCTATTATTATTTATTTGTATCTATTAAACAAGGTTAGGTTAGGTTAATTCGGGAAAAAACCAACAAACATATTAACAAGTATCTCCATCTATATAATTCATCATATGTTTTATTAAAACTGTCGTAACACTTTTCACTACCTGTGCTTTATGTTTGTTTTGATGATAACGAAAGTTGTGATTCCCCTTTTTAACATATGAATATTTATTCATAATTTATTTAAAAATTATAATAGATATACCGAATTAAGTATATGAAAAACTGAGTGAATGTGAAAATTAAAACATGTGTAAGACGGAGGGTTAATAAATATATAACAATAATATGTATTATCTAAAATTCTTACAATATTTAGACTTCTTTCCCTGTTTTAAACCCAACATTTTTCTCCGTGTACTTAATATTACGTTAGATTTCCAGTTTTTTCCCCCCTTCTACTTTTACTACTATTTTTTCGGTATACATATTTTTAGTGGATCTTTGGTAATTGTATTTTGAAAATAAACACTACCGACAGACAACACGAACAAAAAACAAGTAAGAGTTTATATTCGGCTCTGACGAATCTCATACACCCATCACCACATGCCATGAATACTATAAATACTTGATTTGTACGAATTATTTATTTTTTTTTTCATATTTCATCTCAATAACAACATTTACAAGAATTTTATGCATCTTCCAGATATTCCACAAAGAATACGGAAGGTCTCTCTTTCTTTCAGAACTGCTCTTTGTTTGTATTTTTGCAGCGTGTAATGATTTTATTTGACACACAATGCACTAGGAAACTGATTTTGGCTTTTTGAAATGTCAAAATTGTCTCCTCTGTATAATCTGTGGTTCTTCTCGAAAGTGGACGTTGTATGGATGTCCATGGCCAATTATGGTCTTATTTTAACAAATTTCTACATAAATATGGATGTTTATGGTTGTTATTGAGTGTTCGGGAGTAGTTCTCATAAGGAATGTATGACCCATTATAGGTCGTTCATCATGAAATATTTTACGATGATTTATATGTATTTGTGAATTATTTGTATTGAATTTTAACTTAATAGTGATTTTTATAAGAGATTTCTGCGCATTTAAGTGGTTTTCCGATTATCATGAAATTTGGTACGACGACTATTTTGATTATTTTTGTTGAATTTCAACTTTATAATACTTTAAGTGATTTTTAGAAGTGGGCGACACTTTGTCAAAATATGGACCGATACAAACGAAATATCCTTTTGCAATTTCTCCATGCATGAAACTTATTTATATCGACTATTTTATACTCATTCCTAGCGTTTTCAACCGGACTAGTCTTTCTGTAATAAAAATAAAGTGTGCAAAATTTCATGATATTATCTGAATTATATTTGAAGAAAATAGCAAAAAAAAAAAATCTGAAAAATATCGAGATTGTCTAAACTTTTGGTCTATAATTCAGATCCGACTAGACCGATTTCGCCTATTTTCAATAAGAAACATGTTGGCGGATCAAAGAATGTTTGGTAAAAATTTCATAGTTCCTTGTCTTTCGAAGCTCTATCATGCCTTTAATAGACGGTTAGACGGACAAACGTACGTTCATGGATAGATTGTCTTTTTGGTTCTACAACCAGTATTTCAATGAGCTACAAATGGAATGACAAACTTAATATACCCCACCATATTTTTTAAGGTGAGTATAAAACGTTTGACAGACTCCTGGTAAACGTGAGGTTTGTTGGTATTTAACTGCAGGAAAAAGAATGTTAAGTGGTGGTGATATGAATATGGTTTTGAAAAGAGGAAATGGCTAAAATGAAATAAAGAAATTTATTTTGCCACAACCAAACTAAACTGTTTCTAATTTTATAGCAGACAAATTCGATTTAGTTGCAATATGTTTTTCAAAATATGTATGTACATTTGATGGCAAAGGAAAAAAATACCATAAAAATAAGAAACTTTAATTGAAATGAAAAATTTTAAACTATAAAAAAAATCGTTAACTAAAACTAAAATTCTGAGATATTCTATTTTAAAACAACATTATTGTGACATCCTGACTTTAATTTTTATATGTATAATATAAGTACATACATATGTATATAATTTTTATTATTAGATTATTTTATTATTATTATTAATTAATAATTCAAAGAATACCATTGTAAAGTTATATTTTTCTAGACAACAGGCACATTGGAATGCATTTTCTGCACTCCCAAGAGCGTCATCAGCGTCAACATATATTTAACTCACCATTATTAAAAAAATGGACTTCGGGAATAAATCATATTTCTTATTACATGTTACAATATGTATGTGTGTGAAACACCGGAGATGGGATGACAAATTTTTTCATCCTGCCTTGTGTGTTTTGTTACTTTTTATACACTACTGTTTTTCTTAATGAAAATTGGTTGAACTTTTTTTATATTTATTATTAGAGAAAATTTATTCCGTAATAATAGGAGTTCATTTTAATTACTAATTCAAAGAATACTATTTATTGTAAAGTATGTAATTTTTCTTAAATTTCATTGAAATTTCAAATAGCTATTCATAACCATATTTTTTCTTTCTTTTCTCTTTCTAGGTATGTTTTTCATCATGTTTTTAATTGTATGCAATTTAAATTTAAAATCCCATTGTCTGTGGTAAGCTGCTTGTTTTATCCTCTATAAATAATAAATAATCTTTACTCAATGATATTTTTAAATGGAATACATTTTTACAAGTATATAAATTATTTATAAAGTAAATATGTTTAACTAAATAAACAATGACAACAGCATTACAAAATTCAATAAAGAAAACGAAATTCAGTGTACTTAGGAGCAAAATACAATATAAATGCAACAAATTTGTCAATATGCGGTCAATGGGCAGCTGAACACACAAATGAAAATAATGTTTTTTGCAAATGCTTGTACAAAATTTCATTATATAAAAGAGATAAAACATCACCTTAAAATAAATAGAAATACAATAAATTTAGTTTAAAAAAGGAGCAATATTGCAAGAAATTATAGAAAATGTTTGGTTTTTTCCATTAAAATTTCAAGTTATAACATTTATTTAACGGGGACCTATAAGTAATATTTTTCTCTACCTATATGTTATCAATTCGAGTATACAAACATGTGTGGCGAATGAGTAATATTATTATTTAATATAATAAGTATACGTCTATACGACTTTACATTAAATTACGTCCTCGTTATTTTTAAAACAACGATTTTCACTGAAATTTAATAAAAGGGATGCAAAAATCACAATCAGTTATTAGATTATAAAAAGGGTATATTATTACAATCTATGTTTATTGTTCTCAGAGAGTCCTAAGAGACGGGAAAATGACACAAAACTAATCACTTGATTGGTTCAGGTCACATTTGGAAAATATTTATTCAAAAAAGCATAAACACTTGTTTTAGCACAAATGTGTTTGACACTTACAAGAGTTTTGCAAGATCAAACATCATCAAATAGATTAAAATTAAATATTTATTGTACTTTGGCGTAAATAAGAAAAGTTTTTTTTTTAAATAAATAAACGAGTTCAAATAAATGTTTTTTAGTGGTTACGTGTTTTTCGGCAAATATTTGGCAAGTATGACCGTAATTTTAGTGGTTTCGAATATATAATTGGCACCAGGCACTCTTTGACAAGTGCATTTTTTTTATTGTTTATTATTATATATAAATTAAGTTCTAAAATTTAAAAAAGATTTTAATTAACTAGAAATCATAGTTTTTTCAGATTTTAATTTTTTTGTTGAATCATAAAGTACACAGGATAGGCTTATACATATATGAAATAGCAATATGCTAGACGGCACCTACTTACTCTTTTGATGAAATGTTCCATGTGACTTGAATTTCCTCTAATAATACACAAGCGGTTTTGGACTTGTTGGCATGGACACTTAATTTCAAAGAAATTTATAAAAATAAATTCAATAGCATAAAGTCACACGCGAAAGTAACCAATTGTGATCACCAAAACGACAGAGTACGCAACCAGCAAATATTTTATGTCGTATGTTGAAAACACATAAATGTCATTCAATTTAGGCATCATGTTATAATATTGCCAATTTGGCTGAATTTCTTAGATGATTTTTTCAAAACACATGTCATCTATATCAATATCATACAACTTAGGCAGAAAAAACTCTGTTGTCATGTCGCAATATCGGTCAATAATAACAAGCACAGCAATACCAGCCTAATTTTTGATTAATTATGGTACAATTATGTCTCCAATAAAATTTGTTTTTCGACAATGTCATGTGGGTTGTCTAAAAATGCGTAAAATATTTATGATTAATAAATTTGAGGTTTTGGCGCTTGTGATAATTTTGTTAAAAAAATCTGCTGTTCAATAATCCATTGAATGAATTCTATTCGCTAAGCACGATCACTGGACAGGTTTTCTATAAACTTTGCTTTATAAGCAAATATGGTACAATTATACTTTATTTTTGGAAACATTTTGGACTCTGTTGTACCCACGGTAGTACCACGAGTCAATTGGTACAATATCAAAATAATCCAATATCTGAAACCGTCTGTTTCATTTAAATTTTTGACTGATACATAAATTTAGGTTTCTGTACGTAAAATTCTAGCCAATTTAAATTTGTACACCAATGGATTAATAGTCATATGTATACGAAATTATCACTAGCGGCATTAAGTTTGGCACTCAAGATAAAATAGATAAATTTACTAGTGTTTTAAATTATATACGCTTTTTTCAATAATGCAAAGAGATGCTTTTATTACATTTTAAGAATATTTTGACAAGAAGTCGTTTAGCAAATTATTATATATTCTTATTTTACACTAAATGAATTAGAGGCTGAATCCAAATCAAAGGGTTGATTTATTTATCTGTCTATACCTTCAGTATATTTTAAAATCTAGTAAATTTGGCAATGCACTATTAAATATAAGTTTTAATTTAATTTTTAGAGTTTTTTGTTTTTTTTTAATTAAAAATTGTTGAACTTTTGATATTTTTTATTAGAGAACATTTTATTTGGCTTGAGTTCTTTAATTTAATAATGCAGAGAATACCATTGTGAACTAATATTTGTAGACAATTGCCACTTTAAAATGCATTCCTGCTCTACTCAGAAATTAATTTAATAATTAATTTTTGTTTTTTTTTCTTTGTTTTATTGTTATTTAATAAATATTAAAAATGGTACCATAAAAGTCCAAAAATTTTATTTATTTACAACTTTTTTCCGTCCTTAATGTAAATGCAGATTTTCAGTATATGCTGTGGAGAATTTCTTTGAATTTGCAATTATTTTCTAAGAAGACGATTTGATTTTCCTGGATTTTCTTCATATCTTTCAAATGCTATTCCGATATTGACATTTGATTGACTGGTTTCTGGGTTATCAGTGTGTTTAGAATCACCCTTCTTCAGAGTTGAGAAATTTCACTCAATATTCTGAGCACATGTTGTGTTAAACTTTCATTATTTTTGAACTATTGTTCTCTATGGCAGTGGTCCATTTTTCTGAAGTAAAAGTAAGTGAATTTTTGTTTATATTTTTTCCGAAAATAATTAAAGTATTAAGTGTATTTGCAAGCGAATGTTCTAAAGACTTCTATACCCAGAGAAAAAATATAGTTGTGCATGTTCACCGCAACTATTTCAATATTTTTAAAACGTTTTTAAAAATATTATGGTCACTGTAATTATTTATATGATTGCGGCAACCATAATATGGTTAAGTTACGATTAACCTGATTAATAAAAATTATATGTATGGTTATAGTAATTATATAATATTTGTGGTGGTCAGTTATATGATGAAATATTATCAGGCATGTAATGGAAATCGAAAACCAAAACGAATGAGTTTTAGAAGACAATTTTTTCGCAATATTTCTGTATTGAACAACTTTTATCACATAAAATATAAAGATATTAAGCTACTAAAGAGAATCTTAAAACAAAAATTTAAAACATTAGATTTTTAATGCATTAAAATGTATCTCCAAAACTGATTCGTTTTCGATTTCGATTTCCATCACATGCCTGTATACCATATTGTGCTGTTCTGTATCATAATCAAAGATCAATAAATAATGATAAATCATATTAAATATGATTGCCACAAATATATACATGGTTACTACCATAATATATATGATTATAGTAATCATATGAATTGTATCTTAACCATATTATGGTTACCGCAGTTATAAAAATGATTACAGTGAACATAACATTGTTAAAATAAAATTTAAAAATATTGACATTGTTTTAGTAAACATGTACAACTAGCGTGTGTAACCCCCTCTTTGTAAGCGTTTCTGGTAAATACTTATCTTCAATGACATCCCCCGATTAATTAAGTGACGAGTAATTATATTAGTAACTTAAATCATTATTTTTTTATTACTGTTATACTGTGTTATTAATTTTTTGCTGCAATGTCTAGCTTTTGCTGTTCAATAAAGAACTTAAAATTAAATCCCTGTGGAGAAATAGATTTTTATATTTTGTTTAAAAAACTCTCCCAAGAATTTGTGGTTATCAAATGTATTTAAAAAATATTGAACAAATTGCTTTGCTATGATAAATAGTACCACTGTCTCACTTTGCTCATATAGAGTTTTAAAAGTGACTTCATAAGCTAAAATTTATTTTTTTAAATAACAGTGTTTTTATAAAACTCTTCATTATGTCAGACGGTTTCTTTTAAAGACACATATTTTGAAAATATGAGAGAAAACAAGGAAACACTGATTTAAAACTGTTAAACTGGACTTAGTAATTTAATAGTTTTAAATTAAGCAACTTGCTATAGAATTAATTTCCTTAACTCCTTGTGGATAAAAACCCCCGTTTATTTTAAAATTTTATATTTTAATGGCAGTGAGTTTAGAGTGAAAAGGAGAAAACACGTAAATTTATATAGAAATAAATATCACAGCCACAAGAAAATTGATTGACCTAAAAATTCACTTGATTTAACATAAAATTATAGCTTCTCCATGAAGGTTGTATGCAGTCTGTTAGTTAAACATGAAAATAGACATACAAGTATTAAGAGCACCCAAGAATTGAATGAGAAATTTTTTAAGATACAAACAAATCCTCAAAAAAAAAGATGATTTAAAAACTTTTGACGGACTTTATACAGAACTCCAGCCCTCCTAATGTTGTTCCTGTTGTTTTTGTTGGCAATTGATAAATGTTTGAGAAAACAAATTGAAAAGAAAGTATAAATCAAAATAAAGATTATTGATGAGAACTGTTTTTTTTTACAACAAATTGGGTTAAATTTTAACAAGCCATTGGAAAAACAGTTTTAGATTTTAACCATAAAAATACCATCAAACTCTAATAAAAAGCTCACACAGACACTTTTATATTATAAACATTAAAGACATTTTATTTACTTGGGAAAATCTGCTAGATTTTTTTCAAAGTTTAAACGAAAAAAAATAACGGGGAAAGAAAAAACGTAAATAAAATGAAAATGGTTACGGTGAAAAAGGAATAAATAAAATAAAACAAAACGAAACAACACATACTTGGGGAGTTGAATTAAAGAAATAACAATTTTTTTTAACTGCAATGCAGTAAATATAAATGTGATAGTTGTGTGTGAATAAAGACATTTTATTCTTTTTTGAAAACCTTGTACTACAGAAAAGCGTTAAAATTGTATTTAAAGTCTAAACAACAGTGAGTTAAGCTCACATAATTTGCAGTGTGAATTTGTTGTCTTTATATTGTTTTAAGTTCGTTTTTTTGCAAAGCTAAAACAATAAAAATGAAGATCATTATGGTGTTGTATGTTCAAACAAAAGCTTTTATTTATATTTCTTTATTTTTTCCTCGTTTCAATGACTTGCTGTATTATGTTGAATCTGATAATGTTACACAAAAAAAAAACATAATTAAATACCAAAAATTCAGGAGAAAACAAATAAAACAGGGAATGAAAATTGTATTTATATGGTTTATGTGGCTAAAAAGATAAAAACGCAAAACTAAAGTAAAGTGAAAATAACAAAACATTTAAAACTTCATGGTTGGCAAATGCTTGATACTGTCGAGTTTTAGAATAAGTACAGATTATGAATGTTATTTACTTTAAACTAACACAGGTTTTAAAAAAGCTAAAGTTTTAACTCTGAGACTACAAAATTAGATTTGAGTTTCAGATTCAAATTGTCTTGTTTTCAAACGAAAAAATGCACCTACTTCTAATATTCCTGTTTAAATAAAATTTCCTTAATTGATATATATATATATGTTTTTACATGTCAGATAAAAAGAGTAACAGGCGCCACTTTCTTCACAATTTCTATATTATTGCATAGAGTATCATGTCTACTTGTTTAAATGGATACCTTTAAAGACCACTTTATATACATATATAGTCGTCGAAAATCTAAAAGTACGTAACATCACTTTTTCAATTTTACAGGCAATGCAAACATTTTTATAAAATAAAAAAATACTCCAGATATAGAAACAATTAATGGAATATGCTATTAAAACAGAACAACTTAAATTATTAAAGCAAAAAAACTATATTTTTCGAAATATTTTTTAAGTTATATTTGTTACGTTCTTTTGTATTTGTATTTTCTAAAACAAAATGACATATCATCATAAATTTATTTTGTCATTTAAAAATTCAAATATTTTATTTTCATTTCTTACCCCAAGTTTGATGATACATACGTTCATTTGACTTGAGAAAATAATACACATGTTGATAAGTTATTTTGAAAGCGTTATTTTTGGTCGCAAAATCTAAAAATAAAGATAACCTTATGAATAATAATCAATGAAAAACTCGATTTTGATTTTGTTTTTTTTGATGATACGTACTTTTAGATTTTCGAGGACGATATGTATGTTATCTTAAATAGAAATGAAATAAAGTTGATGACAAGTTGACACAAATAGAATTGAAAGAAATTGAAATAAATTGTTTCTTTGGCAGCAAGTCTTCTATATGTAGTTTATATTGTAAATTTTTTCTGTTTAACTTAATTATAAAACCAATATAATGTTTGGCATACAGTTTTAAATGTAGACAAAATGTTGAGGCGTCAACAAGTTTCTATAAATTTTTACCGCTTCCCAGTGGTGGATCTAAAAAATTCGAATATACAAATAGATTTAAACATGAGATCAAGCTTAGATTTAAATGTATAACTCATTGATTGTGTTTATGGAAATCTTAAATTAAAACCTAAAAATTAAAGCAAAGTGTAGACTAAATCTTTTTAAACGTTACATTCAGTGTTGCCAATTTAGCACTTGTCGCGTCAAATTTAGTGTTTTTAAAACCTAAAAATTTAATTTTTTCAGTCACACTATTGGCAAAATACACCAATTTGACCCAATATTTATTTTTCTGATATTGTGTACAATAATAATTTCATTTCAAAAAATTTTTCTGCAGACACTTGATTGCCCCATTATATACAAATTTTATTGGTACAAGATTGTCTTTTCCAGCAAATGTAATTTATAAACTTTGGTTTCTGTTTGTTTTGGTACATACAATATTTTCTTAAACATAAAGTAAATGGCTGCTGTTTACGTTTTATATACATACATATATATTAGAAAAAACAAACAAAATTAAATAAAAGGAATTTATAAAAACGAACCGTATGGTTTAGAGATTGGCTGAAATAAAGGGCTACTGATGGTGCATATTACATATAAATACAATTTAAAAAACTGTAAATTTGAATAAATCGAACACTTTTATACTCACGAAAATAAATAAACGCTCGCAAAGAAATGAAAATATTGGCGTGTATTGTAAACTTTAATTGCCGCTGAAGAACACAATAAATATTGGTACACTTTTGACATTTTTATTGCCACGCGATTGTATTTAAAGTGGTCACACCGTTGCCGCATCGGGCAAACACAATATTATCCGCGTTTGTACCAATTTATTGTGCACGATTAGGATACAAAAATAGTGATTATTGGTACATTTTGCCAATCGTGTGATCTTAGTTTAAGGCAATGAAGTTGACACGTGAGCTAATGTAGATTATACTACTAACCTTCTTCAACAAATCTGACTACAGATTTTCAATTTCATATTTAATGTCCACTTTCAGCCAGGGTTGTGACTAATTATTTATTAAGTCAATCAAATCATAAAAAAATTAAGTTTCCAATTTTCATTTATTTTGCAGATATTTCTGTTAATATAAATATGAACAACTTTTGACAAATGATCATATTTGAAAACAATATTCATTTATTTAAATGAATTAATGCAAAACTTTTTAAAATTAATATAAATTCCTTCTAAATTCTTGAAAAGAATTACAGATAAAAAATACTAAAATCTCTTTTTAAATTAGAATTTGTTTTTAATTTTTTTTAAAAAGTTGATTAATATATTACACTGCTCGACAATTCTTTTTATTTATTTATTGTATTTTCATTAAAAACGAACTAACAATAAGTTTTTCAAATCTTTAAAAAATTTTCAAAAAAAACTCAACAAAATGAAAACTTTTTGGTGTCTTAGATTTCTTAGTCAGTTTATATGCATCTAGTATTGGGCTTCAATGCCTATAATTCATAACTCGTTTTTTGATTAAAGTGTTAGAAGTTTCAGTTGTAGAATATAAATCAGTTAAGGTAGATTCAGCCATTCGATCTGAACAAAATACATACAGATATGTTTGGACAAAGTTTTTTCATATGAAGTTCGACGTCTTTCTTTTTGAAAAAGAGAAAATATTTTTTACCAACAACTCTCAGCTTGAATTGGTTTAATTTTATATTTTGTCTGGAAAAAAATTAACTGACTTACCAATAGGTTACATTTTTATCTATTGTGTATGTGATATTCAATTATTCGTTTCATTTATTCATTGAAAATTTTGTAAATTGCTTTTGCAAAATATATACAATATTTAAAAATAATTTAATATTTGTTTTTTGATACCAAAGCAAAATGGCCGCAGTATTGCCACTTGTAAAATGAATTGATTTTGTCTGCATCTATCTATCTATCCCCTTTTCAAAGAAAGTAACGCAATTATATATAGGCGTATTAATTGCCTGAGTGTTACTTCATTTAAAAAAAAAATCATAAGTTTGCATCTGGTTTTCATTGTTTTCAACAGTTATTATCATTCTACCAACATTCGAGAACGACTTCAAATAATTCGACTAAGGTTAACTGGTCGCTTAGTTTGTTGCAGCACCAAATTGATTCTCGAAGGTTAGAAACGTTACCTATAACGAATGATTAGCAATTTCTATGGAGATTTTTCTACTATTACAAATATACATTGTTTAAAAAATTCTCTGCTCCAAAAATAGCTTTAAGCAAATTATCTAGAATTATTCCCTATTGTAAACATTTGTATTTTTACAAATTCTCAATCATTTTATAAACAGTTTTGCTAGCAAAATATTCGCCTTGCAAAGTTTTGTTAATTCTGTCATTTATTTAATTTGCTCACAAGAACAATTACCTTTAAAAAAGGATTATTGAAATATAACTGTGATGTTGATCATTGTTTTCTGTTATTGATATATTTCTATCAAACATTTTTTAATACATTTTTCACATAATTGTATTTTGCTTTCAAAAGTGAATATTAAATGATTAATGATAGTTAATAAGTGGTTTCTTTATTTTCGTTATATAAAATTTTGGCACAGAAATAAGTTCAGAAACTTTGAAATGAAAAGCAAAATGTTCAAAATTATAGTTTATATGCTAGATTTATTAACTTGCACAATTAAGCAATAAAACAAGGTGGCGAAAGTAACTTTTCCCCCTTCTATCTAATATTAATTATTAAAACAGTTCAAAGGTTAAGAAAATCTTTTGTAAATGGAAAATTTCTCGGTCGATTAAATAAAAACAAACTGTTAGTTGCTCTACTCAATTTCTCAGTCTAAATTAATTTTTTCTATATACACTGTTGATGTGAAAAAAGAAGCAACAATAAAAGAAACCATATTGTATGGGTAAGAAAGAGAAAGAAAAACGGCGCTAATTACCGCTAACAATTGTTACACAATCATCAGTGTGTTGTAATGCAGTTGTTAAAGAAAAATCTAGGAGTGTGTGGCAACTACCGCATAATTTAAATGAAAACAGAAACACTCATGCCCAGATTCTTTCATATCTTTATTTTCCCTAAGACACATATTCACACACACACATCCTTATACAGGATTCGCTTGTAGATATGCTTCACTTTACTAAGAATTTTTTTTATTTCTTTATGCTCTCTGTTTAAGTTTCAGTATTTCAAAACTAAGTATATTTTGTATTTCTTTATTATTACACACATATAACAAGTTTTGTTCTACAATAAAACCAGTAGTTAGTTATACTCAACAATAATAAAAATTAAATGTTGTTGAGTATAATAGAGAGAAAAAAAAATAACTTGGTATAATTTATATTTTATAAGATGAATTATCTTTAATTTTTTTCCTTACAATATAGACTTGCTATACATGTGGTTGGTTGTTGTATTATTTTATGAATGAATATATGTACTTCTTTTAATTTAGTTTATCTTAAAGTTTTGTTGTTGGGAGGTTTTATTTCTTTAACTTTTTCTATACAATTTTATTAAAACTTTATAAGCAATAGAGAAATAAACAACAATAAAGTAAAATATATAGAAAAAAGTTGATATTATGATAAAAAAAAGGCTTGAAACTAACAGACAGGAGTCTGCATTATACACATATTCATAATTTATAAGGTTTTATGTATATATAAACTAAGTTATTGTTGCAAACAAAAATCTAAAAAATATTTAAAGTTTGCTTCACACTTTAGTTGTATGCAACAAACTTTACACAAATGAAATTAAAATTAAATCACTTTAACTCAGTTTAGTAATTAAAAACAAAAAACATTTTAACTTCATTTTGAATTATGCTGAAAAAATTTGTATAAATTAATTTATTTTCGTTACATGTCCAAAAATTGCCTAAAATATTTTCTAAAATATAAAAAATTGTACTCACCTCAGCCTTAAGTCCCCAACGTCTTGTCAAAAGCTGGCCGCACATAGTATCACTTTAATTTTTTAGAGATGTTAAAAACAAATCATATATTTTTATAAAGCGTGATCCATTTCAAGGTTCCCTAATTTTTTAAAGAAAAAAACACACAAAATTCAAATATAATGGGGAATGTTTATTATCATTTCAAAGAACACTCTTTGGCATTTATTTTTTAAGATTATGTCTGTCAAATGTTGTTCGTTGCTACGTCGCAGATGGTCTTTCCGTTGAGTCCAATTTTCGATGACTCGTTCGAGCATTTCGACCGGCAACTGGCGAATGCCACGCGTGATGTTTTCCTCCAAGGCTTGAATCGAAGCGGGTTTGTCCGCATAAACTTTAGACTTTACATATTCCCACAAGAAAAAGTCTAACGGTGTGATATCATACGATCCTGGTGGCCAATCGACCGGCCCAAAACGTGAAATTATGTGCTCACTGAAGTGTACTCTCAATAAATCCATTGATTGATGCGATGTGTGAGAAGTGCCGACGTCTCGCTGAAACCAAATGACGCCGAGATCATGAGCTTCAATTTCAGGCATCAAAAAGTCGCTTATCATGGTACAATAACGGTCGCCATTGACGGTTACGTTCACACCAGCATCATTTTTAAAGAAATATGGACCGATGATTCCACCGTCCCACAAACCACATTAAACCGTTATTTGGCTGAAGTGCAGTTCTTGAATCTCTTCACCTTGCTCTTCGTCCCAAATGCGACAATTTTGTTTGTTTACGTACCCTTTGAGTTGAGTTGAGATGAGCGAAGTGCACGAAACACATTCCTCGCAGAACGTGAATTTTCGTAATAAAGTTGAACGATTTGTAAACGTTGTTTAGTCTTTCCATTATGAAATACCAAACAATAGTAAACAAAAATAACATGAGGATCTTTCAAAAAAGGCTTTTGAAAAAAGTATCTCTACTTGAATCACCCTTTATAACCTTAGGAGGCAGAAACAGCTCATAACTTTTTACCTAATGCACTTGTTTTCCTTGTAATATTTTTTAAAGTGTCTGCTAAAGAAAGTCTGTTTAAAGTTTAATTCATTGATTTTACTACACACTTAAATTATACCCTCACTTTTGCCCCTTGACAGATTTTAAAAAGCATATAAGCAAATTATAATCACATCAACCCGCCTTAGTTATAAAGAATCATGCACTATAATGGCTGTATGAAAAAAGTATAACAAATTAAGATAAAATTTAAAAATTTAAGTCTACTACTATCGAAGCCACAATATTCTTCGCTTCTTGTTCGGAACTTTACAACCTGGCTCAATAAGTATTTAAAGCGTATTTAACACTATAGAAAGACGGATTATTGATCTTCGCAGTGTTTCACAAAACTGTAAATGCCAAACAGTCCCACCGCTTCTTGATCGGAATTTAAAAACCTGGCTAGATTTAACTTTCTAAGTCTTCGCAAAGTAACAGAAAGTACCAGAAAGAAGCTAATATACATAAATTCTTAAAGAATTATTTTCATAGACACATTGCCTTATTTTTACTTTGACATATAAAACATTCACTGAAACTTTTTCCGTTTTAAAGTTAATTTTTTTTGTGATTAGCTGATATAAACTGTTTGTTTACGCACACTCTTACTCCTGCGAATATATGCTAACTGCAAACTTCTATGTATACATTTAAAGGGTGCCCCGATTGACTAGGCGATAGTGTGCCGGACTATCAGTCAGAGGGTTGCGGGTTCGATTCCCGCCAAAGACTCTGGGTGTTTTCTGCAGACAAGCCAAAAAGCTTCGCAGTTTGTGTTTCTTTTTAAAAAAAAAAAAAAAAAAAAAAAAAAAAATGTATGTCTAGCTATACATATATATTTACTTTATTCAAATAATAAATTCCCACAAGTATTCACAGCTCGTATCATGATTTTAACACCTACAAAATAACAAACAGCTAGTAATGATTTTCTTATTATGGGAAAAATTATGTGTAAATTTCGTATTATATATTTGTTAAATTAACTGTTACACTATCCCACTCCTCCACTAAATGTTCTTATTAACCATACAACAGACATATAAATATGTACAGTAGAGTGCTTCAAGTTGGTATGTACGAAAAAAAATTTCAAGCTAGTCTCCCCACCTCTACTATTTTTCTATTAATTGTAGAAACGCGTTCTGTTGAAGGCACCGTAGAGCTTCGAAAAAAGACATAGAATGAAGAAATTTTTGAAAATAGACAAAATCGTTTCAGTAGGATGCGACCGTCCTATAGACCAAAGTTCAGAAAATATCGTTATTTTTCAGATAATTTTTGCTATTTCCTTTTAAATATAATGCAAATTAAATTATGATATTTTGCATACTTTATTTTTATTATAGAAGAACAAGAGCTGTTGAAAATGATAGGAATCGGACCACGTTCTCATAGTCCCCATACAAATGTCTTCACGGAATACAGCTTTATGGTAAACAAATGTCTACAGAAAAGCCATATCCATGCAAAATTCTGCAAAAATAAGTTTAATACAAAGTGAAATCTCATGATTTCATCAGTCCATATTTGACCATAGCCCCCATATGCAATCCACTTCCGAAAATCACTTTAATGCGCATAAATCTCTTACAAAAATCACATTCCACACAAATAACCCATACGTATATAAAAATCTTTGTACGCATTTTTATGACGATCGGTGCATATTTAACCGTAGCCCCCACATAGACCCCATTTCCGGAAATTACTTAAATAAGCATAAATCTTTTATACGCATTAGCAGCTAGTTTAAATTCACCACAATTAGTTTATATACATATAAATAAAAATATTCATGCCGAATTTTATGACGATCGCTACCTATTTGACCGGAGTCCCCATATAAACGTCACTTCGAAAAATAAATGCACATAAATCTTTTATAAAAATCACTATTAATTTAAAATTCAACACAAATAATTCGCATGTACATATAAATCGTTGTACACAATTTCAAGACGATTGGCCCGTTATAGGTTATAGTTCCCTTATGAGGACTGCTCTCGAAAACTTATTAACCTACAATAACATCCATATTGAACCAAAATTTTACACAGATCAGTTATAAGTATGTTAAAACTATACTATTGAGTTTTGTTTTTGACGTTTTAAAAAGACAAAATCAGTTTTCCAGGGCTTTTTTATTGTGTGTTAAAGTAAATCGCTTTCTAATATACTCTGCAAAAATATAAAAAAACGCAGGTCTGAAAGAATAATAAATGTTAATTCTTGATTTTAACTGGAATTAGCATAAATATCGTTATTGTGATTAAATTCAACCAAAATTAATCTTAAATAAATATAAATTACGGTGCAATATTTTATAACGTTCGCCACGTAATAGGTGATTTGGTGGTGGGTATATAAGATTAGGCACAACTGCATATAAACTCTTACTAGTTTTATTAAACTTTATTTTTAATCCTTTTTGTTTTGATTTTATTTATAATTTAAGGTCAGAGTTCTCTTTTGCTATATTTATACTTCGATTGTCTTCGCGAATATTCAAAGAACTTGTTTTGGGGTTTACTTAAACTAGACGAGTTATATATACAAAAATATAGCATATATTTAGGTGCTAATGGAAAAAGTAAATTTGAGATATTTGTTTTCTTTGATTAAATTTAAAAGAAATGAAAGAAATACTTTATCTCCTCTCTCTATATATTTATATAATTTTGGTAATAGTATATAAACTTGAATTAATATTGTTACATTAATATTCAAACATCATCCCATATTTCTTTTAACCTTTGCTTAAATTTCATTCATTTCAAAACTAGTCATTACTCATTTTGGTACACACAGCAACTTTATGTTTTACAAAAACTTAATTAGTTTTCCTACTGCCGCTACAAAACTGAAAACCTTACAGCACTGAATGTATGAATATTAAATATTTAGTTAACACTTTAAGTGTTTGTAGCTTCAATCTTCATTTAATACAAAAATAACTATGGTTGCTTATACAATAAAAACACTGAAAAATTTAATATACAGAAGCAATAGCAATAGCTAAAGAGGACAAAAGTTATAGAGTGAAAGAAGGGAGTTGTTGAAATGTAATTGCTAATACATGTTGTACTTAACTAAAACATTAATATGCAGATATATGTTGATATGTAGCTAAAGGGTTAGTTAGATATACAGTCGGGCCTCGATTATCCGTGATTCGGTGATGGAAAAATGTCAGTCTATTGTTTTTTTTTTTTTGTAATGTTTTCAAATTGTTTGCTTCGATTAACAGTGATTACCTCTATTATCCGTGATGGCAGAATTTTTATTAACTTCTAATTCACACATACATACATAATAAACATAAAAACGGGCAATTCCCTTGTTTGCATACGATGAGTCTAAAGCATTTAAAAGTGATTGATTAGTTTAATTTTGAAATTTGGGAAGTACGGGTGATTAGATCTACATATGTAAATATATTTAGTATGGCATCGTTACCAGTGTGTGGTAAAAAGATAAAGAAATATTTTAAATATTGAAGATAAAGTTAAAATAATTAACGAGCATTCATAAATAATGTGAGTTTTAAAATGCTAGCTCAAAAATACATAGTTTTAAGCAGAATTATTTTTTTTACTATAAATATGTATGTAGTACACCAATGTTCACTTGTTAAATAATAAAAATATTTAAAAACTGCATAATAAAAATTGTAATTCAATTAACCGTGAAAATCGACTATCGGAATGCTTCTGACTCATCGTATGCAAACAAGGGAATTGCCCGTTTTTATGTTTATTATGTATGTATGTGTGAATTAGAAGTTAATAAAAATTCTGCCATCACGGATAATAGAGGTAATCACTGTTAATCGAAGCAAACAATTTGAAAACATTGCAAAAAAAAAAAAAACAATAGACTGACATTTTTCCATCACCGAATCACGGATAATCGAGGCCCGACTGTATTTATATTAAGGCGCCGTTTAGTTTAGATTTTGCTCAATGTTTTTTACATGACAGAAAATAATTTTAGTATTTGCCAGCATCGAAAATTAAAGAAGCTCAATATAAGGATCAGCCTAATGTACATGTGTATCATTAACATATTCTCTATTAACTTTAAATAGTAAAGCTGAATTGAAGCAAGTCTCTAGAGTGTTTAATTTGCAAATAAAAATGAAAAATTTCAAACTAATTTCGTAGATTAAAATTTTAATAAAATTACAGGAGAAAACAAGGGAGTTGAAAAAACAAAGCCTTACAAGTTAGCTGAGACACTACAATATTTTCAATTATTTTCTCTATTTTTCAATATAAATATCATTCAAAAATCAAGACGAAAAAATGTTTACGGAGAAGCAGTTATTTAAATTCCTTTTAAAGCCCTTCAATTTAAAAAAACGTGGCATTTAAACAAACCAGTTAACAAAATACTCTTTATATCCTACAAAATATGAATCCCATTCAGGATATTATCTAGAAAAATTCATTGGCTTCATTTCAAAAAAGTGGTTTCTTTTTTTTTGCCAAGAAAAACATACAGCATATTCGTAAGCACTTACCTAGTAAACATTTCGTTATTTCTTATTATAAGTGTGTTTGTAGTTTTATATAAATATATACCTACATATATGCATACATACTAGAAATATTTAAAAGTAGTGTATAAACATGTGTATGCACTTCATACATTTACTTGTTTATGTATGTAAGTATGTACGTTTGTACATCATATAAACTTAAATAAACAAAGAATTTCAAGTGATGATTCTTATCCTTGTCCTACATTTGTATTTATTTTCATACGACAAACAAAAAAATATATAAACATAAATAAATTCCACAGATGGGAAGGAAAAAAACTATACTCCTACAAGTGAATGTTTATGTTAGTCTTGTGCTTGTAGTAGTCGTTCAGTTTTACTCGTTATGAACAGTGTGTAGTTAAAGTAGACAGTAAACATCTGCTTTAGTAAATAGTGTTATTACTGCTGATGTTGTTGTTGTTGTTTTTATTTCCAAAAGGATATAGCTAATTAAGAAATATTTTTGTAGCAAGAAAATATATTTTATTCAAGAAACTATCTGTCTTCCTTTTGCTGCAAAAGTATTAAAGAAATAAATGTTAAGTGAAGTAATTATGACAGTGAAATTATGATGCTACTTCATCATTTACTAGCAACTAATTATTAGAAAAAATAATACAGAAAGACCATTCTCTATTTATAGAGAGCAGTTTGAGCGAGCGGTATAAACAGAAAAAAGTTAAGTATTTTGGAAACTTTCATCTCTACTATGAACACATGTTAAATTTTTTTTCCTTGCGACAACTCCTTCATGTAGAAACAGGTGTTCAAAGACACATCCGCGATTTTTTACAATGGAAAAATTATAAATTCGTGGTGTCATTAAATATTTAAATAAAAATAGTTTATCGGGACAAGAAATTCATAATGATATGGTGAATGTGTTAGGTGAAAGTGCTCCTTCATATGCAATAGAAAAAATTCGATTGCTGAATTTAAACGTGGCCGTACAAGCATTGAGGATGAAGCACATCGTAGACGTCCAACAGAAATTGTAGTCAAAGTGCATGCTATGGTATTAAATGATCGACAAATAAAAGTGCTTGAAATAGCTAATATCATGGGCATCTCAAATGATCGAATCCATTTAATTTTTCATGAAGAACTACAGATGAAAAAGCATTTGTCAACAGTCGACCAAAAATGCATAAGAATGAAAATTTCTCAAGCTTGTTTGCATTGTTTTAAGAAAAATAAAATGGATTTTAAGCGTCGTTTCATAACTGCACATGAGACATGAATCAACCACGGAGACAAAAGAATAATACAAGCAATTGACTGAAGCTGGAGGAAGTGGCCCAAAGAAGGCAATAACAAGTCAATCGGCTGGTAAGGTTGGCTGGCAACGGTTTTTTTGGGACTTCAAAGGTATTTTATTCATTGACTGTCTGCAAAAGGCTAAAACAAAAAATTCAGAGTACTATTGCAATATTTTGGATCAATTAAATGTAAAAATTCAAGAAAAACGTCCTGGCTTACCACACAAAAACATAATTTTTCATCAAGACAACGCACCAGAGCACAAAATTGTTTTATCAATGGAAAAAATCTACGAATTAAAGTACAAATGGCTTGACCAACCACCTTATTCTCCTGATTTAGCTCCCAGTAACGTTTATCTGTTTCCAAATCTAAAAAAAAATCCTTTATTACCTCAAATGAAGATGAAATTACAATTGTAAACTACTATTTTGAAGGCCTTGAGGAAAACTATTTCAGTCAAAAGATAGAATAGCTAGATAAGCGTTGGACTAAGTGTGTTGATGTTTCAGGAGATTATATTGAAAAATTAAAATGTTTTGAAAACCTAACTATTCTCTTTCAGTGCTAGGCTAAGAAGTTTCGGAACCGCCCTCGTATAGAAAACTGTTTGAGCTAGAATATTGCTTTATTTTTAGATAAGAGCTTGAGCAGACGCTAGATGTTGCTTCTAATTTATTTTTATTTAAAATCTTTATTAAATTAATTTAACATTTTTTTAATTTCATAAATTCTATATAAAACTTTTCAAAAAGAGATCAACGATTAATAGCAAAATTAATAAGAGTAAAAGCCTTTTTCAAATAAACGAGCTCATTAAGATAGAATAAGCATTTAAGCATTCAAAATTTAACTTACATGCTATTCGGAACTGAAGTACTAATTAGTAAAAAAGGCCTAATTTCAGTACATATTTGGTACTTTTTTAAAATTATTTTTGTTTTAAGTACTTCTATTTGAATTTTTTCAATAAAAGTTGTTAAGGCTCCACTCGGGCTCTAACCCTGGCTGTTCGACTACTGTTCAGTAGACCAAACTATCAGGCTACACAAGCAATTTTATTTCCATGTGTAAAATGTTAATTTTATTTTCAAACAAAAATTGTCACCCTATTTTCTTTTAGCAATAATCTTCATGTGACGAATTTGATAGTATGTATTCATTTATCATGCATTCGTATTTAAAATACATTTAATGGGGTCCTTATTCATCGTATAGATTTCATAATAATTGATAAACTGCAATTAAAAATTAGATTTCGCCACATTAAAAAAAAGCGCACCGTGCACCAACTAAGGAATTTTTCGCACAAAAAAATTTTAAAAAGCACCAAAAATATTGCTTGAGCTCAGCAAACAACTTGAGCTAGCGCTAAATGTAAAACATAGACATAGACAAAAACTAAACATTTTAAATAACTTAGTACATATCAAACATTGCTTATTAGCACAGAAATCGTAAAACATTTTCTCTGGTAGAACTAAATTTAATTTCTCTGCAATATAATTTCCGTTTCATTCTACAACCTTTTTCAATAACTGTCAGAATATTTAAACAAATATATTGCACCAAAAACTTTTTCTACTGCTGCTATTTGGTTGGACATTTTATTATTAAAAATACAATCAAAATTCACCAAATCCCTTAGTAGAGTAGACAAAAAACGTCACATCACATCACACGTTTAGCTAGTTTTTGAAATAATAATAAATTGCATTTTAGTTTTAATAAATGTTAACAACTATTTAAGATGTTAAAATAAAATACTCTCCAGCAAACAGCTACAATGCTTCATAGTAATCTATCTAACAATGCTGCTGAAATAAACCTTTAAAGCCATTTTCAAGAGGAGAATGTGGAGGAGTAGTATAAACAATGATGATGTTGCTGAACTATATAGATGCAGTATTTAGTAAATTTTGGATGAATAACCTGTCAAATATTTCTAATACTGTAGCTGGGAAATGTTAATAAAAAGGTAGCCAAATGTTTTATTAGAATTCATATAAAATACATATGTACAATGTAGTGTTTTACAAAGAAATTAACAACGGTAGAAATAGCAACAAATTTGTAATAACAATATGAAGAATACACGCACATTGCAAACGTATGTAAACTTCGTTCTAACTCACAACATGTAAAAGAAATATTATTAATTCCCGAAATCTATTTCTCAATAATGGCGATGTTTTGAAGTAAAGTGTGATCCATTTCGATGTTCGCTACTTTTTTAAAGAAAAAACACAGAAAATTCAAAGTTAATGGGAAATCTTTATTATTAGTTGAAAGAACATTATTTGGCCTTTATTTGTTGCAAATGGTATATCCGTTGATGACTCGTTCAAACATTTCGACTGGTAACTGGCGAATGACACGCGTGATGTTTTCCTCCAAGGTCCGAATCGAAGCGGCCCAATCATGAATAAAAATTCCGCGGGAGTTTTTTCCATTTTTATTTTTTTAACATTGAATTTGAATAGGAAAATGGGAAAACGGAGAAAACTTCCGCGGAATTTTTATTCATGATTGGGCTGTATGACTTTACATATTCCCACAGGAAAAAGTCTAACGGTGTGATATCACACGATCTTGGTGGCCAATCGACCGGCCCATAACGTAAAATTATGTGCTCACTGAAATGTTCTCTCAATAAATCCATTTATTGATGAGATAAGTGACAAGTGGCGTCGTCTTGCTGAAACCAAATGTCGACGAGATCACGAGCTTCCATTTCAGGCATCAAATAGTCGGTTATCATGGCACGATAACGGTCGCCATTGACGGTTACGTTCACACCGGCATTATTTTTAAAGAAATATGGACCGATGATTCCACCGGCCCACAAACCACACCAAACCGTTGTTTGGATGAAGTGCAGTTCTTGAATCTCTTCAGTTTGCTCTTCGTTCCAAATGCGGCAATTTTGTTTGTTTACGTACCCATTGAGTTCAGTTGGGATCAGCGAAGTGCACGAAACACATTCCTCACAGAACGTGAATTTTCATATTAAAGTTGAACGATTTGTAAACGTTGTTCAGGAGTAAGTCTTTCCATTATGAAATGCCAAACAATACTAAACAAAAATAACATGACAGCATGACACGACTCACACGTGATCTGTCAAAAACAGGCTATTGGAAAAAGTATCTATACTTGAATCACCCTTTAGATCTTGGACAACCAAGTTTGCTGGTGACGAACTTGGCGTGGTAAAAAATGCATTTCCATGTGCCAATTCTCTAAAAAAAATATTACTTTACAATGGTATTCTTTGAATTATGAATTAAAATCAACTCAAGTCCCATACAATTTATAACAAAGAAATTAACTTCAAAGTTGGTAATTTTAGTCAAAATTATTTAAAGTTTTCAATTTTAACAAAACTTATTCTAAATTTTTACAATAAAAGTTCTGTCACAATCTGGTCTTCTTAACATTTTAATACCGAAAAGTATGCAACATCATCAAAAGCTGCAATAAAAATTCAAGCAATATCACGTTCCATGGCTGTATGTATGTATTTATTATTATGTATATGTGCAAGTGTTGATTATGAGTATATTGGTCTGGCTTTGTAGAAATGTATGTATTCGTGCCAGGAAGTATGAAAAGTTTATTTTAATGTTAAACTTTGATAGTGAATTAGTTAGAACTTTTTCTTTCGCTTCATACCTATATATATATATATATTTATGAATATGTGTGTGTGTGTGTTTTGTGTATGTGCATTAATTGTTGTTACAAAAACAAACACTAATAAATGAACAATATGAAAGTTACAGAATAAACTTTAGATTGTTTTGTGTTTGTTTTCTAGCAAACATTTTCATAAAAATTAAGAAAATTATATAAAAAAAAACTTATTAAGTTTGAGAAATAAACACTGTAGAACTTTGCGATATTACAATTAAAAATATTTTAAAAATTTTTAAAAAAAATATATACTTTTGTATATCAAGTAATGCAAATATAAATTAACACTTATAGACTTGTGCAGCAAAGAAAAACTATAATATTAAATATCTGAAAATGTGGCTGGCTTACAATTAAAATTCTTAAATCAGGAATTTCATCTTAAGAATATCTGTCAATTAAATATTGCTCTCACTGACCAAAATAAAAAAAAAACTTTATCAACTTTTTTTGCTGTATGACTTTATTTGCAACACCAACAGAATTTCCAACAAATACAGCTGCATTTAACGTAACTTTAGCCAAGAAGTCACAGTTTTAAGTTGTTAGTAAAATATTATTTTAGACAAGGCAAACACAAAATTAACAGTCACCCTCTTTCAAAAATTATTCTTAATGTTGCTTCTCGAAGATTGTATTAAAGTACAAGTAAAAAAAGTATTACAGCCATATAATAACTTTTTTGCTTTTCATCAGCCAAGGGAAAAATGAAAATATATGTACAAGGAAAACAGAAGACAAATAACAACAGACTCACAAATTTTGTCGCTTTAAATAATTAAAACTCATTAACACTTGCAACACTCTCATGCATATTTGTTGCTGCTACTGCTGTTGTTGCATTTATCTACCCTATAGTCATTAAACTTAATACCCAGAAAAAAATGAAAAAATTTGACTTTTTGTTGTTTTAGAACTTTTGTGGAATTAAAAAGAAAATACATCAAAGGCGACATGCTGCAAACTTCTCAAAGGAAATCTTTAAACAAAGTTTTATTTATTTGAGAATAAGTTAGCTTGAGCTAGCGATGTAGATATTTTATTCTATTATAAAAAAGAAACAATTTTAGCTAAAGATTCATGTTGCTCAATTTAAAGAGAACTGCTTGAGTTCGCGATACATGTTGCTGTATTTACAGAAAACAGCTTTAAATGGCGATACATGCTGCTGCATTTATAGAAAAGAACTTGAGCTAGTGACAATTTTGCTCTTTTCTAAAGAATAGCTTGATGTTGACCTATAACGTTCGCTTAGATAAGACTTAAGACACAAGACTCTTAAGGGGGTAAGAGTCATCCCCAAAATGCCAGCGGCAAGTGTTTTTTAACTGTGAAAATTTCTCATGCTCATACATTTTTTATGGAGCATACTTAAGCAACGCGGCGGCATTGGAAAATCCGATTTTGAAAAGGCGTTTCACAGTGAAGTTAGTTGCAAAAGAAAAAAGAAACAACAATGTCCAGCTGTTACAATAAACATTATCGGTTTATTCATTTGTTTGATAACCCTGTTTATATCGTTTTGACATAACGTTGCCGCTTTTGTTTAGGGATGGGTTATCACCGTTAACGCTCAGCTTAAAAAAACGTGCCGCTTACCGCCGGTATTTATAGATGGCTCTAAGCGTCAGATGTTGCTATATATAGAGAGAACACTTGAATACTAGCGCTAGTTTTTACTGTATTTACAGAGAACAGTATGAGTTCGCTATACATGTTGATGTATTCATACAGAACAGTTTAAGCTTGTCATACATGTTACTTTATAAAGAATTATAAAGAATATCTAGAATCCGATGTCGGTCTTAATTTACACGAAGCAATTTTTATTTAAAAAATTGATACAATTTTTCCATTGAAATTTCTTCGGTGTTCACACAGCACAATTTTGAATAATAGTCCGGCACACTATCGCCTAGTCTATCGGGGCACCCCAATTAATCCAATTGCTTATATACATTAGTATACACATATGTAATACGAATACGAGAGTAACACGAATTGCTAGTACAATGAAGTAAGTAGTCATCTTGTCTTTCCTTCACCCGGATGTCTAGAAGGTAATCAGTTTAGCTTAAAGATGCCTCGTATAAATTGGAACTTGCCCTATTTAGAGAAGACAATTATACTATCAATAGATATGACTCTGTTAAGAGAATACAATTGTGCTAACATAAGATGTTGCTCTTATTATTTCAGTTAGCTGCAGATGTTGCTCTAGTTATAGAGAAATGTTTGAGCTAGCAATAGACGTTTTCTATTTTTGTTGTGAAAAGTTAAATTTTTTCGCCAACGCTTGCCTCGTTCATTGTAATTTAAACATGACTTATAAATTAAAAACTTAAGTTTTTTTTGCAAATAAGATTGTTGCTGTTGCTTTTTTTATTATTGTTATTTTAGCAAACAATATTTGTTGTTGTCCAAACTAAATAAGTGTTGGAGAGTAAAAGCTGCAACACTATTTGTTTGCTACTTTTTTGCTGTTCGTTGCAGCTTATAAATTATTAAATTAGTTATGCATTTTCTACTTGACTGTTTCTCTAAGTTTTGTTGTTAGTTTTGTTTCTCCTTTCTCACTCTCTAGATTTTTCCAAAAAAAAATGTTTGCTTGTTTTTCTTTTTTGACTTTGTAAAGCTTGTCAAAAGTTTTTCGTACAAAGTCTACCGGTTTCGACTACAAACATTTTATATACATACATATATATATATTTATATGTATTTGTTTTTTATACGAGAAAATTTTGTCATGGATATTTTTATATTTTATTGTTTTTTGTTTCTTATTTATTACTTAAAAGCAGTTGTTGTATTTCAGATTGTTTGCAGGCATTTGTAATTTGTAACATCATCTGCATTGGGGGTATATTTCTGTTTTTATTTGCAGCTCTTTAACTGGCAGCTATTCTAATATTTACAAATGTCAAGTTTTATATGCTGTTGTTTATTTAACTTATAAAATATTATTTAGTTAAATTTGCAAATATGTATGTACTTTGAATAGAAATTGTTTCAAAAATTTAGACATCAAATTGCAATGTTAAAAAGTTTTTAAAATTTAAGTTCATAGTACATATTTTGATAAGTAAGGAGAAGTCAAAATATTTGCAGTTTTAATATAAGGAAAACTAAAGAACTTGTATACACAAAGAAAAAATATAGTTGTACATTTTTATAAGTTTTTCAACAATGTTATGATTACTGTAATTATTTATATAATTGCAATAACCATAATATGGTTAAGTTACGACTCTGATGATTCTACAATCATATAGAGAACAACATTATATGGCATAATCTTTCATCATAAAACTGATCATTATAAACCTTACATAATTTCTATAATCATATATATGATTGCTATAATCATGTGAATAGTGACTTAACCATATCATGGTTGCAGAAATCATATAAATAATTACAGTGGCCGTCATATTAAAAAAAAAAATATTTAAAAATGTTGAAATAGTTGTGGTAAACATGTACAACTATATTTTTGCTCTGCGTATACAAAATAAAATTAATTAAAATTTTTAGCATTATTCTCAGGTTTTGTTACAGAAAGATCATACTGTATGAAGCTATCCATATTGAATCATAATGACTAACCCATAAAAATAATACAAGTCATAACTTCATATACATACATATTTTCTTTGACAGCTTTAAATTAAAACTGTGTTACAACTAAACCTCCTCATTAAACATTTTAATCGTTCTAATTATATCTTGAACCATTTATAATAAACTCATTTTTATTTCAACTTTACATACTATCCCTCACCTTAATCTATCATTCATTATCGAACTAACTAACAAGCGCTAAAATAATTAAAGACTTCCTTTCAAAACCATAATTCGTTTCAAACACATAGTAAATAGTCATATCATAACAAATTGATCTCTGTGTGTTTTAAATAATTTATTTACATGTTATTTTTTATTCATAAAAATCGAAAAATTTCCTTCAAAAAAAGATTGCTATCTGCATGTGTAATGACATTTTCAGCAACTTTTTACAATACTCAACATGTTGTCGTCGTCAATTGAAAACTAAAGATACTGATTATAAACAGATTATAAACACTCAGTTACATTTTTACGTTGTTCAAAGTGGCAAATAAATTAAGTTAAAAAGAAACAAACTAAAAACTACATGTAACATGAATCAGTAACAGCCAGAAAAACATTTAAAACAGCCCTGAGTTTTTATGAATGTGTTTAAAAGAACTAAATAAAAAAGTTATTTGAAATGAAATATTGCTAACAATTACAATGACATTGCAATTGACAGTTGTTCAAAGAGGCAGTGTATGAAATAAATCTTTGAAACACAATTTGCAGTGTTTTGTTTTCTGCGTAGAAGCTTTTACACCTACAGAATAGTTACATACATATATTTTTTAAGCTTGAAAACAAAAACAACGCAAACAAAAAAACATAAAATCTTGTTTTTAGATTAGGTTTATTAAACTGAAAGTTATGCGGCAAATAAAGCATTTACACCAGCAAACATTTATAGAAAGACTTTTGTAGGAATCTCTATTATTAAATAGTAAAATCATTGGTGTACGTCAACATATTCAAAGTCATTTATTTATATGTATATATTTCCAATGCTTAACTTAAATTGTTAAAACGCCTGCAGTTGGCGTTAAATTTGCTTAAACACTACTTGATTTGAGTGTTAAATACTTAAGTATTTAAATAAATGCGAAAATCTTTTATGCAAATTAAATGGTTTTTAAATTAAAAGAAAAATCTTTAAAATGATTGTTGTTTTTTCTCTTAATTGGAAAAAATCAATTAAAATTCTCTGTGTGCTTAAACGAAAACAAATAAAAGTTTAATTTTACTAAAATCAAGTTTAAACCATGTTACAAAACAGTCGTGACGAATTGTGAGAAACCTTTAAAATAAACAAAATTCAGTTATGAACTCGGAACTTTAGTAAAAATCATTAATAAACAAGTAAAACAGTATAGTCGGTCAAGCCCCACCATATAATACCCTACACCCAGTATATGTATAAAAGAGTTTTTCAGATACATATAATCTATTATGGAACGATCAGCCAAAACTTAATGATTTTTGCGGATATAAATATTATACGTGTTAAACTTTATCTCGATAAAAATACTATTAAACGATTTATGGAGGTTAAAGTGAATTACGGAGAGGGTCTTATATGGGAGTTTCGACTAAATATGGACCGACCATTATAAAATTAGGTGTCATCATTTCTGTATACGAAACTTATTCGTATATGAAACTTATTTGTGTTGAATTTTATTTAGATACCAATTTTCCGGAGCTACGGCTAATTATGAACCGGTCATAAAAAGTTGTACCATATTATATTCGTGTTCAATATTATTTAGATACCGACATTTTTAAGTGAGTTGCGCTCTTTAAAGTTATTAGGGGGAGTGGGCAGTATATGGGAGCTATGATAAATTATGGACCGATCTGCACAAAATTTGTAGATCTGATTTGGCTTTATTTACCACTCTTTTGTGAGGAAATTTGTTTGGATACATGCATAATTTAAAAATTTATGATCGGTAAACTTCAATTTCGGGGGGACATTTGTATGGGGGCCAGGTGAAATAATGAACCGATTTTCACCAGTTTCAATCCCATCCGTCCTGCGCACAAGCTTTACATGGACAGTCAGCCAGCCAGACGGACGGACGGACATCGTTAAATCGACTCAGAAAGTGATTCCGAGTCGATCGGTATATTTTAATATAATAAAATATATTTCTGGGCGTTACAAACATCAGCACAAATCCAATATGATAGTGTAGGGTATAAAAAACATGAGCTAGGGATATCACTGTGTCTTTTAATTGAGAAATGTCTGATAGGTGTTGCTCTATTTATAGAGAACAGTTTCAGCTAACGATCGGTGTTGCTCTATTTATAGAGAATAGCTTGATTTAGCGATCGGTGTTTCTCTATTAATTAGAGAACAGCTTGAGCTAGCGATAGATATTGTTCAGAGATAAGCTAAGTATAGATTTCTTTTTATTTATAGAGAAAAGCTTAAGCTAGTGAAAATTTTATTTTTATTTCTAAAGAAAAGCCTTAACTAGGGACAGATTTATATAGAAAAGCCTGTGTTAAAGACATGTGATTACTTTTTAATGAAAGCTGTTTTACCAATCATTCAATTAATTTATATTACTCTTATGATTGCTACAGTGCTTTAGACACTCCCACAAAATATTGTGGTCATTATTTATTACATTTTTTTTTGATTTCCTCTGCTGCTAGTTTTTACAAGTCTCCCATATAGTCTAAAGATATTACAAAAAAAAAAAACGTTTATGACAAAACAACCTTATTGCTTAGTTTTGCCATTTATTCATATTCATTGAAATATTTTCAATTATTCAACATACACTTTGGTAACTTAATTCAATTACAAAACTCAAATGTCTAACCAATTCATGTTTTATCTTCGATATTTGCAAGTGATGGGTGGGTGGTGGCCAATATATGTTTTCGATTTTTATATATTTTTTCTTTTGTTTTGCAAATGTAGCAACAGCTTTTAAACATGCATCATTTGGCTGCATACTGTAGTTTAGTTTATTTTTTGTAATTTTATGTTCGATTTTCGTTTATTTGCAAAATTCATCTGAAATTCATGTCTATGAGTTTTTTTCTCTAAAATTTTATTATTGCATTTTGTGCAGTTACAATGAGGTCAAATTAATTTAAATTTGTTTTTTTCCTATAGTCAAATTTAAGTTAGTTTTCTTGAACATATATACATATTGAGTATATACCACTCCCATTATTGGTTGATTGTGTTTAAATTGTAGGGAATATTGCTAATGTTTGTAGGAGATTTTATAGATATTGAAATTAGATTTATTATAAAATAATAAAACTGTGGGTCGAGGATGCTAAAATGATAGCCTACAGTCGAGTATTCATACACAATATTTTCGAATTATTATTAATTTCGATTTAATATTTTGCAAGTCTCCCACAATACAATTTCAGTAGCCATATTCACATTTAACATAAATCACTATATATGTTTATTTATTAAGATAGTTAAAATTTATCACAAACACTAAAAACCACAGGACATAGGAAACCACACTGTGGAACAGCAGATCTTTAACATGCGTATGAAATGATAATTATACGAAATTTGCAACAACCAAATACAGATAAATGTGGTTGATAAACAAATGGCTACGCACATTTAAACAGTTTATTTTCATTTCAACAATAAGTAAAATTTTAAATAAATTTAAGGCTTTAAACTTGAAATAATTATTTTTTTTTTAGATTTTAACTGAACTTCTGCATGGTATAATTATACGAGGAGAGTGCAAATCGACAACAAATACAACAGAATACAAGAACATCAGGCATTTCGTTAGTGTAAAATAGTGCACTACTGTCAAAAACACTTGAAAAAGTATTACTTTTGACATAAGTAAGTTGCAAACAAAGTCAGTCAGCTGTGCTACTGCACTCACCTTGTATAGTTACACCATGGAACATCTGTTAACTAGGCTTTATATTCTGCTACCAAAAAAACCTTTTCACTTTTACTATTTTATTTTAGCAGAATGCCTTAACCTATAAGTTGACTACATCATTTTTATTCCATAATTGGTTAATTTACTACTTCTACAATTTAAGCCACTTTTCATTAAAAAAAAAAAAAACATTGGCTCTGACAAGAAACTTACAACAACTAAATTGTTGTTGCAACTGTCATGTTAACACAGCCACTTTCCTACAATTCTCCTCCAAACATATTTATATGTATAAATATAGTTATACATTTTATAATACTCTCCCGTATGGCAGCCATTCAAAAGCCTATAAACTTGACCGGTTTAACCACAAATCCTACTATGAATTTCAATAGTATAAATACACACATGGTCAGGGTCTTTTAGTTTATATACATATATTGTATATGTGCTTTGTTTTTATTTCCATTTTATGGAAGGATAATATTGTTGTTCAAATGAAATTCAAGTATAAACCTAATATAAGTATATTTAATAATGTTAATATGTTCAAATGCAACTGACAAATACAAACAACGAATATAAATATAAATAAATATGTTACAATTTCAAACTACACAAAATTGTGTAGTGAATGGGGACAAATGTGGAATTGAAATTCTCAAACAAACATTACACTGTCAGAGTCGGGAATAAGGGTAAGAGTTTGAGATATGCTACGACATATGTCTAGATGACAAGTAATTTTGCAAGTCAACATGACAAATTTTGCATTAACTGACTTTTTGCCACAAAGTATACAGAGCTGATAATTTTGGCGTTCCAAAAAGCCAAAATCAGTTGGTTAAGGCAATTCTCAAAGAAAGGTATATTATTTTTTGGTACCTAATTTACTGTGTGCTAAAGTAAATCGCTTTACAAACTGTTTAGACTAGCACAGAAAGAGAATGGTTGGTTTTTCAAAAACATTTTTATTTTTCAACATAATCTCCTGAAACTTCAATACACTTATCTAGCAATTCTATCTCTTGATTAAAATAGTTTTCCTCAAGGCCTTCAAAATAGTTGTTTACAACTGTAATTGCATCTTCATTTGAGGTAAAACGCTTGCCAGTTAGAAAATTTTTTCAGATTTGGGAACAGGTAAAAGTCACTGGGAGCTAAATCAGGAGAATACGGTGCGTATTCAAGCAACTCGTACTTTAATTCTTTGATTGTAGCCATTATTAAAACACTCTTATGCGCTGGTGCGTTGTCTTGATGAAAAATTATTTTTTGTCGAATTTTTACTTTTAATTTATCCAAAATATTACAATAGTACTCTGAATTTATTGTTTTACCCTTTTGCAAACAGTTAATCAATAAAATAACTTTAAAGTCCCAAAAACCGTTGCCATAACCTAAACAGCCGATTGAATTGTCTTTGCCTTCATTAGGGATTTCCTCCTTCAGTGAATTGCCTGGATTGTACTGTCTGGAGTATAGTAGTGCTTAAAATCGACTTTATTTTTCTTAAAACGATCCAAACAAGCTTGAGAAATTTTTATTCTTATGCATTTTTGGTCGACTGTTAACAAATACGGCAGCCATCTTGCAAAAAGCTTTTTCATCTGTAGTTCTTCATGAAAAATTAAATGGATTCGATCATTTGAGATGCCCATGATATTAGCTATTTCAAGCACTTTGATTCGTCGATCATTAAATACCATATCATGCACTTTGGCTACAATTTCTGTTGTATGTCCACGACGTGGTTCATCTTCAATGCTTGTACGACCACGTTCAAATTAAGTAACCCATTTTTTTACTGTTGCATACGAAGGAGCACTTTCACTTGAAAAATATGTCTAGTCCAGCGGACATCACACTGTATTCTCATGCTCAGAACATCAAGAGCGTCTGATTCATTAACCTTTAATTAGGCGCATCAAGAAAATCACGCAATTAATCGCATGGGGTCTTACTTGATCCCTAAGTTTAAGTGTTGGATTTCAAAAAAATTAAAATGAGTATGTTTTATTAAATTTTCAAAGTTATTTATTTTAATTATGTACCTATAAAAAAAACAAAAACATAGAAGTTTTTCATTTAGAAACATAAATAAAATTCAGTACTTATTCCAACATTTTAACGTATAAATTTTTCAATATTAATTTCTCCTGACCCCATGCGCCTAATTAAAGGTTAATATTTACAGCACCTATAAAAACAGATGTAGCAACATGATATGTCATGTGTTTATGTGTTAACATACAACTTCTTCGCAAATAAGGATTATTCAAATGATATCGCATTGTGATAACAGAGTAATTTAAGTTTGAATTGGATTATATTAAGGTGGACTATGTATGATGCCACATATGAAAAAATTTATATTGAGATATGAATTGGCCTTCCGTAGAGTATGATTTCACACTATTGGATGTCTTGTTGTAGGGTTATTTGATGCCAGCAAATGGGAATGTTTTTTTAAGCCTATTGTTTAATACTTATTTTATTTAGATCTCAAACATTTGTTAAAAAAAACGAATTTATTTATATTATTTTACGATCAGTCCTACGTCCATCATGAAGGCATCTCATCTGAAATAATATAAATATATACAGTTCATTGAGTAGTCCTTCAGGAAATAGTTGGCACTTAGATCTCTCTGGGTATTAAAGTTTTACTTAAAGTAGTAATTGTTTTTTACCTCTTCTGTGATAAAATTAGCGATTATTTTATAAAAGATATCAAAATATCAACTAATGAATTATAAAGGCTAGTTAAGTACCGATGTTGAATGTGAACCACAACTAAACGTCAAGTTTTTGTCTGCATTTTATTTGGCATTTCTTAATTTCAGACTAACTCAATTTGAACCATGGACAGATACACAGTCGAGCAACGCGTTAAAGTTATGAAAATGGGCGTTCAAATCAAAATTCATATCGTGCACTTTGTGAGTTTTGCGCGACAAATTCAATGGCCGTGTCAATTGGCAGCTAAATTCATGTGATTTGACACCGTTGCACTTTTTTCTTTGAGGTTATTTGAAAGAAAAGGTGTACATCGATAATCCAGCAACTATTCAAGGGCTAAAGGATGAGATAATTTGGCACATTAACGGCATAGAACCTCAATTATGCCTCAGCGTCATGGAAAATTTGAACCATTGGATGAAGGTGTGCCGTCAAAGTCGCTGCGGCCATTTTACCGATATGCTGACATAATAAAGAAAAATTACAATAATTTTCTAAATAATTTATTTTTTATTCAAAATCAACATCGGACTTCCCCAAAGTAACAAATGACACCCATATTCTGGGGTTTAAATTTCGAGTATAAATAAAGTTTTCTAAAGCAATTCTTCTTAAAACTATTCAATTGTTTGCCAGTATTTATTTAACTTGAAACACTTTTGGAATACATATTATGCAATACATATGAATTCTCTCCAAACAATAAACATATAAATGTGGTTTCAGTTTTAACATGGGGTTTCAACTGCAAAATTTTGCAATAAGAAAAAAAATTACTTATATATTCCAACTAGCATTACAAGTACTTGACCAACACCCCTGTACAATATATTTGCATATATGTATATACACTATGACCATGGTAGACATTTACATTTACATAAACTCACAATAAAGGATTTCAGCTTACAAATACACAACGGAACTACACTGTACAAGGCAATAGTAAGAGAGTGCCATTTACCAAATTGCTACAAAAATACTGTACAAAGTCAAGGCAGAGTGAAATGTTAGATGATGCTGATGACTCCAGTGTGAGCAAGTACGAGTATGAGAGTATGAAAATGAGTTTGATTCGTATGTGTTTGGAAACAGGGTTATAAAGGTTAGATGGTAAATGTTGGTTAGTATTGTGTTGTACATATACAAACTGCTGTTTTTTGGCACTTTGCCAATTAAATACTTTTCGTTTATTAACTTCATCTCAGAAATATGGCAACAACAGCTAAAACTTTTTTTTTTTTTGTTTTTTATTTGTTAAATATTGGTTTTAATTTCACATAGTTGAGAGATTTTTAGAATTTTTGTTTATATATTAAAATATATTTTGGTTTACATTCTAATAATGTTTATAGAGTGTTTATGTTATACTCGTATATGGTACTTTTTAACGCTCAAACTTTGTTAATGCTTGGGTTAAAGTTTAATGTATGTTTTACTAATATACATACCAGAGGGAGTTTATTAATTAGTGACAATAAGAAGTATGCATGCAATATGTTTGTTTATAAAATTAAATTTTTTAATGAATTTTTTTTTAATTTTGTTCTATGTGGACAATGCTTAATTAAAAATAATTGTTTTACGCTTTTACAGCATATTTAAAATTGTATTTATGTTAAAAAGTTAATGTCATGCTAGAGTTTATGTAAAAAATTTAGCTGGTTGTAAAGAAACACAAAAATTGCAATGTTATATTTAGAAGAGTATATGTTTGTTATAATAATATGAATGTTATGACATATTTATGTTACTTCTCAAAAAAAAATTAAATAACTATTTATTATTATGACCTATTTGTGTTATCACCTATATATTCATGTTATAGCATATTGCTGAAGGCGTCACTTCACAAAAAAAAAAACAATAGTTAGGTACATGATAATATTATAACAAATTTAACATATTTATTATGACGCACACTGTGTCCACTGCGGCAACAATCAATTTTAACCTGCTCTCCGATTTTGATGATTTTTGCACAGCTGGTTAACAACTATCTAAAGGTCATGCAAATATCTCCATTGGCTTTCTGTCCCGAGCAGCGCAAAGTTGAAGTATGTGAACAAGTCTCAAATGTGATAGCTTTCTATGTCATATTCAAAAGCTTGTTACTTATAAACTATATACCGAATGTACCTTATAAGCATTTTTTTACTTAAAATAGACAAAAAATTTGAAAAAAAGAATATCCTTTGAAAATATATTTTTAACCAAAAAAATAAGCATTTATGATTTCCGTTAGACTTTTAGTTGTGTGCGAAGCAGTGTGACACATGGAGTCCTATACCAAATTAAAGCTGAGAGTCTCAGCTAACAGGCTAAAAAAAACCTGCAACCGCCGCCGAAAAAAACAATGAAAACCCAAAAAATTACAGTAAAAAATATGCGTTATGCGTTATTTTACGCGTGCAAAAATAACTGCGCATTCCTTCTTTCTTTACTACTTGCAAATTTTGGGAGCGAGAAATACGAAAATTTCATTGCATGTGGATATAAAAAAAAATAATAATTGTTCTGAAAAAACTTAAATTTAGAACGAAATTGAAGCTTAAAAAATTAGATTATCACGAAGATGTTAAAAAGGTGTTAATAAATGAAATAGAGTGAAACTGACAAAATTTTTGTATTGGAGTTGTATGAGAGGTGGGCGTAAAAGTGGGCGGATTAAGTTCATATTTTCAGGAGCTCATTCTACAATTATAATATTAATAGAATAATTATTAATTTCATAATCGAACTGTTAATTTTTACTTCTTGATAAATTTTAGTTAGGCTCGAGTTCATTAAATTTAATTTTCATTAAATTATTTTTACTGAAGTTAGGAATTACAACTTGAAAAATTTATTATTAAAAATTTTTGATAATTTTTCTTGACTGGGGATCGAACCTGGGTTGTTGAATTTACATATGTTTCGAGAAATCCCACTTTCTCTCATCAGAATTCTTTGCGTTCTACCACATGCACCACTGCGGTGCCGGTCAGCCAACAGACAAACATCAATCCTTTAACCAGTGTTAGTTCTGGTAGTTCGAAGTTTTTGCTGTAATTGTCATTTGTTTATTAATTTCTATTCATAGTTGTTTTTTCCCTTTTTTCTTCAGTTAATGTTTTATGAAAATTGAGTTTATATATTTAAAATCATGGAAGTTATGCCACATTTTCTATTTAAATTGTATGGGAGGTGGGCGTAAAAGTGGGCGTATTTTTGTAAAAAAAAAATTTTAAATAAATGTGTGCAAAATTTTATGAAGCTCCGCAACCTCCTTGATTTATGACCATTAAATACACTACACGGCCACAGTGTGTGACGTGCTGACATTTTTATATTATAACATATTTGTGTGTTAGTTTTACCACCATTTTCATTAAATAGTTAAATCAATTTTTTTAATTTTTTTGTATATTTCTTTATTGTATCTTGATTTAAAAACAAATTAAAAATAATTACAACACTAAAATGTTGTGTTGTCTCGACTAAAACACAACATTCATTGCTCATACTATTAAGCCGGTAAGTGCTGTGAATCGTAATCGCAATTTACAACATACAACATCAAAATACCTAATATCTAATTAATTTTAATTATTTAATCCAGTTAATTTCGAACGAAAATTCTTTATTCATTGTTGTCTATATGTATAAAGTTGGCATTCTTTCTTCTGGCCTTTGGCTCAGATCTGCTGTATCCCTTCTTCTTAGTCGAATATAGCCGCTATTACTTAATATGTTGCAGGCTAATGGATTTGTGTTTAGTTTAAGATTTTTTAAATATTTTTCTGCATACTTTTGGATCCAAAGGCACGTTTAGGTATTTATTCATAGCGTTGCTAACTGGTCATGGTACAATTGGTAAGCATGCAAGCAGATACGGACTTCCTTTCAATGATCACTGCCACAGAAAAAGAAGAAACAGTATTTCATCTTATCTTTAGACTTAAAATTTTAAACAATCATATACTAAACAACCTAGCGGACACATCAAGTACACATCAAAAATATAGTTGTAAAGGGTTTTCCAATAAGGACTTGACAACTTTTTTTTTAAATAAAACGCAAACCGTTTGAGATATTTCCAAAACTTTATTACCGACTTGAAATACATTCAAAACATTTATGAATGGAACTCGACTTCGTTCATATGGGCACCGCGGCCACGTCGACAGTGGTCGATTCGTTGGACCCAATTTTGGATGACTCGGTCACACATTTCGGCCGGAATGGCCGCTATTTCGCGTTCAATGTTGGCTCTAAGTTCTTCCAACGTTGTCGGCTTGTTGGCATAGACCAATGATTTGACGTAGCCCCAAAGAAAAAAATCTAGAGGCGTTAAATCGCAAGAACGAGGCGGCCAATTGACTGGTCCATTTCTTGAGATAACACGCTCGTCAAACTTACTCTTCAGTAAATCGATTGTAACGTGTGCTGTGTGGCTTGTGGCACCGTCTTGTTGAAACCACATGTCATCCAAGTCCATGTGTTCCAATTCGGGCCAAAAATAATCGCTAATCATTGCGCGATAACGATCGCCATTCACAGTAACGTGACGATCGTTATTGTCGACGAAAAAATATGGCCCAATGACGCCGCCGGCATGCAAAGCGCACCAAACAGTAATTTTTTGTGGATGAAGTGGTGATTCGTGAAGCACATGTGGATTTTCAGCAGACCAATAACGCATATTTTGCTTATTGACGAACCCATTGAGCCAAAAATGAGCTTCGTCACTGAAGATGATTTTGCGATGAAATTCATCATCTTGGTGCATCTTCTCCAGAGCCCAATCGGAGAACGTACGTCGACTCAAATGGTCCATCGGCTTCAATTCTTGAGTCAGCTTAATCTTGTATGGGTGTAAACCCAGATCCTTACGCAAAATTCGCCATAAAGTGGTCTTGGGGATGCCCAGTTCTTGAGAACGCCGCGGAATCGACTGATTTGAATCGTTTGCTACGGACGCCTGAACGGCAGCGATATTTTCGGAACTTCGACCAGGCCGTTGTCTCACTGGCACGACAGCATCACACAATGAATATGTAGACTCAAATTTTTGCACTAAACTTGTTATTGCTTGTCTACTAGGGCGATAATTACGACCGAAAATTGGAGTTAACGCTCTTAAAGTTGCGGTCACCGACTCCGAATTTCGGTAGTACATTTTTATAATTTCCAAACGTTGTTCCTTCGTGTACTTTACCATAACGAAAATGTTAAGTTTACTGAAAAAAAAGAAAGCAACAATTAGATGATCAGTGAAATAGTGCGTTCACAATTTAAATTCAGAGTTGTCAAGTAGCTATTGGAAAACCCGATACATATTTACTACAATAATGTCCATATTTTTACAAAATTTTTAACAATGTTTTGTTCACTGTAATTATTTATATAACTAATAATAAGATACATTTCATATGATTACTATAATCAATTTAATGATGAATCCATTTATCATAATATGATACGCTTTGATTATAATACAGAACAGCATAATATGGTATAATCTGTCATCATAAAACTAATCATCACAAACATTATATAATTACTATAACCATGCATATAATTATTATATTCATGTGTATCGTAAAGTTGACCATATTATGTTTGCCGCAATCATGTAAATAATTACAGTGACCATAATATTTAAAAAAAAAGTTGAATGTTGAAATAGTTGTGGTAAACATGCACAACTATATATTTTCACCATTATATACTATCATCTAGTCCTATCATCTATTCAACGAGAGGTGTGGTCGTTTTCAAAACGAAATAAAAAGGTTCCACTTGAATGCTTGCAGGCAGCCGGCAACCACTTAAGCCAGGTCTTCATGAATTTTATATACCAGGGGGCAATTGTGATCGTTCGTAGCAATTTTTTTTTTGGCGTCTTTGAATTCTGTTTACGTTTCAAACTGAAGCTGTATTTCATATTTCATAAAGTTTCTGCCAACCAGCCCATTAATTTGGATTAATTTAAATCTCATTTGAGTGAATTTTGCTTCTATATCGAATTACCGTGTAAGGCGACGATCGAGGTGTATACCGAGGTATTTAACTTGGAATTGTTGTGTTATTGCTTGATCATTGATATAAATAGGAGAGCATGATTCTCTGCGCAATTTAAAGGTTATATTTTTGTGTGTATTTCTGCTCATTTACTTTTATCGTCTATTGCTTTAAACATTTTTCTAAATTAATTTGAGGGTTTTCATCAAAGCTTAGAATAGCAGTATCATCAGCAAATGTTGATTTATGAGTACGATTGTTTATTGGCATATCAGATGTAATAGTATATATCAAATATAAAAAGGGTCCCGGAATACTTCCTTTGGGTACTCTGCTTCAATATGTAATGCGGAGAAAAGTCTCCTTCTTTAAGCCTAATTGTTCGACCATTTAAGTAGCTTTCCAATAGCTTATGTGTGTTTACGGGTAAATTCAGTTTCAATTTTTATGTTAAACCATCATGTCACACTGTATCAAACAATTGAGAAATGTCGATGAAAATAGCAGAACAATATTTTTACTGCCGTATTCATAAAAAATAAAGTAGGTTTGAAGTGTGCTTTTAGACAAATTTTTCATACAAAATTTTCGTAAAGTACATTTGAAGTCTACTTTAATTTTTTCTGAATAAGACTGTTATTCTTTAAATGTTTTTCTTACGATATTTACAAGTCTAAGAGTTCCTTCGATAGTCCTGTGTTTTATTCTAAAGCCAAATTGCTGATTCGGAATACAATGGTTTTCAATTCAAAACGGGTACAACTTGTTTATGAATATCTTCTCGAATAGCTTTGATATATTCAACAACAGGCTGATGGGTTTTTATGATTCTTTTGCCCACCTTATGACAAGACTTCCTTCTATTTTCAGAAACATATTTACATACATTTCGTAACAACAAATATAGCTATGATGCTACTAAAGTAATCTTTATACTTTAACTTTGCTTAATTAAATAAAAAAATAAAATAAAAATTTCAATATTTAATAAATTACGAGTACATGCCTTCTCTATTCTCTAATGACCTGACATACTTTCTACTTAATCTTAATTTAGCCTTTCTTTTTGTTAAAATTTATCATTTATAATTTTAATATTAAATGACTTTATGTCAAAACACTTTCAACTTATTTTCAAATTAACCTGTTTCCTTTATCTCTCTCTGTCTCTCTCACCCTTTTATTTCGTATTAACAAAAAATTAATTTAAAATACCAATTTAATGTAATTTATTTTTTGCTTTTATATTCCAAAAATAATTTAGTTTATTATCAATTTAGTATGACCTCAATTTTAACTATACTAAAAATATCCTTCTTATTTTGGTTTTTCATTTTGATAAAAACCAACAGAATGTCAAACACTAGTTACCTTGACTTTTCGGTTATTCAAATAGAAACATTTTGTTGATGAGAAAAAAAAAGACTGAAATGAATAGATAAGGTTGTGCATTTTAGTGTTTTTTTTCGGAGGGGGGCGTGGGAGACTTAAAATAGTAAACAAATAAAAATATTTATATTTATGTTTGTCATGCTAAAATATTTAAAAAAAATTAGGCTAGAAATTTAAAGTTTTTTTATTTAAGAACTTTTTTGTTCTTCCTGCTGGCACCCAGGGAATGCATTGTATTACAACTAGAATAATAGGGGGAATTAACTAGAAAAACTGGGAAAGTAAGACGCACAACTACTTACATGCAAGTCGATAAGTAGTAGTTCGATTTAAAATGTCATAAGTTTTTATACGTACTGTATCGGATGGATGAGTTCCATATGAAACCATTAAAAACAGGTGGCCACATTTTTATAAAAGATATTCTATGTAGTGTCGATATAACAAAGAAACAAATAACTGGTTAGAATAGTAAATACATTTAATATATTTTTTAGAACGAAATTGAAGTTGATGTAATGTTGAATTTGCTCTTTATATGCTAGAATGTGGGCTTCTTAGACCTACTTCAAAGAATCCATTAAAATCTAATGGTAACAATTCACTCGATTTTTAGAGCCAACTCTGTTGACCGATATGAGGAAATGTCTTATGCAGTAATTAAATTATTTCTTGGTTTCACCACAAGACCTTCACATCAATATCAAAACAAAACTAGGAGAAGCGACAAATTTTTGATAGCGAATATTCGTCTCTAAAAATAAAACACATTTGTGTATATGAAAATGCACACAATAACGACACATAAGTTGTTATATGAGCGAACTCTGAAATAAAGGGTATTTCTATTTTTAATGCCGGCGAACGACGTATAAACAATGCGGCGTGACCATGTGTCGTTTTAGTTTTTAATGTTTTAAGAAATAATGTTGATATTCACTGTGATTATTGTTTTATTTTTTAATTTATTTAATTTTAATTTCAAATTTTAATACACTCGCACTTTTTCTCTAATATCAATTCATACTTTTAAAACTTGCTACGTGATTGCTTTCAATTTTTCACTCCATTGTGTGTTTCAATTTACAGTCAAGAAAACAGCTGATTGCAATTTTAGTAAACAAATTTTTTGGGTTTTCTTTATAAACATACTTCAGAATAATTTTTGTGTGCTGTTGTTTCTTCTTTATAAATGTAATAATTCACCACATTAAAAATAACTAATTAAAGTGAAATAAATATTTTTGTAAATTAAAGTAAAAGGTACTATGTGTTGCCGTTGATAGTGCTATACAAAAGACTTATTATTAACAATGGCTTTACCTAATATTTCTTTACAGCCCTCTGTTTTTTTTTTATTATTATTTTATTAATTTCCTCCAATACTTTCAGTGAAGCAATCATTTTAAGTTGTTTTTTTTTTGACGACGTTTTGAAAAAATAGCTTTAAATTTGTATGCAACCTACGTCACAGCTTTTAATTGTTGAGCATTTTGACAAGCAGTATGTGTAAAATATTTTCAAGCAAAACTTGGCCGTATAACGACAGCGTTATACGAAAACAAAAAAATTATTTGAAACGCAGTGCTCAAATGGATATAAATGAAATTATAATTCAAATTGTTAAACAATTAATGCTTGCTTATGTAATTGTATGGGATACAATGGGCAGGATGGTAAATTTATCCAGTAGCAATAAATTAAAAAAGTTTTACATGCATACATACATAGCTCTCAATTATAAGAGCTGAATTTGTTTCGTCGAATTTACTCAGCAAATTGTCACTAACTAATTCGTCGTGTTGAGCGAAATTCCTTGTTTGTCTCACTTGTGTTGCTAGCATCATTCAATTTAGAAAAAAAAAAGAACTATGTTATCATGATGTTAATTCAAGCACTATTTTAATAATCAAATTATACCCACAGTCCAAAATCAAACAATTACGTCTTGTATCCATTGTATCCATTTGAACTATTAAGAAAGCCATATCATGGCATTGGAAAATACTTATTACACTATAAATGGCGATAGTTTAAATCAAGCATAAATTTTAAGTCACCCTTAACCTCTTGTCTTGGCAAGCCAACAAATTGTTTTACTCTTGCCCGCACATAAATTTGTCTCGTGTGGACAGCTTCTGTCAATGTTATGTTCTTGTTCGAACAACGTTGTCCGTATATTGATGTCTGCCATTCAAAGTAATTTTCACACAAAATTTAATGATTACAACGAAAACTATAAAAATGAACATCTACACGTTTTTCCCGCATAAAAGAACCTTGAGAAATTTAGATCCGTAATTTTGTCCGCGTTTTTTTTCTTGTACACAAAAAACGGCGGCTCATCAAGATATGGTGTTGTGTATGATATGCATGCTTGTAACCGGCGAAGTACATCATACACTCTCGTAATTAGATTTTGTTGAATTAAAAATTATCACTCGTTAAAAATGTTGGTAAGCACTTATAACATTAAAATATTTAGTAAATACTTGGTATTTACTACTAAGTACTACTTTTACTATTGTTTAATTTACAAGTGATGTTATAGTGTCTTAAAATTTACAATAGTTGTACAAATGTTGTTGGTAATCGTTATATAAATATTTGTACAACACCTACAACATTTGACTTGACTAAATTGTAAAAATGTATGCAATTTGTTTTTCACGCAATGCAGAAATTATTTAGTTTTTCTGACTTGTATTATTCATTTTTAATATACGAGTATATACTCGTATATTGTTTTACTTTTCCCATTTTGAAGTTGTTGTATCATACAATGTACAACATACAACATCACTTGTGAATTGAACATAATACTTTAACAATTTGTAATATGAACAGTTTTTACTTTTAAATAGCGACATTAATTTGTGTATTCAGTTTTCATAATAACTATTTAAAATCATAACCAATAAATAAATTAATAAGCTTACATGATGCTATTTTAAACTTCTGCTTCGATATACTTATAATATTTATATTACTATATCTACTACTTTTGCTGTTACTGCTATTTCTGTCTACTTCTATTATTAACAAAATATTTTTATTCACAAACATATTCACCAAAAAATAAGTACTTATTTACAAAATCGTATATGACTTAAAAAGTTTTTACGCTTTAATACCTCAACCGAAAATTATAATTTTATTATATTACAATCTTTTGTACTAGATTTTATTATTATGAACCTTTGTTTTTTTTTTTGCAAACAGCTTTAAAGGTAAATCATTTTGCACTATTAAATAACCACTCAGGTGGTTGGTACTATGCTAGTACTATTATTTATGTGTACTTTTTGTTACTAATGGATCTTACAATCTCCAGGGAGAGAGAGTGAGACACACATACAACAGAAAAAAGCCGAGACTTAAAAACCACAAACGTGTATAGTGTTAGAATAACAAACAATAAAGGTATCTAATTTGAATATGTGTAAAAGTGTAAATATTTCAATGTGTGTGTTATATTGTATGTATGTATGTATGTATGTATATATGTATGTATGTTTCAATTACTAGAAAATTGTCTTGTTTAAACGTGTTGCTTCATGCCGTTGCAATACAGCAATACCTAGATTTCCGCCATCAAAAATTTTCCTTTTGCCTTGAAATATGAGCTCTAAAAATAAAGCTAGTGGAGATTCTGGATCTGCATGTATTTAGTTAAAAACTTTAAATCGAAATTATTCGGTTTCATAACGCTTAAGTAAAATCCATTTATTATTAACATTGCAATGGGTCTCTTAAAACCACAAAAAAATATAGTTCTTATTTTTTTGTTTGGAGTTTTCGAGTGTTGGAGAAAATGTTTCCAATGACAACATTAGTTAATCAGAGAAGCAATAAATATTTTCAAAAATTTTAATTCAAATTCCTTTCAAAATTAAGATATTCACCTGGGTTCTACATTTGTAAAATGAAACGGAAATGAAATTTTCATTAAGTTTGTGTTCTTAATTTTGTGAAAATGATTTGAAAGGTATAACATCGTTTTCAGTTTGGTTCATCGTAGAATAAAAGTATCACTCGTTTTCTAGAACTGATATTGTTTATGTGCAATTGAAAACGATTTCAGTTGCACTTCGTAGTAGAATATAGAACATAGGCAATTAGCTGATTTTTGTATCATTACAATTTTAGGCTGGATGGATTATTTTTAAAAAGGTATTGAGAAGTATTCAGGTGAAGTTTTCTGCAAAAGTTAAAGCAAAGAATCGAAGAACGGGTTACACCTCAGCAAATTTTAAATGTAAATGAGAAAGATTTTTAAGTTTTAAAGGAAAGGCTAAAAATGTTGCTAGTAATTATGCCTGGATCGCCATTATTTAAGTGTATGTATACACACAGAGAAAAAATATAGTAATACATGTTTACCACAACAATGTCAACATTTTTACAAGTTTTTCGACAATGTTATGATCACTGTAATTATTTATATGATTGCTTTAATCATAATATGGTTAAATTACGACTCAGATGATTACTACAACGATATATTCGATTGTAGTAACTATGTATATATTTGTTGCAAACATGTTTATGATAAATCCATTTACCATAATTTGTTGCTCCTTGATTATGATAGAGAACAACAGAATATGATATAATCTTTCATCATAAAACGGATCACCATAAACATTACATAATTGCTATAGTCATACATATGATTGATATAATCATATGAATGGTAACTTAACCATATCATGGTTGCAGAAATCATATAAATAATTACAGTGACCATAATATTTTGAAAAAAATTTAAAAATATTTAAATAGTTGTGGTAAACATGCCTAACAATATTTTTTCTCTGCGTATATGTGGTTACGGGACAGTGCACGACGTGTGACAGGGCTTAGGAAAAGAGAACGATACTGTGGACGATCACTAGGAAAGGGACGGAAGATGGGATTTAGGGCTAGACTAGGGTGATCAGGAACAGCACGAAATGAAAACGTGGGCATATAATACTGACGTGTACGGATAGTTGAGACAGTTGATATTAATGAGTTGAATAGTATTTTGTATGGGCATAAGTTGCATCTCATTTGTGCGTGTAATTATATTTTGAGTAATGCTTTTATTGAGTTTTATTGAGGTATGTTTAGTGAAGGCAAATAAATGTATATATGATATTATTATAAAGTAAATGTTTGCGTTTTATTTCCATGAGAGAGAGTCGTTAAAACCTACATATGTATATGTATGTGTTACTAAAGCCAACTAAATGTATGAGCAATTTTTCATACCCAATTTACTTCATCTTTTTCGAAACGTATGAAGACATTAATCGAGTGATTACTGTACTAGCAGCAAGTAAATTGTGTATGTATTGTGTTGACCATAAAATAAGTCAAGCAAGTGTATAAAACAATATTGCATTAAATTGTTTTTTTGTTTAGTTTTTTCTATTGCTATTGTTGGTTTTGTTTTATATTTACAAAGGTATTATTATTTTACAATGCAATGATCATAAATCATTTTTTTCAGTTAAGCAATACGGTCTCCTTTGTGTTTCTACTAAATGAAACAAAATATAAATTATTTACAAGTACAATGTTGCTTGGCAATTTAATTACTATGTACTTGTAGGATTTTGTGGTTTTCGTGCTATGTTTATGGAAGAGTAATATTAAGAAGACAAAAAAACAGGATTTTTATAAAATGTCTGTAAAATAAAACTTAAAACTTATTTGTTTAGTTTAGTTAGTTAATTATAAAACAACAACTTTAACAAATATACTAAACGTTTTAATTTATATAATAATTTCTTTTCTTTTTGCCACATTTTCTTATGCAAATATCTCAAATGCTGTTGCAATTAAGTTTTGGTTGTTTTCAAGATTTCTGTTTCGTTCCCTTTATTTTCCTCATAATCCTAAATAGCTGAAACGTCTTGCTAAATTGTTTTTATTTTTTTGTTGCCTTTTTAATTTCTGTTTTGCTTTTGCATTTACTTTTTTTAATGCTTTTGAAGTTTTAAGCTGTTTTAGCCACCTCATTATGCTTTAAGCATAACTAACGTAATTAGCGTTAATAAAAATGTTGCGCTTCAGCAACTTGTAACAAGTGCTTGTGGTCTTCTTTGTAGAAAATAAAATTATATACATATTTAAAGAAAATATTTGAAGCAAAACATAGTTAGTACGAAAAAAAATTAATTCAATTACATAAGAAACCACTTGAGGAACACTAACCTTTTACTTGTTGTATTAGTTAGTAATGATGCATATATTTGTCTTGTGTAAAAGAATCTAAGCTTTTTTTTTGTTTTAAATAGAGAGAAATCTGCTAAGGGATGTATTAGTATTTCAACAAAAATAGTAAACCTATTAGAAAATTGTAATCTTATTATTTCTAGAAGTAAATAAATTACTACCAGATATATGCAAAAACGGAGTTCAAGTAACACACAAAGTATTGTTCACATAAAATTCGACCACACTACAGAATCGTGCCTTAAAACCTGTTGTCACAGCACTTTTATTTTTTTTAACAAAGGAAATTCGTTTCAGCCTTAGTTTTCATAATGTAGAATGAATTTCCAGCAGAAAACTTTCCTATCACTTTCACTACCTTGATCTAGTTTACCTGTTTTATAGTACATAGCAATACAATGAATTACATGGGTAGTAGACCTCATACCCTGAGTACTGCTCCACAAGGTGAAATATAAATCAAAGCCAAAAACAAGCATTCTCAAATTAATATTTAATTTTGTATTCAGTATTATTTTCCCATGGTTTTTAATTAAAATTATTATAAATTTAAAAACCTAAATTTACATAAAAATCTCTTGTTAGGTCTATACACTAATACTCCGACTTGCCTCGTTAATTGGGACCGACCAAACGGGTCGCAATGCGAAACAACGCAAATCGACTCACTTTTCTCCATATATTTGTATGGATTTTTCGTTAATTCGTTCCAGAAGAAAAACCCATGGTTCTTGCAATGTCAGCAGGTTTATCACCTGATTTAAAACGTTTTAAAATGTCTATTTTTTGTTTTAATATAATTTTTCGCTTTTCACTCATTTTGTTTAGAGCCGAAATTTCTCTTACATTTTATCGCACTAATATTTCTTGTAAACTGACACAAAAAATTTTAAAACGAGGTAAGCAGACGTCTTGTGTTTGACCAAAACAAGTAAAAAGGGAAATCCCCTTTCTATGCACAAAATGTAATAGAAAACGACGCAAAACAAAACATTAACGACGCAATTCGAAGCCACAATTATGTATTTTTTTTGATGACGCAAATCGAATCAACGCAAATCGGGTCGACGCAAATCGGGGTATTAGTGTAAATATAAAATACTGAATTTTTTTTTTTGTTAAAACACACAGTATTTAAATGTTCTCAAATATAGTTACTCTGCCACTTGACTAACGTAAAACATATCTCTAACAAATTCTGCAAAAACAATATTAAATAAAATAATGGAAATCTATATTTACCCTCAGCATAATAAATAATAGAGATGATAAAGTGATAATGTTTAAAAAATAAATTTCCAAACCATAAAATACTGACACCAAGCTAACAATGATGTTATGTTAAAGGAAAAACTTTGCTAAGGGAATCTTTGCAAATACACTTGTGTAAAACACTAAAGTAAACTTACACGAAGCAATTCTTATTGAAAAGATTGATATAATTTTTTTCTTGAAATTTCATCTTGCTTAAATTGCTGGTATTTTTATTGAAGAGTATACACAAATGGTAATCAGATTAGCCTAAAGAATTGCTTCGTGTAAATTGGGACGTATGTTGTAAATATGTATATATAAAAATGTATGGTATGTGCAAAGTCAATCTAAGATAAAACAAGTTGGAATATTATATGGGCGCTTGCGAATCCCTAATACCCTTCATCTAAAGAGTGTTCATTGAATCATAAAGAACACAGGACTGCCTTATGTTTGAATAGCACAAACATAAGCTACATTTTTGTCTAAATTCTCCATGAAAATGTAATGTTTATGTATATTGATTTTGGCCTTCAATGCACTTATGGTTATGGGCTGTTTGAATTCAAATAACCCTATAAAAAGAAACCCAAAGGTGTTAAAGCATAAGATTTAGTTAACCAAAACAGAAAGTACAGAAAGTACATGAACAGAAAAATTGTCATGCTGTAATTGAATTGTTTCCCGGTTATATGTCTTAATGAAACCACACAGTGTTTCAATATCATCTAAGTTAGACCGAAAGAGCTCTGTTATCATGTTATCAGATGGGTGAATTTGTTTTTCTACAATCACATATGAGTTCTTTGACCACAAATGACATAATTTTGTGGATTTTTCGCAGAAAATCAGCATACATTTGTTGGCAATCCATTATCCATTCAACATTAGGCTTTAGTTGTTTTATCATTAGAAATTAGCAAACATAGAGACGCAGATCTTCAGTAAGTATACGCGGTATTGTGTTAAGTTAAAACCAACTGATAAAATCTCCCAGAGTTTTTCAATTATCCCCTTTACACTTTGCAGGTGAAAGATTTAGAAACTTCAGCATTAATATACTTAATTAAGAATATCAATTTTGGTATTAATTAAACAGAATGTTTACACCTTTTAATATCATTTAAAAGAAAATCACATTAATTAAAAGTATTGCAAAAAACCAAAAAATTAAATGATATATTTGAAAATTTCTTTAGTAGCTTAAAAACCTCCATTATAGTCATGTTTAAATCAGTTGTCTGACATAAGCACTCATTAATTTTGTTCACTTTTTTAAAACATAAAAAATATTTAACGATTTTCTCAACTAATTTACAAACAGCAGGTTTTTCTGTTAAAATATTGGTGTAGTTGTTGAAGAAAAAAGAAACATCATGTCGTCATCATTTTGTTTTTTGATTTTATTTTTTTTTGTTTATGAGGGTGTGACAAACATTACGAAATTACAAAAACCAACGTAAAAAGATTTTACGATAAAACACGTTTTAATTTCGCGCTCTCACAAAAAACATGGCAACTTTCCTAGCTACACGACACATACACAAACCACTTCCACCTAAAGTTAAACTTAAATGGTTGCAGAGAAGAAAAAAATCGTTAAACTTATACTCATTTCTAAATAAAAGCACAGAGACAAAAAAGAATGTACTTTTACTCTAAAAATATGATAACAAACAAATAAACGTAGACAAAAAATCGCATATCCTTAATGAATTCGCTAGCAATGTTATTATTTTTAACCAGGTACTTTTCCACAATATAATCACTAGTTATGCAAGCTACATTTAAAACGACAGGCGCTGGACAGCTTGTTTTAAATAAAATTGTTTATGAATTTTATTGATTTGAATTGTCATAAAAAAAGAGAAATGCAACATGATATGTCCAATTTACACGAAGCAATTATTCTTGAAAATATTGGTACAATTTTTTCCTTGAAATTTCTTCGGTGTTTACACAGCACAATATAATTGCTTAAATCACTCGTGGTTTTATATTATCACACACATTTGTGATAATATGTGTATACAAATGTGTGTATACTATTAAATAATAATACGATAGTATACCTACATTAGTATACACATATGTAATACGAATAAAAGAGTAAGACGAATTGCTAATACAATCAAGTGTGTACTTCCCGATGTTTTAAAGGTAAGCAGTTAAGTTTAAAAAATTGCCCCGTGTAAATTGAGACTAAAGAAACGATCACACTTGGCAAATATTTACCGAAAAAGACGTAACGACTAAATGAAATATATTTGAACTCGTTCATTTATTGAAAAACAAAAACTTCGTTAATTTAGGACAGGACACAACTTTACTATTTAGTTTTATTTTAAAAATGTATTTGATCTTGCAAAACTCTTGTAAGAGTAAACAACGTCAAACAAATTTGTGCTAAAACAAGTAGTTACGCTTTTTTCAGTAAATATTTGTCAAGTGTGACCGTACCTTAAGAGTTTTGCTTCAATATATTTTTGTTACTTCAAAATTTTAAATTCAACTTAATGTTGGGTTGCTGTTAAGTTGTTTCATCACTTGTTACTTCCATGTGCAGCTAGACGCTGTAATTGCAATTTGACGCACACAATTTTAAAATACATATATTTTTTCACATTTGAGCATATGTATGTAAGTATGTATGTTTCTCTAAATATATATATTAGTTTATATACTTATAAACAAACATACTTATATATTTTTCACCTCATTCAAAATTTGACTTCATTACCATTAACATGATGATATTCTTTTCTTTTTTTTTTTTGCGTTCAACATTTACACCACATATACACGTACGATGATGAGTTTGTGATAATAAAAAAACGAAAAAGTAAAACCAGGTTAGAGGTAGAGAAATTTTTTTGTTACGGGATTTTTGCTTAATCATGGGGTTGAAGTCTGTTAACCCAGAGATTTTTATCTTTTTCTCGTTTTTTTTTTTGTTAATTGTAAATTTGCCTTATCCCACAAAATACGTATAAGGAATATGAACATTTTTTAATGTTCAAGTATCACTGGGCGGTGTGTGTTATATTCCTTTTTTTTTTTTTTTTTGTTGTTTTGTTAGACTATGCAAATATTTTGCCATTTCACATGGTTGGTTACGCTAATTAGGTGTTCACATAGAAATTTTTATATTAATCATAATCATACATTCTACAGAAATTAAAATGAGACAAACTTTCCGGCATAAAGAGTAACGCAATTATAAAGATTTTGTTTTGTTTTCTTTTACAACAATTTAATTAGGCAGGTTTTGAAAACCAAAAATTTTGTTTTAAATATTAATGTATTTTTTATATTATTGTTTCGTTTTAGGTTCGCACTCTGTTTGTGAGTGGTTTGCCCATGGATGCTAAGCCACGTGAACTATATTTATTGTTTAGAGCTTATGAGGTAAGTGTAATTTTAAAGTTAAAATTATTAAGGTTTTATTCGTCGGTTAGAAATTAGAATTCATAAAAGAACTTATTAGTTAAAAAAAACTAATGGTTTTGCATTATCTCTTTTTTAGGGTTATGAAGGATCTCTTTTAAAAGTAACTAGTAAAAATGGTAAAACAGCATCGGTAAGTATTTCCTAGCACTTCTCAAACTCAAACATTAGAGACACCTTGTTTTAAAACCCACACTTTTCAATACCCTTTTTCTTTCCTTTAGCCTGTTGGCTTTGTAACATTCCATACTCGAGCTGGCGCAGAAGCCGCTAAACAAGATCTACAGGTAAGCATTATTATTTTTTTATTAACAATTAACTTAATACTAAGCCAAGAAACTCTATAAAAGATTATAAATTGTAAACTATTTTGTATAACCTTAAAAAATGTTGTTACCAAAAAGTCGAAAACAAGAATAAAAACTCTTTATAAAAAGTTTTACTTCCTTTTAAGAAAAGACTCTTAAATATAAAAAAATAACAACAAATTCAAATAAAAATTTAAAACAGCTTAACAACACCCATCAAAATCAATAAATAAATTCAACTAAAAACAAACTGGCACTACACTTTTGCAAAATTTGTTTTTCAATATACATAACTATGTATGTATATAAAAATAGTATGAAACTGAATGTTTGACATTAAACGCGAATGTTTTAAAAACAGAAAATCACAAAATTTTTATAGAATTTTGTTGAAACAAAAACACTTTTTTCACTCACATACTACATATTCTACACATAATAATACACTATCCAAACATTATTTGGTTAATTATATTAAAAGTATTAAGACTTTATGAATCTTTGTTGTTACCCCCTGACATTTATTAGAGTACTAAGTATTATGTTTAACTTAAAATTGTCTACGGTACAAAAAAAATACACGCATTTTGTATAGCACCCACAAAAAACTATCAATTAAAATGATAAAAATCTTATTTTATTTATCTTTTAGATGAAAATCTGTTATTTATATTGCCTTGCCCACTTTACCGGATATGTATGGTTCTGTAATTTACTATTTATATTGAAAATAAATCACCCTTATTTTTGCTTTCATTTATTCTTTATTTTTATAAATTACTTAGTTTAAGTTTTCTTATGTTTTTTTTTCTCTTTCAAAAACATTTTTATCACTGCATTTATGGAATTTTTCTTTTTGTATTTAATGGGTTGTTAGTTTATATGCCAGGGATTTAATTATCTAGAGCCTGCTGTAGCAAATGTCACTATTTGGATATGTTTATTTTTTAGTTTATTTACTTCATTTGGCACCACTTTATTCACCGACTGAAGTGTTTAGGGCTTTGGTAACAGATTGGTCGTGTTATAAGGAAAGTAAATAAAAGATTTAAAAAATATCCCCGTGTATTTCTGCACCTTTACCCATATCAAAAATTGTCCAAAGCCCCTGAATTTCCTGTACTATACTAAATAATTTATTTAGTTCTTGTGCTATAATAATATATTAGTACTATCAACAATTTACTGATTGCTTCCATCTGAAGTTTTGTCATGTTATAAGAAAATTAAATAAGAGATTTTGAAAAATGTCCCTAAATACTTTTGCATCCCAACTCAACGTTAGACCTTGAATCCGGTCAATATTACACAAAAAATATTACTTCCTTTATTGTGCTATAATAATTTAGTAAATTAAACAATTTACAGATTCTGTGTAATTGACATTTGAAAAAAGTTAGATTAAAATCTGAGATTTTAGAAGATTTAAAATTTATCGCCATCCTTCCTTAAATGGTCAGCTGGGTAACAGCTGAGTTCAAAACCGTTATAAAGTATATAATTTGTGAGTAAATCTAAAAATATTTGAATTTTCCGTAATGTTAATACTCACACTCCACCTTATCTAATAAAATATTCACAATTTTTCCCTGTAACAGTTGCCTGTTCTCTTTTTTAGACTTTAACAAACTGAAATAAACTCTCTAAACAATTGAGCCAAAATACATTAGGTTTGAGTTTAATAAATATTGGCTCCCTGCAAACAGTTTTCGTTCACTGTTGTCTAAATACTCAAAATTAACATGAACTAATAAAATCTTCTTCTTTTTATCTTTAAGCAGAACTAGCAGTTCTTTTGGAAATATATTTTTTGCAAAAAAATTGTTTTTTCGATTTTATTAATAATTGTTTTTTGCAAGAAAAAAGTGCTACTTAAAAATAATTGTATTGCCGAATTTTTTCCTTATTCAATAAATAAACAGTTTTCGAGTTACGCGAATATTTATTCCGCTACCTTATCCATTTTTTAAATAAAACCATCTCAAGCATTTTTGTAAGCTTTACCCACTAGGTGCCCTATTTTTCGGTAACAAAAAGTGTTAAAATCGAGCACAGTGGAAATGATCCAAAACACATTTGTTTAGAGTTTCATAAATTTTGTGCCTTCTTTTACACTGATCAAAATACTCACAATGTACATGGTCTAATAAAACCTTTTCCCTTTGCTCTATCAAGGTATATTGACATCTTCTCCCAGTTTTTCCAAAATAACAAAATTTTATCATTTACTCAAACGGAAATAAATTATCTCAACAATCGATTCAAATAAATATGCCAAATGTTAAAGATCATAAAATCAAACGCTTAGTACTTTGAATTTGTGGTATGCTAATTGTAACAAATTTTGGTTACATCATCAAAATGTTTGCAGCTACAACTCATACGAAGCAGTCGATTAGCACAAACAAATTATATTGTCACCACCATTTTTTTCTAAGTATGTGGGAAAGAGAATAGTATATTTCCAAAACAATTCCAAAAAACTAGTTACAATTCATCTGTAAAGTCCTAATTTATTTAGACAAAAATATACAGCCCACTGTTTAAACAAACAATGATCTTATGGGTGTATAGCGTGTTTGAAAAAACGTTTAAAGTGTTTAACAGTTAAACAATTTAGCAGTAATCTAAATTCACAGAAATTTCTCCAAATTTAATCAAAAAAATTCTTACAGTAAAACAAAAAATATTTCTTTTTATTTAACAATCATTCAATTTAGAAAAGTTTTATTATTTCAAAACATACATATTTTCCAAAGCACCAAAATATAAAGTAAAAATTTTACAACGCCCCTTAAGCACTTTAAAAACAAATAAATTTTACTATTAAAATAAAGGATCACTACAAAAACAAACCTTAATGTACCAATATACCCAAAAAAAGAAACCATTTTATTCAACTAAATAGTTAAAACACCACCAACAACTACAACAAAATGCAAAGTAAAATAAACAATTATTTTTGGCGAATTGTTAAGACATTGAAAACTTTTAAATAAAATTTAAACAGAATAAATAATAAACATTTTAGACAACTATCAAGCAAAAAATATTCCAAATTTTCTGACTCTTTTTAAGAATAAAAATAAATACAAAATATCTTACAATTAAAATTTTTTTTAACAACAAAAACAACAAAAAATTTAAAACACTAAAAACTGAACAAACCGCTGTATTATTAATTTACAGCAGGGTGTACGCTTCGATCCCGATATGCCCCAAACAATACGCTTGGAATTCGCCAAGAGTAACACGAAAGTGAGCAAACCCAAACCACAGCCCAATACAGCGACAACAGCCTCACATCCTGCATTGATGCACCCACTCACTGGACGTAAGTAAACTTTAAGTAAAAAATACCAGAAAAAAAAACAAATTAAACAAAAACTTTACTTTCTTTTGTTTTTTTTTTATTATTTTTTTAAAGTAGTTTTTGATTTTTAGTAATTTTTTGTTTATATGTTTTAATTTTGTAATGTTAAATGTAGTAGTGTTTTTAGTTTTTTTTTAATTATTTTTTACTTGTACAAAAATATTTGGTTTGTGATACATAAAATATAATTGACATTTTTTTTATATAAATAAAAAGCGCACTTTTAACCTTTTTGTTAAGAAAAAACAATTAAAAATAATAACAAATGTTTGATAAATTACTTATAGAAATTTATCATACTGGAAATCAGCTTAATTAAATAAGACAAGAAAACCAGCACCAAGATTTTTATTTATTATAAAAATAAAATTTAAATCTTTAAATAAAACCATGTCTCCTTTCAATAATACTAAAAACTAAACCAATCCTCAGCATTACTAAATATTGTAAGCACTTTGAATCTGATCAATATGAAAAACAAAATCTACAATATAAATCACTTGTCACCTTTAATAAATATGTATTTAAAAAAAAATACAAAAACAACTTTAACAACACACTATTGACACTCTATTAAAAAAATTTACACCAAAACAAACACTTGATTCAACACCAACACACACACACTCTCTGAACACTTTAGTTAAAGAAAAACAAGATTCCTCCCAAAAGAAAATCAAAAGTAAATAATAAAAGACTTAAGACGCAAACATAAAAACTGTGTATAAAAAATACACAAAATCAAAGACCTAAGACACATACACGATACTTCCAGTTAAACTAAAGACTTGAGACACAAACACGATATTTCATACTGAAATCATGACTTAAGAACAGTGTTGCCGTTTAGTTATATTTGTTAAATTCGTCGTATTTTTCAATTCTTTCCTTCTTTCTTATTTTAATAAGTTTTCAGACATGCGGCTAAAAAGTACTAACAATTTTTAGTACTTTATTTGTACAGGAATGTTTCTATTAGTGTGCATTATGTGTAATTTATTACCACCTAGAAATTCCAAGATCCTTTTGAGATATTCTATGGATATGCCAAAGATCTTAGTTGACTAATTTCATTTGTATTTTATGTACACAGCTGTCATTTCATATCCAATAGCCTTAAAGTCTTGCTAGCCTTAAAATTTTGCTTGAAATTGGAGAATTTCAGCTCTAAAAGAATATCAAAATTTTCAGAGTTCCAAAAATTCTTATAACAATAGCTTACGTGTCATAATGCCCATGGATATTACGACGCATACAAAAGTGTCATAATTTCCATGAACGTAATGTCACTTTCATTAAAAAAAAGTATTGAAATTTTTAATACAGTTTCTCAGAGAAGATAATTTAATTATATATCCTAACTGAATTATCCTAGATCCTCTGAACTGAATTGAATTTTAGTTTCACTTCGAAAAGTGGCCAATATTTCTTACACTGGCTTTGCATTGTTACGATTTTTCTGGTCATAAACACTAATTGGAAGATATTGCACTATGCTCGTGGACATTTAGATACATTTTGTTGTGTCATTGTGTCCATATGACAATTTGCGGTACGTCATGGACGTTATGACATTGAACATTATGACAGGGCACAGCAACAATATATGTATATATCTGTCATTTAAATCATGTATAGACAGAACGCTAGAGCCTGCCACAGCTATTTAAAGCAATACTCTTGCATAGATATTTTTAAACCCCCTACCAATAGCACAGAGAACGTGGTTATTTTTTTTTCAAACAATCTAAAACTTCTAAGCGCTTTCAACAAAATATCTTAATGAAAAATGCTGCTACTATATACATACATATGTATATTTTGTAACCAGACATTAAATATTAATAAAAATAATCGTAAGCTACTATTTATAATTTTCCTATACGTGATTTTGAAATCTATCAGCCATGTCACAGAATTTAATTCCGTTCGGAAGTGGAACTAATTCTGTATTTTGCTTCTATAGAAAAAGTAAAACGAACGATTTTTTCGGAATGAAGTGGTTGCATTCCGAAAGAATTTGTTAGTTTGCTTTTTCTAAAAACGAAAAAATTCCACTTCCGAACGGAATTAAATTCTGTCACATGGCTGTATGTTTCAATTCGAAATTACATTGGAAAAATATTATTTCGGAATATGGGTAGAAAAAAGTTCCGGATGAAATATTAATTTTAGACGAAAGCACAAGCAGAAAGATTTAACTGATGTATTAAATCAATTTCCGAATTTAAAGGAACTTTACAAAAAAAATGACGTGAGCTATTACTCTGAGGCCATTTTGCTTAGATTCCTTACTAGTTTAAGTGCTGACGAATACCGGAAAAATGTTGCAATCTAAGGAATGCTATGAAGAGAATATTTAGCTAATTAAAACTTATAAAAACTCATCATCGTAACCAATTGAATACGAACTAAATTATTTTGTTTCGTTAGTTTTTATACTACATTTCTGTTTCAAATGACTTTTCACAGTATGAAAAACTGCCGGCAAGGAATTACTGCTTAAAATAAAAAAATCTATTTAATTGATACTTAAGCTAATACTGATTGTAATAATAAATAGAATGTAAATAAAATAATATTTAATGTGTTTCATTTGAAACAAATACTTAATGTTAAAGATATACTGTTTAATGTATCTAGTTAAGTATTTATTTGTTTAATTTAAATATTATACTTTAATTACAAATGATCTACAAGTATTTTAAAGTGTTTTAGTGAGCCTTTTCAGAAATGTGACAGCAAACACAATAAATATTCTAAAGTCCTTTTGTAGAACATTTTTAAATATTTGAGAAATCATTTTTTTTTGCATATTGGCTATGATTTTTAATAATAATCAAACAAAGTTTGAAAGAAAGGTGTTGAAGACTCATCTTTTTATCACTTCATGTGATTTAGTCCATTTTCTTATATTGTTTTTTAAGGTTTAGTTTATAATCATCGCTTTAACTATGTTACTTGATTGCCACCGAATTTTCTCTCCAATGGGCATTAGACGAGATAATAATAAATTTAAAAATATATATTTCCTTAATAAACTATATATTTAATAACGTAATTAAACTCAATTTAGTTTGATGGAGAAATTTTTTTTATAATTTTGACAAAATGGACTTAGACATTTTGTATACCACAATTTAACAATGAGTTAAAACTAAAAACAAAAATTAAGCAACTTTGCGCTTTTGCGCATTAAGCTGACTTTACATATTTAGTTATTTTTATAAACTTTGGCAACGAATTACTTACCAGACCTTAGACTGCTACTTTAAACATTTTGTAAATAATACAATATAATTAAACAAATTTAAAACTTTTAACCAAAAAAATCCTTACCTTCAAAAGTTGTTTATTGAAACAAAAGTAAATTCAAATACATACTATAAAAATGCGCTTATATTTGTGTTTAACCAAACATTTTTTTGTGTTTCCTTTACAACAATCAAAACAAAACAAAAATATGTAATTAAATTTAAGAAAAAAAAAACAAAACCAATACCATTCTTTTTACTCTTGATAATTTATCAAAATTTTATTTCCCTTTTCTTTTTTGGATTGTTTTTTAACAAAAGACAATTATTTTCTTTCTCATAACCAACATGTAGATTTGGGTGGGCCATTCTTTCCGGGCGGACCCGAGTTATGGCATCATCCGTTAGCATATTCAGCTGCAGCAGCTGAATTGCCAGGAGCAGCCGCTCTGCAACATGCTACACTAGTACATCCGGCACTGCATCCTCAAGTGCCAGTGCGCTCTTATCTTTGACTAAATACAGACAAAGTTATGGAGCAGCCTATGCATCAAGTAAGTTTCTTTAAACAAGCAATATTTATATATATGTATATAAGAATTATTTTAGTATTAAACAAACAAATTATTATCACAGACTCAAATGACAATGCCGCAACATCATCAACAAACAACAGCTATACATCCTAATATGCATATGTCTGCTGCTGCCGCCGCCGCTGCTGCAGCTGCGGCTGCCGGTCTACCACCAAGTGGTGCCGCCACAGGTCCTGCTGGTGCTGCTCACCAGTCGGGTGGTCATCCAACACATCATCCTTTTTTATCAAGTCCCGCTCTAGCGAGCCCAGTTGGTTCTACAAATAATGCAACGCATCCTAATAATCCACCTTTGGCTGCCAATGCACCATGTTCGACTTTATTTGTAGCCAATCTGGGACAATTTGTTTCAGAACATGAACTCAAAGAAGTATTCTCTAGGTAAGTTTAACTTAATCCTTCTTCCTTATGTATAAAATGAATTGTATACAACAGATTTTTAATTAACACACTTGTTCAAATTAAAGCAAAATTTGCACTTACTGTTGACAAAATATTTAAATAGAATATAAGATAAATTACGAAAAAAAAATGCACATATATTTCAGAAATAAAAAGAAAAAATGTATAATAGAGCAATAAAAGCAATATGTCAAACTGTTTTAGATATATATGTAAATAGGTAATCTCCCTTAAACAAAAAAAAATTAAATTTACATTTGGTAGCTTCTATGGTAGGTTTTTTTAAGTCTAATTTTTATTAGTTTTCTTTATATTTCTGAAAAAGTACCATACTACTGATCATCTATACATACAGTGGCTCACAGCTTATTTCAACCAGCTTCTGTTAGGCACATAAAGTGCATATAATTTCGAAATAAAGATAGATATTAACAAAATGTAAATAAAATTTTATAACATATCTTCAAAAATCAAAAATAGAATTTTTATTCAGTCTCCAAATTACATTTATACAAACTTACAAGCTAAAAACTAAAACTATAGGTACAAAAGTAGTTACAGCTTTTTTCAACCAGTTATATAAAAAAAATATTTAAATTAGGAAAAATATTTTTTTATCTCTAAATCTCATTTTTTAGCAATTATAGCTTTTAGCCTTTTTTGCATATATTCCACTAACTTTCGTTTAGTTTGGGAAGTTATTTTTCCCCATTTCTCCTTTATTTGAAGATTACTCTTGTTCGAAATCTGTTGCGGACGTTAACTAAAATTGATCATAAGTTTTCAATAACATTCAATTTAGGTGAATGTGCCGGCGGTTGCATCAAGTGGAGACAATTCTAAACCAGCCATGACTGCATAATACCTTATTTATGTTTCGACTAGTTGTCCTTATAGAACCGATATTGCTCCCTAATACCCAGTTTTTTAGCACTTTGCTGTAAATTGGACTTTAAAATGTTAAGGTACATATTGTTGTTCATCGTACTTTCAATAAACTGCAAGTTTCCTACACCACCTGATGACATACAAGCCCAATCCATGACACTGCCACCGCCGTGTTTCAGTGTTGCTTTTAAGTTTTTGTGCTGGAGCTCTGTATTAGGCTTGCGGCAACGTAAGTTAGACCATTTGAGCCAAAGATATTAAATTTAGACTCGTCCGCAAAATAACATCCTCGTATTTCCAAAAGTTTAGGTCTTTGGTAATGTGTTCTTAGCAAATTGTTGATTTTTGCTGTTAATAAAAGGTTTTTCCGGACTACTCAACCCTTAAAATCATGGTTTCCAAGTAAACGACGAATAGCTTTTGCACTACATGTTTTGTTAAGCCCATTTTTCATTTGCTTAGCCAAATTCGGAGCCTTATCAAGAATCCTATTCTTGTGCTTGAACCGAGATATTATGCTTTGCACTGTTGGAACATTAAGCAAACCATTTCAGAAATTTTGCGGCCCGAGTGACCATTTATAAAATGGCTAATAACCTACTCTTGCTATTCTAATGAACCACTTAATTCATTGCAAACTTTACTGTAAAATATACGCTTGAAAGTGTACCCTCACTAGAGGCGTGATGCCAATTTAAGGTGGTTTTAGACAGTATGTACAGTGCACTCGCGGTAACATGAACACCGTCTAACGTGAACAAGCTTTTGTTTACGTTGACTACTCTGTAACGTAAACAAAGTCAGAAAGCTTTATAACGTGAACAATTTTTTTCTTTTCATTGCATATGTTTTTTAAGCTTGCAGACAACACTGAAATACATTAAATTCGATGTTTAAAAAATGTGTGTATCCTCTTAATTAATTTTTTTTTTTGTTTGGTATCAAAATTTCGTTTTAAATCTTTTTTTATGCAAAGTGGTCAATCAGTCGGCATGAGTGTTAAAAAATCTATATGTTTGGAGTTAGAAGAAAAGGCAAACATTTTAGATAGTTTGCAGAAAGGAATAAGTGTGACTAGTTTAGCAAAAAAGTATAATGTTGCTAAGTCAACAATATGCAGCATTAAAAAGAAAAAAGAAGCAATTTCAAAATGTGTAAACCTCATATACCAGGAAATGGGAAAAAGAAAACCTTAAAATCATCAGAATTTCCAGTTATCGAAAAACTCTTTACCGTTGGTTCATCGGAATGCGTTAAAGAATTGGCCTGTAAGTGGGCTAATGCTACATTCTACATTCCCAACATAAAAAAAAAGAGTGCGGGTTCAATGCTAGTGACGGATGGCTTCAGCGATTTAAGAAAAGGTACGGAGTTAGATTTCTTAAAGTAACAGGATAAAAACTCTCATCGCAACCTGAATTGGTAGATCCATTTAAGCTAAAAATGATACAAAAAATTGAAGAAATGGAGTTATGCAATGACCAACTCTATAATAATGATGAGTCTGGTTTATTTTCCTACGTAATTTTATTTCAATGGATATTTTCTCGTGATCTCTATTTGTTTTGTAATGAATTTTAATTAATAATTTTATTTTTATATTTTCATAATGCAAATTATAATAAACGAATTTCACGTTCAAGCGTGTAAAAACACATATATTTTTTTCATGACATTCGCCAACGTGAACAATTTCGCTAACATGAACTCCCTTGGTTTTAATTAGTTCACGTTACCGCGAGTGCACTGTATTTTGCAGTGCACTTGTCAGTTGTACGATACATATGTAATGGTGAATGTCTGTCAAATTGGCAATTTACAGGCAGTTTATAATTTCACACGTACATTTATTGTTTTCTTTAATACATGTTCTTGGTGAAAAAAACAATTGGCTTGCAAAACAGCTGGTTGCAGTGGAAAATTTGACAAGCTGTGACGAAAGAATTTGCAGTATATTTATTTTTTAAAAAAGTTCAGAATTTTTGTTCTTAAAACTTATAACCAGTTAAATATTTAATTCAAGTTAGTTGAAATAAGCTGAGAGCCAATGTAGCTTAAAATATGAATAAAATGATTTTCTAATACTTACAAAAAAGTACCATTTTTGAAACTTTACAAATAATTACCATCAAAGTACCTTTTTAATTAAAAAATTTGCAATTAGAAAGTACTTTTTAACAAAAATATCATAAGTACTGAAAAAATATATAATTTTATAGTATTAAAAAATAACGCGGTACTTTCGAACTATTTTTACATAGTTTTCTTATAAATTTTATATTAATATTATATGCAAATAAATTTTATATTATATTATTGCTCTATTATCAATTTGTTTTCCTAAAAGATTATTTAACTTAAAATGATCTCTTTACTGTTCCTCATTTCTCTACTTTAATATTTCTTTAAAAACACCTCAAATATTATTTCAATACAAATATTAAATACAAAAAAAATCAAACATATTTTACTAAATTGATTTTTTTATTTAAACTTTCTTAAATCAACATAAAAAACCAAACAAAATCAATAACAAAAACTAAATTAAAAACAAAATAAATATGCACAGTATGCCTGGCTTTTGTCGCCTACGAATGCACACAAAAGGTACGCACAATATCACTTCTTCTTCTACTACTTCCATCACTTCTTCTACAACTACTATCACGTCCACCACTGTCACAAACAATTCTAACACTTCCACCACTACACCAACAACTTGTAGCACAAATTCTCCCAACACTTTAGCCGCAGCCAATGAAGCTGGAGCCGGACATTTAAATAGTCTACAACAACTGCAGCAGTTACAGCAACAACATTTTAACAATTATAATAACGCTACCGGAAATGTAGCCACTTTGTCGAGCGGAAATTTAACACAAACTAATGCAAATCATCCTGTAGCTTTTATTGAGTTTAAAGATTCAAATAGTGCTGCTGCGGCCATGCAGCAACTGCAGGGCAAATACTTATTATCTTCAGATCGTGGCTCTATACGTATAGAATTTGCCAAGACTAAAATGATAAACGATGGCACAACCACACATATTCTCAACGGTAATCATGGTAATCATAACGGCAACAGTAACAGCAACATCAAAACTCATAATCCAAATAAATTACTTAATACAACAATGACTTTAAATCCCACAACAATGGCCATGCTAACTCCACCACCCAATACCAATTGTCCTCAATTGGTTATTTTAAATGGTTATTCCACAGCAAATGGCCCCGGCATGGCTCCATCGGTACAGGGTCATCAACCAATGTTAATGGCACCACCGCCGCCGCCACCCCCATCACAACACCATCTTCAGCATACACAATTTATTAATTGTGCTGCTGCTCCAGCATCCGCTAACCCTCTATCTGTTGCAGCTGTGTCTATGGCCTCATCTTTGGCCACTTTACAATACAACAGTAATGCTACCAATAATAACAATGGCACCAACAATACTAATAACAATACAACTACAACTATTTTAAATAATAATTTTAACAATGCAAATATAATTAATAATAACAATAATCGTTCTACTGCACTACCACCACCACCACCACCACTACCACCTCAGCCTACTACTGTTGTTGTAAATTCACTACAGCACCAACTTCATCCAATACAGCACCAAAATCATCTTTTTAGAGACGTATGTATTGTTTCATTGTTTCAAACCAAGTGAAGCATTATTTAAAAAAAATTATTTTACAATTTTTGTAAAATGTATTTATTTGTTTTTGGCACAAGTTCTTTTTTATTTATTGAAATGGTTTAGTTTGCTTGCGACTTTTTTATTTATTATTTTAATGTTGTACATAGATATATTTAAGCAAAAGTTGATATTTGAATTTTAATTTCTTCAATAACATGCACGTTTTATATATTAAAATTCTAAATTTTTTTTAGGCCCCGATTACCGTTCACAACAATAAGTATTTTGATGTTGTATGTTGTAAACTGCGTTTACGATTCACAACACTTATCGGCTTAATCTTAATAAAATGCATGTTGTATTGTAGTCGAGACAACACAACATTTTAGTGTTGTGAACGACAATTGGGGCCTTAAATAATTATAACTTAAAAGTTAACAATTTTCATTTTAAAGTTATAGTTTAAAGCGAATTCATAAACATTTACTCTTTTTTTTTTTAGATATTAATGAGAAGTACCTTTTCTAAAAAGTATTAAATTTCAACTTTTTAAATATATAATTTGTCTTATTAATTGTTGTTATTAATTATAACTTCAAACTCAAAATTTGTAATTTAAAGTTATAGTTTTAAGCTATTTCATAAACAATTATTGTATTTTGGGTACTAATTGAAAAGTTACTTTTCTAAAAAGTACACTTTTATAAACATTTTCAAAAAAGCAGCAAACATTATGCAGAAATATTTACTTGATTAGTTTAAAAAATAGATTATAAAGAAATATTAAAAAAAGTACTTTTTGACAAAGTTGTTTAGAAATATTTGGGTATTCCTGGAAAAAGTACAAAAAGTACTTTTTACAAATAGTATTAAATTTTTTATGATTCTACCATAAACCATGAAAATCATAAAAAAATTTACATTTTTAAAAAAGTACTTGTTGTTAAATTTGTTGAAATTTAATATTTTAGATTTAATAATTTCAATTAACAAAACAATAAAAGTTCTTAAAAAAATATAAAACAATTAAGACCCAGTATACCCTTAAACCCAGTATATGTGTAAAAACATGGGAGCTATGGCCTATTATGGAACGAACATCCAAAAATTTAGTGAAATAACTTCCGTACATATAAATAAATTTTGTGTCAAATTGTATCTCTCGATATATGTAAAAATGTTTAAAATATGTATTTGTACTTGTTAATGGGAGTTTTGACTAATCATGAACAAACCGTTATAAAATTAGGTGTCATGATTTCTGTATATATAAAACTTATTTGTGTTGAATTTAATTTAAAACCCAAAATTTTTAAGAGATTTATGCCCTTTAAAGTGATTTTCGGAAGTGGGCCTTATATGGGAGCTAATGTCAATTAGGGATCGATCTACACAACATTTGTAGATATTATTTGTTTTCATGTACAACTTATCTGTGAGGACATTTGTTTGGATACGATTATAAATCATACATTTATGACCGAAAAGCCTCTATTTTGGGAGGACATTTTTATAGGGGCTAGGAGAAATAATGGACCGATTGTAATTGATTTTAATTTCAACCAATTTTATTCCCACTTGGAAAGTGATTCTACGTTGTAGCCAAATTTGGTGAACTCAATCTTCTTTTATTTTATTATTTTATAACTACTTTAAACTTAAATTGTCTACAGATAATAGCATAGAACAATCCTGCATAGTCATTAGGATAATCTAAATCAATTCGTATTTTCTCGAAAAGCTCAGGAGTAAATAATACATAATACAAATTTTTAAACTTTATGTCATGCAGTATATCCATTTGAAATAAATATGATTGAATTTCGTTGACGCTGTGTTGAGTTTCTCCTGCAGTAATTGAATATCTTCGCGATCTGTATGTCATGGTGCAACTTTCAAATCCAGCCCTACATTTTAATGTAGTGAAAATTATATTCATCGTTCAGAAATTTGGGGTGCCCCTTAGACTGGACTTAGGGTGCTGGTCTATTAGTCAAAGGTTGGCGGGTTCGATTCCCGCCAAAGATTTTGGGTTTTTTCTGCAGACAAGCCAAAAGGCTTCGCAGTTTGTGTTTGTTTTTTGTTAAAAAAAAAGAATGATTTTGCTCGAACTTTATTGATCATATTTTTTTAATTATTTCAATAATGAAAACAAACATTTTCTAACATCAGAATATTTTTAGGTATTTCTTCAACTCTAATTTTTTTTGCTTAATTTTTCCATTCGAAATTAAACCAAAAAACTGTTCTGAATAAACCAACATATAATTTTTTTCATAACATGTGAGAATTGTTGAAGTTATTCAACTTCAATTAATTAACTTTCTATGCAATTTTTATCAGTCCCTAAAACTATGCCACAAAATAGTAAATCATAAATTTGTCAAAGTATGGGTGTACGTACATGAAATGAGTCATGTAATTTACATTTTAATGAAGGATGGTTTGTTAAAAAAAAGTAAAATATTCTTTAAAATTTATAGAGAATATTATGTCGAACTTTTTTCATTTATATATTAGCGAAAATTTCTTTAATTAGGCTTGAGTTAATTTTTGTAATTAATAAGTCGAAGAATACCACTAGACAAATGGCACACTGACACACTGGCAGGGCAGAAAATGCATTTCAGTATACCATTTGTCTAGAAAAATATAGTTTTCACAATGGTATTCTTCGAGTTATTAATTACAAAAATGAACTCAAGCCTAATTAAAGAAATTTTCTCTAATATATATTCTTTTAAAATGTATATATAAAACTAGTTGCCTCTAAATTAAAGAATTAAAAAAAACAAATTTTAGAATATACATATAAATTGTATATAAATGAAAATTTTTTATTCTTTACAAAACAGTTAAATGTTACACTTCATCGTCCAAAAACGAAGTGTGTTTACTTTTAGAGTTAAATATACTAAGTAAATGTTGTAACACATTATAATTAACATTGCTAAATCTATATAAACGATCATTTATTTGTCAATAAATTTTAGGGACTTATCACTTTACTTCGAGGAATTGTTTCTATGAATTGTTGTTGTTTTATTTATCTATTTCTTCGAGCTATATAATTATAGCTACATTACAAATAATTTTCATTGATTTCCCATTTCAATACATTCTTTCGAAATAAACCTTAAAATGTTTTTAATTTGAAATTACAACATTTACCCAACATATGGCTTTCAAATAAAGATTTTCATTTATATTTAATTTTCCAAAAAAAAAACAACTTATTTATTTAAATTGTTTTCTTGAAATTGAATAAAACAATAAAATTACTATAAAATTAAACAAAAGCAATAGCAAACCAAACAAAAAAAACAAACAACAATAACTTTTCAATTGTAGTATCAAATAAACTTTTGTACTCCCTGTGGCTATAATTTACTTTTATAAATATTTAATTTAATGTTATTGTGGTTTTTGAACACCAACACATTCAAGCAAGCAAACACATACATACTTGCTTACTAACATAAAAGTAAACTTAAATAGAAATAAATAGCAAACACAAAATACCCCCTTTTATTATGCTTTTTTTATACCTGAGTTAAATATATAAAAAGGTACTTTTTCACAATTTGCTACAATTTGTCGTGACTACATGATTTTAGTTTTTTTTTGTTACTTTACCCTATATTTTTGTAGCTTCTGCCAATTTTAATCTTTAACAGCCACAAATTTATTTTTTTTAATCAACCACTACCCTTGTTGCCAATAGTTTCATTGGTTTTAATGTTGAAAAAAGAGAAGAAATAGTGCTTGCCATGAAAACAACTACCGAGTGGAAACTAATTCATATGCGTGTTACACGCATATTTTAGGAACATGACTGTTTTTACTATAAAATGTAAAAACACATTAAAATTCCTTTTAAGCATTTCTTCCCCTATAAACTCTACTCACAAAACCTTAGTGCGATATAAAAATGATTTTTTTAAAACACCATATCTATTATAACTAAAATATTCCCCATATTTATGCTACTTGCACGAGCCATCCATGGAGGTGCTACTAGTTTTTTTTTTTCTAAGCAATTTCCTAAGTGTTTTGTAGTAAAAAATTTTAGGGATACAGAAGTATGAAAATGTATAAGAAAATTTAGTTTAAGCATGAACAATCATAGGGAAACTTTACATCAAATGTGAGTATTAATAATCGCAGTAAGTGTTCTTCATGGCTTAGATTTTAAAATAGTAATCTTAACTTGTTGCAATTTTAAAATAAGAAATAAATAGTTTGCTGGAGAAGCAATAAATCCTCTTGATAAACAAATAGAGCTTTTAAACAACAAATCCCGAACTTATATATTTATTTGTATAAATTGTGTGAAGTTCGAATCAAACATTTTTTTTATATTCTAAAAGTTCGGTCACACTTGGCAAATATTTGCCGAAAAAGACGTAACCACTAAATGACATATATTTGAACTCGTTTGTTTATTAAAAAAAAACTTCTTATTTAGGCCAAAGCACGACAATATTTAGTTTTTTTTTTTATTTGATGCTGTTTGATCTTGCAAAACTATTGTAAGAGTAAATAACGTCAAACAAATTTGTGCTAAAATAAAGCTAAATTTACACGATTGAAATTTTCTTCAAAATTGCTTTAAACTCGTGTAACCAGCAAAAATTCTTCAATATTTATTTATTTAATAGTTATTAAATAAATAAATTTTGAAGAAATTTCAAAGTAAACCACTTATGCCTACTGCCCAAAATACAAAAACTGAAACTTTGTACAGTATTAATAATTCGGTACAGATAATTTGAGGCTCGCCTGTCTTAAAAATTGTAATGTATTTAATAGTAGACTATTTATCGAAAAATTTTTGGACTTGTTGAGTTTGAAACAATAACTAGAAGATAATATCCAAGACCTATCAACTGTCAATTGCTTCCCACTAATTTTGCATCAGTTCCCTTCTCTGACATTTAGACATATATATATAAACAAATTAAGTGACATCATCATCAATTTTAACTGTAAAAGCTATACAAGTTTCATTCCCACAAAATATTTTTTCCAATATGATTTATTTTTAATTAGATTTTATCAAATCCTCAGTACTAATCATTACATGTTAAGTTCATGAACGAAGTAGTACAAAAGATCTATTTGTAAACTAGTTCAATATTATTCACTGGATCGAATTATTCATTCCGTTCCGCATTGCTGCGGTATTTTTCATTTTTGCGCTATCATCTCTACACAGACAGTATTGCGACTTGTCGCAGAAATGCATAATTAAATTTTTCATATCGATTGATATTTCTTTTCGCTTAATTTTCCTTTCCATGCAGAATCAATAATACCACCCACTATTTTAGTTGAAAAGTTTAACATGTTTTAATATTTCAACTATATTTGCTATTTAACAAGTTTACTCTTTAAGTTAACATTTTAGTATATTCTAAAACTATTTAACCAAATGTGTTAATTAAGTGACAGGTTTTGTTCATATACAAAATATTTAAAAATAACTGAACTAGTTCATTCTTTCAATTTAATTTAAGTTTAATAAGTTCTAGAAAAAGGAACTTTCAAAAAAACACCAAAAGTTAAAATAGTAAAATAAATTATCAACACCAATTACTTTAAAACAGAGATAAAAACGCAGCTTTGGTACAATATAATTTTCGCTCCGGAACAAACTAAATGTCAGCTGTATCACTCGAATGTTCGTTCCTCAGAAAATAATGTTACTCAAAAACAACGAAAATGTTACAATAATACCAGAGATCAGGGATGCAAAATAAGATTTTACAAATTGTACTAAATCTCAAGAAAAAATGTACTTTTTTCAGCCCAATTGCACTAAATTCTTTTCTTATTTTTGTTTAAATATTTGTTATTAAATATTAACTAAAAACGTACATTACAATTCATTTGTACATATATATATATATATGTGTGTAAAAACTTCACAATTAATAAAAAAGCACATTAAAATTCATTCGTACTAAGTACTTACTTATATGTATGTGGATAAACTTAACAATTAATATTAATGTTTTAATTTCAAAAGGTACATAAAGACTATTAGTTGTTGAGTTCTGAATATAAAAGTATTATTTATGACATACTCCTTGCTAACAAATTCTTACTCATTTGTAAATTGTAGCTGCACGAATTAGATGACTTCAGCAAATCTTTTATTCGAATTAATTTTTGTATTAATTTTTTATATATCTACCAGCCAAATTCTAAATAGTGCTAAATTATTCATTGGGGTGCTATTGTACTTTTGACCCTCAAATAGAGCTAAAAAAGATAGTACAATTGTACCAAATTTTGCATCTCTGACAGACATGTCCAATAATAGATATCCTCCTTTTTGAAATTGTAGAACATGTCTCATTTGTAAATGTATTCTAATAATGCATACAACGAGTTTTCGTTTATATTTTTGATGCACAATCTTAAATTTCTTTCCCCTTTGATGATTTTGACAAGTTTAAATTACATTCGTTTGGCAACTGGTGGTTGTAAGTGCCGACCACTAATTTGAAGTCATAGCAAACGAAATATTTCTTATTTACTGTTGGTAGTAATAATTTTGTAATACATTAAGAAGCAGTTATTATTATTTTTTGCTGGATAATGAATTTGCATTTACATGTCATAAATATTCTTTATGGAAACTAAATATTACCATTAAAGTTCCTACTTCATCATACTTCACTGCAATGTGATATTCTTCAACTTTTGAAACCCTACACCACCATGGTGGCGAGAGTCTATTAGATTTGTGCTGATGTAACGCCTGAAAATAATTGTCTAACGCCCACCTTAAAGTATGTATACCGATTGACATAGAATCAAAAAATATTTAATAAAGATTCTTTATGGAAACTAAATATTACCACTGTAGTTCATACTTCACTGCAAACTAAACTAAATTCAATTTTTTTTTTCCATTTAAAGAATCTGAACTATTCATTTGCCATCAATTGATGAACTCATTATTTTTTCAATCCCTTTAAAACCCTACACCACACTACATATTGGCTTTGCGCTGATTTTTATAACTCCCAAAAATAAAAGTCTAACATCCACCTTAAAATATACCGATCGACTCAGAATCACTTCCTGTGTCGATTTAACGATGTCCGTCCATCCGTCTGAGTGTCCACGTAAACCTTGTGCACAAAGTACAGGTTGCAATTTTTTTAGCCCAATGGTGGTTGGTATTAAAAATTTGTTGAAATTGGTTCTTTATTTCACCTAATCTTCATACAAATGTTCATCCGAAATATGATTAATATCTATTTTATATAGCTATTCAAAAAAAATTTAGCTACAAATAAGTATTATATAAAAATAATTTATATTTGAAAATGTCTTGGGAATCCTATATTAGGCCCACCTACGAAAATTACTTTAACGACCATAAATCTCCATTAGAAATCTAAAGAAAATTCAACACAAATTTATTTATTTATATAAGCAAATCATTGGGCTTTATTTTATGATGATCGGTTAATAATAATATAAGGCCCACTTCCCAAAATTACTTTAACATGCAAAAATCTCTTACAAATTTTGGTACCCACTTATAATTTAAGATAAATAAATTTTATTTATACCAAAGTCATGTCACATTATTTTATAACGATCGCTACATAATTGGTCATATCCATAACTGGTCATATCTCCCATATAAGAGCTTCTTCTGAAAGCCACTTTAACATTCACAAATCTTTTACCATTGTTGATATCGGGGTGAAATTGTATGCAAATAAGTTTTATATGCACAAAATTCATGCTACTAAATTTTATGATAAGCTTTCCATCTCATATAGCGCCCACTTCTGAAAACAGATTTTGCTCATATACTCGGTGTAGGGTATTATTTTATATAAGAAAGCAAGAAAGTAAAGCGGTGATTTTTACATTACAAACTTATGATGTTTGAATTCTTTTTAAAAGTCTCAGCTAAACTAAACAGCTAGGACTCAAGGTACTAGACCTTAATAGCAAAACTGGGTTCAATATTGTCTAGGTTTCTAGTTAAATCTGCTTTTAGGGAATAACCATAATACTCTACACATATCACATAAAATACAGCTTAATACACCTAAGTACCAGCAAACAAAAATGAACATAAATTTCTTTTTTTTCCAACATCTTCCTTCTAACAATTTCCCTTTTTCCATTTATATTGTACATATTAAGCAAATAGCAAAAGATATAAGGAATATAGAAACCCACAAAAACAACAACAACAAAATATAAGAGGTTTATGGTTTATAAAAAATGCATTATGTTGTTATGTACTTTAGCTGTTTATACTTAGACATTTATAGTTTAAAAAAGGGGCGTGGGGCCGGCATTTAGTAGTTGGTAGTTGTATCACAACATGCTAGTTGAAAAATATGAAAATATATTTATGAGTATAAAGAATATTTGTTTCAATATACATATCTACATACATAAGTACAAGTATATAGAAAACGTGCAAAATCACTAGACAGTAAAAATTTACCGCATTTTGCATAAACTGCAAATACCTACATAAACATTTTAGTGTATCTACATATTCGTATGTACATATATTGACGATAGAAACTTAACTTTAAATTGTTAACAAGAAATTGCTTGGATAAAGTCGTAACTGAAAAATATGTTTGAATAACATACCGAATCATTTTGTTTAAAGCCGACTGTTTGAATTAAATTAAATAGTGAAAAAACCTCTTAATGCTAATTCACTTATAGGTGTAAGATTTCCTACCCGCACGCAGAGAAAAAATATAGTTGTACATATATGTTTACTACAACAATGTCTATATTTTTGCAAATTTTTTTAACCATGTTATGGTCACTGTAATTATTTATATAACTGCGGTAATCATAACATGGTCACTGTAATTATTTATATAACTGCGGTAATCATAACATGGTTAATATAGAATTCATATGATTACTCTAATTATATATAATATGATAGTAACCATATATATATTTGTGGCAATCATATTTATGATGAATCCATTTATCATAATATGTTGCTTTTTGATTATGATACAGAATAGCATATTATGGTATTATCTTTTATCATAAAACTGATCACCACAAACATTATATAATTACTATAACTATACATATAATTAGTATAATTATGTGAATCGTAACCTAACCATATTATGGTTGTCGCAATCACTTACAGTGACCATAATATTTTTAAAAAAGTTTTTTCTCTTAGTGTCGCTGCTTAAATAGTACCAATTTTCACTGTACATCGTTAGATTTATGAGGTTGCGTTGTGTTGGGTTCGAGTCTTTAGGTTTTTTTAAATTTTTGAAAAATCTGCAACATCATTAAATGGAAATGGATTCCTTGCTTTCTATTTGGATTGAAGATCAAGTTGCGCATAGAATACCATTAAAAAAATTTTATTTCAGACAAAAGCAAAAAGCTTATTTGATGACATAAAAAGTAAAGCATTATCCAACGATATTGTTAGTGGTAGTAACACAGACAATTGCTACCAGGTCATTTATTTTGCGCAAAAAATGCTGTTCAGCAAACATTGTACCAATTTTTTGTGAGAGAAAGCCGACGACTCAGTATTTTCGTAACCCTAGACACCTATATTCGATCTTTAAATGGTTTGCTATAGAAAATCTTAAATCACTGCATTGTTACAATTTGGGTCGTGGAACGTAACCGCAAAGTGAGGTATTGGTGTATGAGGATTCTAAAATATTTAAATTTTTTAGAAATTTTCTTATAAAAAAAATTTTGTAAATTTTAGTTTTAAATGTAACAGATACATTGAACAAATATAAACAACAGAAAAATTAGACAATTCTCGTAAAAAAGTAAATATTGATATTTATTATTTTATAACTTTATTGTTTAAGGTTAATTATTTATAGACAAATTTTCTACATTAGATCGTTATATTATTCAGCAAAATAGGCTGTAAAAATGTACTATATTTGCTCATACACTTCTTTTAAACTATGATTATTTATTATTTGAATCTTACCAAATAAGCAAAGCAAAGACTGCTTTTAATCATTCCAAAATTGTTTATGTCTTCTGCAAAATGTATGAAAATTTACTTATCATGTTTGCACACTAAACTAACGATATTTTGATGAGCCAATTAAAATTTTAAAACAATTTTTATTTTCCTAAACAAAATTTAAGTTTTTCAAAATACTAACATATTTAGACCGTAAGTTTTCCTTATTATTAATAAATATTTAATACTTTTATGTTTATTTAGCATGTATTATTTATATTCAGTTTAGAAACCCTTTTATGCAACTATTTCTTTATTTTCCATTAAATTTGTAAGACATTTTTTGTTCAACAGCTACTTTTAATACCATTTATATATTTAACAAAATGTTGCTTTATTATATTATTTTTTTCATTTATAATATTATTAACAAGCTTTTAAAAGCTCCTAATTTTTCCAAATATGTAAATATTTTTAATATTCAGCAGAGTTTTATGTGGCAACTGTGTCTGCATAAACAACAGTCTTTATATATCAGCTTGATTTAGTTGATTAATGTTTTCAATTTCAATTATATTTCCAGAGGAGCGGGTATGGAATCAAGGCATGATTTACTTAGTAAAAAAATCGAACGTGAAATGCAGCCACAACATCAACACCAACAGCAGCACCATCATCAGCAGCATCAACAATTTTTGATGACAACACCAACCTGACCCATTACAACAACAGCGGCAGTAAATAATCCCCAACAACAGCAACATACACAACATAATCAACATCAACAACAACTACAGCAGCAGCATATACATCAACACCAGCAGCAACAACATTACCAACATTATGTTACCCAGCCCCTGCATCAGGCCCATGTAAATTCCCAACAAAATCAGCATACAGCAGCTACACACCATAACCAACATCATCATTATGTAAGTAATGCTGCAACAATAGCTGCCACACATCACATACCAACAACATTGATAGCTGGAGCACCACCCGGCTCAGCTACCGGTCTCTATTCATATATATTGCCACCAGCCACCCATATAGCAGCATAGTACGTGGCAAAGCAATTTTTAGTTGGAAAATTTTAAAACAATATAACAATTATTTGATTTGGAGCAAACAAAAATGTTTAGAAAATAAAATAGGCGCGCAAAAATACCAGATTTAGTAGGAAAGGGCAGAACAGCATATAACAGCAGTAGCTGTATAAAGAAGGTGTATCATAATAATTAATATGTTGTGCTAATGTCTTTAGGAAAATATACATACAAACATATAGAAAAAATTAAAAAAAAAAAATACCAAAAAAAAATAATAATAATTAAAAATAACTAAAGCTGTTAAATTTATATAAACATAATCCTTAAATAGGTTTATCAACAATGTTTAGCAACATTGAGTATAACATAAATTATTTAAAATAAATGTTTAGCAACATTTAATTTAAAACAGAAACAACAAATAATTCGGCTGATTGCTTTAAACAAAAAAAAAAAAAAAATTAAACATTAAATCATACGGCATATCAAATGAGTTTTGTTTTAAAGAAGGCTTAGTGTAAGCTGTAGGCTTCATAACTCAGCATAATGAATTATGTATTAAAAGTAAGAAAAAACTTGAAAACATTTTGAAATAATAATTAAATATAATAAATATCATTAAAATTTTAAAGTATTTATGAAACCCCAGTTAAATACATAATAAATTTACATATACATATAAAAACAGACAACAAAAAATATATCATTAGATTTAAAGCAGTAGTTCGAAAAGTATATTAAAATTCTCAGTCCCTCTAACATACTCCCTTAATTTTTGTAAAAAAAAAAAAACAACATTCTGTAAAACGAAAACCAGAAGCATCACATGATATTTAATTTCTTTATAAATTTCTCTCTTTCTCTAAAATGTATTAATTTTATGGTTTGTTAAAAAAGATTTTATGCTAAAGTTTAACTGAATAGCAGAAAACATATTTAATTGTTTAAAGAAATTATAATTTAAATTTCGATTTTTTAGCTAAATGAAATCAGTAACAAGTTTATGTTTTGCATGTAAAACAATTTTTAATTGTCTGTGTTGAATCTTGTAGAGCCTTTATTTATTTACAAAAGATTGACAATTTTTTTATATATTCATAAATATTTCCAGAATTTGTTTTATTGCTGTTTCTATCAGTTTAATGTTTTATTTGAATTTCAAATATAACAGAACATAGTGTATACTTTCAGGCTGCAACAAAAAATTTTAACTGTAACTACTTTTGCAAAGTGTTTGTTAAGTCTTGAGTCCTCACTCAATAGAAATATGTACATGATGTTTACCCCAAATGTTTGTCATAGTACTTCTTTAATAGAAACAGAGTTCTGATTTGAAATGTAAGGCTTGCATACCATATAAATTTTTTGATAATTTTACAAAATCTTTTTACAGTTTTGTTTTTTTTTATATTTATCGAGTATGACTTATATTTGCTATGTAAAAAATTAAAGTTGTAACATCCTAGATCTTGCCTAAAAACCTGCTTAGTAACAAAGAAATAGTCAGCTGTGTAAATCGTCATTTTTGGTACTAAGTAAGCAGTTTCCGAACAGAAACCTTGTGGTATTTAACCTTAGTTAAATGTTTGACAATGCTGATGAAATAATTATAATTTCTCCAAATCTCTCTTTTACATTCACAAAAGTATCAGTTTAAAATTTGTTGCGGAATATTTCAAGAATTTGTTTGCTATTTTAACTGTGCAGTTATTATATAAACAAATTAGTAGAATACTTTTAGGTAGTAATAAAAATGTAATGCCGTGTTCTGTTGTTTGAAAAAAAATATAAAGGAATTAACAGAAATTTTTATATTATTTATAAACAGCATAAGAACTTTTAAGTCTGATTATAAATAATTGATTTTTAAGATTCGTGACAGCCAAACAATTATAATATCCAACATGTTTATTGAAAACCTCACTTCATTCAAAAAATGTAACTGAAAATTATTAGAAGTTTATAAATTTTAAAGCTTTTGGCTTTTATTTCAGTTATTTTTCAACATATGCTAACATTAACAACAAAATAAAAAAAGGAATTGACAACCATAGACTTCAGTTTCCAAACAAAACTTATTTAGCTGTTGGAAAGCAGCTAAATTTATAAAGTTATATTATACATATGTATACACATAAACAAATATCATTAAACATTTATAAAAAGCTTATTCGTAATAATTACAAAAAAAAATATAAAAATAATATATAAATTAAATACAAAATGAAAATAGTTTAGACAGTTTAAGTATAGCTTAACCGTATGTGCCCTTTTTTAGAACAAACATGATATAAAACCAAAAAGAAAACAAAGCTCTCTTTTTTTCATTTATTTTTCCCTTAATTTGTTTTATAAATCTGAATATAAAAAAATTTTTAAATTTTTAAATAATATTAAATAAACTTAAATTAAAGAAAACATATTAAATTTAAAGAAAAATTGAAAACAACGACAAAAAAAGCAATTTGCTAATAGAGATAAAAGCAATTTTGCCTAAGGATTTTTAGAAACAGAAAACAAAACAAAAATAATTAAATAAAATTTAAGCAAGGTTTCCAAAACTTTAGAAGAAATAATAAATATAAAAAAAGACAAGAAATACAAACAAATAAAATTTTGAGGTTATTATAGAAATAAAGAAAATAAACTAAACAAAAAAGACTCTTTAAAGAAATACAACAAACAAACAACAACAAAACATAAAACAGGACGTTTAGAATTCAAACTCAAATTTAAACAAATACTTACATACATAAATACTTGCTACAACATTTAAAGTATACATAATAAATATTAAATTAAAACAAAACAAAAAACTTTCTCCCACATGCAATTTTTAATTTTTAAAGATTGTTTAACTATAAACTATATTACAAACCAAACAAACAAACAAACAAATAAATAACTAACTAACAACTATAACTACAAAAACTTTATACTTACTCAACTCTACTCTCTACATATATTTCCGCCCACTTTTAAACTTTATATACAAGGACATTTAAACCAAGAAAATATTTATTAACAACAACCAACAAAAATAAACGGAAACAATTTAATGACAACAACAATTTTAGATAAATTTTTAAATTGTATAACAAAATAAAATAAAACAAATCAATAAAAAGGGCCTAAAATTAGCAAATCTGTTGTATAAACAATAACAACAACAACAAAAAACGCCGAAGTTTTTTTAGGAGACAAAAAGCTAGAACAATCACCATTTAACTGTTAAAAGCTCCTAACTTATTTAAAATGCAGCCTAGAAAAAGAGTAAAAAAAAAAACAACAAAACAAACAACAACAAAAACATATCAAAGATTTAATTTTAAATTAAACAAACCGAAAAATTAACAAAAATAACAAAAAAAAAAAAACTTGGGGTTTTTTAAACTAAAATCATATAATATTTATAAAAAAAAAAAACAATATTTTTAGTGAATTTTTTTTTAAACTATAAAAAAAATACTTTTTAATTTAAAAATAATTTGAAAAAAAAAATAAAACTATTTTTAGTAATTTAAATTAAAACTTTATAAAAAATTAAACAAATAAAGAATAAAAGAAAGAAAGAAAAACATATTATAAAGAAAATAATGAATTTGTTTATTACCAAAGTTGTCCTTACTAAATATCAATTATTAATTGTTTAAAGCAAAACAAACAAACAAAACCATTATTAAGAAAATATTAAAGAAAAAACAAAAACAAAACAATTATTAATAATTACTTTAAAGCAAAACAAAAACAAAACATATTAACAAGTAGTTTTAAACTAGACAAACCAAAGTTATAATTTATTATGTAACAACAATTTTTAAATATTATACCACGTACTTTATATAATTTATTTAAACCTTTAAACATATGAGTTAGCTTTTTTTTTTAAATAATTTACTGTTACTTGGAATTCTTAAATTTCCTTTGCAGTAATTAATTAAAATTAAATTAAATTATTTTACTTGCTTTTAATAAAAATTCCGTCCATTATTGATAATTTTCTCTGCTTTAACAATACTTAAAATTTACAGCAACAAAAAAGTTCTCTAAAAAACATAATAAATTATACAAATTTTAACTTTTTTTCTTTTAAATTAATTAAAGAGAAAACGAAAAACAAAAAAGTAAACATTTTATATTAATTATTAAAAACTAAACTTTATTAACTTTATATTATAAAAATATAAAAAAAGAAGCAAAACAAACAAACCAACTCTTAAGAAATTGTTGGTTAATTAAAGCCACAATTTACTTACTAATGCATATCATAACTTGCGCCTTTTTTTAACAAAAAAAAAAAAAAAAAAAGAAAACCAAATAAATATACATACATATATATATATATTTAATTTTTTGAAATTTATTCTTTTAGTAAATTAAGAACTTAATAATAGCAATGTTTAAATTATAATTATATTATAAAAAGAAAAAGAAAACAAAAAATTTCAGGTTAAGTCTTAAATCTAAAAATATTTTAGTATAAATACTTAGAGAATTAAAATTAAAACAAAATAATTAATTAAATAAATAAATGTTTATTCAAATAAGTAACCAAAAATTTAACAAACTAAAAGCAATCGATTGTTTAAATGACAACAAACAAACAAATAAATCTCAAATAAAGAAAAGTTAAAATTTGTATAAATTAGAAAAATTAAATATTTGGCAACAATTTACATAAACTATTTAATAAAACAACTATTTCAAGATAATGATTTTTAAATAAGAGAAAATATTAAACAATTTCATTTAAAATAAATCTCTCTCCCATAAAAGTAATTTAGCAGTTCCCTCATAAACATCTATAAATCTTTATTAAATCACCTATCAATCAGCAATTTAACCAAATTCAATGAAAACTTATATAAAATATATTTCAAACAGTTGCAATGAAAGGTTCGTAAGAATTAAATTGTAATACTACTTTGTTTCTTAAATATTGCATAAAATAATTTCTTACACATTACTTTATAGCATATAAATAAGCGCAATTGAAAATATTGTGCAAATGGTATTGCATTATTGCATTTGCAAAAAGGTTTAGCATGATTTTGCTTTTACTCTGTATTTTGTTAGTGTAGATCAAAAATATGCTAAACCTTTTTGCAAATGCAATGATTTTACCCTCCCTGCCTTTACACATGCAAGCACTTGCATGCGAGTGCTGTGTACGTCTACATGAGTAGATTTGCAAGTGAAAAAAATGTGAGTGTATTAGTAAAAAAAATGTGAGTGTATTGAGTTTTTCGAACTTGCACTTGCATGTGTAAATGGCGGGTAATACCATTTGCACAAGATTGTGAAATGCGCTATAGTATGATGTTTATATTTATGTTGGTTAATACACAAAGCTCTCTGTTTGTGTATTAAGAGACAAAATCATAAACATTTAAAAAATTGCGTAGCGAGACCTTACTTTTACAAGTGCTAACCAGCAACCACAAAGTATAAAGAGGTATTACGAGACGAAAGATAATCAAGTTTTATATTAAACTAGCTGACCGTCTCGACTTCGGTCGGTATTTACTAATGATTTGTATTTCATGTAGAATGAAAAGGAGGCTTTGGTGTCAGTTGTTCAAGTTTCTTCAAAAAATGTCTTTTATTAAGGAAAATGAGAAGTGAAAAAAACTTAAAATTTCCGAGTTTTACCCGGAATTTTTGATTTTTTTTTCTTTACAAATCATTTCCTGAGAAATTCGAATCGAATAAAAAAAAAATCAGCCAAATCGCTGCAGCCGTTCTCACGTGATGCCATTACATACATGGAACATTTCAATTTTGTTTATATTTTTGCAGCGTGTTACATTAAGCGATACACAATAAATTTAGTACTAAAAAGTAACAAAATATGATTTTAGCTTTTTGAAACTTTAAAATTTTCACCTCTGCATTCTTTGTGCCATCAATTGATTTAAGTTTGATCTCTAAGATCACAACAAAGCAATAGAACATAAAAAATTTTTATGTGATCAACTCGGCAATCAAAATAAAAAATAAAAATGGAAGTAAAATTAAATTTAAAAAATATAATAAAATTAATTTATATCGTTGAAAATGAACTCTCACTGTCCTGTGTAAACAGTAATGCTACTTGCAAATGATTCGAGTTTTTCGAATAAGTTTTCGTATATAATACGTACACAGCACTCGCATGCAAGTACTTGCATGTGTAAACACAGGGTTAGCTGAAGCAGAGGTGTTATTTTGTAACTCATTTCGAAAAGAGAATCGTTCGAATTCATTGTACATTGTATTTCGAAAATGTTTGCTTTCGAATCGATTTACACACACAGAGAGAATTGTGTGCAGAAATTATGCGCTCTCGGCACAAATTATGCACAAATTGTTCACGAAAAATGACCAAGAACAGTTGTTCATAATCTATGCACACTTGTTCATAACTTAAGTTCAGCACTATGAGCATGTTTTATGAACAACTGGGCATAGATTATGAACAACATTTTCATAGATTGTGAACAAATAGGAACAATTTTTACATCTCCTGCTAATATTAAAGAAACAAAATTTCATTTTATTTTCAATTGTCTTTATTTCAAAGTACAAGTGCTTGGAAACTAATATTATATATAAACATATTAATTTTTTTTTTACATTCTAATATAAAATTATTATCATAAAACATAGTCTAGTGCTTAATATTGGATGAAGCTCAAAGGGTTAAGGAAATTCAATTTCTGTAATGGATTTCAATACACAATTTTCCGTTCTTTCCCCAATAATATAAGCATAATAATACAAATCAAAATTTTCAATTTGGTATTCATTAAGTAGTAAATATATGCCGTCTTCTAATAAAATTATATCGACAATACTATAAACACACGCCTTCATAAAAATATAGTATCCAATTTTGCAAATTGTTCCTTTGTAGCATTCTTGCCACAGGCTTAAAAATTGCTGCCAGCACCTTCGAGACTTCAATTAATTCTAAATCTGCAAGAAAATTCAAAAATAATAATTAAATTAGTTCTTTATTTCATAAGTTTAAATTGTTTTTTACCTTTGTTTGTTGGAAGATTATCTATAATTTTTTTAGCAGCTGGAAATTTAACAATATTTTTGCATACTGCTATGATGTTATCCTTCAGTGAATTCCAGTTGTTAAGAAATAAGTTTGACTTTTCCGGGTACAAAGCTGGTTTTCCATTTCAATTCCACCGTCTCCCAAGGCGAATTTCTTGTTTTTAGCCAAATTTTATCTTCTGAATCGATTCCTAATAACGAAATAGCACTTACTTCTCGACTTTCCAATTTGAGTTTGTTATTTGTTCTTACACGGAGATATATTTAAAAAAAAACCGGATTTTCTGAAGGCTCTGGACATCGAACGGTATTTGTAGTACAATTTTCCGTTACGCTTTTCCTTTTGAAAATAATATTCCTGTAAACAATCAAATAGGATCAAACAGTTTGTATATGTATTTTTCCTAGTTTTGTACTTTTTTTTCTGATACAAATCGTTTTACTATGTCTGCTGTTATATTATCGAACATAGCATAATTCATGGGCACGTCCTTCTCTAAATGATCTCTGGCTATATTTCTCATCAAAGTCCTACTGTCTGATGCACCCAATTCATTGTTTGCCTTTTTTTAATCCGATGCAGGGTACTACTCAATACTTACCTCTGGTTTTCTTAATTTGCACAATTATATATTTCTAAATAATATTAAATTATACATATATTATATATATACATGTGCACGCATTGTTCATAATGTATATGCATAAATGGGCGCAACTTATGAACAAGATACACACATATTAAAATGTTGGTCAAAATCTATGCACAAGTAGGCATAACTCATGAACAATAAGTGTTAATAGTCGTTCATGCACAATGTTCACAAACTGTGCACATATTTTGTGTATAACTTATGAACAATTTTAATAGATTGTGCAGAATTTATGATTATTAGGCATAAATAATGCGAAAAGTTTCATATTCAAAAATGTACCTAGACATTTTATAGTTATGAAAACAGCTTGTGCATAAATAATGCACAACAGTTTTCTCCGTGTATAAACATTTTAGATCATGTGAATAAGTTTTAGAAGCAATATTAGTTTTCATTTCAATTCAACAAATCAATAACATTTTTAATCAACTGCTGCAAAATTCTCCTAATTATTTCAATACTTTGTAGCTGATAACACCAGGCTGGTTTAAAGAACAAATAACTTTAAATAATTTGATTGATGTTTAACAGAAAAGTAATTTATATCAAGTAACTAATTAAATTGGATATTTTAGTTTAACCAAAGATTAAGCTAGCAATTTTATTGATCTGTTAATAGTTAAACCATCTTTAATCGCATATAATTAGGCGTAAATTATGAGTCACTGTTGCTAAAGTATTAGGAAACAGCAAATACAATTCAAAATATTAAGGAAATATTTCTCTTTAAACTGTTCCTAACTGAATAGTAGCCCAATTATGATCAAATTAAGAAAACTTATTTTTAGTTTAAATAAATATTAAATTAAAAACAAAAATAATTTAATAAATCAGTAAACACTTACCCCCTTATACAAAAACGATTATTAAATTTAACACACGTTTATTAAGACAGATTTGCATATAAAAATTTGCTTAATAAACGTTGTTAAAATTAATAATCGTTTTTGATTAAGGGGTTTAAGCTACAATTAACTGTCTCAATGTTGTTTAAACCGTTTTGTTAATCACCATAATATCATGCATGATCAAAGGTGCTATTGAGAATTAGGAATACTATGCCATGCTTGCCATATTGATATTTTTAAACATATTAAATAGAGAATTAGTTTAACTAAAAGCGCTTAAAACCACAGCATTCTATTAAACTAAAGTTTGTCGATTGAAAAATGTTCAGTTTTCCGACAGCAAAGCCTTGATTCTTGAAAGTTTTAAAACAATATTAATAACGAATCATTGCAATATCGATCGAGATGGGTTTAATATTACATTTATAATAACAGCTAGATGAAAAATTTTTGATAATTTTACAAACATTTTTATTCAAGAATTATTCGCTTTTTCTCATTTAATTGTTTGGTAACTTAGCTATAGTTTAGGTATACATATTTTCAGAAGACTTTACTTTAAACAAGTTTCTCCATGATATGAACTAAGCATTCATTATTCAGTGCCCGGACTTAATATATGCTAAAGTTAACCTATTACCGATTTATGTGCCTGGACTTAATATATGATTAATAATCAAAACTTCCTAAAGGTAGCATATTACCGATCATAGCACTTCAATAGTTAATGTTTTTTCTCTTATTGCAATAAAAATCATTATCCTTTGCTCCATATTTTCTCACAATTTTAAGTATTGTTATAATTAGTAATTTGTTTAATTTAATAATATTTATATAGTGAAAAAAAAGAAACAACTTTGAACCCAAAAAAAAGTATAGAAGCTAATATTTATTAAAGTTGAAATTTGTTTTTTTTTTATTTTTATAATTTACAAATAAGTTTACAGTTTTTTATAAACAACTGAAAAAAGACATTAAATATATTAACAGGCATTAATATATTTAAACTAAAACAAAACAAAAAATAAAATTATGAAAAAGACAAATATGCTGAATCATATTAATTAAAATAACTTTCAAATAAAATACGCCGGCATAAAACAATATTAATTATAATATTAATAAATAAACAAAAACAAAATATTTATAAACTATTTAAATAATTAACCAAGAAAAAAACAAAAAAACAAAATGAAAGCGTATTAATTTTAACTAAACAATATATGAATTATGGGAACATTATATTAATTATTATGAAAATAACAACAACAACAACAAAATATTAATTAAATTTATAATTAAATGATAACAAAAAAACATAATCAATAACAACAAAAACAAAAACAAAAACCAATGCATATCAGAAGAAAAAGGAAAACAACTAACAACAACAACTTTTACATGACAGTTAAAAAAACCGTTATAAAAATCTAAAAATCTATAAAAGAAAATTATATTTAAATAAATAATAATAAAAAAAAAGACAAATGTGTTATTTTGAAATTAATTATAAAACAAAAGAACATTAGAAAATACAGAATATTCTATTAAAGAAATTAAACATGAAAAACAAAACGCAATATTTATTAAGACAAGTAAAGAAATAAAAACTTTTTAGATTTTAATATATTTAACAAAACATAACATATTTATTAACAACTTAAACCAACAGCAACAACAAAAGCAGTTACCAAAATACTTTTCTTTAAACAACAAAACAACAACAATTTATTAGGGAAACATTTTCTTATTTAATTTTACCAAAAATATAATAAATAATATGTTCTATTTTCCTTTTCTTAAAGTATTTATTAATTTTTTTTAATTATAAATAATTTGTTAAAAAAAAACCCCCCTATGATATAACATCATGTATTATTGCCTTATTTTCTTTGCCGTAACTTTATAAATGCCTTTTTCATTATAAAATAATTATTATCATTATTATTATTATAATTATTCTATTTAAATATTAACAATTTTTATTAATTATAATTATTAATACTTTCTTTTAAACATAAAAGACCTTCAAACAAACCAAGTTTTACCAAAATCCATTCATTCATATTTTTTATTACTATTAATATTTTATTTTAATATGTATTATTACTATTTATATTTAAAATCTATTTGAAATATTTTCTTTTTTTTTATTTTTTGTGTAATAGTTTTATGTATTTAAAAGAAAATCTACATATATTATTAATATTTACATACATACATATACTATTTACTTTATAAAACTTAAATAAAAACAAAAAAACAAAATATAATTATGTGTAATAATAAATAATTTTACTTGTTCGTTTCAAAAATAACATTGATTTTTTGTTTTATTTTTTTAAGTTAATTTCTTTTAAAAACAACATTATAATTTCAAAGATTTTGGGACGAGCTGCAATCAGGGCTGACAGATGAATCCCGATGAAAAAGAAAAAAATCGTCGTTTCGAAATTGAAAAATCGCAAAAAAAAAAATCGAAAAAATAAAGTCACTATTTCTAATAGTATTTTGAAAATTTTATTTAAACGAAAACATACAAATTCAAGTTTATATAGTTTCTTGTACAATACACATCAAAATACATACATACATAAATTTTAATTTTTTAAATAAGAAACCACAAAAAATATAATATTAAACATATGATATCTTGGTCCGATATCACACTTTTCAATTCTGACTCGTCATGGCAAGTATTTTTGGATGAGAAGGGAAAAGAGAACAAACTTGACGGTAGTAGTCAATTTTGTTATTTTTTTCTTTTGTTTTTTCCCCTACATGTTGATTTGCATTAAAAAGTACGAAAATTTAATTGCCGTGGCAAGTTCAAAAGAGAATTGAACAAAAACTGGTCAGCTAAAACTGAAGAGTGTGAAACAAGACTTACAGTATTTTATAAATAAATATCTGAATTTAGCATTTTTTATTAGTTCAGGTTAAATTATAATGTCAAAACAATTTAGTTTATTAAGTTTTAAATAATATTTTGAGTATAGAATCCAATTCATCCATCATATACAGGTACTTATTTTCAAAGAATTTCGTATTTTTGTTATTTAAATTTATTTGACTTTCGACGTTTTGTTAAAATAGGAGAAGTTTTTGTAGAATTTCCCCTTTGAAATTCAGAAATTGTTTTCTTTAAAAATTTTAGTTCATGGAATTTAGCATTTAAAATTGCTTATATTTACAGATAAATAAGTAATTTCTACTATCCTGACTCAATATTATTTGGAATTATTATACTTAAACTTAACAATTGTCAATAATTAAGAAAACAGTACTATTATTTAGTTTTGTTTTTCAAATATGTCATGTTCTTCTTAATATTTATGATATTAATTGAGAAAAATAGTTGTTGTCTCAAAAAAAAAGAGAATTTTGTAACAAAAACATTAATAAAACAAACAATTGATAGAAAATGTAAATAATTTAGAAAATCGTCATTTTCAATTAAAAAATCGTCAGTTTGCTATTTTTGAAACAAAAAATCGCCAAAAATGACGATAAATCGTCAAATCTGGCAGCTATGACTGCAATCTGTAGCTTTTATTTACGGAAAAGTAGAATAAAATCTATTTTGGATAATTCGGTTATTCCTTTTTCCTAATTAGTAAATAACAAAGCAAAGAAATAAGGTTGGCTCTCTCTCTCTTTATGCATTAAAGGCAGTGATGACAAACATGGTTTTTTTTGTTGATACATTTTAGACACAGTTGGTACCGTGTTACTACCACAAGTCATTTGGTACAATTTAAAAATACTGTTACATCAAAATTTGGTATTTTAGATGAAATAGATAAATATATCATTTAAGTTACTATTTGTGTAAAAGAGCAAAAGAGTTTTTATTAAACTTTATGAACATTTTGGAACTGATATCAATTTGACCTTTAAATATGCATCTATAAGATGATTATTACGTCAAGAAATTTTTGGTTGAATTATCGAACAATGGGAGCCTTTGACATATTAATTTACATTAAATGATTTTAAAGCTGAATTTAAAAACTAAAGCTTAAAATGTAGTTAGTCAGGATTTCAAAATCGTTAGAAGTTAACCTTTCTATTTCTTCTGGTACGAAATCCAAAAACCCATTTTCCATCACTGATTAAAAGTATCAATTTACAAGAAGCAAGTCTTTAAAGTTTAAACTAAGCTGATTACCTTTTAGACATCGGGATGAGGGAAAGATAGGCCGAGTACACACTTGATTGCACTAACAATCAGCGCTGTCAACTTGGCGCGGTACGCTTTTTTTTATTTTGGTTGCGTTTTTAAATTTTTTGTACCACCAAAGCAAATTTAACTCAATTTTTTACTTCAGTGTGAGAAAAAATATTTCAAAAACAGTACAACTTTTTTTTACAATCAATTTTACAGGCAACAGTAAGAACAACAAATAATGATGTTAAAGACCTACTAAATTATACATATGTACACAGTAAAGCGGTCTTGTTATTGTAAATATTTTGTATTATGTGAAGAAAAAGAAATATTTCATTATATGAAATTTTTTATTATTTCATAGAATTGTTTTTGTAGTAAATGTTCCTGTCAAGTCATTGTTCGTTTTCTATCAAATGCGTTGTATGGTGTAAACAAAATGGGAAACAATTATATTAAGTGCTATAAAACTAAGAGTAATAAAACTCCTGTTTATTAAAATAAATATTTAAAGTTACTTATTATTTTCAATAAAAATAATTCTATACTTGGTGCGTTTTTTTTTTATGGCGCGTTTTTTCTCCGTTTTGTTGCGCTTTGAAATTTCAAAGTTGACAACGCTGCTAGCAATTCGTATTACTCTCTTATTCGTATTACATACCTACTATGTGCAAACAAATCTGTGTATACTCTCAAATAAAAATACGAGTAATTTAAGCAATAAAATTGTGCTGTCGTGCATCGAAGAAATTTTAAGGAAAAAATTTTAATCAATATTTTTAATAAAAATTGCTTCATGTAAATTGGGACAAGTTGTGTCAAAAGAAAATATCAGGAAATCAGTTTAAAGCATCATGTTTAAACCATCAACTATTTTAATCAGTAAATAGTTTAAACTAAAGTCCCAATTTACTTCAAGCAATTTTTATTGAAAATATTGATATAATTTTTTTCTTGATATTTCTTCGGTGTTCACACAGCACAATATAATTAATTGCTTATATACATATTATTTTTATATAACGTATTTTTCTAAACCTTTCAATGTAATCATGATACTTGACATTCTGTATTATTGTTGTCTAATTACCCATTTTATAACTCAGAGCACCAATCATTTATCTTTGAATATACATAAGTGTTCAGAACAGCAAAATACTAAGATCTAAAAAACAGGTGTTAGACACGAAATTTTTTGCACTGACCAAATTGTCTCACCCGGAATTAAAAATCTGTAAATAGTCCAACATTTATTTACTTCTTGAAACTTTATTTTAGGATTTATTGTATCAAAGAAGTTATTAAAGTTATAAAATCTTTAAATCTCGGTGTCACTTAAACGCAAATCAAACATACAGTTCCAACTACTGTAATTCAGATTCAGATTAGCCATAATGAAAGGATTCGCAACAGACTTTTTTGTATTTGGCGCTTTTGTTACAAGTTTATCGGCAAATTACCCTTCTGGGTCTTTGGATCAATTAATAAGTGATCTCAAAATTAAAGGTCCCTTTCATTACTTTTTGGTCGAAACATATTGGAGTATCACTTACTCGGTTTTGACTTATTTTTTTTTTTTTAATGTCCCTATGGCATATAAACAACCAATGATTGACAGCAGAAACGTGAAATTTAGCAAATCGACTTAATCAAGCACATAGTTCAATGATACCCGTAGCTGAGGCATAAGAAAAATGATAGATTACATCTTAGCTTCGGCAAATTACCAATCTGGATTAACTAACATGTGATCCCTGAATTCATGGCTCTGGCTATATTTTTTAATTAAGTTTCTGATTTATGACTATTTAAATAACTAATGAATGAAAATGTAAACGCGAAACATTTAGTTTTACAGAAAATAAATAAGAATTCTCACACAAAGGAGAGGCCATAAAGGACAATTTTCTGATGTAGCAAAAGACTACTTTCCTTGGTTTAAAACCAACAATTAAATAGCTTTCAATAAAAGAAGCTTAACACAAATAACCTTTGCTGAACTATGCTAAACATGAAATTCCAATTAATATGAAATAAAATAATAGATCACACCAGGGTTGGCAAACATGCTACAATTGTCCTTTTTATATACTTTTTAGACTCAGTTAGTATCGTGGTACTATCAGTTACCATTTGAGTTGTAGTGCAAACCGAAAAGAGTTTCCATTCAATTTCATAAACCCATTTTGGAACTAAATTTTCGAACAATGGAAGCCTATGAATTATTATTTCACATTTAATGATAAATGCAATAATTTGCTGTCTTCTAAAATACATGTTTACACTTTCAAACGGATTCGATACTCATTTCTCACTGCCTTCTCGCAGACGATATATAATATTAAGATCTTATGGTGAATTTATTGAGAATATGATCCATAATAAAGCTGTTAAAAGACTTGATAACTGCTGTTACGCTTTCTTTATCAGGCATTTTAAAAGGAAAACGATATAGTCATTCTATGAGTCAGCGAAAGAATGCCTTTAAAGAGGCCTCTATACTACTCCAACATTTCCACTTTAAGTTTTATTATTATTTAAAAAATATTCAAAATGGTAACGTGGATGTCTAAAAAGCTTATTTATTTATATAGTTGGTACAAAATCCTAAAAGTTATTTCCATACCTGGATTACGCCCCACATATACATATAACAGAAACTTAAGCTCCTATTCTTTATATGTATAATGACAACAACTTTAGCTACAGTATTGACACAAAGAATGTTCTTGTTATGACACCATGTTTACTGTTAGCTCGATTTAAACAGTATTGCCATCTATAAGATAACCCAATTAAGTGACCAAGCACAAAATTACGGCATTATATTTTAACCGAAATATTTATATATTTTAAAGGGAGATTACGATTGTATCGCTGTTGCCTTCTAAAGCTAATACAATTTAAGCAATTTATAATTTAAATAAACAGTCTTCATAATAACTTTAATAAATTTGAAATTATAATTAATAACAACTACCCAGCGGGAAAGAGATGCCGTAAAGTGGTTGAAATTTTAAACAGTAGATCCCTGATGGAAGGCATACTTGAGAAGGGCAATTGGAAAGTCTGCCATGTAATGCCTCATAGAAGGCGTAATTAAAGAAGGTCTGCTGAATTAATAATTTCATTAAGGAAAATAAAAGATAAAAAGGTTTTAAATAAAAGAAGGGTGTTATTAATTTTAAATTGATTAAAAAATCACATGTTTAATTAATTTAAAAAAAAAAACTAACTGCCGTATTCATAAAAAATCAAGTAGGTTTGAAGTGTGCTTTTAGACAAAATTTTCTTACAAAAATTTTCTTAAAGTACATTTGAAGTCTACTTTAATTTTTTATGAATTATACCGTAAATTTATAGACGTTCTCTTTTATAACTCGTCTAACAAAGTGATCAAAATAAAGTGTGTGACGACATACAGGAATAATTCAAAACCTTTCGTGTTTGCTATTGAAATCATGATTTGTTGACATTTTTTTTAAATGTAATTTGTAATGTGTAATAACACTCATTCTAGAACACCTTCTTATAGAAGGCATAATGGAATAAATATCAAATCTTTTAAGAAGTGTAAACAGGTCTTCTGACGACATACAGGAATAATTCAATACCTTTCGTGTTTGCTATTGAAATCATGATTTGTTGACATTTTTTTTAAATGTAATTTGTAATGTGTAGTAACACTCCTTCTAGAACACCTTCTTATAGAAGGCATAATGGAAGAAATATCAAATCGTTTAAGAAGTGTAAACAGGCCTTCTAAAAGGCCTACAAATGAAAGTACATACTGGCAATTCTTCCCGCTGGGTACTAACATCGTTATATTCTTCTAAAAGCTTAAAATGGTCCTTTTTTAAATTCTGCATATATTTTATAATTTATTAAATTTAAATAGAAGTAGTAAGTATTACTTTCTGTAAAATTGATTTTCTTTAATATTAAAATTTAGTTTTGTTTTTGTTTAATAAAATAAACCCAACATGAACGAATTTTCAATTAGTAAATATTTCATTTTTGCTAAAAAAAATATACAATATACATACATACATACATATTTATAAATATATTTATATCAACGGAAAGCTTATATTACAACAGATACAACAACTTATTGCTAGACTCTTTATAGTAAAATTTAAGCTAACAAATTTTTATTACAAAACAAATATATAAGAAATTTGTAAAAGTAAAATAAAAAGTTAAAAAAAAACAAGACAAGTAGTAAAATTGATTTGGTATACATATAAACAAAACAGATATTGAAATAAAATTTATGAAAACGAAACAAAAAAATAATAATTAATAACAATTAAAAGGAATTAGCTGTAAGTAAAAGTAAAAACTAAATATTTTGTGTTGAAGTTCTAAAAAAAAAAAAACAAAAAAGTTATAGGAAATAAATGGAAAAGAAAACAAAAGATTGTGAAACAAACAAGATATTATTAAAAATATTTAAAAGAAAATACTAATTCAAAACATATCAAACTCGTGCCCGATGAGAAAAAAGAAAAACAATTTAATACTTTTTTCTTTTTTTCTAACAGATAACAACATATTCAAATTATAATAAAACTTTATAGTTTTTATAAGATTTTTCTTTTCAAAAATCATACATATAAAAATTATTATACTGCAACAACAATTTTTAAGCAAAAAAACAAATTATACATTAAAGAAATTATTTACAAATATTAAATAAATTGAGCAAATTTATAATTTACATTATTTTAATTCAAATAGTTTGAAAATTGCAATTATTTTAAACATTTTCTTACTACAATTTATTTGCTTTCAAATAATTTATTTTCAAAACATATTTATAAATAAACAAATAAATCATATCAATACTATTTACTTAAACTCATAATTCTACTTAAATAAAATAATAAAACAGTAAAAAACCAAGCCTTGTTCTTTATATACTATACATTAAAAAAAAATCATATATATATAAAATAAGAACAATATATATAATTATTATAATTATTATACTTATAAACTAAGCTAAATTATACTATATTATTATTAAAAATATATATATAAAAAAATAAATAAATATTTAGCAAAAATATTGTAATATTGTGAGTTTAAACGTATTGTTAAAATTAGTAAAAAAAAAAATAATAAAAAATATTGTTTATTACAAAAACAAAAACAACAACATCAATAATACGAAAGTATAATTAGACCATTTGTTTTAACGTTAAAAAATCTGCTAAATTATTATTTTTTGTTTTTATTAAAATCAATAGTTTTTCGTTTTTAAAATTTGTTCCAATTAATTTTTTTTCTATTTAATTTAAAACTTATAAAAGGAATTCATTATGAAAAAACAGGCTTATTTCTTATCGAAAAATATTAACAAACAAAAAAATATATTATAAAATAATGTTTTTAACTGATAATAAAAATAATACAAAATTCATAAAATACATGAATATAAATAAATTAATAAATAAAATTTTAAAATTGTTTTGTGTAATTGTAAAATACCTGCAGTTTTATTTCATGATTTTAAGATATAAATTTTTATTTTAATAAAAATTAAAATTAATCAAATCAGGGAGTGTGAATTTAGAACAGAATTTAAATTAGTTTATAAAAAAATATCATCTGGGATTATATAAAATAGAATCAGGTCAGTGTCAAGACATAGTAGATGCATTCAAATATGAAAATTGAGTGTATGTGATGCCGTGACGACGTGAAGGAGACAACGACAGAAACGACGACGATGTGGGAGCGCGCGCAGCAGCAGCAAAAACACCTACCCCTCCCAAACTCCCACAGCAAACGATGGGGACAGAATTTTTTTTTTTTGCTCAGGCTGGTGAATTTAAAAAAATAAATCGTGGTGAATATAAAAAATCGTGGTGAGTATAAAAAAATCTTCGTAAGTTTTTCACTACAAATACCGTTATTCAAAATTTTTCAAGGTCATTGAAAATTTTTCACCCTAAAAGAAGGCAATGGAAGCAATTATATAATTTACGTAACAGCTTGCTAGTCAATACACAAACCAAAACTGCCTGAACCAAACAGGGTACTTCAAATAAATTTTTAATTTACCATCTGGTAGCTCTAATATTTTGACACATCAAACCGCAAACAGCTGGCGAAATTTTCGCTGTATTTGTTGTTTAGAAAGAAAATTTATTAACAAATTGTTTAATTTATTGATGTTAGGAGAGGATGATTGTGTGTCAAATATAGAATTTCAAAAAGAAATAGTAAATAATAAAAAATTAAACCATTCTTTAAAAATATCCACAGCCTTTAAAGTTCAAGGGTAAGAAAAACTTAATTTCCCATTTGCCTGAACAGCAACTGATAATTAAATAAAACAAAAGAGAAAAGTTTTTTTTTAATAACCGTAAAGTGACTCAGTTTCAGGTCTATGAACAAATAATATTCAATAACTATTAAATTAAAAGTGAACGCAAATACGAAGTCCAATCACTGAGTGAGTGTGCAGACACAAAACTAAAAGACAAACGGGAACTGTAAAGAGAACATCTTGCTAAATATCAAAGAAAATAAAACAACATAAAAGGTATGTATACATAATAACATGCTTATGTTCACCAAATATAGAAATTATTATATGTACGCCAAATAATCCTAATTATAGTTCAATATACCTTCAACAGTAAAATGGCAGATCAAAGTATACTAGACAATACCACAGTGCCCGCGGCAGTTCCCACAAATCCTCATGAGATTGCTTTGCAGTCATTATGCAAACAACTTTTAAAATCTAGACTTTTTAGAGGCTTCTATGTGGAAAGACGTTACGTGGAAAATGTTAAAGGCTACCGAGATATTGTGAGTTTACAAAAGAGCGAAAAAAGTCTGGAAAAAATGCTAAAGGACATTCGCGACAAATTACAATTATTCTACAGTCATCAAAATCCTCAAATGTGGATTGGTCTTACCAACGGTCCCCTGACTGGCATTAGTGCGCCACAGCCAGCAGCATTGGAAACTCATTTATGGGTAGAAATGAAAGATTTAGCATTTGGCCAGTATTGGTTTAGCATAAAAAGCATACGGTTTCGTGATAACGAAATCTTATTAAAACTAAAAGAAGTGCAAAACGTTGAAGAAGAGGAAACACCAAAATTTGCGCCCAGTATAGCCAGTAATAAGGCAACTTGTGATAACACTTCCGAAACATCCACATTAGCCTCACTGACAGCTCCATCCACCGCATCAGCATTAGAAAATCAAATAACGTTTGTTGATTTCCTGTTGTTATTGCAGAAATGGTGGGCTACCAGCAAACAAACTGTATACGATTTTATGGCACAAGACATTTCTAAAGAAAACATTAAGGGCCTCTTAAGAATTTTGGGCCTGCTCATTGTTTCCATACTATCCGGTGCTCTAGTGGGTGTTAAATTCCTGGGAGCGTTTACTCTACGTTTAATGTTTGAACTAAGTCGTCTTACGCATGCTTTAACACCTATTATTTTGAAAATAATCGAAGTGTTTAATAAAATAATTGGTGGCTTTTATATACTTTTGGCTATGATCTGGAAAGATGCTGTGGGCAATCGTAATCAACCAAAACATAATGCCCTGGAGTACAATCGTCCCATGTACCGAAGTATACAGTATAATGTGAGAAAACGGCGTTAGGCGTCTTCAGCGGATTTTGATAAATCTTTTCAATAAATATTTTAAACTGTTTTAAAATTTGGACTTGGAAATATAAAAAGAAAGATTTCTGAACAGATCTGTAAAAAACAAGGTAAGAAAAATGTGTATTTAAATAGTTATTACAATCTAAATTTGAACTGAGTTAAACATTTTGAAGAAGTTAATAGCAATGTCAATATTTTTTATGTTTACATTTAAAACGATTTTGGGAAGAATATATTAGTAATCACAGAATAAAGATTTTTTTTTAATTTAAACTTATTTATTAATATGAGAAGAGAAAGTCATTGTCATTTTTCTTAAATTTTTTTACAAAATTGTGTGTATATGGGCATATCCACATAAATTTCCATTGGTACGAATGGCTTTTTGTTAAAATAAGAAGATATTAAGATTAGTATCTATTTTTTTTAATTTTTTTTTTCTATAAAAATTGCATGTATTTTATAAAATTTTTCTATAAATAACACATCAATACAAAATAAATTAAAAGAATCCACAGAAAGTTCTATTAAACCTCCACAAGTCCATCAAAAAGAGGGTTTGGGGAACGGGTATTCCCGGTAAAACGGGATACTTACAATTTGTTTTACAAAAGATTAACGATTTTTGATAAATATCTATTTAATAATTTCCTACCGTTTTTTTTAATTTGTAAATTTTTAAGTTTCGTTTAGATATCTATTAGGTATACAACTTAAAAATGCAGGGTTATTTAAAATGTTTAGCTTTTATTTTGAAACATGTGTACAATATAAATTTTTTCAAAGTATTGTACATTGTTGATTATGACCATTTTCCATTTCTCTGTCAACATATGAATTCCGCGCAAGGGGAACTACTCATTTTTTTTGGGCCAAAAACGAATCTAGCCAATTTCGGATACCACGTTCTGAACTGAAGCGAACGGTGCAACGTCTGGACTGTAATTCAGATACACTTCTTTCCTAATAGTTGTTAAAAGGTATTGCAACATGTTGCCGAGCTTTATCGTGATGAAATATTACGCTTTCGTGTCTAACGTATATTCTGGCTCTAGGGCCTCTGTTTACTGAGAAAAGGACTTTATATACATATGTATATTCACTCAAAATGGAAGAATTTTTGCAAATAAAAGTGATCACCGATTTTTGTGCCTTAAGCTCTTTGGCCTCTATTTAACGAGAAAAATGATTTTTATGTATTCATTAAAAATACGTGAATTTTTGTAAATAAAAGTGATCACTCTGAAAACATGTATATATCTGGAAATACTGCGTTTTTTTTTATTCTTAATCTGTGATATTTTCAACTCTGGACCAGAAATTGATTTTTTTAATAGAAATTTGGATCAAAACATATATTGTTAATAACTCGGTAAAAATTATTGTTCGGCATATACCGTAACTTTTCAAATGTACTATTCTATTGTGGACTAAATTATTCTTGTTTTTTCATCTTAAACTGACAAATTCTGTTGAGAGATCAGATTTAAAGTATGCTTGATAATTTATTAAATTTCTCTATTTTTTGAATGCCGTGTTGTTGATCGTGGAAATGTTTATATGTATGTGCATAAAGACTAACGTGTTTGTTCCATAAGATTAGCCAAGTTTTAGATATTTTAATGTTTGCAGCTACATATTTATTTTATTTACTAATATCATGTACCTTTTTCTTCTTTCAGATTGCACAAATTATGTTTCCCCTTTTTCAACTAGAATAAAAAGACTCCAGCAATTTATTATCACTGCATCTTTATTGATTTAACAACATAAGTCATTATTTATAAAATTTTAAAAACGTAAATCATTGGACAATATTTAATACGAACTTAAACAAATTTAATTTTATATATTTCGAAAAATTTAAAGAAATATTTATTATAAAAATATATGATGCTAAATTTAGTTATTTGGTACCTTCCATGTCAGATTTGCAGGTTTCCGGTAAACTCTGTTTCTTGTTATTTATCTAAACACAAGAAAAATAGAAAATTTTACTTAGTTTTAGACACCATTTAGTCTATTATTTCATATCAAATCTCCTAATAATTAAGACACAAATCAACTTAAATGTAAAGTAAATATTTTTAATAATTATTTGTAAATTTTACTCTCTGTAATTTGTTTCGAGATTTCATAGTAATTTTATTTGCTTTAAATTTTGTTTCAATTGACTATAATTTAAGTAACTTTATAATGTGTGTATGCCACTTTTTTATAGATTTAAAAAACTATACATATATTTTTAGAAAAAAACCGTAAGCATAATTTTAGAATAAATACAATTTTACATAATTATGTATGTATGTATCCGTATTCGTCCGAATTAACAAACAAAATATTTTATATTCTGTTAATATTGAGTAGATAGCACTGGAATAAGGCAATAAAATTTAATAGTGGGTTCTACAATACAATTCGAAAAAGAAAGTTTTAGAATCTTTAATTTCCAAATTTTTATTTCGAATTGTGTTATGAAACAAGGGGTGTTTATTGTGTAATCCGATTCGAAAGAAAGCATTATTCAATTACAATGTATTGCACAAATTCGAACGATTTTATTTTCGAAAAACATTACACAATAATCTCACAGATGCCAAGGTTTTTGAAACGTGATTAAAATTTATTTAGACAAAATTTATCGTTTTATCTTTTTGTTTACAATAATATTTAGTTTCTTTTGACGATATATATTTTTTTACATCTATTTATTTATGGTATCTTTCAAATCTTATATATAATAAATTTTAATTATTCAGTCCAGCCAGTATATCAGCACATCTGCAAAGTCTATTAACTTTTTAATTTTAACAATTTCCTTCACTTGTATGATTAATTTTCTTCAAATAGTTATAAATCAATTTTATATTTTTTAAAATCTCTACTAATATACTTACTTTGTACATTAATTTTATTTGCATTTGCCTAGTTAAGAAAATACCATATTTCATTATTATATACACAATTATTTAAGTTAATTGTTTCAAAATATAACTTTTACTGTTTAATTCCGTTACAAAAATTAGATATGTTCAGTAGCAAAAAACAAACTATTACAAATTGTTAAAAAGCGTTCATTAAAGTTACTCCAAAAACTTGTCAAATTTTCAACAATATCTAATAATTTATAACAATTTGCTACTGAACATATTTATTATAAATAGTAATTTAATTTTATTTTACAACAGAACAATTTTGGCCCAATTAGCTTATATAGGAAACAAATATGGAAAAAATAAAAGATTTAACTTTTATAAAAAGTCTAAAATATAAATATAAATAAAATGTATTTATTAGATAATTATTAATTATGTTTAATACGATACAATTATATTAGTTAAGATTCAAAAATTGTTAATAAAAATTTTAAATATTGAAATTCATTTGACTATATATACATAAATTCCGAAATTTTTGCATTTTTATTGAAAGGCATTTAAAATGGTTTTATGAAGAACATAATTAAATTAATATAGGAAGTCTTAAAAACTGTTTAAAAAGATACGTTGACATTTTTTTGTATATGATGGAAGTAAGGTTAAGGGTTAATAATACATATCAAGTTTTTATAATTATTATTCTATTATTAACAACATGTTTTCAAAATCAAAGCACAATCGGCTTCCCATGGCAATTGAATCTACGATGCAAAACGACAGGAGTTTAACTCGATCAAAGATTGTCAACCAAGCAATATCTGCATCAACCAAAAGATGTTTCGCCATGATTATAGTTCCAACAACAATAACAATTCTGAAATTTGAGAAGCCTGTTGTAACAAGTCGAATGTGTCTTAAAATGGTGAATATCAGTAGATAAATTAAAAAAAAAATATTTATGAAAAATATATTTACTTACCAAACAACACCTAAATATATCTATTGGTTTTAAAGTTATGCACAGGTTTCTTGTGCAAAGTAACATCATTGTTTTAAGTTTATCTGAAGAAAACTAAAGAAGTTTCAAGTTAAGCTGTCGCTATTTTTAATTTTTTTCATTAAAAATTTCCATTTTTAATTCGACCACAGTCGAAAATCGAATCATAATAGGCACCAGAAATTATTAAGTTTTTAAAAAACGACAATATACTCGTATGTACTTTTTGGTGGAAGATATCAGAAATGAAAAATGAACTAATGTTTTCCGATATTTCCAGAATTGCTAATGGAATATTATCCCTCACACATTCAACAGCAAATGTGATAATGATATTTTCGTATTGAAATATAATAAAAACCAAAGAGAGGAACAGACTATTTGTTTTGACTGTCTCCAATCTAATCCAAACAAAGGAGTTGCTGAAGTCATCTAGTTCGTGCAGCCACAATTTACAAATGAGTACGAATTTGTATGTCATAAATAATACTTTTATATTCAGAACTCAACAACTAATAACCTTTACGTACCTTTTGAAATTAAAACATTAATATTAATTGTTAGGTTTGTAAGTACTTTGTACGAATGAATTTTAATGTGCTTTTTTTAATTGTGAAGTTTTTATACACATACATATACACATTATACATATGTACAAATGAATTGTAATGTACGTTTTTAGTTAATTTTTAATAACAAATATTAACAGTCTAATTCATAAAAACTTATCAAGGGTTTATAAACAGGCTTATTAAGCAAATATCCATACAAAATTTGCTTTATAAGCCTGTTATAAACCTTTGACAAGTTTTATGAATAAGGGGGTAAAAAAATAAGAAAAGAATTTAGTACTTATTCTTGAAATTTAGTACAATTTGTAAAATCTTAGTTTTCATCCCTGACTACGACTGGTTTTGTATACATATACGTATACATATATACTCGTAGGTACTCGTAGGTATTGTTTGTATATTTTTATAACATCATTTAGAGTACTTTTTGAAAGCTTTAGTTGTTTTTGCAATCACTGAATGCGAAAGAATTTGTGTACGATGATTGTCTGTCTATTTTGATTTTCCAGCACTTGAATAAATAAGATTTCATTAAAATTTGAGTGTTTTAATTGCTTTTTATTTATTTATTTAGTTCAGTTATTATAAATGTGATGTCGTTAGTATTATTAATTAATTAATTTTAATTTTTAAGTTTTATTATTTATACTATTTCTGGTATTGACTGCGTTTGTTGGTGGTGTTTATTAAATATGTGTGTTGAGTTTAATTGTTTTTATTTCAATACTTAACAAACAATGCAAATAACATTTTTTTTTATATTAATTCAGTTTAATTTGTATTATAGGTTTTTGTATTATATTTGTTATATTCATTTAATTTGTGTTTTTGTCCTTTAAAAATAATATAACTTTATTACCGCGCATATTTGTATTTATGTATATTTAAATTTGATGTATAATAGTTAATAGGTTTTGAATGATGTATAAACACATTTATAGTATATATGTAGGTAAGTATGTAGGTATGTAGTTTCCTATATGTTTTGTTTTTATATTATAATAGTCGTATGCCTTTATATTTGAATGTATGTCAATTAATTAAAACGGTTTAAATTAATTTTTAATTTATAAAACTAAAACTCAAAAAACTTTTCATTTATTTTCTTTTTTTTTTTTTTGACTAAGTAAAAATATAATTTGGTTTTTTTTTATATAATTTTTTTTTTGTTATAAATATACAAAGATATACATACATTTATATATATTTTATTAAATACATATATACTAAATATGTATATATTTATTTTTTATTTGTTTTATTTCATAAATACGAGTATTTTTAGCAGTTTTCATTTCGAAATGTTTAAATTACACATTTAGTAAGAGTAAATATTAAAAAAAAAATGTTTGTTATTTTTCTTCTAAATAATTAAAACTTTATGTAAATAGACATTTAGTTTAATAAGAATGAAAATTTGTATAATTTTTAAGTTTTGTTTAATTTAGAATTATATATATATATATTTATAAAGAGAACTAATATTTAAAAAGAGTATATTATACTATTTTAAAATCATTGCAATATTTTGGAAATAATTCGCAAACTTAACAATAATAAATCTTTTTTTTTTTTTTTTTTTTTTTGTTAGAGAGAAAGAGTTGTAATTAGGAAAATAAAATTAATACTCATAATCCTTGGCAACGTTTTCAGTTTCTTTTACAAGGAACTATACTTTTTCAATAACTTTCCCCACACTGTGTAAATCAAGTGATTTCAAAAACAATAAATTTTCTAATAAGTTTGGGTGACAAATTGACATTCTGTAAATTGCACGATTTTTCACATTGTTTCTGGTCTGGAGGGTTATTTTGTTAATCGTTTGAAAAGGGAAATCGTTCAAATTTATATAGTTTTTACATTGTATTTCGAAAACCTTTGCTTTCGAATCGAAATACACAGTAAAAACAGGGGGGTTGTTTTTACTAAAGTAAAACGTGTACATCATGTTCTTTCAGTTCACAGAGCATTAATAAACGGTGATTTCGTTTTAAAACGAAAACGTTACTCGGATACGGTTTATACCTTCGAATTTTTTTTCCAATTGATTCTCCGCAATCAACACATAATATTTTCGAATGAAACTTTATTAAAATTAAATTATTAAATTAACACTTCACAATACACAGTTATAATTTTGTGCATTAAGAAATGGGTGGTAAGTTGTAATTGTTTTTCATCGGGCATTTGTTAAATTCGATTCGATACGAAACACTTAGGAAATTTCATGAATTATATATTGTAATTCGAAAATGTTGTCACACAAATCAAATCTCACTACTTTCCAATCGGCAAGAAGAGGTACTCCATATAGTGCTAGAAATAAACTCTTTTATATCCTAATTGTTAGTTCTTAGGAGAGAGACCATTGCAAGAAGTATCAGGCAGATTAGAGACTGTTTATCTGCAATTTCCAAATTCATAACTAAGACTAATACAATAATAAGTCTGCAGAAAAGCTAGGCAAATAAAGATATGCTTTAAATATATCGAATGCCAAAGAACATTTCTGTTAGAGTTTTGAAATTTTTGTTCTCATTTGATATCTGCATATGTCAGAATCAAATATTTTAATGTTTTGAAAATTCGTTATCCCTATATTAAAGTCTAACCATAACAAGAGAAACTTAGTATGCAGAATTACTATGTGTGGTCTCTACTTAAGGTAGATTTTTCCATGTAATAGATATAACGACAGGCATCCTCTACCCTTAAGATTTCAGGTTTATAATATGTCAAAGTAAGTCGACTTAATTTTATATTCCAAATGTAACAGTTTTAAGTTCGTAATCTTTGACATAATTTTTTGGGCATTTTCCAAAATGTTTCTCTGGGTGAGGGTTTTGTTCCAAGTTTAGGCTAAAGTAGTGTTTTCGTATATAACACAATATTGACCATGCCTACAGGACAAGCTATCGGAGATATGGGGAACCGAATGCTGAATATTTCACTCTGGCCCTACAATATCAGAAGAGTGATGCGGACATAACTGGCTGCTAGTAGCGAACTTTTATCGACTCAAAACACCGACTCTTAAATATATTTGTTAGACATGAAAGAAGAAACTTTTATATCATTATTTTGTAGAACGAATGAAGATAAAAAAAACAATGATAGAAAACTAAATAGCTAAAGTAATTAATTTTTCTAAATATTTTTTATATGCTTAAATAAACTAAATTCAAAAAGAAACGTTACTGAACAATTTAAAAATATAAATGTTCGAAATGTTTCTGTTAAATTAGAAAAATCCACACGTACTTTATGAGTAAGTTATATTAAATTGGAAATTGCACTTCAATTCTAAATCTAGACCATAAAATTAAAAAAAAAAAACAAATTAGAAATCTATAGTCTGTATTTTTCGAAATAATTCGTAAGTTTTCAAAGATTTAAAAAATATTTCGCTGAAATTTAGGCGATAATTTATCTTTAGAATTTAAATGTTTATTGAGCGGAATATTATCTCAATATTAATTTTATAACCCAATAAGCTTTAATCCTTTGCCTGTCCCCTTACAAAAACGACATTTTATGTCGCATGTCCAAAATTTTAAAATTTAAAAAAATATATATATATAATTTGTTTGAGTGCGTCATGTGGACAGGATGGCAGGACGAAGAAAGGCTTACGGACCTTTATTTATTTATTATATTTTTTCTTGAATGCAAATACATATAAGTATGTTTTTAAACAATATATTTGTTAAGCAAAAGACATGTACATATAATTTCAGTCTCCTTTTCACTGAAAATAATTCAAAAAATGCTTGACATTGGAATTACACTTGTTTTCATCTTTAGTTTAAGCCAAAAATGCTTATTGGGAATATATTTGTTAATGTTAAAGTGATTAATTTCGAATGTGGATGTTATATGTTTCTAACTAATTTAAAGTACGGTCACATTTGGCAAATGTTTGCTGAAAAAGACGTAACCACTAAATAATATATATTTGAAGTTGTTTATTTATTTAAAAAAAAAAACTTTGTTTATTTATGATAATACACAACAAATATTTAGTTTTATTTGGTGCTGTTTGATCTTGCAAAACTCTTGTAAGACAATGTAAAGAATGTCAAACACACAAGTGGTTACGCTTTTTTGAGTAAATATTTGCCATGTGTGACAATACTTTTAGACATTTATCAGGGTTGAAGTTTTATTGTGAAAGCACTATTCATGACGATTGAAATACTTAAAAGTGGGTATAAAACTGATATCTTTCCAACTCTGCTAGTAAAGGTTATAACGAATACCACCAACATTATAATGCTGAATTATATTTTCAAAATTAAACATGACAAAGTATCTATCTACATACAAATATCACTTAAAATTTTTTAAAACATGTTTTAAATTGGCAATAACTTTTTAAAACCCAACCTGAGACATTTAGAAGACATCAAAAGATTAACTCAAATCAGTTTTTATACTAAACAAAGTTTAAGCCGCAGTTAACCAAAGATCAAATTAGTTTGTCGAATAGTTTAATAACAAAAGTTTGTTGGTTAAAAATTATAAATAAAAAACATTTCATTTTTTTTTCGTTATTTTTTTCTTTTATTATTAATGTTTATGGTATTAAGCAAATAAACAAAAACTAAAACAAAATACTCTTTCATTATTTTGTTGTTGTTTTAATGTTTTTTTTTTTTTGTTAAATACAGCATAAATTTCTAACAAATTTTTTCTGTTTTTTTTTTATTGTTATTTTCTACAATTATCTGTTTGTTTGTTTGTTTGTTATAAATTTTAACTGAAGTTTTCGTTACGTTTTTGGGTTGTTGTTGTTGTTCATTTTAGAAAAAATAAAAACATTTTAAACAAATTGATAGTTATTTAATACGATAAATGTTATGGTTTATTTTAAATGAATTCATTTATTTAATATAATTAAAGTGTTTTATACATTTGTTTGTCTGTCTTTGACGTAAATTTTGTTTTTGGTTTATAATATTTATATATATTAATTTTTATTTTTGCTTTTTTGTTTTTTTTTCTTCATTTTGTTAAAATTTAAACAATTTATTTTATAATTTTTGTTTTATACACCATAAATTCAAATGCATTTTGTTTTTGTAATAATTATAGTTTATCCATTATTTAAATATTTATATTTATATATTCATTTATTTATTTCTTTATGTATAAATAATAATTTTTAATAATAATAATTATAATAATAATAATAAAACATCATAATAAATATTTATACCAAATTGTTTTGTTTTTTATAATGATTTTTTTTGCTGTGTTTTTTTTTGTAGTTTTTTGTTTGTTTTGTATTTAATTTAAATATGGTTAATCTTAACAATGTGGTTTTTGTTATTATATTTTCCCTATGTTATTATATATTAAATAATTATTTAATTTTATTATTTTTATCTGATAATTAATTAAAAATGTTTGTTTTCTGTATGTTGGTTTGTCATTTCATTTTTTCAATATCAATTTCAAATTTGTTTTTGTTTTGTGTAAGGAACAAAAAAGATTTATTTTCAGTTTTCAGTTTTCATTTTTCAAATCAATACAAAATTGTAGTTGTTGAAGCTTGATTTTATTTTTTTTAGGCTTATATAGTTAGTTCTTCAAATGGGAATTATAGTAATAAAATTAAGTTTTAAGTAACAGAAATTAATTAAGAAAGTCTATAAAAGTGATTTAAAAGCAAATTGGGCATAATTTCATGGATAGCCCAACATGACACGTTTCAAACTTTTCAAAGTTCTTTTGGAATTGTTTAGTACATTATCATTGTTAATAATTTTTTTTTTTTTTTATTAAACATTATTAATTAATTTAACAAATAACATAATATTATTTATATTTATATCCACATTTTTATTTATATATGCATGTGTGTTTAATATTAATAATATTCATATTTATTGTGTGTGTTAAGAAAGTAGTATGTAGTATAGTGGTGGTTAAAATTAAAAAAATAAACAAGAAAAGAAATAAACAAAAATTAAAATTTGTTTAAGAACTTAGAAAAAACTACGATATAAGCTCTTAATTACTTTAAATCATCGGTATCTTCAATCAAATCAGCATATTCTTCCCAATCGTTGTTTGAACGTGTGCGCAGGTTTGATATTGTCGGTAATTCGTCGTCATTGTCTTGAGTAGAAGAAGAAGGGCCACCACCATCTTTAGCGCCATTGCCTACAACTTCATAATCTTTAAGCTCCGCTTCCAAATCTTTTTCCCATTGTTCCTCTGCATTTAAAAAAAAGGTTAAACAAAAACAACAAATTGACAAAAAGTTATTAGTATTGCTAGTCTTTATAATTGTTTAAATTTAATAATTTAATTAATTAATTAATAATTTTTTAAATTGTTTATTATACATATAAAAGAAAAGCATATAAATGTGTTTATTTTTTAATGTTTTATAAAGTTTTTACGGGGGAAATTAATAACTTAATAAGTTATGTGATCAATTAATAGATATGTTTACTGGTTAATGTAATCAATTGAACGCTATGTTAAAATAATAAGATGATTCCTTGAAAGATATAAAGTTAGAATTAGTCTTTACTTTCTGTTCCGTTCCGAATCAGTTGACTTGATTCTGTTAAATAGAAAATGTTTAGAAGTCGTTAGTTGTTTTGTTACTTTCCGTGCCGTTGCGGACGAACCTGTTGAAAACAAAAATTTACCAAGTCAAGAATAAAAGATAATTTTCTCTTTCCTTCTCATTGAGAAATACTTGACTTGACAGTCAGAACTGATGAGTGTGAAATAGGGGCCAAATTACCGCATTCGATATCGAGTAAAATATATCGTAGTTTTCTTATTTGAGATTATGGCATTCGATATCGAGCAAGAAATTTAGTATATTTTATCATAATTTCGATATCGAAATCAGTTTTCGATACGATAGCTCATTCGATCACGAATGCGGTAATTTGGCCCCAGGACTAAGTAATTGTAAGTGACAGCACAAAACAGCTGACATCCGCACAACAACAAAATTTTTGGTTTATTACAAAAATTTTCAATTTCTTTGAATTTAATTATGTTTTTGTATAAAAGTTATAAAAATATAAAAAAATAAACGATGGATGATGAAAAACTCATTACTTTAGTCGAAAGTAATGAAATATTGTACAATAAAAAAAACTTTGATTTGTATTTTTTGATTTATTTTCGCGGTATGCTTATACGGAAAAACTAACTAGAAAAATTCAACAACAAAACGACACGGAACAGAACAGCAACAGAAAGTAAAGTCTAATAAAGCCTTTAACTTTGCTTTAATATTCGTGACACCAGTCGCAACCTTTAGTTTTAGCAAATTGTTATTTAACTCTTGTAGGAAGAACAAAAAAATTTTGAATCTAATCTCACCTTTGGTTAACGCCATTTTCCACTTCTTCTGTTTTAAACCAATAAAAGAAGAACAATTATACAGCCATGTCACAGAATTTAATTCCGTTGGGAAGTGGAATTATTTCTGTATTTGACTTCTCTAGAAAAAGTATAACGAAACGTTTTTTCGAAATAAAATCACTTTAAATTGAATTAATAATTAAATAACTTATAATTAAAAGTACTTTCCTTCCGAAAAAATGTTTCGTTATACTTTTCCAACAGATGCAAAATACGGAATTAATTCCACTTCCGAACGGAATGAAGCTCTGTGATAGTGTACACGAGATTCAGAAACATAATATACCGTGAGCGTCAATATAAAGCTTTATTTATTTGTTTATTAAGCATATAAATAAAAATTACAAGCTAATGTTTCTTAAGGGCAATGGCGACATAGGCCTTCAACTCAGAAGTTAGTATATTACAGTTAAATTAGGTTATAAATTTATTTTTATTTTTTTTAATTATATAATTTTATAGATAATTTAGATGTTTACAGATGAGATTATTTTCAATATTCGTTATAAAGTTTAGAGATTTTAAGGAACTTAATCAATAAAGTTACGTTTTTCATTGTCTTGTTCGATAGAAGATGTAAAGGATCAATATTCTGGAGTGTTGCTATTCTAGAGATTTGTATTTTTGGACATTCACACAGAAAATGGGAGGTCACAGTTGCAAAAATGTGGCAAATTTGGGTTAATTAATGATCCATGGGTAAGCCGTTCGAACTTAACCCTATCCAATCTATTAATCTTTTGCTGGTCGTTTGTTATAGAAATGTTAATTGGATTTTGTGTATTATTGATTCTCCTATGCCATGTACAACATAGTTTGTAAATCTATCATTTTATTTATTTATGTCTCTATGGTTGTAGTTAGTTTTTTTAGATTAGAGGAAGATTTAATACACTTTTAGCTGCAGAATCTGCAAATTCATTGCCCATAATACTGTAGTGGCCTGGTATCCAAACCAAAATAATGTTTGGGAATTTATTGACTAGTACAAGAAAGAAAATCAGAGCATATTGAACATTTTCCATATTTGTCTTTGACATATGATAGGGCTTCATATATTCTGCATTATATACGGAGCTAAATGAGCGTAGAATCGACATTCTTATTATACGATTTTCCGTAGTAATACTATATGTTGTAGTATTATCAGTTTTAAAACCATCAGTGTAGATAAAGTTGTAGTCCTTCAAATATTCTTTTTTTAGCTGCAAACATGATTCTGAATTCCGATGGATTTGTGTTACATTTTACAAATTCGTGGAGTGTAGCTCCGGAGAGATCACGGTGGAGGTTGTTTAGCCTTGTTTATACATTGGAACCGTACAGTAGAATTTTGAAAAGTTTAGTAATTGATATTTCTCTTTGTATCTCTTTTTCTTTGAGTTCTTCAGTGGGCCTTCTCCATACGTACGACTGTCCATCCGATCTAAATAAATTAAATTTACTTTCATTGGTAAATAAGACTTTGTTCCAAAATGTTTTAGTACTTTTTTGAAAAATCTAGCCGTTCAATTCTGTTCAATTTGCTAATACTTGTATGATTTCTTACGAGCTACTCTTCCATTATAGACTTTTTTTATGAAGGACTGTTCTTACTGTTTTCGCGCTGCAGTCTTTATTGATGCGTTTAGAGATTTTATTTGCCAATTTTGGAGCACAGTTTTTTCTTAATCTGTTGGAGAATCTATCGTTCATCGGTATTTGTAAACATTTTTGGCCTTCCAAATTTTGGTTTGTTTTCAACAGGTTTTGTTATCTTATACATTTTTATTATATCATGAACTGTTGATTTGGGTCTTCCAAGTATATTTCCTAAAGCTTGTTTTATAAAAAAGGGAAGTGTTACCGTATGCTCGTTTTTTTCCATTAAAAAAAACTTTTGATTAAAATTAAAAATAAGATAAACAGATAAATGAAAAATCTTTTTGCTTTTTTAAGAACATCGTATAAAAAAACATAAAGTAAACGCACTTAAGGTTTATTTTAATATTCAAAACTGTAAGAGAATAACAATGTAATGTTTGTTCGACGATTTTATTGATTCACTGTATATAAATATAATAAGGCATTTTCTTAAATAATATTTGATGCTGACTTTATTTTGACGCTCACAGTATTTTCTAATCTTAATTTGTTTATCAGCTACTATAACATTTATGATAACTGAAATCTTATATCCTTTTTTATTGATTTTATAGCAAAATAAAACTATTTTGTAAAACTTTTAATACAAATCATGATCTGAGAATACTAAAACCTTTAGTTAAAATATTTACATGCACTTCTAAGCATTGAATATTTTAATTAAATTAATTGATCACATTACTTCTTTAAAATAAAATAAAATAAAATATAACATTTAAATGAAAATTGAAAAGCAAGTAAGGAAGCCCATTATTAAAATGCATCATTTATACAAGTACATGGATATGTACCAAGAATGATAAAATAAAGATTACGCCATGCGCATGATTTCCCGTTATGTGACGTAGAAGTTCCATTCTAAGGGTTACCAAGAATGTTTCATGTTTTAAAATTAAAATTGCTTACGAAAAATGTATGTTTTATGTGATAGTTGGCAAACTTGCAATTGAAATCTCTCTGAGAGTTCTAAAATAAAAGACGTTAAAAAAGAAAAACAAACAAAAAAAAAAAGACAACAAAATATATAAACTTGAAGTGTTCAGTGAGCAAATGCAAGCAAAGCAATAGTAAAAAAAACAAGTGAGAAAAAATTAGCCAATAGAAACACAGAACGTGTGACGTCACAGTTCCAAAATGCGCAGAACATATTAAAATTTTACGAGCGTTGGCGTAATCTTTATTTTATCATTCTTGATATGTACTAATAATGTTGTTTACCCAAAAATAGTGTGTTATTTACAAAAATTAAGAATAAAGTGCTTAAATACATTATTAAACTAATAAATGTTTATTAACCTTAAAACCCAATTATAAATGCAATGCAATTTTTTTATATATTGTTTTTTTTTTAAATTCATTACCTTTATTGACAATTTAGTTTGTTTTTTTTTTTATTAAATATTAAATAAAAATTTAACTTGAAATGAGATCAATCATCATCATGATGATAACTTAAACAAATACTTTGACACACAATTCTTTTGGGCAAACGTATGGTAACTGAAATGTAATCTTAAATAAATAAAAAATAGAAAAAATAAAACAATGTAAAACACAAGAGAAATATTTAAATTTTAGTAAACAAAATTATAAATAAATTATACAACTAATGCATTCCTTGCTTGCTTTTGTTATTAAATGAAATTACTTTAAACAATACATTTAATTATACACATAAAATTTATAATAAATAAATAAATGCAGGCATTTTATTTTTTTTCTTTGTTAAATTAATAAATATAATTCTAATAATTTTTGCAATTGTTCAATTCACAGGTGTTGTTGTATGTTGTATTATACAACTATCTGCTTATGAATACTAGAATCAATAATTTTTATGTTGAGATGCATAAATATTTTAACTTTTGGCAACACCTAAACTTTCATACAACATTTGAAAAGCAGATGTTAAAATATTGTGGGTATTGTTCAACATTTGTACAAAAATTGTAAATTCAGACGACGTACAACACCTACGACACTACAACATCACTTGTGAATTGAACAAATATGATTGTGTTTTTTTCCGAAATAATGTTAGCAAAAAAAAGCATTCCAGCTACTTAATGAGAATTAAATTAGTAAAAAAAAGAAAAATATACATACATACATACATACATATGTATATAAAACAACAACAAAAATAGTTCAAAAAAAAATTACATATAATTAATAATTTTGTTAAAATTATTCTTCATTATTAAACTAGATTAAACAGTGCATTCCACAAAACAAAAATCATTTAAAGTTGTTAACGAAAGAAAAAACAATATAATTATGAAACTATAACAATTATTGAAAAGAATTAAATTAAATAATTAATTTATATTGTTTATTATATGAAAGGAGCATTAAGGTTAGAGGATTAAGTCAACCATTATTTATAGAAATAAAAACTTGTTTAATTATTATTTTGTGTGGTGAGTTGGTATTTAATATATATACGAGTATATTATTTTTTCATTGACAGGATTTAAACAACTAAAATGTTATGAATTTGATTTGAATTTAATGATTTTGTTTATTATTATTAATATATTTTTTAAATAAAATTAAACAAATTACATATGATTATGGTGTTATTCAATTTGTTAGTTAATTGGTGCACAGATTTTTCAACATTTTAAGCAAACATTAAAGAATAGTTTGTTATTTAAAGGATTAGAGGAAAATCGCCATAAATAGAGTTTATCCCCCTTATTCAAAAACGATTATTAAATTTAACAAACGTTTATTATGACAGATTTGCATATACAAATTTGCTTAATAAACGTTTGTTAAATTTTATAATCGTTTTTGAATAAGGGGGTATTTAATTAAGAATAGTTGACAGAAAATAACTAATTATGCAATATATGCAAATAGAAATATTTGGATGGTGATAATGTGTATTAACTGGTAATTTATTTCTCTTTAATATAAATTAGTATTATATACTAGGTACACCTTTTAAAAAAGCAATATCTACTCCAAGATTGTGAATGGAATTGTCAAGGAGTAACGAAAAGTTGTCAATCTGTCGTCATAAAGACAACAACACAGGCCTCTATTATCCAGCAACCAGTCACTGATTACTTCTGGCTCTCTCTAGTGTGTGATAAAAAAAATCATAATTTATACAAACCGAAGAAGTACTTTATTGCTGAAATTTTGATGTTATAATGGAACAGTGAGTTGATCAATGATTTATCATCCATTATCTTTTATACAGGCATTTATTCCGTAATTGCAGCTACTTTCAAATTTGAAGTAGAATGGTAGGGATGTTCAAAATTTATTTAGATTCTAAGAAATCTCTAAATCTTAAATATATTGCGATTTTTCTTTAGTATTACAATAAATTGCCAATGTAGAATCTAGAAACTCACTTTGCGATGAAAATTTTCATACATCATAATATTGAGTTTATGTGTTTTTTTAAAACAATGTAAGGTTGTTTAAAAATTCACGCAAGATTTTAATTTGTCTTAACGATAAAGCACATTTTCACCTTGGTGACCTAAGTAATCTTCAAAATTGTTAAATTTAAGGTTTAGACAATTCACATGGCATTGTTGAAAAATAAATGCTTCACGGATGCTTTGGTACGGATTTTAGGCTGAAGGCATCATTAGACCATATTTCTTTGAAATTGCTAACTGAAGCTTATGGTGAAGGTGAACCAGAAATGGTGAACACAAAAATCGCCCAGGCCAGTTTAAAAAGTTTAAAGATCAAGAATTGGAGGAATGAAAATTGTTGTCAAACTCAACAAGAGCTACTCAAGCCGCAAATGCGAGCAGCAGGATTCTTCCAAAAGTAGGAAAATTGGGCACCTACCATATGAATTGAAGCCGAGATACATTGAAAGACGATTTCGCATGTCCGCAATTCTGCTTAAACGTTATAAAGGGAAATCACTTTTGCACCGGATCATTACATCATTATTATTAGGTGCTGAAATGTGGCAGACCCATATTAGGGTACCTGTGATAGAGCGAGTATTGGCCGACCAATACTCAATACATATAATATATTCCGATGGAAATATACCCAGAATATTCGGCCAGATAAGAAAGCGTAATATTACAAAACATGTTAAAAATGTATTTAGAAAGAAGTGGTTGGGAAGTTTGGCCTTACCCGCCTTATAGTCCAGAATTTGTTCCGTCCGACTACTATTTGTTTCAATCTATGCAGAACGCTTCTTCTGGGATACTGGTTTGATTATTTCGTGGACTCAAAACATGAGTAGTTTTTTGAATATATGAATATACTTAAACGGTAAACATCTAGAATGTATTTTTTTTACTAATTTATAGTAAATTCCAATTTTAACTTAATGTTTCTGAAACGTATACGTGCCTGCATAAAATAAGCTGTGACGTGAAAAAACAAGCATTTTTTTAGTTTTAATATATTAAAATGTACATTTCAATGACACCAATTTCTTTTTTAAAGTCCTGTTAGTTTGCATTTTATGGACCTTTGAAAAGGAAAAAAATGCACTGTATAAAATAAGCTGTCAGCCACAGTACTTATTAGTAGATGCAATTATTTAATCTCCCTATTTAATCCGTAGTGTATTTAAGTTTTTTGGACCAGACTATCTTCTTGTAATTTATGCAGGATCTATTATGTTCATTTTAACACATATGTATATATACATATACTGGCAAATCCCGCTATAACGAATCTTACATTACCTAAAATCCAATATAGCATACGACAAAGTTATTAACATTAACTACTTTAGATAACGAAAACTTTAAATTTAGCAACTGAGTTTGTATGCAAATAACACTGGCTTTTATTACATGAGGCATGGTATACATAAACATAAAGATACATTTTTTCTAAAATAACGTAAAATATTTGTTTTTTAACGGCATACCACGCCCAAAATTGCCAACATTTTGATCTAATTTTTTGGCTACCCTAGTTTTAATATGTTTACTATTGAATGCCATTGCAATTTTGGAAATCAGTGACAACGAAAAATTAGACTTTTGGCCGATGAAATTAAATTCTGAGCCACCGTGCGCTGATAAGCCCGAAACGATTGACCACTTAAAGGACAACATTCGCCACGTTATTGCGGATATACGGCCACAAATTTTGGAAAAAGTAATCGAAAATTGGACCTCCAGATTAGACTACGTCCGAGCCAGGCCGTGGCGGTCATATGCCAGAAGTCATATTTAAATTATAATGCCAGAAGATTATCTTTCAAATAAAGTAAATTTCTAAATTTCATGTCAACTTAAAAAAATAATTTTTGTTTTATTCCATTTCAAAGTTCTATACATCTAAAAAAAACACCCTATATAAAAATAATTTATTAATTTTTTGGTTAAAAGTAGCAAAATTATAACGGATTACTTTTGGGACAACGCAAACAAAGTCTGGTCGAAAATTTCCTATTAATTCTGAACTTCATTTGTAAGTGAAGTTTATAATTGGAATTTGCATATGTAATTCTAACTTCAAATTACAAACTATTCTTTATTTATTTTTTTAAATATATTTGGAATCGAAAATGAATATGATGCATTAAACATAATATTTAAAAAGCGTTAAATAAAAAATATTTAATTAATGATTTTCAACGAGTGAATTTAATGAAATAAAAATTTCAAAATATTTGGTAGTGTGTTGAAGGTATTTTCTTTTTAAAATTGATAATAATTAAATTTGAATAAAAGCTAAACTTGTAAAAACAAAAACACAATGTTGTCTTAGAAATTGTATAATTTATATAAAATATATAAGTATTGTTGAAAACCCACATTGTGTAATTTATTCCTTGGTTAAAATAAAATATTTAAATTATGTTTAAAAATACTAATCTAAACAACTAAAGAAAGTAACACGCACACACATATATATGAAATACAAATTTGAAAAAAAATAAACGAAATTAATTCTTTTTTGTTTTTTTTTTTACAAAATTGGAAACAAATTAAACACAAGAAATTGTTATAAAATTTCAAAATTTTGCTAAGGAATTTTAAATTTCTTGCTAATATTTTGTAGATATATAAATATTTTATTGTATAACAACTATAACAAATAAACTAAAACAAAATTAAATAAATAATAAACACCACTAAATGTATATAAGAAAATTTTGAAAAATATTTATAATTTATATAAGAATTTGTTTTGATAAACCAACAATAAGTTACGAAACTTACCACACAAAATGTTAAACTTTTAGGTTTTGCGATTTGTTATTACTTATTTTGTTTTTGTTTTTTTTTTTGGTGTATGTATGTTCTTTTTTGTTAATAATATTATTTTTTTGTTTGTCTTTTAGAGTAAATATTTTTGTTTGCAATAATACATTTTTTTGTTAGATGTTTTTTGTTTTTTTTTTTTTAAGAATTTTCTTTTCAAATATTTGTAATTTGTTTTCTTTTTTTTTCATATTTTGTTAAATAATTTTGGGTTGTGTTTTTGCGTTAATCCATTCAATCTTCTGTAGGATGATTTAAAAAAAGAAAAAATAAACAGAAAAACAATTGTTATGATTTTTGGTTTGTTTTGTAAATCGATTTTGTTCAAATAAATTTCAATAGAAAACTAAAAATTAATTTGCTTTTTATTTAAACAAAAAAAAAAAAATAAATAAAACACTTTAAAAAGTATTTTCATATTTTTTTGTTTTTCATGGAAAATAAGTAACGAAGGAAGGATAAAGAGAAAGGATAGTCAAGGAAATTTGTTTTTAAAATAAAGATATTGTACTAAATAATAACAAAAATTAACTTAAATCAAAAAAATAAATTGAAATACGTTTTCAAACAAATGTACTTAACTGTTTATTTAAAGATATTTTGTTATTGAGGAGTTTAAAGATTTGTTTAAGAAATTTCAAAATAATAAAAAAAAAAATCATAATAAATCAACTAAATCAAATATAATTCACAACTGGCCGTTTTGCAGTAGTTATTCAATTGCGTCAAACTTTTTTCGAAGTTTAAAAGAAACTGGATTCGAAAGTAACAATACTGCCCAAGTAAAAGAAATGCTGATTAGACCCAATTACCATGAAGCAATTCTTTAAGCTAAGCTGATTCTTCAAGCTAAGCTTGATTGTGCTAGCAATTCGTTTTACTCTCTTATTCGTATTACATAAGTATACGTTTACAAATGTGTGTATATTCTCAAATAAAAATACGAACGATTTAAGCAATAGGAATTATGCTTTGTGACCGGAAATTGCAAGGGAAAACTTGTATCAATCTTTTCAATAAAAATTGCTTCGTGCAAATTGGGACTTAAATAAAATTTAAAGAATGTAAGAATTTGTGAAGCAGAAGGACCAAAGATAATTATATTAAGCAAGATGAAAGATAACAAGTAAAGCTATGCACAGACGGTTGTCAGATCTGTTGTCAAATCTGAAAATGTACTGGTAATTTGTCAGGTCAGACGACTGTAAGATAATCTTTCAATTTCATTAGCAGACAATTGTCACATAATATATTTATCTATCAACAGAAATTGTCAGTCAGATTGTTGTATGGCAAAAATTGTCAAATTCATTGTCAGGCATTGCCAGGACTGTGTGCATGTTTAAAAATGTTTAATATTGTCATGGAACAAAGAAAAACAATTGAAACAATTTTAGCTGCATATGTATACACAAACAGCCAGAATGAAGACAAAATAACAAAATAACGCCGCAAAGTTTGGATGAAAGATTATCTTTAACTGTATAGAATATGCGACCTCTTTCCAGCGTCCCATAAACTTCGCCCTGCCTCAACTTCCTTAATAAGTTTGATAATACTTTCGTGTGACCAGACGGGTTCTACCTTTTTTTTTTTGATTTTTGTTTCTGCCTTGATTTTTTTTATTACGTTTAGAACCTGTTGGGGAATTCAATTGGCTCATAGTAGTATTCTATGACGCAGGCTTCATACATTGAAATGTCGCTATTCATTTATTATTTTCTTCAATTTAATTTTCTTTCTTTAATTTTTTTTTAATATTATTAATACACGAGTATATATGTATATACAGAGTTGAAAAAAGGACTAATTTCTCTGAGAATGTTGCCATGCATAAACTTGAACATCTGTCAATAAAAAGTTTTTGACATTATCTTGCAACAATCTTAAAATAGTATAAAATGTGTTCACACGATTTTTGGGTGTCTGACAACACTTTTGTCTTACAATGTACTAAAAATGTTTTTTCTAACAACGTTGAAAGACAAAAAATGTAAATTCACACTGTTGTTAGACATTTTCTGAAAAATTTACTGACAATATTGTAAGCTTAAGAGTTTATATTCGGCTGTGCCGTAACTTGTATACTCACCACCTATGTATATATGTGCGTGACTATGCATACTTGGACAAATATAGAGCGATCATCATAAAATTCGATACACTCAATTATATATATATATATATATATATATATATATATATATATATATATATATACTATATATATATATATATAGTGGTTTTTGTAAGAGATTAATGCTCATTTAGGTGAGTTTCAGAAGTGTGCCTATGGTCATATATGCAAACAAAATATGTTTTATGATTTATCCCTTTTAAGAAACTAATTATTGTAATAATTTGTATGAATACTGCTTTTTCACAGGCATTTATGTACCATAGAGCCATATTCCGGGAAAACATTTGTTTGGGGGTTATGAGAACTCGTAAATCTATTCTTACCTATATCAACAGGACTTGTCCTTCTATAATAAATATAAAGTGTTTCAAATTTTATGATATTATCTGCTATATATAAAATTGCTGTTAAATAAACAACAAACGGATCATTCGGACGATACTGTGGCACAAAGGAACATTCTGATTCCATTGACTGTGGGATCGTTCAATAGCACGGAGCTCAGGAGAAATACAAAAGGGACCAAGACACAGAAAGTGACCAAGGGTCTCTTGGTAGGAATTCGATTAACTTTCTAATATGTATGCAAGCTACACATTGTGTGATAATACATATGTCGACAGGTATAGGTTAACTACGTAACAAGTATTACCGAATTTGTCTGAACGAAAAAGGGAAGGATCATTAGTACATGATATGGGCTGTCTCAAAGACACTGATCAATCCGATCAAGTTAGGTACTCATGGTAACTATAAAAGTTACAACGTCGTCTTGATTAAGTAGCGCGACTTTCAGTATTCATGTACGAGTATGATTTACATTTGACATAAATAATCAGCCTGTATTAGACAATCGCGAGCAACTAACTTAACCTGAGACCCTTAATGGATGGTAAGATGATTGGTTTGGAAAGAACAACTAAAACTGATAAGCAGTGTGAAGTAAACAAATAATCTTAATTTGTTATTGTATCAACGATATTTTTTAAACACTAAACGTGGATGTTTTATAAACAAAATTTAAGTTAATAATTAAGGATCTTTTAAACACTAAGCGTGAATGAAAAATGAAAAAAGTCCAAGTTAATAATCGAGGATGTTTTAAACACTACACACGGATATTTTATAAAAAAATTAAGGCCACAGGTAAGGATCTTTCAAACACTAAACGTGGTGGATCATTTATAAATAAAATTTAAGACCACAATCTGAGGATATTTTAAAATACTAAGCGCGGATATTTTATCAACAAAATTAAAGTTTATAATCAAGGATCTGTAAGACATTAAATAAGGATATTTTAGAAGGAAAATCTAAGGCCACAACAATGGATTTTTTTAAAACACTAAACGTGGATGTTTTATAAACCAAATTTAAGTTAATAATCAACAATATTTTGTACACAAGTACACAAGTCAATCCTTAAGAAAAGAGGTTCATTCATATTGACAGACATTGAGAGAAAAAGAAAGTTGTGATACATATTTTCGGCTTCTAAATAGCCGTCAGATCAGAAAAACTTGATTAAAATGTCAAATTAAATTAAGGTAAATAAAAAGAAAATGTTAATTTTGACAGACATCAAGAGAAAAGAACTTGTGAAATATATTTTTGGGCTCTAAATAGAAAAACTGTAATAAAGAAAGTGATAGACCCTATCATAGAGTTAAAATTTAAAAGGTTTGTACTCAATCAGATCAGTAAAACTTGGCCAAGTTTATTAAAGGCAAATAAAATAAAAGTTCAATTTGTTAAATTTTCAAACATAAAATAAAATATACAAAGTGTTATGAATAATACAATTTTGAAAAGAATAAAGTTTAGATTTAGGTATAAAATAATAGAGAAATAAAACTTCTTAAACAAACCTTTACTTTAATACATACATATGTATTTGTAGTTTTTTTTTATATATATATATGTAGGTAGATAATTAGAAATTTTGTGTGAAATGTTTTTTGTCCTGTGTAAATTGTTTTTGGGAGGTTTTTATTTAATTAAATTTAGTTTTTTTTTTGCCATTTGTTATATTTTATTTAAATTATTAGATGATTATTTTCGTTTTATAGGATTTCAATTGATATATATAAATATATATGTATATACTTTTGATATAGTTTTCTTTTAGGTTTAATTTGTTTTTGTTATTTGTAATATATATATAAGTATTTATATGGTTTTAACTTATTGTTGTATTTTTGTTGTTGTTGTTGTTGTTTTTTGTTTTTGTTGATTTAATTAAAAGTAGATTTAGGTTTGTTCTAAATAAAAAGTACTCTCTATATACGATTTTCTTTTTTTCTTTTAGTATTTTTAATAATTAAATGTAAAAGCTGTTTTTGAAATTATTATATTATTTATTAGTTTTGTATATTATTGAAAAAAAAAGAAAAAGAGAAAAAAATAGAAGAAAAAAAGAGAAAAATATACAACATTTACAGGGTTGTATTTTTCAGATTTTTGTTTATGGGTTGGTTTTTTTTTGTATTCTTAAAATTTTAATTGTTTAAATAAAGAAATTTAAAAATTTGTTTAAATTCTAGACCGATTTGAATTGAGTTAATGTATGGTAAGAGATCTAAGAAAATCAAAATATAATTACAAATCACATGTTAAGCCAAACGGTAAAAATCAAAAGTAATTTTCAAAAATTTTGTATGTAACAAAAAAACAAATGTCTGCTGGATGATGGATGACTTTTACAAAAACTGTGTTTGTTTTTTTTAGTTTTAATAAAACAATTTACAATAATAATACTTTAATAAACTAATAAACGAAAAATACAAAAAGAACGTCATGTATTCATAGATATTTTTATGTAGAAAAAAACGTGCAAATATTTATTTTAGAAGTTGTTTGGAAATAAAAAAAAAAAAAGTAACTGAATTACATATTTTAAATACATTTTACAGTAGTGTATAAATGTTTTTAAATGTATGGGAGGGGGGTGTTTTTACTAGAAATGTTTAATTTTTGTATTTGCAAAAAAAAAATTTCAAATGTAGATGTTAAAATGGGTTAATGAATGCACAACTCCAGAGCAAAACTAATTTACATATTTGTCTTTAACAAATATGATAAATTTTTGTTTTATTTTTTTAATTTTTGTTTATTATAAAATAATGAAATGAATTTTAATGAAATATTAGATTAGTACATATATTTTTTGGAAAATAAAAATAAATACAAAATCAAATATACATATGTACATACATACGAGTACATAGAATATAATATTTAATAAGTGTTTCAAAATAAATATTTAATGTCTCATAAATGTAGTTTAGTTAAAGTAAAATTGTTTTATAGAAATATTATACAAATATTATTAGTGTACGCAATTTATTTAAACTTTAAAGATGTAAAATTGTATGGCTATACTGTAAGAATTTATTTTAAAAGCTAGAAGTTGGTACTGAGAACTTTTAAAAGACTTATTCATTGAATTACATTGTGGACAAAGCTTTGAAATGTGATAAAGACTGACATTCATTTCAGACATTGCCTTTAATTTCTGAGTGATAAGGAGCTTGTGTTATGAACTATGAGCACAGGACTTAAAGTGTTGTTCACACAAAATCCGGTCGCATAAATGTTGTAATTATATATGTAACAATAAATCCTATTGAATACCTATTAAAGACATGATAAATGAAGAAACTGAAATATATGTATTTCCTTTTATAAAAATCCTCTATTGCACAACATTTCGATCTACCTTCACTGCATACTTATCCAAATCGGTAATATTTTTTCAGCTTTAACTTTTCTTTAGCAATATTGTTCAATTGGCTGAAGCTAGGGACTATTATATCTGATTTCTTCATTACCAATCCATTGATGAAACCAACTAAATTGAAGCAAAACTTTACTGAAGAGTAGGTACCTATAATAAGAGGCAGCATATGTTTCTGAAGTCATAGTTGACGATGTAACGTTGCCGTGTTACCAAATTTATCAATTTTTGTTTAAACATATATTTTAGACCGGTAACTGTTTGAGTTTTATTTTTACATATGCACGTATGTTTCATTTCAGTTGTTGTCATAAAGAAGGCATCTGGATATTAAATTGCACGATAGGTGATGTTGTATTTTTTTAGGCTTTATAAAGTATGTACAGTGAACTCGCAGAAACGTGAACATCCAGTAACATAAACTACCCGAACATATGAAATTTTTTTTTTTAATTAAATCAAAGATAAGAGACTAAAATCTGTTATAGAAAAAATGCAATCTAAAACGTGAACACCCTCGGTAAAAATTACTTCACGTTTCTGCGAGTTTACTGTGTATAAAGAGGAGTCACGAGACAGAAGGAGCTTTACCATCATTGACAATGTTAGATTTATTACTCAGTACTCTCACAAATATATTCAGACTGTAGTGTGACGGAATTTGATGTAAACAATTCTCTATAGAAGAATTTGGTTAGTTTATAAACGAAATCGTTCATTTTAACAAGATAACCCACAAGATAGTGGGTCAAATTATTCATTCCGTTCTGCGATTGCGGAAAGAAAATGTTTGTATGTAAGCATAATTTGAAATTATTCATTCCGTTGCTGCGGTATTTTTTCGTTTAGCGGTATCATCTCTACACAGACAGTATTGAGGTATGCCGCAGGAATGAGTAATTACATTTTACATATCAATCGATTTTTCTTTCCGCTTAGTTTTCCTTTCCGTGGGTTAGTCACTAATGTGACATTTATTTATTGTTCTCGAACCTTCGATAATGATGGTTTAGCAGTAACAAATTGAGGTGAACGTCGCATCGAATCGTTTCTTTTAGTCGTTCTCGATGGTGATAATATTTTCCAATGTTTGGATCTGTAGTATATAGTTTCTGCTGGGTACTGGTTACATACATACATATACATATACTTGGGTTATTGGGAACTTGAACAATAAACTCTGTACAAAGATTAAGTATTCGCCACAGATAGCACCGATGATTTGCAAATGACACTTAATAAATTACTTAAGTAAGATGATGACAAATCATCATCGTTCGGGAGGAACGATATTGGCCAGAGATTTTTAGAATATGTGTGGTTAATTTTTTAGTACGAATCGGCAAACTTGACATCTAAATAGTGACAAATGAGACGTTTTTAAAAGTGCCTGTTTGCTGAACATTTTATTATACGAATACAGAGACAGAGAACTTTTTCGTCCTACGATTTTTTTTTAAGAATTTTGACGCGAAATAATTCATCAGCATTAACATACTTCACTATAAATGAGCCTTAAACAAATGAGTACTCAATGAAGTGACCATTTCATTGCTTATTCAAAAAAAACTAGATATATTAATATTGTGTCATTAGAAATGATTATGCACCTAAAGGTAGAATGGCAGAATTTTGAAAAATACATAACATAACATATTATTTATTTATAAAAAAAAACATATTTTACTTTGGATAATTCAATTCATAACAAATATTTAGTTTTATTTTAAGCTGTTTGTCCTTACAAAACAACCGTAAGAGTAACCGACGACAAAAAAAATGAGTGTTAAAAAGGGCTTTTTTGAGTAAATACGAGTATTTGCCGCCATGCCCCCAAAGTTTACCATTAATATTAGACAAAGTTGACTCGCAGTTTTTTGCTTAATAAATTTTTCCTTAAAACAATTTTACTTTAATGTTTGTTAATAAAAAAAACCAAATACAAAATAAAAATGCAAAAACCACAATAATAATTGTACAATAATAAAAACAAACAAGTATTAATTGAAAAAAAAAATCATCACCACTAAATAATTCAAAAGCTTAAATTAATAAAAACAATAATAATAATAATTAAGTGGCATTTCATTGTTAGAACAGAAAGCAAAACCATATTTAATGAAAAGGGACTACAGTGGAACAATTAAGAACAATTCGGCACTGTCGAATAGTGCCGAATCTTAAAAACCCATTGATCGGAATTTTTAACAATATGAATTTTGCGATGTGCTTATATTTGTAACGTTTTATTGTTGGAAACCCCATCTTAAAATAACATTCCCAAATAAATCGGATTTGGGGTTCTGAAAATGAAAGAGCAATTTGCATGTTGAATGTGTCACTCTATACAGTGCGTTATGTAACCTTTAGTTACCTGGAAATGCTTAATTCATTTATAGTTGACAAACAGACATTTTGTTATAAAGCCAAGGTTTGTCTTTATAGTTCTTGAATTTAGTTTAAACAGCTGTCAACAAGACCAGCTAATGAATAGGCATTCAAAAGAACTGCCAAGCGTATTAGAGAATCAGTTGCCGAATTAAGTTTGCGAATAATAACCTGTTTTATTTTAAAAAATTATTGCCTTTTATACAATTTTACTTTTCTATCTTAAGGTACAGTCACACATGGCAAATATTTGACGAAAAAGATGTAACCACTAAATAAAATAATAACAATAATTCTTGAAAAACGTTTTTTTTTTCGGACAAATCAAAATAGAAGTTTAGTTTTATTTTATTTGAGGATAGAGCAAACATTTGTAAGATTGAACATCGTCAAACATATGTGCTGAAAATAGTGGTTACGCTTTAGTACCTTAAGCCTTTCTAATTTATTCTAGTTTATTGTAACATAAGGGTTTCTTATTATTTTTCTATGTGGAGCTATTACATAAAATATTTTACAGTGATATCTGAGTATTTGTTCTTTTGTTAAATTTCATCTCAATAACGATACATTTTCGGAAATGCACCTTATATGTGAGCTATGCCCAATTATAGACTGAACTACACAAAGTCTAATAGTAAAATGTTTACTTACGTAAACTTGATCTGTGTAAAACTTTGGTTCATATATCGATATTTACGTATATAAATGTCTTTTTCGGAAGTGGTCCTCATATGGGAACTATAATCAATTATGGACCGATCACCATAAAGTTCGTTTTATATTCGATTTCTATATATATGCGGATTATTTCTGTTGAATTTCAACTTGATAGAGATTTTTGAGCATTTAAGTTATTTTCGGAAATGGACTTTATATGGGGGTTAAGGTCAAATATAGACTGATGCTAACAAAATATCGTTTTATGATTTCCCTTATTTATGCTGAAATTTGTATGACTACTACTCTTGTGTAGACTTTTATGTATCATAGGGCCATATTCCGGAAAGACATTTGCTTGATTTTTACGATTTTCAACAAGACTTGTCCTTCTAAAATAAAAAATAAAGTGTGCATCATATTATCTGCATTTTATATGAAGAAAATAGCAAAAAAAAAAATATTGAGGTAGTCTGAAATTCTACAACTCGGATTCTACTAGACCACTTTTGCCCATTAAAATAAAATAAAATAAACCACGCTTAAAAATAAAATAAACTTACAAACATAAATTAAAGAAATAAAACAAAAAAATAAAAATAATCTTACCATCATTATTACTCAATGCCGTGTCTGGCTGTTGTTGGGTCATACTATCAATGCCAAGTTTACGCATACCATCTTTAATTTCTTCTAAATCATTTTCAGTGGTAGTTTGAAAGGCATCGGACACAAATTCAGATTCAGAAGGCAATTGGGAACGTTTGGATTTGGTAGCAGACAAAGATGCATCAGAACTGACTTTTTTTTTAGAATTTTTGGATTCCAAAGAAGTTTCGGTATTTTGTGGTTCAGTAGTGGCAGATATTTGTTCTTTAACTTTTTTTTTGGGTTTTTTATTAATTTATTATTTTATTTTTTTTTTTAATTTTTTTTTGTAGAAATTTGTAAAGTGTAGTGTTGATTTAAGTGTTTTTATTTTTATTTTTTTATAAATTTATTTGAAACCAAATTATAAAGAATAATAACAACCAAATACAAAAAACCAAACATGAAAATAAAGAAAATTGAAAAAAAATAAAATAAACAAAATATAAAATACAAAACAAATTAAAAAATAAATTTAAAAACTAAATGATAAGTAAAGTGCAAGAGCTTTATAACCTAAAAGAAAACTTAGCTAATAGTTAACTAAAGAATGTAAAACTTGTTTAAAATTAATAATTGAGTAAAGTAAAAACTAATACTCATTTACACTGTTTTGAAAACATTATGAACTTTTCACAAATCAAATCAGTGTCAGTTATTTGAGAGTCTAAGATGGTGCTCAAAACTGAATTATACAGTGCTCAAAGAAAAACAAATAAAGTTTTAAGAGACAAATGAACTTAGAATTGACAGTAACAGATAGATAGATAGAGAGTGTGAGAGAGACTTATAACGAGAAATATTAAAAAAGAGTTGAAAACAAAGAAAACGAAATTAAACTAAAACTAAAAGCGTTTGAGTACTGATATATGTTTCGATTTCTTTTGAAGTGTGATAGTGATATTTTGAAATTGAGAGTTATCAGTTGAATTTTGAGTGTAGCTGCAGTAAAATAGCATTGAAATGTTTGAAAAATTAATTTTGAAAAAAAAAGAAAAAAAAACATAAATAAAATAGGAAAAATTAAAGAATTTGTATTACAAAAGAAATTGTTTATGGTGTGAAAAAAGAAGCTACATTGAAGGCAGATTAACAATTTTGGAATTATTTCAATCATCAATGATTAACACATAGGAAAAGCATGCACCGCTTCGACAATTATTATTTTTTTTTTATGGAGAAAAGGAGGTCCTAGTGGTTAGGAACCATGTCAAAGCTACATGAAAAAAGAAGCTACATTGAAGGCAGATTGAGTTTCTCTCGCCATATTATTCGACAATAAGAAAGATTGTGAATTTCCTGTGTGAAACCTCATGGATAAATAAACACTAGAATATTCTTGAAATGCCAAATGACGGTATCAAAGGACACAATGTTTACAAAGGGTTATAACGCTTACAATTCAGAACGTGTAAGAAATATATGGTCTATACCAATTGCTTTGACGTTTTTGATGACCTAGAACTCTTTTTTTTTGGTTTGATTAGGAAGAGTTTAAAAACAGAATGCATTTTGAAACTGAAATTGTGTATTTGAAAAACATAATTGTTAATCTATCATACATACATAAAGAAATCTCTGAAAAATATTTGATATTTCAGCTCTTTAAATTACCTAAGAATCTTCCATACATTTCCTCACTGACCGACACTTGCCAAGTTTCTTGTTATGATGAAGTCAGAACTTTAAAAACTCTCAATTAGTTTTCGTCTAGGAGATAAACAATCGACCGTCGATGCAATGAACTTGGCCTCGGCATAGTATATATGGAGCAGAGATCAGTTATGAGTACTGAAAAAGTGAGTATACTCGAATCATGACTTATAATTTATTGTACTTATACGTAGTCATACTTGTCTCAATATCATCAAACCACTACTCATCTTTAAAGTTTGAAGAACTCATTATTGTTCATTTTGATTCTCCTTAACTCAATGTACGTAGACGATAAAAAAAATAAGTATGACTCGCACACACTCATGCGAGGTCGTTAATTTTTTACAGCCTGCTTATAAAAATTGTATAAAATAATAAATTTTATATTTTCCCCAATATGTTTTCCTATAAACTTACTTGTATGTTTTTATATTTCTTTTTTACTTATTTTGTATAAATACCTAACGGATTAAACTGAACATTTTTTTCAATGACTTAACTGTGAGTATTTTTCTTAAAATGTAAATATAAATACCGCGGTTTATCAATCAAACATATTGGGAATGGTATGAGCTCGATGTCGGCGTTGTACACATACTTATATCCACCTGTATTTGTAAGTCAACGTTCTTGTGAGTTTGAGTAACTCAGAGTAGTTAAATTGCAATGATGTTGATCGTTAAGCATAAAATGGTATTCGAAGCCCAGGTTCAATTCCCAGCCACTACCAGTAAACAGTTTCTAGTTATTTTTCTATCTATCATAACTAAGATTTATCACAGCGCTCTCCTTAGGTGGTATAGCTTTGAAAATGCCACCGAAATTAAATAATTAAATAAAGGCTATAAATCAAGTTTTAAAATAATGCACCTACTCACCACCAGAGGCGCTGCAACGTTTCACAAAAACAATTATAATACGCAATTGCAGAGTTGTGATATAAAAAAGCTTTATTCTTTCACCACCTTTACTTCTTCAACCTATCGCCTTTTCAAATAAAGTAACGCAATTATATATAGTTAAATCTCTTAAAAAAAAACGATTTTAAACTTAGGAAATATCAACAACACAATGACTATAATTTGGTGACCTCTAAATTGGTTTTTTTTTATCAAAATATATTATTTTCAACGTTTTTGCTCAAAATGCTGAAAAAGCATTAAAAGTAATCTCAATTCGTATTCATCCAGAAAATAAAAAACGAACGTTGGATGTAGCAAACTTGACCTCGACATTGTAGATATCCATATATATTTGAGGATACATCTGAAGAAGTTTGTGATTTTCGTACATAGACAGATTTATATTAAGGAGTTAAATTTTAATTAAATTAATTAGTAACGTGGCTGAATGTTTTAATAGTTAAGCTTATTTGAGATAGTTTATCTCAAAACATAAGTAGAAACCCAGTAGTAATACCATTTTATTAATATTGACACATATTGGACCTGTCTCTCATTTAACATTTTTATTGATATAAACTCAAATGAAAAGGAAATGTAATTAGAAAATTGAATTTGACCACTATGAAATTATACGATTTACATATATGTTTTCTTTAGAAACTTTTATAGGAAAATATGTTTCCTAACCTCTTTATCTTTAAATCTTTACAAAATTAAATTTCTTTTGTAATACTTTAAAACACATAAAGCCATATTTACAAAAAAACAAAAAAGAAATTAAAATGTTTAATAGAAAAAGAAATCAACACATAAAAAGGTGAAATAATTTTAAGTTTTAATTTTTTTTTGAAATTATAAACAAAGTATAGAGACAAGAGACTGTAGTTTAAAAAAATATATATATATATATAAACTTAAAAAACTTACTATGATTTTTATACAAAATTAAAAAAAAAACTCAATTTTTAGAGAGATAGAGAGAGATCGAAAGAAAGAGAGAGAAAAGTAAATAGAACTAATTAAAACTTACCATCTTCACCACTTGAGGCTTGTGCTACACCATCTTCACCAAGAGTACCCAATTCGGCAGCTTGAATAATTAGTGAAACGCGATAGAAATAATTCCGCCAGAAATTTTCCTCAGTAATGCTAGATTAGTTTTTGATTAAATATGAAAATTAATTTGAAATATTTTTAACAATTTTTAATAATAAAGCAAATTGAAAGTAAAATACAACTTACATTTTTGGTACCAATTCAAAACGCATAGTTTCTAAGTTTTTATCCTCAGCCATGATGGCGATTGCCGTTGGATAAGCAGTTTCATAGTTGAATTCAAAATCGACACCAGCTGGTGGAGCTCGAACAAAGTTACGACGATCTTGTGAGAGACCCATAATTTCCTCTTTAATCTTACCCTCATTGGGTAGACCAGACCAGGGAGCCACGGCGGCACCATTACCGCCAGCCTGGCCCTTAATAAACGCTTCTTGTTCTTTGTTAAATGACTCCATAATGGGCTTTAAATTGGGAGCAAAATTTTTTTCACATTCAAATTTCAATTTTTTTCTCAATTTTGATTTAAAATTTTGTGTGTTTCTATTTTTTTGTAGTTTTTTTGTTGAAGGTGTTGTTTTTTTAGTGGGCCCAATTTGGCTGAATACTTACGTTTTTCTTAACAGTTTCTTTTATCTTTGAACCAGCTTCACTAAAGGCTGATGTCAAAAATGAACCAAAATGCTTAGCTTGCTGTGTTACTTTTGTGGTAACTGAAATCAAATTCAAGATTCACATTTAATAACTCAATTTAATAAAGTTTAAACTTAAAATTCTCAAATAAAAATAATAAATAGTTCCAGAAATATTTACAAAAATAGAAGGAAAATATTAACTATGTAGATGTAGATGTATTTAGTATTTTATATTAAAATTCTAATAAAAAAAAGGCAAACTACTTAAGCTGTTCTACAGGTGAAAAACTAAATTGGGGATTTGGTGTTAGATAATGTTAAAAGTCAAGTAACCTGTCACTTTCTTTTCTTACTCATATGTCCTGGTTTTTATTTTTGTATTAAATTTTCTTCTGATTTTCAAGTTAATTTTAAATTAGTTTTCTGTTTGTTTGTTGTTTTTTTTTTGTTTTGTTACCAATTCAAAAATTTTATTCGCGTTTTGAAATTGTGACACGTACTTTTTACATCATCTCCCTTACCCTGTCCAATTTGACCCTCTTCGCCAAGTTGACCCTCATCACCGGAAGCTGGATGGGAATCGGCTCCTTCTGTGGCACTGTAATTGATAAATGGAAAAGATAAAACCAAAAAATACGCAAACAATTAGTTTCTCCTTTTAAACTTTAATATATTCATGTATAAAGCACATTAGAAAAGATTTACAAAATAAATAATTAACATGCAAAGGAAGTTCAAAATAAGTCGTAAGAAAAAATTGTTGTTTGCATTCGTTAAATGAGTCATGCCGAAAAATAAGTTTTTGTTTTGCAGTTTAATTACAAATATAGCCAGCCATATTTAAGAAAATATTTAAATTGTTTAGCAGTATAGAATTGTAGCTATATATCAGAAGATATATGTATAAGAGAAAAAGTTTGAGATGTTCTTTTTTAAAGTAATTAAAAAAAACAAACTTTAAAAAGTCAATAAAGATTTATTTAAGGCTTAAGTCGGTTTTAGTGACGTTTTTCAAATCACTTCCAAAATTTTAAATAATAAAATTTTTTTTGTCGGCCACGCCTATTTTCAAGTGGGCAGGACTCCAAAGTTTGTAATATATTTAGCTATATCTGGAAAACTACATTTCTTTCAAAGCTTCTATGTTTAGTGAAGAGAAAGATTAATTTTAGTGAGAAACTTTAAAGCCTGAACGATAAAATCTAAACCAACACCAAAAGCACTTTAATTAGATAGAAATTAATCATTCTAAACTTTAACAAAGCTTTAGAAATATTTTGAGCCAGCACTTTAATATTGCCAAACAAAATATAACGGATTTATATGTTCTGTTAAGCAGTAGGAGCATGGAATGGCTAAAATTCAGATTTCGTAATGATTCGTGAAAAATGAAATCTTTATATAAGGTGTCAAAATAATTCCCAAAATAATTTGCAGCCTTAAAATTTATAAACAAGATTTTCTCTCCAAATGAAAACTGTACCCAAGATTTTATGTAGAAAATACAATAATTTTTATATCTATAGAATACACATACATACATAATATACCTGCTACATAATATAATTAAAATTTCTATGAAAATATTAAACATGCAGCAGTTTTCTTTCTTTCCTTTTTCAAAAAATAAATAAATAATTTGAGTCTCACAATACGACGACCCTGCTGCTACATAAAAATTGCTTTGAAAGTATAAAATGCTATATACTCGTAAAATACTGAACCATTTTTTTAAGTACCAAATAAGTAGCGGGATTGCTATAGTACTTTTGAATATGAAATAATATTAAAACAAGTAAGTTTCATTATCAAGAAATTTTTTATATAATTCACGGATAGTTTAAATTAAATTAAAATTTTACACAGTGTCTCTTTCAGAAGTCGTAGATCACAATACTAATAACGAGACGGAGCTGCTGGGCCTCTGCCTAAACTGTCTTTCCCTGGAGAAACAAGAGCCGAATCGCTGGCTGGTGATTTTTTGCAAGACCTGGCCAACATATCGAAGATATATAACTCACATATAGCATATCATGCCGTTACTAGTGCGAATAACTGATATTGTTTGAAGATTTAGTTAACCGGATGAAACACTGATGTATTACATAGTAGTGCTAATTAAAAACTAAATTGGAATTATAGTTTTACTCTGAAAATATTGTTACTATGGAATTTTTAAGAAAAAAACTAGTTATGACAATAAAATCTCGAATTTGATCATTTATAAGTTATTGTAACTTTTAAATTAAGTTAATTAAAATTTAGATTAGTTTCAGAGTAATCCGAATAAGATTTTGTTGGTTCCGTTCGGTTTGCAGCTGAAAACCCACCCATTTGTCGAACTATACAAATATTGAGTGTTTTCTTTATAACTTATCGTGATCAACGATCTTACTGTCCAATGTATGTACTGTGATGTATTTACTTCCAGCTACGTGCAACTAATTAAGGACACGATCCTAACATGTGAGCTTGAAGCAAGTAATACGAAAGGCTTTATTCTTAAAATATGTCGTAGTTTAGTCAATTTATTTCTTTCTCTTAGAAAAAAACTGCATATTGTGTCAAATTCATTATTATTTATAAATCTGTGAGTCATACTTTCAAATAAGATTGATATCAGTCGTGCATAGAATTAAGGACATACTACAAATTATATAAAACAAAAGATATTATTTAAAAATAAATCAATATTGTGTTGCAAATCCATTGTTATCGATAATAGCTTGACATCTGCTAGGCATTGAGGTCACCAAATTTTAACATTCTTCAAAGTGGCGCGGGCGAACTTTCACATATTTTTCCAGATGGAGCGACCCTATTAATTTTTGTTTCGTCCGAAAATGATACACTGCCATTCTACATCCGTCCAATGAAGGTACTTCTTTGCGAAGTACACCCGTATCACTTTGAAGCATGGAAGAGGTTTTATAATGTTTTGCTATGTAGTTATGTGGTCTTGGACCGCTGCACAAAATTGAGGGAAATATGGATAGGTTTCAGTATGCAAGAATTCTAAGCGACACAATGATGCCGACTGATGAGAACATGCCATTAACATGGATATTTCTACAAGACTTTTAACAAATCGGATACAGTTCTTGAATGGACTTAATGCAGTCCTGATCTCCACTCGATTGAGAACTTATGGGAAGTTGTAAAAACCAAAGTAAGCTCTATAAAAATAAGCAATTTAGCCGAAACAAAGAAAGCTTGGGAAGCCATTCCAAGTAGTGTATTTAAACATTTGGTGACCTCAATACCTCAATACCAGATGTCATACATAATACTGTTATCGATAACAATGGATTTGCAACAAAATATTGATTTATTTTTAAATAAATACTTTTTTTTTATAAAATTTGTGGTATGTCCTTATTTATAAAGACGACTGATATCTTTCTTATTTGAAATTATCACTCACAGATCCATAAATAACAAGTAAGAAAGTATAGTCGGCCAAGCCCGACCATATAATACCCTACACCCAGTATATTTATAAAACAGTTTTTCAGAAATGGGCGTTATATGGGAGATATAACCTATTGTGGACCGATCATCCTAAAATTTAGTGTCATGATGTCTGTGAATATAAGTATTATATGTGTTAAACTTTTCTCGATAAATACTTTTAAATGATTTATGGAGCTTAAAATGAATTACGGAGAGCGTCTTATATGGGAGTTTCGACTAATTATGAACCGATCATAATAAAATTGTACCGTATTATTTTTAGACATATGAAATATATTTCTATTTTTAAGAGAGTTAAGCATTTTAAGTGATTTTCGGAAGTGGGCCTTATATGGAAGCTATGATTAGTTATGGACCGATCTTCACAAAATTTGTAAATGTGATTTGGCTTCATTTACTACTCCTTTGTAATGAAATTTGTTTGCATAATTCTTGCATAATTCAAACATTTATGATCAGTAAACCCCAATTTCGAGGAGAAATTTGTATGGGGGCCAGGTGAAATAATGAACCGATTTCCATCCATACTTGGGCCGAAAAAATATCACGTACGAAATTTTATCGAAATATCTTAAAACTTGCGACCTGTACTCTGCGCACAAGCTTTACATGGACAGTCAGCCAGCCAGCCAGCCAGCCAGACGGACGGACGGACGGACATTGTTAAATTAATTCAGAAATGTAGTTTACATACATACATACATATATTTTCACAATATTGACCAAAAACGAACTTAATTATGAATTATTACTAAAAATTAGGCACATGATTCTTTAAATTCTGCTCTTGTGAAATACTATTGTTCAGAGAAATCGAAACGAAAAACTTTGTAAAAGAATATTTTAAAAAAGAATTTATATTATTTATAATATTCACATTTATGATGATGTTTAAAAGAATTTCTATATAATTTATACATAAATATATACATATGTATATACGAGTATACATTTACATATACAATTGCAGATAGGTAAGTAAGTAAGTAAGTATATAATGTTGAATATATATACATATAGTACGAGTATGTATGTGGTATGAATATATGTACAATGAATTTTCAATGAGTTGAGAAATTAATGAAAGAATACATATTTAAGAAACTAAAACTAAGAAGAATTGCACAGGAAGGAAATCTTAAACCAAATTAGATGATGAAGAATTACAAAAGAAAACAATAAAATATGCACACAAAATTATATAATATTTCCCTGAATGATGGTACAATGAACAAAACAAAGTAAATTTCACCGAAATACCAAAGTTATACTAGATATTACTTTTTAAGGATTAAGGGAATTGGAAAAGTTTTTAAAGTTTTTCGCTTAGTAGATTTTACTAGTACAAGAATTTTTCTTTTTCTTTATTTTTATTTTGTTTGTTTTGGACACTGACATGCAAATTGCATGACCGAAAACATTAAAATCAAAAGTTTATGTATTTTGTTTATTTTTTTTTTACACAACTTTTGGTATTTATTATATTTTCGTTATATGTAGTTTTAGACGGCAGTTTGTTTTAGAAGTTTGATGATGAAGTCAGAAGTGGCAAAACCAAAGAAACATACACCGAATAATGAGTTAAGATAAAAAAAGTAAAACTAATTTATGACTCTCTAGTTGTAGGGGTGGAAAGGAAACTTAAAACAAAGTAAGAATGAAAGAAAGCAACATACTACAACTCAAAAAATAATACAAAACACATAAATTAAGATGAAAGTAAATTAAAGAAATAAATACGTAAAGCTACAAATTCTACTAAGACAACAAATATTTATGGTTAAAATTTACGATTTTGCTTTTCTTGTTTGGCACAAAATAATAAATTCCCAAAATGAAATGTCGATTTTGGTGTTAATTGTTTATTTAATTTGCTATTTAATCCAAACGTGGTGGTTGTGATGGGCCGCAACTATTGAATGATGGAAACTGATATTTGGTTTGCTATTTGTTTGTTATTTTTTTTTGTTTTTTCAAAAATTTTACTTAAAATTGAAACTAGATTAATGAGTTGATGTGAAAATTAAAACTATTAAGAAATAATAAAGGTAAACTAAAACTAATTTATGAAAACAATAATAATAAACAAAAATGTAAAAATAAACAAACGTTAGAAATTTAACAAAACAATTTCTATGAAATGAGTTGAATGTGATGATTATTGTTAAATACATATTAAAGGTTTTATAAAATTCCTGGAACTATAAACAAAATAACAACTTACCTGTTTGTTTAATAATTTAAATTTAAAAGTTAAATACAAAATATACATTTTATAAAACCCTTAACAACAGTTTAGTATATACAAAAGAAAATTATAAAATGAAACCTTAATAAAACTTATATACTTTTACTTTGTTGGTTAATAATTCATTAAATAGAAAGGTGAAGTTTATAATAGATTTGTTAACAGTGTTGGTTTTTTTTTTATAATAAGAAAATTGTTATATGTTATTCATAAAAATAAATTCAAAGTTGGTTGGTTAGTATTGTTAAGTTTAGGTGAAAATATGTAACAAGTTATAATTTAAACAAAAGTTCAACATAAAAATATTTTATATTTCTTTAAAAACGTAACAGAAGTGTTTAAAATTGTGTAAATAAAATCTTTGGAATTTCAATCAGTAGAAAATGCCTTGATTTTTGAACAAGTGTTGGTTAGTACGAACTTTTCAAATGCTAAAGTAAAGTGATAAAAGCTAAAGCAAATAATTTGAAAACAGTTTTAAAGAAAAATAAAATTACATAATTAAACGAACTCAAAACTAGCTACTATACTGTTAACCTGTTAAAATTTAACAAAAGGAGTGTGTGTGGTAATTTGTGCAAGTCTTTAGAAAATGTAATGTTACTCAGACGTCAGAAGTGTTAAATAAGAAAACAGCAACGCAGCAAACTGTTTTGAGAGAGAAGTTCAAAACAGTTAAGATTAGTTACTCTTTACTGTAGAATTTCTAAACGAGATCAGTAATCATAGTGTTGTAGTACTACATAATCTTTGTATGGAAATTTAACACACATGCACAGAAAAAAAAATCGTGTTTTTTTTTCAATTAAACCTTTAATTGATTTTAAAATAATTTTCAATTAAAATTTTAATTGATTCAATTACTTTTTTTGATATTTTCAATTAAATCTCACATTTTTTTTTAATTGATACTATCATTTTGTTTACAGGTCCGATTTCAATTAAAATTTTAATTGATTCCACAAATATTTTAATTGAAACTCATTTTTATTTTTTTCTGTGTGGTAAATGGGAAAAATATGGCAATAATAGAAAAGATTTTAAAAATAGTTCTGGAAAGACAATGTTTCGTTGGTAACTTAAACAAGTAAGAGTTTATATTCGGCTGTGCCGAATCTTATATACCCACCACCAAATCACCTATTATGGAGATTTATAAAAGATTTATGCGCATTTAAGTGATTTCCGGAAGTAGATTTTATGGACCGATCATCATGAAATTTGGTACGACAATTTAAATGTATATTTTGATTATGAACTTGATAGTTATTTTGATAACACATTTATGCGAATTTTGTTGATTTTCGGAAGTAGGCTTTATATGGGGGCTACGGTCAAATATGGACCGATCATCAGCATATTGAGATGGACGATTTTTATGTATGCAGGGACGATGAGAAAAAAGCAAAAGTCAGCAATGTAGTGACAATAGATTCCATCTTATTTTTAATGCTCTCTCTAGCAATTATTTCATTTTCTTACGTTTAGTTTTGATATTTCTGAAGTAAATAGACACAGAATACAAATCGACAAGTCATAACAGTTTAATTACAATTGCAACCGCAAACAGTGTCGAACATGAGTAAAAATCAAAAGTCGACAATGTCGTCAGAATAGTTTCCATCTTATTTTTAATGCACCGCCTAGCAATGATATCATTTTTCTCACGTTAGGCTAATAACATTAGATATGTTTGTGTATCTTGAAAAAGTGTTTTGTTGATTTAATTCGCTTAATTATAAATAACTTTATAATTCACTGCTGCTTTAATTTCCCAAAACGACTTTCTTTCGTAGGTAACATTAATTCCAGTCCTCAACTCAAACTTTTCACACACACCCCCGAAAAAAGAAAATTTGTAATACAAAATTGAAAAAAAAAAAATTTCAAAACAATAACTCGTCCATAGAAAAAATATCCTGTTTAAAGTTGTTGTTAACATATTCAAACTTTGTGTGGTAAATTCTGTTTCATTTCAACGTCTGCTTGAACATTTTTTTTTTTTTTTTAGAAAAATACCAAAATTTCCTCATTAACCAAGTTGTGGGGCCCATACCTAAGGTACCTCGATTTGTCATCTTCTTCACCAGCACCAGCGGCATTTGCTGTACCAGCAGCAGCAGCAGCGGCGGCAGCCTCACCTTCGGCACCTAGTTCACCTTCAGCGCCTTTACGTAATCCTGGAATGTTGGGTATTGAAGGCATAGCTGGCATCGATGGCATAGAGGGCATTGAAGGCATGGCCGGCATTGAAGGTATTGAAGCACTACCCAACCAACCTTTGGCACTACCTAACCAACCACTGTAAAGATCAAAGAAAAGAAAGAAAAAACGTTCAATTTTAGTAAGCAATGTAAAAAAATGTTTATTTTTTTAACTAAACTAAAAAACAAACTAAATAAATAAGTTATTTTTTATTTTTTAAATTCAACTTTGGTTTCTTCTCTAATAAATATATGCACATATGTGTGTGTGTATGTTTTTGCTGACATCTTAAACTATTGTATTGATATGGGGTGAAGTTGCATTGTTCATATTGTACCATTTTGCAAAATAAAAATAAAATGTTAAATAAGAAAAACAGTTTATAGAGATTTGGTGAACTTATATTTCGCATTGTTCTGTTCGTTTTGTTCTGTATACATTTGATAGTATTATTGACATTGTAGAGCACACAAATGTCATGTGCTTGTACCCTGATGATGTGTGTGTTGCCTTTTTATATTTGTACATAAACAGAAAACATTCACATACATATTTATGTACCAATATATCAATATATATAGCTGCAGAATGATGCTGGCAGAACAAATATCAATTGCTGCAATATTTAGGTTAAATGTGTTTTAACACAAATATAACAATTCTATATTTAAGTATAAAAGAATTTTATGATTGATGATTGATTTGCGTTCGTAAGGGAAGTACGAGCATATGTAAGTGTTTATTGGTAGCTGTACTAGTAAATGAATTTGGTGCTGTAGAGTATACAATTTCTATTTATCTGAATACAAAAATATAAATACAATCAATATTATTTTGAAATTGCAAATATTTCGTAACAACTTTTACTATTTGGTGTTAAATATTTGAAGACTGATGTCATGGTAAGAAATAGTTTTTTTTTTTATACATTTGCATAAATCAAAAATAATGACGGATGCATATGCATTTTCTTAACACAAGCTTCAATTCAAAAAATATGTATGAAAATTAAAGCTTTTAAAAACTTTAACTTGTAAACATGCTTGTATACATTATTGCACAATAATGTTTTTGGTTTTGGGCAGAAGGCTGGTTAAGCAGTAACCGTTGCTGGTGCTTGATGTTGCGGCATAATAACAATGTTATTTTTAAATTTAATATTGATCTGATTTCAATGGTGCCACAAACCATGCAGTCAGTGGAACACTTTAATTAAAGCATGAGACATTTCCTGGTCGGGTCGTATACTCTCTCGTTTCCGTTAACAGAATTGGCCAACTTGATCGTGTGATTTAACGTCATTGCTTTTATTTTTCTTATTTTAAAGTTTTTATTTTTTAAAAGCAAATAAATAATATCAATAGATTTTTCTAAAATATACCAACATACGAGGTCTAATCAAAAAATAACCGTTATTTTTAAATTTCGTGAGTTACGTATGTTCGATTTTCGCATTTTTTCTGTTATGTTGGTACACATGTCTGTTATATATATTGGTATTATCAGCTATTTTGGATTGTTGGTTTGTTTTTGACATTTTAGGTCTAAAATCCATTCAAAAAAATTGTTGATGGTTTCGTAAGTTAATTCAATATCAAGTTAACTCAATACACACCCATAAGGATATTTGTGTATCAACAATTACGTTACATTTCATTGTGAACTAAATTCACAGAACTTTTTATTTTAGTTTTTAACTAGAACTTAACAGCACTACTGCTTCCGTAAAATTTCTCATTTCCTTCCTAAATATATCTTTTGTTTTCTAAAAATCTAATTTATGTGTTCATTTATTTGCCAAGTTATATTTAAGTAAAACAAATAAATTACAAACATTACTACTGACACACACTAATGCATATAAATGGAAAAAAATGGAAAATGAAACACATACGCATTTTCTTCACATACATTTACACACTCTCAGCAGGATACATTCATAATTTATTTCTTTTTTTTCTGAACTGTTGAACATTTAATAACAACAGCCAGCAATAGCAGTAGAGACCACCAAACAACAGCAACAGCAATTACCCATTTTATAGATACGTTATTAGTTCTACCCGGTAGTAGTACTCACACTTATGTATATTATTTTCTTTTTTAATGTTTTACTAACACTGACACATTTTTAAATATTAATTTCTTCTGCAGCTTAATATCCTTCAAATAAGGCGAAAACCGCAGACTTTATTAAGAACAAAAAGTAAATATTGAAATTAAAATATTAAACCAAAAATATTTGACGTTTTCCTGGCGTGAATTTTAAGAATGTTGCGAAAATTGGTTTTGGGCTTGTTAAAAATTAAAAAAATCTAATTGAGATTAATAATTAATATTTTAATGCAAATTTGAGTCAAAATAATGACATAATTTGGAAAAATCTTAAACAAAATAAATGAAATTATAGGAATATATAATGAACGTAAAAAGTCAAAATTTTTAAATTTAAAAAAAAATTAATTTAACCTAAAAAATTTTCATTTTCCAAAATGACTATTTCTACAACAATTGTTTTCAGAATTACTTCAGATGCTTTAATGGCAGACTTGAAACTAGTGATGTCATTATTTGTCCAAAAGAAGGCCAAAAGAGATTACTTTTATCCAAAAGAGATTTCTCAGCGAAAAATTTATCAACAAAAATTTGTTCCCCCAGAGAAGGACTTTTGATGACTACACATATGTTACATCACTATTGCGATACAAAAACACTTTTATAGAGTTTTTAAGAAACTAGTTATTTGGTACTATTTACGTATGTATTAGTCCTAGACTAGTTCCATAGAAACCCTATAAAAACTTTTTTTTTGGGAAAAATGTGTAAATTCAAACTTGTACAAATAATCGGAAGCATTTCATAACTGACATTTTTCTTGACATTGTTTCATTGTTCAGCAACACATTCATTATTACTTCTAATATACTTTTTTTGAATAATATTATTCAAAATGTGGAAATCGTTTGATTCTCATAGCGTTATCATATGACGACAAAAAAATTGACAGCTTCTGATGGCTGGTGCGCCGACATATTCGCATAGATACAAAAAAAAAACAAAACAAGTGCTTTGGTTAAAGATTTCTTTTTCATAAAACTGTTAATTTAACGTTGTTGTGCAGTGTTTTTTACTTTTGTTGATTTTTTTTTTTAAAATTAAGAATTATGAGTTCAGCCAAAAGGTAAGTGAAAAAAAATGCTATAAAAGTTAACTAAAATTAAAATTTACATTGGGTTACAATATTTTTTTTTTAAAGAATCGCCAGTTGTGTTGTAGAAAAAAATAATTTTTTTTGAGAATACATTTGTGAGTGATGTATTGAACACATTCTGATTTTTGAATTTGATTTTTTGGTTATTTGGTTTTTGGTTATTTTAGCAGCAACTTTCTTAGTGATGCAGAAATTTTAGATGTTTTGGAGAAAGAATGTGAGATTACTAATTCTTACATCAAACCTTCTGAAGTTAACACTTTAACTCATAAAGATTCGAATGAAGAAAGCGATGGAATATCAATTCTTTGTCTCGTAATAAACTTCTAACACTTGCTAAAATACGATTAAAAGACAATTAAGAACTTCCTGCATGTACCGAACAGCAGGATTCCAAAGAAAAAAAGTGGGAAGATAATGCAGTAGCTTCAACAGCTTATTCTGCAGATCCTGAAAGGAAAAAAGAGATGGGGACCATAAACATCTTGAATTAAATATCCCATATTCTGTTCTAAACTAACATAAAAATATGGGCGGAACCGATCGAATGGACCAAAACTTAAATGCTGAACGTATATCTATACGCAGCAAAAAATGGTGGTGGCCATTATTTACTTGGCTGTTTAAATACAAAAGGCTTGGCTATTAACTCGAGAACATGACCCTAAACTTAGATAGAAAAACTTTGGTAGTTATTTGGCTATGCCATATCTTTACTTGGCGAATAATGCCCCAAAAGGACCAGGGATAGCACCAAAGATGCAGCCTGGAGCTGATTCCTTGAGGTATGTTGGATACATGCACTATGTTCAAAGAACTAAAAACAATAAACAAAGATGATGTGCTGGTACTAATTGAAAAACAATAAAAATATAAAAATGTATACTTTTAGAGTAAATTAAATTTCAATGAATTAAAAATAAAATGTTTAAAACAAAAATCGATATAAAACTTTTTTATAATTTTGTACCTATATTTTGATAGCGTCCTCATATGAAGACACACACTTTCTCGAAATGTGGACTAAACATGCCATTTTTTTCTTGATATATATTAAGAGGGTCCTAGACACGCAGTAAATGAAGTATTATATTAATTGGACGCATATTTCTAAAACCGGGAGAATTCGGGTTAAACACAAAGGGTATAATGAATTGCCATGCTGTCAATATTTCGCCAACATATTATCGAATTACGCATATTTCAACCTATTACGCTCTATTCACTCCTTTTATTACTAAATAAAAAAGATTTTTTGGAATTATAAATTCATAAATCAGATAATTCATCTACTATGATTGAAATAGTCCTCAATTTTTTGTTGTTTTTCAGAAAAAATATATGTAAACAATTATTTTTATTCGTTTTATATGATGAATGTTAATTGGAAATGGTAATTTTAAAATTATGAAAGATATTAAAGAATTATTTAAAGGAAATCGTTTTATTATTCGAATGGATACCCAAATATGTTTACATATTCCTCAAGGAATTGGAAACGAATCTCTTTCAAATTCCTTTTTAAATTAATTGTGTGCTATATTGTTCAGCATCTTATGCAACGGCCGCTGAATGAATTCACAAATATATTTTCGGTAAATATAAATCTTTTAAAGCTTATTCTATAAATTAAACAATGAAACAATGACAAATTTGTTTTAAAAACTAGTTCTCAACTTGACAATTTCAAGCAAAAACAACTGATAGAAGAACTAGTTCGTGAACTGTTCCTAAGAATGTGTGTTTGCTTCTAGAACTAGTGAAAATTTAAAATTGCAAATCACTGATTAAAGAACTCATTTCAGAATCTTTTTAAATAACGTGTGCTAGCTGCACAAAGCTTATTTACAATCAGTTCTAAAGGTGTCAATCTCCAGCTAAAACTCTCATTACGAAATAAAGCATTGTTCACATAAAATCCGGTGGCGTAAATGTTTTAATATTTATATTAGTATTAAAACAAAAAAATATATATACTGAGATTAACTGTTGCACAGTATTTCGATATACCTGCGCGTTGCGTTTTAATTTAAAATCGCTAACATATTTTATTGTCAAGAAACTCAACTTTTAATTTCCTCACACAATAGCTCAATATTGTTCTATTGTTTAATACGTCGCTCTGATTTCTACGATACCAATCAGTTGCAGCTTTCAATTAAGAGGCTGCTAAATCAGACCAAAACTTTATTAAAGAGTGGAAGAGGAATTTGTGCGCTATTTTTTTGCTTTTTTTTTAACAGAACAACGTTATCAGACAAATCGCTAAAGAACCGAAAATGTTGTCACCAAGCTTTTAAAAAAAAATATGGAAAACAAATGGAACAATGTCTAATTGTCTAATTTTAAAAAGTTTTCATACGGCTTCACGCTTCATATTTTACAATATTTACATACATAATTGTTTTTAAAAGAGGAACGCATTTTATTCCCTATTCTTTCCAAATCAAATACTAAATTTAAGTACATATGTAATATAAATACGTATGTGGAATATTTATTTTAAGCAAATTAATATTCCACATACGTCTTGATAGCTTTAATATTAATATGAAAAGAAAGCAAAAAAAAAACATAAATTAAAAATTGAAAAAAGAAATCCATTAACTGAAACAAAAGAAAATAACCAGCACACACAAACATTTGGCCAAACACTCATGTGCACACAGAGAACGCACACAACACACAAACAAAACAAGTGATAAAAATTAAAATTGCTTTTGAAAGCCATCTACTACAACCAGTCTCTGCGGTCCAATATAATTAAATTTACTGACAATGCACAATTGCATTACAATGCAATAACAAGCCAAAAAATATATTTATAATTTGCTTACACACATAATAATACATTAGGATGGGACTTATTTTTTTTTCGATTTTTAAAGCTTCCAAAATTTAAGAATTTTTTATTGTTGCTTTTTCAGCTTTTTGTTTCTAGCTGAGGTGGAAAATGTTGGGGATTGCGTTTTATTGGTTTAAAGTTAAACTCTCACAGAAGTTTTTATGTTTTCTTGAGGGCGTTTTAAAATAAAACGAGAACTTTGTGCTATATGAAAATCATTAAAATTTTTATAGTATTAAAGGTTACACAATTACAAATGAAAACTTATATGTATAACATTTTGAAAAATGGCAGGTCTATTTCGTTAATCAAGTCACAGATTTTGAGTTTTAAGGCTGTAGTAGATGGGCTCTGTCTAGACACATCTTCAACATAAAAAAATAATTATGATCGTATGATTGTGCGGGTCAAAATTGCATTATTTGTTTCGGTGGCTATGTGACATTTGGCGCTGTTTTGCTTAAACCAGTGATATCTATACCATCAATAATAGGTCAAAATTAAGTTCTTAACATCTATCGATAGCGTGATCCATTTAGTGTAACCGCATTTACAGACGAATTTTTCGGAAAAAAGGGAATAATCCTGCCTAAAAATGCGTGATTTTTTAAAATTTGTAGCCTTTATTTTGAAACATTTTTACAATATAAATGTTTACAAATAATTAGCCATTGTTTTTGTTTTCCATCATTCTGGCAACATATGGGTTCCGCACCAATAGAACTGCGTATCACAGAGAGAGTGCTCTGCGCTGACCGAAAAAAATAGTAATCTGAAGGGACAAGGTCTAAACTGTAAGGTAGATGAGGTAAAACTTCACAACCTCTTTTTTCTAAGTAGTTTTCAACAGGTGTTTCCGTTGTCATGATGGAATATTACTAGAGTCTGACCAAGTCTTCGGTTCCGGTTTCGGATTAGGACAAAAATTGGCCGAATACCAATATTCGGGTTTTGGCCATATTTTTACTAAATATCGAAAGTTTGATAATAGAAAAACATAGATTATGGAATTTAAAAAATTGTCACTTCAATATGAAAAAACAAGATTGATGGAGTAATGTAGGTACTTAAGGGCACCTTGAAATTATCTAAACATCTTTTAAAATTAAAAAAAAAATATTTTTTTTTTGGAAATTAATAGTATTTTAAAAGTTTCGGTCAATTTTTTTGCCGTATATTACATTCTATTCGGTTTCGTCCCGAAAAAACGGGTTTGGTCGGACTATAAATATAACGCTTCAATGCCTTGCCGCATAATCAATGATCGATACAAACGAATCAGTTTCATTTAGTACAGGTTCTTTTGCTGGTCCAGCCAAATTTCAGTAGCCCTTTTTAGTAGGAGCTTTTTGGTCCCACCAAATACAGAAAAAGTTGGCCGGGCTTCACATACCATCTCTTAAGCTTCTGGTTAACCATAATTGATAAATTTTTCATCACATATAATGATTCCTTTTATAGTGTTTAAGCGGCATTTCTTCCGGACGTGCAAAATAGTCTTCCAAGGACTCCTGTCTTCAATTCATAAAGTACCCAATTTCCCAGCGTTTGGATAAATTCTGCTACTTGAATATTCCCAATAATTTTACAAGCTTTTGTTGAGATTGTCAATAATCTTTATGGAGTAATGCCTCCAATTCTTGGTTTTAAAACTTTTTCTTTTATGTCGAAATCAATGGAACACCATAAGCTTCAGTTTTTCAAAGTAAAGAACAAAATAAAACTTCCTGCATATGACACTTTGTTAGCATAAAATTCGACATTTTTGAAGCAAAAAAAAAAAAAAAACTTTATTGTTTACACAACAATGTTTAATAACTAAGTGAGAATAAATGAGAGATATGCAGCCTTTAAAATGGCATGTAAGTTACAAAAAACAAAAACCGCGTTTAATATGTACGCCATCTGTTCTGAAACCATGATATGGTTTATTATTGTTAAAAAAAAAACATGTTTATATAAATTTTGAAATTGAAAATAATGTTCTTCTTTTTTAGGAAAATTTACAGAATTATTAGTTAAAAGTTTATTTTGAAGAATATATATATTTCTAAAATGTTATTGTCGACTTATGGAAAAACTTAATAATTTGTTAAAATAAATAAGGGGCATGCTAATGTACATATATTTTAATTTTTATATGTATATGTATATAAAAAGTATGTAGTATCTGGAGCACAACTATATTTGTAGTAGATAAAAAAAAACATGTTAACTGGGTAAAAACGGAACTGCAAAAACACCAAGAATAATGCAACGCAAAATGTTTGGACATAAAACTTCATTGAGACAGCAACCCAGCGGGAAAATTGCAAGTGCTTCCGTTTGTAGAAGACCTGTTTACACATTCTAAAATATTCGATACTCATTCCACTATTCGAAGAGAGCGTGTATAAATTTAGTCTTTTATGAAAGTTTGTGGTTAAAGTACGCGTGATACAGTACTTTTACACATGAGATTTTTTTTAAATGAATTAAAAACTCTTCTTTTATTTAAAACTCTTTTTTACTTTTGTCAATGAAATTATCAATTTAGCAGACTTTTAATTACGCCTTCTATGAGGCTTTTGTTGGTAGACCTTCCAATTAATTGCCCTTTTTTAGGCATCTAACAAGCAGCGAGTAGGCACGGCCTTGATTGGCAATGACATGCCGTGTAAAATTGAAACGATTTTGCAATGCGGCTGGAAGTACTTGTGACTGCAATATAAAGCCTCTTTACAGCATCTTTTTTCCGCTGGGAAACATCCTCACTAACACCACCATATATACTCACACACACGCTCACACATACACACAATTTTTTTACTGTTAGTTCACTTCTTTTATATAACAAGAAAGCATTAAACTCATACATACAAGTTTTTCAGTTTTATCTACCACTACAACAACTACAATTTCTCTAAAGCAGTAAATTTCATTAAATTTGTTGTTGCTGTTATTGTTTTCAGCTGCATGCAAACACTCGTACAAATTTCACTACATTTTTGTAAAACTAACAAAACGACCACAAGCTTACATTCCAGCTCATATTTTCCCTTGATTTATTCTCTTTCCAACACCCTTTTAAAAGACACAGTGGTTCCTTATATACGATGTCGGTGGTGTTGTGTTTTTTTTCTTTTTTTTTTGCTGAAAGTGCTTGGTGTTTATTAATTGTTTGGTTGGTTTCGGTTGGCTGAATGGTTTTAGGGTAGATGGCATCAGTATCCTGCCTTTTGTTCTTTTAACTTTGAATTGATTATAGGTTAAAGTGAAGACGAACAAGTGCAAGAAGAAAATAAAATTATGGCATATGCCGTTTAGGGTCATTTGCTTAAATACAGTGGAATAGATAAGTACACGTTCGGTTAAGATAATTTTTTATTGGAAAATACCACAAATAAGGGATTTTTAATTGTCTTTCATTAGAAGCATGGACAAGAAGAATGACTTAAAATTCTTAAATAGAAATGTTATATGACAAACGCTTTAAAAAACTTCTAAACTAAACTTGTATAAAATGTAAATAATAGAACGGTTGCTTAATTACATAAAATCAAAAGGAACAATTATAAATATGGTTCAAAAAGCTGGTTTAAAAGCGCGTAGTTCGAGGAAGATACCAATATTTCACAAACAGAATGTTAAAAACAGGCTATAAATGTCCCCTGGTAAGATGAAACGAATATAAATTATTTTGGTTCTGATGGCTAAACCATCTTGTGAAGGCCATAAAAAATTTAAACCCAGGTTTACGCAAGAAGTGTTAAGCAGGTACGAGGTTCTCAGAAGGACGATACTATTGGCATATGAAAACAGATTCAACCTTTTTAATAGTGAATTGTCACAATTTTCAAAGCATCTACTACTGATATGTTAACAAGAAAAATGTCAAAAAATTCATGTTATTCCAATATGCCCCTGTTAGAAAATAAAATACAGATAAATTTCGATTTTTTGTTACATTTTTCATGTTTGCACAAAGAATATTCAAAGACTTGGAATTTTGCTTAAAAAGTCACCAAAATCAAATTAAAATTTAAACGTCAATCAATTTTGAATGTATTTTCATTAGGTATGCGACAGAAAATATACTGTGAGCGTCAAAATAAAGTCAACACCATATATTGTTAAATGAAAAGCTTAATTATATTAATATAAATAACATTATATTAGAAAAATGTATAGCATTTATATGTAGCTTTTACTCTTGTCATTCTAAAAGTAGTGAAAAATCTTTTAATTTTACTTTTTTGAAAGTACAACGTACCCTTCAAATTGCAAGTTTCATAATTTATTATTAAATGAGTTGTATCGTTAAATATTGCATTTTACAATGGGAAGCCAAACATCAAATAAGACTTGGCAAATCATAATAGATTAACATAGAAAAGGGGTAAATCACTGAGTGAAATAGGCAAAATCGTTGGAAGGCATCACGTAACAATAAAACAAATTATAGACAATAATTGTCTGATGCAAAACGACCAAAGCGTCTTACAAACACTGAAGTAAGAGCTATAGTAAAAATAGTTGCAAATGCTACGAAAACTTCTACAAAACTGGTAGAGTGCCACCATTAAAAGAATAATATTATTTTCACTGATGAATGTAACTTTGAGATATTTGGAGACAAAAATCCTCCCCAAAATATGGCAAATGTAATAAATATGTTACCAAGACGGTAAAACATGGCGGCGGCCCAATAATGATGTGGGGTTGTAATGAGGCATCAATGAAGTCGATAATCTGACATTTATAAAATCTGCATTGAAAAAGGAAATTTATCTTGACATTATTAAAAACAATGTAGCCTCTATTGTAGATATATAAGAACTAGCGCAGAACTGGATTTTTCAACAGGACAAGGAAACCTGCAAAATTTTGAAATAAAGGTTGGTCAATATTTGTTCAATAACTTTAGATCATTCTTCGCAGGCTCAAGACATAAATCTAATTAAGCATCTGTGGCAACATCTAGACAAAAAAATTAGTCAAAAATATATTTCTGGCAAGGATAATTTAATAGCAGTAATACTGGATAAATGGAACAAAATATCGGCTGATTTCACTAAAAAACTCGTTGATTCTATGTCTAGAAGTTTGTCAGCTATGATAAAGGCAAAATGACTATAAACGAAATATTAAATACCATGTTTCACATAATTTTAATATACATAACTGTTTATTTTTTATTTTAACGCGAAAAATCTGTTACTCTGCCGCTAAAATTGAATTATTTTTTTATGTTCCTAATTTTTTGTAGTTTCTGTTAATGAGTTATTTATATTTGGCTTAACTTACTTCTGAAATATGCAATCTCTTTTGTTTTAAATTTGTACTTGTAGTATATATAATGAAACATTTTTTTTTTTAGAAAATATTAGGTGTTTACTTTATATTGACGCTCACAGTATATGTCTATGTTTAAACAACAAATGAAATAAGTGCCAATTTAAACATTTGATAAACTCAGAAAACATTTGATTTTCATTATATGGTAAAACTTCTTTCTCTCCAGCTGAATTGTTGTTTTCTACAATTGTTGGTTATTAATCTGCAGCTGTACAAAAAATCTCTTAATGTTACACAATAAAGCTATTTTTCCTACAAAACTTTCATTATTGTGATAAGCATTTAACAAACATGTTTGTTTCTTTAAACATGATAGCAAAATAATCTATTGGGCTTTATTTCATTATAAAAAAAATATAAATGAAAACATTTCGTGCTGAACGATGCTGCTTGCACAGCACTGCTGTCATTCTCTTAACAACACACTCATATCACACCATTCATTTATTACAAAAAATGTTTGGATAAATTAATCTGACGATTATGTGTATCTGGGTATTCATGTGTGTTTAGTTTACAAAATGTGATGTGATGATGGTGATGAGGGTGAGGATAAAGTTGAGGTTTTCTAATGCTAATGCTAACGTTAAAAACCTTGATGTGTTAAAATGCTGTTCCATGTTTGCAATCAAACTGTTGAATACACACACACCCAAAACATTTATGAGCATTTTTGAAATTTAAATGAACATTTGGAGCTTGAAGCTAAGCAGATGGAGTTGATCACATAAATCAAATTTATTGTATGTATAATGAATTATAAATAATAAAAGTGTGCAAGTATTTGGAACAGTCTTTTTAAATTTTATGATGAATATGTTAAAGTCTGAAATTGTGTGGACATTTGTATTACAAAAGTCTTAAATTTATAGAAAACTTTATTTTCCAAAAGAATCATGGTGGAATAACATAAACGTTTAAACATACTTGTAGTTGAAGTTTTGACAATTCTTAATATAATTTCAATTTATATACATATTTATTTATTTCAAAGTAATATAAAAAGCCTTACAAGTTATTTCCTGAGTAAACATATAATCTAAATTAAAGTAAATTAATAAATGCTTAATTACATATATAAATTTCATTAAAAAGACTCCCAACCAAATGAATAATTAAACATAACATGCTAAATTAAAATAAAACAAATGTCCCAGAGTAGTAACCAAGAATGAAAAAAAATAGAATAGAATCAGAATAGGTATAAAAAAACATTACAAAAATCCATTGAAATAGAAAAAAAAATAGTTAACCCATTATAATAGCCATAAAACGAAGGCTGAAAAAGATGATAAGATTCAAATTACACCAAAAATACACAAGACAACTCTAAATCGAAAAGTATTGTTAGAACAAGAAAAAATACGAAGGTCCAAAGGCAAGAAATTCCATATTCTAGCCACTTTAACAATAAGAGAACGCTCAAATGAGCTGCACCTGATCCTAGGAATAGTATGATGATTTATTGTATATTATGAGATAAGCCAGATTGAATGTCAATAAAGTGTCTAAAACAACATCCCATAAAAGTTCTGACATATTCAGAAATATGCTCCCATCTTCGAGTTTTATAAACATAGCGCACAATAACATTGACTAAACGATTAAGTTTAGGCAAAATACAAGTCACAGTGCCAGACACGACGTTAATTTCGCTTAAACATCACATTAAAATAGGAAAAAGTCTTTATGAAAATGGTGGATCTGCAAAAGATACATTTCTTTAAATTGGCTACAAAGTCGTTCTTCTGCTATAACGCTCTTAAGAATTTTGTCAATAAAATTGAGTCGAATTTTAGATCTTTTTGAGCTGCAGTGTTGAAAAAGACCCGAAATTGTTAATTCCTCGACGTTTCAAAAAATTGGTACTAAACACAACGATCACAAGTACAACCAGCAGAATGTTGGGGGAAAAATCATGTTTACAGAAAAAGTATATTTCCATTTGTCTGGATGCGGCAACATTCTAAAGAGCACTTGCTGAGAAGTCTTTGCTTGCTGAAATTGTCACTGCATGATGCGCTGTGTAGTTTGAAGGCACAGGCCTTTCTTTCGAAAATTCGGCTGAAAGTGCTGTTACTGCGAATAGATCATGATATCCAGAGATGTTAGTAATTAAATTTTGGCCTATTATTAATGATATGAATATCCCGGACATGTTATTTAAACAGTACAGTGCCACATGTCACACAGCCACCAAAACAAAGAATATATTGCAAATCGAATTTCCGGGTCACAGAATTTTATGAACTTGGGCTGTTATTTGGCCGCCGCGATCATGCGATTTAATATTACTTGATTATTGTTTGTGGGCCTATGTTAAAGATAGACTGTCGTATTCATAAAAAATAAAGTAGGTTTGAAGTGTGCTTTTAGACAAAATTTTCATACAAAATTTTCTTAAAGCACATTTGAAGTCTACTTTAATTTTTTCTGAATAAGACTGAGAGTCTTTATACGGCCAACAGAATCGATTGCAGCTTTAAAACTAAAAATCCCTGATGTAATTAATAGTTTTTCATTTATAATTGTCAAGACTTACTATTTCCAATATAATAAAAAATTTGAATGATTTTCATAGCAATTCTTTGTTTATTTTGTATTGATTTGAAACAAAGTTCTGGTTGAAAAATCCAGTATTATGTAAGTGAACATATTATAATGTGTTATTATAAATATCTGTTTGATTTTCACAAATATGTATGCATGTTTAATAACAATTTTATTTTATTTGTACTTGATTCTTAATTTCCTTTTCTAATGATTACGAGCTACTTAAATATCCATTTTGTAAAAGGAACAACTTCTCTTTCTCACCATATTAATCACAAATTACACTTTTTATTAGGTCGAATGTCATTTGGGTACTTTATGTTTTTTGGTTGGTTTGCTTCTTATTACGAATTCTCTTTAATGCACTCCCATGTACAAAACACAATATAGACACACTTATTTATGTACAGTGTTGGAAAAAATTATACGAACGGCTGCTTCATTTTTAATGAAACAAAAAAAAATACTTAAAAACTAATAACTTTGTTAATTCTTACTGATCTTATGAGAATCTATACTGATAAGCTTTCTTTAAATCTTTTTAAAGTTTATTAGTTAATTGCCTAAATTTTATTAAAATTTTTAATCTTCTCGGAAAAAATAATAAGAACGATATTTACAATTTTGAATTTAAGACCTCATTGAATTTTATTTTAATAGAAAAATAATAGAAACCATTTCTTTTATGTTTTCAGTTGCCTTTAGTCCAGAACATTCAATGAAGTCTGAAAAACATTGAAAATTAAGCAGCCGTTATTATTTTTTCCATTCATTTGTAAGTGTGTTATTATTGTACTCACGTAATTTCGTTAGAGAGAGCATTTTAATGCGAAAAAGACCCCAAACCCAAAGCCATTAGTATCGCATTAACATATACACTTGCAAAATGTTAATTAAAATCTCAAATTGTATTTTGTAACTACATACACTTTGTGTTAGTAACTTATATACATACATATAGTATCTATGTATGTATTCGCCCTAAATGACCACAAGATACAGACCAAATTAAAAAATTAAAAAATGTTTTAATATTTATGCAACAAAAAGTGCTTGTATACTTTTGAATCGTAAATTGACACTCATTTAACAATATTTATATAAATCTAAAATATGTAACGAAACTTAATTTCCTGTTAGAAAAATATGTGTATTTTTTTTAATTATGATAGATCGCATTAACTGTTGCTTAATATTTGGATCCACCTGCACTACTCATAACAAATCTCTAAATCCGCTTTCACATGTTTTAATTATGTCTATATTTTTAAACTTTTTTTTTAATTCTTATGCCGAATTTTCAAAGAATTTATAAACGATTTTTGTATTCCATTTTGATTTTCCTCTGCTCAAACCTTGTACAAATATAGTTCGACAGATAAGAATAGTTTGAAAGAACAGTGAGTGTTATATTTAAAAATAAATATGTTTAAAACGAAATTGCCACCAAGTTAATAAAAGAATAACTGATTTTATGTGAACTATGTTTAATGCAATCGCTCTGCAGTAGTAAGCGCGGGCGAATGCTTTTGCTAGTAAGAATCACCAAGTAAGTACTTTGATTGGCTACTTTAAAATGTGAAGGACATTGTAAATGGGTTAAAACAAAAAATAACTAGTAAATGTTTGTTTGATTTATTTTCTATTCTGTTCTCTTCATTTTAAGAACCGGAATTCATTAGCGCATAAAATGTTAATGCTGCAAACTGGGTTTGAATGCATGCGCTATTTTTGAAATTTTGTTTATTATACCCTTCACCTTCATGAGAAGTGTATAGTATATAAGTTTGTCATTACGTTTGTAATTTCCACAATATAATTTTCCGACCCTATAAAGTATATATATTCTGGATCCTTATAGATAGTAGAATCTATTAAGCTATGTTCGTCTGTCCGTCTGTCTGTTGAAATCAATTTTCTGAAGTCCCAAAATATCTTCGGGATTCAAATCTTTAATAATTCTGTCAGACATGCTTTCGAGAAGTTTGCTATTTAAAATTAGCAAAATCCGTCCATAAATAACGGAGATATGAGCAAAAATCCGAGACAACCTCTGAAAATTTCATCAAAAAAACTATCAAACAAAGTGTATTAATATATAGTAATATATATATGTACATATGTATATAATATAATTATGCATCCACAACAAATGTGAAGGGTATATAAGATTCGGCATAGCTGAATATAGCACTCTTATTATGCCGGCGTAAGGTAATGCATAGTGTTACCCAATTCTCAAGAATGGTTCCATTAATGTTTGCATTAGACTTTTAACCACTTTTTATAAACATTAATTATTATTACCAGTTGTCAATGATTTCTTAAAGGATGGACCAGGTGGATTCAAATCGTTTCAATGAAACATACCCTAAAAGTTGTCATACAAATTTGGCGGTCTTTTGTTTGTGACAAGAATATATTTTTGAAAATCTTTTTTTATTTCAGATACAACTTAAAAGGACCAAAATAGGACAAAGTTTAAATAGGTAACATAGGTCCTGTTCGGCAATGCATCACTGCACTGCATTTGATGGGCATATGTGATTAGTTTGCGATGCTGATGCGAATTAGCTGATGCTGATGCGCAGACGAATAATAAATGAATTGTTTACAATTACGATCGCGGGAATATTAAAAATGGAGAAATTAATAATAAATTTATTTCTTGACTTAGATGAAACCAAAAATGTTTCAAAACTGTGCAATCAGCAATATAAAAAGCGCTTGAAATATAAAAAAAGGCAGGTATTATTAAAACTTTGTGTTCCAAAAGCAGACAAATCCCGAAAGTAATTAAATATGTTAATATTATAAAGCAATATCCTCCATGTCCAAACGGACTCTCACCAATAGTTTGGAGAATATTGCATCATTTTCTATTCTAAAAAAAGTATACAAAATCAATTAAAATAAATTTATTAAAAAAATTTATACAATGCATCAGCCATTTTTGTGATGCTTGTTTGCTGTTTTTTTTCGCATCATCTGCTTCAGTGATGCATTTTAGAACACAATGCATTTGCAGTGATGTAACCTTTTGCTTTTCCGAACGTACTGCGCATCAAATGCAGTGCAGTGATGCATTTTCGAACAGGCCCATACATACATTTAATAAACGCCAATTTTAATGTTTACGAGTATGTATAGTATATGAGATTTTTTCACAGGTCAAGCGTGATTGATGTCATTCTGCCATCTTATTTTCATTTAATATTGTTTGACAATTCATAATGGAAATGTTCATACCGCAACAACATATCCTAATTATTCAACTGTATTGTATCTACCTCTATTAGAGGAATCGTTACCTTAGGTTTCATTTGGCAAAAGGTGGCCGACATGTAACTCATGCCGATGCCAGTAAATAGGGATGGTTTTCTATTTTTATTAAGAACTAAACTCACTTCTCTGGAAACTGTAATTGAGCTTATAGAAATTTAATTTAGTGTATACTTTAAGATTTCTTTTATTTATTAACATTTTAATATTCAAAATTTTTCGATACTGAGCGTCAGCCTGTTGTTCGGTATAAAAAAGAAAGTGTCAAACCACAAGTTAATAAGAAAACACCACGTTACCGCATATCCACAACACTATATGTGATGTTGTCAGATGGAGCCATCATCATTATTATAGTTTACACGTAGTGTGCAATGTTTTACAAATGAAAGAAAGCAGACATGAGACACAGCCAGGCACCAACAAAATCGTTTTGTGAGAAAAATTTTTCACATTCTTGACTCTCCGAGCCCAATATTGCCAATCACTCTTCTGGATTTGTTTCTTTGTGGTTATGTAAAAAAGTATTCGTCCATTCAAGACATGGAGGTACCAATATTGCAGAAAAACTTCGCTAGATACAAATAGAAATACTGAAAAGAGTAGTCAGTTAAAATTTGTCTGCACTTATTTTTCACAAGTTAATGTCAAAGGTTGTTCTCTCGTGCAAAGATTTTGACATCAAAGTCTAATTTAATATTTCGCTGAAAATAAAAAAAATTCTAAATGAATCTTCCTTTATATTGTAACTTATTGTTAGTTCATTCATTCATTAATGAAGATACAATAAATAACCAAAAGTAAAAAAAAATATTGTAAAGGGTCCGCCAAATACCTTTTTACTTTTTTTTTTGAAAATGCTATAAAAAAAACTACTAAATATTTTCTCAAATTTCTTTTTTTTATTTGAAAGTACAATCCTTCCGGTTAATAATGGAAAATAATTTCATTCAAATGGCTGCCTCGGCTGGCCATGCAGTAGCCTATACGATCGGTCCAATGTTTTAAGCACATTATCGATTGTTTGCAGCTGTATTTCACCAATGGCTTCACGAATATTGTCCTTTAAAGCGTCAATTGTCTCTGGCTTGTCGGCGTAACACTTATCTTTGACGGCACCCCACAAATAATAGTCCAACGGTGTCAAATCGCAGCTCCGAGGTGGCCAAACCACATCAGCTCTGCGGCTGATATTGGCAACATTTGGTTCATTCAATTTTTTGTGAACAAAAATTCGTTCAACATGGCCCGATAACGATCGACATTGACTGTAACGACCACTCCTTGCTTATTTTCGAAGAAAAATGGCCCAATTATGCCGCACCAAACAGTGACTACTTCAAAAATAAATTTATTCTATTAAATATTAGAAGAGAAAAATTTATTTTATTTGGCTTGAGTTCATTAATTTATTAATTCAAAGAATACCATTTTAAGGTAATGTTTTTACACAATTGGCACATTGGAATGAATTGAAGTTTCTGCCCTGCCAAGAGTGTCATCAGCAATGTTTGTTGTCCAATATCTACTTGTAACTCATCAGTGGAATGAATTGAATTTTCTGCCCTGCCAAGAGTTTGTTGTCCAAAATCTACTTGTAACTCAACATTACTGAGAAATAGATTTCGGGAATTAATCATATTTCTTTCATTCTTTGTATTAAGTGACAAAAAATGCTTCACTCTGTTTTTTTTTTTCAAAAATTCGTTGGAAATGTTCTGTTAACTTTTGCACGTTTCTTTTGTTTTTGTCATAATTTGTTAAAAATTAAGTTTTTTGCTTGCACAATGAAATAGCGCACAGTTGTCAACCAAAATGGGAACAGGAACGCACTGTTCCCATTACCGGAAATGAAGATGCAATTACAGTTGTAAACCATTATTTTGAAGGACTTTAATCAAGGATAAAATTGCTAGATAAGCGTTGGACTAAGTGTATTAATGTTTCAGTAGATTATATTGAAAAATAAAAATGTTTTTGAAAAACTAACTATTCTCTTTATGTGCTAGGCTAAGAAGTTTCCCTCGTGTATTTGATTAAGGCAATTTTTGCCAATCAGAAAAAAATTCAATCTTGATGGTACAGATAATTTCAACAGCTATTAAGAGACCTACGGAGGGAACCAAGATATTTTTCAAAAGAAATTTCGGAGGTTTTTTATTGAAAATATTAAAGTCTAACTGCCGTATTCAGAAAAAATAAAGTAGATTTGAAGTGTGCTTTAAAACAAAATTTTCATACAAAATTTCCTTAAAGTACATTTGAAGTCTACTTTAATTTTTTCTGAATAAGGGCATTACTTTTTTGTGAATATTGGGAAATTGGTTTATCTGTTTAGGTATGAAAAATCGTTGATAATTACGTTTAAAATCACTTGATGATATTATAATATTGTGTTTGTTGACTAAAAGTAAGTCACAAGCATAATATTTCTCTGTCACCGACATGTAATCGCCTTTCAGGTAATCTGTATTTTCTTGCTAGTTAATATAAAGAATTTTAAATTAAATTAAAATTATATGGCTTTTTCGTGTATAAAATTTTTATTTAATAATGTTTCATTTCACTGCAGCTCATGTAACTTGTATTATAAGGTAACACTTTTTGAGCAAGTACAATAGTAATGAGTTTTCATTTCATGACATAAAAGTTTCTTAAATTAAGAATCTCATAAGTAAAACTATGTAAAAGTATATATAACCAAGACGAAAAAAAACTAATTTTATTAAAAGTGAAAACGTGAGAAATTCTTTCTTTAACAGCAAATTATTTTGCACGTGCCACAGAAAATATGGTGACATGAATTACTATTACTATAAAGTATAAGAAGCTTAAAAGAAAATAAGGGGGTTTTCAACGAGAACTTGGTATTCTCAAAACAAAATAAAATAAAGAATTTATATGAAAATTATTCATCATTTTAAAGTATAGGAAAGAGTAAGGTTTGACAACTATAAATGCAAAATATAGCAGACAGATTTCCTGTTTAGAGAACAAAGTTCTTGTTGATAACATTTAAGTACAAAATGTTTGTGCTAAATTACAAGGAAAATAAAAAAATCCAAGACATTTTGTTCTCAACATGTACTGTTCAGTAGATTGTTTAAATTTCTCAATGATTTAAATGTAATATCCAACTTGAGGGAATTTACCCACATTAAATATTTTATAAAACTTAAATTTCTTTTCATATTTTATTTCTTTAAATTAGAAACTGTGGGGTGTGATAATAGGCTGCAGGCTTGATTATACAAACTTGTTAGATTTTTGTTTTAATTTCTCTAAATATAATTTTCTTCAAACTGCAAACAAATACTCGCGAAACTGTCAATGTATCCAGAATATTTCAAATACAGTCTAAATACTGCTAGAATTACTTTTACACACACACACACCCACAGTCAGTGTGAGCCAGCATTAAAGGAAAAGAAATAAAAATAAAATATAACAAAACACAGGAAAGAAGAAATAAATAGATTAAGAATGAGTATCCCTTAATATGCTTTAACAACAGAGACAACAATCACATCCCAACATACATACAATGAATAAAGTTCATATCCTGTTGTCAGGACCTCCCTCAGAGATGTACACAATATTAATGGTAATTTTTTTTTTTTTTTTTTGGTTTTGATTTTCTGGTTTTCTTTAGTTTGTAATAAAACAAAGTAAGTAAATAGGCACAGTTCCTTTTGTCATAGAAACACCCATTTACTTGTATACATGTAACTACAATGCTAGAAAAAATAATAAGAACAGCTTCTTCATTTTCAGTTATGAGAAAAAGAAACACTTTAAAACGAATAACGAACTACTGATGATGAGCGTCAAAATAACGTAAACACCTAATATTGTTTAAAAAAATGTTTTATTATAGTTACTACAAGTACAAATTTTAAACAAAATATGTTGCATAATTCACAAGTAACCTAAGCAAAATATAACTCATCAACGAAAACTAGACAAATTAGGAACATAAAAAATAAATTAAATTTTAACGGTAAAGTAACAGATATTTAGCGTCAAAATAAAGTTTATTAATATAAAAATTTTATAAAATATGGTATTTAATATTTTTGTTTATATCCTTAGGCTATTCTTGTAAGAAATATACTTTCTCTAATTTTTTCGTCCAGATATTCCCACAGGTGCTCAATTGGATTGAGGTCTGGGGACTGCGGAGGATAATTAAAAGTTGTTTGACAATGACAATTTTGGAGGCATCCTTAGGATCATTGTCATGTTGCGCTAGTTCAATTGCTCTATACTAGAGCGACATTTAAAAAAAAACGATGTAAACAACAATATATCGATTTTTTAAATTTCGAAAACGATACATTGTTTTTTTTAAATGTTGAGATAATCTTCCTTTTTCATTGTCGATTCTATAAATGTAAAATTACAGACCCATGAGACAGCCACACAAACCCAGACCATAACTGAGCCGCCGCCAAGTTTTACCGTCTTGGTAACATATTTATTACTAAAGGCTTCGTTCTTGGTTCGTCATGTTTTTGGGGGGTTTGGACTCCAAATATCTCAAACTTACTTTCATCGGTGAAAAGAATATTTTTTCAAAAACTTTCAACTTTAGGTTTATCGGTCATTAATGTTGGAATATCCGGCCATAATTGACAATAGCTCTCATATAAGGTATATTACCGAAAATTACTTTAAAGAACATAACTCTCTTCGTTCTTGGTTCGTCATGTTTTTGGGATGTTTGGACTCCAAATATCTCAAACTTACTTTCATCGGTGAAAAGAATATTTTTTCAAAAACTTTCAACTTTAGGTTTATCGGTCATTAATGTTGGAATATCGGTCCATAATTGACAATAGCTCTCATATAAGGTATATTACCGAAAATTACTTTAAAGAACATAACTCTCTTATCTATAACTCTAAAGGTACGGTCACACTTGCCAAATATTTGCCGAAAAAGGCGTAATAAAATATATTTCAATGCGTTCATTTATTTAAAAAAAACTTCGGTTATTGAGAACAAGACACAACAAATATTAGTTCTATTTTACTGGATGATATTTGATCTTCCAAAACTCTTGTAAGAGTAAACTTTGACGTTTGTGCTAAAACAAGTGGTTACGCATTTCTGAGTAAATATTTGCCAAGTGTGACCGTACCTTAACGGTATTATAAGGTCGGGCTTGACCGACTATACATTGTTACATGTTTTTTTTTATTGTAAAGTGATGTCTTTCAACGATTTTACCTATTTCTCGCAGGGATTATATTCGATTATGATGTGCGGAGTCTCAATTGATGTTTATCTTCTTATTGTAAATTGTTTACTACTTAATGTCATAACTGAATCTCGTTTAATAATAAATTTTGAAACTTGCAATTATTTTGAAACTTTTGGAATGTCAGGGGGTTTTTTGCATAAGGATGATGCCACTGTTTACTTTATTTTTTACAATAAATCAAATAAATTTATATGCGCTTAAGAATGCTACTCACATAACTACATATATAAAAATTAAAAATAATTTTCCAATATAAGAAACAAATTTAATTTTATCTTTAATCTATTACGAAACAGTCGTTGTTGTAAAAAGAAAACGACACTCATAATAAGGCACATTATTTAGAGCCCGATTATCGTTCACAACACTAAAATGTTGTGTTGTCTCTACTGCAGCACAGAATGCATTTTTCATACGATTAAGCCGACAAGTGTTGTGAATCGTAATCGCAGTTTACAACATACAACATCAAAATACTTAGTGTTGAGAACGGTAATCGGGGTGTTATATTAATATAATTAATATAATCACAGTAAAAACTTTCTATGAATCTATTTAATGGTCATACTTTAATTGTATAAATTTTGCGCAATATTTTAATTTGTGAGGAAAATATATTAAGAATGACATTTTAAATATTGTATTTTAGACATCATTTTCGTTTTATTTTAACAGGAAAATATTAAAACAAATAACGAAAACCATTTTTCTATGTTCGCTTATGTTTTCAATTGCTTTTAGTTTAGAAAACTGTTTGTAATATGTCTTGAAAAGCACTGGACTTTGAATTATAAAGGGGAAAAAGTTAAATAGCAATACTAATGGATTGTTCCAGTCCTGGAAATAGGACTACGGGCTAACATAATGTTAAAAATAGGTTACGTTTTGCTAAGAAAAAAACATCTACACCAGTAAAATAAGGGAAATGTTCTTTGGTCAAATGAAACTATAAAGAAGACTACAAAATAAAGAATTTGATCCCAGGTATAAAAAAAAAGCGTTCATGGAGGTTCGTTAATGATATGGGGTTGTTTTTCTTGATGTCGGTCCAATTTATTGGATAGATAGAAAAATGTGAGCTGGGGATTAAGTAGAAATATTGCAATAACAAATGCCGATCTTATGAAAATACTTGCAGGACAATGATACCAAGAACACATTCCAATTGGTTAGGTCTTGGATTAAGCAAAAAAAAAAAAAGGTGATCATCACAATTCCCGGACTTTAACACCCTATAGCACACCTCTCTAAAATAAGAAACCATTTTGGTTTTAGTTTTATAAAAACAAAATGGTTTGCTGAAGAAGTGGTGGTAATTAAATGTTATTGGTTGTTTTTCCTTTAGCAGACTGAAGTGCATTAATTTGACATAAATATAAAAATTGTTTACTAATGATATTTTAATAAAAATGAAAAGGACATTATCGCTCTTATTATATTTGCCAACATTGTATGTCGGTTAAGTATTACACATACATACCTCCCTACTCTTTCACACAAATTTTGCGTAGCACATAAAACACAGCCATATGAATGATTTTTTCTTACTTTTTTTATCTAAATATTATTTGTTAAATATTAAATATATTCACGATAATATTTTATGTCTACTTTTGTTCTTTTTCATTCCATGTTTTCATCCTTTTTATGTATTTTTGGTCGTATTATTACTCTCCTAACAATTTCAATATATATTTTTTATAACTTCATTTGGTTCGAAAATATGTTAAAACAGGGTGACAAACATGCATTTCTACCATACGAGTATACGGAAGCTGTAAATATTTTTAAAGTTCTGCCTAAGGGAGTTTTATAGCTGGTGTTTTGTTTTAGGATAAATCATTTCTTAAAGTAATATTTTGTTTTTTTTTTTTGCAGAAAAATAAATTGTTAATGTGTTTTAATGCTAGTGGGTAGATAAGTAAATCAAAGATTTTGAGACATATTTTATTATTCACGGAGGTTTCTGTAAAAAGCTTAATTTATTCACAACGAAACATTTTGCTTTATTTTATGAATGAAAGTTTGATAGATAGCAGGCTACACGCGCCTTTGAGTCACATTTGTCACCCTCACATATTTTGAAAATAATATAATTGATCGTTTTAAGCAGTTATCAATCATTTTTCATATGCGAAATTATGACAGTTTCTTTACACAAGTAAAAGAGCAAAAAATTAATTAATTTGTATGCGGTTGCTAAGGCTTTTCACAAAAGATAAAAAGTATCACAAGGTATTTGTTGGGTATCTTAAATATTTTTAGTGTGCTTTTTAAAATTTGAAGGTTCCTTAAATAAATTGTGATATGTTTAAAATATTCGCAATTTCTTCTGTTTTAAATAAAGTGATACAACAAGTTTTTCCTTTGATCATATCTTACGTACAGTAGAGCCTAAAGCTACCTTTAAAAACATCAATTATATACATTTTAAGATAATTTTCTTAGTCTATGACAACACTATCGTGTCAGGAATGCAATATTACTATTTTCAACATTATGATCACCTTTGGTCATAGGGGATTGCTTTCATTTCTAAATACGCTGACTTTTAATGAAACCAGTGTCATCCTTATAACCTACCCTAAAGTAATAGTATAGCACTTTACGTCCTAAATGTGATATGGGGATTATGGTAAAACTAGACCAGCGAGAACAACCTGTGGAAAGCCGATGAAGTTTGCGCGACTGTGGAAAATATCTAGTGTTTTATAGGCCGAGAATTCAGTCAAAATTTATGCCAACTAACCTTAGGTATAAGGAGGAATATATTCAAATGTATAGGTAGTATGTATATCAATAGTCAGACGGTCATGACCTCACTCATGGCTACGACCAAACTGGTCATTTGTTGCACTCATATTAAATGAAGATGTCGTGACATTCTAAGGTTGTAATCAGCAGCTTACAGCGATATCCTTTCAAATTACGGCGGTTTGGAAGCTTCTTAGCTTAGCATAGAAAGAGAATAGTTAGTTTTTCAAAAACATTTTTATTTTTCAATATAATCTCCTGAAACTTCAATACACTTAGTCTAACGCTTATCTATTCTATCCTTGATTAAAATAGTTGTCCTCAATAAAAAAAAGCAATAAAAAAAACCCCCGTTTAGTATTTGTGATTAAATGTCCTGTACCTACATCGATTCAATAAAATCTTAAAAAAGACCTTTTTGTTTGACCTGTCGTAGAAACAATAATTTAAATGAACTCGATTATGACCGCAAAAAGTTAGCCAATTAAAAAACTTATCCTGCAACTCCACAAAAAAAGCCCGTGTTCGTTTCTTGCTCACCTACTTACGCCCACAAAACTTTTAACTTAAGTGTTTTCACAAGTCTATATTAGCTTTATAAAAATTAAAGCTCGTTTAACAAAAACGCAAAAGGCAAGGTGTAGACAACATACTAAAAAACATATCGATTAAAAATTCTTTCAAGAATCAATAGAAATCATAAATTCAAAAATGATTGCAAATAAGACTTCACGCTTACATAAATTCCAAAAGACAGACAATTCATACTGTAGATACATTTTGAGAATATGAACTTTTTTGCCTTTTAGTAAATGTGACACATATTTATGGTTATTGTGGCATGTAGCCTAATATGTACCAGTATATTTAGTATATAAAAAAATTTATGCGTTTGTTTGCATTTATATTATAATGACAGCTTGTGTTAGCATGTCTTTATTTTATACAGCAGTTTTTTGTTTGTTTGGCTTTTATCATTTCTTAACGGAAATTTATGCAAATATTATTATGAGTGTAATAAATTTTCGTTTAACTTAAGCCTTCTTTCGATACCCAGGAATCAAATAAGCAAAAGGACTAATAACGGGGTTCTCAACAAGAACTTTGTTTGTCAACAGGGGCATATTGGAATAACATTATAATATAATTTTTTATTTATTTTTCAAATAAATTCTTTGTTTTAGGAAACAAAGATCTCGGCTTAGGGATGATATCTGTTTTTTTCTAAACTTTCTTAGAAATTCACAAGTGCATGAATTTTTTAATTTTTTTTTAACCAAATTTACAATATAAAAAAATTTAAATACAGCAACTAAGAAATTCTCATTTCTTACTAAAATATTTTCAAATATTGCTATTCCACATATTCTTAAATGTCTAAAAAAAAAAAACTCAAAATATTGAAAGATTTTCAATTGAAGTCGCTCATACACAATAGAAGAATACAAACGCTATTTACAATGTACAATTTTTATAGCTTCAGGAAAAGCGAACAAAAAAACTCTTGATTATCAATAATTTTGTCACACAATTGTTTTAATTTATCGGGATTTTTTTCCCTGGATTTTTACTAAACAGCTCCTTCTTGTAGTATACGATTTTTTTTTTCTTTCTTCCCTACTTCAAAAGGACTATAATATCACTTTGGAAAAACTCAGCTGTTAAAACTGTTTTCTTGGTTTGAATCTGAATAATTTTATTAATTAAAAACTTTGTATTTACTTCCAAAACATTTAGAACAAGAGAAAAATTAAAAACGATCTAATAATAATATTTTTGTTATAACAAAATTTTTTATATTAGTCATTTTTGTCCATTAGATTTTTTTTAAGGAAATATTTTTTTTTCTAACTTGAATAGTTACAGTATTTGCATTTACGTATAAATTTTCTTGTGGGAACTCCATCTAATAAATTCAGATACAGTGGTAACTCTACGTCACAATTACTTGATAATTGGTTTGAGTAATCGGTCAATGCAGTTACCTACATTAGACAAGATGGTTTTCGCTTCACTCATGAATTTTATCGGCCATTTTTATATCTTGACTTCAACGAGTAAGACGTGCTTAAACGCATCATAAAAAAAATTCAATGAATTAAGTTTGTTGGACTAACCCATTAAACATCAGCGGAAATAGTGGAATCACGCGTTCCAAGAAAAATTTGGGCAAAGTGAGTGCCAATCCCAATCAGCAAATAGTGTGCAATATACTCTGGGCGTATCACTGTCACCACCGCTACTGCACTGCATCCACCTCGGGCAGCTACGGCAGTGGAAGATATACAAAATCTATAAGTAAAACAGTTTGAAGAAATTGTGGCAGCCACATCAGTGGCTGGTTCTACAAATCATTTTGACTTTTTTTTTAAATTTCATTAATGCTGATGTTAATGATAATCATCCAATGATCGATACTACTAATAATACTGTGTATTAGCCGCAGTTGCAGCAAAATCAACCACAATAACCACAGCAAAAAGAATTGGAAGACGAAATTTTTCCTTTTATATTTACAAAAAAAAAACAAAAAAAGAACAAAAATTTTTCTAAAATATAAAGTATGTATGAAGTTCCGAAATTTTTTGGTTTTTTTTTAAAATTTGTTAATCCCCAACGAATTATTAAACATTTTATTAAAATTGATTCATTATAATAGCTACTTACTAAAACTTAAATAGTTATATATGTTGTTCTTACAAATAAAACCCAATAATTTTTTTTTCAAATATAAACCGTAAACAAAATTTCCACTAGTAAAGCTAATATACCTAATTATACTTGTTTAAACCTTAATCTTAAACCTTCATGTAATTATTTAGTGGTATGTATATATAATTAAGAATTTAAAATATAAGTGTATTTAATACATTTCCTTTACCTAATTTAGAAATATGCAACCAAATACTTTTTTCTCAGCACCTATAATTTCATTCACCAGTATGCAGATGCGAAGAGGCCTCTACGTCATCAAACATCAAATATTCCTAATATTTAACAAACACAATAAGTTGGAACAACAACAATAAATTCCGGAGTTGGTGAGTGACATATTTTGTTCTTTTTTTTCTGTTTTGTTTGCATATTTCTCCGAACGATTTTTCTAAGAATTTCTGTATCGAAGTAACAACATTATTACTAGTTTTTTAACATTTTCTGTGATCAATAAGTTTTCGTATATACAGACATACACCGTAACGGTTCATATTAACGGATCTTTTAAAATTCTTGTTTCTCTTCTTTATCCAATTTTTTTTTCAATCATGCTTGTACATACATACCTACATATGTTGTTACTTCTGCTAAATATTACATGTATAGCTTTAAGATAATACATTTTTTTTGAAATAAGAACCAAAAAAAGGGTTAAAAAAAAAAAAAAAACAAAAACAAATAGAATTCCCATTCAAATTTTGCTATTAGCCTCATATTAAATATAAATAGATAGTGGTTTTTATTTTATTGTTACTATAATTATAATAGAAGAAACATTTTTATAAGACGATTTTTACATGCCCTAAGGGATATAAATATAAACATAGATATTTAAGTTATGTATAATGTCAAATTGAAACAATGAATTAATAATGGCTTTATGAATAAATGTAACTGTTTGAAATGAACCTGTAAAATTTTTGAATATTTTCTTACGGATGTAAACGTGAAATAGAATGAAACAAGTGTGGGTTTCAGGTACATTATCGCCGCTGAAACACTAGGCGGGAGGGTTTTGAGGCGTTGCCCCAAAAAAACATCTTGGGTGCCCTATAGTCAGCAAATTTGATGTGGCCACAGTAATGCTTTCTATTTTTTTCTCTTGATTTTGATTTAGCGTCAGTTTTGTATTAGTCTTCATTTAGTTTTCTCAATATAACAGAGGCAAGGGAGTTTTAAATTATTATGTGTCGAAGTACCAGTAGGTTTGTGTGTGATAATATGATAATAGCGGACAAGGACCCACCCTAAGCAGACTGTTAGCTAGCAGTTTAATAACTCCCAATCGTCTTAGCTACTTATTTAAAAAATGGATTTTTATTCTTCAAACTTGTGCACACATTTAACATCCAAAATAAATTACACTTGAGGATACGCTTAAACAAAACAAGAAACGATTTTGCATTGGTACGTTACATTCTTTTGTACCTGCTTGTAATGGTTGATGTGAAATTTAATCTTAAACTTTGACACGCCAATCTTAATGACTTTGAACAGGGATGTTGGAAATTTAAACATTGTTATAAAATTGTACAGTTGATTCAGAAAGTGAATGCTCACCTTACATTTTTCAAGTTGCTCTTTCTGGTAATTAACATTTGTTTTAACATTTTAAGTCTTTAATTTTTACTTCAAAAAGTGAGTGCTCATCACTAATAAGCTTTTCTGTGAAAACAAATAACGCAATATTTTGCAACAACAATTGTACTTTTTAATGCAAATCAATGAAAGCATGAAAGAAAAAAAAAGGAAAAAAGAAAATTGACTGGTACCGTCCAGTTTGTACCCCTTTTATTCTGTTTTCCCTTCTCATGCAAAAATACTTTGAAGAGTGTGAAAAATACAAAATAAACAAGATTAAACGACTTAAATGCGCCAAAGAACATTGAAATAAATCGAACGACTTTTGGAACAGAGTGGCTTTTACGGATGAGAGCAACTTTGTTATATATAAAAGAAATGAAGAAAGATGTAAAGTGTGGAGAAAAATTTGTGTCCAACTTTTAAAAACGAGTTCTAGTCGATGGCATAATAGATCACAAGAAGTATATTTTAAAAATTTATATTCATTCCAGCGTGTAAAAAAGGGTATTTCAGAGAGAGAGATAAGGAACAGCACTGATCTAACAATAGCTTTGCAGGAAGAGTGGCATTAAATGCCACATCTGGTGACCCAAAACATAGTGGATTCTATTCTCAGAAGAGTGGAAGCTTTAGTTCAGAACAAGGGTTCCCATACGAAATACTAAAATCTTCTTCCTTGTATACAATAAAGTTAGCGTTAAATATGTACTTTTAAATTAAATTTATGGGTGTGAAAAAAAAATATAGACAAGAAGGCCAAACACAACAGCGTCTTACAAAAACTGAAGTAGTAAGAGCTATAGTAAGAGAACATCTGGTGCTGTAAAAAGAGATCAAAATTTACGAAAATTTCTGGGAAACCTGCAAGCGCGAGTACGAATAGAAGATCTTTGCATTAAAATGGCCATGGTACATGGTAGAGTGCCTCGTAACAAGCCGTTTATATCAAAGAATAACCAAAGCAAATGTTTGAATTTCACAAAAAAAAAAATTATGAACGATCCTCAAATAATAATAATACTCATAATTGGAATAATATTATTTTCACCGATGAAAGTAACTTTGAGATATTTGGAGTTAAAAATCCCCAAACTTATGGCAAACCAATAACGGAGCCTTTAGTAATAAAAATATTTCCAACGGGAAAAAAATGGCGGCGGTGGCGTATGGTGGCATCAGGATTCTGTAATCTTACATTTATAGAATCTACAAGGAAAAAGAAGGATTATCTAGATATCTCAAAAAAAATGTAGCACCTAGTGTACAGAAATTAGAACTAGCATAGAACTAGATTTTCCAACAGGACAATGATGTTCAGCATGCCTAAAATATTGTGAATGGTTGCTTAACCAGTGTCCAAAAACTTTAGCCGAACCTCCACAGTCCCCAGACCTCAATCTAATTGAGCAACTGTGGGAATATCTGGAAAATAGACAAATAAATATTTCTTGCATGTACAATGCAGTATAATACAGTATGAATGGTATACATTTTTTTTTTTTTGATGTATAGAACTTTAAATTGGCAAAACTTTTTTAAGCACGAAATGATTGACTACTTGGAGGACAACATTCGCCGCGTTATTGCCGATATACGGCCACAAATGTTTGAAACAGTCGACGAAAATTGGACCTATAGCTTAGACTTCGTTCGAGACAGTCATATGCCAGAAAATATATTCAACGCTAAAAAAATTAGCTTTCTAATAAATTAAATTTCATGTCAATTGAAAAAAAAAATCATCTGTGTTTTATTCTATTTCAAAGTTCTATACATCAAAAAACTACAGAATCATGATTTTCAAAATAAATTTGCACAATTTGGAAGAGTTGTTCAGGTGTCATTCTATTTATGTTGAAATGTATTGTTTGGAAATGTTCAAACAATATTAGGTGATTACTTTATATTGACGCACAGTATATACTGTATACTTTTACTTTTAGTTCTTACTTATTACCAATCATATTCTGCACAACTATTTTCATGTTACACTTTTTAATGACCCATTACTTAATTTTACCGAACTATCGTTTAGTGTATACATATATTTGTAAATACAAACTAACAAAAAAGATTGCAAAACCTCTCAACCAAATTTAAGAGTCTACAGAAAGTTTTTCAATCTTACAAAGATGTTGAGACTTTTTAATTTAGTAAACTTAAATAATATTTATGCAAATTGTTGGCCTTTTTATTTTTGACGCAAATTTAAATGAATCCAAAGGATTTTCGTTTTTTTTTCATAAATATCTGTGGCATTATGTTAAAACAGCTTAAGTGGAAAATATTTATTTTCAACTTAATACAATTTCTTGCATTGCACAATTTAGTAATTTGGAGTTTGAAAGGTTGTGTTCGGTTTTATAATATACAAAAATACCTTAATCAACTTGACATAGGCTGTGTTGCCTATGTCATTGCCTTAGATATTGAATACATATATTGATGTTGTTTCTTTTTTATGTTTTGTTTTTTAAATCCTTTTATGTAATAAATTTTATATTTAAAAAAAAATATGTACAAAATAAAGGACTTTAAAATGAAAGTTCATTTGATTTGGGAGTTTTCCTTTTAAACAAAAATCAAATCAAACGGAAACAGAAATACTAATAACAAGTGCTTTGTATATTTTTTTTCAAGGGGTTATTAGTAAAATACTAAAGGCAAAAAATCACAAGAAAAAATATAATAAGAACTGGAAACACGTCAAAAACTAATTTGTGAACGTATATAAATATATAAAACCAAATCTAAAATGAATCACGATAAAAATGGGAAAATCAGGTACATATGTATTGTACGAGTATATGCAATTTAAAGAAAGAAGAGAAGAAACTGTTTCTTGTTATATGTATAAGTATATATATATATATATATATATATATATATATAAATATGTCTGTATTAACTAGGGTAACCAAATTATTCGACTTTTCCTTTGTGTGAATAAAACGAATAAAAGACTGTAACTTGTCCATCCGTCCGCCCGTCCGTCTGGCTAGCTGCCTGTCCATGTAAAGCTTGTGCGCAGAGTACAGGTCGCAATTTTGAAGCTATTTCAATAAAATTTGGTACATGGTATTTTTCGGGACAAGAACGGTTGGGATTGAAACTGGTGGAAATCGATCAATTATTTCATCTAGCCCCATAAAAATGTCCTCCCAAAGTAGAAGTTTAACGATCATTGAATTATGCAAGTATCCAACAAATTTAACCACAAATGAGTCGTAAATGAAGCCAAATCACATCTATAAATTTTACGAAGATCAGTCCATAATTGATCATATCTCGCATATAAGCTCCCCTTCCGAAAATCACTTTAAAGTGCATAACTCTCTTAAAAATGTTGGTATCCAAATAAAATTGCACACAAATATCTTTTGTATATCGTATATACAAATAATATGATACAATTTTTTGATGATCGGCCCATAATTAGTCGTAGATCCCATATAAGGCCCCCTTTCGAAAATCACTTTAACGACCATAAATATCTTAAAAATGTTGATATCCAAATACAATTCAACAAAAATAAGTTTCATATATACAGAAATGATGACACCTAACTTTATAATAGTCGGTCCATAATTAGTCGAAACTCTCATATAAGATCCTCTCCATAATTCAGTTTAACCCCCATAAATCTTTTAAAAGTATTTATATGCAGATATTTTCTATTCAAGTTTTATTTTTTTTTTTATTTGTATTAGTTTCGCAGTTTTGCATTCTCTGACTGTTGGAATGAACAGCTTAACGAGAACTGTCTGAACTGTCATGGCACTAAATTTTTGGAAAAACTCTGAAAAACTGTTTTTACACATATATGGTCGGGCTTGACCGACTATACTTTCTTACTTATTTAAGTTTCAATTGTGTATATGTGCATATGTATATACGAGTATAAAGCAATAAAACTTTGTTGGCAAAAGGTTCGAAATTTTCAAAGCAAAAGAACTTTGTAGTTTTTTGCAACAATGTTTACTAACTAAGTGAGAATAAATGACAGATATGTACCCTTCAAAATGACATATAAGTTTATAAAGACAGAAACCGTATACACCCATTATATCTAAAAAAGTTTTTGCCAAATACCTAAAAATTCCACTAACTACCATCAGCCATGTTTCGGAACGTACGTAGGTTGCTTTCGAAATGTACTTAAACCAAATCACTCTGATGTTGTCCTCTGATAAGTAATGATTACTTAAAATAGCACAATAGTAGTTTACAATAAGTTAAGAATACACGAGCTAGTCCTGAAAATTTTCTCTATTACCAATCAACACGACTGACAAACGTATTCAAGACTAGATACTTGTAAGATGATTATAAAATACAATCCGTGTTCTACAAGTTCTTACAATACAGTTCTTAATATTTTAGAAACTTAGGTTTAAAATCAAAAATCAAAAATAAAGTAAATTATATTGTAGACAATCAGTTTTTTTAACTAATTTTATTAAGAGAAGTGATTCAAAAAAATCAAAAATGAAATAAAAGGAAAATAAAAGCAAAATAATAAATAAATAATAAAAAATTATAATGTTGGATTTATCTGGTTGTAAGACATTTAAAAAAAGCAGAAAAGATCTTATCATAGCGATCGGACTAAGTGGATGGACAAAACTGGTCTCTTTGAAAAATTAAAAAATAAAATGCTTGTTCAAGCTAAAAAACTAGTGCTTCAGGAAGAAAGATCTGAAACGAAGTTAATTGATCCCCTTCTATTTGAAAATGCAAAGGTACGGCGCTTTTTTTGTAATGACCTGTAAATTATTTAGAATCATTTTTAGAAACGAAATTTCTGCCAATGAAGATTTTATTAAACTCCAAGTCAACCAAAGATTTGGAACATATTAAAATAAACGAATTTTACGTTTTACCGTTTATGCCTGAAAATATATCTTTCTTTATACCGGAATTGACCTGTACTTTGATAATACATCTGCTAAACATTGACGTGGACAACATGACTGTGGCAAATACCATACATAAATTAAAATTTCTTTAAACTATTAGTCATTGTAGCTATGACTTTTTCCAAATTTTTTTGGGAAATTTTTCAATGTTCTTGGCAACATAAATTAATTTTTTATTGCATAAATAGTAAAACCGAGTTCTATGAGAACACTGATTTAAATTTACTATATATACACGCAGAGAGAAAAATATAGTTGTGTATGTTTACCACAACTATTTCAACATTTATAAACATTTTTTTTAATATTATGGTCACTGTAATTATTTATATGATTCCTGCACCCATGATATGATTAAGTTTCCATTCACACGATTATAGCAATCATATTATATACCATTATATGTGTTCTCTATCATAATGAAAGAACAACCAATTATGTTAAATAGATTTATCATAAACACGATTGCAACAAATGTACTACAATCGTTTATATGATTGTGGTAATCATCTGAATCGTAACTTAACCATTTTATAGTTACCGCAATCATATAAATAATTATAGTGACCATATCATTGTTGAAAAACTTGTACAAATGTGGAAATTGTTGTAGTAAATTTGAGAAAATCTAATTCTATGAGAACACTAATTTAAATTTAATACATATACAATCCTGAAATTTTACAAATCCCGAATTTGTTTTAAAAAATCCTAGTATTTGTTTTCACAGTCATCAACAAAAATTTAATATTTAAAACGTTTGTCGAAGAAATAAAGGTGAAAGAATTAAAATTAATTTCGGATTGCCAAACTCGAACGCACTATTTGATGTGTCTAAAGTTGTTTCTTTATTAGAGAAATAATTCATGTTCAAAATTAAACGAAAAAAAAAAACAGTAACGGGTTCGCCATCTAACTTTTTTTTCAACTAGTGCTTATTTCGTACATGGTAACACTTAGTTCATGTCTGATTTGACAAATAATTAGTTTTATCCTTCCGCTGAACGAATATGGTTGTGTATACGCTTGAACAACGCTGGAAAATATTGCGACATTACTTAGAAAATTATGATAATGTTGCAGAATGTGTGCGAAAATTGCGTACGGATTTTGAAAGAAGAGAAGCACAGTCAGCTCCGTATGTTCGTTATCTTGTGAAAAAAGTGAAAGAAACTGGCATCCTCATCGATAAACCAAAGCGTGAAAAGCCAAAAACAGTGCGTACACCCGAGAATATTGTTGCTGTGGCAGAAAGAGTGTGTGAAGCGCCATTAACATCATTTCACCGTTGTTCTCAACAATTGAACATTTCGGAGACTTCATTGCGACGAATTTTGCATAAAGACGCCATACAAAGTCCAATTGGTTCAGGAGTTGAAGTCAACTGGCCATCCAATGCGTTTTCGCTTCGCTAAGTGGGCCTGCGATCGACTTACAGAAGATGCCGATTTTGCCAAAAAAAAATCATCTTTTCAGATGAAGCTCATTTTAATCTTGGCGGGTATGTAAACAAGCAAAATTGTCGCATTTGGGGGCACAGAATTGAAAAGCCGATGCACCCAAAACGAGTCACTGTTTGGTGCGGGTTTTGGTCCAGAGGCATAATTGGCCATTTTTCTTCGAAAATGAGCAAGGAGTGGCCGTGACAGTCAATGGCGATCGTTATCGGGCCATATTGAACGAATTTTTATTCTCAAAAATTGAAGAGGAGGATACTGGCAACATTTGGTTTCCACAGGACGGCGTGAATGAAATTATTTTCCATTATTAACCAGAAGGATTGTACTTTCAAATAAAAAAAGAAATTTGAGAAAAGCATTTTCAAAAGAAAAAGTTATTTGGCGGACCCTTTATTATGGAAATTTTCATCATCGTGCAGATCATTAGCTTAATACTAACTAAATATAAATAAAAGCATGCATTCAATTGTTATTATTTATAAACTAATTTGTTTTAATATGAAACAAAAATTCAAAAGCCCCGGGATTTGAAAAACCAGTCCCGTTTGGCATCTCTAACATATAGATGTTAATATAAGATGAAAAATATACTTCAGTTTTTATTTTAACTTATCTAATATTGTTGTTTTTATTTTAACTGGGATAATTGCTTATTTGAGGCTTAATCGAATTTAAAATTAAGTGACTTCACTTAAAGGCCACTGAGCGCTACCCTAATAAAATTTTAATTCTCATTTTATTTACAGGAAAATGAAAAAAACAACAGCAAATGGTAGTAAAAAAGGATTTAATGTGATTTAGAGGAAGTGATAAAGGTGTACAATTTTTTTATATTTTCACTTACTACCACCTGGTTTGTTGCTGGTGAATGAAATGGTTGGTTGGAATACTACATGCATACAGACGTTATTTGCGTGAATAGAGATTTTATTTTATTTGTTTTTTTTCAACTTTTTGTTGTTCTTGTAAGGATTTACAGTTTTTATAATTTAAAGTCAAATGCTGGCGAGTCCAGGTTTTGTTTTTCTAGCACTCTTTCACAAAACACAGCTACAGTAAGTAACAAAAACAAGATTATTGAAAGAGATAATTTGTTTTAGAAAGGCCTTGTGCTAGGAATTTAAATAAGAAATGTTCTATTTTAAAGCTTTTTATTTGGCACTGTTTGTATGGTACTTAAAATGAAATGTGATTCACAAGTTTTTTGTTGTGCATTCAATTAGCAGATTACTGAAATTCAATATTAATCTGTCGGTCTGCAAAAAAAGACAAAAGCTTATAATGCTAAAGTACATACATATATATAGCATTTAAATAACGATTTATTTAAATAATTGTTAGCGTAAATTATTATTAAAAGGTTAATTTTATTGCAAAATTAAAATAGAAATATACCTTTTAATTTATTCGTATGAAATTAAAACGAAATTAAGGATAATGTAAAAATAAAATCGTATTTATGTAAATTTATGGAAAAATTAAATTAAATCCGACCAACTCCAATCTTCTGATAAAACTTTCAAGGCGTATGTGTAATATTAAATTGATCAATATATATATTACACATACGTTCAGGGGTTTTATATACATATTATATGCATATTTCTAGTTGTTGGCCATTTACACTGCCCAGCAAAACCGAGTGCACGTTTAATATGATTTTACTTAAAAAGTCATAAAATGGTCAATAACGAAAGAAAATGTTTACCATCTTCTCTTGTAATGATAACGTAACAAAAAAAATCAATATAAAAACATAAAGCAACTTAATTAAATCAGTTTTACACGTTTTGAATATATCAAAGTAGACTGTACTATTCTCAGCAATTTAAAACTGACCGTCATTCATATGGCACATACAAATTATTATATTTTGCTTGTTGTGAGTTTTCTTTTGTGCAATTATTTTAATCCTCATTACCAGAAATAGCATATTTAAATAAAGTTAAAATAAAAATGAAGATAATTGACAAAGAAACAGAAATTAGTATAATAGTTTTCACAGAAAGTGGAGCTCATCCAGAGAAATTGCGAAGAAGTTAAAAGTGAGTGCACGAAGTGTAAAAGGTGTAAGAAATCGACGAAATGTGGCTTCTGTGCCTAATACTGGAGGTCGTCCCAGACTATTAAAATACTCAGACGCTCGATTATTGATACGCGAGATGAAAAGGAATGGTTTGAACACGCCTAGACAAATTGCTTATGCTGTAAAAAAGTGAATGGATAGTCAGGCGAGCGCTTCGAAGAATAGGATATGTGGCAGCAGTTAAATAGAAAAAGTCAGCTCTATCTGAGAAAAAAAATAAAAGCGCGTCTTGAGTTGTGCATTGGACTGTAGAAGATTGGAAACGAGTCATTTGGTAGGACGAGACTAAAATTAACCGATTCCAATCTGATTGAAACGAATACTTCTGGAGCAGACCTCATATAACTATTCATAGACATCAAGTGAAATAAACAGTCAAACATGGCGGAAGAAATGTAATTTGGGGAAGTGGAAGAAGACCTTCTTCATATTATCAAAACACATTTACCCGATTATGTGGGTCGCAGCGCATATCCTGGAAACGAAGTTATTATCCAACAAGACGGAGACCGATATTGACGAAAACTGTTCAAAATTGGTTTTCTGGTCAAAAGTTTTAGCTTATGAAATGGCCTGCGCAAAGTCCAGATCACATTCCTATAGACAATTTGTGGTCTATGCTGAAGAGACAATTGGCACAACACAGTCGAGCGCCAACCAGTATGGTAATGGGAAAATATTCCCATTTGAATTTAAGGAAAACTTGGTTAAAAGTATGCCGAGGCGAATGAAAAGCGTTGTTAAGAACAATTTGTAATGGATACCATACAAAGAAACACACTTTTTAATGGATTCCGGAAAACGTTCAAATCTAAGTTATATGAGTTTACTTATTTATATATTAACTGCCGTATTTATAAAAAATTAAAGTAGACTTCAAGTGTACTTTAAGAAAATTTTGTATGAAAATTTTGTCTTAAAGCACACTTCAAGCCTACTTTATTTTTTTTTTATAAATACGGCAGTAAGCATATAATTAAATATTACAAGCTAATGTTACTTAAGGGCAATGCCGACGTAGGCCTTCAACTCAGAAATTATATGAGTTGTTTTATGTTTTTATATGGATTTTTTTGTTTTTGTTACGTTTTCATTACTGTCAATATTATATTTTTTTGCTAATAAAATAGAGAGTAAATGGTAAAAATTTGACAAGTTTTTTCGTTATTTATCATTTTATGACCCTTTAAATGAAATACTTTGAACATGCACATATGACTTAAGAGAAAGATAATTTCTTATAAATTTAAATAAAAAATAAAACTAAAAACTAAAATTATAAAAAAAAGAAAAACAAAAAAATACTTACGTAGTTTCTTTAACAAAGGAATCTACCAATGAATATGATCTAAATAATAAAAAAAATAAAAAAACAAAACAAAAATTTTAATTAAAATTCAAATACTAGCCAAACTATAAAATAAAGAAAGCACAGAAACTAAAAATAAAAACTACATATTTAATATTAAATTAACTTGTGTAAATAAATGTACATAAAATTAAAAATTTATCATGCTACGTTTGTACATGACAGTTTTGTCCTTGTTATATCCTTACACATTATGTAGAATACATACATACATTTTATTTTACATTTAAAACTACAACAAATGTCTTAATAAACTTACGAACATTCTTAGGAAATATGAAGAAATGTATATTTACCTGCAAGAGAAAAGAAAATGAACAGATATTAATTTATTTGTGTTATATGAAAAACAAAACTTAATTTAAATAGTAAATGAATAGTAAACAATTAATAACAAATACGTTTTAATATTATAAATTTAAAATTTGTTCACCTAAAGACTTAAAACTGCTACGAACTGCAGTCAGCAATGTTTTGAATAAATATAGGTGTTTTAAAATATACTTTATTCCATGAAGGAAAACTTTAATGGGTCAGGCTTTTCATGATGATAAAAAATCGTCAAACTTTTGATATTTATATATTATACTCAGCATCAACATTACTTACCGTCTTCATTTTAATGACTCCCAGAATTCATTACTTCGAAGCTTTATTCACCACTTTTTGTATTACTAATTATATACTTACTGCCGTATTTATAAAAAATTAAAGTAGACTTCAAGTGCACTTTAAGAAAATTTTGTATGAAAATTTTGTCTTAAAGCACACGTCAAGTCTACTTTATTTTTTATAAATACGACAGTTAGCGTATACCTGAACGCAACAGGCTGAATATAGTTCTAATTACATACTAGCATCTGAAAAAGATCCAGTCCTATTTATTCAACGAGTGGTGTGGTCTTCTTCAAAACAGAATCAAAAGATTTCATTTAAATGCTTGCAGGCAGCAGAGATGCGCATATTGCACTATATTTTTAGTGCACTAAAAATCTAATAATTAGTGGTAGTGAAAAAAATTGCACTACCACTAACCATTTAGCTTGTTGGTCTTGGTGTCAGCTAAAATCTCGGACAAATTATTAGAAAAAAAAAACGGTTAGTGATTGTTCAGATGTAGTAGCATGGACAACAATCACCATTCTCATATAAACGTGTGTATTTTATTTTTGATATATTGTAGTCGGTTGAAATCTACCTAAAACCAGTATTTGGAATTCGGACAAAATTTGGCCAAATATCTAAACCGAAACATTTACAAAGAAAAAAATTTGTTTTTGTTTGACTATCGTGAGTTTGCCTAGATTTGATAAAAAAAAACGCTGATTTTAAATGAAAATATTACAGTTAATCAAGCTAGGTTTGGCTTTTTATATTTGTTTGTATTAATGTTTTCACATCGAGAAAAAATTATTATTTCCTAAAATAGTTCCAGAACGCATGCATACAACTATTATTCGTTCTTGTTTGGTGTTGCGATCAACCTCCAGAACTAATTCTACAGAAGCGTTGTTGCTGATGTTATTTAGAAAGATTCTGGAACCATTCCTTTAATCAATGATTTTTGATATATTTATTTAGTTAAACATGAGTTCATTAAATTTAATTTTCATTAAATTAACTGAAGGTAGGAATTGTTTTACAACATGAACATTTTTTTTTTATTAAAATTTTTTTATTGATAATTTTCTTTGCTGAGCTGGGGATCGAACCTGGGTTGAATTTACATGTTTCGAGAATGATTTTTGTTAAAAATTGTCACACTTGGAACTAGTTTTCACAAAGCAAACACACATTCTTAGAAATAGTTCTAGAACTAGTTCTTCAGTTTGTCTTCTTGTTATGAAATTGTCACGTTAGGAAATAGTTTTATAAAGTAGAAAATTAATTCTATTGTTTTATTAATTATATTAATCTTAGAAGGCTTTAAATGCTGAAAACATTTTAAAATAATCATTACTTCCCAAATATTGCCATGACAGTGTTGTCTATTACTTGATAATTTATTATGTTTCTTTTAAATACGTTTGTCCGGAACTAGTAAGTGCTTTATACAACTGTGTAGAATCAATGTATAAGTAGTTCCCAAGAACTGGTTTCTTCCTGTGAGGATTGCGACAATATTAGTTTCAGATCGTTTAATTAAAGAACTCGTTTTTTTAGAACAAGTTCTGAACATTTTTCTGGATTTCTTTAATTTTAATATATGTATTAATAGTTTTAAAGGAACATTGTTTAAATACAAATTTTCTTCCAAAAAAAACTTTGATGGATAGTTTAAGTTGTCTTAAGATGCGGCACAACCTAATATATATATCGTTTATAATTATGAGAGAGTTCGTATTTTGATGTTTTATTTATAATAAATTAAATTTTTATTTTTCTATGCAATAAATCTAACCAAATTTATGTTGAGATAACATACAGGTATGTGATGGAAATGGAAAACGAAAACGAATGAGTTTTGGAAGTACATTTTAATGCATGTCTAATCTAATTTTTAAAATGTTCCTTTTAAGATTCTCTTTAGTAGACAGTATCTTTATATTTTATGTAATAAAAGGTTTTCAATACAGAAATATTACGAAAAAATTGAATTCTAAAACTCATTCGTTTTCGTTTTCGATTTCCATCACATGCCTGATAATAAATAAATTTCAGCTTTGAAGCATTCTTGTCACAATGTCTAAAAACTATAAATAAAAATAAGAAGAACAAAAAAAAATAGAAACATAAATTGAATAAATAAGCAACATATTGAAGAACAACATGAACAGCAAATAAAAAAAGAAACATTATTAAATAATCCTGGTCATAAACAAGGATACTAAAAATACAACTACTAACTAAAAACTAACTAAAACTAACCAACAACGAGTTAATGTAGGCGATTTTTTCTCTAGCATTTTGTTTTTATTGACACATAAAATAAACACTTAGACATTTTCAGTACATCTTCTCCGACACGAGTGCTCTCATGAGCATAGATACATACAGGCATACTAACACTAATACATATACAACAAATGCTCATGCACACACACACACATACACACATATATAAACATTTATTAAAATGACAGAAAATCGAACAACCTTGACCCAAACTAGGATACGAGTATTTTAACAAAAACAACCAGCCAGCAAAGAGACAGACTTTGTTATTGTAGTTAGTGTATCGAATTGTTGCAAATACAAGCTAAATTGAAAAGGCTCAATGCAACATTTTAAGGGTTTTTCAAAAGTAACTTTATTTGCCAATAGGGCCATATTGGCATAAAATGAAAGCTTTGACATTTTATATATTGAAATATCGGTAGTAGAAGCTTTAACAATTGTTACAATGAATTAAGTTTCGCTCGAAATTTCAATATTTCAATATTCAAAAAGAAACTTACATTTATGTATGTTTATATTTTTTGTTAATATTTCAATAAAAAAAATTTAAACACTTCAATATGACAAAAACACCCTTTATTATTATTTAGTCCATTCTTAACACTTCTTCGCATTTACAATTTATAGACCCCGACAAGTTTTGAACATATTTCGTGAGATATGGAATTCTTCCTGTTTTGTTTCTTTTCCACATATTTTTTTTGTTTCTAGGTTCATATCTACCAATTTTCTTTTTTTAGCACTGGACTCTGTTTTGCCTAAACCAAGAATTTACTAGTTTAGATGTGTGCTTGGGATCATAGTCCTGCATAAACTCCCATAGAAGCGACATTTTTTTCTATGGCTAATGTAATTGGGACTGACCCCAGAGCATTAATGAACCTCCTTTATGCTTCACGGTTTAAGTTCTTTATTTTATAGCATTTGAGCGAAAGTTTTGACAATAATACAAAACAAATTTATAACTCATCTGACCAAGAGCATTTCCTTAATTTTCAGGTGTTGATGTTTCTTAGCAAAACAAAACTTATATTTAACATTCTGTTTGTCCATTTCTAATAGTGTGACTAGTAACATATGCATATAACTTAATTTTGAGCTCTTTAGATGACCAAAATAAGCTGCTTTTGCTTAAACGTATTGATCACACCTTATCGTTGTGTTTCGCTTCCTGCCTCTTGTTTCCCAGGTTTTGCTTTTCTGTAAACGCTTGAAAAACCAACCCCATATTTCTACTTAATCCGCAGTGAAAATTTTTTATCTATTCAATACGTTGGGCTGATATTAGAAAAACACCTCATACCATTAATGAACCTCCTCAATGCTTTACGGTTTATGGGGCATATCTGCGGTCAAAGTCAATTTTTTTATTTCGTAGCCTTCGAACGAAGGTTTTGACAACAGAACCAATTAAATTTATAATTTATCCGAACAAGGAACATCTGCCCAATGTTCCAGATGTAGATATTTCTTAGCAAAACACGACCTATGTTTAACTAGTAAAAGATGCACATAGATCAAGTTTGAGCTCTTCAAAGGACCAAAATAGGCTTTTTTTGATTTTGAATACATTTGAGCTCTTCAAAGGACCAAAATAGGCTTTTTTTGATTTTGAGTACATATTTACCATTGATCACACCTCTTGTCTCGCTGCTTTTGTTTTTCAGTGCAGTGCTTGAAAAACAAGCCATTTCATTCATATTGCAATTTCACTCATACTTTCTTCTTGTTTTCGATGTTTTAAAATAATTCTTTTTTTGAAATAAAGTGCAATGCTTTGCACTTTGTTAATAATGGATCTTTTATTATCGCTTTTCTGGAGTAAAGATAAATGAAAACATAAGCTATATTGAATCTATTGTATTCCTGTTGACATAAAATTCAATTAAACTTAACATAAAACTTAGTTTATTAACTTATGATCAAGAAGTTGGTTGATGAAACGTTGACATATTGGGCTTCTGAAAATCTAATAGCAATTTTTGACATTCCACTCTATGCTGAACGTGTTACTGTATGTTACTCTATGTGGTGATTGATTCATTCGGCTGTAAGTGCAGTTATTGTGAATGTATCGAGATATGTTAACAACTAAATTTTTGACTTATTACTGATAATATGTATGTGGTTTCAACAGGACGATGCTATGTCACACATCCACCGAAACAATAAATTTATTGCAAACTAAATCTACCGATCGCATAATTTCATGAAATTCAGCACCACTGGATTCTTTTTTGTGGGGCTATGTTAAAGATATCAATCGAATCGATTACAGCCTCAAAACTTAAAATCTGTGACGTGTTTAAGGAAATAGAAAATATAATCGAAAATTTTGGTAAACCAATTGCGTGGATGTGTAGAACATTTGTCAGATATCGTTTTTCAATTATAAATGTCAAACTTTACTATTACTAATACAATAAAAAATTTAATGATTTGCATATAAAGTTTGTTGTTGAAAACCCCTGTACGTGTATTTATAAACATTTGCAATCATATGTATTAATCAGTTTTTAAAGGTATTAATTATTAAACAAAATTAATTAATTGAGAACATTAAACAAAATTTGTTAAACCAAAAGCACAAAATGACCTTAAACTGTAATATCAAGTAGATTATTAAATAGATTGCACAGAGCTGTAACTAAATAATAAATTCTTTTAAATTTCTGCATAAAACTACAACGACCACAAAAAAAAACTGTGTTACAAACAAATGAAATCAAAACACATTGTTTTAATAGACAAAAAACCCAGTTGGTTACTATGTAAAATGGCACAACCCTGTATGTTTAAATATTTGCTAAAGCATCCATTTTATTCAGTTGCCATATTAAATGTCAGTTAAGGTAACAGATAGAACAATAACAACAAAAACGAAATCCAATATTTCAGTAAGGTTAGTCAGTGTTGCTCTCTATCTCGCTCTATGTGCAAAGGACTCTCAAACTAAAGCATTTAGTTCGATGTTGTCAAGCATGCTCGATAACAGGAATGAATGATTGTCCAGGTATCGAAAACAAACACACCAACAGAATATATATTTTCATGAGATTTACAAATCCAAAAAAAAACTGAGCAACAACAGCAAACATATTTATATAAAATTTACAAAGACCTTAAACTTATCAGGATTATAAACATATTTGATTGTGTTATATTGTTAGTATTGAATTGAACTGAACTGAATAAAATTTATATTGATGGGAATTTAATCTAATACTACATTTACACCTACGCAAAATCTAGTAGATTTTAATTAAAATCTTAAAGAAAATTTTTGGCGTTTACACTACTACTTTTTGACATATTGTTGGATTTAATTTTCATAATAAAAACAGCTGATTGAAAAAGAAAAAAATATATATATACATATTGTAAAGTAACAAAAATGGAGAAACAAAAAAAAAATTATTATATTTTACATCGATATCTGAAAAAAAAAACAATCGGAATTAAAATGTTTGCGTAAAAAACAGCAGTATTTGTTAAACCTAAGATTTCACAAACTTCTGCAAATGTACTACACGCTATTATTATATAGGAGGTTGGAATGGACACACGTAAGTATGGGAAATAAGTTGGCGTAATTTAACTAAATACGTTTATATTATAGACTCGCCACGGCTCGTTTTATGAGGAAGATATGCCTATTATGCCAGAAGAAACGTTCATAGAAAATTTTCGAATGAGCCGGCAAGCTGAGCTGAGAAAAACAGACAAAACAGAGAAATGTTTTTATTCATTTATTTAGTATACGGTGTAGTTTGCCGCATATTTATTTTATATCCCGCTCTTTTTATTATTGTTTTTTAAATTTATTTTTGTGGAACTGTCAAATTTTTCTTGTTCAGTGCTGTAGTTTTAGTACTTTAGTATGAAATTCAGAGTTGTATTGCAAGATTTTGTGAGATTTTGCCAAAATCTCGTGACGAACTAGATTTTGTTTTGTATGGGAAATGTAGTAGAAATGAACAAGATTTCGCTCAAAATCCCTTAAGTACTAGATTTTGCGTAGGTGTAAATGTAGTATAAGAAATTAAGAAAAACATATCAACAATTTCTTGTATGTTTAGGTTTTGTAAGGAAAACAGAGATGAGTAACTTTTACTGGGTTTTTTTGAAAATTTTTATAAGAACTCTGAGATAGGACGATGAATTTTAGACATAATAAAAATATGATAAATATAAATAAATTGGAAGTCTCTTGTTTATGATTAATTAATGAAAAAAGTCATGCTGATAATATTTCTTCATCATTTAATTTTAATGTAAATTCATTCTGAATGGTTTGTTCTGATAGCTAAAGCTTTTTTCGCAGGTCAAAGAATTAATAATTTGACTGCAGGTGTATCAATGGAGAAGGTTCAATTTTTTGGATAGATGGAACAATGTTCACTGTGGATTACGTTGTAATGAAATGCTATCCTATGCCAAAGAAGAAATGCTGCATACAGGGCAAAGTTCCCAAGAATGCATCCAAACTATTTAAGTCTTGATATAAGGAAAACAAAATCCATGTTAGTTCTCAAAAAGAAAACTTGAAATATTAACAAGTATTAATTGAGAATTAATGCTAGAATTGGGTGCGTTAGATTTACTGCCTAAAGCAGTTAAATTAGACACAAAATTTATTTATTTATTTTTGTTCTAAATGAAGCAAAAGAATCACCAGATATTCCGTTTCCCAAAGGTCACAAACTTTTGTTGTTTCCATATAAGTATTTCGCATATTATGCAACTTTCTCCGCAAACACTTTCACTTGCTGAACTAGAAATTTCTGCCAGGTCAATGAGAAAGACTGAAAGTGTAAACTATCTCACTTGGAAAACCATCAATCAAAATATGTAAATTAAAAAAAAATATAAGTTCAGCACAGTTAAAAAGGCAAAGGTCTTAGACTATTTATTGAACATAAATATAAATGAAATTAAATATTTTTTTCCCTACAGATAGAATACATACACTGTACAAAATTAGCTAAATAACAACAACAGCTGGCGTCTTAATTGGTTGTTTAAATATAAAAAGAAAGCAACTACCACAACAACGAACAGCAATTGGTATACTCGTACAAAAAAAAACTATATATAAAAAACAATTTAACACATATTATAAGCTGCCAGCTTTTCTTTATAACTCCTTACAACTGACATTGCCATCTGATAAAAAAAATAACTATAAAAACAGACCAGAACCAACAAAACATTGGCTTTAAACGACTTAACATGAAACAACAAAGCAAAACAAAAGATAAAAAAACATAATTATAGCTGTAAGTATATGTGAAAAGAAAAACAAAAGTCTTTTCTGTATGTATGTGTGTAAAGTAGGACCTTAAGGGAAAACTAAGTTAAGGTACACATGTAAAAAATAATGTTGTTATGGGGGTAATAAATAAATTTAATGAAAATATGTAGTTTCTTAAGATTTTATAATTTTAACAATTTAAGGAGAGCTTTCCAGAAAACAACAACTGAAATTGTGTAAAAATTGTATTCTAGACTTTCTTAACAATGTGCAATGTCATTGTTTAAAATATTTACCAAAATAAACAAAACTACTATTATTATTATTATTTTTTTTTTAATTTTAAAAAACTAAAAGAGATATTATGATTTAAAATTGTTTCGTTATTTAAGCGCATTCAACATATTAAAGTAAAAATATTTGCACATTGTTTACATATCGGAGAAGGAGAGATGCAGAAGCAAAAAGAAATTACTTTTCTTAGATCTTACAATGAGCCAAGACTTAGTTTCTTTAAACTGAAAATAGTCAAAAAAAAAAGTTTTAACATAAGAAAATATTTAAATTAAATATCTGTTTTTTTATTTATTTATTGTCTATGGATGCAGATATACACATTTATATTCTAAATGACTGTCATCTTTGTAAATTATTGACTATATTTTATTAAATCATATTAATTTTAAATTCATCTGTAAATTTATTATTTACCGATATTGTTTAATCAACAAAATTTTATTTTTTATTGCAATTTCAGAATCTTAATTATTGCTCTTCAAAATGTGTTATTTTTATTGAACGCAGCATATTTATTTTGGCTATTTGTGTTCTATAATTTTAAATTTTAAATTAAAAAATTAAAAAGTTTTACTTCATTTTCGTAATAAAGAAATATGAGTGTCGTATCTTAGACACCTACAACTAATATAAAAATAACTATTTACTTAATTATTTTAAACATTAAAAAAAGTCCATAGATTGTAATACGCAGAAAATCGTCTGGGCCAATATTAAACCCTTTTTGAAAGAAAGCCAAAGTTCCACACAAAGTTTAAACTCCTTCCATCGCTTTCCTAACGAGCCTTCAACAGACGGACCGACAAAGCTAGATCGTCTTAGAATACTTTTGTGAATATACTTTGAAGACCTACAATTCGACAATCGGTGACAATAGGAATTATAAAATAAATCTGGAATTCGTAATTTTGATCTTTTAAAATTTTTTAAAATCTTTGAATCAAAGTGAGAAGTATCTTTAGTATAAGGATAGTTTTTTAAATTATAAAGCATAGTAAATCCACTATCTTCAAAAGACGTATTTCTTTTAGAATAGCTTCCAATCCAAGACGTTGAATCCATCAGGGGGCAATTAATATCTTTGCGGATGAATGTCAGATTTTAAGTATAAATACTGAGTTGGAATAAGTCATAACAAATATTTGGCCAAAGGACAAACTGTTTTCATTTAATTAAGCGCTATCCGTAGAAGTAATGTGAACTTGGTGCGAAAAGTTGAAAATATAAGGGTACAAATATTCAGATAAGAATATAATAAATCATTTTGATAGCAGTAGTGTGGTCTATGCATACTTGAGCTACAGTCAAATATATATTTGGTATGCAGAATTACTTTTGTCGAATTTCTACTTAATAGTGATTTTTATAAGAGATTTATGACTATTTAAGTTATTTTTGGAGTGAACTTTATATTGGAGCTACGGTCAAATATGGACTGATGATAACAAAATATTGTTTTATGATTTCGCTTATCATGAAAATTATTTTTGCTGAAAATTGTATAAATACTGCTTTGTATAGGCATTTATATACCATAGGGACATATTCCGGGAAGATATTTGTATGGGGACTATGAGAAATCGTAGACCAATTTTTACCGTTTTCATTTCGATTCTTGACTTTTATAAGAAAATAGCAAACAATATCGATGTTGTCGCAAACTTTGGTCTATAACTTCGATCTTACTGGACCCATGTTGCCCTTTTTCAATACCAAACATTTCGGAATGTTTGTAAAAAAAATTATTGTTCTAAATCCTTCTTTCGAAGCTGTATTGTGCCTTCAACAGATGGACAGATTGACAGATGTAGGTACAAAGCTAGATCCACTTCAAATATTTTTTAAGAACCCGCAATATTTATAGTTTTTTGGTTATGCGACCAATATTTCGATGTGTTACAAACGGAATGACAAACTTAATATACCCTCCATATTTTTGGTGGTAGGTATAAAAATTATAACTGCAAATACACATGACGATTCTTTAATCAAAAATTTCAATCACATTTTGTGATGTGGCATTTTGTAATATTTCGTTAATCATCGATTGGCTCTGTATTGACTTTATTATAAAAATCATAAAATAATGTTAAATGTTGCTCTTACTAGATATTGTGATCCATTTACCGTAACCGCATTTCTAGCTAAATTTGACAATGAAGCCTCCAGACCGTGTAGCACAACATACCAGTGTCACGTCCAGCATCCAAAGGCTACAATTGCTCAGAATCGCAAATGCCTCAATTTACCGAAAATATTACGAATTTTTCATAATGTTGCTTTTACAAATCTACTATTTTCATAATAAATATTCGAGCGAAATTGAATTCATTATAACGATTGTCAAAGCTGCTACTACTGACATGTCAACAAGTAAAATGTCAGAACTTTCGTGTTATTCCAATAAGGGAATGCTAGAACACAATGCGCTTGTTGAAAAGCCTTTTACGAGACTTATGGTCACACTTGGCAAATATTTACTCAAAAAAGCGTAACCACTTGGTTTAGAACAAATTTGTTTGACGTTATTTACTCTTAGAAGAGTTTTGGAACATCATCAAATTAAATAGAACTAATATTTGTTGTTTATGTTTGTTATTCTCAATAAACGAAGTTTTTTTTTAATAAATACACGAGTTCAAATATATTTTATTTAGTGGTTACGTATTTTTCGGTAAATATTGGCCAAGTGTGACCGTACCTTTAGTTTCTTTGGTCTAAGAAGTAGTGTTTTTATTACAATTGTGTGTTTATTACAATACGCAATGTATTTATTACAAGACGTAGTTTAGTTAATACAAGATATTGTGTTTTTATTACAATACGTAGTGTACATTACGTAGCTTCTTTGGTATAAAACATAGTGTTTTAATAGACTATATTATAACGACACATTGTTTTAAAGTAAATCTTAGTTTTTTTTTTATAAAGATGCAGTGTTTTAGTATATAAAAAAAGAATATTCAATAAAATAGTGTGCTTATTATAATATCCTGAAATTTTTAGCAAAATATGTATTGTCTTAAGTATAATACTTGGTATCCTCTGTATTTATTCCTATAAAATATGTTTACAGTTTCAGCATTAAGTAGACATTTTAATTCTCTAAAACTCAGTGTAATTATCTTAACACCAGCTGAGTACCCGCCTCATTATTTTCTAACTTGAATAATTGTATTTTTAATAAAATTTTATACATTTTTATGCACATTACAAATAAAAAAATTGATCCCTATTGTAAAAATTGTGCGTATATACAATACATATGTAACTTATACACCCTATTTTCAAAGAATATTCCTTTATGCTCATACATACCCTATTGTTACTTTTAACATTCGCATTACTGCTATACAGTATATATAGTAATATTTTTCTAAATTTAAAAAATTTCATTCTTTTATTATTATTTGCCATAAACAAAAGTATATAAATATAAAATTTATTCAACTTGTAACACCCACAATATCTTAATATGCGTCACATTCTTTAATAATTCCCTTATGATAGTTGCACCATTCCTAAAAACGACGAAGGACGGGATAAGCAAGAACAAAAAGTCATATAACGACAGTATTGCTGTTATATTGATGAAGATAGAACGAACCAAAGGGGTAGCATATGGTGTTATTGTATGATGGCACACTGTGTCCATAATAATATTGTACTAAAAACTAACTAAAGAGAATAATAATAATAAAAAGTAGAAAAAACTAAACTAAAAGTTAATAACAGCATACATACGTTTAACGTTGATATTTTGTGGAAGTAAAACTATTTAGTTGTTAGAAAAGTATTAGAAGGTAACAATTATATGAAACAGACAAAAGAGCAGAGATTTAACTAACAATGGGTTGTATATTCAATAAACAGTAATATGAAAAAAAAATAGAAGAAAAACTAACTAAGAAACTATATAATAAAAATTGGATTAAAAATTTGAAATGAGCAGACAACATTGTAATGAAATGGCGCCAATAAGGATTATAAACAAGTTCTTATTACTAAGATTAAATGGCTGTGCTTTAAAACTATATTAACTTTGTATAATGCATTAAGAAAAAGTTGAAAATGTTATTTTCAGTGGGGTATAGTTTAATATGAATATCATTTGTCGTTTGTGTATACACCTTGTTATATAATTAGTAAACATTTGACCCTAGATATTCAAAAGTGGGTGAAATAATAAAATAAAGCATTAATCGCTTAAAATCCAGCCACACTTCCAAAGGTTTTTTCGAAAACCAGTAGCTCGTTTCTGTATTTCCCGCATCGAAAAATTTCTCACATGAAGTGTGAGAAAAAAGTGTTTCTGTATTTGAATGCGAAAACGGACAACGCTGATTCTGTTTTTATTGGAATATTTCCAGTAATTAAGTGTCAAATGTAAGCCAAACGTCAACGACGAAAAAATTCCATGCAGTCGTCGTTGATCAAGCGATGAGAACACATGCGGATGGTTGTTGTCATTTTTTTTTCCAGAAACTTATTAAGAATTGTTGTTGCTTCTTGTTGGATGAAGCATAGCAAACACACGCGATTCAATTACAGTTGGACACGAAAAATAAAAAACTGCTTATTTTTGTTTTTTTCTTTCTCAAAATAACTGAACTCCACTGCTTTATAATGTAAACAATTTTTATTTATTTATCTATGTACATGTATTTAAAAATATCTATGCACATATGTATGTATATATTTTGAATTGTGTGTTTATCGCACCAATTTGAAATGTGAATTTTTTTGACAGTTCTTGTGAGAATCTTTTCGCAAAATATTCTTAGAGAAACACCTTTTCTCACATTCTTCCAATAATTGTTGTCAAACTATTTAAATGACAGATATTTCTCGCAAAATAAAGTTACAGAAACACTTGTGTGAGAAAAACCATTTTTTGTTCATTTTACACTGTTTTTGTTGCAATTCACTAATTCCATGCGAAAAATTTTACAATGCGAGAAATACAGAAACGAGCTACAGGTTGCAACATTTTGAGTAATTTAATTTTTATACTAGAAGCATTTGAAAAACAAATCAATGATGTCTAAAAAGCCACTAGTAAACCATGCACACCTAAATTTCCATATTACTGCATCTTAAAAAATCATGTTTAAGTTACTGTGAAAATATTTAGTATTTTTCCGAACTTAACACAACCAATTTCTTTTCAAATGATTCCTGAGTTTAAATAAACGATTTTTTATTTACTTTTTTCACCGGTTTTCAACATTTTCAAAAAAATTATTTTAAAACCAAATCCAAAATATGCTTAATTTGAATAACAAACTTATTATTAATACTTTATTAATTTCCATTTTTTTTAGCATTAATTACAAATATAAAATGTTAAATTTGCTTCTTGTTTAATTTCACCCACGCGTGCAAAATTAAATAAACTCTATTTATATAATATTTTAAGACTAATTCTAACGTTAATGAATTTGCTAAACAAAAAGCCCGTAAATTAGAATTTAGTACTTTAATTCTTTTTAATTTTGTTTAACTCCCAGTGCTTAATTACGCTATCCTCCTCTACCTCAAGAGTTACTACTTACCACTGACCTTTTGTGTTGCCTGTTTGAAAATCCTGTTGATTTTTTTTTTCAGTATTCGCCGTTTGTGTTTTTGGTAGTAAGCAACACTCATAACATTCTTTGTACTTAATATTGTTCACTTTATGTTCCGTTTTTATACCCACCAATAAAAAGTTGGGGTATATTTAGTTTGTCGTTCCGTTTGTAACACATCAAAATAATGGTCGTAGAATGTTTGGTATTAAAAATGGGCAAAATCGGTCCAGCAGAATCCGAGTTATAGACCAAACCTCGATATTTTTCAGATATTTTTTGCTATTTTCTTTAAATATAATGCAAATATCATGTAATTATGCACACTTTATTTTTATTATAGAAGAAATGGTAGGAATCGGTCCAAGATTTCTCACAGCCTTCATACAAATGTCTTCCCGGAATATGGCTTTATTGTACATAAATGTCTATAGAGAAACCGTAGCCATACAAAATTCCGCAAAAAAATTTTATACAAAGTGAAATCTCAAAACGACATTTTGTTTCGGTTCATATTTTGATATAGCCCCATATAAAGTCAATTTCCAAAATGCGCATAAATCTCTTATTAGCATATTAGTCCATGCATAAATAGAAATATAATATAAAAATCACTATCAAGTTGCAATTCAACACAAATAGTCCATATACATATACAAATCGTCACTCTCAATTAAATGATGATCGGTCCATATTTGACCGTAATCCCCATATAAAGTTCACTTCGAAAATTCACTGAAATGCTCATAAATCTCTAATAAAAAGCACTATACTCGTTCATTAAATTTAAACTAAAATAATTCGCATATACATACATACATATAAAATTTCGTAAAGAATTTCATGATGATCGGCCCATAATAGGTCATAGCTACTTTGTGAGGACCACTCCCGAAAACTCATTAACCTACATAAACATCCATATCGAACCGAAATTTTACACAGATCAGTTATAAGTATGTAAAAATTATACTATTGACTTTAGAGAAAGTTGGTCCATAATTGGCCATAGCTCCCATACAAGCTTCACTTCCGAGAATAACTACAGAGGAGACAATTTTGACGTTTTTAAAATCCAAAATCAGTTTCCTATGGCTTTTTGGTACTAAATTTATTGTTACACGCTGCAAAAATATAAATAAAGTGCACAGTTCTGAAAGAAAGAGACAATTATAAATTCTTGATTATAACTAGAACATGCATAAATTTCTTATAAATATCTATCGTTATTGAGATAAAATTCAACCAAAATAAAATTTATAGAAATTACGGTACAATATTTTATGACATTCGTCCCATAATAGGTGATTTGGTGGTGGGTATATAAGATTCGGTACAGCCGTATAAACTCGTACTTGTTTTTTTTTTGAAAAGTGTAAGGAAAAAACTTTTTTTTTTGATCTCATACTTAATAAACGCATTCCATAAAATATTTTTCTAGTTGCTGTTGTTTTTGTACTTTAATACAAATGTTTGGCTCTACGTTTTAAAAAGTACCATAAATATGTGTGTACGTGTAGGTGAGTTAGTACATAAGATAAGTACATATATATTAAAAAGTTTTTCTTAAGTTGTTGGCCAAAAACATAATTTCCGTTTCCTATGAAAATAAACTTATTATTAAAATATATACACATACAATTTAAGTATATATACACATATGCATATAGAAACGAGGGCAATTAGAAAAGTAAATTTTTAATATTAGTAATCTTCCGAGTATTTGTCAATTTACCCATTATTTAAGTTTATGCTCACATTCATTTATTCAGAAAGTTTTCCAGAGTAATGGTATCCATGCATGACCCCATCTTGAATAGTTTGTTCGCTTTTTCTTTTTCGATAATGCCCTGATGACCCAGAACACATATTATCTGAAGATATTCGCAATTTGAGTAATGATTTAAATCTTGCATTGTTAATCATTCTGAAAGTTAACATTGACGTTTCTTGGGGTGTTAACAAACGCCAGTCTAGTTGTAAAAATATGTTTTTTTTTTATTTAATACCCTCTGTAACCGTCATTATCCCAGCCTATATTATCTTTCCGTAAAAGTACGAGTTGGAGTTTTGTTCTCAATCCTTGTCCTGGAAAACAGAATTATGAAGTGGGAGATTTAACTATACTTCGGCATAGTTCGTAAAAACCTATTTCCAATCGGTCACTTTTAACCATCTGTATCCCATTCTTTGCCTACCGGTATTATGGTAATGTAATTTATGTTTTCTAAGTTCTCTAACTTTAAGAAATTTTTTAGTGTGCCTTATACAGTTATTTTAGGGGTAACGGTGGCCAAACTTGTTTTAAATTAATTTTCTCTTTCTGAAATAAATTTAGATATGAAGTATTGATCTTTAGAAACAATTTAAAATTGTATACATCCTTATAAGGGCAGATGAATTCAATGGGAAATAAATATATTGTTTAGGCAGAAATTTATTTATAAATTGGCTGCCATATAAATAGGCAATAGATTTATTTGTAACTACGAAACAATTATATTATATAGTCCATTTTATCAGATTTCTATAGGTTTTAAAATATTTTTATTAAACCTTTTAGTTTCTGAAATATTTTAAAATAATTGAAAGTAAAAATAATTAATATAAATCATACGCCATGCATTACTACTGATAATGTTCGAATAGTAATTCAATACATAACACCTAACCTACTAGTTCAATTAGTGTGAAGTTTGGCATAGCATTAAAGGAGAAATTAAGCTTTTAGAAAAAAAATTACAGAGATTTATAGGGTTGGCTATAGCGTATCAAATTAAAACAACCCAATTTTGTTAACTATTAACTAACAAAATTTGTAAACGAGTTAACAATTTCCTGGCAAATTGAAATAAAAAAATTATAAAGACAGCTACAAATCATAAAGAAAAAATTTTAAAATTCTTAATTCTTTACAAATAAATATAGTAAACCAGCGAAATTGAGATATTTTACGATTAAGTATGTTTTATTTTCATAATAAAATATAAAACACCTAAACTACTAACCTCGTACTTAAACACTATATAAAATAAGTTAAGGTTCTTATGCTTTATAAGGCCATCAGATATTTCCGCTCTGGCACCAGCACTCATTTCTGCTTCCTTTACTCTAAAAGTTGCTATGAAATGTTTGAAATAATTTAAGTGATTCCTTATAATTTTTCTTGCCATTTATTTTATTATCATTAATGTTATTTCGAATGTTGTAAAAGAAAATTAAAGAAAAAGAAAATTCCAGATTGTAGAGAAATATGGTTTTAACAATGTTTGAAACTGTTTGACATTTTAACGTGTCCTTTAGATTTCTTTGTTTTTCTAACTTACGAGTATTTTTGTTGTTTTGCTATTTCAAACTGTGTTAAGCATTAACAAAGTGGTGTTTCCGTTTTTGTTTTTTGTATTGGTTTTTTATCGAAAGAACAAATAATTTTGTTAAACATTTATTTGCAAGTTTTATCATGTTTCGGTGTTTATAGCCTGAATAATAATGTGAAATAAGTTTTTTGGACATTTAAATAAATGAATTGAAAATACAATTTTTTTTTGAAAACCTCTAGTTTTGTTTGTTTTTTATTATTAAAAAGGTAAAAGTGTTAAATTTTATTGTAAAAAAACGGACTAAAAAACTATTATTTATTTAAAAAATAATAATATTTTGAAAAAAGTATAATTAAAAAGACTTTTAGGAACTCCATGTAATAATGTGTCATTATTTACAAACTGTCAAGGATATTTCAATTTGAAGTTTCAAGGTAAATATTTACTGCCGTATTCATAAAAAATAAAGTAGGTTTAAAGTGTGCTTTTAGACAAAATTTTCATACAAAATTTTCTTAAAGTACATTTGAAGTCTACTTTAATTTTTTATGAATAAGGGCATTAACTACAATCTTATTAAACATCCAAATTACAAAATTAATTTAAGTAAGGATTTCCTTACAAAAGTAAGGTTATCTAAAATAATTCTGAAATAACTGCAGGAATTAAACTGGTTTCCCTATTTTCATTTTCTTTAATTTGACAAGGGAAAAACTGTTAAGTTTTATATTCCTAGAATCAAAACTTTTTAAGAAACTAAGCCAAAAAAGGAAAAGTACTTTTTTATATTTCGTAGTTAAAAACCTAAAAAAAAGACAAGTTTCCATCTTATTTAGTTAAATTATGATTTTGGGAAATTAGGTTTAGGTAAACTGACACGAATATGCAAACAGAGGGAGCATAATCCTTCCCTCGTTGCTGCTTCAATTACATGAAAAAGCACAACATAACTAGAAAAACTCATCGGCCAAAAATCAAAAGTTACATTAGCTTAGATTATTCTACACAAAAGCTTTTTTTGAAAAAAATAAAAAAAAAAAAAACTACAACTAAAAGCTAACAATAGCAATCCCTTCACATTGCTACTTCAGTCTAACAAATGTCATTCTCATTTACATAAAAACTTTTCTCAAAAATTTCACAAAACTAAATGACAAAGTAAATAAAAAATTAAAGTTAAGTAAAGAAAAGAAAAAAGTACTTGAAAATTTACTAGTCGTACAAATAAATAAACTACTACTAAAACAAATTCTAGTATTAAGATAAAAATAAATACCTATAGTTAAATTTTTTTATTCAGTTTGTTTGTTTATTTTATTCTTTCAGATTTTTTTATTTATGCATTTTCTAGTAAATGATTCGTTGAGTGTAATAAACATAAAAAATAAAACATACAAAAATCATTGTTTATTTTACAATTGTTAAACATGCTAAAGTTTGCGCACCCTAAAACACTTTGCAGTAATTGGTAAAAGTTAGCAACTTTTAAACTGAATTTAAAAATAAGAATTTTGTTCAGAAAAATATTTACTTTTATGAACTGTGAGAAAAATTAAATAAAACAAACAATTCTTGGAATTTGAACCAACCATATACCCAATATATGTGTAAAAATAGTTTTTCAGAAATGGGCGCTATATGGGAGCTATACAAAAATATGGGACCATACAAAAATTAAGTGGGATGATCAATTTTATCTCGATATAAACACTTTTAAAAGATTAATACATGTTAAAATGATTTTCAAAGGAGATCTTAAATGCGAGCTTTGACTATTAATGGACCGACCGTTATAAAACTAGGTGTGATAATTTTTGTATATTTGAAACTTATTTGTGTTGAATTTTATTTGGCTACTAACATTTTTAAGAGATTTATAGTCGTTTAAGTAATTTTTTGAATTGGCCCTTATATGGGTCACGAGCAATAACTAATTATGAACCGATCATCATAAAATTGGACCGAATAATTTGTGTATATATGAAACATATTTATATTGACTATTATTTAGTTCTAAAAGTTTTTAGGAGATTTATGGTCTTTAAAAAGATATTTTGGAGTGGGTTTTATATGGGAGCTATGGTCATTTATGGTTCGATTTGCAAAAATCGATTAGGCTTCATGTAAAACTTATTTGTTTGAACACGTGCAGAAATCAAATATTTATGACCGATAAACGCTTATTTCGAGAGGTGAGCTAGGTGATTTCAGCCAAATTAAATGTCAACCATCCCTGAACCGAAAAAGTATTATGTAGCTAATTTTATCAAAATATATTCAAAATTGCCACCTGTACTTTGCGCTTACGCTTTACAGAGACAGCTAGCCAGACAGACGGACATCTTTAAATCGACTCAGGCATTGGCACTGAGTACAACGGTGTTGGACTATTATTGGGCTATTGGACTAATATTGGGCATTACAAACATCAGCTCAAATTCAAGGTGATGTAGGTTGTAAATATTGTTGCTTAGAATAATAAAGCCAAGTTCATATTTACACAGTTACCTAGAATGAAGCATTTTATGTTTATTTAACAAAAAACGAGATTGACTACTTTTGAAGTACAAGTTGATACTGATTTATTTATTATTCTTAGTATTTAAGAAAAACTAAAAAAAACGAAACTCAAATTCATGTTTTCTTACAAAAACAAGGATTTTTGTAGTTGGCATTAGTTGTTACATAACACCTGTAGTTGTTACACCTGTAGCAAATCGGTAACATTTGTTTTATTGCCTACAGTATTATTGGCCGAAACTGAAGAACGTCTGGGAATTGTAATATTTATCTATTACGTAGAGCTGACTTCCTGGATGCCATACGATTGTTGCTTTCGAATGAAATGGGGTTGCTTTTGAATATTTTTTTTTTTGATTTATCAAACGACAAATTGACAGCTTTAGGACGTCTGATAAGTTTCTTGCATTACAGCAATTTTCCACAGATTAATTATTTTGTATTACTTAAAATAAGTGGTAACTTTTAACATTTATTCATTTATTTTCCATCTCTGTCAATCGCTTAATTTCTTTGTATGAAACTAAGGAGAACATTTTGAGTGTTTTTGCCAAAATATGATAATATTGATTTTCATTTAAATAAACTTTTAATTTATATACATATATACAGAAAACTTTGCTAATTAGTTGAGCATAATTGTTATGTCAAGGGTTTAAATATTTAGTTTTCTTACTTTTGTCATTTATTCTTTAAATAACTTTTACAAGTTGTTGTTTTTATGTTTTATTTTATTTATGTCTTAAGTTTGCTCTATCATCATAAATTTTAAGTTTTTCTTTGTGACATAAAACGTAATGTCTTGCCAGAATACATGTGCAAATATTTATTGTTGGAAGTAATTGTACAGTGTGCTAAACTTTTCATAGAATATGTAAAAGAAAATGTTTAAGTTGCAACACAATTACAAATTATATTCAAAATTAAGAAGTTTTGAAAGTAGTTAACTATTGGCTGACTTCAATTTATATAGTTTTGAGGCATTTGTAATGCAAATGGAAGTTAATTGGTTACTTTATACATCCCAGGTAATATTATGTGTAGTCAATTTTCACTTTAGTGTCTATAAGTAATCTAGAATGTGACTTTAAACGTTTTCTATATTTCTTTATATTACAAGTGCTTCATAAAGTAATTTTAAATGTCTAGTTCATATACTTATTATATTGAAATAGTCTGTCAAAATAAGACCTTTAACTATTACTGGTAAATTAGCTTCTGCCTAGGACATTAACATATTCAAATAACAAGTTATATAGCTAGCAAGTAACCAGTTGGGTAGCTAGTAAGGTCACATAGAGTCTCTATGTGACCGGAATGTGAATTGTCAGCAATTAAACCAATTAAATACTTTGAACCGCCTATCAGACAATTACTTCATAACCCACTGTAGTTAAGCAAACATTGTATTTTAGTATTATATGCAATGTAATAAAAAATACTAATAAAAACTATTTCAAGAAAAAGAAAACCTCATGAATGTTTCTTTTTTAGGTTACAGAGAATAAAACGTGCAAAAGTAGTGGTTCAGAAGAAAAGAGTGAACATAGTATAAAACAATATTTGTAGTAGACACCTTAAAAAGGATTAAACCTAAAGTTAAGTACAGCGACTGACAATAATTATGGAAATGAGAAATATAATACATACATGTATTTTCAAGGTTTAATTACTTTAAAAACTTATACAAATACCTGTAAAATTACTTAGAAAATTGAAAGAAATACTTGTAGTAGACTCCTTAAAAGTAAATATGTATGTACAGTGAATGGCAATAAATATGTAAATGAGAAATATTTTACATGTTTATTCAAGGTTTAACTTTAAAGACTTTTACAAATAACCTGAATTTTACTTTAAAATATTACACTCAAATTAATTACAATGCATTGTAACAAATTGAGTTAATAATGTATTTAGACTGCAACTGAAACTTCTTCAAAATGAACATTAAATCAAATTCGCAACTACATACTGTGAGCGTTAAAATAAAGTCAACACCACATATTATTTTAATTAATTATATTAATATAAATAATATTATATTAGAAAATTATATTGCATTTTTATATACTTATTTAAGTAGAATAGAATTCAGCAGAACCAAAAGCGCATACAAATTTAATTGATTTATTATTAAACTAGAACAATTTTTACGCCTAAAAATAATTTAAACAGTGACTTATCCTTATGTAAAAAGCACCTGTCACGCCAAAAATAGTCGAAATTGTTTTAATTTTTCTTTGTTTGAAAATATAAAGCGAAAGTGCCGTTTAAAATAATTGCAAGTTTCATAATTTATCATTAAAAGAGTCGTGATGTGAAAAATTTCCAATGGGAAAACACCAAACACTAATTGAGACTTGGCAAATCATAATAGACACTCATAGAAAAGGTACATCCCTGCGTGCAATATGTAAAATCGTTAGAAGGTATTACTGTACAATAAAAAAATTATAGACAAGTATACCAACCACAATTCTGTAGAAAATTTGGCCCCAAGCGTCTTATAAAAACTGAAGTAAAAGCTGTAGTAAGTGAAACTCATGGAAATCTGTAAGCGCGAATACAATTAGCAGATCTTTGAATTAAAATGGCCCATATGGTAGAGTGCCACGTAAGAAGCCCTTTTTATCAAAGAACCAAAACCAAGAACCAATTTGAATTTTGGAAAAAAACTACATACAGTAAGGGACTTAAGTATTCATATATACCAAAAATTTCATATTTTCGTCAAGTAAAGAGTACCAGAAAAAAAATGTTTAAATCAAAAAAATTCAATTCTATTTTAATTACTATACGAATAAACATTAAAAAAAACTCGTTTCCAAAAATCAATGCCTTTATTTAAATGTGTTTTTGCAAATTCGAGCCGAAGTCATAGATTCTTTTTAGTTATCAAGGGTCCCGTAATGCATTTTGAATAGTTCTTCGATAAACTTTTTTATCCGTAGAATTTTCGATTCTTTTCGGCGTTGAAATTCTAGGATTTTTTGCCACGTCTCTTAAAATAAGACTGACATCTCGCCTGGAGAGTTTCTTTGGGCGTCCTGATCATAGCTTGTTTTCTACAGAGCCAGTGTTTTGAACTTTTTTAAAATGCTCTAAACTGCAGCGGTAACTACTTTCCTTGTTTGTGTTTTTCAATAACAAGTTTTTTTACATCGACAATAACTTCTTTACGCGTGCTACCTGAATTGCAATAAACTAATGGTATTTAAGCTGGAGCTCATTTTAAATTATAAATAAAGCAGAAGAGAATGTAGTGTATGACAACTTTTGTCTCTCTTTATTTAAGGTTTTTTTTCATAGTTTTAAAGAAAATATTTTTTTTTACTTTGAAGGAGTAATTAAAATGGAATTGAATTTTTTGGTTGAAGAACATTTCACTTGAGCATTTGGGGGAATATTTGGAAGAAAAAATTAGACAAAGAAATATTTCTGCAAGGCTAACCTAAAGGCTTTAAAAAAACTCGTTGATTCTATGCCTAGAAGATTGTCGGTTGTTATAAGGCAAAAGGACCACAAACAAAATACTAAATACAATATTTTACATATGTTTAATATACCCGTTAACTTTATTTTTGTATATTCCGTAGGGGTGAGGGGGCACCTTTGAACACTTTTTGCTTTCGAGCCACATAAAAATTTATATTTTTGAATTATTGACTTTTTACATAATTTAACTAATATGTATGGAAATAAACTTTAGTTTAAGTCTACAAGTAACTTATTTTTAGTTCGATTTATTATTATATTATATTTTATTTGGTAATTGTGTTCAAATGTGCCCCGATACGGGACAGCTTTGAACAACAATTTTTTCTTGTAGCGCTTATGTCCAAAAATAACATAAACAGTTATATTTTATATATATATATAATAAATATTATTTATTAGGAATTAAGAAAAACATAAACATTAACAATTAAAAAATAAAAAAAATTAAGATCAAAAATAAGTTTTATATTATTAAGACGGAAAAGGCCTTGCGATTCCAGATGACAATACCTTTTCCTTTAAAGCATCATGATCAGCATTGGATTCGTCATTTTCGGAAAATAAGAGAGAATCAACAATGTTTGGTACTTCGGTTGATAAATTAACATGTTCAAAGGTGCCCCCCTTTTTCTTTGTTCAAAAAAATATTTTTTTTTACACAAATATTAAATAATTTAAGGTGCTATCAGACAGGATGTATTTTACATATGTACTGTAAAATTTTCCATCTGTAAAAGTTGTACACATCGTGTGATACATATGAAACTTGTAAAATACATGTGGAAATACACATGTAGTTTTTTCGATTAGAACACGCTCTATTTTCCTGTGACAAACATAAACAAAACAGCTGGTTTGTTTTAAAACAAAATTGTGTGAAAAAATAAAATTAATAAAGAAAATGGATAATGAACATGGAAAATTAAGTACTTTTCGATTTTTAATAAATAAAATTATGTTTATTATATTTATTGCAGTTAGATTGGCCAAAAGAAGCAATTCTTGAAACTTATACACGTTTAAAAGTCAGTTTTTGTTTCCATTTATAGGTTATGTCATACGGAAAAACATAACCAGGTGTGATAGCAAAAATTATGAATCGTATGTAAAATGGAACTTTTGACATACATACGGAATTACATATGGATAAGAAAAGTGACAGTACATATGTAGAATACATCCCGTCTGATAGCACCTTTACCTTAATTTTGTTTGAAATGAATTTTGGACTGCAATAAATTTCTTTAACGAAAGAAAACGACCACTGAATACTTCTTACACTCTTACAAAAAAAAAAAAATTTACAATGGCACTGCGAAAACTTGTTCACCCAACTACATTCGGTCGACGACTGAAAAAACTAGCAAAAGTTGTTGACGTTGCTAGAAAACAAGGTTGTCATGTGAAAAACTCGGTTAAGGATCGGAAAAAATGTTAAACTGAGATTTTATCAACATTGTTCAAAGGTGCCCCGTGTTCAAACGTGCCCCCCTCACCCCTATTTTTCTAAGAAATGAGTTGTTAATGCTTAAGTTACTTATGAATTATGCAACATATTTATATGTTTTAAATTTGTAATTTTAGTATATATGTATATAGTATAATAAAACATTTTTGTCTTTACTTTATATTGACGCTCACAGTATGCTAAAGAATTACCTTATAATCTCAATAAATGCATTTGTATAAACAAGGCAAAATTCAGCAAACAAATTTCAAATCGAGCGAAAAATACCTTTCGAACTGAAAATGCTCAAAAACATATTTCAAATAGAGTTCACAATTGTTTGAAATTGCTTAAGAATTTCACATAAAATTTTTATTTAGCAAGCGTAATGTTATAAAAAAATGATCAAATTCATATTTTCAAGGTTTCTAAAAAAACTATTCCAATTCAGCTAGCATATGTAAACCAAAAATTATTTTCTAAATGTGTGAAAACTCTAATTCAACTAGCTTTAAAACATTTTAAACACCAAAACAAACCTAATTAAATTATTTTTTTAATATTTGTTTTTAATTAAAATAAACAGCCAACCATTAAGGGACGAATTTACTTTAGCCATATTTTATGTACCTATTAACCTAACGCTATATATAATATATATATATATATATATATATATATATATATATTACGTATATTACGTGAAAAAGAAATGCCATGTCATTATGTAGCGCAAATCAAAACAACGTCAATTAAAGGCCATTTTTATTTTCTTTCAAAACGAATTTTACCAGTAAATACATGTATAACAAATATATGTATGTATGCTATGCTATGCGAGTGTATAACAGTTAAGAGTGAGTACACTTTAACAAAAAATTAAGTCTTGTGTACAGCTACAGTTACGAAAACAACAGCAACAACTACAATTTATCCCTAAAGATGTTGCGTAAAAAGGTTAACAATAGAAACAAGTTGACACAATTAATTAATTGTTTTATTTTATAATGGCTACTAAAATTTAATAAATAGGGAGAAAACAATGGCTTTCTTGAAAAAAGGAGTGAGCGAAGATTTTGTTAAGAAATTTTGTGAAAATAAAAAACAAATCTTTGCAAAGCAAAAGAGTACCACTATGGCTAAATTAATTTAAACTAAAAATGATGATAGACCGGAAGTGTCTCACAAATTTGGCGCTAAGAAAACAATATATACACACATATTTCTACAGAAAAACAAATACATACACATAAAGTACTCGTATACGTACATATGTAAGTAACCCTGCAGTCACTGAAACTTGCTAATTGAATTAAAAATATTTACTGCTACCGTTAGAAGTAAAAAAAGAAAACAACCATTAAGTCTTTTTGGGGAATGTGTTTCTTTGTTTAAAAGTACCATTAACAGTAAGAAAAAGTACCATAGTACCATTTCATTCATAATTATGGATATATATTTTATGTTTCCAACTTCCTTATAATATAAAATTAAAAAACGTACCATAAAATACCATTTTGTTTCCATTTGTATGTTTGTGTTCCTATTAGAATTAATGGAGAAAATATGAAAAGTACGATTAATATCATGAATCAGTCTGTCAGTAATTTTATTGAAAGCAATGTAAATTAGAAATATGGGAATCAATAAAGAAATATGAAATGTTCACCTCTAGCATATCTTTAAAAATAAATTATCAGTTGTATGTGGGTTTTAATATAAACCTGGGCTTCCAAATGGCCCCAGATAAAACAGTTCTGTGCCATTAAATCTTGAAAACGAGGCTGCCAATTGACATTGCCAAATCGTGAAATTACTAAATTATATTGGGTGTATAACTTAAAAGTGTGGGACTTTAGAAAATATTTATCTTTACCTATTTTAAAATATTTGTACAATATACATTTATTAATTTTATTGGCCATTGTTAGCTATGACCCTTTACCATATTTCGGGCAACGTATGAACAACTGCTCTTGTTTTGAGACCAAGAACAAATCAAACCAATTTAGTATACCTTGTTTTGAGAGCGTATGCCAGAGAGAGCGTTCTATATCAATTGAAACAAATAGTAATCGAACGGAGGCCGTTCTGGACTATAAGGCGGGTGAGGCAAATTACTTTTTATTAAATAGTTTTTAACAGGTATTGCAACATGTGGCTGATCATGATGAAATATTACGTTTTCATGTCTACTCACATATTCTGGGCGTTTTTCGGTCAATTCTATCTTCAACCGAATCAATTGCATTCGGTACATGTTCCCTGATATGGCAGATTTCAGCAGCTCATAATAGATTGTATTTAGTTCAACCAAATACCTTAGCGCCATATATATTTTGTGTCAATTTGATGGAGATTTGGATTGTTGGCCGTGCTTCAAATACGATCTCCTACGCTTCATATTATCGTAATGTGTTCATTTTTTTTTTCATCGAAGGATGATTCGGTGCAAGAATTATTTTTTTATAGCGCTATAGCAGCATTTACGACATGCAAAAAAAAAAAAAAAAAAAAAACTTTCCGCATATGACGCTTTGTTGGCACAAAATGGATCCAGGAACTAGATTTTGGGATTGATTTCACACAAGCCAGATCGTTTTTCTTTACATGTTCTGAATTGGACGAAATTCAATTATATAGATGAATTTACAAGGGATCTTAATTAATTTAAAAACTTTTTTAGTCAAAAGCGAATATCTCGGCCCTAAATTGCTCTTTTGTACAATTGCTTATGTTGAAAAAAAAAATAATGTTGACGTGACCAATTGTATTTGATCTTTGTAATTCAATATAACTCAGGTAATTTATTGTGAAGTCATTTGCACCTTAGTGTCTCTTAGTTATTCAGAATGTAGTCACTTTAAACATTTTCTTTGAACAGAACAATAGAAAGCAGTTATTATATCCACCACAAGTAATCTATTAAAGAGTCAAATGTGACTAAAGGTGCACTTGGCAAACATTTACTCAAAAAAGCGTAACCACTTGTTTTAGCACAAATTTGTTTGACGTTGTTTACTCTTACAAGAGTTTTGCAAGATCAAACATCATCAAATAAAATAGAACTAAATATTTGTTGCGCCTTGTTGTAAATAAACGAAGTTTTTTTTTTAAATAATTAAACGAACTCAAATGTATTACAACTTTTTTGGCAAATATTTGCCAACTGTGACCGTATCTTAAGTGTTATTTTGTAATCTGGAATTTAGTTTTTATTATCTATGTATTATTTCTACCACGGACACAAACACGTTAAAATAATCCTAACTTAACTAATTCTAAAACCATTGGTGTCTCCAAATTATAAGTAAAATCACTAATTCGGGAGCCAGTCACCCACAACTGCTGGGTTGTGTCTATATGTAAAACAACATGATTGTTTGTAGTTGCCACAGTAAAAGTAACACAGACTGAGTGAAAGTTAGAAAGTGTAGGTGTTTGTTTATCTACTTGCCGTCAGCACAATAAAAAAAAACTGAGTGAGTGACTGTAAGAATTTAATTTGTGTCTTTCATTAAGGAAGATTTTGATTGACGGAAAACAAACGAAGACGGAATAAGAAATGAAAGGAAATTTATTCACTTGGCACACAAAAACAAATACGAAAATGTTTTAAATAAAAATAACTATAGTTTGTTGTTTAAAATGAAGACAAAAATATTGAATATTTTATAAGAAGTAATATAAAAAATTGGGGAACTACAGTCTGTTTAATGATAAGATATTTAAATTAAACTTTTTATAGCTTTTTTAAGCTAATAGAAACAATTAAGTTCAAAAATTTAAAGATAAGAGCAATAAATGGGAATTAGTAAAAAGATTATCACAAAGAAATGTAAATTGTATTGCTAAGTCACGTTGTATTACAACGTTCTTTAAACAGTATTGGCAAGTTATTACCATGTTAATAATGGCGTAGTTTCAAAAGGAAAAAAGGTTTTTTCTATATTTGACTATGTTAATTATTAATGCCCTACACAACCATAGTGCTGATGTTTGTAACGATCATAAATATTAGTCCAACACCCACCTTAAGTTATAGCTATCGACTTAGATTCCTAAGTCGATTTACGATGTTCGTCCGTGCGCCTGACCATGCAAATCTTGTGCCCTGAGTACAGGTCGCAATTTTTAAGATATTTCAAGAAAAAATTGTACATGCTATTTTTTGGACAAAGTATGATTGGTATTGAAACTGGTCAAATTCGGTGCATTATTTCACCTAGCCCCCATACAAACGTGCTCCCGAAATAGGGATTTATCGGCCATAAAAGTATGATTTATGCACCTATTCAAACAAACTTTGTCACAAATAAGTTTTATATAAAAGCTAATCACATGGTTCATATTGACCATAGCTCCTATATAAGGTCCACTTCCGAAAATCACTTGAAAGAGCAATACTCTCTTAAAAATTGTCGGTATTAAAATAATATTAAACACAAATATGTTTCATATATACACAAATCATTCAGTCCAATTTTCTAATGATCGGTAAATAATTACTCATAGCTCCCATATAAAGACCACTTCCAAAAATCACTTTAACAACTATAAATTTCTTAAAAATGCTGGTATCCAAATAAAGTTCAACACAAATAAATTTCTCGTATACAAATATCATGACACCTAATTTTATAACGGTCGGCCCATAACTAGTCAAAGCTCCCATATCAGACCCCCTTCGACAATCACTTTAACATGTATAAATATTTTATTTAGATAAAATTTAACACAAAAAATATTTACAGTTCAACCTTGGTATAACGAATCTTATGGGGATTAAAAAAAAAAACGTTATATCGAATAATTCGTTACAATGAGGTTCGTTATATCGAGGTGAAGTTGCACTTTTATTCGTTATAACGAGGTAATAAAAATTTTTGTATATTAATCATCATCTGCTTACCATGTTATAGCGAACGATTTCCGCTAATAAATCAAAACACATTTAAAGGAAAACACTGTATTTTGCTGTCGACTGCGAATGTGGGTTTGCTGGAGACGTTGTCGTTGCAAACACAATCATTTTGTGTTTATTTGTTTCATTTCATTTGGATTAATTGATGGAAATCGTTATGCAAAGGTTGTAAGTTGACAAAATTCGTTAAATAGAGGTAAATAATTATTTCTATTTCGTTAGTCTGAATGAATGAAAATTGGTTATAACGAGGCTATTGACAAATATATTCGTAATAGAGAGGTTTATTTTGTATTAAATCTTATGGAGCGTTGTAGGAGATTTCAAAAAATTCGTTAAATCGAGGAATTCGTTATCGAGGAGGTCATTATATCGAGGTTTGACTGGATATGCAAAGAAATCATGCCACAAAATTTTAGATGATCGCTTTAATATTACATCCATTTCTGAAAATTTATTTTTACACATATACTTTCTTGTTTTACTTAAATTTTTACTTTATATGCTTTAAAACACAAACATTTGTATTCGTTAAACAATATTTAAACGATAAAAACAAAAGATTTATATTTATTTGTGTAAAAGCACCCTTAAGATTACTTAAAAATACCGCAATAATTTAAATGCTATGACTAATGCTGCATGTAAATCTAAAAATTACACTGCCAAAATTTTGTTTGTTGCTCTGCAAATCACATAATGTATTTTTATTTGTTAAAGCAATTTTATAAACAAGTTGACAACAAGCCAAATTGTGCTTTCAAGCAGGAAACCCAAAATATTAGGAGAATTAAATTATTTAAATAAAAACTATTAAAAATAAGCCCTGTTTTTTCATAGTCTACAGATTTCAAAAATAAAACTGTTTAGCATTTAATGCCAACATTTAGTTTGGCAAAAAAAGTAGAAAGAATTTTCCCCTTTTTCATAAATATAATAAAAATCAACATTATCATGCTCTTGAGTATAACAAATCTGCTATTGTCTTTCTGAAATTATTTTCATCTCATCTTCCTTAAACTTCATTTTCTTTTACGATTTTTCTTTTATTTTTATTAAGAATGAAATTTATCTTTTAAAATTCTTTTTATGGTGCAACTTAAGATGCAACAACTAAATATAAATTAAATGACTGACCAAATCATTGCATTATTCTGCAATCTTAGAAAATTGTTTGAGAGCGAGTGAGTATCTTGATGGTTATTTATTTTTATAATTTATTTTTTTTTTGTCTTCTATGCTGTGGGAATACGTGGGATAAGTTTATGCTGCTTTTCAAGCAAACTATACAATCAAAGAGGGTGCAAAAATCTGAAGATTTGTGAAATAAGTTTTTCTATTCATTTAATTTTTCTTAGCATTTTTTTCATTCTAAAAGAGTTTTTATTGTTTAAATGTTGTTAAACCACATGAAGTTTGTGAAATTCTGTTGAAATGTCATTAGGAGAGTTCTTTCTGATGATGTGCAGTATTTTCTTATGACATTGATAAAAATATTGTATAAAAAAAAATATAAAATTATAAGAGGGTTTGAAATTACATTATGCGAGACATATTGAATGTTTATCGAATACAGAGAAAATAGTTTTATTTGTTACCAATATTATGGGTTTATTTTAAAGAATTGAAGTTTGCATTCAGCGAAAACTGACTCGACTTTACTCAATAATTAACTTTTCAATGATTACTATATATCATCGGCATTACTTAGAAGTATTTGTATAATGGCACTTATAATCTGTTATAAAACTGCTTAGCTTTACGTCATTTGCACGAGTAAATTCTGTTTCTGTAAATACTATGAGCCTCAAAAGTGAGTAAACACAACAAATTATTTGATTTTTTTAAGATAATGAAAATCCTAAAATCTATCCATCGATTGAAATTAAAAGTTTCGTTTTGTTGGATATTTGGTTGAATAATAGATTCGGTTATGAAAAAAAATATTTAAGTTGAACTATAATGCTTTTCATAATCTTAAAAAAATCAAAAAATTCACTGGTGCTTACACACTTTTAAAGCAAAGCATTAGCATTATGTAACAAAAAAAGCGATTAAATTTTTAGGTAAATAAACTAAACTGAATTTCCTCTTATAAATATCTGTATTATTGCTATTAAGTAGCAGCATATTTATTTCAAATCGTTAAAACGTTTATATTACAATTACTACAGTATCACACACGTTTCTACATGTATCTTTTTATATAAATATTCGAATTTATGATTGAGTGTGAAGATAAATTCGAATTGACTTTTATGATGAAATTCTCTAGAAGAATTTGGACAAATATCGATATTTTTCAATTTCGTTTTATTCAAATTCCAAAATTATTTCAGAAATTCGACTAATTCAGTCTCATTTAAGACCCTTTGGACTACCCTTTTTATATAGTGGGATACGTATGCAACTCGATATTTGTCCAAAATCTTCTAGAAAATTTCATTCTAAAAGTTAATTTTTTCAAAAATACATTTTTTTCAAATTCGTTTTAATCAAATCCCAAAATTATTTCAGAAATTCTACTAATGCAGTCTTATATAGGACCCTTTAGTCTACCCTTTCTATATAGTGGGATACGTGTGCAACTCGATATTTGTTCAAATTCTTCTAGAAAATTTCATTCTAAAAGTTAATTTTTTCAAAAATACATTTTTTTCAAATTCGTTTTATTCAAATTCCAGAATTATTTCAGAAATTCGACTAATGCAGTCTCATATAGGACCCTTTAGACTACCCTTTCTATATAGTGGGATACGTATGCAACTCAATATTTGTCCAAATTCTTCTAAAAGTTACATTTTTCAAAATTCAAGTAAATTTGACTGACTGAGTGCTTAACAATCGTCTGTTGACTGTAACATATCAATGTTAATAAATATGGTTTTTGTCTGTGCTAGTTAAATTCGAATTTATCTTCACACACATAATTTCCCAACCCTGCTTATATTATTGTGATTTAATTTATAATCCACAAATTTAAATTGTAGTTTTATGTATATTTGTAGTTATTTCAGGTCCCTAGCGATATGTATTACCATAAAAAGTTAGTTTGTTTAATAATCAACAAGCAATAAGGCCGGACTTCAGTTGCTCACATCCCCATCACATACCTAAGTCATTTTAATAATAAAATGTAAGGTCACATGAATTTATAAAAAGAAACACTATTTCATTTTTATAAGACTCCCATAAATCTTAGAAGATTTTTCTAAAATCTTTCCATATAACGAATTCCCGGTTATAAATGTTTTAACCCCAATTCATTGTGTATCTCACGCTAACATTTCGTTTGGTATTTTTATTTCCCCAATTAATTCTATTGAATACTAATAAAATTAGCTAATCCCCAGATACATTTTACTGGTGGCATTAAAATTGATTTAATAGATAGTAACATTTGCTCTGTGGATTACTTAAAAAATATTGCAAGATCAAATGATATCCTATGCCAGAAAAGAAATTTCTCTTCAAACAAGTTCAGTTTTGGGTTGAGCAAAACAAAGTCTATGTTATGGAGAGGCCGCCACGATCCCTGGACTTAAATTCTATTGAATACCTTTGGGGAGTTGTAAAAGAGAAAGTAGGAAGATATAAAAACAAAAACAACGACGATAGGAAATATGCTCAAAACTTATGGTATCTATAGGTATAACCGAGGGTGGGAAGAAGTGTTAAAAATTGATGAAGGTTCAACTAAGTATTAATATTGTGTGAGACCTAAATGATGCTGAAGAAAATATATTGTTCTTATTATTTTTTCTAGTATCTTATAAATAAAACAAAATTTTTGCAGAAGAAGTGGTTGTGTAATTTTATTGGCTAAGATTATTCATTTACCAGACTGAAGTGCTTGAATTTGATATTTTTAATTTTTTTATTATCGTTCTTATTCACCCCTATCGTGAATAAAAATTCCACATGAAATTTGTTCCCTTTTATTTTTTTAACATTGAATAGGAAAAATGTGAAAAGGGAACAAATTTCATGTGGAATTTTTATTCACGATAGAGGTCATAATTTTTTCCAACACTGTGTGTATACGAGTATAAATATGTCTGTATACGTTTTGTATGTACAAACTTATATATTTATTTATATATGTAAGTGTTATATAAAGTATAATGCCAAAATTTGCCAAAAATCCATTAGCATAAATTTAAACTTGCAACAACAATGATTCGATAACCTAAACACCAACTAGTTGTTATTTAAATAAACACAAATGTCGTTACTTATACAAAATTTTGATTGTAAAAAGCATTTGAATTTACACAAAAGTCAAGAGGAGAATGAAAATGGCTTTAAACGTAAATAGTAGTTGGTTTAGTCTTTTTACATGCAATTTCTGTTATACAATTTATAGCAGACAAGTTAATTAAGTGATCATATTGCCTTAAGAATAAAATGTTTTGTATTACTAAATACTTTAAATACTATCAAAGTGTTCTTAAAACTGTTGCAATGGTTTGTATTTAAAATAAATTTTCAATCATAGTTATTACATAATTAAGACTACTAGTCACATAATTCAAGAGCTTTAGAGTATTGACATTTCTTAATCTACTTATGTATATAAAGTGGGTCAATTATTGATAACAAACTAGTAATCTGCAGGGTATTAAAGTGCAATGTAACTTGTGCTTAACAATAGTCAGTGAAGTTTGCAAAATCAAAAGATATTAGAAAATTCGACTTATTAAGCCGCCTAATTATGCACAAACATAAATTCAAAAGGTTCGAATAAACGTTAATCAAGGAAATGCATTAAAGTTTAACAAGCACAATATAAGATGGTTTGGCTGTAACGAAGCTTAAATACACAGCCTCTAAAACAAGAGTTACAAAAATTAATTCGTCTTTATAGCTAAAACAACACATTTATTAGGACAGTAATAAATGATTCTAGCTTAATCTTATTAATTTCGATTTTGTATTTTGAACGTGAACGTGTTTTAAACAGACATATACAGCTAAATCCACTTCGCATCGAATTTCATAAGTATTGTCCATATATCAGGAATAAATTTGTGGGATTTTAGATTTACATTTTTCGCGATTCTGATTTATACTTCATACGAAGGCACACGTCGATGTAAGCGAAGGGATTGAAAAAAAAAACGGAAGAGGCAGGCTGGAAACAAGCGCTTTCTAAGCTGTGTTTAAATGCTGATGGCATAAGTACCATAGTTGTTGACTGTGAGATGCTATCAATCACATTACTGCTTAATACAACTGTCATGGAGGTCTTGCAAAAATATGAAGCAAAACTAAGACTAAGACCGTCTTTTCAGCACATATCCAGCAACGATCACATACTCATAGACCCCTGATTCCCTCAGCTCAAACATCAGCGACAATTACTAAAGATCCGGCAAACCAATGTTATATAAAGCAGCAAAGATTTAGTCAAGATCAATACTCTCTCGGCTATAGAAACACATGGATTACTCAAAGAGAGTAATAATCGGTACAACACATTTTATGTGACTTTACAGGATTGGTTTAAGGCCTCTTACATAATATGCATTGTCTCAGTGGTGCCTCTGCCTGATCAATTTTGTCGAACGTGTCGAGGGGTTCTCACGGGGACCACAGAAGTTATAAAGTTAAAGCTATTTTTAGTTTTAATGTACATATACATATGTCTAATTAAGTATTCGCGAATATCTCTAAAGATATAGTAAATAATAATTAATTTAATTTTTAATTAATTTTTTTTTTTTTTTTTTATAATACATTATATTTATTTATTGAATCTTCAGATATTGAAATGACAATAAGTTTTCGAATCTTAATACTAAAAGAAAATAATAAGTCCAGCCAGTGCTAGACAAAATATTATGATACTACAAAAAAATTTACATCCACTGATCCAGTCATCTGTTTTGCGTTTGAGTTAAAGCAAGGGTATCCCTCCTTCTCAACCGAACATGGCCACTAAAGTTAAGGATGTCTCGTGCAAGTGGGTTTGGATGGTGTTCAAGTTTGCTGACATATTTTGAGGCGTATTTTGTAAATTCGTCTTTCACCAAAGGAATGCCTAGATCTTTGTGAATTCGAGAATTTTTAACGTACCATGGAGCTGCAGTAATTATACGTAGAATTTTATTTTGACCTCTTTGCTTTAGAATTGCATTGTACAACAAAAGTTTACAATCCAACTTTAATGTAGAATTTCTGCCGATTAGCCAATTAAGTTGCACTGCTTTTAATCTCATCTGTGTAAGTTTTGCGTCAATATGAGACTTCCAGGTTAAACGACGATCGAGGTGGATTCCGAGGTATTTGACTTCATTGTGTTGCGGAATAATTTGGTTATTTATTCTGATGGACGAGCAGGTATCTTTTCGCAATGTGAAAGTTATATGAATACATTTCTGTTCGTTAACCCTGATTTTCCAAAGCTCAAGCCAATTCTCTAGTTTATAAATATAATTCTGCAAATTCTGTGATGCTATTTGATGGTCCTTATGAACGCTAATAAAGGCTGTATCGTCAGCAAAAGTTGAAGTATGTATATTGGGGTCTGACGGCATATCGGATGCATAAATCAAATATAAAGTAGGACCCAGTATGCTACCCTGGGGTACTCCTGCTTCAATTGGCTGAGCGGGGCTTAAAAAATCGCCTTCTTTGATTGTAAATTTGCGACCATATAAATAACTTTTCATAAGTTTGTGGGTGTTAGCAGGCAGAGCTAATTTTATTTTGTGCATTAAACCTTCATGCCAGACTTTGTCGAACGCTTGGGAAACATCAATGAAAAGCGCGGAACAGTATTTTTTCTCTTCACACGACCGTCTTATCACATTTACTAATCTGTGTGTTTGTTCGATGGTACTGTGTTTAGCTCTGAACCCGAATTGATGATTTGGAATACATTGAGTGTCGTTCAGAATTGGAATCAACTTAGCCATTAACAATTTTTCAAACAGTTTTGAAATTGTCGGCAGTAGGCTAATTGGCCTATATGACTCTACTTTGGTGAGGTCCTTCCCTGGCTTAGGAATCATGGTAATCATAGATACCTTCCAATCTGCAGGATAGTATTCTAGGCGTAAAATAGCATTGAAGATAAAGAGAATAATTCTTCTAGCTACACGAGGTAACTCCACGAGCATTTTGTTGCTGATTTTATCCATACCTGGAGCTTTTTTAAGGTTCAGAGTACCAATAGCGCTTTGAATATCATTAAAGCTAAGTCTTAGAGGTACAGGAGGTCTAATAACGAGTGGTGGCAATTCAGTTGCATTATTTCTAGCCCAGTCACCAATCGGATTTCGCAAAGGAGGCTTTCCTCTAACTGGTCTTTTTAAACCTCGTGCCGCCTTCCATAACGAATAGTCAGATTGTGGGGAACTGTCAATTCCCTCCAAGTATGATTTAAGTGAAGCCATTCTTTGGGTTTCTAAGAAATTTCTTAGTATATCTCTGCATTCCCGTAGCCTAGCTTTCAGTTGAGGAGACCTGTGAATTTGCCACTCTCTTCTAACTCTTCTTTTTTCTGTCAGGAGATGTTCGAGTTCAGCGAAATAAGTTCTGTTTGTCCTATTTCTGCATTCAACGTCATATGTGGAAGCGTGATGCACAGCTCTTCGTATGTCCTCAGTAAACTTGCCAATCGACCCATCAATATCCTCGGTAGTTCTCAACACTACATTTTCCGTGCAGTGGGAACTTAAATACTTTTTATACTTTATCCAACTTACTCTGGATTTAGACATGTCCCGAAATGGAGAGCCATACCCTTGAAGGAAACGCATTGAAATAATAGAAGGAGAGTGATCTGAAGACAAGTCTAATGAAGGCTCCACTTGTATCGATTCTACAGGGATATTTTTCACTACTCCGAAGTCAATAATATCGGGAATCTTCCGTCGGTCCGTCGGCCAGTAGGTGGGATGCCCGCTTGAGAGTACATCTAAGCCCATTTTGGCAATGGTGTTGAAGAGTTCACGACCCTTCGGGGTCACTAGACGTGAACCCCAAAATGTGTGTTTGGCGTTAAAGTCACCAGCAACCAAAAATCTAGCTCCAAGGGAATTGAAGAAGCTGTAGTATTGATGTTCTTTTATTGAAAATCGAGGCGGCGAATAAATTGATGATAAAACAAAGTTGTATTGACAGAATTCAATACAAATGTTTGTTGCTTGTAGGTAATCCTCACATATGTTGTTCATTAAATAATGTTTTATTCTGTTCTTTATAAGAATTGCCGAACCTCCACATGCTCTTCCGCGGGGATCTTTAGTATCATACAACACGTATCCATTAATTTTGAAGTACCCTGTCGCCGTCAAGTGAGTTTCAGCAATCATCATGACATCAATCTGCTTATCCATCAGGAAGTGTTCCAGTTCGTTTTTATGTTGGCGGAGGCCGTTCGCGTTCCAAAAACAAATTTTTAAACAAATCATTTCTTTAAAATTGCTTGTAAGATAGTGGATTGCATTTTCAGCATTTCCTGCATCATGGATGTCATAGTGGTCGTAAAAGTGTTCATAGTTTGGACAAGTGTCTGCAAAGTAGTCTCTAGAGTGTTAATATTAGGCTCGTAATATTGAGATTTAGGTTCCTGCTCCAAACCTGGCATATTAGATTTAACCACGTTAGCGTAAGAAACTTGTCTAGAACTAGGCGCGTTTTCATGACTAGTGGGCCGTAACAATTGAGGAAAATTGTTACTCGATGCAAAATTAGGCTGTTGTGGATGAACAGGTAATACTGACGTCTTGTTGGTCCTTATGCCTTTCAAATGAGTGTAAACTGGACAACCTCTATAATTTGCGGTATGATTACCTCCGCAGTTACTGCATTTTTTGATTTTTGAGTCGGTTTTCGACTTATCACATTGAGCAGTTCTACATACAACTGCTCAATGTGATAAGTCACACACGCAACACAAACTGACGGCAATTTACAATACGCTTTAGTGTGACCAAATTCTTGACAATTAAGACACTGGACGGGTCCCTGACGCTTATGCGGTTCTTCCACGGTGATTCTACGATGCAGAAGGTAAATCAGATTGTAGATGGGATGGGACTCGTTTTTCTTTAAGACTATATCTCCGGGTTCCAATTCCACCCTGAACATAGGCTGAGGAATCTTTTCACGGTTTCTAATATTCGTTATGTTCTTAATTTTGAAGCCATTTTCCATTAAACTAGTCTTTATCTCGGCAGGATCAACATCTGGGTCTATACCCTTTAGAACGACTTGGAGTCCTTTTGCGCTTTTCAGCTGGTAGGTATAGAAATCCCTACTCTCCCTCTCCAACTGGTTGGACAATTTTCGAAAGTCATCTTCCTTTTTCACTTGAATTTTGGTTTCGCTGATATTTCCATGTTTAATTGAGGTTACGCTAAACATATTTTAACCTATTACCGAAACAATTCCTTGTACCAATTTACTGGAAGTGGGCTCTCTCAGATAAATTGGTGGGGGCTTAAACGTCTTTTTAGGAAGTTCTGGATCATCCGTCTGGAGGAGAGCAAACCTGTTTTGATCATTTGGATTGTCAATACTCACGGTCTTGGGAGCTTTTGAATTTGATGACATTTGAGCAGATGTCGGGCTCCTCTGTCGCTTAAGAACTGTGACGTATTTATCCATACCTACTTGTTTTCTAGGTTTGACTGCACTATTTGATGTAGAAGATATTGATGTTTTATCATCTGATGAAATCACTATATTGGGCGAACAGGAACGGCGCCGTTCTACGGCTCTTGTAGTGAGAAGATTCTCCACAGATTTTTTTAAGGATTCTTCCTCAGAGATCCATAAAGATTTTCTAGTCGAGCTAAGCTCTTTCTCAGAATTACATCTGAGAGGAACACTCATACAGTTTTTATGCGATTTTTAATGTTTTTTATTATTTTTTTTTAATGTTTTTTATTTTTTAATGTTTTTTATTTTCTAATGTTTTTTATTTTTTTTTACCGTAGGTATTTTTACCTATTACGAATTATTTTTTAACTTTTTTGTTTTATTTCGACCTATTACACTTTTTCACCTATTACGATTTTTTCACCGAAAATTCAGCCGCACTAAAAATAACACGTCCGAACAGTTCAACAACACTATGTGTGAAAAAATAATTATAAAAAAGAAATCCTTTTTTAAAATAACAACAAATTACAACTAAAAATAAATCATACAAAATTCAAACACATCAAAAAAACATTAAGGTGTTAGAAAAAACTTAAATATTAATGAGTGGATTTTGTTTTACCTTTTTAATATTTATATTTGACACCTTTCAGGGGACGTTTTTCTTGTTGTTTCCTTGGCTTCTACTTTGCATGTTAAATAGACATTTACAAAGGAAGTAACCAAAAAAACTGGAAAACAGTTTAACTAAATTTACTTTAATGATATGGCCTAAAACTAGGCAATAAATTAAGGAAATTTTTTAATAAATGGTTACCACAAAAAAGGTATTTCTAACTTTTATAACAAATTCCTAACTTGGAAAAAACAAGACACCATAATTGCATTAAAAACATTGTATCAAAAAAATACATACAAAATGTTTTGTTGTGCATACTTATAGGCTGCTAACATTAGCAACTAGGTAAAGTATGTATTAAGGTGTTAAAAATATACATATTTAGTTAAAACGGTTTGGCAATATTTGACAAATAAAATATGAGGGTGCTAACACCTCAAAAAAAAAAATCAATACTACTAGTATAATACAGCAGTAATGGCAATATGTAACCCTTTTACTCCACCACCCTCAAAAAAAAAAAATCAGCAACCAAAGTTTTTTTTTTTTATTTCATCAAAAATATTTTTAACATTCGCTCGTCAACGGATTAGGTTGTTTGCAGCAGGAAATGCAATATACATACCATCTATCTGTGCTTACTTTGATACTAATGAACACAGACTAATCCTTTCCGCTTTTAGGAAACTGAGTTCTACACAGATGAAGGTGATAGAATGACACAATTAATTTTAGCCTATCAACACAGTAATTAACTTTAGCAAGTAAAACTAAACAAACTCAATTAACTAACTATACACGTGTCAAAGTTTGAATTTTATCATTGATTTTTTTTCTTCTCTCGATTTTCTTTATTTAATGTCAAAGATAATTTAAGAAAAGCGAAAGTTTTGGTTGGTTTGTTAGAAGAGTTTGAACAAAAAATTGACTCAGATTAAACTGATGATGATATATATTTAATTTAGGTTGTCAGTTTGTTAGTTACTGGTAAAATAGGCCCCCTTTTAAATGACAAAAGTTTAAATGTTTGCAAATGTTATAGTTTTTAAATAAAATCTATTTAGTTTTGTAACTTGTTTTGGACATAAATAAAGAAATTTAAATTCTCTATACAGCCATAGTTAGTGGCTGTACATTTTATTTGCCTTAAATTTAAATTAATGATCTAAAAGCCGTCCATTGTGTGTTAATGGCCAAAGTATTTCTTTGCGGGTAAAGGTCTAACCACACTTACATAAATTATATATATATATATATATATATATAATTGATTTAAGCGCTTTAAAAAAAGTAGCTAAAACAGCTACTCTTAAGAAATAAACATAAATTCCAGTTTATAAACAACCATTTACTTAAGTAAATTTTACAAGAATTCTGCAATATGTATATATATTTATACACTTTAAATATTTGGCAAGATGACAATTTAAAATAAAAGAAATCCAAAAATTGACCTGAATACACAAAACGACGACAGTTCACTACCATTAACAAGCAAATACCAAATAAAAAAACACTAAAAATCTATAACATCCACCTAAAAGTATGCCACAATAAATAGTGAAATTATACCAATATTAACAAATGATTTGCTTTATTACACTTAAAATTAGTTTCTAAATCGATTTTTTGTGTTTTAATTAAAAAATTTTTTCACACAACAAGATATTTTTCTAGGAAATATTATACTTAAAACAAAATTTCTAAACAAAACTGATTTATAGCCTATTTTTAGGAGATTTATATAAACTCATGCATATATTAAACTTTATTATGTAGACATTTTGTTAATATTAAACTTAAGGCAAAAAAAATACAAAAAAGAGATGAGTGTAAAATAAAAACTAAACTAAACTAAAGAAAATAGAAAAAAAAAACGCCTACACAATGTTTTCAATTGAAATATTTCTAAATGTATATATTGCACTTGAAAGCTTTCGTTAAAAATGGCCTGAAAAATGTATGCATACATACATATTTAGACACATTCTCATTAATATACAAAATGAATGAAACGAAACGAATAGAGAGACACAGATTTGCAGATAAGCAACAATAGACCAAAGTAGTGTGATAGGGTTAAAAAAATTGGTACTTTTTGTGGTACAATTCAAGGCTGGAGAGTACCATTATTATTTTGAAACAATTGATGTTTGAAAATGGTAATTTTTAAACCCATCGTAAAAATTTTTGGATTATTCGAAAAATGTTCTTTATATACAAATTTTAAGAATTTACGGCAACAGTTATCCAGCAATATAGTTATGACAAAGACTTTTAATGAAATTTGTATATTGGACGACACTTGATGGGATAAGAACATTTATACTATTTTAACTATAAAAATGGTAACATGGGCAACTTAAAAAATTTACGGCACTTAGAATTTTTTTTTTATTTATTTTTTTTTTTTTTGTTTGACATCAATGTGGCTTTGCGTGTGTATAAACCGATATTTGAGCATATGATATCCGTTAGCGTTAATCATTTTTACTGCGGTTTTAAGTTAGAAATTAAAAAAAAAATATAAAAATTACAGTTTTTGAGGATAGAAACATTTTTTTTCCTCCATAAAATTTTAAATCTTTAAAATTTTTTCGTGCGTTTTCTATTTTAGTATCAAGCCCAGTAAAGTCTTCTATTCCATGTACGTTTCAGCGCAATTGGTACAGCGCTTTAGTTGTCACAAAGCGAAATGTGTTTGGAAAAAACTGCCGCTGCACGCGCCCGGGTTGAAAAAATTCTTTTTTTTTGCACTTTATCAGTTTAGTCGCGAAGAATCTATTTAGATACCTAAACATGTTCCCATGCCATGTTTTGATATAAAATAAGCTTAAAAAAAATGTTTTTTTTTTGCAAAAATTTTTAAAAGTTCATAAAATTTTTGCGTTTAAAAATTTTAAAGTGCGTTTTCGCCTCGGAGGTACCCTTTATGAAGTTACTCACATCACGCAATACACTACCCAACTTAAAAGACAATTCAGATTGCCAGACGCAAAAAAGATACATTTTTACAAAATTTACGCTAATTTCTTTTTAGTTTGTGATACGTTATTGGTGCGCTGACACCAACTTGATATACCTCAAACTTTATAAAATTACGCAGTTTTTTTTAATTCTGAGCTTAAAACTCATTTTTATTAAACGTTCAAAATTCGGAAGTCTAGTGACTATATTTTGTATTGGTTTGGATCTGAAAGCTAAAAACTATTACAAAGAAAACGGAATGGATGAAAAAACTCTTGCAAGTTTTAAGTCGTTTTTTTTAATTTTTCGAATTTTAGATGACCACTAATTCTTAACGTAAAACTTTGACCGTCATATCCTTCAAGTATAGTCAGCCAAACCCTGTACAACGTTTTTTTTTTTTTTCATTTCATAAAACTTAACGGAATAAGAGCCATAGTATGTCGGTTTCATCAGGTGCTCAAAAAATTTGAAATAATATTTGAATTTTAAGAATTTATAGCAAGATTTTTCCGATTAAATATATTGTTCGGCATTTGAAGACGTTTAAAGACTTTTCGATTGTTGTTATAAAGTATGTTCTAAAATTCAGGAAAAATTTGAGTTTGCAGCCATTTGTGCAAATAATTACAACACAATATGCCGCTTAGTGTGAACGTAACATTTTTGCAATTTCACGGCCAAGAACGCAACATACGATTATTGCGATGTCAAAACAAAGGTAGGTTCTATTGTTTCCAATATACATTGTAGCAATTACCCATGTTTATTAAGAAGGCGACAGAAAAATTAAAAATCTGCAAATGGGAACATAATAACAATTTTTCTTTCCATCGCAAAGTTTTTCTAGCTTTTTACGGAATGGCTTCTTTTCAGTTGCAGTTTGACCGTTTGGATTAGTAAAAATGAAGCAATACACTAGAGAATAACGAGTTTTCATTATTGAAAAATGTTGCAATAATAAAGCCAGATTGACGGCCACAGTTGACACATTTTGTACAAAATATGGTTGGAATATTAATTTAAATTCGTCAAGTATGAAGATAATACCTGTTAAATTCAGGGAGATTTGATCAATTAGTGATGCTTAGACCGCTGGTCGTCCAAAGTAAGACGTTCAAATGTTAATATCGTAGCAGTGATTAAGAGTGTTGGTAAAAGTCTAGGAACTTTTATTCCATGCTCCATGGAAAAGAATATCAAGCTTCAATAAGCTTTACTAAATATCTTAATCTCCATGTTTAAGAAGTTTAATTGACAAAAGAAATGAAGCCTAATGACCATGTTCAGCGAAGGTAGTCTCTAATATGAATTTTTCAAGCAAAATCATCCTGTGCTTTGAAGCAAATTTCCACCTTAAAGGCTTAGTTAATCATCAAAATTGCCTCATTTGGGTTTCGATCAACCCACATGTGATTGTAGAACAAAAAATACGTCCACATGTCACTGGTGAGGTTTCTAAACTGAATGTATCATTAAATCATTCTTCTTCGAAAGTTAAGCAATAAATAACAGTGTTCATTCTGCATAATTGACAACAAGTCGGTAACGTGGTAGTTCACTACGTGCGAACACTTAAGAAGAATCGAAGGGATCCCGATTAAAAAAAAAGGCTCTCCCAGGAATGTCTGTACATTTCACTAGTATTATATTATATACTTAAGAAAGTCTAATATTTTCCATTTTATAAGTACGATTCACAATTTCCCTTTAGCGCCAACCATCAGCAAACAAAAACTTCCACTCTAAAGGTGAGACAAGACTTTCGTGGCTTAATTTATGGGCAAAAAGAAAAGGAACAAATAAGCCCCAAAAGAATATGGGAAAAAACTAAAACAACATACGTAAAGCAAAAAAAGGACAATCGTGTCTACATCTAATGGCAGTGTATCAAGGACTACAAAACAGAGAAGAAAAATATATGTATATATATATATTTTTATTTTATATACATACAATGAAATAAAATAAAATCAAATATAACAAGTAAAAAAAAATAACATCGTCATGGCCTCGTTGTTAGTTGGCCTCGTATAAAGAAAAAAATAATAACTAACGCTCCACACACACAAAATCGTTAGCAGGCATGACATGTGAGTATGAATGACGACGACGAATATAACGTCGATGCTGATGCCGATGACAACGTCAACGACACAAAATCACATAAAATCCTGTATAGCTTACAGTACAAGTACAATTTTAACATGACTTAACATGTTTTGTTCTCGTTCTTCTCCAACATCTTGTGGCAAACAAGACGAGTACTCACTCATTCGTTCACAAGTATGCAAAAAAAAAGCAAAAACATGCAGAACCCTTTAAGCGGTTTAAACGAATTGTCTTTACTCTTCAGAAAGGTAAAAGCGCCACAAAAATGGTTCAACGCTGTAGTAAACTTTTGGGAAAGAAGTAAAATATCTGATATATGATACGTGGTCTGCTAAAAGATTATATTAAATAAAAGATATAGAATTAAATTTAAAGATTTAGAAACAAATTGAAACGATTGACAACTTAGAGGACAACATTCGCCGTGTTATTGCCGATACACGACCACAAATGTGAAAATCGAAAAATGGACCTCCAGATTAGACTACTTTCGAGCCAGTCATATGCCAGAAGTAATATTTAAATTATAATACCAGAAGATTATCTTTCGAATAAAGTAAATTTCATGTCAATTTAAAAAATCATTTTTGTTTTCTTCCATTTCAAAGTTAAAATGCCAAACCACACTAAACAAAATCACAAAATGGCCTTCAGTTAAAAAAGTGCTGCCACTTAAAGTTCTATATATCTAAAAAAAACACCCTATACTTAATAGAGTAAACATTTTAGCTCGTTGTGGCCATTTGTTCCTTTTAGAAACCACAGGACGTAATATCACTGTATAACCTATAGCTAGATTTTGTTATAATTTTTGATGTGTTTTTAGTTAGGCTTGAGTTCATTAAATTTAATTTCCATTAAATTATTTTTACTGAAGAAAGGAATTACAAATTGAAAAAATGTTTATTAAAAATTTTTTTTTGATAATTTTTCTTGACTGGGATTCGAACCTGGGTTGTTGAATTTACATATGTTTCGAGAAACACCACTTTCTCTCATCAGAATTCTTTTGCGTTCTAACCCTCCACACCACTGCTGGTGCATGCTAGTCAACAGATAAACATCAATCCTTTAACCAGAAACTGGTGGTTCGAAGTTTTTTTTTTTTTTTTTTTTTTCTGTAATTATCATTTTTTTAATTTCTATTTATAGTTGTTTTTTCCTTTTTTCTTCAGTTTTTTCTTTCGTATTATGTCGAGACTTCGTCTCGAAGACATGAATACATTTGTTTATTATTATGTTTTTTTGTTGTCCACTTACGTACAACAACACATGTAAACATTATGGCTTGAGCCGTAGCTATTTATAGATTATTTATTATTCTTAGTCGAACTGTTATAATGTTTTAATTTTTGATGTGTTTTTAGTTAGGCTTGAGTTCATTAAATTTAATTTCCATTAAATTATTTTTACTGAAGAAAGGAATTACAAATTGAAAAAATGTTTATTAAAAATTTTTTTTTGATAATTTTTCTTGACTGGGATTCGAACCTGGGTTGTTGAATTTACATATGTTTCGAGAAACACCACTTTCTCTCATCAGAATTCTTTTGCGTTCTAACCCTCCACACCACTGCTGGTGCATGCTAGTCAACAGATAAACATCAATCCTTTAACCAGAAACTGGTGGTTCGAAGTTTTTTTTTTTTTTTTTTTTTTTTTTTTTTTTTTCTGTAATTATCATTTTTTTAGAACGCAAAAGAATTCTGATGAGAGAAAGTGGTGTTTCTCGAAACATATGTAAATTCAACAACCCAGGTTCGAATCCCAGTCAAGAAAAATTATCAAAAATTTTTAATAAACATTTTTTCAATTTGTAATTCCTTTCTTCAGTAAAAATAATTTAATGGAAATTAAATTTAATGAACTCAAGCCTAACTAAAAACACATCAAAAATTAAAACATTATAACAGTTCGACTAAGAATAATAAATAATCTATAGATTTTGTTATATATGTATGTATACTGTAGTATTGTGTACTTGCTATTTTGATATTATTTAAAAAATTGTTTAAATAAAATTTAAAAAAAAACAGCTGAATTTGCATTTGCTTTCGACTTTTGCCGTGTGTTAAGTAGTACTTCAATATTTTTTCTGTGTCACAATTAAATTTTTTAATAAAAATGTTACTGGTTCTAATGTTGATAAGATCGCAAACAATAAGTTTGGATTGCGAACATCTTATATTGATTTAAACTTATCATGAAACACATTGCAATTGTGAATAAAACTAAAGTCCGCTTCCACACTCTTCAATTCTGACTCGGCAAGGCAAGTATTTTTGGATGAGAAGGGGAAATGAAATAAAAGCGGTACAAACTTGACGGTACTAGTCAATTTTCTTATTTCCTTTTGTTTTTTTTTCTGTCATGCATGTTCATTTGCATTAAAAAGTACGAAAATTAAATTGACGTGTGTGAATGCAATGGCAAGTTCAAAAAAGAATTGAACAAAAACTGGTCAGCTAAAACTGAAGATTTTGAAACAGGACTAATTTGCTGATTATGTTTTTATTTCCTTAATACCTAATTTTCCCCATTTGATAATTTTTACGAGTTTGCTCACATTGCGTTCATGTGGCTATGAGTCCCGATTACTGGTTTAATGTCTATCGGCTACAATATAGCCAAAAGATCATGACACTAGTAAATTTGTAGCCAGCATGGATTTGAAATCAAATGATAGCTCACTGGCCTCGTAGATTCCCGAAAAGAAATAATCTTTTTGTTTAGCAAAAGGCAATATCAAATGTGCACTAAGGGGAATCACGACTATGCAAAATCAAGAACGGCTTGACACCATAAGTTTATTTTTTTTATTTATTTTTATTTATTTAGTTACTAACTATGATGCAGCACTAGCGACAAAGGCTATCGGCTTTCAACAACATACGTTTACAATTTGTAAACAAAAGATTATGAATGTTTAATTATTTGTCTTGTCATCTCACCGCGAATATCAATTACTAAAAAATGAATCAAAGAGAAAAAATAAATGGAATTAAACTAATAATACCAATGAATGCAACTCATACGAACATACATAAATAGTGACAAAATAGAACTGGAAACAATTAAAATTTAAGCATTATTACTTATTATACAAGTACTTTTTTATTAAAAAAACTAAAAACTTATGAATTTAGTAGCATTTCTTGATGGTATCAATCACAAACAGACAGCGTCAAACCAACAACATGCGACGTCAAATCTCATTGGTATGGTGTCAAAATAGACAACGTTGCGGTGTCAAAACGACAATGCATAGCCAAAGGTATTGTGTAATTTTTTTGTTGTCAAATTGACACCCTTGAAGCACGATTTGTGCACAAACAGGGTTGATACACTATTGACACCAAATCAAATAGAATAAGTATTTTTTTAATGTGTGCTTGATGAACGATCTCTCAATATCAAAGGTTTTCAAGAAATTTGTGTTGTTTTGTTTATGACTATAAAATAGAACTTTCTTTGTAAGGTTAAATTACAGACCAAACTAAAAATGCTTAACAGTAATATGCTACACGAAAACAGCTTATCTGCCAAAAACAGTCTTGACAAAAATAAAGTTGCTAAAAAATTACCCTTTACAAATGTGATGGTACTTAATATTATTCTAATGATACGATATTCGATTAAGTTAATGGGACTTAAAAGTATGATATTTTTATTATTTTTTTTTAAGTTGAACTTTTAAAAATTTCAACTGAAGTATTTGGCCAGTCCTTGAAATCGGAAAGAAATGAACAGTGGATTACAACAGCTGATTTATCGCCAAATTGTTGTTGAACTAAAATGTTTAACATTTAAATTATATTGTTTTCCTAAAGTGAATTTTTAAAGTTTCTATTAGAAATTATTTGCTGTTTGATATAATCATGTCCATTCATGTCATGTTAGTCTTATTTTCATTAGTTTTCGCTTAATTTGGATATAGAAACTGCACTTAAAGACGCAATCCTTCACTCAAATTTCTCTTAGAATATGACTAAATAGCCACCGAAAAGTGCCATTAAAACGTATGCCAGATTTTATTCAAAAACCTATAGTATAAACCTTGTTTGCATTTTTAATGACGCATGGTATTATATACCTACAAACCATTCAATGTGTTAGAAAACTTTAAAATTGCCTCCGTATGTTACCAACAGAAAACCTTGTCCCACAATGCCCAAATATCCTGTAGCATAGAATATAGAACAACATCTTTTGTACCAGTCGTACCGGAAAAAATCTAAAACAGCTTTTAGACTTTGAGCATAAAAAAATCCAGAAAAAAGAACATATAGATCAACAACAAATAAACATGTTTTATATAAAACATTTATACATGACTGCATCTACGAAAAGGCGGATATTAAGTGAAAATAGTTTATGCGATTGTAGTAGCATGTAGTAAAGGGTTTCTTTAATAAGAACTTTGTTTAAAACAGGGAATTTATTTTAAAATCAATAAAATGTTAATTTGGTAACTTCCTATCAATCTAACTTTATCGTTCACATAATATTAATATTTAGTTGCACCTCTATACATTTCTACCACTTTTCCGTTCATAAACCCCACAAGTTTTCAACATCGGCCAAAACCTAAGCGCCCCTCAGAACATTTTTTTCTATGATATTTTTTTAAGAAAACAAAGTTATTAATTTTTTTTAAATTGTTTTTTTATTTATGTCTTTATTATTGAAAAACACAAACTTAAGGAATTCAGAATTTAATAAAAAAAAAGTTAAAATTCAAAAAATATTTTAAGTCGAAAATATAAGCGGACTAAACTAGAGCACCCCCAATTTAAGGTACAAAAAAAGTATTGAAATCAATATTTCGTTGTGAATCCTTTATTCTGGATGACACACGCACATCTTTTAGACATAGAGGATATTAAATTATTAATTATATCAGGTGATATTGGTTCCCAGGCTATTTTTGCGGCTTAAAATAAATCTTCTTTAGTTCTGCGCTTTTCTCGGTTGATTTTTAAGTTAACGATTTCCCACAAGCTCTCGATTGGGTTCAGATTGGGGGTTTGGGCAGGCCAACGGAGTACATCTATAAAATTGTTCTGGAACCACTCCTTGGTCGGATTATAAAAACATCAATTGAGTGCAAAATATTCGATCAACCGATCAATACTGTTACCGATACTGTTCGGGAGATATGGAATTCCATTGCTTCTTGATTTTTCCATATATCGTTTTATATTCCGCTATTTTCTTTTTTATGACTCCCCAGAAGTATTCAAAAGGGATTGTAAAGGTCACTCCATAAAATAGGCATTGTTCTGCATGAATTTCCATTATAGCTAAATTTCATATCTGGTTGTTTGATTCATCTATCCAATAATTTAACGATTATTAAACTTTTTTGTTTACTTTTGGGTTCAAATTCTTTATGAGTTGAATATTAGAAACAAACAAGTTTATCTTATTTCCCCTACTTTGCCTGTGTAGATTTATCTGAGTATAAATGTTGTTTTTATACCATCAGACCACTCAGCGGATTTTAATGGAATTTTTAAGCGAAATTAAATTAATTGTACAGCTTCTAATGCCAATAAAATGTCAAAATTGCAATATACCACTTATTGGAAAACAAAGTTTTTGTTTAAAACCTCTTTAGTAGTATGTAGTAGTATGCTATTTGAGCTTACTAAAAAAACAAAGCAAACTTGAGCACACACGCACAGAATAATAAATATAAAAAATTGTTAATGTATACATTTAAGTGTCATTAAAACAACAACCATAATCATCGTCATCGTTGTCGTCTTCGTCGTCTATAGACCGACATTCCCGTAATTGTGTGCGTTTCTTAAAATTTGAGAGTGTAACTGTTTGTGTTTGAGTCTAAAGGAGGATATGAAGAAGCTACTGCAAGTAGAAGCCACCATTACAAGTGGAAATTATAACGGTTCAATAATAATATCAAGGAAATAAGGCGAATACAAAGTACTCGAATAATGCTCAGGCATTAGACATAAGCAGACTGAGAGAACTAAACCAAAATACAATAAAAAAATATATAATATGTTTGACTGTTAACTAAAGCCACACACACACACACGCACATTTTAAACGAGAATGTTTACAGTGTTCAATAAAAGTATTCGTTCTTTATGTTTTTTTTTTTTTAAATATATATTTTTTTTAAATTTTTAATAAAGTAAGAAATTTGTTTAGAATGTTTTCTAAAAAATTTTCCCAGCCCTTTGATTTTATGTTACACACACCCCTCATTTCTGCTATACACTGTAGGTTTATCTTTAACGACATGCTTTTAATAGGGCATTTATACTCGTATAAAATTCAAGCTAGAGCGAACGTACACGACTAGAAGGGGGTTAAAAAGCTTAAATATACCATGAATATATTCCAAATATATTTCAAATGTGCCATCAAAGGTCATTATAAATGTATACGGATTGTTTACACGACCACACCATACAATCAATTAAATATTTACACGAAGTAGAAAATAAAAGAAAATATGATCAAAATATATGTATAAATATAATAATAATTTTATTTCAAAACATGATTGAGTAATTTTTTTTGTTTTATGAAAGTAAATAAACAAACAGAAGCGACCAATATTAAGCATTCTATGCGTTTTGGATTTAATAAACAACACAGTGTTTAAGTGACAAAAACTGTCAGATTCAAAAGTATGACTTTCACGTTTATACTTCATACAATTAATCCACTTGAACTAAAGTAAGGCGATAGATAAAATGCTCATCAATCAGATTTTTCAAGATTTCAATAAAACTTGAGCAGTAGAAAGAATAAATGTATAATAAATAAATAAATTAGAAATTAAAGATTTGTTGCTATATAATTTATTAATAGTCAATTTTAATTTAATAATAGTTCACTACGACTTTAAATATGGGCAATTTCGCATCAAGTGACCCAATCGTATCTTTTTAGATTTAGATGAAATTTCCACCAAGGTTAGTACCTTGTTATAGTAGGCCAGACACAAATTTTCAGCTCTATCAGTCAAGAACTGCCATAGTTAGAGGGGGTCAAAGTTAGACATGTTGGTCATACAGGGTTTTTTTTAAATGAGTGTAACTTTTCCTATACCTATTGGCCCTAGCAAAAATTGTCCAAAGAAATTTTTTTTTAAAATTTTAATAAAATAAAAGAAAAAAAAAGGTCGAAGAAATCAAGATTTAATTTTTTTAAAAATAATTATTATTTCATAATTTTTACTTCTTGATAATTTTAGTTAGGCTCGAGTTCATTAAATTTAATTTTCATTAAATTATTTTTACTGAAGTTAGGAATTACAACTTGAAAAATTTATTATTAAAAATTTTTGATAATTTTTCTTGACTGGGGATCGAACCTGGGTTGTTGAATTTACATATGTTTCGAGAAATCCCACTTTCTCTCATCAGAATTCTTTGCACCACTGCGGTGCCGGCCAGCCAACAGACAAACATCAATCCTTTAACCAGTGTTAGTTCTGGTAGTTCGAAGTTTTTGCTGTAATTATCATTTTTTATTAATTTCTATTCATAGTTCTTTTTTCCTTTTTTCTTCAGTTTTTTCGTATTTATGTCAAGACTTAGTCTCGAAGTCAAGAAAAATTATCAAAAATTTTTAATAATAAATTTTTCAAGTTGTAATTCCCAACTTCAGTAAAAATAATTTAATGAAAATTAAATTTAATGAACTCGAGCCTAACTAAAATTATCAAGGAAAAAAAACATTTTTTTAAACATTTTTTTAAAAATTATTTTTTTTTTAATTTTTTTTTAAATGGGCCCTTTTTTATGCAATTTCCTTTAAGGCCTTTATAATCGCTCAATGGGATGCGAGTGGGATATCTATCAAAAGATATATTTTTTAACTCAAGAATAAGATTTTTCAATATTTGGCACATCATTTTCCTTTTTCCCCGTTTTTTTTTCAAAATGGAGTTTTTTTGTATTTTTCCTCAAACGAACTTAAAAGATTTTTGACCATTTAGTAGCAAGAATATTTTAACTCAAAAAACAAAGTTTTTGAATTTTACCATATGCACTATATTTTTTTTTCTTTTTTTTAATGGATGGTTTTTGTTTTTTTTTTTTTGCTCAAAGAAAGCTTAGTTCTTTTCCTTTAAGAGCTTTGTGGTAACTTAATGGGATGCAAGTGGGGTATCTATAAAACAAATTGCAACTCAAAGAAGAAAGTGTTTAAATTTTTACCATATGCACTATTCTTATTTTTTCCCCTATTTGTGTGTAAGTTTAATAAAATTATAAAAATAAAAACTCCAACAACAGCCTACAAACGCCCGTGAAATGGTGCTGTGTGAGACCAACCGCTATTAATTTCTACCTGTGATTTTCTAATCACACATCTTTTCATTGAGGCTTTTTTGTCAATTCTATAGGTAGTTTAGAGCGCACGTAACATTGAATGAAATTTTTATTATAAAAGTAACAGTAACAGACCCTTTTTGAATCAAGTGGAAAGCCATTCTCTGAAATTTTATGATACTTGACTTTAAAATTTGGATGGAGAGGTAGAAGTTATAATGCTACGTTTAAGGTTAACGACCCTTATTGGTACTTTGTTAATTTGCCATTATAGGCCCTAATAAAGGATTTTAGACTATTTCATAAAAACGTACTACCTGATCTTAAAAAAAGTATTTATTTGCATTCTAAGGACATTCGAAAATTAGTTTTTTACAAACAGCGTTATTATTATTATTATTACTTTTACTTTTATTATTATTTACTAATTACTTACATAATTAATCCTCACAATGGCTTCCGCAAAGGAAATGTTTACTTCTTTTTGTTGTAATCCCATAAACAAAAAGAAGCACAGATCATCAGATATGCGAAATATTTCCGACAAATAATGACCGAGTATTATATAGAAATTAGTTCATTTGCAAAAAAAATAAGGTTAAAACATAGAAAAACTTCTCATGTAAAACCTCACTAAATTCCAACCAGTTTATCTGGCAAAAACTTTTCTGTTTATTGCCATTTTTAGTATGCAATTAATCGTTGCTTCTGTATAAGTTAAAATTAACTCAAGCATTTACACCATTTCAAAATAATGAAAGTTGAAATCATTCACAATCACCCAATTTCACCTTGATTGTTTTATTAATCGCCAAATGACAGCATTTGTGCCTCAAATAACCCTAATTTCGAAAAACGAAACATCGACAACGTGTCACTGTTTGTTGTTGTGATTTTGGGATGTAGGAGTCGTAGGATGTAGGAGACCATAGTTCTTCGTAATTAACGCTGGTCCAGTAGTTCCAGTAGTGACTGTTACTGGTGCTCGTTATAGTAATCTTATAACAGAGTTGTTTCCTGTTGGCATGTAATTTCTGCTAGACCACTTGACTTAAAGATCGTGAAACAATTCACTTACTCCTTGTAATTGGAATTGGCCACCTATTCGTTGCTTATTTTATTCGTCACTTATTTTAGTATAAGCCAACAATCCCACAATCAATGTCAATACTAACAATAATTTCCTATTATAATAGCAGAAATGAAAACATTCCCTTAAATAATAATACCAATTAATAGTAATCGTTACGTATTCAAATTAAAGGAAGGAATCATTTCCTTTAAATATAAATCAAGAATTTTTGTTTAACGGAAGTACAGCAACAGTAAAAAGAGTTTGATGATAAAATAAATTGAAGCAAGAAAAACTGAATTAGTTGAAATAAAAAGTTTTAAATTCAAGTTAACAATTTCATCAATTATTTATTTATATTAAAAGTAACCTTAAATAAAGCCCAAAAACAGTTTATTCATTTATAGCTTCGTGCATTATATACAGTCAGTTGAGTTAAATTTGCTTTATGGTTTTACTTTCCCTTGAATTTTGCCTTTTGTTTATTTACAATTTTCTAAAGTTTTTTTTTCTAGGCAAAAGAATCTAATATGTCCCTGGGGAAACATTAATTTTGTGATTTAGCATTAGACTCTTACTAAAATTTGTCTATAGAACCCAACACAAGTAACAAGTATATATATATAGGTATAGCCATACATACATATGTAAGTACAAGTACATAATGAGCCTCCAAAGAGTTTTAAATATAAGTGACCCCATTACCTTGCAAAAAAAAAAAAAAACAACAACAAAAAGCAACAAGAAACACATATGTGTGGTCTAGATTATATTTCTAAAACTTACAACTTTAGCCACATAAAACAAAAGAAAACAATGAGCAAATAATGAACATGTTAAATTTTCTTACCACAATCACTTTCATACACATGCATTATTTCATTCATTCATTTATGTACGTGTTACCTTTAATTACATTAAAATCTAAACAAATTGTTTATATTATTTGCACTTGTTTTTTTTAGGTGTCTCAATTTATTTATTTTTATTATTATTATGTATTTTTTGTTCGTTTGTTTATTTCCGCAGTTGAAAAAGGCCAAATGGTTATAAAATAGAGCCAAGGTCAATAATAAGTCATGTAAGAAGACTATATACTTAAATATGTGTATACAAACGGTTCTCTAGGGCAGTGTTTAAAAGAGTGAAAACAAAATGTATAACACTTTAATTTACATACAATTGCCTAAAAGTTCTGCATAGTTTTAAATCAAAGCTGGCTAACTTTGAAGACAGTTAAGAGGTAACAATAACGCTACTTTTCTGCTAACGGTTTTTTGTATTACTGAAAGGGATAAACAGAATTAGGCTTGTACAATACATGACCTTTAACATGAATTCAATAATATATGCAGATGTCCTTTGAATGTAGGAAAGATAAAAAAAAGTCTATCTATTCAAAAAACAGACTTTTTTAGAAAACCGCTTTTCCGGTTATTCAAGAAATTGTGTGTTTTAGAAAACTGGTTTCGAATACGGTTACAACAACTGAAAACCCCGGTTTTTTATTATATGCGGTAATATTTAAGTTTTTCTTTATTTTGGGTATGTGTTCGTGAGATATTTTTACACATTATGAACAGAGTTAAGAAAAACATAAAGCTAAGTATTAGTGTAAAATACTAATACTAAATTCAGTGTAAAATAATACACTTCTAAACATATGTCTGTGGATACCCATAGTCGTCGCACATATTAATGTATGTGAAAGCCATGCTTCAGGCCATACCTCAGTTTTGTCCATTTATTTCAACTCTAAGAACATCAAGTTGTTATTTTTTTGTTGTGATATTTTAAAACGATATTAACGTATTAACTGCCACAGCAAAAATAACAACTTCAAAGAAGAAAAGTTTTTGTCATCGAAATGCTTTCATCAATACATACATTACAAAGTATGTTAATCAGTAATGGCTTGTCATAACAAAGTATTTACTAGATTCCTCTATATCTCACTTATTTGCGTAAAGAATTTGGTAAGTTTTTATAGCAACGATATACATACATATGTATAATCTTATCAAGGTAAGCTTCACTTATTTTAGTATAAATCGGTAACCGGAACGGATTACAACGGACTAAGGTAGTGGTGCATAGCACATTATTATAATCCAGGTTTCCTTTCTGCCGACCACTGGATTAATTTCATTAAATCTGCAAACAAATACTAAATTCTAAATGATTAATGAATAAAGTCTTTAGAAATTCTGTTTAATGCATTGAATTAACATTAGATTTTTCAACATTTCTGCAGACATGTGGTGGCAAAGAAAAAATGCAAATAGAAATTGCATTCTTAAAAAACACAAAAAAGAAATATGTAACTATAAAGAGCCTCCTTTCTTTCAAACAACAGAAACGTATAAATGAGTATGACAAAAGTTGAAATGAAATTGCTATAAGAAAACAAAATTAAGCTTAACATGCAAGGTTATATTTATTTAGGATAAAATTAGCATACGAGAACTAAGGAAATTTGTTTAAATATTTGTTAAATAAACAAAAACCTGCAAACACACAAATCATTTTAAGTAAATACAGAAATTATTTTAAGTAAAAATATATAATTTCTATATGGTTACATATTCATTATCCTACATATTATTTTTTATATGGTGTAAAATAGTAAAATAGTATAAAAAATTATCACCAACCCTAGAATGGTTAAAAAAAAGCAGAAAACAAACAAAAAGAATGAATTGTGTCAGACATAATGTCTGTTGTTTTCATTTCGAAAGTGCTTGAAACAGCAACAACATAATTAGTTTTTCCAATATTTGTTATTTTATTTTTGCTACTTGAATATATACATAATTTCATTTTGCTTTTCGCCTTTTGCCCTGCCTGCCAGCAATTCACTCCACTCTTTAAAGCAAATCGTAAAACTCGTACAATTCGTACATATAGAGGTCAAATATTATAAAACATGGTCTTTCTTTCCTGCTGCTGCTGTTAAATTGAATTTCTTTTTGCAGTTTAGTTTCGTTTTTTTGCTTTCGTTCTTTAATGAGAGTCAATTTCTTGATTCGTTTTATATTTATTTTTCCTGTGAGTTTGCGTGTTACTATAATGCTCAAGTTGTTGAATTTTATCGTTTTGCTTTTTAACAATAAAACAAAAACAAATTCTTGTTAACAGATGTTCTTTATTTAGGAAAAATGTATTTTATCAATAATGAAAATTGTACTTGTAAGCCATAAAGCTCCATATGGTATTTTTAGCAATTCTATTGAATTGTATTAGAGCAAAAAAAAAAAAAACAAAAAAATACATTTACAATTTAAACACACTTAACAATAAATATTAAAATTTTGCTAAAAAAAGGACTTTAGAATTTTAAATATATGATATACTCTATTCCATAGAGGATTTAAAGAAATTGTGAAACTTATATAGCATATTTCTTAAAAGTAATAGCAACCGAATATACATTTCATAAAGGTTTTTCTTTACTGCTTAGCATACTTTGTCATGAATATTATTTATTATGCGCAATACTTAGAAGTAATTTAGTAATAGATAACTTGTGCTTACTCAATTTTTAACTCACATTAATCCATAGAACTTAAAAGCATATGGGAAAAGTTGTAACGTGCAATTACAAAAAATCTAAATATGTAATCTTATTTGGTTAAGAATATTTTATGCTTAAGTATGTATATGTTCTTTAAAAGAAGAAAGTGTTAAGGTGAAGTATGAAACCAGTAAATTGTTTATGTTTTTCCGATCTACATACATACAATATAACTGATGGAAATTGAGTTTCCGTCAATGTCATCACCAAATTAAAATAATGATTTGAAATATAACAATTTGTATGCTTATCGCATCGCATTTGCTTTCGCATCGCAATAGAGAGTAACCCCCCAGATAATAGTGGTTTCATTCCGAACAATTTTTTCGTTTTGCCTTTTCTATAGAAGCAAAAAATGGAATTAATTCCACTTCAGAACGGAATTAAATTCTGTGACATGGCTGTATATCATAAAAGTTACTATTTGTGTAATAGTGCAAGCAAAAGAGATTTTATTTAATTTCATGAACATTTTGGAACTGATATCAATTTGGTCTTTAAATATGCATCTATAAGATGATTATTACGACAATATGAGTCTTTGACATATTCATTTACATTAAATGATTTTGAGGCTGAATTCAAAAACTAAAGCTTAAAATGTAGTTATTCAGGATTTCAAAATCGTTAGAAGTTAACTCTTCTATTTCTTTTATTCTTACAATAATAATTCTAGTTATTTTGGAAATATGTATATACATATATTTACCAAGGTTAACTTTTCGCAAATGACTCGATAATTCATAAATAAGAATATTTTTAGATAATCGCGACAATTAACGTAATAATGTTGCTATAAGATATATCGAATTTTCGATAAAGTAAATTTGTGGTAAAGTTTTATGATTATTTAACAAATACTAAAAATGGTACCATGGAGGTCTAAAAAGTACATTTTATTTATATAATTGGTACGAAAAACAAAAACCCATTTTCTATCACTGATTCAGGTATGTGATGGAAATTAAAAACGAAAACAAAACACTTATATGAATTTTGACAAATATAAATTTGTGAACATAAACAACGTTTGACATCACAAAGGATCCAAAAAAAAAAAAAAAATCAGCTGTGTCTTCACTACTACCTTATAATCAATATGCCTTGATCAAGTTGTATTAATGAAATTGAAAATTATTCTGAACCAAAAACTAAAAACTAATACGATTAATAAATTTAATGACATTCATGAAAATCAAATATTTTTCTGATATACATATTACAAAGTATTTTATGTATAAAGTAAACACCTACATTAATAATAAGTTAATTATTCCTTGTTATATATATTTAAATATGGAACAAGATATAAGTAAACATACTGACTTCTTTTCTCGGAAATTTAAAGTTGAATTTATTTTGCAAAGCTCTTATTTTGATTTTATTAGTTGCTATTTTGAACTGAACTGAAGTTGATGTGAAACCCAAAATAATTGATATATAAGATTGATTTGTAGTTAATAATAAAAAAAAAGGATTTGTTGCTTTCTCAATAATAGATGTTAATATATGTATATATATTGGATTTGTAGAGTTAAGATTAAATTATTTTGTGTTTGTATATATTTTTATTTCAATTTGTTCGACTGCTCAAATTGTAGATAATTCTTTTTTTTTTTTTCTTTGTATCAATTATTAGTTCCACAGTATGTTGTTTGTTTCATTGTTCCAAAATTGCAGGATCGCCAATTTTTGTTGATATTGATTTGGATTAAAATAATATTTTATTTTAATTTTTATTATTTTCTATTAAACATCAAGTTGTATTAGTGGCAACACAGTGGCAACACTGCTTGTAAATTAAATAAAAATAATACAAGAGAAAAGAATGAATGTCGCAGGTAAAAGTCGCAGCGTGTGAACTCCCTCTAACCTACACACTAAGCTTTCTTTGAAGCTTTACCTACCTCCAAAAAGATGGGGGATATATTAATTTTGTCATTCCGTTTGTAGAACCAAAAAAAAATTAAAAAATCCATTTCCATTATTTGTCCGTCTGTAGAGCCTCGAAAAAAGACTTAGAGCAATGAATGAAAGCAATTGTTTACCGAAATATTTGTTATAAATGGGCAAAATCATTCCAGTAGGATCCGAGTTATAGACCAAAGTGTTAGACAACCTCGATATTTTTTAGATATTTTTGCTATTTTCTTCAAATATAATGCAGATTATATCGTAAAATTGTGAGCAGTTTATTTTTATGAGGAAAAGTTCTGTTGAAAATGGTAAGAATCGGTGCACGATTTCTCATAGACCCCATATAAATTTATTTCCGCTATATGGTTCTACTATGGCTCATACAAAATTTTTTTGTTTGAACCGGTCCATATTTGACCATAGCCCGCATATAAACTTCAATTCCGAAAATAATTAAAATTCTCATAAATCCCTTATAAAATTCACTATCATCTTGAAATTTGACAGAAGTAACTCACATATATCCATACATCAGTGTACCGAAGAAAAAGCCAGCACTTTCCGATAGAAATGTATATTGTTTCAAATACAATTTTGCGAACAACATAATTTATTTCAAATGTTTTGACATTTTAACTAATTTTTACCATTTATAATTGATGTAATTAGCAATTTTTAATATAATTTACAGAGTTTGTCCAATTTTCATAGCAATATTGTGTGAATTAAACAATTTATGAAAAAAAAAACAAAAGTTAAGAAGCGGAGTATAAAGATGAGGATTCTGCTGGTTAATTTAATCTCAATAACTTTATTTAGAAGAGATTTATGGGTAGCATAGTAGAAGTAGACCAATTATAGACTGATAGCTGCTAAATCCAGTATCTGCTAATGTGATTTCTATGTATTTTAGGCTTATGTTGGCTGAATTTCATCCCAATAACGTTATTTGTAAGAGTTGTAAGGTTGATGGTTATGTTCAGAAGTGGGCTTGATTCGAGAGCTATTACCAATTATTATCTGACAGCTACTAAATTCAGTAGCATAATTGAAAAAATTAGTATGATTTCTGGATTAATATTTCTGATCTGTTTAAAAGTCGGTTCGATATCGATATTTATTAGACATTTTTGTGGGTTAAATTGTTTTTCGGATATGGTCCCTATATGGGAGCATTGACAAATCATGGGTCGATCTTCTTAAATGTTGGAACAGAGAATTGTATACATATGAAGATATCTCATGTCGAATTCAACATAATAATGGTATATTTAAGATAAATATTAGTATTCAAGTAAATTTGGGAAGTGGACCTCATATAGGGATATAGTCAAATATGGATCGATATTCTCAAAATCCAGTAGTTTGATTTTGGCATATATATAAATGCTCCATGTAAAATGTTAGATCGCTACCATTATTTATAAGAGATTTATAAGTATTAATGTGATTTTCGGAAGAGGGTTTATATGGGGGATATGGTCAAATATAGACCGAAACTCGCAAAATTTTGTATTATTTTTTGTAATATGTAAATGATATATGCAAAGTTTTGAGTCGGTACCGATATTTATAAGATAAATGTGTTTTTCGGATGTTGCTATTATATGGGAGCTATGACCAATTATGCGCCGACCATCATAAATTTTAGTACAACAATTTATACGAGTATATCTATAAGGATTATTTGTGTCGAATTTTAATCTGGTAACAACATTTATACCAGATTTATACGTATTTAAGTGAATTTTGTACGTGTACTTTACATGGGGTGTAAAGACAAACATGGACCAAACTAAACAAAATTTCGTTTTGCGATTTATTTTTGCATGAAACTTATTTCTGCTAAATTTTGCATTGATATTCCAATTTTATAGGCATTTATGTATCATTGAGCTATATTTCGGAAAGATATTTGTATGGGAGATATGAGAAATCATGGACCGATACTTAATATTTTCATCTAATTTTCTTCTTTTATCATAGAAATAACGTGTACAAAATTGCGTGGTATTATCTGCAAGGTACAGAAACCGATTTTTTAACCGTAAATCCGGATATTGGAGGTGTCCGGTATATTTCACTATTGGAATCTTGTTTTACACGACAAGCCTTACAAGAAAAATAATATCCGGTCCTAGGTTTTTCTATTTCATTCAATTTTGTAACACTGTGTAATATATCATATTAATATAATAATTCAGCTTTAAATAATAAACGGAAGTAATTCATGAAATTAAGAGGATTAAGTCAAAAGTTAATTGTAAAAAATTAGTTCTTATGAGACAAATTATCATAAAAAATATGACAATATACAGGTAAATTTTTGTTTAAGTCCTGTAGGTGGTTCCATTTATTTTTCGTGATTGCTATTTTCTTCTTATAAAGTGGATCAGGGGAATATCTTTAATCGCCGACTCTGATCTATGAGTGAGAAATTCGTAATCGTCAGTTATGTCTGTTTTGAAATACGAGTATGTATATTGATCCTGATGGTTCATATGCCAAGACTCGTAACATATTAACAGTAAGATCACCAAATAGTCTGCTTAAAATTTTAAATAGAGGTTCAAGTACATACATTTCTATAACTTTTATAGGAAGCAATATTTTTATCAGGACGAATCGAAGAGTATCCTTTATGCATGTTTTCAAAATTTATTAAATAGTCATATTTCAACTGGTGAGCATCTAGGGGTGCTGGAACTTTTCGTGCCTCTTTTATTAGTTGCAGAAATTGTGAATTTATTTGCTTATTTTTAATTTTTCTTTCTATAACGGAATGGCTTGAATCACATTCCATTTTCGTACGTCCACTTCTTAACGTTTTTGTTTAATGTTTGTGTTTCCATAGTAAAAACCAGTCTTCATTTATGTATTTTCATTGCAAAATTTGGCAGAAATAGCCATCTAAGTAAATAATTACGTGATGAATTTCTGGCGATAGTGTTTGGAATTTTCTCAAATGTTTAATAATACACGTCGCAAAAACGGATGATACTAGATATCCATCTGTTTCAACCCAAACATAATTGGCTGATTTGTGAGTTAAAATATGTATTGCATATTGTGAAATTATGTAATTGTTCATTTTATAGTATGCAGCACTCGTCTTTAGTTGATGGATTAATTTTACCGCTTGCACATCCATAAATATAACTGCGCATAGTTCAGGCTCACCATTTTTTTAGATGATTATATTTTTCTTCTCGCATTTTATTTTATTTTTTTTTTCTCTATGTTTTTTATAATCTTCGTCTGATAAATTACGAGCTTTATGTGTTACGCACATATCGCACTGATCTTTTATAGATTTAAATATGGAATAGTTCGATTTCTTTAATAGTTCTGCAAAAATTGGATATAATAATTTTATGTTTCCATTTTTTTTTTTCTTTTTTAAAACACACTCTGCGACATAAAGCTATAGTCTATCAGGCATGTTCTGAAATCACGGTGGTTTTAAATAACGAACGATTTTGAAATCACGGGAGGAATATTTTGGTGTTCTGAAAATCACTAGATTTTTAATTTTTAGTAGTGATTTTGATTGTTCTAAATCACGAGCTAACTGTGTTGACTACTAAAAAGTAAAAGTAAATCACGAAAAATGTAAACAAATCTAAAAAAAATGGTCCGCCAAAAATACAACGTGTTACTAAATTTGTAAATTTTAAGTTTTTTCTGTGTAAAATAGTTAGTTTTATTTCAAAAACAAATAAAGAACAAAAGATTATAAGTGTATGTGACAATTTTATTATAAGATTTCAATGAAAAATGTTAAAAAAAAAATCTTAAGTGATTTGAAATCATTAGGTTGTTAGATGACCGGTTTTAAATCGCGAGATTTCAATAATTTTTGTGCACAGAACACCTTTTCAGTGATTTCAAATCACTTTACGAAAAAGTGATTTTCAGAACATACCTGTATAACTATATAAAACGAATTTGTTACTTGGAAAACATAAACGCACAACCTCAGGAGAAAACTAATTAAAAGAAATAAAAAAACGAGTTAGGGCTTTTTCTTTCAAGAATTCTTTGACTTTACTTAGTCCTTTTTTTTTGAAATCGTTATAAATCTCGTATTTGCAATTATATCCAGCTGAACTTTTGAGGCAAGGTGCATTTGACATTTGTCTTCCAGAATAAACAAAAAAAAGCTATTTCGAAAAACAAAAACTTGAGTCAGGCCTTTTTTTATATTAAGCCATCGATATATAAAGTACACTCCCTGTTCGGTTGCTGTTCATAATCGGGAAACCGGCTTATAAATGGCTGATAGTATTTTAGACTTACATTGCTTTGATATTAAAAGAAAGACATTTCAAAGACCTTCTAAACGAAGTTTGTATATAACGACTTAAAATTTTGAACAGACAAAAAAAAAACACTAATATGACTTTCATATGACATCACACTTGTTAAAGACTAAGGAAGCCAGCCTTCCAAAGTTATTCAATCTTAAACATTGATTATTCTTAAAATCATCAATCATTCAATTTTAACAAAATATATTAACAAAAAATTATATTAAAATTGGAATTGTGTAAAATATGCAATATGTTGTAAATTATGGGAAAATTTTTTTGGACAGCTTTAGATTACTTTTTCAACTAAAGCTAAAAGCTAATATAAGTTTAACTCATACTTAGAGATATTTAATTATACCCAACATTGTTGGGTTTAATATCGAATTGGTAATTGTAAGTATCGATTAAATAACTTTTATTTTTCTTTCTAATTTAAGTAGTATAACCATTCTATAAATAAATTATACACTTGACAGTTCATACCTATAAAAATTAAGAATAGAGGATCCAAAGTTTTAGAATAATAATATCACAACTTTGAATAGTAAGAATAATAATATCTTAACTTTGGATCCTCGTTGACTAACAAAAGGAATGAACAAATTGAACTATATAATAAACAAAATGTTTTTCATGTTATTTCTCAATAATTAGTGTGTAGTTAAATGTTTCGAGGTAAAGAAATGGAATGATATTTTAAAGTCAGAACCTAACTTAAAAGAAGTTCAAATTTTGTCCACAATAATCGACACACACTTTAAATAACTTCATAATAATAAAACTAATTTTAAAATTTCTTATTTAAGATTTTAAAGTTCTATGGTATTTATTTGGTAAAAATTGCCAACTTATTCCATCACATAAATTCCCAATATATAGAAATTGGAGACAGGGAACAGTTCAATCACAGCATATAACTGAGCTGAACAGTATTTGTGAAAATTTTTATAATTTTTTTAAAATACTATTTATAGATTTTAGAGTAATATGAGAGATTTGCCCAAATGTCACCAAATTATTCTATCGCTTGGAATCGCAGTATATGAAAATGGAGACATAGGTTTGTACTAGCACAGCATATATGTATGTGAGAATGCTAAATTGTATTCGTGATAATTTTCACAAATTTGTAAAATTACACTTACAAGGAATTTGGTCAAATGTGACCTAATTATATTAATATTAATTATATAAAAATATTATTTATATAAAAATGTACGTACACAAGACAGAATACTATCGCAACATACATATAACAGTGAATGCTGAATTAATTGTGTTTGTGATAATAATTAGATTATGAGTTGTATGAGGAATTTGGCCAAATGTGGCCATTTAATTAAATTTTCTTTGTTTAAACGTAAAGTGCCGTTCAAAATAATTGCAAGATTCATAGTTTATTATTAAAAGAGATTAAGTTGTGACGTTAAGTAGTAAAAAATTTACAATGGTAAGACAAGCATCAATTGAGACGTGGCAAATCATAATTGACATTACTGCGTGAAATAAGTAAAATCGTTGGAAGGCATCACTGTACAATAAAAAAAAATTATAAACAAGTCTACCAACCACAATACCGTAGAAAATATGCCTGATGCAAAACGACCACAGTATCTACATCTGGTGCTGTAAAAATATTGAAAATCTTACGAAAACTTCTAAAAAAAACATGCTAGCGCGAGTACGATTAGAAGATCTTTGCATCAAAATATCCTACATGGTAGAGTGCCACGTAAGAAGTCCTTTATATAAAAGAACAACATAACCAAACGTTTGAACATTGAAAAAATATAAATAGCGAAGCTAAGACGGTAAAACATGGCGGCGGCTCAGTAATGGTCTTACATTTATAGAATCTACAATGAAAAAGGAAGATTAGATATCGACATTTTAAAAAACAATGTAGCTCTTTGTGTAGAGAAATTAGAACTAGCGCAGAACTGGATTTTCCAACAGGACAACTATCGTAAGCATACCTTCAAAATTATGAAAGAGTTGTTACTCAATCACTGTGCAAAACTTTAGATCATCATCCGCAGTCCCCATACCTCAATAAAATTAAGCATCAGTGGAATTATATAGACGAAAAAAATTTGCAAAGTAATATTTCTTACAAGAATTACTAAAATTCGTCTGATTTCACTAAAAAAAACTCGTTGATTCTATGTCTAGAAGATTGTCAGCAGTGGTAAAGGCAAAATGACCCGGCGAACTTTGCTTCGCCCAATTTTAAGCCTTCAGACAAACTTTAGAGTAATAATATAATACAACATTAATAATTTCACACAAAATTTCGTACAAAAAAATCAATTTTCCAATTTATCAAATTTTCCTACTTTTGCGGAGAGATTTTCCAATTTTCGCATTTTCCGCAATTTCCCATGTTTTACACCAAGAACTTTATATTTTTCCATTAAGGAATAATTTCACACAAAAATTCGTACAAAAAATCAATTTTCGATTTTTCCAATTTTCCGCATTTTCCGCAATTTTCCATGTTTTACACCAAGAACTTTCCATTTTTTCATTTGGAAAGCTATTAAGAAATAATTTCACACAAAATTTCGTACAAAAAAATCAACTTTCCAATTTTCCAATTTTCCGACTTTTCCGAAGAGATTTTCCAATTTTCCGCATTTCGCATTTCTATTTTTTAATTTGGAAAGCAATTAAGGAATAATTTCCCACACAAAATTTCATACAAAATCTCGATTTTCGAGATTACCAATTTTCCGATTTTTGCGTAAAGATTTTCCAATTTTCCGCATTTTGCATTTTTCATAAGGAATAATTTCATACAAAAACTAGATTTTTCCAATTTTCGGACTTTTCCGGAGGGATTTTTCTTCCGTAAAAACCTTCTTCTCGAAAATACGAACAACTGACAATAAATTTTACAGAAATCGGCCCAGCCGTTCTCATTTTATGAATTACTATACATTTTTTACACCATTTTTATATATGTATATAGATATGTATTATATTTTTATGTTTCTAATTTTTCTAGTTTTTAATGAGTTACATATATTTTGCTTCAGTTAATTGTGAATTGTGCAATATATTTTGCTTTAAATTTTTTATATAAAAACATTTTTTTTACTCAATATTAGGTGTGTACTTAATATTGACACTCACCGTAATTAAGAATGCTGTATTTTATTTGTGATAATTAATTAAAATTTGTTGTTGAAATTACATTTTGCTAATTTTAGAGTTCTATGAATGATTTGATTAAATGTGTCCAAATTATTACATTGCATGTAATCCCACCATATGGAAATTAGAGACAAGGTACAATGCTATTACAGAATATAAATAAGAAAGCTAAATTGTATTTGTGATAATTCTCACAAATTTTTGAAGTCAAACTACATATAAAAATTTTACCGTTCTATAAGGGATTTGGCTAAATGTGGCCAAATTATTCCATTGCATTGTATTGTATGACAATTTTAAATGTTTATTGAAATTATACTTTGGAGATATTTAAATTCTATGATTGATTTGCATTCACAAACTTTTCATTTTTCTTTTGTAATAATTGTCAATAATAATACTATAATACTACTAAATTTGTAATTTAAACTTTTTTGCTATTCATCATGTAAAGAATATATTTTCTCTTAACTCTTTGAAATGAATTGTCATGTAATTTAGACATTTATCTTCTTATATACATAGTTAACTGTAGAAGATAATTAGTTTTTATAACTTAATTAAAAAGTTTGTGTTAATGTTGCGTGACTTGACCTACATAAATAAACTTATAATATTAAATTAGAAAATTCACTCACAAATGGGTCACAGAAAAAAAAACTCAAACTACAATATATTTGTATTATAATGTGGGGCAAATCAATTTAGAGTTTGCATAATTATGGTTGGATATTAAAAATTTAGCAATAATTTAAATAAGTATTTAAAATAAATTAAACAAAATTTTAATTTTTCCAACAAAACTTATTTTCTTCAATTAGAAAAATGTTAAAAAAATGATGTAACTTCGATATTAATAGCAATTGTATAAAATGTGTTTAACTAACATTATATTTTACTTAGATCTTAAGTAATTAAAATAATTTGCAAAAACAATAAATTGTTCCTTTTCAAAACTATCTGTTTTTACATCTATGTTACCAAGCCATTAAATATTTTTTTCAATATTTATTTATCAAGGCAATTGTGAGTGAAAAGAAAGAAATTGGTCTAGTTTTTCTTTTCTTTTCTGTTTTTTTTTAATTTCTGAAAAAAGTAAAATTGAACAATTTTAATAAATCACGTGTAGATTATAAAAAAAAAGTTCTAGGTTATATGTACACACATAGTATCCTTGAAGAGAGACACAAGAAAAAGATTGTACAACAACAAGAAGAGCACACATGACACAGGATAAGGGAGAGAAAACAATTAACCTCTATCTAGCTCTCTGAAACTCATCACAAATAGAGAGCTAGAAAAAAGGGAGATTTTAAGCAAATATACTATGATATCAATGGAATTTATTGACTAAAAGTGTAATGGAATGAAATAGAAATACTATCACGTGTGCTAGAAAAGTAGTTTATACAAAAAAATACACGAAGTCGTAACTAAATTACGATAGATAAGAAACGAAAACTGAAACTAACAGGAGAAATAAAAACAGAAAAAAAACAGAACTTACCTCTTAGCCTCTTCACCTTCAGGCAATTCACCACCAGCTGTTGATGCTGCTGTAGCATCGTGATGTTCTGAAGGGGCTGCTGTGGTTGCAGTTTCTTGTGGATTGGCAGCGGGTACTTCTTCATCACCTTGGCCACCTTTCACGGCACCCACCAATGAAGTGAATTGATTTGTTATATTCGAAAACATGTTGTTACTTCTGTTGCTGTTGCTGTTGTTTTTGGTTTCTGGTTCCTTGTTTTAATTGTTTTTATTTTTATTTAATAATTTATAAGGATTTTAACTTTAATTTTTAGTAAATTGCTGCTCGCACTGTGTTATTTTATGTATATATTTTTAAAAATTTTCTGGTTTAGGTGATTATGTATTCGTAGAGATATTACTACACGCTTTAACACAATAACACACTTAACGATTTTAGCTTTTAGTGTTTTAACGTTACTTTAATATTTGATATGGTTGTTTTAAGGTTATGTAGTATGTTTTGGAATATGCAAATAAATGATGGAAATAGACGGAAAGGGATATAGAGAGAGAGTTTGTTAGAGAAATGCAGAGAGTGCGAGAGAAATAAAAAAGAGAATTACTATGTTTCAAAACAGAGCAGAGAGTTACAGTTAAATTTAAACGAATCTCAAATAAAACGGTAACGCTTCAAAAAACGAAAGCTCACGATTTGTATGGATACCACTTTTTTCTTTGTTCTTATTTCTTTTTTTTTAAGAAAAGGGGGTTGTTACGTTGATTTCCAATTATATTTTACAACTTTTTTGTGTTTTCTTAATAGATTCTTAAAAAATTTTAACAATTTTTATTTACAACTTTAAAATTATATAATATTCTTTACAAAAACTAAACGTTATATAAAATATGTGTGTTTAAAAACTTTTTTTAAGTATGTTATTCTATACTAAATAAAAACTGGCTTAAAAATATGTTGCGAAAAAATCAATATTTTACAATATTTTATTTGTAAAGGAAAAAGAAATACAAAAAATTACGTTGTACCTATGTACTTTTTTTTAATTTAAATTGTACTGTTTATACTCTATGTGTACATTATTTATATAACAAACGTTTGGTTTCCTTTTCTCTAGAGATTTAAATTGTATGTAATTTTTATAATTTGTTTTACTTGAATTGTATTGTAATTTCAATAGTTTCACTTTTTTTGCTTTTTAATTGTACTTTTTTGCCTTTTATATAGAGTTGGTTATCTTTTTCTTGTTAACTGTGTCTTCCTGCTTTGAATGTCCTCGGAGAACTGTTTCTAGTCGTTTAGAAAACTCTTTTCAAATAGCTTTACAAAAGCGAATTGATTGCTTTTTCATTCTTTGTTTCGTTATGTTTTTGTTGTTGTTTCTTTTGCTGTTGTTCTTTTCTCATCAAACCAAAGTTTTAACATCGCCCACCAAGAAAGTCACCCATTGGAATGTACATATATCGATTTCGTAGTACTCAGAAACGTACAATATATGGTACGCAGGACAATAAGAAAAATGTAGTTAAATATAATAAGAAAACTAAAGAGGAAATTCTTAGAATATAACCATGGTTTTAATATAAAAGATATTGGTTTTGTTCAGTGAAAGTTTTGCCAAATTTTTGTTAAGTTAAATTGGTGTTATTGGTTTGGTTGTCTCTAAGTAAAAACTTGCGGTTGCTACAGCTGTCGCTGAGTTAACAATATTTGACCGAGTGAGACTTGGATCATTACGGTGCAAAAATCCAATTGGCTTGGGATAGAATAAAAGAATATTGTATAATATTTTACTGACAGATTTGTGATTCTGCAATTTGAACGCACAAACAAAGTCGGAATATACATTTTGTAATAAAATGTTAGTGTTAGGCTGTGAATTTCAAATTTCAAAATAGTTTCTCTTTAAAAATTGTACAATTAGTTCTAGAATATTTGCATATTGTCAGTACTACGGAAAAGTTACGAAAACCATAAACCTTCCTTTGAAATTATAAATATCGGAACTTGTTCTACGGAAACAATCACCCCTATCGTGAATAAAAATTTCACGTGAAATTAGTTCACTTTTATTTTTTTAGCATTGAATTTAAATAGGAAAAATGTGAAAAGTGAACAAATTTCACGTGGAATTTTTATTCACGATAGGGGTGAATAAATATCTAACATCTCTGCTTAAGTCTGTTTTAGATACATACATATAATAGAATAGTTTATAAGTTTATATATAAACTTTATATTATAAGTTTAGTTTAGGGTTAGTATAAATTCAGTGTTATAAGAACTACGTTCCAAAAATAATGAAAGTTTAAAACAAGATGGACATGACATTCAGCCCGAAAATATTTACGACATTCAGTGTTTCTTTTTCGTTTAATTTAACACCATTAAATTCGTTTTTAAATGATTATTTGATGTCAAAGTTAAATGAAATTGAAAACTGCATCATTTAAATTCTTGCCGCATTAAAGAAAAACGTCTATAAAGCCAAATGGATTCGTACCATGTGTTGTCCTGTGTATTTTACCATTTAATACAAAACTAACAATTTAAAGAAAATAGCTCAATTTTATTTATTTAACTCTTTCGTAAACGATAATACTTGTTGCACTTCGTTGAAATGTCTAAATGTCTTCGTTGAAATATCTACGAAATACCATAACTTCAGACTTTATCAGAGCCTACAAAACCAACAAAACGGGTTTTTTAAATAGGAGTTTCTCTTATAGGCATATGAAAAACTTGCAAAGACAGCCAGAGAAATTAAATTTTATATAATTTACCAATTTTCTATTCGCAATAAGTTATAGGAACAAAATGTCATAAATTTTAGGTAAAGGATTAGATTTCTTAAAAAATTACTCCAAATTTTAAAAATAGCAAGATATCCCCTCTTGATAGTTACAAATCTCATCTTAATTGATAAATAACTCTGACAACAGTAACAAGGTTCCAAGAAAATTGAATCTACGCTCCGGAATGATTCGAGTCATACTCGGCTATAGTTTGTCAGTTGACAATATAGCCTGAAGAACATTCATAGGTTACATATGAGGATCTTAGATGGCAGCTTTAAATGACGATCGTACAGACGTTGAAGCAGACACTGAGAAAATTCAGCCGCATAAATCAAAGAATTAGTCTTAACGCGTTTTGGTCTAGCACTATCGTGCCGACCCCAACTTCTGCCGTCATGTGATCAGGGTTCTCATGACACCCATATATTTAACCGTCCAGCCAACAACACCCTTACATATCTAAAATACCGAAGCCAATATTGCTAAAAAAAAAACACACACACACACTCAAAAATTTGTAATTCTTTGTTTGTCTAAGACAATTTAAATCCAAGAGGACCAGCAAAGATCAATCCTAAATCACAAAAAGTTTAATCATTACTGGCACATTTCAAACAATGTAGTACTGCTTGGAATTTGACAGTCGTAGTTTTCTCGGTGAACTGTGTTGCATTAGAGGAATTTGCAGCACTCATGTGTCTGGTACGCATGAGTACCAAAGTAACACAATATTAACTTAAACCATGGAACGAAACAACTACAAAAAAAATATATATTTTGATACGAAAAGAGACGCGTGGCAAATACTACAGATAAAAATAATCATTTGAAGATAATATTGTTGCTAAAGGAAACACAAATGATTATTTTCCAAATGTACAATATTTACAAAAATAAGGTTGTAGATAAAACGTTTTGTATGAAAGTCAAATAAGAAAATTATGTGTTGGTCTTTAAGCTGGCAGAAACCAAATATTTAAAATGTTTTATTTGTTGGTCTTTTACAATTATACACAAATTCCAAACTCTTCAAGCTGATAAAAAAAACACAAATTTAAATTATATTCTTTTGTAAATTTTATGATTGCATTCACAATTTACTATTACTTCAATATTTTTCTAATATACTATTATCCAATAATTAATAACCTTTATTGCGTTGTTAAAATTCCTTTAGCAATTGTTATAATTTTATTTAACTATTTCTTTTTAATTTTATTATTATTTGCCGTTTTTTGTTTACCAATTTTACAACTGGATAAAGTTCTGACACTTGGTCGTTTTTTCAGTTTGTTTAACTCATCAGAAGAATTTGTTTGACACTTGTTTTGTTTCCCACTTCGTAAGTAAACAAACAGTAAGGGTTATTAATTTCTTTTGAGAACAGTTTTTTTATAGCTGGCACTTAAATGTGTTACCAGGTTGTATCGTTGTAGTGTTTGCAACAACCTAATTATTGACTACAACCTAAAATAAAAGCTGAAACAACTGTGTTTTATACAACTTGGCAGCACTTTACAAAACATATGTTAAAAGTCAATTTGACGTTTTTTTAGGTTAGAAACGGTTGAATAACAATGAATTTAATGAAATTTGTGCAAAATTGTTAGGAATATTGTAGCAAAATAGAAAAATTAATAAAAATTTTGTTTTAGAATTATTAAACTAATTTAAAAAACTTAAAATATGGCCAAGTATTTAGCACAGATCATTGTTTTGGGTGGCCAAGCTATTGGTAAAGCATTCGCTAAAGCCCTGCGACAAGAAATCGCCGCTTCCCAAGAAGCAGCACGTCGAAGTGGTGGTGGCCGTCAAGGAGAAAAAAGATCAGAAGCTAATGCTAGAACAGGTAAGTAATAAATTAGAAACTAAATGAAATATAACATACTAATTGATTTCCTTTCCAGGCATGACTTTGGAAGAAGCTAAACAAATTCTCAACATTAATGACTTGGAAAATCTCGAACAAATCACTAAAAACTATGAACATTTATTTGCCGTCAACGATAAGGCTAAAAGTGGTTCCTTCTATATACAATCCAAAGTTTATCGAGCAAAAGAACGTATTGATCAAGAACTGAAAGAGGCACTAGAAGCCCAACAAGCCAAACTGAACAGGCAGGAGGCAGCATCAGGGAAAGATGATGAACAACGATGAGAGTTATTAGTAATTTTAGGAATGTGCTTTAGTAGTTTCTTGTTTTTTATATACATACATATAAATTTTATAAATTTAATTTCCTATTGCAAAACTTATTGTAAAAATTAAATGAAAAATTGATTATTATAAGATATAAACACAAAAAATCATAGATTTTGAAAGAATGTATAGATGAAGAGATTTAGTTTGTAAAACAGAATACTAATTAGCAGGGAATCTACTATCTTTGTTTATGAACCGACTGCTTTGTAAATAAAATACAGTTTTTTTTATAAGTTTTGCTTAATTTTCTTTAAAAATAAGTTTGATTTTAAATGTTATTAGCAAATAATGAACGAACCGATTGTTGTTATACAGAAACAAATATTTCTCATAATAAGATTGTGTTATTTATAAAAAAAAATATTTTGGGGTTATTTATTCGTACATACCGACATTTTATATTTACTCTAGTGTGGAAGAACATTTGTATACATGGGCGAACAGATAGATGGGCCCATTCATTATATATTATTAAGAAATTAAATATATTTTGACTTGGTTCGCATGGAAATTGTTATATGAAATTTGTATTAATTTTTTCATATATTTAGAGCTAGTTTCTGGGATAAAGATAATATACATTTTTCGCTTAAACCTAGATTAAACTAAAAATTGTGTTTCTCAGTTATTATTTATTTGATATATAATCTAGGTTTAACTGAGCATCATTGGTGAGTTAAACCTAGATATAATATGTCAAAATACAAACAGCTGAAAAATAAAATAAACAATTCAACAAGTGAAAATAAATTTACATTTTAACAAAAATTAAAAAAAAAATGGATTATTCTAGTGATGATGAGGATTTAAGTGATTCAAACACATATAATAACTTAAATATGTCAATTGTTAGAAAGATACGAACAATAAGGACACATAAGGACACAAATCATTTCTGCATTTATACCGACGCCGAATTCTTTCAAAGATTTCGCTTAACAAACTAATTTATTAAAAAAAAAACAAAAATTTTCTAAAAAAACTAAATAATAATTAATTTCTAACAATTGCAAATTGTAATTTTTAGAATTCCTTAGGATACGTTGGTTTGATTTTTGGCGAAAATTTAAGATATTGCCATATTTATATAAAAAATTAGGAGGAATGTCATATGTATTTTGACTGAACAGTACGGCAATGCTAACAAAATTGACAGGAGGTAATCCACTACTGAGAGCCACAATCAGTAGTTAAATCCCGGCAAAATATATTTGAGGTTTAATATAACAGTGTGTTAAGCTGAGTTTAACTGACAAGTAAAAAACTAGCTCTTAAGTGTTTTTCTAGAATTTTATTAACCCTTTTGTATCTGTGATCAAAATTGACGGACAAGATTTTTAAACATTGTCAATAATAACTAACTCCCTTATTCATAAAAACTTACAACAGGTTTATAAAGCAAATTTCATAAATTTCCATACAAAATTTGCTTTATAAACCTATTGTAAGTTTTATGAATAAGGGCATAAGTAATTACTGGGCGGTGTTATTGACTGCACGGAAAAGAAAACTAAGCGGAAAGAAATATCGATCGATATGTAAAATGTAATTATTTATTCCGGGTCATGCCGCAATACTACTGTTTGTGTAGAAATGATACCTCAAAAAGGAAAAACACCACAGCAACGGAAAAATTTATTTCCGCAATTGCGGAACGGAATGAGCCCACCACCAAATTTGTCATTTCGTTTGTAACGCAATGAAATATTGGTCGTAGAACCTTACGAAATTCTAAAACGATTTACAGCGCTATTCGTCCGTCCATTTCATTCATTATTTTTATACCCTTCACCTTCATGAGAAGGGTATATATAAGTTTATCATTCCGTCTGTAATTTACACAATATAATTTTCCGACCGTATAAAGTATATATGTTCTGGATCCTTATAGATAGCGAAGTCTATTATGCCATGTACGTTTGTCTGACTGTTGAAATCAATTTTCTGAAGTCCCCAGATATCTTCGGGATCCAAATCTTCAATAATTCTGTCAGACATGCTTTCAAGAAGTTTGCTATTTAAAATCAGCAAAATAACGGAGATGTGAGCAAAAATCAGAGACAACCTCTGAAAATTTCATAAAAAAAGCTAATAAACTCATCAACAGATGGCGTTCATCACACACAGTGTATTAATATTGTTACTAATAAACGCATCAACAGATGGCGTTGATCACACAAAGTGTATTAATATTGTTACTAACAAATTCATCAACACATGGCGTGTTTAACATCAAAGTGTTCGAAAACTTTAAGTGTGTTCTTAAACCGTAATATAAGTGTGTAAAAAGACAGTGTGTTCATTTTTAATTGTGTTTGTGTACATTTAAATAAATAAAGACTCGTTATATTTTCTTCAAACTACTTGACGCTTTTATTTTGCAATTAAAAAGAATCCGGTTTATTTAAAGCAGTGTTCCTCGCTAGTATTGTTCAGAATACGAAGATTTTCGGCTATTTACATGTACAGAACACGATCGCAAACAATACTAACAACAACAGCGTAAAAATAGAAATATTTCATTCATGTTTTTCTTTTTCAGCTCATTTTTTTTGTTGTTTTCAGTACACTGTGAAGCAGCGATCACATAAATGTATACATTACATATAAATGTATACAAAATAACAAACGAATTTTTAATTGAGGTTTATTTAAAAATTACATGTTATTTCTTTCTGTGTAGTGTCACCTACTTACATATGCAATTACCAAATTCTCTCTTTCTGCGGGACACTGATTTAAAGGAAATAAACCACCGCTTTTATTAAAAGGTAAAAACGTAACAATATAATATATACAGTCGGGCCTCGATTATCCGTGATGGACGGCACCAGGAGCATTACGGATAATCGATTTTCACGGTTAATCGAATTACAATTTTGATTATACAGTTTTTAAATATTTTTATTATTTCAAACAACTTCAATATTTTTAATCTGTGGTCACTTAGTTCTGGATATAAAATCGATTTCTTCATGAAAATTAGAAACAAAACTTAAATCGTTTATGAATCGCTAAAAATTTAAACAAAACTTAAATCGTTTATAAATCGGTAAATGCTGCTTAAACGCATTAAAAGGAAATCTTTTTTGCACCTAATCATTACTCGAACTAAGATAACCCAAAGCGTAGAAGATTGTATATGAATCCCAACTAACCAGCCGAATCGACACCAAATATTTATGGCTATAAAGTATTACTCTGTAATTGGTGGGGCCAAAACAGTCCTGAAATCAGGTCACACCATCACAATAAACCTGTACCGTGATTTGACGTTTGAAGAGAGCATATGTATGTTACCGGAAAGATTAGAAAGATTGGTAATACTTTGAATAAATTTATATTATTAAGCGATCTTTACTTAAAAGAAACCAAGTAAGAAGGATGATATTATTTACTCAACACTTAAATTTTTCGAAAAAATCCAAAATTAAAGAGTAAATTTGATAATGAGATCGAAATGTTTATTATTAGAAATTAATTAAAAACGTTAATTGCAAAAAATAATGAATACAACTGAAATATGTAAAATCATCCCACAACACCTAATAATGTCTGTTGTGATATGGAATCAAATGTTTAATAAGAAATATAAATATTTGTTTCACAGAGTGAGAAAGGATTGTTCATGCAATCAGCATACAACAATTTGACAAAAATTTTGCAAAGATTCTCTTTATTTTAGATTCCTTAATATAGTATTTTTAAAATCGAACGTTAATATTTAATTGCTTTTAAATTAATATAGAAATTAAAGGCGAAATGACATACTATTTTTGTCAATTTAACATTTCAATAAAATCTTATTAGGTTTTTAAATTATTAATGGTTTATAAACTTTTACTACATTTACAAATTATAGCTATGAGGACAGAAAATGTTGTTTTTAAATATATACTAGTATATACATACATATATATTTAACATAAGTTACATTTTTGAAATAAATAGTTTTTAAAATCTCGAAAATCCCGGGATTACAACATATTTACATTTATAAAATCCCGAATCACGGAATTTGAAAAACAAGTCCCGTTCGGTATCCCTAGTGGGGATGGTTATTGGATTTGTGCTGATGTTTGTAACGCCTAAAAATATTTGTCTAACACGCAACTTACAGTATACCGATCAACTCAGAATCACTTCCTGATTCGATTTAACGATGTCCGTCCGTAGAATAAAATGTTTACATGATATTTTTAATTTCTTTATTTCACCTAGTGCAGATCGGTCCATAATTAGCCATAGCTTCCATATAAGCCCCACTTCCCAAAATCACTTTAAAGTGCATAACTCTCTTAATAATTTTGGTATCCAAATAGTATTCAATACAAATATAATTCATATACATAAATCAGTCGGAAATTAAACATTTTATGGTGATCGGTTCATAATTAGTTATAGCTCCCACATAAGGCCCAGTTCAGAAAATAACTTTAACGAAAATAAATCTCTTAAAAATTTTGGTATCCAAATAAAATTCAACACAAATAAGTTTCATATACTTAATAATAATGACACCTAATTTTATAATGGTCTGTCCATAATTAGTCAAAGGTCCCATATACAATGTAAATATTTTACAATTGTTTATATCGAGATATAATTTAACACAACAAATATTTATATGAACAGAAGTCATGCCACTAAATTGTTTGATTATCGCTGCATAATAGGTCATCCCCCATTTTAACTTCTTAAAATGTTTTAAAATTATTTAAGTGCACTGGCTCTTAGCTTATTTCATTTAACTTGAATTAAAATATTTAACCGGCTAATATTAGTATTTATTTAAGGGTCTAGCGCCTCTATTTACTGAGAAAAAATACTTTTATATATTCACTCAATATGAAAGAATTTAGAAATAAAATAATCACTGCTTTTTGTCCATTATTTACTTTCAAAAAGGGCTTTTATGTATTCACTCAAAATACGTGAATTTTTGGAATTAAAAGTGATCACCGATTTTTGTCCTTTAGGGTATAGGGCCTCTATATTGAGTAAGACGACTTTTATATATTTCACTCAAAATGGAAGAATTTCTGGAATTAAAAGTGATCACTGACTTTTGCCCTTTAGGCTCTAACGCCTCAGAGAAAAGTCGACTTTTATATTTTCACTCAAAATGGAAAAATTTTTGGATTGTTGAATTATCGAGTGATCACCGATTTTTGTCCTTCAGACGCTACGGCCTCTATTTACCAAAAAAAAAGTGAACTTTTATACATAAAAACTCACATTTAAAATATATATTGTTTATAAAAATGCCTTAAAAACGCACTGTTGATTTTTATTGAAAATATAATTTATTTATTTATAAAGAAAACAAAACAAATGCCAGGCCTAATACATACAAAATTACTAATACATTAAACTAAAAAAAAAAAATTCTTTTAAATATTTTTGTTTATAAATATTCAATACTTGATTTTTTCTGTTAAATAAAACTAATAAAACTAAAAAGAATGTGTCTTTAAAAAAATTTAATTACAATTGATTTACATTTGTTTAAGATTTTAAATAATTTACAAACAATTTTTAACTAAAAGATGTTTTTTTTTCTAACAAAAATAGGCTTAAATAGGCTTAAAAAGTATTTGATACTTTTAATTCAAAGAATTATTTAAATAATTTTGATTACATTTCTTAAAACACTTAAAACATTAATTTAATTTTTCTTTTGTTTACTTAAAATATAAAATAAGTACATATGTACAATTAGGGAAGGTTAGGAAATAATGACGAGGAGGAGTAGTAGGAGCAGTGTTACTTCTTGAATTCTTTTAACAAAAACCCGGATTTGTATGCTCTATAATACATCTTTTACAATATTTCTTAACAGCTCTATAGCCTTCAATGGATATTTGACAATCTTGTATATTCAATTGTTGCAAACCGCGACAGTAGTACGCAATGCATTGTACTCCACGATCGGTAATCATATCACAATTTCGTAAACTTAATTTCTTTAAATTCGGACAACTTTCGGCCAAAGCTCGTAGGCCAGCATCACTCACATCACATTTGCCAATGTCGAGAGCTCTCAAACGTGGACAAGAACGTGCCAGTACTGTTATGGAATCATCACTGACCGCCTCACAGCCTCGGGCATTTAGGTAGCGTAATTTATAGCAACGTCGTGCAATTACTTTAAGGCCCGCATCAGATACCCGATCGCATTTGGCTACGGATAGATAGCGTAGGGCTGCGCCTAGTTTGGCCAATTCGTAGAGGCCGAAATCGGTAATATTGAGGCAATCAGAAACGCTGAGTTCTTTGAGGGCTATGCAAAAACTTGGCACAAATTTTAATCCTGCATCTGTTAGGGGAGAAAGAAATTTATAAATTACTTCCCCAAAAACCGAAAGTAATGGAAATTATGGGAAATAAAACTTACCAGTAATTTGTATGCAGCGCCTTAAATACAGATACACCAATTGAGGACAATTTTTAACCACAATTTTCAGACCCACATCGTCCAAAGCTGTACAATCGGTTAAATCTAAATATTGTAATAAAAGTCTTCTAGGTGGTTCCAAATTTGGATTCGGCGTTATGGTATTAATTTGCGTGCAACCTAAGAAGCATAAATAATTAAAATCCCATACATACATTTTTATATTTAATTCGCAAACTTACCCGTTACATCCAAATGCTGAACATTAGTGCATTTTGTCAAAACATCCACTAGAGCCTGATTTGAGACATTAACACACGTCTGCAGTTGTAAGTGTGTCAATTCCGGACATCGTCGGGTCAGTAGCTGTAAGCCCTTATCCGATATACGACAACCATCGGCCAGCATAACTCTCTCCACATCCGGACAGGAGCCATTACGTGTTTGGCCACACAGCTGGCGAAAAATCATTTTCAAAGCTTTGTCACCGTTTAAGTGTTCCCCTTTTAGGGTAATAACTTTCCACAATACTGGACGCCAGGCCAACTGTTCGAATCTTCGACAAACCCGCGCTAAACTGCACAATTCACAGCTATCAAACCATTGAAAGATTTTCAAAATGGCCTCATCTGGCAGGCGGTCAAACAGAGGACCCGATCTAAATGGTCCCTTTTTCGACCATGGTGGTGGCCCGGTTTCCACATGTCTCCGGGCTATGGCCGCAGCTGCCGACATGGCGGCTGGTGGTGGGTGATGTACTATACTGTGTGTTGTTATTGTGTTCGGATGATGGCCAGTGGGTGAGGGTGACACTAAGGTGGCATAACCCTGATCGAGACTAGGTGAAAATCTACCTAAATTACACAAACCATCGGATAAACTTTTCACTTTGCTGTGATGATAGCGCTGGTCCAGGGCCAAGTTCGACGATGAGGAGGTGTTGTTATTTGAACTGGAGAAGTTGTCTATGTGATTCGATGAACTAAACGCATTGGCGGGTGAGTTTGTGCGATTCAAGAGATAACGATCTGAACCACTAGTTTCACTAGGACTCGAAGCGCGATGATGTAGTAGATGGGGATCTGGAAAAATGCAGGAAATGTTAGATTTTTTGTATATTTATAAATTTAAGAATATTTAAGCAAATCACAAATATTAAAAGGGCATGTAATTGATATTTGAGTTTTTCCACAAGAACTTGGTAATTTATCATTAAGAAATTTATTGATTAAGTCGTGTATATCAGCTGTAATTCAGCTCTGGGTTGATGAAGAACTCGCAGGTCATTGTCATTGTCGCCTAAGGGGAATCAGGCCCTCCTTTTTTCGCTGCCTTGCATTGATTAATGCTTGGCGTCGTCAAACTGTACCGCGTTACGTGTTTACGAAGATTTAAGCGTTCCAGCTTCCTATACGAAGATATAGGTCGACTTGGGACTTACTTAAATCGTTGAGGGATAACCTGGTAATTTTAAGGACTAATTATTCGCCAACCAAGTTTATATTAAAAAATGTTGTGTACATGTTTCTGTGAGCGTTTTGGCTAACTATTAACACGACAATACTTTAACGAATGGTGATAGAGAACCATTTTAGAACCACATAATTCGATGACAATCTAAGTTCAATTGTATTAATATTTGATCGAGATCGATCGCCTAGAATCGGTTGTTGTGAAAACATCAATGATATGTTGGAAATAATATTGCAATAACATTATCATAATTATCGTTTGATTAATGAAAAAGTTGATATCATTTGGTAGCGGTGTTTTAAAATGAGACCTTCATTCGCAGCACAGCCTTAATTTGACAGCTCCATAAAAAGAAAACTAACAGGAACTAACAAAGAAATTGGTGACAAACAAAAACATATATTGCAAAAATGTATATGGGCAACTTGAAAAATTTATGGCACAGAATTTTTTAAAATTTTTTTTTGTCTGACATCAATGTCGATTTGCGTGTGTATAAACCGATATTTGAGCATGTGAAATCCGTTCGCGTTAATCATTTTTACTGCGGTTTAAGTTAGAAATTAAAAAAAAAATATAAAAATTACAGTTTTTGAGGATAGAAACATTTTTTTTCCTCCATAAAATTTTAAATCTTTAAAATTTTTTCGTGCGTTTTCTATTTTAGTATCAAGCTCAGTAAAGTCTTCTATTCCATGTACGTTTCAGCGCAATTGATACAGCGCTTTAGTTGTCACAAAGCGAAATGTGTTTGGGAAAAACTGCCGCTGCACGCGCCCGGGTTGAAAAAAATTCTTTTTTTTTGCACTCTGTCAGTTTAGTCCATCGCGAAGAATCTATTTAGATACCTAAACATGTTCCCATGCCATGTTTTGATATAAAAAAAGCTTTAAAAAAATGTTTTTTTTGCCCTTTATGAAGTTACTCACATCATTATTGGTCCGCTGACACCAACTCGATAGACCTCAAACTTTATAAAATTACGCAGTTTTTTTAATTCTGCGCTTAAAACTCATTTTTATTAAACGGCGCAAAAACCCTTTGTAAAATCTTCAAAAAGTTCAAAATTCGGAAAATTTTCGTTTCACTTGTAAACCACATGCACATGTAAACCACCCAGCAGCGTTATCAAATTTTTTTTTGTGGATATATCCTCCAAGTCTACTGACTATATTTTGTATTGGTTTGGATCTGAAAGCTAAAAACTATTACAAAGAAAACGGAATGGATGAAAAAACTCTTGCAAGTTTCAAGTCGTTTTTAAATGACCACCAATTCTTAAGGTGAAAACTTTTCAACGTAAAACTTTGCACGTCATATCCTTCAAGCATAGTCATCCAAACCCTGTACAACGTTTTTTTTTTTTCTAATTCATAAAACTTAACGGAATAAGAGCCATAGTATGTCGGTTTCAGCAGGTGCTCAAAAAATTTGAAATACCCCATATTTTAATATATTAAAAACAAAATAATGCTCGTTTTTTCACGTCACATCTTATTTTATGCAGGCAGGTATGGGTTTCAAAAACTTGAAATTAAAAGTAGCAATTACACGATTTAATATTTGGTGTGATAACCTTTATTATCTACAACAGATTTAAGGTGCTTTGGCATATATACGACCAGTTTTTAATACTCGGCGAAATATTCGACCACTCAGTCAGTAGAGTTATTTTTATCGTTTTTTTTTTTTTAGAAATTTTGTGTTTCCTTATGTTGATTTCTAAAATTGACCATACATTTTCGATAACATTAAGGCATGGCGATTGTGGTGGCAGTCTCATCATATTAGCCACGTGTGCACAATACCCGATTTGTGCTTTAGATCGTTATCCTGATAATCTTATACCCAGGTTATCTGTGCTTTCCAAAAAGTTGTTCTTCAGAATTCTTCAAAATCAGTACTTAAACTTGCCCATGGCTGTTCAAACAATTGTGAAATTCCCATTACTAGCAGCTGACATATAGGCCCAAACCACGACACTGCCATCAACATGATTTATTGTTTTTCTTTAGGTTTTCTTTGTTTAGTTCTGTATTTGGTTTACGGCAAACATACGACATGCCATTTGAACCGAATATGTTAAACTAAGATTCAGCGGCGAAGATAGCCGAATTCCAAAATGCAGATTCCTTGCAAACATGTTCTTTTGCGAAATTTAGCCTGTATAGTCTGTTTTTCGAGCTTATAAACGGTTACTTGAAACTCGGCCATTAAAATCATGTTGGCTCAACGCACGACGCAACATTGTTTTCCCAGGACAGCTTCAACTTCAGTGGTCAGTTGTGAAGCTGATAGCTTTGTATTTGCCCTTGTTGATCTTAAAATGTGTCGCTCGTTATGCTTATTGAAAATTTTATTTGATGCCATTCTGGCTTTGTTATAGACGGACCCGATTTTCATAGATGAAGCGCTGAATGAGTTCTTGTGGAAGCTTTAGTGTTAACGATTTCTAATATTTTTTGCTGTAAGTGGCCATTTCGGAAATGGTTTTAAACCAATTCAGTTGTTCTATCTTTCTACGCGGTCTCATTTTAACTATTTTAAATTGACACTTAACGTTACAAAATCCGACCCAGAATTCAACAGAAAATATTGATAGAAGTAGAAAAAAGAAACACAAAAAAAAAAAAAACAGTAAAAATTGCCTGCATAAATTAAGCTGTGACGTGAAAAAACGAACATTTTTTGCTATTTTTTTAGTTTTAATATATTAAAATGTACATTTTTGCTATAAGTAATTATTGTTTGTTAGACTATAACATTTTTTCTTTTAAATGATAGCAATTTCTTTTTCAAGTTCCTGAAAGTTTTCTTTTTATGGAGCTTTGAAAGCAAAAAATGCACTGCATAAAATGAGCTGTAAATCGAATGAGCATACTCTATAAAATGCTATTCATTCGACTGTCTTTCAAGTCCAACAACATTAGTTTTTGAAATAACATACAAATAGTGATTTATGAAAATCCGAACTTGACGGATCTTGCAATTCAAAATAGCTGGGATAGTTGGATATGGTCTTAATTGGACATTTGCTTACTCGAAAATTCAAAGAGAGTGATCCAAAATAAGTAGTTTGACGAATCCAAATAGAGTTTATCATAATCTATCAAAAGTTGATCAGTCGATTGTACCAGCCTTTCAAGGCCAACCAGGTCCAATAACATAACTAGTGATTTAGGAAAACCGTGCTGAAAATTGCAGTTGGAATTAGCTCGAATATATGAATGGAGTCTTAATTTGTCGACAGATTACTACAAAATCTAAAGAGGGTAATCCAAAAAAGTAGTTCGCACAATAAAAACTTTCTACCATGTAGAGTTTGAGACTATATAATAGTTCTGGACTACTAAATTTGTAAAATGTTATGAGGTACTGTGGCATTTGAATGTATAGGAAAATGAGGTATCAAAATAATTTGCAAGACATAGACTAATCAATATTGTGAGGTAATATCAAGAGGTATTTGGATATCACGGCACGTTTTGGACTAAAAAATTGTCAAGGTACCATATGGATGTGGCTGAAACCGGATTACTATTAAGATTGGACAGCTGCAGTTTGTGGAGTTTTGGGGTTGATAACGCCATAATACTAAGCATTAGTAAATGGGAAAATTGCACCCCGGATTTGTGTAGGAGCTGAGAAGAGACTAATTTCCACAATGCTTTCAAATTTCCACAGCAGGACCAAACATTTTATAACTTGATTTTAAACATAAAATTATACTACACTTACCTTGTAACCTCTCGTTGCCATCACTATAATCGCACATACTCCGTAGGCCGTCCTCCAGATAATAACGTTCACTTTGATAATTACTAGCTTCGGAACCCAACGGCAAACCTCTTATGGCACTACCCAGATATAAAGCATCCATTTTCTTCTCCAAATAATATTGCGCATTACGACCATTACCATTTGTGGAGGCCGCCGGCACAGTGCCGCGACCATTTTGATGGCGCGTCAAACGGCTTGTGGTCGTGGTGCCGGGAGCAGCATCACTCGAATCCTCCGTATCGGCACTATTACTGTGCAGTACATAGGCACTGGGCCCTCGTTCGTGGCGACCATATTGTATTAAGTGCTCCAAGGCTAAAAAATTACGCTGTTGATTAGCATTCACACCCACACACAAATTCGATCTTTGTTGTTGTTGGACGGTACGTCCCACCGAGGCAGATGTGGGCAATACCGTGGAACCGTTTAAGGGATGCTGTCGTCCTCTCAACTCAAAGGTGGCGGCTTTATGTTGTATGGGCTGGGGCTGATCTAGAGAACTTTGTGACGATGATCGTGACAGATCATACAGTTGAGCAGTGACCTGCCTTTCTTGTGTGGTATTTTTGGCACTTTGTTGTGTATCCTCCAAATCTCCTCTCAGGCCATCGACTGTGTCTCCCTGCTGCGATACCGACGTGGTATGATAAATAATATCCGTATCTGTATCTATGCTAAGATCGGGAGATTTACGAGACATTTGATAAACTTGAGGATCTAGCGGACTTGAACTTAAAGGATGATGAAAGGTGGGCTGATGTAGGCCATTCAAAGAGTCCATAACCGCATTACTAGTACGTCCCAACGAGGCCAACGGACATTCTAAACTTGTAGGCGCTTTAGCGCGTCTAGCTGTTTGATGAGACATTCTTATAGTTGCTTTACAAGATTACTCCATTAAATCTGCAAATGAAGTAATAAAAAAAAATAATGCATAAGTGTTGTGAAAACCAATGGCAATGTTTTCAATAATTTGTTAAACAAATTGTATTACATACATACATATGTTAAGCTGCGTTTATTTTTAAAGGAATTTACTAAATTAAAAAGTCATTACCAACACTAAGAGCAATAATAATATAAAAAAAATACTGCAAAACTATGAATAGTAAAGAATAGTAAAAATCCTCAAGGAGTAAGTGTATGCTTACAGAAAAAAACTTGTATGTGCAAGCAATTGTGTCAGTTTTAGACGATGTTGATGAAGAAAATCATTTAAATCTATTTTTGAGTTTTTTTTTGCTGCTATTGTTGTTATTGTTGTTGCTTTTCAGAAATGTCTTCTTAAGATGCCAACTCATAAATATAAAACTCTATGCATATGCACACTACACTTCCTAGTAATGCATCAGGCAATAAGGAAACAATATATTGTATCGATATCACTTTTGACACTTTCCAACGACAGCTTACTAAAAACAAGATCCAAAACGTTCTTCATATGTTTGTACGTGTTGTGTTGTATGTGTGTGTGTGTGTGTCTGTATGTTGCTCTTTCTTATAACCAAACTGCTGCTGCAGCAGTTGATGATGATGACGATGATGATTCTTATTGCTGCTGCTTAAAATATGGCGGTTGGCGGATTTTATATCCAACACAATGGGTTGATATTGCTAGGTTAGTTATAAAAAAACTTAAATCAATTGAAATATGTACTACATACATACGTCAGTGGGCTTTTTCATCTACGAAGCAAAATATTTTTATTATAATAAAAATAAAATGCCCAAAGACGTAACCCTCATTATCATAATTTTACAGGAGCAGCAAAAAAAAAACGTTATAAAATGCAAACTGTTTAATTGACACTAAGGTTCTGTGGAAGCAGCTCACTATTTCTTGTTCTTCAGACCTTTCCTCTTGATTTTGATCCAAAAGTCCCAAATTTACTCTCATCGCTAAATATTCAATTAATATAAAAAATTGCCTTCTACATACATAGCACATACTGGCACATCGGTCTTATTAAGACTACCGGACCAGTGCAGTGTTCTTCAGACTGAGAATTCAGCATTGAGTAAGGCCGCAAATTGGCTAAGGTTTTAACGAGTATTTACTGTTATACGAGTTTATACTGATAGTAAGGTTGCCCGCAAAACTCTCTCCGGTGTCTATACGCCATTCAATTTCAAAATGCGGGCATCTCTTATGGAGACGGCGAGACATTCCTCTGTCTAGACGGGTGTTATGCTAGTAGGTTAAATATACCCTATAATGACTTCGATAGAAGGTATCATGGTGAGACAGAGCATGAGATGGCGTACAATCTTAGATAGTCTGGGCAAATTTTACCTGCACGACTTATCGGAGCTATCGAAAATAGACGTCAGAAGGCTAGATGCCTTTATGCGTGCATCAGAATGGTTTGGTTGAATATCTTCTGCACTTAAAATTAGTCAGTTCCAGAGTTTTTTTCTCTGTTCTCATCTCTTCTCTTTTCAGGTATCACAACGTTACCCATGGAGATCCCACGTGTGTCAATTTTGGATACCTGATTGATCGAACCTAACCTTTCTTCTTAATATTTGAATCAAATATAAAATACAGTATATTTTTTTTTTATCAAATTGTTATTTTTTTATTGTATCATAAATTACATATGGTGGCCTCAACGGCTTTGCGATGAAATACGCATTCTCTTGTCGAACTTGTAAAATGATAATAGGGCAATTCACAATCTTGGGTAAATGGTATTGCATCATTGCATTTGCAATTTTTTTGCTCTTGTTGTGTATTTTGTTAGTGTAGAGCAAAAACATGTTAAACCCTTTTGCAAGTGTTTCCATTAAATGTGGTTTGAATTTACTCTTGTTATGGGCTTTTTGACCTTATATTTCAAAAAAACCCATGAAAAGAAATCTAACGATATTATATCACACGATCTAGGGCCCAATTTTGATCACATAACAACAGGGTTTACAATTGCAAAATTTCTCATGCAGAATCTCGTTGAAACCCCATATCGCCCACATCAATATCATTCAATTTAAGCAGAAATAACTCTGTTATTAAGTTGTCATAACGATAACCAGTAAAAACCACTGCTTGAGCAGCTTCATTTTCGAAGTGTGATGATGATGGCTGCAGCCCAATCTACATCAATCAGTGACACATTATGGATGCATTTGTTTTACAACACCCAAAGACAACAAGATTAAATTGTAAAACTCCTTTTAAAGTTAAATGTTGTTAGTTTCCCGATTTTAGTCAAAGCGAGTATTCCCAAATCCCCTGAATTCATAATTCTATAGTAAATGATTGCAGAGTATATAAACTTATTTACATTTAGAGAAGGCATTAAAATTTCTTCTTAACTACCATTATTTGTCCCATAGTGTATTCACAAAAGTATATGGCTATAAGCAGTATACACGAAAAAAGTAAAATTAAAAGAAAGAAAGAAAAATCTAAAACGTTAAGCCTTTTTAAAATGCATACCAATTGTGGCTAGATGTTTGGGCTAGGCTTTAGAAATTGCTTTATTAACTTTGCAGTTTTAAGCTGTTCTTAGTGAGTAGTACTGGTGGACTTGTAAAGTTTTGAAAAATGAACGCATTTCCGTTTCCCTCTACATTGCTATTATAAAAATTGTTTGCATTTGAATGGTTTAAGTTTATATTGTTATATATGTCTGTACGAATGCTGTCTGACTGTTTGGCTGGTTGGTTTCTTCTTTTTACTGCTGCTGCTGCTGCTGCAGTGTGTTGACATTCCTATTGTGAATGCTACACTTTAAATGAGAATTTATATGCCATTAGTTTTATAGATCTAGTGTGAAATTCTTTGTTTGTTTATAAACGTGTTATAACTACACTCAAGCATGTATGTATACGAGTATTTCTTTTAACAACAACTGCAAGAACAAAAAATTGTAAACCAAGAGTTTTTTTCCAAGGGTTTTAATAATATTTCTTAAATTGTCATACAAACTCTGCTATATGCATATGTAGACGTACATTAAGAAAGTATCTGGTAGATGCGTAGGCGTAGCTGTTTGTGGCGGTGGTACTGGTTAAGTAAAAAAAAAAAAAAATATAACATCATCAAACTATGCATGATTGCTAAGAGTTGCTGGAACCATGTTTGTTGGTTTTTTTTTTTTCTTTGAGCTTTGTTCACACATATGTGAAGTGTGTATATAAAAAAATCTGGTGTCCATACAACAAATGACTTAAGATTGTAAGATTAACGTGTGCTGTGGTCTGTAAACAGTTCGAAAAAAGACATTAAGAATGTACTTAAGCTAAAAGCGTATAGGTTTAAAATTTATGGTTAAATGTTTTGAAACTAAAATTGATTTTAATTTTATTATTTTTTTTTCAACGTTTTTACATTTGCTTTGATATTGCTTTATAGAAATGTTGTGATGTTATGTAAAGTTAGCAATAGAAAAAAATCCAAAATACTAAATACAATTTTTAACATTTTATTTTTAGTTAATTTACTTAATAATAATAATAATACTTTACATAATAAAAACTTGCATTACCAAGTAATTGGTTAAAATGCAGTGATACAACTGTAATGACTTGCAATTACTGAACCTTTAACTTTTAAACGACTAATTCATACCAACTGTATTAATTAGTTGCAATTTACACGAATTCATTTTTTAAGATAAGCTGCTTACCAGCGTTGTCAACTTTAATTATATCAAAAAGCACCAAAATGGAGAAAAAACCTCACCAAGTTTAGAATTTCTTTTTTATTTAAAATGTTTATTGAATTAATTTTGCATAATAATTAATTTTACAATAAAACAGTCTTCTACAGTTCAGTGTTTTTAGAAAAAAAAAACTTAACAAAAATAAAAAATAAACTAAACAAATTTGCTATTCGGATTTTTTTTTAAACAAACACAAACTGCGAAGCTTTTTGGCTTGTCTGCAGAAAACACCCATAGTCTTTGGTGGGAATCGAACCCGCAACCCTCTGACTGATAGTCCGGCACACTATCGCCTAGTCTATCGGGGCACCCTAATTGGTAGTACTAATTGGTAAAAGAGGGCTAATTTCAGTACATACATATTTGGTACTTTTTTCAATTAATTGTCTATTTGTAACTTAGCTTTTATAAAGAGTGATTTTTTGAACACAAAAAAAGTGATCGAAGCACTTTCTTAACCGAGCATAAATGATAATCAAATTCAATAATCTTTAAGCCTTGTGCGTTTGTATGAGGATTCATGTCTAAATCATAAACCAAACAGAACATGCATAACAGTAACACGTTATACGAAAACAGTTGAGTTGCCAAAAACAGTCTTGCCAAAAAGAATGTTGCTAAAAAATCACCCTTTACAATTTTTGGAACTAGAACAGTAGGTCATGGTAGGTGGGAAAGTGGGAGTATTGTTGGTATACACTCGAACAGTTCTACATTGAAAGAGACAGGAAAGACTCCTGCAAGAAGTTTGTTGTTTATTGGATGAAGTGATGAGTTCTTAACTTGTATTATTTAAAAATCTGGTGGTAACAGGAACAGGTGGTATATCGAGTTTTCTCAAAAATCGTACTATACGAGTTATTATAGTAAATGGGATCTCATCAGACGAGTTCAAAGTTAAATCAGGGGTAGTGCAAGGCTCCGTTCTTTCTGCTACTTTAGTTTTTATCTTTCTAAATGACCTTCTACGTCAAACTCAATTATTTTCCAGATGATAGTAACATTTTCAATTTATATTCATTCAACCAAAGTCCAAGCCCTTTGGAGATTAGGGCAATCAGGCAAAACATGAATGATATACTTTAACAAGATCTTGTGAAAATTTCCAAATGGGGTTGTATGAACAGAATCGCTTTTAACGCAGTTGTATGTTAACATACATACGCACGATATGTACCTTCGTCTGTTTTTATGGGCGGAGTAAATATTAAGGAATCAAACGCTTTTGATTTTCTAGACATGATGTGCTCTCGAAAAAACATATTTTTCAAGTGTCGAAAGAAGCATTTAATTGCTTTGGTTTTTTCAAACGGTGTAGGAAATACTTCACTCCATTTGATCTCCTTACTATTTACACCACCTATATCCGACCGAAATTGGAATTCAACTCTCATGCATGCGCCGAATTCTATTTTGAAGTTCGAATTCTATATTGAAATTACTCGACCGCGTACAGGAGAGGCCGAAGATGCTTATCGGTCACAGTAGGGTATCCAACTCTATAGATTCACTGGAGCATCGCGCAATATGGGTTGTGTTTCACTGTTCTATCGATACTATAACGGAATGTTCTTTGCTGAAATTAGGGAACTCGTTCCCGAAACCCGTAGTTTTTTGCGTAATACACTAAATGTTCATAAAATATTTTCCTAGTTCCAACACAATCCATTGCATGAGTAGGTGTCATCCCCTGAGTGCTTGCATGAAGCAAGTACCCGTGGATCATCCCAAATTAGAGCACTGTCGTTAGCTAAGTAAATTTATTCCAAATATTTAACAAGATTGTAGTTTAAAATACTCTGCATAAAGAAAGTATCAAATAAATGCAGCTATTGGTCAATAATTTACCCTCTACCTATGTACGATATTAAGTGTTGAACGTGATTTCGTCGACGAGCACTTAATTGAGCCAAGAAATAGCTTTATCAATTGGATCAGTAAATGTTCATTCTTTATAAAAGCGTCGGAATTGAGCCACTACTACTATCGTTTATTCTTTCAACGACTGACCGAAAGCTTTAGCACAAAGGTATTGCTCTTACGAATCTTTTAAGTGCCTCAGTACTTTGACACACGTATCAAAATCTAAATCTGATTTCAAGTTTGCACGTCAAATTAAACCAGCATAATTATTTTCTCAATAATTTTCAGCATATCTTTGACGTTCCAATTGAAATGCCCAAAGAGCCTTTTCGTTGATAACTGTGGCACGTTTCGTAGCTGTCCGTGAAACATTGCGAAGTTCGAGGGCGAAAAGGATGCGGAAATAATCCGAGTTACCGAATGGTGCAAAACATCAAGATGTGAGGTTAGAATACAATTGAGAGTGTTACGCAGCTGACATTCAACACAAGAATTATGAATTGGTTCAATCACTAATTGTGCAAGGTTCGATGGACTCGGTGAATAATTTACAGAATTACGTAGGTGTCCCTAAAACGTTATAAACTTCCGAGAGCGAAAAGGTTGCGGAACTAAACTAAATTGTGGAGAGATACAAAAACAACACGGTTATACAACCCAGCGATCTTGCGCTGGAATGGAGACGACCAAAGTTTGTATCAAAAGAAATAAATGAATTGAAATATTAGTTTTTAGCGAAAATATTTGAGGTTATAATTTTGTTTATGCTTTTAGGGATGAATTGCTTTACTGGTTTCTTAATTGTCTGGTTCCGTCATGATAAATTAACCTGATGGTTCCGCAGCGTATATTCAATAGTTGTAAATTGCCAGCTTTCGTTTATAAGTTGAAAATATCTTTATATTATAAATATGTTCTTGTTTTAATAAATTTTACAGAAATTTGCACTGATAAGTTTCGATTAAAACCAAACAAATTAAAAGGGTTTTTTTAAATACAACAAAAAAAATCAAATGCACTTTAAGAACATTCACTTTAATCGTTTCGATATTATCCAACAACTGTTAACCCTGTTTTCCGTTTTTTTTTTTTTTTTTTTTTTAAGGACTTTTAGCCCAAAGCAAAAATGCCCTCTGCCCACATTTTCTACTAACATATTTTATTGCACTGGTTCTCTTTCTCTCCTTTTTGGTGTATGCAGCAATAAAGATTGTCAATGATTTGACAATTATCTGATTTTTAATCACTTCCATGAATCTTATATTCTATCTTTGCTGCTAATCTGTTATTATGAATCAAATGAAATTGCATCTCCCTGTATATAAATACTTCCTAAAAGATCGATATTTGTAGCACTGCTTAGATAGACACATACTCGTATGTCTGTTTGCAAGCATGTTTGTATAGTTACGAATATGTGCAAAGTTTTCATTCATACACAAATCTTTATCTTAATAACTACAAAAACACCTTAAACATTAAAGTTACAAAATGCAACAAGAGCCTTATGACACAACAAACCCTCTTCAAAAGATTAAAAAAAGCTTCTTTTTTTCTCTGCTATGTTTTTTTTGTTGTTTTTATTGTTTGTCGCTTTTTTAGTGATGAAAAATAAACTTGTTGTTGGCTGAAAAATAAACCTATCGAAAAATCGCAAAAGGAGACAAAAAAAACCAAATAAATATTTAGAGCTACCAACATCAGAAACAGCATCAGAGTATCATCATCATCAATGTGGTCATTGATGATGAGATATGTATGTAGATGTAATGGTACAGAGTGACGAGGAAATTGACAAACAAATGTTTAGCGATTATGTTTTGTTAGAAAAATGGATCAGATTACCAAGTGACATACCTGGCGTAATAAAAGGGGTCTTGATCCCATCATATATTGTAATACACATCATATTCCTTGGGAGAGCTTATATGTAAATAACAACGATAATATACCTAAGTAAGTTTTTTAAGAACATCAGGGAACAATTCATTGATATCAAGCTGGGGTATTGCTGATTCTTGATTGGTGAGAACGATATAGCACGCAAAGTTCTTTATCATGGAGAAGATGTCATTAAGCACCATTTATTACCAATTGGAGATTTATCAGAGGAAGCCCAGAAAAAAAAGAAAAAAAGGATTACAGATTTTACACAGAACATAATGCCAGAAAAGTGTCACTAAAACTATGTGTCCACGATCGTCAGATATTACAACCTTGTCATATCTACCAATGTGCTAGCAATGTACTGACATTGAAAATTTTTTAGCAAAAGCTAAATTGTTAGTTTACACGACTGTAAGAAAACTAACAATTTCATTTGCACACAATTGTCAAACAATGAATTTAGCTGTCCACCGAAATTGTCAGTTCAGACGTTTGTCAAATTGTTGTGTGGCATTGTCAAATTCGTTTTGTAGCTCTGTGTGTGTTTAAAAATGTTTAATATTGTCATGGAGCAAAAAAGAGCAATTGGAACCATTTTATCTACACTCTATTAAACAGGAATCTTCAAAAAATATGTCGCTATCCATTTTTTATTTTATTTAATTTAACTCTTCTTCCACTTTTTTGGAAAATTTTATTAATGCACACTTTAATTTAATTCTTTAATTTTCTTCCACTTTTTTAAAAAAAATTATTAATCCACACTTTATTTTAATTCTTTAATTTTCTTCCATTTTTTTCAAAAATTTTATTAATACACACTTGTTTGTTTATTAATGTATATACAGAGTTGCATTTAGAAATAATTTCTATGACAATGCTGCCATTGGCAGATGGATAAACTTTGTACATATGACAATGAAAAGTGTTTGACAATTGTCTTAAAACAATGACAATGTCAAAATTGTGTGTTTACACGATTGTTAGATGTGTGACAATATTTTTGTCTTCCAATGTACTGAAAATGTTTTTTCTTACAACGTTGGAAGGCAAAAATTTTAAATTTACACGGTTGTTAGACAATTTCTGCACATCTTTCTGACAACGTTGTAATATCTGACGATCGTGGACACATAGCTTTAGTTCTACAAATGAAGATTTGTTTCAGTGGTGCCACTTATTGTATTTTTTTTAAAGTAGCGTTTTTTCATGGAACAGGTTCTGGAAAATTAAAAATAATGCCATTAAATAAAGCCTTAAAGACTAAAGAAAATTGTTACATTTTCTTTTTGTCGGTCAGGCTTATAATATAATAACATAGTATATTAATAAATATTTCTAAGCACTAATTTGCTTCAGATATTTTGTTATATGGTCAACACTGTTTATGTTTTGTCGCCAACACAAATACAGGGTGGGCCAACTTGGACTGACTGATTTGAAATAATTTTGAAATTTTGATAAAGTTATTGGTCCATATTTCTTCGAAAATGAGCTTAATGAACCACCGGACCATGTTGGAAAATTTTTTACGTCCGACAGTTCTCAATAATCGTAACATATGGTTCCAGCAAGATGGAGCTACAGCTCATACCGCAAGAGCCACAATGGCACTTCAGTCAGTCAAACTTGGCCCACCCTGTAGAAATTAGTTAAATTTGACAGCGACGAAAAAATCAGCATGGACAACAACCTGCAGTCGTGTTGCCTGCTGTCGTCAATATAGTAACTCTCATATATATGTGTGTATTTTTTTTTGACATATTGTATTCGGTAGCCTGCTGTTTCGAATGTGTTTAATGCTTAAAGACGAAAAGATATCGTTTACATAAATTAGAAACAACAACGTTTCCAAAATGGTGGATATATGTAATAGGTTGTAGTCTATTACTTCTCCTAAAGCTCCTTTTAGACGGTATGTATTTTGCAGTGTGCTTGTCAAATTTTCCACTGCAAAATGTCAAAATAGTCAATTGTTTATTTCACCAAGAATATAGTGTTTTTATATTAAAATAAAAATATTAAACAAAACAATAAATTTGTATTACAATATGTATTTAAAAAAAGTATTTATACATATTAATTTACATTTAACTTAAATGTAACAATTTTTCGCTCCACATAGCACATTTTCTCTTTAATTCTTGTTTAATTTTTTTATTTTATAGAAGCTATTATTGCAATAATGCTGCAAGTAAAAATTATTTCATTTCTTAATTAATTTTTTTAAACTATATTTGCAAGAACACAAAACTTCCGCGAAAATACTCATAACAAAAACACCTGTTGTCTTCTATTGTAAATTATGTCAGATGAAACTAAAAACCGATGTGTGAAAGCAAAAATTATAAACTGCCTGTAAATTGCCAATTTTGAGAGACATGCACTATTACATATCTATCGCACAACTGAGAAGTACACTGCAAAATACATACCGTCTAAAGGGAGCTTAAGCAAAACAGGAGCTCTTTTGAGCCAATAAGATAAATAAATGAATACATTCAGTCGAACCCATTCCATAGAAGTTAAATAGATTTAGAAGATCAACTTTTACAGCTAGTCAGTAAAATTTAAAACACAATAAATTCTGTAAAATATATCGTGTGTCACACTGTACATTTAAATATGCATACATATGCTTACATATGTATTTATAATATCAATGATAAAAAAAAAAGAAACTACAAACTTTGCAAGAATTTCCATAGCTTTGGGGAAATTTTTCGTAAAAGGCCATATTGAGCGAGTAAGTGAGTGTGTGTACGAGTATTGGAAAGTACATCCACTATGCCTCCTCTATCGATCGAAACGACCATCGACAATACAGCAAACAATAGCTCCGTCATCATCATCATCATCGATGTACATATTTTATTTGGTTTCTCTATATGTATATGAATTTTTGTTGTTGGCCAACGACAACAACACATTACGGTTTAAACATTTTGTTAGTGGATTTTAGTGATGTTGCACTGCAGCACCAGCAGCAATAAACAATATGTTTGTACGTACACAGGCATGTATGTTCAAAGATGATGGTGGTGGTTGTATATGGAGCTCATTTGCGTATCAGCGTAGAAATTTACATACTGTATGGTCGTATGGGGACGTTTTGGAGTAAGTATTATTTTTGCTGTAAGTTGCTCATCATAATCACAGTCATAAAGTATGTTGTTATTGTTGTTCTTTTTTTTTCTATATTGTATATTGTTGCTGCTGAGCTTATCAGCATCGCCAACAACAAATCCTACAAGCCAAACAAATGAAGTCAAACCACCAGCCAGCCAGCCAGCCAGCCAGCCAGCCAACAAACAATTTAGCCATACTATACAACCAGCTAAAGCGACCAACCAACCCGATTGGGGCTGTGAGAATGCAACCATGCATCATTTATGCTTAAATGTTTAAATGTATGGACATGTGTAAGCAATGCCGGAAAGCCGTTGCCAATGCAGTAAAGACGCCTATTTGTGGCATTTAATGCCTCTGGAGTTTAATACTACTAAACAGAAGACGATGATGGTGGTGGCGATGGCGATGGCTATGAAGATGCTGACCATGATGACGGAGAGCCAAATAAAAAAAAAAACAAATTAAATAAACTAAAATAAAACGAAGATGTTGAGCAAGAAAACAAAAAAAAATAAATATTTATATAAATATGCAGCAAAATTTAATAAGCGTGTTATACTATAAACTATAAGAGGAGGCGAACATCCATAACAACAATATTAAATAAATTTTGCATAACTTTTTATGCTCTATGCCAAATATTTTAAGTAACGAAATGGTTCGCAAAAATAAATATGGAAAATAGAAAATTTTCTTTGGTTTTTATGTTTTATGAAATTTAATTTTCCTACGTCCTTTCAAGTTTAATAAAAACAGAAACAGCTTTACTTCACCTTAAACTATTTCAAAACAAATTCCAAAATTTAGAATTTTTTGTAATGGTTTTTTAAACTAGATTTATACTATTTAATTCTTATAAGATTTCTCCCGAATGACTTATGTAATTGTTTCGGATAAACACTTTTGAGGCCAAATAACCATTTTAAAGAATTTCCACGAGCTTTTGTATCGAAAATAATATAATAAAAAGGGTCCTCATGATATCGTTTAAAGGTCTCGCAAAATGTGCAAACTGTGCATTTTTATGCCTTCGTAAATAAATTGTCAAAAATTTCATGAAGAATTTTTTACACATACTTCGTAAATTTACCCAACAATTTTTGCTCGTAAACTTGCGTTGTTCAATTTTGCTCAATTTTATTTACTTAAAAAAAAAAACATTTGGAAAACACAATTGTATGATTCTTCCAAAATCTCTACTTCCGCCTTACGTTGATTACCTATAAACAACCAAAAAAGAAATGTGACATACACAAAAGGATTTATACTTACCATCATTTTTACCAAAAAATTCAAGTGTTAACATGCCATAAACGGTAAGTTTTTCAAATAATCTGAGCAATTTAGTTTTTGGCTTTCTTAAGGCATTTTTAAAAATAAATATCTTTTTTAAACCAAAAGTTTTTAATTTATTTATGAATAGAGGTTTTGTCACAAACTGGCGTTGTTAGTTTGCACAAAACTTAAAGAGGGTCTTCATGAGACAAGTCTCGCAAGTTGGCCCAATGGCACAAACGGCAATTTTACGCAATATCATGAGTACCCTTAATATAATAATTATTTTCACAGTAAATAATACAATGTAATACAATTCTTACTCTTCATTGTATGTCATAATTTCATGCGGTAATTCGTCCTTTGATTTTACATTCATATTAAGTCCCATTTACTCGAAGCAATTCTTTTAGACATCTGGGTGAGGGGAAGATAAGACGTCTACATACTTGTTTATACTAGCAGTTCGTGTTATTCTCTTATTCGTATTACATACGAAATGTGTGTATATTCTCAAATAAAAATACGAGCGATTTAAGGCATAAGATTGTGCTGGTGAACACCGAAAGGTGGAAGAAATTGTATCAATCTTTTCAATAGAAATTGCTTTGTGTAAATTCGGACTAAGCAAATTAAAATGTTATCCGATTTAATTATTACAGATTAATTTCCTTCATGAACAATCTCTATTTACAGAGTTCAATCGAATATTTGATTTCGCATTAGTCTAAAATTATTATTCGATGAAATCGATAATTTTTGTATAGGAAATTTGGTCCAAAAAGCGGTTTCTTTCAATATATTATGGGTTTATTGGAAATAAGCAACATTTTCTTTGTTTATGGCTTCGCAAAAGTGCGAGTGCGCAAGAGTGTTGACACTTGCTGGTACAATCTCATGAATGGATTCGAGAAAGACCAACGATTTTGAAAACCCACTCAGAAAAACAGAAAAATTAATTTCTATGCAGCATAAAACTACACGATATCTATAGAATAGGATGGATATTGATTTGTTGCTTAAATGTTAGGATCGATTCCGCTCTATAGTATCAAACATAATTCCAACAGATTGTTAGGTTTAAAATATCATCAAATCAGAGATGGCGAACTACTTGGGGATTCAATTAAAACACAATTTGTTATGGGATGAGCACATAAACTTGTTAAAAGCTAAAATTTTATCTGGAATTGGTATTTTGTATAAATTCAAAAATAAACTTAATACTGATGTTAAAATGCTTATATATCAATCCCATATACATTCTTACTTAACTTATCTGCCTATTATCGATGGCTGCAAAGCAAACAATTCACTAAAGTCCCTTCAATCTGCTCAAAATAAAGCTCTCAAGCTGGTTTTTAATCTTCCGCTAAGATTTTCAACGTTAAACTTATTTAGAGAATATTGTAAAAATGTTCTTCCAGTAAGAGGCTTATATAAACAAAAAGTTTTAACGTACGTTTTTAAAAAAATAGAAGAACAGATGTTGGTGGTTCCACGCAGTTTACGCAAAATATATTGCACACTCGAAGAAATACCAGACAGGCTCTAAATTTGAATACAAGATGTCGTTTAGATTTGACAAAACAACGCATTGCTTATATTGGACCAATTGAGTATAGTCAGTTACCAGTCAATATTCGTAATATACAAGCTTTTTCTACATTCAAAAAATCCATTAAGGACCTTTTACTCAGTAATGTTGAAGCACTTCTAATATAGAGAATTATTTAAGTATTACTATTTCTATTTGTTTTTATTAATATAATCTTTTTTATTTTTGAAATCTATTCTAAATATTTTAAATTAAAAATTAGAAAATAGAATTAAATATTTTTTTATTATAAATATTTTTTATTGTAAATATTTTAAATTAGAAAATTAAAGATACTCAACTATTTTATATGTATAAACACAGAGTTGCATTTTAGCCTCTACAAAGCCTTTATGGCGCTGAGGCGTTGAAAATATTATTGTATAAATATTATATTGAATTAAAGAAATAATAAAAAAAACTCTCCCTTTCATCAAGTCTAATTACTGTGTTAAAATATTTGTTCATACTAAAATTGTTTTAAAATTGTTTTTTTATGCGAATATAACTATGAGTTGAAAAATAACTAGACTTCACAATCAGATAGTTGTATTATACAATCTACAACATACAACATCACTTGTGAATTGAACAATTGAATTATGTAGATCATTCTATCGACGTAAATAATACCTATAAATTGTATGTGTTTATTTTGAAATCAAATCCGAAAGCTGATTAAAAATTAACAATTTATAAAACTAAAACACATTTTTTCATATTCACAACAAGTTAAAAAACAGAGTAGAAAAAAAAGATTATAAGATGAAGCTTCTTTTGGTTGATTTTGATCTTAATAACATTATTTACAAGAGATTTATGGGTGACATAGTAGAAGTGTACATATTAAAGACTGATAGCTTCTAAATCCAGTATCCACTAATGTAATTTCTATGTATTTTAGGCTTATTTTAGTTGAATCTCACGTCCATAACATTAGTTACAAGAGTTGTATGGTTGGTTGTTATGCTCGAAAATAGACTTAATTTAGGAGCTATTATTGACTGCCAGCTACAAAATCCAGTAGCATAATTGCCCTATAACCGACATTAATATGATTTCTGGATTAATTTCTGATCCAATCAAAATTGATTCGATTATTAGACATTTTTGTGGGTTAAATTGTTTTTGGGAAATGGTCCTTATATGGCAGCTATGACAAATTATGGGCCGAGCTTCTAATAACAGTATATTTAAGATACATATTAGTATTGAAGTGAATTTCGGAAGTGGACCTTATATGGGGGATATAGTCAAATATGGACCGATATTCTCAAAATCTAGCAGGTTAATTTTGGCATGTATGTAAATGAGCCGTGTAAAATCTTGAATCAGTACCGTTATTTATAAGAGACCATGAGTATTAAAGTGATTTTTGGAAGAGGGCTTTATATGGGGGATTTGGTCAAATATGGACCAAAATTCAGAAAATTGTACAGAATGATTTGTGTTTATATGCAAATTATTTATATAAAGTTTTGGGTCGGTACCGATATTTATAAGATATATATAAAGATAAATGACTTTTTCGGATGTGGTCCTTATATGGGAGCGATGACCAATTATAGGCCGACCACTATAAAATTTAGTAGAACAATTTATTTACCTATAAGTTTTGTTATTTATATCAGTTTAATACGTATTTAAGTGAATTTTGGAAGTGGACTTTATATGGGGTCTATGGTCAAAAATGGACCGAAGTAAAAAAAAATTTTTTTTTGCGATTTGTTTTTGCATGAAACTTATTCCTGCTGAATTTTGTATTAATATTCCAATTTTACAGGCATTTATTTATAATTCGGGAATATATGTATTTGTTTCGAGGCTATAACAAATCATGGATCGATTTGTACTATTTTCCTCACACTTTCTTCTTTTATCATAATATGTGCAATATATTTAGAAAAATTGGAAGAAAAATGTTTAAAAATATCAAATTTTTATGAAGGTTGTCTTACATTTTGGTCCATAACTCTGATTCTACAATACGGATTTTGCTGATTTTCAATACCAAACTACGGTGAATTGTTAACTAGTGTTTGTAAACCCTGTTGATTTTGTTTCTGTCTTTTGGACGTGAGAGTGTTTTACAGAGACAGACAGACAGGCGACATATGTAGCTCAATCGACTTAAAATTAATAAGGATCAAGAATATATATATACTTTGTTGGGTCTCAGATGAATATTTCTCAGTGTTACACACGGAATGACAAACTTATTTTTACCCTCATGTATTAAAGTATAGTTGTTCAAGCCCGATCATATAATACCCTACACCCAGTATATTTATAAAACAGTTTTTCAGAAATGGGCGTTATATGGGAGATATTACCTATTACGGACCGATCATCCTAAAATTTAGTGTCATGATGTCTATGAATATAAATATTATGTATGTTAAACTTTATCTCGATATAAATACTTTTAAAAGATTTATGGAGATTGAAGTGAATTACGGAGAGGGTCTTATATGGGAGTTTCACCAATTATGGACCGACTATTATAAAATTAGATGCCATCATTTCTGTACATATGCAACTTATTTGTGTTGAATTTTATTTGGGTACCAACATTTTTAAGAGATTTATGGTCGTTAAAGTAACTTTCGGAATATATGGCAGCTATGACTAATTATAGACCGATCATCATAAAATTGTATCAAATGATTTATATACTCGCATATATGAAACATATTTGTGTTCAATATTATTTCCATACTTTAAAGTGATTTTCAGAAGTGGAACTTATACAAAAGCTATGTTTAATTATGAACTGATCAGCACAAAATTAGTAGATTTGGTTTGGCTTCATTTAGCGCTTATTTGTAAATTTGTTTGGATACTTGCATAACTCAAACATTTATGATCGGTAAAACTTTATTTTGGGAGAACATTTTTTGTGGGGGTAGGTGAAATAATTGACCGATTTCCACCAGTTTCAATCCCAACCGTTCTTGTCCCGAAAAATATCATGGACCAAGTTTTATTGAATAATCTTCAAAATTGCGACCTGTACTCTGCGCACAAGCTTTACATGGACAGCCAGCCAGCCAGACGGACGACGGACATAGTTTAATTATATTAAGGTGAGTGTTGAAACAATATTAATTGGCGTTATAAACATCACCACAAATCCCATATACCTTCACCACTATGGTGGTGTAGGGTATAAAGAGTGAAGCAAACCGTTGTATGAACAAACTCTCTAACTGGTAACTATAGAATAGTTACCAGAACTTCTATCATGTATGCATATAAATAAAAAAAGATTAGATATAATGCAAGAGAAATTAGATAAGTTAGAAGAAAATATAGTTTCTGCAAAAAGAAAAATTAAGTATTTTAGAGAACGTAGCCGTTGGCCTTGAAAAAGGCTATAAGAGAAATAAAAAGAAAGTTGATGATTTTAAAAACTCAGCAGCAAATTCGTTATGTTTCGAGAGCAACAGAAACCAAAATAATGGACTTGCAAACACAGAAAAAGAACAATGGCTTATATTATTTGAAACATAATCAATTAACTTCTTCAACGTCCATTAAATCTACATAGAAAATCAAAAAGATATCCAAACTTAAAGCAATAGAAGATTTCAGAAAATCTAAATTAAGTACTTCATTTTCCGAACAAACTAAAAAGTCCCCAAGAGCAATGAGAGAATCATCAACTGATGATATTAAGAGAAGCATGATGAAAAAAAATTTACACACGGCAAAACTGATCTATCTCTAAACGAAATGGATAAGAAGATAGCAAGGATAAAATCTACAAACATTAGGAAACCTAAAAGATCAGTTAACAAACTTACAAGTAAATTTGAATATCTAGAACCTCTGTCTATAGGAGATAAACTAAAGGATAGTTAAGACTCCCAAAATAGAAAGCCACTTTCAAAACGTTTCTCTAATTGGATTTGGAGATTACAAAACTCCCACTACTACCAACACCAGTGCTAAGCGTGAAGCTGCCGGTTTTGATAACAAAAAAGCTTTAATTAAAACTAAAAATAAGGCCAAACAATAGACAATTTTAGAGACAAAACGTTTACGCAGATTCTCAAAAGGTAGTTCTACGGAAACTGAAAATATGCGGCAAATTTTAGGGACTGAAATTGCTAGTGAAGAGTTTTACTATGTAAAGCCATTAGGGAAAGTGATAAGAGTTAAACGTACCTCTTTAAATTCAGATGAACTGTGTCACAACTACAGCCAACCAAGGTCCAGGAAAAAATTAAAGTGACATTTTTATAGAAAACGTGTAGATAAAAGAACTTTGCAATCAGTAGCAGAAATTTAAGACCTAAAAGGATTAGAATTTCATTCCCGAAACATGGGAAAACATAGAGAAACTTCATGAAACTTGATGAAAATCAAACAGGAAGAAAAACATGTTGCTGATGAGTCTAGACTACGAAGAGGATGAAATTGTGCCTAGATTTTCCACTCACAGAACAAGGTTTTCTAGAACTAGAAAACTATCTTTGGCAGATAAGGAAAAACTAAACAAAAAATTACTAAAAACTAAAAAAATTCACAATTAAAGAGAAATAGTCCAGAGGTGTGCAGCCCAAAACTGTAACTATAGTAATAAGTAAGAAAGAACTGAAACATAAAGAAGCTGCTGGTGATTATAAATGTCAGCAACCAACTCCTAAAGATTAAGAACATACAGTTATGGCTACTTCAACCAGCGCTAAAAGAAAGTCTTCTAGAGCTAAAAAATCCTCATCCATATATGATAAAATATTTTTCCATAAAAAACTACCAAATATTTGAAGAAAAACTGTAACTGCGGTTGATGGTGATGAGGATCTGAATGATTACGATTCCCCACCGGCAACCGAGTTAGAGCTAACAAAACTTAAAGCTGGCATTTCTTTATATAATCTTAAACAAGATGAAGTTGTGCCTTTTTTACCCACTCCTATTAAGATTTTTACTCCCACTTCCCTTCCCCTTCCCACTCCCACTCCCAATCCGCATCCTAGAACTAGACAATCCCCTATCATATATGATGAGAAATATTTTCAAAAATTGCTTAAAACTCGAAAGGCATCAATTACAGAGAAACTGCAAATGGAAAGAAGAAAGCAACAGCAGTTGGATAATGAAAAAGCTGAAAGAGCTAAAGAGGAAGCCAAAGAATTATATAGAAAGTCTCGAGCTGATGCATTAAGAAGACTAGAACTACGTCTATCGGATAGTATACAGCTGGATAATCTAGCAAAATTGGCTATAAAAAACAACTATAATCTCGCACTAGTAATACCGAAAAATGTGGCCGTCATTAATAATGACGTATTGAAAAATGTACATAAAGGTCAGAGAATAAATATCACAAATATACTGCCAACTGCAGAACAATCATACCCCTCATCTGTTCCAACAGTCAGACCCGTTTATTTGAATCAGGGGCCAGGGATCTTCGCAACCAACTACTTAAACAGCTACATTGGAAATTGCTGAAAGTTTAGTTAACGATGTTAAACTAGAGGACAATATTGTAAATAAGAAAACATATGAGATTACACGAAAAGTTTTGTCTAATAAGGAGTCTTTTGATGAATTAAACTCTGAAGTAAATGTTGAAGATTTAATCAAGTCATACCTTGCCAAACAAGTTGAACAGAAAAAGGATATAGTGAAGAAAACCAAACGTATGAGAAGATCTAAAAAGAAACAAGCTACAACATCTTTAGATTGATGTAGGAAATCCGAAATGCCAGAAAATGAAGAATTAAAGATTATTTGTAGTTGTTGTGGCATGACAAATGAGCAACCGGGAGGACCTTGTTGCCCTTTTATGCCAAAGAAAATATGATATTTGTTTTATTATTTTTGTTAATTAATATGTGGATTTGTTATATTTAAATTTGATGTTATTTATTGGAGCACACTGTTCTTTTGGAGAATTTTGTGGGAAATGTTTCTAGATTAAAATATATTCTAATTTTTAAAACAGTCGCTCATTTAAGCCTTTGTCACTGGTCCTAGCATTACCACTACTTTTTAGAAATTCGCTAAATAGACAGCTTCGTATTAGTTAAATTTTAGCATAATTTACAAATGTCTCAATTCCGAATACACAATTGCAAATTATCAAAATGTTCATAAGTGGGCTATGAGAAATTAAAAAAGTTTATAATATTGTCTTTGTATCACTTTTTATACATAGTTTGGTGGATTTTGTGATAGAACAAGTGTTTTTTATTTGATGAATTTATGTTTAATGAATATTATGGATGGCCCATATTTCGGTCAATAATGCCTGAAAATACATTCCTGAACATTCACAAAATTATACAAAGTGCGGACAAGTTCGCACCAATAATATACCCTTGGGGCAAATGGTCTGAAAGTCTGTCACAATTTTATAACCCAAATGACTGTGTAATGTGGACGAACAACTCTTAGGTTTCCATAACCGCTGTAAATTCCGACAGTATATACCGTCGAAACCAGACGGGGATAGTCTAAAATTCTGGCTGCTTGTAGATTCGCGTTCTTATTATGTGTGGAAAATATAGCCATTTTTGAGCAAAGATGTATCTGGAATTCCAGACCGAAATCCGGGATAACGGGTTGTACTAGACTTAGTTGATCGACTTGAGGTGCGTTACAATGGATAACTTTTTTCCTCGCACAGTCTTGTTCAAAAACTTTTGCCACAAAAACAAATGCACAAAGACAAATTCACAATTGTCATGAGCACAACGCATCATGAAACAATAGTTTTGAATGGACCAAATAATTACCAGAAATAATATTGCTTTACAACTATACCAAATGAGGAGCTGACACCGTTAACAAAATGTTGGGTAGTTACAGCCGCAAACGTAAAAACCATCGCTGGACTATGACTGTTTTTTTCAACATAATTGACCACTCGGAAACATACAAAACGTAAGTATTTTCTTCATGAGTTCATGAGTTGGCAATATCACTGGCAAAGACATATTTTTATGGACAAACGTAAAAACCTTTCTAGAAGTGAACTTTCTTTGGCGATATACTCAAAATTGTCAAGTCAGTCAATTTGGAAAAGTCTAATGACAATTAAGCCGGTCCATTAAAAAAGGAAAGTTGATAATTCTTTGTCGAACAAAGAACAAATGGATATCTTAGTTCGCATTAGTAAGTCATAAATACATATTTATTTATATATTCTATAATTTAGACAACAGCCTCAATAAAAAGAAGCATGTACAATGTACATATGTATATAAAACAAATATTAATATTTAATTAAGCATAATTTTTATTCGTTGTTCTGTATGTATCAAATATGATACAAAGGCAGAATTGTGAATTTATTTTAAGGCTCGATCTACGGTTAAAAACTATTCCATTTAGCTTTAGCTTCATTTAAAAGCATTTTTTTTTAATAAACTTAAATTATTGTAAATTATGTTTTATTTGATTAACTATGTAGTTTAAATATAAATTCTTTAGAGGCTTAGACTAAAGCCATCAACAAACACATCAATGAGTATAATACCAATAACATTTTTTATCAAATGGTATTCATGTATATGATCTATTTAGACGGGTTAAAATAAAAGAGCTTAACTCTTGACTTTAGAGAATATTTTTAGTATCTTAAATTTATTGATTTTGAAATAATTAGACAATTTAGTTTGTCTACTTAACACCAGTGTTTTGGCATTATAGTATCCCCGATAGAGTGTAGTTAAGCTATGTACAAACGGTTGTCAGATCTTATAACATTGTCAGGAAAAAGTTCAGCAAATGTCTAACAACCGTGTGAACTTCCAATTTTTTTTTTCATTTAACGTTGCATTTTATAACGACCTGTCCATAATTAGTCAAAACCCCCTAAAAGACTCTATAAATGGGTGTAGGGCTTGTTCTTTTTTGTAAATTAAACTTGTTTACTTGCATTTGTACTTTTCTTTTATTTTTTGTTAATTAAATTTTATATGGGCTGGAGTACCTCTTAAAAATGTTCATAAATATTGTTCTATTAATCAAACCAGTAGTTTAGAAGATAAATATTACATACAATACCTTTACGATCAAAACCATTTAGTAAAAATCGATTTTAATTTTCCATTAATCTCAGGCAAAATACAATTTCTATTGATAATAGTGAATAATCTTCAATTAAGAAGTAAACAATAGAAGATGATTAATTTACAAAACAAAATTTCGAACAAGCAAAATGAATTAGAAGAACAATTAGGCTGCTATTTTTCACCGCATGAAGGTTTTAGGTTACTTTTTTAGAACGGAAGAATGCTTCAAATTTAGATATTTTCTCAAAAAACCTTATTTTTTAAAGCTTTTCTTCATACAAATTTTTATGAAGAATATCTTAAGGCTTCATTAATCTTTACTTTCTGTTGCTTTTCTGTTCCGTGTCGTTCTGTTGTTAAATGTTTGTAGTTAGTTTTTCCGTATAAACGTATCAGCTGTTTTAGGTAAACAGACAACACACCGCGAAAATAAATCAAAAAATACAAATCAAAGTTGTTTTTATTGTACAATATGTCTTTACTTTCGACTAAAGTAATGAGTTTTTCGTCATCCGTCGTTTATTTTTTATATTTTTATAACTTTTATACAAAAACTTAATTAAATTCAAAGAAATTGAAAATTTTTGTAATAAATCAAAATTTTTTTTGTTGTTCAGATGTCAGCTGGTTTGTGCTGTCACTTACAATTACTTAGTCCTGTTTCACACTCATCAGTTCTGATTGTCAAGTCAAGTATTTTTCAATGCGAAGAAAAAAGATAAAAGATAATTTTCTCTTTCCTTCTCATTAAGAAATTCTTGACTTGAGTGTGAAACAGGTCTTAGCAAATTTTTGTTTTCAACAGGTTCGTCCGCAATGGCACGGAAAGTAACAAAACAACTAACGACTTTTACACATTTTCTATTTAACAGAGTCATGTCAGCTGATTCGGAACGGCACAGAAAGTAAAGACTAATTCTGCCTTTAAACTTGTTTCCGTTTGTTTTTATAATATTTTCATTCAGTTTATTGAATTGGTAGTAAAAAAAAATTTATTCGAAATTTATGTTAATTATTAATGGTACTCGTATATGGTTGGCTTTTAAAGTGAGTACTGTTTGAAAACAGCTTGTGTGGTTTTAGTAACGTTATTTAAAATTTTAAAAATCTTTTATTGTCATAAATTGATTTGTTAGTTTGCTGGTATTTTAGACAATAAAATTTAAGGTGACAAAAGAATTTTTTTTTTAAACTCTTCCAACGCAGTTACTTTCTTTCTAAATGAAGTGGTATTTTATTTGTAGGTATTTTATGGTGTTTGTGTTTTAAGATGATTTTGTTTTCGTAAAAACATTGTTTCCGTATTGGAAATGGCTTTCTTTTTAGAATCATTGAAAACCGTTGGAGTTGGCTGTGTTGGGGGCAAATGGGGTGTGAAGTGATTATGTTTTTTTAACATAATTAATACTGTGCGATTTTTGGTTTGAATTTGAAAGTGAAATTTTGGGGAATTCGCATATTTTCAGTTTATTATTCTGCATAAAATTTATTGCAATCTGCAATACCGTGTAGATATTACTGATTTCTTTATTATTTTTTCCTAATTCACCCACTGTGCATAATGAATTTTTAATATTTAAATGGGATTTTGGAAATTGAATTCACTGTCACTGTGTGTTGCTAATTTCCCTCAAAACCAAGTGTATATATATCTAACTCGGATATTGAAACGCTTCTTCTGGAAAGACTAATCTTGGACGAGTATGGCAACAAAGCAGATCACCTGCTGTAAAACAGAGACTGTTCGCTGCAAGCAAAAAGTTAAGAAGGACCCTTATTCCAGAAGAAGAACACATAAATGTAAATTTCATTAAAAATTCAACAAATACTAAGCATTTTTCCTTTTGGAAGGCAGCTAAAATAAATTAAGCCACCGGTATAAAGCCAAATTTCATTACGAAAATCTGATGGCACCTGGATTGGTAATCGCAGAGCATTTAAGTAATGTGTTTCAATCAAACCCCCCATAAAGAAATTTAAACTAGATGAACCACCTGTTCGTTAATTAAACTCTCGAATTATCACATTCAGTCCTGAAGATATTCACAAAACTACACGCAGAGAAAAAACATGGTTAGTCATGGTTACGAAAACTACTCTGTCTTTTTGATAACAATATATTTTGTGTACCACAACATTTTTATTTTAAAATGATTTTAACAATATCTTAGTTACCATAAACATTTTTATATTTATCGCAATTATAAAATTAAATCTGGTTGACTGAAACATAATTATTTTTAAAACATATTTACCACAACTATTAAATTAAAACTATTCAAACATATTATATTATTGACAACTATTTAAACTTATACATAACAACTAAATGGTAAGTTTATATATTTGTACTCATATTATGTTTAAAATGCAAACAAAATATGTTTAATTTTAGTAATACATATTTTGTTTTACCAATTTGCTTTTGCATTTAAATTGAAAAAACAATTCGTATTTAAAATATACTAAATATTACTACGAAATATAGAACTTTTACAGAAGTATAAAAGGCCTAAATAAAGTTTACACAAAAGAAATAATTTTAAATTTCACAAATAAAACTCTATTAAACATAACTAAAAATAAATGTAAATTTTTTTATATACATACGTTGAAAGTGCGCAAATATTTATTTATTATATCATAATATGATTACTTGAGACAATATTATGATTATTTTAAATAAGATATCGGAAGTCTTACCTATCGAATCGCTTATTTAGAGTTAAATACAGTGGTTATGTGACACATGACTACGAGATCAAAGTTCTGGAGCTTCACAGGGGAGTGTTCTCGGACCAACACTTTACTTGATATACAGCCCTGATTTGCAAACGAGTGAAAATTTTGCCATTACTACATTTGCATATGATACTGCCTCAACTCACATGTGGATTCAAGTGTGTCATCTAGATAACTATATAATTATCTCAGACGTGTGCAGACGTGGTTAAAAAGCTGGAAAAATGCCAAACAAAAATAACATGACAGCATGACACGACTCACACGTGATCTACCAAAAAAGGCTATTGAAAAAAGTATCTCTACTTGAATCACCCTATACTACTGCTATGTTAACAAGTAAAATCTTATATAGCCCTGTTAAAAAACCAAGTTCTTGTTCAAAACCCTTTATTATAGATCAAACTCTAGAGCCAAAAGCTGTTTTTTTAATTACTAAAGTTGAGATATTTTACAAGACCTGCTCTAAATTTACTACAACTTATTTTTTTTTTTTTAAATAATTAACAAACACAAACTGTGAAGCTTTTGGCTTATTTGCAGAAAACACCCAGAGTCTTTGGCGGTAATCAAACCCGCAACCCTTTGACTGATATTCCGGCATTTTATCGCCTATTCTATGAGACCTTCCTTCCATATATTTCAGTTAGGTTTTTTTTTCTTATAAAAAAAGCAAATACCAAAACATACAACCGTTAATATTATTAATTTTTATTACTTTTTAAGTAATTTTTCATTAAATCAGAATTTAAGTGGGTGTGGGGGACTTTTTTCTCCATATCTGAAGATGAAGATTTTTCATAAAAACATTTTGGATATTGTCTCCAGATTAAGTTGTTAGTTGATACACATACACAAAAATGTTGTACAACTTATTTGACGCTCCCACACTTGAGTAGCTTCTTACGGAATTGTATTCTATTGAATGGTGATGGTGTTTGGTTGCTGTGCTTTTTGTTATTATTGTTTTTTTTTTTGTAATGTATTTTGTGGTTCAATGTTTTCTAAGAATTTATTGATAATCTTTGGTTTTGCTGGTCTTGCACAGGCAAAATATACATACATACATACTCTTATATGTATATATAACCATATATTTAAATACATACAAGATTTTAAAACTTTTTTTATATGTAGAAAATTGAAATGTATGTTTGAGTAATATAAGATCCATGGTTAATTTGAAAGTAACCCAATTCTTTGAAGCATGTGCTATAAATACAGGTTCATGTTGAGTATTGAAAATTAATTTTCAGTTTTATCACTCAATTCATAAAAACAGAGACTTTTGACATTTCGTTTCTCTTTTGTATGTCCAGCGTTTCTATGTTTTTTTTTTTGTAGCCGTTTTGAGCTGGAATATTAAACGCTAAACTTGAAAATCATTATTTTCATCTCTCTAATGAAATCATAAACATTTCATTTACGGTAGTACTCACATGTAACTACCTGTATGGAAGGTTATTTGATTGGGGGCTATACAACGGTTTGGTATGCAAAAATCTTAAACTATTTCTGAATACATGAATATTGGTTAAATAGCAGAGCTGTGATATGATGTTTTCATTAAAAAGTTTTGAAAAAATATTAAAAAATGTCAAGTCAATCAATTTGAGGTTATTTGGGCCCCCAGTGGTTGATATTAGCTCAATTGCATTTATTTGTAGAATACCTCCTATGCTATTTAAACTTTAAAGTGGCTAACACTCTTAATTACAGACATTTTACCAACTTATTCTTTAAAGATCTGTTAATCATAAATGTCTGTATTTATGTACTTGAACACTGTTTCTTTTTTAATCCATATTTTGTATCTTATTAATGGGTGAGGCTAAACAATCACTCCTTAGTTTTATTTAATACTTTGCTTGGGTATTTGTGTTTTTATTTTTTTTTTCATTGTAGCTTCAAGTATTTGTGTATCTTAAAGAAATCAAGGGAAAAAATCAAGTCATTCATATTGTATTGTCATACATAATCAAGTGTCATTCATATTGTATCGACAAAAGAATAAATATTTTGTTTAACTAACCACAAAACACACACACGCATAAACTGAAAGATTGAACAGGCCGGGACATGTTAAGCTAAAGAAAAAAATTTGTATACAACGAACTTAAAAAAAGATACATATTTTTGCTTAAATAGTGTGGAACAGAAGGGTGGTTCATAAAAGATACTCATTAAAATTTTTAAAATTTTTAAACAGCTTTAAATCCAGGTTTTATGACTTAAATGCCACATAGATAACGGCCTTCATCTACAGGAGAATATCATCCAAATATTCATTGACGGATCAAGATCACATGGTAAGGTTAGGTGTGGTATCTTTTCGAACCAGTGAAATCTAATAATATCGCTTAGACTACAAGACTACGGTAGCATAATGCAGGCCAAAATAATGTCTATAAAAACTTCTGCAGAACAGTTTCAGTATCAAGGAATATGAAATACATATATCCGTATAATTACTGATAGAAAAGCGATCCTTGGAGAGTGTGCACATCACCTCAAAACTTGTCCAAGAATGCCAAATATCTTTAGATAATGTAGCGAGTCATTCATCGGTAACCCCTACATGGATTCTTGAACATGGAGGCATTGAAGAGAATAACAGAGCTGACGTACTGCAAAAGCCGGTACGACCATTAATTAAAATTAATTCAAACGTGATATTGGCATACCACTCCCAAAGGGAGAGAAACTGATTTCACATAAACTCCACTTAAATTCTCAGGAACGATGGGAGAAATAGTTCTCTTGCAAAGAGACCAGAATAATCTGGCTTATGGATATGTAGAGAACGAGATTTATGATCAATCTGATAAGATGCCATCTAAGAAGCACAGTGGCGGTCATCACTGATCACTATAATATAAATAGCAAAACATAAAACGACTTCTAAAGAATCTGTAAAGATGAGGAAGAGACTACCGAATATCTTTTCTGTCACTGTCTCGCATTTGGAAACCTGAGACAGAAGATTCTCGGGCAACAATTAGTGACTGACAAAACCTGGTTATCGAGAGTGGATCTGAATATAATGCATACCTTCATTAAGACAATAGGTTGGCTGAAAAACTCAAGCAGCCATGAGATGTAGGACATATGGTGCGATGGACAATAGGTACCACAACGGGAACTATACTTGGAATCAAGTAAACTATGCTTCGGGCTTAACATAACCTGCTGGCAGTAGTGATAATTTTGTATGGCCATATCCCATTTGTGAGGTCTTCGTTCAAGTAACCCTACTAGCAAAGGATTTAAACCACATTTGCAGTAAAAATTTATAAGTAGATTATTTATGATGAAAACATAAGACAAAATTATAAAACTCGGTAAATATTATATAAGCAGTTGGATTTACATTGGAGATTCCTTGTCTAATACTGAAAAATAATCATCAAAGACCTAACGAATAATATTTATATTCTTGATTTTTATCAGCTGCATGTTTGTCTGTGTAAAACATACTAAAATTCTAAATAGAACAACGAAATTAATACGATTTATTTGTAATGTTAATTATGGTTCTACGTAGTTTGTTATTATCAGAAATCGATTGAGACCTTTATTATTGAAATATTTTCAAAAATTGTTTGTGTTTGTCAATTTCAAACTTTTGTTTGTTCTTTGTAACATTTCTGCTTATAAAAGGGGATTTTAACAATGTTGAATTTACAACAATAGCATCAGATCTGCATGAACTTGAGCTACATCAAGCTATTATCAAGTTTATGAGGGACGATCTTTAGATTTGCCGAAAACTGGCACAGCTTAAATTATTTCCTTATTTGTGATTTTGTGGAATTTTGCCATAAACAGTCTGGACTCCAATCTATAATCTATAACGTAGATTTAGAAATTTACCTGAATATGATGTAGAGGCAGCACTCAAAACACTAACTGCCGTATTTATAAAAAATAAAGTAGGCTTGAAGTGTGCTTTAAGACAAAATTTTCTTAAAGTAAACTTGAAGTCTACTTTAATTTTTTATAAATATGGCAGTAAGTCGATGGAGCATTCACAATAGAGTGAAGATAAATCCGAGCAAAGCTGAACTTACATTCGCCTATGTTCTATATTCCAGTACAAAGTGAAACTGAAATCGTTTCCACATAAACAATTTCACGGCGTTATAGAAAACAAGTGAAACTTTTATTATACGAAGAACCAAACTGGAAATTATGTTTTACTTTTCAAATCATTTTCACTAAAACTGAAACACAAACTTAAAGAAATTTTAACTTTCATTTAATTTTACAATTATACAAACCAGGTGATTGTTTTCGTGAAAATCCGGTAATAAACTGACACTTTCATTTAGTGCAAAATAGCTCCGCATAATTCTTGGCAATAAACTCTTCTAGAAACACAATCTTCTAGTAAGAACATCAAAATGCCATGACGGCTGAGTATGATTGCAGGAAAGCCATAGGCATGAGCTAGAGAATGAGACCTAGATATGAGAACTGGCTATTCGATACTAATAGATTGTATATAGAGCTTTCGGATAACATTGAGCCATTTTTCTGGAGAAACTTCGGACTTTCAATACCGGAAGACGCAGATTTTCTAGCAATGATAGCAACGAACGATATTCTACTCTCAAAAGTGGGATCAAGTTGGCTTTGTCTACATTTGGAAATTTGAATTAAGAATGTCGTTTTCGAGTTGTCCGAGTTCTAAAAGGAATATAAAGTCTGAGAGTTCAATTCACTCAAATGGATACTAACTACAACGTGACATTCCATATTATGACAGATATATTTGATTTCTTGTAAACAATTCATTAAAGATTACTGGACTAAATAAAAATAATAAGATCTCTTTAAATTGCTCGTAATTTTCATGAACCACCCTAATGGCATATTTGTTGTACCTCTATTTATAAGTAGTAATTTCTATTATCAATGTAGCTGCTGTTGTCTGCAACTGCCTGAAAGAATGCGGTAAACAATATTTTTATTTCTGAATGTTTGTTTTATAAATTAAAGTAAACATTTTTGTTTTTTTTTATTAGAGATTATAATTTATAAAGAGGTATAGTAACTTACATATTTGTATTTGTAAGTATTTTAAGAGCTGCTGAAAGTGTTACAATTTCTGTTGTTTTTAATTAATTAAATCAACAAAATTGCGTACAAATGTACATACATACATATTAATGTTAGTAAAAATAAACTTTTTAGCTGGGATCAGATTACCTGTGGCCAAAGACAAAATCCGATCAATTTCAATTGTTTATGTAGAAACGTCTACATGTGTTTGTGGTTAAACAAATTATGAGTTATGTGGCATTTTTTACTTTGTTGCTTAGGTGAAATATTATTTCATTAAAGCAGATTTTATTTATTTTTAAAGTTGTTAAAAGAAGAGCTGTTTAAGAAAAATCGAGTTTCACAACAATTACAAGTTTGTTACTTAAGTCTTTTGTTTTGCTAATAAAAAGACTAATATTAAAAATCATTTAAAGACGTTTTGAAAACCATTAACTGTTATATCTCAAATGAAATTTAGCTTTTAGTTAAACTATTTAAGAACAACATTTACAAAATACCTTAAAAAATTTTCTTTCTCCACAGCAAAAACTTTACTTACATTCTCAATTTTAATGACAGAATTCATTATTTCGTAGCTTTATTCGCCACTTTTTGTATTACTAATTATATATATCTTATATATGTATATATATATATATATAAGTATGTATATAAAAATATCATAATTATAAAATCCAAAAAATTTACTTCAAATAAATGGATTTAGAGGAGTTAGACCATTTTCACATGTTTCAATTCTGACTCTTCAAGACAATAATTTTTGTTGAGAAGGGAAAAGAGAATAAAAGGGGTACATAGTTGAAATTACTAGTCAATTTTCTAGATTTTCTAAACAGAACTGAACAAAAACTAGGCAGCTAAAACTGAAATGTGTGAAACAGCGCTCAGTATATGATTATAAATCTTTATTAATATCATTTCCCTAATATTTATTAAGTTTGTTTACTTATTTTATAATATTTTGTTGTAATAAGTCTTTAACTACACATTTTTATAAGATCTTTAAGTATAAAAATAAGCTATTCATTTTTTGGTTAAAAGTGGCAAAATTATAACGGATTACTTTTGGGAAATCTCGAACAAAAATAAGTTCTTTTTCTAGTATATTTGTAAGTAGTCTGGTGGACAATTTCCTATTACTTTTTAACTTAATTTGTAAGTAAAGTTTTTGCTGGGTCTTTTAAGTAAGTATTTTTTTATACATGTATGTATAATAAAAATCAATAAAAATACTTCATGGTGGCTATAAAATGAAGACAGGTAACACACATATTCAAAAGCAACAAGAAACTAACTAACTAAACCTCCTATAAAATATGTCAAAAATCAGCTTTAACGCCGAAAAGTCCTAAAGGAATGCAAAGTGCTCAAAATGACAAATGTTTTTGCGCAACTGTGTGTTAAAGACACAACAGACAACAGGAAAAAAGTGAATTTTATAAAAAGCATACCAATGCTAAAGAAAAAAATGCACACACACACACATACACAAAAGTAAAACAGATAAAATTAAAACATAAAACGTTTTAACAACACATAAATTTTATAAAATTTATACTTAAATTTTGCTTTTGTTTTATTTGTGTTGTTTTTCCGTTTTGTCTTAAGAATTTCGAGCACTTTAAAAGCTTTAAACATTTTATAGAAATGAATGAATATTGTAAGGGCGAGCGAAAAATAAATCAGCCATCCTGTTTTAAGCATTACTAAGGTTTTTATCTAAAATTATTTATATAGAAGTTGCCGTTTTTTTTTTGGGTAAAGTAATTAAAACTTTTTAAAAAAGTAGTTTTTGGCTGAAATAAAATGCTTAAAAAGTTTAATTGTCGTCTGTTTATTTGAACAAACAAACTAATTAAAGTAATTATAAACATTGTATTAACAAATAAACAAGCGAATTAGTTACTTTAAAAGTAATTAACTATGTTCAAATATTTGAAGAAATAAATATTTTGTTTAAGTAATCCACTTGTTAAAGCTGGAGGTCCACAACTCGCGTTTTAAGCTTTTTAAACGTTTTAAGCGTCAAGTATTTCAAGTTACATTCGAAGATTTTTCGCGTCCATCATTTGTGTTTTATATACATGCTAGTTAAACCCGGTGTGCCGGTGTGTATACAAATAATATGGTATAATTTTATTATGATTAGTAGTAGCTCCCATATAAGGCCCACTTCTAAAACTCACTTTAATGATCATAAATTTCTTAAAAATGTTGGTATCCAAATCAAATTCGACACAAATAAGTTTCCTTTATACAGAAATAATAATAACTTAATTTTATAATGGTCGGTCCATAATTAGTCGAAACTGCCATATAAGACCCTCTCCGTAATTAACTTTAACCCCCATAAATCTTTTAAAAGTATTTATTTCGAGATAAAGTTTAACACATATAATAAGTATTTATATTTACAGACATCATGACACTAAATAACGCCCATTTCTGAAAATTTGTTTCATACATATACTGACTGTAGGGTATTATATGGTCGGGATTGACCGATACTTTCTTACTTGTTTATTACTACTAATATACATACATACCGATATCATTTATGTACACATTTTCTTAAAAAACGTGGTAGATTTCTTAAAAAAAATAAAAGACTTAGGAGCCACACTTTGTGATTAGCCATTCAGTATATCAAATACCAAGTTTAGCGCTTAAGTCTTTCGTTTGGCAGTTCATTATTAATGCAGACTCCCACTACAGCAGATATTAAAGTCTTTGGTAATGGTTTTATAGTAATTATTAAAAGTTTTGGAATAAAAATGTGCAGATTTAAATGTTTTGAAAATAAAGTTTTTAAATGCAACATATAACATAAACTTTTAAATACAAATACATTTGATAACCAAATAAAGAAATTTTATATAACTTTTTGAGATTACCATAAATAATTTGTTTAAATAATATATCATTTATTAATTTTCTTATATATACATAATTTATTTTAATAGATTCTTTATAAATTGCTTTAGTTTTTATCTTTGTTTTCAATAAGGCCAAGTTAGAAACCTAAAAATAATTACTTTTTATTCAATTAATCGATTTTTGTTTTGGGACATAATCCACATATAATTAATAAATTTCAAATTTTATTGGATTCAATTTAAATAACATTTTTCTTTTTCAAGCCTTTGTAGCTCTTAATAATGTTAATAAATTAAGGTGATTTAAACTAAAAAAAAAAATATAAAAAACCAACAACAAAATTATTAAAATTAACCCAAAAATAGACACGATTAATAAAAACATAAAAAATAGTTTACATTAAAATTAAATAACTCTCACACTTATTAGTGTTGGTTTTCATATTGTTGATGGCTGTTGTGTTTTTTTTTTTATTTTTCTCCTTTTTGCTTAAACTGATGATTTAGTTAATGAAAATAGTCACAAGCTCTGAAGTTTTTAAAACATGTACAGCCATAAATAGAAAGAGGCTTAGAAAAAACTATTAACATTTTTAAAAGTTATCTAAGTTGGGAAAAGAAATGGAAAAAAATAACTATCATAAATCATTTTTTAAAACTTGGTATGGTAAAAAATTTTTGTTTGCATGTGTCTATATTTGAATATTTGTATGTATATTATTAAACACATAAATAAAAATATAAATGTTTTAGTTTTTATTAATTTAATAGATCTGAAGTAGATAAGGAAATGAAAAAAAATAAAACAAACTAAATAATTAAATCAAACATGTATTTCACAGCAAAAATTGCGAGTTTTTCTATACCCTATATATGGATATTAAAAATATTCATCACTGTAAAATATACTTTAGATAATTAATGGCAGACATTTGCTCTGACAATGGCCGGCTCTCTACCATTCAAATAAACTTTCTCAAACCATCTTATGACTTACGGTCATTTACGATACATCAAGTCATTGGGAATTAAAAAACTTGGTTCAGAAGTGATATATTTATGAGTAAAATAAACGATTTAAACTCTGAACCCAACTTGTTGCCTGTATGATAAATTAATAAATAAAGCAGCATGCCTTGATTTGCTAAATTAATCCAGCAAAAAAGATTTTCCTAAGAAGCAAAAAGTAAGTAGAATCTTTAAACAGCCAAGTAAATGAGAGTAATGGTAAAAACTACAATTCATATACATATTATGAAGTAAAGCTCGGTGCATGTTTAAAGTAACCCAGCAAACAAAAAAACAGTTTCAAAGAAGCAGAAAAGTATCCTATTTTCATTTGATGGGATACTTAAAATCCAAGAGGAATAGCGCCGCTGTGTTAAGGGGTTAAGAGGTGCGAGTGGGAATTTTTTTTTTAAATGCGGTAACGTTGAATTTAGTTTTTAATTGCTTGCCCTAATAATGTAATTGACCTTTCCTGGTTTATTTCTTGTGAGGCTATGTTAAAAATAGAGTCTATACAGAGCAAATTAAATTGATTACTGCTTTAAAACCCAAAATCCTTGAATTATTACCGAAATAGGTCCGCCCATTTGCCAATATGTAATTGAAAGTTTAGATAAAAGAATCGACGAATTTGTATGCGTGGTCATGGTGGACATCTGCCGATATCATTCTTTCATTTATAATTATCCAACCTTACTATTTCCAATATAATAAAAATTTGAATGATTTTCATTAAAAATTCTTTTATTTTGTTTTGTAAAACAAAGTTATTTTTGAAAAAGCTTTTGAAAAAGGTGTTTTCATCGATTTATTGTTCAACTGTTTTTAGTAGAATTTCATGATGATTATGATCCAAGGAAATGACTCGTTAATCCAAACTTAATTAGTTTGACTCGCAATGGGTAACAATTTCCAGCTATATTATTTAATGAAAATAGAAACATTCAGAAGCTTTTTGTCAAGAAGTATTGGCATAAATAACTCTTACTAAATCTGGGTTTTAAAAAGAAACATTTTTATATATTTAGTTTGTAGTTAAAGTAGACTAAAACTAACTTGACAACGAAGCTCTTTGAAGATTATGCGGCAATCGAAATAAAAGCAGGGGAGATTCTACACCTTATTTTTGGGGTTCTTATAATGACGACTTCTACAAATTTCATTAAAAAAAGATTAAATTTCCTTGCATTCGCTCCTATTAAACAGTGCCCAAGAAACCCATTCCAGTCAACATGTTACTAAACCCGTAAGAACTGAACTACTTTGACTAAATTCCCCTAATTCTCAAAGTCTCCGAATTAGGGGGCCTTTCAGCTTTGAATTAGATAATTTAGACAAAATAGTCAATCTTATATGAACAGAACCATAAAGCAGAACATATTCCAGTATAGTATCGATAGAACAGTGAGATACAACCCATATTGAGGCGATGCTGCTGTGAATCAATATAGTTATATGCCCTACTGCCACCGATAAGCACTTTCGTCCTCTCCTGTACGCGGTTGAGTAATTCCAAAATAAATTTCGAAGCACCGGTCTAAACATGAGAGGCCGGTCAGTGTAAATAGTAAGAAGATCAGATGGAGTGAAGTATTTTCTTCACCGTTTAAAAAAAAAACCAAGTCACTTGAACGCTTCTTTTGACACTTGAAAAATATGTTTAGTCACACTGGATTACGATACCTAGACTATCAAGTGCGTCTGATTTCTCAATATTTGCACCGCCCATAAAAACAGACGAAGCAACATGATCTGTGGTGCATTTGTGTGTTAACATACAACATTGAGTCTTACGTGCATTAAAAGCTGTCGCACAACTCCATTCTGAGATTGTCACAAGATCTTGGCAAAGTTTAACATTCATGTTTTGCCTCCTTGTCCCAATCTCCAAAGGGCTTGGTCTATGGTTGAATGAATATGAATGAAAAATGTTGTTATCATCTGCAAATAAATAGATAGGGTTGGAATGTTTACGTATAAAATCATTTAGAAAGATAAGAAATAAAGTAGGAGAAAGATCAGAGCCTGGCGGTAGCCCTTATTTAACCTAGAACTCGTCTGATGAGATTTCATCTACAACAACTCATTTAGTTCGATTTCTGAGAAACACTCGATATAAATCAATAGAAGTTATCATTAAAAGCAATAAGTTACTATAAAAAAGACTCTGTCGAATGCCTGGCAAATATCTAGATCCACCACTCAAAACAATGTATAGAACGACACCATTTCTCCGATAGGAAGCGTACTAAATCTTTCGTAGAGCATCTAATACAAAAGCCGTACAGGCGGTCGCTAAGTAAACTGTTGTACTCCAGATATTCCACAAAATGGTAATTTACTTTCAATAACTTTAGATAGTGCAGACCAACTGGCTATTGAGCAATAATTATCAGGTCTGTTTGCGTTACATTAGCATCCTTTCAACACAATAGATTTTCACCGGCATGTTATTAGGTGCTGAAAATGTTAGCTAATGGACCAGTTAGCGTCGATGAAGACTGCCTCAATACCGTTATTCATTGATACTGCAGCCTGAAACATATGTTCTTTCGCCCACATGGAATGCAATAGTAGATAAACCGGCTAAGATTGATTCAGAAAATTGGTTGTGAAGGAGATATGTTGCTGTTGTAGTAATTAAAATTTATAGAGAAGTAAAACCCTAATATTTGAGTAAATATTACAATAAATGGAAAACTAAAAAGAAATAAATATGGCTAATGTTCATCATTTGAATACGTGAATACGTGTAACATTTGGGACTCCAGTAATGTGTTGATTTGCAATTGCTGAAAGTTAGGAATGAAACAGATCATTACGTTGATCCCAATTTATACAAAGCAATTCTTATTAAAAAAAATTGATTAAATTTTTCTTTTAAATTTCTTCGGTTTCACATAGTCCGTATTTTTATTTGAGAGTATACACACATTTGTGTACACAAACATATCTATGTAATACGAATAAGAGAATAACACAAATTGCTAGTACAATCAAGTGTGTACTCGTTTTATCTTTCTCTCATCCCGATGTCTAAAAGATAATCAGCTTGGCTTAAAGAATTGCTGCGTGTCAATTGGGTCTTAATGAACTAATTAAAGCAGTTTATCATGATGTCATACTTTCACCTTATACATATTTAGCACTTTAAATAATACTGTTCCTAATTGTTTCCCTCGAAATGTAGCTCATGCAAAAGTGTCACCTTACCAACTCCAATCTATATTTATTGCTTTTTTACATTCAGTTTTCTTTGTTTCTTTTCATAATGAAATGCCAATTTCTATGGCGTAAGCTTAACTTAATAAGGTATAAATAATATTGCTTTTAGTCAGTTTTTTATGTTGTTTGTATTGTTTTCAATGATTGTTTTTATTTAAAATTTACAGGTTTTAGACTTGGTTTGAAATTTTAGAGTCTATTGTAATGTTAATGTTTTTTTTTAGGCAAAATGTTGTTATTTAAATCTAAAATTTTATTTGAAAATCACAGAATAAATATATATATATATATATATATATATATATATATATATATATATATAGTACATAATAAAAAGAGTTAACAAGTTTTAACAAACTGTAATATGGCTAAAGAAAAACAATAATATTGGGATTTCATGGGATTTAACAATTTATTAAAAAATTATTTTAATATAATATAAATTTAATATATTTTTAAACAGATAAAGCTGTAAAAACTGTTTTATTACACCATTTTCTAAAAAAAAAACTTTTATTGCCAGAGTTGTTTAATATATTGACTCAACATTTCCGCTTTGAGTCTTCTCAATATTTTACTACATAATAATATGTACAAAGGAACGAAAACTCTACTACACTTGCAAAAATGATGTAAGCCTTGGTAAAATATAAAGCATTTCTAATACTATACCGCCACAATAAAGGAAAAGCAAAAACTCGGCTGTACAATGCCATTGAAAATAGGATTTTGGGAATAAATGTAAGTTCTTATGGTGTGTGAAATGACATAATATGCACGCAGAGAAAACACACTACAACTACTCTGTGTTTTTAGTAAGAATATATTGTTGTGGTACAAAAATATTTGTTATTTGAAAATGATTTTAACAATATTTTAGTTACCATAAACATTTTTATGTTTATCGCAATTATGAATCTGGTTGACTGAAGCATAATTATTTTAAAAAATGTTTACCACAACTATTAAATTATAACTATTCAATCATATTATTTTATTGACAACTATTTAAACTTACAAAAAACAACTAAATGGTAAGTTTATATATTTGTACTCATATTATGTTTAAAACGCTAACAAAATATGTTTAATTTTAATAATATTTTGTTTTAAACATTTGTAGAATGCTTTTGCATCAGTTCAGTAGTTTGTCTGCGTGATATCGAATTATTTATTTGCATTTAAATGTTTCATTAATTGAAAAAAAAACAATTCGTATTTAAAATATAATAATATTACTACAAAATACAAAGTTTTCAAAGAAGTGTAAAAGAACTAAATAAAGTGGATATAAAAGAAATAATATTATATCAAAAAAGTAAGAGTGCTATACTCGACTATAATTTTATATTATATACATATATATACATATTATATTAATACACTTTTTTTTGATGAAATTTTCAGAGGTTGTCTCGGATTTTTGCTCATATCTCCGTTATTTTGCTGATTTTAAATAGCAAACTTCTCGAAAGCATGTCTAACAGAATTATTAAAGATTTGGATCCCGAAGATATCTGGGGACTTCAGAAAATTGATTTCAACAGACAGACGGACATGGCTTAACAGACTCCGCTATCTATAACGATCCAGAATATATATACTTTGTAGGGTCGGAAAATTATATTGTGGAAATTACAAACAGAATGACAAACTTATATATACCCTTCTCATGAAGGTTAAGGGTATAAAAATATGATTACTTTAAATGACATTATGATTACTTTGAATCATAATATGATTACTTTAGATCCCAATATGATAATTTTGAACTATAATATGGTTTCCTTGGGTCATTGCATGATTATGTATGACAATTTGAGTTTAAATTGAATTATATTTGATCGAAATATGATATTTCATGACACTTATATTCATCATAATATGTTTTGACTACAATCATTAATCTGGCTATTAGATTATGTTTACCACAACCATGTTTTTTCTCTGCGTGTGCCTGAGTAATTTTATGCTAAATAGTTCCAAATTCTTATCTAATTTTAATCACATACTCGTATATCAAAAACCACCACTTAACTTCACTCCACAACTGCCATAAAAACACCCGCAAACTACGTTCATTATTTATAGAAACAATGCTATAAAAATTAAATTAAATTCAAAATTAAAAAATTCACAGAAATTTCAAATATATCATTTAATCTTGATAAATAAACACTCGCACATACGACCTGCCCACTAAATCCCTACCTAAAACAGAAAATGTTAGAAGACACAGGGAAAAAATAACACAAGCAATCATTAACACCAACCCACGTTAAATTTGAAGCCGTGTACAATTTCGTGTTTTCAAATTTGAACTAATTTCATTTGTTTCTGATAAAATGTTGTCTTATATAATTAAATATAAATACAAAATAATCAATTTTTTTCTTGGTAAACATTGTTAATTTACAAGTGAAGTGTCTGTTTGGTTATTTGATGTATTTTATTACAACATATCACTCACATTATAAATAATTTATATACATACACCAATACCTCGCTTTGCGTCGTTTCGTTTTGCATTTTTTTTTGCGAAGTATCGTCGGTGCTTAATTAGTTCTAATTTTCACTGTGCGTCATTACATTTTCAAAGTTGCGTTGTTTTTTTAATATTTTTTTTTTAATTTTTGCAAAATCTGCAGCACCATTAGATGCTAAAATGATGATGACAAGAGTTTTTTTTTAAACAAACACAAACTGCGAAGGTTTTTGGCTTGTCTGCAGAAAACACCCAGAGTCTTTGGCGGGAATCGAACCCGCAACCCTCTGTCTGATAGTCCGGCACACTATCGCCTGATCTATCGGCTGCTTTGATGATCGAAATGGAGTCATTGCTTTCTATTTGAATTAAGAATCAAGTTGCTCAGCGAATTAAGTAAATTAAATAAAATGGTATTTCAGACAAAAGCAAAAAGCTTATTAAAAGCATTAGCCGACGATATTGCTAGCGGTAGTAATACTGACAATGCTACAAGGAAATTTATTTTACGTTAAAAAAAACTGTTCAGCAAACAATTTTTGTGAACCAATTTTTTGCGAAAGAAAGACTACGACTTAGTATTTTCGTAACCATATAACCTATCTTCGATATTTACATGGTTTGCTAGAAAAATTTAATTCTCTTTGTGTCGTTTCAATTTTCGTCGTGTTTTTTTGGAATGCAACACCAACGCAAAGTGAGGTATTGGTGTATTTATAAATAAGAAGAATAAAGTTGGTTATTTAAGTTTTTTAAAGTTATTTTGTTTTATTGAACAATCTTTAATACGCAGTTTGTGTTTTGCTATTGTTTAGAGTTTATCAAAATAAAATTTTTATACCCACCATCAGTACGATAAGGAGTATATTAAGTTTGTCATTCCGTTTGTAATACATCGAAATATTGATGGTAGAACCATCTACTTTATATCTAGCCCGTCTGTTGAAGGCACGATAGAGCTTCAAAAAAAAAAAAAAAAAGACTTAAGGTACACATTTGACAAATATTTGCCGAAAAAGACGTAACCACTAAATAACATATAGTTGAACTCATTTATTTATTTAAAAAAAAAACTATTTTTATTTAAGCCATAATTGTGCTTTTAATTTTAATTTATTTGATGCTGTTTGATCTTGCAAAACTCTTGTAAGAATAAACAACATCAAACAAAATAGTGCTTAAACAAGTGGTTGCGCTTTTTTTGGGTAAATATTTGCCATGTGTGAACATACTTTAAGGAATATAAATAATCAGATCATTCTGTTAACCACTATTGTTACTATTGCCTAGAAAATTATTTTCTATATAGAAATGCATCTGTGGAAGACACACGTAATTTTTCAACTTGGCTACATATTTAATAAATTATTTTTGTTTAAAATTATTGATTGAGAGATGTTGCATTCACTCATTTCAACTAAAATCCCACTTAAGATTTATATTTAAAGCACAAAGTCTACACCCATGTTAAAATTCCAATAAAACCTATAAAATAAATAATTAATTCGTTTAAATTAGTTATACGAATTTAAATTTAACATTTAGAAGGAAAAATATACATATATACATATACATATATATATATTTTAAAAGCATTACCAAAACATTCCCCATTTAAGACTAATTAATGTTAAATATTAGACTAGTTTTGTAGACTTTAAAAGATTTTAATATGTTAATTAGGAAGGGATTTGTGTTTAAAAGATCTTTTTTTTATCTATTTAAAAGAAAGGTTATAAACAAATTTTTGATGTCTTTGTTATATTCTTATTTTTTTTTTTTGCTCTAAATAACTAATAGACTTTTTAATTTTATTGCTTATTTGAAGTCGGAAATTGTTTGGTTTTATATATTTGTTTATAATTAGATCATTACTAAAACTATTTATTGTTGAGTGGGAATGAATGTAAGCCACTTAGGAAAACAACTTCATATGTTTAAGTGATTTCATTAAAGATTTGTTATTTGAAAGATAAGATTTAGAAGAGGAATTTAGGCTGGAATTAAATATTTAAATCTTATTTTTACTTTAAGATTAGACTTTGTAAGTTAAGTGTTTGTTTTAGAGTTAATTTTGTTTAAACTGTGTTTTCGTTTAGTCTTAAGAATTTTAATACCAGAAACGTGGTATTAAAGTACTTGGGGTTACTGCGTATTTCAATTCGAAAGCAAACGCTTTCGAAATACAATGTAAAAAGTATACAAATTTCAATGATTTTCTTTTCGAATCGAAGTACACAGTAACCCCCCTTATGTCAACATCTTTAGGTTATTTTGTTTTGTGTTGTTTATGAATTGCACAGTATGAAATGAATTATACCGTTTAGAAATATACAAATAAACTAAAATTTAAGAGAAAAGCTCTTTATTCAGACTAATAGTTCGACTAATCAAGAATACTGTTGTAAAGTACTGCAACAATTGGCAAATTGAAATGCATTTTCTACCCTGCCAAAGGCATCATCAGCAATCTTCATTGTCCATGATCAATCTGTAAACATCATCTATTTAACTCACCGTTTTTTGAGAAATAGAAGACAAGAATTATCATATTTCTTTTTTCTATACGTGTTGTGAGTTAGAACGAAATTTAGTTTGTTGTTTTCAATAAAAGTTTTAGTAGCAAACGACTGTAAATACTTGTATTACTAGAAACTGTTTTAGTTTAAAAAAACAAAGTTTTTTTAAAATTTAACAAAAAAAAAAAAAAAAAAAATTGCGAATTCATGACAGAAAATTAAACTATCAAACACATTATTAATTAATTTATTTATAAAAGTCTATAGATTTACAAAATATCCTTAAAATAATTATAACAATTTTTTTAATATAGTTTAAATTTTACCAATATTTTAGTAATTGTTCAATCTCAAGGTATATTGCAACGCCCAAAAATTCAACCCAAAAAATATTTATATGGGCAGATTAAATTTTTGGGCGATTCTATTCCGACGGTTGCAACATTTAGACGCTTTAAACGTCTTTTACTAATAGAAAGAAACACATTTTTAATTGAGTTATTTCTAGAAGGGGTAATATTTTTCTATAAACTATTGTTATCTATTTACAAGAATTTATACGAAACGACCAAATAGCCACGAGAAAGCTTTAAGGTGCATGACGGGTGCAACCAAATTGGCCAACTTTGATAAGATCATACCAAAAAAGCACAAAACTCTGTTAATTTTTAAACCTTTATTGTATTATTCTTTTTTATTGTGAAAGATGAGATATTAGATGACGATTATCAAATCAAACATCGTATAGAAATATAATCCAATAATTAGAAATTTGCTCTTTAAGCCATGACGGGTGCAACATGAATGAATTTTCTGTTCGTCCCAAATCTATGAATCTTAATGCTACGAAGTGCACAACAAATTTATATTTAAGCTTACGTCTAAAAAAAATTATATTATTATAAAATATAGATATTTTACTTTAAATTTGCATCAAAAAAAGTATCAAATAGTGTGATTTGAAAATTTATGTTAAAAGTTGTCTACAATAGAATCGCCCTTTTGTATAATCGGCTCCCATAAAGCGCCCATTTCTGAAAAATTGTTTTTACACATATACAGAGTGTAGGGTATTATATTATATGGTCAATATACTAACTTACTCGTTTTTTTTTTTTGTTCAGATATTGTCACAGGTGCTCAATTGGATGGAGGTCTAGTTTTTAGACAATAATTGAACAACAACTTTTTTACAATTTTAGAGATATGCTTAGGAACACTGTCCTATTGGAAAATCCAGTTCAGCGCTAGTGCTAATATCTCCATACTAGGGGCTACATTGTTTTTTTTTTTAATTGTGAAATAATTTTCCTTTTCCATTGTAGATTCTATAAATGCAAGATTACCGACTCCTGATGCCGCCATACAATAAAATGGTAGCATATTTATTACTAAAGGTTTCGTTCTATGTTTGCCATATTTTTGGGGGTGTTTTGATTTAAAATTCTTAAACATGTTTTCTTCGATAAAAGGAATATTATTCTAAAAAATTTGAGGCTCCTTAATATATTTTTATAACAGAAATATGTTAAATTTTCAAGAATCTAAAGAGAGTCCAATTGGCAAATTTAAGATGTATTCTCTTTTAAAGATAATCTTGTTAAGTTGACTTTTAGAAACATTGTAAGTTAATTAAGAAAAGTAGACTCAACAAATGTAAACATAATTAAAAAGTAATCACTGAACCCCAGCAAAAACTTTACTTACACTCTTAATTTTAATAACTTCCAGCATTCATTATTTCGTAGCTTTATTCACCGCTTTTTGTATTATTTATTATATATTAAAGAATTACTTTATATATATCTTAAAAAGATCATAATTATAAAATCCAAAAAATGTAATTCAAATCAAAAGATTTAAAGAAGTTAATCCGTTTTCACACGTTTTAATTCCGACTCTTCAAGTCAAGTAATGCTAGGTGAGAAGAGAAAATAAAGGGTATACATACTTGCTGATACTAGCCAATTTTCATGTTTTCTTCTTTTATTTTTTCCGTCTTTTCTAAGCAAAGTTGTTTGCATGAAAAAGTATAATCTTAAAGGTAAAGAGTACGAAAATTGAAGATAGGCGTGTGAACGAAATGACAGGTTCAAAAAAGAATTTAACAAAAACTGGTCAGCTGAAACTGAAACGTGTGAAACAGCACTTATTATATGATTATAAATCTAAATTAATATAATTTTACAATAAGTTTCCTTAATACAATGCGAATAAAAATAAGTACTTTTTATAATAGATAGTAATAATAGTAGTCTGGTCGACAATTTCCTAATACTTTTGAACTTAATTTCTAAGTGAAGTTTTCGCTAGGTCTGTCTTAAACTCAAACAAAACAACTAAAAAAATACAATTTCTTAATCCTATTCCCTCTTAAGTGCCTCTCGTATACACTGCAATTTTCTACCATTAAGAAGCCACTTTAAACATTCAAACTTTTCTAACACAATTGCAGACATAGAAAAACTAGCCAAAGAAAACTGAAAGTGTTACCACGTGGTTTTTGTATGAAATACTCTTTTTTCTGCATTGTACAAATTTGTACCTGGTTTTAGTGCAGTTTTACATTCAACTGACACAACTGATTTACATATGGCCTGCATATGTTTTTATGACTAATTCAAATTTTTTTGACACCAAAAAAACTATAAGATGAAAACTATTATGACTAATAATAAAAATATGTTTAAGTGCGAGTTTTCAATGTGTTTTTGTTCTTTGTTCACTTTTAATAGCCACAAGCAATTAATTCATATTTGTACAAAATTATGCCTTTAAAAATGTTTAAATGTTTATGATTTTATTAAGACAATTATATTTTAAAATTGTTGCCTTATGTTTTTGTTGTTTTTCTTTTAGAAGCCTGCAGTGAAAAGATTGATATAATCAGTTTAGTCATAGAGTATGTTACATATGTTGACAAGATAAACAGAAAGAGTTCAAGCTGTGACGTTATTGTGGTGATATTTTGAAAAAAAATGTTTGTTTTTTAAATAAATTGAGAAGAAAAATTATTTAAATATTTCTTTGTTTGTCTATCTTTAATATTAATTTACGAATGACTATGATCAGAACAACTTACAACTCTTTGACAACATCCATAGAAGCAAGAATTACAGAAATAAAGATTACGCCATCCCCAACATTTTAAACTTCTGCCTAGTCGCACAAATGACGTCACGCAAAAAGCAATCATATTGGCTAATAATTCAAGCTGTCAAAATTTACAAAAAATAACAGTGTGACAATTTAATTTTTTTTTCATTTGATAATAATTTTTTGTATTGTACATTAATTTATTCAATTTCCTTTTTCTAATCAGAGAAATTATTTAGTGTATTTAGTGACCTTCCCAGCAAAAACTTTACTTACAAATTAAGTTAAAAAGTAATAGGAAATTGTCGACCAGACTACTTACAAATCTACTAGAAAAAGTACTTATTTTTGTTTGAGTTGTCCCAAAAGTAATCCGTTATAATTTTGCCACTTTTAACCAAAAAATTAATAACTTATTTTTATACTTAAACAAATATGTAGTTGTAAACTTATTAGAACAAAATATTAGTAAACAAACTTAATAAATCTTAGGGAAGCTTATTGCCCAGGTTTTGTTCAATTCCGTTTAGAAAATTGACTTAAAAAAATAAACCCTTTTATTCTCTTTTCCCTTTTCGCCCAAAAATACTTGCCTTGAAGAGTAAGAATTGAAACGTGCGAAAGCGGTCTAACTCCTTTAAATCTATTTATTTGAAGTAGTTTTTTGGGTTTTATAATTATGATCTTTTTAACAGCCATCCCTAAATACCGATGGTATTTTTGTACCTTAGCGCACTTATAAGTCTGTAATTTTGTTGGTAATGATCCGATTTTCAATTTCTTACTTCACTTATTTCACTATTGGAATCTTATTTTACTCGACAAGCCCTACAAGAAAAATAATATCTGGTCCTAGGTTTTTCCATTTCATTCAATTTTGTATCACGTTGTAATCAATAATAGAAAAAGTAGCGAATAAAGCTACGAAATAATGAATTCTGAAAGTCATTAAAATTAAGAATGTAAGTAAAGTTTATGCTGGGTTATTCTAAACTAAATATACATATTTATATCTTCTGCTCCTTTTATTTATGTAGTTTCCGCTATATGTGATTATGTGTATTTGCAAATATCCAGTTATCAGTAACATGTTATATCCATTTAACTTTACGAACCAATTCACTTAGGTGATTAACCAATGAGTAGGTCATGTCCTCTAGATAATTAACAGCAATGCCAGGATTTGTATTTTTTATTTTCCAAGCCGTTATGCTGCAGGTTTTCCAGCTTAATTTCATAATTTTCTTGTTGTAGTGGTTGATATTCTTAATAATATTCTTAATAATATTAATAACTGTATTAGTTTACAGATTTGCACCAGGTAAAAAAAATATTAACACTTTTTTAAAAACATTCCAATATAACCCCCATTATGGTGGTGTAGGGTATAATACATTTCATGCAAGGATAACTTAAAGGCAGTAATATAGGCTGAATGGAACAAATTTTCTTTTAATAAATGCAACTCCTCGATTGTTACACCACAAAATATTTGCATTGTTGACTCAGTTAACGCAATTTAAAAACAAAAACAAAAAACACCAGTTATCGCAACTTTTTACTCAAAGTCATCAATATGCCTTTTTAATTGTTTTTTAACGTTACTACTGCTAGTTAAAGCTACTGCGTTTGAGATTAAATAAATTTAGATTTACCGCTACTGCAAGAATCTTGAAATGTGCGTGTTGCATTTGTTTTTTGTAGATTTAACTCAGTTGAAAGAATTTTTTTCGTGAGAGGTCGTTCTCGCGTCTATATTGTTTTTCAATAAAATTAATGAATTTATTTAAAAAAATTTGTAATGTATAGTTTGTTTTTTTTTCACAATTTTCACCACAAAAAACAAAAAGCGCCCTAAAAAATGTGACTCGTTTTTTCAACAGTTTCAGTTTACATAATAGTCGAAATTTCTATTAGTTGCTTCACACGAGGTGGCCCTGTATTTTGCTTAACATACTTATGAACTAAGATACTTATATGTATGTATTTTCTTTTAAATTTGTAATTGTTGTATACATATATAATAAAAACAATGACGCTCACAATATGTAAAAATGAACCTTTAACAGCTGCCGGGACGAATATTTTATATGGCAGTAAATCAAAAATAAAATAATTATTTGCAAACAATTTCCAGTTATGGTGTCGTCAACTATGTCTTAAGAAATTCATATACCCCTAATTCTGGTTTTACACGATTTTGATTTAACACGGTTTAAAAGTAAAACAACTTTTTAATTTTTTTACACAGCTTTATTCCATTTAGCACAATTCAAAACATTTTAGGATTAAATTTTTTTTGTTTAAATTATATTTTTGCGAACTATGTTCGTATCACAAATTTAGACAAATTACCTTTTTGTGGCTACAAGCAAATTTACTGTTCAGAGCAATTGTGAATAGCACAAATTTAGGGGAAATCCCTTTTAGTGCATACAATTAAATAAACAAGAAGATGATACATGAAGATACAATAAATAAATAAATGTACAAAAAAAAAAAATTTTGAATAATTTAATATTTGTGTTTAGACACTTAAACACCAAAGCAAAATAAATCAAAGGTATCTGGCAGCTTTGATTTTCCAGAAAAATCGTTCGAAATGCGTAAATCGTGCTGCAAAAACGTTCTTAACAAAAATTTTGTTCGAACAATTTTTTTTATATGAAGTTTGACGTCTCTCTTTTTGAGAGAGAGAAAATATTTTTTGCGAACTTGAATTGGTTTAATTTTATATTTGTTCTGGACAAAATTGAATTGAGTTGCATTTTTTCATATGTATCTCCATGGCCATTAGCAAAAGCAACTTTCTTTTTTCATTCATTCATATCTGTGATTTTGAATACACAATACTTTAAAATAATTTAATATTTGTATTTTGACACTTAAAACCCAAAGCAAAATAAATCAATGGCCGCACTTGTAAAACTAATAGATTTTGTTTACATATGGCAGCTTTGATTTTTTAGAAAAATCATTCGAAATGGGTGAATCGTGCTGCAAAAAACTCTGAGTAAAAAAATATTTCTCCGGAAAAAAATTTTTGTTTAGAACAAATGGGTGAATCCAACTTTTAATGAAAAAATTTTTCTCCGGACAAAATTGTTGTTCGCAACAAATGAGTTAATCCACCTTTAACAAGATTCAAGAAAACAAAAACATGGATCTTTATAACAGACAAATAATAAACTAGCACAAGTTTATTATTTTAGCTGTTTTTTAAATATTAAAAAATTATTAACAATTTATGTTTGAAAAGTGTTTAATAGCTTTTTTTGTTACATAAATATTAAAACATTTGTATAACCGGGTTTTATGTGAACAAGGCTGGAGTTGTTTTTAAGTTGACAGCTGTCTCAGAGTTAAAACACAAATATTCTTTCTATAGTTAAATTCTCCCTTCTATTCCTTTATGTTTTTCTAATAATACTCGTTGTGTGGTAAAAATATGAAATAGTTTTGGTATCAATATCACATACAAATCATTATCGTGTGAATTTACGATGTGTATTTATAATAAATTCAAAATCATGTGTCATAATATCAATCTTAAATAAATTATACTCCACTTAGTAAACTTTCTCGAACTAAAACTCATTTAAAATTTAAATTTTAATTATACAAAAAGTTTTTTTTTTTTTTTTGTATAAATATATAAACGTTATTCAAATTAGTTTTTAAGCTTAACAATTCATCCATTAATACCATACCTCAGTTAACATTTAACATGACACTCCCAGTTGTGTTTAAATAAATAAATAATAATACCACCTACAACATCATTCCAAAAAAAAAAAAATACATATGCAGCTATATAGAAAAAAAAACATCTAAGAAAAATGTCATAATCTCAGTTTTTTTATTTTATTTTAAAATAACTAATTACATGTTGAAATTAACTTTTTTAATGTGCTGTTGTACATTATACACAAGTTATAATAAATAAAAAAAGAATACTTAAACTTGTCTAATGGTTGATTTTAGTATTTAATAAAATAAAATGCTTTAAACATTAACAACAAGAATAAAGCTGAATTTAATTGGCTTTTAAAACACGTAAATGAATTCTAAAACCAGCTAAATAAACTATAATAAACATTAGAATTTAAAAAGAAGAAGTTGGAGTTCACATGTTAAATACACAGATTTAAACAACATGTTCCAATATACCCAGATTCATGGCTAGTAATGTTTGTTTTGTGACAGGGGGCTTTAAAGCGATTTAAAACATTTGGCATTAATTTTTTCCAACAGTTGACACTTAAGATATGTAATCAAATGGCTAGATTTTCAATTAACACGATGGAAATAAATAGAAATAGTAGTGGCATGTATATATACCTGAAGATTACGAGTGTGTGTATAAAAAAGTAACAATTAAATGAATAATTGTTGGTCATGGTCGTTATAATGACTTTCTTGATTGTAAATGACAAAATCTTATTAAATAAAGCTAGAATTTTAGTTTGAAATGTATTTCTGGTTAAATATTAATAAAATAATAATAATGGAAGTCAGCGATTGTATGAAACGTAATATTAAAGTTTGTATCTCAAGTCTTTTGTTTAAGACTCATAGTACCCAGAGGGAAATGTTACACTGAAGTTTATTTAACAAGTTACTTTAAGTAAGCATTAAGTATTTCATGAAATTTCCACATTGTAGGGTCAGTGATTGTATATAAATGAAAGCTGGCAAAAAATTATTGTAAATGATAAATAAAAAAAATTTTTTTTCTAATACTCGCAGGAGGAATAATTCTCATTCAATATATAAAAAAAGTTAAATATACAAGGTTTGAAAATAAACACTATTAGACACAAAGAATGCTGATGACGGCTTTAGCAGGCCAGAAAATGCATTACATTTTGCTAGTGTCCTTTGTATATTTTTGTATGATTTTACTTTTATGCCTTCCAACGGAAAGCTATGTGAAACATATAACAGAAATATACAAAAATAAATTGTAGTGTATACAAATGTTTTCAAACAATTGTATATTTAACTTGAAGTAAAACTTCGAATAAAAATTTTTTAAAAAATTTTCTAATACTCGCAAGAGGAATAATTCTCATTCAATATTAATAAAATAATAACAATGGAAGTCAGCGATTGTATCAAACGTAATAATAAAGTTTGTATCTCAAGTCTATTGTTTAAGGGTCATAGTACCCAGTGGGAAATGTTACATTGAAGTTTATTTAACAAGTTATTTGAAGTAAGTATTAAGTATTGCGTGAAATTTCCACATTGTAGGGTCAGTGATTGCATATAAATGAAAGCTTCCAAAAAAATATTGTAAATGATAAATAATAGAAACAGCAACATGGGATTCATTAAAAGAATGTAACGAATGCAAGAGAATTTTTGCCGAACTGAAGAAGAACCGAAAAATGTTTGTTGAAATTTCTTCAATGAATGATCCATTGAGATCTAAGATTAAAATTTTAATCATGATTAACATTAAATTTATAAATTTACGCATGATTTTATAATAAATTTAATATAAAACACAGTTTGTTATCCATATCAATATTATTTATTAAATCAGTAATTACACAATATCTAGTTTTGGCCAATTGTAATCTCTAATTGTTTTATCGCATGTGGTAACATCTTGTTGATACCACATGTTGCATCTATATCATACAGTGAATGAGTCTGTTAGTCACATCGTGTTACAGTTACTGTTTAAGCAGCCCCGTTTTCAATGAAGTCAATGAAATCTTTAGACCAATTAAGATTTCAGGTTTAACAATATAGAATTAGTCTATATACTATATTCGTCTATATTCATTGTAACACTGAATTTGCTGCAGCTGTGGCCAGTAAATATTCATTATCGTTTTAAAATTATTCAGCAATTAAACCACGTTGTTATCCACCATAAATTGTTAGCTTTTAAACTGTTTTTGTTTTTAGTAGGCAACACTTGACTGCACAAATGGCGGTAAATTAAAATCTTGAATGAATATTTCTACAGCCTTTTATATAAAAGTTTACATATATTTAGATCTTAATAAACAACTGATTTTTAAAACTATACTTTAGTTCCATTAAGTGTTTATTTATAATTAAAGTTCATGTAAATTGCTGCCGTGTTATATTTTTTAACATTCTAGAAATTCTTCTAAAGAATTTGTTTTAATAAAATTATTATTATGCCATTATTGCCTTTGAAATCCTTAAAACGCTTTTAATCAAAGAATTTTGTGTAGAAGAAAAACTTATTTAACAAAAGCCATTTTATTCCAACTAAATGCATTTGTATGCCAAGTAGATATTTACATACATTAAGATAGTTTGTGGTAAAACATTTACCTTATGGCGCCACATTCTATAAAAACACTTTTGCAAAATATATATTTATGGCAAAATCACATGGAGTAGAATATAAACAAGATACTTACACTTATGTGCTAAATGAAGGTTAGTTTTTTAGTTTTATTTCTATTTGTTTGCAAAATTTTATGTATTAAATAATAATAATTAAGTAAAACTACAAAACTTAAACAATTCTATGCATATTTATAAAAAAAAACAAAAAGAAAAAAAAACGTTACTCTGTCATTTTAAACACAAGTAAATGTTTAGCTATGTGAGAGTCTACTTATGTGAGTGAGTGTATGTATTTGTATTGACTGTAAAAACAGCTACTGTTTGAAGCAGCAGCCTTAAAACGAAACTGAAATACAGCAACAAATATACAACAAACAAGTTAACAAATACTTCATTTCAACTCTTAACCTGACATATGTGGGTTGTTGTTGGTGACTGTTGTCTGCATAGTTTTGCAACAAAAAAAAGTAAAAAAATAAATAAATAAATGTTTGCATGTCTATACTATAAGAATGGCATATGAAAATAACAACAGCAACAACAATACCACCAACTACAAAAACGTTTTTTTTTTTGTAAAGTGGCAGCACCAGCAACAATTGCTGTGAATTGTTGTGAAACCTTTAAAGAGTGAATTCCTTTAAAAGTTTAAAAATGTTGTACAACGTATTTTAACACTTTTTTCAGGTAATTTGAATAATATTTGAGACATTAAAACGGATGTGTTAGAGAAAATATTTAAATATGTATGTAGTTGAAAATTTTGCACATTAAAGCCGGCTTGACATTAAGGGATTTCTTATTTACTTATTTATTGGCTTAAATGTCAGAAGAACAGAAGAAAAACTAACAGATTGTTAGGGGTGCATAAATATTATATGTAGGGAATAAGGGAAATTGCTCAATAAACCATTTATATACTTAATAGAGTCACATATGTATGTAACGGGTGATTCAAGTAGAGATACTTTTTTCAATAGCCTATTTTTGACAGATCGCGTGTGAGTCATGTCATGGTGTCATGTTATTTTAGTTTAGTATTGTGTGGCATTTCATAATGGAAAGACTTACGCCTGAACAACGTTTACAAATCGTTCAACTTTATTACGAAAATTCACGTTCTGTGAGGAATGTGTTTCGTGCACTTTGCTAAACTTATGGTCAACATAATCGGCCTACTGTGCGTACTATTCCCAAACCATCACCCATTTTGAGACTCAGCATTCATTATTGGATAATATTCGACCGAATAGACCACGTCCAGTGAAGAAAATATAGCTGAAATTGTACAAGAAGAACGTGGAGCCGGCGCCGTTCGCAGCAACTCGGACTTATGTATTGAACGACTTGGCACATTTTACGTCTAGATCTTAAATTGAAAATGTACAAAATACAGCTTGTGCAACAATTGAAGCCACTCGACCTTCCCAAGCGACATCGCTTCGTATCTTCCATGAAGATACGACGTTTTCGAGGAAAATTTTTTTCAAGAATTAGGGTATGAGAATGTAAACAAACAAAATTGCTGCATTTGGAACGAAGAGCAACCTGAATAGATTCAAGAACAGCCACTTCATAAAAAAAACAACGGTTTGGTGTGGTTTGTGGGGCGGTGAAATCATCGGTTTATATTTCTATAAAAATGATGCCGGTGCCATGATAACCGACTATTTGATGCCTGAAATTGAAGCTCGTGATCTCGGCGGCGTTTGGTTTCAGCAAGATGGCGCCACTTTCCACACATCGCATCAATTAATAGATTTATTGAGAGAATACTTCGGTGAGCACATAATTTCACGTTGGGGACCAAGATCGTGTGATATCACACCTTTAGACTTTTTCCTGTGGCGATATGTAAAATCTAAAGTTTATGCGGACAAACCCGCTTCGATTCAGGCCTTGGAGGAAAACATCACGCGTATCATTCACCAGTTACCAGTCGAAATGCTCGAACGAGTCACCGAAAATTGAACTCAATGGATAGACCATCTGCGACGTAGCAACGGCCAACATTTGACAGACATAATCATCAAAAAATAAATTCCAAAGAATTTTCTTTCAAATGATAATAAACATTCCCCATTAAATTTGAATTTTCTGTGTTTTTTTCTTTAAAAAAGTAGGGAACCTCGAAATAGATCACGCTTTATGCGAAAACTGGAAACAAAATGAAAATAAATGAAATTAAATCAGGAGTATGAAATTTTTTTTATAATACTTCGTTTTCAATTTACAAAACCAAATTATTTTCTAATGATATCATTAAGCTAGACAATGCATTCCTTTTAAAATCTGCTTCTAACAATTAAATGTATATACGAAAATGTCTGTGTGTGAATACCTTGTAAAGTAAAGCGGCATTTTATGGTTTGACTTTGTAAAACGAAGTGTCAATTTCATTTAGCGCCCGTTTGAAATATTTTTTCCCCTCTCAGTAGTTTCTTTAGTTTTGCAGTTGTCTGTTATTCAAGCTGCATAAAAAAATAATATTAAAAAAATAAAATAAATATGGTTTTATAAATAAATTCATTTAAGGTTTCTAACATTGGCGTCATCTGGCGTTAGCTAATTGCAAAATTACCTCAGTGGGCGTGTATGACGTGCTTTTGATTTTGAGCAAACATGATTTCAATGAAATGAAAATAAAACCTCAAAATATAAGAAGCAGGACAACGCCATGAAATCATACCATACCACACCACACCATCGCCAACAATTCAATCAAGTACAAAAGTTGAAGTTTAAACAAAATATTTATAAAAAAGTATTTAACTACACAAACAAACTTTCAATTTTTATTATATTTTTTTTATATGTATGTATGTATGTGTGTGTGCTTTGCATGATCAAACAAAATGTATACAAAGTCTTTATTGTTTTTCTTTTCGTGTATCTCAATTTTCTTATGAGATTTTTGTTAAAGATAATCTTATATGATTTTTGTTTTTCGCTTAAAGTTTAAGCATTTTGTGTGGGTTGGCTACTGTTTTGTTCTACATTTTTATTATTGTTATAAAAGTTTTTTTTCTGTTGCTGTTGTTTTTGTTGCATATTTGTTGCCATAAATCATAAGTTGCTAACCTTAGTTTTAGCTCATATTTCAAAGTTAATATTAACATCAATCTTAATGGCATGATGTATAGATCAAATATTTTTGCCATCATTATCTAAATGTTAAGTGTGCTGTTTGCTTATTGAAATTTGTCTCATATTTTTTTTTATTTGCAGTTTCGTTTATATTTATTAGCTTGTTTTCTACATGCAAAACGTTTATTGATATAATATGCAAAACGAAAGATTTAAGACACATAACTAGTAATTCAAAACTGAAACGAAAGATTTAAGACACATACATACATGTTCATGAAGTGCAGTGTTGAAAACTGAGAGTGAAATAATTTTTGGCAGACATTCAACTCATGCTAATCAAAAATTATACTTTCAAAATATTGAAGTTTAATTAATATTTTGCATGACGTTTATGATTGATTTGATGATTTTGATGGAACTTTAAGACAAAAGGTCAAAGACTTGATTTTTTCGAAGATTGAAAAATACTCAGCAGAAAATTTGTTAAAAAAAAAATAACTTTAAAGATTATGACTCACCCCACTAAAACGAAATGTGTCAGCTTAAAATTAACAACACAATACTCTAGGTTAAGTAATTTGTACTGCATATGTATTAAATTTATTGCATAAGTTACTACTTACAACCACAGTCTTGAGCAAATAAAGCTTATTTAAAAAATCACATTTTAAATTAAAAACGAAAGACTTGAAACACAAACATTATTATTATTGAATAACAATTAATCGTTCTGTGTTAATTGCTCTTTTTTTTTTGAAAAATAATAGAAGTTTCAGCAGGAATTTAAAATCTTGATTGATTTAGTAATTGAAAGTGACAAAATGTAGCAATTTAAATTAAATAGACAAATAAGGTATTTTTTTATATAGGAAATGCTAATATAAATATAAATGTTAAACAAATAATTAATTTTACGGATTATGAGTGCTTATCCAGGCCTGGACATAATAAATATTTATTAAATCAGTTGTCAAGTTTGCTATATCTTTGTTATGTAAAAACAGAGAACCATGATTTTCAAAATAAATTTGCACAAGTTGTCTATTCATGTTGAAATGTCAAACCAAACTAAACATAAATCACTTGACAGCTGACAAAATGGCCGCCAGTAAGAAAGTGTTGCCAACTTAAAGTTCTATACATATAAAAAAACACACTATGTGTTTACATAAAATCCGGCAGCGAACAGAGGGATAAATTTGTTAATAACGCAATTGTTTGGCAAGTAATTTACAGCTGTTGCCTAAAGAGCATTCCTTTTATCATCTATTCAACTAATACTTGGATATTTATATAAAAAAAAGCCTACAGAAACATTTGCTGCCTCTTATCAGATTTAGCTCCCTATTATTATTCAAAAGCTGGGAAGGGATAGAAAACAATATGACATATTTTAATAATATTAGGCTATTGTCAAAGGAAATTTAAAGCTTAGTAGTAGTGTGGTTCTTAAATGGTATTTTGATATATTGTGAAAGCCTATTTTATAAATAGGAAATACTATTTTGCTGCACAAATTTGTTCCAGTAGCGTATAACATGAAAAGAGGACAAAATATAAAAAATATCCATCTAAGGAGTTTTTCAACGAGAAGTTTGTTTTTCAAAATAAAATAAAACAATTAATTTTTAATTGCTTATTACATAATTGTAAATTGTATTATAACGGACCAATGCCCATCACTACCTTGCATTCAGAAGTCCATTATTTTGTCGATTTTTATTTTATCATGTCACGAATTTGCTGCTTTAAGGCTATAATCAATTCTATTGCTACAACAATGTGTAGCATCTTTGTTGGAGCGAAATGTTGGAATAAATACGAAAGAAATAAAAATAAATTTTGACCTTAAGCTTGAATAAAATATAATTTTTAATAAAGATAAAAAGGTCGAACAATTAGTTAAATAAACCAATAAAATTTGTTTCAATTAAAAATTCTTACTCACATTTACATAATGCAGCAGCTACAGCAAATAAAGAAAATCCATTTAATCCTCTTAACGTTTAAATAATAGTTAGGCACGTATATTTTTTTTGCGTTGGTAAAATTTATAACTTATTTTGATTGATGAAGAAATATTTGCAACTATTTGTTTGCACCTTAACTAACATTGGAGTTGATTTTCACTATAAAACTGTAAAGAAAACAAGAAACAAAACTTTAATATACAACAATATTAATAACAACAAGTTAGAGTGCAAAATACAAAAACTGCACTGGCTATAGGACTAGAATATGCTTATTCTGTGTTTTTATACAGTATTAGTGGAAATATTTTTTATATGTTATAGATTGCTTGAAAGGCAATTTTACTACAGAGTTTGTCTTATTTTCATAACAATCTAACAATTAAAAAAACATTTTTCCATATTCAGCACAAGTTAAAAAACAGAGTATAAAAAAGTTAAGGTTATAAGGTGGTTGAATTTGGTTGAATTTGATCTCAAACACATTATTTACAAAATATTTATGGGAGGCATAGTAGATGTGGACCAATTATGGATAGCTTCTAAATTCATTATCCACTAATGTTATTTCTATGTATTTTAGGCTTATTTTGCTTGAATTTAATCTCAATAACATTATTTAAAAGGGCTGTATGGTTGGTTCTTATACTCGGAAGTAGGGATGGACACTGTAAAAAAACATCGACGTTGCATCGATATTTCATAAAACACATCGATGTTTTTTATACATCGATTGTTTTTTTTTTTATTTATTATTATGTATTATATTTTCGAAAAATCTTAAATTTATTTTATATCCCCCAATACTTTTTTTCAATACTGTTTAGCAATAAATCTTTACCAAGTCTTTCATCACTTAATCAGTTTCTTTGTTGAGTCCGATGTTCCAACCGGAACCGATGTTCCTACCATTGTAAGGTATTTAAAAGCAATCTTGTAAAGCTTGGGAAACTGTGATTCAACTAAACTTAAAGTTCATCAGACAATATATCTTCAGTCTTGTTGCTTTTTCAATTTTTATGAACCAGTTTGTAATGGCTAGTCCATAATGAAAAAGTATTCTTACTTTTATCGGATTTTTGTAAATCAGATTCAATACCTTTATTTTGCAAAAGAGTATTTTTCATTAATTCCTTAATCTTTGATACAGCATTGGGAACGGCTATTGCATCATTAAAGTGCTTTTTTTTGAATCGAGAGTCTAAATCCAGTAGCATATTTGCCGTATAACCGATATTAATATGATTTCTGGATTAATATTTCTGACCTGTATAAATGTAAGTTCGATATCAATATTTATTGGACATTTTTGTGGGTTAAATTGTTTTTCGAAAATGGTTCTTATATGGCAGCTATGGCAAATCATGGACTGATCTTCTTCAATTTCGGAATAGAGAATTTTATGTATATGAATTGAATTTCAACATAATAACGATATATTTAAGATACATATTAGTATTAACGTGAATTTCGGAAGTGGACCTTATATGGGGGACATGACCAAATATGGCCCGATATTCTCAAAATCTAGCAGGTTTATTTTGACATGTATGTATGTGATCCGTGTAAAATTTTGGATAGGTATCGTTATTTATAAGAGACCTATGAGTATTGAAGTGATTTTCGGAAGAGGGCTTTATATGGGGGATTTGGTCAAATATGGACCAAACGATATTTATAAGATATATATAAAGATAAATGACTTTTTCGGATGTGGTTCTTATATGGAGCCATAACCAATTATAGGCCGACCACTATACAATTTAGTACAACAATTTATTTACCTATAAGGATTACTTGTGTCAAATTTTAACATTATTTATACCAGTTTTATACGTATTTAAGTGAATTTTGGAATTGGACTTTATATGGGGTCTATAGTTAAACATGGACCGAACTAAAAAAAATAGTTTTGCGATTTCTGTTTGCATAAAACTTATTTTTGCTGAATTTTGTATCAATATTTAAATTTTATAGGCATTTATATATTATTGAGTCATATTTGGGAAATATATTTGTATTAAGGCTTTTACAAATCATGGACCGATTCATACTATTTTCCTCACACTTTCTTCTTTTATCATAAAAAGAACGTATACAAAATTTCATGGCATTATTTGTAATATATTTAAAAAAATTGCAAAAACTCGATATAAATATCAAATTTTTATGATGGTTGTCTGACATTTTGGTCCGTAACTCTGGTTCTACTTTACCGATTTTGCTGATTTTCAATAACAAACTGCCCAAGAAAATACAAAATAGTTTTCTGGAAATTCTGTGAAGTTAAGTTATGTACTTTGAACGTGACAGTGTTTTACAAGGAAGGTCAGACCGACGGACATAGCTCAATCGACTTATTAAATTTCATAAAGATCAAGAATATATATTCTTTGTTGGGTCGCAGATGAATATTAACAAAGTTTCACACGGAACGACAAACGTAATATACCCTCATTCACCACTTATGGTGGTGGAGGGTATAATAATAAAGCAAAATAAAAGACAATGCAATAAAACCCTAAATATAGTTGAAGTTATAAATTATTGCAATCTTACATAAAAATTAAGTTTTTGGTATTTTCTTTGCACTTTGGTTTCGTTGCATGAAATTGCATTGACTTGCATTGAGTTTCGATATTGTTATTAGTTTTGTTTTTTTGTTTTTTTTATTTTTTGGTTTTTATTGTTATTGTTGTTTTGGCTTATTGAAACAACTATAACAAGAGCGATGTTTTTCTGCTGCTGCTTTTGTGGTTGTAGTTATTGTTGTCTTTGCATTTATTTTATTAACTGGTTTGTATTTATTTAAGTTGTTGCTGTGACTCTTTGGCATGCTTTTGTAAACAAAAATACAAAAAAATTTTTAATAAAAAAAAAACTAAAGAAAGAAAAAAAAATCTTTACGACAAAAGCTCTTTTGTTGTAAACGTAAAACTAAAATGCAGACAACTGCAACAACAACAACAATAACTACTCTTACCACATTCCAAAGGCCTTTCTGTTGCACATAGCTAATCAGCCAGCACACAAACAGCAAACAACTGACGATCAGGCCAATAATAACAGCAACAGCAACAAATGTAAAAAGCTGGCAACTGAAAGTAACGAAAACTGCACGTTCGGTAGATGAGTGTGCAATTGTGTGTTTGTTGCTGCATTTGCCACGGTTTTAAGAAAACTTCATAAACCAACAAAAAAAAAAAAAAAAACAAAAGAAAAATAAGTAAAGATACTTAAAGCAACAGCATGAGTATGTAGCACGTTTTTTCTTGTAAGTTCTCTGTTTCTTCTTTTTTAAGTCATACTATATACATATATAAATTTGTGGCACGCAATTTTTTTTTTGGGTTTTTTCAGTTGAGAAAAAATCGGATGCAATTTGGTGTCGCTTTTAAGAGTGGTGGTTGAAAATGGTACTTTATTTGGTACGTTTATGAAACTTTATTTAGTTTTATTGTATTATGTAGACTGTTATTTGCAGAGAGATTTAAAATTTGAAAACGTGTTCAAAATATTACGTTATTTTTTGACATTAATCCCGACTTTCATAAACAAATTTAGCGATGAAGCTCACTTTTAATTAAATGGATACATCAATAAACCAAACTATCATAATTGGAGTGATTATAATTCTTAAGTGTATGTTGAGACACCGTTAAATCCAGAAAAACTGACTGTTTGGTATGTTTTATGGGCTGGTAGAATAATTGGTCAGTACTTATTTAGAAACGAAGCTGGCTAGAACGTTACAATAAATGATGACCGCTATGGAGGCATGATTACTGACTTTTTCAATGAAACAATCATGATGGGCAGGAGTTGTGATTTCAACAAGACGGCGCAACATGTCACACAGCCCGTGTCACCATTGATTTATTGAAGGGAATGTTTAATTAAGCGCATAGTTTCACGTTTCGAACCCGTGAATTAGCCTCCAAGATCGTGCGAATTAACACCGCTTGACTGATTTAAAGTCGCTAGTCTACGCCGAAAAGCCTGAAACGATTGACCACTTGAAAGACAACATTTGGCGCGTTTTTACTGATACACGGCCTCAAATGTTGGAAAAAAATCATCGAAAATTGAACCTCCTTATTAGACTACATTCCAGACAGCCAAATTATAATGACACGAGATCATCTTTCGATTAAAGTAAATTTCATGTAAATTTAAAAAAAAAATCATCTTTGTTTTATTTCCAAAACTGCTTTCCCTGTTATAAAACATAAAACATAAGCCAGATTCTAAATGGCTTAGGGGCAACATATTTCAAAAATTATATTTTTTATATTGAAAGTATCTACGTAAAGATAGTTTTCAGAAATATATAAACTTTTTATATGTTCTTAAAGAAAGTATTACATTTTTTAATACAAATGAGTTAAGGCATTTTCTATCAGAAAAATCGATCATTTTTTAATTGAAACCCGTTTAATTTTGGATGAAGATAAATTATTGCTTTATCCCTATTTGCGTATGATTGCTGTTTTATTTGTTGTCTAACTAAAAAAAGAAAATTTATAAATTTTGAAATTTTAATTTTCAAATTAGTATAACTCTGAAACTATAAGCGATAAACAGCACAAGCAATTAAGAAATAGTTGAGGACTTTTGAAAAATATATGTACTTCAAAATATTTAAACTGCACAAAAAAGTAAAAAAAAAAATATTAATCGTTGACAAATGTTAAAGGCGCCCTACTTTTAACGCCGTTGCTAGAAGATCTATCTTGAAAACATTTGTCTCTATATACAATTTTATGCTGACCACCCAAATATCAGATTTATTTCCAATAACTTTCAAATCTGCCACAATATTGTTTAATTCGCCAAAACTTAATTCACATATTGTATATTTTTCTATAATGCCCATCAAATTTCTTCGATACCAATTCATTGCAGCTTTTGAATAATAACGGGGAGCTAAATCTGCACAAAACTTTACTGAGTAGCAGACATTCCTGCGGGCATTTTTTATATAAAGGCATGTTCTCAACTATGACAAAAGTGGTGTTCTTCAGAACACAACGACACACAGATAAGACAGAATATAGTTGTACATATTTGCCACAATGTTATGGTCACTTAATTATTCATATGATTGTGGTAATCATAATATTACTCTTCAAATGAAAACTACAATCATATATACGCTTATAGTATCAAGCGGCAATCATGCTTATGATGAATTCATGAATTCATTTGAATGATTGAGAACAACATAATCTTTCATCATAAAACTTATATATATATATGAATGCTATAATCATATGAATGTTAACTTGACCATATTATGGTTGCCGCAATCACATAAATAATTATAGTGACCACAATATTTAAAAAGAAATTGTAAAAATGTTGAAATAGTTGTGGTAAACATGCACAACTATATTTTTCTCTGCGTGTACAAATTGTTTGCCCAACTATTGCCTTTTGTTTAAATTAATCTATTTTTGTATATTTATATTTGAGTTTGGGCCTCTCTCGTTAAGATCTACTTGATTTATTTAATTTTGTTAAAACTATATCGCTTTATGCAACACCGATACGTATTTTCCTTGAGTTATTTAAACTCGCGTTGTAATTTTTTTGCTCAGTCAATGCCGTAGAATCCTGTATTTTGCCTTATTGAACATGTTATTTAGTTTGTAAGTTCCTGGTTTATTTTAGCAATATTTTTGGCCTCTTTTTTTTGCTTTCAATAGATGCTTTAGTTTTATATAATCATTGAAACCAACAACTTGGGATTACCAAGAAACTTCTATACGATTTTGTTTTCTACTTTGATTTTCCATAGCTCAGTGTTGCTACTGAATACATTTTTTGACGTAATAAAGACTCAACGGTAAAGATGTTTTATTTATTAATTAACATGCTTAATGGTTTTCGTTCCAGAACACTATCTTAAATATTTGAACATTATTTTTATCGATGGATAGAGGAAGAAAACAATATAAACTGTAATCAGTGGAAAACTAAGCGCTTATTATGATGTAAGATTGAATTTGAGACTACAGCCAGAGATCGTCTCATGATGGATGATAGCACAGATCAATAGAACAATTTTTTTTTAATTTCTACAATTTTTATTTTAAAGCTTAAGGTGTCCAGAAATTTTTTTAATTATAAGACTATAAAACTAAGCTGTGAATTGGGAATTTTACTTTATGAATAGATAGTAGGCACAATTAACAGTAACAATTAATACATTTAAAAGAAATTCCTTTGCCTTTCCTCAATAATAATGTCATACTAAAATATTCATCTGTTAAATAGTTATATTGTTTAAGGATACCCAAACGTTCTCGAGTATAGATGTCTTAAGGTGGATTCACCAATGTGTTCCGAACAAAAATTTTGTCCGGAGACAGCACAATTCAACCAATTTCGAATAATTTTTCTGGCAAATCAAAGCTGCCTTGTGTAAACAAAATCTATTAGTGTTACAAGTGGTAATACCGCGGCCATTGATTTATTTTGTTTTGGTTTTTAAGTGTCAAAAAACAAATATTAAATTATTTTAAAATATTGTGTATTCAAACTAATGTTCATTATTATCTGTATGGAGAAAAGTAACCTTTTGGCAACTTAGTTTAATAAATATAAAATTTAACCAATCCAAGCTGAGAGTTGTTCGTAAAAAATATTTTCTCTCTCTCTCACAAAGAGAGACGTCAAACTTCATATGAAAACAAAAAACGTTGTACGAGCAAATATTTTGTTCAGAACGAATGGGTGAATCCACCTTTAATGTCCGATTGATTAAATATTTTGAGTGTTAAACGGTTGCTATGTTTAAAAAAAATCATTTAAAAAAAAACCAAAAATACTGCTTTACTTTAAATGGTACTTTTACCAAAAAGTACCCTTTGCCCTTCTCCCACAAATTTGTTTTTTTCATAAACTAATTTTATAAAGCGAGTTTTCGCATTTATTTCTTGCAATGCTTAAATATTCTTTAAAAAAAACTGTTTAACAATATTTTCCTTACTAGTGACATTCACGCACCTTGAAACCGTATGTAAAATATTACAATTGTTTAACTGACATTTTTCAAAAATATGATTGTCATTGTGTTTTATTCCAGCAGGAAAAAGGAAGCACAAAAACAAAGTTTCTCCACAATTTCAGCCTGCTGTGCTATTTAAAGCTTATGTGGAAAATGATAACAAATCATATCATTAATTTGCTCTTAAACATATTTACACACGTTGAACTATATTTAGTTTTAATTTTTTTTTATTTTTTTGTAAACTAAATTGAGGTAGTAAATGACATAAGTTTTGTTTCTTAATTTATAACATCTATTAAATATAAACATAATCATAATTTGTTGTTTAGCTACATGCAATAATTGTACAATACAAACCGCATCAAACAAAAAAGTAGAAAAAAAAAACAATCTTAAACGTTTATGTTTGTCATTACGAAAAAATCATTTAAACATTTCTTTAGTTGTTGCTACAACATTCCAACATGTTGCTTAAGTTTTTTTTATACTGCTGTTGCATTTTGTAATGTGTTTTTTTTTTGCTTTACTTTGATGTTTTATTTTGCCAACATTCTCTAATATTTCTGTATATAGAATTTATGTTGAGGTAACAGCAGCCAACAACAAATTGCGTGCATCTAAGTTGTCTACTATGTGGTATATAAACAGAGCTGCTAACAACAACAACAATTTAAATTGTTGAAAAAGTTTAAGCAGAAGAAGCGTTGCTTTTGCAACATTTTATACAAAATGTTTTAGGTTAAAACAACACAGTAATGCTAAGGGAAGAGGTGGAGAAAGAAAAACTTTTGAGAAATGATTTTAAGTTATGGTGACAAAAATGTAGTATATTAAGTGGTTTTAGGCGGTTTGTTGGCCCATAGTGTGATGATGTTTTTGTTTCTAAGCTATTTTGGCAATCAAACATAAAGTTTTTAGTCATGCATAGACAAATATAAATAATTTGTGGGCGTGGCCTTGAATTTAAAAACCCCCATAAAAATAGATATAATGGTGGCTATCTGGCGGGTCAATTCTCATTGGAGATTACATGAGTAGAATGTGTTTATGATGATGCCTCAGGTTCATAATTCACACTAAATAGTGACATGTTATAAGTATACTACATATTAATTCATGGAAACACAAATGCTAAAATTTTGACGAAGCCATCAGGTGAAAATATGCCCCAATAATTAGAATGTTTTTTTTTTTTTATAAATTAGTGAAGATTGGCTGCCCCAATAGACAATATGATAGAGAGCTGGACTATCAGTCTGAGGGTTGGGAATGTAAAGATTATGGGTGTTTTCTGCAGTTAAGTCAAAAGGCTTCGCAGTTTGTATTTGTTTGTTTAAAAACAATTTGTTGAAATAGATTTTCTCAACTAATAATATTATTAAGAAAGAATGTAGGGAGTAAAATAATATTAAACTGGATTCCGGTGAGACCTCACATCTCAGAAGTGAACTTGGAACCGCATGAGATGATGATCAGTAGCACAGAAGATGATAAAAAGCACTTTTACCTTCTACAAATTTTACTAAAGACCTGAAGGCTGTTCAAAACCTTTCAATTGGAATTGCAAGTCTAGAAATCTTTTCCATTACAAAAAATTAAGCTGCGATATATGACATTTCTTTTATATATGAAATAGTAGTCTTCATTAAACGCCATTTAAAGCATTGAAATTCCTATCCCCAACCAGGTTCTAAGAAATAAATAAAAATAAGAGGGGTATTTCAATATTAAAATATTCATATGAATGTGTAAAGATATCCGATAATTCTGGAGTATAATTCAATAATTAAATATAATTTCATGTAAATGTTGACCGTGGCTACGCTTCAAGTGGTTCATTAGCTGGATGCAACATACTCTCTCCAGAAATAAATTCTGTAATATTAGCTTCCAGTGCGTCAACCGTTGAGAGCTTGTTTGTAGAGATATGAGCCTTAACGTAACCCCACAAAAAATAATCCAAAGGCGTTAAATCGTTTGTTAATTGTTTCGCGTGCTGTGTGGCATGTGGCATAATCTTGTTGAAATGACATGTCAGCCAAGTCCAGCACTTCCCTTTTGGGCAAAGAACAATTTATAATCAACCTTAGAAAGAACGTCGTTTTTGAAAAATTACGATTTGCAGTGTTTGCAATGATTCAGGCTGCTACTCACATCAAATACGAACATTTTGCTTGTTTCCATTCAGCCAGAAATCAGCTTCGCTGGTGAAATTATGGAGGAAACTAAACGAATTGCTGCCAAAAACAGTTGCTACAAAATAACCCATTACAATACCACATTATATTTCAGCCAATTATTAACATAGTTATCTTTATGGATACCTTATTTATCCGGACGTTTAACAAAATGCTTTCATAAAATTTTTCTTTACTATTCATATGAAAATTAGTAAAAGGAACACAAGTTGCTTGTAAATATAGAGATTTATAAATTGATAATCGACAACTCGATTCGCTTAATCGTGTAAGCTGGGGCTAATTCTTGCATTCGTATACGAATAAATTCTCATTCGAACGTTCGAGTTGTTTAACATTTGGGATTACATCATTTGATAGCGAATAAACTGTAAGGAATTGTCTAATGATGGAATTCGATAACAAATGATCATTCGTAATAATTTAATGCTTCCTTTGTGAGCCTCAAATGTCCTTTGAAACTAGAAAAACACATACATATGTATGTACTTGTTTATACTTACTCATTGTTTGTCAATCTTAAGGGGTCGGAGGAGTTTCTTATTTGTTTCTTTATGGCACTAATGTTTTCAATTTCATCAGAATTAGTAGACGATGTAAAAAAACATAACTGGATCCATTTTTAATTTAAAATAATTTTATTGAACAATTTTGCTTTTAATTAAGTTATTTTTTGCACAACCACACGCTTTCTGTAAACGTTTTCTTTTATTTGTAATACGTACTTATTTAAGTATTTTACAACACTGAAGCAATGAATCGATTCAATTCGTATTGAGAGATAAACGCAGTCAGTTGTGTATCAGAAATGGGGTAGAAAAATTTTTTTTAAAATTCATAAAAATTTAATAGAAATTCACTTGAAAATTAAAATGCGCCAATTTAGCCCATTTTGTTTTAAAACACTTACTGTCAAAAATGCTACGCTGTCTTTCTGCCGACATATGGATTCCGCGTTAACAGAAATTCTCCTCAATTTTTGAAGCCAAAACGAATCTAGCCATCGGATACCCAGTTATGAAGTGAAGCGTATGCCAGAGCATAGTTATATTCAAGCATTCTTAGTTGTTATATATCAAATAATATTGATTAAGAATTGTACCAGGCTTTATGAACAGTGATTTTTTTATTAAAAAAAATCCACTAAATCTTAAAAAATCATTGACCAAAATCATTCCAAACAAAAAAAAAAAAACACACACACACCAAATTGACAACAGTGCATTTTAACTAAACAGCATTACAATTCCTCTTAAACAAACCAAAATCACATAAAAATGTTCTCTTACTTTGCTCTCTTTGCATTTCTCAAAATTAAAAAAAAAAAAACAAATGAGACACACAACCAACCAATTCTCAATATCTTGTTGCTGCTGTTATTGTAGTGGTTGTTGTTGTAGTTGGTGGTTTTCTTGTTCATGTTTTTGTGTGCTAAAAGTTGTCACTGCTGTTATTACATGTTGTTGGCCTACTACTTACAATACTTTTAATGTTGTTGTTGAGATATTGTCGTTGTTGTTGTAGTATTTGTTGTCTAAAATATGATTGTCCATTGCCAACAAAAAAAAATAATAAACTATAAAAAAGCGAAAAAAAAACACCAAACTGCATTGCTTTACCAATACATTGACAGTTGCAACAACTAAAACACATACATACATTTATGTAAGTGTAGTTAGTTGCTGGAAAAAATGCCACCAGTAAAATGTTTCTTTAAAAAAAATTACAAAAAAAGAATTGCAACCAAAAGTAGCAAACAACAACATAAAAATGGAAAATATTTTTTACCAGACCACAAACAAAACCAACAACAATTTAATATTTTTACGAAAGTTCAAATGTTTGTTACTTTTAAAATGTGCATTTGCTAGATAAATATTGCTGCTGCTCGCCAGAAAAAAAACTTGTAGAAGATTTTAGCTGTTTTAATGTGCAGAAAATTGTTTACAATTTGAATGTGGTGAAAATTTTGGAATTATTTTTAATTTTGTATGGATTTAAGCAAAAAAAAAAAAACGAAATGAAAAAATAACATTGATTAATGACGTGGTGCTGGTGATGTAAAAAAATGGGCAAAGAAAAAGAAACGTAATTAAATGAAATTTATTGGCTGCTTTAGTAGATAAATTAAATATTGGAGAAATTAAAACTTGTAAAGCGATAAGTTTAAATGAATTAATTAAAGTGTGCTTTAAATATTATTATTAGTTACAAAATAATTATAAAATTGTATTTGCACTATGGGCTGTTAAGTAACAGTTCATCAATCATTAGTTATGGATAACTGTCTATAAATATTTTTGTTTGATTTGTGTCTAATTGTGTTCAAATGTAAATTAAAAGACTTAAGCAACCAACCTGAAACTACTTTTGAAAAATAAAACTTACGTTGGTCACATGTTGACACCTTGTAACTGACATTTTTTCAGTATTTTGTAAACATGAAAAACAATATTGAAAGAATTGTTTGGTATAATTGTCATATGTTTGAGATGTCAACATTTGAATAAAAGAGGTTAATGAAATTAATTTCCAATATTATGAATGAATCAAATGCTGTTAGAAATATATTCCAAAATATAAATCTGTCTCTATATCTTTACAAAACTTTAAGAAGTATGGGTATAATCTATATGTATATTAGTATATTACACATCTCAGTCTACACAAATATGACTGAATGTACAAAAATTGGATAAAAAAAAACAAACTCAAATTTTTCATTCAAAACATAACTTGTAAATTATACACTACCCTCAATAATCTACAGCTACTGAACGAATAAAAAACACACACACATCAATGAAAACAAGCCGCACCAAAACGTATCGATAATTAAAAACTCAAACACACCAAAAAAAAGATTTTAAATTTAAAAATTTCGTAATATCAGAAAAAACTCTACAAAACATAGGAAAAACAACCAACTAATTTTAAGTGACAAATTTAACGCTACATAAATTAAAAAAATATATGTATATCACTTTTTTATGTTTCTTTAGCAGCGCTATGATGTGAAATGTATACTAAGTTTAGCATTACATTAGCTACACTGAAGGTTTATAAGCTGGAAAAAAATAACATACACATTTTAAACTTTATGAAGAATATGTATTCTAGAAGCTTTTAGGCAGGAGAGTTATTTTAACAACATGCGTTGTAATATATAATATATTTGCTGAAACCTACAAACAACCTATGAACATGACTTATACATCTATATTACGAGCATGCTACTGCTAATGGAAATCAGCAACATGTTTCTGTATCAATATCTACATTTGTAGTGTACTCCAAGAATACAATTATTACATATCCAGTACTGTGTCTTAGGTTAGGTTCCATGGGCAGTCAGAGGCCAGGGATTTTACATGCAGTATCGTCATATAATGACACGACCACATGGTGTTCTTCACACCCGTTTGACGAAGGGCCAACCAACGCATTGCATGCCTCGTAAGGAGCTACAATATTGTTTGTCTCGCAAGACACACAATTCACAACTTCTCATACAGTTATTGCACGGATCACTGTATTAACACCTTGTTCGAGAGTTCGGGCTATCTAATCCCTCCCATGCACAGTCCACTAACTTAAACCAAGACAATTATTGGACACGTAGCAATGCTACCACTCCAGCAGATTCGGCAACAGCAACTAGAGATAATTTGGTGGTCCGAAATTTGCCACTAGCACAAACATCAGTCTTTTAACCAACTATCTTCTTCCTCCGAAGGGGCCTGCAACCAATTATCAGTTAAGGGACAAATCCCCGGGCTTGTAACTAATCCCGTGGTGCTAGATAAATCTCTCGTCAGCTTCGAATTTTATCCATTCAACTCATGACACTAGTTTCGCCATCTTTACCCCGGCATTGGAGTTGTATATAAATTCTTGAGCACTTTTACTATTTTCCATGGGCAGTCAGCCTCAAAACAGCTCACTTGTGTTCACTAAATTCATTCCTGTTATATCATTCGTACGTAAACAACTGGTCTATCAATCAACACGTGCTGTTTTCATTTCGAAATACTCTGATTTATTAGCGAATGAAAAGATGTGTCTTAAATTCATCCTTAGAAAAGGGGTACCAAAAATGCTGTCCATTGTATATGACAGTCGTTCTGTCCAACAAAGTTTCATTCACAACATCTATATAGATATCTAGTCTCATCACCTACATACGAGTATGTCATGTTACTCAGGGTCCTCATAACACCCGTCAACATATTTAGTTTCCTACTTTCTAATAGATCTAAAATAATTTTAAATAAAAATATTTTTTTAAAGATCCTATTCGCTTTTAACTCTTTTAACCCTTAAACTTTGCAAAACAAAACGGAATTTGAAGAAAAGTTTGCTTTAGAACACTCGTTTATGTTTGACCCCCATAGGTATGATGATCAATATAATGTTGAACGTAGTAAGCAACATATATAGATATCTAATTTAATATATTTTCAAAAACTCGATGTATTTGTGATTTTTCTTACACCTCAAATATTTATAAATTGTTATTACTGATTTTCAATAACAAAAAATTCTTACGAAAATATTCTTCTATTTACTATTTTAAATACTATATTCTTCATCTTCCATCTGTTTCTATTAGACATCGTTAAATAAAAATATCAGAATCTAAAAAGAGCTACTTGTAATTGTACAAAAAAAAACTTACGAACATTTGACAGTCCTACTTATTGATACATAAAAACAAAAGTATTTGTTGGCTGTCCTGAGAAGTATTAATTTAAGAGGAATATTGTAGATTTTGCAAACAGAATGACAAATATATGAAAAATTATACAACTTAGATACGGTCACATTTGGCAAATATTTTCTCAATAAAGCGTAACCACTTGTTTTAGCACAATTTGTTTGACGTTGTTCAAACAGCATCAAATAAGATCAAACAACATCAAATAAATTAAAATTAAACATTTTTTGCCTTCTTTGTATTCCAATGTAATATTGATAGATATCTTAATGGTTGTTCATCAGGGAGATATTGAAATAACATGAAAGTTTTGACATTTAAATTGTTAACATATCTCTAGTAGAAGCTTTGATAATTGCTCCAAGGTTTTAAATTTCGCTCAAAAATCGCAATAAAACATTAATTTCCAGTCAGCCTTTTCGTTTATAATTCCGTATGTATGTCAACATTTTCATTTTATATAAGATTTATAATTTTTGCTATCACACCTGCTTATGTTTTTCCGTATGACATAACCGATAAATTTAAACAAAAGTTGTCTTTTTAACGTGTATAAATTTCAAGAATTGCTTCTTTTGGCCACTCTAACTGCAATAAATATAATAAACATAATTTAATTTATTCAAAATCGAAAAATACTTATTTTTCCATGTTCATTATCCATTTTCATTAATTTTTCTTTACAATACACCTAATTCTGTTTTTACGCGATAGATACGTTCCTCGAAAACTCGCGTAAAAACCGCGTAAAAAAAGATAGAGTATCCATATTAAATGAGGGAATCGATTCCACGCATGAAATATCAGGTAAAATAAGATAAATAATTCAAATTAATGTTGCTTTATACACAAACATATTTTATTTAAACAAAAAACAATAGAAAAGAGAGTTCATTTAGAAAAGTACATATGTACATACATGCAATATCTTTTCGTCTTGAACTCTTAAATTTGACTGAATTCTTACACTCTTACTTTCAACTAAATTTATTTCAAATAAACAAGGGAAATCCCCTGTTTCGATAGTGTTGTTTTTCGTCCCAGACGATTTTTAGTGCTGCCAACTATGTATTTAATTTAAATTTCTCCAAAACCAGTGCAAGCAACGTTTTTCTGGTAAAAATAGATACATTTTTAGATCGCGTTAAATCAAATCTAGTCGCATAAAAACAGAATGAAATATTTATTTGGAAACGCGTTAAATCAAATTCGCGTAAAAAAAATCGCGTAAAACCAGAATTAGGTGTATACATATTTTGTCAAACAATTTTGTTACAAAACAAACCAGCTATTTTGTTTATGTTTGTCACAGGAAAATAGAGCGTGTTCTAATCGAACAAATTACATATGTATGTATTTCCACATGTATTTTACGTATGCAAAGTTTCATATGTATCACACGATGTGTACAACTTTTACAGATGGAAAATTTGACAGTTCATATGTGAAATACATCCCGTCTGATAGCACCTTAAACAAGACAAATTTAAGCAAAATCGGGCTTCTGAAAATACAAAAGTAATTGTTACAAAGCCTTTGCCTGCTGAACGTGTCACTGTATGGTGTGCTAAGTGGGCTGGAGGGGTGCTTTTGGAAAATTCAACTGGTAGTGTGGTTACGTTGAAAGCATCACGCTATCGAGAGATGTTAACAACAAAATTGGAACCTAGTATTGATGACACTTACATATGGTTTCATTAGAACTATGTCACATGTTACACAGCCACCGAAACAAATAATTTATTCCAAAATATATTTCGCGATTGCACAGTTTCACGAAATTTAGCTGGCCGCTCGGATCATGCGATGTAATACTACTGGATTATTTTTTGTATGTCTATTTTAATGATACATTCTATACACAACCATGACGTGATTAATACATTTTGCCAAAATCTGATTGAAATGAATGTTAAAAGCAAAGTGGTCAGTCATTAGAGTGATGATCCCAAAAAACAAAATTGCGAATTTTGACCATCGCCACCTTTAGAATTGTTATATGGATTGTAGAAACTTTTTCCTACAAATATTAGTATAAGAGGATAACGTTAACAGGTATCGTTTGGGCTCTAAAGTTTCGAGCTGCATTTACAAGGGAAAAATAAATTTTTATTATTTTTGCATTTTAATGAAAATAATCGAAATGTGTACGTTCTAAAAAGATATAAAAGATAAGTATTCCCCAGATCATTAATGTCTTTCAGACCACTTAAATGCACTGCATTGTGTTGGAACTAGGAAAATGTGTTATGATAGGGAGGATAGAGGGAGTAGTGTTAGTGAACATTTGATTTGAATTTTTCTATATTGAAAGTGGCAGGGAATATTTTTGATGGTAGTTTATTCCACATACGGATGGGCCCTGACGTGTATTACGTGTTTCAGGAACAAGTTCCCTAATTTCAGCAGAACACATTCCATTATAGTATCAATAGAATAGTGAAACACAACCCATATTGCAGCGATACTCCGGTGTATCAATAGAGTTGACTATCCTACTGTCACCGCCCTCTCCTGCAGGCGGTCGAGTAACTCTAAAATAGATTTCGAAGCACCGGCCCATACATGATAGTTGTATTAAATTTCGCTCGGATGTAGGTGATATAAATAGTATGGAGATCAGATGGAGTGAAATATTTCCTAGACCGTTTTAAAAAACCAAGCCACTTGAACGCTTCTTTTGACACTTAAGAAATGTATAAGAGTCTTTATCTTTGTTATCCTATTATCTAGTATGTTAAAGAAATTTTTGATTTTGGCCGTTTCAAAGCTCCATTTTCAATTTTTTACAAATTTTGTTAAACAAAATTCTGATTTTTTAGAACATATGTTTGTGATTTATTAAGAATATATAAGAGAATACAAATTTGAAAAAAATTATGTCAATAACTTCCATAGTTTTTTTGTACCCTCGATTTTAATTTAGCGGATTTCGGAAAAAATTAAGTTTTTTGCCATATTTTGGTAAATAAGCTTAATAGCTTTCATGTTATGAATTTAAATAAAACCCATCCATAATAAAATAGTTAAGATACCATTAAATACTTTTAGAACATTTTAAACAAAGCAGGCAACATTAACCCTTAAATAGTGCGTCGACTTTAATGAAACTTGAACAAATTATATATAAGTCCAAAATTTGTAATAACAACCTAAAAATCTAAATTAATCTTTAAACGCAAGTTAAGTGTTACAAAACAAATTTATCAACTTTTTGGTCTAATTAATAATAGTTAAGTCAAAAAATTGTTAGGTAGTAGAAAATCAATTACTGTGGTCAGTTAGAAATATTCTTCATCTCTTATTGTTATTAAACCAAAAAGTATTTTAGTTTAGTTCTCTATTTCTAAAATGAAGTTGTTATTTTATACATAATATTGATTTTATATGTATGAAATGAAAATATGTAAGTCAATTGTATAGTCGTTACAGCTGGACAATTAACACTTTTAACTATATACATACATAAATATTTATATTTATTTGCAATACATTTTTTTTATTAATATTACTCCCGTTACACTTTTAATAATCTTAAGTGGTTTCTATTATCGAGCAACAACTTTATTTATGAAGATAAAATTATGGGTAAAAAAAACCTGAAAGAAAAACTAAAAATATTTAAGAAAATGACTAAAGCAAACTAAACAAAATGATAGCATATTTTCCTTGTTAGTTACAAAATTTGAAAAAAATGCAGCAATTTGCTAGATTTTCTTTGGCATTTGAGGTTTGCAAATAAGTTTTGTGTAAAGAAATAGTTTACAATTGAAGAAATCAAAGTTGAAATAGTTTTAAATAAAACCAAAACTAAAAATAAAAACAAGGCAAAAAAATTCCTTTAAAAAATAGCAGAAAAACTGAAAAGAAAAACAAACAGTTTAAAACTAACACAACAATTTATACACATATGTGTATGTATGTATGTAGATATAGAGAGGCAAGACACCATAGAGATTTTAGCAAAAGCAAAAAGAAAAAATAAACTTCAATAAGTTGAGAAAACAACATCAGAAAAAACAAAACTAAAACATTAAAACCTGTTTGTATTGGTACAGATCGGTGGAATGAATACAACTCACACATGCAATACCATGAAGAATATTAGTGTGCATGTAGAGGAGAGTAAAGTGTATAAAAGAAACCATACAACTACAGTAACAAGGTAAAACTTTAACAAGTTTAAAAAAAAAATTACCAACAACAGCAGCTTAAAAACAATAATAATAATAATAAGTAGCATAACACACTTCTAAACCAAAAGCAGAAATCTATGATATTCATAAGACAGAAAAAATTTTAAAACAAAACAAAATTTAAAAAAACTCTATTTCTAATTTAACATTGCACAAAGTATCTAATGTTGACAATACCACAAGTCTACTTCTATAGCACACAGAACAGCAAATTGAAACAGCAGTAAAATTAAAAACAATCTACATTCACATTGTGGTTTATACAACGAAAATTTCAATCAAAAAAGTATAAAATATAAAAAATAAACAAAATGAATGCACTTGCAAAAACATGTTCTATTTGCATAAAAAATAAATGAGCACAAAGCATCACACATAACTTTTTCTTTCCTCTGGTTTCTTTCCTCTCTTTTTTTACACACACTAATTAACTAAAATTTATGAAAACAAAAGAAAATAATTTAGCAGCAGATCATCTTACTTTTTTTCTTGTTAACACCTTTTAAGTAGAACAACAAAATTCCTCAACCAGTAATCCTTTTATTTTTGCCAGCACAATTTTAACTTATTTAAAACAATATTTGTTTTTTTTATTCACATTATTATTTTTTTTTTATTTCAACCAAAATTTCTTTTTATTTTTGTTAAATTTTCTTATATATTTTATTTATTTTATTTTGAAGCTTAGCTTTTTAATAATATATTTTTCCAATATTTTTTTTTGCTATATTTTGCTGCATTCTCTTTTAATAAGATTTCTATTTTATTCACACATTTACACTTTTTTCTTTTAACTTTTTTGTATATATATTTTGTGCCTCTTTTTTATGTTGTTGATGTTATTTAAACACTCGTTTTTTGTAGTTGTTGTTTATTACAATATTTCGTTTGTTGAGTTTATCCGACACGTCTTCATAACACGACAACAGGTAAAACAAAACTGTTGTTTGATTTTTGGTGTGTTTGTAGCCAGAGCAAAAAGAGATCTCTTACATTTTGGTATTTTGCAGTGCTGGTTTTATTTTTTTCATGGTTTGTTTTGTTTCTAGATCATTAAGAGGATTTTCAACTTTCAATTGTGTGGTGAATAAAAATATTAAGTTAGCAATGTGTTGCTTTAAAAGAGCATGGAAAACTTATAACGTAAACATGTAGTAAAGATAAATAAACTTAAACCTGAAACAACAAACATGTTGTGAGTTATGTTGAAGTTAATCAAACAGCATTATGAACAAACATGTTGCAAGTGCTAAAAAGAACTTCAAAAATACATGCATTTTGTTATTTGTGAAAAATTGGGAGTATATTAAAAATATTGCTTGAAAAACAAAAGACTTAAGAAACAAACATTACAAAGCAGCTACTTTTTTGCGAAATGGTTGAATTTTTTTTTTAATTTTCTAACAACAATTGAAAATCATTGAGCAAAAGTATTTAGCAAAAAAGATGAAAATTTTTCCGAATTTTTTTCGAACAATAAAATCGGGTAGCATAGTATTTATGTAAAAAAATAAACGATTGATTGAATACCTTTTTACCTTTGGTTTATTTATTGTATCTTTATTAAAAACGAGCTAACACTGAGTACTTTAAACCTTATTTCTAATAAATTCTAATAATAAATAATTCTAGGTAGGTGTGTCCTTTATATAAACAAAACAAAATCCTTCAATAATGAATTCTGAAATCAGAACTGAACATCAAAAATCATGAACGATGTTAGTAACCCAGCAAAAACTTCACTTATATTCGTTATTTTAATGACTACCAGAATTCATTCTTTCGTAGCTCTACATTCTTTGTATGTATTACTAATTATACCTTAATATAGAAAAAATAACTTTATATGAGAGACCGAAAATAACTCGTCCATCATGGTGCAACTATACAAGGTGAGTGCAAATCGACAATAAATACAACACAAAACAGAAACAACAGGTATTTTGTTTGTGTAAAATAATGTACTACTGTCAAAAATACTAGAAAAAATATTACTTTTGTCATAAGTAAATTGTAAACAAATTCAGTCAGCTGGGCTACTGCACTCACCTTGTATAGTTACACCATGTCGTCCATATAATCAAAAATTAAATTGTGATTTATATTTTGTTGTTAAAAATATGTAAACAATTCAAAATAACTGTTATAAAATGATTTTTATTTTTATGTGTCTTGTCATAACCTTTAACGCTTTTTGTTGTTTTTTAATGCTTTGGTGAGAGACAAACTACACCTAAATATGTTTTTACATGCTAATTGCTTCCAGAAATCCCCGTGTAAAAAAAGACATCGATCGTATGCAAAATAGGAGATTGGTTCATTATCTCAAAAACCTATTGAACTTAGTGAAAAATAATTATTTTTAAGAACAACTTTCCAAGTTTATAATAATATTAGAATTAAGAAAAAACGATATGCACCCTAAGCCTCAAAGTAATGTAAAAAAAATATATGTTTAAGTTTATTTGCACTAAAAGAGAATTTCCCTAAATTTGTGATATGAACATACTTCGCATAAAACCATAAAACTTTAAGACCAAAATATATTGAATCGTGCCAAATAAATAAAATCGTGTAAAAAAATTTTAAATTTGTTTATTTTCAAAACGTGTTAAATCAAAACCGTGTAAAAGAGACCATGTAAAAACAGAGTTAGATGTATTTCAGTTATAATTGATCATAATATTTGTTAACATTCTTTCTCTTTTATTTACATACTATAAGACAATTTTTTAAATCTGTATTGTGGACTTAATGAATTTTTAAATTTTTTTTTTAAATTATGATTTGTAAAATTTGTGGAGATTTTGTGTTGATTTTCGAGTTTTTGCAAAATTTATTTTTTTTAATTATGTATTTTTTTTTATTTTGTTCTAAAATTTAAATTTTTTTCTAAGTTTTAGGTTTTTTTGTACAATTTTCGATGTTTTGTGAAATTTTTAATTTTACATACAATTATTTATAATTTTTATATTCAGACATTATTGATTTGCATCAAATGAACTTTTGCCATTTATTTTTAAAGCTTGAAAGTAAAAGTTATAACCTGACCTTTACGACAAATATTTAATTATAAATCACTCATCTTGATTATTTCCATTGCCTCAACCAGTAACTTAAAATGTTTTCTTATAAATCACTCAAACAAATAATTTTAAATCATAAATGGTGCCAATTAACCACTAAAATTACAGTGGACCTGTTATGTTCGGTCTCTGCTTTATATACAGTGCCAGTAAAAAGTAATAGCACTTCGATCACTTATTTGATATCTGTAAATGGCGAAATATTTAATGGACGGACGAGAGTAAACTCATTTTCCTTGGTGGAGAAAGTTCTCGTTGAGATGTTAGATGTCCCCAAAATACAATCCACAATTCACAACTAATACGATAAAACATAGAGGTTCTAGCATTATGGTATGGGAATGCTTTTCATTTTACGGAGTAGGGCCAATACATTGCATAACATGTTTACATTGATATACTAAATTATGTTATGCGTCCCTATGCCATGCACGAAATGCAATCGATTTTTGGTGTTCTAACAAGACAATGACCCAAAACATACAAACATACAAATAAAAGCGACTAACAATGAGCATCTTTGGACTGTAGTAAAGGAATCGTGGCCGAAAATACATAAAGAAAGATGTCAAAACTTAATTAACTACATGCCGAAGCGCTACGCCGTTGTAATTGCCAACAAGGGCTTGCAACAAAATATTAATAAATTATTTGTTTCATCAGCTTTATTTTATTTTGTTTTTATTTTATTTATTTGAAATATAGTTTAATTTTTTAAAATCTATAATAATCAGAGCTTTTTTTATTGTCTAAATTTTGATAGTTCACTTGAAATTGGAAATCTTTTCAATAAAAAGTTAACAAAGATACACACATCTTTTTTTACGTTTGTTACGTGTCACTGTAATAACTAGGGAAATAAATCGAAGAAAACTGCATATGTACAGTCGAATTCTGCTTTCAGTGCTATTTTTTTTTACCGCAGCTATATATTTTAAAAAGTTCACAATTATAAAATCCAAAAAATACGATACGATTATAAATCATTAGTAGTATCATTTTGCAATAATCATCCCACAAATATATACTTTTATAAAACTTACATCAAAGTACAATGTCTATGGAGCTAAGATCTGGCCAAACCATCACCGGGGACCTGTACCGAATGCAAATGATTCGTTTCAAACGATTATTGGCCGAAAAACATAAGGATTATGCGGACAGACATGATAGCGTAATATTCCTTGGCCACATGTAATACCTGTTAAAAACTGTTTTGAAAGAAGTGGTTGGGAAGTTTTGACGACCGACTGCTATTAAACTTTCAAAAGATTAGCATTGCTTTTGCCGCCGAATCCAAGGGATACTACAACTTTAAATTGATAGCTTTTTGTTAAGTAAAATGTTTTGTTTGTTAAGGTTAATGTTTGCCACTATAAATACAATCTATTGAACAAGATTCCACCTTTGGCCTCATATGAAGAATCAATTATACGACAAGTGATACAATATTATCCCGTGTACCACAATATAATACTAAGAGAAACCGATGACATTCTTTAAGCAATTTTATATCCGCTCTGTGAACATTAGGAATTTTTCAAATGAGTAAAATGAAATGTTGCCATTGGAGTTTTAAAACTTACCCGAAACCAAGACACGTGAGGAAGATCCCGATTTGTGTAAAATACTTTGGAGTTTTTGCTGCAATTGTGTTGGAGGCAAAAATCGTGTGAGTAATTGAGACAAATAGGAGTCTATGAAATCCTTCGCGAGCTAAACAAATATGAAGCTAAGCAGGGCAAAGACAAGTGGATATTTTAATGGAAAGTGAAGACGAAATCGGTTTAGACAACTACAAACAAGTGGATATACCGGAAGATGTGACCGATAAGTTTGTCAAAAAAGATCAGGATTATTTTGAGGATCTGCTGTAGATGCTGAAATTAAAATTGAAATGTTCCATTATTACTGGTCGTTTTTGTAATAGATTTCTTTTAGTAATAATACATAAAAAGGTCTTAGCTCACAATGTCAAATACTTTGAATGAGTTTATGTTGTACAAATATTTCAAAATAAAAGCTAAAAATTTAAAATTGCAATGTTTCTGTAAAAATAAGTGAAAACATATTGCAGGCATATACGAGAGCTGAGGCATTGTAAGAATCAATGACTACAAAAATGCTAAGGCTTTCAAAAAGTACTGTAAATAAGTTTATAAACTTATTATAACTTAACCAAGATCTAATGATAATCTCAGAATGGGATTGTGGGAATAGAGTCGATTTTAACGCAACGTTGTATGTTAACACACAAACGCATGACAGATCATGTTGCATCATCTGTTTTTATGGCGGTGTAAAGACTTAGACGATCTTGGCGTTCTAGGCATGAGAATCCTGTGTGATGTCCGCTAGACCAAACACATTTTTGAAGTGTCAAAAGAAGCGTTCAAGTGCCTTGGTTTTTTAAAACGGTCTAGAAAATATTTCACTCCATCTGATCTCCATACTATTTATACCACCTACATTCGACCGAAAATGAAGTACAACTCTCATGTATGGGCCGGTGCTTCGAAATCTATTTTGAAGTTACTCGACCGCCTACAGGAGAAGGCGATGACAGTCGGATATCCAACTCTATTGATTCACTGGAATATCGCTGCAATAGGGGTTGTGTTTCACTGTTCTATCGATACTATAATGGAATGTGTTTGAATCGTATTGAAGAAATCTAAATTCTGAAACTTTTAATTTGACTTCTGAACTTAACGTCCATCTTTTCTCTTCATCTCTACCTCTATTTCTGTCTCCATATATTTTTTTATATTTTCAGGGACCAACTAACCCAAGTGTTCTGTACGATTGGACGGCCGACTGTAAAACTAAACTAATAGAAACAAATAAGTGTAATTGCGCCCAGCTTCATTCATTTGAACAATATTGGGCTATGGTCAAAGTTAAAGCGGAGTGGTTAGTGATTTGAAAAAAGTACGCAGTCCAGGTGAATCGAAATCTTGTACTATACTTAATGCTATTATTTAATGCAAAAACAAAGAATATTTATAAGAGAAAATTTATTTGAGTTTCTTCTATTAATTATTCTTAAATATTAATAGATGCGGTTCAATCATATTAAATCGCAGTGGTTTATTACTCTAGTGCCCAAATTGTCATCGTTTAAACTTTTAAAAAACTAGTCTTAAACATTATGTCACTTAGTAAGTGTATTTTTATTTATTTTTTTATAAATTCCAGTACTTCGTCCTTTTCCTTTAGAAATATTTGAACATAGTCTTTAAATTTTTTACCCAAAACAAAAGCCTTAAGATACAAACATTTTTGCTATTTTATCCGTTGAAAATTTTCATTCAATCCATTGCATATTTGATTTTTTTTTTTTTGTTTTTCAATATTTGTTGTAATTCTAAGCCATTCAACCAGTCACCAACCACCTCTCACACATTTTCCTAAAAGCTAAGAAAGAAAAACAACAAAAGTTCGTTACTAGCAAATGGCCATGTTAAGAGCATAAACAATTCTAATTGTTTCAGGCCATAATTTCGCAATACAACCTGTTCTTTAAGTAAAGCGAACGGCGAAAATAAGCGAAATATTTGGTATTTATGCTGCTAAAAGAGAACTCAAATATATATTGATTGCTCTTTTGTTGGTGCAGTATAGCTGTATTTACGACATAAAACTCATGATTTATTATGGAGCCACAAAATTTCACCTTTTGAAGTAAAGAAAAAACCTGTAATCATACCCACAGGCCAAACCAATACAATATTGATCGAATACAAACACAACAAATTGAAGTTAATTTTTTTCTATATATGTATGTATTGTGCAAACTCCATTAAAGTAAGAAGAGAAAGAAAGAGAAAGAGATATTTACACATCTTAGAGAGAGGTGAATTTATTTATCATTGCATGACATAACTAAGAGAGTGTTAGATTTGCAAAAAAAAAAAAAATAATGTAAGGCCTAATACAACAAAATGCCTTTATATATGTATGTATTACAGTTTGCCTAACCATAAATGCACTAAACTGAGTTTAGCAGTAAAAAAGAGTGTTTATTTTTTTCATGATTTTTGCTAAAGAGATTGTAGTTTCTCATAAAAATTCCTTAGCTAAAAACAAGTTTATGTTGCACTCATTGTAATGTTGCTATTGCTGCTGCCGTTTTTGCCTTTTGGTATGAAAAGTATTGTAAAGAAAGCTAAAAACATCGCAAAAAAAAAATAGTTTTACCAAACTGACAGATTGACTCAATGCATGGATGGATGGTTGCATAGAAGTTCACATTTGACTTGAGGAATGTTTAAGAATGTAAGCCGCCACTATAAGAAGCATACTAATAATACGTACTTTTTTCGCATTTGCTGTTGTTGGTATTGCTATTATTGTTGTTGTTGTTGCTGCTGTTTAGTTTATTTAGTATTTTTTTGTATGTGTAAATTTTACTTCTCGTTTTGGCATTTCTTTACCTCATAACACATGCGATTTTCTTTTTGAATACATACATACATACATATGTATATGCAGATTTTTTTTGTTTGCCTTTTTAGCAGATTGTTTAAATAATGTTTTCTTGCGGAAAAGATTTTGGTTATCCTAATGTAAAATTAAATAGATGAGGGCTTAAAATAAGCCAGCTAACACAAACAATTGATTAGTTAAAAGTAAATCCATTGTACAAGATTTAGCACAAAAACATCTTAAGAGCAGATTCCATTTACTGCATTCTATGAGTATTGTGCAAGATTTACTAATGTAACTCATTAAGACAATTTTCTATAGAAATATGCCTTTGGATGACGGATTTAAAAAAAAAAAATAATTTTAAAAGATAATTTTTTATAGAAATGTAGCTCTTGAAGAAACTTTCCTATAGAAATTTTACTTTAGAAGACATGTTTCTTTCGAAACGTGACTTTAGCACAAAGTTTCTTTTAAAATGTGGATTCGAAGACACCTTTCAACAGAACTGTGGCTTTGGAAGACACTTTTTAATAGAAATATGACTTTGGAAGACTTTTTTTGGCACAAATATGTCCCAACAAGATATTTTTCTATATAGAAATGTGTCCCAACAAGACACTTTTATATATGCTAATGTGAGAAATGTGTCCCAAACAATACACTTTTCTATATACAAATGTGTCCCAAACAATACACTTTTCTATATACAAATGTGTCCTACCAAGACAATTTTCTAAAGAAATGTATCCCAACAAGACATTTTTCAACAGATATGTGACTTTGGAAAACATTTTTGACACAAATGTGTCCCAACAAGAAACTTTTCCATAGAACTTAGTCTCAACAAGACATTTTTCAATAGAAATGAGTCACAAAAAGACACTTTTCTATAGAAATGTGTCCCAACAAGTCGCTTCTCTATAGAAATGTGTTCCAAACAATTCCAAATAAATTACTTATCTATAAAGATGTATATCTGCTGGACACCTAAACATAAAATTTTAAATGAACACACTCCTTTCATTCACTGCCTTCAGACTACTTAGTGCTTGTTGTATGCATGCTCGCTAGTTTGGTTGTAAGTGAATAAGTAAGTGTGTTTTGTTTGATCGTACATTTATAACAAAACAATGCTCATACTCATACTACAAACAAATAAACAAACAGACATCGCACATCATACGTAAATTAAAAATGATGATGGTTTTAAGAATGATGGTAAAGCATCAAACAACCGACACACACTAACGGAAAGACAAACGGACAGACATAGAAGACAACAAAAAGTATCAGTCAGACAGACAGACTATGACAATGAGGACGAGGATGATGATGATCAACAACAACAGCAGCAGTAAAAATTGTTGAGAGCGCCCTGAGGGCTTAATGGCAACATTGAACGAGTGCACGAACCAAATACAACAATTTACAATTCATGGATTCAATGTTGGTTGAGCTGCATTCCGCACTCTCTTCGGCATCGTGCAACCAACTGCCTTCATCATTTACTTTCATGCTTGGGTTTTTCCTTATGTTTTCGTATTTAATTTTTTTTTGTTTTTTTTTTTTTGTTTGTTTGGTGTGGAGTTAAGGGAATTTACAAACAGAAATTTTGAAAAGGAGCTCTTTTTACTTTCTTGGTTTGGGTTTTTGCATGTTGGTGCGTGTTTTTATGATGGACACGAAATGCAAGTGTCGTGTATGAAATATGAGTTTAAGGCCAAAAAAGTGTAATAAACCATGAGTAAAGGGACGTTTCGTCTGGCTAGTGGTATGTTTGCTGGTGCTGCTGCTTTTTGCAGCTTTTTTGTTTTTGTTGGGAAAGAGGATTAATGTAAAAAATTGAATTGATTTGAATAGTTTGAACAAAAATGCTTAACAAAACAAAATAATTGAGTTTATTATAATGATTGCAGTTCTTAACTTTTAGGTTTTTTTTTGTATTATTCATTTTTTTTTCGTTTTGTTCACATTTAAAATTTCATGGTCTTTGCTCAATGTATGTTTTAAGTTCATAAAATAAGCATGAATTGGTGTTGTTTTATTATAGTGAGAAAATGCCTGAAAGTATGTTAAATAAAAAAAATTCATAAAAATTAAAGTTGACTTTATAAATCGTTGTGTATTTCAATGTCACATGTACAGTGGTGGATAAATTTTGGGGAACCGTAAGAAACTTAAAACACAATTAATTCACTTGAATTTGTATTATTGACTATTCAACGCCACACTTTTCTATTGAAATTTGTCTCACCGACAAACTCTTCTATTGAAATTTGTTTCATCGACACAATTTTCTATAAACAATTTTCAAGAAGACTCTTTTTCTGTCAAAATGTGTTTCAAAAAGAAATGTATTTCAAAAAGACACTTTGATTAGAAATTTATGAAGACTCTTTTCTGTAAAAATATGTCTCAAAAAGACACTTTTTTATGCAAATGTCTCTCAGGAAAAAATTTTTCTGTCGAAATGTTTCTCAGGAAGACACTTTGCCGTGGAAATATGTCTTTATAAGACTCTTCCCTATAGAAATGTACTTCAAAAAGAATATTTGATATGCAAATGAGGCTAGAGAAGATACTTTTCTATAGGAATGTGTCTAAATAAGGTATTTTTTTTTATAAAAATGTGTCCTTAAAAGACACTTTTATAAGGTAATGTGCCATTCTAAGACACTTCACTATAGAAATGTGTCGCAATAAGACAATTTTCTATGTGAATGTGTCTCAGGAAGACATTTTACTGTCGAAATGTGTTTTGGGAAGACACTTTTCCGTAGAAATGTGTCTTTATAAGACACTCCCATATATAAATTGTCTTAAGAAGACACTTTTCTATCGAAATGTGCATCAAATAGAAAATTTTATATGCAAATGAGTCTAAAGAAGGTACTTTTCTATGTGTCTAAATAAGGTACTTTTTTATAGAAATGTGTCTTAAAAACACACTTTTATAAGGTAATGGCACTTCACTATAGAAATGTGTCTCAATAAGACAATTTTCTATGTGAATGTGTCTCAGGAAGACACTGTACTATGGACATCTTTCTCAAGTAGAAACTTTTCTATGGAAGACACTTTGCTATGGAAAGTGTCACAGGAAGAAATTTTTCTATAGAAATGTGTCTCAAGAAGAAACTTTGATATGAAAATGTGTCTCAAGAAAACATTCTTCTATGAAAACGTATCACTGGAAAACACTCTACTATGGAAATGTGTCGCAGGAAGACACTTTCCTATGGAAATAAGTCTAAAGAAGACACTGCCTTATAGAAATCTGTCTGCACAAAATACTTTTATATATAAATAAAATTATAATTCAGCTTTTTAATTTTCATCCCCCACTGTTATTTCGATTGATTTTAATTTTTTGGTAACCAGAAGACATAATGAAATCATGGCTATGGTAACCAAAACAATTTTGTTATAATTTCATATTGTGGCCTCATTTTCTATTACTGATTTTACACTATATTATATATTATACTATTCATACCTTTATCCTTTTTAAATTACACAATTCTATTTTTGTTTATTTCGTTTTTGACTGCCATTTATGTAAATGTTGGTTAAATAGTGACAAAAGTCGAAGAACTCAATTGGAATGAATATATCGATCAAACAATTGAAGTTCTCAATTGTTGCTTGCAAATGTCTATCATTACTGGGTAAATATGTTTATGTATATATAAAAAGGTCTGGGGGTTGGGGAGAACTTAGATTAATGGTTCAGATAGAAATTTATTTATTTTTTTTTCAAAAATGCAGAGGTGTTCAACAGAGAAGAGATGAATATAAAATTTACAAAAAAATAATTAAACAAGCATATAATATGAAAAAACAAAGAATTTCATATATTAAAAAATTGTACCCAACATAAAATTTACCAAAAGTCTTCTTAAACTTGAATAATATATGTTAAATATATACAGTATTAAGGGATTATACCAAAAAGTATCATTATAATGCCAAAGGTCTTCATATTAAAGAGGAAAGCTTATATACAGAAGCTTTAAGCAACATTCATAGAGACGCGATAAAATTCGCTATTGCCGGTTACCACACGAACGTGATATTTGGAGGTTGTGGAGAAACAAAAGTACTAATGACACAACTAAGGTCCGAACGAAGCTAAGAAATATAATAAGTTGGAATTCCCGAATTATAAAATTGTGTAGTTTAATTTAAGCTCGATGTAATGAATTTAAATTCACAGCCCGGCAGACTAGTAGAGTACTTCACTCATAACCGGAAAACCTCTTTTTACCTCTTTGCTACTTTTATACACAGAACAGTATTTAATTTAACAATTAAATGCCATACGAACATTTAATCAGCACCACTTCAGTGTAATAATTATAACCTTTGAATCAATGTAATTATTTTATAGTTGAGTTACAGTTTGGATATTTCAAACACAAATCGTTCTGCGCATTTTCTAATTAAAACCATAAAGTTTTCAACGAATTCGCTAATTCCCCATTCACGGAGGCGGTTCAGAAACTTCTGAGCCTAGCACAGAAAGAGAATAGTTAGTTTTTCAAAAACATTTTTATTTTTCAGTATAATCTCCTGAAACTTCAATACAAGTCCAACGCTTATCTATCAATTCTATCCCTTGATTAAAATAGTTTTCCTCAAGGCCTTCAAAATAGTGGTTTACAACTGTACTTGCATCTTCATTTGAGGTAAAACGCTTGCCAGTTAGAAATTTTTTTTTTAGATTTGGGAACAGTGACCTTGACACTGGAAGCTAAATCAGGAGAATAAGGTGGGTGGGATCGAGCAACTCGTACTTTAATTCGTTGATTTTAGCCATTGTTAAAACACTCTTGTGCGCTGGTGCGTTGACTTAATAAAAAAATATTTTTTTGTGTTGTAAGCCAGGACGTTTTTGTCGAATTTTTACATTTAATTGATCCCAAATGTTGCAATAGTACTCTGAATTTATTGTTTTACCCTTTTGCAGATAGTCAACCAATAAAATACATTTGAAGTTCAAAATATTTGCCATTATATTTGTACTTTAAGGATATAATATAATTTGTTACCCATGAAAGTTAACTATTTAAAAAGTTTGTTATTTACAAATCTAACTAAAACAAGTAAGATTATATATACGTAAAACTCTCCAGCAAATATATACACACAGCTTCAAAAGTGTGTAAGCACCAGTGAATTTCTTGATTTTTTTATGAAAAGCATTATAGTTCAACTTATTTTTTTTACTATTATTGAACCAAGTATCAAAAAAAAACGAAACTTTTAAATTTCAATCGATGGATAGATTTTAGGATTTTCATTATCTTAAAAAAATCAAATAATTTGTTGTGTTTACTAACTTTTGAGGCTCATAGTATGTATGTAAAATAGGCGCTGTATGGCAGCTATGATCTATTATGGACCGATGGTTTAAAAATTTGGTGCATACAAATTTTGTTTGTGTTAAATTTTATATCGATATAAAGACTTTTAAAATATTTATACATGTTAAACTGATTACCGATGTAGGTCTTATAGTAGTGCTATGACTAATTATGGACAGATCAACATAAAATTGGCCTTAATAATATTTGTAGATATGAAGTATATTAGAGTGGGTCGCTTTCCATACAAAAAAAGTTATGTAAGCCACCACCTAGAATTAAAGACGATGTAAAAACAATTCCAGAAATATTTTTTTTATTTTTTGTCCACGCCTACAAATGCCGTCCTGTCTTTAATTATTTTTTACTACCACGTCAGATAATAGTAATGACTTTTAAAAATGCGTACAAAAATATTTTTTAAAGGTTTTTAAAGTCATGACAAAGAAGTAAAAAAAACCCTCTAAAGTAAATTTGTATTGAATATTATTTGAATAAAAGTTGGAAAAGTTTTGTTTCTTTACAAAATTATTCATACAAAAATTTTTAAGTATTGCAATTTGCCTAATCCGACAATGCTGGGAGAAGCGGTAGCGCGGCAAAGTAGAATTTTGTTCAAATTTGCCGCTTCAAATGATGTTACCATACACATGTATATTAATTGTATCAATTTAGTTAAAAATAAAAAAACAAATCAATTTAATTTTTTGACATTTGCCGCTTGAAATATGCCGCACACAGTATAAGCGGCAAAAAGAACAGCTGACTGCCGCACGCGTCCGCATGCCGCTTACATTGGTCTTCCACTATTATGCTCTTTAAAGTAATTTTCGGATACTATGACTAATTATGGACTGATTTGCACAAAATTTTTAGATGTGATTAGGCTTTCATGTACAACTTATTTGTTGAAAATTTGTTTGTATAGGTGCATAAATCAAACATTTATGACCAATATAGCCCTATTTCAGGAGAACATTTGCATGGGGACTAAGTGAAATAATAAACGTATTTTAACCAATTTCAATCCCAACCGTCCTTGGGCCAAAAAAATATCATGTACAAAATTTTATCGAAATATATTCAAAATTGGGACCTGTACTTTGCGCACAAGATTTAGATAGACAGGCAGCCAGATGGCCAGGCGAATGGGCGAAAGGACGGACATCGTTAAATCAATACTGGAAGTAATTTCATGTTATGGGCGTTACAAACATCAGGACAAATCCAATAAAGCCTCCCTAGTATGGTGGTGTAGCGTAAAAAATAGGCTATTTCTATCAGATTGTACCGCACTGCCTATTTATAGCATATTCATATTGGTTCCCCCTAAAAAAAAAACAACAAAACTTAAATTATGTTACGGAATGTTCCTCTTTCCGATAGGCAGAAAAACACACTACTTACCATACAGTACAACATGGTACAAAACCCATTAAAATGCAAAAACAAAAAACGCCAGGAAAAATTAAAACCCTTCAATATTTGTTAAATAGAAAATTAAGACTTTAACAAACACAAACACACCTACTTTACTAACAACTACAACAATAATAATAACAATAAAAAATAGCAAATAAAATACTATAACAACAGAAACAATAACTTGCAACATACATACATATATGTATGTACGAGTATATACAACAAGTCTATAAAAGCCTTGACATAAACCTGACAACATTTCAGTTGAACGGGTAAAGTGAAGAATAGTGTTGGGATCCGGCTCGTATAAACAAACAAACGCAAAGAATTTAAAAACTGTTGAAAACCGTATTCAACAGAAAATCAAAGGAAAAAAATACAATTAAACGGATATAAAAATCAAACAACAAAGTTTTGTGTTTAAAAGTTATGAAAACATTACAAAAAAAAAAAATAAATAATTGCCTACAATTTAAATTAAAGTGCTAGAGAAAGAAGCCTTTTTAAATCCAAACAAAGTAAAATAAAAGCCAACAATAATAGCAACGGAAGGAAGTGTTAAACTTGTAATAAGCTGTTTCCGTTTACTGTAAATTTCAATTTTGTTGTTGAAAACCACAAATTGCTTTATTTTACAACAACTAAAGTAAACATTTAGCCGCAACGAGGTGTAACACAACTTTGCGTATTTGTGTCTTATTTGATTTTAAAAGTTTCTTTACGTTCGGTTGACGTGTAAAATGAAAAGTGAACATTATTTGTCGGGTATTTTAAGTCATTCGCAAAAGAACGCTCAACGGGAATTTAACTTAGCGGATTTACGTAGATTAAACAACAATTATAATTCATATAAGTCTTCAACACCGAGGCGTAACTCGTTTGGTTATTCTGATAAGGATAGTGTTTGCAGTGCCAGTACAACACGTTCGAAAAGAATTAAAACAAGGCAAGCTAAGAAACACTGATTCTAGTGGAAATTTTTAATTCCACCAATTATTTATTACAAAAATAAAATTAAAAATTGCAAGTATTATACAAATTCTGAGGAAATATTTATTCCTTAATATGTCTTAATATGGAAAATCTTAATAATTTCTCTATACAGTTATTAGCACAAATGAGTACATGTATATAGTACATATATGTATATGCATTGTGCATTTTTTTTTATTGCATAAAAATGAAACTCATAAAGAAACTTGAAAAATGTTTTTGATCATTTAGTGTTTGTTTAATGCTAAACAAAATAATTTACAATACAAAATGGAAAATATTAATTTTCGCAAATAAACAATTAGTCCGAATTTACACGAAGCATTTTTTTTTTTTTTAAAAGATTGATACAATTTTTTTCTTGAAATTTCTTTGGTGTTTACACAGAACATTTCTTATTGCTTAAATTGCTCGTATTTTTAGTTAAGAGTATACTCACATTTGTTTACACATACTTCTGTAATACGAATAAGAGAGTAACACGAATTGCTAATATAGTCATGTGTGTACTCGTCTTATCTTCCCCTCATTCCGATGTCTAAAAGGTAGCTTAAAGAATTATTTTGTGTAAATTGGATCATGTACTCAATTTTGCACAAATGTGTCTTTTGAAATATTTGCACAAAATATACTTTTATGGCAATAGACAAAACAGCAAGACAATCCCTTGGCGATATTGGTTACATCCCAGCTGTCAAAAAAACGAAAACCAAAAATGTTCAGGCATGGTTAAATTCTGCCACAGATTACAGAAATTGAACAGAAGATGACTGAAAACGAGTAATCTGGTCAGACGAATCCAAATTTAATTGTTTTCAATCCAAAGGCAAATAATCACCCTCATTCGAGTTTTCGAGGAACGTATCTATCGCGTAAAAACAGAATTAGGTGTTTTGTCATTTATTGATGACTTTCGACATTGTGTGGTATTCTGTAACTTAAATTGACGTCGATGTTGCCTTTTATTTTATCGACGGTCTTTTTAGTATCGTGTTGTGTTGTATTATTTTGTGTACAAAGATAAATTTGAAAAAAAAATTTAAATAGTACAAAAAAGATAAAAATTATAACTAAATATGTTTTTGCTGACAACAAGGTCGAACAAGAAAAGAAAATGAACTACCGGACCAATATAGAAAACTTATCAAAGAGTTATAGTTATATAATAAATAAAACAAAATAGAAAATGTAGTGCATTATTAAATGTTTAACTTTAAAGTCTAATTTTTAATGATTGTAACTTATTGTTTTGTAAGTTTTATCCTTATATTCTGTCACAATAGGAAAATAAATTAATTTGTATTATTTCTGTTTTGTATATAGATTTTCCTGATGATGCCAACCGATGGTAGGCGAAATATTTTAAAAGTAAATAAATAAGATAATTGATTATAACACAGACCTCGAGCCTGATTATTTACTTAATTTATTTGATAAAATTTATAATTAAAAAATATGGAAAAAAATTCAAATTACAAACGCAAATCAATTTGAAGATCTGGTGGAAGAACTGAAAAAATCTGGCATATTGTAGGTTTTCAGCATAAATTCCACAGCTTAATATTCTACAAATGTTCCCAATAAGAATCTGATCTTGGAGAACATGCTCCTCATTCAAGTACATTAATAGTTTTGAAATACAAGCATTCCTTTTGTTTGACGACTAACATGTATAGGTGTGTTGTCTTGTTGAAAAGTTAATAGCTTTTCTTTACTATTTTCTAAACATAACCCTAATTTTTTATCTAGTAATTTGTGTTTATTCAGAAGAATTTATTTTGGTACTTAAAAACGCCAACAAACCATTAAAAGAACCGCTTTCAAGATTTATTTTTGAGAAATATCTTGGTTCCTTCCGTAGGTCTCTCCAATAGCTGTTGAAACCATCTGAACCATCGAGATTGAATTTTTTATTGTCGAAAAAATCACCATTAACGCAACTCTTGATAAATGTAACTCTTCGATTATAGCAACACGTGAAATATTTGAATTGTTGATTCAGTTAACGCAACTTTAAGAAAAAAAAAACACTCAGTTATCGACACTTTTTTCTCAAAGCCATCAATATGTCTTTCTATGTGGCGGCTTATATTCATAAAATTACTCCAGAGATTTCAAATGAAGAAATTAATGCTTGGATACGTGAAAGCGACTAATCTAATAATTGAACTTCAATTTTTTAGCAGAATAATTATGGTTTGTTTGGACACATTTACCTCCCATTTATTAATTATCTGACCAAGGATTTTCATTGTTTTGGTGACACAATTTATAAATCTGCGATTGTCTCAAACAGAAAGTTTTTTTCGGGCCGCCACTTTGATTTTTCTCATAATAATCGGGATAAATTGCAAAATTTGTTACTACAACATGTGACTGCTTTTCTTGGCAATTGCCCGAAAACTTAAGCCACTTTTTATATAAACTGAAATTTTACATCTCTCAAAATTAACAAGTAAGAGTTTATATTCCACTGTGCAGCATGTAATATACCCAGCACCATAACACCTATTATTAGGTGAAATTTATAATATATTGTAGCGTAATTTCTATTTCTTTTAGGTTTATTTTAGTAGAATTTCATCTCAACGATGATATTTATAAAAATGTTATGTATATTCCGGTCATAATCAAGAATTTACACTTTGTTTATATTTTTGCAGCGTGTAACATAAAGCGATTTACTTTAACACACAACGCTTAAAAAATGCACATTTTTCGGAAGTGGTCTTTATATGGGGCTATGTTGAATTATGGACCGATGCAAAGAAAATCTCGTTTTTAAATTTCACTTTGCATGAAACTTATTATTGCAGAACTTTGTATGAATACGGCTTTTCTATAGACATTTATGTACCATAAAACCATATTCCGCAATGGAATAGCATGGGGGCTATGAGAAATCGTAGACCGATTCCTACCATTTTTACCATGACTTGTCCTTCTATAATAAAAATAAAGTGTGCAAAATTTCTTGATATTATCTGCATTATATTTGAAGGAAAAAGTAAAAAAAAAACACTTGAAAAATATAGAGGTAGTCTGAAACTTGTATCTATAACTAAGATCCTACTAGACCGAATATGCGCATTTTCAATACCAAAAATTTCGATAGATGAAAGAATGTTTGGTAAAAATTTCATTATTCTATGTCTTTTTTGCCAAGCACTATCGTGATTTCAACGACGGACAGGCGGACGGACAGAATATATAAACCTTTTGGCTCTATGATGATTATTTCAATGTGTTACAAATGGAATATGAAACGTAAAATACCTGCCATATTTTGGCTGGTGGGTATAAAAAGCTACGAACTATGCCGCATTTTATAGCAAATTTTTGCAAATTGCATAATAAGAATTAATAACATTTATACTTTTTTTCTTCTAGTAATCTTCACTGTTTATTATAAAGTGTAATTATAGTTATTAAACACTAACAGCATATTAAGGCACAATTTATTTTAAATCAATAAAGTCCTCTTCCAACTTTAGGATAAAAAGCGATCATTCATTAACCATACTCTTGAACTAGTTTATACGTTTTTAAAAACTGTTTATAACTTTACAACAAATAGCAAACATCAAGTGTAATTATGTAATGCAAGTCTTTGCTATTTTCTCTTGCAAGAGTAAACAAATTTCTAAGCTTATTAACCCAAAATTATTAATGCAAATTGCAAACAAAATCACGGTTATTTTTCTGCAAAACATACTGAGTTTTCAAAACAAACCAATTAATAAAAAATTAATTTAATTTTGCGAAATATTATAAAATTATAAAATTTTTAGTATTTTTGTATTTGTAGTTTTGTCAAAAATGTTGAGAAAATATATAATAAAGAATATAAAATATCATTTAAAAAATGTATTCAATTTAACTTTGTTTTCCCAAACCCACCCTCAATTCTCTGTTGCATTCTCTGTCTTCAAATTATTTCACCCCGTTCAATCAACCACAACCGTTGTAGCATAATTGCCCAAAAAAATAAATACAAGGTGGTGGCTTATAAGAAAAAATGTATTTGTTATTGTATGACCAATTTACAGGTTGCCACAGCAACACAACTTGACCAACTGCACAAAAACTCTCACCAAACACTTGTCTTGTGTGAAGAAAAATCGAATAGTTAGAATTTAGCAGAGCATGGAAGTTAACGGATCGACAGGATACAGTGGAAAAATGTTTAAAAGATTTAGAAAATAACAGAAAACTTACTTTTCTTTAAATTAATTTCATACAGAAACCTCTCTATGAGACCCAGCAGAGGAGGTGTTCAAAAGAAATCAAAAGCAATGGATTACACAAATTATGCCTACAATGAGGCAGTGGGCAGATTAAAAATGATGTTGGCTGATTCATATACAGCGCCCAAGGCATCCACCACCACTTCGTATTTGAGAAGTTTTAATGACGATTCAGCTGACAACTATTCAGACAATTTGTCGGTAAGTTGATTGCATTTGCATTAACCGGTTCCTAGAACAAGAATTTAAATTAGCTTCTTTACTTACAGGTCATAGACCGTCCAGTTTTTGCGGATATTTCGAAATATTTATCACCCAGTCAAAAATCTCGCTTGGGTGGTGGCAGTTATCGTCCTAAGAAAATCTTAAGTGGTTTTTCAGCTTCCAAGGAGAATTTAACTTCACCGGCTAGACAATATCAGACCACAGCCCTACCAACTGCTAACGTCAGTAGCACAGCTGCTGTGGACTATTATGGCTCATCGCCCAAAGTCACCATTCCACCCACAGACAGTGTCCAAGCACCGGTAGAGATTTTCAATTTCATTGAAAAACAAGAAGACTACATTGAGCAACTGGAAAAAGAATCAAAGTATTGTCGCAATGAGTTATCCAATCTTTTGGGCAAAGTTAAAGATGTCATCAATGAAAATGAACAGTTAACTGAACATGCTCGCAGCGAATTAAATAATATGGGTAAGAGCGAGAAAGTGACCACCAGTCCTTCTTCGGACAGTGACGATATTTTGTATACAAATAAGAAAAATTCAACACCTCGCAAAAAAGAAGTTAAAAGTCCTCGTTACGCTTCAGCTCCGAACATAGTATACGAGGCCCGCATTAGTGAACTAGAAGCGGAATTAATGCAGGCTAATATAGATCTACAGCGTGTTAAAACTGAGAATGATGATCTTAAGAAGAAACTGGCACGTTCGGATACTTCAACCACACCCAATTCAGCTCTGAATTGTGAAGCCCATCGCAAACAAATTGATTTACTACAAAAAGATAAAAACGCTTTGGAAGAAACCATTAGACAGTTGCACAAGTCCTTGGATGATGCCAAGTCGCAACAATACTCCCAATCATCCAAACGCTATATCAATGATCTAGTGCAAATGGAAAGATCCCAGGCTGAGTTGGAAGTACGTCATCTCAGAGATGAGCTAGATCGTCAGCATGAACGTGTGCGAGAACTGCAACATGAAATGGCTAGACGTTTGGCCGATGAGCGCGCCAATGCTGAGAGACGCTATAACAATCAAGTCGATCAATTGGGTGGTGATCTCAGCTCACAGTGGGAGCAAGTGGCTAAACTACAACTAGATTTGGAGAGACAAAAACGCTATGAGAGTGATTTGAAACGTGACTTAGCCAATCGTAATTCTCAAATAGAAGAGCTTAAAATGGAGTTGAGAGCAAATCGTACTACCTTCTTAGCCGACATGGCTCAAGTTAATGCCGAGAAACAATCGTTGGAACAAGAAATCACTGCCCTACGCTTGCAGCTAGATCGTGCTTTGCGTGAGAATAAAACAGAGGCGGCTCGCTTAAATGCTGAAATCAATTCGTTGAGGCAACGTTTGGATCGGGCTGATGCGGATTTGTTGCATTCGAAAAGGGAGGTGTTGCGTTTGAATGATGAAATAGCCAACTTGGAAAAAGAGGTGGGTACCGAAATGTGTTTCCTTGGGTTTTTTTTTATTGTATAAAGGATTTTATTTGAATTTATTGCAGCTGGCTTATGGTGAAATGAAAAACGAAATACGTCCCACTAAAAAGGATTTGGATAAACGTATTTCTGAAATGCAAGAAAAACATGGTAAGTTTCTGTGTTCGTTTGTTTTGGTGATTGTAAATGTATATTTAGTGTATATTTTAGCACTTATTTCGTACATGACACTAGTTTTTTCTAACCACCTTTCACATTATATTTGTAATCATTAAGCATTCTAAACTAATTTGTTTATTTTTTTATGTTTCTGGTAACGTAAATGCAAAATGTAAAAATAAAGGAACTAACTTTAAAAAGGTACAAACTAAACTATCTAAGCTTTATGCGCAGAAAATGCAATTGTACTGAAATGAAGTAATAAGAAAATATTGTAGGTTTATAATGTTGAAGAAAATCTTTATCCTCTATATTTGCAACATGAAATAAAAGCATTGTTAAACTGCGTAGAAGAATCGAATTTGTAAAGTGTACGACCATATGGCGAATTTTGCGTAAGGATTTGGATTTTAAGCCTTAAAAGGTGCAGCTGCCGGTCGAACATTCACTTAGCCGTAGATTGATTGAATTCATTCGTCACACCCGAAATTTTATAATTTACATTTAAATTCTTTGCTTTATTTGGTTTTGAGATACAAAATTCTTGTTGAAATTATAAACTGAGTTTTTTTGTATCCCAGTTGTCGATAATAAATCCTTTATATATATATATGTCATGATCGACACATTAATCGCAATTCTTATAATAATCTAACGTCTAAAGTGATCATCAAGATAAAGATTAGAGCGCAATTCTTCATTCTAAACAATTAACAAATGGCTGCCTCCTAGGTAGAGCAATCCTGGGGCACGTCTCCATTCTAAACACTGTGACTATTCTGTCCTTCTATTACTGCATCTTTTCTAAGTCTCCTCAAATACTCAATATACGTATTGGTCAAGGCACTTACCTACAAGAAGTAGCCCTAACGATCTCGGATCAAAAGACGTATTACACAGACGGAACTTTGATAGAGCTCTTATAATAAGAATACCGAAAATGAATGAATTTTCCCTGGAGGGCCGACGACTGACTGACTTAATATTCTAGACTCAGAGAATATTCTATGATGAACTTGGATTCTTGGTTTCTCTCAGACTATCTGAAGCCGGAAATTAAATTTTTTAACTTCATAAACTAATATTTACTAGCATCTATCAAGATACTCAAATTTAACACAACTGCCCTATCTTCCGAGTTATATGATATGTGGGCATCTAGAGAAATCTCTGATAATTAGGTAACAAACTGGTCGTCCTTAAACTTAACTGTGGGACTTAATTGTTGTGCCACTATTTGGAAAAAAAAATTACAAAAATTCTCTGATAAGTGCTCAAGAACTGGTCTTCCTTAAATGTAACTGAGGCCTAAAGGAATAATCACACTCTCTTGTTTTTGTTTTTACCAAATTTCATATTGGGTTTTGAAGGAGATTTAAAAGTTCTTTCAACAAAAAAAGTACTAAAACTCTCTTGGCACTTGGTAGGAATTCGTTTAGACTTCTTGTGGCCTCTGTATGATTGAAAAAATGTCAAAGCGAATGACTGAACCACTAACAACTGTTTCAGAACTGTTAGTCCAAGGGGTATTATATTCTGGCGTGATGTGATTGATGTAGATTGGTGTGATTTCATCACCTTGACGCTATTACAATCCTTGGGAGATATGGCGACACCGGTGTCATAAGCTTGCACGGGCTCGCAACTGGTTAGAATTTGATTATTTCACGCCTTATAAACTCGCAGCATACTAGAGAGAACTACGGGGTCAGTTGGAAGCGTGGTGATTTGCACCCCACTCCTTGCACATCCCCAAAGCAGCAATAATGGCAGTTGGTTAAAAGGCAAATGTTTGTTTGAGCAACAAACTTCGGACCACCCTAGGTGCTGTTGCTAAATAAAACAGAGCCATTGAAAGTAATGGTAAAACTTAGCTCGGTGCTCAGAAAATATACGGGAATTGTAGATTACGTGTCATATGTGTGCTGACGAACCGCTGTATGAGCTATGAGTGGCAGGGATTAGATAGCCAAAGCTCTTAAGCAATGTGTTCGATACATTGCTTGTTGCAGTCATGTACGAGAAATTGCAAATTATATATTCCCGGCAAGTTTCTACCAGTATGCTCTTTACAAGACATACATATGGTCTTGTAGGACGTCCAATGCAGTGGTGAGCCGATTTCACCCGCGTTTAAGGGCCACAAGAGGTTAGACCGAAAGGTAGTGTACTCTCGTTAAACTTGTTTCAGAAGTTGTTGGAACGAAGACGATGAGGAATAGGTTTTTCTATGTGACCGTGCCGCTCTACAGGAACGTATGTTAGGTATTAGTACAGGCCTCGAGGGGTTTCACTGACTAATCGCATAAAATTTGTCAGAAGTACCGGTTATTTTTAGTGGGGACCACAAGAGTAAAAGAATCATCGGCATTAGAGAAATAACGATTTTCAAAATCTCTCATTAGTTTCTTAATTTTGACAAAGTAACAAATAATTAAGAAAAAATGGACTAGACAACAGCAGATGTTCCACTAGCTGGATCAGATCATTTTTGTTAATATAACTAAAACTACTTACAAACAATGAAGTATGAGTAATAAGTTAATACAGGTGTGCATTATGCTCTACAGGAACGTAAAATAAGCTATCTTAGTACCGGTCTCTTAAATGATCTGGAGAGTAATCTATAAACAATTTGTCAAAAGTACCAGTTGATTTTCATAGGGATCACAAGAGTAAGAAAATTGTCGGGATTAGAGAAAGAACGATTTTCAAAATCTTTTAATAGTTTCGTTTTTACGAACAATTATTATTTTATTTGAACTGTTAATTTTTAATTTTTGATATTTATTTAGTTAGGCTCGAGTTCACTAAATTTAATTTTCATTAAATTATTTAGGAATTGTTTTACAACTTGAAAAATTTTTATTATTAAAATTTTTTTGATAATTTTCTTGGCTGGGATTCGAACCTGGGTTGTTGAATTTACATATGTTTCGAGAAACACCACTTTCCCTCATCAGAATTCTTTGCGTTCTAACCCTCTGCACCACTGCGGTGCCTGCTAGCCAACAGCAAACATCAATCTTTTAACCACTGTTACCTGGTGGTTCGAAATTGTCTGTAATTATCAGGTTCGAATCCCAGCCAAAATTATCAAAAAAAATTTTAATAATAAAAATTTTTCAAGTTGTAAAACAATTCCTACTTCAGTAAAAATAATTTAATGAAAATTAAATTTAATGAACTCGAGCCTAACTAAATAAATATGAAAAGTTTCGTTTTTACTTTTGACAAAGTAGCAAACAATTAAGACAAAATGGGCGAGGTTAGAGCCAATGTTCTGCTAGATGAATTTAAGCTACTTAGTTGCAAGCAATTGCTGAAATAACAAATTAAAAGTTAGAATGCTCTGCTTACAACAGTCTTGTGACAGCTAATAAATAAGTCATTATGGGACTACTTCTAAGTAATGCAAACGGTATGTAGTAGTCACAGTAGAAAAGGAAAGTTATTAAGTACATAATTGTCAGTCGGAAAATACAAAATAAACTTTATCTTTTTTTATTTTATTTTTTTTTAATAAAAGCACTTATAAAAACATTTTATATAACTTTTTGCACATTAACACATTTCATTGCCCCACTTCTACACTTCACTTTATGCACAGCTTTCAACTAAACTCAGCCAGACTCTGGGTAAGCTATTGATTTGTGTTCCTGTGTTCTTAATGTTCTAAAAAAATGTCAAATTTCAAACTCAAAATGTGTATTAAAGCAAGTGAAACAAAATTGGTTTATTAAACAAATTAGAAATAAATACATTTTCAAATAATATATAGAAAATCAATAGTTTATCCATGAGCTGCAATAGATTTAGTATGCTTTTTTCCAATTAAACTAGTAAAATAAAAAATGCAAATATTTTATATCATAAAGTTTGTATTGAACTGTAAATATTTGTGTATTATATATAATTCTAGCTGAGACTGTTAATGAACTAGAAGAAATGATACAAAGTCAAAAGCAACTCATGGATAAATTAACCAATGAATGTAAAACATTAACAAATAAATTAGAAGATACAACCATAAAACACAAGTAAATATATTTTAAATAATAATATTTAAATACATGAGTATTTATTTAAATAAAATAATAGGAACACAACAGATTACCAACAGTCAGACAATCAAACATGTTTGCTCTCCCCCAACTCTCTCATGTAATTTATATTTTGATTTATGTTTTTATAATTTCGAATTCATTTTCTTTGTTTGTGTCATTATTATTATTGTTAAAACACATCACATCACCCCTTTCTCCAAAGAGAAAAGAAAACCATATAAATACATTTGCAAATACAAAAAAAAAAAAAAAAAACTCCATTTTTTGGTTTAACATGCTGTCATTGTAAATTTTTTGTGCTGCCATTTTGTCTTGCGTAACATAAAGAAACCACAACGTTACACATGCAACCACAACCACAGCAAACTCCAATTGCAACTCCAACTTCATCACAAATAGAACAATCAGAAACCTCAAAAGACAACGTTGGTGTAATGGATGTAGTAAAGACACCTATAGCGGAGTCACTAACCGCAGCCACAATTGCAACTCTGTCCATAGAAGAGACATCCAAGGAGTTGGAGCAAGTTCAGCAGGAATTGAGAGAAAACGCAAACGTGTACAGTTCTCGCTTTGATGATGAGCATATCTGGGCCAATATCTCACGTAGCACAGAACGTTTGGATTTGGAATGGGCTAAAATGCCACCATTGCCCAAACTCACACCCAGCACACGTAGCAAAACAAAATGTCACTGTCAACACTACAAAAACAACAGTTCAAAGGAATCTTTAACTACAGACTTGTGTAAATGTAAAAGTACTCTGAGTAGACCCTACAATTACTCGGATCTAACAAAATATGGCAATACATTAAAACAAAATTTCGCAATCAATAACAAAACCACCAATAATAACAAAACAATCATACCACAACCTTTAAAACCTACAACGTCGACATATTGTCATCTGTTTCATCATGAACATAAACATAACCCCACTCTAGATTTAAAGCACCCCTGTACGAATAGGGTTAGTAAAGATCTGCAACTAGATAACACAATCAATGTAGACACCACAACCACCAACGACACCTATAATAGTAACAACTTTTCAGCCACTCCCACCAGCACTTATGAACGCAGTAATAGTAGATCGAAATGTAAAAAATCCCCTCGTCTGGATTGTAACCCGCGTATCAGGTGCTATTCACATGATCGTTTAATGGGCCATACCAGAACAGAGCCGTTGACTTGGTTGCAACAGCATCTTGTTTTAAAACAAACCATTAAAACCTGCCATCAATATCAAGCATCAACATCACTCAACTGTGATGAACTAAGCCATGCCTCCTGTCACATATTTGAGACGCCCTCCACGACTTGTTGCCAGACTCAGAATGTCCTACGAGCCTGTTGTAATAACAAAGAATGTCTAAAGGAGGAAACTAAAACAACAGCGACTGCAGCTCCAGCGAAACAAGAGCAAGACAAAAGCACCAATACCGAAATTACCAAAGAGGAAAAGATTAGCAAAACCAAAAAACCTGTAAAGGTTGATATTAATGTCAGACTAGTGCCAAAATCCACAAAACGAGAGCAAGCTTTAGTAAAAACAGCTGCTAAAAGCCATGATTCTGTAAAAGAGAGTGGAGAGCTGGTAAAGAAGTGTCTTACAACGGTTCAGAAAAATCCTCGAATGGATATTCTTCAACTAGATAATCAAGAAATTAGAACAGAATTTTAAAATAAACCAGGGGTTAATATTGCATTTTTTTCCTTTTTTTATATAAAAATATTCAAGAAATTCAAGTACATTTTACTCAAAAATTATGCTCTTTAATGTCATGGGTTTTAATGTGTTTTTTTTTCTTTCTTTGTTTTAGTTTTGTTTTGGCAATTATCAAAAACATTATTTGTGTTTTGCAATATTAAGAATAAAGTGAGAATCGTTATTATATTATTTAGGAATTATTTTTAGCTTTAAGAGAAATAAGATAATATTTATCGGTTTTATGATAAATTGAATCATTTTCTAAAGTTAGGAAAATATGTTAATAATCAAATTTTTTTTGTTGCTCGCATTATTTCAGATAGATACTAAACAAGGTTGTTATTAGACCCATGAGTAACGTGAACATACATCCCGTTTTTGGCGGGATTCTTCCGTTTTATGAAGACTCATCCCGGTTTTCAAACCAAAATCCCGCTTTTTGCTAATTTGGAAGAAAATATAAAAACTCAAAATTGTGATCCTTTGCCTCTTCTTTAAATACTTGAATTTGATTGTCGTTATTTTAGTAACAGATTTGAATGACCGTTAAAGTATCTCATCAGTAACGAATGAATAGTAAAAAACCCAATTATTGGAATATTCGTGTCATATTCTGAGTATTGCGAGGTTATTCATGTACTTGTGTTTAGATAGTCTCGATCGAACCAGCCATTTAGAAATGGCAGATTAATTTGCAAAAAATTTAGATTCCGACCATTTAGATTTTAAGGGCACTGCTACACGTTCAATAAATATTGTGATATTTGGATCGCGATCCATTCCAAAGTATTAATGGATCACGAACGTATGCTACATGTTCAATATTTATCGCGTCAGTATTTATGTTATTTTTGTGCTGTGCGGGTCGTTTATCAATGTCGCGAGAAAACCAAAAGCAAGCCTGTTTAGCTATATTGCTTGATTTTGTCAATTGTTTTACTTTTCTTTGTTTAATTTTTTTCACTGCGTATTTTATATTAATTTATTTCTTTTATTTGTTACTTTTTACTGACGTATCATGATTTAATATCATGAAAATGCTACACGTTCAATATTTATCACGAGATCCACGATCCATGATCTGTTTTTCATATTTCAGGCCATTCTGCGATATGGATCGCGATCCATAAATATCGTGATATTGCTAGTATCACGATATTTATTGAACGTGTAGCAGTGCCCTAACGTTTATTCAAGAAAAATTAAATATTGAACAAGTAAGAAAGTATAGTCGGTCAAGCCCGACCATATTATACCCTACACCTAGTATATGTAAATATAAAAAAGTTTTTCAGAAATGGCGTTATATGAAAGATATCACCTATTTTGGACCAAAATTCAGTGTCATGATTTCTGTGAATATAAATATTATATGTGTTAAACTTTATGTCGATATAAATACTTTTAAAAGATTTATTAAAGTTAAAGTGAATTACGGAGAGGGTCTTATATGGGAGTTTCGACTAATTATGGACCGACCATTACAAAATGTCATTATTTCTGTATATAAGAAACTTATTTGTGTGGAATTTTATTTGATTACCAACACTTTTAACAGCTTTATACTCTTTAAAATGATTTTCGGAAGTGGGCCTTATACGGGAGCTACGACTAATTATGGTCCGATCTTCACGAAATTTGTAGATGTGCTGTAGTTTTATTTACTACTTATCTGTGGTAAATTTTGTTTGCATACTTGCATAATTCAAACATTTATGATCGGTAAACCCCAATTTCGGGAGGGCATTTGTATGGGGACTAGGTGAAATAATGGACCGATTTCTCCCAGTTTCAATTCCATCCATCCTTGGGCCGAAAAAATATCACGTACCAAATTTATCGAAATATCTTCAAAATTGCGATCTGTACTCTACGCACAAGCTTTACATGGACGGCCAGCCAGCCAGACGGACGGACGGATATCGTTAGATCGACACAGAAAGTGATTCTAAGCCGATCCGTATACTTTAAGGTGGGTATTGGACCAATATTTATGGGCGTTACAAACATCAGCACAAATCCAATATACCCTCCCGACTATTGTGGTGTAGGGTATAGAAATGGATTCATAATTTTGTTTAAATTATCACTGGCTTTTAAATCAATGTTTTTTGTTTCAAAAATTTGGCAAATTTTATAAGTTCTAAACAAAAATACATATAAATATATACAATTTTTAACAGTTTTTAAAATATTAATTCGCTAGAATTCTTTGTGTAAAATGGATGTAATTTAATATGTATTCAGCAGTGAATCTGATTTTGCTAGTTTTAGAATTAATGATTTTATAAAAAGCATGAACAATTTTAAAAGTTTAAAAGTACTAAATATAAAAATCCACAACATCCCGCTTTTTGATAAAAAAAACTCTCTGGTCACGTTACCCATGAGCCATGGATAGAATTGATAGAACAATATGTATACCACCATAGTGGGGAGGGTATATTGGAGTTGTGCTGGTGTTAAACCTTAAAGTATACTGATCGACTCAAAATCTCTTTCTGAGTTAATTAAACGATGTTCGTCCGTCCGTCCGTCCATCCGGCTGTCCATGTAAATTTGTGCGCAGAGTACAGGTCGCAATTTCGAAGATATTTCGATAAAATTTACTATGAGACTTTTGTTCGTTCCAAAGACGGTTGGTATTGAAGTTTGTTGAAATTTGCCCATAATTTTACCTAACCCCCATAAAAATTGGGGTTTAACATTCATAAATGTTTGATTAATGCACGTGCACAAAAAAATTTCGCCATAAATAAGTTGTAGCCTAATCATATCTACAAATTTTTTGTACATATAAGGCCCACTTCCGAAAAGCACTTTGAAATGCATAAATCTGTTAAAAGTTTTGGTATCCAAATAATGTTCAAAATAAATATGTTTTATATGTATATACAGAAATCATGAAACCTAATTTAATAACTCTTAGTGCTTTAGATACTCAAGTTTTATTTGCGTTTAATTTCTAATTAAATGGTCGCTTATGCTTAAATTTCAGCAAAATAATCTGAAGTATTTCGCGTTCGTTTATTCTAAAACTCTTTAAACTGGCAGTTGCCGCCTTTCACAAAAGTATTTATACATATATTTCGGGACAATTATACCTTTCTTAAAAGATATAACTTCAGACGTGGACACAATCAAGAATGAAGAGTAATGTGGTTTTTCACATACAAATTTGAGTACGGTTGGCAAATCTCTGTAAATATGATAGTGTGATTATTATACCCACCACCAATAATTGGGGGGTATATTTCGTTTGTCTTTTTATTTGTAACACGTCGAAATAATGGTCGTAGAACAAAAAAGTCTATATATTCTAGATCCTAATAGAATTCTACGAAGATATAGCCATGTCCGTCTGTTGTTAGAACGATAGAGCTTTGGAAAAAACATAGAATAATGAAATTTTTACGAAACATTCTTTGATCCACCAAAATGTTTGATATTGCAAATGGGAAAAATCGGTCCAATAAGGTCGGAGTTAAAGATCAAAGTTTCAGACTACCTCGATATTTTTCAGATATTTTTTGCTTTTTACTTGTCTTTTTCCCGGAATATGGCTTTATGGCACATACATTTCTATAGAAAATTCGTATCTAAAAGAAATTCTGCAATAACAAGTTTCATACAAAGTGAAATCTCAAAAAAATACTTTGTTTGCATTGGTCCATATTTTACCGTAGCCCTCATATAAAGTCCAGTTCCGGAAATCACTTAAATGCGCATAAATCTCTTATAAATATCCATAAGAGGTGATTTGGTGGTGGGTACGATATATAAAATTCGGCACAGTCGAATATAAACTCCTTTTACATGTTAGTTTTAAAACACATAATAATTTCAACAACACTGATCATTCGTAGATTCTTTGAAAAATTTCTTACTAATCTGTCCTTTAGAATAGACTATAAGAATGCAAAAAAATTTAAAAATTATCATTATTTTTATAATTTGTTTAACCTTTATAATAATTTCATTTAATATAATTTACATTTTGATTTTATATTGTATTTTCTTTTAATTTAATTTATTTCACTTAGTGCCGAAAAACAAAATTTACGTGATATGAACTCAAAACTAATGGATCGTTTAAAACACATTTGGTCCAGTTATAAGGAACTAAATATTAAACTGCAAAAGATCAATGGTTTTGAGGTTTTTCATGCATCACCAGAACAAAGTGATCATGAAACCGGGGGTCGGGAAGAGCATAATTCTACACAAAATTTAACATATAAAACACAACAACAACAACAACAAAAGGTTTGTATTTCAGAACTAAATAATAATAAAACAATTTTTCTTTTTCTTTTTTCTTCTCTTCTCTTGTCTTTCTCTATTTCTTACTATCTTTACTTAATATCGGTAAAACTTTTTTTTTTAAAATTTCTTAAAATCGTGTTGTTTATGAAGAACGGAAATATCTTCATTACAATCCAATGTTGAATATTTAACAAATCGCATGTTGAACAGCGATCGTCTGGGTAAATTAGATAATACACCAACATCTTACAATAGTTTAACATCAGCAACAGGCAAAGGTAAAGATTATAGACTTTTGGGTTTGCAAATATTTTCGAAATTTACAGATATCATTAACATCTTTGCACTGTAATTATTGTTTTACAATCTATTAATTTAGAAAGTTTTCGTTTTAAAATATATATTTTTTTAAATAATTCTAATATGAAGATGGTTTAACTGTCATAGAATTCAATTCTTAAGCTATGTATAGACGGTTGTCAGATCATACAATGTTATCAGATCTAGCAATATACTGAGATTGAGAAATTTTTAGCAAAAGTTAAATTGTCAGTTCATACAACTCTAAAAAAAAAACCTTGCAATTTTATTGGCACACAATGAATTTATCTGTCAAGCGTTGTGTGGCAAAGATTGTCAAATTCGTTGTGAGGAATTGTATATGTATTTAAAATTTAATAATAATAATAATTAATAAATATTGTCCTGGAAGAAAAAACAGCAATTGAAACAATTTTATATGCATATGTCCTAGAAAGTAGCGAGAATGAAGACGTAATAAAAAAAACGCCGCATTCATTTGTTATTTTCCTAAATTTAATTCTTTAATTTTCTTCCACTTTTTTCCAAAATGTTTTATTATTGCTCACTTTTGTTTGTTTATTTATTTATGAATGCATATACAGAGTTGCATTTAGAAATAATTTCCCTGACAATTCTACCATTGAGAGATGCATAAACTCTGCACATATGTCAATTAAAAGTATTTGACAATTGTTTTAAAACAATCTTACAATGACAAAAAAATGTTTTCACACGATTGTCAGATATCTGACAATTTTTTTGTCTTACAATGTATTGAAAATGCTTTTTCTTACAACGTTGGAAGACAAAAAATTTAAGTTCACACGGTTGTTAGACATTTTCTAAACAGTTTTCGGACAACGTGGTAAGACCTGACAACCGCCTGTACAAAGCTTTAGCTTTCCATTATTTTTTGGTAGAGACGCTGTCTGCATGCGGATCATATTGTAAATGTTTCTGTATGACTTCTATTATGCATCAAATAGTTTAAAGATCTTTTGATCGAAACTCTAACTCTCTATTTAACCATTGATCATAACACATTGATTTGAATTCATTTTATTCTGGTTTAGATAGTTTAGATATAATGGGAATCCAGTTAGTTTTGAAGTTTAATTACAGCTATCGAAACCCTGTGGTTTCCCTTCGACATTTATGGCCTTATTCATAAAACTTACAACAGGTATATAAGATGTTTATAAAGCAAATTTTGTATGGGAATTTGCTTTATAAACCTGTTGTAAGATTTTATGAATAATATTTAGCATAACATTGATTTGATTTCCTTTTTAATCTTTTTTAGATAACCTAACAACTCACTAATAAAGTTACATATTTGAAAGAAAATCAATATCCTTGCAGAACTTTTTAATTGCAATGATTGTGTCTCACACAAAGCAATATTTCGTCCGTCGTAAATCAGTGATGTCATAAATTTCTCATTTAGTCATGCTTTGAATAAATACTAAATCATAAATTTCAACATAATGATATTTCCATAAAATTTGCTTCAGGGATTTTGGTTAAAATCACCAGATCAAACTAAATCAATTTCAGCTGTAAATTCTTGAACTTCTTTATATCCTTTATTATCATGATCATGGGATTCTGGAAAATGTTGCTTATAATAGTAAATTGTTCCTTTTAGACGGAAGCTACATACACATTTTCTCCTTTCTTAACTTCATTCTAGAATAAAGTTTGATTCTGTGATAAAAATAAACTTAAAACTCTATTACTCTAAATATACGAGTATACAAACATATAACATTTTTTTTAAAAAAACCTGGCTTAATTTTATACACTTTCTTACCGCCTCTCAACCAGCCTCTCTCGACTACAAGCCGACCACATTTGGCACAACCAACAACCACACACCACGATCCATTACAGATGACTACAGCAGCAACATCAAGACCAATCCCTACAGCTACGAATCCATACTGGGCAAAACAACAGCCGGTGATACAAACACAACAACAGCACTACCCACCACCTCAAACCCAGCTTCCTATAATGCAGACTACAAGTCCAAATATGAATCGCCCAATAGCGCATACGACTACAAATCAGCAATCAATGACAACGATGACGAAAATCTCAAAGACAACATTGGCCAAGGCGAGAAACAGCAACAACAACAGCAGCAGCAGCAGAGAGACCCAAATACTGGAGATAGCAATACAACCGCAAATGACCGAGCAGGAGACTACACGGCCACTGGAGCAATACCAGATGCCACAGATTATACAGCAGCCGATTACAGTGGATATGAGGGATACGATCAGCAGCAATATGATGCTACAGCCTACGACCCAACCACCTATGACCAGACACAATATGGAGGAGATGCGGCCCAATATGACAACACAGGACAGGGCTATGATACCACAGCCTATGACTACAATGCCACAGATTATGATGCCTCTGCATATCAATACGACACCAGTGGAGGAGAGCCAACATCATCAGCGGACATCGCTGCATCCCCAGGCCCAACAACGACACAAACACCAGCAACATCTGCTCCTGCAACAGCAGCTAAACTACCACTACCAGCAGCAACCACAGCAGCAGCAGCCCCAAACGTTGGAGCAACAGGGCCAACAGAAGTCCGAACTCAACCGAGAACGGGCAGTGGCCCTGTGGGGTCATCAAGTACAACTGGAGGAGTCTCCAGCGCAAAATCCACTGTGCCACAACAGTCTTCCACGCCAGCAACCAAAAAGTAGTTGCGATCCTGATCTGGATCTGTCTACAAATCTAAGTAACTATTGTATAGATCCTTTTGATTTAGAATTTAGCATAAGTAGTCCAAGTTTGATGCGTTCCTTTGGTTCCGATACCTGTACCGAAGTCGACGACAATGAGGCTTTTAGTGAAAACCAACACAGCAGTGATTCGTTGACGGACAAAACTCTATCACCGGCTCAAACTGCCATACGAAGAATATCACCTGAAAACCAAGAATTACAGGCAGCTGAAAAGGGCATTGGTTCGAGAACGTAAATATTTTTTATTCTAATATAATTACCAAAATTCTGCTGTACATTATATATTATAATCGAGTTATTTAATAAGTTTAATATAAATAAAAAAATAACAACATAAATAAATTTAATTTATTAAATATAAATTAATCAATTATACAAACGTACTTAAAAGAAGAGCCTCAAAATTTCATTTACATTGACTTAGGAATTAGCTATACTGAAAATAAATTACTTTTCTAGAGAGGGATAAGCAGTGGCTATAGTTTTCTTACCATGCCAGTCCCAGACATGTGTTATAATGGTAAATTTCACATGGCCCAATTGCACGGAACAGGGCTTACCCACACTCAACAGAAAACAAGTGGTGTATAAACTCAGTTCCAATTCCGGTGAGGTTCCCACAAATAATGTATTATAGGATTTGTTTATGTGATGAAATTGAAAACGTATAGCGGTTAAATAGTGCGAGTCCTAGAAGTATATAATTTATAAAATATTTCAAATCATATTTGAGATCAACTCATAAAATATACCTTTTCCAAATCCACTTTATTTATATAGCCTTTGTAATCCAAATTACCCAATTGCTCCTGTTCATTGAAATACACCCAGTTGTGTAGACCTAGAACATTGTGATCGCGTATTTCTGCCATAAATACATGCTCAAATCCGGAACTACCAATGCGTCCCTGGCCTCTAGAGTATTGTATGAACCAGGTGTCTTTTAGGAGCTGTAATTGTGTATCGTAGTTATTGGTTACAACTCCTGTATGGGGAATGAGAATTTATGGTTTATTTTACTTGTTCTTAAATATAAGGGTACGAATGATGTGCAGTGAAATGAAGTGAGGAAATGTTTGTTGCAAGTTCGTCCAGTAGAAATATTTTCATTCGAATAAACCCTTATCTCTAGTGTTGGGAACGCCACGAATGTCAATAAAAATTAAAAAATTAACACGATTTTTCTAAATATTAATCAAAAACTGTTGATCGCTTTTACTTTAAGGTGGTTGTTGGACCAATATTTCTGGCCGTTACAAACATCAGCACAAATTAGTAGAAGTTTTTATTAACAAACATTGTTGATAACACGCTGTTATCAACCCAGTTGAGCAGTATAGCAACATTACATTTTAACGATTCTAGACATGAACATTCTATTATCTTAGCTCCGAACCATCCAGAAATTTTGGCTAGTGTATAAATATACTAACAGGGCCACTCAAGTGAGTTTAGTTTATTGTGAGTCATCATCAGTATTTTGAAACTATAATTTACTATAAAAGAGTAAAAAGAGTAGAGTACGAAGCCCGATTTTTGACATAAAGTACGGAGTGGGATCACTAAGGTACCCTAAAGAAAAATGGGTTTTTATTGTTTATATGTTAGCATAAAAGAACTAAAAATATTATTTTGAAAGTAAAAATTTATTATTTTATTAATTTTCAGTTTTTATTTTTAATTATTACATCAAAACGTATTAATTTTAAAAATTTTTTTAAAGAAAAACTAAGCTTGGGGTATCTAAACTCCTCCACTCCGTAGATCGAGCCTTATAATAAATTCACAATTCTTCCTTTTTATCATATGTGATACATACAGAACAATGAAGAAAAATTATGTTTAATTAAATATTAATATTTGTTTTTCTTTTTATTGAGGCTTTGTCTAAATTATAGAATATATAAATAAATATTTATGACTTATTAATGCGATTTACGCAAATACTTTTAGAGTGTTTACCATTGCAGCATGGCTTTTGACACAAGCAGCAGAACTTAGACGTCCATTTGTTCTTTGTTCGACAAAGAATTATCAAAATGACGGCTTCACTGTCATTAGACTTATCAAAATTGACTGACTTGACAATTTTGAGTATATCGTCAAAGAAAGTTCACTGCCAGATGGGTTTTTATGTTTGTCCATAAAAATATGTCTTTGCCAGTGATATTGCCAACTCATGAACTCATGAAGAAAATACTTACGTTTTGTATGTTTCCGAGTGGTCAATTATGTTAAAAAAAAACAGTCATAGTCCAGCGATGGTTTTTACGTTTGCGGCTGTAACTACCCAACATTTTGTCAACGAGGCCAACTCCTCATTTGGTATAAATAGTTGTAAAACAATATTAATTCCGGTAATTATTTGGTCCACTCAAAGCTATTGTTTCATGATGCATTGTGCTCATGACAATTGTGAATTTGTCTTTGTGACTTATATAACTAACGATAGTTGTATCAGGGGTAAAAGCTAATGATGACTTTTATCGTGGAACTTTATTGCACACTAATATCTTTGAAGGAATTGACCTTTTATTTTCCGTATGGTTCCAACCATTGTTAAATTTCGTTGCAAATGTTTTTGAGCAAAACTGTGCAAGGAAAAAAGTTATTCATTGTAACGTTTAAGCCCCTCAAGTACATCTACGCGTTCTTCCTGATTTCGGTCAGGAATTCCAGATATATCTTTGCTCAAAAATGGCTGTATTTTCCGCACATAATAAGAACGCGAATCTACAAGCAGACAGAATTTTAGACTATCCCTGTCTGGTTTCGATGGTATATACTGTCGGAATTTACAGCGGCCATGGAATCCTAAGAGTTGCTCGTCCACAATACACAGTCATTTGGGTTAAAAAATTGTGACCGACTTTCAGACCATTTGTCCCAAAGGTCACTTATTGGTGCGAACTTGTCCACACTTTTCTGAGCACGTCGTAAAAACGTATAATTTTGTGAATAATCAAGAATGTTTTTTCAGACATTATTTACCGAAATATGGGCCATCCATAATATTAATCAAACATAAATTGATCAAAAAAAAAAAAAAAACACTTATTTTATCACAAAATCCATGTGATGAAAATGGTTTTCGTCGTTAAAGTGATTTGAAATCGTTAAAAGATTTGATGTGTGACAATCTGTCGTTTTGCTGTAACGATTTCATATTCCATTTTGTTTTATAAAAAAACGTCGATTTTGACATGTGACGGACATATTTCGATAAGGTCAGTTTAAATTACTTTTCAAATCGACATTTTTAACTTTAGGAAATATACGTATTTATTTGTATAAAGGGGAAAGCACAAAAAAAATTCTCAAGAAGATGTCTTGATCAAATTCATGGAAAACCATGCAGATATAGATGCCCTTGAATCTGCCTCGGTAGTGTTAAGATTTGTCCATCCCGAAGAACATTTTCTTTCCAACAGGCACAACATTTTCGAAAAACATTTTGAAACGGTAGTGCGATGCATGGCAATATTTACATCGTTGAGCAGTTCGTTCTGCAAAAAATCTCAAGGCAGCTGCCAGTTGTATTATAAATGGAATGGATGAGCCTGTCGACCTATTTCCAATCTTATTTAAAACTATTATAAACACTTATTTGATTAATGGAAAGTATTCCATGAAACGTTTCCCCGTGTAAACTTAAGGGGTCGGATTTATCTGGTAAGCGTTTCCTACGTACATATTCGGCTTTGTCGTTGGCATTATTTTCATTAAGAAGTATATAAACTGCAACAACATCAGGCTTTTTATTTATTTTAATTATAAATATTTTCAAATGTAATTCACAAAAACACAGTTCAGAGTTCTATTATGGGTTTTTTGTATATTTATTAAAGATAATTGGAAATGAAACAAAAGTGGAAAATAAAATCGATCGAAATCAGTCACATAGTTAACGATTTGGAAAAGTGATTTACTTTTCAAATCACACGATTTTCATCACATACCTGAATATTACGAGTATGTACATTTATATTTTCAAATTGTGAAAACATGTGATACCTACAGTGTTGTTATTCACAGACATTTTTGAAATAAAAATTGAATGTATCTATCATATTTGACACAAAGCTCGATTGACAGTTAAACTTATTTTTGTGTACATACAGACTCATTATGTTTATTTTAAAATTATTTCAAACTTTATTTTCCTATTAAAAAAAATCCGCTGTATTTAAAGGAAATGAAACTCCATTTTTTAAATTAGGAAATAAGCCACTGTTTTAAACTCTAGCGCATGTAAAATTATTTTTGAACAAAATAAAAATAAGTCTTTAATACTTACAACATAATTGGACAAGTGAAATAAAGCTTAATTTATTTGAAAGAAATTAGGAAATCAGGAAATCAAAATATTTGTTCAAATAATGGCCATTTCACACAAAATGTTGCAATTAATTGCCAACAAAGTTGCAATGCATAGAGGTTGTAAGATAATTTTCCGAATAAGTACCACAACTTTGGCAGGTTACAACAAAGGGAATAATAATAAATTTCATTCAAAATAAATCAGATTTTTATAATACATATTCATATTTATACCAGTTTTATTAAAAAATTTTTAAATTCTAGCCACTCAACTTAAAATATTTAGTGGAGAATTATGAAATAAAATTTAAAATTCATAACTTGCAACTATTTTTTTTTATCTGCGGACCATTGAAAATACCTTAAATTATACACATCATTAAAAAAATGAAGCTACTGAATGACTTCTTAAAAAAACACCTGCATGAATCTTTGCGCCGCTCAATTTCGGAAAAATTTTGCGCAAACTTGCAATCGCCTTGCCCTCACGATCCAGTTTTTTAACAAAATTTGATACGAGAGCGAGCTTATTGTGTAATGGTGGCAAAATGATTTGAGATGGCTGCACCAATGGTAGATTCTCTATACTTTCTACGTCTACTATTTAGCATGTTCGCGGCTTCCACTTAAATTCAGTGTAATGCTGATCGGTAATAGTACCAGAACTTTGTTTTTTAACAATTTTATTGAAATAAAAAAACAAAGGAATAAATTAGACTTTCAAATGATGACCATTTCACACAAACTTTTTTAATAAATTGACATAAATTGATAAGAAGAATTTTCCCAATCTGCTACATTTTGATGTAACGTATGGTATTATCTATTACATTAAACAAGATATATGCTGTTATCTCCCGATATACCAGGTAATTAAATGTGATTTGCAACAAATTAGAATACACTAATTTCAAGATTAATCACCAGAAGCAGAAAACGTAAACAGTGGCGAAACTATTCAAAATGTTTGATCTATCAATCGGCTACTGTGATTAACATGATATCTTTAGTTTTCATGGAGCACTTCACAAATCCTTCATTTAAGTTAAAGCCTCTATTTAAAATGTTTGTTGATAGAAATTTCTATTTTTTTTTTGGATTTGCAAGAAAACGTATTCAGAACACGCCTGGGCCCTATTTCACAAACAATTTCTCAACTTTCGTACTTACCAAATTGCATTTTTTTTTTTTTTGCAGAGATAATTGCTTCTCATCCGCAATATTCTATGCAATGTATTAACATTTCGAAAGCTTCATTAGCTATAATGATATGATAAACTTATCAAAATTTGCTTTGCAAAAACAGAATTTATAGTTTTTGTGGAATGAAACAGCATAATTATTTGCAATATCTTTGCAAATTACTCTTTTCAACATTAACTTTGCATATGGGACCCTGATTTTTCGATTTACCAGATTTTGCAAACGTTCTTTCTGTACAATGCTTATGAAATCAATTGTATGTATTTTAATATATTTCAAATATTTTACCTTTAAATTCTAAAAATTTCATTGTCTTCTTCATAATGGGTGTGTCGAGAATAGCTTTAAGAAAATCCAGTTCTTCCTGTTCCTCCTCCGCTGTAACTTCTTCAATGGCATGTGTATCCAATTCATAGTTATCAAATAGACGACGCATTAAAGCTATAGTTTTTACATCGTCTAAGGCCAGCAGATCATCATGAACCTGTAAAAGACTGAAAGATATAAACATGTTTTAACAATATTCACTGTTTAAAATTAAAAGGATTTTATAGTAAATAATAAAAGTAAAAATAAAAAAGTCAGAGTGCAATATTCGGCTGTGCCGAATCTTAAATCCACTTAAAACCACACTGGTTATAGGACTAGAATATCTTGTTCTGTGTTTTTTATTCAGACTTAGTGCAAATTTTATTAGTATTTTATATATGAAAGACAATTTTACTACAGAGTTTGTCTTATTTTCATAACAATCTAACAATTAAAAAAACATTTTTCCATATTCAGCACAAGATAAAAAACAGAGTATAAAAAAGTTAAGGTTATAAGGTTGAATTTGATCTCAAAAACATTATTTACAAACGATTTATGGGAGGCATAGAAGATGTGGACCAATAATGGATAGCATCTAAATCCATTATCCACTAATGTAATTTCTATGTATTTTAGGCTAATTTTACTTGAATTTAATCTCAATAACATTATTTAAAAGAGTTGTATGGTTGGTTCTTATACTCGGAAGTAGGGATGGACACTGTAAAAAAACATCGACGTTGCATCGATATTTCATAAAATTTTTTCAATACTGTTTAGCAATAAAACTTTACCAAGTCTTTCACCACTCAACATCGAACATCGAACTCAACAAAGAAACAGAGTTGAGTTCGATGTTCCCACCGGTACCGATGTTCCTATCATTGTAAGGTATTTAAAAGCAATCTTGTAAAGCTTGGGAAACTGTGATTCAACTAAACTTAAAGTTCATCAGACAATATATCTTCAGTCTTGTTGCTTTTCCAATTTTTATGTCGAGTTTATAATGGCTAGTCCATAATGAAAAAGGATCCTCACTTTTTTCGGATTTTTCTAAAACAGATTCAATATCTTCATTTTGCAAAATAGTATTTTTCATTAATTCCTTGATCTTTGGCCTTGAGCATTGGCAACGGCTACTGCATCATTAGAGTGCCTTTTTTTGAATCGAGAGTCTAAATCCAGTAGCATATTTGCCGTATAACCGATATTACTATGATTTCTGGATTAATATTTCTGACCTGTATAAATGTAAGTTCGACATCAGTATTTATTGGACATTTTTGTGGGTTAAATTGTTTTTCGAAAATGGTTCTTATATGGCAGCTATGGCAAATCATGGACTGATCTTCTTCAATTTCGGAATAGAGAATTTTATGTATATGAATTGAATTTCAACATAATAACGATATATTTAAGATACATATTAGTATTAACTTGAATTTCGGAAGTGTACCTTATATGGGGCACATGATCAAATATGGCCCGATATTCTCAATATCTAGCAGGTTGATTTTGGCATGTATGTAAATGATCCGTGTAAAATATTAGATCGGTACCGTTATTTATAAGAGAACTATGAGTATTGAATTGATTTTCGGAAGAGGGCTTTATATGGGGGATATGGTCAAATATGGACCAAAATTTACAAAATTCTGCAGAATGATTTATATAAAGTTTTGGGTCGGTACCGATATTTATAACATATATATAAAGATGAATGACTTTTTCGGATGTGGTCTTTATATGGAACCATGACCAATTATGGACCGACCACTATAAATTTTAGTACAACAATTTATTTACCTATAAGGATTACTTGTAGCAAATTTTAACATTTTAACATTATTTATACCAGTATTTAAGTGAATTTTGGAAGTGGACTTTATATGGGGTCTATGGTCAGACATGGACCGAACTAAACAAAAATTAGTTTTGCGATTTCTGATTGCATAAAACTTATTTTTGCTGAATTTTGTATCAATATTCCAATTTTATAGGCATTTATATATCATTGAGTCATATTTAGGAAAGATATTTGTATTGGGTCTATTAGAAATCATGGACCGATTCATACTATTCTCCTCTAACTTTCTTTTTTTTTTATCATAAAAAGAACGTACACAAAATTTCATTATTTGTAATATATTTTAAAAAACGTTAAAAATATGAAATTTTTATGGAGGTTGTCTGACATTTTGGTCCGTAACTCTGGTTCTACTTTAACGAGTTTGCTGATTTTCAATACAAAACTGCCTAAGGAAATACAAAACAGTTTTTTGGAAATTCTGTAAAGTTAGGTTGTGTTTTTTGGACGTGAGAGTGTTGTACACGGACGGACAGACGGACATGGCTCAATCGGTTTAGAATTTGTTGGGTCTCAGATGAAAATTAAAAAAGTTGCACACGGAATGCCAAACGTAATATACCCTCATTCACCACTCATAGTGGTAGTGGGTATAAAAATGAAAAACTATTTACTTTTCATACGCAATATAGCACGAGAAAAGGCTAGTTTGGTAAACAGTTTATTTAATTTTTGGCACCGGACTTGGCCGCTTATGTCGTGCGATTTAAGGCGTTTTGACTATTTTTTGTCGGGTTATGTTAAGGCTCAAATATGTATATAGGGACAAGCCCCCAATAGTTGACGTAGTATTGAATAATTTATTCGTGATATACTTGCCGATATGTTGGAAAGAATATGCCTAAATTGTACACAACGTAAGAAACTTTTGAGGCGTAGTCGTGGTCAACATTTATACGAAATAATCTTTAAATATTGCATTTCATTTCTTAATTTTATGAGCTCTTTTAAAATAACTCTTAGGATGTGTATGTACATCTGAAGGTGTGATAATAAATCCTGTGTATATTATGTCTCGTCGAATCTTTGAGTTGATTCAATAAAAAGGAATCCTGACACACAAAAAAAAAAAAAAAAAAATCTAAATCTTTTGTGAATATTGGTATTTTAAGGTAGTTTAATGTCAGTGTATTTATTAATTAATTTCTTTATATATTTTTAAGAGTTAATATATAATATATTTTTTTTTTCGTTTCACCTACATGTAGGTTTAACTGCTTCGATTTTCTGTTCACGTACAAAATTGAGAACATTTTTATGTATTTATAGTTATGCAACACAGTTGGACAAAAAGAAGCATTAACGCATTTACAATAATTGAAATAATAACTAAACACTTTGGTAATCTTCAATTGATCAACAATTATTTATAATTTCTACCGGACACCCTACTTTAAACCAGAAGTAAAATAGTTTTTTTGTTGTTTGTTACTTTTGAATATACAATAGCTGTATGTACATACGTTTACAAGTAACGAAAAAAAAACATAATTGAAAATATTCACACATTTCCATTGAAATTCTGTTAAAAATATGTGAACAACTTACGGTTGTGGTGCTCTATCATCGCGATAGGAGGCCTTCGTTTTACCCTGAAAATTAACTTTCGCCAAATAGGGATTGAGTTGCAATTCGAGTTCATACAGCTTTTGGGTAAATTCGTGTATTTCATGTTCCGTTGGTGTGGCATGGTCTTTCGAAGAGGGCTCATACATGAAATGCTCTGTAAATATAAAGAACCGACTTTCAAAATTAACAATATTCAATTTTTAAAGATGAAGATGGATTTTTGTCTCGTAAATACCATATAAATGCCAGCCTATAATGGCTAAGGTGACCAAGACTCCAAATAATATAAAACGTTTGATTTTGGCACATTTTTCGTCTTCCACTGAGGCTGTTGTCGTGGTGGCGGGGGTGCTGTTGATATTTGCTTGTTGCACAGGTATCGACATTTTTGAGACAATTTTTTTCTAGTTGTTAATTACTTAATTACTCGTTTGTCATTTATCATAGATTTCGTTTATTTATTGCTATTTTTTTTTTACTAAATTTTTATTTTTTATTAACTACGTGTTTTAATTTTTATTTTTTGTTTAAATTTTTTTTTCTTGTTCGCCTTCTTTTTTGTTTTGACTCTTTCAACAGTTTTTGTATATTTGATAATTTGTTTTAGTATTTTAGTTTGTTATTTAAAACATTCCGTGCTTTGATTTGAGATCATTATTTTATTTCTCTGCGCTGTTGTTATTGTTGTCGTTGTTTCGATTATGTTCATTTCAATAAAACTCCAAATGTTTGTGCTCATACTCTTTCGTGGTTTGTGCTTTTCAATATTAGCACAGCTGTCTGTAAATTTTGTGATACATTGGGGTACAAAACAACTTTTCACACACATTTATCGTTTATTTTGGATCTCTAGAGAGTCATTTATATCATGCACAAATGTAAATCTTGGAGAGAAGATTTTTGGGGCAGCAATGTTGCTAATGTAGTGATTTTCAAGCAATAAATTATACACAATTAAAGCTTTCAAGTTTTCCAGTTGAAAAGAAACGCTGTTCACATAAAAACTGATTGCAGAAATATTTTAATGTTTATAAACTAAAACAAAAAAGAACGAATGAATACTTTTGAACATATATTCATATTTAACATTAATTTTATATTCTAAAAATCACTGCATTTGTTTTGATGGACCGCATTAATTGTTGTACAACATTTCGAATTACCTTTACTGCATATTTATTTATACATATATACATCCAGTATATACATACATATGTATAAACACATTTCTAGAAATGGGCCCTAAATGGAAGATATGACCTATTATGGACCAATCATTCAAAAATTTAGTGCATGACTTCTGTGACTATAAATATTATGTGTATTAAACTTTATCGTGATATAAATAATTTTAAAAGATTTATTGTGGTTAAGGTGAATTACGAGTTTCGCCTAATTATGCAAACTGATTTTGGCAAATGCAATGACGCAATACCATTTTCACAAGATTGTGAAATGCACTAATCATAAATTAAATGTATGTTGAAAATTTTGTTGCATTATGGTAAAAAATAAAGATTTTGTTAATTCTCTAAAAACACTAATTTTATAACAATTTTGATAAATTTGCAAATATCGGGTATAATTTGGCCTATATTTTTCCTGGACTAAATTGTTTTATTTAGATAAATAAATTTTCGATCTTAACCAAAGAAATTCAAGTCAATATCTCTAGTAGATTAAAAAAAATTTACAATTTTAAAGTTTCAAAACTAAAGCACATTTTAACATATTTGTACAAAATGTAACAACATTGCCGCGGCATTAGGACAAAACACCCAAAACCAAAATTGTCCTCACGCCCAAATCTTGTTGTATTATATGTTATATCGCCAAAACGGCTTACAATGGCCTGTTGGGGCGATTAATAAAGCCGAAAGGCAATTTTTTTAAATTTGTCCTTGCTTTAAATAAGGAAGAATTTGAAAAAAGTCGTAAATTTAACATATTTAAACAGATTAGGTGGAAGGGTTTTCTCCACCATGGTATACAGAACACCGGATTCTCTGTATTGACGGCCTACGGCCGGGCGGAAGGATTTTCTCCTCCATGGTATACAGAACACCGGCTGCGAATAGTACAGATTCTCTGTGCGGAAGGATTTTCTCCTGCATGGTATACAGAAAACCGAGTTCGCATAGTACAGATTTCCTGTATTGCCGGACTACGGCCGGTCGGAAGGATCTTCTCCTCTATAGTATACAGAACACCGGCTTCGCATAGTATAGTAAAATAAAATTGTTGACGAATATTTATTTTTTTTTTACTTTTTTTGGGCCTCATGACAGTTTTTCTTTTGAGCGTTATGACCTAGACTATAATTTGAAAAAAACATTTCGCCCAAATTAAATGTCGTTTAGCCCAAATGGCAAAACGCTAAAATTTTTGGACATTATGACAATTTCGGTTTTGGGCGTTACGACTTTGGGCGTTTTGACCTAACGCCCATTGCCGCGTTTTCTCCACAGAGAAGAACTTAATATAAATTTAATTTAATCCGTTTGGAATGTATTCTAATACTGGCTATCAAGGCTTTTTTACCTTGAACGAAAGATTTTAGACTTTTTTTTCAAAATTTATTACTATTTTTAATTAATACAAAAACTTAGTAGTTATTATTAGTTACAACTTTTTGTCTTAATAAATATATATTAACTAATTTTGCTTCTAACTGTCTGCTTTCCGTAATCACTTCAATGAGGGATAGGCTGAACCAATAGTTTTCTTACCATCCTGAACTAAAGGCCACGTTATAATTTTAAATTTCAAGTCAGCCAATTGTACCGGACAAGGTTTACCAGCACTCAACACAAAACACACTGTGTACAAACTCATTTCCAGTTCTGGACTAGTGCCCACGAAAATACCATTATAGGGCTTAGTTTTATTGTAAAATTCAGAACGAAAAGTGACAATATACTGAAAGCCCTGAAAATAAATAATTGAGTAATTTTTTATATTTAAGATAAGATTTAATCTGCATACCTCTGCCAGACTCTCTTTCTCCATATATCCCTTATAGTCGAGATGACCCAAACGCTCTTGCTCACTGAAATACACCCAGTTGTGTAGGCCTAGTACAGCTTTTTTGCGTAACTCTCCCAAAAATACATGTTCAAATCCCGTGCTGCTTAATACCTTATCACCCGGTTTGCGTGAGTAGGGATAAAACCACAGGGTTTCCAACAGCTGCAACTGGCTGTCGGTGTTGTTGGTAACAATACCTAGAGATTCAAAAAATCAACAGTTTAATTGTTAATAATAATTAATAATTATCATGGAGTTAGAAAGATAGAGAGTGATTTTCCGAATTCGGCTATGATCAATTATATACCGATCTGCACAAAATTTGTAGATGTGATTAGACTTCATGTACAACTTATTTGTGGCGAAATGTGTTTGGATATGTACATAAATCAACATTTATGAGCGATAAACCCCCATTTCGGGAGGACATTTGTATGGGGGCTACGTGAAATAATGAACAGATTTCCACCTATTTCAATATCTACCGTCCTTGTGCCAAAAAAATATCACGTACCAATTTGAACGTAATTTCTTCACAATTGTGACCTGTACTTTACGCACAAGCTTTAAATGGACAGCCATCCAGACGAACGGACATCGTTAAATCGACTCACGAATGATTTTGAGTCAATTGGTATGCTTTAAGTTGGGTGTTAGTCTAATATTTAAGGGCGTTACCCTCCCCAGTATGGTGCTGTAGGGTATACGAGAAACATTCTTTAAGCGTATATAATAAATTTATAGTTTTTTAAAAGCTATATTTACAGAGTTAATTTTAATATAATAAATATGTTCACTTTTCAAAATATCGCACCCTAAATACAAAAGGGTCACAACTCAAAATATTCCAAAACTGACTTTTTTTCATAAATTAAATCAGAGTACAACCTTAGGACAATTATAAAGTAGCCATTCTTGATTTAAAGGCGACTTATGTGTTTGATCGTTAACTTGGTAGAATTTGAACGACTTCAAAACGCCCAGATTACTTGCACTCTCTTTTGAATTTTGACGAAGAATATTTAAATATGACTTCTCATTCATAATTATGTCAATAAAAACTAATTTTCCAACCCATTTAGCTAAAGAGTGGCTACTTTATAATTGTCCTAAGGCTCTCCAACCACTTGCTCAGTCCCCAGACCTCAATCCGATTGAGAATTTGTGAGATTAGTTGGACTGGCGTATCCGCAAATACACAATAACATTAGTATCAGTATTAGTTGAAAACGAGACTTTAAGAAGAATAGGACCGAATTCCGGTAGCCTATACAGCTAGCATAGTGAAAAACATGCCAAATTGTCTCAGGGAAGTTATTAAACAAGGGGTTATCCAAAAAAGTACTAGTTTTAGTATTAAAGTGTTATTATGCGTTATTTGTTATTTTCTCTAAAGTGAAAACCGAATATTAATGCCGCACAATATATTGGCTACCTGAAATAATTTAGTTTTTTTTTATTCTATTGTTACTGTTTTTTTTTTATAAATACAAAAGTAAATTCCCAAATGTTCTTAATAAATCAAATAAAATATAAAAATATTTAAATGTGGCTTAAAATGAATCAGTTGAACATATATTTTTAGTAATACTGAATATTAATGACACTAAATTGTAACTTCACAACAAGAATTCTTATGATTTTAAATCACACGATTTAGGAGCACAATTCCAAACACCGAAATGAAAGGGTGCACAATCAGAAAACCTCATGTCGTCCATAACAACATCAGCCAATTTAGGCGGGAAGCACCAGTAATCGTGACTGGTTGACCATCCTCATTTTCGAAGAAGTATAACCCCCTCATTCAAAAACGATTATTAATTTTAACAAACGTTTATTAAGCAAATTTTTATTTGAAAATCTGTCTTAATAAACGTTTGTTAAATTTAATAATCGTTTTTGAATAAGAGGGTAATTCAATAATGTCTGCAGCATAAAAACCACACCAAAGAGTAACTCGCATTGGTTCTCGACCATCAAATGTGGGTTCTCTGAATCCCAAATTTCGAAAATTCAGACAATTATTAATTGTTTAGTTTGGAATATTCTTACCTTTTGTTGTCAAAAACTCCATTGTTTTCTTCATAATGGCTGTATCAAGAATAGCTTTCAGGAAATCCATTTCTTCAACTCTCTCCTCAGCAGTTACATTCTCATTCTTGTATGTAAATAATTCATAATTGTCATACAAACGACGTAATAATGAAGTGGTTTTTAATTTAGGCAATAACAAAGCCATATCATTGACCTCCAAAAGACTGAAAGAAATGTTAAATATAAAAATGTTAAATGCTACTTGCTGAATAATTTATTATTGTATTGGAACATACCTATACTAACGAAAACAAAAACCAACAACAATTTTAATGGAAATATTCAAATACTTACGGTTGTGGTGCCACATCATCAGTAGAGCTATTATCGGTTTTACCCTGAAAATTTACTTTAAGTAAATAGGGATTATGTTTGTCTTCCAAATCATATAATTGGCGGGAAAATTTTTCAATTTCTTGGCGTATTGGAATTAAGTTTTGTTGTTGTGCAGAAGTTTGAGAACAAAAGTGGGCTGTAGGTAAGTTTGTTGGAAGTTAAAATTTAGTTTAAAAAATATTTATTTTATATTTATTACCGTAAAGCAGCCAACCAATGACAATAGCCAGGGCAGCAAAAACTCCAAATAAAATAAAACGTTTGATGTGTTTATTTTCCATTGTCTAGATCTAGATTGATTATTGATCAATTAGTAGAATGCATTGGCTTAAATTTGTTAAAATTCAATAATAAATAAAATAGTGTTTCACATTTGACTAGTTGTCTTTTTTTTCACTTGTTCAACTGCTTTGTTAGCGAATCTTAAACTAGTTAGTTTTAAATTTCGTATTTTAATTTAAGTTAAACAACTGCCATAGTTGGTTTGTTGTTTTTATGACTTTTATATGGTTATACTCTAGAATTTTGTGACTATGTATATGGGATTTACCAAAAGCATTTTTAAATTCTAACAGGCAAAGGATTTTGGGTTTTAAATTTAATGAACAGGTTTTCTCTTACACCAAATAACGAATATTGCTTTAAGATACATATGTATGTTTGAAAGTAACGTTATCAAGTCCTGAAGTCAGTGTTTGAATGTCGATAGAATAGTGTGATGAAATAATTTTTACGGATGTCTTTTGAAATTGTGATTTTAACCTTTATGTCAACAACCACCTAACCGGGTATTATTTTTTATATTCAATTTGATATATTTTCACCACCATTTGAGCTATCGACTTTTAATTTTAATTATGCTCCTCAAATATTATTTTTTATTTATCGAAAAGACCATTTAAAAACATTGTTTTATTTTGGAAAGAATCCACAAGCAGTTTATGGAAATCATTCTCTAAATATACAAATCGCCAAATCAAGCAATTTTTGGATTTAAAATGCAAAAATAGTTTCAAAGTTGTATGTATGTTTAGTTTTAAATAATTTCATTATTATTTTTAATTTTATATGTCATTAAAAAAATTTGCATCTGGTTATAAAAAAATATATACAGAGATATGGCAAATGGTCACGTATGGTACCGGTTTTTTGCATTCTTTGCAAGCTTTTCTTGTAGATCTTCTTTTAGCACATATGTAGCAATTTTGTTTGTTCTTCCTTTTGTTGTATATTCTGCAAGACATTTGTCCATTTTATCAACTCCACCTTTGCTTTCGTTGTAATCCAGTATCAATATAGGCTTTTGTTTTATTCCTCCAACTTTAATATTATAATGAGATGTAGATAGAAGCACAACCAATCTATTCCTTTTTTTTGAATATATGAGGAATATATAAATCCAAATACTGAAGATTATACTTTTCTTTTTTTCGGATTAGAAAATTTAGCTGGAATAAATGTTCGTGCCCAAGATAAACAAGTTATAGTCAACATCAAAAAAGAAGCTAAATAACTTGTAAAAAAAATTGTCACTTATGATGTTTCTTCCACTTTAATGAAAAAGTTTACAACACAAATTTTGAACTACTCGTTCACTCTGATTTGTTCCCTTTCTAAAGAAGGCGCCAACCCTGTATACATTTGTCCACTTAGAGTATAAGATGTAAGAGCATCACAAACCCACCAGCCTTTATCCCTTATTTCGCCGGTTTTGAAGGAATATACTGTGTGGACCCAGTTCCTCCTGCTAAATAGTTATTTTGTAGGTTTCTGTTTAACATTATAAATATGCCAGATATGGCAGTTGCTTTATCACTTTCTTTGCGGCACTGGCGTGTATTGCCATTATACAATTTTATAAAACGGTTTATGGCCCAAAATCGTTGAATACCCATCGATTCACGATATATGTATGTATAAGGGATAAGAACTATGTTGCAACTGCATCAGTTTGATAAAAATAAAAAAAAAAACAGTAGGTCAATATAAGCCAATTCACTTGTAAACTATATGACTTACCCGGGTATGATGGTTATATACATAACGAAAACTTTTTGGTTGTAGACACAAAGGTTAAACATATTACTTTTAAACACCTCAAAACTATCAATTAAATATTTTAAGAACGAAAGTGTTTTAGGTGTAGAAAACTGTAGCTTATTTCTATAAAGGGTGATAATGTTCGCAAAGGCAATAAACTTTGTGTAAAATATGAAACTAATCTTAATAGTCTTGAATATAACATGCTGCTATACACAGAGAAAAAATATAGTTGTGCATCTTTACCACAACAATGTAAACATTTTTACATATTTTTGCACAATGTTATGGTCACTGTAATTATTATTATGATTGCGGTAACCATAATATCGTTAAGTTACGATTCAGGTGATTACTACAATTATTTATATAATTATAGGAACTATGTATATATTTGTTGCCAATCATGTTTATGATGAATCCATTTATCGCAATTTGTTGCTCTTTGATTATGATAGAGAACAACATAATATTACAAAACAGATTACCATAAACATTACATGATTGCTATAAGCATATATATGATTTCTATAATCATAACATAACCATATCGTGGTTGCAGAAATCATATATATAACTACAGTAACAATAACATTAAAAAAAATTTTTTAAAATGTTGAAATAGTTGTCGTAAGAATGCACAACTATATTTTTTCTGCGTGTAAATCCTCCTATTTTGCAGTAGCAAAATACAAAGATTTTAAGAAAATAAGGTCTTTAAACTCGCACTATTCAAAAACTACTGTAATTAAGTAAGTGCTCAACATAAAATTTATGTTCGTTTTTAAAATACTGAAACATGTGTTAAATATAAATTTGTATAGATGAAAAAAATGAAATAAAAATATGCGTCAAAAGTAAGTGTCCAGTAAGAACACAGGAAATATGTATTAAAATGTTTAAATATGTTATCAAGCAACTACAGTGGGGAGCACAAATGAGTACATGTTTAAGCCTTCTTACAACAGTTAACAAATTTCTTATTTATTTCTTATTTTTAGGGCTTTTTGAACAAAAATATAAAACGATTATAATCCTAAACCAATTCATGTTTAAATTTGCGAACAAGAAATCTGAGCGAAAATACAAATGTTAAATATACGAGTAAATAAATGTACTTTTAAATAAAACTAGTTTTTATAAGGCAAATCATAATAGAAGTTGTGGCAATCTGCCCGTGCGAACTTTTTTAAATCTTGTAATTGGTCCCACTTTTTTTTTAGGGGAAACAGCTTAAATATCACACTTCGACCTCTGTGAAAGCATATCATATTGGATTCTTATATTAGTTTTAAAATAAATGGTTCCGGACGAATCATATGCAAAGGCTCGTAGCATATTTACTATTGGATCATCTAAAAATTTATACAAATATTGGTTATTAATATCTTACAGTTTCTCTTCCCTGCACAATTAGACGAATATATCTGGGAATACTTCAAAATTTAAAAAAATAATCCTTATGTAAATTTGGAAATTTTGAATTTTCAGCTATAAGTTGAACAAATTAGACGGTAATTTGATTTGTCTTTCATTAATTTGTCTCTCTATGAGAGCGTTTCGGAAACTTCTAAGCCTAGCACAGAAAGAGAATAGTTACTTTTTCAAAAACATTTCAATGCACTTAGTCCAACGCTTATCTAGCAATTCTATTCCTTGATTAAAAGGCCTTCAAAATCGTGGTTTACAACTATAATTGCATCTTTATTTCAGGTAAAACGCTTGCCAGATATGGGAACAGGTAAAAGTTACTGGGAGCTAAATCAGGAGAAAATTTGTTGATTATAGCCATTGTTGAAACACTCTTGTGTGCTAGTGCGTTGTCTTGATGAAAAATTATTTTTTTGTGTTGTTAGCATGGACGTTTTTCTCGAATTTTTACATTTAATTGATCCAAAATGTTGCACTGGTACTCTGAATTTATTGTTTTACCCTTTTGCAGATTGTTAGTCAATAAAATAGCTTTGAAGTCCCAAAAAACCGTTGCCATAACCTTACCAGCCGATTGAATTGTTTTTGCTTCTTTAAGGGCACCTCCTCCAGCTTCAGTCCATTGAATGAATTTTTCTTATAACAATCCAAACAATCATCAACATAAAGCTTGTAAATCTGAAACCTTCTGTTGTAATTTGGTGAGTATGGATGCCACCTTGACTAGCTCATCTATGGCATGGGAGCTCAACCCGCATAAACGCATCCCGGTTACGACACAACAAAAAAAAATAATAAAACTATTTAAAATACGATATTGAACCACAAAACTTTAATAAGATTAATAATGGATTTCCTTCTTTGACATCATAATTGTTGGGATAGATGTTTTACCCTGTCGTCGCTGCCCATCCAACCATGGTCATTACGTTCTACAATGACCCCTAACACACACTACCAACCACTCACCATTTCATATTTGTACTTTTCCATATACGGCCCACTGTACCTGTAACTTTAAAAAATAATTAGTAACACATATTGGAACAAATTTTCTTTTACATATTTATTACCAATAAAACATTAATATTAAACATACATACAAAACTTAAATCTAAATTATATTACTATTTATTTCTTTTACTAAATCAATATTATTAACAAAAGGTTCTTTTAATAAAAAAAAATATATTTCAAATTTATGGTTTATTTTCCTAAGACTTTATCTTCTTGAAACAAACAAGTGTTTCTATTAATATTTTAAATTAACGTTCAGATTTTTATTCCTTATTTTTAACGAAGGGTTTGTACAACCAAGTGATTCTTTTTTTTTATTTTAATTTAGAATAATTCCTTTAAAATTTTTACCTCATATTCCTTTTAAGGACACAAAAAAATACATAATAAATATTAGGTTTCTTCTTAAACTATAATAATATTATGCATTTAATTCTTTTTCATTATAAAACTAAAATTTAATACTAATTGAAAATTATTCTTTTGGATTTGGTGGTAATCAGTTCATAATTATATAGAATATAAGATCCCATGGTGCAATTATATAAGGTGAGTGCAAATCGACAACAAATACAACATAAAACAGAAACAACAGGCATTTTGTTTGTGTAAAATAATGTACTACTGTCAAAAATACTTGAAAAAGTATTACATACTTTTGACATAAGTAAATTGCAAACAAAGTCAGTCAGCTGGGCTATTGCACTCACCTTGTATAGTTGCACCATGATAAGATCCACTTTAGAGAATAACTACAATTTTTATTATTTTCTCTTAATATTAATTTCGGTTTCTAATTTTCAATATTATTTAATTAAAATATCTCAATATTAATAAGCTTTTTTCAATTTATTTTACAAAAATTAAAAAACGGACGAGATATATACAGATTTCAGCAAACTTTTTGACAAAGTTGACCATGATTTATTAATATTGAAATTGTATACAATTGGTTGCACAGGTGAATTTCTTAATTGGGTGCACTACTTCCTGAAAAATCATAGATAATCTGTTATTTTCAATAATTCAAAATCCAATAGCATAGACGTCATATCTGAAGTTCCGCAGGGAAGCCAACTCGGACCTTTACTATTCCTACTATTTATTAATGATCTTCCCAATTCTATTGACCATAGTAATATCCTAATGTCAGCAGACGATATGAAGATTTTTACATCTTTGACAGAGAAAGTTCATACAACTCATATTCAATCCAATTTAAACAAATTCCACAACTGGTGTATAACTAACTGATGGAATTAAACCTGAGAAAAATGTCAATTTATGTCCTCTTAGAGATATTCCCCGTCCATCCATGAATATCTTATTGGGAGCTCAAAATTAAAATCTGTTGACTCTATCATTGATTTGGGTGTCAACTTTGATAGAAAAGTGAACTTTAACTATCATATAACTACGAGTATGACTGCTAATAAAGCAATTAGTGTCCTCAGTTATTTATAAACGTTGGGCAAAGTAATTTAATGACTCATATGTGACAAAAAATCTATTCACAACGTTGGAAATACCGATACTTGAATATGCATAGATAAAACAATTTCTTAAATTTTGCCTTTGGAATCTACGATTGGAATCCTGAAATAAACCTTCCGCCATACCGAAGTTGACTGGCACTCAGAAAGCTTAAGAAGTAGAAGAGTAATCGCAAACGTTACCTTTTTATTCAACCTAATTAGTGGCACTTTTGATTCCGAATATCTTGTTTCTAAAGTTTGCTTCAATGTCCCAAACAGACAACCAAGATTATACACTCCACTCTATCTGAAATGCCACAGATCGAACTTTATTAATTTTGATCCCATTTGAAGAATATGTGCAGAATTCAACAAATTTTATATTTTAATTGATTTTTCCGATAGAACTGAGGAAATAAAGAGCAGACTACTTGAATTCAAATGAATATAACGATGATTGCTTTTGATAGCATTAGTATTGTACTTAATTCATTATTGTACTTCATATCATGCTCAGCTGTTACTAATATTTGTAGCTAAATTTTTAAATAAATAAATTGTAATTTTACCTATTTTCTCAATTCCTCAAAGATAACTCTCTTATTTGCTAAAATTTAAATAAAAATTTTATTTGTGATTTTATTATTGTATTTTCTATATATATATTCATGCATTTTTCTAAAACAAACATTTCCAATTACTTTCAGCAGTTTCTCTAAACTCAATTAAAAATACTATTAAAAATCTAAATTTTAAAACCCTTCAATATAAAGCAAAATTACAAATTCACTTTCAATCGAATTAAAATGATACTTGAAAAAGACTTACATTTCTATTACAATGCTAAAAAAAACGCTAAAGCGACAACACAATTATTTAGTAGTCAAACAGGCCTATTTGTCGTTGTTTCTGATTAAACCAGAACAGGTTTTTGGGTAAATTACTCACACGTTTTTTTTTACGTAAAAGAAAAAACAAAAACCCAAAACCAAATACACCTAATTCTGTTTTTACACGGTTTGAAAATAAATAAATTTTAATTTTTTTACACGATTTTGTTTTATTTAGCACGATTCAAAATCTTTTGGGCTTAAATTTTTTCGGTTAAATTTAATTTTTGCGAAATATGTTCATATCAAAATATTAGGGGAATCAAATGAACAATCATACAATCAAATGAACTTGTAACATATTTTTGTTACATTACTGGCCACGATGTCGAACGATAACGTTCGCTTAGATAAGACTTAAGACACAAACTTTTTATCGTATCTATTTTTTACTCAATCAAGTTTGTTTATTCCACAATCAAGTTTGTGTCTTAAGTCTTATCTAAGCGAACGTTATCGTTCGACATCGTGGGCCAGGGGGTTAAGCTTAGATTTTTTCTTTAATAACTATGCTTGTGCAAAAACATATATAGTGTTGGATATATAATTAGAAACAACATATAATTGATACAATAAAAACGCTGTGTAGCTTCTTGAAAGACCTACACTGTAAATTGTTTTTACCTTTATTCAATGAGTAAACAACTAACATTGTTGTTGATGTACAACACGTTGAGTTCTAAATTTCAATTTCAACTTTTGAAATTTTCTAAATATTAGTGACAAAGTGAGTATAATTTGTTAAGCAATAGATTAACTTGTATTTTTTACACGGTTTTTTTAAACGAAGTTTCCTCGAACCAATTGCCGTGTAAAAACAGAATTAGGTGTAATAATAAATACAAAATTTGTTTATCACTCAAACAAATAAGAGACTAAATATTTTTGTAGTAGTTGTTGTTATAAAAAGGGGGAACAAACTGATAAATAAAACACACATGGCCAGAAAGCAACAGAGTATTTATACACAAAAATATCTTAAAGAGAATTGTGACGGTTCAATTTTAACTCAAACCCCCTACAGCTGTGCAATGCAGACAGTTGTTAGCAAAAGTAAATAGCAGATTAAAATTAAATTATTTGTCTGGTTACAAATGAAGAAAAAAACTAAATAAAATATCATTATAAAAATTGATGGCAGCAAAACAATTAAATGGATACACAAAGTATGTAAGACGTAAGAAAAACTGCTTAACAAAATACGTAACACGCAATGAAACTATTAACTTTTATGTAGTATTCTTTCAGCGTTTTTTTTTGTTGCTTTTAGTCATTGTTTATTAAATGTCTCAGGCTGGCCAAAACAGCGCCAAATTTATTTAAAGTAACAAAGTTTTATTATATTGGTTAATTTTTTTTTAATCGTAATTAAATTCTAATAATTATTTTATGTTTTTTTAGCATTTTTGTCACGTTATTTTGGATTCCAAAATATAAAGTACCGCAGACATATTTAGCAGAAGAAACCACCCTGCTATTATCCATTCATTTATAGGTTGTTTAAATCAAACAATATACATATATTGTTTGATTGTTTGTTTTTTCAAATTAGTATCCACCATTAATTAATATTCTAGATATGTATAGGTAGTAAATACCTACATATATGATGTCCAGTTTTTTTTGGCTTTATTTGATGAAAGCAAATAAAAAAAATATTTATAAACAATAAAAAAATATAAATAAAATATACTCGTAAGAGTTTATATTCGGCTGGACCGAATCTTATATACCCACCACCAAGTCACCAATTATGGAGTAACTTTCACGAAAGTCAATAGTATAACTGATCTGTGCAATATTTCGGTTCGTTATGGATGTTTATATAAGTTAATGAGTTTTTGGGAGTAGTCCTCATAAGGGAACGATGACCAATTACGGGCCAATCGTGATGAAATTCTGTAAATGTTGTGTTGTATTCCAACTTAATATTGGTTTTTATAAAGGACTTATGTACATTTTAGTGATTTGCGGAACTGGACTTTATATGGATCTATGGACCGATCATCCTGCAAATTGGTACGACAATTTAAATGTATACTCCGATTATGCTTGTCGACTTCCAACTTAATAGTCATGAGATTCATGCGAATTTTAGTGATTTTCGGAAGTAGACTTTATATGCGGCTGTGTCTAAATTATAGACTGATACAAACAAAATATTGTTTAGAGATTTCACTTTGCATGAAACTAATTATTGCAGAATTTTTTATGTATACGGCTTTTCTATATTATGTACCATAAAGCCATATTCCGGTAATAGATTTGTAAGGGGGCTATGAGAAATCGTGGACCGATTCCTACCATTTTCAGGACTTTATCTTCTATAATAAAAATAAAGTGTGCAACATTTCATGATATTATCTGCATCATATTGAAGAAAATAGCAAAAAAATATCTGAAAAATATCAAGGTAGTCTGAAACTGTGATCTATAACTCAGATCCTACTTGACCGATTTTGCCCGTTTTCAATACAACAATTTGTAAACTAAATAATAAATCAGCTGTTAAATGAGAAAGTTGTTTACATTTTTTTGAGATTTAATAGTGTTACCATACTTTTACCAGTTAAAACTGGCCATTAGTGTCATAATTTCTGTGAATATAAATACTTTAAAAAGATTTATGGAGTTTAAAGTGAATTAAGAAGAGGGTCTTGTATGGAAGTGCGACTAGTTATGGACCGACCATTATAAAATTAGGTGTCATTATTTCTGTATATAAGAAACTTATTTATGTCAAATTTTATTTGGATACCAACATTTTTAAGAAATTTATTATCGTGAAAGTGAATTTCGAAAGTGGGCCTTATATGGGAGCTACGACAAATTGTGAACTCATCATAATAAAATTGTACCGTTTTTTTTGTATACATATGAAATATATTTGCGTTAAATATTATTTGGATACTAACATTTTTGAGTGAGTTATGCTCTTTAAAGTGATTTTCAGAAGTGGGCCTTATATGGGAGCTACGACTAATTATGGACCGATCTGCACAAAATTGTAGATGTGATTTGACTTCATTTACCACTCATTTGTGATAAAATTTATTTGGATACTTGCATAATTCAAACATATCTGATCGGTAAAACCCAATTTCGGAAGGACATTTGTATGCGAGACAGGTGAAATAATGGAACGATTTCCACCAGTTTCAATCCCATTCATCCATGGGCAGAGAAAATATCACGTACCAAAATTTATCAAAATATATTCAAAATTGCTACCTGTACTCTGCGCACAAGCTTTACATGGACAGCCAGCCAGACGGACGGACAACGTTAAATCGACTCATACATTGATTCTGAGTCGATCGGTGTACTTTAAGGTGGGTGTTGGACCAATACTTCTGGGCGTTACAAACATCAGCACAAATCCAATATACTCCTCCACGATGGTGGTGTAGGGTATATAAATGAAGAACTTCATCTATAAAGAATGGTCCGAAGAGTATTTTAGTAACAAAAAGCAGGAAGATGTTTTAAGTTACGTTCAGAGAAAGGTAAAAGTTTTCTTTTTCAGCACCGAAATACAATTGGACATACAAAATAAAACAAATGTTTTCATTAAAAACTTAACAAGTCGCTACAAAAAAGTTGTTGTTATTGGAAGACCATCCAAATCTTTCGACAACTGTACTGATAGATCTAAAAGGCGGAAACTTAAGGATATCATTTAAGAAATCGGCTATGAAAATATTCAAGATACTTTGCAATATCGGTTGCGTTAACAAAAGCAACTCACAAAGGTCTATATTATTCAAAAAGTTATTAACTATAGTCCAGTGAGAACAAAACGGATTCTTAAAAGTATTCCAACGCCAAGCGATGAAAAACTATTCCCAAATGAAGAAGTAATGAAGTTAAAAATAAAAATTGTTTGACCTTATTGTTATTTAAATAAAAAAATAAAATAAGCAAAAAAAAAAAAAAGACGGTTCTATTGGAACCGGTTCTAATGGAACCTATTGCCGAATTGATAAAGTGAATACCTGTGCACAAAATTATATTTTTTTTTAATCTACATGTGCCTTTTATCATTATTTTATAATAAAATCAGATTCAATAAAACAAAAATCCCGCATTTTCATACTAAATGCTGCAAAAAAGTTCACCTTTGACCTTAAATTTCCCAGCAACTACTGAACCGATTTGAATGAAATTAAAACAGGAGAAAAATCGAAAATATCGTCATCGGTTCAAAAGTTACAGGTTTTTGACCGATGAAAAACGATTCTGAGCCACTGTGCGTCGTTAGATTTTTGAGGTTGCATTGTTTTGGGTTCGAGTCTTTAAATTTTTGCAAAATCTGCAACATTATTAGATGCTAAAACGATGACCCGTACAAGATGATCGAAATGAAGTCTTTGCTTTCTGTTTGGATTGAAAATCAAGTTGCGCAAAGAATTAAGTAAATTAAGCAAAATGGCATTTCAGACAACAGCAATTATCCAACGGTAATGCTAGTTGTAGTAATACAGACAATTGCTACAAGGAAAATTATTTTATTTTAAGAAAAAAGCTGTTTAGCAAACATTGGACCAATTTTTTGTAAAAGAAAGCCGACCACTTAAGGTAGGGTAAAATTTGCAAATATTTACTCAAAAAAGCGTAACCATTTGTTTTAGCACAAATTTGTTTGACGTTGTTTACTCTTACAAAAATTTTGCAACATCAGACAGCATCAAACAAATTAAAACGAATTATTTGTTGTGGTTTGGCCGAAATAAGAAAAAAGTTTTTTTTAAATAACTCGTTTATGTTCAACTATATGTTATTTTGTGGTTACGTCTTTTTCGGCAAATATTTGCCAAGTGTGACCGTACCTTTAGTACGTTAGTATGTTAGTCACTTTGCGTCGTGTTTTTTTTTTTGGAACGTAACCCCTACGCAAAGTGAGGTATTGGTGTATTTAGTAATGAGCGACGACGTTTCAGTCAGAGTTCTCATAAAAAGTACTGGCACAGCTCTATAGTGTATCAGTAGTTGGTTATCAGGCGTTTAATAAAGACGTGGTCAGCCTAAAAAACAAATAACACTAGAGTGCTAAACAATTTCAAAATAAACAAACAAATGTAAGTTTAAGAAATTAAAACAAACTGATTAGCAATACTAAAGAAACTTGGAAATGTTTTTTTAAACTTGTTAGAATAGTAGTAATAAAAGTGGTTAGAAAACTGTTAAAGAATATTGCGATTTGAAGTAATATTTGTTATTATAATTGTGAAGTGTTAATTAATGTCACAAAAAAAGTAATGGTTGGCTGAACTTTCGAATTAATTTTATCTGTTTGTTAATTAATTACATAATACTCTAAATATAAAAGCAAATTAAGAACACAAATTTTAATTACATAATTATATATTTTATAGCTTCCTTTATTAAATGTGTTATATTTGAATGCTGTCGGTTATTCTAAACTTAAAAAATGTATATATGTAAAATGTAGATATTTTAAATCTTGAATGTGGCGCGTTTGGCGAGTCGACTATAAGTAGAATACAAGTTCAGTTGTGGTATAACCGGTTTAAGGTAAATGACGATGCTCGTCCTGATCGCCGGAGCACATCAACAACCGATGGAAACATTGAAGCAGTGAAGAAAATGATTTTGGATAATCGTCGAATCACTATGTTGCTGATGATGTTGACATATCGTTCGGCTCATGCCAAGCAATTTTTACGGATGTTTTAGGCATGAAACGTAAGGCAGCGAAGATTGTTCCAAAATTGCTAAATTTTAAGCCAAAACATGGACATCGCTCAGGAGCTATTGAACATCGTCAACTACGATCCAGATTTCCTCAAAAAGGTCATAACTGGTGACGAATTATGGGATGATTGGGCTATGGCAATGAAACCAAAGCCCAATCATCCCAATGGAAACGTCCAGAAGAGACAAGACCGAAAAAAGCACGTCAAGTTCGGTCAAATGTGAAGGTTTTGCTCACTGTTTTTTTTCGACTAAAATGTCGCGGTGCTTTATGAATTCTCGCCACAAGATCGAACTGTCAATAAGCGAAGCGATTCGTCAGAAACGCACAGAATTGTAGAAAAACCACTCACAGATTTTGCACCATGATAACGCACCAGCTCACACATCGATGCTTGTGCGTGAGTTTTAGGCCAAAAACAAAACTGTTATCTTGCCTCAACCACCGTATTCACCGGACTTGGCCCCCACTGACTTTTTCCTCTTTCCAAAACTGAAGACACCGATGTGTATTATATCTGAGTGGGGTTACTATGAAGGGGACACGATAGTTATTGATGAATAAATAAATACTTTTTGAAAATATTTAAAAGGACGGTTATTTTTTGATCCGACCTCGTATATATGTACATATGTAAAATGAATTTGTTTTTTTTATTTTATTTATAACAATCAGTTATTGTTTATAATTGATAGAAACTGTTAGTTTTTATTTCAGTTTTTGTTGATAAGAAACCTTAATTTTAGCATGTTTAAATCAATAAACAAATTTATGACAAGCAGGTTGTTTTTTTTAATAATTGAATAATTTAAATAATCATTCATCATCAGTTTTGTAATCATTTTGATGACGCAATACAAGACGATTTTTATCAATTAGTTTAGAAGAATTCAAAATATTCTGGTGTAAATGTTAGTATTAACAAGTAAAATTTATATTGGACTGTGGCGGTTCTTCTATTACCACTGCCAAACGTATTATATTAAAAAAAATTTCGAATATTCTTTTGCTCCACTCTGTTTTTTTTTTAAATTCGTTGGAATGTCCTGTTAACTTTTGCATTTTCATATTTTGTTAAAAATTAAGTTTTTTTGGTTGGACAATGAAATAGCACACAGTCATTTCGACTTTAAACAAAAATAGTTGATGCTAATATTGGTGGTAAATTCTTGTGTAATTTAACAAAAATATTGTTTATCATTAACTTTGTCAACCAAAATGGGTAGAGAATTGCACTGCTCACTTGAGAAAAAAAGATTATTTGGAAACTTCACCAAAAAGGGAACAACACAAATAAAAATAGCGGAAATAATTGGATATACTCGAAAGATGATTTATAATGTCATTAAATATGTTCGATCAGATGCAAATATGATCTACATATATAAAGTTTAGAGTCGGTGCCGATATTTATAAGTAATACATAAAAATAAATGGCTTTTTCGGATGTGGTCCTATGACCAATTATGGACTGACCACCATAAAATTTAGTACAACAATTTATTTTCCTATAAGGATTATTTATGTCAAATTGTAACCTTTTAACATTATTTATACCAGTTTTATACATATTTAAGTGAAATTTGGAAGTGGACAAACCTGGACTGAACTAAAAAACTTCGTTTTGCGATTTCTTTTTGCATGACACTTATTTTTGCTGAATTTTGTATTGATATACAAGTTTTATAGGCATTTATGTATAATTGAGCAAAATTTCTGAAAAAGTTTTGTATGGGCTATTTAAGAAACCATGGACCTATTCCTACTATTTTCCTCAAACTTTGATATTTTATCATAAAAATAGCATATACAAAATTTCATGATATTATCTGAAATATATTTAAAAACATTGCAATAAAATGAATAAAAAAATATCAGATAGTTATGGAGGTTTTCTCACACTTTGGTCCATAACTCTGGTTGTACTACACCTGCAAAAGAAATTTTCCAGAAACTTTGTTTAGATAAGCTGTGCAGTTTGGACGTGAGAGTGTTTCACAGACGGACAGACAGACAGACATTAGAATTTCATAAGGATCAAGAAAATATATACTTTGTTAGGTCTCAGATGAATATTAAAAAATGTTCGCACTTACTTACAATGGTGGTGGAGGGTATAAAAAAAGGAAAAAAGGAAATTGACTAGTATCGTCAAGTTTGTACCCCTTTTATTATCTCTTCCTTTCTCATCCAAAAATACTTGGCTTGAAGAGTCAGAATTGAATAGTGTGAAAGCAGAATTATCTAAAGGTATCATAACCAAATTTTTTGTCTTCTACGTATACGTCTACGTAAGTTTAAGTTAAAGGTTTAACAATCTTTCACTCGTCATAATCTAATAAAAGAAAATATGTAACAAAACACTTTCAAATCAAAAGAGACAAAGTTAAATCACTTATCAAAAATACTTTCAAAAATACTTACTTTTCCACCTGTCACTATAAATAAATCAATTTAAAAAGGTTTTTCTCATTTTTGCATTTTAGTCAATAATAAAGATGTATTTTAAAATATTCTTTGAAATGCCAAATTTTGTTCACTAAAATTTAAGTCTCTTTTGATTTGTTGTTTCCTTGTGTTGAAAAATGACAAACTGTCATATATTTTTATATAAAAATTAAGTTTAAAATCAATTTTAATTTAAAAGTTCTATAGCTTAATAAAAAGCTTTATGCAAATTTTTTCTGGCGAACAAAGCTGTTAAAAGAGTTAAAAAGAGCGAGTGAAAGGCAGAAGGATGAGAGAAAATCAGTTGTTTTGGTTTTTTTATTCGTTCTCTTTATATTTTTAAGTGTCTACAGGTGGCATCAGGGCTGCCAGATGAAAATCGGAAAAAATCGTCAAAATTCGTCATTTCGTCATTTCAAAAAAAAAATCAGAAATATTAAAAGTCACTATTTCTAATAGTATTTTGAAATTTTTATTTAAACAAAAACACAAAAATTCAAGTCTATAGAGATTATATACAATAAATATCAAAATACATACATTTTAACTTCTTAAATAAGAAACCACCAAAAATATAATGTTATCTTTTATAAATATCTGAATTTAGCATATTTTAATTCAGGTTAAATTACAATGTCAAAACATAATAAAATAACATTTTGAGTAAAGAATCCAATTCATCCATCATATACAGGTACATACTTATTTTAAAAGAATTCCGTATTTGTGTTTTATATAAATTTAGTTTGCTGAATATTGGCGATTACCAATGCCCAATTTGGGAATTTAAGGAATTTTAAGGATTTCATTTAGAGTTTAGAACTTTAGAAATTGGCTTCCGGAAACTGAATTAGGAGGTACCTTTGGAAATAGCCTGAGCAAACAGAATCTTAAAAATAGGTTGAGTTTTGCAAAATTTTAATTTATACAAGTTGTTTTCCGAACTCCACAAACGCCACTCTACCAACCACAATTTCTCTTAAAAAAAACAAATATTTCTCTTCATCTGTTATCTTGGGATTATGCTCAAGTGCCACCCATAGCTGCCAGATTTGACGATTTATTGTCATTTTGACGATTTTTTCGTTTCAAAAATAGCAAAGTGACGAATTGGTGATTTCTTCATTGCAAGTGACGATTTTCTGAATTATTAATTTTTTTTTTATGATTTGTTTGTTTTGACATTGTAATTTAACCTGAACTAATAAAATATGCTAAATTCAGATATTTATTTATAAAATACTGTAAGTCTTGTTTCACATTCTTCAGTTTTAGTTGACCAGTTTTTGTTCAATTCTCTTTTCAATTCGTACTTTTTAATGCAAATCAACATGCATGAAAAAACAAAAGGAAATAAGAAAATTAACTAGTACCAATAAGTTTGTACCCCTTTTCTTCTCTTTTTTCCTTCTCATCCAAAAATACTTGCCATGACGAGTCAGAATTGAAAAGTGTGAAATCGGACGAAGATATTAAAAAACTTTTACACAAGTTGTGTTTAACATTATATTTTTTGTGATATCTTATTTAAAAAGTTAAAATTTATGTATTTTGATATATATTGTACGTTCGTTTTATAAAAATTTCGAAATACTATTAGAAATAGTAACTTTATTTTTCCGATTTTAAAAATTCGGAATGACGATTTTTTTTAACGGGATTTTGACGATTTTTTCCGAAATTCATCTGGCTGCCCTGATTGCTAGTACAAGCTAGTGTGTTCTCGTCTTCTCTTCCCCTTATCCCTCATCATCCAATGTCTTAAAAATAATCAGCTAAACTTACAGAATGCTTCATGTAAATTGGTACTAACTAGGTTTACCTTTCATAAATTACATTTACCAGCTAACGCCACTGCTTTTTTAATAAGTTCTCACAAACCTAAAAATCAAAGAGCTTACAATGCGCGCCAAAACATGCAATACAAGAAATAAGCTTTTTTATTTCCCCAAACCCCAACTTTTACAAACACAAAATCAACAACAACAACAGCAGTAAAGCATTGTAAATTTAATTGACTCCAGTGATGGAAAATGGATTTTTGGATTTTGTACCAACTATATAAAGAAAATTTACTTTTTAGACCTCCACGGTACCATTTTTAACATTTGTTAAGTAATAATAAAGTTTAAATACAAACTTACTTTAGTCTTGTTTCACACCCTTCAGTTTTAGCTGACCAATTTTTGTTCAATTTTCTTTTGAACTTGCCATTTCATTTACACACGTCAATTTAATTTTCGTACTTTTTAATGAAAGAAAATGCATGAAAGAAAAAACAAAAAGAAATAAGAAAATTGACTAGTACCGTCAAGTTTGTATCCCTTTTGTTCTCTTTTCCCTTCTCATCCAAAAATACTTGCCTTGACGAGTCAATATTGAAGAGTGTGAAAGCGGACTTATCAAAAATTCGATTTATCATATGGCAACATTTAACGAATGTTAAAACAAATTTATACTCGACTGATATTGATTTATTGCAAGTGATAAAAAGTAATACGGTGTCGGACTTCTTCAAAACAAAACTGGTCTCTATTGAAAAATGCTACCAGATAAAGCTTTTGTTCACGATATGCGACTAGTGCTCCAGGAAGAAAGAAAGGCAAAAAAACAGAGTTCGTTTCGAAATAAAATATTTCCTGTAAAGTATCTTTAGAGTTAGAGGGCCACTTCTGCATCTTTAAGAATATTATTTGAGTTTATCATCTAAAATATTCTTATTTATGAAGTATCGGATTATCTGCGAAAAGTTAATTTTGTATCAATTCAATTGTGTTTCCAAAATTACTAAATTTATTATTTCAAGAATAGAAGAAATAGAAGTGTTAACTTCTAGCGATCTTGGAATCCTGACCAACTAATTTTAAACTTTAGTTTTGGGATTCAGCCTAAAAATCATTTAATGTAAATTACTATGTCGGAGGCTTCTATTGCTCGATAATTCAACAAACAATTTCTTGTCGTAATAATCGTCTTATAGAGGCATATTTAAAGATCAAATTGATATCAGTTACAAAATGTTCATGAAATTTAATAAAATCTCTTTGTTACAAATTGTAACTTAAATGCTTTACATATTTATATATATCATCTGCAATACTAAACAGTTTTTTAAAATTGTACCATATGACTCGTGATAGTTCCACGGTACCAACTGTGTCTAAAATGTATTAAAAAAGTACAATTGTACCATGTTTGCCAACACTGATTGACTCTCATAATCATTAAATTCAAATCAAATTTGAACTTGAACTGAGAGCTGCAATAAAATCGCACAGTAAAACAATAACAAAAATACTCGCACACACAGCGGAACGACAGTCAGTCAGTAAGGGAATTCTATCAGTATCATTTTGTGAGCACACGCGTGCGGTTAATGGCGTTTGGAAAATCAAAAATAGTTTCATGAAAACAAACTAAATATAAAAAAATTATTTTATTAAACGTAAATTAATAAAACAAATAATAGTGAAAATAACTAAAAACTTAAGTGCAACCAAGAAAACGAAAAGAAAAATTAATGCAAAAATATACAAAAAGTAAAAGAATTATTATTAAAAATAATGTTCTTAAATTATAATAAATTGTATGCAGGATAAGCAGAAGCAGCAGAACAAAAGGAAAAAGAAAAAGAAACAATTTATGGATTTCTTAGATGTCCTTGTTGGAAAAAACAATAGACGTTTTAAGGAAAACAAGAAAAACAAAAGCCTGAAATAATAACAAAAAACAAACCACAGAAATTATATGCAAAATAATAAAAAATAAAAAAAAAACAAACAAACTCGTACACATACGCACACCAACTCACGCTCCTTTTAAAGGAAAATTAAATATTTTATATATATAAAAAACAAAAAAAACAATTTAACAAATTGTTTAGCGAAAGGTATAAAATGTATTGCCATCTATTATGGCATTAATTTAAGATTTCATAAGTTTTTGCAAAAATTTTTATGAACTTTTATTTTTTAGGTTCATTTTTTATCACTTTATTTATTTTTTTTTGTATTGTTGTTGCTGTTGTTATACAAACTGTCAATCTTTGAGTTTTGTTCTTCATTCTGTTTTTCCATTTCATTTCACATTGTCTTAGCTAATCAACCGTGGGCAAATTGCGAATGTGCATGAATTTATACAAGAGTGTACTACAGAACACTGTGATAGTAGTACTGTATTAGGGTGATACTTATATATTAAAGATTTTGCTTTAGGTCAATATACATAACACTATTTGTATTATTACTTATTCAGGAATGTGATGGAAATCGAAAACGAATGACTTTTAGAAGTCAATTTTTTCGTAATATTTCTGTATTGAAAAACTTTTATCACACTAAATATAAAGATATTGGGCTACTAAAGATAATCTTAAAACAAATATTTTAAAAATTAGATTATAAACTGATTCGTTTTCGATTTCCATCACATGTCTGATTAGTTCATAATAGTTATTTAAATATGCATTTATTGAGTATTATAATTTTACGAAAACTATAAACCTGGCCCTACTCTCCCGTGGAGACTATGTTCGGAGTTCGTCTTTGTATGCAATGCTTCCTTTTCTGATGTTCCTGTCTAAAATTTCCCACAGTTACAGATGGGATTTCATACAGAAGGTCTTGAGATTGCAGAGGTGTATTTAATTGATTAGACACGTTGTTCATTAGCCACTCCCTGACAATTCTGGCGGCTATCCTGTTCTAAAAATTTAAAATACATTTAAAAAGTTTTTTATGTCTGGCAAAAACTCTGTCTTTTTTCTTATTTTAAGCGATTGACATTATGTTTGGTAGGCAAAATCTCTCGCTAATACATCTTCATTTTTTTATCGAAAAACCTTTCAAAAGAAGGAAAATATGTGTAAATTTTTAAACAATTGTTCTATGGGTTAAACATTACTGCTTAAAACTGTTTAATAAAAGTTAAGGTACGGTCACACTTGGCAAATATTTGCCGAAAAACGTCCGTTTACTAATTTTAAAAAAACTTCATTTATTTAGGACAAGACACCACAAATATTTAGTTTTATTTTATTTGCAAAACTCTTGTAAGAGTAAACAACATCAAACAAATTTGTGCTAAAACAAATGTGTGACCTTACCTTTAGCCTATCCGAAGCATTTTTATATAAATTATATAGATTTCTTTTAAATATATTATTCTTTACAGAAACTATTGTTCGCTGTGTACTAAATTTTGACTCTGACTGTAGATAGTTCTATCGACTCCAACAAATACTGCATACAATTCCGTAATCTCTGTAAAAATCACTCTCTTAAGGTATCATCTTATAAGGAGTGATTTTTAGGGATTAATGACATTTTTAAGATCTATAAAAATAAACATGAGCTACATCAATAATAAAGGAAAACAATTTAAAATTTTGATTATAAATTCTCGATTGTTTAATAAATTGTATTAAAGAAAATACCCTATGGTTTCTTTCGCTCTTTTCCATTATTTTTCGACTTTAGTTTTTGTCCCAGTAGGCTGGCAGACTAACTCGAATGGTAATTCAACAGGGACCGAAAATAACTCGTGCCATATGATTAAAATACAAAACAGTTCTTTTTCAAAAATAAATCACTCAAATCATTTAAAAAACTGGATTTTTCTATAAATGGTTTGGTATGACCTTAATAAGTTTTTGTTGTTTTTTAATGCTTTGGTGGGAGACAAACTATTTATATTATGTTAGGTTATATTTATGACCAATTACAGATTTCTATTAAGTTTTGGATATTATGGTTGATCACAATAACTGGTAACAATCTTTCTCGTTTATTTACATACTAAACGAACATTTTTTAGATTTCAATTCTTGACTTTTAATTAAAATTTTTTTTTTTTTTGCAAAATTGTGGATTTTGTTTGTTTTCCGAGTTTTTGCAAAAATTAAGTTTTTCACATTATGTATTTTTTCGTTTTGTTCTAAAATTTAAGATTTTTTCCAAACTTCAAGTTTTTTGTAAAATGTTAGATTTTTTGTAAAATACTATTATGATTTTTATATTCAGACATCATTGATTTACAACAAATGAACTTTTGCCATTTTTTTAAATGTTCGAAGGTAAAATTATAAATCGCTCATCTTAATTATTTACGTTATTTTTTTTCTGTTTCTCTCAACCACTAACCCCAAATATTCTCTTATAAATCACTGTCTCAGTGATATAACACAAACAAAAAATCCTAAATGGTAAATGGTGCCAATTAACCACTAAAATTAAAGTGGATCTCTTATGTTCAGCTTCGCGTTTTTTGCTTTGTATTTTCACAACTACTGGAAAAAACATACAAACAAACAAACGACGAACGACGTATTGTTTAGTTTAACGACTTTAGGCAGATTTGACTGCAATTATTGCTATTGCAGCAAAACCAAGCATTAGCAACATACATACATATGTGTTCATGTTTTTGCGTCTACTGGCTTTATAACTTAATCTACATGAACTTGAAGCCGGTAATGAATTGTAATCACTGGCCTCAGACTCACACAGATAGGGGAGCAGACAGAAGGACAAACTATAAAAAAGCAGAGGGCAACAATGAAGTTGAAACATTCAAGAAGTGATAAAGACCCCAAGCATTAAAAAAAGCAATGCTAAAGAATTGTGAAACAAACAAACGGATGCAGAAAGAGTCTCTTACTCTTGGCACAACACACTTATGCAGAAAATTAAACCGACATACAGATAATTTCAAAATTATTAATTTATATGGTCAGTTCCTTTAATTTTAGAAATTAATGAGGAATAAACAAAGCAAGAAAGAGAGAAGGTATGAGAATAAATATTATAAACCACAAATGTACCATTAAAAGAGATGTAAAGAGCAGCGTTGTCAACTTTGAAAATTCAAAACGCACCAAAATGAAGAAAAAACGCAGCAAGTTTCAGAAGTTTTATTACTTTTAGTTTTACAGCACTTTATATAAATGTTTCACACTTTTTTACACCACACTCGACAGCAACCTTTACTAAAAAAACAATTACAATGAAAATCAAAAAAAAAAAAAGGGATAGCAAATTTCATATAATGAAATATTTCTTTTTCTTCACATAATACAAAATATCTTCACCAACAAGGCTGTTTTACTCTGTGCATATATCCGCTTTTACACCCTTTTAATTGAATTGGCGTGTGTGAATGAAATGACAACTTCAAAAGAGAATTAAACAAAACTGCTCAGCTAAAACTGAAGAGTGTGAAACAGGCCTATGATTTGGAACGTCTTAAACGTCATTATTTGTTGTTCTTACTGTGATTTGAAAAATTTATTGTGAAACAAATTTTGCACTGTTGAATGAAAAGTTCTCGAAAGATATAAAGAGATTTTTTCTTATACTGAAGAAAGTTGTGTTGTATTTGCTTTGGTGCTACCAAAAATTAAAAAACGCACCGAAATTTAAAAAAAAGCGCATCGCACAGCAAGTAGGAAACTTTTAGCACAACAAATTTAAAAAAGCCCCAAGATGGTGCGAAACGCACCAAGTTGACAACTCTGATAAAGAGTTTAAGTAGAACTCGCACTCTCTATCTCTCTTTCAAGAAAATAAATTAAGAGCGGGTTTATGCTATTTTTTTTTTTCAAAAAAGAACTGTTGATTACGAACAATATTTAAATTTAAATAGAATTTTTGAGTTTGAAGATCAGTAGCAGTTTCAAACGTGATCACAACACTTGGATTTATTCTAAAACATGGAGACTAACTTTAAAACAGCAATTTTATTTTAAAAAAACATAAAACTTATAATTAAATATAAAATAAATTAGGCTTTTAAAGGATAATCACACAACAACTGCAACAAAAAAAAATTATTAAAAGCGAAAAGTGAATTGAAAAAATAAAATAACTTTTCTAAAACTACAACAACTACGCTAAATTAATATGAGCTTCAAGTGCTCAGTATTAGTGTGTATGTATTTAATTTCTATTTAATAAAATTTTGTACAAAAAGCTATGGAAAACTATTTGTAAAATCAAAATCTATAAAAAGAAGTGAGCAAAAATCAAGTCAAGAATCTTGTCTCTATATATTAAAGGCGATTTCATTTCATTTATTATAATTTATTTTTTTGTATTTTGTGTTGATATTTATTGTAGTGAATTTTTTACGATTTATTTATTTTTTTTTTGTGAAGTTTGGCGATTTCTGGCAACTGTTTTGTCGACGTACATAGGTGAAAAAAAATTTGACAACCCTGATCACGAACAATATTAAAATTTACTCTGACTTTTTCAATTTCAAGATCAATGGCAGTTTTATATCACACTTTTTAACATTGATAATGTTACAGTCCTCAGAGCATTTTTAACCACTTAACAGGTATAATATATGAATTATAATGCAAAAATAGTATATCTGAAATATATTTACATATATATGAATAATATCATGTTAAAGACGTTTTTTTTTTGTCATTTTTGATATACATACATATTACTTTTTCCAAAATAAAACACTGTTGCTTAACTCGTTCTTTTCTCACATGATTTAACCATCTAAACATGCAAATTAATATAATATATTTGATTTGAAAAAAAAACATACGATAGCGAACGAGACACACTTGGCAAATCTTACTAAAATATTTGATGTGGATACTAGGTATATATTATATTTTCTTTAGTAAAAGTAACTAAATTTGGATTTGAATTAAACCGCCTAATTCGTAAGATCGCGTCCTAAAAAGATACACGTATGATAACAAACGAGACACGTTTTGAAAATTTAATTTAATATGTTCAATATCAAAATGTTAATGTACTATCGTAGGTGATGTCGTAAGCTCAGCTGATTTTTTTTTTTATATGAAGGTTTTTATCGGTTTGTTTGTCAATTTCATATAAAAACTGTTTTTTGAACTGTAATTTTTTTAGTGACATTACCTTTAAAATATATTTGCTTTTCATTTGTAGATGTCAGCTGTTCGACGCTTGCGACGCTTTTAAGAGTACAAAGTAAACGAACTTTTGGCTTTTAAAGCGTCAACGCTTCCTACGCTTTTAAGTGTGTAAAATTAAAAAAAATTTTTTTAAGAAAAACTTTAATTGAGTTAAAAAAATTTTTAAACATTTTGAATATTTTTTATAGAATTTTAATTTTTGTTCTCGGTGGAATACTCTTGTAACGGAGAGTTCAACAAGAACTTTGTTTTTAAAATGCAAAATTTTCAATCACATTTTGGCAAATTGGCGGGTCTATTTTGTTAGTCAAGTATAGACACTATACTGAACATAGCACCTTAAAAAAGAATCCTCTGGTATTAAATCTCATAATTGGGACAGCCAATTTACAACTGAATTTGGTGAAATTATTTAATCGTAAAATTTCGTTTGCAATAAATTCATTGTTTTGGTGGCAGTGTGACATGTGGACCGTACTGTTGAAACCAAATGTCTGTAATAGCCATATCATCAATTGTAGACCAAAATATAATTGTGAACATCTCTCCTTAGATCACGTTAAGAGCATGATCAATTCATAGAAACTGCATTTGCAGCAGAATTATCCAAAAAAAGGCCCACCAGCGATCCATACTGTGACATGTTCGGCATGTTAATGATTCTCAACAGTTGCTCTTAACGTTTAGGAAGTCCAAATGCGGCAATTTTATCCCATGTTGAGAAATAAATGTTAATGATTCTCAACAATTGCTCTTATCGTTTCGGAAGTCTAAATGCGGCAATTTTATCCCATGTTGAGAAACAAAGTTTATGTTAAAAGACCTGGTAGTTGAAAAAATTTTCTCTTAGAAACAACTTTCCCAAGTAGTATTACTACTTAAATTTACAAAAACGGTTCGGTAAATATTATATTTTCTTAATAAAAAAATTCGAATTTTAACCAAAAGAACGTTTAACACAACATTTTAAATTGTAAAAGTGTCTTGAGCTGAATTTTCGCAGTACAACAAAGATGTATATAAATTTTCAACTAATAAATGATTGCACTGATTATAAACGAAACTATGGATTTAAAGAAAAATATGTATTAATATGCATTACCCTAATACTCACTGGTATGTATGCATTAGTGTTTGTGCCATTGGTAGTATGAGTGGCAGTAGTATTTGTATTTGTAAATATTGTATGAGTTTTTATCTGTCTCAATAACAAGTCTAAAAGGCCGGTGTTGTATTCAGGCATGGTAACTTTTTTTCCCTCTGCAACATATATACTCCAACACAAACACTTATTTGTATTAATACACATTTATACATGCATACATAAAATCCTTTTAATATACATACATACATACATATTCATTTTGTTGTTTTTTGGATTCTACTTGTAAAATTCTGTCTGAGGTTATGGTTTGGAGTATTTTGTAGTCTCAATTTTGTTGCTGTTGCTCTTAGTACCTATAATCAGCTAACAAAGATGAACATGAACGTGACATAGACAACAGTTTCATATTCTTCAGTTTGTTTTTTTACACTCAGAAAGCTGGTTAAGTTTGAAAATGCTTAGGCGAGGGGGGGGGGGGGGGGTGAAAAGTTTTTGTGAAGCTTTTTAGTAATTAAATAGATAAAATTTAGAGTTATGATTAGAGAACCCAATGGTATATATTAAGTAAAAAAATAACAACAACAAAAAATACAGAATATTTAAAGGCATTCATTTAAAATCTATAGATAAGAGCAGTGATAATGAACTATGTTCGGACACAAAGACACTAAAACTCTAACTAAGTTCTTTATTTTTTAATCATTTTAAGTGAAAATCGTTTGACAGAAAAAAATTTAATCACTTTTAATTTTTGTAAAAATTTCTTTGAGTGTTACTAATACATTTGTTATGGTATTTGTTTTCATTTATCCTTTTTTTCTTCTTTAATTCTTACCTCTAAACAAATGTTAGTAAATAATGGAGGTGGTGCATAAGCTGTTACTAGGCATGGATGGGAAATGGGAATGAATGGCAGTAATGCTTTTATAATGATATAATACAGTAGTAGTTCACAAGGTTATATCGCCATACTTTTACACACACAAATGTATTTACACTTAAACATACATCTACATACATATTTGTATAAATGTATGTAAATATAATTGAATGTAGACAAGTACTGTACAAAGTATAATCAGATCTCTATTAGGGATTTCTAACAACAATTGTTTTAACAAAAGGTTTCCTTGTTATGAAAAAATCTAAGCATACATGCGGTATTGGGAAACTGTACCAACTTAACAAGCAAATGTTCGAATACTAGTTATCAGTCAAAAAAAGTTTTCGATATACTCGTGCAGACATACGATTTTAGTAGTTGCATTTCAGAAAGCTTTAAATCAAATTTTATTTACTACCTAAAAAATTAATATTATTTAAAAATTTATTAACAATAAAGTTTCTTTATATTCTTTATTTCGTAGAAATTACAATATTTGAAAGTTAATGTCTATGATTACTTGTCCTACACATGTTTTAAAAATAGCTTTGATTACAATAAATATTTTTTGGAACGACTGAAAGCATAAACACATTCCCTCTTATTCAAAAACGATTATTAAATTTAATAAACGTTTATTAAGACAGATTTGCATATAAAAATTTGCTTAATAAACGCAACCTCCTTGATTTATGGCCATTAAATACACTACACGGCCACAGTGTGCGACGCTTCCATAAAAATTACTTTGAAATAAAACAAATTCAAACAAAATCATTGGTAATTGACAACAAAATTTCTTTTAGGATGTAACATGACAATATCTAAAATGAGTTTGTTGCCTTCATGTTGCTACTTCAGGTGTGCTTTAAGGAAGTGTGATATTTCTTCTTGCTTTAATAATTGTAAATTTTTACTTTATGTGCTAAAATAAGTGGTTACGTTTTTTTGAATAAATATTTGCCAAGTGTGACTGTACCTTAATATTCGGCACATTTTTTGGTGGCTGGCATAACAAATTTGAAAGAGACTTCTCCTATGTTACTTAAAGACACTAAATTGACAATTGTCTACTCCTTAGATTACCTGGGTCGTATACAGTAATCAATTACCTTCCCTTTGCACTACAAAGAGCATATTAAATAATACAAAACTATAAAAAAATTGTGTCAACCAAATGATCGCACATAAGGGATACATTGACTACTTGTGAAACTGCTGGGGATTTTTACTAGGTTCAATGTGTATGTTGTTGACATCCTTCATACTTATCACATTTTTTTTCTTTGGATTTTCCTTTCGAACCACCTGTCCTTTCATTTTGTTTGAATGTATTTGTATTAAGTCTTTATTATTGTTGTTTCTGGTTTAATTTCTGCGTTTGTGTATTCATGTATTTCGTATTCTTCTTGATTCATCTTTAATTAATTACTTTTTGTTTGTTGTTGATGTTGCTGCTCGGATCAGACCAAGATACTAAATTTATTTTTCTTTTCCACATTTTGTTAAAAAGTTTCAAGTTTAATTTCCTTTTTTATTAAAAGCGGATTTAAAATGTAACTACAATATGGAATATGAAATTGTGGGATATTCAAAAGGAGTTTTTTCTTTTATGTTTTTAGGGGACAAAGGAAATAAATAAATTTGATGTGATTGAACATGATAACAATGAATTACATGCTATAGAACAGCTAGTTATCAACAATTTGAAAATGATTAGAATACACCAAACTGTAGCAAATATTAAGCTATCTAATTGGCACTAGTTGACAATAACCAAGTGGATTTCCAAACTTAATTTATCAAAGTGTTAAGTGGTCAAGGAATGTTATACGGTAGTGTTTACCTTTGTTCTAAGTACTGGTATTAAAAATTAGAAAATTTGTTACAAGCCTAAATGTGAAACAAGGCACATTAACGCGCAACTACTTACAACCTGGTGTTAAATATATAACAAGATATTGAGTATAGAGTACAGCTGGTGTTTGGGGCATTAGGTCAAAACGCCCAAGGTCGTAACGCCCAAAACCAAAATTGTCATAACGCCAAAAAATTTTAGCATTTTTCCATTTGGGCTAAACGACATTGAATTTGGGCGAAATGTTTTTTTTTCAAATTATAGTCTAGGTCATCCTCAATGCTTGTACGACCACGTTTAAAATCAACAAGCAAATTTTTTACTATTGCATATGAGGGAGTACTTTCACCTAACAAATTCACCATATCATTATGAATTTCTTGTTCCGATAAACCTTTTTTATTTAAATATTTTCCATTATAAAAAAATCGAGGATGCGTCTTTTTGAACACCTATTTCTTCTATGATCGAAAAGAAATTTAACATGTGTTCATAGCACAGATGGAAGTTTCCAAAACACTTACTGTTCTAGGCTAAGAAGTTTCCAAACCGCCCTCGTACGACTCAAATATAGTAATATATTTTATGACGAACGTCCCATAATATTTAATGAATATCATAAGGGATTCGAAAAATAAAGAAACTCATATAAACATCGTTATCCGAACAATATGTTACACAAAATTATTTCAAGTATGCATAGATAACATTACTGGCATATCGGTCGTGGGTATATAAGATTCGGCACAGCAGAATATAAACTCTTAAGATTTAAGTTTAAATTAATTTGTAGAACCTTTTGCTACAAGAACCACGATTGCTGTAAAACAAGATCTTGTTAAAGAATCACGATTGTTGTAAAACAAGGTCTTGTTAAAGAACCACGATTGCTGTAAAACAAGGTCTTGTTAAAGAACCACGATTAATGTTAAGCAAGGTCTTATTAAAGAACCACGATTGTTGATAAATAAGGTATTGTTAAACAACCACGATTGTACTAAAATATAATATTTTAAAATATCGACGTCACAATAAAAAATTTAAGTGAATTCTCTCAACCTATGTGCAGGAATTTAAGAGCATTGCTCTTTTTATCACAATGTATTTAAATTAAATATTACTTAAATAAATTGTTTTACAACTATTTAATACTTTTATACGTTTTATTGCTTTTATTTTCTTTTATTATCATATGCTTGCTCAGTTCTTGCTGTTTCCATTTCCGCTTTTGTTATTCGGCAATACTCTTGCATTTACAAAAAACCACATTTCATCTATTCACAACCTTTTGTATGACTTGTATGTCTGACTGACAATAGTTGTTGATTAAATGGTTTTTGTTTTCATGTAAAAATTTATTGCAATGCATACAAACATACAATAATTGTTATAAAAGTATTTTTTTGTAAAAGTAAGTCGTACAAGAGGTTGTGAATTGAACAACTAAGTATAAATTTTAATATTTATTGAAGAGCTGGAAATCATAAATAGTTCTGAGAAGGTATTTTTAGAAAATGAAAAGTACATGCAAATTTGCGTATGATTTAAAATAATTATTGAGCTACAGTTTTGGTTGTGCATAAATTAAACAATCCAAGACTGTTGCTATCTATTGAACACTCACAGAATAAACCATTTTTCCATACGAAACAATATACTCGTATTATAAACATTAATATTTTTAAGAATATTTGTCATGTAATTTCAAAAGTTTGGTCCAATGGCTATTTCCATATGTAAAAGTACAGAATTGTTTATCGCTGGCTTGTCATTGCTAATGAATTGAATGGACGCACAATTATTAAAGAACAGCATACTATATATGTTTACATATGTATGAAACAGATAAACTCATAAGTAAACAAGTAAGAAAGTATAATCGGTCAAGCCCGACCACATAATACCCTACACCCAGTATATCAATTAAACAGTTTTTCAGATATGGGCGCTATATGGGAGATATTATCTACCTATTAGGGACCGTTGATCCAAAAATTTAGTGCCACGTGAATATAAATATTATGTGTGTTAAACTTTATCTCGATATAAGTACGTTTAAAAGATTTATGGAGGTTAAAGTGATTTACGAAGAGGGTCTTATATGGAAGTTTTGTCTAATTATGGACCGACCATTATAAAATTAGGTGTCATCCTATTTGTACATAGGAAACTTATTTTTGTTAAATTTTATTCGGATAACAACATTTTTAAGAGATTTATGGTCCTGAAAGTGGTTTTTAGAAGTGAGACTTATATGGGATCTACGACTAATTATGGACCGATCGTCATAAAATTCTACCATATTATATTTATTTATACGAAACATATTTGTGTTTAATATTATTTTTATACCAACATTTTTAAGAGAGCTATCCTCTTTTAAGTGATTTTCGGAAGTGGGCTTTATATGGGAGCTACGACTAATTATGGACCGATCTGCACGAAATTTGTAGATGTGATTTAGCTTCATTTATTCCTTATTTATGGTGAAATTTGTTTGCATACTTGCATAATTCAAACATTTATGATCGGTAAACCCCAATTTCGGGAGGACATTTGTATGGGGGCCAGGTGAAATAATGGACCGATTTTTACCAGTTTCAATCCCGTCCATCCTTGGGCCGAAAAAATATTATTTACCAAATTTTATAAAAATATCTTCAAAATTGCGACCTGTACTCTGCGCACAAGCTTTACATGGACAGCCAACCAGCCAGACGGACGGACGGACATCGTTAAATCGACTTAGAAAATGATTCTGAGTCGATCGGTATACTTTAAGGTGGGTGTTGGACCAATATTTCGGAGCGTTACAAACATCAGCACAAATCCAATATACCCTCCCCACTATGGTGGTGTAGGGTATAAATATTAAAAATAAATGAATAAAAGAGGTAGAAGAGAATTTCTCGTTTATGTGTTTGATCTTATTTGCTAATCGAAGTATAAATTGATTATGATTTTTATAAATTAATTATTTTAAAGTTCTGATTGTGTTCTTATGAAAAATATACGAATTAAATGTAAATAGTTTCTGCACTATGGTTTAAAATAAATGTTAAGATAAAAAGGATATTGATTGAGTGAAATATGCTATTGTTAAATAATACGATGTTAAACAACCAAGATTGTTAGATAACATGGTCTTGTTAAAGCACCACTATTGTATTAAAACATGGTCTTGTTAAAGAACCAAGATTGTTAGATAACATGGTCTTGTTAAAGCACCACTATTGTATTAAAACATGTTAAAGAACCACGACTGTTAGAAAACATGGTCTTGTTAAAGAACCACGATATAAGGTCTTGTTAAAAAACCACGATTGCTGTAAAACTTGGTCATCAACACATTATTGGTGTTTATAATTTATAAAAAGTTTTAGTTACTTCAACCATTGTGCAGTGCCCATTGTGTGTGTCACGTGTCAGAATGACAACAAAACCACTTGACATGCTAGTTATGCATTTTTTGTGTATTCTTAATGTCGAAAATGTTTTTGTGCAGATAAATATGTACTCGTATGTATGTAGTGTATAGTCATAAAACTGAAATGACAACCAACATAGAAGTCACCGCTAAAAAAAACATACAACTCAATCTGTCTATCCGACAACTTGACATCATGCAAAGAGTTTACAAAAAAGAACTCAGAATATATATGTATGTATGTATGTATGTATATATGTATGAATATATAAATACATAAATATAATAAACAAATTAAAATCTGCACAAAACGTAAAATGCTTAAAGATTGTTGAGAATAAAATCTTGAAGGAAAGTACTAAGGAGAGGGGCACACAGAATTTTTTAAAATTGTGTGTGTAGACTTTATCAATAATATTTAGTTTTTTATTATTTTTTATTATGTTCTAGATATATTTTTTTTTATTATTTAATAGTGGCTACTAATTGCTTCTTTTTATTATAATTAAGGATATTAATATTTATTAATTATAGTTTTTTATTTCTTTTCAGCTAATTGAAGGTTTCTAAAGAGTTTTAACTCAGAATTTTAACGTTTATATTTTTGGAATTCCACAACAAACAACATCATGAATTGCGATGAAGTGTATGAGATCAAAAGAACTTGGGAAATACCCGCTGCTACACCGTCAGAATCTGGCATGGCGATATTGTTAAAATTCTTTACAAAATATCCGTCCAATTTACAAAAGTTTAATTCATTTAAAGATCTGCCAATTGATGAATTAAAAGTAAGTTGATTTTTTTAACAATATATTAAACAGAATATTTATAAATATTGTGTTTAGAAGGGTTATTGAAATACTTTAATTGTATTTAAATTGCTGTTGTTATTAAGAATTACAAGTTATTGTGTGTTAATGAATGGTGCTCTTGTGGTTAATTTAATATACATACACACTTGTACATATATAACGAATTGTTTGACATTCAAGTGCCTCAAAGTATGCAAAGTATTTATAAAGTGTTGTTAAATATGCCCAAATATTTAGGAATCATGTTTAAATAGAGTGTTGTGCAATGCAGCACAGCCCAGTTGTTCTGGGTGACTGTGATTTTATTTAGCTGACTGCATAACTACATATTTATAAATTATAGGCGGATGCTAATTAACTCTAAATAGCCAGTTTAAAAGACATTTCCTTATACCCAGTCTAAACATCTATGAGACAATTTAATGGTTTTTGTCCTTTATAGTTGGTATTACTTTAAGCTAATTACCTTTTAGACATTGACGTAAGGCGAAGATAGGACAAGTACACACTTGATTGTACTAGTAATTCGTGTTACTCTCTTATTCGTATAACATACATATGTATGTGTGTATACTATCAAATAAAAATACGAGCGATTAAAGCAATAAAAATTCTACTGTGTGAGCACCGAAAAAATTTCAAGGTAAAAATTGTATCAGTCTTTTCAATAAAAATTGCTTCGTGTAAGTTGGGACTAAATTGGAAAACCAAATCACTCAGAAATTAAATAAAGACTTGGCAACAGATTTTTAAAATAAGCTTCTTGTGTGGCAGAATTGTATTGACACAATGTTTTGCTTGCAAGACAGCTGGACAATTAGTTAAAAAAAAACTACTTTTCATTTCAAGATTATTAAACTAGTTTAAATTATTTTCTTTCAGAACAATGCCCGCTTCAAAGCGCATGCCACGCGCATCATTAAAGTCTTTGATGAATCCATACAAACGTTGGGTCATGATTGGTCGGGACCAAAACTGGAGGAGATTTGGTCCAATGTAGCCATATCACATTTTAATCGACAAATTGAAAAACAATCATTTAATGTAAGTTTTAAATACAACCAACTATTGCAAATAAAAACGTTTTTTAAACAACTATTGCCTTAAAAATTGACTATAACAGGAACTCAAGGAAGTGATTTTGGAAGTCTTGACGGCGGTCTGTAATTTAAATGAGAAACAAACGGCAGCCTGGATAAAACTAATGGACATTGTCTACTCAATTGTTTTCAATAATTTGGATAAACTAAAAAATGCTGAACAATAAAACGAAAAGCCACCAGAACTTATTTGAATTACAGAAACTTAAACAAAAATATTTGTTAAATAATACAACAAGAATTTGTTATTAGCAATTAACAATTGATTTTTAAGAAAAGTTTTAATAAAAATAAACATTTATAGCTATAAATAACTAATATTTTAAGCAAACGAATGTTTGTATGTAAGCAGAGAGATGAAAATAAGCTGTATTGAGTTCAATAACACACAATGCTACAAATAAAAACACACAAATATAAACAAAGAAACACATTTACTTATTTCCGTTTCCTAACACTCCAAACCACAAAGACAAAACACACCATAATGCACTAAAAAGCTTTAATATTTATTACAAAAATACGTTACTAAACGTATGTATTTGTTTGTGTAAAAGTATATTAGAAAAAATAGAATAAAAAACAAAATTAAAAAAAAAAACAAACTCAAATATAAACAAACAATTTAACAACTGGTAGTTGCAACCTTTAGCCCACCTCTAACAATATATAAACAAATAATAAAATTAGTTTTAAACAAATGAAAAACAAAACACAAACAAAAGTAAGAAATATAATTGTTAATTGTATTAATAAACAGACAGACATATAATAAAAGTAACATTAATTATGCATTTTTTCTAAATATTTTTCTAACAAATTATGATTGAATTTGATCATAAGTATGTATGAAAACATTGTATGTAAATGTAAAGGCTTAAGTACTAATTGTAATTTTTGTGTAACTAACATTAATAAAACTAAAAATAATATACAAAAAAAAGTTTTAACTAAATAAACACACAAAAAAAAAATTGTAATAAAAATGTTTGTATGGTAATAAAAACACACAATAATAAACTTTAAATAACTGGTAGATAACTGGCAAGTGTTTTTTATTGTTAATAAATTCAAAGGTTTTCTAGCATATATTTCGTTCTAACTAGATTAACACTACTGGTACGGTCACACTTGCCAAATATTTGTCGAAAAAGACGTAACCACTAAATAAGATATATTTAAACTCGTTTATTTAGGACAAGACACACCAAATATTTAATTTTAATGTATTTGATACTGTTTGATATTGCAAAACTCTTGTAAGAGTAAACAACGTGAAACAAATTTGTGCTGAAACAAGTGGTTACGTTTTTTTGAGTAAATATTTGCCAAGTGTGACCGTATCTTAACTATAGTTTTCAAAAGGCTGTACAAGGATGCACAATTTTTCCTGTTCCAAATTAAAAAAATGTGTTTACAACAAGTAAGAGTTTATATTCTGCTTTGCCAAATCTTGTATACACAACACCTATGTACAGTATCGAGCAAAAAAAAAAAATGCAATGCAAAGCCGATTGATCTCATTCAAAAAATTTAAGATTCTTTTTTATTAGTTAACAAATGCAGGTTACAATATCAAAATTTTTCTATTCACTTATTTTTATTTTAACATTTTGTAAAATAAGTGCAAGTTTTCTGCGAGCAAAAAAATGCAACGCTATGTTATTAAATAACTTTATTTAAATTAAATGTAAATTCTTACAAAATGGTGGTTCAAAATATACTTAAAACTAATACTTGGTTGCGTAGCCTTTATTTTCTATTACCGCTTGCAGTCTGGAGGGCATAGAATCCACAAGGAACACGACGGTGTGTGGGGGTATTTTTTTCCCAATTCTGAATTTAAAATTTTCTGCCAAATTTGAAGAATTTTTCTTCTTAACTTCCCGATCTAAAATCTCCCATAGGTTTTCTATGGGGTTTAGATCGGGAGATTGGGACGGCCAATCTAAAACTTGCACACTATGGTCGCTTAGGTAGTTACGAACCAAGCGACTAGAGTGCTACGGGTTATTGTCTTGTTGGAATATGTTGTTTGGGCGCATTTTTTCCAGAAGATGTGGGAGCATATTTTTTGTAGGATCTCACTGTATATAATGGCATTCATAATACCACCGATTTTCACCAGCGGTCCAACTCCGTCACGAGAAAACGCACCTACCCATAAATTACTTAAAATAAAGATTTTCGGTGAAAAACAAAAGTAACTTATCCCACACATCCGCCATGTTTTACTGTTGGTAACTGATATCTGGGAGAATATCTCTGCTTAGGTGGTCTTCGAATATATTTTATCCCATCAGAACCAAAAATATTAAACTTACTCTCATTACTCCACAGCACTCTTGCCCACTGTTCACTTGACCAATTTTGATACCGCTTTGCAAAATCAAGGCGCTTGATATTATTGGCCTTACTTATTAATGGTTTATTTGCGAATTGTCTGGCAAATAAATTGGCATCATTCAATCTGCAGCGAACAGTATGCACTCCAATGGAAATACCCATTTGCTCATTAGCAAATTTAGTAACGTACACAGCTTTCATTCTTGGATTAGCTTTAACCTGTCTAATCATTTGGTGATCTTCGCACTGGGTAGATTTTCTTGGGCAACCGCTGCCAGACTTTCTTTTCACGGTATTTGTTGTTCGAAATTTAGAGGCAATTCGGCACACACTTAATTTGTGTACGCCGAATATTTACCCAATTTCTCGCATGGTTTTACCTTCTTCCAGCGCCTTAATAATGGCTACCTTGCTATCAATTCTTAACTGTTTCTAATGGTTAATAAATATTGTAAAAATTATTAACGAAAATTTTCTATAAATAAATTTTATCTACTCACTTTCATTTTTCACTTTTTTTCTCAAATGTTAAATGTCTACCTATTTGTTAAATAAATAAAACCAGAAATCACTCTGTTTAAATTTCCTGAGTTCAGCGAAAAAACAAATAAAAAGAGAAACGAATTCGTTATCGTTATTTTGATACACATGTAGCCGAAGATCATAAGTTCAGCGTTGCAATTTTTTTGCTCGATACTTTATATATAAGTACAGGACAGAGAAATAGCAAACTTTAAGAAGTCACCATTGTTGTCCTATGTTGTTGACAAAGGCTAGGAAAGGGTGACGCAAACGTGGTATTCCATCAGTCTCTGGATTATTTTGTTTTTATGGTCTTCTGCAGTTTTGAGTTTGTTTTGTTAGTTTCAGTTCTTATTTTTTAGTAATATGATCGATTGTTTGTGTGTGCGTATTAAGACTGTACGACCTATGTCTAGAGAGCTAGTCATGGCGGCACCACAAGCGTATAAGGTAAAAGTATCGTAATAGTAAATTTAGTACTGTAACGGGGATTGAATTCCCGTTTTTTTTTTTTTTTAAGTACAAACATTTTTCGGTCAGGACCAATCAGATTTATTTTGGTTTTATCTATGAAAAGCACTCTTTTCCTTGTTCCAATGTTGCTTGGCAAAATAAAGTCGTGCTTTTATATTCTCTTTTCACAGAAGTGGTTTTTTCTACTTACACGATCGTGATGCTGATTTTCATTGAGGCGTCTTCGTACAAGTCTACTGGAAACATTTAACCCAAATTCCTTATTAATTTCAGTCATTATTGTTCTTGATGAGTTGAAAAGATTTAGCTTATTTTTTTAACTATTGCCTTTCTTTCGCGGTGACTTTTTCCGATCTTTCTTTACATTAAGAAAATTTGCATCTGATTTGATACATTTTTCGAGTATATCCAATTATTTTCACTATTTTTGTTGGGTTTGTGCCCTTTTGGTGAAGTTGCCAAATAATCTTTTTTTCTCAAGTGAGCAGTGCGATTCTTTACCCATTTTGGTTGACAAAATTAATGATAAACAATCAGCCTTATTATGAGTGTCGTTTTCTTTTTACGACAACGACTCTTTCGTAATATATTACAGATAAAATTAAATTTGTTTCTTTAATCTATTACGAAATAGTCGTTGTCGTAAAAAGAAAACGACAGTCATAATAAGGCTTAATATTTTTGGTAAATTACACAAGAATTTACCACCGAAATTAGCATCAACTATTTCTAAAATTTAAAAAAAAAAAAAAATTTTAACAAAATGTGATAAAATAAAGAACGTGCTAAAGTTAACTGGACATTTCTAACGAATTTTTTGAAAAGCAGAGAGAAGCAAAATAATAGCATAGAATTCTGTATTATTATCATTCCAATTTATAATACGTTTGGCACTTCATTGAACATTGGTGCGCTAATGCTAAATTTAAAGTTACTTTAATTTTATAATGATGCCAAGACAATTGAAATTTTTAATAAATATTGTAATTAAGTATAAGCAGCAAAATAAGAAAGATTTTTTCTTCATAAATGTATTTTTACCTGTAAAATAATTTTTAAAATGTATTTTTAACAAGGTGGTCTCTTAAATGCTCTTCTCCTGTCCAAACAAGGAGTCGGGGCCCACTTTTTTATTGCTTATTTATTCTTATTTATTCTTAAAGCAAAAATTATGAGGAATCCAAAAAAAAAAATTAGCCGGAAAATTTAGGAGCTTCTGTGGAAAATCGGAAAATTTAATTTTCATGGGAAAATTTAAAGGTAAATTTCTAAGAAAAATTAGGAAAATTTTATTTTTCAATTAAAGCCTGATTCAATACCTTTCCAACGAGCTATCACTCGTTGCGATGGCTTTAGTAGTTTTTTTTTAAAACAACTTTCAATGAGGTCCCTAATGAAGAATTCTTCAATTTTGTCAGTGACAGTGGTGTACACCACCACTAAACCAGTCACTATAAAAAAACATGTAGGTACGTTATTTTTTGCTGGGCAATCGATTGAGACTATTTATTTTAAAATCGGAGAGGGGTCGTCCAAAAATTTGCCAATTTTGATCGTTTTCATATGGAATTGCTCATATACAAAAATTATTCGGTCAAATTTTATGAAGATCGGTCCACAATTAGTCATAGCTCCCATATGAGTATAAGGCTCACTTCTGAAAATCACCTTACCTACCATAAATCTCTTTAAAATATTGGTATCCAAATAAAATTCAACACAAATAAGGTTTAGATTTTTGAATCGAATTTTATAATGGTCGGTCATAATTAGTCAAATCTCTCATTTAAGATCCTCTTCAAAAAATACTTTTACGTGTATAAATCTTTTAAAATTGTTTATACCGAGAAACAATTTAACAAAAAATAATACTTATGTGCGCAAAAAATATGCCAAAAAATTTTTAGATGATCGGTTCTTAATAAGTCATAGCTCCCATATAGCGCTCATGATCAAATGTGGAACGATTGTCTTAAAATTTGATATGCTAATTTTTATGTACATTTAGATTATTTGTGTCGAATTTCAACTTGATAGTGATTTTTATTAAAGATTTATGAGCATTTATTTTCAGTTTTTTCGAATGTGGACTTTATATGGGGCTACGGTCAATTATGAACCAATCACCATAAAATATAGTACAACGATTTATATGGATTATTTGTGTTGAATTTATTTGATTGTAATTTTAATAAGAGATATATGCGCATTTAAATGGTTTTCGTAAGTCAACTTTGTATGAGACTTTCAAAATATGGACCGATGCAAACAAAATATCGTTTTACGATCTCGTATTGTATAAGACTTTTTTAACTGAATTTTGTATGGATAAATACATTTGTATGGGGGCTATAAGAAATCGTGGACCGATTATTAGTATTTTGAAAAGGACATGTTCTTGTATTTAAAGGGTACAGAATTATCTGCATTATATTTGAAGAAAATAGCAAAACAAATTTTGAAACATGTCAAAGGGTTTGTCTATAATTCGAATCCTACTGGACCGACTTTGCCCATTTTCAATACCAAACTCTTCGGTGAAACAAATAATGTGTTGAATTTTTTGCGAATCTCTATCTATCTGGCGGACGGATGGACATGACTAGAACATCTGAGTATTTTATAAGGAACCCGAATATATATAGTTTATCGTTCTACGGCCAATATTTTGATTTGTTACAGACAGAATCACAAACTGAACATGTTTTTGTGTTGGGTTTAATAAAATTATTAGAATTCACAAATCCATAATGATTGTAAGAAAAGCTGAAGCTACCAAAAAGATCTGTACAAAAAGTTATAAAACCATACAAGCGCAGACTGTTAATAAAACAAAAAATAAATTCATTAAAGAAACTAAGAATACAGAAAATATTATGTTTAATGAAGCAAAATGCAGGTTTCATTGGCAATAAAAATACAAAACACCAGTGTAGGTACCGGAAAACGGGCATGTGTGCATGATAGTTTGCAAACCTATCGAGTAATCGTAGTTGTTGTTGTTGCCGCAGCTAAAACATTTTACAAAATTTAATCCGGGGTTTCTGCCAGACGCAGTTCAAGAAATTGCACTACTTCTAGTGGGTGAGTCCAAAGTGTAGCATTATTGCATCATTTTAAGTGCCTGACTAAAACAAGTACTTATACTTGCACAAACCAAAATAATATCACATTGCGCACAATGCAAACAAATACGTTTTGGTCATGAAATAAACTATTTTGAATATAAACACACAAGCGTCGCAAGCATGGCACTTGAAATGGACACCCGCGTTACGCCACAACCTTAAGTATGAGAATATTTTATTTAAGTCAAACTAACTCAAATTACACCAAATATTCCCATGCATTAGTGTAAGAATTAGTCGTGTAGTATATTTTCATAAGTAGTTTTTAGTTTAGTAATAAGAGTCAATATTGTCAAAGCGACAACAAGTTGCTAAATACAATTAAAAAAAATAAAAAAAGACTTTTTTATTATCACAACAGATCTTTAGGACCAAGTGCTGACTGGACAGTCATGAGGACCTTGACCACATGCTAGGCATACATTGAGGACGGCACGGTCTATGAGGGACCAAAAGGCATTAAGCCTGTTGTTCTACACAGATCTACGGTCGGCGACCTTTAAGTACGACATTAATGCGGTATCCTGCTACCGCGGAATTGGTGGCGTCTCTATGAATGTCATTCAAAGCTGCGATCAAATGGATCCTATACATACATCAGTATCTTTTCCTTGTATATACGAAGGTCCTCTCTGAAGTGAAAAGTAAGGCAGTGTTGCTATAAAATTCTTTACGTCAAATTTTTAACTAAATAGCGATTTGTGGCAAGCAATCTGCAGATGTGGTCTGAAGATCACTCCTATTGTCACCTCTTTAACTTTAAAGTCGTTTAGACGTGACTCTTTCATAATAAAAAAAAATTCATTAAAAACTAATATTATAGAATTCTTATTCCGACTGGAGTTCATTAAACTGTAATAATTGTAAAGAAATTTAATTAAAACTTGTAACTTTTGTTTTAATTTCAATAAATTTTTTGCTGTAAAGATTTTCCTCCATAAGGGCAGAATTAGTCTTTACTTTCTGTTCCGTTCCGAATCAGCTGACTTGATTCTGTTAAATAGAAAATGTGTAGAAGTCGGTAGTTGTTTTGTTATTTTCCGTGCCGTTGCGGACGAACCTGTTGAAAACAAACATTTGCTAAGTAATTGTAAGTGCCAGCACAAAACAGCTGACATCTGAACAACAAAAAAAATTTTGATTAATTACAAAAATTTTCAATTTCTTTGAATTTAATTAAGTTTTTGAAAAAATGTTATAAAAATATAAAAAATAAACGACGGATGACGAAAAACTCATTACTTTAGTCGAAAGTAAAGACATATTGTACAATAAAAAAAACTTTGATTTGTATTTTTTGATTTATTTTCGCGGTGTGTTGTCTGTTTACCTAAAACAGCTGATACGTTTATACGGGAAAAACTAACTACAGACATTTAACAACAGAACGACACGGAACATAAAAGCAACAGAAAGGAAAGACTATGAAAGCCTTCAGTCTCTTTTGAAAGACAAACGAATAAAAGTATTTTTTAACTGTTATACAATATACAAGTATTGTTAATATTTAACATAACATTTTAAATCTAACTGTTAATAACAGTAATTCTATTAATTGTTGAAAAGCTCTTAACTACATACATACTTACATTTGTGGTTGTTTTTTCAAGCTTTCGTGGTAGGTCGTTGTTTACCGATAGCCAGCATGATAAAAACCGACATGATAAAACAACTGTTAAATGTTCAATAGTTAATAATGTTGTTGTTGTTGTTTTTAGAAAATGTTACTGTAGCTGTTGCTATTTTTCTGGTTTGTTTTGTTTTTGTACTTTGCTGTTAAAATAAAATCACAAACTTTAGTCAAGGAAATTTTGAAATCAACAAAACAGTTGTTACTGTTTTAGCCAAACGGACAGTCTTTCTTCATCACAAAGACAGTTTTACGTGTTATTAGCAAAAATAAAATAAAAAAAACAAAAACTTTATGAAGTGCGCGCTAAAAAAGACCGGCAAACACGCAAAGAAAGCACACATGTTAAATAAATAATAATAAAAAGAAATATATATTTTTTTTTTTTTTTAAAATCGAATACCGGTGTAAAATTTGTGGTTTTGAGATGTAATTGTAACGCGTGTTTAATGATTATATTTTGAGTTGTTATTTACAACGTTGTGTAGTAAATGTTGACGTTGAGTTTGACGACAAATTGACAGTGCAAAGATTAAGTAAAGAAGTCATAAAAGTGTTTGTTATGCTTTTAGATTGCAATTTTAATTAAAGAATCCATTTGTGGCACATAACACACATGTTCGCTTAAACGGTTGAATAAACAAAGAAAATTTTAATAGTTGCGTTTAATGATGATGATGATGATGATGATATTGTTACAACGTTGATTGCTAAAAGAAATTTCAGCAACATTAATTTAAATAATGTCAAAAAGAATAATAAAATTATATTGAAACTAATTGTGAAAATTTTAAAATGATTGTCCCTTAAAACTGCAAATTTAATAATAAAAAAAAAAAATTTTTGAATTCATAAAAATTCGTTAAAAACGCAACAAGTAAATAAATAAGCAAAAGGTAATTTCAATAATCTACAAAGATTTTAATAAAGACTAATTTTTAAACTAAAAAAATTGGAAGTAACCCAGCAATACTTTTAGCAATAAAACAAAATTATTAAACAAATTAAATTATCAAACAAGAAAACCTAAACAAATCAAGAAGAGTAATGCAATACAATTAAATAATTGAAAATAAAATTAACAAAAAATTCACCTACAAAATTAAATTAAACAAATCCAGTTTTACACATAATATAATATAATTAAAAAAATTATAAAAGTAAGCAAATAAACAAAAGAAAGTCTCGTAAATAACAAAATTAAATTAATAAAGAGAAGTGAAAATAATGTATTTACAATTACAAAAAAAATATTGAAAGTTTATATAAAAAAAATTTTAAAAAATTGTACCAATTTTATATCACAAATTTCAACATAAATACAAATTAAATATCTATTTAAAATTAAATTAAATTAATTAAATTAATTTTTATAATGCAATATACCAAACAATAACCAATAAAATCTGAATTCAACAAAAGTTAAATTCTACAACATTTGTTTTTAAAGTAAGTTAACAAAATCTTACAAACTGCTTAAATAATATAACAATAAATTTAAACATTCTCGCCATTGCCTATAATCGGACAATTACTAAAAATTGCTTTTTATAAATAGAAAATTAAAACATTCAACAGGAGTTTGAATTTATAAAAGATAACACAACTTAATTAAAAATTAAGAATTAGCAAAACAATAGAAGAACTCCCCCAATCTTATCGAAAAACCACCACAACAACATGAATAGTATTATCTATACGGCAAGGCCGAATTATATGTACCCTCTGTCATTAGAATACAAAAACTATGCCATGCTGAAAGTACTAATATACAGTGTAAAGCACAAATGAATACATGTTTGTGTGAGTTTATTGCAAACAAATAAAACTAGTAAAGAACATTCACAAATATTTCCCCCTATTTACTTTAGGTTTAATGCTAAAGAAAATAATTTACAATACAAAATGTAAAATAATAATTTTTGGCAAATAAATAATTAGCGCAAAAAAACTTGCATTTACAAAATTTTGCACAATTGCGTCATTGGAAATATTTGCACAAACATATCAAAGTTTACTATTAGCTTTGTATGTATTTGCTTTCTTTATGTCTTAAAAAAGCCAATAGTTTGTTATTAATTCAATTGCATGTGGTAAACACTTTTTGCAAATTATCCAAATTAAATTAACTGCCAACGACTATTTAGAGCAATATTCTAGTTATAACAAAAAAGCTATTTACGCGTGTAATAGCCACACAGCTTAAAGTAAGTCAATAATTTTAAATAGGAGATATGTAGACGACCTATTTGGAATTTTAAAAACGAATCAAGTTGAGAATACTTTGAAGACATTGAAATCATTTAACAGACAGATACAGTTTATATTAGACAGAGACAAATTGACAACAAATTACCATATTTAGATTCCCTAGTCATCAGGGATGGTAATATAATTAAGATAAACTGGTACCAAAAACCTGTATCTTCTCGCAGACTTATTAATTTCTATTTCAATCATCCTAGATGCATAATAATGAACACTGCTATAAACTTTATTACCAGAGATCTAGGTACGAGCAATACCGAATTTCACGAAGAAAATTAAATAAAAATTATACATATTTTACACAACAATGACTTTCCATATATAACAATAGACAATTTGATAAAATATACAATAAATAAGAAAAAATCTGACAATATGATGGAAATGAAACCACCTCAAAGTTTACAGATCTATTGAATATATACCTGGATTATCAGAAAGGATGAAGTACTCTGATATATATGACAATGAAAAATACATATTGGCAATGAAAACGGGTAATACGACGGCAAAATTATTCAACAACATGAAATCATAATTGGACAAACTAGAAAAATCAAATCTAGTATACCAAATAAAATGTGACAGCAATGATACTGATATATGTCAAAAAAATATACGTCGGTACAACGAAGACAAAATTGAAAACTAGATTGTCATCACATAAATCGGACCTAAAATCAAATGACAAACCACTTTCATAAAAAACAGCACTTGCTGCCCATTGTGCAATAACTGGACATCGACCAAACTTTGATAATGTAAGAGTAATTGTGGAAGAGAATAATACTAGTAAACAATCCATATATGCAAGAGATGTTACATATAATTAATACTCCAATAGATAAGAGAATGAACTACAAAACAGATACTGATAATTGCGCTCACATATATAGACATACAATTAACAAATACAAAAATAAAAATAAACATAGAAGCTAACAGTCAGTGAAAGAAACTTAACCCCCTGGCCCACGATGTCGAACGATAACGTTCGCTTAGATAAGACTTAAGACACAAACTTTTTATCGTATCTATTTTTTACTCAATCAAGTTTGTTTATTCCACAATCAAGTTTGTGTCTTAAGTTTTATCCAAGTGAACGTTATCGTTCGACATCGTGGGCCAGGGGGTAAGACTTTAACATCGGACAACACTGTATTAAACATTAAGTAAATTGTTTGTTAATATAATTTTAAGAAAATTGTTACAATTATAATAATTATGTTTTTTAGATTATATTTCTTTCCTGAAGATGATCAACAAAGTTGGTCGATATATTGGAAATAAATAAAATATAATAAAAATTAAAAACGACAAGAGTTTTTATATTTTTAATAAAAGAGACCTCAAGCCGAACTAATAAAATAAAAAGATTTTTAATAATTAATATATTAAGGGATGAAGTGCCATCACCATATGGATCAAGGATCGAAGTTAGGACCAATTTTGTACATAATACATATATACCAATGATATGATTACAACATTAAATGGCACAACGTTTGCTTACGAAAGACCACAATCATCGTAACAGATAAAGATATGCACACTGCCACAAAGATAATAATGCAAGAGCAAGTAGACATTGCAACATAAGGGTGTAATAATAATGACCTTATTATCGATGTTACGAAGACAAAATTAATGCACATTTAGATTAAATTGCACAACGCTGAATGCCTCTATCACAAACCATTAAACCGAAATACAAGTAATCAAACATGTACCACAAACATTGAGCTACACCTAGGTATCTCTGTCGATAGTAACTTTAAGTGGAAAACTCAGTTGGAAAATGTTAGAAAAAAGCCTTGTAAATCTTCATATTTATATATACTCTAGCACCTAAGTCACTGTGCAGCGTATAGTGTACTAATACAAGCTTACTTTTCTCACGCGGAATCCTATATAAGACAGACATGGTATTACCGATTGGGGCTGCTTTACGCATTGCAAAACATTACAAAAAAACCCAAAACAGATACTGAAAATACTCTGGAAGAATCATCGCTTTTCAATAAGTAGACACACTATAACAAATACATCTAATTCTGTTTTTACACGGTAATTGGTTTGAGGAAACATTGGTTAAAAATAACCGTGTAAAAAAAGACATTGATTGCATGCAAAATAGGTAATTGGTTCCTTATCTCTAAAACCTATTAAAATAAGTGAAAAACAAGGATTTTTTAAGAACAGCTATTCAGGTTTATAATATTAAATCACATACATATGTATACCATGTGTTTTTACACAAGCATAGTTTTTAAAGAAAAAAATATATGCACTAAAAGCTTAAAGGTAATGTAATAAAAATGTATGACAAATTCATTTGATTGTATTCCTATAAATTTGTGATATTTATAATTGCTCTGGCCAGTAAATTTGCTTGCAGCTGCAAAAAGGGAATTCCCCTAGATTGGTGATATGAACGTATTTCGCAAAAATTGAATTTAACAAAAAAAAAAAAATGCAAGCCCAAAAAATATTGAATCATGTTAAATTGAATAAAATCGTGTAAAAAAAATTAAATTTGTTTTTGCAATCATATTAAATCAAAACCGTGTGAAAACAGACTTAGGTGTACATCAACTGACAACAATACGTCTACCTTTACAAACACACACACCACATGCATCAACACCAACCACCACACACTTCTAACTACAATAGCAACACCGTAAACCGCATTAACGATATACTCGTACGTGACACAAGCGAAACAACAAAAAACAACAAAATAACAAGTAAACAAGTATAGTCGGTCAAGCCCGACCATATAATACCCTGCACCTAGTATATGTATAAAACAGTTTTTCAGAAATTGGCGCTATATGGGAGATATTACCTATTGTGGACCGATCATCCTAAAATTTAGTGTCATGATTTCTGTGAATATAAATAATATTGAACACCAATATACCCTGGATTAGTGCTGATGTTTGTAACGCCCAGAAATATTGGTCCAACACTCACCTTAAAGTATACCGATCGATTTAACGATGTCCGTCCATTCGACTGGGTGGCTGTCCATGTAAAGATTGTGCGCAGAGTACAGGTCACAATTTTGAAGTTATTTCGATAAAACTAGGATGGATGGGATTGAAACTGGGGGAAATTGGTCCATTATATCACCTGGCCCCCATACAAATGTCCGCCCGAAATTGGGGTTTACTGAACATAAATGTTTGAAAAATGCAAGGAACCAAGGTACCAAATTTTATCGAAATATCTTCAAAATTGCGACCTGTACTCTTCGCACAAGCTTTACGTGGATAGCCAGCCAACCAGACGGACGGACGGACATCGTTAAATCGACTCAGAAAGTGATTCTGAGTTGATCGGTATAATTTAAGGTGGACGTTACAAACATCAGCACAAATCCAATATATCCTCCCCACTATGGTCGTGTAGGGTATAATAACACAACTTACAAATATTGTATAATTAGTAATATTTTCTACTTGTTATAAATTGTTTTAATATTTTGTTATGTTAAAAGTTTTCACATCCTTTTTTTTCTATGACAAAATTTTTTTTTGAAATTTATAAAACTGAAATTTTTTCCTGAAGTAAAATTTAAATTTTGAATAAAAAAGACCTAAATAATTACTAAAATCTTATGTAGATAAACTTAACAATTAAACTTAATGTTTTAATTTCAAAGGTACATAAAGACTATTAGTTGTTGAGAAGGGAATATGAAAATATTATTTATGTCATACTTCTTGCTTAGAAATTCTTACTCATTTCTAAATTGTAACAGCACGAATTAGATGACTTCAGCAAATCCTTTGTTTGAATTATATTGGAGACAGTCAAAACAAACAGTTTCCTATCTTTATCTGCCATCGCTCGAAACTGGTTGTTTATAGATTCAATATTTTTATCCTCATAAGGAAACATTCTTAATATTAATGGTACAATGCTAGAAGTTCTACCCGAAACAACATTTTCTGGCGTTAACTTGTTAAAACATAATAAAAATTTTAAATAGTGCTATTGTACTTTTGGGGTGATATTGTACTTTTGACTCTCAAATAGTGCTAAAAAAAAAAGAACAAATGTACCAACTTTTGCATCCCTGGTTTATATTATTGCTACAGAAGCATCTTTTGATGTTAAACATTTGTCGCTTTTCATTTGTTTTATCGTGAGAATGGCGTTTGCATTCGTTATCTGTTTGCTATTGTGGTTTTGGAACAATAGAACGTCTTTTTGACCTTAGCTGTTACTCGCGTAGAATATGTAGACTTTACTAGAATAATTGTCCTTAATGGCTCTTAACAGTTTCTTCATTATTTATAATAATTAGATTTGTGTTGGATAATTTTCAAAAAGTGTTTACCACATGCAATTAAATTAATAAATAACAACATAAACAAAGCAAACCCATATAAATCTAAACTTTGATACTTTTTAGCAAATATTTCAAAAGACACACTACACTTATGCAAAATTGTGTAAATGCAAGTTTTTTTGCGATAATTGTTTATTTGCCGAAAATTATTATTTTTAATTTTGTACCCTACACCGAGAATGAGCGTGAAAACAGATTTTCAGAAATGGGAGCGCCCATAATAGCATGACTTCTGTGCATATACAAATTATTTGCATCAAATTTGACTTCTTTATTTATTTGCATTAAATTGTTAAAGATTTATGCTGTCAAAGAGATTTTCGGAAGAGCGTCTTGAGAGCTATGAATAATTACGGACCGTGTGCATGACACTTATTTGTGTTGAATTAGATAACAACATTTTTAAGAGAGTTTTGCTCGTTAAAGTGATTTCCGCAAGTGGGCCTTATATGTTAGCTATGACTAATCTATAACTGATGCTATAACCGATCATAACAAAATTGGGCATTGTATATGTAAAACAGGCTTATGTTGAATATGATTTGGATACCAACATTTTTATCCATTATGAACAGATTTGCACAAAATTTTATTCATGTACAACTTATTTCTGGAGAAATTTGAGAAATTTTACATTTATGACCGATAAACCCCTATTTAGGGAGAACATTTGATTGGGGTCTAGGTAAAATAATAGACCGATGTCAACTAGTTTCAATCCCAAGTGTCTTTGAGCCAAAAACATATCATGCGCTATCCAAATATCTTCAAAATTGCGAGCTGTGCTCTGCGTACAAGTTTATATGGACAGCCAGCAAGCCAGCCAGCTAAACTGACGCACGGACATCGTTAGATGCTGGAGTTATATTTTTATGCTTTAGGGTGGTTTCACGCATATGTTCCGAAGAAACATTTTGTCCGGAGAAAATATTTTTTACTGAGAATTTTTTGCAGCACGCTTCACCCATTTCGAACGATTTTTTCTGCAAAATTTAAAATCAAATCTAATTTATTTATTTTACAGTTGATTTATTTTGCTTTAGTTTTTAAGTGTCAAAAAACAAATATTAAATTATTTTAAAATATTGTACCTTCAAAATTAATGAAAAAAGAAAAGTGTAACCTATTGGCAACTAAGTTCATTTTTGTCCAGACAAAATATAAAATTAAACCAATTCAAGCTGAGAGTTGTTCGTAAAAAATATTTTCTCTCTCTCAAGAAGAGGGCCGTCAAACTTTATATGAAAAAAACTTTGTTCGAAGAAATATTTTGTTCATAACGAATGGGTGAATCCACCTTTAGAAACATCAGCACAAATCGAATATACCCTTCTCGTGTATGTTATTTTATAAATCGTTTTCTTGGATTGGTGGCGGGGTAAGACAATTGAAAATGTCAGTTACATCTACTCTCAAGTAATTGTAATTTTGGGATTTGGGGAAAGAGAATAAAAAGAAAGAATTACTTATTTATTTTTTGTATATATGAGGGAATGAGAATATTAAAGCTTACCTTTGTATATATGTCTATGTATTTGCCAATAATAACCCAGCAAGCCATATCAGTCCGAAAAGAGTCTTTTCTGACACCTTTATGAGCCCAAAAAACAATCATAATTGCTCCGAAAACCTTCAGACAAGAGGGTCATTACATTCGAAAATGGTTCGGCAGAAAGAGCTCTTAGATAATGTCAGAAAAGAGTCATTGCAATTTTAAATACAAAAAATTAAAAGTTCACATTGTTTCTAAAATTGTTTTTACTTAAACAAAAAGGGAATTCATTTACAAATAAACTAAACTAGAAATGGAAAAAAATTAAATATTTAAATTTTATTTTAAATATTTCATTTAAATAAAATATATAAAAATGGAAAAAAAAAATATAATTTTTTAAGCAAATTTTTCTTTCGCTCCGAAAATGCTTTTTAATTGGACTCTTTTCTGACTCCTTTTTCGGAGCGCTCCTAGTATGGTATGCTAGGAAGATGTATGTTGCTTTATTTTTTGTAATTCAAGAGAGGTTTATTTGGTGTTAACTCCTTGATTATTGTTATTTTCTGAATAGCTTACTCAAGTAAATTTTTAGAATTTGTGTATTTCAACTTAATCTTAATTTGTAAAATATAATATTTACCTTAAAAAAAAAAAAAAAACAAAACGCTACTTATTGCTTAAGTAAATATGAAAAAATCTTTGTGAATTTTTGCGTTAAAATAATATAAATTAATCGTTAAATAAACTTTTTTCTTTTGTTTGGGCTGTCATGAACCATTCGCTGACTGCAGACAAAAACTCATTTACTTTTCATTTACAACAGCTAATAATACTCGTATATAACTACGTATTTAGTTATATTTCTTACAATTATAATTATCGCTGAATTTATTAATAACAATAAAACAAACAAATTTCAAACAAAAATAATTATAAAGCAACAATTGATACTAATTTTTGCTGGGGTAAATAACTAATTGCAGAGATTTTCAAAATGGTATTTTCCAGACATTGGAAAAGATGACAAAGTTATTTGTATTTAAAAAAAAAACACATAAAATGTAACCGCCTCTAGTTAATTTTTATATTTTCTTTGCAACATCATTCCTTTGGGCGTGTTTGTAAGTCGTGTGTGGCTTTCAGTTAAGCTGATTAAAAAAGTTGTCTATAAAAAGCAATTTTGTTGACATTTTAGTAATATGTCACACATTGGGTTAGCTAGCATCTGTACATGAAGAACATTGGTCTTTACTAGCACTTATAACTGAATTCATTGTAGTGTTCAGACAGGCAAAAAGCTTACAAACATTGTTGCTGAAAGAACGACAACAGTAAAAACAATAACTAGTTGTGCAGTAAATACTGTCAATGTTTAACCCTTCATTTAACATATGAGTCAGGCCAGGCGTTTTTCAATTTGAAATGTTATTGTAATATATTTAACACTTAGTGAGAGACTTGAAATTTCAGGTACCCTTCTACAACTAAACACTTAAAAAATTAATACTGGAAAGGATACTTATTTAAATATTTAATGCATCATATTTGTAACAGATCGGTCTGGTCAGACCCATATATACATTTATATATATATTGTATTGAAAATGACGTATTTTTTTGTATTTATCTTGCTGCTTTTAATTATTTTTTGTCCAGTTATCTATTATTATTTATTTATATCTATTAAACAAGGTTAGGTTAGGTTAGTTCGGGAAAAAACCAATAAATATAATAACAAGTAACTCCATCTAGTTAATTCTTAAGATACAAGTTTTATTGAAACTGTCGTTACACTTTTCACCACCTCTGGGGCCAAATTACCGCATTCGTGATCGAATGAGCTATCGTATCGAAAAATGATTTCGATATCGAAACTGTGATAAAATGTACTAAATTTATTGCGCAATATCGAATGCCATACACGATATCGAATGCGGTAATTTGGCCCCTGCTTTATGTTTGTGTTGATGATAATAAAAGTTGTGATTCCCCTTTTAACATATGTATTTTTATTGATTTATGATTTATTTAAAAATTATTATAATACATATACATATGTAGATATTATTCACATTTAATATAAAAATTGTATTTTTTTTTTGCCATCAAGTACATGACAAACATAGTCGGTGAAAATCAAAACATGTCTAAGACGGAGGGTTAAACTTCAAATTTGCACATAGTTGTCTCACATTTTGTCTTATAACTTTATTTAAACAAAACAGATTTTGATAATTTTCCATACCAAAATGCTTAGATGAAAGACAAATATTCTGGCTTAAAATATGTTATTTCATAGTTGTGGCATGGACGCGAGTCTGATTTCCACACACCCCACTAAGTGTTTAACAAGAACTCAATGGCTTGTTTGTTATAAAGCTTTAAAAAGGAACAGACTGGTCAATATTTTAAAACTGTAGTGAGTTCTCAATGCCTCAGATCTGTAACATAATGCTCATTTAATCTTAAATTCTTATCATTTATATTGCAATATGAGTCCCTATTAAATATATAAATATAATAGCTGTTTATGCATTTGTAAGTCTTATTCATTGTTAGCATCTCTTAAGAAAATATGTATCTATAAATATTTACCTCGCTTAACTTTCATTTTCAGCTTCCAACTGCTATTGTCATTTGAACCTCAAAATGCAAAAAATTGACATTAAACCTAAAGATGATATAAAAATTTCACAAAAAAAAAGACAGCCGAATATACGTTGCGCAAATTGCACATTGTGGCAAAAATAATTCAATTTCAGGATTAAATAAATCACACAAGGCTTAACAAACAAAGCATTAATCACTTAAAATCCGGTAGCATAAATGCCTTGAACCACAAATTAGTGCTTGCTTATAAATATTTCAGAAAATCTAAAATTAAAAACTAAATTTTATTTCCTCTTATAAAGTGTATGATTTTGTTTTTATAGAATACTAGCTGACCCGATAGACGTTGTCCTGTCTAAATTTAAATAAAGTTGTTTGTGAAAATTTTATAAATTTGTAAAAAGCTATTGTAAATATGTAAACAAAGTAAAAAACATATAATACCCTACGCGAGTTTTTCAGAAATGGGCGTTATATGGGAGATATCACCTATTTTGGATCAAAATTTAGTGTCATGATTTCTGTGAATATAAATATTATATGTGTTAAACTTTATCTCGATATAAATACTTTTAAAAGATTTATAGAGGTTAAAGTGAATTACGGAGAGGGTCTTACAAGGGAATTTCGTCTAATTATGGACTGACCATTATAAAATTAGGTGTCATTACTTCTGTATATAAAAAACTTATTTCTGTCGAATTTTATCTGATTATCAATATTTTTAAGAAATTTTTGACCGTTAAAGAGATTTTCGGAAGTGGGCCTTATATGGGAGCTACGATTAATTATGGACCGATCATAATAAAATTGTAATGTATTATTTGTATACATATAAAATATATTTGTGTTAAATATTATTTGGATACCAACACTTTTGATTAAGTTGTGCTTTTTGGAAGTGGGCCTTATACGGGAGCGTCGACCGATCTTCACAAAACTTTTAGATGTGATTTAGCTCCATTTACTACTCATTGTGTTGAAATTTTTTGTTGGTTCCTTGCATAAGTCAAACATTTATGATCGGTAAACCCCAATTTTGGGAGGACATTTGTATGGGGGAAATAATGGACCGATTTCCACCAGTTTCAATCCCATCCGTCCTTGAGCCGAAAAAATATTACGTACCAAATTTTATCGAAATATCTTCAAAATTGCGACCTATACTCTGCGCACAAGCTTTACATGGACATCCAGCCAGTCAGCCAGCCAGACGGACGGACGGATGGACGGATATCGTTATTCGACTCAAAAGGTAATACTGAGTCGATCCGTATACTTTAAGATAGGTGTTGGACCAATACTTCTGGGCGTTACAAACATCAGCACTAATCCAATATACCCTTCACACTATGGTGGTGTAGGGTATAATTAAGGAAAAAGGTCATTTATGATTGAGGATTGTTTTAGGAATTTTTATTTTTATTAAATTTTGAACAGGTTTTATTTTAAATTGAGATCACAGAGATTCGATCAAGAACGACATTCGAGTGAAAATACAAAAAAATGTTTTTTTTTCGGTTGGTTCATTTTTTGATACACGACATTTTTTGTTTTGTTGTCTGGCGCGTAAACAAACAAAGGTGATGGTTTCCCAACACGGCAACTGGCGACATACAATTGATTATGCGAAAAGCATGGATTTTCCAAGTTAATGCCGCAAATAATCAATGATTGTCCTTGTGATTTGTTTATTGTCATTGCGAATACAAACATCACCGGAAACTGCATGAGTTTCAATTCAAATGGAATTTTGGTCGGAGTCCCTGGAATGCTTGGATTTAAAACGTTTTCTTCTTTGTACTTGTTGCCTCGATGACGTTGTTCATGAGTGTTTTTACAAAGACGTTGAGATTGGTTGATTTTTCTCAATATTATGATAACTGAACCGACTTTCAGTTGGAGATTGTGGCAAACCCGGTAATTCCAGCAATAAAAAAACTCGATTGGATAGTTGATGATATCATCTTGATTAGTAAGGGAATCCACCATTTGTACGTCATCAATTCACTAGGAATTTATCCTTGAATCTTCAATTTGTTTACATCAATATTTTTCGCCGCCAATACACCACGTTCGCTTAATTTGTACGTCATGAATTTACTCGGAATTTCACTTTCAATCTTGAAATTCAATTCGTCTACATCAATGTATTTCGCCGCCAATATAGCACGTTCGCTCAACCGAACATGGTTTGTGTAATTTTGTGCAATGTTTGGGAACACCTTTAGGATAAGTTTGATTTTCGATTCAGTGAACTGGCAAAAGTTAATATATCCAGTCGCAATATCAACGGGGATTTTGCCATTACCAATGTCTAGTAATTGTTTTGAAAATAGTTCTCCATAAAAAGGTCGACTTCAAGCATGTATTCAATTCATCAACTAACATTGACCGTGGAATTACTGGCAACGTTTGGCGAAAATCACCTGCCAACAGAATCATCGCGCCACCAAAACACAAATTGCCTTAATTCAAAACTTCTTTACGATCAACAAACAACAAATAGTACATATATTATGTATGCCGATAAAGTGGACGTAATAATGGAGGTGGTCAATTAAACTTGAACTTTTTCAATTATAAACCTTTTTCAGGCTATCACACACATTAAAAAAAAAATTGGCGAAATCGGTCAAGCCGTTCTCCAGTTATGCGCTTAGCAACGGACAGGCTTTCATTTTTATTTATATAGAAGATAGAAAAACGATTTCTTTTTAAATTATTTGTCTCATATTTAACTGAGAGGCTTGAAGAAACTAGTTTAGTTTAGTACAGTTAGCTGCCCCAATGTGTGTCATATGTGATAAGAAAAATGGCAACACAATTGCACTTTATAGACAATTTCATTAGTCAGCTAAAACTGAAAGCCACACACGCCCAAAGAAATGATGTTGCAAAGAAAACATAAAAACGAACAAGAGACGGATACATTTTTACAAACTACAAAATCTAACAATATACAATTAATATATGTACATATACATGCAAGTATGTTGCTCTAACAAGGCCCTTAAATAACTTTAACACAAATAAGACTTTAAATTAAATTGAAATTGTCCTCAGTGACAAATAAAAGAAATATTTTGTCGCCTGGTTTGACACACCCATCCACCTCATACCTGCTGATGGATCATGTTCTTGAAAATGACATGAATGTCATGATTTTCAAAGACCTTTAAAACCAATACAAGCTTAAAGTTTATAGAGCTGCATCAGGGTTGGAAAACATGGTACAATTGCACTTCTTTTAAAACATCTTAGACTCAGTTGGTACAAGTTTTTATATCATTTTGTTTTGCATTTGTAAACACTGTATACTGATAACAACAACATTTTTTTAATAAATAAAAATCTTAACAAATACTAAAAAAAACTTTTTGCAAAATTATACTAATAATGATTTTTAATCATAAAATAACTTCTTGAAATATATTTATTTGAAGTAATTTTTTTTGTTGGTTATACATAAAGTAATTTTTTAATATTATTAATATAAATAAAGCTACAAACCAATGAATTCTGGAAGCCATTAAAATTAAGAATGTAAGTTTTTTGCCGGGAAGTTTATTAAATAATTCTTTAGAAGATCTACATATTTTTCAGCATTCATTTTACTTGGCGCTTCACATATTCAAGACATTGCTCGAGTTCCAAAAGCCTCCCACACCATCAGAGATTCACCACCGTGGTTTTACTTCAAATAAATTACACGTGGGCGTCTTGTATCAGGCCAATGTTTGTGGTGACCGTCAGGATCATCTAAATTAAACTTTTGTCGTCGCTGAATATGACCGGTTCATCCCAAAATTTTAATTTGTAAGCAAACCCAATACGCTCTTATTTGTGGCGCTGAGTAACGTCTGGTTTTGCTATTTGATTTTCATATTTAAAACCAATATCTGCTTTTAGTAGTTGCTGTATACACAGCCAAGTAACACTGAAGTCGAGTTCTACTTTTATTTGCCTGCAGCTCAGATTTTCATCTGATGCTAAATGTCAAATTCGCCGCTTAGTCCTGGTGTCTATGGTTGAAACCCGTCAACTGCGTTTATTTCTTCCATAAGTTTTTGGATCTTTTAGAAAATTAGAGAACATATTTCAATGCAGATGAATTGCACTAGTAATCTCACCAATTGGTTTCCCAGTAAGTCTCAATTGTTTCTCGTTAGTTAATTTAGTTTAACGTGGAATGGTTTATTGCAAACACTGCCGAAACCATTTTTTTCTATATTACATCATAAAAGGTAAATATTTAATTAAAATCTAAGAAAAATGTTCACCATTCGAAACTCAACTGTCAAGCGCTGCACATGTAAATATTTTCCATGTAGTTTTAATTTAAGATCAAAAATTTCAAATAACGGATCAAGAAATGAAGTTCAAATAAAAACAAATATATGATTTCAAGAGAGTACATTACATCAATAATTTGTGTATAGTCAATATTAAAGTACAGTTTTCGTTTATTATGAAAGAAAGAAAGTACATATTTGCACATATAATAATTTGTCATAGTTAGTTGGCAAACTTAAAAAAAAACCTATTTTCCATCCCTGGTGCTGATGCTGCTAGATGTGAAAAAAATAAAAACAAAAAGTTCTAACTTTTCATGAATTTTGCCTTGTGTCTTCTTGATAATTCATAAAATAAAAATTTTTAAAACGAAAAAATGTTTTTAAAAGTTGGGTCTTAAGGAGGCCCAATAAAGTGAAATTATCATCCAATCTAATAACATTGTATTTTTTTGTGTAGAAATGTTTTAGTTAAAGTCTATACAGAGCCCGCTTACTTTCGTGTTTGATAATATCAAAAGAATCGATTAGTTGTTAAAACACTGATTCCAAACACTATTAAAGCAAAGATAATTATAGGAAAGTTTAAAGGTGAAGAAGTGCTTATCCCCAGGATAACTAGGAAACCAAGTGATTTACAATTTAGTTTTAAACGCGTCCAATTTCCAGTTCGCCTTGCATTCGCAATGACGATAAATAAATCTTTAAAAGTTTTTCCCACGGTCAATTGTATGATGTTTTTCCCACGGCCAATTGTATGATGCATGCTCGAGAGTCGTTACACCGTCAGGACTCTTCATTTTCTGCCCCAATAGAAGAACAAAAAACATTGTTCACCATCAAGCTTTAACATTAATTTTTTTTTTTTTTTGTTTTTAATTAATAATTGTTTCAATTGTTGTTGCATATAATAATAATCGAATTTTGAAAAAAAATTTTAAGCAGTACATTGATACAAATTTTTGTTATTTTTTCTTTTACTGAAATTTTTGTGTTTTAATTTTGAATTCTATATGAAATACAAATTATTAGTAAATACCGAGCGAAGCCGGGGCGGTCAGCTAGTTTATTAATATTTAAGACAAGCTAAAAGAAGAAACTCTAATTGATTTTCTCTCTTAAAAAAACCGTGTTTTTCTTTTAATAAACTGTTTTCAATCCATTTCTACTGGCACTTTTCTATACATTTTAAACATTAATGAAATTTAAAAAAAAAATACCTAAAAAAGCGACCCTTCCTATTGTATTTTGTTTTACGCAAACTGCTCTTACTAAACTTTGTCATGTTTTTAAGTGCTGCAATAGTAATACAATTTTCGGATGTTTTTTTTTTCTTCAAAGAAACATGGATACAAAGTTTTCATATATTTCCTGCGTTTTCCTTTGTGAGCACACAGCGTATAAGTAATATTTATATGTATCGTGTTTAATGTTTAAATAAAAATCACTCATACGTAATGTGCTGGGTATCTAAGATTCGGCAAGGCAAATACAAAACACTTACTTTTTTTTTTTTTTTAAAGAAAAGAAAAAATATTTGCATAAATGTTTGCTGTTTTAAAAATTAATTAGTGTTTTATAATTAAAAATATACTGAAATGAAAATAACTTTAAATGCCAAAAAATTTCGAGTTTAATAATGTTTTAGGTCCCCTATTTTCGGAGTTAATACAAAATTTCGATCAGGCATACTTTTTACCAGATTTATTCCTATATATTCATAATATAGAACTCCAAGCATCTATAGCAGTTTCTTTTAGGTTTTATAATGTTGGTTTTAAGCCTTTTTACGATGGCATAATATTCCCCAAATGTTGTCACTGAGCTTCTGATCTAGATCATTCAAGTACACTAGTATTTTTTGGAAGACAACCAGCCCTTTGTTAGACGACTTATATGTATAGGATCGTTGTCTTGTTGAAAAGTAAATAGTTTTTCATTACTATTTTTAAAAATGTCACTAATTTATCATCCAGTGATTTTATGTAATCATAAGAATACATTTTGGTGTTTGAAAACGCCAATTCAAGCTGCCGAATCTATCAAAGAACCGCCTATGAAATTTAATTTTGATAAATATCGTTCCTTCCGTAAGTCTCTGTTTTTCGCGTTACTTTTTCTATAGAAGCAAAATACAGAATTAATTCCACTTCCGAAAGGAAGTAAATTGTGTGACATGGATATCTGGATATCTAGCCGCGTTTTTTATTTGTGAGTATATTTGACAGTTTACAGCGGGAACCTTTCTTACAAACATTTTACAAACACAATTTTTCTGTAAACTGATGAGTACTTTTCTAATGTGACAGCGATTAATAACAAAAAAAAGTTTTAGACACAGTTTTGTGAGAAAAATAGCTGTTTGTTTCCATTTATGGCATTTCTGTTTCATTCTACACATTTTAATCGAAAAGTTTATGGACGCGGGAGTTAAAGAACATGGGCTCAGTGCCAGTTTTTGGTCAATGTCTTTGTATTTATATTTAAATAAATACAAGTGTAAATGTAATTGCTATTATTTAGGCGCAAAATAATGTTCACATTGTTCACATTTCACAAATAGATTAAGTTAAAAATAAAAAAAATTCATAAAAATGAAGAATTATAATTGAGTTTTAAAATCTCTTGTATTAAGTTAAGCAATAAATGCCTTGCAATAAAAAAAAAACAGAAAATAAAACTTCCGAAATTTGAGTTAACCGTTTTTGACAAATAAGTCATTATCTGAGTTTTATAACCGCTTTTATTACGTTAAGCAAAAAATGCCTTGCAATAAAAAAAAAATAGAAAATAAAACTTCCGAAGTTTGAGTTAACCGTTTTTGCAAATAAGTCATTACTATACATATTTAACTTGTATCTATCTGAGTTTTAAAACCGCTTTTATTACGTTAATCCATTGCAAGAAAAAAAAACAGAAAATAAATCTTCCGAAATTGGAGTTAACCGTTTTTGACAAATAAGTCATTATCTGAGTTTTATAACCGCTTTTATTACGTTAAGCAAAAAATGCCTTGCAATAAAAAAAAAAACAGAAAATAAAACTTCCGAAGTTTGAGTTAACCGTTTTTGCAAATAAGTCATTACTATACATATTTAACGTGTATCTATCTGAGTTTTAAAACCGCTTTTATTACGTTAATCCATTGCAAGAAAAAAAAACAGAAAATAAATCTTCCGAAATTGGAGTTAACCGTTTTTGACAAATAAGTCATTATCTGAGTTTTATAACCGCTTTTATTACGTTAAGCAAAAAATGCCTTGCAATAAAAAAAAAACAGAAACCACAGAAGACCAAGATGATTATCAACAGTTGGTTGACATGAATTCCTTAGATTTCTATTCTGTATTACAAATACTAAGCATTACTTACACAAACCATACGACTATTAGAAGATGTATAAAGATGTTACAGATTTCTTTTTTATTTTTGCATTCTACCATTTTCAACATAAAAGCTAAAATAAAGGGATTTCTGCTGTTGACACAAAGAGAAACAATAGAATGCAAGTGACAATAGGGGTTTTCTTTTTGCGTCTTCTTGGCGTAATCAATTTGTAACTTTTTGTTTGCTTTTTTTATTGAATGTGTCTTGATGTGAACTTGAAATGTATTTAAACAGGGATATTTATAAATGAAAGTTGGTAAAACAATTGCATTTGGTAAATCGGTTAGAAAATTGTGATATTAAATACTTTTAATCAACAACAAGTAGTTTGATATTACTGCTATTAGACACTGATGGTTACAGTTACTTTACAGCAACTAAAACAATACTGGTGATGCTAAATTGTCTTTATTTTTACCTTATAGCCAAAAACTATTCATTTACTTAAATAAAAATTTTTAATTTTAACGTGAGATGTTCACCAAAATCCAGCACTGAACTTAAAGTTATGGGATGTAATGTTGAAATCAAACATATTTCATCGCGTTGCTTTTTTTGAAAAAAATCCCATGGTTTCAAAAGTATATTTGCTATCCTGCTGCCATATTTATTACCTTCCTAGTTTCAAGTGAATTGAAGTGTGTAAATCATATCTACGATAGGTGTAAATTGCAACAAGCAAATAAACGGAAACTGTAAGAGCAAACAAAAATATTAAAGTTTCCTAAAAAAAAATCTTATCAACTTAAATCCTATGAAGAATAAAGTAAAATAGCAATAGCTCAACAAAATTCAATAAAAAATTTATAAAATTTTTAAAACCCATAAAATTGTTTAAAAGAAAATCAATAAAGATTTTTTAGCTGTACGAGGGCGATTCGGAAACTTCTTAGCCTAGCACAGAAAGAGAATAGTTAGCTTTGCAAAAACATTTTTATTTTTCAATATAATCCCCTGAAACTTTAATACACTTAGTCCAACGTTTATCTAGCAATTTTATACCGTGATTAAAATAGTTTTTCTCCAGGCCTTCAAAATAGTGGTTTCAACTGTAATTGCATCTTTATTGAGAAAACGCTTGCCAGCTAGGATTTTTTTTATATTTTGGAACAAGTAAAAGTCACTACCCAGTAAGAAATGTGCTTCAAAAGGAGCAGGTTTTATGTATGAATTCATACCTCAAATCGCTTCAAACCTGCTGATGGGATGCATGATTTTTGTATGAGGTGTTTCCGGTTTGGAGGACTACTTTCTGCTGACAATAAGCGCTTCTTTTAACCTAATAAAACATGCAAATAAAGCACTTTCCTAAAGTATTTTACGTCACTTTGCGCACATCAATCAAAGAACAAATTCTATCTGAATGTTTTTGCTTGAGAAAAATTCATAGTAACTGAGAAGCGCGATATTCATTTTGTAATTGTCGTTCGTTGTCATACGCAAATCTGTAGGCTATAATTTAATTTTTTTTTTTCGCTTTAAAACCTTCTTTGTTGTCAGCACTAAAAAGCATCTTTTTTGCCAACAATTTTGACAATTTTACAACAAAAATGACATAGTGAAAACGCTGCCTAAGCATTTACTGCTTCAAAAGAGCGCTTTTATTGAAGCGCTCGATTATGCGCTTTTTCTCTTAAGTGCTTCAAAAAATACGAATTTTTTTACTGGGTAGGAGCTAAATCAGGAGCACAAGGTGGGTGGTCAAGCAACTCGTACTGTAATTCGTTGATTTTATACATTGTTAAAACACTGTTATGCGCTGGTATGTTGTCTTGATGAAAAATTATTTTTTTGTGTTAAAAGCCAGGAGGTTTTTCTCGAATTCTTACATTTAATTGATCCCAAATTTTGCAATAGTACTCTGAATTTAATGTTTTACTCTTTTGCAGATAGTCAATCAATAAAATACCTTTGAAGACCCAAAAAACGGTTGCATTAACCTTACCAGCTTCGGTCCATTGCTTGGATTGTATTTTTGTCTCTGTAGTATAGTGGTGGATTCATGTCTCATCAACAGTTATGAAACGATGCTTAAAATTCATTTTATTTTTCTTAAAACGAACAAGCTTGAGAAATTTTCATTCTTATGCATTTTTGGTGGACTGTTAACAAATGCGGCACCCATCTTGCAGAAAGCTTTTTGATCTGTAGTTCTTCATGCACAATTAAATGGACTCGATCATTTGAGCTGCCCATTCGTCGATTATTTAATACCATTTTATGCACTTTGGCTGCAATTTCTGTTGTTTTTGCTGTTTTTGGACGTCCACTACGTGGTTCATCCTCAATGCTTGTACGACCACGTTTTAGTTCAGCAATCCAATTTTTTACTGTTGCATATGAAGGAGCCATTTCACCTAACACATTCACCATATTTCTTGTGCCTGTAAACTTTTTTTATATAAATATTTAATGACACTACGAATTTCTAATTTTTCATGGTAAAAAAATCGCAGATGCGTCTTTTTTGAATACCTGTTTCTATATGAAGGAGTTTCCAGATGGAAAAGAAATTTAACATGTCTGTATAGCACAGATGGAAGTTACCAAAACACTTAACTTTTTTCTGTTTATACCGCGCTTTCTGATCTAGGCTAAAAGTTTCCGCACCACCCTCGTAACAAGTAATAATAATAATTAAATTGCCACTAAACGTATGAATTATTTTTAGAATCTCAAATATCATCAATTACAAATTACTTATACGCCCGATTAACTACATAATTAAATATCATGTGTAATCAATTTCTTTTAAATTTTCATTCCAATAGCAAACAACCAAAAAACTGGTTACGCACATTTAATGTTTTATAGCTAATGTCAATTTAATTATCATTCATTTACAGAACAAAATAATATATGTAACTTGTTATTTTATTATTAAATAAACAAAAAACCACACCCATTAAAATAAATAAAGAAAATGAAATTATTTTTAAATGATCGATAAATATTTTACTCTACACAATCCAATAACAATTAAATAATTGTATGTGACGATATGTATGTTTGTAAAGACTTTATAACGAGCTAAAAGTCTTATTTAGAAAAAATTAAAGTAGACTTCAAATGTACTTTAAGAAAATTTTTTATGAAAATTAAATTTTTATTTTTTATGAAGACGGCAGTAAGGAACTAAAAAAAAAAAAAAAAAAAAAAAAAAAAAAAAAAAAAAACTTTGAATTCAAAAAAGTTTTATATTTTTCCTTTTGATTAATAGGCAACAATGACGCCTGTGTAGGTCAAATAACGGCTTTTCCAAACAAACTAATTCCGTCCTATTTTAATGCAGAATGTTAAATATTTACAGTGAATAAATAATTGCTGCCTTTTTTTGCGGTCAAAAACTTTGCATATCAAATTTTGCTTGCCATCTATGGAAAAACACCATTACTTTTATTTGTAGACATTGAACACTAGTTCAAATACAAAATGAAAAACTAAAGGAAAACTATAATGATGTTTTAACTGAATTGTAAGCTAGCTTAATATGCGTTAAAAACAAACTTATTGCTTTGAGGCAAAATCCAAAAACGAAAGCTTAATTAAAGTTTAGTTAATGAGGATTTAAAAATCTTTAAAATTTAACCCCTCTAGTTCTTCAATACATTTGTTCAATTCACAAGTGCTGTTGTATGTTGTACATTGTATGATAGAATTATCTGTTTATGAACTCTATTTTCAGTAAAGTCAAACCTACAAAATGACAGAAAAAATATTTTAAAAACAATTACAGCTAAAGCTAGATGTACACGAATGAAATTTTCTTCAAAATTGCTCTTCAAAATGCTTCAAACTCGTGTAAACAGCAAAATTTATTTATTGAATAGTTATTAATAGCTTTTAAATAAATAATATATATATATATCATATATCAAGTATAACAAGGATACTTGCTTGATATACTCCTACTTTAATAGGTTGTGCGGAGCTTAAAATGCCTCCCTCTTTAAGCTTAAATGTTCGACTAGTTAAGTAGCTTCCCAATAGCTTATATGTGTTTGCCGGTAATTTTGCTTTCAAGTCTATTCGTTTATTCGATAGTTCTGTGGTTTCTTCTAAATCCAAATTGATGATTCGGAAAACAATTGTTTTCACTGAAGATCGGGTATTATTTGTTCATGAGCATTTTATCGAATGGCTTCGATAAATATAGAATAAAAATAAACATAGAAATATACAAAATAAACTTGAGACCTTTCAAAATCCTTTATTAAAAAAAAAAAAACTCTATTTTCTATTATGGATTTCACTAAAAGAGCTTTTTCATAGTAAAGTTTCAAAAGCTCCAGCGAAATCTATTACTGCATTATAAAATTATTTGCCTGTTCTTACTAATTTTCTTTATAACTTTTCAATAAATCTAAAGTTCCCTTGCGGTTATAATTTAAATATATTAAGCATAAAATGCCACGTTTTCCAATTTCCCCATAAAACAGTGTTAATTTGTGCAAAGTCTCATATTTGTATAAATATCTAAATATGTACGTATGTAAGTAGTTTATATTTAATTACTAATGGAATGGTAAACTTTTCATTTGTCTTCTTTTAATTGTCAATAAAACAATTTTATCCTTTTAGACTCATCGAAAACATAATTTCATATTTATAAACAGCCAGCACAAACAAAATCAAATATTCAATTTTATGGTGACGAAACCGCAATGGTTTTAGAAACTCATACCATGTAATTAAAATGGTAAATATGCACGGACAGTCTTGGGTGGAGCGAACCAAAGGAGGAGTCAATTGAATATCATTTAAAAATTAATGACAATAGATTTGAAAAGGTTCAATAAACTAAAAATAAAACAAATGGGGCTATTAAAAATTCTACTGGTGGTTGTTATGTGGGTGGGTGGATTTAGCACCCACTGAGACAGTTGACAAGTCTGATGGCTACTTGATTTTTTTTTTTTAATATATATTTCAGGAAAATTATCCTGTGGATATAAACCGTTTAACAACTGTCGAGTATGATCTATTAAAAACACTTAATTCAATTAACCCCTTCGTTTTAATAAAAGCAAGATGTAAGTAATTAATATGTACATATATCTTCACTTAAGAGGAAAACATGTCATAATTTCCATTAAAGCCTTAGGGAAATATGTTGTCCTACCGTTGTTGTGTGTCAAACAATTGAGTGGCTTAAGGTAAAATTTTACACTTCAATTTAAATAAACAAGATAATGTGAACAGTAAACAAATTTTAAACACACTGATAATAATATAAACATTTGTTATTAAAAGGAGCAGCAAAGAAGTGCAGCATGTGTTTAAAGGCAATATTAACATTATAATATAAAATTAAAATTTAAATATGGCAATAAACACACCTGCACTTATTGAGAACTACACAGGTAATAGGTAGCTACTATACATTTATGTATGAGTATGTATTTATGTGGTTGTGTTGCTCATATGCAGCTGAAAAAGATGGGCATTAGGGTGGAGCGAAAATGTAGCGTTTTGAACTTTTTTCAAAACTTGATAAGACTTGGCTGCTCAAAAGTAGTTACTCCGTATACTGATCTTCAGGTGCCACGGCGACCTTAAAAAATCGTTCAAAATATGATTTAACTTGAGCCAAAAATGAAATATTTATGCTATCAGTAACGCGCTGAAAAAATGTCATAATTTCAAACAGATCACTTCAGGTGCCACAATATTACTGAATTTCGAAGATTTACCACCAAAATCACACATATTTTCCAGTTTTTCGTTTTCTTATTTACATAATTATATTTCTTGTATTTTATAATTACAGTAGTAACTCAATTCTTGCACATACTTGATACTTGCACACCTCGATTCTTGCAACATAGAAATATTTTTATTACGCACTCAGTACTTGCGACATCCGAAATTTTTTAACTCGACACTTGCAACATTTTGTATTACTCTTACGTGTTGCTTTGTTTACGTTTTCTTAGACTGAATACATATCGGGATGAAATGTTGCTGATGAAATGTTGTAATTTGAATCCGTTTTAAGCTGACTGTTGAGAGGTGCGGTGACATAAACCGATGTATTATTTTGTATGGGAAATTAGTACGCGGTGCTTGCGACAATCTCGAAAGACAAAGGGCTACTGATGGTACATATGAGAAGACACTAAAGAAGTTTCGAGAAGCAGACAACCAACTTTTTCTGTTAAAAAACTTTATTCGAATGGATGATGAAATATTTAATGAATTGTTGGAACTGGTATCACCGTATATAGTTAAGCAAGATACAAAACTGAGCAGAGCTAAAAAAAAATAAAATATTAGCGCGTACTGTACACTTTGACTGTAGCTAAAAAACATAGTAAATATTGGTTCACTTTTGACATTTTTATTGCCACGCGGTTGTATTTAAAGTGATCACACGGTTTCCACATTAGGGTAGCATTTGATTTGTTAAAACAAAGGTAATATTATTATTGTGCCATCACACGATTGGGATACAAAAATGGTGATTATTGGTGAATTTTGTCAATTGTTTGATCTTTGCTTAAGGTAGTAAGTAGCACATGAAGACGATATTGATCTTTTTAATAAACAGAATTGTGTTTGTAAAATAAATGAACAAATGACCAGTCTGGGGGATACATAGGTATACAGTGGAGATCAAAAATTCATACATGTTTGGGCCTTGTGCACGTTTTACTGCATCAAAATAAAACTAATAAAACTAATAAAAAAATATTTCTGGTCATTTATTTTAGTTTTACAATACTAAATGTAAAATAATAATTTTCAGCAAATAAACAATTAGCACAAAAAAAAACTTCCAGCTTGGTTACAAACATTTAGAAACGTTTTTTAGTACCATCGTAATAAATAATAAACCTTTATTGAAAAATATATAGGCATTATTTTCCAATCGTAATAAACTTGAATATAATACTGTACAGAGGAGTATATAGCAAAATAAATTTTAAATTGAAATTTTATTTATGAGATCTGCTGCAAAATGCTGACGTTTAGAAGTGTTTAACAAATAATGCTTAGCATAACATCTTTTCTAACATGTATTAAAGGTCCAGTGTATATAACAGGAATTCAGAAATACGCCTATGTTCTGAAAAACGCAGCGCTTTCAAATCGCATACAGTTTGAAAAACGCAAAACACATTGTGACCTGTTCTGAAATTGCTACGATTTGCTAACATTTTGCCATTTTTCGAAGCTATGTTCGAACAATAAAAACAGATATTTTGTCATAAAATAACGTAAACAAATAAATAAATTTCAAATTAATATGCATTACATTACATTTCGAATATCAAGTTGATCAGCTGTTTGCACAAATCGCCAGTTCAAAATTAAACAATTGAAACAGACAATTGGCAAACTCAAAGAATAATTAAAATCGTGGAAAAATGTTACAAGCTTTAGCTTAAATAAAAAGAAAACTTATTTAATTTAAATTGTGCTTCATTTTATTTTGTGTTTAAAGTGCATTTTAAATAAAATAAGCCAAATCGCTAGCGGTTTGAAAACGCCAAATTTCTAGCGTTTTCGTTTGTTAGAACACCTCTTTTGGCGTTTTCAAATCGAAAAGGCCAATTTTAAGCGTTTTGCGTTTTCAGAACATGGGCGATAAACTTACATGGAAACTGTTTATACATTTTATAAAAGCAGTAATAAGAAACTAAACTTAAAAAAATTTACTGAAGAAAAAAATAATAAATATTTTTATAGAATAATTGTTTGCATTGAACCATAAACGCCCTCTTAAATTGTATGGCCTATTATAAACATAAATGAAATTGCAAACATTTAAATAGCACATGTGCGCTGTAACCACAAATAAAGGGTGTTTTTTTTTTAGATATATAAAACTTTAAGCTGGCAACACTTTTTTATGTTTTGGTGATTCATGTTTAATTTGGTTTGGCATTGCAACATGTATAGACTGATGCCTAAACAACGCTTCCAAATTGTGCAACTTTATTTTGAAAATCATTTTTCTTTTCGAAATATAAAATCCCAATTCCATAAGCGAGTTTTGTTTACCGGTGAAGCTCACTTTTGGTTGCATCGATACGTCAATAAACCAAACTGCCATATTTGGAGTGATGATAATCCTAAAGTGTTGAGACACCGTTACATCCAGAAAAACTGACTATTTGGTGTTCTTTATGGGCTGGTGGAATAATTGCTAAGTAATTCTTTAAGAACGAAGCTGGGCAGAATGGTTACATTCAGTGGTGACTACTATGATTACTGACTTTTTCGTTCATCAATTGAATAATCATGATGTGCATGAGTTGTGTTTTCAACAAAACAGTGCAACATGTCACCAAGCTCGTACCACAATTAAATTATTGAAGGAAATGTTTGCTAAACGCATAGTTTTACGTTTCAGACCTGTGAATTGGCCTCCAAATTGTGCGATTTAATGCCGCTTGAATATTTTCTGTGGGGATGTGTGATTGACAAATGTTGAAAAAAGTCATCTTAAATTGGACCTCCAGATTGGACTACGTTCGAGCCATCCGTGTCGGTCATATGCCAGAAGTTAAATTTTAATTATAATGCCAAAAGCTTATTTTTCAAACAAAATAAATTTCATGGTTTTCTTCCATTTCAAAGTTCTATACATCTAAAAAAAAAGACCCTTTAAAAATATTTTTCAAAAAAATCACAAAAATATTTTTTATCAAGTGAAACAATAGCATTAAAAACATACAAGTAGAAATAAACTAGAGCATTTAAATCATAATTAAGGTATTATGTTGCTGTTGAGAACAAGACATGCTGAGATGTAAAACTTGGTTTTTCCAGCCAATGCATCGATTTCACATGGGCGACAATATACAGTGGGGAGTACATGTTAGTACTTTGGGCAAATTATAAAATATTTTCTATCATTTATTTTATATGTATGTTTAATATTTAACAATTATTATTTTTAAATCAAAATAAAATGTTTCAGGTTCAGAGCAAAACTACAAAACAACCAGCAAGTACTCAATATTGCAACATACATAAATATATAAAAGTTTAGGGAATGTTACAGATTATTTTTAATATTTAGTTCAAAACTTATTATTTTTAAACATTTTGTCATACCCTTCACCAAATTTTCAAATAATTCATTTGGGATATCGAGTTAAACCCGCTTGTAGATCTTGCCCAAATTGGTTGGAGTTCAGCGGTATTGTTACAACTGTTACTTCACCATTGACCACAAATTCTCAATCGTATTGAGATAGGGACTTTTTGCTGGCCACTGCATCATGTGTGTGAAGATAAATTTAAATTTAACAAGTAAGAAGGTAAAGCCCGACCATATAATACCCTACACCCAGTATATGTATAATATAGTTTTTAAGAAATGATCGCTATATGGGAGATATGTTCTATTATCGACCGATCATCCAAATATTTAGTGTCATGATTTCTGTGAATATATAGGAGTTTCAACTAATTTTTGCATAAAACTGAAATTTACTGGAATCCCAAAATTATTTCAGATATCCCACTATCACAGTTCCATTCAAACCTTTTCCATATCATATCTATTTCTTAGTTTGTATTTTTTCTTATTCTGAAATTATTTCAGACATTATATATACAGATTTGTGTATCAGAATTCAAGTACATATGATGACTGTTAAGTGAATAACAGTGCTCTGTTAAGCGCAAAATGAGCTTGGCTAAAAATTGCGGTTTTTGTCTGTGCTAGTTAAATTTAAATTTATCTTCACATACATTTGGTTAACATGGTGTCTTTAAACTCTCTGGGCTGTTTCAACAGTATTTACCATTGAATTAAAAACGATTGAATTTGGATTCATTTGACCAGATAACGCCAATCATCTACAGTCCAATTTCAGTGCTCTCTGGCAAACTTTAACCATGCATCAATATTTTCTATCGACAATATCATAAGACGTGCGTCCACATACGTTAACAGATTTTTGTTATCTCTGATTTGTTTTTTTTTCACTTTTATAACTAGTGATTGACTTTCCTTAAAGTGTTTAGCTAGTACTGGGGTAGAATAGTTTTTTTTGTGTTATTGCTAGACTATTGTCCTCAATGGCTTTTAATAGTTTTTTAGAATTACTATTTATTAAAATTTGATTTTGTGTTGGATAATTTGCAAAAAGTGTTTACCACACGTATTTAAATTAATGTCAAACTAATGATTTTTCATAAAGTCATAAACACAGCAAACACATACAAATCTAATGTTAAACTTTGATATTTATGTTCCAATATTTCAAAAGACACACTCGTTCAGAATTGCGTACTCAAACTTTTTTTGGTACTAATGGTTTATTTCCCGCAATAAATAATGGACAACGCACAAACCCGTAATCATTTGCGTTCCCCACTGTTGGGAGCAGACAGTCAGCACGAAAGCAATAATACAAGATAATCAGAGAGTTTTTCAGAGCCAGTTTACATATAAAATTATAACAAAGCCCTTACACTTGGTTATGAATTCCAATCTGCTGTTTTTTTGTTGAACTAGATTCCTAAAGAAAAACAAGCACCTGTTACTAAAAATTAATTACTGAATTAACTTTCTGTTACAGATGCTCCATATAAAACTATTATAAACTTTTATTATTATAATATTCACCCCTTTCGTAAATAAAAATTCCACATGAAATTTGTTCCCTTTTATTTTTTTAACACGAAATTAAAATAGGAAATATGTGAAAAGGGAACAAATTTCATGTGGAATTTTTATTCACGATAGGGGTGATTATTATTTACTTTTCGTAATAGTTTTGTTTATTTTTCTTACCTGTGCCAATTTCTAAAAACAATCAAACAATTCTATTTCATAGTTACATACTAATATACAGTATATTTGCAAATACTTCAAGTTTTCCGCAGGAAAATACTTTTTTTAAATTTTTCAATTTCAATGTCATTTAAAAAGTGTAACAATTTTGCAACACAATGGCCAGCAGCAATTGAGTTTATTTTTAGACTGTGTTATTTTTAAAAATAACTAAATAGACGACGAGTATTTATTTGTCTTGGTTGAAAATATAAAAATCAAAATGTGTTTTCAATCATTCAGTAGAGATAAGATTAAAATGTATTTGTTGGGGGGAAAAAGAAAACATTGACAGTAAAAATTAAATAAATAATGTAGTACAAAGTAGTAGCAGTAGTAGTAGAATAGTGCCATATGTTTAAAATAACATTTAAAACAATTGAATGTATTTGTTATAAAATCTATATTTAAGAAAGTTTTCGAGTTTTTTCGCGAACTTAAAATACAAACAATTTGGATACTTAGCAGGCTTTAATTTCAATTCATATTAAAATTTCTGCCCCACTACCTGCTTCATTAAGAACTTTGTTTTAAAACAGGGACAGTTTGGTAATGTTGTGATATATTATTTGCTGATTAATTAGTAGTAGACAATTGTTACAGTTCAATATCGAATTCAATTTCACCCGAAAATTCACTGAGGAAATGATGGATCTACTGTGAGCGTCAAAATAAAATCAACACCAAATTTTATTAAAAGAAAAGCTTAATTATATTAATATAAATTAGCTGACCGCCGTGGCTTCGCTCGGTATTTACTAATGATTTGTATTTCATATAGAATGAAAAGGAGGTTTTGGTGTCAGTTCTTTAAGTTTCTTAAAAAAAATGTCTTTTATTAAGAAAAATGAGAAGTGAAAATGAGGCAGTAAAATTTAGTTCTTTGAGTTTTCATAAAATTGTCTCGTACTTAAAAAATGAGAAGTGAAAAGGAGGCTTTGGTGCCAGTTCTTCAAGTTTCTTCAAAGATGTCTCTTATTAAGAAAAATGGGAAGCGAAAAGGAGGCATTATATTAAAAACCTAAAATTTCCGAGTTTTACCCGGAATTTTTTTTTTCTTTACAAACCATCTCCTGAGAATTTCGAATCGTATAAAAAAAAATCAGCCAAATCGCTCATGCCGTTCTCACGTAATGCTATTACATACATTTAATTTTTATATAAATAAATAATAATATTATATTAGAAAATTGTAATACATTTTTATAGTAAAAACGAAAATACTACGGTATGTTTTAATTATGCAAAATATTCATATTTCATATGTTTTGAAGTTTTGACAACATAAACCAACGACTTTGCTGAAAATTGTGTACACAATCGGATAGTTGTATCATACAATATACAACATACAACATTACTTGTGAATTGAACAAATGTATTGAAGAAATAGAGGGGTTAACTTCTAAAGTTTTTGAAATCCTGATTAACTAAACTTTGAGCTTATGATTTTGGATTTAGCCTCAAAATCCATTTAATGTGAAATAATAATTCAAAAGCTTCCTTTGTTCAATAATGCAACCAACAACTTCTGTTCGTGAAAACCATTTTTTAAAGCATATTCAAATATCAAATTGATATCACTTCCAAAATGTACTTAAAATGTACAACAACGATAACACAAATAATGGTAAATTGAATCATGTATTTCAATACAAATATTAATTTTTGATGCAGCAATATTTTGAAATTGCACCAAATGACTCGTTGTATTGCCACGGTAACAATTTAGTCTTAAATGTATCAGAAAAAGTACAATTGTACTATGCTTGCCAATTCTGGTCTAGAAGATTGATCAGCTGTAATAAAGGCAAATGGACTACAAACAATATATTAAATACAATGTTTTACATAATTTTAATACAGCTGTTTATTTTATTTTGACTCGAAAAATCTGACAGTTTTCCGTTAAAATTTAATTATTTTTTATGTTTCTTATTTTTCTAGTTTTTTGCTTAAGTTACTTATAAATTATGCATTATATTTTGTTTTTAATTTGTACTGTAAAACATTTTGTTTTTTAAATATTAGCTGCCATATTTATAAAAAATAAAGTAGGCTTGAAGTGTGCTTTAAGACAAAATTTTCATACAAAATTTTCTTAAAGTACACTTGAAGTCTACTCTAATTTTTTATAAATACGGCAGTAGATGTTTACGCTCACAGTATGAGAACATAATCGTGCGTCTGGTACCACTATAACGAATTTGTTTGATAAAATTTAAGTATTTATGCTTCTGGAAATTCAAGAGAGAAGTCTTTGAGAAGTCTTTGCATAATGTCAGTCATAATGACGGGCATTCTATAGAACGGCTTCCACAAGTAATAGCCACATCACTAGTCTGTCATCAAAGAATTTACAATGCCTCTGATTACACTCTTTCCAGAAGTAGTTATATCAGTAAAAGTTCTGAAGTGTTTCTGGCTGCAAATATTACTATATTATACAAAATACAATGACATGGTCCGACAAATGGTTTAAAGTTCTTTTTTCCGATGAAAAAAAGTTTAATATTGATAATCCAGACGGGTATAACTCTTACTTCCATGACTAAAATAAGAAGGAATATTTTTTTTAGAGCCGCAGATACAGCCGAGAGGGTGGAATAATGGTATGCGGTGCCATTTGGTATTATAGTACCACAGAATTAATTTTTGTATTCCAAAAAATGACTGCAACAACTATACCAGAAAAACATCTTTGATGCCATACCTTGACGTAGCAACACGACAATGCTCCGATTCATATCGCCAGAACAGTAAAACAATGGATTAATTAACAAGAAAATGTGTAGGGTTTGCTTGCAAAAAAAGTTTATGAAGAAGGAAAACAATTGGAGACGATAGAATCCTTAAATGATGCAATAACGGAAACATGCAGTTCATATTCGCTAAATTACTTAGAGTCATATTATAATTACAAGTCGATGCCAAATCGTATTTTTAAGGTTGTTTCCAAAAATACTAATTGAATGCTAAAAGATAATAACATCTTGAAATTTGGTTGTCCAAAAAATTATTTTTTTTGAACTGTAGTTTAATTAAAGTTAAAAAAAATTTGATTCCTTATTGAAGTGGCGGGCAGTGTATATAGATAATTATATTTTATTTGAATTTATATTTTTAGTTCTGTTCTTTTGTGATTGCTTTAAAACAAAAACGATTAATCGTTTGCTGACAAAACAAAAAACTAAACAGTTTTGCTTGATTAAACTTTGCTTTTCTTATAAGTTTTTCACATTCATGTTTTATTTGATGTTTCTTTGCTAGTGGCGCCACTTGATATTAAATGATTCTTTTTATTTATTTTATATTTTTGGACAATTTTTTATTTGTTTTGCATGGCTTTGTTTTCAGCGATTTATCATTTGGTTTAATTTAATTTTAAACCTTAAAAAAAAAGAAAAATTAATGCCTTAAGAAATGTATTTTTATATAGTTTTCTACTAGCCCCTACTGTTTGCAATTAAGCAGCCTAAGTTGGTTGCACAGTTTGCAACACTAGAAACATTTTAAATTCTGCTAGCTATGAATTTATAAATTTGTGAAGTAGTTTTGCAAAGTTTCATGCAATGTAAGCTGCATTATAACTGGTTGGGTCTTTAAACAAAATTTGGGGATATATGAATTTCATTCTCAAAATCTGTTGTATTTAATTAGTTTAATTTATTTCTTTGCACGATTTTACTAAAAAAAAATTGTAAAAAAACTGCCAGTAGGTTATTTCCTTAATCAAAATTATTATTTACCACAAGTATCTTGTTATTTACTAGTATCATGCTTTTATTTTATATTTTTAGTTTATTAAAAAAAAAAAAAAAAACCAAAATTCAATTTAATTTGTTCAGTGAGTGGTTGTTGTTGTTGTTTATTTTTTTTATCAATTATTTTTATTTAAAGATATTTATTTACTAATTTGCACGTACATAGATACACACATATATATGTAGAACAAAAATCAAAGTTTATGTGGTTGCCTAGAACGTTTCCTCTTTAGGATTTCTAAGATAAGCAACATGTACTTAATTGACACATATTTATTTTTAAATACAACTGCTTGAACTATAAGAAGAAAGCAGACATTTCATAAATTTATTAATATTGTAATTTTTCAACTTGTCAAAAATCTAAAAGACATTGGGAAGATTCAGCTACTTTAATATTTTATCAAATCAAAAGTAGTTTTGCAAATACACCAATACCTCACTTTGCGTCGGGGTTACTTACTTACTTAACTGGCCTTGTTAAACAACCCTTGTGGGTCATTGGCCGAACTTAAAATAGTTTTCCAGGCGCTTCGGTCTTCTGCGATTCTTCTCCAATTTCTAACATTGAGTTTAGAAATGCCTTCCTGGACTTGATCCTTCCAGCGGAGTTTCGGTCGTCCCCTTTTTCGCCTGCCTACAGGATCATATTCGAACACCTTTTTTGCTGGAGCATCTTCATTCATTCGCACAACATGTCCTAGCCAACGAAGTCTTTGTATTTTACTATATCAATGTCGGCGTGCAGTTTATATAGCTCCCGGTTCGTACGATATCGATATTCTCCACTTACGCAGATTGATCCATATAACTTGCGAAGAATTTTACTCCCGAATACACCAAGCGCCGCTTCATCTTGTTGATTAAGCACCCTTGACTCTGCGCCATATATTAACACAGGTACAATAAGCATCATGTAGAGTTTAAGTTTTGTCTGCCTAGAGAGGGCCTTGCTCTTAAATTGTTTGCTTAGCCCAAAATAGCATCTATTACCAAGTACAATTCTTCGTTTTATTTCCAACCGTCGTTCGTTTTATTTATGGCGGAACCGAGGTATATAAAATCATCTACTACCTCAAGTTGTAGTCATCAACTCTCACAGATTTGGCTAATCTAGTGGATTATCTGTTCGTTGAAACCATCAACTTGGTCTTATCTTCATTTACTGCCAAACCCATTTTTAATGATTCCTTCTCTATACTAGCAAAGGCAGCAGTGACATCTCGCAATGTTCGTCCCATGATGTCAATGTCATTGGCATATGCGAGCAGCATATGGCCTTTAGTTAAAATAGTGATCGAAAAAAAGTTCTAGGGTTACGAAAATACTAAGTCGTCGACAAAAAAATTGGTCCAATGTTTACGGAACAGCTTTTTTTCCAACGTAAAATAAATTTTCTTGTATGAATTGTCTGCATTACTACCACCAGCATTATCGTTAAATAATGCATTACTTTTTATGTCATCAAAACAACGCAATCTCGAAAATCTAACGACGCACAGTAAAAATGTGACTTCTTGAAAACTGATACAAAAAAGTAAATCTGTGCATACTCGATATATAATTGTTGATAAGTTTTAAACCTAACAATGTCTTACCTCAATTTACATTTTGTTTAAAACAACAGATTGTGCTTAAAACAAAGTACAAATACAGATTATCATTTTAAACAGCTTAACGATCTTAACTTCAGATAACAAAATTTCAAAATCTCAAAAACCTACTTCTTTTGAAAAGCTCTCTGCCCTATACGAGCACCTCTATGTAACAACAAGTACATTTTGTACAGATAATACGATTTATTTTGTTTTTTAGATCCCTCACATGGGCACTATTGACTATTGTGGGGCGATCGTCATGAAATATTGCAACACAATTTCTATGTATTTTCGGCTCATTTTGATTTAATTTCATCTCAATAACAACATTTACAAGAAATTCATGGGCCTTCTAGTTATTCTCAGAAGTGGATCTTTTTCATATGAAACAAATGCTAAACAATTTTTAAAACTCTCTCATTTTTAAATTATTAACAAAAAAAAAAATATAAAAAAAAATTTTAATAAAATTTCATGTTGTAAAACAATTCCTACCTTCAGTTAATTTAATGAAAATTAAATTTAATGAACTCATGCCTAACTAAATAAATATATCATTATTAACAAATTTAAAACAAACGAAACAGTTGTATGGACCCAACTGAGCTGTGTCGTGTTACAGACTAGTTATCACTAGAATTTGATGTGGTAGTAAAAACTGATTAAGAATAGAAATGTAGCCCTTACAGAGCCATGAACACCGGTACACAAAATGTTATGATCGGACTACAAATAGCGTGATAGCGAACAAAATACTAATAGGGCGGTATTTGTAGGCGTGGCAAAAAAATAATAAAAAAAATATTTCTGGAATAGTTTTTACATTATCTTTAATCCGAGGGTGTGACTGACACAACATTTTTTTTGGAAGGCGAACCACTCTATTATACACTCATTAAATTTTAACCCCCTTATTCAAAAACGATTGTTAAATTTAACAAACGTTTATTAAGACAGATTTCCATATAAAAATTTGCTTAATAAACGTTTGTTGAATTTAATAATCGTTTTGGAATAAGGGGGTAATTATTGAAATAATAACAAAAATTAAGCTTAATTTACGAACAATCTTTCTAAACGGAAGGACAAAGTCAATAACGCACAAAATATTTTTTTAGTGGTATAAAAAATTAAAAAATAACTGGCAGATTACAGCAGAGAAATAAAGTGAGCAGCATGCTATGACAATCCATGTTCTCTTTATTGACCACCTCCCCAAAAAATAAAACACGGAAAATCCTCTTTTATATTAAAAACATGTTAGAAAGTATAGTCGGTCAAGACCTATCATATAATACCCTACACCGAGTATATGCGTAGAAAAGTTTCTCAGAAATTTGAGCTTTGACTTATCAATTCTGTGCATTTAAACATTTTTTGTGTTTAATTTTATCTTGATTTTCGAGAGGGATCTTATATGAGAGCTTTGACTAATTATGAACCGATCGTTATAAAATTAGTTGTCATGAATCTGTATATGTGAAACTTATTTATGTTGAATTTTTTTTAGATGCTAACAATGTTTTTCGGCAGTGGGACTTATATGAGAGCTTTGACTAAAAATGGGCCGACCATCATTGAATGAATTGTGTATATATAACCAACTCATTTTCAAGTTGTTGCTCAGCCCAATTCATGAACATACGACGCTTCTGGTGGTCAAGCGGCTTTAGTTATTGCGTCATTTTGATCTTGTAAGGATGTAGGCCAAGACCGTCACAGAGATGCCCAACGCTTGAGAACGACGTGTGAGAGATACATTTGGGCTTTCTTTAACTGAAGCCTCAGCGGTAGCAATATTCTCGACACTACGGGCACTTCTTTGTCTCACTGGCACGGGAACATTTTGTACTGTGCCTGTAATCCACAGACGCTCAATTGTTGATCTGGTAGGAGATTGGATGTAGCGCTCTTAATGTTGAGGCTACTGACTCTGAATTTCGGTAGTAAATTTTAATAATTTCGACTCGTTGTTGGCCCGTATATTTTTCCATCATGAAATAGCAAACCTTACTGAAGAGAAATGTCAAAAGAGCGGCAAAAAATATGGCATCGTTTGCTGTCCCTATCGGTCTACATTTGTAGCGTCCCTGTTGAAAAACGCTTTATTTGTATTGAATATTATTCGGATACCAACATTTTTAGATTTGTTTAGACTTCGTGTACGACTTATTTGTAGCGAAATTTGTTTGGATGTGTGTATAAACCAAACTGACCAAAATACTTTGGAACTTATTATTTTTTTAATTAAATTATTTGCCTCAAATTAAATGTAATTGAATTAAGAAAAACATAGATATTTACATTTATTTACTTATGCAAAGTTTACATTTATTAAGATGTAACAGATTTGTTTTAAACGGTTTGACATTTTACTCGTTACAAAAGTAAACGTCAATTTTTCACTCAAATCAGTTTTGCTTGAATCCGAAGTTTCGTGCAAATTGAAATTGGTAAAAATGGACCAAAGGCGCTAAAATTCAAACAAATATTTATCTACTACTTACTATCTAGCGCTTGTACCCATAAGTCGCTCAAATTCCCTAAAGAATATAAATACTTAATTAATATTAACCCATTGTGAACTCCAACAAAAAAAGGAAATAAAATTCCTATACCTAAATAATTTGCAACACATACTTACCATTGACTTATCTCTCCTAAAAAGATATTATCAAGGTAAGCAAACAGAACTTTTCATAAAAGGAGAGAATAAGTACTAATTCTTTACTTTCCCCTTTGCTCTTTCCATAACCAAAATTATATATACTTACCCACAAGTATATATAATTAAATTGTTTATCTCAAGACAATTTATATTATGCAAGATTAAAAATAACTCTCTATGTTCTTTCACAAACAGTAAGGACCGGTGAAGCCCAAATTGGTGAGGACATGTGTGTGTAAAATAATGGAGCGATTTCAACCAATATCAAACCATACCGTCCTTGAGCCAAACAAATCAAAATAGCCTTGTACTCTGCGCACAATGTTTACATGGATCAACAACAGCCAGCCAGACGGAGGGAGATCATTAAATCGGCTCAAAAAATGATTCCGAGTCGATCGGTATACCTTAAAATAAGTGTTAAACTTATACTTATGAGCATTACTACCATCAACACATATTCCTCACTATGGTCGTGTAGGGTATAAAAGCACTATTTCTCAACTACCGACATGTAGTTACATATCCGTTACAAATTTTTGTTCACACTTTTCTACTTGTATGACAACTACTGTGTTTACACAAGTACTCGCAATTCACAAAACTGTTCGAACATGTTTTCGAGTGTGAGTTACAAGCAAAAACAGCAACACCAACTGCAAATACAACAATAATAAAATAATATTGTATTTGTAATAATTGTTTTTATTTATTTCTTGTTGTCTGTCACACTCTACTGCACTATAACTAATGTCAACAAATTGTATTTAATGGTAACATGACGACTCTATCTACACTTCATGGACACTTATGGAAGCTTATCAAAAAATGACAAAAAATAAAATGCTATAAAATAAAATATAAATAAAACTATATACATTAAATAACAACAACTAAAAATATTAAATATAGAATAAATACGACAAAAAACTGAAATAAATACAATATCTACTTGGCTGAGTAGTTTAGCACTTTGGGTTTTAATAGCAAGTTCAATGAGTTTCATAAGATACCCTATACACATGCATACATACATATATATACGCAGAGAAAACATTTAATTGTACAAGTTTATCACAACCATTGCAACATTTTAGAAATTCTTCAACGCTGTTAATTAATTACATATGTATATGTACAATAAATAAAAATGCTTTTGCTTCAATATTATACATATATATATATGTATAATTGTGACAGCCTTTCAGTGCACATGATTATAGCAATCATAGTATTAATTAAGTTATGTTTGTAATAATCATGTTTATGCTAAATCATTAAATATATAATAATATGTTGTTCCTGCATTATGATAACCATAATCTGAGAACAACAAAATACGGTATAACTTTTTATCACAAAAAATGTTGATGATTGTACCCTACACCACCATATAGGATTAGTGTCAATAGATATTGGTCCAACTACCTTAAAGTTAACCGATCACATCTGAATCACTTTCTGAGTCGATTTAACGATGTCCGCCCGTCCATCCGTCTGGCTGACTGGCTGTCCATAAAGCTTGTGCGCAGAGTACAGGTCGCAATTTTAAAGATATTTCGATAAAATTTGCTACATTATATTTTTTCAGCCCAAGGACGCATGGGATTGAAACAGGTGGAAATCGGTCCATTATTTCATCTGGCCCCCATACAAATGTCCTTCCGAAATTGGAGTTTAACGAACATATATGTTTGAATTATGCAAGTATCCACACATGAGTTGTAAATGAAGTCTAATCACAGCTACAAATTTTGTGCAGATTGGCCCACTTGTGAAAATCACTTTAAAGAGCACAATTCTCTTAAAAATATAGGTATTCACCCTACAAAAAATTGCTGATGAAAACTAACACATACAAAACTTATAAACTAACACACTTGCAGCAATTTTATATTAAATTGTTGCTGTTGGCGTTGCCACAGTGGGGGTTTCATACCAAATTTTAATAAATATTTGTTAAATTTTCTCTTATACCTAATTTTGCTTCAGTATAATTTTTATATACGTATTTGATCATAGAGATACTCTTTTCAAAAGTTTTAGTTTTTTTGTACTTTTTTTAAATAAATTTCATGGTAATATTTTGATTTTATATATTATGGAATTGTGGGGATTTTTGAAACAAGACCTTGTTAATAAAAAATGTTACGCAATAGCAACGCTGATTAACAAGTTCACAAGTTGGAAAGAGAAAAAGAATCACATGTACACGAATGTTTACATCAGGTTTTTCACATTGCCCCTAATAAAATGATGGGAACTACTGATGTATAAACCCATCAGCAATACCCATCAGATGATGCATCAAATGACTGTCATTGTTCTTGTAGGGCAAATAATATTGAACATTAATATGTTTTACATATATTCAAATAATATGATACAAATTTATAATGATCGGTTCAAAATTTAGTCGTAGCTACCATATAAGTTGCACTTCCGAAAATCATCATTAATCTTTTAAAAATTTTGGTATCCACATAAAATTCATCACAAATTAGTTTCATATATACAGAAATAAGGACAACTCATTTTATAATGGTGGGTCCATAATTAGTCAAATCTCCCATATAAGACTCTCTCTGTAATTCCTGCATAAATGTTTTAACCCTTATGTGTGCACCAAGGTACCCGGATACCTCTGGCGTTTTTAGTCAAATTTTTTTTATTGAAATTGATAACTTGTATATCTGAAACTTTTTGAGAACTACACTTCTAAGCAAGTTAGGACTTTCTAGTTTTCACCACGTGAAAGAGCGTTATAAAAACTATATATAGGCCGGGTCACACATGATGCTGACACAAAACATCGCTCACAATCAACGCAAACAGCGTGCACAACAGCAGACAATATTTGAAAGAAATTATTTTTAAAAAGTACATATAGCAAAGTCTGTTAAGATTCCGACAATCCGTTCTATTTTAGTGTTTTATTTAAAATTTAAAAAAGAACATCTAAATGCATCATCCTATGAGTGACTGTTTTGCAGTTAGGAAATGATTTTCTATTGTACTAAAACCGTATGGAAACTTTGACTTTTAGGACATAATGTAAGGAATATTATCTAACTAAAATATGCCAGTGGTAGAAGGGTCTAAATAGTTTCAAAACTTTAGTTTGGTTGATGTGAGATCCTATACCTTCAAAAAGACATTTCAAAATGTTTTCTAGCTTTAGTTAAGGTTTTCGTGTTCTCACATTCACTTTAATCTCTCTTTAAAACAATACTATACTTAAACTGCAGTGCACAGTTTAATTTAAAACTTTCAACATCCGCACAGTATAAAATCAACAAATCATAAAGTGCTGCCTTCATACAACATATATAGGGTGTTTCAATTAGAGCTTTTTTTAATTTAAATAAAGCACTTAAAATAGAAATAGAAAATAGAGGTCGCTATCTTCAGTATTTGCCAAAAGAACAATCTTTAAAATTTAATTCTCGGAAATAACTTCATTCAAATATTTTCTACTACTATAATATAGGTGGTCCATTTGGAAGGTCCAATAGAATTATGCTAGTAATGTTGGCTTCCAAGTGTTGAAAGTTGATGAGAACATGTGATCCAATCGGTGGTGTAGATTTTAATAACTTACATTGAGACCCAAATTTACGAATGGTATCGGCAATAGTTGAAAAGTGTGAAAGCGGACTAAGTAAGATATTCAGGCATGTGATGGAAATCGAAAACGAAAACGAATGAGTAATATTTTTTCGTAATATTTCTGTAAAGAGAATCTTAAAACAAAAATTTTAAAAATTATATTATAAATACATTAAAATGTATTTCCAAAACTGATTTGTTTTCGATATCGATTTCCATCACATGCCTGAATTTAAAAATATTACACAAGTTGCGTTTTATATTATGTTTTTTGTGGTTTCTTATTTAAAAAGGTGACATAAATTGTATCTTGTTATGTATTGCACAAGAGACTATCAGCCATGTCAGAGAATTTAATTCCGTTCGGAAGTGGAATTAATTCCGTATTTTGCTTCTATATAAAAAGAAAAAACGAAACTTTTTTTCGGAATGAAACCTGAAAATTCTTAAAATTACAATTCCATTTAGCAAATTATTTCATTCCGAAAAATTTGTTCGTTTGGCTTTTTCTATAGAAGCAAAATACGGAATTAATTCCACTTCCGAACGGAATTCAATTCTGTGACATGGCCGTATATAAACTTGAATTTTTATGTTTTTGTTTAAATAAACATTTTAAAATTCTAGAAATAGTGACTTTTTATTTTCCATTTTTTTGACGATTTTTAAAATTTGAAATAACTATTTTTTTTAACGGGATTTTGACGATTTTATCCGAAATTCATCCGGCAGCCGTGCTCATATGTACCCTCTTGTCTTCTATATGGCGACGCACAATAAGAAATGAAAAAACTCTAAATGAATTACCCTAAACAAACTGAAAATAAAACATATTTTCTTCTCTTAAAATTTTGCTGATGCCATTTTTCTTACACCCCATTTATTTGATGTCAAAAAATATACAGAATATATAACAAAAAGTGCTGAAAAATAAAACTAAACGCAATTGTACAAATTGAGTTCAAAAATGGCAAAACGATTTATATTTGTATGGTGAAAGTGAAAGTTAAATGTTTACACCTACTTTTACAGCAAAAGAATATAATAATCAATGGAGAAATACAGGAAAAGTATTTGCATTATGGTTTCTGTTCAATTTTATTTAAAAGCTTAAATACGTAGAAGCTTAAGTGTTTCATACTGTTGGCATTAAGAACATAAAGAACATGATGCCAGAAACTGTTTATTAACATAAACTCAGTTAGCAGCTTATACTTGGCGGACGAAGGTCATTGTAATGGTCGAATTCTCGGTCATTAGTTAACCATTGGTAAACTAAAATACTAACTATTGTTTAACTATTACTTGTTATTCTTATGGCAAACTAAGCATTGCGAATAAAAAATCATAAGTTAAGCATTTGCCATTAGATAACTAAAGACTGTGAATTTAGCCGTTAATGTTGACGGCATTTCAGGAATAAAAAAAAAATGTCAACAAAATATAACAATTAAAAAGTCCTTAAGTAAAAATTTGTGAAAAATTTGATACACATACTACTGAATGACACTTAATATTAATTAGGAAGAAATGTTTTCATATGAAAGGATAATTATACCCAACACCACCATAATGGGGAGGGTATATGAGATTTTTGCTGATGTTTGTAACGCCCAGAACTATTGGTCGAACACCTACCTTAAAGTATACGGATCGACTCAGTATTACCGTCTTAGTCGATTTAACGATATCCGTCCGTCTGGCTGGCTGTCCATGTAAAGCTTGTGCGCAGAGTACAGGTCGCAATTTTGAAGATATTTTGATAAAATTTGGTAAGCGATATTTTTCGGTCCAAGGATGCATGGAATTGAAACTGGTGGAAATCGGTCCATTATTTCACCTGGCCCCCATATAAATTTCTCCTCGAAATTGGGGTTTACCGATCATAAATGTTTGACTTATGCAAGGAACCAAACAAATTTCATCACAAATGAGTGGCAATAACGCCAAATCACATCTACAAATTTTGTGCAGATCGGTCGTAGCTCCCATATAAGCCCACTTCTGAAAATCACTTTAAAGCGCATAACTCTTTTAAAAATGTTGGTATCCAAATAATATTGAACACAAATATGACTCGTATATATACATATAATATGTTAGAATTTTATGATGATCGGCCCATAATTAGTCAAAGACCCTCCTTGTAATCCACTTTAACCTCCATAAATCTTTTAAAAGTATTTATATCTAGATAAAGTTTAACATACACAATATTTATATTCACAGAAATCATGACAATAAATTTTTTATAGGTAATATCTCCCATATAGCGCACATATGTATCTGAAAAACTGTTTTATACATACACTGGGTCGGGCTTGACCGACTATACTTTCTTACTTGTTATTTTTTTAATTCTGTTCTGTTGCAGAAAATAAAAAAAAAACAAATTTTTTACAAATTATCTTAGATCATCATCATTTGCTTATAGGGACATGACACAAAACTAAATGCAATTAAACTTAATTTTGTACTAGTTAACGTTGTTAAATGAAATTCATTTACAGTTTACCCTTTTCAAAACTTTAGCCATAACTAGCAATTGCAAAGAAATGCATAGGGGACTCTTAGCATTATTGGAATTTTGTAAAGATCTCAAGAATTTCAGTTTATACGAAACATTATTAAACAATTACACCAATACCTCACTTTGCGTCGGGGTTACGTTCCAAAAAAAAAAACACGACGTAAATTGAAACGACGCGGTGTAAATTAAGATTTTATATAACGAACATACTTATTTGTCGGTAAACAATTGGTCCAATGTTTATGGAACAGCTTTTTTTCAGCGTAAAATAAATTTCCTTTTAGCAATTGTTTGCATTATCTTTGAATAATACTTTACTTTTCATGTCATTAAATAAGCTTTTTGCTTTTGTCTGAAATACCATTTTACTTAATACTAGTTATTCCCTGCGCAACTTGATTTTCAAGTCAAATAGAAAACAAGGACTACATTTCGATCACCAAAGCACTTCTGGTACGGGTCATCATTTTAGCATCTAATAATGTTGCAGATTTTGGAAAATTTTCAAAAAAAAATATTAAAGACTCGAATCCACAATAACGCAACCTCGTAAAGCTAACGACGCACAGTGAACATTTGTGATAATTAAGCAGCGACGCAACTTTGAAAAAATAAAAACGCAAAACAAAACGACGCAAAGCGAGGTATTGGTGTATTGATGTATAGTTTTATATCGATTTTTATTTTATTTTAGCGCAGACAATGAAAATAAATAAACATGATTTAATTTTCATATAAATATAAAAATTTCCTTCTATAAATCTTTTAAGTGTCACACAAATTTTTCCAAACGAACGCATGATAAATTCGAGGGGAAAATTTAAAAACATGCAATTTATTTCAATTGTTTGTTATGTAAAAAGGGTAGTTACTACGATTTTAAAACAATATCCTGAAACAATATTTTGAATGATAAAATTTCACAAATTTTGAATAAAACCAAACAGAAGGTAGGAAAAAATTGCATTAAATGGATTATAAATTAAAAACAATACAAATTGAACTCTTCTCATACAGAACATAACATTACATTATTTTAAGCATTGCTCACTTAAAATGCGATTTTGATCCACAAATTGATACCCATTTATTAATAGAGGATGATTATTTTACACCTTTTTTTTTTAATTTTAAATAAAACTCTTCAAAACACAATGGCATGTCGGATGGATTTTTAACACTTATTTTTTTACAACCTACACCACCATAGTGGCGAGGTTATATTGGATTTGTGCTAATGTTTGTAACGCCCAAAAATATTAGTCCAACACCCAATTTAAAGTATTTCGATCGACTAAGAATCATTTTCTACGTTGATTTAACGATGTCTGTCTATCTGGCTGGCTGGCTGTACATGTAAACCTTGTGCGCATAGTACAACACATGATATATTTTATCGGTCATAAATGTTTGATTTATGCAAGTATCCTACCTCACAAATTCTCTCTAGGAATATGTTGTACCTGAAGTCTAATCATATGTACAAAATTTTGTGCAGATTGGTAAATTTTCATCACTCTCTAAAAAATATTACTATCTAAATCATAATCAACATAAGCCTCTTTTATATATATATATGAATATTATTTTGTCTAATTTTATGATGATCGGTGCGTGATTAGTCATAGCTCCCATATGAAGTCCACTTTCAAAAATCACTTTAACAATCATAAATCTTTTAATAATGTTAGTATACAAAAAAAAAAATAATTTAACAAAAATAAGTTTCATATTTACAGAAATCACGACAACTAATTTTATAATGGTCGTTCCAAAATAATTTTCGTAATACAACTGAATAATTTGGAGGTGCTGTTTTGATGTGAGAAGTAGATGACACTATTTATATTCTGGTCATTTGCACAAGTGGTGAATGAGAGTATATATAAATGTGTGTAACACTGAGAAATATTCATCTGAGACGACTCAGCTGTCCGTCTATGTTTAACACTCTCACGTCTAAAACACATAACTAAACTTAACAAAATTTCCAGAAAAAACATTTTTTATTTTGTAGCTAACTTTGATATTGAATCAGCACAATCGAGAGTCAGAGTTATGGACCAAAATGTGCGGTAATCTTAATAAAAATTCGATATTTTTTTCAATTTTTTTAAATACATATATTGCAGAAATGAAATTTTGAACACGTTATTTATATAATAAAATAAGAAACTCTGAGGAAAAGAGTAAGAATCGGTCCATAATTACTCATTGCTCTTTCCGAAATAACGCTCAATGATACATAAAGACATATAAAATATCTATACAAAATTCAGCAAAAACAAGTGCATGTTAAAAGAAATCGCAAAACGAAATTTTGTTTTGTTCGGTCAATGTTTGACCATAGACCCCATATAAAGTCCATATCTAAAATTCACTTAAATACCTATAAATGTGGTACAGGTTACAATGGTCGGTCCATAATTGGTCATAGCTCCTATATATGGACCACATCTAAAAAAGCCATTTATATTTATATATATCTTATAAATATTTACATATACATAAAAATGAGACTTAAGAAATTTTGTGATTTCGGTCCATATTTGACCATATTTACCATTTGAAACGCTCTTCCGAAAATATCTTCAACACTCATACATTCCGTATATATAACGATACCGATATAAAATTTTACACGGAGCATTTACATATATGCCAAAATCAAACTGCTGAATTTTGAGAATATCAGTCCATATTTGACTATGTTCCCCATATAAGATCCACTTCCGAAATCCACGTTAATACTAATATATATCTTAAATATACCGTTATTATGTTGAAATTCGACGTAAAATATCCTCATATACATGAAAATCAATGTTCCGAAATTTTAGAAGATCGGCCCATAATTTGTCATAGCTGCCATATAAGAACCATTTCCAAAAAACAAATAAATTCGGGTCAAAAAATATTCTTTTCGGATTTAACCCATATTCGGCACCCGAGATATAGGCCTACATATTTTCATCTTTACGGGCCCGTCCCCTCGAAAATAGGCGTTATTGCCAACAAATTTTTTTTGCTGGCATCTCCTCTAAACGCCCTATTTGATGAAGTTTTTTTTTTTATTTTGAGCAAAGTCACTAAAACCGAATTGTTCCGCTTTTTTATACTCTGTTTGTTAAATTACTCTCAAGATTATTATGAACATCAGACAAACTCTGTAAATTATGGTAAGAATTGGTAATTAAATCAATTAAAAATGGTGAAAATTAGACAAAATTTCAAAATATTTAACATAAATTATGTTGGTCGTAAAATTGTCTTTCAAACAATATATAAAATAATAATTAAATTTGCACTAAAACTGAATAGAAAACACAGAATAAGGATATTCTAGTCCTATAACCAGTGCAGTTTTTCTATTTCTTATTACGTTTAGGTGGAGGGTATTTAAGATTCGGCACAGCCGAATATAGCACTCTTACTTGTTTTTTTTATATAAATCAGAACATTAAGAAGGAACAGGAACCAGTATTGTGCTAATACATCAAGATAACAAGTCAGTATTAACTTAACTACTACCAAGTAATGTACAATGTTAGCAATAATCATTACAAAGTATAATACTCTGTTCTGGTATAGAATTATTAACAACTACAGAAATACCATAGAATAAACTATAGAGAAACATACAAATAAAACTAAAGCATAATTTTAAGGTGTAACACATCTAACACAAATAACTAAAATAGTAACAAGGATTAAGCTGGCTGTTCTGTGTTCTGTGGGGGAATGTAAGTTTAATTTTTCCGCAATACATTCGTGTAAAACTGCAACAGTTACTCATGAAATGCACGTACAGGAATCATTATCATGCAGAAACACATTTGTTTACATATGTAAAAGGTGATTTCTTTAGAGTTTTTTTCCATAGATAATTGTGACTAAAGTCATAATATTTTTATTCAGTATTGTTTGATAATTCATCATGGAAGTGAAAGTCATTGCTTGTTATATTTCAAATATTTTATTTGAAATTAAAAAAAAAAAAAAAACTTTTAACAAAACACCCTTTTTATAGCAATGCATCTGTATGTTATGTGTATGTCTGAATCTGTGAGTGTTTAAGGGAGTTTTTTTTCGTCCTTGGCACTTGGACACATAAAATAAGTGGATAATATTAAACCAGTTTATAATATTTTTCTACTAAAACTTTCACTTGTTGTTAGGAAAATATGCTTTATATTCTTAGGGTTTCACAACATAAATTTCTTGCTTATTTATAAAATTAAATTTAAATGAAGGAATGTTTAATTATATTTTAAAGTGGAAAATACAAAATAAATGGGATAAACACTTGTTTATTTGCGAAAACTGTTTTAACTGAAATTGTTTAAACTTTTAATTTTATTAAAGCCTGTTTTAAAATATTCAAATCTGTATATTCTTGCATGCTATAATGAGATCTATAATCTACAAGTCAGCACGCTTCATAGTATTAGCAAGTTTTCTGTTTTGTTTGATTCTTGTTTCATTTCGTTGAACGAAAACTTTGTGCTCCCATTAGTATGCTGTGCTAAAAAAAATATAAATAAACAGTTTTGCTACGGTTTAACTTATATATCGTCACCTAAAATGCCCAAAGGCGTAACCCTCATTATCATAATTTTACAGTAGAAGCAAAAAACGTTATAAAATGAAAACTGTTTAATTGAAAATCGCGATATGTACATATCGTCACCTGAATTTTGTCGTCTATCTTAAGACAAGATGTAAGGAAATCGCTATTTTCAATTAAATAGTTTTAATTTTATAACGTTGTTTGCTTCTCCAGTAAAATTATGATAATGAGGATTACATCTTTGGGCATTTTAGGTGACGATATACATATATATATACTGCATAATTTAAGGCTTTGTTTGTGCTTAGATGTCTGTCTTGTCATGTTACTTTCTGTTGCATGTTGTTTTTCTTATATGTAACTGAAATGTTGAAATGAAATAATTAATCTAATTTTCTACATACATATGTACATTTCATTTGTATTTGAAGTGTGTAAAATTTGTGTTTGTTTTTAACTTTTCAAATATCAACATTCATATTTCTTCAAGCGCATTATGACAATGAGTTCACTTCAAACTAGTAATATAAATTGCTAAACCTAGAATTATAGAATACAGCTGGAATATAAGGGTTACATTTAATAAATACAGTAAAGGGAAAATTTAACAGAGTAACAATGAATATGAACGAATATTTATTATTTTAAATATTTTTAATTTGACTGAAACTATCTCTCAAAACAGTACAAGAATTAACAAGCTACTAGAAAACAATTATTTTTTTCAATTAAAAGCTAATTTTTAGAAAGCCATTATTTTCAAACAATCAACAAACACTACCTGATTAGTTCAAGGCCACAAGGTCTTTAGTTTTCTATATGCTATCTATTCAAGATAATGATTTACAAGTCTGAACCATCAGCGATATTAAATTTAACATAAATTACCCCTACATGGTAGAGTTTTTTTTTATAACAGACCATAAAGAATCCAAAAACCCCAAATTAGTGTTTGTAAATTAATATTAATTCAACGATTTGACAAGCATACCCTTAGGCGATTTATTAATACGCTTGAATAGTAAATATAAGTACGTCATTTGTTTATTAGGAGCAATTAAGTTTTTGATAGTTAAGTGTTATAATGCGAGTATTATTAAAAATCTAATACCCTGCTATTTACTGCAGCAAGGCTGTAAATAGAATTTACAAAAAAATAGTTCCTATAACTTATATAACTTATTAAAAACACAGTTAGAACTTCAACAGCAATTAAAGAACTTTACAATTTGAAAACTGTATAAACGTTGATGTAACGGGTGATTTTTTAAAAGCTATAGGAAAGTTTTTCAAAACAAAACTCATAAAATTCAGAAAAATGCATGAAATCTTTATTTGAATTCATTGTACGGTCCATATAATTTAATGTTTGAAAATTATTTCATGCAAATGTTGACCTTGAATGGTCCATCCGCTTATTGGCATACTCTTTCCAACTTTTCGGCCGGTATCTCATGAATAAATGCTTCAATGTTGCCTTCCAATGCATCAATTGAAGCGGGCTTGTCTGTATAGACATGAGCTTTAACATAGCCCCACAAAAAATATCCTAAAGGCGTTAAATCGCACGATCTAGGCGGCCAATTGACCGGTCCCGAACGTGAAATAAAATTTTCACCGAACTCGCCTCTCAATAAGTCCATTGTTGCGCGTGCTGTGTGGCATGTTGCACCGTCTTGTTGAAACCACATGTCATGCAAGTCAAGCTCTTGCATTTTGGGCAAAAAAAAGTTAGTTGGATATCATCTCATGGTAGCACTTACCATTCACAGTTACGTTACGATTCGCATCATCTTTGAAGAAGTACGGTCCAATGATGTCACCAGCCAATAAACCGCACCAAACTGAGATTTTTTCTGGATGGGTAGCTCTTGCAATGCTTTTGGGTGATATTCACTCCAAAATCGACAATTCTGCTTATTTGCTTTATTTACCCATTGAGCAAAAAATGAGCTTCGTCGCTGAACACAATTTTTCGGTAATTCATTGCGCGATGAACTTTCTTAACAGAGCACGCATTTTGATAATAATATTCAATAATTTGCAAGCGTTGTTCGTTTGTAAGATGATTCATGGTTAAATTATAGACCAAACTGAGGATGTTTGACAGTGAAACAAAACACGAAACGTGCGTCAGCTGTTTAAACCAGTGTTGCCAAAAAGATAATAGCTAAAAAATCACCCTTTCTATTGTAAAATGTGAGTTTCAAGGATTGTGTTTTGTGAAACATATAGAGAGATAGGAATGTAACGGTCGTTACTTTATAAATGTGCTGTTTACCTTTTTAATGGTCAAAAAAAGTAAATTTTTTATGAATTCTTTCGATTGCTACCGATGCTTGAACTTTCGTAGGTCCAAAATTAAGCAATCCTCGTGGCATAGTTGCTTAAGTTGCAATTTTATTTTAAAAATCACCGAAAATCGGTAACGACCGTTACTTTGGAAACACCAAAAAACAAAATTTACAACAATTCTTTATGTTATTTAAATATGCATTTTAATTGTTAAATAAACAGGCAAAAACTTTCAACAAAAGCAAATAAATACTAGACAATAATTTATAGCAAAACACCGTAAATTACAGCAGAAAAGTTAAAAACAATTTCTTTCATTAAATTATAAATTAAAGAAGCGACAAGTGACAAATTGAATGGAAAATTGAAATTAAAATCAAATACACACACATTTAAATAAATAAATTTTAAACAAAAGCAACCATTTTAAATAAATCACTAACACACTGCAATTGTGTGGAATGATTAAATTACTTGAATACACAATATTATTATATTATTTATATATTTGATAAATAATAATGCAATGAATATATTATTGAAATTGTTTATAAATTATCACAACTTTAACTCAACCGGCAGCATAAACTTAAAAGCGGAAACTTAAATAGCGAAAACAATTTATCATAATTAATTGGTTAAAATGTTTCCTATTGATGGTTCTAGGGAAATAACAATAAAATAATTTAAAAATTATATAACAAATACATGGTAACTTGTTTTTTAGTTTGTTTTATTGCACAGCTTAACACGAAAAATGGTGCCTTAAAATTTTTTAGTCAATTTGTATACATCTTCTCTCATTTCTCTAACTCACTTTTTTTTGAATCAGATGATGATATTGGCTATTTCACGCACTTTTATTCGTCGATCATTTAATACCATATCATGCACTATGGCTATAGTTTCTGTTTTTGTTGCTGTTTTTGGACGTCAACGATTGTACGACCACGTTTAAATTCAGCAACCCAATTTTTTACTATTGCATATGAAGGAGTACTTTCACCCAACACATTCACCATATCATTATGAATTTCTGGTCCCGATAAACCTTTTTTATTTAAATATTTAATGATACCATGAATTGATGATTGAAGGAAAATAATGGAAAATTTGTCGTCTTCTCTATTTTTTTTTATGAATTGAGCGACATTTCCGAAAATATTCCATCGCACCAAAATAGTGTTAATGCAGATATAAAGATAATATTGTAGCCGAATTTCGGTTTTTTATTCTTACTGAATAAAATCACGTAACTACGTAGTTTTGTTAAAAAATAATATCTTGAAAACTAGAACCGATACAAAAAAAAAGTAAATTATAAGCATTGAAGCCCAATACTAGATGCATACAAACTGACTAGGAAATCTAATGCACCACAAAAAAGTTTTAATATAATCGGGCTGTGTTATAGTTAGGATTTTATGGGAACAAATTCTAAAAATTTGGTGAAAAAATGTGATATGCCGCTCCATGTAAAGTGCAATTTATTAATTTTTTTTCTTTACTTATGTATATAAAAGTTGCTGAATAATAAACGACTTGATTTAAATCTTATTGTGAGATACTGGCTTTTGCTTCCATATGTGCCGAGCGTACTACATGTGGTACGGGCTCAAAATCCAAGTTAAAAACATTTTTTTTTATTCTTTCTTCAGTGTTGTAATATAATGTGTCAGAATAAAACAATTTTAGAAAACTACGAAGATTGTTCCATTTAAACGACAACGCAGGCAGGTTATATATGATTATTCATCAATAACAAATCCTAAAAGTAGACCACAGATTTTATTGTCTAACAACTAAATCTTAAATTACAGCTGAAACCTAGAATTCAATATTTCAAATTATACATACATATTTATATATTTATATTTGTATGTGCATATAACTCATCTACACAATTTACATATATTTATTTAATATATGATTTTGTATAAATAAATAATCCTGAAAGTAGACTACAGAAATTTTATTGTTTAACTAAAGCTTAAACAACAGCTGTACATATAAAGAATTTTAAAAATATGTGTACATATGTATATGTATATTTAAATTAAGAAATTTACATATTTTAAACCAACAAAAATATTGACAAGTATTATTAGCAATAATTTTTAATAGACACTATAGAAAACAGTAAATAATCCAGTGCATTAAGAAAATTTGTATAAATATTATACAAAATGTCATAAAGAATGTAGTTTATGATATGTTATTTAAAAATGTATTTAATAAAGTTACTGACTCACCATGTTGTGGTTTAAATAAAATCTGGAAAAAGAAACAAAAAAATATGTTTCATTATTTCAAGTGTAAATTAAGAGAAGCGTTATATTCATACAAAAACTGCATTCAGCTAAATTAGATTTTCTAATTGAAGCCTAAAATTCTGCCATGTTTATGTTGGTTGTATAAAACACATAAAAACAACATGCCTTGCTATTTTTTTTCCGCTTCATATATTTCTCTAAAAATATTAAAATTCTGTACTTTGTTTACAACAATACTGCATACTGTTATTGTGTTTTTCATTCAAAAGCCGCATAATGAACATTTTGTAGATGTAATTAAACGCCTAATTGTATATCATGAATTTTTTTTTATGGAAATTTTTATTTAATACAAATAGAAAACATTATGTAATAGTATGATTATTTTGTTTTGCATTTTCATTTTCTGGTAGTTGGAAAAAAGTCATTAGGAGGCGTTTATGTATGAGAGGTTATTTATATGGATCAAATTACAATTCGTTTAACATGTTGGTATTAAATTTCACTTTATGGTAAACATAACCTTGCCATGAGCTAATATATTATTTCCAGAAATTACAAATTTATATTTATTTAAACAAATTCGTATAATAAATTTCTACAAGGATTTTAGTGTGTGTTCATTAAAACTTAAAAAGGTATTTTTAAGAAGAAAGGCTTTTCTGTTAATATTCCTTGTAATTTCATCTCGTTTACAATACATAAATACTTTTAAACTTAATATACTAAATAAGTTTTGCTTTTAAATGCCATTATGCTGCAGTATCTTCAGTTGTCCCTTGGAAAGCACTATTTCCGATTAAAAGTATAAATCGTAAATAATTTTGCTCAAAAGTGATAATCTGCTGTGAAAGTTCAGAAATGTTTTACAGCTGTCAGCAAATTCTTATACACTTGCCAACAGTGTTCTGGTTTTTCGAATTAAAAAGTAAAAGTAACATAAAGTAATAAAATTAAAAAGTGCTGCAAGTATAGAGCATATAACAGTATGTACGTCACAGTCCAAATGGTTTTAAACCATTTCTACATACAGTGAAAAATAGCAGAATTGGTTAACATTAAAGCTTCCACAGTCCCAAAAATCAATTAGCGCTACATAAATCGAGCTCATAGCAAAGGCAGAAAGGCCCCAAATAAAACTTTCAATGAGCATGATTAGCGATACATTTTAAGAAAGCTTCACAACTGGCCTCCGAAGTTGAAGCTGGACTGGGCAAACAATGTTGTGTTGAGACTGTTCGTTGTTTCTTGCGTCAACATGTTTTTAATGGCCGAGTGGCATGCAAGAAACCGGTCTTCTTTGCAGCTAAATCTAAGTTTAAAGCTGAAGGTCCACACCTGGCTTTTTAGCGGCAACGCGTTTATAGTTTTCTAAACGTTTTTAGCGTCAAGTATTTCAAGTTACATGTGAAGATTTTTCGCGTCAATGTACTATCGTAGGTGATGTCGTAAGCTCAGCTGATTTTTTTTTATATGAAGTTTTTTATCGGTTTGTTTGTCAACTTCGTATAAAAAAACTTTTTTTCAGCTGTTCGACATTTGCGACGCTTTTAAAAGTAGAAAGAAAACGAATTTTTCGCTTTGCAAGCGTCAACGCTTGCTACGCTTTCAAGTGTATAACTTAAAACATACGACTGCATTGATTCTAGTTTTGTGACAGTTGTTTAGAACGCAAGAAACGCGTAAACACTTGGTGTGGACCTTCAACTTAGCATATTTGGTTCAGATGCCATGTCGTATGTTTGGCGTAAACCAAATACAGAACTCAACAAAGAAAACCTAAAGGCACCAATAAAGCATGCTGGTGGCAGTGTCACGGTTTAGGCCTAAATGACAGCTGCTGGTGCTGGGAATTTAAAATTTTTTTGAACAATCATATACAAGTTTAAGTACCTTCAGATTCTAAAGGACAACCGGGAACTAGGGTATAAGATCAGAGTTTTGATTTTACGAAATCACAAATGGGGTATTGTGCAAACGTAGCTAATATATAACTAATACAATATTTATAGGACATTTTAGAAATCAGCATAAGGAAACGGCTACTGATGGAATTGCCGAATATTTCACCGATTAGTAGCCAAAACGAAAATTTGTTTTAATATATTAAAATGTACATTTTCACAATAAATTACTTCTGTTTGTTAAACTGTAACAATTTTTCTTTTAAATGACACCAATTTATTTTATAAGTTCCGGTTAGTTTTCTTTTTATAGAGTTTGAAAACAAAAAAAAATGCACTGCATAAAATAAGCTGCGAGCCACTGTATGTCAGTCTCTGTCAACAATTCTTATAAACTATATTGACTAAAAAAGCTGATGCCTTTATTAAGAAAAATTAATTATCATTAGCAAAATGACTGAGTTTGATAGATATGTTAAGGCTTGTATCATGGCTTGTATCATGCAAAAGTAATAGAAATCATTCTCCAATTGACGTGTGTATATCATTTCATGCTGTCATTATATAAATCTAATAACAAATTGTCACACGCTGCTCTAAATGCAATTAGATTTTGCAGGTCATAAATCCAGCAATTATTTTAAATTTTATAATTTAATCAGAATAGTTGTGAGGAGATTAAATTGTGGCACAACATTAAATTTGTATTTGTATTAAATTATGCCGTGATACGGAGCAAAGTTGAAATACACAATGGGACACAGTGGGGCTAAATATTTAAAAATATCATTCAGTTTGGAGGTGCAAAAAATAATTCCGTTTTTAAACTGCTTTACATATTTATAGATATGGATGTAGAGTTTAATGTTTTATTTAATGTTTTTATTAAGTTTTGTTTAAATTTTTTAACGTTTTATTTCAATGATACTAAAGGTGGATTCACCCATTCGTTCTGAACAAAATATTTGTTCGAACAAAGTTTTTATCATATGAAGTTTAACATCTCTCTTTTTAAGAAAGAGAAAATAACTTTGTTCGAATAAATATTTTGTTCAGAACGAATGGGTGAATCCACCTTTAGTTTCATTGAAATAAAACGTTAAACAAAATTGAAAAAAAAACTTAATAAAAACATGAATTTAAAATATAAATTCACACCCAAACGTGTTGGAATTTATTCGTACAATGAACACTATTCAACTAATGCTTTCAGTCATGAAAACTTAGTCTTTCAGAGTCCCGTTCTCATTCTCTACTGTCTCTATTTGTCTTGACCCAACTCTTAAACGAAGAATTTAATATTCTTGAATTGGATTTTGAAAATCCTTAAAAATTTTACAATTTTGTTATTTATTTTAAAACATTCCATTTCACATTTAATATCAATTATACGCGCAGAGAAAAAGCATGTTATGCAAGAGCAACAATTTATGATAAGATTTATGATTGTAGGTAAAACATATTATGACGAATATAAGTACCATGAATTATCATATTATCATATTATAATCGTAATATTTCATGATAATGTTTTCTTGTTAATCATAATTTGATATTATAACATCATATTATAACCTAATATAATCGTAAAATTGTAATAAATGATCATATTATGGCCCAAAGTAACCATATTATAGTTTAAAGTAATCATAATATGATCCAAGCAATCATATTATGATCTAAATTAATCATATTATGATCTACAGCAATCATATTACTATGGCATCATAATATGTTAAATTAATATCATTTTAATTTTACTATTTATCATATTATGATTATCATAATATTTATTATTATATCATAATTAATTAATGGTTAAATATAAAATAATATGATTAGTTATAAAACAATAATTTTTACGACGTAAATCGCAATAATTTCTACATTTGTTTAATAGAATTATATTATAAATAAATATTTTAAATACGAATTGTTTTTTTTTTTAATTATTGAAACAGTTAACTCCAAATAAATAATCAGATTACACGCAGACAAACTACTGAGCAAAAGCATGCTACAAATGGTAAAAACATAATTTTATCAAATTAAACATATTTTGTTTCTATTTTAAACATAATATGAGTACAAATATAGAAACTTGTCATTGATTGATTATTTGTAAGTTTAAATATTTGTAAATAATATAATATGTTAATTAGTTGTGGTAAACATTTTTTAATAATAATTATGTTTCAGTGAAACATATTCAATTTTATAATTGCGATAAATATAAAAATGTTTATAGTAACTAAATTATCGTTAAAATCAAAAATAAAATAACAATTATTTGTGTGCCACAACAATATATTTTGTAACAAAAATACAGTGTAGTTATCGTAACCATGTCCAACCATGTTTTTTCTCTGCGTGTATGTACATAACTTTAATTGCATACTAGATTTAACACACAAATGTTGTAATCAAATATTACTGTTTCTCTTATTGCAGGTTTCAACAATTTAAAACTGGGCTAGTTTGAATCACAAACGTATGAACAGAAGATGTGAAACCATAAAAACCAAAAAAAAAAAAATACAAAAATAGGCAAAAATTTTGCATGCAACTTTAGTTGCTAACAACCCCTTTCAGTGGTTTTGCAAGAACAACACAAAAAGCGGCGACACAAATTTCAAAGAAAATAAAGTTTTTATTGCTCATAATATAATTACGTATATTGCCTTAACGTAAGAGGTAAACCAAAAAGAAAAAACAAAACAAAAGGAAAACTTTGCAACACACGATTTCTTACAACTTTCATTCTTACAACATTCAGCTTCTGAGTAAGTAAAGAATATTTCCATTTAGAGAGATTATGCCAGTGGCAAGTTATATACCTGAAAATGCTGAGAAGACTTTGTTGCAGTTCCAAATGGAAACAGAAAGAACAGGTGTCATTGCACAAGCTACTTTAACTACAACTAACACGCACAATTACTCTAATACAGGTAGTGATGTTGGTGTTGTGGCAACATCATCTTATAATGGAAAATGTAAACAAGAAAACTATAGTCCTGTTATAAATAATTCAAATAACAATTGTGAACAAGCCCAAACTTGCCAGGACAAGCACAACTGTATGAAAGATAGAAAAGTTAATGGAGAAGAATTACATATTTACATAAAACCAAGACATATCTGCAATAAGCAAACTCGAACAATTACAACAACTGTAAATTGCAAATACCAAGAATTTTCAAATAATATTGACAAACTCAACAGCAGTGATTGCAAGCAAACTCAAAACGGCACATGCAACAGCAACCACAACAACAACAATAATGACAATGATTGTAATAAATTCCTTAACAGTATTATTAACACTTTACATTGTAAACAATTTGAAAACACACAACAAAAGCAGCAGCAACATTATAATACTCAGCATTATCTATTAGCAGACACAAGATGTCCTTCTCAATATCCTCAGCCACAACAAACTTCTTCTACTGCTGCTACTGCTACTTCTCTGACCGCACAAAAATACCTCTTAAATCATAAATTCAAAATGCAAACATTTACTCAAGAAATCGTTTACTCATTCTACATACTACTCCTGCTGCTAACCGCTGTCCAGCATCTGCTGCCTCAGCCGGCAGAGGCCAGTTGTCGCTATGAACCGAGTCGTTCGTGTGAGGCAATATGTCGTCCCATCTGGTCGACACCAGATAACAATAATTATCAATCAACTATATCAGCTACAAATAATGTGACATTGGAAAACTTTTTTGCCGCCGATTACAATTGTACAATACGTGCTCTAGTCCTGATGCCGGACGACGACAGTTACGTGGCATCATTGAAACGTGTCGTGCCCATACTACAAGTGGCCGAACAGCATATACTAGCCAGTGGTTTATTGCCATCGTATATACAGTTTGATTGGATGCCGCAGGATGATAAATGTGATGCGGCTTTTGCGGCCGTTAAGGCTATGGATGGCATTGTTAAGAACTGTTCGCATGTCTTTTTTGGCCCAGTGTGCGACTATTCGTTGGGTGAGTAATAGTTGTTATAATTCAATGAATGTGCTGATAAATTTAAAAAAACTACTGCTATTTTTCATACACTGTCGGACAAAATTGATTGTGGTTTCAAATATGTCCTGTATTTTGATTAAAACATATCGCACCCTAAATACAAAAGGGTCACAACTCAAAATACTAAAATTTTCAGGAGAGACAAACAACTTCATTGTGCACAAGCAACACATTTAATATAAAAATAAACAAAACTGTATTTTTCCATGTGTGTGTACTCTGATGTGTACTCTGAATTAATTTATGGAAAAAATCAGTTTTGAAAAAGTTTGAGTTGTGACCCTTTTGTATTTAGGGTGCGATATATTTATTATTTTCTAATTATTATAAACTATAGCTTTATTTTTAATTCAGTTGATATTTTATCTTTTATTTATGTATTTCTTTGCAAAGTCTAAAAGCTTTTTTATATTTGCAGCTCGTAGAAGAGGCTTTTTCTTAGCGTACGTACATTTTATACCGCTTTCGTTAAGTCTTTTTTGAACAGTTCTAGTCGAAATATTTAATTCTAGTTCCTCCTTTATATCCTTTATATCTCTGGCTGTCGTTAAAGATTTTTTTTTTTGTTAGAATTGGAATATAATCATAGTCTAGCTTCGGGGTCTTACGATTACTGTCTTTTAAGATCTTTAGGCTTTGTTTGACTAGACCAACACTTTTTCGAGCCTTATTTTGTGTATATGTAAATATTTGACTAATATTAAATTAAATAAATAAGTACTTCACTATAATTTATTATTTTTTAAAAACTTACTATACAACTCTTCTTTTAGGGTTAACAGAAAACCGCACTTTATTATGTCGCGGAGATTTCTTGTGCACTTCAATATAAATCCATCAGAAATATAAAGGAGCTACTTTATAAAATTGCAATGCTTATGAAAATAATTCAGATACTCCAACAAATAAGGGGACTGTGTATATAGTAATACATGTAGAAGCAAAATATCAAAAAGTTATGAAGAAGGTTACAAAACCGCAACTTATTTTGTCCGACAGTGTATATTATTTAAGAAATGTAATTACATATTTCGGAAACCTTACTTTAAAGCTTAACTTTTATTATGTTATATAAAAAGTAAATAAAATATTCATTTAAAATATGTACCTATACAGTGCATTCGCGAAAATATGAACACCCCAAAATAGCAGCACTTTTTAGTTAGTTTTTACAAATCATGCATTAAGTATTAATTAAAAATGTATAATTTGTATCATATGCATAAAAAACAACATAAATTTCTAACTTTAGAGGGAAAATATGAAGTTTTTGGAGAATTTACAAAAAGTGTTACTAATCTAGCGATGAAATATGAAATGACAAAGTCCACAGTATCTGGAATAAAAAAGAATAAGATTGTAATTTAAAAATGTGTCAACAATATATTCATTGGACCTGGAAAAATAAAAACTATTGGTTTTAATAAAAATGTTGGGCCATTTGTAAATATGAACAATCTCAAAAATTTGAACAGCCCTTGTTTGCATTTGTACATATTATAGCGAGTGCACTGTAGCTATTATTTTTTGTAAAATTCAACTACAGGGCAAATGTTTTCAAATCGCATAGTCGAGAAATAACAAATATAACCGATTTTATATGACCCAATATGTTCTTAAAATAAACAATGCTCAAACAATTTTCGTCCGGCACTGGCTGGTCCAATATTTGAAATTTTTTAGATATAAAATTTGAAAAACTTATTGTTAGTTGGTTTTTAATAAAAATACAATAAATAAATAAAAAATATATGTTCTTAATTATTCAGCAAAGGTTTTCGTTAACTCTGCCTCTGTCTGGTATAGATAATATGGCAACAAATCTAAAAAAAAATAGTTTTTGGAAATTTTCAAAACATTTTTGGGAATTGTTGGATATCTTTAAAAAATATTATTATTATTATTATAATTATTTTAAACATTAGAAGATAATTATAAATTACAAAAGGCCATGACAACTTGGTCTTAGGCTCAATATTTTTATAATTACAATTAACATTTTTGCAAGATTAAATTTATTTTATTTTTATTTTTTTATATTAATTGGTATATATGATTTTTTTTTTAAATGCTATTAATAACTAAAACGTTCATTTCAGTTTGAACAAGTTTTCTTTTCACAAAAAAAAAACTCAGAATAAGACATTTGTGTCTTTGTTTGGCAAAAAAGTCTTCCATGAATTGCTTACTTGTTAAAAAAAAACTATCTATTTTTAAAAAATAGATGACATTTTCTATACATTGATATATAATATATTTACCTTATCTTTTTCACGTCTCATATTTATTAGGGAATATTTCACAAATTATACTGACTCGACAACACTTCTAGGCAAGTGAAATTTTATTGCTTGTTATTGGACTTGCTATTTAGAAATTAAAGACTTATTTATCTTGTTTTTCTCAATTCCACCACTGTCAGCTCTAATCTATAAAATAGTTCAGATGAGTTTAATAAATACACAGATAGTCTTCTCAACTCATTATTCGTTTGACTCTTTACAGAGGCTGAAGGTGACACCATGTAAAGCAACCCCATACCGTGTCGTTCTTCACACCCAGCTTCTATTTTTTTTTTTAAGTTGTATTACAATTGTTTATTCTGTTCGGCGCCAGCAATATTGATTTCCATCACATTAGAAACGATTAATGTTGGATTCTTCTGTCCAGATTACACGTTTCCAGTCATCTACTGGCCAATTTCTGTGCTTTTTGAAAAACTTTAGCCGTGCCCCAACACCTTATAGCAACAATGCAGGTTTTCATTGTTTTACTGCTGTGATGTAATCAATATCGCTAAGAGCTCGTCTTGCTGTCCATCGTCTAAAGGGTTTGCTTTTATTATAGAAGCATCTTTTGTATTAAACACTTTTGCCTTTTCATTTGTGTTATCATGAGACTTGCGTCCGCATTCGTTAATAGCTTTTTGGGAACCCTAATTTGTGATTTGGGAACAATATAACGCTTTTTTGAACTCTTATGACCATTATTATTAACGTAGAATATCTACTGGAATATTGTACTGAATGGCCGTTTATATTTTCTTCATTATTTATTTGTGTTGGATAATTTGCAAAAAGTGTTTACTATATTGAATCCAATTAACATCAAACTAATGTTTCTTTTAAAGGCATAAGCAAAGCCAACGCATACAAATCCAATAGTAAACATTGCTATTTTTGTGCAAATATTTCAAAGGACACACTTGTGTGTTTTTGTACTAATTGTTTTTTTTTCAAAAATTATTATTTTCCATTTTGTATTGAAAATTATTTTGTTTAGCATTAAACTTTTAATAAATGACAACAAACATTTTTAAATTTTCTTAATTAGTTTTAATTTATTGCAATAAAAATAAACAAATTACAGACATGTACTTATTTGTGCTCGCCACTGTATATAAAAAAACATGCAATTGTTAATATTGAAAATGTTTAGATTTCAAAACAAAAACCAGCTCGAAACGTAGCATATTGATTTCAAACTGATATGACTCTGCCCCACTGTGCAGTGTATAAATCGCATAAAATAGTTTGTATATTAATTAAAGTTAAAAAACTAAAAAAAAAGTGTACACATTCTAATTAATTGATAAATTGTATTCCAGCTGCCGTTGGCCGTATTGCCAAGTATTTCAACAGCAATGGCACGCCCCTCATATCGGTGGGTGGTTCCACTTTTGATTTTGAAAAACCCAAAACCAAATGTTCAGATGAATTCTATATGCTGCTGCGCACGGGCATGTTAAGTTTTGAATCGATTTCAGAACTAACTATAGCGGTCATGAAAAGGTTAGTAATAATATTATTACCAATTAAAAGTAACATAATAAATCTCTAAACGTTTTTGTTTTGCCTCACCCAGAAACAAATGGTCACGTTCGATTTTCTTTTATGACGCCGATGGTCAACGTAATGTGGCCGGTCAGCACACTTGTTACCTCATGATGACCAGTCTGGGCAAACAAATGCGTAATGAGAACTTGACTTTCGCTCAGTATCGCATAACGGAAAAGCTTAAGAATCGCACCGAGGAAATGAAACGTGAAATTGGTAACAAGAATTCTGGTAAGTGTTAGACAAATAAGTATTTATTGGTTATTTAAGTAATTAAGTTGAAGTGCTAACGATAAACAGTTAAATGTAAATGTCTTTAACCGCCTGGCACACGATGTCGAACGATAACGTTCGCTTAGATAAGACTTAAGACACAAACTTTTTATCGTATCTATTTTTTACTCAATCAAGTTTGTTTATTCCACAATCAAGTGTGTGTCTTAAGTCTTATCTAAGCGAACGTTATCGTTCGACATTGTGGGCCAGGGGGTAAATTTTTAGCATTCAGTTTAATATTTTACATTGGTCAGGTGGAGTTAACTACAAGTGCTGTTAAATAATGTTAGCAGAAATGTTAGCAACTTGTGGTTATGTTGTAAACAGATGTTTGAGTAAGCTTTTAAACAACAGTAACATTTTATACAAATTCAGGAAAACTTTTAGTAAAGTTTGCCACCAGTGAAAAAAGCCTTTTAAAATGTGACCAAATGGTTAATGAAAAAATAACAACTGTCATATTAATTGCCAACAAAAAAATAGGTAATACTGAATTTTGTTTTAATCGCAACCTAGATTTTTTAGTTTTTTTTTCACATCGAATATTACATGTCTTGTAAGAACAGGGTTTTCCTTATATAAAAAATTTAAATTTCTTTTAGTTTTTTTTTTTTTTTTTTTGAATAAAAACTTGGTTGGCGGAGAATTAATCCCTCAAATTTCCAGGTTATCTCACGATCGATTTACATAACTACCAAGTCTACCTATACCTTCATATAGGAAGCTAGATTGCTTAAATCTTGTATCAAAAAAATGTCTAGCATGTGTCTAATGCAGAACTACGAAAAACCGTAACGTTGTAGAGTTATAGATAAGACGCCGAGCATTAACCAATGCAAGAGTGAGACGCAACTCTCTCGAAGGCAGCGAAAAAAGGACGTCCTGATTGCCCTTAAGCGCTCCACCCAGAGCTGAATTATGACTCATTTCTTTTACTTGATCACAATATTGAAAGAAATTCTATCAAATATGATAATAGTAACAAATTCCTGAAAACAGATTTACTTGTCTTTATGCGATCTAGAGAAAAATTAGTTTTTTATAGCAACTCAAAGTAGGATTTCTATTCTCTTGGAATTTTTGCATTGCCGTTATAAAAAAAGAAAGTCCTACATTACCGAGTAATTTTTAAAATAAGAGCATGTCAGAACAAGTAAAATTATAAAATAAGTAGACTTCAGAATTTTATAATAAGTAGCTTTATTTGACTCGTTTTCCCATACAATCAGTTTTAATTTATAGTCTAGTCTAGTAAGGAAAAGCCAATGAGTCAACCAAATGAAGACTATCTGAAGAATAGTTACACACCAGTAAAATTTCTTTCCCAACTTTATCTAATGTTCATAGATTTTAAAAACGCTTCTTATATGTATATATAATGTAAATATACAGCAATGTCCTGATGGTTTATTCTGAAGGCTTTTGATGGTGCACCACTGCTTTTGTGAAGAGAATGAAAACAAAGAAAATTCGAAATTGTAAAACTAAACCAACCCAGACGTTGAAGATGATTAAACAACGATTAAAAAATCACTTGAACCACAAAAAAGTATTGAAATTAAAGCTTGAATCTAATAGGAAACATGGAGCATAATATTGCAAAGTTAAACGTAACATGTCCACAACTATTAATTGAATTTGAAGAATGCAGGCTTTACTGAAAATCTTATATTTGAAGGGGGGGGGTTGAATAACTATTTTCGAGGAGACACCGCCTATTGGTTTGATCGCACTAAGTTTTAGCGCACTATTTGCACAGCCTGGTGCTACTACAACACTAATCCATATCTCATCATCAGGCAACTTACTGCAGACTTATACTGATGCTGGGTCTATACCGGATTCTCAGGATATGATTTTTCTTTGGACATTTTTTGGCTTTTAACAGGCTTTTAACAAATTGCCTATCCACTGGAGATAGACGTTGACTATCAGCAGCTTATTCTAAGAACTGACCTTGATGCATTTAAGTTTTGGCGACCGACGGCCTACCGTAGACATACATCGACCACTGACGATCAACGAACTCCGTTATATTTTACAAAAACTGTGAGAGTAAAATTGAAAGCAAAATTTGTTCTTGTGACGTCATAAGTCAAAACTATTTGTATGTTTGCTTAACTTTTATATAAATTTGAATTTATTTATTTTAATATGCAGAAAATAGATAATTATATGTAATTTTTTTTTTAAATATTTTTAACAAAAATGATTTTTTAAATGTTGATTATAAGGGAAAAATGACTTATGACATCATGCGCAGAGAGAGGAAATTTTGTCTATATTATTTGCGCAAACTTTATTATTTGACTCAGGAGACAAGGCGTAGTTATTAGTTCGTGCTCAGTTTAAATCCGAAATGAGTGTTGTGAAGAAAAAAATTCAGTCAAATATATGTAAATGTAATGAAAATTTTGATACTCATAAACTTAAAATAGTTTAAACTATAACACCTTTGAACCATCTGGGACTTAATTCTTGTGTTACAAAATTTGTTTTTATATCGTTTATTATTTGGTTTAACCAGCTTTTACATTCCACTGCATCACTGTTAAATCTTCTCTCCACCTCAAATCTCTCCTCACTCTCTCCCTCTCTTTTCTCAACAAAAAGCTTATTTTTCTATTGTTGTTTACATTGAAACATGTTTGTAATACATACAACAATTAGCACGTGCTAATCTTTCAAAAGCTCTTTTAAACATGTTCGAATTCGCAATTCAAAACAAAACACAGCTGATAACCTACATATGTATGTATGTACGAGTATATATGAGGAAAACCAGAAATAAACACCGGCAAAAGTCTACTAGAACAAGAAAAACAAGAAACCAGTCAGTTTTGTTTATAAACTTCATGAGTTGAGAGCGCCGATTTTAGTACTGTCGTTGACGTTGTGTGCGTCTCACCAGCAATGAAGTTTTACAATAGTAAAAGTGATTGGTGAATAGTGAAAAAATTACTAAGAATTTTTTTGGAAATTCTTGTCAGAAGCTGAGAGAAAAAATCATAATAAATAATAAATCTTTAATCAACAAGTGAAAGTTTTTATGAAATTCCTTTTAGAAAGTGTTGGAGAAGCAAATAACATGCAAGGAATTTACATGAAATGTTTAAAGCGTTTGCAGTAAATATTTTTAATTGCAGTGTTCAAAAACTATTTAAAGGTAACAGTTACAAAGTGTTGGTAAATTGTGAAATATGTGTATCTATGTAATATATTAAATTAAAATTTAAATTCATTTTAATGAATTTTTAATAAGCAAAACAATTGTTAAGTGGTAGCAAATAATGTGAGTTGTTTAATGTTCCATTTTTAATAATTATTTTAAAAATCCTAAAAAAATATATAAGCAATAACCAGGGGCTTCACAACAAGACAAATAACAGAACACGTACGTTTTTAACTGCATTGAAACATTGCAATTTAAAGTGATTTGCATAAATTAAGTAGAATAATATGGTTTCAATCCTGTTGGTACTTATTAGGGATGCCAATTGTTTTAAAAAATCCTGAAATTTTTCGGGACTAATAAATCCCGAAAACTAGTAGTCATTAACAAAAATTTAAATTTAAAAAAAGTATGTCAAAGAAATAAAGTTGAGAAGAATTAAAATTTATTTTGGATTGCCAAACTCGAATGCACTACTCGTATTTGATGTGTCTGGAGTTTTTGGAATTTGGAAATTCCTATATTAAAAGTTTTAATTGATTTAACTCTTCTTTGGTGACATAATCTATGTTCAAAATTAAAGGACAATGTTTCATTTTTGATATTTATTTAGTCGGGCTCGAGTTCATTAAATTCAATTTTCATTAAATTATTTTTACTGAAGGTAGGAATTGTTTTACAACTTGAAAAATTTTTTATTGATAATTTTCTTGGCTGGGATTCGAACCTGGGTTGTTGAATTTACATATGTTTCAAGAAACACCACTTTCTCTCATCAGAATTCTTTGCGTTCTAACCCTCTGCACTACTGCGGTGCCTACTAGCCAACAGACAAACATCAATATTTTAACCAGTGTTACCTAGTGGTTCGAAATTTGCTGTATTTATCATTTTTATTTATTAATTTCTATTTTTACATGTTGCCTCCTTTTCTTCAGTTTTTTCGTATTCATGTCGATGTTTAAAAAAAATCTTAGTAAATATATATTTATAGTATAAATTTATCAAAAACAATATGATGGAAATTTCCATCATCAAGCAATAGATATTAGATCATTAGCTTAATACTAAATACAAATTGAAGAAGGCATTCAATATTTTGATGGATATTTCCATCATTAGGCAAACAAGGGTTAAAACCCCAAGAGATGACGCATTTGTTTTACTTAAACAAATATTTGTCACTTTAAGTCCGGTTAAAGTAACAGACAAAGCTCTTTGCCGCAGTGATATAAATCTCTGTTGAGGTTGCCCTTTCATTTATAATCAAAGAGATATTAAAAAGTGATATAGTGAAATCTTCCTTAAAATCAACCAAAGACATTTAAATTTAAAAAAAACCCAAATTGAAGAGTAAATTTGATAATGAAATTGAAATGTTTGTTACTAGAAATTTATTAAAAGCGTTGATTGCAAAACGAATGAAATAATGAATGTCATTTAAGTCTGTAAAATAACCCCACAACAGCTAATAATGTCTGTAATAATATGGATATAAATATTAAAGAATAATTACTTGTTTCGGAGGGTAAGATTTATTTATTGGATTTATTCATTTCCTGTACAACAGGACTGACTCCTATATTTATGGTAGCGGAACCCATTAAGTTATAAACAATTTTATCATGAGCATAAACCAACTTGTTACAGAAAAACCAATATGTATTGATAACATGTTACGTGAAAAGGTTATATACAATTTTTCTAAAACTATTAGAATTACAATTTATTTGTTGAATTCGCGAAAGATAGTTCCAAAGACGAACGGCATGCACATGAAACTGCCATTTAGATACTAGACATTCTGCAATCAGTATACAAGAATTTGCTAACAATTTTGTCTACAAACGATGTAAACGATGTTTCAGCTTTATATATTGACAACGAAATTAAATCAAGATTCTCTTTACTTAAGATATCCTAATATATTTAAGAAGCTTTATTGCTCGAAATTAAAGGCGATATGATATATTATTTTTGTCAATCTAACATTTCAATATAATGCTATTATGTTTTTTTATTTATTGATGGTTTTAAAACTTTTAACAATCTAAAATTTTTGTTTTCAAACATATTTTTATTTAACACAAGTAACTTTTTTGAAATAAATTGATTTATTTATATTGTATGAAAAAACGATAAAAACTTATCGTATTGAAATATTTACCTTAATTTTGTCTTAAAAACTTTAGCATGATTTAGCAAGCGACATTTTTCCCTGCTATTAACGTTTAACTAAATGAGTTTCAACAAAAGTTTCGTCATAATGTTTTATTTATTTATTTATTTTATCAATAAGTTTTAAATCTAGAATGCGACATTTGCCTTTCATATAAACAAATTATAAATATTGGTAACATTATTCTACAATAATTGCAATGCACAATGAGTATTCCATAGGCTTTAGTTTTGTTGGTTGTTTCTAATATTTTAGCTAGATATGAACATGAGATAGAGAATGCGACAAAAAATGTTAATGGCTTTTTACGTAAAGTAAGTGCTAATTGCAGTAAATGTTTTGAAGCAATTTTTATAAGACAAAAGTAGAACAATTTAGTTTTCGTTTTTTTTATCACAATTACGGTGACTAAGCATGCGCAGTATTATCCCGTCAAATTTATAATAAGTATTTGTTCATTTAATTTCAACTAAGTTTTTGTAGAAATTCTTTATTATTACAACATAATTGCAGAAACCAATTTTAGAAATTTTAAAGTTTCATTGATCGATTTCAAGTGTTAATTGAAAGTGGCGGGAATTCCATAAATCATCATAATGCGATTATTTCTCAATAAAATTTAAAATTTGTTTTAAACTATGAGTAAACTTACCATCCATCCACTTTCAGCATGCAAACTATTCTAAGCAATTTCTTCTAGACTTTAAAACCCCCAAATGCGGCAATTTTATCAACCAATTCCTTAATAGAAGCCGCAGTTTTACGATTTTATAGAGCAAATCATTAGTTGAGCAATTCTAATTTAATTTTTGTTGGCTTGATTCTCAATATATGGAAAAAATATATTGTAAAAAACTGTTATTATATTTTATATTTTAAATTGAAATTATAAAAATTGCAACAATTTTTTTGCTGCTTGAAATATTTAATTGAGCGTTCTATGGTACGTATGATTAACAGAGATTTAAGTGTTTAACAAACATACGCATTGGAGGCTCAAGTGAATACAGGCAGCTTTATATTAATAACAGCAGGCTAGAGAGAAATAATAATAAATAATAAATGGCTGGAGTTGTGTCATTTAGCGCATTTTTACAATATCTCTAAAATATGAAATTATAGCCAAAAATAGTTTTTATAGGGTTTTCCTGCATTTAAAGAATGATAATGATAATGAAAATTTAGTGATTTCAAGAAATTTCAATGAAAATTTATAAAACTTTTTAATAGTACAAATAAATGTATGTGTTAACATAAAAAATATAAACATTGTTCATATAAAATGTATAATATTTGTTTAGCTCAGTAAAGTGGTGGTTGGAAACTGAAGCGTAGATCAGTGGAATGTAAATAAAATATATTTAATTATTTTATTTACTCGAAATAAAACCACCATAAGAATTGAACAAATAGAAGTATTAGAGTTTTGGACAAATTAACAGTTTTGTTATTGCAGATTGAATTGCCATTTATTGTGTTGATACAATAATCAAGAAGAAACAAGTTTTTTTGGATATAAATACGGAAGCAGTATTAGGATAACTTGACGTCTACTTTTAGGCGTTAATAAACTTGGAAAGAGATGAATAGTTATGTTTATAATCATTCATATGTGACCCGGCCTATGAAAAGGTTTCGTATGACTTAAAAAAGAAATTGCGAGACACAGCTGTTAAAGATAAACAATGCATTTCGTCAGTTTCTTAGTAGTTTTTCTTTTGCATTATGAACAGTCATACCCAAAAGGCAACCAAAAATGTCAAAAAAGCATAAATGAGATAAGTTCATGTGTGTATATTAAGAGCGATGTTTTTTTTTGAATGCAAAGCACAAACCAGTTTCTGACCGAAAAAAAAATCGTGTGAGTGCTCAGATTTAAAAGCAATTCTGAACGAGTAGAACGTGTGTCGCTTCTGAATAATGTCTGTCGAAGAAGAATTTAGCGAGGTTTTTCAAACATATTTCTGTGAAAACAGCTTTTTTTCATAAAATTGTTTTTGCAGCGTTCAATCCTGTTTTTAAATTTTGCAATTCCATTTATTATCTTGATTCTGGATTTTGAATAAAATTCTGTTTTTCTTTCATTTGTGATCTTCTTTCTCTACATTTTCAGTACACTTCTAAGAAAGTTAGGACTTTCTAGTTTTCACCACGTGAAAGAGCGTCTCAAAAACTATCGAAACCAAAAAAAAGTGGAACAATTTTTTTTTGAGTTATAAGCCACCTTTTCATAGACATACATATATCTAACTTACAGTTTTTATTTATGGCAAATATTTACTCAAAAAAGCGTAACCACTTGTTTTAGCGCACATTTATTTGACGTTGGTTACTAAATATGTAAATAAGAAAAGTTTTTTTAAATAAATAAACGAGTTCAAATATATGTTATTTAGTGGTTACGTCTTCTTCGGCAAATATTTGCCAAATGTGACCGTACCTTAAGTATGTTGATGATATTATGTTGTTGGCGTAAACAATATTTATGTAACAAAAACCTTCATATGTGTGTGTTGATGCAACATCCCAGCAAACCAAAACGATTTAGATATAACTTATAGCAAGTTTACTAACATAAGCGTTAAGCTTAGAAAAGCGTTGCGATTACTATTATAAAGAGCTTGTTAAAAATAGTTTAATAATGAAAACTGAACCCTTGCGATAATGTTACTTGTATATTTATGCCCTTAGTCATAAAACTTACAACAGGTTTATAAGAGGTTTACAAAACAAATTTTGTATGGAAATTTGTTTTATAAACCTGTTATAAACCTGTTGTAAGTTTTTATGAATAAGGGGGTTAGTATATAGTAAGCTTTGAAGTCTAATTATAAAATAAGTTTACAGAAGAATAGTTTTCTAATTATGTTTATTACATTGGAAATATTTTTGTAAACTTAAAAATACAACCTATTAATAATTTTACACTGTACTACGGTTGTCAATTTTTTCATAAGAACTTTATTTCGTATTAATTTAATAAATTGACCACCTAGTTTTTTCAGAACTTTGGCCTATTTTAGGCAAATTGAAAAAAGATTTTGTTCTTCGTAATTGTAGCATCTGTAACAAAATAACAAAAAAAAAGTGAAACATTTTACTTCTTATGGCGTTAGTTGCAATTAGATTCGGCACACTTTTTTATCTACCGTTTCTTTCCAGCACAAGAGACTGTTTAGATAACAATAAATTGCGTCAACAGTTTTTGTGAAATTGAGACTATTGGCCACCGTAAGCAGTTCTTTTTCTTACTTATGTAAAAGTATTTTTTTTAACTCACAAATTTTTAAATTTAAATGGCATATTTACAATAAATCTTTTAAATTTAAATAATTCATGCCTTTTTTTTAATTGTCCACTTTTATAAACACTTCACTTTTCACTGAAAAAAAAATAAAAAGACTGAAAATTCTAACTAATAAATCAAAATTGAGGCACATGCCAAATAACGATACTTCACTCTCAGAAACACTCATAAAACTTATCAAAGGTTTAAAACAGGCTTATAAAGCAAATTTTGTATGGATATTTGCTTTATAAGCCTGTTATAAACCCTTAATACGTTTTTATGAATTAGACTGTAAAAGTCGGTTGCAATCAGACCTACTTGTTAAATTGTTATCTAAACAATTGTATAGCAAGTATTATTGTAAAAAGTATTGTCATGTAATGCATTTTTAAAACATTATTTAAAAATTGTTACTTATTTGTACTTGTTATAAGCTGTCTTACAAATAGTTGTAGAAAATCTCTTATGATAAGCTTATTATACAATATAGTAACATTTTGCTTAATAATTGGTTTGTTGGGATTATAGCAAATCACTAACATTTGTGTATAATTAGCAATTACAGTACCACCCCATTGTCACTTTCCATTACCAAGAGCATAATATTGTTCAATCTACTACAGCTTTTGAATCAGGTGAAAACTAAAACTTTACTAAAGGGAGCTGACATCTAATAAAAGACCGCTAACATTTTTTTTTATATTAAAATAGTTGTTGTAGTTGCTGTTGGGAACAGCTCATCTTTGTGAGCCTATTCTGAAGTAAAGCCTATTCCAGAGAAACAGCGTCGAAACAAATAACAGTCTGATGGGACAAGGTATGGACCAGAGAACAGAATGAAAGCATTCGCTTTCATTGCATATTCACACCATTCGTTGCTACTGCCAGGCAGTCACTCGACAACATCAACTATTGATATTGCCATGTAATGCATACATTGTTTTTATTGATTGCCTTTTTCGTATTCAATGAAATGATGATACATTCAAAAACTAAAAACATTCACAGCATTCATTTAGTATTCGTTGACCTGTTGGAGTAATTAATGTATTTGTGTATAGTTTTGGCCTACTGATATGTTTTTTAGTACTTCAATTAATGCAGCACGCAGAAATTTTGGAAAAAATAAATAACGGTGTTTTCAATACCATTAAAAAAAACTCAAACAGTAAAATTTGAGTCTGAACTTTTCATTCAATAAGCATTACAAACATTCGTACCATTCGTTGTAAATTCGTTTCTTTCTTCGTTAATAGAAGACATGCAATGCAATGCATGGTATTCGTCATACTTAATTTTTTTGAATGATGTCATGTATTGCTTTTCTCAAATGATGTGAATTGACAACAACATGCTCATGCTCATATTTGCATTCGAAAGCATAAAATTCTACATTCAAACCGTTCTCTGGTATGGACTATAAGGTGGATGAGACAAAACTGCTGAACCAATTCTTTTTTTCATTAGTTTTTAATAGATATTGCAACCTGTGGCAGACTGTTAACAGGACAGAATATTACTTTATCATGTCTCGCCATATATTCTATCCCCCTTATTCATAAAAACTTACAACATACAAAATTTGCTTTATAAACCTCTTATAAACCTGTTGTAAGTTTTATGAATAAGGACTTATGAGTTTTTCGCTTCACATAAATCAGTTGCAGTTGGCAAAGTTTACCTGTGATCCTGTGGCCAGATTCCAACTAGTGTCTATATCTTTAAATATAGACACTAGTTGTTTTTAAATAAAGCATTGTTGTGTTAACCATAAAATTGTCAACTTTTTTTAATTTTTTTAATTTTTTATTAAAGATACTTGAAACAGTACTTGTTTGTTAGACCATAACATTTTTTTTTAAATGACACCAAATCCTTTTTTAAGTTTCTGTAGGTTTTCAGTCTAGCAGACCGCAGTTGTTATTTCAGATATCCTTTAAGTATAAATAATGTCAATATGTTGATTTAAACATTCATGCAGATAATAACATGTGGGTAGATAATAAAGCGTATAGTTTATGGCAGAAGTTTTATAGATCCGTTATTAGTATTGTGTGTAGCATAATTTATTATAACTAGTTAAATGTTTAGTTGTCATTATCAGTAAGAGAAATTATAGTATTAAAACTAGATAATAATGTAATGTAAGGAATTCACTTAGGAATAAACATGTGTGGTGTACGAGGGCGGTTCGGAAACTTCTTAGCCTAGAACAGAAAGCGCGGTATACACAGAAAACTGTTAAGTGTTTTGGAAACTTCCATCTGTGCTATGAACACATGTTAAATTTTTTTTTCGATCTTGCAACTCCTTCATATAGAAACAGGTGTTCAAAAAAGACGCATTCGCAGATTTTTTACAATGGAAAAAAAAAAAAAATTAGACACTCATTCAAAATGAAACTTAACGACGATGACTATGATAATTTCATTAGAAGACAAAAGACCAGATATATTGATATTATATCACTTGATAAGCAGACACACTCGACGAAACTAGCCAATTTAAAACGTCAACAGCTGGAGAAATACAATTTAAAATTTAACCCATCATGGTTTGTCAACAAGACTAATGTATTGTTTACAGATGAGAACAAATGGCTACTGTCCCTTGGGTCAAAATTTGCCTTACCAGTCAGTGATAAAAACTTTTCATCAATAAACCTAATAGCTGATTTGGAACAGTGGGTTCAAACTCTGGGTGACGACAGGCAAAAGGACATAATCAGATCAAAGATTGCGAACAGAATACTCACGTTTAAAAGGAAATCTAAGAACAGTCTAAAAGAAAAATACATTTTAAACATTTTTGAAGAGACGAAACGAATTTTGAAAAAACACAAAGATGTAATCGTAATAACCAAATCGGATAAGGGCAATAAAACGGTAGTTATGTACAAGGAAGACTATAAATCAGGAATGACCAAACTTTTAGATGATAAAACAACTTACAAAACCATACGAGCAGATCCGACACAAAAATTACAACGCACAAACAACAAACTAGTCATGGATTTGTACAGGGAGGAACACATAACAAGATACGAAAAATTGAAACTAACATCCCATTCAGCCACAGCACCCAGACTATACGGACTCCCGAAAATCCACAAGCCTGATATGCCACTCCGCCCAATCTCATCCTCGATAGAGGTTCCATGCTACAACCTGTCAAAATATATTGGACACATTTTAAAAAATATTATATTAGAGAAATATAATATAAAAAACTCATTAGAACTTAAGGAAAAATTCAAAAATATTAATATAGAAGACGACGAAATCCTTATTTCCCTGGACGTCGTATCCCTATTTACGAACATACCAATACACTTGGCAATAAATAACATAATGTCACAATGGAATATTTTGAAAAATCACACCACAATACCAAGGGCTCAATTCCTTAAAATACTACAGTTCTGTCTTAACGACAACAATTATTTTATATATGACAACACCTACTATAACCAAACTTACGGAATGCCCATGGGTAATCCATTATCTCCAACAATAGCTGATATCGTTCTAGATACACTATTAGAACAAGTTACCACGGATCTTAAAAAGGAAGATGTAAATATAAAACTAATTTCAAAATATGTGGATGATTTGTTTGCGATTATTAAAAGAAAGGACGAAAAACTGATTTTAGAAACATTTAATAACTACCACAATAAAATAAAATTCACGATAGAAAAAGAAGAAGACAAATGCATACCATATCTAGATATGAAAATATTTCGGGAGGACAAAATTATAATAACGGATTGGTATTCGAAAACTATTGCCTCAGGTCGTCTAATAAATTATCACTCTACACATCCAAAAAGTCAGAAAATAAATACTGCACTTAATTTGATAACAACGGCTTTAAAATTAAGCGATAACAAATTCAAATCTAAAAATATTGACAAAGTAAAGGACATACTAATAAAAAACAGCTATCCGACATATTTAATAAATAATCTATTAGAAAAGGCACAAACAGGAAGGGAATTGGGGGAAAACACAAACAACACATCTGACAACACTAAATATTACAGCCTCCCATACATACCAAAGCTCACAGAAAACAAACAAATTCAAGAAATAATAAATGACAACAAAATAAAATTAGCGCACAGAGCTAGCAAAACAATCAATACTCTATTTACACAGACAAAAACAAAAATAGAAAAAAATGAGCAAAGTAATCTTGTGTATGAGATCACATGTTTAGGTAAAACAGATGAAGAGTGTGGTAAAGTTTACGTGGGTACTACAAAGAGAAGCCTTGGTACAAGAATATCAGAACACGGAACAGACATAAAGAGAAATAAAATGACTACAGCTCTGGCTACACACTGTGTTGAAGAAAAACATCTACCCGATCTCACAAACGTTAAAATATTGGACAAGGAAAAGAGAACAAATAAACGATTTACACTGGAAAGTTTGAGGATTCAGGAAAGAGCTACGAATGCTTTAAATACAAAAGACGACAAAAACAACACGAATGCAATTTATACAATCGCAATATTTTAGTTTGATTTTACTGCTGTGATACTTAGTTTAATACAATTTAATTATACTGTGATATTATTTTATTTATATTTTTGCATTTGTTTTGTTTAATTAAATTTATGTTTTATGTTGTGTTTATGTAAAACAAAATGTATATAAAATATTCTAAATGCAAAACTATTGACGAAAGATTATATGTGAGTAATATTATTCCTGTAGAACTAAGGTATCGTTGTTGTTATTAAACTATTATTTTTCAATTGTATATTCATTTTGATGCTACCAGATCTAATAAAATATCCCTGATGATGTTGGGAATCTCCAACGAAACGTCGGAAAAATAAATTATGAAATAATCTTTTATTTGCATAGAATACATGACCTTAATAAGCCCGATTTAGAAATTTCTAAACAAATCAATAATAGAATAAGAAAAAGGTCGATAAAAACCTTAAATATATATAATCATCGGAGGGCCCGCCGAATATAGGAAAAATTAGAAATTCGTCGTGTTATTAAATATTTAAATAAAAAAAGTTTATAGGCACAAGAAATTTAAATTGTTATGGTGAATGTGTTAGGTGAAAGTGTTTCTTTATATGCAACAGTAAAAAATTACCTTGCTGCATTAAAACGTGGTCGTACAAGTTTAAAAACAACAGAAATTGCAGCCAAAGTGCATGATATGGTATTAAATAATCGACGAATGTGCATCTCAAATGATCGAGTCCATTTAATTTTGCATGAAGAACGAGAGAGGAAAAAGCTTTCTGCGAGATGGGTGCCGCATTTGTTAACAGTCGACCAAAAATGCATAAGAATGAAAATTACTCAAACTTGTTCGGATCGTCTTAAGAAAAGTAAAATGGATTTTAAGCATCGTTTCATAACTGTTGATGAGAAATGGCTCCACCTCCAGAGACAAAAGCACAATCCAAGGCATGAACTGAAGCTCGAGGAAGTGCCCCAAAGAAAACAAAAACAATTCAATCGGCTGGTGAGTTTATGGTGACGGTTTTTGGGACTTTAAAGGTATTTTATTGCTTGATTATTTGCAAAAGGGTAAAACAATAAATTCAAAGTACTATTGCAGCATTTTAAATCAATTAAATGTAAAAATTCGAGCAAAACGTCCTCGCTTACAACACAAAAAAATATTTTTTCATCAAGACAACGCACCAGCGCTAAAATCAACGAATTAAAGTACGAGTTGCTGGACCATCCACCTTATTCTTCTGACTTAGCTCCCAATGACTTTGACCTGTTTCCAAATCTAAGAAAATTCTTGCCAGGTTTTACCTGAAATGAAGATGCAATTACAGTTGTGAACCATTATTTTGAAGGCCTTGAGGAAAACTATTTTAATCAAGGGATAGAATTGCTAGATAAACGTTGGACTAAGTGTATTACAGTTCCACGAGATTATGTTGAAAAATAAAAATGTTTTTGAAAAACTAACTATTCTCTTTCTTTGCTGGGCTTTCGAACCGCCTTCGCATGATAAAAAAAAGGTTTCTTCTACAATCTCAGCAAGAGATCAATAATTGTAGGATACACATTTGTATATTTCCCACCCTTAGTGCTGTGTGAGGAATCATATACAAGCAATAGGTTTTAATGCATATGCTACATATGCATGCCACATGTTTGCAGGTAGTTTAAAATTTAGTTTTGAAACTTTTTAATACAAAGGAAGTCAGTTTGTATTTAGATGTTTGAAAAGAAAGTTTATATATTTATTTTTGGGCTTGGTTCAGTGTTGTAAGCAGGAGCTTTTAAAACAAGAAAAATTAACTGCATAAAATAAGCTGTGAGCCACTGTATATAATTTTTGGTATATTAGCTTAACAATTTCATTTCATTTTCTTCAACATTTGCCTGGGAATTTTTATCAATATGTTTTCAAAATTGTTAATATTTTTTAAAAGAAACAAAATAAACTCCATCGATTGCAGCTACTGTTATACACGTCCTTCAAAACTAATTTATATTTTATAAAGGTTTTAATTGTCACAACGAGCAAATGCATAACTTTGTAGTTTTTCCAGTGCCTGTTGTTGATGTCTTAACAAAAATAAAACGTTATTTTTATTTTTTGTCACTTTGTTTGTTATCACTTTGAAATAAATTAGTTTGAGCCACCAGCCTAATGGCTTTTATGCTGCTGCCATAAATCTAAAGCATTCTTTGCATCCAGCCACACTACAGAAACTTTTTTAAAAAACCTTTCGTTTTTTTTCATTCTTTTGTAACTGTCGTTATACTGGCGAAACATTTAGTCAGTCCAAAATATATTTAGAGGAGTGCTGAGCAATGAAACATTAAAATTTAAAAAATGGTTTAAAATTTCCTAAAATTGTTTCCGCAAATAACTAAAAATTATCAAAAAAAAACGATACAAGCAATTATCAAATGTCCTAATCGAAATAAAAGAATAAATGAATAAAAGAAACCAAGATTTAAAAAACACAATACCCCAATACATACCACTTTGCGTCGGGGTTACGTTCAAAAAAAAAAAAAAAAAAAAACACGACGCAAAGTGAATTAAGATTTTGTTTAGCAAACCCTGCAAAGATTGCAAAAACGTTATAGAATTACGAAAATAAAATCAAAAAAAAAAAAAATAGATTTAATGTGTGCTGAACAGCTTTTTTTCAACGTGAAATAAATTTCCTTGTAGCAATTGTCTGCAGTACTACCATTAGCATTATCGTTGGATAATGCTTTACTTTTTATGCTTTTTACTTTTGTCTGAAATACTATTTAACTTAATAGTATTATCAATCCCAATAGAAAGCAAGGAGTCCATTTCGATCATCAAAGAACTTCTTGCACGGTTCATCGTTTTAGCATCTAAAAATGTTACAGATTTTGTAAAACTTCAAAAAAAAAAAAAAAATTAAAGACTCGAACCCAAAATAACGCAACCTCGTAAAGCTTACGACGCACAGTGAAAATTAGTGATAATTAAGCAGTGACGCTACTTTGAAAAAAACGCAAAACGAAACAACGCAAAGCGAGGTATTGGTGTATTATACTCGTATTAAGTAAATCAACAAACGCAGTCGTAATGTCACTGGTACTTTTGCTGATTTTCAGACTCTGGTTTCAACATAAATATTCCGGCAACATAAATATTTCCTTGTTTAACAAAAGTTGTTGTTCAGCTCTCTGCTAATATTTCTATAACAATATTTAAACAAGCTAAACATTTATTTCACTTAGTATTTAATTATAAAATCGTAAATTGTTGCAATCTAAATCTAAATTCTAAAATATTTTCCAATTTTTGCTTTTCTTATAAATCTATTTAAAATATGTATGTACGAGGTCTGATCAAAAAATAACCGTTATTTTAAAATTTCGTGAGTTACATATGTTCGATTTTCGTATTTTTTATTTCTGTTACGTTGGTACTCATGTCTGTTATATATGTTGTTAATATCAGCCATTTTGAATTGTAGGTTTGATTTTTAACAGATAAAAAGGTTAGTCGTGTTTTGCTGTGCTCTTCGATTTTTTACTATTCGAAAAAATGGATCAAAGAAATTAAATGCGCAAAGACATTTGAAATGTTGTCTGTGGCGTTTGACGAGGCTATTATGAGCAGAACGCAAGTTCAATTGTGGTATAACTGGTTTAAGGAAGGCCTGGTCGTCCTGGTCGTCAACAACCGATGAAAACATTGAAGCAGTGAAGAAAATGATTTTGGATAATCGTCGAATCACTATCAAAAAGGTTGCTGATGATGTTGGCATATCGTTCGGCTCCTGCCAAGCAATTTTTATGGATGTTTTAGGCATGAAACGTAAGGCAGCAAAGATTGGTAAATTTTGAGCAACAACAATGTAGCATAGACGTCGCTCAGGAGCTGGTGAACATCGTCAACGATGTTGCAGATTTCCTCAAAAAGGTTATAACTGGTGACGAATCATGGATGTATTACTATGACATTGAATCCAAAGCCCAATCATTCCATGGGAAACGTCCAGAAGAGCCAAGGCCGAAAAACGCACGTCAAGTTTTTTTTTTTTTTTTTTGTTTAAAGAGAAGTAACACACAGACAATTAATATGCCTATATATAATTGCGTTATTTTTTTGGAAAGGAGATAGATTGAAGAAGTAAAGCTGGTGAAAGAAGAAAGCTTTTTTTATATCACAAGTCTGCAATTGCGCATTATGTTTGTTTTTTGTGCAGAATTGCAGCGCCTCTGGTGGTGAGTAGGCGCATTATTTTTAAAGCTTGATTTTATAGTCTTTTATTTAATTATTTTACTTCGGTGGTGTTTAAATGCTATACCACCGAAGGAGGGCGCTGTGATAAATATTGGTTATGATGGATAGAAATAAAACTAATAATTGTCAGAAACTAATGTTGTTTGAGTGACAGCGGCTGGGAATCGAACTCATGCTTACTGATCAAATAAGCTACAGCACCCTTCGGTAAAATGTGAAGGTTTTGCTCACTATTTTCTTCGACTGCAATAACGTGGTCCATCATGAATTCTTGCCACGATCGTACGATCAATAAAGGTGTGCGCCGTTTGCGCGAATCAATTCGTCAGGAACGCACAGAATTGTGGAAAAACCAATTATGGATTTTGCACCATGATAACGCACCAGCTCACACATCGATGCTTGTGTGTGAGTTTTTGGCCAAAAAACAAAACCGTTATCATGCCTTAACCACCGCTGACTTTTTCCTCTTCCCAAAACTGAAGACACCGATGAAAGGAAAGCGTTTTGCTGCGATTGAGGAGATAAAAGAAAAATCGAAACAGGAGCTGTTGGCGATACCAAACAGAGCGTTTCAGAAGTGTTTCGAGGATTGGAAAAAACGCTTGCATAAGTGTTTTATATCTGACGGGGATTACTTTGAAGGGGACAAGATAGTTATTGATGAATAAAGAAATATTTTTTGAAAAAAATTAAAATAACGGTTATTTTTTTGATCAGACCTCGTATATTTAAATGTATTTAAACACAACATTACAATTTCATGTTGCCTGTCACTCAAATGTTATCTGCTTCCCAAGAAAATTAAATTATTTATTAAATTTTTGGCTATGTAAATAATTTGGCCACTCAGTTTACAAATTGAGATTTTTATACATTTAATCAAATTTAATTTGATTTTCATATCTTGCAAAGACTTTTCATATAATTTGTTGTATATCCAGCTGTGATGCTAAAGAATTCAAGTAAATTGCAATACATTTTAATAGGAAGATAGTACGATGTGTTTTGTAATATAATAAAGAAAACTTAAAAGAGCTTAAGGATATTTTAGAGAAGTGTTAATAAATTGCTTTACTTAAAGTTGAAATGCTTTGATATAAAGAAAAAGATAAAAGCTAGTTGTTTTTTAATGGAGGTTATAAGAAATTAGGGATATTTTACAGAAATATTTAAAAACTTTATTCAATAGATATTTAATTTAATTTAGTAGAAGAATTATGTTGAATTATATTATATATTTCATTGCTATTCATGATAATCATTCCTGGCAAAACTTTTTTTAACTTACGGCAACTTGGTCAGCTGTCAAGTGATTTGTGTTTAATTTGGTTTGGCATTTGCAAGTATTTAAGCCAAACAATCACCTAACAAGACGAAGATTCGGTGAATGGACGCAAAAGAAGATGGCCGCGATGTAGCTCACTTTTTATTGAATTAAACAAAACGGCCTTATTTGAAGTGATGATAATCCACAAGTGTTGAGACACCATTACATCCAGAAAAACTGACTGTTTGGTGTGCTTTATCAGCTTGTGGAATTATTGGTCCAAACTTCTTTAAAAAAAGGAGCTGACCAGAACGTTACAGTCAATGGTGACCACTGTACAGCCTTGATTGCTGACTTTTTCGTTCATCAATTAAACAATCTTAATGTCTTGGGAGTTGTGGCCATAATTGATTTATTGAATGATAAGTTTTGAAACCGCATATTTTCAAGTTTCTTACCCGTAAATTGGCTTCCAAGATCGTGAGATTTAACGCCCCTTAAATATTTTCTGTGGGAATATGTGTAGACGCCAGTCTACGCCGATAAGCCCAAAATTATTGATCACTTGGAGGAGGATAAAATCCTCAAAAATTAGACTTCCAGGTAAGACTACGTCGACTACGCCAGCCGTGGCGGTCGTATGCCACAATTAATATATAAATTATAATGCCAGAAGATTATCTTCCGAATAAAGTAAATCTCATGTCAATTTAAAAAAAATCATCATTGTTTTATGCCATTTCAAAGTTCTATACATCTAAACAAATACCCTTTAATTTTAAAGAAAACTAAATTCTTAAAAGTTACTTATTGTTGTAACGTATATGACATTTTCTAGCTTAAGCTGGTCAAAATATGTCACTTGTGATAGAATATTTACAAGAGATCTTTTTAAATTTATTAATAATTTTTTCTAATTTTTAATTAATTATATCTCCATTTTCGCCATAAAGTTGTGCATACATGTGAACTGAACTAATTCTAATTATTTATTAGATTGCTGTTGAAGCTGTTACCGGCTGCAGGAAACACCTTCAGACAAATGTACTAATAAGTTTATCTATATGTAAAGCAAATTCTCAACTTTCCGATTATATAAATCTTTTGGCCAAAATATTAAAATAGTGAAAGTATTCACCCACATCCAAGAATCCAAAGTTTGTGTCTAAACTACAACTGTCAAACTTTGACATGTAAAATATTATCAACAGCTGCACAAATACATACCTGGGTTAAGCAGTTGTGTAAAAACCCATTTCCATTACCATTGTCACAATAGAACCCGATACCAGTTATGCATAAACCTCTATAACACATTCATAGTGTAATGAAGCCAGTTTTTATTATTTATACATTGCAAGTTTTGCTTTTTAGTAAATTCTTTGGTTGAATTGCAAAGTGCACAGAATAGACACCATAGCTTTATCGGCACAATATAATAACTGAAGAAGTCATTCAATGAAGAAGTTCTGTCTTTTAAACTAATCCAATTTGTACGATTTTTCACAGGTATGTGTGTGTAAATCACTCTTAACACCGAAATTCCAAACGAAAATGAATGTTATTTATTTAGATTGTTTGTCGTTGCCCTAGAAAATTTAGTATTTAAATTCAGAAAAATCGGTTTAGCTTAACAGATTTTTTTAATCAAGATATAAGACAACCTCTAAAATGATAAATATAGGGGGAAAATTCGTATCACATAAAGAAGAGAGTACAGGTACAGGAAATATTTCATGCAGTAATTTAATAGCTTCACGGGCAATGGCATCATCTTGTTGACGCCATATTTCGTTCTCTTCGTTGTCGTTCCAGGAATTTTTTGGTAGAATTTATACATCTTTTTGCCGGTCTGTGTAAGTATATCAGTCTTAACACCACAGCACATGTCAGATATTTATGGAATTCTATTTAAGTATATATGGCAGTTCTTAGCAAGTTAGTTTTAAAAGTCAGTAATATTAGTTCAATTGAACAGATGTTATAAACCGAAATGGCAGGCGACCTTGACAAATTGTGATAAAGAGTGATTTCTTAAAAGCACATAAAATTTAGAGAAATGTATACAATTTTTATTTAAGTCAATAGAACGATGCTAAAAGGTGATGATCAAGTAAATGTTGACCGCAGCTACGCCTTAAATGGTTCATATGCTGGCATACTCTCTCCAACATAACGGCCGATATCTCACGAATATATTCTTCAATATTATCGGGCTCGTCCCTATAAATATTAGCTTTAACATATCCCTACAATAAATAGTCTACAGATGTTAAATCTCACGATCTATGTGGCCAATTTGCCGGCCCCAAACGTGCAATAAACTGCTCAATGAACTCCACTCTCAATAAGGCCATTGTTTTGCATGCTGTGTTGTATGTGACACCGTCTTGTTGAAACAACATGTCTGCCATGTGCAGCTCGTTCTCCATACACAGTAACGTTCCTGTCTTTGTCGTCTTTGACAAATTAAGGTCCAAACAGTGCATTTTTTAGGATCTTTCAGGCACTTATTGCACTTCTTCTGGCACCTGTTCACACCAAATACGTATCCATTCAACCAGAAATGAGCTTCGCCGCTGAACAGAAGTTTCCGATAGAAATGCATAAATACACGAACATGAATTTTGATAATAAAATTCAATATTCTGCAAGCGTTGTTCGTTTGTAAGTTGATTCAGGGTTAAATTATGGACTAAACTGAACATGTTTAATACAGTAACATATTACACGAAAAAAGCTAAGCTTTCAAAAACAGTCTTGCTAAAAAGAAAGTTACTAAAAAAATCACCCTTTATTTTTAATACTGCTGTTAAGCTGAAATTGTTGGTATATACGTTTTACTACAAATAACGACATAAATAAATTCAATCCTCTTAAATCACAAATTGAATTGTTTCACGGACTGTCTTGTTGAAATCAAATGTCTTAGTCATACATATCCTTGCCATCATGAGGTAGTGCCATCGATCACCAGTAACTGCTTGACTAGCCCTCCATTTTCTAAAAACTCTAGTCCAATAAAGTCTCCATCAGTGACACTTTGAGGTACCATTTGATTTATGCAGTAATTTGGTTGACTTGCCCATCAAGATGTACGTGTGCCTCGTCGCTTCAATAAACCATTCAACTAAATTTCTTTACTTTTTAAGTTCATTATGGAAAATATCTTTATGTAAATTTGTTCAAACACAAAATAGCAGACATCTGTGCGAAAGCAATTGAAATCATTAATTTGCTTTCCAGCGGTATGGAGTCGCAGCCTTAAATCAAATGAGAAACATTTAAATAAGTTGTCAAAATATGGCATAAGGAATAAATAATAACTGAATGTTTTATATGTTTTAACTTGAGTTTCAAGAACGGCCAAAATTTGCTTCATAAACTTTCTTCAATTTAAAATATTTAAAACTATTTCATGTACAAATGTAATGACTTACTTAAACCCTGACCTTTTTGTGCCAACTATTTTAAATATTGCATGAATTTTGGGATATTCTGTCATTCGATGAATGTAATTATTGTAGGTATTGTTGCAGGCGCTGTGAAAAAAGCCCCCAAAAAATGAAAAAAGTTACAAATTTTATTTGTCACATTTCATTATGAAATTAAGCCCTAATTTGTGGCCCCAAATGTTGGGGCATTTTTTCATAATTAAAAATTTACAAAATATGTAAATGAATTATCATCCCAAATTTTGTATATATTTGCATAAAGAAATAGAAAAATTAGTAATTAACAAATTGAAGATTTTAATTTCAGTTTTTTTAGTATATTTTATAATATAAGCGAATCAAATTCAGCCCGAAAGTATAAAAGCAAATTTTTTATGATTTTGGTATCATTTTTCATGTCTCCTAAAATTTCAAAATTACCCTAAAGAAAAAATCAATTTTAACCCCAACAAAAATTAAAAAAAAAAAACAAACAAAAATTTCTTGATTTTGTCATCAGTGTAATTTATGGGCCATTTTTCCTGGTATCATTTTTCACAGCGCCATTGTTGCATATATTCCAATTGTTTTAATATATTGCAACTTTTCTGTGTAGCGCAATTTTATAATGAATGAATTCTTGTCACTGCAAGCAATTTCATACAGTTGATGACAGATTTCCATTCAAACACATATCTGATTGTGACACAATGTCTGTATGTATGTATAAAAATGATATAAATGATTTGAACAAGAATATGTTTCAAAAAATATACATATGTAGTTCTATTCATGTGTAGCTTAAAACAAAAAAATGTCTTGCAAAAGTGCTTTTTCAAGCACTCTCTTTCGGCCACCAACTGCTGCAGTTACAATTGGAGCACTCTTCAGTAAAAGCTTTTCACTAAATGATGGAAACCTCCATTTTCATTTGACTGATTCAACTAAAGTTAAATGAGTTTTATATTTAGTAAATAAAACGTAGTGAAATCTTTGCAATAATTTGGTAAACGTGTTTGAAAAAATTTTAAAACTAAATATTTGTTGTGATTTGACCTAAATAAGAAAAGGTTGTTTAAATAAAAAAACAAGTTCAAATACATGTTATTTAGTGGTTATGTCTTATTCGGCAAATATTTGCCAAGTGTGACCGTACCTTTACAAACACATAAGCATATCTTCACTTAGCGCAGGTAGTGGCGAAGAATATAGAAAATAATAGTTTCATTTGATTTAATGCACTAAGCCTACTTAAATGCTGCAGCTTTAATTCAATAATACTGCATATTTTAAAGCTTTTTGTTCCAAGTATATTAAGTACACATCTTATTTATTTATATATAATAAATACTGCATACTTTAAGGCAGTGCTATAATTTATTTTCGTATTTAAAAGAATTTTAAGTTTCGAAATTCTCTTAAAGATTTCATATGAAAGTAGATTAAAAACACAAAACATTTACAACATCTTACCTCAGCTCCAGCAGCTTGCCACAGCAACACAGTCAAAACATAAGCCGTAGAAATCTTTAGAGATTTACTAACAATATATATTATGATGCGCACAACAAGACGAATAATTAAAAAAACAACGACATATACTTGTCAGTGAAAATACTTAGAATACAGATAAAAACAGTGTAAATTGAGTAATATTTTGTTGCATATACAAATAATAAATACGGTGTCGTTTTTAAAGGCAAATAAATACTTAAGTTAGGTAGAAATGCTGTCTAGAGTCTGCTGTGGCTACCTGTACATAATCTGGCAGTTTAATTTCTTTAATTAAAGAAAAAAAAGCAAGTGATGTAGGACATCTGCAAACAAAATACTTATTTGTTGGCATTGATAAAAAAAAATGTAAACAAGCCACAAACGGAAAAGGAAGCTGGCAATAAGGAAATGTAGGTAAAAATAAAAAACAAGGTTGACTTAAAAAAAAAACAGCAAAAAACAAGTTTAAATGTTAATTAAAATCATCTAAAATTATTTTCTGTTGAAACGATTTTGCTGAATTTCAATAACAAACTTTTTAGGATAATAATAAACATGTTAGCTGAAGGTCATTAAATTTAATTAAGTTTTTCAGACATAAGCATGATTTACACACACATACACAGCTAGCTCCCCTAAAAATTATATTTATGGCCTCTTACCATAATTATTTCAAGTTCTTAGTCATTATTAGTCTTGCACATTATGCTTTCAAAACTAATTCCAGTGATTTTCATTACAACATGATAAACATTCTACATAAATCGAATTAATTTTTGTTTTAAATTTTGAGAGTGCGACTATTTTCCACACACATCTTTAATGCTGTTACGTAGGCAACGGCCAACTTATATGACATACTAGCATTCGTAATGGGTTCTGTGTGCGCTATAAAAAGAATGTATAAAATGAAGCATGAAAAATATATAAGCTGCCATAAAAACACTGTAACCTGCTTATTAATTTTTAAATACAGCCCGTGGCAAAAAAAAATAAAAGTTGCATGAAATAATTTCATTTTTGAATTTTTTACGTTTGCCAATGAAAGTATTATGATTGTGTATTTATGCAGAAAGTATAATTTAAAATTTATTTTCTATTTCAAAATTGTTCAAGCAATAAGTAACAAACATGAACTACATGAAGGCAATTGAAACGCAATTCAAAATCATTCGCTTCATTTTCAGTTGACTGGAGTCAAAGTTTTCAATCAAATGAAAATAAATCTGAAATTAGCTCCAAGTATTGCATAGACAGCAACTAAGAACTGAATATGTGTATGTTCAGCAAGTTTTAAATTTAGTAAAATAGAGGCTGAAACTGTTCTATGGACTTCCTTCTCTATATCTATTTTATGAATAAACAAAACTTTATTTCCAGGGGAATGAAATATATTATTCAAAGTTTGTTCATTATCTTTATTATTTAAAATGGTTGCAGAACATGTTATAGAAAAACTCTCAGTTGATTTATAAAATTGTTAAGCAATTTAGATTGTTTCATTCAATCGTTCTGAACAAAATAGTTGTTTGGACAAAGTTTTTTTCATATAAATATTTTCTCTCTCGCTCTCTCTTAAAAAGAGAGATGATTAACAAAATATTTGTTCGGACAAAGTTTTTTTCATGTGAATATTTTCTCTCTCTCTCTTAAAAAGAGAGACGATAAACTTCATATGAAAAAAAATTTATGCGAACAAATATTTTGTTCAGAAGGCATGAATGAAGCCACCTTAAGGTATTTTTTATTAAAATAAATGTTTTTATTTTGAAAATTTTAATACAATTTTTTTCTTGAAATTGTTTCGATGTTCAAACAGCAATATTCTTATTGCTTAAATTGCTCGTATTTTAATTTGATAGTATACACACATATGTAATACGGATAAGAAAGTAACGCGAATTGCTAGTACAATCATGTGTGTACTAGTCTTATCTTCACCTCACCCCGATGTAAAAAGGTAATCAGCTTAGCGTAATAAATTGGGACTAACAACACGATGTGCTAGACTCTTATCATATATAAATTCAAATCGTTTTTAATCTTCTTAAATTTAAGTTTAGTAACAAATATTTTTGAATCCTCTCAATTTATTTTTTATTTTTTATTCAAATTAAGCTACACTCAGGGAAAAAATATAGTTGTGCATGTTTACCACTACTATTACAAACTTTTGTATTTCTTTTTTAAATATTATGGTAACTGTAATTACTCATATGATTGCGACAACCATAATATGGTTAAATTACGATTCAAATGATTATTGAAATCATATATATGTTTATAGAAATTATGTAATTTTTGTGATGATCAGCTTTATGATAAAAGATCATTATGTCATCTATAATAAACAAAACAAGTAAGCAAGTATAGTCGGTCAAGAACGACCATATAATACCCTATACACAGTATATGTATAAAACAGTTTTTCAGAACTGTGCTCTATATTGGAGATATGACCTATTATCGACCGATCTTCCAAAAATTTAGTGTCATGATTTCTGTGAATATAAATATTGTGTATGTTAAACTTTATCTCGATATAAATACTTTTAAAAGATCTATGCAGGTTAAAGTTGGTTACGGGGTGGGTCTTATATGGGGGTTTCGACTAATTACGGACCGACCATTATAAAATTCGGTGTCATCATTTCTGTATATTATGTGTGTCGAATTTTATTTGATTACCAATATTCTTAAGAAATTTATGATCGTTAAAGTGAATTTGGAAAGTGGGCCTTATACGGGAGCTACAAGTAATTATGGACCGATCTGCACAAAATTTGTAGATGTGATTTGGCTTTATTTACCACTCATTTGTGATGAAATTTGTTTGGATACTTGCATAATTCAAACATTTATGATCGTTAAACCCCAATTTCGGGAGGACATTTGTATGGGGGCCAGGTGAAATAATGAACCGATTTTTACCAGTTTCAATGCCATACATCCTTGGGCCGAACAAATATCACGTATATTTATCGAAATATCTTGAAAATTGCGACCTGTACTCTGCGCACAAGCTTTACATGAACAGCCAGCCAGACGGACGGACATCGTTAGATCGACTCAGAAAGTGATTCTGAGCCGACATGTATACTTTAAGGTGGGTGTTGGACCAACATTTCTGGGCGTTACAAACACATACCCTCCCCACTATGGTAGTGTAGGGTATGATTGTGATAAATGGATTCATCATAAACACGATTGCCGCAAATATATACATAGTTACTACAATCACATATATCGTTGTAGTAATCATCTGAATTGTAACTTATCCATATTAGGGCTGCCGCAATCATATAAATAATTACAGTGAACACAACATTGTTAAAAACCTTATAAAAATTTTGACATTGTTGTAGGAAACATGTACAACTATATTTTTTCTCTGTATGTTTTGAAAAATATTCAAAGTGTGTTTATTTGAATATATACTGCCATGTCTACACATGTCTTTAAGTACATTTTCAAAATAAACAAATGACATTTGTCTCAATATTACAATTTGAGGTTTTAAGCACATTAAACGAACCATGATGATACAATAACATTTACAACACTATAGTAAGTAAGCGCAAGTAGCTATACAGAGATGGAAGCATAGTCTAAATGAGCAATTATAAAACAAAGGAATTTTTTAGATATAAAATTTGAATTCGAATAATGTTAATACTAATGAACATTATAAGTGAAATAAATAGTTAATTTTAAAATGTTTTAAATATTTCTGCTTCAAATATACTTTCCCTATTACATATTCTTTTTATTAAAATTCCAATAATTGTTTAAGCTAAAAAAAGTCTTTTTAAAATAAAATTTTTCTTCTCAATATTTCGCTACTTTGTTGAGTAGCATCTTTTGTCATGTTAAAAATTTTCATATACTTTTTCATATGACATATAATTTGAAATGTATAAAATAAAATTGTTTTCCTATAGTAAATACACCACGAAGTAGCGAAATATGGAGAATAAAGATTTTATTTGAAAAAGACCTTAAGCTTAAACAATTATTTAAATAATTTTATTTGCCTTTTTAATGGTCTTTTCCATTTAAACTGCAAATAAACACCCTGTTAAGTAATCAGTTGGGGAAAATCCCCCATAATGGCAACTTAGCCACAGAAAATCCCTAACTCTAAATCACAGATCTCTAGGGTAGCTTGTCTCGTTGTGCTGTTTTGTTTCAATTTTATTTTGTTTTACTACAGCAAATTACATTACATCTGCTGAAAGCTGTTTATTTTAGCTGGCAGCTAAAGGTACAAAAGAGACAAAATCCAAACACTAAAGGGTTGCTACTCAAACTCCCACTTTGGTATTTATAAAACCCAAATTATTATGATAAATATATTTTCTATTTATTAGTGTAATAAAATTTTCATGTTTTTCTTGAACAAATTGAAGATTTACAAAAAAAAGAAAGGACAAGCAATCATTCTTTTTTTTTATTTAAGGAAACCAAAATTACAATAATAATGTCTGGTAGTAGAAACCCAAATTTATGCCATGACATGTTATGAACTGACTAAAAAATAAAAAAAATAAGCAAAGACCCAGAATAATGTTAGTAAGACAAAAAAAAAATAAACAGAAACTATCAATCCGGGCAAAATAAATAATAAAGAAATGAAAAGGAAATACGAGAAATTTAAAAACAACAAATGAATTTGTAAATAATTTAAACTAAATAAAAATTTAATACATGTCACACTTGGCAAGTATTTGAATAAAAAGACGTAACCACTAAATAAAATTTATTTGAACTCGTTTGTTTATTAAACAAAAAACTTTGTTTATTTAGGACAAGACACAACAAATATATAGTTTTAATTTATTTGATGCTGTTTGATCTTGCAAAACTCTTGTAAGTGTAAACAATGTCAAACAAATTTGTGCCAACACAGGTGGTTATGATTTTTTCAGTCAATATTTGACAAGTGTGAAATAAAGTGATCCAAAAACCAGGAACAGACAAGGAAAACACTACCTTCCGCAATGGAAAATCTGGATCTCTCACAAACATTTATGTGATATACAAAAAAAACTCCATGTTTTGTACGATTAGGTACTGTGGTACCTCCTTCATAAAAATCTATGAAAAAAAATTCAATTTTGCAACAAAATTTTAAATACTACAAACGTTGAAATAAAATAAAATATCAAAATTCCAAGTACGGTGGTTAAGGATAAATAAGGAATACATGAATGTTTATAAATAACAGACTTTGCACTAAATATTAAAAATTCGATCATTCTCTAAAGTGTGTGTACCTTGCAAAATTGCGGCTTGTTTTCGATTCTTTTGTATTTTTACTTAAAGCTTGATACTTTTATTTTTCTAAAATCAATGACTAAAAAATTTTTTAAGTTTTCTTTATTAGTTCTATTTTTATCCAGTAACAATTGCACAAAGTAATAATCATAACCTCATTTGTGCTCCCCACTGTACAGCTAAATGAAGTAATAAAACAAGTTAGAGTGCAATGTTAAATATCCTAAACCACCTAAATGTAATTATAAATATACAGAAACGTATATGTGAGCAATTACAAAACATGGGCCGATCTTCTAAAATTTCGAAACACAGAATTTTATACGCATATATATATCCCACTTTGAATTTCAATATTACAATAGCACATTTAAAATACATATTAGCATATGTAAACGTGAATTTCGGAAGTGGACCTTATATGGGGGATATGGTCAAATATAGACCGATATTCTCAAAATCCAGAAGTTTAGTTTGGGAATGTATGCAAATGATTCGAATAAAATTTTGGATCGATACCGTTATTTATAAGAGATTTATGAATATTGAAGTGATTTTCGGAGGAGGGCTTCATATGGACCGAAATTCACAAAATTATGTACAATGATTTTTATGTTTAAATGCTGAGTCGGTACTGATATTTCTATTATATAAATGACTTTTCCGGATGGGGTTCTCATATGGGACCTATGATCAATTATGGATCGACTATAATAAAATTTAGTACAACAAATGATATATCCATAGGAATTGTTTGTGTCGAATTTTAACCTGGTAACAATATTTGTGCCAGATTTATACGTATTTAAGAGAATTTTAGATGTGGACTTTAAATGGGGTCTATGGTCAAACATGGACCGCAAAAAACAGTATTTTGTTTTGCGATTTCTTTTTGCATAAAACTTATTTTTGCTGAATTTTGTCTTGATATTCCAATTTTACAGGCATTTATTTATCACTAAGAAATATTTCGGGAAGATTTTTATATGGCACCGATTCTTACTATTTTCTTCACACTTTCTTCTCTTATCGCAAAAATAACGTGTACAAAATTTCATGGCAATATCAATATGCAATATGTTTAAAAATATCAAATTTTTATGGATGTTCTTTCACATTTTGATCCATAACTCTGGTTCTTCCATAACGATTTTTCTGATTTTCAATACAAAACTGACCCTGCAAATAAAGCGACTAGTCCATACATGCATGTAAAGACTAGACCAAAGAGGAGTAGGAGTACTCCAAAACTACTCCAAATAAATGAAAAAAAGGTGGTCGATTTAACATTGCGATGTCCTAGGATTGGACCATATAACCCATCGGAGTAGTCCCAAAACTACTCCATGCTTCTACACCATGGAGTACGCAAGAGGATTAGTTTTAAACAACAACAACTCAATATGCAATCGTGTTATCACGATACCATGTCGTTTAACTACAAACTCTTGTTTAACTATGACATGGTCCATGACTGCATTACATTGGTCCATGTTGTAAGTAGTCCCTTTCATCTAAAATGGATCACGTAGATCAATATTATTATTATTATTATTATTAGGGGATTAGGACAATTGGTAACGTTTTTTTTTTTTTTTGTAAACTCTATTGATTTTGGTTGTGTCTTTTGGACGTCTGAGTGTTTTGCAGAGACAGACAGACAGACAGACGGACAGATGGACAGACAGACAGATTGACATAGCTTAGGGATCAAGAATACATATACTTTGTTCTGTCTCAGATGAATATTTCGCAGTGTTACATATGCAATGATGAACTCATTCACCAATTATGGTGGTGGAGGGTATATAAAAGCAAAAGTATGCTGCTCGTCTGATTTGCAATGTTTAAATTTTCTTAGAATTTTAATGATTTGAAAGAAAAATAACAATAATTAATACCATATAAATTACACATAATTCAGTTTTCACACGGCCTTGTTTTAAATAAACAAGTTTTAAATTTTTTTAAAATCGTGTATTCCATTTAGCACGATTTAAAATTTTTTCGGATTAAATTTTTTTGGTTAAATTTATTTTTGCAAAACATGCTCATATCCCTTTCTGTGTCAATAACAAGTTGTCATAAATTTTTTTTACATTACTTTTAAGCTTACAGTGCATATCTTTTTTTTCTTTAATAACTATGCTTGTGTAAAAACACATTTCAGGTTTAATATTATAAAAAAAAATATTATAAAAAAGGATCTTAAAAAACCAATCCCCTATTTTGAATACGATCAATGTCTTTTTTTACACGGGTTTTTACGCGGAATTTCCTGGAACCAATTACACTGTAAAAACAGAATTAGGTGTACTTCATAAATTGAACTAACCTAATAAAAATTAGTAGTGAATTTTTATAGTACGAATAAAATAGTAAAGAAAATTTTAAGTTTTCTAAAAAACAAACGTTAATCTGTATTTTCTAAAACATGATTGTACATTAAAGTGAAAATTTCCATAGTATTTAAGCGAGTTTTCGAAATTGCTCTGAAAACATAACCCCTTATTCAAAAACGATTAATAAATTTAACAAACGTTTATTAAGCAAATTTTATATGAAAATCAGTCAAATTTTTATATGAAAATCTGTCTTAATAAACGTTTGTTAAATTTAATAATCGTTTTTGAATAAGGGGGATAAAGTTTAAATTCCATTAAATTTGTTTAACATTATGTGAATAATTCGAAGTCCCCACAAGCTCATTTAAAATATTTGGGAAATAACAATTTGTATTGCCTTAAACATTATATTACCTTAAACTTTCTTAAAGCTGTGTATAGACGATTGTCAGATCATACAATATTGTCAGATCTAGCAATGTGCTAGCAATGTACTGACATTGAAAAATTATTAGCAAAAGGTAAAATGTCAATGCTTTTTCTTACAACGTTGTAAGACAAAAATTTTAAGTTTACACGGTTGTTAGACATTTTCTGAACATTTTTCGTACAAAGTTGTAAGATCTGACAACCGTTTTTACAAAGCTTAAGTTTTCTTATAAATTGTTTATTTGTCTTTCAAAACAATTCCAATAAAAACTGCTTAATTCATAATGCTTAATACTTAAGCTTAATTTGTATGCAAATTATTACGCTTAAATTTTTTTTTAGCATTTTAAGCACGCAAAACTTCTTTCTAACGAACTATTCAACTAAATAACTGTCTCAGGTGTCGTCTGTCTATATGGCAAATATAATTTTTATTAATATTTGGCTTTTTGCTGCAGCTGCTTAAACACCTACTACTACTACTGAATACTTGTGAATAAATTGTGCGTGCTTGATAAGCAGCACAGCATTAAAGGGAAAACTGTTTTATAAACGAAACATTTGAGCTACTTAAGGAATAAACTATTTTCCCAGAAGAGTTTTATTTTGGAATAAATTTTGTGTGTATGTGTTTTTGTTTTTTGGCAAGTTGCCCAAATACTTTATGTATTTTAGTGTTCTACTAGAACATTAATTTGCTGGCAACTATTGTAAATGGTAGAAACGTTGTAAGTACAATAAATGGTAGAAAGTGTATTTTGAAGCAGATTTTCTCACATAAAATACACAAAATAACGAAACATATAATAAACTTAATTGAGCATCATAAAATGTATTATCAAGTAAAAACAAGTAAGAAAGCATAGTCAGTCAAGCCCTACCATATAATACCCTACGCCCAGTATATATGTATATGTATAAAACAGTTTTTCAAAAATGGACGTTATATGGGAGATATAACCTATTGTGGACCGATCATCTCAAAATTTAGTATCATGTTGTCTGTCAATATAAGTATTATACGCGTATGTGTTAAACTTTTAAACGATTTATGGAGCTTAAAGTGAACCTATTATGAACCGATCATAATAATATTGTATCGCATTATTTTTAGACATATGAAATCTATTTGCGTTAAATATTATTGTGATACCGACATTTTTGAGAGAGTTATGCTCTTTAAACTGATATTCGGAAGTGGGCCTTATATGGGAGCTACGAGTAATTATGGACCGATTTGCACAAAAATTGTAGATGTGATTTGGTTTTATTTACCACTCATTTGTGATGAAATTTATTTGGATACTTGCATAATTCAAATATTTGTGATCGGTAAGCACCAATTCTGGGAGGACATTTGTATGGGGGTCAGGTGAAATAATGGACCGATATCCTCCCTGGGCCGAAAAAATATAACTTAACTAATTTTATCAAAATATCGAAAATAACGAAATTGCGACCTGTACTCTGCATACAAGCTTTACATGGACAGCCAGCCAGCCAGACGGACGGACGGACATATATCGTTAAATCGACTCAGAAAGTGATTCTGAGTCGATCAGTATACTTTAAGGTGAGCGTTACGAAGATCAGCACAAATCCAATATACCCTCCCCACTATTGAAGTGTAGGGTATTAGCAATTTAAAACAGGAGCTAGGAGATACCGCAGAGCGTTGAAATAATATATACACAGAAAAAAAATCATGTTTTTTTTTCAATTAAAGCTTTAATTGATTTTAAAATAATTTTCAATTAAAATTTTAATTGATGCAATTACTTTTTCTGTTATTATTAATTAAATCTCACATTTTTTGTTAATTGATACTATCATTTTCTTTACAGGTCCGATTTCAATTAAAATTTTAATTGATTCCACGAATATTTTAATTGAAACTCATTTTTATTTTTTTCTGTGTAAAATTAAAGCTTAATTTATAAGAAAAGTTAGCAATTCATTCTGCTTTCTGCTACGACTTGGGCATTTAATTGCATGATAGTTTTGAAATTTAGTATTTTTTGATTCTTGTTCCATTTTTAGTTTCTTTTTTTTATAAGTCTAGAGACTGCTGACAATTTTATTTTCCTTCATTTAAAACTTGTTTATAATAGTACCATTTTTGACACCTTTTGAAATTTACTAAAGGAATAAAAATTGTTTTCATAAAAAAGTTAATAAAATGAAATTTTTTAAATTATTACAGAAAATTTTACTAGGCTCTATTAACTTTATAATTCAAAGAATACCATTGTGCAGTAATGTTTTCTATACAATTGGCACAATGGCGTGTATTTTCTGCTCTGCCAAGAGCACCATTATTGAAGAAAAGATTTCGGGAATTAATCATATTTCTTTTGACATGTTTTGAGTTAGAACGAAATTTACATACGTTTACAAACAATAATTCTTCTCATTATTATTACAAATTTTTTATAACTACATGTATTACTACAAATTTTTTGTTGTTTTTGTTTCAAATTTGTTGTTGTTTTTCAAATAAATTAATTTAATTAAATACTCAAATTGTTATGGTACATTTTTAAATTCGGTACTTTTTTCATTGCTTCTCTTTCTGACGTGATACTTAAACAAATCTGTAACATTTTGAATTGAACTCCTTGCCGAAAAATCCTCCACCACTATTTCCCAACCTGGAGCTTTCAGTATACACAATGTAGACCCTTAGTACTCCTTCAGTGGGATAGAGCGCATCCAATCATTTGTTCTTATTTGGAAGTTAAATGAAAAATTGTCGAAGAAAGGTTTCGGTATGCAATAATCAATATTCCTATGAAGACTCCCGTAGTTGCGGGTTGTTGACAAAAACAAAGTCAATTGAGTCAATGTGGGCGTAAAATCGACTTCATTAATACAAATTCTTTGACAATAGTAATCGGTTATCGCCAATATTGACGATGGCTCTTTTGTCTCTATTTTTTGAATTTATAGAATTAAATTCTTATATTTTTAAAATAAAATTATATAAAATTATTATTTATTGTTATAAATAAAAATTAATTTTCTACATCTTATTGTTATATAAATTAAAAATACCTCTTTCGTTACTTTATGAAATATAATACTTTTAGATAATTCTAATATTTTCGATTTCAAAACTTGCAAAACATGTTCTACTTTAAGATTTTGTTGCTCTTGGTAACAAAAAATTAAAGTTTCTCAAATTTAGCAAAGAAAGGTTAAGGATTTCGCTGAGAAACTGCTTCAAATACAAAATCATGCAAAAAGGAAATAAGCTATGTATAGACGGTTGTCAGATCATACAATGTTGTCAGATCTAGCAATGTGCTAGCAATGTACTGACATTGACAAATTGTTAGCAAAAAGTAACTTGTCTATGCTTTTTCTTACAATGTTGTAAGACAAAAATTTTAAGTTCCAACGGTTACGGACAACGTTGTAAGATCTGACAACCGTCTATACAAAGCTTTACATTCATACACATAAGTAATAGTGGAAGGCCAATGTAAGCGGCATGCGGCCGCGGCCGGCAAAAGTAGAATTTTTTAAACTTTGCCGCTTAAAACGATGTTGCCATACACATGTGTATAATATGTGACATATGAGTTTAGTTAAAAATTAAAATTTATTTCCATTTTCCTAATTCTTTTTACACAATGTACACACTAATAAACGTTTATTTAAGCTGATTGCCGCGCGCGGCCGCATGCCGCTTACATTGGCCTTCCACTATAACTCAGATTTTTTTAGGAGAAAATGAAAGCAAGCATGTAACTGCATGCAACAGCCACTAGGCACTCATAAACTAAAGATAAAAAAGTGTTGCGAACAACATCACGCCCGCATTATTGCACAACTAAGGAAAACACAAGAACTTGATTCAAAAAGAAACTGAACACAAGAAAACCAATAAAAAACAAAATTTATGAATACAAAGCAAAATTTATTTGCACTTTGGAGTTGGCTGGAAATGAAGTTTGTCTTTTTTTTTAACAAGAGCTGTTAAGTGCACAATTATTATACAGCCGCCCGCCCCCTTAAAGCTAAAACAACAAAAGAAATAAAGAGGAAGCAATACTTAGATGAAAGCGATGCACAAAAACTGAAAAAAAAATATTTCTAAAATAAAGTGAAAAAAAAACTATTAAATTGCTTGAAAAGTTTATTATGTTGACTCGACGAAGAAAAAAAGTTTTTGTTATTAACAGGATGTTGCCACAAAGTGAAAAAATTCAAATAAACAGGAGCTCAATAATGTATGAAAGAAATACATAACTTTTTTTTTTTTTTTGAACATTTAACAACTTAAAAAACATTATTTTACATATTTTTAGTATTTTTTTTATTGTAATTTGTTTTAGTTATCTTGGCTTTATTTAAAGTTGTCTTATAGAACATGACACTATACAAAACTAAATAAGTATTTAATTTATGTATGTAGCCAGCTGGGTTTTTTTTAGCCACAAAATTTTATTCTGCAACTACTGTGGCTTGTTTGCAAAAAGTTAACAAACTATAAACTAGAAATTAACACACAGAATTAAGTGCTTACTTTTTTCTGCAACAACATTTCTAATTCTGAAAAGTTTGTGAACCACATTAAATTAAATAAGAAGTTTCTTTATATAAAAAAAATATAATTATTTAACAAATGAAGTGAATGAAATAATTTTTATATTTGTTGCTTTTTAAATTTTGGTACTTTTTGAGCTATAAACTTTCATGTTTAAATACTGGTACTATTAAATTTAAATAGTATAATTATTGTTACATAATCGAACTGTTAATTTTTACTTTATGATAATTTTAGTTAGGCTCGAGTTCATTAAATTTAATTTTCATTAAATTATTTTTACTGAAGTTAGGAATTACAACTTGAAAAATTTATTATTTAAAAATTTTGATAATTTTTCTTGACTGTGGATCGAACCTGGGTTGTTGAATTTACATATGTTTCGAGAAATCCCACTTTCTCTCATCAGAATTCTTTGCGTTCTACCACCTGCACCACTGCGGTGCCTGCTAGCCAACAGAAAAACATCAATCCTTTAACCAGTGTTAGTTCTGGTAGTTCGAAGTTTTTGCTGTAATTATCATTCTTTATTAATTTCTATTCGTAGTTGCAAAAAACTGAAGAAAAAAGGAAAAAAACAAAACAAATCGGTATGTACATTCTTATTTCATTTATTTAGTATCATGATTGTATGTAAAATTTGTACAACGAAGATTTTCATGGCCAATTTGATACAAATTTTAATCGCCCTATTTTGTGTGAAACAATATCTGAAGGTACTTTCAACATGATTGGCAAGTACGCTCCGCTGTAATAATGGGCCTGTTCGCAAATGCATTACTTTGCGCTGCAACTGCAAAGCATATGTTGCTAATGCTTATTTTTGCTTATTTTATTGTTTGCATTTTCGAACGAGCGAAAACTGCGCAAAAATAGAAAAAATAATAATAAATTTAATTAAATTTGCTTGAAAGAAGAAGAAACTATTAAATAAATTTAATTTGTGAAATTTTGAGCAAATGTTTGTCAAATATGAAAGAAATGAGGCTAAAATTTTTTAAAAAGTAAAATAATCAAAAATAAATAATAAAAAATCACATTCTTTATACTTCCTCATTAGTTGCATCAGCCGTTTATATGATTAGAATTTGTTGTTTATTTGCGCATAATATGCAGTAGTGTTGCATTTTTGAACAGTTGACAATTGCAGTGATGTCATTGTTTGCATTCTTGAATGTAATGCGCATAATATGCAGTGCAGTGCTGCATTTACGAACAGGCCCAATGTTGCAAGTCGACGACAAATGCAAAGTGACGATAAGTTTGCTCCTATTCGTGCGGTATGGGAGTGTTGGCTTGTCCTTCTCCAAACCTTTTCCAATTGTCATGAGAATAACACAATTAACGATGCATAATATCACAATTGAAAATACAGCCATATCTAGGAAAAGCTAAAAATGCAAAGCCTGAACAGAACCAAGGTCAGCGAGTTGTGTTGGAGCTAACAAAAGGACTAAAGAGGCAAAATATAACAGGCGACAATTTCTTTTTCTCTTTTGATTTAGTGAAAAAATGACTTGAAAGGCAACTAACGTATGTAGGCACAGTGCACCAAAATAAAACATTCATACCCCCAAAAGCTGCTAAATGTAAAACAACTCCCACTATATAAATCCACGTTTGCTTTCTGTGACACTGCAACATTGGTGTCATATGTCAGGCACAAAAACAAAGCTTTTCTGCACTTTTTTTTGACATTTTCCTTTAAAATTTCAAGATAACCTGTCTTGTTCATTATCCCATTTGCTGTATTCTCTGCATAATAGTACAGGCCCTGTGCTGGGCGCTGGTGTTACAAACATTTTTTTATTTATTATTATTATTATTATTTCGTAACATTAAATTACATTCTAATAACAAGGTTGCAAAATATAGTCTCAGCGTCATAAAGACATTTTTAAGGCAAGTTGGCATAAAATAGTTAATCATTTTTAGTAAAATGTAAATATATATATAAACAACAAAATATTAAAAAATGCAAAATAATTTATAAAATTTATATCAAAATAAATTGTTTAAATAGTTGGATCATATGAACAGATTTTGTAAAATATAGTCTTTCAAACTCACTTTGAAATGTGATATTCTTTCAATGGTTTTCAAATTTTGGGGTAATTTGTTGAATTCAAAGCCACCAACATATTCTATTTTTTGTTTTGTTGATTCTAACCGACATCTCGATACCCTTCAATTCGAATTATTTCTTGTATTGAAACGTGTTTAATTTGTATGAAGTGTAATTGTATTGTCATCAATGTTTCTTAAAGACTTAAAAACAAGAATATGTAAACGATATTTGTACAGGCCTCTTACAGGCAGAAAATCTTTTGCAGAATTTTGGTAAAGAGACACAGTGGAATACTGTATTAGTAGTTTAAATACAGTTTTCAAAGCCTTATTATGATTCCGTCATAACGATTTTAATGCATCAGTATTTTTTTTTATAAATAGTTTAGACGACTTTGCACAAGAGTTTGATAGAGCAAGAGTTTTGTCTCCACATTAAATTTGTTTTTAAACTTGTAATGTAAGCCAATATCCTTTGAAATTTTTGATTTCAGTGACACATATACAAGTTATATTACATTGAAGATTGATGCCCAAGTATGCTACTGATTGACTTTCAAAAACTTTATCGCCATTAACAAAAACGCTAAAGTTACTCTGATCATTAGTAGAGTAAGGTCGAAAAAAATTTGTTTAGATTTGAAAATTCTGATAGCAAGGCAGCACCCCTCACCATATGCATCTTGAGCGCGTAGATGACACATACAGTTCAACCTTGGTATAACGAATCTTAAGGGGATTAGAAAAAAAACGTTATATCGAATAATTCGTTACAATGAGGTTCGTTACATCGAGGTGCAGTTGCACTTCTATTCGTTATAACGAGGTAATAAAAAAATTTTGTATATTAATCATCATCTGCTTACCATGTTATAGCGAACGATTTCCGCTAATAAATCAAAACACATTTAAAGGAAGCAACAATAAATTCTTCGAATATTTCAGCCGTTAGTCTAATGCATGCAGCTGTCAACTACGAATGTAGGTTTGCTGGATACGTTGTCGTTGCAAACACAATAATTTTTTGTGTATCTGTTTCATATAATTTGGATTAATTGATGGAAATCGTTATGAAAAGGTTGTAAGTTGACAAAATTCGTTAAATAGAGGTAAATAATTCTTTCTATTTCGTTAGTCTGCAGTGAATGAAAATTTGTTATAACGAGGCTATTGACAAATGTATTCATAATAGAGAGGTTTATTTTGTATTAAGTCTTATGGAGCGTTGTAGGGGATTTAAAACAATTCGTTAAATCTAGGAATTCGTTATAGTGAGGTTCGTTATATCGAGGTTTAACTGTATATCATCTTCATGCATGATTGTTTTTCCACAGAACCCAAGATTTACAATATCGTTGACATATATAATGAAAAGAAGCGGATTTAAAACAGTGCCTTGTGGTACGCCATATTCAACCATGCTTTTGCTGTCATTTAACTCCACATATTGTGTCCTTTTTTTAAGTAGCTTTAAACATTTTCAGTTCCCCACCCCTAACACCACAAAATTGAAGCTTTTGAAGAACAATTTCGTGGTCAACCAAGTCAAAAGCTTTAGAGAAGTCATAGAAGATTCCTACCACTCCCTTATACCCCTGATCCAAGTCCTGACATTTACTATTAAGAACATTTATGACCGCATTCTCTGTTCCACTGCCTGTTCTAAACCCATACTGAAAGTCATCAATTATTTTATTTTCCTCCAAATATTTTATAAGCTGTTTTTTTTTTTTAAACTTTATTAATTATTGTCATTATCTTCAACAGCAGCACCTTATTCCTTCGGTATAGGAATAATTTTTGAAATTTTTAAAACGTCAGGATATTCAGAAGATATTGTTAAATATAGATGATAGATATGTTGAGATTTCCATATTGCAATTAGTTAGTATTTTTGGAGGCAAATTATCATGACCAGAGCTTTTATTAACACCTAAGTCTGAAATAATTTTTGAAATTTCTTCAGTTTACGTGAAGTTTAGAGAAAAATTGTTTCCAAAGTATCTAGGGGTCCTTAAACTGTTAAAAGAAACTCCCGCAGCGTATGTTATTTGTTGCCTTAAAGTTCTTGGTGCATTCAAAAAATAATGATTTAATATATTACACTTTGTAGTTTCATCTGAAATTAAATTGCCTTGTGGATCTTTTAAAAGAACTTCTGTCTATCTATTTCTAAGTTTTTTTAAATTTTTTTGTACAAAACACCTTCATTGAGCAATTCATAAAAAGCTAAGTTATCCAAATAAAAAACTATAAAAATTTTCAAAAATACCTGGCCAGGCCCTGGTGTTCGCTTAAGGGTTAATATAAGTTACTTTTTTGAAACAACTAATCTTAATTATTAATAAACCAATTAGTTTTAATATGAAACATCCCGACTAAATAATCACTTTTTACTAACATGTACTTTCTGCTCCATACTTTAAGTATGTGTATGTGTTCTAACTATATTATAATTTTTAAATGTTTTAACCTTTTAAAATTTGTTACTTTTTGATATTAATTACTTTGAAATTTCGCACGTCTAAGAATATGTTTTGAATAATTTTTTCACATGTAACGTACTTAAGTAATTTTAGTTTAAATGTGTATAACACAATTCACCAAACCTAGTTTAATTATATTGTTATAATATTATTAAAGAATATTTTAAAATTAAAATTAATTAAAACTAATTCAACTAGACAATTTAATATTCATATTAGCCACATACATATTATCTTAGTATATACCACATCAAACATCTTTAGTTCTTTACAAAACCACTTAATCCCCAATACAATTATTATTGTTATTTTTGTAGAATTTTACAATTTTACTATTTAATAATCACGTATTAAACATGCAATGTCAGTAATTTGTTCCCAGTAAATCCCTTAATTACTTATTATAATTACAATTTAAAATAACACCTAAAAGTATGCTTTACTAACTCATTTATATGCATATAGGCTTATTTAAAAATCATGAATATTACACCAACTGCTATCATAATAATTAGTTAAAATTTAAAAATGCCCAAATTAGCTAACACGTACATTAGTAAACACACGCATGCATGCCATTCGCAAGTGCAAAGTTGTCAACAAACACCGGCATTATTTAAGATATCAAAATACCAACAACATTTCCAAAACATTTTTACAAATACTTGCATTTTTGTAAATGTCTGTCTGCGTTTAGTTTATTTAACTAAAGGGAAAACATGCCAGAGAAAAGAAAAAACAGCAGAAAAGAACATTTTATATTAATTGAAAAATGTTGTTTTATTTGTGATGTTTTATTTTGGCCAAATGCATGTTGGGCAACTGTTGTTGCTGCTGTTCTTATGTTTGTAAATGTATGTGACAACATTTATTATATGCTATCTTTCGTTGTCACAGAAACACGTACAGGAATTCGGTAATTGTATATGTGACAGAGAAATAAATAAATCGTAGCATACTTTTAAGCTGTTTAACAGAGATTTGAATTTATTATGAATTATTTGCTTAGGTACATATATAAAAATAAATATTAAAAAGAAGGATAAACACATAAATATGCCAAGGATATAAAATAAGCTAAAGGGTTCAGCAAAAATGTGACTATGATAGGCTATTATCACATACTTAGCAATGTATAGTAACACATCCTGTGCATTACTTAGGTGTATGTTACTTATCGTGTGGCCTAAAAGGCCGCCATTTGTGCCTAAATTTAATAAGTTTGGTTAAACAAATAAAAAAAAAATTATATCTCATCTGTGAATTAATATTTTACATACGTTTCGAAAACAGCCAAATGGTTTGCAAATATACAAGGTACACTTGTATGATAATGCTGAGGGCTGGTAAATATACAACACTGGTAAACCACGACTCACAATTGTTTGCGTTTGAACACTATAAATATGAGTATTTGCTATCTAATATGGATAATACAAAGGAGCCCACATAAATTTTAATAATTTTCCAGTAACGCCTAAATATCAACAGCATAAATTGTTAAAATGTTAAAAAAATGTTTTCGAACGTGTCATTAAATGCGTTAGATTTTTCACCAGCAATATTCCGAGATTTTTTAATAAACTTTAACTACATAAAGAAAAATGTTCCTAATATTTACTGCTCATTTAAGCATTTTATGTTGTGTTTCTTAAAAATAAAGCCATTTTGTACGCCAACGCTTTGTAATTCACGTAACGCAATAATTTATTACAAAATGAAATTTATTTACAAAACAAACAATTAACATAAATCTATGTTGATATTTAAAAATAATTATGGGTTTAGGAAATGATTTATTTTATTCCATAATTAATGAGATTAAATGTTAAAACCAAATTGAACGTTATAAATTTTGGTTTTAGCTTAAAGCTAATTGTGAAATTTTATATGTGTAGATTTATTAAATAATTTTTATATGACAAGAGTCTAGGGCAACATGTTGTTAATTAAACACTTAAGGTGCGGTCACACTTGGCAAATATTTACTCAAAAAAGCAGAAATTTGTTTGACGTCGTTTACTCTTACAAAAGTTTTGCAAGATCAAACAGCATCAAATAAAATAAAACTAATTATTTGTTGTGTCTTGTCCTAAATAAACGATGTTTTTTTAAATAAATAAACCACTTCAAATATATTTTATTTAGTGGTTACGTCAATTTTGGCAAATATTTGCCAAGTGTGACCCAACCTTTAGATTAGCTGTTTAAATAAGAATTGCTTAAAAATTTTATAAATAAACTGAGAGTTTTTCAATAACATGTTCAGAAACCATTTTACACACTAAATAAAGAGTCACGACTTGTGTCGTCCCGATTTGCGTCGCTTTATAAAAACTAGAAAAATTCGATTTGCGTTGTTTGCAATTTCAACTTGCGTCGGTTCGATTTGCGTTGCTATAAACGGTTAAATTTTTTACTGCAGCATTGTGGATTATTATTTTTAGCGTTTGTAGTGTAGTATTGAGCACACTGCCGACCGGCCGACCTGTACATTAAGAAGTTTTCAAATTGCGTGAAATAAGGGGAATTCCCTTTGCTTTGTTATATACATAAGTGTTGCTTAGAACAACTGTGCGGTTATGGTAAAAATTTAGTGTGTGATTTCCCAAAATACGTTAAGGACAAAAAAAAATGCGTCAAAGTAAAACAAAAGTAATAAGTTTGGAATTAAAATTGGACATAATACAACATTTCAAATCGGAAGAAAAAGCTGTTAATATAGGAAGAGCTCTTAGACTAACACCCACAATAGTAAGTACAATTTTCAATAGAGACAGTGATAAAATAAATAAATTAGCTGAAATTGTCATACCAATCTAAACAATATACTGCATATAGCAAGAAATCTCTCATTGGTTAAAATGGAGTCCCTGCTTTTAATTTGGATACCTGATCAAAATAAGCGAAGAATTCCACTAAGCAAGGATTTAATAAACAATAAAGCTCTTTCTATTTACTCCTACCTTAAGAAAAATACTGCACGGAAATTATGATGATTTCGAAACCAGTAGCGGTAGGTTTAACCGATTTAAAACACGGGCAAAATTTACATAAAGTGGCACTAAAAGGAGTGTCAGCCAGTGCAGATTCAGTAGCTTCAGATAAGTTTAAGCTTGAGCTGAAGTCCAACCATATAATACCCTACACCCAGTATATGTATAAAACAGTTTTTCAGAAATGGGCGCTATATGGGAGATATTACCTATTATGGACCGATCATCCCAAAATTTAGTGCCATGACTTCCGTGAATACAAATATTATGTATGTTACACTTTATCTCGATATATGTAAATACTTTTAAAAGATTTATAGAGGTTAAAGTGAATTATGGAGAGGGTCCTATATGGGAGATTTGACTAACTATAGATCGACTTAGGTGTCATCATTTCTGTACCTATAAAATTTATTTTTGTTCAATATTATTTGGATACCGGCATTTTGAAGAGAGTTGTGCACTTTAAAGTGATTTTCGGTAGAGGGTCTTATATGGAAGCTATGATTAATTATGCACCGATCTTCACAAAATTTGTAGATGTAATTAAGCTACATTTATTACTAATTTGTGGTGAAATTTGTTTGGATACTTTCATAATTTAAACATTTTTGATTGTTAAACTCCTGTTTCGTGAACACATTTGTATAGGTGAAATAATAATGGACGATTTCCAACAATTGCAATTCCATCCATCCTTGGGCCGAAAAAATATCACGTACCAAATTTTATTAAAATATCTTTAAAACTGCGAGCTGTACTCTGCGTACATGCTTTACATGGACAGCCAGCCAGCCAGCCAGCCAAACGGACGGACGGACATACATCGTTAAATCGACTCAGACTGTGATTCTGAGTCGATTGGTATACTTTAAGGTGGGTGTTGCACCACTATTTAAGAGCGTTACAAACATCAGCACAAATCCAATATATCCTCCCCACAATTGTGCTGTAGGGTATAAAAAAGAGGGTATTCTGTTAAGCAGATTTTCAATGCCGGCAAAATAGGTGTTTTTTAGAAACGGTTACCATCAAGAACTTGTCAAAAAATGAGAAAGCATGCCCTGGATACAAAGCCGCGAAAGATCGGCATACACTTCTTTTGGGCGGAAACGCAGAAAGAGATTTTTTTCAAAAAAAAAAAAAAAAACAGTAGGACCATCCAATCAAATGGATATATGTACAAGTGCTATTGATTTAGATTTATCATCTAAAGACAGCTCAATGTAAGTTAAATAAATTAAAAATTTTTTAATGCATTTACCTTTTATGAATATACACACAAGTTAGCAACGCTATGAATATTATTATATTTTGATGGCCAACATATTATTTTGATGGCCAACATGAATACCCATACTAATGATATAATATGCTTGGTTGCAATTTTTGGTAAATTTGTTTTGAATTATATTGGATTAAATTTCGATTATATTTCATAATTTCATTTGGTCAATGCTTCGGTTATTTGTGACAAATATTTGATCAGCTTTGAATATTATTACATTGCTTTGATTGGCTAATTTATGGAAAATTTTGTGAAATTTTTATATAATTGGTCAGCTATTGTTTTGTTACTGCAAATTTTAATTTTATTCAATAAATCATTCTATGTCGAATCGCCTAATTGGGTAGTTTATTTTCAAGAGGTTCAGAGAACCTAAGAAATTAACTCAAAGAAGTAACTTACATATGTACAAAAACGAAATAAATTTTTATTGTTTTTTTTCTTAATTTATTGTTTTGTTATTTCTTAATAATAATTATGAAAAAATTAAAATGTATTCACATTTGTTTTTTTTTTCTAAAATACCAAATTTTTTGCTTTGTTCTAAATATTTTCCCGAATAAATTAAATTTTAGGGCATTTATATAAGAAAAGGTGATTCGATTTGCGTCGCGTTTCTCCGGTAGCCATTAACGATGCAAGTCGGGGCTCTAGTGTAGTTAGTACTTTGATGTTGTGGCCTTTTTCGTGAAAAAACAAAACGTTTTAATATACTGTTATTTTCCATTTAAAAGAAAATGTAAATATTGCACAAAATTTTCTATTTTCATCTGTTATGATGATAATATTGGTTTTAAATATTTAATTGTGCTTTAAAAATTAATATTCAAAGCATCCTTAAGGGACTTTTAAGCAATTACATTTTTTTGTCATTTGTTCAAGTTATTTATTTTACTCAATTAAAATTCATTATTGATTAATAAGCCAGCAATAAGTCCAATAATTATTCAATTTATAACATTAATTATGTGCATATATATTATGTTATAACATTAATTATGTACATATTAATGGAAACTGTGGCTTTAGCAAACTGAAATGGAAACTTAACATTACATGACAACATTTATGGGTCAAAAAGTTTTCAATAGGTTTTACAAAGCCATTAAAATATTAAAAAGTTACAAGTAAGAAACTTATGACCCTTATTATAACTACACATTGATATTTTGTTTGTCAAACTTTAAAGGCATAAATTCCAAAGGACTATTCCTTAACTTTTATATTGAATTGTTTAAAGAAAATTCAGCATATTTTGTTCAAGTTAAAAGTTTAACAAATTAATTCAAACATCATAACTAACATGCCCACTTACCAAAATCATTTCTTAAATTATTTACGAAAACGAAATTTTGTTTAAACAGAATTTTCGCGAACAATGTTTTAGCCCACTTTTTACTTTTCTTCACATTTTTATTAATTTGTTAAAGAGTCATTTTAAATTATGTACCTGTTAATTTGTTTAATTAAAATAATTACCTTTCATTACATTTATATTTAATGTTGGCAAAAGCCAGCCCATTGTCATTGTATCATAAACAAAATGAATGAAGAATTACTCAAGGTGCTTTAATGGTTTTAAATTTCTTTGAAAAACTTTTATTGAACAAGGAATTTGTACTCTTTTGTTATTTGGTTTAAATAAATAATTATGTATTCAAGTAAGAAAATATTTGAGATTTCATCAATTCAGTTGAAAACAATTAAATTCTTAAGAAACAAAATTTTGTTTTGATGGCATTACAGAACACAGTTGTGTTTTTATATATAAACACAGCTTCAAAAGTGTGTAAGCACCAGTGAATTTTTTGATTTTTTTGAGATTATGAAAAGCATTATAGTTCAACTTAAATTTTTTTTTTTCATAACCGAATTTCAATCGATGGATAGATTTTAGGATTTTCATTATCTTAAAAAAATCAAATAATTTGTTGTGTTTACTCACTTTTGAGGCTCATAGTAGGTGTATAAATGGTATGTCTAAACAGCAGATTGATTACCTTTAAAATGGAGTTGCAAAGTCTTGTTTCACACGCTTCAGTTTTAGCTGGCCAGTTTTTATTCAATTCTCGTTTGAACTTGCCATTTCATTCACACACGTCAATTAAATTTTCGTACTTTTTAATGCAAATCAACATGCATGAAAGAAAAAAATACTTACCCCCTTTTATTCTCTTTTCCCTTCTCATCAAAAAATACTTGCCTTGATGAATCAGAATTGAAGAGTGTGATAGCAGACAAACACTTTTTGCAGTTACATTTTTTATAACTTTGACAAACGTTTAAAGTTTTTTTTTCAATTATATTAATATCTTAATTATTCTCAAATATTCTCCGGTAGTTTTAATTCATTTGAATAAAATATTTACGTGTGAGCTAGGCCTACATTTCTCTCTTTTATTAAATTTGTTAAACAAAAAAGCACTAAGATTTGCTTTGGCCTAAATTGCTAACAGCCACCCTAATACTATTCAAACCATTCCCCACAAGCTGCTGGGTCATCGTTGTAGGAAAATAAGAAAGCTGTTACGAGCATGTAGTTATTTTTTAAAAGCTTGAACTGTAACTGCCATCTTTTGCAAATAAGATTTTGAATCTTTTTAAATATAATAAATTGATTTTTAAATGGCACTTACTTAATGCATATTCAATTATTTATTTAACATTAATCAAAATAAAATAAACGCGAAAGGAAAATATTTAAGTTAAGCAAAAGTTAAATAATCTGATATCCTACATTAAATTCTTAATATAAAAATAGTCTCCAATTATGCTGTAGATATTTTTTAAAATAAGTAATGCGGAAAATTACTTTAGAGCAGTGAGGTTCAATTCATAAAACAATTGTTTAAAATATAGGGTGATTCATACTTTTTCAAATAGCCTTTTTTCGACAAATCACGTGTGAGTCGTGTCATGCTGTCATGTTATTTTTATTTAGTATTGTTTGGCATTTTATAATGAAAAGACTTACACCTGAACAACGTTTATAAATCGTTCGACTTTGTTTCGAAAATTCACGTTCTGTGAGGAATATGTTTCCGACGCTTTCGAGGCAAATTTTGTTCAGCAATGAGGCCCATTTCTGGCTCAATGGGTATGTAAACAAACAAAATTGCCGCATTTGGGACGAAGAGCAGCAACCTGAAGAGATTCAAGAACTGACACTACGGAATCATCTGTATATATTTTATTCAAAATGATGCCGGTGCGAACGTAACCGTCAATGGTGACTGCGATCGTGCCAAGATAACCGACTATTTGATGCCTGAAATTAAAGTTCGTGATCTCGGCGACATTTGATTGCAGCAAGACGAGGCAATTAAATTTAATATATTTAACCCTAGGATGTCTGACTGCCTGGGCAGTGGTAAGTGACTCTACTGGGCCTGGCGAGGCCCTTTTCTCCCCTTTTAAGCTTTTTCCCCCTTTTAAGCTTTTAATTGATTGCTGGGATTGATTGTGTAGTGTGTAGAAATCTTGTACCACACTAATTGTTAATTCGTGGCTCAGACTTGGGCGTGGGCGTGGGGTTTTGGTGGGTATTAATGATGCCTTAAAATACTCACATTTTTGCAACTTAACGTCAATCAGACGATCAACTGTGTGGAATGTGAATCAGCTGTCATTAATTTTCCATATGGGCTTCATGAGGCCCAGTAGGTACCCTTAACACATTTTTACATAAACAGACAAGGTTGTTCTACGAAATCAATAGTAACAATATTTTACTGAATTCATTATGATCAGAAGGCATTAGCGGTAGTTGACATAAAATATTTCTTCACTCAGACCAAAGGTAAAAACTTGGCGACTACTCAAAATCAAAATGGGCCTCGAAAAGCCCAGTTGAACATCCTAGGGTTAAAAGAGCAATATTATCTCTGTCCTGTGTCTATACTACCGATAGGTAGGGAAAACTTTCTTATTGTTGTAAGTTTTTTCGAAATTTATTAAATTTATTGCATATTTTTGAGACAATCAAGAATTTAATTCCATTCGGAAATGGAATTAATTACATACTTTGTTTCTATAGAAAAAGTAAAACGAACAATTTTTTCGGAACGAAACCCAGAAATGCTTAAAATTACAATTAAAAGTGGTTTCATTCCGAAAAAAAATTTCGCTTTACTTTTTCTTTAGAAGGAAAATACAGAAATAATTTCACTGCCGAAGGGAATTAGATTCTGTGACATGACTGAATATTAGGGAGGCTGCTTGAACTACGGGCCAAATTTAAATGACAGAAAACACACTTAGTCGTCTGTATACTCGTATAATAATAAACATTATCTGGCGTATTTATAAAAAAATTTAAGTAGACTTCAAGTGTACTTTAAGAAAATTTTGTATGAAAATTTTGTATGAAAATTTTGTCTTAACGCACACTTCAAGCCTACATTATTTTTTATAAATGCGGCAGTATGTCTTTGTAACAAAATACACTGAATTTTGTTTAAATCAATAAATGCAACTGAATATATATTTGATGGGATTTTGCAAAAGTCCATCATTGTTGAACATTACAAAACAATGTAAATATTTTTCAACTTATTTACAAAACTCATTACTTAAATACATATTTGATTTTTTAATTTTAATACAAGCTGCGTCATAAATTAAACCACATATTAAATACTTTAATCGCCAGCATGACGCAAAAACTATTTATAATTGACCAACATGTGCAATAATGTATTTTACTTGTCAGTTTTTTGCGTTTGTTAATTACTTTAAACAAATATAAATTTACACTTGTAATAAATATATTGAATGATCATAAAAAGTTACGCCACAGATATACAAATAATTTAACATTTACACACGTTCTGTAAACATTATATTTATTTACAAGTTGAAAATAAAACCATAGATTATTAAAAGCCAGACAATATAAATATAAATGTAGGGTATCAACCGTGGTCGACCTCTACTGACGTTTACATAACGGGGGATCATACTATATACAGACGAAACGACGGACATGAAACGATTTGAAGTAGAGACAGATTGGACGGAAGGAACATGAGTTGTAGGAAAGATGTTGAAGTGACAACAGATAGATCGGACGTGAAGTTTTGCAATAATAATATAAGAAAGTTGAAATGTAATATAATAAAATTAAAATGTAATATAATTAAAACGTAATATAAGAAAACTAAAATGTACTATAAATGAATTTAATAAAAATAAACAGTATGATATAATGAATTTCCTACAATTTTCCTACAATAATATTACTGGAAATAAACCAAAAAAACAAATAGGCAGACCATAAAAAATACATTAGATTTTCATTAACTCATCATTGATGACCACTACAAAGGAAGTCTAGATGTCAGTATCGAACTTTATTTTTACCACTGTGCTTAAATCAGAAAATGTTTGCGATTTATTTAACACAATTTAAATGCAAACCATTAGAACATTTTTATTATAGCGGCAGTTAAGAATACAAGTGTGCTGTAGTTTTGTATTTTCGTTTATTGTATTGGGTTATATACTGCGTTTCATAACTATAAATACACAAAATGTTTCTCAATTTTGTAAGTTAAAGAAAAATGAAAGCAGTTTCTTTAACTTAAAAAATTGAATAAAGTGTTATGTATTTACAATTATGCAATGCAGTATAGAGTCTACTGAAAATCAATCGAATAGCTAATAATCTTAGCACTTAAAATCTTTTAAATGATTAACGAAATAGACCCGCCATTTCGCCAAAATGTAAGGGAAATTTATTGATATCTGCACACATAGAGAACAAATATAGTTGTACATGTTTACCACAACTATTTCAATAACTTTAAAAATATTTTAAAAATATTATGGTCACTGTCTTTATTAATATGATTTACCATTCATATGATTATAGCAATTATATTATGATTATAGCAATTATTTAATGTTTATGGCAATCAGTTTTATGCTGAAAAATTATACCATAATATGTTGTTCTCTATCATAATGAAAGAGCAACAAATTATGACAAATGGATTTATCATAAACATGATTGCAACAAATATATACATACTTACTACAATCGTAGTAGTAAGCATCGGAATTGTAAACTTAACCATATTATGGTTACCGCAATCATAATAGTAATTACAGTGACCATAATATTGTTGAAGAACTTGTAAAAATATTGACATTGTTGTGATAAACATGTACAACTAATATTTTTTTCTCTGTGTATATCATCTGTAAATGTACAACTATTTTGTAAATCACTTGCGTGCAATTCAACGCCTCACCTACACTTTTACGAACGCATCATCAAAAATATGAAACTTTGTACATCACTGCGTCATTGCGTTTAGCAAACGCAGATATATTACGTTTTTACAATACTGTCAAATCATGGCGTGATTAATGTTGCCATTGCACATGTTAATACTGAAATTTAAAATCAATATTTACATAAAGCTACATTTATTTTGCATTGGCAATCTTGCAAACCTATCAGCTGTTGAAGAATTTTGTGTGGTTATTTATCAAGAAAATATTTTGGATTGTGAAGAAAAAAGGTTTTAAAGCAAATAACTATAGATGCAAAAATACTAAGGGGTGGGTATAAAAAAATGTTCAGATGATGAAGATTGTTCAAGCGTCCTAGACATATTTATTGAAGAAACCCAATTGCGCTCCACTATCAACGAACTTAACGAATTTAAAAATAAATGAATTTAAGTAAAACAACACTGTGGTGATTTGCAGTATTTTTAATTTACTTTTTAAAGATTTTAGATGAACTTCCGAATGAACAAGAAAACGTTTTCATTACGTGAGATATGTCCCCTTCTAAAGAAACCACATCGTGTGACAGCTCTTTCAAAAGAGGCAAAACTGGCAAAAACAGTAAGGTTTTTTTAAATTTTAGAAGTATTTTATACTAAATGAATATGTTTGTACACAGAAAAAATTATTGCACAACAAATTTTAATTAAACTTTTAATTGAGTCTTAATTGATTTTTAATTAAATCAATTAATCATATCAATTAAATTTTTAATTGAAAAACAATTTTCAATTAAATAATATAATATATTTTTTAATTAAAACTACTTTTAATTAAATTTTTACAAAATATTTTAATTGATACTACAAATTTCTTCATCGGTCCACTTTCAATTAAATGTTTAATTAAATATACGAATATTTTAATTGAAAATCAATTTTAATTTTTTCTGTGTATATATTTACTTGCATCGTATTAATAAAGTTCCTATAAAATATTAAATTAATTGCATGATTTTGTTGTTTAATAATATTTGAATTCAACTTGTAAAACTAACGCCTAAAAAAAGGAGGCGTTAAATTTGACAATACAATTGATACAAAAATTCAGCATTGCGTTTTACAAAATACACAATTTCAAACAGTTGTATTAACAACAACGTAAGAATCAGCTGTTACAATGCAAAAAATCACTTGCTTGAGCGCCGTGATTTGCAAAATGTATTTTAATGCAACGCTTAGAAGATTGTGGCGTTGTGTTTTACAAAATTAGAACATATATTTTTTGCTTTAAATTTTAATGATTTTCATATAAATTGTTTGGTCTTGTTAATATCGGTTTCAAAGCCAAAAGCAAAGAAATTGGTGAGAAATTACATTATTATTTTAAAACTATCTACTGAATATTTTAAGAATATTTCCTTTTTACAATGAAAATTTATTGTTAAAATGTTTGTTGCTTTTCTATAAAATTTCCCATTTAATTTACTTTAAGTTTAATAGAAAATTAATTATGTAAATGCCATTTAAAAATCCAAGAACTGTATTTACATTTATCTGAAATCGTTATAAAAAAAGACGACAATTAAACTTCAGAACTTACTTTTCAAAGACTTTTACATTGTGTCTGCATTACATAAAATTATTTATTTATTAACTGTTATAAAACAGTTTATTATCTACCAGTTTGTACCTGCTGTGAGACTTAACTATCAATGTATTATTTAAGGCATTACATGTAAGTAGTTTTAGTGACAATAAATTCAGTTTTTAAGTACTTATAAACGTTTTCAAAATAATGCTTGAAGTGGCAGAATTTATCATTTCAACTCATTATTTTAAGTTTCTTTTCTATTTTAATATTTTATGGCAAAAGCAAATAAATGTTCTTTTTGCTTGGCATTTTTTTTTTTAATCATACAAATTCAGTGAAAGGAAAGTGTATTTAAATACTGCGCTCATATGCTGCCTTTCATTTTCAATCCACTGTATATTGTAATTTCATTTCGCTTTCATTTGCTTTTTTATTTAAAATTGTATTATTCAGTTTCCTTTTGTGCTGTTGGTGTTGCTGCTGCTGCTGCTGTTTAATGGTACAGCTTCATATTGTGGTTTGCCACACACACAACACAATTGACGCGTTGAATATGCATGCAACATATGTTAATAAAATGTTGCTGCTGTTTCTTGTAGTGGTTGTTATATTTAAATATAACATTGAGTTGCAAGTATTAAAGTAAACATAAATGTCAACATAAAATGTTAATACAATTGGACATGGTAACAAAAATACAATTGCAACTTGTGGTGATTGTCATAAAAAGTACTTTATTTCCTGCTAGCTAGTTTTTGTATTGTTTTATGGTTGGGACTAAAATTTTAATAAATACAAGTGAAAATTTTGAATTTAAAATGAAAATAAAAGAACAATTTGTATAAAATTAGTATAGAGCAGACTTAAAGTAGAAGTCAAAAGTTTCAATGATTGCTGAAATCAGGAAGATAAAATTTGTCATGCTTTCTGTATTAGAAAACTAACAGACACTTTATAAAGAAATTGGTGTCATTTAAAAGAATAACTGCCGTATTTATAAAAAATACACAATTTTCTTAAAGTACATTTGAAGTCTACTTTAATTTTTTATAGATACGGCAGTAACTGTTTTAGTCTAACAAACAAAAATTATAAATTGTACATTTAATATACATTTTAATAATTTCAAATTAAAAAAAACGTACCAGCAACTGATGTACAGGCCCAAACCGTGACACTGTCACCACCATGCTGTTGCCTTTAAGTTTCCTTTAATGAATTCTGTATTTGGTTTCCCTCAAACATATGACTTGCCATCTGAACCGAATATGTTAAACTTAGATTCATCGGCGAAGATGACTGAATTCGAAATTGCAGATTTCTTGCAATCATGTTCTTTGGCGAAATTTAGTCTGTACAGTCTGTTTTTCTGGTTTATAAACGGTTTATTGCGTACAACTCGGCCATTAAAATCATGTTGGAGCAAGACAAGATGAACAGTTTTAACGTAACATTGTTTTCCCAAGACAGCTTCAACTTCGGAGGCCAGTTGTGAAGCTAATTTGCTTTGTATTTGTTCTTATTTTTCTACAAATGTGTTGGTCGTTATGCTCATTGGAAATTTTATTTGGAGCCTTCCTAGTCTTATTATGGACGGATCCGATTTTCATGCATAAAACGCTTAATGATTTTTAGATTGTGAAAACTTCAATGTCCTACTTTTCGCTGTGAGTTACCATTTTGTAAATTGTTTAAAACCAATTCCCACTATTCTATGGTTGTACGCGGATTCATTTGAACTTTTTTAAATTGGCACTTGACGTTACAATATCAGACTCACAATTCAACAGAAAATATTGATAGCAGTAGAAAAAATAAAAACGAAAAACCAACAACGCTGTATTGAGTTATAGCTGCAGTAGAAATTTACTTTCTAAATAATCTGTAACGTGCAAAATAGTACTTTTTTTGTTCTTTTATTTTTAATATAATAAAATGTACATTTTTCAAATAAATGTTTTTTGTTTGGTAGACTTTAAATTTTTTCATTTCAATTACACCAGTTTCTTCTTTAAGAATTGAAAACAAACAAAAAATGCACTACATAAATAAAGAGCTGTGAGTCACTGTAATTATAAAGCTCAATATTCAACTGCTTCAAAAACTGGCAATACTCACTCTACTTCAATAAATAAAATACTTTACTAAACAAATTACTATTCTGTAATTACTTGATAAACCTAAAACGTTACTTAGAAATCTTGAATTGACTATAAGGCGGATGAGGCAAAACAACCCAACCACTTCTTTCTAATTATTTTTTAACATATATTGTAACATTTGATCAAGCGTTTCTATGATGCTTTCATGTTTTTACGCTTTCATGTCTTGTCACATATTCTAGAAGTTTTTCGGCAAATATTCGCTTCAAATTGCGTAATTGTATTTCGTACAGGTTGCTTGCACTGCTAGGCCCAGACTGAAGCAGCTCATACCACCTGGTCGATCACCACTCCTAAATTGCATAAACCAGCTCTCGCGCAATAAAACCGATTAAACATATTCAGCATAAGCTGCGGTGAGCAATCGGTGTGCTTCAACGGAACTTTTTCCAAATTAAAACAATTAAGAAAGTAGGGTATAGTATATGTATAAAACAGTTTTTAGAAATGGGCGCTATATGGGAGGTATAACCTAGTATTGACCAATCACCCCAAAATTTAGTGCCATAACTTTCGTAAATATAAATATTATGTGTGTCATATTTTATCTAAATATAAATCGTATAAATAGATATTAATGGCGGTTAATGTGAATAACGGAGAGGGTCTTATATGGGAGTTTTTACTAATTATGGACCAACTGATGCAACTTATTTTTTTTTGAATTTTTTTTGGATGCCAACATTTTAAAGAGATTTTTCGTCTTTAAAGTGATTTTCTGAAGTGGGCCACAATAAAATTCTATCGTGTTGCTTGTATACATATGAAATATATTTGCGTTCAATATTATTTGGATACCAACATTTTTGAGTGAGTTATGCTCTTTAAAGGGATTTTCGGAAGTGGCCTTATATGGGAGCTACAACTAATTATGGACCGATCTTCACAAAATTTTTAACTGTTGTTTGGCTTCATTTACAACTCATTTGTGGTGAAATTTGTTTGGATTCTTCCATAATTCAAACATGTATGATCGTTAAGCTCCTATTTTCGGAGGACATTTGTGTGGGGGCCAGGTGGAAAAATGAACCGATTTCCACCAATTTCAATCACATTCGTCCTTGGACCGAAAACCAAATTTGATTGAAATATCTTTAAAATTGCGACCTGTACGCACAAGCTTTACATGGACAGCCAGCCAGACGGACGGGCATCGTTAATTCGACTCAGGAAGTGATTCTGAGTCGACCGGTATACTTTAAGGTGAGTTTTAGACAAATATTTATGGGCGTTACAAACATCAGCACAAATCCAATATACCCTCCCCACCATTGCGGTGTAGGGTATAAAATAAAACACATTTTCGAAGCAAAACAATGGCTTTCAAATAAAATTTCATAAAAATAAACAATTTGTAGTAAAGGCTAAAATTTATGCGAAACAATCAACATCATACAATTGTTTCAGGATAAAATTGTTTGACACTGTTCGAAACTCGTTTTACTACGAATTACATTCATAATTACTCAGACCTTTCACTTACTTCCATTAAAGAAGATAAAAAAACTCTAAAAAACAACAAATTGAAATCAATTTAAAAATCAACAAAAATCTATGTACGAGTATGTATGTATATTTTTTAATAACAAAACTAAAAACAATCACACGTACATCATACGAATGATGAATATTTAATGCCTTCAAAATTACACTCGTGCAAAAATATCACTTATACGTCATGGACAGTCAGTCAATCAATGTGAATGTGAATGTGTGTATGATAAAACGTAACAGAAAATAAAGTAAAATAAATGAAATTTTTGCTATTTTATTTCTGTTTATTTATTGCCCAGCAAAAACTTTACTTATATTATTAATTTTAATGATTTTTTAATTATTTTGTAGCTTTATTCGCGACCTTTTTGTATTAGATATTTATTATATGTCAAAGAATTACTTTCTATACGAGTATACAGTGGCTCACATTGAAAGTTGGGCAAACAAAATTTTTTCAAAATTTAATAAGTTATTTATTAAATTAAATAATCATTAAATAATCATTATCAAGAAAGAGTTACAATTATATTTGTAAGAGACGTATTGTTATCTCCACATTTAATTATGAACTTTCATAATGATTTCCGATGGATATCGAAATATTGGAACAAATAATTTCAATAAATAATATATATATTTTTTACAAATAATTGGTCTTGAGCTCGAAAAGCTTTTTTATTTTATTAAATTATTTATTATTACACAAGAACAAATAAATATGATATTCTACCATTAATTAATATAACAGAAATAAAAACAAAATATTAAAAAAAAACCTTAATAGTGTGATCACACTGAAAGTCGGTCAGGTCAATTATTTATAAGATATTTTGTTGCATATCCTTTTTGATTTCCGACAGCTTGGAGTATATTTGGAATCGTTTTTTTGCACACATCAGGACTTATTGGGTTCCATTTTTCCAGTAACGCAGCTCTAAGCTTTTTTTGCAACCGACATCCGAGCTCATCCCATACATACTCGATTACGTTAAAGTCTGGATTTTGTGTAGGTGTAGATGTTAAGACAATTATATAACAACCAGTTCTTGGCTATCAGCGATGTGTTCCTAGGGTCGTTGTCCTGATAAAATTTTAAGTTATTTGCAATCCCCAAATTATGAGCACTTTGTTTAACATTTGCCTTCAAAATATCAAGATATGTATATTTTTTTGTTATGCCTTCTATAAAATGACGATTTCCGACACCGAATCCCACACGATCACTGACAAGCCCCCTGCTTTAAAGTTTTTTTTTAGGCCAAACTCCTCATTGGGTTTGCGTCACATATAACGCCGGCCTCCCGACCCAAACAAATTGAATTTTCTTTCGTCCGTGAAAAGAACCTGTATATTTTTTAAGTGCTCATAGATATAGCTTACAAGTGAGCGTGTGAGTTCCAAAACTCTTTCGTTCCAAAAATTATAAAATTGAGATAACAATGGATGCTGTTAGTTCTTTTGCTACTTTATAAGAATAAACATACTGATTGTATCAATTCATATCCTTTCTTATGTCTTTTTATATCCTAAAATTGCAGTTCGTAGCAAAACTGTTTCGTTCCAATTAACAGCCACTGTCAAAACTATCTCGTTGCATATTTCGTAGCAAAACTCGTTGGTTCGCTGTTTGAAGTGAGACAAAGTACCATCGTGTGTGGTGAAATTCCAAATGTTTATGTATTAATTTTTCCTTATATTACTGTAATTGTTAACATTATTACACGCAATTATTAAGATCATTATTGTGATTTGTTGGAAATACAACAACCATTGAAATGGTCAGATAACTTTGCAAGGGGAGATTAAATATAGAATGAATTCCTGCGACCCTGAACCATTTTTGAGGTCAAAAAAGAAAATCAAAGATATTATTTGATTAAACCTGAAAAGAAAAACGGTGTTGGAGCCCTTTTGTTCAATCTTTTTGGTGAAAATTGGAGACAAAACGAAACCTTGGAATATTATGTTTCGATTTACGACAACGACAACGACAATGCTGGTTATGACGTGGAAGAAAACAACGAGGAGTAAACTGAAGATGAAGTACTTTCTTTATCTGTTTAAAAGTTCATATGTTTTATTTTAATTTTTTTTAACCAGTTTCCTTATTTTTAATAAATTAAAGTATATTCAAGCTAAATAATATATTTTACTGGTGGGTTATTGTAAGTTGCAAAACTCGTTTATTCCAACAGGGAATGTAGCAAAACTCATTTGGTTCGAAAATTCGTAGCAAAACTTGTTCGTTCCAAATTTAAAAACATAATTTATCTTTAATTAAGGAGTATTGATTTTGTAAATTTTAAGGTTTTAATAAAAAATATCATAATATTTAAGAATTAGTAGCTTTCAACTTATTTGGCTCATTTACTAAGCTGTACACGCAGAGAAAAAACGTACTTGTGGTAAACATAATCTAAGAGCAATATATTATGATAAGATTTATGATTGTAGTCAAAACATATTATGATGCATATAAGTGCCATGAAATATCATATTATGATTAAATATCATCGTAATATTTCATCATAATATTTTCTTTTTAATCATAATTTGATATTATAACATCATATTATAACCTAATATAATCATAAAATTGTCATACATGATCAAATTATGACCTAGGGTAACCATATTATAGTTTAAAGTAATCATATTATAATCTTAATTAATCATATTATGATCTAAAGTAATCATATTATGATCTAAATTAATCATATTGTGATCTAAATTAATCATACGATGATGTAAAGTAATCATATTATGATCTAAATTAATCATATTATGATCCAAAGTAATCATATTATGATCTAAATTAATCATATTATGATCTAAATTAATCATATTATGATCTAAAGTAATCATATTATGATCTAAAGTAATAATATTATGATCTAAAGTAATCATATTATGCTATACTTGCTATGGCACGAACGAGTTTTGCTTCAGCTCACAACTCATAACTATAAAATCCATTAAATGTACTGCAAATAAATAGATTTAAAGAAGAAGTTATTTTAAGATTATAAATCATTATTACTATCATTTTGTAATAAGTTTCTCTAGTATTTGTTAAATTTTTGTTTATTCTTTCTATAATATTTATTTTTTAAACCACTAAAACTACATATTTTTATAATACTTTCAAGTATAAAAATAAGTTATTGATTTTTTGTTTAAAAGTGACAAAATTATAATGGATCACTTTTGGGACCTTGCAAACAAAAATAAGTACTTTTTCTAGTACATTTCTAAGCGGTCTGGTCAACAATTTTCTATTACTTTTCAACTTAATTTGTAAGTGAAGTTTTTGCTGGGTGGTAATTGAAATACATATTTGTTTGATATACATACATGATATGTACATATGTATGTTTGTCTGTGAGTGAGTGTTTGCTAAGAATTCAAAAATAAATCATGCAAGTGAGTTTAAAAAGTTTATAAAAAATTAAATTTTATTGCTTTGTAATGTTTTGCATTTGGTTTAAAAGGTTTTTAGGTTGAATCTTTTCATTTATTTAACTTTATTTCGAAGCAACAACAAACTCTTTTGCGGTTTATTTGAAACATTTTTTCAAAAAGTTATTTTTTTAATTTCTTACAGATATTAAAGTGCATACTCAGCAGTATTTGCTATATAGATTATGTTGAATGTTGAATTTTCAAATAATGAATGAATAATTCGATTAACTTTATGTAGGATAATCAAATAAAACAAATGAATTAGGAGTTTCAGTTTCCTGAAATTACTCTTACTCATCGGAGGGTTAATATTTTTAATATAAAACAAAAGTTAAATAATATTTTTCAATAACTGGGCGATTCTATTCTAACGGGTGCAACATTTAGACTCTTAAAATGTCTTTTACTAATAGAAAGAAACACATTTTCAATTAAGTTATGTCTAGAAGGGGTAATATTTTTCTATAAACTATTGTTATCTATTTACAAGAATTTATACGAAACGACCAAATAGGCACAAGAGAGCTTTAAACTGCATGACGGGTACAACCAAATTGGCCAACTTTTATAAGATCATACCACAAAAACACAAAACTCTGTTAATTTTTAAACTTTTATTGTATTATTCTTTTTTTTTCTTGTGAAAGATGAGATATTAGATGACGATTATCAAATCAAACATCGTATAGAAATATAATCTAATAATAAGAAATTTGCGCTTTAAGCCATGACGGGTGCAACATGAATGAATTTTCTATTCGCGCCAAATCCATGAATCTTAATGCTTCGAAATTTATATTTAAGCTTACGTCTGAAAAAAATTATATTATTATAAAATATAGATATTTTACTTTAAATTTGCATTAAAAAACAAATAAACAAATAGGGTGATTTGAAAATTGATGTTAAAAGTTGTCTAGAATAGAATCGCCCAACTAAAAATGAGTGAGAAATATTTAATATTTAATAAAAAATTTTGTGAACAAATTTCGAAATTGTAAGGTAAAAATATGATGGCGAAATATTGGCCAAATCTAAATTAACTATTAATTATTTTTAAATAAATTTAATGAAATTAATTTTAGATGTATAATCGAATTATTCGAACAAAAATAAAACGAGGAATTTGTTTAGCCCATTATATAAGTGTTTCATTTAGTTTGTCTCTTCTGAAATATTAATTTTATTACGTGTGTGGTCATCATCTAATTGATGAAAAACTTTTAATGTAAGGCCCTGATATCTTACAATTGCTGATTTATGCGCGGGCGGTTCGGAAATTTCTTAGCCTAGCACAGAAAGAGAATAGTTAGTTTTTCAACAACATTTTTTATATTTTAATATAATCTCCTCAAACTTCATTCCACTTAGTCCAACGCTTATGTAGCAATTCTATTCCTTGATTAAAATAGTTTTGCTCAAGGCCTTTAATATAGTGGTTTACAACTGTAATTGCATCTTTATTTGAGGTAAAACGCTTGCCAGCTAGGAATTTTTTTAAATTTGGGAACTGGTAAAAGTCACTGGGAGCTAACTCAGGAGAATAAGGTCGGTGGTCAAGCAACTCGTACTTTAATTCGTTTATTTTTGGGAGCATTTTGTTAAAATGCTCTTGTGCGCTGGTGCGTTGTCTTGATGAACAATTATTTTGTTATGTTGTAAGCCAGGACTTAGAATGGGACTATAAGGTGGGTGAGGTAAAACAGTCCAACCACTTCTTTTTAAATAGTTTTTAACAAGTATTGCAACTTGTGGCCTAGCGTTGTCATGATGGCATATTCTCGCTACAAACGAATTAGTAGATTTCAATAACTTATAATAGAAATCTGGGCGACCTTTGTTTTATGGTTAAAACCATCACCCAAACCATCTCCCGTACATTAAAACCGCTGAAACACATTCACCAAAAGCTTGAGTGAGCAATCGGAGTGCTTCAGCTGCACTCTTTTTTTCAAATTATAAAAGTTAAACAAAACTTCGCGCATATGAAGCTGTGTTGGCAAAAAATTTGACATTTTTGAATCAAAAAAAAAAACTATGTTGTTTACACTATATTGTGCAATAACTAAGTGAAGATAAATGACAGATATGTAGCCTTCAAAAGTTATTAAAGACGACAAATTGTTTGAGCGGTAAACAGAAATCGCCCAGCAAAAAAAGTTTGAATACGAAGAATTGGAAAGATAACTCCATGAAAATGTTTTTCAAACTCAACAAGAGCTCAAGCAGCAATTTAAAAACGTTTGCAAGTAGCTGGATTCAGCACGAAAATTGGCTACCGTATAATTAGAAACCGAGAGACCTTCAAACACGAGTTTGCATGTCAGAAATGCTACTTAAACTCTATAAATAAAATCATTTTTATAGAAAAACAAGTATCTAAATATAATATTTTTTTTTTCATTACATAAATCTGTATTATATAATAAATTTTGATATTATCTTCACAACTATTATAGAATTTAGAGTTCATGCCAGAAAGATGACAAAAGGCTAACAATGACCAATACTTTGAATAAAATTATTTTGTACAAATGTTTCCAATTAAAAGTTAAAAAATTTTACAAAACTACCGCATTTTGTAGTTATACACCCAATCTATAGTATTCTATTTCTGCATCTTTAAGTAATTAATAAGTTTGGTAAATAAACGGAAGATATTAAAAAATTGTATTTTTTTATTTTTTTACAAACAAAAATCATAAATTTCTAATTATTTTATTCTAAAATTAGCGGTTTAAAAAAACTCCTGTAAAAAATTCAATGGCAGTCTTTTATATAGTTTTACACAAATGTATTTTTAATGTTTCATTTTCAGCCAATCTTCTTCATATAATCAAAATTCTACGAATGTTCTTTCTTTGCTTGTTTTATTGTTTATAGGTTTAGTACGTTCCTGGTTAATAACCTCCAAAAGGGCAGCTAGTGGTAGAATTTCCCTTAAAAAAAATGTGCACCTTTTTTATGTTCCTTACTAATAAACTTAAGATAAAGGGAATATGAAATTCGTCCTTGCCTAACACAGCATGTATTGTTTTATTCATTTCATGTTTATGTTCCCATTTATATATTGCTTCATTTGTTCAACTGTTGTTTTTAATGGTTCATTGTGTCTTTTTTTTGTTAGTGTTTTTTTCTTTACTTATTGGTCACTTTTTTTAAAGATTTATAGAGCGAAATGGTAGCCTTGTGCAAATGAAGTAACGAAAATATTTATCTCCTTACGTACAATTTTTTACACACTGAAATAACTTAAACAAGTAAAAAAGTATAGTCGGTCAAGCCCGACCATATAATACCCTACACCCAGTATATGTATAAAACAGTTTTTCAGAAATGGCCGTTATATGGGAGATAACCCTTTTGTGGACCGATCATCCAAAAATTTAGTGTCATGATTTTTGTGATTATAAATATTATGTATGTTAAACTTTAACCCCCTTATTCAAAAACGATTATTAACTTTAACAAACGTTTATTAAGACAGATTTGCATATAAAAATTTGCTTAATAAACGTTTGTTAAATTTAATAATCGTTTTTGAATAAGGGGGTAACTCGATAAAAAATACTTTTAAAAGATTTATGGTGCTTAAATTGAATTACGGAGATGGTCTTATATGAGAGTTTCAACCAATTATGGACCGACCATTATAAAATTAGGTGTCATTATTTCTGTATATAAGAAACTTATTTGTGTCAAATTTTATATGAATACCAACATTTTTAAGAAATTTATGATCGTTAAAGTGAATTTCGAAAGTGGGTCTTATACGAGAGCTACGAATAATTATGGACCGATCTGCACAAAATTTGTAAAAGTGATTTGTCTTTATTTACCACTCATTTGTGATGAAATTTGTTTGGATACTTGCATAATTCAAACATTTATGATCGGTAAACCCCAATTTCGGGAGGACATTTGTATGGGGGCCAGGTGAAATAATGGACCGATTTCTACCAGTTTCAATCCCATCCATCCCTGGGCCGAACAAATATCACGTACCAAATTTTATCGAAATATTATCAAAATTGCTACCTGTATTCTGCGCACAAGCTTTACATGGACAGCCAGCCAGCCAGCCAGCCAGCCAACCAGCCAGGCGGACGGACGGACATACTTCGTTAAATCGACTCAGAAAGTGATACTGTTGGACCAATATTTCTGGGCGTTACAAACATCAGCACAAATCCAATATACCCTACCCCTACCACCCACTGGTGGTGTAGGGTATAAAAAGTGTAAAAGAATTTTTGTAAAAAAAACTGAAAACAATTGAATGGAAATAACAACTACATTTATGTGGCCTTTTTTTTTTTTTTTTTTTTTGTTTACAAAAATCTATATTGAATGTTAAATTCACGGTGTTATAACAGAAAGCAATATAGTAATTTCTAATACTGACTTAATCAGAAATTGGCCGTTCAAACATGAAACAAAATCATTGCCAACACATGGGGCTCATGGAGGAGAACTGAAATTGGCAAAAAAAAAAAAATTCAATTTTGTTTCCTGTTGTGTTCAACAAAATAAAAACATTTATAGCTTAAATGGAAGTTATTTATACCCAACAGTTTTGTTTAAAAAAACGAAAAGATGTTCTTCCTTTTTGGTTGTTGTTTCTTTCAAAGAAAGTGAGAAAGTAACAGCTTAAAAAGTTTTCAATTAAATTTTGTAAAACTGTTTGTTTCTCTGCCACAACTTCTTTTCATTACTAAATGTTACCTTGTGTTCAAGTAAACATAAATCACTGTCTTTGTGTTTGTGTTTGTGATTCTTATTTATGATATTCCTTAAAATATTGGGAATATTTATGAAATATACAATATAAATTAATGAAAATAGAGGGTGAGTTGTTAGCAACTTTATTTTAGGCAAGACTTCTTGTGCAATAAATTACTATTTAACATGTTCACTTTAGTCCTTTAATTTAACCGGGAATCATCTTACAAACCAACCAACACTTGCAGATTGCTTTATTATAAAAATTCATGATCGGTTTAGAAAGTGCATCGTTCAGTTTTTTTTTTTTTATCGGAAAAAATGTATTCAGCGATGCAGCTCGATGAAGGTTGAATGAAAACGTAAACAAGCAAAATTGTCATATTTGGTGTGAAGAGCAGCCACTAGCTTTGCCAGCACTGTGAATGCACTCTGAAAAATGTAGTATTTGGTGTGGATTATGGGTCAGTGGCATCATTGGACTGTACTTTTTCAAAGACGACGAATGCAGAAAAGTTACTGTTAATGGCACGCGCTGTCGTGCTATGATTTTTTTTGGATGAAAATGGATAAATTTATATGTGCGGTAACGGCCAAAATTAAACCCTGTGTAATCATTTTAAGAAGTACCGCATTCAACATTTACATAAAATTATCTGTAGACATTAGGGATGCCTATTCCCCAAAGTCCTGAATACCGGGATTTGTTTTAAAAAATGTTTATTACCACAATTGAGGGTGCAGGGGCTTAATTAGTTGGCGCATTTGATTATTAAGCATGAGTTGGTATTTGAAGCCTGGGTTCGATTCCCAGCCGCTGTCACTCAAAACAACATCTGTTTCCGATAATTATTAAGTTTTACTATCATATTATAACTAATATTAATCACAGCGCCCTCCTTCGGTGGTATAGCATTGAAACGCCACCGAAGTAAAATCTTTTATATATATAAAAATTAATGTATGTATGTATGTATATATGTAACGTATGGACTCCAAAACGGCTGAGCCGATTTTGATGAAATTTTCTTAGCATGTTACTGTGACTCTGGAAGAAATGATAGTCTATATGAAGTTTTGATTGTACTAACGGGGGTGGCACTGCCCATATAACCCAAAAATTAAAATCACCATATTTTGGGCATTTTTTGACCTACGTCAATGATATGTGGTACATATGGTATTGGCATAATTAGGAATATGTACTAGGAGAAAAGTGGGTTGGACCACGCCCATTTTTAGGAAAATTAAAAATCGTAATATAGTCTTAACAACTGGACCGATCGTCATTAAATTTTCACAATAGGATATTCTTACGAAATAATAAATTCTTGACCATGTAAGCTGACAAACGACTATGAAATGCATCGCTCATATGACGCGCTTCAGTATCCTATTATTTTTCCATATGGAGAAGATGGATATCACTATGAAATGCGTCAAATCAATCAAGCAACCCGTAAGGCCGTTAATTGTCATGTTGAGTTCTTAAATTCACTCGATGTGCCAGGCTTTCCACCACATGTGCTACAACTTAAAATTCGAGTGCCTATTTTTTTACTGTGTAATATCGGTCAGCACGGCTTTGCAATAGCACTAGACTTGCAGTAAAAAAAAACTGAGAAATAATTTAGTAGAAGCGACCATTATAACAGGAAAATATAAAGGTACAGATGTACTTTTGTTTCCTTCGTTCACCACCTTTACTTCTCCAATCTATCACCTTTCCAAAGTAAGTAACGCATTTATTATATATAGGCATATTAATTCACTTAGGCATTTCACTTAATTAATTCACTTCTCTTAAAAAAAAAAAAAAGTACTCATCCTTGTACATGACAGATCATTTGTGGTAAGAGTAGCCCGAATTTGGAATTACTATACGACTATTCACACTATTTATGAAGAACGTCATTTTAGGACGTTAGTTGCACTTGGCAAATATTTGCCGAAAAGACGTAACAACTAAATAAAATAGGCAGTTTATTGTTTATTTATTAAAAAAAACTTGTTTATTTAGGCTAAAGCACAACAAATATTTAGTTTATTTGATGCTGTTTGATCTTGTAAAGCTCTTGTAAGAATAAACAACATCAAACAAATTTGTGCTTTTTTTTTTTTTTTGTTTGAAAAAGTACAAAAAAAGTACTAGGATATGTAACGTAATACAAAAACATATTTAACTTTCCTTAATGTTTGTGCAGAAGTGGGGGGTTTTTTAGTGCATAAGATATTTTTTATATGAATATTTATCATTGCCTTTAGAGATAGAGATGTATATTTGGGAAGTTTACTTTTACCATAAGTTTTCTAGATTAAGTAGGCCTTTAGGCTTTTAATCTCTAAATTTAATAAATAAATTAAATAAACAAATAAAAACAAGACAAAACTTCTCTCATATTCCTTCAAGTACGACATAAACAAATATAACTAAGTGAGAATAAATGACAGGTATGATAACGATATATGACAGTGGCAGGAGGGGAAAGGACAGAATGAGAATGGATGACTGACGTGGAATTAACGATATTGGAATGGTTGTATAAAAGTCTGGCCTTAGACTGACAGGGGCATTGGGTTGTTTTGGACCATGTTGCTAGTATTAGTTTGAATTATTTTGTATTTAATAAGTTAAGAATTAATCAATAAATGTGAATAAATAAATATGTATATAGTTTCATTATATCGTTATTTTGAGAGAACATTAGTTTGAGACAGATGATAAGAGAAAAGTGAAAAGTATTTAATTTTTATAAAAGAAGGCTCAACCGGGATGTTTGATAATTGACTTACAGACACGAGCATTCTACAGATACATTGTCGGACAAAATAAAGTGCGATTTTGTAAACTTTTTCATTACTTTTTTGATATTTTTCTTCTACAAGTATTATTTTTTATTTATTTACAGTCCCATTATTTGTTGGATTATCTGAATTATTTACATAAACATTAAAATTTTATAAAGCCGCTCATTTATATTTGTAATGGAAATATATTGAAGTGTACAAAAAATCTCCGCGACATAATAAAAGGCGGGTTTTTGTGAACCTTACAATAAGAGTTGGGCGATTGTATTCTGACGGGTGCAACATTTAGACGCTTTAAACATCTTTTACTAATAGAAAGAAACACATTTTCAATTAAGTTATTTCTAGAAGAATTTATATGAAACGACCAACCAAATTGGCCAACTTCCATAAGATCATACCACAAAAACACAAAACTCTGTTAATTTTTAAACCTTTATTGTATTATTCTTTTTTATTGTGAAAGATGAGATATTAGATGACGATTATCAAATCAAACATCGTAGAGAAATATAATCCAATAATAAGAAATTTGCGCTTTAAGCCATGACGGGTGCAACATGAATGAATTTTCTATTCGCGCCAAATCTATGAATCTTAATGCTTCGAAATTTATATTCAAGCTTACGTCTGAAAAAAATTATATTATTATAAAATATAGATATTTTACTTTAAATTTGCATTAAAAAAAAGTATCAAATAGTGTGATTTGAAAATTTATGTTAAAAGTTGTCTAGAATAGAATCGCCCAGTTGTACCCTGATTTTTTTTTTATATTTATAATTAATTATAGTGAAGTAGTTATTTATATAATTTAATATTACTTAAATATACACATAATAAGGCTAGACCCAGACTTTTTCGAAATGAGGTCTTTAACCGAAAAGGAAAAACTTTTGTTGGTATTAGATTGTGAATATGTAGTGAAACAAAAAACTTTGAGTTTTAAGTACACTCATACCCCGGTTAGCGTCGCTAATTGGGACCGGAAAAACGAGATGCAAACTGAAACGACGAGTTTTCCATACATTTGTATTAATTTTCATTTAATTCGTTCCGAAACTCATAATTCTAGTAAAAACGAATTGTTTTTTTCAATAGCAAATACCAATTTTTTATTATTATTTGTGTAATAATAGTTTCTATTAAAGAAAAAAAATATAACAATTCATGAAAAACACATAAAAAACATAAAAATATTAAGATTAAAACTTGTAGACAATTTTCACATACATATAGATTTGCATAAAGACTTCGACGGGAAATCCCCTTTTTCTATTTTTGCTTTGTAAATACAAACATTTATTAACGACGCAAATCGAAGCAATGCGACACAAACTAAAGCAAAAACAACATCAAAGTCACGAAAATTTTAAAAAGACGCAATTTCGAAACGACGCAAACCGGGGTATGAGTGTATAAGATATCGGTATCTGCGGTCAGAAAACTAATTGCTTTGTATAAAATAAACAAACAAAACACTAAAGAAAACATAAGATCAGGAAGCTAGACGTTGATCTCATTGCAATTGTATCAAAAATAAATTCTTTTACGACAGCCAGAGATACAAAAGGGGAGCTAGAATTAAATATTTCGACTCGAACTGTCCAAAGAAGACTTAAGGAAAGCGGTCTAAAAAATACGTACGCTAAGAAAAAGCCTCTTCTACGAGCTGCAAATTTAAAATAGTGGTTAGACTTTACAAGGAAATATGTACATAAATATTAGATAAAATAGTAATTGCATTGAAAATAAAACTATAATTATTTATTTTGTTTATTCGACCTTTTTTAATATTTGATAATTACTACACTTACACTTTAAATTTTATATAAGAAATGTTTTACATATTTATATGTATTTAAATCCGATATTTCATTGAGATAGCGAAATATCGGATTTAAATATATATAAATATATAAAACATTTTTTATATAAAATTTAGAAGTGACCTTATTGCTTAAAGAAAGAAATTATAAAATAAAACTATAATTTATAATTATTAGAAAATAAAAAAAAAATCATGTTTTTTATCAAAAAAACAGGAAATATTTGCAACCGCACTTTATTTTGTCCGACAGTGTATAAGTTACTAAATACAAAAATCAAAAATCAAGATGAGGACATCGATTCTGAATCTCGCTTTTGTTAGTTATATATGAAATATTTTTTAATCATGTTAATTTTGTTTAACCCTCCGTCTTACACATTTTTTTGATTTTCACAAAATACAATTTTTTTAATTAAATGTGAATAATTCATTAAATGTGAATATTAATTAAATGTGAATAATAATTTTATAATTAAAATTATAATTTATTTTAAAATTATAAAATTATAAATTATAATTTATGTATTTGAAAATTAAAATCGACGGAAAAGGCATTCAATTACCTTTCCAACGATATGCCATTAACCTCGATCGCACTTTTCGGTTGGGCACCACAAGGGTTTGAGTGGGACCATACACCAAACAACAAAAAAGTACCATGATCTAAAAAACGGTACTTAGAAAAAAAAATATAGCGTTTTTCGTGTTCAGGACGTCCCAAATTAACTTATCTAGGCATGTGGCGTTCTTGGCATTTTTTTTTTTCAAATTAAAAATTTATAAAGCTGTGCTATAAATAAATATTCATATGTTGAAAGGGGAATCACAATTTTTATTATCATCAACACAAACATAAAGCAGAGGTGGTGAAAAGTTTAATGACAGTTTTAATAAAACTTGTACCTTATGAATTACCTGGATTGAGTTACTGGTTCGTAGTAGTATTGGTTTTTTGCCGAATTAAACTTACTTAACCCTTTTTAATAGATATAACTAAATAATATTTGATAACTGGACAAAAAATAATTAAAAACAATAATACAAATATAAAGAAAAAAAAAACATCATTTACAATACAAAATATATTTCGGTCTAACTAGACCCATGTGTTACAAGTGTGATGTGTGCAGTAAAATATTCGAATAAGTGTTATTTGATATTCTTTCCAGGATTTATTTTTTAAATATTTATAGCGAACTAAATTGTAGAAGGATACCTGAAATTTCAAGTCTCTAACTAAGTGTTAAATATATTATAATAACATTTCAAATTGAAAACAGGCCTGACCAGACTCGTGTGTAAGACGAAGGGTTAATAAGATTTCATTATGAAACTTAAAGTGTTACCGACATTAAAATGTTAGTATCAAGATTTCAGCAAAAATCGAATGTATGTAATGGAATGGGTGTTTTAAAAGTATAAATGCCGGCGCTTAAAACCCCGCCACTGGCAAGATGAGACAGATGTATGCCTTTATTTGAGGCAGGTGAATGCCTGTAATGAATAAATGTTTTGTTAAGCTCCAGGCAGTTGGATGCCTGTTGTTTGTTTATTTTATTCTGTTCTTGAATGAGTCAAGACTTTTTCTTTTATACAAATTATATACTTATTACTAAGACTTATATTTAAATTATATATAGTACATAGATTTAGTACTGCGGAAAATCTAAAGTAACAAGTTTCCCAAAGGTGAAAACTGAGGCATGTCGTACGTATCTTGAACGTAAATGTTCATACGTCATGGCTAACGGCCTCACAAAGATGTCAAGTGATGTGTGTGGCCCATGTGAATTGAAGTGACATATAAAACCCTTTTTATTTATTAACTAATGCACTATGAAAGAGTGCGATCATGCGACACTAATGAGGTTTTATAGTTTTATTGGAATTAATGTGGTCTGGTTATAAGTAGCAGTTTCTGGTTTGAATGCCTTAGAGGCTTTGTATTAACATACATTTGTAAGAATGTCTGTAGATAATTGTTGTAAATTAAAATTAAAATTATTTTAATATAAAAAATATTATTTAATATTTATTATGTTTTCTCTCTCAATTAAGGTAAATAGCCTTTTTACAACTTGAATACAATTTCCTTTCAACAATAATTTCTGCCCAACAATAGAACATGTTAGTTTAGCTGTTTAATTTTAAGAACTAAACATTTCTTTTATGTTGTAAAGTAAAATACAATTTAAACAGAAAACCTAAACCATTGTAAAATTAAAAATGTTAAAAATATTTCAAAAGAAATTATCAGCATCAGCATCTTATAAACAGCAAATATAATTGGTTTCCGTGGTTTCTTTAGAATATACTTGGGCACAAATCATTACTTTATAACAATCAAACTTTTCTGCTACAAAACATAATTATATTATAAATTTTACATCCGCTACTGGCACTTATCGTTCAGGGAAATAAACTTCAAAAATTATTGATTCAATTTAACAATACAGCACTGCTCACATAAAATCCAGTAGCATAAGTGATTTAATACTTATGTAACAGAAACAGGCGACTGAGTACTTCTGTACCACTGGTTTTCCTGCAACACAAAATGTTGGTTTTCATCCGTTCTGCTCCAGACCTTACAAAGGATCATCCCTCAGTCCAGATACTCTATCAATGGCTCAACATGCCACAACACATTCATTAGTAGGCCATTTAGATATATAGCAAAATAAGTAGCACCGCAATAAGGCTAAATGCCATGGAATACATAGAAACGTGGAAACTATCGCCGTGCTAGTAGTAGTTAAACATATTATGGCTGCAGAATTCATATAAATAATTACAGTGACCATAATATTTTAAAAAAAAGTTGTGCACACCTACATTTGTGATTGGTTCATTGGTCTACGTGGTAGTTCACTACATGCGAACACTTAAGTAGAGTCGAAGGGTCCCTGTTTTAATAAGACCACACCACTCGTCAGATTTAATGTCGTTTACATCATAATGTAACTAAAAATGTGTACAAAAAGTCGTGCTTGCTAGACCCAACCTGTAGCTGTGACATATATCAGGAGGTCATTGAGTTTTGACCCGGCTGTCTCACCAAGGTTGTTCAATGTATAGTTTCCCATGAATTTATGTCTCCTGACACTCAGGGCTGGGCATTCGCAGAGAAGGTGGAAAATCGTGTCCTCTTTTTCCCTATCCTTAAAAATACGACAATGGTCGTTAAAAGCGTGCTTGCCTAACGTCCAGTGTCCCGTTAATACTGCCAGCAACCTTGATATATCCTTTCTATTTCGGGTTATCAGTTGCATAGTACGTTTCTCGTTAAAAGATGGCCACATCAGCTTGGCTACCCTACATGTGTCTAAGTTACTTAGCCTTTGTAAGAAAATGTCTGAAGATGATGCCTTTGATAGTCCCCAGTGGAATTGCTACTGAGACCGCATCGGAGATATCTAAGGCAGATCCCATTCTGGCTAGTTCGTCTGCCCGTTCATTGCCATAGTGGTGCCTGTGCGCAGGTACCCAAACCTAAGTAATATCAGATAGACAACCTAGCCTTGACAGAGAATTCCTACATTGCCTAACTAGTGAAGATGAAATTGTGTAGGCATTCATTGAGAGGAGTGCCACCTGACTGTCGACAAAAATACCTATATTGCCGCGGACATTTGTGATTAATCTGCCAAGAATCAATCTAAGGAAAATCTTCCTGTTGCCAATACTATATCAGAAACAGTCTTCCAACCAGCTTTTATTTTAAAAATAAACTGTATAGACACTGACGATAAATATCATGGCATAACGTTGGATGTAACATCTTCTCAGACCAGTTAAATCTGTGAATATCTCTTAGACTACCAGTCTACCAGTAGCATAATTCCGACCAAAATAATGCCTATTAAAACAGCAGATCCAGTATCAAAAAATATCGAATAGAAAATACACATATTAACTTATAGCAAAGCGGCCATTATATTCCTCGAAACTGTGTAAATCACATTGAAAATGATCCAAGAATGCCGCACATCCTTAAGAAGATAGCGAAACATTAACCGGTTACCCTCGCATGGAATCCTGTATATGAGGACAATGAACGGAACAATATAGTTGACGAACTTGTGAAAGTCGTTACCACCATAAATTCTAATGAATTCAAACGTGGCATACCTCTTCTAATGGGTAAGAAACATAGAAATATGCCACAAATTTCATTTAAATGCCAAGGAAAGATGGCAAAGAGACCGGAACAATCTGTCCCAATTTGAATATACACACACAGAGAAGAAATGTAGGTGTCCATGCTAACGACAACAATGTTAACATGTTTACAAGTTTTTCAACAATATTATAGTCACTGTAATTATATATATGATTGCGGTAACCATAACTATACGATTAAAATGATTACTACAATCATATATACGATTGTAGTAACTATGTATATATTTGTTGCAATCATGTTTATTATAGATTATTATTATTAAATAATCATGTGAATGGTAAACTTAACCATATTATGGTTGCAGAAATCATATAAATAATTACAGTGAACATAATATTTTAAAAAATTTTGAAATAGTTGTGGTAAACATGCAAAACTATATTTTTTTTTCTCTGGGTGCAGAGAACTCGGTTTATAATTAATCTACCAAGAATCAATCTAAGGAAGTTAATATCCTTTAGGTATACATGCTAAAAGTTTGGGAATCTCTTATAACGACCTTTGCTCTGTTGCTGTCACACATTTCATAACCTTTTGATATTTTTATAAGGTAATGCCTGTAGATACATATGCTGTGTATTATTGGACGTCACTAATATTTAGAAAACAAATACAAAAGCAGCAATTGATTGGCATCGAAAAAAAATCATATCGATGTAATGGAAAAATCTATGAGCCGTTTTTAAAGTTATGCTAAATCCAAATGATACTAAAGGTCTTAACAAATGAAAAATGTTAGCGATTTGGAATAAGTATGCAGCATAGGCTGAATTAATTTAGGACATACTAATGATTAAGAAACTTCATTAACAAAAATTTTACAACACGCTCATTTTAAAAGCTGTACAAAGGAACGTGGCTAAAATTTTTCTAATTTCTAATTATTTTTTCTAATATCTAATTGCCCTATATACTTACATATGTATGTAGCTTTATGTCATTTATAGCAGGATTTTTTTATATTCAGCCCAATCATGAATAAAAATTCCGCGGGAGTTTTTTCCCTTTTCCTATTTTTCCTATTCAAATGCAATGTTAAAAAAATAATAAGGGAAAAAATTCCTGCGGAATTTTCATTCATGATTGGTCTGAATATGTAAATATATTGGGTGTATAACTTTTAAATGTGGTTTTTGTTTTTAGTAACTTCTATGTATGAAATTTTGCATATTTATTATCAGTTATAGGACATTATAGTGTGTTTTTTTTCTTAATAATGTTTACCTTTGCATTATTAAAAATTACTTTTGCAAACTTTTAATTATTGACTGGATTTAAATTGAAATTTAAAATTCAAAAAACCGATGGCTTTGATATGGATATGGTTCTCAAAACTATTTGATACAAAAAAATATACCAAAAAATATCAATAATATTTGACAATACAAAATTTACTAATCATTGTAAAATTATTTACAATAATTTTTTAAAATCTCTAAATGTATTAATTGATTTTTGAAATAATTCAATTTTAATAATGATCAAACATAGTCCCAACAACAAAGTTTTATTTTGCTTCGAAAGTGTTGAATTATTTGCTTTGCTTCTTCAATTTTCACGAAAAATGCGGTTATAGCCTAACGATTGATGATCCAAGCGTGTTTCTATAGATGGTAGTAAGTAAGTGTGACAGGAAAGACAAAGATCGGTCAGGCCAGCTAAAAAAGTTTGAATACCAAGTATTGAGACATTTCTTCATGTTCAACAAGAGCTTGCAAAATCATTGCGACATATTAAAGCAGCAATTTCCAAGTTTTTGCTAGCAGCAGCATTCATCCAAAGGCTCGATATTGGCTACCATATAAATTGAAGCCGAGAGACCATTAGCAATGATTTTGCATATCTGAAATGCCTGTCAGCTTAAACGAAAAGAAAAGAAGAAATAAAATCTTTACTGCACCAAATCATTACTTGTAAAAAGAAACAATGGATGTATTACGATATCCTGAAGTGCTCTCCCTCGGTGGTATAGCATTAAAAACGCCCCCGAAGTAAAATAATTCAAATAATGTCTATAAAACAAGCTTTGATCAATGCGCCTACTCACCACCAGAGGCGCTGCAATACTGTAATATTAATAAACATAACGCGCAATTACAGTGTTGTCATATGAAAAGATTTTCTCTACTTTCACCACCTATTCTTCTTCTACCTATTCCTTTTCAAAGAAAATAAAACAATTAATTCATTAATATATTATTTTTATTTTTTTTATTAATTATTAATTAATTAATAAATTTTTCTTATTTAATATAGGCATATTAATTGCCTGACTGTTACTTCTCTTTAGTAAAAAAAAAAAAGAGATCATATGTGTCCAGCCAACCAAATGAATAGACTGTAAAGACACATATCCATGGCGCTAAGGTAATGATCTGTATTGTGTGGTATCCAAAGGGTTCTAAATATTATGAGCTGCTGACATCAACACAGAGAATATATACCGAATGCAACTGATTTAGTTGAAGGTAGCATTGGCCAAAAAATGTCCAGAACAAGCGGGCAGATATGAAAACGTACTATTCCTTCGTGACAACACTGTGCCATAGGTTTTATAATACTCCTAAATACAATTTAGAAAAAGTGCCCTTGCCCCTTTCGACTACTATATATTACAATCAATGCAGAATGCTCTCTCTCTCTCTCTCTGGGCTATGTTTCACTTAAGATTAGGGTGGCCTTAAAACATGAGCAGTTCTTCTGGCGCGAAATCCATATGTTGCCAGAGAGATGGGAAAGTATCATGTCTAACAATGGCCAATACTTTAAGTAAATTTATATTGTGCGTTAATATGTTTCAAAATCTATCCTTTCTAATATTTGCTTTTACCATCAACTTACTTTTTACAGGGGTTTCTATGTTTGTTTTCGGTACTCAATCTATTTGACAATTAAAGCTTTAAATTTTTAATTAATAAAAGTTATTTGTTTTATGGGTAGGCCTTAGGAGGTTTTCTTTTTTTTCTGTCTTTTTGTGTTAATGGCAAAACTTTGTGGCTGTGTTTGAGTAATATAATATGTACATTTAAAAACAATATTAAGTTAAATGTTTTTGATATTAAAATAAACAACAATCAGCTAAAAACGTTGATAAACTCAGAGAAATTATTGAGTAAAATTTCAACACAAATCAACTATTACCCTACACCACCATAGCGGGGAATGTATATTGGATTTTTGCTGATTGTGTGCAAAGCACAGGTCGCAATTTTTAATATATTCCATTAAATATGGTACATGATATTTTTGCGGCTTAGGTTAGATTAGGTTAGGTCAGCAGGCAGCCATAATTGTACAGCGCACTTAGGTCCATTCATTGGTCCTTTTATGGGATAAATGTTGTTATAGACAGAGGGTGAGTAGATATGGACAGGGAGAAATAGAAAGTGTTGGGTCTAGAGGGTTTTAGGAAAAAGATGGAGTAAATACTCCAAAGCGCTCAACGACCAATAGTTCCACTATAAGAGTAGGAATTGGGTCTGAAATCATGATAGCCAATGAAGGCGTTGATAGACAGGTTATTAAGGGATGGTTGTACCAAAAAGGTGTTAAGTGAGGTGCATATTGTTGTACAATGACAGAGAAAATGAGCGATTTTTTGCCTCCCCTTCTTCATCTCTGCAACTTCTATAAAAATCATTGTAGGGTAGACCTAATCTTCTGGCATTGTTGCTTAATTTACAGTGTCCTGTAATTAATGACACTAAGTCACTTAATTGTGATCGTTGTAGTTTTAGCATGTACAACTTACGCTCCCTATTTAGCCTAGGCCGAATAAGTCGTATGATTGCACAGGTGTGCTCGTTTGGCCACCTGGTTTGAGCAAGCTCATAATACAACTTGCTAATTCGTTGCTTGCATGTTGATAGTGGAATACCACATAGATGACCAATGTCATCATCAGGTAGCATGGAGCCATTTTTTGCTAAGTTATCAGCAACAAGGTTTCCGATTGTGTCTCCATGTCCACGCACCCATACGAGTGATATTATTGAATGTCTCGCCATCCTATTCAAGGATGTGCGGCATTCCTGTACCAAGGTTTATGTAGTGTATACACCAGTTAGAGACTTTATTGCAGCCTGGCTATCAGTATATATACGAACTAGCTAAACCCCCCCCCCCCCCCCTCGTTATAAAATAAAATAAAACGTATTTATATATTTACAAACATTTATTTATTTAATTTTAATGTATTTATTGCAATGATTTAGGTTTAGTTTGCCCATCAGCACTAAAAAAGCATATTTTTTGTATATTTTATTCGTACGCATTTACTGCTTACTGCGCTTTTATTGAAGCGCTCGATTATGCGCTTCTTCTCTTAAGTGCTTCAAAAAACACGATTTTTTTTTACAGGGTTTCAAATTGGGTTAACAGAAGCAAAAATATTCCAATCGAAACCCACCCGCACAATCGGTCTGAAAGGGTTAACATGTATAAATCTTTTTTAAGTACGAGTATTTATATCGAGATCAAATTTAACACAAATAATATTTATATAAACAGAATTCATGCCACTAGATTTTTGGCAGATCGGTACCTCCCTTACATGGGCGCCATTTCTGAAAATTTGCTGTTGCACATACATATACTGGGTGTAGGGTATTATATGGTTGAGCTTAAGCGTCTATACTTTCTTATATGTCTTTATAATATTCTAGACTTACTCATTCTTATTTCTAAGCATATTTCAAAACCTTATTAAACCTACTAAATGATCTAGTCCAACAGAAACTTGTCAACTAATTGCAATTACTTAATAACTTACTTTGCAGTAAGTACTTTATGACGTCTGCATTACTTAGCAGTAGTCTTTTAATGACTTATTTGTTAGCAGTTATATAACTGATTATTTTCTAGTTATTTTTAAAATTTGGTTTACATGGTTGCCTGCAAGCATTCAAGAGAAATCTTTTGATTCCGTTTTTGCTGTGTAGTAAGTATTTATTTCTTTTTCTTTTTTTTATAAATTTCATAAACTTTGCTTTCAAAGACTTTAAAATTTATCCTGCTACATATTTTTATTACTGTTTTGCTTTCATGCCCCTTTTGGGCTTTTGTGTCTGTCATTATAAAATTGTGTACGAGGTCTGCTCAAAAACCGCTATTTAAAATTTTTGCAAAAAGTATTTCTTTATTTTTCTCGCTTCGCAACATAAATGACCAGTTAGCTAATTAATAACTAAACAAAAAATAAAATTTGTAATTTTAAATCTCAAATTAAATCTATTATTCTTTTTATTAATCCAACAAAATCTATCTATCTACATACCTACACATACATATACACATAATCTCCAACTACAAACTAAATGAAAAGGTAACAAATTATACAAAGCTCACACAAATTTTGTTTAGAAAGTAATAATAAACCACACCATTCTCTTTATTTATTTCGTTTCTCATACACCAACAATTATAATCATTTACGAGTGATTATAATTATAATTTTTCAGCTCAAAATACATAACCTGCAGTTTTTGAGACAAAAGGGAAAATTATTTAATATTTCTGTATACTCCCTAACGCACAGAAATCTGGTCCCCTTCAAAGTAATCCCCCTCAGTTATAATACACTTATGCCAGCATTTTTCCAATCCTCGAAATACTTCTGAAACGTAAAACGCTTTACTTTCATTGGTGTCTTCAGTTTTGGGAAGGGGAAAAAGTCAGATGGGGCCAAGTCCGGTGAATCGGTGGTTGAGGCATGATAACGGTTTTGTTTTTGACCAAAAACTCACGCACAAGCATCGATGTGTGAGCTGGTACGTTATCATGGTGCAAAATCCATAATTAGGCTTTTCCACAATTCAATGCGTTTCTGACGAATTGCTTCGCGTAAACGGCAATAGTATTCCTTATTACACGTACGACCTTGTGGCAAGAATTCATGAAACACCGCGCCATTGCAGTCGAAAAAAAACAGTGAGCAAAATCTTTACATTTGACCGAACTTGACGTGCTTTTTTCGGTCTTGTCTCTTCTGGACGTTTCCATTGGGATGATTGGGCTTTGGTTTCAATGTCATAGCCATACAGCCATGATTCGTCACCAGTTATGACCTTTTTGAGGAAATCTGAATCGTCTTTAATGATGTTCAACGGCTCCTGAGCGATGTCCATGCGACGTTGTTTTTGCTCAAAATTTAACAATTTTAGAACAATCTTCGCAAACTCACGAAATTTGAAAATAACGGTTAGTTTTTCATCAGACCTCGTACATCACGAATTTATTTTAAAATCGTACACTAACAAGTAAGAGTTTATATTCGGCTGTGCCGAATTTAATATACCCATGGGCCGAACTTCATAAAATATTGTACCGTAATTTCTATTTACATATTTTGGGTTTGTTTTAGTTGAGTTTCATTTCAATAACGACATTTATAAGAATTTTATGCATATTCCAGTTATTATCAATAATTTATACTTTGTTTATGATTTTGCAACGTGTAACATAGAGAGATTTACTTTAACAAACTACAAATTAAGTATCAAAAAGCCCCAGGCAAAACTATCAACTCTGTATACTCTGTGGTTATTCTCGGAAGTGGAGCTTGTATGGGAGCTATGCTCAATTATGGACCAACTTTCACAACAGTCAATACTAAAATTTTTACATACTTATAACTGATCTGCATAAAATTTCGGTTTGATATGGATGATAAATATATGGGTTAATGAGTTTTCGGAAGTAGTCCTCATAAGGAAACTATGACCAATTACAGGCTAATCGTAATGAAATACGACGATTTATATGTACATGTAAATTATTTTTCTTGAATTTCAATGTAACAATGATTTTCATAAGAGATTTATGCGAATTTAAGTGATTTTTCAAAGTGAACTTTAAATGGCGACTAGGGTCAAATATGGACCGATCATCATTAAACTGGGTTGCTTATTTCCATATACGTATGGACTATTTGTGGTTAATTTAAACTTGCTGCTGATGCATATAATAGACTTATGCGTATTTAAGTGATTTCCGGAAGTGGACTTTACGGTCAAATATGGACCGATCATCATAAAATTTTTTACGACAATTCAGATGTTTATTCAGATTACTAGTGTCAAATTTCGATTTGTTAGTGATGTTTATGAGAGTTTTATGCGTTTCTAAGTAATTTCCGGAAGTGGACTTTATATGATCAAAATATGGACCGATGGAAACAAAATATCGTTTTGAGATTTCACTTTGCATAAAACTTATTATTGCACAATTTTGTATGGATACGGCTTTTCTATAGGCATTTTTGTACAATAAAGCCATATTCCGGGAAGAGATTTGTATGGGGGCTATAAGAGATCGTGGTTCGATTGCTAACATTTTCAACAGGACTTGTCGCGCTGTAATATAACTAAAGTGTGCAGAATTTCATGTTATTAACTGCATTATATTTGAAGAAAATAGCAAAAAAATATCAGAAAAATGTCAAGGTAATCTGAAACTTTGATCTATAGTTCGGATCCTACTGAACCGACATTACCCATTTTCAATAGCAAACATTCCGATAGATCAAATAATGTTTAGTAAAAATTTCATTATTCTATGTCTTTTTTGCGAAGCTCTATCGTGATTTCAAGAGACAGACAGATGGAAGGACATGGCCAGATCATCATAGACCCAGAATATAGATACTTTTTGGTTCTACGACCATTATTTCGATGCGTTACAAACAGAATGACAAACGTAATATACCTCTTATCGTTTTGGTGGTGCGTATAAAAAGGGTATGCTTTGTTCAAAAAGCAGAAAAGATGAAAGATCATAAAACGACCCAAAATTTAACAGACACAAATGTTGTTTGTGAATAAAATACTTTGTAACTATAAGAAACACTAGGGTGGAACCAAACATAAGTTCATTTTTATATGCTGGGAATATTGAAACTTACTAATAGCATTGTGGCTGCAAATAATAGTCTATAATAATTCCTTGTTATTTATTAAGGCTTTTTAATGCAATAACTCCTGCAAAAACTTAATTGATTGAATTTTTTTTAAATAAATAAAAATAAACAATAGTTATACACAACGTATGATGAATATTTAATTCCTAAAAAAAACATTCATACCAAAATATCACTCATACGCAAATATCGTTAAATTTGATGGAGAAATATATAAACGAAATAACACTTTGAAAATATGTAGGTAAATACTTATTTTGTGTTTGTTTTACAAAACCAAAAACAAATTATGCAGGTGTTTTAAAAATATATAAAACAATGAAACTCGTTTCTTTCATAAAAAGGTTTTTGTATTATTTTCCTACTTTTTGGTTATTTTGTTTTTTTAGAGTGTTTGTGTTTGTAAGATTTTTGTGAATTTTTTATTAACCTTTTTTCTTTCCTTATACCCTGCAGGCATTTAAGTGCAAACTCCGCAGTTTTTTTATTTTATTGCTTTTTATTATTTGCGTTCCTTTATTAAACAAAGAACTGACTTTTGTTTTTGTTTGTGGCAAAGTTGTATATTTATTACTTCGATATAAAAGTTAAACTATTTATATTGGATGTATAACTAAAATATCCGGTATAGATAGCAGATGGCGTATATTCTGTATTTGGTTTTTGTCTTTAATAATTTCTTTGTCGTTTTGAAGTGTGCATATCTGTCATTTATTCTCACTTTATTATTGAGCATATAGTGTAAACAACAAAGTTTTGTTTGCTGCCAAAATATCAAATTTTGTACTAAAAAAAAGCCTCATAAGCCTCATACTAGCAAGAAACGATAGTCACTCATGACTGACCATTATATGATATCCTACACTTAGAATTTTGTGCATATTTGTTCATAATTAGTCATAGCTCAACTGTAAGGCCCACTTCCGAAAATCATTTTACCGGTAGCATATATTTTTGATATCCAAATAATATCTAACACAAATAAGTTGCATATACATATACAGAAATAATGGCACCTAATTTGGTAACGGTCGGTTCATAAAAAATCAAAGCTCCCACATAAGACCCTCTTCGGAAATCACTTTAAAAGTGTTTACGTCGCGTTCAAATTTAACACAACAAATATTTATATACACAAAAGTCAAGCCAAAAAATAATCGGTTCCATACAGCAATCATTTCTGAAAAACACTTTGTGCACATTATACTGGATGTAAATTATTATATGAACGGTCTTGACCGACCATACTTTCTTACTTGTTATCCATTATTTTATGAACATTTTTATTCGAGATTTGCCTTTTGAAATTTCAATTATTTGGTTAATTGGGTAAACATTGCAAAACTATCGGTTAAATAATCACACAGAATTAAGAGCCAAATAATAATGAGCCGAGCGTTTGTTATAATAAAGAATTCAATTAATATTGGTCTGTGAGCCAGTGTGGCATTATGGTTTTGCGTAAAAGTGAGTCTATAAATTCAGTGATAAAATCATTACAAATTTTAATTAAATCTAGAGAGCAATACATATTTATGAGTTTAATAAATTCTCATTTTATTGAATATTTATAATTAGTTATAACGCACGTGCTGTCAATAAAAAATGTTAAATATGGTAAGCAGGAAGTAATATAAAGTCCAGTTTTTGTAATTGAAACAGTGATGAGTGCTAAAATACGAGTATATTTGAAATGTTAGATTAAGTTTAAATTTATTTTTCTCAAATACATACATATACAGATATGTGCATAACTTCCGTTGGTATATGTTTTCCCTCGACCAAGGATGATTTGTTTTTTGTTCTTCCATTTCCAAGGATACGCTGAGTTCCTGGATCCAATAATAAATCGACAAAGTGTAATCTAAGTTGAACTTGTGAATAAATCAGGTGAAGAAGACATTTTGATATTGTTACATTAGTGTTATGATCATTACAATCGATTCATGGCTAATCACATATTTATGTGAATGATCAGCAGACTAATTGAATTCTCTCACTTTCCTAACAGCTGATTCGATTAGCATATATTGACCAAGGTCACCCGAGTTTAAGTTGCATACAACGACTAGTCCACATTTCTTTTGTGGCTGCTTAAATAATTAACTTTACAAAAAAATGTTTTCCGTTTTGTAATTTCAGCTATGGGATTTTACAACATATGACCTAATTTCGAAATTGTGATAAAAAAAAATAGGTCAAATTCGGAATTGCGTAGTTACCACGTTTTTGGAAATTCGAATATGTTTTTTTATATAAAAATTATCTCAGTAAAGATAACTTTTAGATATATATAAAACTATTATATGTTCTTATAAACAATATTTCGAAAATAAATTTTTTTCATGGAAACATCTTCGAACATAGAATACTTTTATAAAAACATTTTCCAACATAACCTTTTTTATAGAAACCTTTTTCGAACTTAAATTTGTATCATAGAAAAAATTTCGAACCTAAATTTTTATCATAGAAAAAAACCAACCTAAATATTTTCGTACATTAACTTTTTTATAGAACCATTTTCGAACATAAAGTTTTCTCATAAAAAAAATTTTCGAACATAAAATTCTTGTATAGAAACATTTTTCATCATTGTAAACTTTTTTTACAGAAACATTTTCGAACATAAATTTTTTTCATAGAAACATTTTCGAACATAAACTTTTCATAGAAACATTTTCAAACATAAAGTGTTTTCATAGACAAATTTTCGAACATAAAATTCTTGTATAGAAAATTTTTCAACATTGTAAACTTTTTTCATAGAAAAAATTTCGAACATATATTTTTTCACAGAAAAAATTTTAACATAAACTTACACATAAATATTTTAGAATATAAACTTTTTTATAGAAACATTTTCAAACATAAAGTTCTTTCATGAAAACTTTTTTGAATATTTTTTTTTAGAAACATTTTAAAACATTAACTTTCAAAAATAAGATTTTTCATAGAAACATTTTTCAACAAAACCCTTTTTATAGAAACATTTTCGAACATGAATTTTTTCCATAGAAATATTTTCAAACATAAATTTTTGTCATAGAAAAAATTTCGAATATAATTTTTTTTTTATAGTAAAAATTTCAACATAAACACAAATATTTTCGAACATAAAATTTTTATAAAAACATTTTCGAACATAAAATTTTTATAAAAACATTTTCGAACAAAAAGTTTTTTCATAAAAACATTTTCGAACATAAATTTTTTCCATAAAAACACTTTCGAACACAATATTTGTGCATAGAAACATTTTTCAACATAAGCTTCTTTAATAGAAAAAATTTTCAACATAAACATTTTTAAGAGCAAAGTTTTTATTCAGGCTAGTAGTTCGAGAATTTATATTAAAGAATACTATTGTAACGTATTTTTTATAGAAACATTTACGATCATTAACTTATGTTTAGAAACATTTTCGAACATAATTTTTTCTTCATAAAGAAATGTCGTACATAATTTTTTTCATAGAATAATATTCAACAGCACATTTTTCCACAAAAAACTGAACTAACAAAGTTTTTCTAACAAACAATTTTTTCTAAAATTTTAATTAACAAATTTTTTTGTAGAAAAATCTTATACTTCGATAAACATTATTATTTTCCAAATGACCACTGTGCTTTTTGTGTTTTTTTTTTTCATTTATCACTGTAACATAATAATACACATTAGAGAGAAGTCTTTTTCCCAACATTTGGCAAAATAAAAAACATAATTTATGTCACACACACATAAATACACTTAAGCAAAAAGTTAATTAAAACGTCTGCATTGGAAAACCCCTTACAGGCCATTAAATGTAGCAATTTCAAAAGCCGGCCCAGCAATACCTTAATTACTTGTTGATAATAATAATTTTAATTACAATCATGTCCTTGAACAGTTGTTAATAAATAGATCTTAATGTAAACTATAACAACAATAATAATGATAACAAATATTATACAATTTCTATAGCGTCTGGCATTAGAAAACAAATCCTTAGTATATCAAATTACACACAATCTTTAATGTGCATCCTAAATACGATTTGAAATCCTTTTTGTAGTGAAACGTATAAACAAAAAAGGAGAAACTAAATACACGTATCGTTATACATTTGGTTTCAAGAAAGGCATGTTATTTATACCCCTTAATAAATTTAAAGCAATTAGCAAAATAAATAGAAAAAGGTCGGGCGGATATAGAAAGAAATAATATTAAATTAGTCTCTAATAAAAAGGGTTATTTTGAAACACAATTTAAAAGATTTAATGATTTGTGTAAAAAGGACACATTGAGTCATTATGTAACACACTAGTACAAAACAACAAAAATGACAACTTTAAAAAGCTTTATATAAAAAAATATTTTGAAATATATGAACATTTCTCAGAGGCAAATGAAGGTGATAAACAACAAGTGCAATGAATAGACATGACACTTAGCACAGTGTGAATTTACTCTAAATTCCACTAAAACTAATCTTGTACTCCTTCCAAGAAAGTACAAAGTCCAATGCTGGTATTGGGATTTATACTGATAACCAGAACGCAAATAAAACTCTTTCGCTGTCTATACGATATCTAATTTGCTCTAAAAGTGTCAGGCATGTCTGATTGTGATGTCGAGACTATTCAGATCATGTCTTTGGGCTATTCTTAATGTGCAATTTTGCAGAAAACTCACGGTCGCTTAAATAAACGTGCACGTAGAGAAAAAAACATGGTTGTAGTAAACATAATCTAAAAGCAACATATTATGATAAGAATTATAATTCTAGTCAAAACATATTATGATGAATATAAGTGTCATGAAATATCATATTATGATCAATTATCATCGTAATACTTCATCACAATATTTTCTTATTAACAATCATAATTTGATATCATATTATAACACAATATAATCATAATATTGTCATATATGATCATATTATGGCCCAAGGTACCCATATTATAAAATAATCATAATATGATCTAATGTAATCATATTTTGTTCTAAAGTAATCATATTATGATACAAATTAATCATAATTTAATCATATTATGATCTAAAGTAATCATATTGTAATCAAAGTAATGATATTATGAACTAAAGTAATCATATTATGATATATATATTTTTTTTTGACACAAAACTTACAAACACTAGTTAATATTTTTGTAAATAGAAATAAATATTTGTGCATTTTCAATCTATATAAAAAAATTAACAGTTATTTTTAATTATATTTAATAGATTTTAATTTTGTGAAACTTAGGATTATTTCTTTTATAATATGTATAATATGCTTGTTTTTTTTTTAAATAATTATGTTTCAGTGAACCATACTCAATTTTATTATTGCGATAAACTTAAAAAGGTTTATATTAACTAAAATATTGTTAAAATCAAATTAAAATAACAATTATTTATGTACAACAATAATATATTGTTAGCAAAAATACAGTGTAGTTGTCGTAATCATGTCCAACCATGTTTTTTTTTCTATGCGTAAGTAAGACGACAAGGGCTATAGAAGGGCATGCCATCGAATACAGAATATGGTAGCAGTGATGATAGGTCATCACCTGATTGGTGTGTATGCGAAGCTATCTGTCTTATAATAAATTCTATAGAAGCTGTCATGTTAAAGAACAAGACGAACTCTTTAAATATCCGGGCCTGGGACAAACCAGGGACTGGGTATTCTAGACGAACTTTTCGTGTTATTACTCAAAAGCTTCTATCGATGTAATAGAAATATATATGAAAGCCCCAAATTGTTCCCAGCTTTAGACAATTGCATAATATTCGGCTATAGCCAATGGAAACTTAACCCGCGTGGTAGAGTAGTTCATGTTTTTTTTTTTTTAGTTTCTACTTCAAGCTTTTATAATTCGTCTATATATTGAAAATATTTGAAAATATTTTAACAACAAAATGTATTAAATCTATAAATAAAGCCTCAGAGTGATGATTTATTTAATATTGAAAAAAAAAATAGAATAATTATTATTTCATAATTGAACTGTTAATTTTACTTTCTTGATAATTTTAGTCAGACTTGAGTTCATTAAATTTAATTTTCATTAAATTATTTTTACTGAAGTTAGGAATTACAACTTGAAAAATTTTATTATTAAAAATTTTGATAATTTTTCTTGACTGGGATTCGAACCTGGGTTGTTGAATTTACATATGTTTCGAGAAATCCCACTTTCTCTCATCAGAATTCAAAAAAAACTAAAGAAGAAAAGGAAAAAACAACTATGAATAGAAATTAATAAAAAAAATGATAATTACAGCAAAAACTTCGAACTACCAGAACTAACACTGGTTAAAGGATTGATGTTTGTCTGTTGACTGGCCGGCACCGCAGTGATGTATGTGGTTAGAACGCAAAAAATTCTGATGAAAAAAAAAAATGTTATAAAAATATTTATACTCTTTGGCAAAAAAAAAAATGAGCAATGAAAAGGTCACAATATATAATAAAATGCAAGCTTTAGAACGTAAATATTTATAGTGTCTAGAATAAGCAATTATTTAGATATAGTTGAGTTTAAATTTAAGTTAAGAAAAATAAATAAATTTAAAGAAATGGCAAGCAAGTATTTTCCAACGAACAGCAAGTCATGTCGTATGATTATTTTATTATTAATAAATAGTTATACGCACTGGAGCCCCAATGCTATACAAAAAAAAACAAATCTTGTCGTAACAAGACTGTAATAGTTTAAAATTCGGATGATCTTGTGTAAAAATGTAAGATTTAAACATATTAACCACTATACTCTGCTTAAATGTGATATACAGTAGGGAGCACAAATGAGCACATGATTAATAAAAAAAACTAATAATTAAAAAATAAAACTAAAACATGTTTTTTTTTATCATTTATTTAAGGTTAAATATCTAACAAAATAATTTCTATTTTTTCCAATAGTTCGGTCATGTACATGTCACAGTTTATTTTCTACAGGCAAGTATGGGTATGGATTTCGAAAACTTTAAATTAAAACTGGCAATTACAGCATTTAATATTTGGTCTGATAGCATTTATTGTCTGCAACAGATTTAAGGCGATTTGGCTTAGATGCGACCAGTTTTTTGGTAAGTCTTGGCGAAATATTCGACCACTAAGTCAGTAGCGCGTTTTCTTCAATCGTTTGTATTAGAAATTTTGTGTTTTCTTATGCTGACCATACATTTTCGATATAATTAAGGTCTTTCGACCGCGCGTTTGTATACCCGATTTGTGATTTGGATCGTTATGCTGGTGAAATCTAAAATCTGATCTTATGCCTAGGTTCTGTGCTTGCCAAGTAGTTGTCCCTCAGAATCTGACGGTTCTTACACATGTACATGGTTGCTTTAAAAGTTGTTAAAATTCCTGACAAAAATAGCTGACATACAGGCCCAAACAATGACACTACTACTATCATGCCTCACTCTTACCTTTAGTTTTTATATGTTGAGTTCTGTATTTGCGAACATATTCTGTACAGTATGTTTTTCAGGCTTACAAACGGTGTTTTGCATGTAACTCGCCCACTACAATTAACGCAACATTGTTTGCCCAGATCAGCTGCAAATTCGAAGGCCAGTTGTGAAGCTGATAGCCTTATTTTTTCTTAAAATGTGTTGCTCATCATGCTCATTGAACATTTTGTTTGGTGCTTTTCAGCCTTTCATAACATTTTTTTCTTTTAAATGAAAAGTTTTGTCGGAGTCATTTAATTTCTTTCTTTCCGCATTTTCTTAAGACCTTTATACAAAACAAAACAAAACTTTTCTTTTTTAAGCTGCTGTTAATTTTATTTTCATGGAGCTTTGAAAACAAAAATATACACTGCATAAAATAAGCTACGAACCATTGTGTATTCAAATTTCATATTTTTGTACACAATATTATAAACTTGAATTTTTGCTACGACATAATTTCTTTACATACCATGTCGTGGGAACCTCAGTGCGTATACGTATTTATTATCTACAACTTATGATCTACAACGAACATTTTAAGAGATATTCTAGCAACTTCATTGCTTATAAAGGGTGATTTTTTAAAAGCTATAGGAAAGTTAAAAAACACATAAAATTCAGGAAAATGCATTACGTACGGTCCATATAATTTAATGTTTGAAGATTATTTCATGCAAATGTTGACCTTGACTGCGCCTCAAATGGTCCATCCGCTTAGTCCAATTTTGGTATACTCTTTCCAACTTTTCGGCCGGTATCTCTCGAATAAATGCTTCAATGTTGTCTTCCAATGCATCAATTGAAGCGGACTTGTCTGTATAGACATGAGCTTTAATATAGCCCCACAAAAAATAGTCTAAAGGCGTTAAATCGGACGATCTAGGCGGCCAATTGACCGGTCCCGAACGTGAAATAAAATTTTCACCGAACTCGCCTCTCAATAAGTCCATTATTACACGTGCTGTGTGGCATATGGCACCGTCTTGTTGAAGCCACATGTCATGCAAGTCAAGCTCTTGCATTTTTGGCAAAAAAAAGTTGGATATCATCACACGGTAGCGCTCACCATTCACAGTTACGTTACAATTCGCATCATCTTCGACGAAGTACGGTCCAATGATGTCACCAGCCAATAAACCGTACCAAACTGTGACTTTTTCTGGATGCATTATTGAGCCAAAAATGAGCTTCATCGCTGCACACAAAGAAGCGCGCGATGAACTTTCTTAACAGAGCACGCATTTTGATAATAAAATTCAATAATTTGCAAGCGTTGTTCGTTTGTAAGACAATTCATGGTTAAATTATAGACCAAACTGAAGATGTTTGACAATGAAACAAAGCACGAAACGTGCGTCAGCTGTTTAAATTAGTGTTGCCAAAAAGATAATAGCTAAAAGATCACCCTTTAGTTTTAGCCAATGAGTATTAATAAATTTTAACAAAAATCTTGAAAATTTTTGGGACCAAATATAAAACTTGAAGGTTAAGTTTGATGGCAATATTGTTCAGTGTTATACAGATTGTTTTAAAAGCCTAAAAAAAACTATGACCCCATTGTGCACTAAAAAGCGATAAATATGCATATTTAAATTTAACATTTTTGCAAACAATATTCTTATATTGTAAAATCTTGTTACAACATGTTTTGTATTTGTAGGTATTTAGAACCTCAGTGCGTATAAGTATTTATTAATAGTAAAATAATCATACGCCTTGAGCTGCTGTTGCGGTTTAATTTCACTTTATTGAATTCTAAATATTTATTTGCAACTATTTTCAAGCTTAAATATTTTCAAATAATTCCCTTGCCTTTTGCCTAATTCCACCTCAAATATTTATGATTTAAGGCATGGAATTTTCATAAGATATTGTAGTATTCTTATTGCTCATAGTATTATCCATGACGTATAAATATTTTATGAATTTTTTATAATATTAAATACGTCATTGCTGTTGTCCATTATGCACAGATTAAATACATTTTTCTTGTTAAATATTTGCAAAAATTTCATTAAAACGCAGCAATTCAAACATTTTGTCTTTAAGACACTTTTAACTGCTTTGCTATATGGGGTGGTAAAGAAAAAGATAAAGCAATGTTTTTCTTTTTCTTGGGTTCGTTTTTTTTGCAAGTAATATTAAATTCTATCACTAGCAAAAGCGGAAAGAAAGACAGAAAATGACTCCGACAAAACTTAAAATGTCTTAAACATTTGACATCTTCTGCTACGCTAACCTTCCCCTCTTCAAAGCCGAACTAGCAAAAGCGGAAGGAAAGACAGAAAATGACTCCGACAAAACTTAAAATGTCTTAAACATTTGACATCTTCTGCTACGCTAACCTTCCCCTCTTCAAAGCCGAACAAAATTTGTAATTATATTCCTAACGAAACTTAACCACTCCAACTCAATATTTTCTTCCAGTTTTATTTCTTTTCTCTACTTTTCAATGGTAGTTATTTTCAAGTGGTTATAATAATGTAAAGTACCATAACTACAATGACTCTAGACCACTGAAAAAGAAGAGCAAAATAATAAGAACTGAGTTACTGAATGAAAAATTACAAAATGACAAAACAAAATGAGTAAGTCATAAGAAAAAAAGTCATTAAATTGATATCAGAAAATGAATACGACACAAGTCCTTTAACAACATAACATTAACTGCCACACAGATAATGAATAGTGTAGGTACTTTAAGATTTTCAAAACTTTTTATTGTGTTGGGTTGGTTCAACAGAAAATTGTTACATTTTGAACTCTCATTTAAATGTTAAGTGAAAATTAAAAATGATTAATAATGAAATTATAAGACAGACTACAGTAATTGTTGCATAAAACTGTTGCAATTGGAACTCTAAGGGAATGAGATAAAAAAGGAGTTTTTCTTTTGTCATATTTAAAGCATTGTTCACATAAAATACGTTGATTTTAATATTTCAATATTTATGTAGGTAAATAGCTAAACTTATAATCATTTGCTAATAGTAAAGAAAAGCTTAAAGAAGAAACTAAAATTTATTATTTTTAGAAATTTCTAAAAAATTTAAACATATTGATGAATGTACACTGGTGTGCAAAACCGATTTCACTTACAAGATAATAAAATGCTGAATAACGAAAGAAATTTTGTCAACATTTTAGCAGTTACTCTTTTATATAACGGGTGGTTAAATTTCAAGGGCCGATGTTGATTTTGAATAAAACACAAACTATTTAGGAAATTATTGTAATTTTATTTTATTATGATATACTGGTATTACTCAATTATGTATGGAACAAATTATCGGCCAAATGGGCGCCGCAACCATGGCGGCACATCTCCATCCGATGGTCCAAATTTTCGATGACCCTGAGGCATAATGGAGGTTCTATGCCGTTAATGTGCCGAATTATCTCATCCTTTAGCTCTTGAATTGTTGCTGGCTTATCGACGTACACCTTTTCTTTCAAATAACCCCAAAGAAAAAAGTCCAACGGTGTCAAATCACATGATCTTGGCGGCCAATTGACATCGCCATTACGTGAGATAACACGGCCATTGAATTTGTTGCGCAAAAGAGCCATTGTTTCGTTAGCTGTGTGGCAAGTGGCGCCGTTCTGCTGAAACCACATATCGTCCACATCCATATCTTCCAATTCGGGCCATAAAAAGTTCGTTATCATCTCACGATAGCGAACACCATTCACGGTAACTGCCTGACCGGCCTCATTTTGGAAAAAATACGGCCCGATGATGCCGCCAGCCCATAAACCGCACCAAACAGTCACTCTTTGTGGGTGCATTGGTTTTTCGACAATCACTCTTGGATTCTCATTCGCCCAAATGCGGCAATTCTGTTTATTGACGAATCCACTGAGGTGAAAATGTGCCTCATCACTGAAGATGATTTTCTTCGAAAATTGATCATCCACTGTTGCCATTTTCCCGCCCATTTTTATAATAAGTCTGGATAACTTTAACACGTTGTTGGATTGTTTATCTCTCCATGGTTCAAATTGAGTAAGTCTGAAATAGAGAAATGTCAAATAAAATTCGGAAAAAAGCTTGGCGTTTAGGTGTGGTTCACATTCAACATCGGCCCTTACAATTTAACCACCCTTTATTAGCAACAAAAAAATATAATATTAAAAGTAATGATAACGTAACAAAAACAAACAAAAAATTCAATCTGAAGGCATAAAACAACTCAATCAACCCAGTTTTGCACGTTTTCCGGAATCCATTAAAAATTGTTTTTCTTAGTATGGTACAAGGTGGCGCAAAAGTAATCCTCCTATCAGAAAATGCTATAAATTTTGCGCAACTTGTTGAATTGGGATTGGAACACATGTGGTTCCAACAGGACGGTGCAACGGCACACACTGCACGTATCACAACCGATATGCTGAAGGATGCATTTCCTGGGCGCCTAATCTCCCGTTTTGGTGATTTGCACTGGCCAGCAAGATCGCCTGATTGGAAGTTTAGTTTTGCGCCACCTTGTATTTACAACCACTGGGTAAAAATTTAATAACACTTTCTCTTTCATTATTTAAGATTTTATCACCTTGTAAGTAAAATCATATTGAACATGCACTCGGTTTTGCACGCCAGTGTATATTGACGCATATAGAAAAATAATTTTTATTCTTTGGAGGACTAAATATTGATTTAAAAGATTAAATGAAATACTAATATTACCAATTATTAAACAGATAGTTTAAAAGACTGCAAAGTTTTTTTATATATCAATTTGTGAAGCATAACCTACTGTGGGGAGCACAAATGTGTCTGTTTGTGCCTTGCGCACATTTTATTGTATTAAAATAAACCTAAAATTTTAAATTGTTTTTTGTCATTTATATTATTTTTAATGCTAAACATAAACAAACCGAAATGAAAACTAATAATTTTCGGTAAATCAATAAATACTTGCATGTACTCAATTACTCGTATGCAGAAGTGTGTCTTTTGCAGAGTATGTAAAATACGCGCTCGCAAAAAAATTTTATTTATTTGTTTCTTCTAAAAATAGTTTTCTCGATTTTTATTTTTAAATTCGCGAAATAAAATTTTCTTGGTTTTATTTATTTCTTTCGAGAAAGATATAAACGACTTGTGTTTCTTTTGCCTACCGAGAACAATAGAGAAATAAAAGGAAAAACTCTTGCACACAAATATTGAAATGTGCATTAGGGTGGGGCGATTTGAACACCTTAATGGGCTAATTGCGTTTCTGATTCTTTGGATTGTACTGAGCAAAAAATCCACTACACCATACGTCTACGGTAAAAATCAAGCTTGCCGATTTTGATTTGAAATTTTTTCTCAGACTTTATTTTTTTCTTGGAAAATTTGCAAATTTTCTTGGGCTCATATTTCGTAAATTATTTGAAATTTTGACTCATTTTCAAAAGTAAAGCTGCAGCTATTTCTCTGAACATATTACTTAGAAAAAACTTTGTTTTCACGGTCAAAAAGTCAAAAATGTAGAAAATTTACCACTTTTTGTCTTGTTTTTTTTAGATAATTGTAGCCAAGACAATAGTTAAGAACTCTTTAGTACATCGCAAAAGCATTGAAATGCTCCATCAGGCGGTTTTGGCCTTGTGAAAGTGCAAATTTTTCCTGAAAATATTGATAAATTACAATAAATTCTGTTGTTCATAGAGCAAAATCATAAAAATTTTCTATTTATTATTTTTTCCCCATTTTTTTTTATCCAAAAATATAATGTTTTTTTTTTTGTTTTCTTTAATATTTATTATTTTGTATTTTTCTTCTATAAAAAAAGTAAAAAGAAACATTATTTAGTTATGAAACCTAGAAATTCTCAAAATTAAAATTTCACATAAAAAATGTTTCATGTTACTTTTTCTGTCGAAGCAAAATACGGAATTAATTCCACTTCCGAACGGCTGTAGATTTAAATTTCTTTTTCGATTTTTGTTTATAAATTTTGCGAATCGAAAAATAAAATTCAAATTAAATTCAGTCGAATTAATTTCTATCACAAAAGAAATCAATTCGCAGTACTATGGTCTATTGTTATATTTATATGTGTTTGCTTAAAAAAAACATTATTAAGCTATTAATTTAATTGGATGTGGTAAACACTTTTTGCAAGTAATCCAACACAAATGAACTTGTGTTCAATCATAAAGAAACTGTCAAGAGCCATGCGAGTAATAGCTGATAAACAGCTTAAAGTCAAGCATTGGTGAATAAATACAAAAAAGTCGTTCAATTGTTCCCAAATCACAAATCATAGGTTGCAAAAAACTAATAATTAACAAATGGGGACTCATGTTGCATGGAAACACTATAAAAAAAATAGACAGGTGTTTACCAGCAAAGGATGTTTCTATAGCAATAGGCAAACCCGCCAGTTGATGGACAGCAAGACGTGTCCTTCACAATATTGGTTACATCTCTGCAGTAAAAAAATTAAAACCTGCATTGTCGTTAAAAAAAATCTTATATAAAGGTTAAAGTACAGAAATTGGATAGTAGATCATGGGAAACGCGTAACTGGTTAGACGAATCGAAAATAGTCTATCATGTGGATGTACAGAATACACTGCCAAATTTGCGAAAAAAAAATGGCGTAGGGAGTAGAATTTTCTTTTAAAGTAGTGAACAGCAAAAAAGTCCCGACCTCAATCCCAATGAGAATTTTCAATCAATCGTGAACAGATAATTAGGACAATACCTATTAACTACAATCCACTTGGCCAAGCTTAGGAAAGATATTAAGCGCTAATGAAAGACTATTCCAAATTAATTATGTATTTAAGCTTAAAAATGTAATAAAAAGAATTTAAGAAATGCCTAGAGTTTTTTAAAGAGCAGCACACTATGGCGTATGATTATTTTACCATTAATAAAATACGAAGTATACGCACTGATGCACCAACACTGCTTATTGGTATGTAAATAAATCATGTCTTAACAGGATTATAAAGGTTCAAGTTTTATAATATTGTGTGCATATATTAAAATATAAACATTACTCTATAAGGCCATATGCTTAATAAATTGTTATATATAAAAAATTATAACGCATTTAAGCCCATCTTTTCAACTGTCCTTAATATTACATGAAAACCTACCCCCCTTATTCAAAAACGATTATTAAATTTAACAAACGTTTATTAAGCAAATTTTTATATGATAATCTGTCTTAATAAACGTTTGTTAAATTTCATAATCGTTTTTGAATAAGGGGGTTAATCTATTAAGCCCAAATATTAAAGACTTTTTTCCACTATATGTCAACACATTGCAATACATATGTTGTTCGTATTTAAGTTTCCATGCTTTTCTATATACAGATGTATGTACATACATACATACATAAATACCTACATTTTGAACAACATGTGTGTTTAAATTTTGTTCCATATTTTTGCTTAAACAACAAAAAACGTCATATTTTAAGCCATCACAAAAATTTAACAGCAAAATGGCTTATTTCCATTTTGCTGTCAAATAACATTTCTTTGCAAATCTGTTAATGCTAGTCCATAAATTTTGCTAGACAATATTAAAGTTTTTAATAAACTGGGCTCATGTCTGAATCATGTTAAAATATTAGTAAATAAACAAAATCATTAATAAAAACCCTAAATTGAATTGACAAAACACAAAACAAATTACCAAACAAGGTTTTTGTAACCATTGGTAGCAGACAGACAAATCTTTCTATCTTATATGTACCAAACAAAATGTATAAATAATCCTGTTAAACTTAAAACTATTTAAAAAAAATGACAATAATATATTAGATATACATATGTATATAAAAGGCTAATTTGCAAAAGATATTAACTCCCTTATAATATAAAGTATGTGGACTTGTTTTGCAAACTTTAAGAAAGAAAATATAGCAAAGTTATTTATCATTGAAAATTAAACAGCCGTTAGCCTCTGATTTACTGTTATTAAAACCGCTTACCTGTAATGAATTAAATAACACATTGATAGTTATGATAGTTATGAAGTCTTATGAAAGTAGTTATTCTAACAGATAATAAACAAGTCCTTATACAACTATTTCTAAATAAAACACACAGTATGTAGTTGTCACTGCAAATGTATAATATGAAGTAATTGTAAAAGCCATTACCAAGTCTTTGCTGGTAATTAAAAATTCGTAAAATCTTTTTAATTATTATACACTAAATTACGATAGTGGGGAGTTGTGCATATGTTTGTAACGCCCAAAAATATTGGTCAGAATCACTTTCTGAGTCGATCTAACGTTGTCCGTCCGTCCGTCCGTCTGGCTGGCTGGCTGTCCATGTAAAGCTTGTGCGCAGAGCACAGGTCGCAATTTTGAACATATTTATATAAAATTTGGTGCGTGATATTTTTTCGGTCCAAAGACGAATGCGATTGAAACTGGTGGCAATTGGTCCATTATTGCACCTGGTCCCCATACAAAAGTCCTCCCGAAATTGGAGTTTACTGCTCATAAATGTTTGAATTATGCAAGGAACCAAACAAATTTCATCACAAATGAGTGGTAAATGAAGCCAAATCACATATACAAATTTTGTGCAGATCGGTCCATAATTAGTTGTAGCTCCCATATAAGGCCACTTCCGAAAATCACTTTAAAGAGCATAACTCTCTCAAAAATGTTGGTATCCAAATAATATTGAACGCAAATATAGTTCATATGTATACCAGCAATACGATAGAATTTGATTGTGATCAGTCCATAATTAGTTGTAGCTTCCATATAAGGCCCGCTTCCGGAAATCACTTTATCGATCATAAATTTCTTAAGAATATTGGTAATCAAATAAAATTCGACACAAATAATATACAGAAATAATGACACCTAATTTTATAATGATCGGTCCACTATTAGTCGTACCTCCCATATAAGACCCTCTCCGTAATCAACTTTAACCTCCATAAATCTTTTAAAAGTATTTATATCGAGACAAAGTGTAACATACACAATATTTATATTCACAGAAATCATGACACTAAATTTTTGGAAGATCGGTCTATAATAGGTCATATCTCCCATATAACGCTCATTTCTGAAAAACTGTTTTATGCATATACTTGGTGTAGGGTGTAGGTAGGTCAAGCCCGATTATACCTTCTTACTTTTTTTATTTGAGAATTTTCTCATGAACTATTAAGAGTTTTGTTACTAATATCTAAACAAATTTACAAAGTGTCATTAATCTGTTTGTACAAACAGGCAGCTGTAAAAAATCTGTTTAAATTCCCTTTTAAATGTAAAAGCTGTCATAGTAATACAATAATAAATGTCCTTGACAATACAAAAGGTAGGTGTTATAAATGCCCGAGCTTCGTACCAGTTTGCTGAGTAGTTAAATGTGAAACACAACGATATACAAAGATAAGCGTATACTTGTGCCTACATATTCAATTATATTTAAACCAGAATAACAAATTGTGCTTATAAAAATCGGTCACATAAGTGTGGTAATGTTAATGTAACAAAAAAAAGAGCGATTGAATAATATAAAACCACAAATTAAAACTCATTAATTAATATTTAAGAAAAGCTAAAAGAAGAATCTGGAACTCATTTCTTAAGTTACAAATTTAAATTGAAAAAAAAAACATATGGAACTGTATTGACACCATCTTTATTATTTAAAGGACGAAAGAGAAAATTTAAAGATCAGTTAACAGTCGTAAAAGTTCCTTATATAAAGAATGATTTTATAAAAAGCTTCCAGATTAGATTCTATGAAATGAATTGAGCGAAATGTATGAAATCTTTTTTATAGATGATTTCATGGTTCAAACGTATCCAACGTATGCCAACATATAGGCCGGTATCTCACGAATAAATTATTCAATATTAGCTTTCAATGCGTCAACTGTTGCGGGCTTGTCCCTATAGATATAAGACTTAACATAGCCCTACAAAAAATAGTCTAAAGAAGTTAACTCGCACAATCTAGGCGGCCAATTTACCGGCTCCAAGCTTAAAATAAACTGTTTACCGAACAGTTCGCCTGTGGCATGTGGCACCGTAATATTGCCAGCCAAGTCCAGACGTTTAATTTTGCACAAAAAAAAACATTTATAATCACCGCACGATAGCACTCGCCATTCACAGCAACGTTCCTCCAGTAACGTTCCTCCCATCCACAACAAACAGTGCATTTTTCGGAATGAATTGTCAGTTCTTGCAATGCTTCTTTCTGCTCTTCACACTAACTATGACAATGAAATGAGTTTCGTTGCCAAACATAATTTTCCGATAAAAAAAAAGTAGATCTTCAAGCAATCAGTTGTTGATTTTTTTTTAACTTTCTAGTAACGAAGGCGCTACACCATTATACTTTTTTCTAAAATATATTTTGGTTATTTAATTGAATGATAGGGATTCTTTTGGTCACACTTTTAAAATATATACTCGCAAAAGCGCAACCACTTGTTTTAGCACAAATTTATTGCACATCTACCAGTGAGATCTGGTAAAATCTACATGACATATTCATTGAACTTTAGTTATTTTAGCACAAATTTGTTTGACCTTTAGAACCTTTATAGAACTTAGTATTTTCTTTGTAAGTTACTGGTTCTTTAGCTTCCATTTTCACTACTAGCTTTTCGTACCCAGCGCTGCCCAGGATAATATTGATCTTTTATTCCCGTGAAACTTATTGAGGATTAAATGCTTGATTAATAGGCCTTTTAACATAACGTTAGTTACTTCTTTATATGGAAGTGGTGTAGCGATTTTAGCAAATTGAGTTATTTTAACGCTGTCTCTGTTACAAATTGTTTTTACTGTCGAAGGTGCCAGTCTAAGGGCTCTTCCAAAAAATATAAATTTTCAAAGCAGACGCAAATCGGAATCGAAACGACGCAAAGCGGTTTAAACCACATTTAGAAAGCAAATAGGATAGACCCAAATCGGGGCTCTAGTGTATTGCAAATCAATATGATTTGCTTAGCAAATTTATCATTATGCTAAACAGTTTGATATGGAAAATCATACAAAACCAAATTGTATGTGTGTGTAAAACATACTCATGTTGTAAATACTTATGGGAAATTAATTAGATTCACTCATCATATTTGTCAATGTTCTAAGAAGTTTGCTATTGAAAATCAATAAAATCCCTAGTAGAGAGAAAAAGTTATTAAGCACAATGTGAGGCAACCTCAAAAAAGTATAATTTGCTTTTAACGACAACAATACAATATTATCACTGTTGTTTAGCTTGATGTTGTAAAGTGTATATGTGAATAATTTACATTTGTTGTTGTTGTTCTTGTATTTGTTAGAATCTGTAATTTATGTAATTTTGAGGACTTCAGAAATGTTCATTTTTATTGTTTTAATTTCTCCATTACAACTTCTACTATTACCTGCTGTTAGTTGTTCAAAATATTTTGTGTCAGCCACAATATGTTGCAATGACATCATTTGCGTTGAAATTACATTTCAGTAATTAATGATATTTGCTTGAGCTAACAACATTATGTAACACCATCACTGAAAAACTGCAAATATAAATTTAGGTCACGACTCTGCTGATGTGCTACAATATACATACATATTAAAAATGTCAGCTTCAAACGTACAAAAAAAAAAATAAAAGTATATATCAAAAGAATAACATTAAAATACGTTTAATTTTAATGTTTCCGCATTGTTATGAAAATAATCAACATCATTAAAATGACAAAGGATGTTGTGTATCAGGTTGGCACTTAACAAAAGCTTTTGAATATAGAAATTGTTAAAGGGCAGCCAGGTGGAATGACTTGATATTAAAGAACAATAGCTTAAATGTGAAAAAGTTTTGGCTGAAACTTATGTAAAGCGTGATCCATTCCGAGGTTCCCTACTTTTTTAAAGAAAAAAAAAACACAGAGAAATTTAATGGGAAATGTTTATTATCATTTGAAATAACATTCTTTGGCATTTATTTTTTTGAAGATCAAATGCTGGCCGTAGCAGATGGTCCATCCAATGAGTCCGATTTTCAATATCTCGTTCGAGCATTTCTACTGGTAAATGGCGAATGACACGCGTGATATTTTCCCCCAAAGCTTGAATCGCAGCGGGTTTGTCTACATAAACTTTAGTCGTCACATATCGCCACAGGAAAAATTCTAACAGTGTGATATCACACGATCTTGGTGGCCAATCGACCGGACCAAAATGTGAAATTATGTGCTCACCGAAGTGTTCTCTCAATAAATCCATTGATTGATGCGATGTGTGGGAAGTGGCGCCGTCTTCCTGAAACCAAGTGTCGCCGAGGTTACGAGGTTCAATTTCAGGCAGAGTTGCTGGGAACGACTTGCTGAGAACGACGCCGAATTGACTCTCCACGGTCTTCGTGTACACTCTCAGCTACGGCCGCTATATTTTCTTCACAGCATGTGCTGGACTTGGTCTATTCGGTCGAATATTATCCAATAATGAATGCTGGGTCTCAGATGGTGTTGCGAATATTACGCTCAGTAGGCCGATTATGTTGACCATAAGTTGAGCGAATTGCATGAAACACATTCCTCACAGAACGTGAATTTTCGTAATAAAGTTGAATGATTTGTAAACGTTGTTCAGGCGTAAGTCTTTCCATTATGAAATGCCAAACAAAACTAAACAAACATAACATGAAAGCCTGACATGACTCAGACGTGATCTGTTGAAAAAAATATCTCTTCTTGAATCACCCGTTAAAGTATCAAAATAAATTGACCCATTTGTGCTAAAAATTATATGAGCATTAATATGTTTTGAAACACCAAAAAATTTAGCTTTAATACACATATGACCAAAATAATAAGTAGATGTTACCACCAGCGCACATGAAATCATTTAACGGGAGGGAGTCGACGTACCACGAACATGCTTATGTTGGTTTCAATGCAAAAAAGAATATGGTGCCACTTCTTCCCAGCTGATGCTTGGGATAAACTTAAATGTCTTCTTGCGAACTACAGTCTTGAATTCAAATTTTTTTCTGAAGCAAAACTACTTTTCTAGCTATTCGACGGATAGATTAGCTTATTGTAGTCGTTGCCAAATAGTTCTTGCAGATACAACATACCCAATAGCGGCCTAAATTGCTCTGGATAATGCAAAAGAGTTCTTTTCAGCGAGTGTTACAATCCTGTTATCCATTCTTGAACAAATTAATTTAGTCAAATCTTGAGCTCATTAACGACCCTTTCGTCTACTGAAGATACAAGATAGCAAGTGCTGATATTTCAAAGGAAGCTGACCTCTGAAGAATGTGGACAGACTAGCCCGGTTGGAAAGAAAAACTTCATATACGAAACATTTTTCTTAAATTTTACCAGTAACACAAAGCATAATCGTTGACATCCCATGATATTTTCTCTTAATTAAATACTAGTAAATATTTCCAATGTTAAATACAGTAGAATACTTTCTGATGCCCCCTTTATGACGTTTCTCATACTATCCTTTACATATTTGCACGTTTCAGTCACACTTCTTGCATTTGCATATTTCCATAATTTTCCCTGTGACTGTGCTGTATATTGTCAGCACTTTGTGTGTTAAAAGATAAAATGTAAATAAAAAATTAAAAATTACAATGGAAAAAAGTTTTCGACATCTATACAAGTCATACATATGTCTGTATGTATGTACCCTCGTGCTGATTTGCATACACTAACGATAAAACAACACCCACTCCAACACTTTCATTGGGACAGTAAATTTTTAGGGAGTTTATTAAATCTTTTTCGGTTCAAAAATATGACATCTTGAATATTGGCAAAAACTACAAAACTTTATAAAAGTATATTCAACTACACCAATAACTCATTTTGCGGCGTTCCGTTTTGCGTTTTTTCGAAGTTGCGCCGCTGCTTAATTGGTACTAAGTGTCACTGTGCGTCGTTAGATTTTCGAGGTTGCGTTGTTTTGGGTTCGAGTCTTTAATTTTTTTTACATTTTTTCAATATAATTAGATGCTAAAACAATGGAAAGGAAATTTATTTCAAGTTAAAAATAAAAGCTGTTCAGCAAACATTGGACCAATTTTTTTTTTTTGAAAGAAAGTAACGCTGGAATCAATTTACGATCTGTACATGGTTTGCTATAGAAAATCTTAATTCACTTTTCGTCAGGTTTTTTCTTTTTCATCGTAACCCTGCAAAGTAAGATGTTGGTATACTTAGATTTAATGTTTAATATCCATTTGTATTACATTTTAAAGATAAAAATAAAACAAGTAAGAAAGTATAGTCGATCAAGCCCGACCATATAATACCCTACACCCAGTATATGTATAAAACAGTTTTTCAAAAATGGGCGTTATATTGGAGATATAACCTATTGTGGACCGATCATCTATAAATTTAGTGTTATGATGTCTATGAATATAAATATTATATATGTTAAACTTTATCTCGATATAAATACTTTTAAAAGATTTATGGGGGTTAAATTGAATTACGGAGCGGGTCTTATTGAGAGTTCCAACTAATTACGGACTGACCATTATAAAATTAGGTGTCATCATTTCTGTATATAAGAGACTTATTTGTGTCAAATTTTATTTGGATACCAACATTTTTAAGTGAGTTATGTTCTTTAAAGTGATTTTCGGAAGTAGGGCTTATATGGGAGCTACGACTAATTATGGACCGATCTGCACAAAATTTGTAGATGTGATTTGGCTTCATTTACCACTCATTTGTGATGAAATTTATGTGGATACTTGCATAATTCAAACATTTATTATCGGTAAACCCCAATTTCGGGAGGACATTTGTATGGGGGCTAGATGAAATAATGGACCGATTTTCATCACTTTTAATCCCATCGATCCTTGGGACGATAAAATATCACGCACCAAATTTTGTCGAAATATCTTTAAAATTGTTACGTGTACTCTGCGCACAAGCCTTACATGGACAGCCAGCCAGACAACATTTTAAGGAAACATTAAAGTCCGCTGTGAGGAATGCTATGAAGGCAACTGAGACCCATGAAAAGAATTGAAAGTATAGCGAAGAAAGAAGACTATCTGCGTATTTTACACACTCTTCTTCCCGATTTTGTAGATAAGAGCATCTATTATGAGGATGAAGTTACTTTTCAGCTGGATGTTAATGATTTATATATTTTACTTGTAAAGTCGTTAAGAATGGCTTAGGTAACAGAATTTCCTTTTAAAGCAGTAGCCAGCAAAAAGTCGCAGCCTCAATTTGGATTGAGAATTTTTGGTCAATCGTAAAGAGAGAGTTGGGACAATACCGATTATCTGCCATCACATTTGAACGAGTTTTGGTAGCGGGTTCACCTCAAATGGCAGAGGGTTCCAAACAAATTAATTAAAAACTTGGAGGAAAATATGTAAAAAGTGTTTTACGAAATAACGGACCCTAAAGTTTTGTATGAATACGAATTGAGTTCATGCAGTCTCTTTTCATTTCGTTTAGCTTTTTTTTTCTCAAATTTGATACTTTTAATTTTGATTTATAAATTATTTTCTTAAATATTAAACATCAAATTAAGGGCAAATAACATTTTGAAATTTACGTTATTAGTTTTATTTTTAAGGCACAAACGTGTACTCACTTATGCTCCCCACTGTCTCTTCAAGTATTCATACATGTATTCACATTTATTTTAATTTAAGACTACATACGAGTATAATAAAGAAGTACATAGTTTTTATGGCCTAGAGGTGTTAACAAACACACAGAAAAAGGGGAAGAGGGGAAGAAAAAGAGTAAAAAACAAATATAAAAATTGATGAAAAAGCAGCTTAATTACAATAGAATATTGCTTAGATGGTTGTAGGGAATATTAAAATTGGGAATAGCAATCAATAAAGATCTTTTACATTCTACAATTAAAGATTTTTGGGGGGACATTTGACAGCAAATAATTATTAGGGATTAACAAAAATATACATACAAACATTTGTAAAGGTACGGTCACACTTGGCAAATATTTACTCAAAAAATGCGTAACCACTTGTTTTAGCACAAATTTGTTTGACATTGTTTACTCTTACAAGATTTTTGCAAGATCAAACAGCATCAAATAAGTGTAAGACTAAACGAAGTTTTTTTTTTAATAAATAAACGAGTTTAAATATATAGTTGTTACGTCTTTTTGGGGAAATATTTACCTAGTGTGACCGTACTTTAAGTTGCTGAAAATCAAAAATTTAGATGTTGAAAGTTGATGCCTTCAGAAAAATCGTTGTATTAGATCTCTTGATGAAAAGTTTTATAATTTTGGCAGCAATTTTGAATTATAGTTACCCAACTTAGATTATTCGTAAATGCAGCTGCAGTTGCTAAATACTCAAAAGATTAATACAATATTTGTGAATTTTCCTTAGCTTTTGCGAAATTTTCCTAGCTTAATATTTGACATAATGAAGGGTACATTTTTAGCACTTCATTTTCTTTTACTCTCATATCTATCCAGTTGTTTTTTTTTATTTTCTTTCGCAACAAAAGACATTAAAGCAAATAAATGGCTACAGGGATTTCCAGTTTGTACTAGGATTGGTCAAAAAAAAAAGTAAAGAGATCCACAATTTCTCTTGAAATAGTAAAACTAAAGAAAGTTATGGGCCATATTTTTCCAACGTTTATTTGGCAGCAGTTTAATGTGTGTGGCATACAACTTTTATAGCCACAAGTCAATGCCTTCCTGCTACAAATTCTGCATGTTGAGAATCGTAATTGTATTTAACAACTGTAGAAATTTATATGTTCATCTAAAATTTAGATTCTAAATACAACTCAACTGAACTGACTAAATGACTGACTGAATAAACGGGTGAGTAACTGATTGAGTGCTGACTAACTCTGCTTGTTTGCACCATGTTATTTTAATTATGTGTTAGAAACTAAAAGAAAGAGTTTTTAGCAAAAAAAAAAAAAAACTAATATTTCAGCAATTTGATTGAAAGTTGTGCTGTTTAAATATCTACAACTTTCCAGCACTTAGTTCAAGCATAAGTTTTAATTATACACTTAATTATTTAAATGCATCTCTTTCTATGCTTGTTTCTATTTCCTGTGATTTAGAAAAAGAAAAACTTTTTCCTTGATAAGAAGTTGTGCGTTAAAGAAAGGAAATCTAAGCAAACCATTTAAAGTTGTATAGTTGTAAAAAGTAGTTTGAAAATCTTTTCTTTTAGTTTATATGTGGAACACTATAGGTGTGCCAAAATGTACGTAAGATTTTTATTAAATGGAATATCATATTGGATACTTTTTTGGTCGAAAGTTTTCATAATTACTTTACTTATACGAGGGCGGTTCGGAAACTGCATAGCCTAGCACAGAAAGAGAATAAGAGAACCAAAAGTAGAGTGCTAAATAAATCCCAGACTATTTCACGACAAAAAGTGTTGTCTGTGTCAAGGCTATTACTCAGCCACAATATTACTTGAATTCACTAAAAGAAACTTAGTCCCAATTCACACAAAGCAATTATTTAAGCTAAGCTGATTAAATCTGTAGTCTGGTCATTCAGCTATGTATAGACGGTCGTCAGATATTACAACGTTGTCCGAAGAATGTTCAGAAAATGTCTAACAACTGTCTGAACTAAAAAATGTTTGTCTTCCAACATTGTAAGAAAAACCATTTTCAGTATATTGCAAGACCAAAATATTGTCAGACATCTAACAAACGTGTAAACACTAATGTTTGTCATTGTTTTAAGACAATTGTCAAAAACTTTTCATTGTCATATGTGCAAAGTTTATACATCTGCCAATGGCGGCATTGTCATAGAAATTATTTCTAAATGCATCTGTGTATATACATAAATAAACAAACAAGTGTGCAGTAATAACATTTTGGAAAAACAATTTCGATTGACAGATAAATTCATTGTGTGACAATTGTGTGTCAATGAAATTGTTAGTTTTCTTGCAGTCGTCTGAACTGACAATTTGCCTTTTGCTAACAATTTTTCAATATATCTGACAACGTTGTAATATCTGACGACCGTCTATGCATAGCTTTCCTCGTATAAATTATTCACACACACAAGGAAATGCATCTGTCATAAAAAACTGTTCAGCATTACCACTGACAAAACTGGAAGCCCGCATTGTGTTTTGAAATAAAACGTCTATCACAATGTCAACATTTTTACAGACTTTTTAACAATGTTATGTTCACTTAAATTATTTATATAATTGCGGTAACCATAATATGATTGAGTTACAATTCATATAATTACTTTAATCATATATATTATTGTCGTAACCATGTATATATTTGTGGCAATCATATTTTATGATGAATTAATTTATCATAATTTGTTGCTCTTTGATTATGACACAGAGCATCGTTCATCATAAACCTGATCATCACAAATATTATATAATCACTATAACCATAGATATAATTATTATATTCATGTGAATCGTAACTTACCAATATTATGGTTGCAATCATGTAAATATTATATTTAAAAAAAAAATTTAAATAGTTGTGGTAAACATACACAACTATATTTTTTCTCTGGGTGATTATAACGTCGACAACTCTATGGATGGTCCTGCAAACTCTAATTTTACTTAAAATAAAAGCAACTTGGATTTGATTTAAACGAAAGCATTTTCTTTAAAATTAAAGTTTTGTAGTCTCGAATAATTAATTCGGTCTCTATAGTTTCTTATTATAACGGCTTCTACACTTTGGTCCAACAAAAACTCAATCTCTTAACATTTTGAAAGCTTTACTAGTTATAGCAATATGAATTTCTAAAGCAAATTGTTTACAAACTTATCAAAATTTGCTTTGCAAAAATAGTCAGCTTTTAAACGTTTCTGGCTCTTCAAGGCAGGTATTTATGGGTGTGAGTGGAAAAGAGACAGGAAGTAGAGGAGTACATATTTAACGGTGGTAGTAAATTTTCATATTTCCTATTGTTTTTTCCTTTATTTTCTCCGTCTTATTCTACGCGAAGTTGTTTGCATGTTGAATTGCATGAAAAAGTAGAAATTTGATGATAAAGTCCACGAAAATTGAAGATACGCAAACAAAATGGCAGGTTTAAGAGAGAATTGTACAAACACTTGTGAACTGAAACTGAAATGTGTGAAACAGCACAAAGAATTATTCGCAAAGTCTTTGCAAATTACGATTTTTAATAATCACCTTGCACTTTGCACAAGAGATCGTACATAGAATATGAATTGCAAACAAAATATAAAAATTGCAAAGACTTTGCAAATTACACTAATCAATTTCAACTTATCACTTATCTAAATTTTATAGTTCTGAGAAACATAAAGTTTGCTAAAGTGACAAAAAATCTCATATGAGCAAAGTGAAAAGTTAATGAGCTTTTTTGTTAACTTTAAGACATTTCATGATTTTATATATGCAAAGTTGATAAGCTTTTTTTGATAACTTTAAGGCATTTCATGATTTTATATGTGCAAATTTGATAAGCTTTTTTTGATAACTTTAAGACATTTCATTTCAAAATCAATTTTCGTATCCTCAGTTTCTTTAATAGCCAGTGCCTATCACTGCTTTAGTGTTATGTATATTTATGAGGGTGCTGAGGAGCTTAATTGGTTGGCGTATTTGATCATTAAGCACGAGTTGGTATTTGTAGCCCGGGTTCGATTCCCAGCCGCTGCCATTCAAACAACATCAGTTTCTGATAATTATTAGTTTTCTTTCTATCCATCATAACAAATATTTATCACAGCGACCTCCTTCGGTGGTATAGCATTCAAACGCCACCGAAGTAAAATAATTAAAAAAAAAAGTCTATAAAATCAAGCTTTAAAAATAATGCGCCTACTTGCCACCAGAGGTGCTGCAATGCTGCACTAAAACAAACATAGTGCGCAATTGCAGAGTTGTGATATAAAGCTTTCTTCTATTTTTTCTTTACTTCTTCAATATATCCGCTTTCCAAAGAAAGTAACACAATTATAAAAAAAAAAATTCTGGAGCAGATAAAGATGGTTATATTGCTGGATTAGCTGAATATATTATTTGAATTTTCTGTACAATATATTGTTTTTTTTAAATACAATAATGTTTTATAAACTTTTCAAATTAACGAATAAAATGCCTTTATTTATATAAAGCATATAAATTTTAATTATTTTATTATTTTTTATTAAAACTATTAAAAAAATTCTTTACAAATCATGTCCTCTTACCTAAACGACAAATATAGTCTGGTTAATGAAAAATATAAAAACAAGCTTAAAAACATTTACTAATTACGTTAATTTTTTTCTTTTGTTTATTTAATAGCAAAATTATTTAACAAACTCACAAATATAAAGGAAACTTAGAAATATTTAAGTATGACGAATATTAGATAACCTACGCCTTAAAATAAAAAACAATATTTGTAAAGTAATTAAAAGATAAAATAGTTTTTTGTAAACTCGATTTCAAAATGACAGTTCCAGATGCAACAATTTAAAATGTGTAATGTATTTTCGTGTTTATCACAAGTTTTGCTTTCTACAAAACCGACTTTGCTAATTGTCAATACTGAATCGTCTTAGTATCTTATAATGCACTAATTATAAGAATGAAATTTTTAATAAATTAATAAAAGATAACAAAAATTAAAAACAACAAGAGTTTTTATATTTTTTTATAAAAGAGACCTCAAGCCGAATTAACAAAGGAAAATGATTTTTAACAATATAAAAGGTCTACATAGCACATAAAAAACAATCATAAATCTGATTATTTATAATAAAAAGAGTTACACACGAACCTCTAAACTTAACAACTGATGTGCTAATGTAGGGTATAGAAACCAATCTATAGTGTACTGACAAAATACCTCATTAATTTTACATTATTATTTTATTTTATTACATGTATTATATTTTTGATATAATTATTTTAAATTAAAACTTTTGGGAAGGGTGTGGCAAAACAATACAGGAAACTAAGTTTTCTTAATTGAAAAATGTTACACACTGGAAAATTATAAAACAAAATTTTGCTGCTGCAACAAATTGCTTGCAGAAAACAGTAGCAGGTATTATTACCCTACACCCAGTATATGTGTAAAAACAGTTTTGCAGAAATAGACTCTATATGGGAGATCGATCATCCAAATTCCCTGCAAAAATCTGTGGAGTACGTGGTCCATTGTAGCTAAAATGTAGTGACTACAACATGGTCCTATGTAATACACTTGTGGACTATTTCATTTTCAAATCAGAACTTATTGTTACACGACAATTATTCGTGCTCGTTGTTTAAAAACATTTGATGTAGTTACAAGGAGTAGTTTTGGGACTAGTCCCGTGTTATGCAAAGCAGGATTATATGGTCCAGTCCTAGGACATCGTAATGTTAAATGGACTAGTTTTTTTTCAAACAAATGGATTATCTTTAGAGTACTCCTGGTCCATTGTGGAGTAGTCCATACATGCGTGTATGGAGTACTTGAATTTTTTGCAGGGATTGTAGTGACATAACTTCTGTGTACGAGTATATAAATATTCTTTGTGTTAAATTTATTTCGATATAAAGATTTGTAAACGATTTATACATGTTAAGGTGATTTTAGAACAGAGGTAGGCAAAGCGTAAATTGAGGTTGTGTGTGTGAGCGAACTACCCAGCAAACATAAACATAATTATATAAATTATACAAAACAATTTAGATTGGAAACATGCAAACACAATATATTTTCCATAACATATAAGAAATTAACAACAAGATTGATATACAAACGGAACTTATAATAATTCAAAAGCTGATTACTTGCATGTTACCAAATGCAATATCAATCATAAAATATTTTTCGTAATTCATTATTAATTTGAAATGTTTGTTGGGCAGTATTTCTGAATATAAAATATAAAAGCATCCGCCGCATGTGCACGCATTGCTGTCTCAAGGACGACTGAATGAAAGAGATTAAGTGTATGTGTGAAGTGATCTCTGCACAATTGTGCTATGTGATGCCTGCCTATGTTTTAAAAGTAGATCTTATATGAGAGCTTTGACTAATTACGGACCGATCTATAAAAAATCAGTTGATATAATTTCTGTATATTTAAATTAAATTGTTTTTTTGGATACCAACAATATTATTAGATCTATGTATAATTAAAGTGATTTTGGGAAGTGGGCCTTTAATGGACTGATCATTATAAAATTGGGTCGAATGAGTTTTTTAAATATATATAACATATTTGTGTTATTTAGATACCGACATATTAAAAAGCGTTACAAGAATGATAAAATAAAGATTACGCCAACGCGCGTAAAATTTTAAAATGTTTTGCGCATGTTGGAACTGTAACGTCAAACGTTCTGCGTTTCTATTGGCTAATTTTTTATCACTTGTTTGTTTTACTGTTGTTTTGTTTTTCTTTTTTAAACAACTTTTATTTACGCTTTTTTCACGACAATGAACGTTTTTAATTAATTAAATATACAGGCATGTAATGGAAATCGAAAACGAAAACGAATGAGTTTTAAAAGTCAATTTTTTCGCTATATTTCTGTATTGAAAAACTTTTATCACATAAAATATAAAGATATTGTGCTATTAACGAGAATCTTAAAATAAAAATTTTAAAAATTGGATTATAAATGTATTAAAATGTATTTCAAAAACTGATTCGTTTTCGATTTCCACCACATGCCTGATAATTTATCATCAAATGCAATGCCAAATTTATTTATTTTATCAAAACCCGCCGTAATATTTTTTAGAACTCTCAAAGTGATTTCAATTGCAAGGTTGGCAACTATCACATAAAATATACCTTTTTCGCAAGAAATTTTAATTCTAACACATGAAACATTCTTGGTAACCCTTAGAATGGAACTGCTACGTCACAGAACGGGAAATCATGCACATGGCGTAATCTTTATTTCATCATTCTTGGAGCGTTATGCTATTTAAAGTGATTTTCGGCAGTGATCTTTATATGGGGGCTATAGTTAATTAGGGAACAATCTGTACAAAATTTGTATATGAGATTAGGCTTCATAGAAAACTTATTTTGGCGAAATTTGTTGGGATACGTGCACAAATCAAACATTTATGGCCGATAAACTGCTATTTCAGGAGGACATTTGTATAGGGGATATGTTAAATAATGGACCGCTTTCAACTAAATTCAATACCAACCGTCCTGTGGCTGAAAAAATATCAGCTACCAAATGTTATCGAAATAATTTCAAAATTGCGAGCTGTGCTCTACGCATAAGGTTTACATGGACACCCAGCCAGCCATCCATACAGACGGACATCGTTAAATCGATTTAGAAAATGATGCTGGGTCGATCGGCATACTTTGAAATGGTTGTGTTGGACGAATATTTATGGGCGTTACAAACTTTAGGAAAAATCCAATATACCCATAATTGACAACATACAAACTTTAGTTGAAAAGTTTCAGGTGTATTGTATGTCTTGTTTACTCTAATTGCTGTCCACAACTTCAAAATTAAAATGACAAAATATCTTGAAAAGTTTAATAAATTTTAAGCTTAAAGCAATTTAAAATTGTAAGAAAATATTCAAAAGCACAACAGAACTCTTGGGTATAAGAAATATAGCATGTTTAGCAATTATAACACAGTGAAAAGTTTGTTTTTTACATTGTAATTAAGTGTTTTTTTTTTATAATGTTTTGGTTTTGCTGATTTTTAATAGCCAACTACTCAAAAAAGCGTAACAACTTGTTTTAGCACAAATTTGTTTGACGTTGTTTACTCTTACAAAAGTTTTGCGTGATTAAACAGCATCAAATAAAATAAAACTAAATATTTGTTGTGTCTTGTCAGAAATAAAGGACGTGAGAGATGGTGGAACATCAATCACATGTCAGTCATAAAATTATTTATAAATTGGCGGTACACTCGCTGGGGATATTATCTGGATAAGTACCGACCAAAAACTGTCTCAGATGTCCATCTAGCGCATCCAGTTTGGTTAATGAATGCCAAGTAACTCTTAATGAGAGAACGTGTTCTTATATTCTGTATACCGGGACATACTAATGACAGGGTACTAGCTGTGACTGCATATTCTTCTCAAAGAATCCACTGCGCCGCTTTAATAGAATGGAATTCAGTGCAAAGTATCTGGGAATAATTCTGGACTCTAGGCTGAGATTTCGGCCGTTAAGATGCTACTATCTACTACCGAATATGAACATACTATTAAATCCGTCTCTGGTGTCTCTGGTTTAGTTTATGAATACCAAGTGATTTCTAATAAGATAAAGAGACATTTTTACCTGCAAATCTTCTAGTTTTCCTATCATATAGGTTCATATACGTCATAAAGTTTAATGTGTTTTTTTTAACTGAGAGTCAAACGATTAGAATTACAGGAATCCCACATATAGTAACTAAACCAGGAATAAAATTACAGTGACCTGGTGTGCTACTGCATACATACATATGTTGTAATATGTAAAACAATGCAATTTTTGAATTGGGAAGTTTTTAGTAAAGTTTCTGGACAGGTAATTATCTAAAAATCGATTAATTGAAGTGAAGTAGTGTTGGCTGATTAGTGGTGGATATCGTTGTAACCATGACCACATACTGGGCATATTGGAATGGCATAGTCTAACATACTGATGTAACAGGCAATAATGTTGCAGACGAACTGAGTCTGGTTCTCGTTTGTAAGACATTGAAATTAGATGGTTAATTGGTGTTGCATTAAGTCGCTTGTATAGTGGTTACCATATAAAGCATATACATATATGGCAACTGCCAATGACTGATAAGACGCTCACGGGGATGGTTACGGTTTCTAACAGTGCAGTGTCTAGGGGCTTATGCACGGAGAGAAATTTTATATTGCAATATAATAATATAAAATATAATAATATAATAAATAATAGTGCAATTCACAGTCTTGTGCAAATGGTATTGCATCATTGCATTTGCAAAAAGGTTTAGCATATTTTTGCTCTACACTAACAAAATACACAGCAAGAGCAAAAATATGCTAAACCTTTTTGCAAATGCAATGATGCAATACCATTTGCACAAGACTGTGAATTGAACTATTATATATTATATTATTATGCTAGATTTACACGATTGAAATTCTCTTCAAAATTGTTCTTCAATATGCTACAAAACTCGTGTAAACAAAATTTATTTATTTAATAACTATTAATAACTAAATTAAAATAAATTTTGAAGAAATTTGGCTGTTTACACGAGTTTAAAGCATTTTGAAGAGCAATTTTGAAGAAAATTTCAATCGTGTAAATCTAGCTTTATATTACAATATAAAATCTCTATCCGTGCATAAGCCCCTAGACACTGCACTGTTAGAAACCGTAACCGTTCCCGTGAGAGTCTTATCTTTTGTTGATATCGAACACGAATATGTAAAGCTGTTGAAGGACCGATTCCTAAATCCTTATAGGAAACCAAACAACCAAGATGGCTGGTGGTAAACATGGCTGGCTTTATAACCCAACCTTTTGTGATTTCAAACATTCATATTAATGCCTTCTGTGGTTGTTCAACTACTATCAATTTATCTCCAATGTTTAGTTATCTAACCTAATATAACCTTTTGTGGGAATAAACAATCATATTCCGGTTCTCTGTTTTAAAGCTACTACCAATTGATCCTTAATATTAAGTCGTCTCTTTAAACAAAAACAAAATCTCATCAACAATTAAACAGAAGTCTTAACTTAATAACAAATAAAGTTCTTAAGCCGTGACTTGTTATTTTCACAACTAATTATCACATAACAAAAGTAAACGAATTCATTTCTTAATCACAAAATAATTTCATTAAATTGTTTGTTAGATGGTGCGATAAAACTTAAATATTAATAAAAAAAAAAAAAAAGAAAGTTTTTCATATGCTTTTCTTAAACATAATAGATTACTTTTTTCGGCATAAAACTAAAACTTTTTCGAAAAGAAAAAAAAAGAAAGAACTTATAAAGTCACTGACACAACAGCAACACAACAACAAACTATGTTCTGTCAGCATTTTTGGGTATAAGTTTATGTTGAAAGGAAGGAAGTTGGCCTGGATGTCGACAAAAATAAACATGTACTTGTATGTAAATGTAGTGGAATACTTTAGTTCTGCCAGTGATAATGACCTCCTTTTTATATTACAATTAAATGTGTCCAAGTTACTGAATATGTGATAACTTGATCACTTAGGACAGGTAAAATAACTAGCCATTTGTCATCTTAGGAGGTGGTCACTGGTCCTCGTTATGCCTCCCAAAAATTATAGCCATACATTAATGTGAGAAATAGTTACATTACTATAAAACTAACTAGTGTTGCACCCTTCTTGCTATAGAAGTAGCTAGTTCTTTAGCACTGCAGGGCATTTTGCTTTTGAGCTGTTCAGTGCGTAATGTGTGAATGTGTACGAAAGTTTCTTGTAAACTTTCGTAAAACAAAATACCAAAAAAATATATATATATTCTGATGTTGTTGCATCCGTTGTTATATTCAACCTTACGACTTCGTACTTGTGTGTTTTGTTTGACATTAAGTTTATTATGTTAGATTTATATGATGATTTAGCAAATCTCTTGTTAAAATGAATATTTTATTATATACCTATAGGAATTTAATTACAATTTAAGACGAAATTAAATTTTCATGGAAGTAATTTTATTGAGAGCATGATACTAAACTATTGCTCAAAGTTTAAGAATAAAAAAAAAATAAGTATTATACAAACTATGCGTTCCAAATAGGGAAGCTAATCCCGAAATTCCGATCCCAAAAATCTCAAAAACTAGTATTTGTTTACAAAGTCGTCACCAAAAATTTAAATTCTAAAACGTTATGCTTGGTTTTCACTATGTCATTTTTGTTGTCAAATTGTTGGCAATTGTATGAAAACGGGTTGTCATATGGCGTCATCTATGTTTGCAATCATGATCATGACCCGTTTTCATACAATTGCTAACAATTTGGACAATTTGACAACAAAAATTACATAGTGAAAACATAGTGAAAACGCGACCTTAGTCGCAGAAATAAATGCAAAAAAAATTAAAATTAATTTTGAATTACCAAACTCGCACGCACTATTTGTTTTTACACAGTTTTTGGAATTTATAAATTTTTATATAATTGATTTAATCCTTCTTTGCTACATTATTTCTTTATTGGTGAAATACATCAAGGTGATATAATTCATGTTCAAAATTAAAGGAAAAGCGTATATATTTATGGTATAAATTTAGCTAAAAATAATATTATGGAAATTTCCATCATCATGCAATGTTAGATCATTAGGTTAATACAAAATAGAAATAAAAGAAGGCATTTAATCTTATGATGGAAATTTTCATTATGTAAACAAGGGTTAAAACCTCAAGAGATGAAGAATTTGTTTTACTTAAACAAATAGTTGTCACTTTAACAGACAAAGCTCTTTGTCGCAGTGATATGAATCTCTGTTGAGGTTGCCCTTTCATTTATAATCAAATAGATATCAAAAAGTGATCTGGTGAAATCTTCTTTAAAAGAAACTAGTTTCAACAGTTTCAAATTCTTGAAAAAAATCCCAAAATTAAAGAGTGATTTTAATAATGAGATAGAAATGTTTGTTATTACAAATTAATTAAAAACGTTGATTGGGAAATGAATGAAATAATGAATGTAATTGAAATATGTAAAAGACCATAATATGTTGTTCTCTATCATAATCAAAAGCAACAAATTCTGATAAATGGATTTATTATAAACATGATTGCAACAAATATATACAAAGTTACTACACTCATATATATGATTGTAGTAATCATCTGATTTGTAACTTAACTATATTATGGTTACCGCAATCATATACATAATTACAGTGACCATAAAACTTGAAAAAATGTTGACATTGTTGTGGTAAACACGTACAACTATATTTGTTCTCTGTGTGTAGATACCTTAATATGTTTAAGAAGCTTTACAGATCGGTAGTATGCTGTTCCTTTTAAATTAATATAGAAATTAAAGGCGAAGTGACATATTATATTTGTCACTCTAAAATTTCATAATAATGTTATTATATTTTTTATTTATTTATGATTAACGAACTATTAATCAATTTAAAATTTTTGTTTTCAGACATATTTATATTTAACATAAGTAGCTTTTTTGAAATAAATTGTTATTATTTATAAACCAATTTGTTCTAATATGAAACAAAAATCCTGAAAATCCCGATTTGCAGCCTTATATGGGAGCTATGATCAATTATGCGCCGACCACCATAAAATTTAGTACAACAATTTATTTACCTATCAGAATTACTTATGTCAAATTTCAATCATTTAGCATTATTTGTACTAGTTTTATACCTATTTAAGTTAATTTTGGAAGTAGACTTTATATGGGGTCTATGGTCAAACATGGAACGAATAAAAAAAAATTTCGTTTTGCGATTTATTTTTGCATGAAACTTATTTTTGCTGAATTTTGTATTGATAGTTCAATTTTATATGAGATTTGAACAACCAATCCCATTTGGCATCCCTAGTTCCAATATTAATATTATTACACACAAGCTTTTATAGTGTAACTGTAAACATACAACACCTAAAGCAGCTTCAACAATATGATGTTCAGAAACCTGATAAAAATCAGTTAAGCATTGCTCTCAAGGATGAAAATAGTTTTCGTAAAAAAAACATAAAAGTTGTTGTTTCATAAATTGTTTTCTACTCAGCCGATTTTGCTGATTTTCAATAGCAAACTACTTAGAACTATATATATTATTCTACATGAATGTCAATCGTTTTGGTTTAATATTAGCTTTGTGAGCCAGTTTTACACACACAGTTTAGACTAGTTAATCAAAATTTACATACTAAATTCCATGTATTTCACTTCTTCGTAATGCTTTGTTTTACTTTTAGGTTTAGTTTTAGTTTAGCTGCATTTATATGTTATATAATGGTCCACAGTGCAGACTATTAATAAGTTAGTGTTAAATATTAGCATACTTTTAAAATGGAATTATAGGAATACATTTGATAAAACGCTACATACATACAGAATGAAATAAAAATTAAGTGTAGTTAAGAGTTATGGACTGGTATGCCAGCGTACAGAATTTACAAATAAACAAACATTTTAAATAGTATATGGAATACAAAGCTTTAAAGTAGATCGCATCAAATGCAAAATGAGCTTAAAGCTTCTAACAACTAGAAAACATTTTATATAATTTATTACCGTGAGATTAGTTCCTAATGTAGCAATAAATTATTCGAGTACATTATTCCATATTAACGCCTCCATTACAAACAACTTTAATTACGTGTTAACAGTGATTGTTAAAACGAAATGAAACCAGAACATGCTATATCCTTAAACAAAATTTCAGGTGTGCGTGTAACTAAGTATGTTTTTAAATATGTATTTTTAATGTGATGTTATCTACATACGTATGCCAAATAAGTATGTAGCAGTCATTCTGTACAATACATGTAATAACTACAAAACCACTTAAGTCATTTTATGTATCCTTTCTATATGTGCAACATAGCTAGACGCGATTTTTTGTATATGCTTCACTTCTATTATTTAAAATGTTAACTTTTGGAAGAAAGACATACGAATTAACGAACAAACTAATGAATAAACAAACAACAAACTAACTAACTACTAGTTACTAACTAACTAATATTTGGAAACATTTCAAGAACATTAAAAGCAGAGTCATACTGCAGTCCTTAACAATAAAATATGTTTAGTGATTATGCAGGTGGATCGAAGCAAAGGTACTAATTTCTATAGTAAAAATTCATTTCAATGTTATCTTTTCATACCCTCCACCACCATAAGTGGTGTATGAGGGTATATTATGTTTGTCATTCCGTGTTAAACTTTGTTAATATTCATCTGAGATCCATATGAAATTCCAAGTCGATTGAGCCATGTCCATCCGTCTGTTTGTCTGTGTAAAACACTCTCACGTCCAAACAATACAACTTAACTAAACGAAATTTCCAGAAAAATATTTCCTGTTTTGCAGATAACTTTGGTATTAAAACTCTGCAAAATCGGTATAATAAAACTAGAGTTATGGACTAAAATGTCACGCAACCTCCATAAAAATTCGATATTTTTATTCATTTTATTGCAATAACGCCATGAAATTATGTACACGTTATTTTTATGATAACAAACAAGGAAAATAATAAGAATCGGTCCATGATTTCTCATAGCCCCCATACAAATATCTTCCCGAAATATTGCTCAATTATACATAAATGCCTATAAAATTAAACAATCAATACAAAATTCAGCAAAAATAAGCTTCATGCAAAAATAAATCGCAAAGCGAAATTTTTTTTTAGTTCAGTCCATATTTGACCATAGACCCCATATAAAGTCCACTTCCAAAATTCACTTAAATACGTATAAAACAGATACAAATAATGTTAATCGGCTAAAATTTGACATGAATAATCTATATAATAATCTATTTATGGTGGTCGGCCCAGAATTGGTCATAGCTCCCGTACAAGGACCATATCCGAAAAAGCCATTTATTTTATAAATATCGCTACCGACTCAAAACTTTGTACAGATCATTTACATATACACAAAAATCATTCCAAAAAATTTTTTCGAATTTCGGTCCATATAAAGCCGTCTTCCGAAAATTACTTCAATACTTACAAATCTCTTATAAATAATGGTACCAATCAAAAATTTAGCACACATCATTTATATACATGCCAAAATTAAGCTGCTGGATTTTGAGAATATCGCTCTATATTTGACTATATCCCCCGGTCCACTTCCGAAATTGACTTTAATATTAATATGTATCTTAAATATACTGTTATTGCGTTGAAATTCGACGTTAGATATTCTCATATACATAAAATTCACTTTTCCAAAATCTAAGAATATCGGCCCATAATTTGTCAAAGCTGCCATATAAGAACCATTTCCGAAAAAAAATTTAACTCACTAAAATGTCTAATAAATATCAATATTGAACCAACTTTTATACAGATCAGAAATTTTAATCCAGAAATTATACCAATATCGGTTATACGGCAATTATGCTACTGGATTTTGTAGCTGTCAGTCAATAACTGGCAAAAGCTACCGGATTAAGGCCATTTCCGAATATAACAAGCAACCATACAAATCTTGTAAATAACGTTATTGAGATGAAATACGTAAAAATACGTAAAAATCACATTAGTGGATACTGGATTTAGAAGCTATCAGTCCATAATTGGTCCAATTTTACTATCAAGTTATTGATATGTGATGTTATCTACAAACGGTCTAAAGTAGTCATTGTAAAGTATGTAAAATAGTAAATGGCAAGTCATTTTTCATTCTTTCTAATGTGAGTTGATAACGTTTTGCTAAGTATTTGTAATTCTTATCAAAAAAAAAACTAATATCAATGAAATCTGAATTTGTCTACACACTTGCATGTGTATTTAATTTTAATAAATCATTATTATTTTCTTACTTTTGTTTAGATTTTTGTATTTTTTGTGAATATCCCATTGATTATTTTAAGCATCAATCATTTGTATGAATGGCCATCTGTGGGAAATGGCTAAATGACATTTACTAAGCATTAGTTGGAAAAATGTTGCTTTTTATTTCCACACCACTTACGAGGGCGGTTCGAAAACTTCTTAGCCTAGCACAGAAAGATAATAGTTAGTTTTTCGAAAACATTTTTATTTTTCAATATAATCTCCTGAAACATTAACACACTTGGTCCAACGCTTATCTAGCAGTTCTATCCCTTGATTAAAATTGTTTTCCTCAAGGCCTTCAAAATAGTGGTTTACAACTGTAATTTCATTTTCATTTGAGGTAAAACGCTTGCCAGCTAGGAATTTTTTTTTAAATTTGAGAACAGCTAAAAGTCACTGGAAGCTAAATCAGGAGATTATAGTGGGTGGTCCAGCAACTCGTAATTAAATTCGTTGATTTTAGCCATTGTTGAAACACTCTTGTGCGTTGATGCATTGGCTTCATAAAAAATAATTTTTTTGTTTTATAAGCCAGGACGGTTTTCTCGCATTTTTACATTTAATTGATCCAAAATGTTGCAATAGTACTCTGAATTTATTGTTTTACCCTTTAGCAGATATTCAATAAATAAAATACCTTTGAAGTTCCAAAAATCCGTTGCCATAAACTTGCCAGCCGATTGAATTGTTTTTGCTTTCTTTGGGGCACTGCCTCCAGCTTGGATTGTTCTTTTGTCTCTGGAATGGTTCCATGTCTCATCAACAGTTATGAAACGACGCTTAAAATCAATTTTATTTTTCTTAAGCTTGTGTGGATAAGCTTGAGAAATTTTCATTCTTATGCGTTAACGGTCGCAAAGAGTCATACCATTTCAGAGTACTTGCTACCTATCAAAACCCAGCCGTGATCAGTGAAAGTGGGGGGTGCTCTTTTCTCCTTATAGGTCGACCAAAGCAGTCACAAAATGATTTAAATTAAGGTAGTTAAATTATATAGTAGTGTAGATTAATAATATTAAAGAAATCAAATTAAAACTAAAAAAACAACAGGTAAAGAAGATCAATATTATAAAAAAAAAGGTCGAATAAAAGAACTAAATAATTTTACATTTTAAATTGCCAAAATAAATATATGTACGTATGTACACCTAATTCTGTTTTTACACGGTAATTAGTTCCAGGAAACTTCGTGCAAAAAAACGTGTAAAAAAAGACATTGATCGTATGCAAAATAGGTTCAAAATTGGTTCCTTGTCTCTAAAACTTATTGAAAGACTTAAGTGAAAAACAATGATTTTTTTAAGAAGAATTTATAATTATAATATCCCTGGAAATAATATTGGTCTACGTGATCCGTTTTAGATGAAATGGACTACTTACAATATGGTCCAATGTAATGCAGTCATGGACCATGTCATAGTTAAACAAGAGTTTGTGTTAACACGATTGCATATTGAATTGTCGTTGTTTAAAACTAACCCTCGTAAGTACTCCATGGAGTAGAAGCATGAAGTAGTTTTGGGACTACTCCGATGGGTTATATGGTCCAATCCTAGGACATCGCAATGTTAAATCGACCACCTTTTTTTCATATACTTGGAGTAGTTTTGGAGGACTCCTACTCCTCTTTGGTCTAGTCTTTACATGCATGTATGGACTACTCGCGTTATTTGCATGGATAATATTAAATCACATACATACATACATTTATATGTATAAAATGTGTTTTTACACAAGAATACCCTGCAAACATTTTTAATCGCCTAATGATCACCCGCGAATCGCCGTTAAGTTGTGTATAGTCGCGGCGATTGATCGCGTGCGATCATTAAACTATGGTCAGGCGATTCGCCAAAACGATCGCCTGTGTAATTCGCTGGCGAAGCATCATTTACGAATCGCTGGCGAATCAACATTCGCGAATAGTTAAATGATAGTTTAATAATCGCCACGACTATACACAACTCAACGGCGATTCGCGGGCGATCATTAGGCGAATCGCGTGAATTATATTTTTTATTATTTTATTTTTAGTAGCTGCTCTTTGAAGTAGCTACTTACTTCTTCTTTTGGATTGAATCTTAAGACTAAAAATAACAATTTTGACAATTTTGCTAATTGTTCTTGAAACCAAATATTTATTTTACCGTTACCTGAACAACATTTTTGAGATTTTCTGGCGATGATGTAGTGTGGTGAAGTGTTTGTGAACATTTGACTTTAACTTTCCTATATTGAAAGTGGCAGGGAATACTTCTGCTGGTAGTTTGTTCCACATACCAACAGTACGGCTAATGAACGAATTTTCCCCGTAGTGTGTTGTACGATCCACTGTCCAGTCGACCACAAATGGATGAGCCCTGACTGAAGAACGTGTATTATGTAAAAAACTGCGTGTTTCAGGAACAAGTTCCCTGATTTCAGCAGAACACATTCCATTATAGTATCGATAGAACAGTGAAACACAAACCACATTGCGACGATGCTCCAATGAATCAATAGAGTTGGATAACCTACTGTTACCGATAAGCATCTTCGCCCTCTCCTGTACGCGGTCGAGTAACTCCAAAATAGACTTCGAAGCACCGGCCCATACATGAGAGTTGTATTCCATTTTCGGTCAAATATAGGTGGTGTAAATAATAAGAAGATCAGATGGAGTGAAGTATTTTCTACACCGTTTTAAAAAACCAAGGCACTTGAGTGCTTCTTTCGACACTTGAAAAATGTGTTTGGTCCAGCGGACATCACACTGGATTCTCATGCCTAGCACGTCAAGAGCGTCTGATTCCTTAATATTTACGGCGCCCATAAAAACAGACGAAGCAACATGATCTGTTATGCGTTTGTGCGTTAATAAACAACACTGAGTCTTACGTGCGTTAAAATCGACTCTGTTCGCACAACCCCATTTCGATATTCCCTTAAGATCTCGGCTCAGCGTATCATACATATTTTGTCTCATTTCCCCAATCTCCAAAGGGTTTGGTCTATGGTTAAATGAGTATGAATGGCAAATGTTGCTATCATATGCAAAAGAATAGATAGGGTTTGAAGTTGAACAAAGAGGGTCATTTATAAAGATGAGAAATAAAGTGGGAGAAAAAACGGAGCCTTGCGGTACCCCTGAATTAATCTTGAACTCTTCTGATGAGATCCCATCTATAACAACTCGTATTAAATCGAGAGAAGTTATCACCAACACCAAAAGCAATGAGTTTCGATTAGAGAGCACCATGCCAGACTCTGTCTAATGACTTAGAAATATTTTAGTAATTTAGGGATAGAACTCTCTGATTTTTAAAAGTAAAATTTTCTAAAGGATACACAGTGTCACCCGTCCGTAAGTCTGGATAACAAGTTGCGCAAACATAATTTCAACACACATATGACACGAATAAAAAATTTTTACTTTATTATTAATTATAGAAATATTAAAAGGTTAAATTTATGCTGTAGTTTATTTAAACGTTATAAATTACAATGAAAAACTGAAAAGTTTAATGAATATTTATTTCAAAATTTCAGTTTCAAAACTCTGTTAATTGTTTATTTGAGACTGAAATACAAAGAAAATAAAATAGAAAAGTTATGGTTAGAAACCAAAATAAAATGACAATATTGTAAGAAAAAGAAAATGAAAAAGTTTTTTCTTTTCATTTCAATTGTTGTCTGTATAAATTGTGTTGTTTGGTATGCTTAATGATTCCAGACACATGTGGTTTGGTTAATGAAAAATTTAAAGCAAAAACAGACAATAAACCACTGAAATCAAGAGGTGTAACTTTTGTGTTTGAAAATACTCAAGTTGGTTTTGTTAAATATTGTGTGACAATGAACTTAACAAATATGGTAAATAAAAACAAGTAAGAGTGCTATATTCGGCTATGCCGAATCTTATATACCCTTCGCCTTTGTTGTGGATGCAATTCTTACCATAATTTACAGAGTTTGTCTGAGTATAAAAAAGGGAAACAATTCGGTTTTAGTGACTTGGCTCAAAAAAAAAAAACTTCATCAAATAGGGCTAGAGGAGATGCCAGCAAAAAAAATTTGTTGGCGGTCACGCCTATTTTCGAGGGGGCGGGCCCGTAAAGTTGAAAATATATAGGCTTATATCTCGGGAACTACTGGGTGTCTGATAATTTGTAACACATTAAATAAAAGGTATACCTTTCCAACGATATATATCATGATTATTAAATATGGACCGAATATGGGTTAAATCCGAAAATAATATTTTTTGACCCGAATTTATTTGTTTTTTTGGATACGGTTCTTATATGACAGCTATAAGAAATTATGGGCCGATCTTCTTAAATTTTGGAACAGTGATTTTCATGCATATGAGGATATTTTACGTCGAATTTCAACATAATAACGGTATATTTAAGATATATATTAGTATTAACGTTGATTTCGGAAGTGGACCTTATATAGGGGACATAGTCAAATATGGACCGATTTTCTTAAAATCCAGCAGTTTGATTTAGGCATGTATGTAAATGATCCGTGTAAAATTTTAGATTGGCACCCTTATTTATAAGAGATTTATAAATATTAAAGTGATTTTCGGAAGAGGGCTTTATATGGGGCACGCGGTTAAAAATAGACCGAAATTCACAAAATTTTGTGGGAAGATTTTTGTATATATGTCAATGATCTGTGCAAAAGTTTTGAGTCGGTACCGATATTTATACAATATATATAGGGATAAATGTCTTTTTCAGATGTGGTCCTTGTACGGGAGCTATGACCAATTCTGGGCCGACCACCATAAAATTTAGTACAACAATTTATTTGCCTATAAAGATTATTCATGTCAAATTTTAGCCGTTTATATCTGTTTTATATATATTTAAGTGATTTTTGGAAGTGGACTTTATATGCGGGTTATGGTCAAACACGGACCGAACTAAAAAAAATTTCGTTTTGCGATTTATTTTTGCATAAAACTTATTTTTGCTGCATTTTGTATTGATATTCCAATTTTATAGGCATTTATGTATAATTGAGCAATATTTGGGGAAGATTTTTGTATGGGGGCTATGAGAAATCTTGGACCGATTCTTACTATTTTCCGCACACTTTCTTTTTTTATCATAAAAACAACGTATACAAAATTTCATATTTCAAAATATTGCAAGAAAATGGACAAAAAATATCAAATTTTTATGGAGGTTGTTTCACATATTGGTCCAAAACTCTAGATGGCCTAAAGCGATTTTGCTGATTTTAAACATAATTGAAGATTTGGATCCCGCAGATATCTGGCGACTTCAGAAAACTGATTTCAACAGACAGACGGACATGGCTTAATCGACTCCGCTATATATAAGGATCCAGAATATATATACTTTATAGGGTCGGAAAATTATATTGTAGAATTTACAAACGGAATGACAAACTTATATATACCCTTCTCATGAAGGTATAGGGTATAAGGAAGAACGACTACTGCAGAAGACTCTTTGAACCTTCATCCTTCCTCTGGCTTGGAGAAGCTGATGAAACCATATACTCATCCTATTAGTTATATGTTGTAGATGATTGCTGCAATATGAAAGCAACTAGTATCATAGAATCTGCTACCCTTTAGGTTACCCTTTGCAAGTGGCTGCAAAACAACCCTTATCTTTCAATCGTAACGTATCGTGTTTCACCCATTTTCGTTTGATAATTATTTTTTCCCCTAAATTTGGCTTTATTTTTTATTCTAACTGCGCAATTTTTTGCTTTTTGCTATACAAACCTTAATAATTTATATATATTTGATTTCCTTTGATATACTCATTTAAAAGCAAATTGTTATTTTTCTTACTTTTTTTCATTATTGACAACCTTGAAACTTGAAAATCACTTTTTTAATGCGATTTTTGTAGTTTATTCTTTTAGCGAAACTTTCAAAAACAAACAATAGCTAAAAGAAATATATTTAGTTGATACGAATCTTATATACCCTATTTAAGAAAACTAGACAATTTCGAAATTAAATCTTTGAATTAACAGCTCTGTAGCAAATTTTGAGCAGTGGTCGGCACTCATAGATGCCAGAGGACGAACACGATTGGTTATTATGCCTGTAAACAACACGCATGACAAAGAAGTTAATAAAGATTAGCATATAAAAATCAACACTCACAATCAATAGCTGTTTAGTTTACAGCAGAGAAAGAAAGTTTATAGCTTTTTATAATGAAACGTACACTGTCGGTCAAAATAAAGTGCGATTTTGTAAAGGAATGAACCTTTTTGAAATTTATTTTCTACATGTGCGAGGGCGGTTCGAAAACTTCTTAGCCTAGCACAGAAAGAGAATAGTTAGTTTTTCAAACACATTTTTATTTATCAATACAATCTCTTGGAACTTCAATACACTTAGTCCAACGCTTATCTAGCAATTCTATCCCTGGATTAAATAGTTTTCCTCCAGGCCTTCAAAATAGTGGTTTACAACTCTAATTGCATTTTCATATGAGGTAAAACGCTTGCCAGCTAGAAATTTTTTTTTTAAATTTGAGAACAGCTAAAAGTCACTGGGAGCTAAATCAGGATATTAAAGTGGGTGGTCCAGCAATTCGTATTTTAATTCGTTGATTTTAGCCATTTTTAAAACACTCTTACGCGTTGATGCGTTGTCTTGATGAAAAAATATTTTTTTGTGTTTTAAGCCACGACGTATTTCTCGAATTTTTACATTTAATTGATCCAAAATGTTGCAATAGTACTCTGAATTTATTGTTTCGCCCTAAATCAATAAAATACCTTTAAAGTCCCAAAAATCCGTTGCCATAAACTTACCAGCCAATTGAATTGTTTTTGCTTTCTTTGGGGCACTTCCTCCAGCTTCAATCCATTGCTTGGTTTGTACTTTTGTCTCTGGAGTATAGTGGTAGATCCATGTCTCATCCACAGTTATGCAACGACGCTTAATATCCATTTTATTTTCATTAACCAGCTTGAGAAATTTTCATTCTTATGCGTTTTTTTGGTCGTTTTTGCGGCACCCATCTTGCAGAAAGCTTTTTCTTCACAAGTTCTTCATGCAAAATTAAATGGACTCGATCATTTGAGATGCCCCTTCGTTGATCATTTAATACCATATCATGCACTTTGGCTACAATTTCTGTTGTTGTTGCTGTTTTTGGACGTCCACTACGTGGTTCATCCTCAATGCTTGTACGACCACGTTTAAATTCAGCAACTCAATTTTTTACTGTTGCATATAAAGGATCACTTTCACCGATCACATTCACCATATCATTATGAATTTCTTGTCTCGATCAACTTTTTGTATTTGAATAGTTAATGACACTACGAATTTCTAATTTTTCCATTGTAAAAATATCGCGGATGCGTCTTTTTGAACACCAGTTTCTATATGAAGGAGTTGCAAGATCGAAAAAATATTTAACACGTGTTCATAGATGGAAGTTTCCAAAACACTTAACTTTTTCTGTTTATATCGCGCTTTCTTTTCTAGGCTAAGAAGTTTCCGAACTGCCCTCGTATTATTTACTATTTACAGAAAACCTAAAATCACGCAGCTGAACGATGATCATATTGCAATTCTAGCAAGAAGAAATTCTTTTGCGGCAGTCAGAGATACAAAAGAATATTTTGACTCGAACTGTCCAAAGAAGACTTAACGAAAGCGGTCTAAAAATACATTCGCTAAGAAAAAGCCTCTTCTACGAGCTGCAAATGTAAAAAAGCGGCTAGACTTTGCAAAGAAGTACATAAATGTTGGATAAAATATTAACTGAATTAAAAACAAGTAAGAGTGCTATATTCGGCTATGCCGAATCTTATATACCCTTCACCTTTGTTGTGGATAAACATGATGTTATATCGATAAACACGCCATCTATTGATGAATTTGTTCGTAACAATATTAATACACTTTGTTTGATCAACGCCATCTGTTGATGAATTTGTTCGTAACAATATTAATACACTTTGTGTGATCAACGCCATCTGTTGATGAAATTATTCGTTCGTAACAATATTAATACGCTTTGTGTGATCAACGCCATCTATTGATGGATTTGTTCATAACAATATTAATACACTTTGTTTGATCAACGCCATCTATTGATGGATTTGTTCATAACAATATTAATACACTTTGTTTGATCAACGCCATCTGTTGATGAATTTGTTCGTAACAATATTAATACCCTTTGTGTGATCAACGCCATCTGTTGATGAAATTATTCGTTCGTAACAATATTAATACACTTTGTTTGATCAACGACATCTATTGATGAATTTTTTCGTAACAATATTAATACACTTTGTGTGATCAACGCCATCTGTTGATGAAATTATTCGTAACAATATTAATACACTTAGTTTTTTTAATGAAATTTTCAGAGGTTGTCACGGATTTTTGCTCATATCTCCGTTATTTATGGACGGATTGTGCTGATTTTAAATAGTAAACTTTTCGAAAGCATATCTGACAGAATTATTGAAGATTTGGATTCCGAAGATATCTCGGGACTTCAGAAAATTGATTTCAACAGACCAACAGACAGACGGACATGGCTTAATAGACTCCGCTATATATAAGGATCCAGAATAGGGTCGGAAAATTATATTGTGGAAATTACAAACGGAATGACAAACTTATATATACCCTTCTCCTGAAGGTAAAGGGTATATAATTATTAGAAAATAATAAAAACATGTTTTATGGCCAGTTTTTCACTTGATATTTAAATACGAAATTAGTTATTTTTTCCTTAAACTTAAGTTTTATGGTTTCATTTTTTCTGTCTCAAATTGCGTTTGGTATTTAATTATGATAGAAGTATGGTAGCACTATTGAATGTCAAAAAAAAAAATATTAACAACTTCTTCATTTAGCAGCTGATTTTCTATTTAGTTTACAAATTTTTGTAAACTAAGTGGACACAAGCTGCATCATTCATAAACTCTTCATTGTTTCAGTTGATATTAATAACATAGTAGCACAATGGTTTTATTCATGGCGAGTTTATTTATTAAATATTTTTATCAAATAATAAAAATTTGCAGAACTGTCAAAACCATATGGTAATGTTGAACAACTTAAGCTGTATTTAAATGGACGTGGTCAGTGATTTAAGTTATATTTAAATATGATATATAAGTTTAAAAACACTTTAATTTTTAAGTTAAAAACTGGCCATTAATCAACAAAACAGGAAACATTTAAAACCACATTTTATTTTGTCCGATATTTTATGCCATTTACTCTGGTTTAGAATATTTAAAAATGTCTAATTAACTTGGCTCTTTGTAATGCTTGGTTTTCACTATGACAAATTTCTTGTCATATTTGTTGACAAATTGTCCAAATTGTTGGCAATTGTATGAAAACGGGTTGTCATATGGCGTCATCTATGTTTGCAATCATGATTGCAATCTCATTAGACGCCATAGACAACCCGTTTTCATACAATTGCCAACAATTTGGACAATTTTACAACAAAAATGGCATAGTAAAAACCAAGCATAAGGAAAAGTTAAGACAATTGTTTAGTTTATAAATCACAGATAATCTAAATGAGCATAGAATTGTCACTTTCGAGTCCTTAAGTAATCTATGAAGTGACTACTTCAAAAAAAAATTGTTTTTTGTACTATTAAGTACAAAAAGAAATAATTTATTCCAGAAACAACTGCCATTTTGTAATCGAAAGTTTAAATTTAATTGCTGGTTATGTAGAGACTACATAAACCTAGAATTGCAACTGAGAATTACAAAAGTAAATCTACTGGTTTTTTTCGCTTGTGTTGAAGGCTATAAAACGAAATAAAAACTTTCTATTGTTTTTCGATTTAACGCCATTTAACAAACAGACAATAACGCAGTAACAAAACTATAACAAGAAATTTAAAAGTTGTATGTGGGTAAACCAAATCCCTCGCAGAATAAACAAAGAACGCTTATTGCAGTTTCCGTTTATTAACCTTTTTTTTTAAGCAGCATAAATGTATTTCTACCTATAGTCAATTCCTAGAAAAATAAAACAAACAAATTCATTTAGTCAGTTTCAAAGGAAATTGAAAAAAAATAAAGTGTAAAATTGTTTAAATATTTAAAAGTTTAATAACCGGTATAGCAGTGCATATAATGCTAGTATTAAGTACACATTTCATTTGTTTAAATATTCTATGTATAACAATTTAAAGCAATTTAAATACTTAGAAGTTGCACTATCATCGCACTTCGGGGTAACTATTTATAGTAAAGGGTAATTTTTTTAGCAACTATCTTTTTGGCAAGACTGTTTCTGGCAGCTCAGCTATTTTCTTGTAATATGTTACAGTTACACATGTTCAGATTGTTCTACAATTTAGCCATGAAAATCGCCTTACAAACGAACAAACCTTGCAGATTATTGAACTTTATCATCAAAATTCATGCTCGTCTAAAAAAAGCAAAATTTTCATATTTGGTGTGAATAACAGCCATAGAAATTGCTAGAACTGGCGATGCATCCAAGAATATGTACTGTTAGTTATGGATTATGGGCTGTTGGCATCATTGGACGAAGGCAAGAATGTTACTGCAATTTTCTTTACCCAAAATGTAAGAGCTAAATTTGGCTGACATGGGGTTTGGCCTACATAGTGTGATTTAACGCCTTCAGACTATTTTTTGTGGTGCTACGTTAAGGCTCATGTGTATAGGGTAGAGTTGGGCCAACACATACTATGATGGTTATATTTATATTGGTTAAACAGCAGAGATCCAGAGTAGAGTAATTTCATTCCTACTAATTATACTTTGGGTGATTACCGGCTTGAAATTGTTGAAAATTTTCTTGATCTAGGAATTTTACTAGACAACAAATTAGACTTTGTTTCACACATTACCATGATGATAAATAAAGCCAGAGGTGTACTTGCATTTGTTTGATCAACGCGATGGGCTAAGGAATTTGATAATCCCTATGTCACAAAACAACTTTACATTTCCTTAGTAAGACCTATATTGGAATATGGCTCTATTATCTGGGATCCTTATTATAATATTCATATTCAGCGTATAGAGTCTGTACAGAAACAATTTTTACTATTTTGTCTACGTGGGTTACCTTGGAATCCTGATATTAACCTTCCATCATACATCAATAGACTTAAATTGATTAAATTACCAACTCTATCTAGTAGAAGGACTATGCTTAATGTAACATTTATGATCAATATAATTAATGGCGAAGTTTGCTCCGAGTTCCTTGTAAATAATGTTACTTTTAATGTTCCTCAACGATTTTCACGCCATTTTAAGCCACTGTATGTCAAACATGTTAGCACTAATTATGCTCAAGCTGACCCATTAAGAAGATTATTTTGTGAATTTAACAATCTATATGAAATAATTGATCTTTCTCTTTCAACAAATGTAATTAAACATAAAATAATTAGTTTATTAAAAATAATTAGTTTTTCCATGGTAAAATTATATGACGTGAGTGCAGGAGCACAGCTGACTGACTTTATATCAGAGATGATCATTTCAGAGTGAAATTGCTTATTTGCCCAACCCACTACTTTGTTATGCTATTTCAATTCAGTTGTATTTCACATGGTAAATGGTACACATGCTTAGCGGATGCTATATATGTTTTTAAAATACAGTACCTAAAAAAATTATGGTACCATTACGAAAATTTTTCGTAACAAAAAATACATTTGTTAATTCTCAATGCCTTTTCTATTATAAAATATTTAAAGGTCACTGGGAAACCCTTTTTTTAAATTTTCAAGATAGCTTTAAAGATTTTGATGCCCTTGAACCCATAATTGATCTTTTTAAAGACCCCTTTAAAGTTGAAGTTACAAAATATGAGTTGAAAATATAAAATGAACTCATTATTTTGCGAAGCGAAATAATTTTTTATTATTTTTTAAACCGAAACAATTTTTTACGTTTACTATTTTATAAAAATCTTGTGTTTACTTTTTCGTTTTACTGTACCTTTAAATTTCTCTCATTTTCTCACCATGACATAAGCTTTTGAATTTTGATCACCTCTGCTTTATAATATAAATATATAAATATAAAGTTTATATACAATTTACTTATGTCAAAAGTAATAATTTGTCATGACAATATTTTGCAATTGCCTTATTTATTGTGATGTTGACGATTAGCACTCACCTTATATAATTTCACCACGCAGAGAGCTTTGTGCATTAAGAGTGAAAATCAGAAACATTTAAATAATTGCTTAGCGACAACTTCCTTCTACAAGTGCTAACCAGCAACTGATTTATAGTGGCAGGCCAATCTAAGCGGCATGCAGCCGCGGACGGCAATAGTATTACCGATGTTGCCATACACATGTATGTGACATATGGATTTAGTCAAATATAAAAACAAAAAATCCATATTTTTAATACTTTTTTCGCCAAGTATACATAAAAAAACGTTTATTTAAGAATTTATTTATGCAAAAAGCAAATCAATTTAATTGTTTGACATTTGCTGCTTTAAATATGCCGCGCACATTTGCCTATCTACAAAAAATATAAACGACAAAAAGAATAGCTGATTGCCGTCCGAGGCCGCATGCCGCTTACAATGGCATTCCGCTATTGAGTTTGATATCTGAGATCCAGCATTGTCAACTTGGTGCTTTTAACACCATTTTTGGTGCTTTTTTTAATTTTTTGTGCGAAAACTTCCTTAGTTGGTGGGCGGTACGCTTTTTTGTTAATTTCGGTGCTATTTTTAACTTTTCCGAAAATGTGATGAAATCTTTATTTTTACTAATTTTTAATTGCAGATTTTTAATATTTTCTTATCATGATATCTATACGATGAAAACGGAACACAAATGTACAAATGTATGATGAATACATACCATCAAATTCGTCACATAAAGGTGATTGCTGAAGGTGAATAGGGTGAAAATCTTTGCTTGCAAATAAAATGAACATTTTAAACATATACAAAAAAATTCTTGTATAGCCTGATGGTTTGGTTTACTGAACTACTACTGAAACAGGTTTAGAGTCCTAGTGGAGGCCTAAAAAATTTTACTGAAAAGATGCAAATAGAAGTATTTAAAATAGAAAATAAAAACAATAAAAAAAAGTACCAAATATGTACTGAAATTAGCCCTTTTTACCAATTAGTACTTCAGTTCCGAAGAGCATATTGTGAGTTAAATTTTGAGTAGTTAAATACTTATTTTATCTTTATTAGCTCCTTTATTTAAAAGTGACGTTTTTTGTAGACGTATAAGTTTACACCACTGTTTTTATATAATGCTGTCAATATCACTTTATTAAGAAATTAAACGAAGAAAACTATATTTTTCTGCTTGTCAATATGTGAGAAATAATAGCGATGGTTTGCGTTATTTAATTTTTTTAACAAAAACAATCGATGCTGCAAATTTTTTATTCCCGAAATGATTAATTTCTATTTAAAAACTATTGAGTCTACTACATTCGTTTAGGATCTCGATTAGGCAAAACAAATCAAAGAAAATTTGTACTATTCAAAATTAAAAAAGTCAAGAAATAGACATACATACATATGTACATATGTATATTACATACAACAATTAAATTCCGATATGTATGAATGAATAAATTATATTTATTACATCAAGTTATTTAACTCCTATTTATTTTATTATTCACAACTGGTGTTGTAGTGTCGTAGAAGTTGTAAGTCGCCTGAATTTACAATAATTGCACGAATGTGTAAATGATTTGTACAACACCTACGAAATGTTTAAATATGTACGTTTGTTTTTCAAAAGCTGTATGAAACTTGAAGTTTTTTCAAAAAATTCATATCGGTATATTATACCAAAAATCGCCTGATGCGGAAACGGACTATTTTCGATTACAGCTATTTTCAAGAGCTTCCTCATCTTTTATGTACACGATATGGCTACATTCTAATAGATGCAATCGTACCCTTTGGCCGATGATCATCTAAATTGTTTAAAACTTTTTTAATATATTTCGCAAATTTTGGAAATCATAGATGTACATTTGGGCGGTTTAACAACAAGTACAGCATACTTATTCGAAAATGTTTCTGAATTTCAAATTTCTTTATCAAACAGAGGATGAAGATAAGAGATTATTGAAACCATGATGTCTTATTCATCTTATATATTTATTTATACTTAACTTTTGACATTTTGAAGGCAAACATACGACTTTGCACAAAATTGTGTTAAAAATCAGATAGTTATTTCATACAACGTACGACATACAACATCAGTTGCATATAAGTGTATATATATTGAATTACATTCTTTTAATAAAAATCAAAAATTTTATCAAAAAGTTATACATACATATAATTTTGTGTTTCTAGTTTTTGACGATTTTAAAACTAGTTATATTGCCGTTTTCTTTATCTAGTTTTGACGACTTTACGCACAAATTATCTGGCAACAGTGCACACAAGTAAAACTAGATTTACACAATTAAAATTTTCTTCAACGTAGTGTGATTCAAGAATGATAAAATAAAGATTACGCCATGCGCATGATTTGCCGTTATGTGACGTAGAAGTTCCATTCTAAGGGTTACCAAGAATGTTTCATGTTTTAGAATTAAAATTGATTGCGAAAAATGTATGTTTTATGTGATAGTTGGCAACCTTGCAATTGAAATCTCTCTGAGAGTTCTAAAATAAAAGCTGTTTAAAAAAGAAAAAACAAACAAAAAAAACAACAAAAAATATAAACATGAAGTGTGCAGTGAGCAAATGCAAGCAAAACAACAGTAAAAAAACAAGTGAGAAAAAATTAGCCAATAGAAACACAGAACGTTTGACGTCACAGTTCCAAAATGCGCAGAACATTTTAAAATTTTACGCGCGTTGGCGTAATCTTTATTTTATCATTCTTGATGTGATCTAGTGGTACAGGGTATAAAAATTTTGAATATAATGAAATTTTTTTAAAAAATTTATAAAAAAATATTAATCTTAAATCACAAAAAATTGGTTAGTTTTTCTAAGTATATGTTTGAAACATTTGCTATTTTTTCTTACACCACTATTTAAATAAGATGTTTCTTGTACTCAGTGACGCATAATTTTGTTTTGATAACAAAATTCTTCAGTTTTGTTACTCATTTCACTCATTATTTAGTGATATCTAATGCAAAACTAACAAAACATTTGGCAAAAACTGCTCAATTAATTACTCCAATATTTAAATAAAATTCTCTCTTTTTTTAAGATTTTCTCCCATTTGTTCTCTCTCGCTCTCTCTCTCTTTACCGGTATATTTATGATTAGTGTGACCAGATTTTCAAAAAGTTTAGCGGTTAAAAAAGTTTAAAAATAATGCTAAAATTTGTTTTAAAATTTATTTTTTTTAAAATATTAGAGAAATTTTTTTATTATTTCGGCTTGAGTTCATTTTCATTAATAATTGAAAGAATACAATTTTTTAAAATAGTTTCTTCAAATAAGTTTTCACAATTTGAGTTACTCAAGATTACACAAGTAAGGATGTATAGCCGGTGATCTTATTTTCTCAAGAGATCAGGTTGTTCACTACCCTTAATTGTGGAACTTCGAATTGAAAATTTAATAGGGGAAAGTAATACCTAACACTGAGTATATGAATAAAAACTGGTTTTCAAAAGTGCTATGACCTATTATGGACAGATTATCATAAAATTTTGTACCTGGACGTCTGTGCATATCAAATTTTTAATTCGAACACTGATAAAAATATTTGTGCATATTAAAGTGATTTTCAGAAGAGGATCTTGTTTAATTAAGGACCGATTTCAAAATGCAATTGAATTTGCAACTGCTATCTTAAAAAAACCAAACCCTCAATTAAAAAATACAATAAAAACTGCACGAAAAGTTATTACGAGTTCTTTTCGTGGTAGGAAATCAAAGATTAAAATGCCAAGAACTATAAATGTTGCCAAAATTTGTAGTTTTCTACCACTTGTTTCTATATGGTGGATCATCAATCGCTAAAGCTTTAACCACAGCTAAAAATGGTAGATGACAACTCGAGGAGAGTAAGCGACATAATAGGGTTTTGGAGGCAATAGCTATAAGTAAAGGCTTATATCTCAAACTATATAAGAAGGGTTACGGAATAATTTATGAAAATATTTAAAAAAAAACTGATAATGCAGCTACGCACTAGACCTCTTACAGCTGTAGATTTAAAAATCTTCGAAAAGAAGGATAAACTTTCCAAAATTCCTAAACGAATAGAATGTGGAATTCTCAACTCGAATAACAATATAGGAGAAGGCACACATTGGGTAACCTATTAAACTTATTTGTATTGAATTTTATTTGGGTACCAGTATTTTTACCAGATTTATGTTCTTTAAAGTGATTTTCGGAAGTTTACCTTATACGGGAGTTGTGGTTAATTATAAAGCGATCTGCAAAAAAATTTGCAAATATAATACAGTCGATAATTGATAATTTGAAATTCAAGGGACCAGAGAAAAAGTTTAAATAATCGAGATTTCATATTAACGAGAGTTCAAATTAACAAGAGGAGATAGAAAAAAATTTAAATTAACAAGAGTTTTATTAAAATTTAAGATTTTTTATTGTGAACTTTCTTACAGTACATAACTGTATGTAGTACATACATACATACATATGTATAAGTACATATACAATTAAAATGAAAAAAAAAAGTCCGTAATTTTCTTTTGAGTCAACGAATTCCATCTGTCTTTGTACAATGAATTTTCAATTGTGATTAAAGCTGAAAATAAATCGTCACTTGTATCCGTTTTGAGAGCGTAGGAGCGTAATGTAGTAAGACTTTTCATTGCTTCACTTAATGAAACTGGAATTGTTGGTTGCTCATCTTCGTCTGCTTCATCTTCCTCATCCAAAGAAATTAAATCCAACAGTTCAGCGTTTTTTTTTTTTTGTTTAAAAACAGAAACAAAATCACATTACGAATTCAAATTATAGAGTGTAAAAAAAACTAAACTTCAAATTATAGAACGCTGTCGGGCAAGATGTCATTTCTATAAAGCAGCGCATATAAACTAAAATTAATCATTGTTTTACATATTTATTTTATATTTTGCATAAAACACAGCACATTAAAATAATTCAAATTATAGAGCGTAGAGCCAAAAAATTCAGATTATAGCGTGTCGGCGATAAATATGCCATTCAAATAAATTCAAATTACCGAGGGGACCAAATTACATAGATTTTTTCAATTTATTAAATGTTTTTCAAGGGACCTGGAAAACAGTTCAAATTATCGCGAGATTTATATTAACGAATTTCAAATTATCAAGAGTCGACTGTATATTTTTATATAAGTCCCGGTTTACATTATGAAATTTTTGTCGCTGCGATTCTTGTCGTATCTTCTTCAAAATTGTATTTGCGTCTACATTGTGAGATTTTTGTTGCAGAGATTTTTTGTGGATGTGTACATGTTTCTATATATTTTGTAGCTAGCACATACATACATACATACATGTATGAATATAAAAAAACAACGAATGAGGAAAGAAAGCGTGTCTCACGAGTACATGCATATGTGTACCCCTTTTTATACGACTCGCCGCTCTCGCCTACAAAGCAAGAATCGCAGCGACAAAAATTTCATAATGTAAACCCGGACTAAAATAATTTGTTCGAATACCTTTATATACAAAACAGATATTAATGATCGATAAAAAAAAACTAATTACGAGTATTTCGTAAAGGTTCTCTTCAAGAGTCTAACCTTAAAATTGTATAGGTATAATAAAAGCAAAAAGTTCCATTTTTATAATAAATACTATTTGTATGTATATACATAAATACATAAAACATTTAAAACTGGATGTTAAATACCAAGAATTCTCTCCTTTATTTTATTTTAGATCTTTGCATAATGATGGAAATGTCCATCATAACATTGAATGTCCTCTTTTATACCTATTTGGTACTAAGTCAATAATCTAACATTGCATGATGATGGAAATATCCATCATATTGTTTTTGGCTAAATTTGTAACATAAATATATAATCGTATGTACTAAGATTTGTTTAACCATTTTTCCTTTAATTTCGAACATGAAATACATAATATCATCTTGATTTGTTTCACCAATAAATAAAAAATCATGCAAAGAAGGACTAGACAGATTAGATATGTAAATGTTTTCAAATTACAGAAGACTTAGGGTAAACGTAAAATTTATAAAACGAAAGTTTGTATGAAAATCACAAAATTTTTAAATGGTTTTGAAGTCATTTTTATGCAATGAAATAAATGTTTTCTTGAAATGAAATAAATGTTTTCTTGAAAACATTAATTTCATCTTTTTAATCTATATCTAATAGAAAGGAGAGAATTCATATGAAAACTTATTAACGACAACTTTTTCCACCAAATGAAATGATTTTACTCTAGTCCGTTTATAAAATATTTCGCCATTTACTAGCGGGCCAGTTTAAATATTCTTGTGCAAAAGTGCTTTTGTTTTTACCGGCACTGTATGTATTTAAAATCATTTTGTTTCTTATTTTATTGTTTTTAATAGGATTCATTCCACTAACTACGCCTTTAACTTCTGAGTTACTAATTGGCAAAACTAAAATCTTCATAATTAAAGCGGCTTTCATTCAACTCATTCTTGTGTTCATAAACTTGTATACAATACACCAATACCTCACTATGCGTCGGGATTATGTTCCCAAAAAAAAGCAAACACGACGCAAAATGAATTAAGATTTTCTATAGCAAACCCTTATGTAAAGACCGAAGATAGGCCAATGTTTGCTGAACAGCTTTTTTTCAACGTGAAATAAATTTCCTTGTAGCAATTATCTGCAGTACTACCATTAGCATTATCGTTGGATAATGGCTTTATTTTTTATGACATCAAATAAGCTTTTTCCTTTTGTCTGAATTACCATTTTGCTTAATGGTATTCTCTGCGCAAGTTGATTTTCAATCCAAATACACGCAGAGAAAAAAATATAGTTGTGCATGTTTACCACAACCATTTCAAGATTTTTAAATATTTATTTTTAAATATTATGGTCACTGTAATTATTTATATGATTTCTGCAACCATGATATGGTTAAGTTACCACTTACATGATTATAGCAATCATATATATGATTATAGCAATTATAGTAATGTTTATAGTGGTCAGTTTTATGATGAAAGATTATGCCATATTATGTTGCTCCCAATAATAATCAAAGAACAACAAATAATGATAAATGGACATATCATAAACATGATTGAAACATAGTTACTACAATCGTATATATTTATTGTAGTAATCATCGGAATCGTAACTTAACCATATTATGGTTACCGCAATCATATAAATAATTACAGTGACCATAATATTGTAGAAAAACTTAAAAAAATGTTGACATTGTGGTGGTAAACATGTACAAATATATTTCTTCTCTGTGTGTAGAAAGCAAGGACTCCATTTTGATCATCAAAGCACTGCTTGTACGGGTCATCGTTTTAGCATCTAATAATGTTGCAGATTTTGCAAAATTTATAAAAAAAAAAATACAGACTCCAACTCAAAACTACACAAACTCGAAAATCTAACGACGTCCAGTGAAAATTAGAACTAATTAAGCAGCGACGCAGCTTCGAAAAAACGCAAAATGAAACGACGCAAAACGAGGTATTGGTGTATTGATTTTTTTCTTTTCATATGAAGTTAATTTCTTGGACAATGGATTCAAGACTTGTATTTTCATCTGCTGATAAATTTTTCATTTATTCTTTCAAGCCACCGTTAACAGAAAATAAATGAGTATTTTCAAAATTTTAAAATGGTAGAAAATGCTAAACATATTATTAAAAAATGCTAAATAAATGTTAAATTTTGCAATTAAATCAAAATAAATAAATAAATTTAGCTGCAAAAATATTTAGGTCACACTGTTTATGATCTTTACAAATGTAAATATTATTTATTTACTTAACAAACTTAAATACATTTTGAGTTATTGGCCAACAGAGAGCCTTAAAATGGAGTACAAACACACAGAGAGAGAAAGAGAGAACGAGCATTGAAAGAGACACATAATAATTGAGCTTTTTTTCAGGCACAGTGTTTATGTTCAGTGGTTAGTGCTGCAAACAATTTAGTTGATAGCGAGCATTTTAAATAAACACAACGTGGAGCGTGCTTAAGCGTGTTTTTTTATTATTGAAATAAAGAAAACAAATAAATAAATAGAATCAAAATAAAGTTGTTGCTGTTTTTTTTTTTTGCGTAATAAAATTGTGTAAAAATTAAATTTCAATGTTAGTGATTTGAAATACAGAAAATAAGCAAATAAATCATAGAAAAATAGAAAGAAAAAAGATAAGATTAAAAGTAAATTAACAACAAGCAAATAATAAAAGTAATAAAATTTTTTTTCTTAATAGGTATAAAATAAATAATTAAAAAAATAAATTTTAAAAAAAAAAAATCTTTTATAGAAAAAAAACGCAAAAAATTGCGATTTCTTTAATTATGCATATAAATAAATAAATATTCAATATTTTTTTTATGGTTTTTTAAGGTGTAAGTGTGTTTAAGCTTTGAAAATTTCCAGCTGAGTTTGCAAAACTAAACTCATTTGAAAAAAAAATTTAAATAAAAAGAATATTAAATGTCTGTTTTAATGCGAAACAAAGAAAAAAAGTATAAAAAATGTGTAATAAATAAAAACTATATTAGCATTTATACAAATACAATAGCGAAATGATAACAACTAGTATGTATGTATGTATAGTGTCAATAAAGTGATTAAAAAACATAATAATTTAAATATTTGAAGCTGCCAAAATTAAAAAATTTTTTGCTAACAAATAATAATGTAGCAAAAAGCTGTTTTAAAAATAATTAACGAAACATAAATAATAAAATACCAGTTTTTGTTTGCAAATAAAATAAAAAGTGTTTTGAATTAAATAAATTCGAGGATTTAAATAATTTGTTTAAAAAATGTTTAAATATTAATAAAATAAAATAAATAATATTTCAAAAAAAAAAAAGAAGTTTAAAATCAGTGGAAAGTGTGGTTGTGTTTTATACATACGAACGTTTTAAGACATTATTTTAAAAGCATTTTATTAAATATTGCCAAAATTAAGCAAATTTTTAAAAGACTTTTATGAAAGCAAACATTCGCCATAATTTTAATAAAACAAAAACTAAGTATTTAAATTAAAATTAAATTTTTGCTTACATTTTTAGACATTAACTTTCGTCGTTTTGTATGCTCAGAAACAAAACTTAAATTTGTTGATGTCTTGTATGTGGCGAAAACGTGTTAATATTTATGTTTATAGTTTTCTTTATAATGCTATAAAACGCCTTTAGTTTTGTGTGGAAATTACTTTTCATGACAAACATACATATTTGTTTTAACAAATAGACAAGTCTTGTCCATACACGAAAAATGCATGACATGTCAAAACCGTGGCTAGGTTGGTTGGTTGCTTTACGTGGTTACCTGATGCCTGCAAGCATTCAAGTGAAAGTTTGAATAAATAAAAAATAAAATGTATTTATTTAATAGTTATTAATAGTTATTAAATAAATAAATTTTGAAGAAATTTTGCACGAGTTTGAAGCATTTTGAAGAGCAATTTTGAAGAAAATTTCAATTGTGTAAATCTAGCTTTAAGCTATGTATAGACGGTTGTCAGATCTAGCAATGTGCTAGCAATATATTGACATTGAAAAATTGTTAGCAAAAGGTAAATTGCCAGTTCAGACGACAGTAAGAACTTACAATTTCATTGGCACACAATTGTCACACCGAAATTGTCAGTTCACACGGTTGTCAGATTGTTGTGTGGCAAAGATTGTCAAATTCGTTGTGTGTTTAAAAATTTGTAATATTTTCATGGAACAAAAAACAGCAATTGAAACAATTTTCTCTGCATATATCCTAGAAAGTAGCGAGAATGAAGACAAACTAGCAAAAAACGACTCAAAGTTTGGGTGAATAATTGGATGCTTCAGCGACAGCTTGAATAAGATGCCTTTTCCTTTGCATTCATTTATATTTAACTTTTTGGAATCTGCGATCTCTTGTATTTGTTAATTATTTATTATTACCATTGGGAAGTTTATATTCAATGCAACCAGCATTCCATAAACTTAGCCGTGCTTCAACTTCCTCGATAAGTTTGATGATAATACTTTAATGTGACCACACGGATTCTAACTTTTTGCGGTAGGATTTTTGTTTCAGCCTTGATTTTTTTTTTGCCGTCAGACCCTGTTGGCGACTGAATAGAACAATTCAATTTAATTAGCTCATAGCTGCACAGGATTCATCAATAGATATGTCGCTATCCATTTATTATTTCTTTAATTTTATTTCACTTTTTTTCCAAAATGTTATTAATGCACGCTTTTGTTTCTTTATTTATTAATGTATTTACAAATTTGCATTTAGAATAATTTCTCTGACAATGCTGCCATTGACAGATGCATAAACTTTGCACATATGATAATTAAAAGTGTTTGGCAATTGTCTTAAAACAATTTTACAATGACAAAAATGTATTTAAACGATTATTAGTTGTCTAACAATATTTTTGTCTTACAATGTACAGCAAATGCTATTTCTTACAACGTTGGAAGGCAAAAATATTAAGTTCAGACGGTGGTTAAAAATTGTATGAACATTTTTCAGACAATGTTGTAAGATCTCTATACAAAGCTTTAGAATATTTTAACTGAAAATTTAAATTTTGTTTGTAGGCTTGTGATTTCCAAAAAAAGTTACTAAATTATATTTTAATAGTTGTTTGTGCCAGAAAAATAAAGAAAAATAGTAACATAAAGTAAACAAAGAAAGAGACAAATATAAAACTTGATAATCTTCCGTTTCGTGACACCTCGGTATACCCTGTGATGGGTACCATATCCAGCCTGCTGCGTTCAGGTATCCGATGAAATCGCACCATCTAATACTTGATGTCTGCGCTAGATTGAACATAAACATTTTTTACAGATACCGGCAAAACAACTTGGTCGCCACATACATAGAACAAACAAAACTTAATATGAGACTGTAAAATTCCTCTTCTCTGATGCTTTTGAATGATAATTCTAATGACTTCAAAACTACATTGGATCTAATATTCCAATGTGTATTCAATGCATTGATATTGTACCTTTGTTTGGAAAACCACAGACTCTATGGGCAGTAATAATAAGTTAATCTTTATCTTCTTAACTGTTGAAATAATTGAAAACTAATGTTCCAACGAATTATACGTATATAAGAAGCTTTCAATTTGTCATATAAAGTCAGTAACAATGTTTATGAAAATTATAAAGAAGAAACTCAACTGCCACAAACTATAACTGAAACACAAAGTCAGCTACACGGTGACAAACTAGTATGAAAAATATAAACGTTTTTTTTTTTTACAAATACATATTAACAACTGTCAAAAACAAATGTGAATGAAAGTTATAGACCTAAAAATAATCTTTTGGAAAATTTGAAAATTTAACAGCCTGTTGTAAAATACAACAACAACATTACACCTTGAATGTTTTGTTTTAAAATATGGCAGTTAAAATAACAATTTTATTAACAAAACTTTAAAATAAAATGACATAAATAATACAGCTTTTGCTAAAAATATACAATTCTAATGACAACTTTCATAATGTTCATTTCAAGCGTTTTTAAGTATTTATTATATAGAATTATATTAATACTCTTAGCAAGTTTTTTTTTATATACGTGAGAACTTGCCTTCAAACAATTTGAAAATTAAGCCAATTCATTGGACATTTTTAAATTCGAAAAAATTTCTGTTTCTTAAACTAGGCAAGCAACTTTGATAGCATATAACAAAGTTATTATAATATTAAATTATCTGATAGCTTAAGTCCTGCTCTATAATCTTCTTACACATTTTCTTTCAATAAAACCTATAGTTTATAAGTTTCACGGCCCGGGTCAAAGGTTAAATTTTTTAATATTTTGAAAACTCTAATATTTGACTTTTGTGATATTTATTTGCAATATTTTTTAACATAAAGTTTATTAAATAACAAAAGTCATTTTTTTAAATAATTTTTTTTTTTTAACACAAACTGTGAAGTTTTTTGGCTTATCTGCAGAAAACACCCAGAGTCTTTGGCGGGAATCGAACCCGCCATTCACTGACTGATAGTCTGCTGCACTATCGCCTATCGGGAAACCCCAAATGAAAATTTTGTAAGAGTTAAAAATGTTAAAAGATTTTTCTCAGAGGTCAACTTTGATCAGCTATAACTTAAGCTGTTATCAACTGAAGGTACGTTTACATTTGGCAAATATTTACTCAAAAAAGCGTAACCACTTGTTTTAGAACAAATTTGTTTGACGTTGTTTACTCTTAAAAGAGTTTTGCAAGATCAAACAGCATTAAATAAATAAAAACTAAATATTTGTTGTGCTTTGGCCTAAAGTTTTTTTAAATCAATAGACGAGTTCAAATATATGCTATTTAGTGGTTACGTCTTTTTCGGCAAATATTTGCCAAATGTGACCGTATCTTAAGCTATATACAATATGAATACAACTGAAAGCTTAAGTCCTGCTCTATAATCTTCCCTTAAATTACTTTTTAATTAAACCTATAGTTTAAAATATTTACCGCCCAGGTCAAAGTTGAAAAAGTTTAAAAAAAAAAAATTTCGTTTAATAATTTTTTCTCAATTTTTGATAAAAAAACAAAATAATAATATTATATTTTAAGTGAAAATTGTTTGCGTAAGTAATATGTATTACAGCTAAAGATTTGTAAACGTTATAAACTGTTAAAGATATTACTACAACGAGAGGGTCAACTTTGACGTGCTGTAACACGAGTTGTTAGCAATTAATGTTGAAACAATAATTATTCAACTGAAAGCTTAAATCCTGATCTATAATCTTCCGATACATTGTCTTTCACCAACCTATATTAAACCTTTTGTTTAAAATATTTACAGGCCAGGTCAAAGGTTAAATTTTTTAAAATATAAGCAAATATTTAAACAAACGTCTGCAGTTTTTTTTTTTTTTTTTAATAAGAAATTTGTTTTAGCAAATGAAAATTGTTTAGTGAGCATTCTGACTTAATTAAATGCATTAGTAAAAAAGCTAATTTCAATTCTATTAAAATAAATACCTTTAAACAAATATCAACTTCCAAAAATAGCAAACAAACAAACCCATTTAATATGTATATATATATATAAAATATTTTTAAACACAAAGTTTATTTTATACTCGTATATTGTTATGATAAATAAAAGTTAACTAAATGAATTAACAAATAAATAGTTAAAAATAATTTGACAATTTACATTTTTATTTAACACTTTTCTATTAGACTTGGTATATAAATATAAGTTGCTAAGGGAATGTTTAGGTGTTAATAATAATTTAGATATTGTGTTTAACTTGCTAAATTGAATAGGAAAATAAATTAATTTTTATTTGCAAGATTGTCTGTTTATATATCTGTAGATTTAGGATTAAGGGCTGCAGGTGGTGTATAATTAATTCCTACATATATTTCCTAATCAAAAAATACTTTTGAAAGCTCAAAATAAGAAATGTGTACAAAGATCTGCCACAAAATTTAAAAGTAACGAAATTATTTATTTTTGTATGTAATGAAGAAATCTGATAATTAGTTTAGTTGTTGTTAAATTGTCACATCATTACAAGCTTTTGGTTTAACAATGACAAAGCAAATGGCATTCTGAAAATAATTACTCATTAGTTAGGTATTTAACATGTTAGTTAAAGAAGTTGAACTGTAATAAGAACCAATTAAGGTTAGATGTCTTTTAAATTTAACAAATTGTTAAGGTTTTATAGCTTAAATGTTACGGGTTTAAGATTTAGAGAGTTTTTTTTAAATTTTCAGTTATACATGGCGTATGATTAATATTAATTAGTGGTTTATTTTACCTAATTAACCATATTTCCGGAAGTAACAATGTTAATATCAAAACAAAAACATTAGTTGAAAATTAAGAAAAACCTGTTCACTTCTCTTATTCTCTAAACCAGAAATCGAATAGCCGGGATGATAATTTAGCTGTTGCAAAATTGAAATTATAACAAGAAAATGCTTGTCTATAACTGAAAAGAGTTAAGGTAGTGAATAAATTTGTTATTATGTTAAATAACCACTTCAAGTTTACTTTAGATGTTTCAAAACCCAATTTAAACAATATTCTGGAAATAATAACTGAAGCATTGTATTTATGTTAAGTTTATGTTTAAGTTTAGATTTCTTATAAATCTTGTTTTAGTTTAAGATTTATAAAGATTTTTTCTTTTTTAAATATACATGGCGTATGATTAATAGTAATTAGTTAATTATTTTACATAATTAGCCATATTTCCTAAAGTAATAATGTTAATAACAAAATTTAAACTGTAGTTGAAAATTAAGAAAACCAGCTTATTTCCAATAATTCTCAAAACCAGAAATCGAAAAGCAGGGATTTTAATTTTGCTTCTGCAAAATGAAAACTAATAAGAAAATTATTTTCTGCAAAACAAAATAGCAGTGGGTCTTTATTAATTTTTTATCTAATTTCATACTATAATTAGTTAAAGAAGGGAATTTGCTTTTAAATTAAATAATAGTAGATTGCTTATATATCGTGCAAAATGTTTATATGCTACATGTTTAGGATTTATTGGATTTTTTTTTGTTTTCAGTTACAGATGGCGTTTGATTAATATTAATTCCTGGATTATTTTACCTAATCTGTGTAAATAACTAAATTTAAAATGCTATTGAAAGCTAACAAAACCAACTTATTTTTCCTAAGTCTCCAAACGAGAAATTGAATAGCAGGAATAATAATTAAGCTTCTACAAAATAAAAATAATAATAACAAGAAAATATTTCTCTCTATATGAGAAATGTTAAAGAAGTGAATTCTTATTATTTTTATATATAATAAATACGTTCTTATGAAAAACTACCTTAAGTTTAGTTTAGATGTTTTAAAACATCAAGAAGGGAATTTGAAATTACAACCAATTTAAGGTATATTTATAGATTAAATGTTATATAGATTAAATGTTAAGGGTTGAGGATTTGTTGTAATTTTTTCTTTTTCGGTTACTGGTGGCGTATAATTAATATTAATTAGTGGATTGTTTTACATAATTAGCCATATTTACTAAATTAGCAGTGCAAATAACAAAATTTAAACTGAAATAGAAGACTAAACAACCCAGCTCATCCCTACCAATTCTCTAAATGATTTGCTAAGTTGTTGAGATAATAATTTCACGTTTTCAGTTTAAAAACATATTTTTAATAAAATTAATTGCACTTAAAACTTCGCTAGTTTTCGCTGATTTTTTCAGATACGTTTAATTAATTATTTCTGCTTAGTTGTGTGTGCTTTAAAATACTGATTAACTAATTGTAACCGTTTCTTTGGGTTTTCGTGCATTTTTTTTATATAAAATACCTGGATTTCAAAGCAGTCTAAATTATGTTAATTATGTAAAGTGTGTCAAGAAAGGGAAATGTTTTCAACAATTTGAATCCTATCTCCGGTTGATATTTAAATGACTGACAACTAATGTATTTAAAAGATTTTATATTTGTCACTACAACAGATTAAGCTTGTAAAGATGTTTGTTTAATTAAATTTTTAAATTAATAAGCGTTGTGTTGTGCTTTCTAATCAGCTTTTGTAAGATAAATACAAGTATGTAAATAAAAGCAAAATAAAAAGATTATTTTTAAAAGTAAAAACATAGTTTTAAAGGGGAATATTAAAATATAAAAACTAATTTAAAAAACAGTGGGATAAAACACAAATAAAATCTAAGGCTATAAAGTTGATTGAGCAACTTTTTTTATTCCTATTCAGTGAATTATAAGTAGCTCTCTAAATGTTATAAATAGTAAAACTGAAAACGTTTAAAATTAAATTTTTCTAGCTTTTAGCCAAAAATAAAATATTTAAATATTTGCAAACTTTATTTAGCTTTGTTTATTTAGTTATTCAAATTAAATTAGTAACAACATATTTGCCAGCATATAACAAAAACGGATGTTATTATGTGGAAGTACATATTTTAAAAAACATAAGAGTACAATTTCCTCTCTCTCTCTTTCTATCTTGCGATCTAGTTCTCTTAAAACAACCACCAGTTTATAATCCGGTTAACACAACGAGCAGGCCTAAATTGTTTATGTATTTGGTAGCCACAAATCATTTGTTTAATAACAAATATTTGGTTGATTTATTTGTTTTATTTTTAGCCTTTTTCAGAAAATATTTTTTCTGCTAAAAGTCTATGTGTGTTCTTTTGTCATTGCCGGTATTTAAACGGCTGCTGTTATCATTTTTTTTTTTCTTTTTGATAATGCTCATTTATATTTTTCGGGGCAACATAAACACTGAATTGTTTGTTGAGTTCTACACGGGAGTTATTTATTTAATATTATTAAATTTGTTTTAGAGAATTTGTCCAAACAGTTGGTTTTTTTTAAATAGGGATATATACCATTTCAATGATATGTATTTCGCTTGATGAAATTGTTTGAAAGAATATTGTAATTTATGTTCAAAAACTAAAATTTTTGAAAAACAAGAGAGTATTTTCACCAGTTTTTTTTAAAAGCTGCCGTATAACGAACGCATTTTATGTGAACTATGCTTAATAATGATAATCATGTTTCATGTTAAACACTCCTTTAGTTTGAAAATTATGAACCAAGTTTCTAAGTTGAAACTCATCAACTCATTTGTTAATCTCAAAACTTGACTGAGTTTAACATCATACAAATGAATTATATACCAATCCTATCAAATAATTTCACGTATTTCAATAACTAAAACTATCTCCTTCCAAATAATGCCAAATAATGTTAAATTTAATTCATAAACCGCCTGGGAATATGTATGTATGTGTCAATCTGTTCTTTGGCTTATATACGTGGCGTATGATTAATATTAATTATGGAATATTTTAGATATTTAGCAATATTGGCCAAACTAAGAAAATTAACCATAGAATTTTAAACAACTTTGCTGGCCACTAAAATACTCTAAATTTTCTTAACTAGCTTGACAATAAATTCGCTTCCTCTAATTAGAAAATTCGTCACAGAAAATCCTTAGCAAAGCTTAAAAACTTTCAAAAACAAAATAGTAATTATTTCATTGTGAAAAGCAAAAGCTTTGAATTTTTAAATTAATTTTAAGTCTCAATTTCAAGCAGAGTTAAAAAATGTCTTCATACATTTCTTTCATATATACAGTGTCGTGCAAAACAGTAGCAACAAACTCTATATTTACAAATAAACAAATAAATTTGCGTTATATATTTTATTAAAGACATTGAAATATTTTTACATTTCATTTATATTCAGGTACTCTATTAATAACACAAACAAACCTATAAATTAAACTGTTTGTATCCATAAAATTAAACTAAAATTATTCAATTCTTAATAAAGCAAAAGCAACAATTTAGTATTTTGTATAGGATCCTTTATATTTTATTGCTTTGTCACATCTCCGCGGCATGGATTCTATTAATTTATTTATTACAGATTTGGGGATACGTAATCGTAATGAACTTTTTAAAAATTTAGAAGCTGAGTGAACTAAATTTTTAAAAAGTTCATTACGATTTCGGAATCGCTTGCCCGAAATACTTCTTTTCAATATTTCAAAAAGGTTTTTAATGGAGCTCAAGTCAGGTGATTGTGTCTAACAATCCAGGACTTCAACCCCATTCTCCTCTATAAGCTCTTTGACTGGCCTCGATGCATGGCAAATTCCACTGAGCGTCTGGTATCATTTTCATTCCAAGCATGTTTTTATAGATGAAGCCGTCCATTATCTTTTTGGAATGGACCAACTTCATATGCTGAAAAAAATTGCATACCATTACGCTACCTTCTCCATGTTTAAAACTCATTTTGCAATTGCACGGTTCAAGCCTTTTGCCAGGCAATCGTCGAACTATAGTCAAGCCATACAAATTTTTATTGTTTATAGTTTTGTACGACACTGTAGCTTCATTCAGCAGTATTTATTGTAATAGAATTAAATTAAGTATAATGGCATGAAATTCATAAAAGAATTCATTTGAACTTGGAATAACTACACTGTTGTTAATTTAAAACTAAAACAAATTGCATTAAAATATTTTTATTCAGAGAATTTTAAAATTTACTTAAGAATTAAGAACTGGCAAGATTGTGGACATTTTAATAAAATAATTATAAATCTTTTGAATTGTCCTAGCAGTTTGTAGTGTAAATATTTAACATGATTTAATAAAGTTAAATATTTTTGGTTTTTGTCATAAAACCGCTTAAAAATAAGTATATATTGTCTGGCTCACATACCAGACGTATGATTAATATTAATTATGAACTATTTTAGATATTTAGCAATATTTGCCAAATTAAATGTATAAAACATATAATTTAAAATGCCTTTTTGGCAACACTGGTTTAAACAGATGACGTTTGCACCTTGCAAACGAACAACGCTTGCAAATTATTGAATTTTATTATTAAAATGCGTGCTCTGTTAAAAAAGTTCATCGCGCGCTTCTTCCTTTTTATGGTCAGTTTAATCGACCCACTGAAGCGGCTATTCGGGCTATTGTGACTAAATTACGAAGTGAATATCAGCCAGAAGCATTGCGAATCGTAATGTAACTGTGAATGGTGAGCGCTACCGTGAGATGATATCCAACTTTTTTTTTGCCCAAAATGCAAGAGCTTGACTTGCATGACATGTGGTATCAACAAGACGGTGCCACATGCCACACAGCATGCGCAACAATGGACTTATTGAGAGGCGAGTTCGGTGAACATTTTATGTTACGTTCGGAACCGGTCTATTGGCCGCCTAGATCGTGCGATTTAACGCCTTGAGACTATTTTTTGTGGGTCTATGTTAAAGCTCATGTCTATACAGGCAAGTCCGCTTCAATTGACGCATTGGAAGACAACATTGAAGCATTTATTCGTGAGATACCGGCCGAAATGTTGGAACGAGTATGCCAAAATTGGACTAAGCGGATGGATCATTTGAGGCGCAGTCAAGGTCAACATTTGCATGAAATAATCTTCAAACTATCGATTCAAAAAAAGATTTCATACATTTTTCTGGATTTTATGTGTTTTTTTTTTAAACTTTCCTTTATCTTTTAAAAAATCACCCTTTAGAATAAGCTTAGGTTTCTTAACTAGCTGGCAAAAAAGTAACTACTCTTAAAAGTAAATTTTACAAATAAAAACGTTAGACTAAATCTAATAAATATTTAATATCTGATTTTAAGTTAGATAATTATTTAACTAGTTACCACTAATTATTATCATAGTCATTGCAAAGTATGTTAATCACTAAAGGCTTATTTACATACGACCCCTAAAAGTCGTTCTTACGTTTTGTATCATTATTCTAAGTATATTTATTTAAATATGCCGGCATATGTGTATTTTATGATACACTTAAGTTAATCACAGTTCAACTTAATGGCTGTCATACATACAAAATATGGTGTTAAGATTACACAGACTCATTTTAGACACGTAACTATGTCTGTTAATCAAACATAAGAAAAACGCACATTTATTCATATATGTAAATATTTATATAATTTTACATAAATTTCTATATAATTTGTATAAATAGACGCATAAAGTATAACTGCAAATAAAGCGATTTAATGAAAAATGCTATTCATGCTAACTCTCACACAAATTTCATTACAGTGGGCAAAATATTTTTTAAATATATTCATATTAAATGTTCTTAATTTTTAACCTCGATTTTTTCAACACCTTTTTGAGGATAGTTTGCACAAATTTTAATTCATTGGAATTGTTGCTCTTAAACAACACACTTGAAAAATTTTCCTTACAGTGGGCTATAGTTTATAGTCAAGAGGGCAACATTTTTCTTAATATTTTTGATTATTTAACTGATTGTTCGATCTTTTTATTTATTAAACAATTATATTTTATTTTCAAGATTGAAATAAATATAAAATAAAAATAAAAACAATATAAGACCTTTATCTCGAAAATAAAATCTATATATATAAAAATGGTGTAAAAAATGTATAGTAATTCATAAAATGAGAACGGCTGGACCGATGTCTGTAAAATTGTTTGTCAGTTGTTCGAAATTTTTGGAAAATCCCTCCGGTAGAGTCAGAAAATTGCAAAAATCGAAAATCGAGTTTTTGTATGAAATTATTCCTTAATGGCTTTCCAAATCAAAAAATAGAAATTTCTTAGTGTAAATCATGAAAAATGTGAAACGCGGAAAATTGGAAAATCTCTTCGCAATAGTCGGAAAATGGGAAATCTCGCAAATCGAGTTTTTGTATGAAATTTTATGTGAAATTATTCCTTAATTGCTTTCCAATCAAAAAATAGAAAGTTCTTAGTGTAAAACATAAGAAATTGCGGAAAATTCGAAATGCGGAAAATTGGAAAATATCTCCGAAAAAGTCGGAAAATTGGAAGAATTGGAAAATTGACTTTTTTGTACGAAATTTTGTGTGAAATTATTCCTTAATGGCTTTCCAAATGAAAAAATAGAAAGTTCTTGGTGTAAAACATGAAATATTGCGGAAAATGCGAAAAATTGGAAAAATCGAAAATTGATTTTTTTGTATGAAATTTTGTGTGAAATTATTCCCTAATGGAAAAATAGAAAGTTTTTGGTGTAAATCATGGGAAATTGCGGAAAATGCGAAATGCGAAAAATTGGGAAGTCTCTCCGCAAAAGTCGGAAAATTGGAAAATTGATTTTTTTTTTATACGAAATTTTTTGTGAAATTATTCCTGTTGTATTATATTATTACTCCAAAGTTTGTCTGAAGGCTTAAAATTAGGGCGAGACAAAGTTCGCCGGGTCCGCTAGAATAATATAATTTATTCACAAAATTTTTGGAAATTCTCCTGATTTTTAAACTTGATTTTTTTAAAAAATTTTCAAGCATACTTTCTACAAATTTAGATTTATTGCAAAATATCTCAAGAAAATTTTATTGCAGTCGGTCAATTTTTATTTACAGAATTTTTGTAATTTTCTTAATTTTTCCTCCTAATTTTAGAAAAACTTTTCCCGTACACTTGTATAAACAAATTTAAATTCAGTGGAGAGCTGGTCTTTAAAAAATCATACAGAATTATTATATTTATATTACAGTGGGCCAAGTTTTAAAAACTACATCCAACAAAGTGTTTTTAAGTATAATTTTAAAATTTTCTTAATTTTTAAACTCAATTTTAAAAAAACTTTATAAGTTCACTTCATACAACTTTATGTTTGGTTAAATTTTTGGTCTTTATAAAATCATTCAGAAAATTTTCATTACAGTGGGTCAAGTTTTATAATCTGCAGAGCGTAAAAATAATATAACAATTTAATAAAAATATATGTATATTTTTCTTCTGGTTTAATATCAATTTATGAAAAACTTTTAAAGAAAATATTATACCATTTTATCTTTGTAAAGTTTTATTACAGTGGTCCCCATTTTATAGTTTACAGAAAGTAAAAAGTATTTAAACATTTTCACATTTTAACTGTTATTTTTCATCTTGGTCATCTTAATTTATGAAAAACTTTGAAAGAAAATTTTACAAGAGTATAATTTCTATAAATTTGCTACAAGTAGTTATTGCTAAATGTATATTGAAATTTTATTATAGTGGGTTTATTTCTAAAGTCGGCAGCACAGAAAAAAAATGATATTTTTTTTCAATTAAACCTTTAATTGATTTTAAAATAATTTTCAATTAAAATTTTAATTGATTCAATTACATTTTCTGATATTTTCAATTAAATCTCAAATTTTTTTTGTTACAGGTCCGATTTCAATTAAATTTGTAATTGATTGAGATAGCAATATGTATTTAATAATTTCTAGAAAAAAACACAATTTTTGAAAAACTTTTAAAGAAAATGTTATGCAATTACTAGCCATAGGAGCTTATTCTTGTAGATTTTCATTACAGTGGTCCTCATTTTATGGACTACAGAGAGTCGAAAGTATTTAAACATTTTCACAGAAAATTTTTGTTATTGAAATATTGCAGTGGCAGTGGCATGTTTAACTTTTAACACCCACAATTAATATTTAGTTACTTTTACAAATATTTAACTCAAATTGTTATATTAAACCAACCAACTATTAAAGTTTAATGCTATGTAGAAAATGTATGTAGGAATTTGTTTTATTCATTTACAAATACAAATACAAAACTATTTACATAAAAACATCTACTAATAATAATAATAAACTATTATTGGCACTTATAGCCTATAAAAATCTGTAGACATACTTTCATAAATATTTTTTTAATTTTTCATTTAATTGACTATTTCAAATACTTTTATATTTACGTAGTAAAATAAATAAGTTTTGTAATTATTTTTAAAACTATTTTTTTTTTTTTTGATTGTTTAACATTGTTTATTATTGGCAATCGCAAAATTGCAACAAATTTTAACTCTTAATAAAAAATATTTAAAAAATAACCTCACTTATTTTTGTTGTTAATAGTTTAGGCTATTGTCCTTAAATTAATGTAAAATAATTTTGACTTATATTATTATACCACCTTGAAATGAGTATATATTCCAAAATATGTTTTTGTCTATACATACAGGACGTATGATTAATATTAATTCATGAATATTTTAAATATTTAACAAAATTTACCAAACTAAAAGAATGAAACATAAACTCTAAAATACATTTCAAAGCTAACAAAATGGGCTTCAATTAATCAACTAGATTAAAAAATAAAACTCATTCTTCAAGTAGAAAAATTGGCATAAAAAGAAAATTCAAACGCAACAACCAATAATTAAAAGAAAACAATTTGAGATCTTACTCACAACGCTGTGTAAAAATGGTTAAATTGTGTCAGCTTAATTCACTAAATTATTGATTCGGAAAGCTGCAAAACTATTTCCTAGCATCTAATATTTTAGCTTCATTCAAATACTTTTAGTTGTATTTAATTAATCGTTTTTTTTTTTTTTTTTTTTTGCGCCAAGATTCGCTTTCAATATAAAACTTACAAAATGGTCTTTGTGAAATCTAAAAAATTTTTAACAAATATACTACTGTTGCCGACAGATATGTATCTCCAAAAGTTTAGACAACAATTTTTCAAATTTTTAAACCATTATATGTAATAAAAGCTTGAGTACAAAATTTTTCAATATTTCTGAAAAATTGTAATTAAATTTTAATTTGTTACAAGAAAAGTGTTTCATATTTATACATTTATTGAAAAAAGAGATTTTAAAAAATCGCCAGGGATTAATTTTGTGAATATTTGGTCTGTTACCCTACACTAAGCAGTGTTAGAAAATCGGAAACTTAAAACAAGTTTAAATTTTTCCACTAACTAAAAATAAATTATTTTTTAAATTCAAAAAAAAACTATTAACTTAATGAAATATAATAAAAGGTTTTTAAGAATTTAACAAAGAACTGACACAATTTAACCATACATATTTCTACTATATTTCCTATTATAGTTTATTTGAACTTTTTTTTATTAATATTTCAGTAATTGTTCAAGAAACCCCTTAACCCTCCGTTACTATCGTATATTTAACTTACTTCATTACTATCATTGGGTGGAATACACCCAAGTTAAGTGCCTGCGTTTTCTAACTGTAAAATTCAAATAAACAGATAATGTAATTTTTTAAAATAATGAGCACTATAATACCGAACTAATTTGGTTTTATTCATATGTATATCTATTATTTTATTTCAAATTATATGCTGTTTATTTACATTCAATTAAAAAAAATAAATAAAAAATAATATTAAATGTATTATGTAAAACTAGTGATAATTAAGAAAATTTTTAAGCCAATCCTCTACGGGTAACTGATTTGGAAAGCAGAAAAGATGTAGAAAAAAAAGTTATTTAATAATATTTTTTTGAACAAAGTAAAATTTTTCATAAAAATTGAGCTAAATACCAAGAAAATTTCGGTTACTCATTATATCCATGAAACATATCATCATGATTTCCGTAATTTGTTTCCAATTCTGAGTTTGTGGATTGATAGCAATTAGTATGTAGTGGGTGGCTGTGATTTCGCATTTGCAGTATGTTGTTTTTGTTTTTCGATCCTTTTTATTAGCGCATATCTGACAACGACTCTGTTTAGGTCTTTTGGCTGGTGGTGAATTGTTTTCTGAAATCATTTTGGTTTTCACAAAGTTGTTTAGTAAATTTTTGACAGCTTATTTTGATATTATTTGGCAACGTCGTAATTTTGCCACATTTCCCCATATGTGGTGCAATAAGCCTTAAAGCAAGATCTTTGATGAAAAGTGAATACTTTTTATATTTTAGTGGTGGATTTTGACTGCGAAACAAAACAATACGCACATTTATGGCAGCCACATTCAGCAAGGAATTGAATATTACCAGAGGCCAGCGATTACAATTTCTGGCTACGTTATATGTAGCACCTAACTGGTCAGTGGTATCGACTCCTCCTTTGGTTTTGTTATAAAACCCAATTATTTCTGGTAAACACTAACAGCTTACCATCTCTATGCATGGTAGAGAATGTACTATAAAATCGTACTTTTCTTTCTAAAACCAAAAACCGTCGAATAAATTAAACGATTTTTAGCTTGCGAGAACGAGGGTGGTAAGACTTTTCTGGCTTGTTGGGAATATACTGCCTAAAACTGCATCGTCCGCGATAGCTTTCCAACTTTTCGTCAATCATGATAGAACTGCCACAAACAAAATTTTTTTCACAATTTTTAGTGAAAGTTTCAAAAAGTTCACGTATTGGCGCAAGTTTGTCAAAACGAATGCATCTCAATAAAAATATTGGAACCGACTATAGGACATTGTTGCTGCAAATATTTCCAGTCCATTTCCATCAGAAGCCCATATATCTCGTATGTTAACAAGAGATGACTAATGCAAACCAGTAAAGCAGGTATTTCATCCTTGTCTGTGATACGTACTTTTGTCGTGAAAACAAGTACTTTTATTTATACTAGCGATCACAAAAAATGTAATGTACAAGGTTACTATCGATGGTAATAAAACACCAAAAAAAGTCAAACGCTATTACTATCGTGGATGTAAACCACCCAAGCTCTTTTTAAAACAATATTTATGTAAATATAATCTCGGATGCACTTCTAAACATAAAAAACTATTTAAAGGTAGATTACATTATAATAAAAGGGCAATTTTCATGAAAAATTATATAGTATATAGTATACTTAAAAATTCAGGCTTTTGGGTGGAATCCACCCAGACGATGGGGATGCAGGGTTAAACTTGAATAACTACTGAAATATTTCTACTATAGTTAATTTAAGGAACACAAATAAATTTTCCTGAAACTACTTTTTGCTGTTCAAATGTATTAAATCAAATTAAACTTATTTATTTCAAATTTAGATTTCTTCAGAAAGCTTTTAAATAATTAGTAAAATAAAAATAACATTACAATATCTGTAGCCTAAACAAAACTAATGACAACAAAATTCATGTAGTAATTTTTTTTTTTTTTTTAACTTGATTTTTAGTTTTCGATACAAAATAATTAAATTCTATAAATACTATTGTAAAGCAGACACAATTTCCCTTACTTTGATATATAATAAATCTATTTTATTATCGCCATAGCTCAATCTAACGAATTCACAAAATTTCTTATGTACATATGTATATGGTTAAAAATTGAATTTTCAGTTCTTTGTATTTTTCATAAAAAAATCTGCCATGAAATTTTAAATAAATAAATTCTACACGCGCTATTGTAAAAAAGACTCAATCTCCTTTGAATTGGCATATAATACATACATCTAATTTTTATGTACCACATGACAAATTATTGAATTCAAAAATGTCGTTATGCATGTTTAGAAAGCAAGCTTTTCTGATTTTTGCCTTTTTCATGAAAAAGTTTGCAATCAAATTTTAAATAATTTAGTTTTTTAAACGATATTACTAAGAAGACACAATTTACTTTATATTGATATATAATTCATTTAATTTATCTTTGCCCTATAACAAAATATTTCCTAATGATAATGAAAATTGCATTTTCAGTTTTTTGTCTTTTTCAGAAAAAACTTTTCTATGAAAATTCTAATAATCAAAATCTGTAAACGCTATTGTTAAAAAGACACAATTTCCTTTAGTTTGATATATAATATATCTAATTTATATATACCGCAGGATAAATTAAAATTTTCAAAAAAAAAGTCGTCACGCACTTTGCTTAGAAAACAAGATTTTCGGATTTTAGCGTTTTTCATTAACAAGTCTTCAATGAAATTGTAAATAACGAAAATCTGTAATCTGAATTATAAACAAGACACAATTTCCTTTACACTGATGTATAATACATTTAATTTATCTTTGCCTTCTAACAAATTAATTCATAAAGATCTTTATGTATCTGGTTTAAAATTGCATTTTCAGTTTTTTGTCTTTTTCAGGAAAAACTTTTCTATGAAAATTCTAATAATCAAAATCTGTAAACGCTATTGTTAAAAAGACACAATTTCCTTTAGTTTGATATATAATATATCTAATTTATATATACCGCAGGATAAATTAAAATTTTCAAAAAAAAAGTCGTCACGCACTTTGCTTAGAAAACAAGATTTTCGGATTTTAGCGTTTTTCATTAACAAGTCTTCAATGAAATTGTAAATAACGAAAATCTGTAATCTGAATTATAAACAAGACAGAATTTCCTTTACACTGATGTATAATACATTTAATTTATCTTTGCCTTCTAACAAATTAATTCATAAAGATCTTTATGTATCTGGTTTAAAATTGCATTTTCAGTTTTTTGTCTTTTTCAGAAAAAACTTTTCTATGAAAATTCTAATAATCAAAATCTGTAAACGCTATTGTTAAAAAGACACAATTTCCTTTAGTTTGATAACAAATTAATTCATAAAGATCTTTATGTATCTGGTTTAAAATTGCATTTTCAGTTTTTTGTCTTTTTCAGAAAAAAAAAAAACTCTTCTATGAAAATTCTAATAGCTACATCCTGTAAACGCTATTGTAAATATCATTTATATGTATAATAATACTTCGGCTTTATGTTTACCACATGCCAAATTATTGAACTCAAATTTTAGTTTTCTCTGTGTTTTTATAAAAAAGTCTTTAAATGAAATGTTAAATAATTAAATTCTATAAACATTGTTGTAAAGCAAATATAATTTCTCTACAACTAGTTTATTTTTACCTTATGACAAACCAACACATTCAAAGTGATATTAAGGACAATAAACTTTGCATTGCCTAAGCATATATCTAATAAATAGATACTGCTATAACAGTTTATAATTCAGCCTTTACCTAACTACTTCCAAGTAAGTTAGTGAGTAATGTACAGTCATTAAGCCTTCTTTGATTCATTATTTTAGAGGTTTATTAGGCATTTTTGTGCATACATTTATTTTCCGTATTTCCTTGTCATGGTGTTTTATTTGTCTAGCCACTTGACAAATGTTTTGCTAACTATTTAAAGAAAATATCCATAAAATGTTCTAATGCCGGACATTATCAATCATAAATTTTAAACATGTTAAAAGTTAATATTCAAGTGCATTTACTTTTATTGAAATTTTTTTACAAAACCAAAATTTATTTATATTTTTTTACCCGTTATACAAAAACAAATAACAAATGTTTTATTATTTATTGCTTGTTCTAACATACAGTCTAAACTTGTTGCAATGCTGTCATCATTTTGGACTTTTTGAAGAATATTTATATGAAACTTTTTAACATTTAATGTCAAATGAATGTGTGTTGCAAAACCCAATAAACAATGACAGGCAAATTGTGAATTTTAGAAAGTATCAAGACATTTTATTTCCGAGTTGCTATGTTTGCTGGGTTACCTTTATACACACTATATATAAACACTAAAATAAAATATTAAGACAATTGCGTGCCTGTTTATTTGTAAATGCATTAAGCTGTTAGTGTTTAAAACAATTAAATACAAGTATTAAAATATTTAGCATATGGCGAGACTTACGCACGGTTGAACACATTTCTTTCTTAAATGTATTAATGCGTTTTTTTTTTGTAAGCCTATTTAATTAATTTTTAAATTAAATAAAAGAAATCTTTGCAATTAAAACATCATTTGCTAGAAGATAATAAAAAAGTTTTTATTTGAGGAAATTTTACGAAAATACAAAGATTCATAAAGATTAGGACAGACAGGGCGGGGCCATAATTACAAATAAATGGAGCATGTTGTCAATTAGACAAAGAAAAGATGCCATTAAATTTAGCACATTTTGTTAAACTGTTAAAATAATTCAAATTAAAACTAAATTTAGTTATTTATATGAGCTTTAACCTTTAATGACACCCTAACTTGTTTATTTTTTTTTTTTATTTTTTTAAGTTGTTTACTCAATTTTAAAATTTTTTTTGACCACCAAAATTTTAAACACTTTTGTTTTGTGTGTGATAATTATAGCATTTATTATGTGTATATATGTATGATTGTTAAAGCAGCAACCCTGTAGAACTGGCAACTAGTTTGATATTGTTTTTTTATGGGGAATTTTCCACAAATTTGCCATCTATTGTAAATTTGCTATCTCTGATATATATACTATCTCTAATAAATTTGCTATCTAAAGTAATTTTTCTATCTCTGTAGTAAATTTTTTATCTACAAGAAATTATCTGTCTCTCTAGTAAATTTACTAAAGATTGTAAATTTATATAGAAAATTTACTATAGTAAATTTACTATCTCTGGTAAATTTTCTATCTCTAGTAAATTTTCTATCTATAGTTAATTGAATAAATTAAATTAAATAAATAAAGTAAATACTAGAGCTAGTAAAGTTAAATAGTAAATGTACTCTAGTAAATTTAAATTTACTGTAGTAAATTCCCTAGTAAATTTAAATTTACTACAGTAAATTCTAGTCTCTAGTAAAGTTTGTATCTCTACAGTAAATTTACTAGTAATAGTAAATTTAAATAGAAAATTTACTATAGTAAATTTACTGTCTCTGGTAAATTTTCTGTCTCTAGTAAATTTTCTATCTCTAGTTGATTGAATAAATTAAATTAAATAAATAAAGTAAATGCTAGAGCTAGTAAAGCTAAATAGTAAATTTACTCTAGTAAATTTAAATTTACTGTAGTAAAATTTACTGTAGTAAATTTAAATTCCCTAGTAAATTCTAGTCTCTAGTAAATTTTCTATCTCTAGTAAAGTTTGTATCTCTACAGTAAATTTACTAGTAATAGTAAATTTAAATAGAAAATTTACTATAGTAAATTTACTATCTCTGGTAAATTTTCGATCTCTAGTAAAGTTTGTATCTCTACAGTAAATTTACTAGGGATAGTAAATTTAAATAGAAAATTTACTATAGTAAATTTACTATCTCTGGTAAATTTTCTGTCTCTAGTAAATTTTCTATCTCTAGTTAATTGAATAAATTAAATTAAATAAATAAAGTAAATACTAGAGCTAGTAAAGTTAAATAGTAAATTTACTCTAGTAAATTTAAATTTACTGTAGTAAATTCCCTAGTAAATTTAAATTCCCTAGTAAATTTAAATTCCCTAGTAAATTTAAATTTACTATAGTAAATTCTAGTCTCTAGTAAATTTTCTATCTCTAGTAAAGTTTGTATCTCTACAGTAAATTTACTAGTAATAGTAAATTTAAATAGAAAATTTACTATAGTAAATTTACTGTCTCTGGTAAATTTTCTGTCTCTAGTAAATTTTCTATCTCTAGTTAATTGAATAAGTTAAATTAAATAAATAAAGTAAATGCTAGAGCTAGTAAAGTTAAATAGTAAGTTTACTCTAGTAATTTACTATAGAAAATTTAAATTTACTATATTTGATAAATACAAAGATAAAGTGCATATATTATATATCAGTGCAAAAGAAATTGTGCCCGTTTTATAATAATGTTTATGGAGTTATTTAAATTATTTAAAATTAGAACAAGACTTTTGTCTCAAAAACTAAAAGTCAAGTTTTTAGAAATAAATACTACTGAATTTTGCTATTATTGCAATGTTATTGATAGAAATTTTTAGCTATTTTAATGTTTTATTCAGAAATCTAGAGTTTAGATACAAGATTTTAATTTGACTTGATTTTTTTAACAGCAAAATGTAGTTTCATGAAAATTCTACATTTTTTTTTACAAAATTAATAAGATTATGGGTCAAAGATATAACCCTAGACACAAACCTTTAAAGTTAACAGAGTTCTTTTATAGTGTTAACATTGCACAGTTAGACACATCAGGAACCGGTATACGCATTAAAAATGATTACTTGGCCATAATTGTGTACAAAATCAACCAGGATAAATGGAACGATAGCTTATGATGACCCGCTTTTGTTGTTCTATTTAAGTAATAATTTTTTGGAATTAGGAAAATATTTTTATACAGCTGTTTATAGTAAATGTTAAAGAAGATTAAGAACTTAATCTAACAATATGATGATAAAGAACAGTTTAAATTTGATTTGCGATTAAATTAGTATCATTAAACAAATTCGTTGTGGTTAAATAATTGTCAATGTGCTGTAATTATCTGTCTCTCTTTCCTCATTTTTAATTTGGCAAATGGCAAATTAAATTTTAACTGCCAAAAAATATAATTTGTGTTTGAGAACAGAGTTGAAGGCCAGCTAAGTTTGTATGGAATAATGATCTGTATTGTCCCTCACAACAGCAGAGTAACAGTTTTGCTGCTCAACTTTTAAGTTTGTTGGTGATAGGGGAAAGAAGAGTGGTCCGCTCTCTCTCTCTTTTTCCCTCTCTTACCCAAAAACTCAAAAGTAGAGCAGCAAAAGTTGCATTGTGTGATCCGGGACTAACTAAACTAAGTTTTAAGGATATTTATAAAGCGCCCTGGTGATGATCAAATAAACTAGACATTCAGTGCATATGTATGAGTGTCATATGCTTGTAGCTTTAAAGAACACGTAGAAATAATCACGACAATCACCATTTGTATATTGACTTCGTAGCGTTCGTATCAAATCATCAAATCACCCGTATACTTTTTTATGCTGGCAAATACAAATAAAATTATTTTTTTTTGTCAATCACAACCGAAGACGCTAAAATAATCGGCCGCCAAATAAAACAATCAAAACTTTTTTTTATTTTCATCAATCATTACCGACAAAGTGTATGCGTAGCCGAAATATAACGATTGCACGCACACAACTATGTGATTGATGTGTATATTTGATCATCTCCTAGCGAACTTTTTGAAACGTCAAAATTGTCACCACAGCTTTGCCAATTATGGACTAACCTTCCCAAAAGTCAGTAGTATAATTTTTACATACTTAAAAATTGTAAAAATTCGATGCGATATGCATGTTTATGTAAGTTAATGAGTTCTCAAGAGTAAGGGCACCATGATCATGAAATTCTATACGATGATTTATATGTACATATGTATGTATATGCGAATTAACATTATTTCGATGTGTTACAAATGAAATGACAAACGTTATATACCCCCCATCTTCTTGGTGGTGGATATAAAAATACACAAAATTTCTTTACTTTGGGGTAAAAATAATATAGATATGTAGATTCAGTTGTTTATTGAAATGTTAATTTGGGAGTTGTCAAAAAATGTTGTCTATTCAGACCAATTTGTTACTTTTCGTTGCTGTTAATTAAAAAAAATAAAAAATTTATTATCATCTACTGGCAGAGTGTGTGTTGTTAATAAATTAACAACAATTTAAAGTGTGAAGTTGTTAAATTTGAGTTGATTTTAAAACTACAATAAATACAAACAAATTGTGCCATCAAAAACAAAATAAGTGATTGAGTGAGAAAAATTAAGCAAAAAATAAATAACAAAAAGTAACAAATTGTTAATTAGTTATTGACAAAATATAAATATAATTATTGGACTGCAAAAGTTTAATTGTGTTATAAAAAGAAAAACTGGTTTATACATGAGTTTTTAATTGGTGCAAAAATCCTTTAATGATATTAAATATTTATTTAAAACCAATATTAAAATATAATTTAAATAAATTGACAGTAACTAATTTTCTTACTTGTTAATTTGAAAAATAAACATCGTCAACAAAAAACGTAAACAAATCAAATAACAACAAAGAAAATATTATTGACAACAAATGTTAAAAAAATAATTAAAAAATATTAATTTTTATAAGAAATCAAGCGAAAGGCGCGACAAAAACGATTTTTAAAGTACAGTGGTACAGATTAATTGAAGAAAAGGAAATAATTTGAATTAAATAAAAAATATAAAGAAAACAAGGGATTTCTACACAATGGAAATACATACATACGATATCGTTAGTTTTCTACAGAATATTTATTGATGACTTTAATTCTCTAAAGAAAATTTATCGATAACTTAAATTGTCTAAATGAAATATATCGATAACTTTAATTTTCTAACTTAAATTTTGCAAAGAAAATTTATCGATAACTGTAATTTTCTAAAGAAAATTTATCGATAACATTAATTTTCTATAGAAAAGTTATCGATAACTTTAATTTTCTATAGAAAAGTTATCGATAACTTTAATATTCTATAAAAAACAAAGGATATCTTAATTTATCTTCAATAAAGAAATTGTCGATAACTTGCTAGATTTGCTATATAAAATTTATCATTACAGCAAATCTATTAAAGGTACGGTCACACTTGACAAATATTTGCCGAAAAAGACGTAACCACTAAATAACATTTATTTAAACTCGTTTATTTATTTAAAACAAAAATATTTCTTATTTAGGCCAAAGTATAACAAACATTTATGTAGTTTTAATTTATTTGATGCTGTTTGATCTTGCAAAACTATTGTAGGAGTAAACAACGTCAAACAAATTTGTGCTAAAACAAGTGGTTACGCTTTTTTGAGAAAATATTTTCCAAATGTGACCGTACCTTAAGAAACTTTATAGACAAATTTAGTTTTTAAAAAATTCGTTTGAATCTTAAATACTCATGTTGATCAAATTTGCATTTTAATTAAAATCTATTTTAAAATCATTCTACAACCCTTATACCTTCTGTATTTACAATCTAAATTTGTTTACCATTTACTCGTCTAGCCTCACCACAGTACCCAGTATTAAATTCTTCTCAATTTAATTTCAAAGTCGGCCGTTTGATTGGACATTTTCATGCAAACACCGTATGCTTGGCAGTGTATGTTTATGTTTACACAAACACCCAACTAAACAAATGAACAAACAAACTAACGAGACAACAAATCGACAAACAATTTCTTGCTCATATACAAACAAGGCACGCACACACTTTACAACAACAAATATAGATTCGCACACCAACAGAAAAAAATGTAAACAAAACGAAATAAACACTCGCAAAATGAAAACAAATGAGAGCTGAACTACATATATAAAGAAATGTAAAAAGAAAATAAAAACAAAAACACGTTGTTGAATTTGTTTCTGCATTAATAGTAAAAATAAATCATCAAAAGCGCGAGCACATACCAGTGTTGCCAGAAAACGAATTTCAAAAAATGCTAAAACTTGCAAAAGTAAGTGCTAAAATGTTCTACAGACGAAAAATTAAGTGCTAAATTTTTTCAATGTAACAATACAATTTATATTTCAAATGTTACAAATATAAATTATAGTTTTTTCTAATTTTGTTCATAATAATTGTTGACTTGTTTTAATAGATTACATTTAATATATTAATTCAAAAATTTCTGTGTTCATTTACTTACCACACCGAAAGAAATTTAGTTGAAATATCAATAAAAGTTATTTTTTATTTCTCCAATAGCATTTTTTGGAGTAAAAAAGTAAAAATTTGTTTGAAAAAAAAAATTTTTTTATCAAGCAAATTATGCTAAAAAGCATTTAGCATAATTTTTAAAAATTTCAATGCATTTTTAAGAAACAAAATGCTAAATCTAGCACTGAAAGTGCTAAAATGGCAACACTGGCACATACTTACATATGTGTAAACGACAGAGAGAGAGAGAGAGAGAGTGTGAGGGCAAAAAAACGATATATTGAAAACACATAAAAAATGATTTCACAAAAACAATGAACTAGAAATAAATAATGCAGAGACAAAAAACAAAAAAAAACTATAGTTTTGTTTATGTATAGATACTGACATACATACATATGTATGTATGTGTGGATGTGTGTATATAGGCAAATTAATTTTTAATGTTAACGAAAGCATAATTAAAAACCACAACAACATGAAAAGCAAAACATAAATTTGCAAAAACAACAGGAATTAAAAGAAATAGAAAAACAACTAAAATACATAAATACATTCATATGTACATATGTATACATATGGTTGGACCGCAAATTAGAGAGACCCTACGAATACAGTGAGTGAAAATAAATAGAATAATGGGAAAGGCAAAATTTTCGCTATTTACATTTGTTTTTAAATTGTACCTATTTAAATGTACATAATTACAAAGAAATTTAATTATGAATAATAAATAACAAAATGAGTTTATTTTAAATAGCAAAACACAATTTATAGATCACAGAAATATTCAGCACGGAGTTGCCGATTATAGCGCTCAAATAAAACTATAAAGCAAAACAATAATACTAACTACATACATACGAGTACATATGTATGTATGTATGTATGTTTCTAAAATGTTATTTAAAAATAAAACTTTGAAATGACTGCCTAAATTCCCTAAAATTGGTAAATAAATTTTAATTGCATACAAAATAAATTGAAATACATAGGTAAAATAAAAAGAATAAGTGTAAAAATAAATTTAATTAATATGTCATTAAATTAAGCATTATAATATGTGTGTATGTATGTACCTATATAGAATGGACTTTTACTTTACATGACAATAACAGCAAATAGAATACATACAACAAAAAAATACCCAATAAATATTTAAATTCTATAAACAGACATACAGTTACGGACAAATAAATAGGGTCAGTTGAAATAATTTTGTATACGATGATAAAAATACATACTTGTTGTTTAAATTTTTTAAAACATTTTTTTTTATTTATTTCATTTATTTATGTGTAATATGTCAAAACTAAAAATATACATATAGTTCTTCACCTTTTAAAACTAAACAAAAAATATAAAAAACTAGTTTCACTTATGATTTAAAAAACTACCAAAAGGAAATATTAAAATTACTTAAATTAATATTTGGTGCAGTATCGGTTGTTCTTGATTACGGCCATCCATCTCTTTGACATTGAATCCAATAGATGCTGACAAGTTTTGGTGGAAATGCTAAACCGCGCCTGCTAAATATTCTTCCACAATTCTTCCCTATTTTTAGATTTTATTTGCACAATCTTTTCTTTTACAATTTTTCAAATATTTTTTATCGGATTAATGGCCGGCAATTGCGGGGGCCAAGCTATTACGTTCACATTATTATCCAAAAACCACTTTTTCGCAAGACCCTAAGTGTGCTTCGGATCATTATCTTGTTGGAAATACCACTTAAGGGGCAATTCCCATTTCGCATAATATATATAGATTATTATCCATAGTTTTCTTTATCCAATATACCATACCACGAAAAACAACCCCACACCATTATACTGCCAGCACCGTGGTGAAGTGGGGGTTATATTTTCGGCACCTTTCGGATGTCTTACCCATGTTCTCTCATCGTTTCCAATGCAACTACTATCAATTTTTGCGGTAGTTTTTCTCGGTCTTCCACGTATTTTTTACGTTTTTAGACCAGCTAAGGCATTGTAAACAAAACTCTAAGATCTTCCAAGGGTTTTTGTTACTATTCTTTGTGACTGGTAGTGAACTTAATCTTTTTATAAGAGACCGCTTTTCAACGAAACAAATTTTTGCCCGGCCCATATTTTCAATGTAACACAATTTTTTTCTTAAATTTATTCAGAAATTTAAAGCATTTTTAATATACAAACTTACATATTTTTGTTTTCTTATTAAGTTTGTCGTTAACCCTATTTTATTGTCAAATGAAGGATTTATTAATTTTAATTTTAAAGTGCCACACCATGGTGCCACACCATATTACTCTTTCTTTTGAAAGAGATGCCAGACTATATTTTTGTCGTTACGTAATACACATTTTTGGAAATTGTAATAATTAAATAATATAAATACATAAAAAACAACTATGTATATTATAAACAAAACAAATCATTCTCAGACCGAAGCTTTTAACAAACATATTTGCAACTCAATAAAAGAAGGGAAAATGCAATAGATAATAAATTAATTAGTAATACGATACAATGTTTCAATGAGAAACATTTGGTGAATGAAAAACGATTGTGAAAAAAAAATCAAATTATTAGTTTTATCAATAGATGTATTAACTGATTGTCATCCTAATCATTGTAATATATTGTAGGTATAAAAAATGCTATCTTTTAAACAGTGAGCTATTGGAAAATTAATGACAAACATTCACATAACAAATGTAATATTGTCCTAGTTCTAAAGTCAATCAAATGACAAATGGTTTTACGTAAATAAAATTTCCAGAAATATATCAATAAATAAATAGTTATATTATTTATTACGCATGGTGTAATTATACAAGGTGAGTGCAAATCGGCAACACAATACAGAAACAACAGGCATTTTGTTTGTGTAAAATAATGTACTACTGTCAAAAACACTGGAAAACATATCACTTTTGACATAAGTAAATTGTTAACAAAGTCAGGCACTCACCTTGTATACTTACACCATGTTATTAAGTTTGAATAGAAAATTGATAGATAACTTGATTTAAAAAAAAATTAAACGATACCCTGCTTAATCCATAAAAAGCTTATCGGTAAATAGAATATTTTATAGAAAATGTTTCCATATCATTAATTTTCTATATAATTACTTTTGATAACTTTAATTTTCTAGAGTAAAGTTATCGATAACCTTAATTTTCTAGAAATAATTAACCGATAACTTCAATTTTTTAGAAAAGTGTCATCGATAACTTTAAGTTTTTATAGAAAAGTCATCGATAAAACTTTAATTTTTTAAAGAAAAGTTAACGATAACTTTAATTTTTTTAAGAAAAGTTATCGATATAATTCTCTACAGAAAAGTTATTGATAACTTTAATTCGCTATAGAAAAGTTATCGATTACTTTAATTCTCTGTAAAAAAGTTATCTATAACTATAATTTTCTAAAGAAAAGTTATCGATAACTCTAATTCTCTATAGAAAAGTTATCGATAACTTTTATTCCATGTAAAAAAGTTAGCGATAACTTTAATTTTTTTAAGAAAAGTTATCGATAACTGTAATTCTCTGTATAAAAATGTTATCGGTAATTTTAATGCGCATTAGAAAAGTTATCAATAACTTGAATTCTCTAAAGAATAGTTTTCAATAACAAAAATATTTTATAGTTATCGATAATTTTAATTTTCTTTTAGAAAAGTTATCGATAATTAAAATTGTCTTTAAAAAGTTATCGATAACTTTAATTTTATATTAAAAAGTTATGGCAAACTTTAATTTTCTAAAGAAAATTTATTGATCACTTTAATTTTCTAGAGTTATCGATAACTTTAGTTTTCTAGAGAAGATTTATTGATCACTTTAATTTTCTAGAGAAAAGTTATCGACAACTTAAATTTTCTAAAGAAAATTCTAAAGAAATTCTAAAGAAAATATATCGTTAACTTTAATTTTCCAAAGTAAAGTTATCGTTCTCTCGATTTCTCTAAAAAAAAACCCCTTAAAGATAACATTTATCGTTATCAAAACTTTTCGAAAAATTTATCATAATTCTAAAAATTTCTCTCTACTTTGTGTTACTTAACAGATATTTAGTTAAGAGAAATAAATCAAAATATTTCCGTTTGTCAAAATCCCATAATTAGAACAGATTTAATTTTTGCTTTATTTATATATTTTTTATCTTTCAAAACAAGAAATAGAATAAAATAATCAAGAAAAAAACACACAAGAAATGCCACCCACACTATTGTGCTGAATGAAATCTTACTTCACATGTCAACAAGTGAAGACTTCCATTCTGATTTGACTCACAATGCGATACGGATTTAATTTTTTAATTACTAATTACAACATGGAATTACAACGTGTAGCAGTCATATTTATGGCATTTTTGTTTTGTTCATTGCAATTATTTTTTGCTCAAAGATGCAGTCAAGTGTATGAGTTGGCAGTAAACAAGGCAGAGCCATGCACTGTGGTTCAAAGATATTAATAATTGCCGAAAACTGTAAATTATTTTAAATAATTAAAGTAATGCTGGAAAATATTAAGATTGTTGTGATTAAAATGAAATTATTTTCTAAGAAATTTAAGAGCTGCGTCTAATTATTTATGTTCTTAGTTTGTCAAAACAAATTATTTAGTTTCGTAAATTAATTTTTCTGTAACACCTTTTTGTTTATTTCCGGCTCACTGTGCTGCATTTTTACACAACGAACAAAAAATGATTTGCAAAAGAGTATAAATAAATTCACCGTAAAGGTAACAAACAATGTGGGTGTAATACACGGATGATTATTAATTGTTGCTGCATGATGGTATCGCATCAACATCTTTAAATTTTTCACAATATTAATATTCAATTGAACTTTAAGAAAATCTAAACAAAAACCTCAATAGGGCAATACCTAAGTGTAAAAGACAACAATTAATATTACACATAATGAAAAAAGGTTCTAAAACTCAATAATTTTGTAGTAAATAAACCATGAATCAACACAATATTTTAGTTCGCTCTAATGGGAAGACGTTACCCTAATGTTTATTTATCTACTATTGTTATTATTTGCATTAGAGTTCTTGTATATTAAATATAATTTTTTTGTTTTTATTTGTATACAATTATTGTTTACAGATATGAGAAATAAAATTAAATAATATAAAATCTGTTGATTCATCTCTAATATAAATCATCTTTATTGTTCTGATGTATGCATTTTGATTATTTATTTCACAAATTCACAAGATGGTTTGATCGAGTGTTGTTTAATGGATTAGCAAAAGAGCGCGTTGTTATTATTAGTTTAATCTAATTTTCATGGATGTTATCTTTTCTACTTCTTCATTTTGTAGCTGTTATTGGAAATAGAAATAAATAAAACATATCAAGACCATCATAATTGATGGATTATAAAAGAATTTATTTTCAAAATTGCAAAAACAAAAACAAATAATTATGCTTCAATAACCTTATCTCGTTAACTAAAGCCACTGTCAATGATTTTACTACCTTCTTCACTGTTTTTCATAATATTTGCGGTCTTGGGCATAAACTTCATATTATCTTCATGTAACTTTTTCTATTTTATACGATATCATAAAGTTAACGCTCCCTATTCTTCTGAAAATTAAAGTTATCGCTAACTTTTCTAACTATAATTTAATTTAATTTATCTAACTAGTCCTAACTACAGAAAAGTAAAGTTAACGATAGAAAATTAAAGTTATCGAAAAATGTTTACTACAAAATTAAAATTGCCGATAACTTTTCTCTGTAAAATTTAAGTTATCAATAAATTTTCTCTACAAAATTTAAGTTATCGATAAGTTTTCATCAGAACATTAATTTTCGATAATTGTCGATAATTTTTTTTAGAAAATTCAAAATAACAACAAATTTTCACAATAAAATTAAAATTATCGATAACTTTTCTCTAGAAAATTAAAGTTATCAATAAAGTGTCTCTAAAAAATTAAAATGATCGATAACGTTTCTTCTGAAATTAAAATTATCTATAACTTTTTTTGGAAAACTAAAGTTGTCGATAACTTTTCTCCTCAAAATTAAAGTTATCGATAACTTTTCTCTAGAAAATTAAAGTTGTCGATAACTTTTCTCCTGAAAATTAAAGTTATCGATAACTTTTCTCTAGTAAATTAAAGTTATTAATAAATTTTCTCTAAAGCATTAAAATGATCGATAACATTTCTTCTCAATTAAAATTATCTATAACTGTCTTTTAGAAAATTAAAGTTGTCGATAACTTTTCTCTAGAAAATTAAAGTTATCAATAAATTTTCTCTAAAAAATTAAAATGATCGATAATATTTCTTCTGAAATTAAAGTTATCTATAACTTTTTTTTACAAAATTAAAGTTGTCGATAACTTTTCTCCTCAAAATTAAAGTTATCCATGACTTTTCTCTAGAAAATTAAAGTTACCAATAAATTTTCTCAAAAAAATTAAAATGAAAATTCAAAAATACAACAAATTTTCACAATAAAATTAAAATTATCGATAACGTTTCTCTAGAAATCAATAAATATCAATAAATTTTCTATAAAAAATTAAAATGATTGATAACATTTCTTCTGAAATTAAAATTATTGTCGAAAACTTTTCTTTTGAAAATTAAAGTTATCGATAACTTTTCTCTAGAAAGTTAAAGTTATCAATAATTTTCTCTACAACATTAAAATGATTGATAACATTTCTTCTAAAAATAAAATTATTTATATTTTTTTTTAGAAAATTAAAGTTGTCGATAACTTTTCACGTGAAAATTAAAATTATCGATAACATATTTCCTAAAAATAAAATTATCGATAACTTTTCTTTAGAAAATTGAAGTTATCGACAAATTTTCGCTACAAAATTTATGTTATCAAGAAATTTTCGTCAAAACATCAAAGTTGTCGATAAGTTTTTTCGAGAAAATTCAAAGTATCGAAAAATTTTTACTTCAGAAAATGCAACATGCATCGAATAATTTTTATAAAAAAAGTTACATTTTCTTTTAAAGACTTCTGTTCTGTTAATAAAACTTAATATATCTACAAATTTTCTATTATAGAAAATTTAAGCTATCGTTACATTAGTTAAAAAAATTTCAGTTGATTAGATTCATTAAAAAAAAAATACTGATAATTTCTATCAAACTTATGCTTTTCAAAATATTTCAGCCTAATAAAAATTTAATTTTATTTTCATTGTGTTAAAAATAAAAATCAATGAACTACAAAGTATTGTAGAAAATCCATTTGATGACTACTGGTCAAATGTAATAGTTTTTTGTTCACGCTTAAAAAAACCAACACATTTATTTATTTACATAAGATTTTGCATATAATTATCAATGTTAAGTTTGTTATTTTTTTTTTATTATGACAACCAAAGAAAAAATTGTAACAAATTTAATAAAAACAAAAAAAAAATTGAATAAAATGCCATTGAACCTGAATTTAATCTGTATATGGAATATTAAAATTTAACACCCGAATAATGAACAAACACAGCCACATATTCGCGCATACAATTAACTTAAAAATCAATGGAAGAAATACATAAAAATACTGGGGCCAATAGTGAACCCAAAAACAAAATGAATCCAACGTCGTTGGTGAGAGAAGAGGAAATTTAAAATAGCTTAAATTAAATAGTATAAAAAAGTTGCTTTTAAATTTAATAGATTCTAAAATTTGAACTCAAACATTTAAATAAAAAAAAGAAACTATTTGCAGAGAATGAAACAAACAATTTGAATTAATTTAAATAAAACTTTCACTTTTATTTAAATATTGAGATGAAACTGTTTGTAGTTATCGAACTTTGCATTCGATCTTTGTTTCTAAAAACAATATTCAAAATAAAACACTTTTCTTTATATTTCAAAACCAAATAAACCTGTACTGTATGTATTGAGTTTTCAATTTTAGATGATGAATTACTTAGCAGCAGGGCCAACTTATCACACACCAAATGACACTTGACTCTGCTATTAGTTATTGAGAAAACTTTTTGATAAAAAAAACACATCTCAATAAACCATTAAAACTATTTGCAAGAAACAAATAAATTTAGAAACTTATTTCACATACGTCAAATTCTAAAAATATTTCGTTAAAAGAATACAATAACAAATCGAAAATAATAAATAAAATAGCAAATAAGATGCAACTTACTGTTTGACAGTTTTTTGGCAGCACCAAACTATTTTGTTTATAACAATAAACAAAAAAACACCACAGCCAAATGCCGAAAATATGCTGAAATTAAATTGAAAATAGTAAAAATAATTAAAATAGATAAAATTAATAAAGTTTAAGAAGCCACTGTAAATCAAATGCTTAGTGGAATTTTTAAGTTAAATAAATAAAATAAATTTTAGAACAAAATTCATGCTCTCTATACATTTTCTAACTTTAAACAACCCTTTCGTGGCGCCATCATTGAACACAAAAAATATACAAAATGTTTTTTTATCATAATAAAATCCTTAATTTTTTCTATCTCAATATCAAAAATTTTTTTTACAAAACAAATTTTTGTTCCCCTGTGTAAATTATTATATTTTTATACCCACCACCAAAAATACGGGTGGTATATTACGTTTGCAATTTCATTTGTAACACATCAAAATAATGGTTGCAGAGCCAAAAAATCTCTATATTCTGGGTCCTTAGAAGATTCTAAGACCATCTAGCCATGTCCGTCCGCCTGTTGAAATCACGATAGAGCTTCGAAAAAAAGTCATAGAACAACGAAACTCTTGCCAAACATTCTTTGACCTAACGAAATATTTGATATTGAATGTGGGCACAATCGGTCCAGTAGGATCCGAGACTACCTCGATATTTTTCAGGTATTTTTTGCTATTTATAATGAAATTTTGCACACTTTATTATAAGGATAAGTCCTGTTGAAATTGATAGGAATCCATGCACAAATGTCTTCCCGGAATATGGCTTTATGGTACATAAATGTTTATAAAAAAGCCATATCTAAACAAAATTCTGCAATAATAAGTTTCATGCAAAGTGAAATATCAAAACAATATTTTGTTTGCATCTGTTCATAGTTTTGACCATAGCCCCATACAAAGACCATTTCTGAAAATCACTTAAAGTGATAGAAAGATAGTAAAGTAAAAATTACTATCAAGTTGAAATTCTACAAACATAATCAAAATATGTATTTAAATCGTCGTACCAAATTTTATGATAATCAGTCCATATTTGACCGTAGTCCCCATATAAAGTCCAGTTCCGAAAATCACTTAAATGGGCATAAATCCCTTATAAAACCCGCTATTAAGTTTAAATTTTAACACATATAATCCATTTATATATAAAAAAACGTCATTCCCAATATGATGATGATCGGTCCCCCATATAAAGTCCAGTGCTGAAAATCATTTAAATGATGATATAAAGTCTACTTCCGGAAATCATTTAAGTGCGCATAAATCGCTTATAGATCTCCATAATAGGTGATTTTATGGTGGGTATATAAAATTCGGCACAGCCGAATATTCTTACTTGTTTATTTAATTTTTTTGAGTATTTTAATTATTTTCGTACAATTTAACGACCCTTATCAAACTTTCAGAACTATTCTAAGTAGATAAGAGTGATCAAACACTAACAAAAACGACTATTAGTAGCCCTACAAAGTAAAACCAACATTTTTCAAACAAAGTAATGCCACAAGGTCTGTTAAGCAAACACTAGTCACCCAGTAATGCAGCTGGTAATTAGTTGTTATTAGCACAGTTTTTCCAAAAGTGACTACTAGTTCAAAAATAGCTTTAAGTTTAGTTAAAAGTACATACATACATATGTATATGTATGTATATTGAAATAAATTACTAATTTATTGAAGTTACAAACCCTTTACACATATCACTATACTTCTTCTATAAAAACTTTATACTCAACAAACACACATAAGATGTTATTTGCAAAACAAAATCTATTTCCAATATCAACCAACAACTATAAGAAAAAGACAACAAAAACAATTTGTGGTAAAATAAGTATAAAAAGAAAAATATAATAAAATATTACGAAATGAATGTATGTATATGCATGTACATATGTATTTGTTTCATTCAATTTTAATATATACTTTATTTTCTAAAAGGTTAAAATAATACAAAAAGAAAATTCCACAAAGTGTATTACAATAAAGTAAAAAAAAAGGGAACATAATAAAAAGGTTGCTGATTGAATGCAGCAATAATTTATTTGAAATAACATATTAATGGTTCTTAAATAAATGCTGACAGCTTTCGATAGTGTTCAGCATGAATTTCAGCATCATTAATGTGGTTTCACCCATTCGTTCTGAACTAAATATTTGTTCAAACAAAGTTTTTTTCATATGACGTTTGACGAGAAAATATTTTTTACGAACAACTCTCATCTTGAATTGTTTTAATTTTATATTTTGTGTGGACAAAAATGAACTGATTTGGCAATAGTTTACTTTTCTATCTGTGGTAATTGTGAAATTAAATTATTCATTACAAATTTTTTAAATTGGTTTTGAAATCGTCCGATATGGGTCAACCGTGCTGCAAAAACTCTTAGTAAAAAATGTTTCCCTAGACAAAACTTTTATTCGGAACAAATGGGTGAACCCACCTTTAGACAAATATTGACGAATTATCAACGAAATGAATACAATGGAAAGTTTTAAAAAGTTAAAAATTTATATAGAAGAGTTTTTAGATAGAATCTTAGTAGTATAAGACTCGACTCTTAGTATAAGACTCGACTCTTAGTATAAGACTAGAGTCTTAGTATAAGACTAGAGTCTAAGTATAAGACAAAAAAAGTCTTACTATAACACTAGAGTCTTAGTATAAGACTGGAGTCTTAGTCCAGTGGTGCTAACCGTTTTTTTAAGTTAGCTCTAGTTTTCGAGATATAGCATTAATTAAAAAATAGAGGAGGTTGCGCAATAAATATTCGCGTAACTCGAAAACTGTTTAGTTTATTGAATTAAATTAAAAAAAATCGAAATTCAAGCAGTCGTTTTGAAAAAAAAATATTTTTTGTTTTTGCAAAATCACAAAAATTTCTATTTATTTTCAGTATGTGTCTTTTATATTTTACTAGAAAGCAGCCTAGAAAATTAATTTTTCCAAAACAAAACAGTTTAAAGACAATTTTGCCCACTAGGTGTCCCTTTGTCAGTAAAACAAAAGTCTCAAAATCGAGCACAGTGTTTTCAAACCGAAATCGTTTAGAACTTAACACTTGGCTCCAATTTACACGAAGCAATTCTGTAAGCTTGGCTGATTACCATTTAGACATCGGGGTGAGGGGAAGATAAGACGAGTACACACTTGTTTGTACTAGCAATTCTTGTTACTCTCTTATTCGTATTACATGCATATGTGTTTGTATACAAATGTGTGTAAGTGATAAGATTATATTGAGCTTTTGCAAACACCAAAGAAATGTTAACGAAAAAATTGTATCAATTTTTTCAATAAGAATTGATTTGTGTAAATTGGCACTTAGAGTCTTAAGGTCACATTTGGCAAATATTTACTCAAAAAAGCGTAACCACTTGTTTTAGCACAAATTTGTTTGACTCTTACAAGAGTTTTGCAATAGCAAACAGCATCAAATAATTTAAAATTAAATATTTGTTGTGCTTTGGCCTAAATAAGAAAAATTTTTTTTGAAATAAATAAACAAGTTCAAATATAAGTATGTTATTTAGTGGTAACGTCTTTTTCGGCAAATATTTGCCAAATGTGACCGTACTTTTAGTATAGGAATGCCAAACGCCAATATAAATTCCCAAATCAACGCCAAATTAATTAGTAATCGATCATTTCGTAATAGAGCAACTACGTTTTAATGTAAACATGCCCCATTTCATTTAAAAGCCACAATTAATCAAAATGTCTTCTGATAGGCTTGTCTAATTATGTACATATGTACGTACGTCGCGACGTCTAATAAATATCTAACCACATTCGTAAACTAAATTTATCAAGAATAACAAATTACATTTGAAAGTAGACAAAGAAAGAGATAAACAAATTTTAAATAATACAATTATACACAAAATTTCAAACGCACGTGCTAGAAAAATTATTAGATGTTATTTTACTATAACAGCCAGCAAACATACAAAAACAAAAACATTTTTAAGAAAATGTACAAAAAACATAATAAATTACGTTTTGCAGTAAAATTCATAAATGCTTCATTAACTAAAAATAAGAACAAAAAAAATAAATAATTATAAAAAAAAAACACAAAAACAGGCAATTAAAAGAAAACAAAAATTCATAAAAAAAGACTTGTTTTTGCAAAACCCGTTTAGCCGGCCACCATAAAAATTTCAAATAATATTCAAAGTTGGAGCAGAAGATTCTAACGAAAAATTTGAATACAGGCTGACTGGCTAGTTGAGCAAAAATAAACGGCCACATTGTTGTTTTCAGTTGTAGAAAAAGGGGGGAACGAGCTTCTTGTACCCACCACTCACCGGCACCGGCTCCATATAATTTGCTTTTATTTTGGCAATTATTTATTGCTGGTGGTGTAAAAAAAACTTTAATAATAATGATGTTTTTGATTGTTCGAGTTAAAAATAAATCGAAAGCACAGTAGTACTAATGAGTGAAAAATGTCGATAAATTGTCTATTAACGTTTTGAGCTTATAAAGTTTTCTGATAAGAAAATATGTTATAACATTTATTCTCACAACTATGTCTCAAATGTAATTTGATGGCAGACATAAACATGGAAACGTTCGGCGGGCCCACACAGAAGAACATGAACAAATTTGGGTACTAGACAAAACAAATAAAAAAGTATAGTCGGTCCAGCCCGACCATACAATACCCTACACCCAGTATATGTATAAAAAGTTTTTCAGAAATGGGCGCTCTATGGGAGATATAAGTTATTGTGGACCGATGATCCAAAAATTTAGTGTCATGCTGTCTGTTAATATATATATTATATGTGTTGTACTTTATCTCGATATAAATACTTTTAAAAGATTTATAGAGCTTAAATTGAATTACGGAGAGGGTCTTATATGGGAGTTTCGAATAATTATGGACCGACCATAATGAAATTAGGTTTCGTTATTTATGTATATAAGAAACTTATTTTTAGAAATTTATGATCGTTAATGTGAATTTCGAAAGTGTACCTTATACGGGAGCTACGACTAATTATGAACCGATATAATAAAATTGTACCGTATTATTTGTATATATGTATATGAAATATATTTGGGTGCAAAATTATTTGGATACCAACATTTCTGAGAGAGTTATTCTCTTTAAAGTGATTTTCGGAAGTGGGCCTTATATAGGAGCTACGTGCAATTATGGACCGATCTGCACAAAATTTGTTAATGTGATTTGGCTTCATTTACCACTCATTTGTAATGAAATTTTTTTTTTTGGATACTTGCATAATTCAAACATTTAAGATCTTAAAACTCTAATTTCGGGAGGACATTTGTACTGGGCCAGGTTAAATAATGGACCGATTTCCACCAGTCCGACCTTGGGCCGAAAAAATTTCACGTACCAAATTTTATCGAAATATCTTCAAAATTGCTACCTGTACTCTGCGCACAAGCTTTACATAGACAGCCAGCCAGCCAGCCAGACGGACGAACGGACATCGTTAAATCGACTCAGAAAGTGATTGTGAGTCGATCGGTATACTTTAAGGTGGGTGTTGGACCAATATTTCTGGGCGTTACAAACATCAGCACAAATACAATATACCCTCCCTACTATGGTGGTTTAGGGTATAAAAAGGAGAATATTATTTGTTATTCTGCGAATTTAGTCAAAAACTTTCAAATACAAGGCCCACTTTCGAAATAAAATTTTTCAAAATAAGTTTATTATATACATAAATAACGACACCTATACAATTTAACCACCAGAAATCTTTTTAAAGTATTTATATCGAGATAAAGTTTAACATACATAATATTTATATTCATCGACATCATGCCACTAAATTGTTGGATGATCGGTCCACAATATAACCTCCCATATAACGCCCATTTTTTAAAAACTGTTTTATACATATACTGGGTGTAGGGTATTATATGGTCGGGCTTGACCGACTTTACTTTCTTACTTCTTAAAATTTGTTTTTGTTACAGAAACCAGTACAAGACAAAAATATAATCATAAACTGACCTTCACCTTAATACAAATTAAAAATAGAAATAAAACAGAATTAAAAAACACAATACAACAACTTTTATTTTAATAACTTATCTTTGAAGTGCAGTACTGAAAAGGAATTTATTCATTTAAGCTGTATACTATGGAGAACAAACAAAAATTACTCAAAAGTAAGAAATTTCTTTAAGCTATATACAGCTACAATAAAAATAAGAAGGAAATAGTCCAATTGCTTTAAATTGTGTCATAGGCTTTAAATGGAAAGCAACATATAAGCAGGTGTTTAAACATTGAACTTTTCCTTTAAAGCACGTACGATTGTGGACTTGCTGGCATAGATCTTTGACTAAAGGTAACCAAATGAATTTGAATCTACCATCATACAATCTAGTAGGACGTAGGATTAACGGAAACAGAATATCTTAAGTTGTAGTTAAATTATTTCCTACTATAATTCATGGTAGAAATTTCTCCGCCTTTCTGCCGCTAAGTCTGTGTAAATCACAGACATAACAGAAACTAATGAGATTCATTTAAAATGATTAGAATTGGTCTAAGCAATTTCTTATTGAAAATTAATCAAATCGGTTTAGTTGAACTGAAGGTATGAACCAAAATGTGAGACAACTTTAAAAAATTGTTATTAGTTTAGAATTAAATAGAAATCTAATGGCATTAAATCACAGGATAAAAAGAGACAGTTCTGATCACTGAATCAAAAAATATCTTATGCAGTTATTGAATTGTTTCACGAGCTCTATAGTCAACATCAATATCATACAATTTAGTCTGAAATAACTTACTAGAACTTATCATGTCACGATATCGAGCACCAATTACAGACACCCACATCAACATCATACAATTTATCTTGATAGAACTCGGTAGAGTCACAGTCTTATATTCAAATAATTATGGTACAATGATGCCTTCAGTCCAAAATCTGCAACAAACATAGTCACGTTATGGCTGTGATTTTCGAATATCAAATGCATCCGGATGTACAAAATCGTTTTTCATGGCCTCTAGGCTTCAATTCATATGGTAACCAATTTCCCTGCTTTTAGGTTTCATTTGCAACTCGCAAATGTTTTGAAAATGCTGCTTCAGTAGCTCCCAAATAATTTTACAAGCTCTTGTTGAGTAATTCCTTTGTGTTCTTTAAACTTGTTACTCATCACCTGTAAGCCTAAAAAACCATCATTCGCACATTGAAACCGTTGGAACATATTCACCATAAGCTTCGGTTAGAAATCGTTATGCTTCAGTGGAGACATTTTAATAATTTCTCTTTTGGTTATCGGTACAGTAGAAATTGAGTGCATGAAATAAGCAGTGACGTGAAAAAACTAGCATTTTTCATTTTTTTAGTTTTAATATATAAAAATGTACATCTTTGCAATAAATTATTTTTGTTTTTTAGTCCCTATTTACACGAAGCAATTTTTATTTAAAAGATTGATACAATTTTTTCCTGGAAATTTCTTCGATGTTCACACAGATTGCTTAAATCGCTCGTATGCGTGTAATACGAATAAGAGAGTAACAAGAATTGCTAGTACATACAATCAAGTGAGTACGCGTATTATCCCGAATTGCTTCGTTTAAATTGGGACTTAGACTGTACATTTTTTCTTTTAAATAACACTAACATATTTTTTAAGTTCCTGTTAGTTTGTTTTTTCTAAAAAAAATGCACTACATGAAATAAGCTGTGAGCCACTGTATGGCAACAAAATGATTCTCCATCTAAGACACCAAAAAAACATAAGCGTTCGATACAAGTACAACATTTAAAAATCTATCAATATATTGTTTTTTAATATTTCATTAAACCTTGTTACTTTTGAATGTCGTCTAAAGATTTTTGTGTTGGGGTTACACAGCCAGACAGACGGACTGTCATGAATTTGTTTGAAAATGCTTACACCGTTTTTTAAAAATGTTTTAGTGCTTTAGTTATTCACAAGTAATTAAAAACCAGCAAAACTCATCAGATACATATGAGAATATTTTTGAAATTTCTTTAAACTTGCATGAGTTTTGCAAAAATATGTATTTGGCTGAAGGGTAATTCAAGTTCATCTCCTGCCACTTATAATGGAAATTATTATTTTGTATGCTGATGTTCGGAATTTAAATAAATTGTTACTCTTTAACATAAAGTGGTATTTGTGTTATAAAGCAGTGGTCGGCGCGAAGAGTTTATTTCATAATTGTGAATGTATTTGGCTGTTTGTGGGGGGTGGGGAGTGGGTTTGCTATTGTGGTTATACTCTCTCAATTATTTAGAATAGACATATTTCAAAACAATGTAGAACAAGTTAGAAAGTATAGTGGGTCAACTCCGACCATATAATACCCTACACCCAGTATTTGTATAAAACAGTTTTTCAGAAATGAGTTATATGGGAGATATAACCTATTGTGGACCGATCATCCAAGAATTTAGTGTCATGATGTCTGTGTATATAATTATTATATTAAACTTTATCTCGATATAGATACTTTAAAAAGATTTATGGAGTTTAAATTGAATTACGGAGAGGGTCTTATATGGGAGATTCGACTAATAATGGACCGACCATTATAAAATTAGGTGTGATTATTTTTGTATATAAGAAACTTATTTGTGTCAAATTTTATTTGGATACCAACATTTTTAAGAACTTTATGATCGTTAAAGTGATTTTCGAAAGTGGGCCTTATATGGGACCTACGACTAATTATGGACCGATCTGCACAAAATTTGCAGATGTGATTTGGCTTCATTTGCACTCATTTGTGGTGAAATTTGTTTGGAGCCTTGCATAATTCAAGCATAAACCTTAAATTCGGGAGGACATTTGTATGGGGGCCAGGTGAAATAATAGACCGATTTTCACCACTTTCAATCCCATCCGTCCCTGGGCCGAAAAAATATCACGTACCAAATTTTATCGAAATATCTTCAAAATTGCGACCTGTACTCTGCGCACAAGCTTTACATGGACAGCCAGCCAGACAGACGGACGGACATACACAGAAAAAAAATCATGTTTTTTTTTTCAATTAAACATTTAATTGATTTTAACATAATTTTCAATTAAAATTTTAATTGATTCAATTACTTTTTTCTGATTTTTCTGATATTTTCAATTAAATCTCATTTTGTTTACAGGTCCGATTTCAATTAAATTTTTAATTGATTCCACAAATTTTTTAATTGAAACTCATTTTTATTTTTTTCTGTGTACGGACATCGTTAAATCGACTCAGGAAGTGATTCTGAGTCGACTGGCATACTTTAAGGTGGGTCTTAAAACAATATTTATGGGCGTTACAAACATTAGCACAAATCCAACATACCCTCCTTTACTATGGTGGTGTAGGGTATAATTAAAGCTTAAGCTACTGATCAATTTGTCAGTCAGTTTTATATGAAATTCAAAATGTAGCATAGAATGATCTATTAAATTTGCTTCTTATGAGAGAACACAGTAGTAGTAGTTCGTTGACAGAGAGTTATTTGTTAGCATTCCGCCCTTGTTAGTTATGAGAGCTGACTACAGCTCTAAATCATTTGTAGGTCCTTTGCAAGAAAACAAACACAAAACTGAAACATACTCGTACTTATTTGTAAACAAAAAATATATGAAATACCTACCTACTCTTATATACATATACATATGTATGTATGTATGTATATTGATAAGAAACTTTTTCAAAAACAAAAATAAAACACTTTAAGGAAAGAAGGCTGCTGTATTTTAAGGGGATTTTTCTGGTATTTTATAAAGTTTCTCATGCTTAACGCAAAGCTTCTTTGCTTTAACTAATTGCTGGCAATTTTATGCAAACAAATTTTTTTATAGGTACTTTTTTTTAAATTTAAATATTCTGTTTATGAAACGTAATAGAAAAAAACCGAAAACCAAGAGATATTAAAGGGAGTTTGTTAAGAATGTTTAGGTTTATATAACACGCAGTATAAAAAAAACACATTTAAAAACTTTTTAATCGCAGCAATAAAGAGGGTTTGGTTTGTACAATAAAGTTAAAGTAAGTTCAACTTCTATATTTGTCAGTTTTTATTCGGCTGTTTGTTTGTTGTTTTAACATAATTTATAACTGTCTAAGAAAAAAAATTTATTTTTGTTGATACTAGTATTTCAAAGTTAAAGCACAAAAAAATGTTTCGTGAGTTTTGATCTTTTTTTTTTTTTTAAAGAAACTTTGTTGAAATAGTAACTTTTATTCATTATCAAGTTCAATTATTTGTAAATATTCTAGAAGTACTTTAAAAATTAATTTAGCTACTTAATAGGCTGGAAAAATCTCTGGCAAACATCTATTATCTATTTTACACTCCAATGCACACTGGGCAGAAACTACTTAAAACCTAGCATTATATAAACTGTTGGAAATAAAGAGCAATAAATCTGTAATTTCTAAAGGGCAAGTCTGTTTGCAAAAATATTTCACATGCTTAGAGAGAAAGTGTTGTCGAGTTTAACTTTTGAAGTTAGACCTCATAAATTCACCAGGGGCGATAACAAAGGTCCCCAAAGTAGGGCACCTCGGCTATGTGAGAAATTTAAAACAATCCCAATTTTTCGTTTGTGATCCGATTTAAAATATTAGCTATATATTATCTCCTATAGTTTACGAGAGAATTAAATGTTTAACTCTTGTTGCCATCCTAGTCCGGTTTTTTGCTAATTGCGGGTCCAAATATTTTCCGATTTTCTCTAAATATTTTTATTTTTATTGATTAACAACAATTTAGTAAAAACAAGTAAGAAAGTATAGTCGGTCAAAAAATTGGTTTAACCGTGCACCCAGTATATGTATAAAACAGTTTTTCAGAAATGGGCGTTATATGGGAGATATAACCTATTGTGGACCGATCATCCAAAAATTTAGTGTCATGATGTCTGTGAATATAATTATTATATGTGTTAAACTTTATCTCGATATAATTACTCTTAAAAGATTTATGGAAGTTAATTTGTATTACGGAGAGGGTTTTATATGGGAGTTTTCACTAATTATGGACCGACCATTATAAAATTAAGTGCATTATTTCTGTATATAAGAAACTTATTTGTGTCAAATTTTATTTGGATACCAACATTTTTAAGAAACTTATGATCGTTAAAGTGAATTTCGAAAGTGGGCCATATATGGGACCTACGACTAATTATGGACCGATCATAATAAAATTATACCGTATTATTTGTATACATATGAAATATATTTGGGTTCAATATTATTTGGATACTTGCATAATTCAAACATTTATGATCGGTGAACCCCAATTTCGTGAGCACATTTGTATGGGGGCCAGGTGAAATAATGGAACGATTTCTACCAGTTTTAAGCCCATCTATTCTTGGGTCGAAAAAATTTCACGTACCACATTTTATCGAAATATCTTTAAAATTGCGACCTGTACTGTGCGCACAAGGTTTACATGGACAGCCAACCAGACAGACGGACGGAAGGACGGACACCGTTAAATCGACTCAGAAAGTGATTCTGAGCCGATCGGTATACTTTAAGGTGGGTGTTGGACCAATATTTTTGGGCATTACAAACATCAGCACTAATCCAATATACCCTCCCCACTATGGTGGTGTAGGGTATAAAAAACTGCATATAAAACATCACATAGTCAAAAGTTATATAGATTTAAAAAATTTAAAATATGTTAAAAAAGTGATTTTTTTTTAATATTTTTGGCAGTTTCCCCAGTTTTCCTAGAAAACTTAGAACGAATTTTTATTTTTCTGAAAGCTGATTTAAAGGAAATATTTTATATGAAGAAAATATTAAAAAAAATTTGTTACCCACGGCATTAGAGGAGACATTTGAAATATAGTTATTTTTGATGTAAACTTCAACTTTAGGGCAAATGTTCTCAAATCGCATAGTCGACATGCAATAAAAATAACCAATTTTATATGGCCCAATATGTTGTTAAGTATACTGCAGAGGGTTTCCCATAACCCCGGCCCTGGTATAATTCAATTTTTGGAATTTTTCAAAACTTTTTTTTCGCAATTGTAGGGTATCTTATAAAAAATTAAAAATTTTGTTATCATTTAAGTATTTTGCTCAGAGATGCTCGTATCAATATTTATAGTTAAAAATTTATAAATATTAAATATTTAAATTTAAACAATTTTTGTTTCAGAAAAAAAATCACAAAAATCTGTTAATTTTTGCTTAGTTTTCTAAAAAAGTCCTTCATGAATATTTTTTTCTGGCAATTTTTTATATATTTAAAAAAAATAGATATAATTTCCTATCCATTGATATATAATTTGTCTTCCTTGTCTTTTCCATGTGTCAAATTAATTAGGGAATAGATAACAACTCATGCTGAATTGTTAATAGTTTTCTGCCACCTCTGAATTGTGATTTGGGAACAATAAAACGCCTTCTTTGAACTCTCCTGTCCACTGATTGACTTACTTTAAGCTGATTAGCTATTACTTGTGTAGAATAGCCACAAAAAATTATATTTTGATGTCATATGAATTATAATATTGTTCTATACAATCATGATAGTTAATGTAATAATAAAGGGTACTTTTTTTAGATGTATAAAACTTTGGAATGGAATAAAACAATGATGATTTTTTTAAATTTACATGAAATTTACTTTATTTGAAAGATAAAAGGATGGCATTATAAATTAAATATAATTTTAATAAAATATGCTAATCTGGAGGTTCATTTTTCGATGACTTTTTCCAACATTTGTGAAAGGATATCGGCAATAACACGGCAAATGTTGTTCTTCAAGTGATTATACAAGCGACTTCATATATGTCATGATCTTGGAGGCCAATTCACGGGTCAAAAACTCGAAACTATGCGGTTATTTAATCCTTCAAAAATCATTTGCGGCACGAGCTGTGTGACATGTTACGCCGTCTTGTTGAAACCACAGCACCTGCACATAATGACAATTCAATTGATGAACGAAAAAGTCTGTAATCCTGGCTCTACAAAGTCACCATTGACTGCAACATTCTGGCCAGCTACGTTTTTAAAGAAGTAAGGGCCAACTATTCCACCAGCACACCAAACAGTCAGTTTTTTCGGGATTTAAAGGTGTCTCAATATACACTTAAGGACTCCAAATACGGCAGTTTTGTTTGATTTAATAAAAAGTGAGCTACATTGCTAAACAAAATTCGCTTATAAAAATCGGGATTTCCCTTTATTATGATTCTAGCACAATCTAAGTATAATTGAAGCCAACATTATTATGATGCTAGAAACAAACAAAAATATTTTCATCTTGTACTTCTATCATAATCGAAATGTATTGAGCGGAATTAAGGTTTTTTAGCTCTCTGTCTTTTCTCTGTAAATCTTTTTCGTTTCATATAATTATAAATAATTAATTTAATGAATTTATTTGCCACAGTTTTGTGGTATCTGTTTTCAAACTAAAGTTAATTTATATTATTAAATACTAATTACATTATGGCAACTAATTAATATATTAGCCTTAATTATTTAATGGTTTTTATAGCATTATTGTTATGAGTTCATTTAAAATTATTTGCTAGTACTTGTTTACTGAAATGTTTAAAATAAATACATACTCGTATATAAACATTTAAACAATTTCAAGACATTTGGTTTGGGTTTTTTAAAAAGGGCGTAAATTATATTGTAGTTATTATTTTAATGCCGAGTTAAGACTTTGTTACACACCTACGTTTTGTTTATAAATTTTTAAAAAAATAATTTTTAAATTTTTATTTCTATTCGCGGGTGTTTTCATGACACCGCACAACATTTTCAAAACTTTTGCTAAATATAAAAAAAAAAATTAATTTGTGCCTGAAAAAAAAACAAACCCCTAAATAAAATAATTTTGATTTCAATTATTAAAATGATCTCATACTTAAAATAATTGTGACTAAATTATGTTTATTTCATTAAGATGCATTGGCATTTATTTTATTTGAGCTGCAACTAATTGCAATTAATTTGCAAAATTATTAACCAAAAATGCATTTCTGTTTAATCATTAAATAATAATTATATATTGTACACATCAGTGATGGAAAAATGAAAAATTGAAATGGTACTGACCGTCAACAAAAAGAGTACTTTTTTCAACATTTTGCAAAATAAAATTAATTCAGTTTAATAAAAAAAAAACTATTTTAACAACAAACTAAAAATTAATTCATTTTTATGTAAAAATTTGTTGTGGGTTAAGATAACAAACATATTAGTAGATCTTTCATCAATATGTTTGAAGTCTTCAAACTCATATTATACACACAAAATCTCAAACAAGAAATGAGAATTACAAAAATGTACGAAACATAAGAAATTTAAAAAATTTATCAAAATAGTACCACAAACAACTTTAATTCTTTATGCATCTGTTTAGTTTTGTAGACTAGCTGATTCCACATCAAATAAATAACATGAATAACGAATTTGTGCATTCCTTATGTTCTTGTTTTGAAGCCAATGTTGTCAATGATTATAAAAATAGTAACGCTGGATTTCTAAACAGGGAACAAAGCAAAACAAACAAAGAGTACTAAATATGATGTGGGGGTACTGTGGTATTTTTGTTGTGAAAAAGTACTGAAAATAGTACAATAGTATTGAATTTTCCATCACTGGTACACATCAACAGCAGAAGTTTGATAAAAGTTTTTAGTTCTTTTTTTTTTTTTTTGGTTTTCTTAAAAATGTTTTAAAAATGTTGATAAAATAACTCGATACTTAAAGGTCAATGGCCAGATATACGAGTATGTGTTATAATTATACTTTGTATTCCAATGGAAAATTTACAGCATCAAGGAACATAAAGTTGTTTGTTAAGAAAACGAAAAAATCTAAGCATACTTAATGAAACTAAGAACAAATGACTGAAAAAAAACTTTATTACTTTACACTTTTTACATTATCTAGGTATAATTAATATATAATAATTCGATAGAGTATCAGTAAATAAAGAGTTTTAGTGGATCTTAGCATAAATAAATAAGTCACCTAGTCTACAAGCAGTATTCTTCGACGCTAGTTCATTCATTAGGTAACCTTTTCAGCAACCTTTACCGTGCCGTTGAATTCCCCATGTTTTGAAAGGTTGCTAATTTAACACCGATTTCTAAAAAGGGAGAGGCTACCAATCCTGAAATTATGTAAAGTATGGTAATTTACCATCTTGTGGAATTTATGTCCAACAATTCACTTTGTGACCGCCAGTACGGCATTCGTAGGGAATGCTCTATAGGAGACTTATTAGCCTTCCTATCGAAAAAAAATGGTGTCGTTCTATACATCGGTTTGGCGAAAGTAAAGTGATGGCTCTAGATATTTCCAATGCGTTCGACAGAGTCTGACACGCGCAACAATGGACTTATTAAGAGGCTAGTTCGGTGAACATTTTATTTCACGTTCAGAACCGGTCAATTGGCCGCCTAGATCATGCGATTTAACGCCTTCAGACTATTTTTTGTGGGCTATGTTAAAGCTCATGTTTATACAGACAAGCCCGCTTCAATTGACGCATTGGAAGACAACATTGAAGCATTTATTCGTAAGATACCGGCCGAAAAGTTGGAAAGAGTATGTCAAAATTGGACTAAGCGGATGGACCATTTGAGGCGCAGTCAAGGTCAACATTTGCATGAAATAATCTTCAAACATTAAATTATATGGACCGTACTATCGATTCAAATAAAGATTTCATGCATTTTTCTAAATTGTATGTATTTTTTTTTTTTTGAAAAACTTTCCTATGGCTTTTAAAAAATCACCCATTACATCTAATACGTATATTTAAAGTAAAAATATGATTTCATTTAAATATTCTTCAAAATTTGTTAATATTTTTCTAACATTACTTATTCAAGTCGTATGAAACACGTTAACGGCCTGGAGAATACTTAATAAATTTTTTAAACGTTTCTTATCTTTTATATCTTATTAGTACGCTGATTTGGTACTTATTTCAATAATTTTACATTAAAATACAAACATAATAATGAAGTGGAAAATTTTTGCAAAAACGGAAAAAAAATTTATATTTTCCCCTTGTAAATGCACCTTCTAAATTTACAGCCGCCGTGGCTCCAGTTAACGTTATCCTTCATATTAAACTAATATTTTTCAGAACACGTTTCTACAATTAATAGAGCAATTGTAGATGTGGAGGTGGCCTTTAGTTTGAATTTTATTTTTCGTCAATCTTGAAGCACTCTAATATACACACATAAATTGTTTTATAGTTTTGCTAAAATATTGAAGAACATAAACACATTACAATTAGATATTTTTAAAGACAGGAGGCGGATTCCGTTTGTTAATAAATAAAATTTTCTATAAAAAAAATTGTCGTAAATTTTATAAGTGTCGTCGTAAATCTACATATATTTAAAAGAGTAACGTGACTGACTGACATCGCACAGCCCAAACCGCTAAAGCTGGAAACTTGAAATTTCTTTTAAAACATGTACTAAGAAGGAATTTTTTAAAATTCGGTCGTTAAGGGGAACAAATGGGGAAAAATCGGCTAAAACCAGTACTTCTATATCTAAAAAACAAATAAACTTAGAAATAATAGTCAAAAAATGAGCCGACGGGTGTCTGGTACTTTTTTGAAATTTGAAATTCAACTGACCATATGGGGTAAAAATAGTCCCCGTAGAACGCTCCTTTAACATGTATATCTCCTACATAAATAAACATAAAAATACTATATTAAATGCATCTGGCTCAGATCAATAAAGACTAAAAATCTTTTTGGTACTTTTTTGAAATTCGAATTCCTATGGCCTAAAAATTGTATTCCTTTTTGGAACTTTTTTATCAAAATGTATTTTCTCACTAAAAATTCCATGAACTATTATTTTCAAATAGTACGTATTACGGATAATTAAAAGGTACTTTTTTGAAAATTATTTTTTCACGGGTGACAAAAACGGGGTAAAAACGGACATTTGATATTAGTTATTCAATTTAAAAATATAAAAAAGATAAACTATTCTTCCATCCACACAAAAAAAAACCAGAACATGCTATTCATGACTCAAATATAATGGTGTAAAAAGGGCCAAATTTCAGTACACTTATATTGGTACTTTTTTTAAATTCATTTCTACTATATTATTCTCGCAAACTATGCATCTGATCATGTTATTATCTTCGGCAAAGTTGTTGTGCATGAGCCCGGGAAGGTTTCTGAGTTGGTAGAACCACGCCTACTTTAACGCCCACTTTTTTTAAATTGATTACTTGCTTCTGCATGGTTTTTTACAGATTTACTTCAAACACATTTTACTGAAGGCGAGGTAAAAACAAAAATGTTATGTGCCACGCCCACTTTCATGCCTCATCTCAAAAATAAATGTTTGTATGTATGTCCTTTATAGAATAGTAAACTATGTATGTGATCATGTGATTATCTTTGGCAAAGTTGTTGTGCATGAGCCCGGGAAGGTTTCTCTAATGCACACTTTTTTTAATTAATTACAACACCTGCCGGGAAGGACAGACCGCTGGACCGATCTTACTAAGACTTTGACGGGATATAACTAAGACTCCGGTATGACTAAGAATACTTTTTTTGACCGCCTACTTTTTTTCATAATGAACAAAATCAATAAAATTACTCAAAATGAATTGAATATTTGTGTAATGCTTTTCTATAAAATTAAATTTAATTGGTGGCATAGCAACGCCTGCAAATGCCATCTAGTTTAATTATATTAGGATTTTGATTTAATTAAAACTTGAAGAAATTCAAAAATTTTAAATTTTAGCACAATCTACTATATAGAGTATTAAATATATGTACATATTTTAAGCTAACAAATAAATATAGAAATAAATTTGAATTTGTATTCTGCAAGACAACGAAATTTCCTAATTTTTGATATCCGAAATCAATAAACATAATTAAGCAAATATTGTGTAAACTTATATCAATGTATTTATAAGATTAGCTATGGCTAATAATCAAAGTAGCTTAAGTCTCAAATATTTAAATACATGAATATAAGTAATACATACAATAAAGCTGTATTAGGCATTAAGAGAAAAAAGAACCAGACCAGATTAACAAGTTACACACTTTATTAAGCTATGGTCATACATTTCAAATATTTACTCAAAAAAGCGTAACCACTTGCTTTAGCACAAATTTTTTTGACGTTTTTTACTCTTGCAAAAGTTTCGCAAGATCAAACAGCATCAAAAAAATAAAACTAAATGTTTCTTGTTTTTTAGTTTTTTGTTAATAAATAAACGAGTTCAAATATATTTTATTTAGTGGTAACGTTTTTTTGCCAAATATTTGCCAAGTCTGACTGTACCTTTAGACCATTGTAAATTGATCAGCTATGTACCTATTGTGACTTTTGTTTCAGTTTTTATGATTTTTGATATTCTTGTTAGGCCCCCGTTCTTTGTTATTTTTGGTAAAGCAATTAATTAAACAAATAAAATTAACAATACTGTCTTAATTTTAAATAATAATTGACTTGAAAATGTTGCATATCACTGCTTGTGTATAATTAATGCGTGTCTGCCGACTTATAAACTGACCTTTTCGTTTTCTCTTTGGCCATATTTTTTACGTTTGGTTTCTTCCAACCATTTTATTTTTAACAAACAAAAAAATTTAATTAATTAATTGTCAGCACGTGTTTCTGCAAAAGAACAACAATAAACATAGAAAAAAACATGAATATTTTTTAATTTTTTTTAGATATTTCTTCTCTGACCACAATGTTAATATGGTTTCTGTTTAGACAAATTTTGGTTTGCGGTTTTGAAAGATCATTAAACTGTAAGGCATAGAGAAAGATTGTAATGCTTGGTTTTCACTATGTCATTTTTGTTGTCAAATTGTCCAAATTGTTGGCAATTGTATGAAAACGGGTTGTCATATCATGATTTTCATGATTGCAAACAGAGATGACGCCATATGACAACCCGTTTTTAAAAAATTGCCCACAATTTGGACAATTTGACAACAAAATTGACATAGTGAAAACGCGGCCTAAGTTGTAAAATATCGAATAGGAAAGTCAAAAATTAAAAATTTCTATAACATTATTGTTCAATTTACAAGTGATGTTGTATGTTGTACATTGTATGATACAACTATCGGATTACGAACACGATTTTAAGCAATGTCGTATGTTTATGTTGTCAAGCCTTCAAAAGTAGAATATTAAAAATGTTAGAAATCATTATTACAAGTGAAAAAAACAAAATAATTTCTGCATTGCTTGAAAAACATAATGCAGACATTTTAACAATTGAATTAAGTAAGTAAAAATAAATAATCGTTTTTCATAAATCAAATACAAAAATCTCCATTATTTAAATTTGTTCCTTATTAATCTTATTTTCTTGTTTTAAATATTTCAAACAGTTAATCACTAAACTGTTGCTTGGTTATTTTTTTTTTAACTAAAATGAGTATTTTTTTACATCATGACACTAAATTTTTGGATGATCTGTACACAATAGGTTATATCTCCCATATAACGTCCATTTCTGAAAAACTGTTTTATACATATATGGGTGTAGGGTATTATATGGTCGGGCTTAACCGACTATACTTTCTTACTTGTTTTAATTGAGATACACATTTTAACTTTTGGCAATACTTAAACTTTCATACAACATTCGAAAAACGTGTGTAAAAATGTCGTAGGTGTTGTACAAAATATTTATATAGAAATTAACATTTGCACAACTATTGTAAATTCAGACGACGTACAACTCCTACGACAATACAACATCAATTGTGAATTGAACAATAGAAATTACTAACAATATTTATACAACTACTAGCTGACCCGGCAAACGTTACTTTGCCTTCAAATTTTATTTTTATTGGAAAGGTTTCATGCCAATCAGTCTATTATAATAAGAAAGGCCACCAGTGCCATTTTTGAAAAGGGGCAGTGTAGTTGAGTAACCTAGATACCGACTGCAGCGCCATCTGCCGGGCTGGTTTGTGAATGTAAACCATCCAAGGTGGCACCCAAACGCATACAAAAAAATTTATTCAATGACATACATGCGTACAGTAGAGTTATATACATAAAGAAGATTTGTAGGGGAGGTACCACGCGTCTTTATCAAATCCCGCCCATATTTGCAGCAGCACTTAAAAAATGTACACCAAACCGACGTACCAAATTTTGTTCAAATACCGTTATCAGGAGCAGAAATTATAGATTTTTAATTCGTGGTTTGTATGGGAGGTTCTACGCCCCTTTGTCTAATTGGACCGAATTGTAAATCTAAACCACCCGGGGCACCACCCAAAAGCAAGCTTATGTTAAATGGTCTAGTAAAATTAAAATTTTTATTAAATCTTTATTTTATTGTATTGGTCCCGAAATGCTGTGAATTTCAAATTTATAATAAAATGTTGTTTGCATTTTAAGGTCATAAAATGTTGTCATGCAAATAATATAGAAAATTATGATTAATTAAATTAACCATCCTTAACAAAGATGATAAATTTAAATTGCATGCAAGAAATATGTGTTAAAGAGCCAAAACCAACAAGTAAAATACTAATAAATTAAGAGAAATTTTACCTCATGACAGCCGCATCAGCCGCTCGAGAAATTTATTAATTCCGCATGACCAGAATACTTGTCATACGACATTTAAAGGCAATAAATTTAAAACAAAAATATATTTCGTAAATTTGAATTTATTAAGAAAATCTAGTAAATTAAATTAACAATTATAATAAATAAATAAAAATTTTACAAACCATTGACATATTAAATGAAATTAAAAATTATTTTAAACAAAAGAACATGAAATTAAATTAAAAACAACAAGTAACCAAAATATAATCAAAAAATTCAACAAATATATGTCAGGCTTCAAAGAAATATTTTAAAATTTCTTCAAACCTGAAATAAAGATTTTTATATAAAATTCTTTTTTAGAAAATGTGATTAATTAAATGAACAACAACCAAACACAATAACAATGATGATTAATTTAAATTTGAGCAACTATTGACTTTAAAAAAAAAATTTAAAAGACAAAAATCAATTTCAATACAAAATGTGGTAAACTAATAAATAAATGAATAATTGAATGAATGAATAAATAACTTAAACAGCCAAATGAAAAGAACCATGAAAAGAAGGAAGGAAAACATTCATAACAATAATAATAATTTAACCACAAAAATTGAACACAATACAACGAAAAATCTCACAAATTAAAAATCTCAAATAATTTCAAAACAAAAAACAAAAACAAATTTACCCTATTTAAACCAACCACAACCCAACAGTGATTCCCCAACGAATTTAACCAACAACAAATAAAAAAAAACAAAAAAAAAACAACGTGGAGAAAAAACTTAACCAACCAACAAACAAACAAAAATTTTAACAACAACTTAAAGCTTAAGAAAATGTTATTGAAATTGTTCCTAAGACCCTCATTATTGCATCTATTTATATTACAAATCATTTTAATTCAACTCAATTGCAATCATGCCAGCTATATATCCAAATACAAATCAAAATCCCGTGATCCCTTGGCAGTCACCGAATTGCAGCAGCATTTCATAGCGCCCCACAGTACGCATACATTTCGCAATGGCACCACCATCACCCTGGCAAATGTACCCTATAAACAGTTAATATTTGCCGTGCTACTGCCCAGCCATGAGCTGCACAATAAAAACGATTGTCTGTTACCCAAAGTTCTGGCCGTGCTGGAGCTAGCCATACATCATGTACAGCGCATCGGATTCGCTCACAAATCCCGGCTAGACTTTACGCTTATATCGCGTGATACCAACTGTAGTTCGGTGCATGGACCCCTGGGTTTCTTTGAGATCTATATGCAACAACCCGAAATTAATGCTGTCTGGGGTCTACCCTGTGAATACGTTCTGGCTCCTATATCCCGTTATGCGGGCGTGTGGCAGATACCTGTCTTTACATCGGCCGGCAACGCTGCCGATTTTCAAAATAAAGCCTCCTCCTATCCCACTTTAACCCGTCTAAAGGGAGCCCAAGCCAATAATTTGGGCAATGCTGTGCGTGCCATTATCGATAGTTTCAACTGGACACGTACCGCCTTGATTTACCAAAATGAGCATACGAAAATCAAAGGCAATTCGGTGTGTTTCTTTTGTATGTTTGTGGTGCACGATAAGTTGGACGAGTATAAGGCTTCATCGTATCAGCAGGCCTTCGATACGGATCAATGGAAGAAACCGGATATTGAGAGGATGTTGATAAATCTCTCAAAGCAGACAAGAAGTAAGTAGATGCATGTTTTGCCAAACAAGTTTTTATTACTTATAAAATGTAACGTTGCGATTCCTTTGATATTCAGCCATGGCACAGAGTTTAATTCCGTTCGGAAGTGGAGTTATTTCCGTATTTGACTTCTCTAGAAAAGGTGTAACTAAAAATTTTTTCAGAATGAAAGTACAATATAATATAATTTCTTTAAAGTCCGCTTTTCGAAAAATATACAAGTCATGTCATACAGAAGTCATGCCACTACATTTTTGGCTGATCGGTCCCTAATATTTCATAGCTCCTATATAGAGGTATTATAGGGTATTTATATTTTAGCATTAGCAGACTTATGACTCTGTGATGATTTTTAAACAAGAAAGATTTAGAATAAATCGAGAAATATTTGTATTTGGATTAGCAAAAAACCTCACTAGGCTGGCTACAAAAGTTTAAAACTTAATTTTCATATGCGAGTATCTCGTAAACTCTAAGAGATAATATATAGTTTATATGAAGTTTTTCCTAATTGCGTGACTAGTAGATTTCATATATAGTTTAATCTTTGAAATCGTATCACAAAATTCTTCAATTTCTCACAAGACCAAGGTGCTCAAATTTGGCGACCTCTGGCGCCACTACTGGCAGCTTTGTGAGAACTAAATTCAAAACTTAAACTCTACAACACTTCCTCCCTCGCCATGTGCAATTTTATTGCAATCGAAGCTGTGAGGCTAAATGCTGGTAACTGATGATTTTGCCAGAAAAGTTACAATGTTGACCGAAGAGACGATTATTCCCTTTACTGGTATTACCATAACGAGTCCAAAAATACTTGTTCAGAAACAAATGTTTAGATTTGCTTAGGCAAAGTGGTCGAATGAAACCACTTGTTTTATTTGCGAGGTCCATCTGGCACGTATTTGATGTAGGAAGGACGAATTCCTTGCTTAGTTGTAACCAAATCAGACTTATAATCTCTTTATTTACGGTTCACTGTACTCTTGGAGCACACGCCAGAAGACTAGGTCTACAGTACGAGGTCTGATCAAAAAATAACCGTTATTTTAAAATTTTTTCAAAAAGTATTTATTTATTCATCAACAGCTATCTTGTCCCCAGCAAAGTAATCCCCCTCAGATATAATACACTTATGCCAGCGTTTTTTCCAATCCTCGAAACATTTCTGAAGCGCGCTTTTTGGTATCGCCAACAGCTTCTGTTTCGATCGTAGCAAAACGCTTATCTTTCATCAGTGTCTTCAGTTTTGGGAAGCGGAAAAAGTCAGCGGGGGCCATGACCGGTGAATACGGTGGTTGAGGCATGATAACGGTTTTGTTTTTGGCCAAAAACTCACGCACAAGCATCGATGTGTGAGCTGGTGCGTTATCATGGTGCAAAATCCATGATTGGTTTTACCACAATTCTATGTGTTTCTGACGAATTGCTTTGCGCAAACGGCAATAGTGTTCCTTATTGACCGTACGACCTTGTGGCAAGAATTCATGATGCACCACGCCATTGCAGTCGAAGAAAACAGTGAGCAAAACCTTCACATTTGACCGAACTTGAAGTGTTTTTTTCGGTCTTGTCTCTTCTGGACGTTTCCATTGGGATGATTGGGCTTTGGTTTCATTGCCATAGCCATACACTCATAATTCGTCACCAGTTATGACCTTTTTGAGGAAATCTGGATCGTCGTTTACGATGTTCAACAGCTCCTGAGCGATGTCCATGCGGCGTTGTTTTTGCTCAAAATTTAGCAATTTTGGAACAATCTTCGCTGCCGCACGTTTCATGCCTAAAACACCCGTAAAAATTGCTTGGCATGAGCCGAACGATATGTCAATATCATCAGCAACCTTTTTGATAGTGATTCGACGATTATCCAAAATCATTTTCTTCACTGCTTAAATGTTTTCATTGGTTGTTGATGTGCTCCGGCGACCAGGACGAGCATCGTCATTGACCTTAAACCGGTTATACCACAACTTAACTTGTATTCTGCTTATAGTCGACTCGCCAAACGCCACAGTCAAGATTTCAAATATACTTGCGCATTTAATTTCATTGTTTAAACAAAACTTAATACAGTTTCTTTGATCCATTTTTTTTCTAATAGTAAAAAATCGAAGAGCACACCAAAACACGACTAACCTTTTTATCTGTCAAAAACAAACTGACAGTTTAATATAACAGACCAACATAACAGAAAAAAATGCGAAAATCAAACATACGTAACTCACGTAATTTGAAAATAACAGTTATTTTTTGATCAGACCTCGTATAATGATTGCTGTTATAACGAGGAGGTAGAAGTGAAAATTAGTCGTCTTCTCTGCCAATATCAATAAAAATGGAGCGTGTATTTGGGGCTTAGAGGAGCTATCAAAGATGAATCCAAAATGCAACTACTACTTTCGCCAGGGCATCTGGATGGTTTGAAAGGGTAACAACCAGTGCTGAGTGATCCATGAGTTGTTTACCAAAGGGGTAACACACTGAGATCAACTTAATGGACTCAAATGAGCTGTTTCTGAGAACGCCTGCCCATGGAACTAGATTAGCTTTCATACCTAACCTAACCTACCATTTACAAATTACAGATTTATTTTCTTTTTTTTTCAAATTCCCCACTGTGAACAATTTTTCACGGTTTTTAGTGAAAAAAAAGTTTCAAATGTTTTTTTTTTTTGCAGTTTTTAAGATAAAAATATTTTTGTAAGAAATGGTTACGTTAAAATGTTTTGGTGTATGAAAAACTATTTTCTAAACTTCAAATATTCATTTGCAATAAATCATTATATGCTCAGCTACTTTTCTTAATTTTCCTGATTGAAATTTCTCATTTAATTATATTCTTAAGATTTCTTTTTAGTCTTTATGAATTATTTAAATACTTCTTATTTTAATTGTTTACTCTAAACACAAACAAAATAAACACAATTAATAAGAAATAATAATAATAATTTCTTACGAACTTTTCGTTTCTAGAGAAACATTTGCCAAACGAAAAAAAAACGTCAAAATAATAATATTTTAAGAAGGTATATCAAAAAGTACTTACATACAAAGAACAACGAATATACAAAGGAACGCTCTAAGAACAAAATGGTGGTTAGGTTTTAATTGGTAGATACATATTTCTAATGGAAAGTGGCAGTTTATAAATTTATGTACTATATTCATAAATCTGTTGAAATCAAAACCACTTTCTCAAAGCTAAATTAATTTTATACAGAATCTTTTTATTTAAAAAAATTCATCTACATATCCAACATATTATTTTTTAAACTAGAATTTTTAACATAAACCATTTTCTTTTACAATTAATTTCTTGTAAAATGTTCTTAAAGAACAATTTATAATGTATTTCACTGCTTTACTAATCACACATTTTCGAGTGTATTGCCACAACTCCGAAATCAATAATTTGTGTAGAAACCTAAAAAGAAACAGCTCTAATGAGATTTCATTTTAAGACGGCAGAATATTTACATTTCCAACATACAGTGGCTCACAGCTTCAAAGCTCCATAAAAACAAAACTAACAGGAACTTAACAAAAAAACAATTGCTATCATTTAAAATAAAAAAAAATGTTTAAAGTCTAACTGCCGTATTCATAAAAACTAAAGTAAGTTTGAAGTGTGCTTGTAGACAAAATGTTCATACAAAATTTTCTTAAAGTACATTTGAAATCTACTTTAATTTTTTCTGAATAAGACTGTAAAGTTGCAGTGACACTTGGCAAATATTTGGCGAAAAAAAAGACGTAACCACTAAATAAAAGATTTCTAAACTCGTTTATTTATTAAATAAAATTTCATTTATTTAGGACAAGACACAAAAAATATTTAGTCTTATTTTATTTCATGCTGCTCGATCTTGCAAAACTCTTGTACGAGTAAACAATGTCAAGCAAATTAGTTCTAAAACAAGTGGTTACGCTTTTTTGACTAAATATGTGCCATACCTTAACAAACAAAAATTATTTATTACAAAAATGTACACTTTAAAATATTGAAACTAAAAAAAACAAAAAAATACCCGTTTTTCATGTCACAGCTTATTTGATGCAGGCACGTATGGATTTCGAAAACTTGAAATTAATCGCCTGGCCCACGATGTCGAACGATAACGTTCGCTTAGATAAGACTTAGGACGCAAACTTTTTATCGTATCAATTTTTTACTCAATCAAGTTTGTTTATTCCACAATCATGTTTGTGTCTTAAGTCTTATCTAAGCGAACGTTAACGTTCGCCATCGTGGGCCAGGGGGTAAAAGTGGCATTTACACGATTTAATATTTGGTCTGACACTCTTTATTATCTACAACAAATTTAAGGCGATTTTTCATTAGATGCGACCAGTTTTTTTGGTTAATACTTGGCGAAATATTCGGCCACTCCGTCAGTAGCACTTTATTTAAATCGTTTTTGTTAGAAATTTTTATTTTCCTTATGCTAATTTCCAAAACTTCCCATAAATTTATCATAATAATTATATCATTAAGGTCTGGCGAATGTAGTGTCGCTGTCATCAAATACGGTCAGTTATATATTAGCCACGTTTGCAGAATACCCGGTTTGTGCTTTAGATCGTTATGCTGGTAAAATCGAAAATCCAAGAAGTTGTCCTTGAGCATCTGAAGGTCTACTTAAGCATGCCACTGCTTCACTGTTGTCTTTAGGTTTTTTTGTTGAGTTATGTAGTTGGTTTCCGCCAAACTTGCACTGAAATTCCAAAATGCAGATTCCTTGCAATCATGTGCTTTAGCGAAATTAAGCCTGCACAGTCTGTTTTTCGGGTTTATAAACGCTCGTCATGTGTGCAACTTGGCCATTAAAATCATGTTGACTCAGGGCACGACGAACAGTTTCAACGCAACATTGCTTGCCCAGGTCAGCTTCAACTTGTTTTTGTTTTTCTTTAAATGTGTTGCTGATCATGCTTATTGAACATTTTATTTGGTGCCCTTCTGGATTTACTATGGGCGGATCCGATTTTCAGGGATGAAGCAGTTAATGATTTTTTGGAAATGGTCATTTTTGAAATGGTTTAAAACCAATTATCGTTCGTTTATCGTTGTACGCGAATCGGACTATAAAATCGGACTCATAATTCCACAGAATATATTGCTAGAAGTAGAAAAAAAAGAAAAACTTAAAACCAACAACGCTGCATTGAGCTATCGGTGCAGTAGAAATTGACTGCATAAAATAAGCTGTGATGTGAAAAAACCAGCATTTTTTTGTTTGTTTAGTTTTAATATATTAAAATGTACATTTTTCCAATAAATTATTTTAGTTTGTTAGACTATAAATTGTTAGGTTTTTTATGCACCTTTGAAAACAAAAAAGGCTTTGAAAACATAAGCTGTAAGCCACTGTACACATATATAGTAAATATTCATAAAAGTAGACAAATAAATAAGAAACAAAATTTATTAAAATTAAAGTGTTTATATGATGGCAGGTTGTTTAAAAATTCCTTGAAAACAGCAGGAACGCTGGAAAAATAATTAGATTCGAATAAACAGCAATTTGAATAAAAATCGGGGAGAGCAACTAACAATAAATTGCTGGCAATTTTGCCTAAAGTTGGTATCTTTTGGATTCTTTTGTTTTCTTTATTATAATTGAAAGATTTTTTTATTGACGCAAACTAATTAAGCGCAAATTTATATAGAAAAAATGCTCACTAATAACATTTAATTGACAGCAGCAAGAGTAATTAAAGAAATCGTATGTCAATACTTGATGCTCTACTTTTAGAAGATAAAATCGAAGTAGGGAGGCCATAATCAGGCAAAGGCTAGTGACTAGAGATTTCCTAGTTCTTAAAGAAATCTGTTTCTAAACACTAAGAAATCTTAATCTCTAGCGTAGTCTGACGTTAGCGACTAGACATTTCCTATTTCTTTAAAAAATTTGGCGCTAGCGAGTAGAGATTTGCTATTTTTTTTAGCAAATCTGTCGCTATTGATTGGAAATTTATATTTATTTAGGAAATTTGTCGCGTTCCTGTATAGAATAGAAAAGGTTTTTAAATATTTTACAAACAATTTTAGCCGTTACCCTATTGTTTATTTTTATTATATTTACACACGATTTCCACGGAATTTTCTTCTACCCTCTGCCTTTAACTCTCGGCATTAATGTATTCATAAATGAGGGAAAAAAGTCAATTAAAAATGAAATGTCATTATTTATTTTGCCATGTTTAGAGAGACTAATCAGTTGTTGCGTTGAGTATCTAGTGGGTCGCCGAGGGAACCAAGCAACAGCTTAATTAATCTTCTCAACAAAAATAACAACAAAAAATACAAAAAAACAACAATAAACCAAAGACTAGTAGCCGTCAAACTTGAATTAACTTACTGTCTAACTTAAGTGTACTTGCTCCTATAGATTTAGATAAGTGTGACACACACTCAATGCCTCTCTATCTCTTAACTCTCTTTTTCATTTAACAGCTAACTGACAGTTTAAGTAACTTTAGTAAATAAACAAGTAAATAACTGGCTGCTTTATGAACGCGTTTTTATTAAAATGACAGCCTTATTAATGGATGATGTGGACGTACTGGCAGCCAGTTACATACATATGTACAGATAATACTTAATGTTTTCTCTATTTAAAACGAAATTCAATTAAAATAAAAACAATTAACAGATAATGATGATGATGTTGATGTGACACACAAGCATTCCAATCACTAGTTTGTCAATAGATCTCATAAATAAATCGTAATCAAACACGAACACCACAAGTGTCTAAATTGCGACAATAATTTTTTAACATCTGTCAAAGTTATCACAATCGATTTAGAAATTACAAAATCAAAACGAAATAAAATGGGTGGGAATTTACAGCTGTGTAGAGGTGTGTGTGAATGTGAATTACAATTAATAATTATATAATTATAAACTATATAAATGGCAATTGATTTTGATACAATGTTTAGTTATGCATTTAATGGCTAAATTCACAATCTTTAGTTAGCTAATGACAAAGGCTTAACTAATGATTCTTTATTCGCAATGCTTAGTTTGCCATAAGAATAACAAGTAATAGTTAAACAATAGTTAGGTTTTAGGTTCTACGTTCCGTGGGCAGCCGTTTTTGAAAACAGCTCACTTGGGTCCATCGTGTTGATCCCATTGTGTTACCCGTTGGTGGACAACTCCGCATTGGTTGCTTCCCTACAATAGTTAGTATTTTAGTTTACCAATAGTTAACTAATGACCGAGAATTCAGCCATAAGTGTATTTAGTAGGCCATGCCCATATACATAAATAAAATCCACTGTTTCAAAACCTAAGAATATCGGCCCATAATTTGTCATAGCTGCCATATAAGAACCATTTCCAAAAATCAAATAAACCGATAAAAATGTCTAATAAATATCGATATCGAACCAACTTTTTTACAGATCAGAAATTTTAATCCATCATATCATATTAGTATCGGTTATACAGCAATTAAGCTACTGGATTTTGTAGCTGTCAGTCAGTAATAGCTCCTGAATTAAGTCCACTTCCAAGCATAACAATCGTATGGTTGATTGCTCTTGTAAATAACGTTATTGAGATGGATTTCAACTAGATCACATTACTGGATACTAGATTTAGAAGCTATCAGTCCATACTTGTCCAATTCTACTATGCCACCCATAAATCTCTTATAAATAATATTATTGAGACCAAATTCAAACAAAAAAGCCTCACCTTATTTCTTACCCTTTTTTATACTCTGTTTTATACTATGTTTGATAAATTACACTCCAGATTATTATGCAAATCAAACAAACTCTGTAAATTACAGTAAGAATCGGTAATTACATCAATTATAAATGCTGCCAGATCTAATAAAATATCCCTGATGATGTTGGGAATCTCCAACGAAACGTCGGAAAAATAAATTATGAAATAATCTTTTATTTGCATAGAATACATGACCTTAATAAGCCCGATTTAGAATTTTCTAAACAAATCAATTATAAATGGTCAAAATTAGATAAAATTTAAAAACATATAAAATAAATTATGTTGGTAGTAAAATTGTCTTTCAAACAATTTTTAAAATACTAATAAAATTTGCACTAAGACTGAATAAAAAACACAGAATATGAATATTCTAGTCCCAGTAGTTTTTGTATTTCTTATTACTTTTAGGTGGAGGGTATTAAAGGTTCGCCACAGCCGAATATTGCACTCTAACTTGTTTATTGTACAGTGATATCTTCTTACTATAGTAAACTATAGTTTACCTATTTCACGCAGGCATTTATCTTTTCTATGCAAGTCTATAATGATTTGCCGAGTCTCAATGTATGTTTGCCTTTCCATTGTAAATTTTTCACTACCTAAGGTTACAATTTAATCTCTTTTAATGCTAAATTATGAAACTTGCAATTATTTTGAACGGGTAATATAAAAATCACCCCTATCGTGAATAAAAATTCCCCATGAAATTTGTTCCCTTTTCACATTTTTCCTATTAAATTTCAATGTTAAAAAAATAAAAGGGAACAAATTTCATGTGGAATTTTTATTCACGATAGGGGTGATTATTTATATTTATATATTTAAGCTTTTCTTTTAATAAAATGTAGTGTTGATTTTATTTTGACGCTCACAGTATATTAAAGAAAATAAAACAATATTTGCTTAGGGCATGTGCCAGTTATTAAATATTTGACATTCGTACATAATAGCAATGTGTTTGTTTAAAATATTTACAACAATACAGATTTAAATAAATACGTATTCATATAATAATGAATTGAAAATTATTTTACACATACTATTCAATTATTAAGCAATTATTGTACCAGTTTGGCGTAGAGGTTTGAGGGCGTATTTTCTGTCGTAAGACTTTTTAAAACAAGTGGATTTCAAAATTCTTAACAGCAGCTGAAAGCTAGGTAAGAGCTATCAATGAAGATTTAAATATTAAGAGCTATATAATGCTACTTGAAAGTTAAAAGTGTTTAAAGTGTTTATACAAAATTACGTTATTTTCACAATTTACAAACATTGTATGTTAAAGAGAGATTGAGCATTATATATAGCATTAGTTAATGTATAAGTAGATAAACTAATAGAAAAGTATTAAATATTTTTATAGGTATACAGCCCCTTTCAGAAAAATATTGTTTTACACGCCCTTATTGGGTTTAAAACAACAACGTTTTTGTTTTAAATTGTGTTAAAACAGTCGGCCTCTTATATCGCAATAATTGCGCAAGTATTACAATTTATTATAAATGAATTTTCAACTGGTGTGTTACTTTTATCAATTGATAAATTATAATAAATGAATCCATAAAGATTGCTGGCGGCAGATGCTGAACGAAAAAGTAATAAAATTTTCGAAATTTGTCACCAGTGACCGACAAATTTTTATAAATAAAACTGAATTCCTTAATTCTATAGCAATTTCGTTTCGTTTAGCTTCCTGAATCTATGGGAAAATTGTCTCTGATATCGGATTTTCTATATCGAGAAAAATCTCCTATTTGAAATCTCGAATTTGTAAATGAAAGGAAATACTGTCTGTTATTTCTAAACCGTAAGCTAAGGCGAATTCACCCATTTGTTCCGAGCATATTTGTTCGGACAAAGTTTTTTTCATAAGAAGTTTGACGCCTCTCTTTTTAAGAGAGAGAAAATATTTATATGCAGTGCTGCCAGAAGTAAGATTTTACCTTATTTTTTAAGATTTTTTAACCGAAAAAAGATTTTAAGATTTTTTCCCCAAAAATTAGGTTCAATTAAAAAAATCTTCTTTGTTCCCATTTGAAAAATTTTAAACTAATCGATCTCAAAAAATGTACAATTTAGTATAAGAAAATGAATTTTTGTTGTTATTTTTTTGGTTAGTGTTAAATAAAATATGAATTGTTTTTATTTTTTATAAAAAAAAAAAAAAACTACTTATTTACAAAAATAAGATTTTTTTCTCAAAAATACGACTTTTTTTTGGCGAAATTAAGCTGAAAATTTCTGGCAGCCCTGTTTATATGAAAAAACTTTGTCCGAATAAATATTTTGTTAGGAATGAATGAGTGAATCCACCTTTACATTGCCTTAAAATTTCACATGTTCAGAAAGAAAGTTTAACTTTTATATTTCGACCTTATAAAGCCACCAGGGACGGTGTCAGAGATCCCCAAAGGGGGGCACCTCGGCTATGTTAGAAATTAAAAACGAATTGATGCTCCAGTTTCAAAGATATATATTTCAATATATGAAATGTACTAGTCAACTACTAAAAAGAAGCTTCTTAGTAACTGCATTGTATAGTTTACGAATTATTCGCATAAGAAAATTAAATTTTAAACTTTTACAGCCACCCTACCCTGGTTTTTTGCTAATAGTGGATCAAAATATTTCCCGATTTTTTAAAATTTTTTTTTTGTTAGTATGTAATAACACTTTTATAAAACCAGTACAAAAAAATTGTTTAAAAATAATGACAGAGTCAAAAGTTATAGGCACTTAAAGTTTTTAGCAGAGTACCGCAAATGCTCGAATTGAATTCTTTAGCGAAAAAATTAATTCGATCGGATTTAGCTCAAATTTTGTTTTTCGCGAAAGAAATTTAGATATAAGAATGAAAATTTTATTACGAATTTAATTTAAAAGAATTAATCGCGAATTTTATTTTTCTACATAAAGCATGTGAAGAAAAATTAAAATTATTTTTTTTTTTTTGACACACAATTAGAAAATATCTACTCGCATATACTAATAATAAAGATACAAATGTATGTTTATATATGTGTAATTTCATAGATATGTTCAGAAAACACTGTTTACGTAAAAACAAAATTGAAATATTTTATGGCTACGAGTATTTTGTTTTAATATTTGTTTTATCTAAGTTTGTGATTCTTATGAATTGCAAACATTTTTGTTTCTAACTATGTATTGTAGTAAAGTTTTCATTGACAAATTTTTATGAACATAAAGATGTAATAAAATATACAATGAAAGGTCACGACAAGTTTTTTCCCTTAGTTGATTCTTTTTCTGATGCAAATGTGTGAAATTAGGTACAATAGTACAATATTCAATAAATATACAATAAATCAAATAAAACAAGAAAATAATCATACACAAAGCGAAAGGCAAAAGAATGAAATAAATAAAACAAAGAATTAATATAAAAATTCTTTTCGCGAATTTAAAAAAAAAACAATCGCGAAAGCAATTTTTATAAAAAAAAAATAAGTGAAATTTCTTTCGCAGGCGCGAATTTTACCTACTCTGGTTTTTGGCCTATAAATTTTTGGCAATTTTTTGGCATGAAAAGGCACTTCTATTTTTTACGTTATTTAAGAAATTTCCCACAAGACTTACAACGTCTTTCTATTTGACGGAATGCTGACTTTTAAGGAAATATTTTATATGAAAAAACTTTGTTAGCCAGGGCAGGAGAGTCTTTTAAAATATAGATATTTTTTTTTTAGAATTCAACTTTAGGGCATACATACATATGTTCCCAAATCGCATAGTCGATATCCAATAAACAATAACTGATTTTATATGTTACAATATGTTCTTAATAACTTTATAAAGGATTTTGATAATCCCGCCCCTGGTACAGACACTACGGCCAAAAAATTCATTTTTGTAAATTTTTAAAAAAAAATTTTAGAAGCCTCCCAGTATTTTATAAAAATTAAAAATTTTGTTTTTATTTTAATATTTTGTTCAAAATTGTCCATATAAATGCAGAATTTTATTAAAAAATATTTTTAAATAACATTTTTATTTAAGTTTAAACAATTTTTGTTTTTTTTTTTTTCTTAAAAAAAAAACTCATAATAACATAATTTTGCCTTTTTAAAAAAAACTCTTCCATTAATTTCTTATTTGTCTAAAATTATATATATTTAAAAAATAAACACAACTTCCTATCCAAAGATATATAATATGACTTTCTTGTCTTTTCTACGTGTCAAATTGATTAAGGAATAGTTAACAATTAATACCGAATTTGACCATTTTTATTTTCTTTTTTATCCTACCGCAAGAAAATAAAAAATCGCAAATTCATTATCAGTTGTTAACTATGCAATAGCGCAGAATTTTTAAAAGAACAAAAAAATTATTTCGTGTACAACCTTTAGCTATAATAATAAACATATAAAAGTGAATTTATTACAATATGGATTATATGATTCCTTAAAACGAAGGTCAAGCAGCAAGTCACATACAGTTGCTGCTTGATTTAGCGATTTGATACAATTGTTCAATTCACAAGTGATGTTGTAGTATCTTAGGAGTTGTAGGTTGTCTAAATTTAAAATAGTTGCAAAAATGCTGTTAGTAATATCTAGTGTTCAATTCACAAGTGATTTTGTAGTGTCGTAGGAGTTATAGGTCGCCTGAATTTACAATAATTGTACAAATGTTGTTAGTAATATCTAGTGTTCAATTCACAAGTGATGTTGTACTGTCGTAGGAGTTGTACGTCGTCTGAATTTACAATAGTTGTACAAATGTTGTTGGTAATTTCTAGTGTTCAATTCACAAGTGATGTTGTAGTGTCGTAGGAGTTGTGGGTGGTCTGAATTTACAATAGTTGTAAAAATGTTGTTAGTAATATCTAGTGTTCAATTCACAAGTGATTTTGTAGTGTCGTAGGAGTTCTAGGTTGTCTAAATTTACAATAGTTGTACAAATGTTATTAGTAATATCTAGTGTTCAATTCACAAGTGATGTTGTACTGTCGTAGGAGTTGTACGTCGTCTGAATTTACAATAGTTGTACAAATGTTGTTGGTAATTTCTAGTGTTCAATTCACAAGTGATGTTGTAGTGTCGTCGGAGTTGTAGGTTGTCTGAATTTACAATAGTGGTAAAAATGTTGTTAGTAATATCTAGTGTTCAATTCACAAGTGATTTTGTACTGTCGTAGGAGTTGTACGTCGTCTGAATTTACAATAGTTGTACAAATGTTGTTGGTACTATCTAGTGTTCAATTCACAAGTGATTTTGTAGTGTCGAAAAAGTTGTAGGTTGTCAGAATTTACAATAGTTGTACAAATGTTGTTGTTAATTTCTATATAAATATTTTGTACTACACCTACGATATTTTAACACACGTTTTTCAAATATTGTATAAAAGTTAAAGTGTTGCCAAAAGTTCAGATATGTACATTAATTAATAAATTACTCATTAAACTAAAAAAAATAACAAAAAAAATAACTAAACGGTAACACTCAATCATAAACTGTATGACAAATTTAAAACAAGAACATAAAATTAATAAACAACAAATTTAAATGATGGAGATTTTTGTATTTGATATATGAAAAACGATTATTCATTTTGTATATTTCTCACAATGCTGAAATTATTTTGTTTTTCTCATTTATATTATTAATTTTACTTATTTACTTAATTGTATTTGTGTTTATATTTTACTTTTGACGGCATGACAACACAAACATACGACCGTGCTCAAAATTGTGTTCACAATCAGATAGTTGTATCATACAATGTGCAACATACAACATTACTTGTGAATTAAACAACTAATGTTTCTTTGTACTGGCCTCAGAGATACAACATTGCAATAAAGAAATAGTTAAACTCTCAAATTATTGATGGAAATGGATCGAAGTTGTAAATACATACATATGTTATAAAATGTTAAGTCGATTAAACAACATCCGTCTGTGTGATGAAATCAATATTTCCAATTTGTCAGATAATTTACACACGTAACATCAGTATATCTGGCTGCTTTAGATAATTTTGGACAGCCAGCCAGCCAGACGGACGGTCGGACGGACATCGTTAAATTGACTCAGGAAGTGATTCTGAATCGACTGGTATACTTTAAGGTGGGTGTTGGACCAATATTTCTGGGCGTTACAAACATCAGCATAAATCAAATATACCCTCCCCACTATGGTGGTGTTAGGGTATAACAATAAATATATAAGGGGTACGTAAACACTTGTAAGACTGTAGATTCTGTGTAAATCCGTCAAAAAGTCTTTCTAGATTGTTGGTCTTCAATGGGCCAACAACTTGGATTTTTTCATAAAATCTTTATTTTTTTAAACGCGATTGTAAAGTTTTTTTACTGCAATTTTTATTTTTAAACATGACATTTTATGAAACCCAAATTTCCTACATTTAATGCAAAACTTTTCCCATAACCCTCGTTCTATTTATCTTCATAATAACAAATGCAATGCTAATTATTTGAAATATGTTTGTGAAAAAAAAAATTCATTTTAATTATAATCAATAGAAATAATAAAATATTTCAATTAATGAATTATTAATTATTAACTAAAAACAATAAATCATATTGTAGAAATTCCTGAAGTAAATACTGCATTTATTTATAACTAAATATTCACAAATTATTTATATTTTTACAGTTTTAATTGCTCTCTAAATCTTTAATCAAGTAATTTGTATAAATTAACAATCTAACATCATTAACTTGTCTTTAAACAAATAACAATCAAACGAACTAATAAAAAATCACAGAATCACTTAATTAGTTTCAGCTGTTTGTGAACAGTGAACCCAAAGTAAAGCTACATTTACACGATTGAAATTTTCTTCAAAATTGCTCTTCAAAATGCTTCAAACTCGTGTAAACAGCACAAATTCTTCAAAATTTATTTATTTAATAGTTATTAATAGTTATTTTGAAGAATGTTTGCTGTTTACACGAGTTTGAAGCATTTTGAAGAGCAATTTTGAAGAAAATTTCAATCGTGTAAATCTAGCTTAAGTCTTGTATAGGCTTAAAGTGAATAAAACAACACGTCATGTCAATGGACTTGAAAGTATGTCTTAAATTAATGCTGTTAACATGTTTTTTTCTCTTCTCTTTTTATTTGTTTTGTTTACCTAGAACAGTATTTTTGTATTCAAATGAAGCTAAAAGGAAAATGTTTTCTAAAGTGTAGAAATCTGTTTTTTTTTCGTAGTAAACTAAATGAAAACACAATTAATGGCTACAATTTTTTGGCCTAATCTTGTCAGTGCAAAAATTTTTGTGTGTTTTTAATGGTCTTTTTTTTTTTTTTTCTTTTTTCCAAACAAAAACTAATCAATTAAGGTGTAAATTTCAAGCTAAATTTGTCTAACTATCAGCCATGTCACAGAATTTAATTCCGTTCGGAAGTAGTTTTATTTAAGGTTCAGCTGGAGGTATTTTTTTCTATATAAGCTTTCATCTATATCTATATTTAGTCCTTTTTAAGCCTCTTAAACTAAATTCTTTTCAAAACATTATTAAGCAAATACAAAATCGCATGTATTTTTTTTTTGTTGCAATCACAATAAATTATGTACGAGTATGTCTAAATTAAAGCGGCAACATTTTATGCACGTACCAAAATCTTGTATAGAATTTTAATATTGTGTGGGCAGTAGGCTGGCAAGCTGGTTCATAGACAGATATGCATCATGTGTTAACGCCCCTTTGTACATTATATAAAAAAAAAACTTATATAAAGAAAACAATTCTAATCTATTAAGTTATAATTAGTTTAGAAATACATGTTTATTATTGAATAATAATAACAATAGATGTTTTGCTGGCAGATAAAATGGGACTAAATAGTAATCCACGATTGAAGCTAAAATTGAGATAAAAAAGATCCTCCATTGAAGTTAAAATGGAAATAAATAAAGATTCTCCATTGAAGTTAAAATATAACTGAAAACTGATCCACTATTGTCTCCAAAATGGGACTAAATCATGATCCACGATTTAAGCTAAAATGGGAATAAATTAAGATTCTCTATTGAAGTTAAAATATTACTTAATAATTATCAACTATTGACGCATGATTCACGCTTGAAGTTGAAACGTGACTAAATAATGACCCACAATTGAAGCTAAAATGGAGAATAAAAAAAGATCCTCCATTGAAGTTGAAATGGAAATAAATAAAAATTCTCCATTGAAGTTAAAATATAACTAAATAATGATCCACTATTGACTCCAAAATGGGACTAAATAATGATCCTCCATTGAAATTGAAATGGGACTAAATAATGATCCACGATTGAAGCTAAAATGGAGATTAAAAAAGATCCATTATTGACTCCACAATGGGACTAAATAACGATCCTCCATTGAAGTTGAAATGGGACTACATAATAATCCACGATTTAAGCTAAAATGGAGATAAAAAAGATCCTCCATTGAAGTTGAAATGGAAATAAATAAAAATTCTCCATTGAAGTTAAAATATAACTAAATAATGATCCACTATTGACTCCAAAATGGGACAAAATAATGATCCTCCATTGAAGTTGAAATTATACTAAATAGTGATGCACGATTGAAGCTAAAATGGAGATAAAAAAAGATCCTCCATTGATGCTGAAATGTGACTAAATAATGATCCAATATTGAAGCTACAAAGGAAATAAGAAAAGACCCTATATTTCCATTTGAAATGGAAATAAATAAATATTCTATACTGAAATTAAAATATGTCTAAACGTGACTAAATAATGACCCACAATTGAAGCTAAAATGGAGAATAAAAAAAGATCCTCCATTGAAGTTGAAATGGAAATAAATAAAAATTCTCCATTGAAGTTAAAATATAACTAAATAATGATCCACTATTGACTCCAAAATGGGACTAAATAATGATCCTCCATTGAAATTGAAATGGGACTAAATAATGATCCACGATTGAAGCTAAAATGGAGATTAAAAAAGATCCATTATTGACTCCACAATGGGACTAAATAACGATCCTCCATTGAAGTTGAAATGGGACTACATAATAATCCACGATTTAAGCTAAAATGGAGATAAAAAAGATCCTCCATTGAAGTTGAAATGGAAATAAATAAAAATTCTCCATTGAAGTTAAAATATAACTAAATAATGATCCACTATTGACTCCAAAATGGGACAAAATAATGATCCTCCATTGAAGTTGAAATTATACTAAATAGTGATGCACGATTGAAGCTAAAATGGAGATAAAAAAAGATCCTCCATTGATGCTGAAATGTGACTAAATAATGATCCAATATTGAAGCTACAAAGGAAATAAGAAAAGACCCTATATTTCCATTTGAAATGGAAATAAATAAATATTCTATACTGAAATTAAAATATGTCTAAATAATGATCCACTATTGATTCCAAAATCGGACTAAAGAATGATACACGATTGAAGGTAAAATGGGAATAAATAATTATCCTCCATTAAAGTTGAAATGGGACTAAATAATGATCCACGATTGAAGCTAAAATTGAGATAAAAAAAGATCCTCCATTGAAGTTGAAATGGAAATAAATAAAAATTCTCCATTGAAGTTAAAATATAACTGAAAACTGATCCACTATTGTCTCCAAAATCGGACTAAATCATGATCCACGATTTAAGCTAAAATGGGAATAAATTAAGATTCTCTATTGAAGTTAAAATATTACTTAATAATTATCAACTATTGACGCATGATTCACGCTTGAAGTTGAAACGTGACTAAATAATGACCCACAATTGAAGCTAAAATGGAGAATAAAAAAAGATCCTCCATTGAAGTTGAAATGGAAATAAATAAAAATTCTCCATTGAAGTTAAAATATAACTAAATAATGATCCACTATTGACTCCAAAATGGGACTAAATAATGATCCTCCATTGAAATTGAAATGGGACTAAATAATGATCCACGATTGAAGCTAAAATGGAGATTAAAAAAGATCCATTATTGACTCCACAATGGGACTAAATAACGATCCTCCATTGAAGTTGAAATGGGACTACATAATAATCCACGATTTAAGCTAAAATGGAGATAAAAAAGATCCTCCATTGAAGTTGAAATGGAAATAAATAAAAATTCTCCATTGAAGTTAAAATATAACTAAATAATGATCCACTATTGACTCCAAAATGGGACAAAATAATGATCCTCCATTGAAGTTGAAATTATACTAAATAGTGATGCACGATTGAAGCTAAAATGGAGATAAAAAAAGATCCTCCATTGATGCTGAAATGTGACTAAATAATGATCCAATATTGAAGCTACAAAGGAAATAAGAAAAGACCCTATATTTCCATTTGAAATGGAAATAAATAAATATTCTATACTGAAATTAAAATATGTCTAAATAATGATCCACTATTGATTCCAAAATCGGACTAAAGAATGATACACGATTGAAGGTAAAATGGGAATAAATAATTATCCTCCATTAAAGTTGAAATGGGACTAAATAATGATCCACGATTGAAGCTAAAATTGAGATAAAAAAAGATCCTCCATTGAAGTTGAAATGGAAATAAATAAAAATTCTCCATTGAAGTTAAAATATAACTAAAAAAAGATCCATTATTGACTCCACAATGGGACTAAATAATGATCCTCCATTGAAGTTGAAATGGGACTAAATAATGATCCACGATTGAAGCTAAAATGGAGATAAAAAAAGATCCACTATTGACTCCAAAATGGGACTAAATAACGATCCTCCATTGAAGTTGAAATGGGACTAAATAATGATCCACGATTGAAGCTAAAATGGAGATAAAAAAGATCCTCCATTGATGCTGAAATGTGACTAAATAATGATCCAATATTGAAGCTACAATGGGAATAAGAAAAGATCCTATATTTTCATTTGAAATGGAAATATATAAATGTTCTATACTGAAGTTAAAATATGTCTAAATAATGATCCACTATTGATTCCAAAATCGGACTAAAGAATGATACACGATTGAAGCTAAAATGGGAATAAATAATTATCCTCTATGAAAGTTTAAATGGAAATGAATAAAAATTCTTTATTAAATAGAGATGCCAATACCGCTATTCTGATCCCAAAAAACCCGGGATATTTGACACTATATTTTTTTTTAAGAGAAGGCAATTAATTTGCGTATATATAATTGCGTTACTTTCTTTGGAAAGGGGGTGAAAGTAGAAGAACGCTTTATATAACAACTCTGCAATTGCGCATTATGTTTGTTTTTTGTGCAGCATTGCAGCGCCTCTGGTGGCGAGTAGGCGCATTATTTTGTTTAGCTTGATTTTGTAGCCTTTATTTAATTATTTTACTTCGATGGCGTTTGAATACTATACCACCGAAGGAGGGCGCTGTGAGAAATATTAGTTATGATATATAGAAAGAAAACTAATAATTATCAGAAACTGATGTTCGAACCCGTGCTACAAATGCCAGCTTATGCTTAATGCGCTAACTTTTTGTATATATAAAAAGCTTTCATTGATTTAACCCTACTTTGTATGATCAAGTTCAAATTAAAGGGAAAATGGTTTAAAAAATCTTAGTATATATTTATATGTATATAAATTTATCAAAAATTTCCATCATCATGCAATGCTTAATACTTAATAAATACTCGTAGTAATAAAATAATGCCTTCAATGTTATGATGGAAATTTCTACCATTAGGCAAAGAATAGTTAAAACCCCAAGATATGAAAAATTTATTTTATTGAAACGAATAGTTGTCATTTTAAATCCGGTTAAAGTAACAGACAAGACTCTTTTTCGCATTGATATTAATCCCTGTTAATGTTGCCCTTTTTTATGCTCAAAGTGGTCTGGTGAAGTATCTCCTTAAAAGAAAACAAAAAATTAAAAACATTGATTGCGGAATGAATGAAACAATGAATGTAATTGAAATATGTAAAATCTTCACTACGCACCCCCCACAACACGTAATAATGTCTGTAATAATATGGAATATTAAAATATTGAATAAGAATTATTTGTTTCGGAGGGTGGGAAAGAATTCTTTATGCAATCAGAATATAAGAATTTGCTAACAATTTTGTCTACAAAACAATGTAACAATGTTTTTCGTCAGCTTCATATATTGGTAACAAAATTAAATCAAGATTCTCTTTGCTTTAGACACCTTAATATGTTTAATAATATTCTGTTGCTTTTAAATTAATATAGAAATTAAAGGCGAAACGACATATTATTTTTGTCAATCTAACATTTCAATATAATGTTATTATGTTTTTTATTTATTAATGGTTAACAAACTTTTAATCAATTTTAATTTTTTTGCTTTCAAACATATTTGTATTTAACATAAGTAACTTTTTGAAATAAATTGTTATTTTATTTTATTTATAAACCAATTTGTTTTAATATGAAACAAAAATGCCGAAAATCCGGATTCCGGGATTCATTTATGAAATCCCGAACCCCAGGATTTGAAAACCCAGTTCCGTTTGGCATCCATACTATTAATGCATATATATGGTAGATATATCTAAATAATGATCCACCACTGACTCTAAAATGGGACTAAATAATGATCCACGATTGTAACTTAAATGAGACTAAATAATTCTACACAATTAACTGTATATAATGATCGCTGATTGAAGCTAGAATACAACTAAGTATATAATTCATTAATTTGTTGTGATTATTTATTTTCATTTTTATTTTTATATTTATATATATATTTTTAAATATTTCAAAAAAGTACCAAAAAAGTACTTTCTTTAAAATTTACAAAACATAAAAATTGTTGCCTTAAAAATGTTTTCTATGTAATATGTTATTTATTTGAGGAATTTTTCAAAAAGTACTTTTTTTAAACTTTACGGAAGTTTATTATTTAAATAATACCTACTTTTTCCCATTTCCGATACAAAAGCATAATTTTGAAGTGTTTTTCTCAGCTTATTATTTAATTTTGATTACTTTTTAAAGAATTTGTGTAGTTTTAAAAAGTACCTTGTTTAAGATTTTTTCAAATTTGCAAAATAACCACTTTTTAGCCTATATTGTATTTATATTTTTATATTTAGCCTTATTGTCAATATGAAATTGTTTTTATTTTACGTGTTTTTTTAAAAGGTGCTTTTTTGTACTTCTCACAAAATTTCCTATTTTTTTATTTTCCAGTTTTTTATGTTTTTTAAAATTGTTATTAATTAATCTTGATTATTTTCTATATTCATTATGTTTGAAAAAGTACCAAAAAAGTACTTAAAAAAATGCAAAAAATTAAACTTTCGCCTTGAAATTATTTTCTTTATTTTGTGGTATTTTTTTCAAAAGTACTTTTTTGGTAGTTTTAATAAAATTCCTTATTTAAGTGATAGTTTTTAACATTATGTGCATTTGAACTCAAATTTTAAGTTGTTTAATGTTTTGTTAATTTTTATGATTTGATTTTGATTTGTTTCCATATATTTTATTTATTTGTGAAAAAGTACCAAAAAGGTACTTTTTGAGAATTTGCAAAATATAAATTTTTTTTTAGTTTTTTATTGTTTTGAATATTTTCCAAGAAGTACTTTTTCCGTACTTTTTTGAATTCTTGATTATTTGCTATAAATTTTGTTTGTTTGTAAAAAAGTACCAAAAAAGTACTTTTAAAAAAATTAAAAAATTAATCTTTTTCGCCATGAAATTATTTTCAATATAAAATTTTCTTTATTTTTGGAATTTTTTAAACAGTACTTTTATTGTACTGTATTTCATTCCAAATTTTAATTTTTATGATTTGATTTTGTTTATTTTCTTTACATTTTATTTATTTGTGAAAATGTACCAAAAAGGTATTGCTTTTAAAATTTGCGTTATATAAAATATTTTAGCTTTTAATTGTTTTGGATATTTTTCGAAAAGTACTTTTTTAATTCCTTATTTGTGTAGCAGTTTTTAGTATTTTCGTTATTTAAACATAATTTTTAAGTCATTTTAGTTTTTTTATATTTCATTCGTGAATTTTTTAGGAAGTACTTTTTAAAAATACCAGTTTGTTTACTTTTTAGCAAGTACCAAAAGAATTATTTTTTTTAAACTGCAAAAGATCAATTTTTTTCTTATTATTTTGGGGTTACTAAAAGTCTTGTCCCAGCACTATGGTTCTATTGTAAGCGATTTAAAACAATTTTCGCCAGGTATTAAAGTAACGCAGTTAGTTCCTGATTTACAACTGCTTGTAATAAAAACCACCAATAATAATAACATTTATTTTAATTCCCCCACTTTTATTACTTTTATTATTAGTTGTTTCTCGGCTGGTCGTAATATTTACACTCAATTTAGCATAAATTGCATTTAAAGCAATTTAATTAGTTGAAAAGAAAAAAATTCTTTAGCAAAAATAGAAATACACATAAATAATTATACAATAAAAATGTAAATGAAATAAATAGCTAAAAATACCTTTTTTTATTTACTACAATAAATATTAAATGGTACGTGTCAAAATTTTTAAAAATATAATTTTTTTGCTTTCAACAATGTACGGAGTAGAAATAAATCTGTTTCCATTTCTAATTTATTTCACTGTTTCTTTTTTTGCAATTTTATTATAATTAAATGTCTTTATTGACTTAAAACGACTTGGCTAATAAATTTTAAAAGTTTAGTTGTGCAAAAAAATATAAAAAAAACACTGTAAGAAATTAGTTGGTAGGCAGTTCAGTGGAAGCTTAAGGATGCATGGTAAATGTAGAAAATGGGTTTAAATACTTTCTAAAGTTTACTTTATCTTAAAATGTCCCTTGAGAAAACTTACAAGTTTACATAATATTTCCACAAACGACTTGTTCAACTTTGAATTATTATAGCCAAACCGGCACTTAAACTTTCCGCTCTTGTAAACAATATTCTGATGGCTTAACTTTTTGGCTATAAAAGTTATAAACTTTGTAGAGCTCCAAGCAGTAGTTTGAAACTTGTTTAAATATGAAGTTTTTCATCCCACATAACGTATGATTAATATTAATTATGACTTATTTTACTTATTTATTCATAATTACCAAACTAAGGGAATCATTAACAATATTTCAAATGCTAATGAAAACTAACATTACAAGCATCCGAATCAAGTAATTTGACAAACCAAAGAAGACTATTTCGCTGGTATAAAATGGCCTGACTTTGCTGGAATTAATTTTCATTTAAATTTTTTTTTGTTAATTTTCAAGTTCCAAACATTTCTTTGCGTGTATCACATTAGTGGTACAAGTGTTAATTGAATGTCCCATTATGAAGGAAACATACAACAGGAACGTTTGGTTTGATGTGTTTGGCTCGCCATCAAGCACAGCTAAAATGTTTCTAACAAAATATATATTTGAAAAGTTTTTATTCAGGCTAGTAGTTCAAGAATTTATATTAAAGAATACTATTGTAACGTATTGGGACAATTGGCAAATTGGAATGCATTTTCTACCCGGCCAAGGGCGTCATCAGCAATCTTCATTGTCCATTATCAATTTGTAAATATCATCTATTAAACTCACCGTTTTTTGAGAAATAGAATATGAGAATTATGACGCCCTTGGCCGGGTAGAAAATGCATTCCAATTTGCCAATTGTCCCAATACGTTACAATAGTATTCTTTAATATAAATTCTTGAACTACTAGCCTGAATAAAAACTTTTCACTTAAATAAATATTAGTTCAAATCCTTCTCTAATTAATAAAAACAGAACACCATGGCGCGGTGTATCAAAGTATGTAGTCATCATCCCATCTCCGGTGTTTCGTAGTTACAAAAAATAACATAATCCACCAGAAGAAAAAGAGGAGAAATGACAACAAAAACATACATACATTGCTGTTATTGATCTACCAAAAAAGTAGACGCAGCAAGAAAAGCAAAAACAATTTGTAGTAATACAAATTCTATAAATAGAATGACATATAAAGAATATACACACACATTGTAAACGTACGTAAATTTCGTTCTGACTCACAACACGTAAAAAAAGAAATATGATAATTCTCATATTCTATTTCTCAAAAAACGGTGAGTTTAATAGATGATATTTACAAATTGATAATGGACAATGAAGATTGCTGATGACGCCCTTGGCCGGGTAGAAAATGCATTCCAATTTGCCAATTGTCCCAATACGTTACAATAGTATTCTTTAATATAAATTCTTGAACTACTAGCCTGAATAAAAACTTTTCACTTAAATAAATATTAGTTCAAATCCTTCTCTAATTAATAAAAACAGAACACCATGGCGCGGTGTATCAAAGTATGTAGTCATCATCCCATCTCCGGTGTTTCGTAGTTACAAAAAATAACATAATCCACCAGAAGAAAAAGAGGAGAAATGACAACAAAAATATACATACATTGCTGTTATTGATCTACCAAAAAAGTAGACGCAGCAAGAAAAGCAAAAACAATTTGTAGTAATACAAATTCTATAAATAGAATGACATATAAAGAATATACACACACATTGTAAACGTACGTAAATTTCGTTCTGACTCACAACACGTAAAAAAAGAAATATGATAATTCTCATATTCTATTTCTCAAAAAACGGTGAGTTTAATAGATGATATTTACAAATTGATAATGGACAATGAAGATTGCTGATGACGCCCTTGGCCGGGTAGAAAATGCATTCCAATTTGCCAATTGTCCCAATACGTTACAATAGTATTCTTTAATATAAATTCTTGAACTACTAGCCTGAATAAAAACTTTTCACTTAAATAAATATTAGTTCAAATCCTTCTCTAATTAATAAAAACAGAACACCATGGCGCGGTGTATCAAAGTATGTAGTCATCATCCCATCTCCGGTGTTTCGTAGTTACAAAAAATAACATAATCCACCAGAAGAAAAAGAGGAGAAATGACAACAAAAACATACATACATTGCTGTTATTGATCTACCAAAAAAGTAGACGCAGCAAGAAAAGCAAAAACAATTTGTAGTAATACAAATTCTATAAATAGAATGACATATAAAGAATATACACACACATTGTAAACGTACGTAAATTTCGTTCTGACTCACAACACGTAAAAAAAGAAATATGATAATTCTCATATTCTATTTCTCAAAAAACGGTGAGTTTAATAGATGATATTTACAAATTGATAATGGACAATGAAGATTGCTGATGACGCCCTTGGCCGGGTAGAAAATGCATTCCAATTTGCCAATTGTCCCAATACGTTACAATAGTATTCTTTAATATAAATTCTTGAACTACTAGCCTGAATAAAAACTTTTCACTTAAATAAATATTAGTTCAAATCCTTCTCTAATTAATAAAAACAGAACACCATGGCGCGGTGTATCAAAGTATGTAGTCATCATCCCATCTCCGGTGTTTCGTAGTTACAAAAAATAACATAATCCACCAGAAGAAAAAGAGGAGAAATGACAACAAAAACATACATACATTGCTGTTATTGATCTACCAAAAAAGTAGACGCAGCAAGAAAAGCAAAAACAATTTGTAGTAATACAAATTCTATAAATAGAATGACATATAAAGAATATACACACACATTGTAAACGTACGTAAATTTCGTTCTGACTCACAACACGTAAAAAAAGAAATATGATAATTCTCATATTCTATTTCTCAAAAAACGGTGAGTTTAATAGATGATATTTACAAATTGATAATGGACAATGAAGATTGCTGATGACGCCCTTGGCCGGGTAGAAAATGCATTCCAATTTGCCAATTGTCCCAATACGTTACAATAGTATTCTTTAATATAAATTCTTGAACTACTAGCCTGAATAAAAACTTTTCACTTAAATAAATATTAGTTCAAATCCTTCTCTAATTAATAAAAACAGAACACCATGGCGCGGTGTATCAAAGTATGTAGTCATCATCCCATCTCCGGTGTTTCGTAGTTACAAAAAATAACATAATCCACCAGAAGAAAAAGAGGAGAAATGACAACAAAAACATACATACATTGCTGTTATTGATCTACCAAAAAAGTAGACGCAGCAAGAAAAGCAAAAACAATTTGTAGTAATACAAATTCTATAAATAGAATGACATATAAAGAATATACACACACATTGTAAACGTACGTAAATTTCGTTCTGACTCACAACACGTAAAAAAAGAAATATGATAATTCTCATATTCTATTTCTCAAAAAACGGTGAGTTTAATAGATGATATTTACAAATTGATAATGGACAATGAAGATTGCTGATGACGCCCTTGGCCGGGTAGAAAATGCATTCCAATTTGCCAATTGTCCCAATACGTTACAATAGTATTCTTTAATATAAATTCTTGAACTACTAGCCTGAATAAAAACTTTTCACTTAAATAAATATTAGTTCAAATCCTTCTCTAATTAATAAAAACAGAACACCATGGCGCGGTGTATCAAAGTATGTAGTCATCATCCCATCTCCGGTGTTTCGTAGTTACAAAAAATAACATAATCCACCAGAAGAAAAAGAGGAGAAATGACAACAAAAACATACATACATTGCTGTTATTGATCTACCAAAAAAGTAGACGCAGCAAGAAAAGCAAAAACAATTTGTAGTAATACAAATTCTATAAATAGAATGACATATAAAGAATATACACACACATTGTAAACGTACGTAAATTTCGTTCTGACTCACAACACGTAAAAAAAGAAATATGATAATTCTCATATTCTATTTCTCAAAAAACGGTGAGTTTAATAGATGATATTTACAAATTGATAATGGACAATGAAGATTGCTGATGACGCCCTTGGCCGGGTAGAAAATGCATTCCAATTTGCCAATTGTCCCAATACGTTACAATAGTATTCTTTAATATAAATTCTTGAACTACTAGCCTGAATAAAAACTTTTCACTTAAATAAATATTAGTTCAAATCCTTCTCTAATTAATAAAAACAGAACACCATGGCGCGGTGTATCAAAGTATGTAGTCATCATCCCATCTCCGGTGTTTCGTAGTTACAAAAAATAACATAATCCACCAGAAGAAAAAGAGGAGAAATGACAACAAAAACATACATACATTGCTGTTATTGATCTACCAAAAAAGTAGACGCAGCAAGAAAAGCAAAAACAATTTGTAGTAATACAAATTCTATAAATAGAATGACATATAAAGAATATACACACACATTGTAAACGTACGTAAATTTCGTTCTGACTCACAACACGTAAAAAAAGAAATATGATAATTCTCATATTCTATTTCTCAAAAAACGGTGAGTTTAATAGATGATATTTACAAATTGATAATGGACAATGAAGATTGCTGATGACGCCCTTGGCCGGGTAGAAAATGCATTCCAATTTGCCAATTGTCCCAATACGTTACAATAGTATTCTTTAATATAAATTCTTGAACTACTAGCCTGAATAAAAACTTTTCACTTAAATAAATATTAGTTCAAATCCTTCTCTAATTAATAAAAACAGAACACCATGGCGCGGTGTATCAAAGTATGTAGTCATCATCCCATCTCCGGTGTTTCGTAGTTACAAAAAATAACATAATCCACCAGAAGAAAAAGAGGAGAAATGACAACAAAAACATACATACATTGCTGTTATTGATCTACCAAAAAAGTAGACGCAGCAAGAAAAGCAAAAACAATTTGTAGTAATACAAATTCTATAAATAGAATGACATATAAAGAATATACACACACATTGTAAACGTACGTAAATTTCGTTCTGACTCACAACACGTAAAAAAAGAAATATGATAATTCTCATATTCTATTTCTCAAAAAACGGTGAGTTTAATAGATGATATTTACAAATTGATAATGGACAATGAAGATTGCTGATGACGCCCTTGGCCGGGTAGAAAATGCATTCCAATTTGCCAATTGTCCCAATACGTTACAATAGTATTCTTTAATATAAATTCTTGAACTACTAGCCTGAATAAAAACTTTTCACTTAAATAAATATTAGTTCAAATCCTTCTCTAATTAATAAAAACAGAACACCATGGCGCGGTGTATCAAAGTATGTAGTCATCATCCCATCTCCGGTGTTTCGTAGTTACAAAAAATAACATAATCCACCAGAAGAAAAAGAGGAGAAATGACAACAAAAACATACATACATTGCTGTTATTGATCTACCAAAAAAGTAGACGCAGCAAGAAAAGCAAAAACAATTTGTAGTAATACAAATTCTATAAATAGAATGACATATAAAGAATATACACACACATTGTAAACGTACGTAAATTTCGTTCTGACTCACAACACGTAAAAAAAGAAATATGATAATTCTCATATTCTATTTCTCAAAAAACGGTGAGTATAATAGATGATATTTACAAATTGATAATGGACAATGAAGATTGCTGATGACGCCCTTGGCCGGGTAGAAAATGCATTCCAATTTGCCAATTGTCCCAATACGTTACAATAGTATTCTTTAATATAAATTCTTGAACTACTAGCCTGAATAAAAACTTTTCACTTAAATAAATATTAGTTCAAATCCTTCTCTAATGAATAAAAATATATATTTTTTTTCTAAACAATTTGTTACAATAACATTCTTGCTATGCTTTTAAAGTTTATTTGTATAAATTTTACGTTTTATATTTTTATTTAAATAAAAAAAAATGTTTACAAGACAGTGAGGCTGAAAACTAAAGCAACATTGAATTCTATTGTCGTAGAAAACACAAATTACATTAAATAATTGCCAGCTTAACTCTTTCTTAAGCATTTACTGATACAAATAGTTCTATTCACTTTTATCATCAACTATTTAAGTCTATATAATTGAATACAGACAACTCACAAATTTATTTATGTATTTCCTTATTGGGCTTATGTATACACGATGTTTTAACTACAGTTTCTTTAAAACAATTTTCTGTTTATTGCAAATAAGTAAAACAAATATAAACAAATTTTATAACAATAAATAATTGTTTATAAATAAATAAAGCAAAAGACACAAAATAATCAAACAACAAGAGCCCCAGCACAATACCTGCCTGCTTGCTACAAATAAGTACATATTTATCAAACGAATTTTAATATAATACAATATGAATGTGTTATTAATAAATAAATAATACATAGGTAGCAAAATTCTAAGACGTATCTAACCAACCAGATACACAGGGTTGGTTGTACTCGTTTAGGAAATACAGCAACATACACAACACAGAAACATAGTGGCGTACAGACAGTCACACAACAAAATAATGATTTATTTTATTAAATTACCCACAGCCACAAACAAGTAGACACTTTGTCTGGCTAAATAAATCAGTGTGCTTAAAAGTACTCGCAATATTTTAGTCTAAATAAATAAAGGGTGATTGTTTAGCTATTATCTTTTTGGCAACACTGGTTTAACTGTCAAACATCTTCATTTTGGTCATGGTTAAATTCATGAATCGTCTTACAAACGAACAACGCTTGTAAATTATTGAATATTATTATCAAAATGCGTGCTCTGTTAAGAAAGTTCATCGCGCGCTTCTTTGTGTGCAGCGACGAAGCTCATTTTTGGCTCAATTAGCACGTAAATACGCAGAATTGTCGATTTTGGAGTGAATATCAGCCAGAAGCATTGCAAGAGCTACCAATGCATCCAGAAAAAGTCACAGTGTCATCATTGGGTCGTACTTCTTCAAAGAGGATGCGAATCGTAACGTAACTGTGAATGGTGAGCGCTACCGTGAGATGATATCCAACTTTTTTTTGCCCAAAATGCTTTTTGCCCAAGACTTAGACTTCCATGACATGTGGTTTCAACAAGACGGTGCCACATGTCACACAGCACGCGCAACAATGAACTTATTGAGAGCCGAGTTCGGTGAACATTTTATTTCACGTTCGGGACCGGTTAGTTAGCCGCCTAGATCGTGCGATTTAACGCCTTTAGACTATTTTTTGTGGGCTATGTTAAAGCTCATGTTTATACAGACAAGCCCGCTTCAATTGACGCATTCGAAGACAACATTGAAGCATTTATTGGTGAGATACCGGCCGAAAAGTTGGAAAGAGTATGCCAAAATTGGACTAAGCGGATGGACCATTTGAGGCGCAGTCAAGATCAATATTTGCATGAAATAATCGTCAAACATTAAATTATATGGACCGTACTATCGATTCAAGTAAAGATTTCATGCATTTTTCTGAATTTTATGTGTTTTTTTTAACTTTCCTATAGCTTTTAAAAAATCACCCATTATTTTGTAAGAGTATTTATTTAACCGTCTCGTAAGAGGTTTTTTGCATTTGTTTAAGAGTGAAATGTAACAAAGATATGCAAACATTATTTGACACTATGAAGCTTTAACAATCTGTTTTTTTTTTCTCAAAAGGGCTTAAGTCATATTATGTTTTGTTTTTTTGTTATATAATTTAACAGCTGTTTGTAGCAGTTAAAGAGTAAAAATGTCTACAGATATTTGTTTAATTTTATTAATATTAAACAGAAATAATCACTATCTGTGGGTTCTGCCACACCTGACAAAATGAAGCAGTTTTTCTATGCTTCATAAACTTGAATAGATAATGTAATGGAGTTAAAATGGTTCTTCATTATTTATATCCTGGCTTTTGAAATCATTACATTAAACCAATATTACACAAGGAAGGCTCTTTAATAAAACATTACTTTGATGTCACTAAAAAAAACTAGAGTCCAGTAACGACTATAATAACTAATACCTACATAGTAAAACCTATAAGAAGTCGTTATTTGTGTAGGTCTAATTAGTTTGAAATTGAAAATTGAATTGAAACTTTAATAGTTAACCTGTATCCTACCCTCTAATAAAACTTAACATATCTGCTATTCTCTTCTAAAGAATTGACCAATTTTATACATACACACAGCAGTAGCTTAAGAGTTATTTAATTATATATGTATATATATTTTTAATCTCACATGGCGTATGATTAATATTAATTATTAGTTATTTTACATATTTATTAATATCTCTCAGACTAAGCAGATTAATAAAAACTATTAAAAATGCTAACGATAAATAACAAAAAGATGACTATATAAAACATTGCATTGCTCAAGAAAAGTCTTAAGAAGTCATTAATACCATAAGGTAAGTTAGTGTTTTTGATGAAAACTTAACTACTTAAATTTTAAAAAACATTTACTCTAACGACTTGGCCAACTTTAATGTAACGTACCCAACCCGATTACAAAACTTAACATGCCTGCTTAAGTTAAGCTGAAAACCTTTGTAGAAATTAAAAATTTTATACTAATCGCAATAGTAGCTTAATTTAATATTTAAATACGAAATTAGTTAATTTTTCCTTAAACTTAAGTTTTATTTAAATATGGTTTCGTTTTTTCAGTCTCAAATTGCGTTTGGTTTTTAATTATGACAAAAGTATGGTAGCACTATTGAATGTCAAAAAAATATAAACAACTTCTTCATTTAACAGCTGATTTACTATTTAGTTTACAAATTGTTGTAAACTAAATGAAAAAAAGCTGCATCATTCATATCCTCTTCATTGTTTCAGTTGATATTAATAACATAGTAGCACAATGTTTTTATTCGCGGTGAATTTATTTATTGAATATTTTTGTCAAATAATAAAAAAAAAAACTTCAATGCGCAATTTTCATAATTTGCAGAACTGTCAAAATCATATGGTAGTATGAAAAACTTAAGTTGTATTTAAATGGACGTAGTCAGTGATTTAAGTTATATTTAAATATGATCTATAAAAATGAATTTGGTACTTAAACAGAACTTAAGTTTAAAAACACTTTAATTTTTAAGTTAAAAACTGGTCATAAGAGTTATTTATTAATATTATTAAATATTTGTTAAACCAACATGACGTATGATTATTATTAATTATGACTTATTTTATATATATGACTTATGACTTATTTATTAATATCTCCCAAACTAAGCAGATTATTAAAAATATTACAAATTGTAATGAAAACTAACAACATAAGCTTCACAATATAAACTAGTATGCTTACTTATTGCTTCTCTAAAAATAAAAATGAGTTTTTTTTTTATAAAATAAAAAGTTTTTTCGAGCTCTAGGCCAAGTATTTTCGATATTTTATTTTTAATCTTAAATGACGTATAATTAATATTAATTATGACTTGTTTTAATATTTGTTAAATAAAAATGTTAATTAAAATCAATTAAAACACTAATAATTAAGCTTTTTAAACAAGTTATTTATCAACTCTAAATGTGTTTTAAAGTTGGCATACTCGAACTCTATTTGTACTTAACTATGGCAAATTTTAGATTTACAAATATTGTTAAGCAATTGTTATATTTAATAATTGTTGCTTTTATTAGATATCAATTTGTATATATACTTAACAATTTTTAAAACAGTCTCATCCAACATTTTGCCAACCCTGTAATTAAAATTGCCATCCCTGCAAGCAAAATTTTGAAAGCGTTACTTCTCTTCAATAGCTCTAACTAGTTATGTACTGGTGGCTTTATTAGACTAGAGGTATTTAATATACATATTTATTTATAATACCATTTTATGAAACCGAGTTATCCAACTTTGACACAATATAGCAAACCCTGGAGCCAAATTACCGCATTCGTGATCGAATGATTATGATTATGATTATGATAATTAATATCACTGAGCTACATGACGTATGATTAATATAATTTAGTTATATATAAATATTTCGGAAACTAAAAGAGTTAACCAAATTATTTCAACAGCTAAAGTAAGCATACAACATAGCCCTCTTATTACAGACATTAAAACTTACAATTTTTAGTCAAATATGGTATTTATAAGTAATTTTATTATTGGAATATTATTCCATAAATTGTTTAAGTATAAAAAAGAATTTAAGCTTAAACAATTAACAATTAAATTGGAATATTCATGAAAAAGATCAAATAAACTATAATAAGAAATAATTTTTATAAGTTTGAGATTTTATTATTTTATATTAAACAAAATGTTGCAGTTTTCCTTTCCATTATACACATATGTATATAGATTCTTTGTCATCATTACATTATATAGAATTTTCCTATTTTTCAATTTACAATCATTAACAAAACCTTTTAAATTATTTGCTCACTGAGAAAAATATTTAAATGAAAAATGATTTTAATTAAAAATTTCGTACAACAATAATTTTTAATGTCTTTGTCTATGGTCAGTTGTGGTGGCTGGCTGACTGCTTGGTTGGTTGTTTTTCTTTGTATTCCCGCCAAACCTATTTTAACAAATGACTGAAAGATGTTGCCAAAAATTAAAGCACAGTAAGTGAATCTAGCAATTCATAACTACATTCACTGCTAAACAGGTGGAAAATTAAAATACATAAATACATTTGGTCTTGCAAAAATATTGAAAATATTGAAAATAAATTTGTTTTCATAAAGAAAATGTTTTTTTTTTCTTTCTTTTTGGTTTTTAATTTCAACAATATTTGTACATAGTTTGAGCAAAATATATTAGAATTTAATGAAATATTTATGTTAGGTTAGGAAATTTATAAAAAGAATAATGTTGTTCGGGAAAGAAATAAATAAAATAAAATAAAAAAATCTTTAACCAGCAGATGTCTAATGAAGAATTAGTTATTTAATACATTATAAGCCAGGCATTACTAAACTTGTTGTAAGTACTAAACCAAGGAATAAAGTAGTCTTGACGAATTAAATTCATTTGTTACAGCATTATCAAATTTTAAAACTTGTAACCAAGTCATATTTTATTAATTATACATTGTTACAATTATACTTCCTTGTTAAATATTTCGAAATTTTTCTGACCACCCTCGTTATATAATTTATTTATAATTTTTATTTATCTATATAAACACACGAATTTCTCCGGCTTAACGTACAAAGTACCGTCTACCACTGACGCAATGAATAAATTAAAAAAAGCAATAAACTTCAATTATTTTTCTACACATACTAGAAAAAAGAGCGAGCAAAAAATAAAACCATCTATCTCCAAAACAAAATAATAATAAAACAATTAAACAACATCTCAACATTTGAACATTTAAAATAAACAATTAATAAACACTCTTTAGACTTAATTGTGGGGCCTCTGAAAATGTTCCGTTTCTTAGCACTTGATAATAATTGATAAATTATAAACTAATTAAAAAACAAATAAATTTTAATATAAAATTTAAATGAAATGAAATGCTCATGTGTGGCGAGTTTGATCGCAAAAATGAAAAGAATTTTTATTTTCAAACTGTTGAATAAATTTCGAAAAAATTAAAATCTATTTTTATTTTTATATTATTTTAGTTGTCATTATGTGTGCCGATCCCCAGTCGATACGGCAAATTATGCTGACAGCCGAAGAGTTAAATATGATTGACAGTGGTGAATATGTGTTCATCAATATTGAATTGTTTTCAAGGTAAGTACAGAAGTTTTTTAAACCAAAATTTAAGGTAAAAAATGCTCAAAATTAAAAAGAAATTTAAATGAAAATTTTAGCAGTTGTCCAACCATGCTGCACTGTAGCTATTTCTGTAAGCAAAAATCTTTAAGCTTAATTTCTTCATTATTACAATTTCCAGTTTTGTAACGTTTAGCGTAGTTTAAGAGTTCTGTATTGTTTTGGTTTTTGATAAGCCTCAAAGTAATACGCTACGTTTGGTTAATATTGATTATATATTTTATTATATATTTATTAATATTTCTTAAACTAAGAGGTTTAAAGGATTTAAAATACTTATGAGAGCTCTATACTCTATACATATTCATTGCTTAAGTATAACGGCCGTATTCATAAAAAATAAAGTAGGTTTGAAGTGTTGTTTTAGACAAAATTTTCATACAAAATTTTCTTAAAGTACATTTAAAGTCTACTTTAGTTTTTTCTGAATAAGACTAAGACTATATGTTTTCTCATTAGGCCATTATCTTTTTTCCCAATGAAAAACTGCCGCTTAAAGAAATTTGGTTTTCTCAATGTCTCATTTGTTTCTATTCTGTCGCAAAACCAACCAGTCCTTATCTGCCGATTATTTATTTGTTGTACAGATAAATTCAATCAGCTGACTGCTGTTCATATTTTTGATGTGGCAATACCTTGAGTTTTTGTAAAAAAAATTAAATAGATTTTAGAAAAAATTTTTAATTGAGGAATAAACATTAATTTGTTGGAGGATGAACTCGAAGAACATGAATTCCAAGTGAATGCTGAAAGAGTTTATCATGCCAGACGTAACTATCTGGCAGACATAGATATTATTTATTTTTTAAAATATTTGTTTTTTTTTTTTTGATTTTATTTTTTGTTATTTTTTCACTTTTGGAAAACAGCTGATTTATGTCAACAACTTTTCACTTGAAGACAGAGTTTCCAATTTTCACATACATTTTAAGAGATATTGCCAAATGAAAATAATGTTTCTGTCGGTATATTGAACAAACCAAAATTGTTAACGGACATATTATCAGTCTAATAAATTTATGTCGACATTTAGTAACAGGCAGTTTGTCGACACATTGAGAAAACGGGCCTAAGTCTTTAAAAATATAAAAATTGTTTTTAATAACATTGACCCAATGGTTAAATACCCTGCAGGAAATGTCAATAGTGAAACTGTACTGATTTACTATTGACACAGTCACCAGTACTAGTGACTTAGTATAACCCAGACAATGTTAATTACTATAGACATTTAACATGAGCGTGTCATTGAAAATCCACTACTGGCATAGGTACTATTGACAAGGTAGTTCTTTAGGGGCCACATTGTCTACACTTTTGGTACTTTTCTGAAATAGAAAATAAAAATGCAGTTTTTGCTAATTTTTGGAGTTTTATTAAAAAAATAAAATATGTAAAATATGTAAATTAATTAAAAATAAATTAGAAAACACCCAAAGTCTTTGGCGGGAATCGAACTAGCAACCCTCTGAATGATAGTCTATCGGGCTCACAATTGAAAAAAAATAATTGTATAATAATAACCATTGTGACAATGCGTTTGACAATGTCGCCAAACCGTTACCAAAAAAGTAGACAAAATTGATGACTTGGAGACACTTGGCCCCAAGTTTCCTTCAGGGTAGTCTTGTATTGATTCAATTTTCTACAGCATCATAGTGGTGAAGTATGCGCGGTTAATATTAATATTATGGCTATTAAAATTTATAAACGATTTTTGTGTTCAACAATTAATTCCTACAAATACACGTTATTCTGTTTTACACGGTTTTGATTTAACACGGTTTGAAAATAAACAAATTTTAAATTTATTACACGATTTTATTCCATTTAGCACGAATCAAAATCTTTTGGGCTTAAATTTTTTTGTTAAATTTAATTCTTGCGAAATATGTATGTTCATATCATAAAATTAGGGGAATTCCCTTTTTGTGGATTCCAGCAAATTTACTGATCAGAGCAATTGTAAATACAACAAATTTAGAGGAATTCCCTTTTAGTGCAACAATCAAATGAACTTGTTATACATTTTTTTACATTACTTTTAAGGAACCAATCACCTGTTTCGCATACGATCAATGTCTTTTTTTACACGGATTTTTTTTACATGTAATTTCCTGAAACCAATTACCATGTAAAAACAGAATTAGTTGTATGATAATTTTTTCTGGTTTAAAATCTGGTTTAATTTACCAGTTTCGAAATTGAGTTGTCCAATTTCACAGTCTGTTTTTAAACTTAACCTTCCTGTAAACGTAATTCTGAAAACTTGATTTCTCTTCTAATTTCATTTCGAGTTTTGTATGGCTGCACCCATTAGCTTAAGAGTTTTGCATTAATATACTTATTTAACAAAAAAAAAATAGCAAAACGGTACGCATGATTAATATTAATTATTATTTATTTTAGTTATATATTATTATTTCTCAAACTAAGAGATATTTTAAAAGGATTTAAAATACTTATAAAAGCTAACAAAATAGACGTTCATATGCACATATTCATTGTTACCAACATGCGCCTTTTACTTATTTATTTATATGTATATGAAATTCGTCAAAATGAATTGCGTTTAATTGAGCTCTGATTCAATTAAATATCGAATTATAATTTGCAAACTAAGAGCATTAAAAACATACCTATGAAAGCTAATAATAAAGATTTATAATCAGCACAAAATATATCCCTTTTGAAACTAATAGGGAACATCTTGGTTGGTTTCTTATATAAATAAAAAATAGATATATGTATATAAAAGTGTTAGTTGTCAAAATTTATTGAATAGCAGTGATTACTAGAAGTATCTGGCCTTTTATATTTGCAAAATTTAAGAGTTTAGATCACATGTTATGCAAATTTGTTATACCAACTTAAACCCAACCCTGTATTTAAACCTGTTTTCCGAGTAAAAAGGATTTTGAAAGTTTAAGTTCTTCCGTATTATATAGTTAAATTTTATAGCGATTGTCAATTTTTTAAAAGCTTTGTATTCATTTACATTTTAATCAGCATCATAGAAATACGGTACGTATGATTGATATTAATAATGACTTATTTTAGTTATTTATTAATATTTTCTAAACGCCATGGTTCTACCAAATAATTTAAAAATCTATAGATCTCTAACAGAATATGCTTGATAACAGAGAGTTTCCTACTTGCTTGTATATAATTATAAAACGATGGCGTATCGTATAAATTATTATTTTATATTTAATGGAAAAACTTATTTGGAAAATTATTAAAATATATAAAAAGTCCCAATTTACACGAAGCAATTCTTTAAGCTTGGCCGTTTACCTTTTAGACATCGAGTACATACCTGATTGTACTAGCAACTCGTGTTACTCTAATATTTCGTTATCTATTATTTACATATGTAATATGTGTATACTCTAAAATAAAAATACGAGTAATTTAAGCAATAAAAATTGTGCTGTGTAAACACCGAAGAAATTTCAAGGAAAAAATTGCATCAATATTTTCAACAAAAATTGCTTCGTGTAAATTGGGACTAACGATTGGGCAGTAATTTACATACGAGTATTTAGAAAATATGTTTTCAAACGAGATTCACAGGTTTGGCAGACTTCTTGTTAAAGCAACTTTTTTCCTCTATTAACTTAACAAGTTTTAAACTGATTGAACTGGTAGTTTAGCAGTTAGCTATTGATTACACTACAGGGCTTATGATTAATAATAACATAGTGTTGCTTGAACTGGTCGGACGTGTTATTTTTAGTGCGGCTGAATTTTCGTAATAGGTGAAAAAAAAAATAAAAAAAAAAAAAAAAAAAAACTTGTAATAAGTGAAAAAAAAAAAATATATATATATATAAAAAAAAAAGATATCGTAATAGGTGGAAAAATAGTGGTTTTTCGGTAATTTAAAAATCGCAAAACAACTGCATGAGTGTCCCGCTCAGATGTAATTCTGAGAAAGAGCTAAGCTACAGTAGGAAAAATTTATGGATCTCTGAGGAAGAATCCTTAAGAAAATCCGTGGAGTCTCTTCTCACTACAAAAGCCGAAATACGGCGCCGTTCCTGTTCGCCCAATATAGTTATCTCATCCGATGAGAAATCATCATTTTCATCAAATAGTGCAGTCAAACCCAAAAAACAAGTAGGTATGGATAAGTACATCACCGTTCTCAAGCGACAGAGGAGCCCGACATCTGCTCAAATGTCTTCCAATTCCAATAAAGTTCCTAAGACCGTCAGCAGTGATAAGCCAAATGATCAAAACAGATTTGCTCTACTTCAGACGGATGACCCAGAAATACCGAAAAAGACGTTTAAGCCCCCACCAATTTACCTGAGAGAGCCCACTTCCAATAAACTGGTACAAGGAATTGTTGCTGTAATAGGTGAGAACATGTTTAGCGTAACCTCAATTAAACATGGAAAAATCAGCGAAACAAAGATCCAAGTGAATAGGGAAGATGATTTTCGAAAATTGTCCAACCAGTTGGAGAGGGAGACCAGGGATTTCTATACCTATCAGCTCAAAAGCGCAAAAGGACTCCAAGTCGTTCTAAAGGGTATAGACCCATGTGTTGATCCTGCGGAGATAAAGAACGGATTAATGGACAAAGGGTTCAAAATCAAGAGCGTAGTGAATATTAGAAACCGTGAAAAGATTCCTCAGCCCATGTTCAGGGTAGAATTGGAACCTGGAGATGTTGCCTTAAAGAAAAACGAGTCCCATCCAATTTACAATCTTATTTATCTTCTGCATCGTAGAATTACCGTGGAGGAACCGCATAAGCGTGTTGGACCCGTCCAGCGTCTTAATTGTCAAGAATTTGGTCACACCAAAGCGTATTGTAAATTGCCGTCTGTTTGTGTTGCATGTGGGGAACTACATGCAACTGCTCAATGTAATAAGTCCAAAACGGACTTAAAAATAAAAAAATGCAGTAACTGTGGAGGAAATCATACCGCTAATTATAGAGGTTGTCCAGTTTATACTTATTTGAAGGGCATAAGGACCAATAAGTCGCCAGTATTACCTGACCATCCTCAACAACCTAATTTCACGTCGAGTAAGAATTTTCCTCAAATTGTACGACCAACTACTCACGTAAACGCTCCAAATTCTAGACAAGTTTCTTACGCAAACGTGGTCAAATCTAATATGCCAGGTCTGGAGCAGGAACCTATATCGCAATACTCTGAGCCACATATCAACAATCTAGAGACAACATTGCAGACACTTGTCCAAACTATGAACACTTTTACGACCACCATGACATCCATGATGCAGGAAATGCTGAAAATGCAATCCACTATCTTGCAAGCCATTTTAAAGAAATGATTTATTTAAAAATTTGTTTTTGGAACGCGAACGGCCTCCGCCAACATAAAAACGAACTGGAATACTTCCTGATGGATAAGCAGATTGATGTTATGATGATTGCTGAAACTCACTTGACGTCGACAGGGTACTTCAAAATCAATGGCTACGTGTTGTACGATACTAAAGATCCCCGCGGAAGAGCTTGTGGAGGTTCGGCAATTCTTATAAAGAACAGAATAAAACATTATCTAATGAATAACATAAGTGAGGATTACCTCCAAGCAACAAACATTTGCATTGAATTCTGTCAATACAAATTTGTTTTATCATCGATTTATTCTCCGCCTCGATTCTCAATAAAAGAACACCAATACCATAACTTCTTTAATTCCCTTGGAGCTAGATTTTTAGTTGCTGGCGACTTTAACGCCAAACACACATTTTGGGGTTCACGTCTGGTAACCCCAAAGGGTCGCGTACTCTTCAACACCATTGCTCAAATGGGCTTAGATGTACTCTCAAGCGGACATCCCACCTACTGGCCGACGGACCGACGGAAGATTCCCGATGTTATTGACTTTGGAGTAGTGAAAAATATCCCTGTAGAATGGATGCAAGTGGATCCTTCATTAGACTTGTCCTCAGATCACTCTCCTACTATCATTTCAATGCATTTCCCTCAAGTGTGTGGCTCTCCATTTAGAAACATGACTAAGACCCGAGTAAGCTGGATAAAATACAAAAAGTATTTAAGTTCTCATTGCACGGAAAATATTGTGTTAAGAACTACCGACGATATCGATGAGTCGATTGGCAACTTTACCGAGGACCTTCGACGAGCTGTGCATCACGCTTCCACTTATCACGTTGAATGTAGAAATAGGACAAACAGAACTTATTTATCTGAACTCGAACATCTCCTATCAGAAAAAAGAAGAATGAGAAGAGAGTGGCAACTTCACAGGTCTCCTGAACTTAAAGCTAGGCTACGGGTATGCAGAGATATACTAAGACATTTCTTAGAAACCCAAAGAACGGCTTCACTTACATCCTACTTGGAGGGTCTTGATAGTACCCCACAATCTGACTACTCGTTATGGAGGGCGGCAAGAGGTTTAAAAAGACCAGTGAGAGGAAAACCTCCTTTGCGAAATCCGACTGGTGACTGGGCTAGAAATGATTCCGAGAAAGGGACGTTATTTGTTAACCATTTAAGAAATGTGTTTACTAAAAACAACTCAAATAACGTATCTGATTTGCCACCACTCGTTATTAGACCTCCTGTACCTCTAAGACTAAACTTTGGTGATGTCCAAACCGCTATTGGTACTCTGAACCTTAAAAAGGCTCCAGGTATGGATAAAATCAGCAATAAAATGCTTGTGGAGTTACCTCGTGTAGCTAGAAGAATTATCCTCTTTATCTTCAACGCTATTTTACGCCTAGAATACTATCCTGCAGACTGGAAGGTGTCTATGATCACTATGATTCCTAAGTCAGGGAAGGATCACACCAAAGTAGAGTCATATAGGCCAATTAGCCTATTGCCGACAATTTCTAAACTGTTCGAAAAATTGTTAATGACTAAGTTGATTCCAATTCTGAACGACACTGAATGCATTCCTAATCATCAATTCGGCTTCAGAGCTAAACACAGCACCATCGAACAAACACACAGATTGGTAAATGTGATAAGAGGGTCGTTTGAAGACAAAAAATACTGCTCCGCCCTTTTCATTGATGTGTCCCAAGCGTTCGACAAAGTTTGGCATGACGGTTTAATGCACAAAATAAAATTAACTCTGCCTGCTAACACCCATAAACTTATGGAAAGCTATTTATACGGTCGCAAATTTAAAATCAAAGAAGGCAATTTTTTAAGCCCCGCTCAGCCAATTGAAACAGGTGTGCCACAGGGTAGCATACTGGGTCCTACTTTATATTTGATTTATGCCTCCGACATGCCGTTAGACCCCAAAATCCACACGTCAACTTTCGCAGACGATACAGCCTTTATCAGCGTTCATAAGGACCACCAAGTAGCATCACAGAATTTGCAGAATTATGTTTATAAACTAGAGAATTGGCTAGAGCTTTGGAAAATCAGGGTTAATGAACAGAAATGTATTCATATCACTTTCACATTGCGAAAAGAAACTTGCTCGTTCATCAAAATAAATAATCAAATTATTCCTCAACATAATGAAGTCAAATACCTCGGCATTCACCTCGACCGCCGTTTAACTTGGAAGTCTCATATTGAAGCGAAACTTACACAGATGAGATTAAAAGCAGTGCAACTTAATTGGCTAATTGGCAGAAATTCTTCACTAAAGTTGGACTGCAAACTATTGTTGTACAATGCAATTCTAAAGCCAATCTGGTGCTATGGAATTCAATTATGGGGTACTGCCTCAGCATCAAACATTGAAAAAATTCAAAGGGGTCAAAATAAAATTCTACGTATAATTACTGCAGCTCCATGGTATGTTAAAAATTCTCGAATTCACAAAGATCTATGCGTGCCATCAGTAAAAGTTGAATTTACAAAACACGCGTCAAAGTATGTCAGCAAACTTGAACACCACCCAAACCCACTTGCACGAGACATCCTTAACTTTAGTGGTCATAATCGGTTGAGAAGGAGGGATACCCTTGCTTTAACTCAAGCGCAAAATAGATGACTGGATCAGTTGATGTGAAATTTGTTTAGTATCATAAAATTTTTGTCTAGCACTGGCTGGGCTTATTATTTTCTTTTTAGTATTAAGATTTGAATACTTATTGTCATTTCATTATATGAAGATTCAATAAATAAATAAAGGCTATAAAAAAAAAAAAAAAAAAAAAAAAAAAAAAAAAAAAAAAAAAATAATTAAGGTTAATTTTAATTATTTCAAAATATTTCTAAAACTAAGAGGTTTAACAAAACTATTTTAAGACTGTAGTAAGCTAACAAAATATGCTTTCTAAGCAATATTTCCAGATTTCCAAATATGGCTCTCGTTTTGTTGTTAAAAAAAACCAATACTATGAGCATACAACAAAATTAACCACTATTAAATCAATTTTTTAAACAAAGATTGGCCCCTAATAAAAACTATTTCTATTTTACCAAAATAATATAATATAATGCCTTTTCTTCTTTTCAACTTTAGTTTTACCAAACACAATTTTCAGTAAAAATTAACTTCTTCCTAGCTATCATTGTGCTTAAACTTGTTATCCTTGTAAAAGCTTGATTTATTTTCTATTGTTTTACCAAGTTTTGTTTGAATAAGTGTAGTAGTTAAGAAGTTAAGTTTAATTTAATGTAATATCATTATTGCAGTGTTACATGACGTATAATTAATATTATTTATGTTTTGTTTTAATTATTTAAAAATATTTGTCTAACTAAATTATTTAACAAAACCGATTGAACAGCTAACAAACTAGGCTTCCTAAATAAGTAATTGGATATTTAAAAAAAGTTTTTTATAGCCATTTTAAACAGCCGCCAACATGAGTTTCCAATTCATGCGATAATATAAATATACATTTCAGATAATTTTTAGCAATAAATGTTTCCCTAATAGAAAAACGATTAGTTTAATACCCAACAAAATATTATTCTACTCAATAAACTTATTTAATATTACCAAAGCTTTGTTTTCTCTTCATAGTTTAGTACCCCTCTTTATTACACACAGTTATTGTTTTACCAAAGTTTTGTGTCAATTTAGTTACTTCACAGTTTTATTTCATTAAAATATCTATGCCAGTATTTCTTACCAAACACTATAATAATATTTTTCCAAATTTACTTCTATTAATAACTCATGCCTACGTTGCCAAGCTTGTTAAGCTAATATTAATTATTTAAGGAATCTCGTATATCCTGTGGAAACTAAACACGTCCATTACTAACTTTCTTAACCCCAGCTTTTTCTAAAAATAATTGATTACATTAAATGATTCACAAAGACCTTAATTAACTATAGTAATTACAAGCCAATTTTTCCTACTTAATGGCATGTCGCGCAGCAAAATAGAACACGTCGGAAATGATCATGCCAACACATTATTTAAGGAATTCTTAATGAAATGTCTCTCTCTACCACTATTCAAAATAGTTACCAGCTAAGTAGTAATAACATTTCATTTTGTTTACACACAGAACGTATGATTAATATTAATTAAATGTTATTTTAGTTATTTAATAATATATCTCAAACCAGGCGATCTAGGAATTTTATTATAATTGTTGTGAAAAGTTAACAAAACAAACTTTCTTCACAGCTAAATACGGCGAACTTTGCTCTTTAAGTTGTGCAAAAAAATATGAATTTTCATCAAAAACTTTTGCTTCAATTCTAGTAAACTTTTACAAAGTAAACGAATAGTCCTCAATAATACTGATATACCTCATGTATAAACAAGTATTTGTTAGATATGCTCACCTTTTTGTTTGCCACTGTCGCTCTGTATAATTTTAAAATTTTTTATTTATTTAACACTAAATTATTCATTTTCTTTATAAATTTTTCTAATCTCTAAATATATTTACAGTATTTATATACAGTAAACATTTTTAAAGATTAAAATAACACCTCAAAAATCTTTGCACTACTTACATAATTATATATTAAACAGGCTGATATCATTTCCCAAAGACTGCTTATTGAACTTTAATGTAAACTATAAATATGAACTTGCTGAATCATTTGTAAAATTATTTTACATGTTTGAATGCGATAATGAAATTATTTATTTTTTAAAGTGAAAACTATTTACTCAAACTCACAGACTTGCTGCAGGTATAACTGAACATCAAACAAGTTAAATATTTTCAGTCATTTCCTTTGGGGGAAATGAAGAGCAATATGAATTATATATATATAATATAAATTTGATAAACAACAAAAATAATTGAACTTAGAATTAGTGAGAAAAAAGTTTAATTATAATTTATTGCTGTTTGCTGATAAGCAGGAAATGTGTCTATAGAAACAAATCTTTTTTATCAGTAATAGCTAAAAACTAAATAGAATCAAAACAATTGCAAACAAAATTTGTATTATTAAGGGGGTACTCTCACAGACATTAACTTAACACAATGGTTGTTTATCAGTATTAGCAGATTATTATTTTCTACAATATATTAGCCATATGTTAAGTTTTTCTTTAAACTATATTTAAACTAGTCAGACAATAAACATTTAAAATTCTTATCATCTTTGTGTAGGCTCATGACTTTAATTTAAAATTTATTATTCTGCAGTAATTTATTTACAACTTGCCAGCCATTTAAACTAACAAAACTCTTAGTTTCGGAAATATTTCAAAATAACGAAAATCAAACACAATTAATATTAATCATACGCCCTGTAAAACAGTAATAATGATCGACTAGTAATTCCATACACAACTTCTAAACTACTGCTTAAATTACTACAAAACTTTAAATAGCATTAAAAAAGAAATTAAGTTTTTAGAATTTAGCTTACAGGAATGCAAATAATAAGCAAATTAACTAGTGCTAGGATATTTCAATTAAAAAACGATAAAGACAGCAAGACATTATTAAGCTGTAATTATACATGAATATATTTAAAGCGAATATTATATTGCTTATATAGCCTAATTTGTCAGCTTTTTATAGCTTTTTTTAATAATTAATTTGTAAAACTTCTTAGTCTAGGAAATATTTTAAAATAACTAGAATAAAGCATAATTAATATTAATAATATATTATGTAATGATGAATAGCAATTGTATGCATAACTCCTAAACTACTAATGCAATCAATACGATAATTTGTATATTATTATATCAATAAAGTTTACAAGCTTTTTCATTTGCAAATTTAAAAAAAGGTTAGAATAACCAGAAATCAAAAGTACTAAAAATAAATACGAAGTTCTATATCAGTTAAATACAGCTTTTTATGTTAGCCTTCATTAGCGTTTAAAAAAAGTCACTAAACCTCTTGGTTTGGCAAATATTAATAAATAACTAAATAAACCCATAATTAATATTAAGTATACGTCATGTGTGATTAAAAAACTAAATACACAAATAACTTCAAAACTATTGCTACGATCGGTACAAAACTTAACTGATCAATAAAGGAGAAATGAAAGTTTCAGAATATGGATTACAAAGTTTAAACACAGGGATGGCAAACGTTGCAATTAATTTGAACAAACTATTTTTAATAACCGAACGGAACACCAACCAAATCCAATTAAAAAATGTTTGGGTTTCTTATAAAAATAAGCATAAGTGTTAAACAAATCTTAGTTACAAAGAAGAAAATTATCCGGCTCGGTCAAGACCGGGCTTAGCACGGATAATCGAAATAAACTGTTAATAGATATTGTATTTAAAACATACAAGATTTTTTTTCATTCATTTTTATTCAGGAATTCAATTTGTATATTGCCAATAGTAATTTTTTGGCAATTTACTATTTGTGGGAGTCATCGTAACAAAACAGGTGTTCACAGATCGAATTCCACTTAAATATTGAATAAAAATACATACAAGCACATGATACAATTATGTGCGGACATATGAAATTAAAACGGAGAACCACCGGATTAAAATTAACATAATAAAAAATCATATGAATGCTGCACGGATAATAGAGGTAAAAATGCAATAAAATCTGCATGCCTAACTGGATATGTCCGGTTAATGGAGGCCCAGTTAATCGAGGTTTAATTCTAATTCTAAGATTTGCCGTAAAGATGTTTCCCCTGTTATAACAGCAAATGAAATATGTACATAACAGCACTTATATATTAGTTTGGAAGCTTATTTTGTTAGCTTTTATTAAAAAAAATTTTTTATTTTAATATTTCTCATTGTTTCAGAAATATTCATATATTACTAAAATTTGCCCTAATTAATATTAATCATACGTCATGTATGTTTACAAAATAAAAATATAAATAACTCCTAAACTACAGCTAAGATCAATACAAAACTTGGTCTAATTATAGACAAGAATAAAGCCTTTAGTTTATAATTTACAGGGATGTAATTCTATTACATGGCTGGGAACTGGGTAACAAAAAATGAAAACACGTGTATGTAAATTTTTTTCTGCACTAATAAATTTTGCAAACACAAAATGATATCAGAAAATTTAAGACATACACAAACAGTAAAACATCATGACTAAAAAAAAATGATGAACTAATAACATGTTTATTGAATACCTATAAAATCTTTTAAATACTTTCAAATGTGCTTAATTAAAATTATATTAATGTAATACTTACCTATACATAACAAAATTTTGTATTTATTATATTTTATATTTATACCTACCAGACTGTTTTAATTATACACTCAAATTAATATAAAATTAAACACGTTTAGTAACATATTCGAAATGTATTAAATAAAACATTGTATTAAATTTATAAATAAATTTAAAATTGATATTATTTGACCGTCTGGCTGGTTGGCTAATTAGTTCATCTTACTAGATTCTTGATTACTCAAATTATAATAACAATTAGATACAATAGGTTTTTCGTTGTTCAGCAAATAAATCATCAAATTTCATGCTCGTGTAATCAGACTGGTTTACGCTCAGGTTTCAATTATTATATGGTAATTAATATAAATATAGAAACAACATGTTTATTAGTATGATTAAATGCAATTAAATAATAATTTAATTTATAAATTTTTTTTATACTTGCAGATAAACAATAGGTAGGAACAAATGTCTAAATAAAAAGATTCAAAGAGCATTATTTAGGTGATTCAATTTATTACAATAAAATATTTTGTAATAGAAAGATTTTAAATAGTCTATAAAATTCAGCTCGAAATATTAACTCTTATAAAGTATTTAAATTAAAATTGTCTTGCTTACATTTCAAAATCATTTAATGTTCATCTTCCTTTGTTACAGAGTCCCACATTTAACATCCCAACCCTGGTATGATAAAAACGATACCAATGATAACAATTTGAGGGCGCGTAAAGCCTACACCGCCATGTTGACGGTAACACCGAAACAACCAAATGATGATGAATATACCAGAGTATCAAATGAGGTGAGTAGCCACAAATATAAATTAAATTTAAGCAATTTGTAAACAAAACTAGACGGCGAAAAAAACAATTATTTGAAAATTGCTCTCTAAGCTAAAATAAACGGATTTTTTTTAATTTTGTTTTAAACAAAAATTTTTGTCTGCCAAGTTAACAAATACTGATAATAGGAGAAGATTTAAAAAACTAAAAATTTAACACAATCTTCAGTAATAGCTAAAGATTTCAATATAAAATGTGAACTTTTGCCTGATTTCAAGTCTTATTTTAGGGGCTATTTAAATAAATACAAAAAACATATTTGGAATTGAAATATTCAATTTAGGAAGCTTATTTTGTAAGCTTTGTATGGCATTTAACAGCATTTTAATTGAACTTTCGGTTAAAAAAATATTAACCAATAACTAAAATTACCCATAATTAATATTAATCATACGCCATGTATGTTTAAAAACGCCTATATATGAATATCTCCTAAACTAATGTAGATATATCAATATCAACATATCAATAAAAGAAAAATAAAGCTTTAATAATATTGTTCACCTGAAAAACAATTCTAAACGCAGGAAAGACCGCCGTGGGCCATAGTTAGAAAAGTAGGATTTCTAAAATAGTGGATTTTGCAAATATAAATTTACTAGTATTTGTGCATTTTAATTGAGTGCATCGGCACATATTATTATTAAGAAAAAAGTTTAATTTGTAAAATTTTCCAGAATTAAATATAAATAACTAGGCTATATTTTAATACATATATGGAACATTAAAGTAACTCTTGTATAAAGACTAGTTTGTTAGCTTTTAAAAGCATTTGCATGCCTGTTTTTATAGCTTTTAGTTTGATATATATTAATAAATAACACAGGGTAAACAGACGTGTCACGAAAAGGAAAATAATGAAGTTATATATTTGTCTCTTTCTTTGAGAACTGCCTTTTTGTTTTCTTTATGTTACTACTTTTCTTTATTTTTCTGGCGCAATAAAATTAATTTTTTGGCACAGAGTATTTTTGTATGTTTTGTAACGAATGCACAAACTCCACAATGCATACCACAAAGTATAACAATTATTAAAATACAATTTAGTAACTTATTAAAATCACAAACATATGAACAAAATTTTGATTTAAATATTCTAACTCAAAATGTTTTGTTTATTTTGTTTTGTCCACAAAATTCTTGTTGTATATAGTGCTTTGCTTTTTTACATTGCAAATTTACTACCAGAAAATATTTTCTTTCTCTTTTTAATATAACTGCCTTTTTAGCTGATTGTAGCGATTTTGAAACGCCAAAATTGTCGCCTCTGTATAATTTGTGATAAATAACTAAAATTAGTTATAATTAATATTAATCATACGTCATGTATGATTAAAAAAATAGATATGTAAATAACTCTTAAACTACTAAAGCAATCAGAAAGAAATTTGGCATGATTACAAAGAAAAGCTCAAGGCTTTATTATACTATATACAGAGGTATCCAGTGTAGATCCAGTCAATTGCATACATGTTTTCTAAACATTTTTCAACTGATATGATACATAAACAAATAACAAAAAATTATGTTTATAGTTAAGACATCAATGAGATATTGTTGATAAAAATTAAATTATAGTTCTAAGAATTTTCAGAGTTAAACAAGAGAAATATACATATTTGGAGTTCCTAAATATTCAGATAGAGAAGCTTTATTTTTTAGCTTTTAATAATATTTATCAAAGTGTTGATATACCGTTTTGTTAAAGAAATATAAACAAATTATTAAAATTTACCATAATTAATATTAAACCTACGTCATATGGAATTTAAAAAAATACATCTAAATAATACCCAAACTATTCATACAATCGATACAAAACTGGGCACATCAAAAGAAAACAAATAACTCTTTTGTTAGCAGTAGCAGTTTTGCAAATATCGAACGAGTCTGGGTTTTTCAATTAAAAAAGAAGGCCTAGTTTTGTCTGCTTTATATATCTTTTTAAATTATTTTAATAACACTTTTAAATTTTGAAATATTTTGAAATATCTAAAATCAACCATAATCAAAATTAATCATACGTCATGTACCACAATAGTAATGATTGAATATTAATTATATACTTAACTTTTAAACTGTTGGTTCTGTTGAAATAAAACTTGGTATTTCAAAATAAACGTTAAAGGTTTGTTAAGTTTAAATACAGAGTTAGATATAGTCTTCCAAAACTGAACAAATAAATTGACTTGACCCATAAATTATGGAAATGTGAACTGAGTTGACATTAGTTTTTCATTTATTATTAAGACTGTTTACAAATTAACTTTCAAGTAAATCTAAGCTAATAATAACTACTTTGTTAATAATCATTGTCAATTAATATTCGTTGTGTAACAATACGTTACACAAAGCAAACATTTAAAATTATGAACATAATTTTCTTGGCTGATGAACTTAATTGGAAATTTATAGTTTAGCTAGAAACGAATTGACAAATTGAAAGCAATTTAAACAACTAACAATATCTCGATATTAAAGCCCGTTCTGTTAGCTTTCAATACCTTTTTTAATAATTACATTAAATCTTTAAGTTACAGTAATATTTATAAATAACTAGAATTAAACACAATCAATATTATTCGTACGTTGTGTAACACAATGATTATTTAATACTTCAACTAATCAAACATCTAATCTAAATAATATCCAAACTATTCATGCAATCAATAACTAGGCAGATCAGTAGAAATAAATAAAATATAGAGTTTGACAAAACAAAAACACAACTAGATTTTTAAATTTGTAACTTTTCTAAAAATTAATATTTGCAATTCCTCAATAGCTCAATTAGTAAGTTTATTATGTTAGCTTTTTCCATCATGTACAATAACTTTATTGTAACTTTTAATTTACAAAATATTTAAAAATATCTAAAATTTGCCATAATTAATATTAATCATACGTCATGTGGGAATAAAAACTAAACATATAAATAACTTTTAAACTATTACTGCAAAAAGTACGAAACTTGGTATACATTTAGTAAACAAATCCGGCTTTCAAAATATTGTTTATAGCGATGTCTTGTTTACACAAAGTGCCGCGCACAGTGTGCCAAAGTTGGACAACTTGTTGGTTAAATTTTTTCTGAACTAATAAACATTACTATATTTCGAGAAAAATAAGTAAATTAAATTTACTGAGAATAATAATTACTATAATTTAATAAATTAACAATTTATTTAGAAAAACTCTTGAACACTTTATATTTCGAAAATTGCTTTCTTAGGTGAAATAAACACCATTTTAACAAAATATAAAAAAAAAAACAAATATGTATTTTTTACCCCATTTGTTTATACCTGTGGCTTTAACATGTCTAGAACAAAATACTTATTTATAATGATGGTATGAAAAAGCGTCATGTTGTCTACTGCAAACTGTAAGCATTACAATAATACTTAATTGTATTAGAAGATTATTCAACATTGAAGCTAAATAGAAAATAGCATTTCAGAATTAAAGCATCAAAGAATTACTTATTTAGCGTTTTTAGTAGTAAAATAATCATCAAAGAGGTGTGTAAGTTGTGAACTGTGTTCTGACTCATTGGAGAGATCACATAGAGTGATGAATTGTTTTGATACTGAGAAGATGCCATCATTTTTTGTTGAATCTTGTTACCAACCTATTAATACCCATAACGGTTAAAGTAAATTTATTATTGTTTTTTATTATTAGCAAATTAACTGTCAAGTATTTACTACCAACATGTACAATAAAATAAAAGTGCAAAAACTAGTAAAAAGTAATATTTTCTGTATCCCCTACAGACTGCTGCTGAGACAGGAACAATCAAAATAATAAACAATTGATCTCAATAAATAAAAAAGTTATTAAACAAAGATTACTGTAATATTAATCAGCAGTCCACAAATTCATTGGAATAATTGAAAAATGTCATTATTGTAACAGAAATTTTAGTATTAAAATTAAAAAATTTAAAAAAATTCTTGCTGTAATCAAACTTTTGTAAGCACAACCAATTTTGTAACACTATATTGTAAATACTTAGCAGAACGATGAAAAGCACTGCCATTAACTGTTCATACTGACCGCTAGTTCTTTACATTTTAAAAAGAATTGTGTTCTTTTTGTTTCTTTCTTCTCTAAGTGATTTTAAACTTTATTTTTATTGTTTTACTTTCGCTCTACAAGTAGAAAACAGTTTATTTTGTGCAGCTCCTGGCCAAGAGTAGCAAATTGGATAAACTTATTTCCTTAATGGCTGATGTTTCCACTTTGTTTTCATTGTTTTTTTATACCTTTTTTCCTTTTCTAAAACAAATATTCATTTAATGTTCAAAGAAAGTGGAAAAGAATCCAAAGCATTAAATGTTAAATAAATATAATGAAATGCTTTTTAATATTTGTTTAAAATAAATTTCATAGATAATGGCTAGGAAGATATGAGAGGCAAATAATATTGCTGAAGAGGCTAAAGCAGGCGGGATAGAAAAAACAATTTAATTAAATTTTTCATAACTAATATTAAGCATACGTCAGTAGCTGGTCAGTTTTGCAAATATCGAGCGATTCGAGGTTTTTCAATTAAAAAAGAAGACCTATTTTGTCTGCTTTGTATATCTTTTTAAATAATTTTATTAAAACTTTTCAATTTTGAAATATCTAAAATCAACCATAATCAATATTAATCATACGTCAGTAACACAGTACTAATGACTGAATATTAATTATATTCATAACTTTTAAACTATTTTATCTATCAGAATAAAATTTGGTATATTAGTATAGGAGAAAAGAAACTTTCAAAATAAACTTTAAAGTTTTGTTAACTTTACATACAGAGTTAGCTATAATCTTCCAAGATTTAACAAATAAATAGACTTGACCCATAAATTATGGAAATGTGAACTGAGTTGACATTAGTTTTAGTTTTTCATTATTATTAAGATTGTTTACAAATTAACTTTCAAGTAAATTGAAGCTAATAATAACTACTGTGTTATTATACCCTTTACCTTCATGAGAAGGGTATATATAAGTTTGTCACTCCGTTTGTAATTTCCACAATATAATTTTCCGACCCTATAAAGTATATATATTCTATATCCTTATAGATAGCGTCTGTCTGTCTGTCTGTTGAAATCAATTTTCTCAAGTCCCCAGATATTTTCGGGATCCAAATCTTCAACAATTCTGTCAGACATGCTTTCGAGAAGTTTGCTATTTAAAATCAGCAAAATCGGTTTAGGCCAAAGTTATGGTCCGATATGTGAGACAACATCCATAAAAATTTGATATTTTACTTCTTGATAATTTTAGTTAGGCTCGAGTTCATTAAATTTAATTTTCATTAAATTATTTTTACTGAAGTTAGGAATTACAACTTGAAAAATTTATTATTAAAAATTTTTTGATAATTTTTCTTGACTGGGGATCGAACCTGGGTTGTTGAATTTACATATGTTTCGAGAAATCCCACTTTCTCTCATCAGAATTCTTTTGCGTTCTACCACCTGCACCACTGCGGTGCCGGTCAGCCAACAGTTTTTTCGTATTCATGTCAAGACTTTGTCTCGAAAACTTGAATACATGAACTCGAGCCTAACTAAAATTATCAAGAAGTAAAAATTAACAGTTCGATTATGAAATTAATAATTATTCTATAAAATAGCTAGGGCACCAGCCATAATGTTTACATGTTGTACAAAAGTGTACAAAAAACATAATAAACAAAAACAAATGTATTCAAGTTTTCGAGACAAAGTCTTGACATGAATACGAAAAAACTGAAGAAAAAAGGAAAAAACAACTATGAATAGAAATTAATAAAAAATGATAATTACAGCAAAAAACTTCGAACTACCAGAACTAACACTGGTTAAAGGATTGATGTTTGTCTGTTGGCTGACCGGCACCGCAGTGGTGCAGGTGGTAGAACGCAAAGAATTCTGATGAGAGAAAGTGGGATTTCTCGAAACATATGTAAATTCAACAACCCAGGTTCGATCCCCAGTCAAGCAAAATTATCAAAAAATTTTTAATAATAAATTTTTCAAGTTGTAATTCCTAACTTCAGTAAAAATAATTTAATGAAAATTAAATTTAATGAACTCGAGCCTAACTAAAATTATCAAGAAGTAAAAATTAACAGTTCGATTATGAAATAATAATTTGATATTTTTTGTCCATTTTATTTCAATATTTTGAAATATATTGCAGATAATACCATGAAATTTTGTATACATTGTTTTTATGATAAAAGAAGAAAGTGTGCGGAAAATAGTAAGAATCGGTCCATGATTTCTCATAGCCCCCATACAAAAATCTTCCCGAAATATTGCTCAATTATACATAAATGACTATAAAATTAGACTATCAGTACAAAATTCAGCAAAAATAAGTTTCATGCAAAAAAAATCGCAAAACGAAATTCTTTTTAGTTCGGTCCATGTTTGATCATAGACCCCATATAAAGTCCACTTCCAAAATTCACTTAAATATGTATAAAACAGATATAAATAATGTTAAACGGCTAAAATTTGACATGAATAATCTTTATAGGCAAATAAATTGTTGTACTAAATTTTATGGTGGTCGGCCCAGAATTGGTCATAGCTCCCGTACAAGGACCACATCTGAAAAAGACATTTATCCCTATATATATAGTATAAATATCGGTATCGACTCAAACTTTTGCACAGATCATTGACATATATACAAAAATCTTCCCACAAAATTTTGTGAATTTCGGTCTATTTTTAACTGTATGCCCCATATAAAGCCCTCTTCCGAAAATCACTTTAATACTCATAAATCTCTAATAAATAAGGGTACCAATCCAAAATTTTACACGGATTATTTACATATATGCCTAAATCAAACTGCTGGATTTTGAGAATATCGGTCCATATTTCTCAATATCCCCCACATAAGGTCCGTTCTCGAAATCAACGTTAATACTAATATATATCTTGAATATACCGTTATTACGTTGAAATTCGACGTGAAATATCCTCATATGCATGAAAATAACTGTTCCAAAATTTAAGAAGATCGGCCCATAATTTGTCATAGCTGCTATATAAGAACCATTTCCAAAAAACCAAATAAACCCACATCAGTGTCTAATAAATATCGATATCGAACCAACTTTTATATGGATCAAAAATTTTAATCCAGAAATCATATTAGTATCGGTTATACGCAATTAAGCTACTGGATTTTGTAGCTGTCAGTCAATAATAGCTCCTGAATTAAGTCCACTTCCGAGCATAACAATCAACCATACAGCTCTTGTAAATAACGCTATTGAGATGAAATTCAACCAATATAATCCTAAAATACATAGCAATCACATTAGTGGATACTGGATTTAGAAGCTATCAGTCCATAATTGGTCCATTACTTCTATGCCACCTTTAAATCTCTTAAAAATAAAGTTATTGAGATCATATTTAATTAAAAAGCCTCTCTTTATAAATTTATCTTTTTTTATACTCTGTTTCTTAACTTGTGGTGATGATGGAAAAATGTTCTTTCAATTTTCGAAATTGTTAAATTACAATTAAGATTATTATGAAAATCAAATAAACTCTGTAAATTACAGTAAGAATCGGTAATTACATCAATTATAAATGGTCAAAATTAGATAAAATTTAAAAACATATAAAATTGTCTTTGAAACAATTTTTAAAATACTAATAAAATTTGCACTAAAACTGAATAAAAAATACAGAATATGAATATTCTAGTTTGTATTTCTTATTACATTTAGGTGGAGGGTATTTAAGATTCGGCACAGCCGAATATTGCACTCTAACTTGTTATTTACTAAAACATTAAAACTCTTAAAACAAAATTTTAAAAATCCATTATACTTAAATTATTATAAATAATTTCAAGTTAAAGATTTTCAAAAGCGTTTTATCCTCCAAAATATGTGAAAATATTGCTACATAAGTGCACTCTCCTATATAGAGTATGCTCAATATTAATCTCTTATAAACTATGGCAACATAGGTAATATACATATGTTAACACAGGAACCAGCAAACACTCAAAAGATGTAGAGGATATCTCCCTCCCTTTTTTAATGTTCTTTTATAATAACTTCAACCTGATTTACAAATGTGTTAAGATTATATTTCACTCAGTCACATGATTCAAGAACATAAATACCTGTGTATGTATGTACATATTTATTTGTTGAAGCAATGTGCTCCTCTTTAAACCTTATGCATCCTTTAGACATTATATATATATATATATATACATTTATTATTACTTATAAATTCCTCAAACATTAAATAGGAATATACACATGTGCACAAGTTTAGTTTATGTAGAAAATGTTAGCAGATAAAATAATACACCATCAACATAGTGACATACATATGTATTTAAGCCAAATATATGTTGGAGCCCGACAGTTATTCGAAAGAGTGTATTCCAATATGTCGATTTATTGAAAAAAAAATTCTTATGCCAAAGATTTAGCTCAAGAATATGAGAATAATTATATGTACTATACACTTTTTTTAAGCGTAAAAGTAATACCTCAAAAATCGTTGCTTTACTTATACATTAATCAAGTTTATGTCATTCCTACAATTAATGGCTTAATATCAACTATAAATATGAAACCAAAACTAAAACTACGAACATAGAAACTAGCTGAATTATTGCTAAAAATATTTGACATAAATGAATGGGCTGATCAAATTACTATTCACAGAAACTCACAGAACTGCAGGTGCGACTAAACCAAAAACAATACAATCTTTTTATTAATTTCCTCCAGGGAAATTAAGAGCAAAACTTAATTATGTACGTATTTATTGCCAAATTAATATACAACCAAATTAGTTGGACTTAGAGGTATTGAGGGGAAAATATCTATTTATAAATTATTACTGTTTGCTGATAAGCAGCAAATGTCTCTTAAAAAAGTCTACACATTTTATTATCAGTAATTAAAATAAACTAAACATAAGCAAAATTATTATTAGAAGAGGGAAAAAGTGACTTTATTCATATTAAGATTATTTACTAATTAATTTTTAAGTTAACCATATGTAAGGACAGAACAATGATTGCACAGCTTATTACTGGCTCAAATTCTTTACCCAGCTGTTAAATTTATTTTTTAAACTTTCTTAAGGTCGACAATATTTTTAAATTATAAGTTTCATTAAGCTGAAAAATGATTTTAACTTGAAAGCCAGACAAATATATATAAATTGGTGTCCCCTTAAACCAGCCAGGGAGACATAAATTCAACTAAGAATATTTCTTTTACATAACCTGTTTTGTTAGCTTTATATAGGTTTTTATATTATTTAGTTAAATCTCTTCATTTGAAAAATATTTTAAAATATCTAAAATTAACCATAATTAATATTAATCATACGTCATGTAGCAAAAAAAATTATGATTTAATATAATTCTATACACAACTTTAAAACTACTTATGCAATCAGTATAAGACTAGGCATATTAATAGAGGACACATTAAGCTCTCAGAATATAGTTTAATTAAACAAATAAATTCTTTTTTTTTCAAATTATTAGGTTTTTGTCATCATTAAGTTTGTTCATTAATTGACTTATAAGTAAACATACAACCAATTATAACTATTAATTATCACTATTAATCTAGCATCACATTATTGTGTACATAATAAACCAGATGTTGATTAGTTCTTTTATACACTTAATTGAATTAATTAGACTCTTAGTTAAATTTGTTTTTTCTATTAACACTTAGTAAAGCGAAAATTTAAAATTATAAGCATCATTGTGCCTTTGTTGGATAATTTATAGATCTGCCAAAACCACCCAAGGAGACGAATATTTAACTAAGAATATCTTGTTTACATAGCCCATTGTTAGCTTTTTATCGCTTTTTACATTATTTTTTTATATCTCTTAATTTTGAAAATATTTTAAAATAACTAAATTTAATCATAATTAATAAGAGGTGATTCAAGTAGAGATACTATTTTCAATAGTCTTTTTCTGATGGATCACGTATGAGTCGTGTCATGCTGTCATGTTATTTATGTTAAGTATTGTTTGGAATTTCATAATGGAAAAACTTACGCCTGAACAACGTTTATAAATCGCTCAACTTTATTTCGAAAATTCACGTTCTGTGAGGAATGTGTTTCGTGCACTTCGCTTAACTTATGGTCAACATAATCGGCCAATTCGCAACACTATCTGAGACCCAGCATTCATTATTGGATAATATTCGACCGAATAGACTACGTCCAGTATGCTGTGAAGAAAACATAGCGGCCGTAGCCATATTTCCATATTTCTTTAAAAATGATGCCGGTTCGCACATAACCGTCAATAGCGACCATTATCGTGCCATTATAACCGACTATTTGATGCCTGAAATTGAAGCTCGTGATCTCGGCAACATTTGGTTTCAGTAAGACGGCGGCACCTCCCACACATCGCATCAATCAATGGATTTTTTGAGAGAACACTTCGGTGAGCACATAATTTCACGTTTTGGTTCGGTCGATTGGCCACAAAAATCGTCTGATAACACTGCGTTAGACTTTTTCCTGTGGCGATATGTAAAGCCTAAAGTTTATGCGGACAACCCCGCTTTGATTCAGGCCTTGGAGGAAAACATCACGCGTGGCATTCGCCAGTTACCAGTCGAAATGCACGAACGAGTCATCGAAAATTGGACTCAACGGATGCACCATCTTCGACGTAGCAACGGCCAACATTTGATATACATAATCTTCAAAAACTAAATGCCAAAGAATATTCTTTAAAACGATAATAAACATTCCCCATTATTTTTGAATTTTCTGTGTTTTTTTTTTTTTTTTTTAAGTAGGGTACCTTGACCTAGATCACGCTTTATTAATAATACGTCATGCAATACAGTGTAAATACAATACAAAAGTCTATTAGTATTTTGTTACAGGAGACTTGAAGCTTTCAAAATATGGTTTATAATAATGTCAAGTTTAAACACAGGCTTTGCTAAAGTGTTCTAAATTTGGCAAATATCAATAAAAATAAAGTTTTTATTCAGCCAAAAAAACACTTAAAAATTGGCGGCCATTTAATTTAACAAAATAAAAAAATTTTAAATCACCATAATCGCTGTTATATAGCCTATTTTATTAGCCTTTAATAGCTTTTTCTAATATTTAGTTCAACTCTTTCATTTTAGAAATATTTGAAAATTACTAAATTTAAAAGTAATTAATATTAATTATACGTCATGTAACACAGTGATATTAATTGAACAGTAAATTAATACAAAGCTCCTAAACAACCGCTTCAATCCGTACAAAACTTGGGGTATTGTTAACGGAGAACTTAAGCTTTTAAAACATATTTTGAAAGCTCGTCAAGTTTAAATACAAGTTGAACAATTTGATTTTCTTGTCTAGTAAATTTTGTAAATATAAAGTTTACAAGTTTTAATTTTTTTTTATTTAAAGAATGCATCATTTTACAATTCCTTGTAATAAAAATATAAAAAAATATCTTGCCTTTAAATTACTATTTTTATGTTGTATAAAATATTTTAATGCTTATTTTTCGAAACTAATAGATTTTTATTTATCCTTTTCACATGTTTTTTCTGCTGCCAACTCCTTATCATTGTACTGCTGTTACATCTTGGTTAATAGATTAAAGCCATTGCTGCTGCTAAATACAATTATACCTTTCAAGATGATGAACCAATCTCGGCATTTGTCACCTCGTTCTTTGATGGTGTACTTCTGTATGCGAATGCCTTAAATGACAGCATAAGAGAAGATCCTTCGGTTCTAACAAGGCCCATAAATGGCACCGATATGGTAAGACGTATGTGGAATCGTAGTTTTATGGGCATTACTGGCAATGTAACCATAGATGCTAATGGTGATAGAATTTCTGCCTACTCTTTGCTGGACATGAATCCGACAACAGGCAGATTTGAGATAGTGGCTCACTTTCAGCACAATAAATTGGAATATGTGCCGGGCAAGGTAATACATTGGGCTGGTGATAGACTGGAGCCACCGCTAGATAGACCGGAGTGCGGCTATGATGGTTCTCTATGTCCGGATAATTGTAAATATCAAGACTTCCTAAATAATGCTATAATCGCTATTATATCATATATTTGTTTACGTCTTTGCTCTTCCCTTTCCAGCTCTTCCCGGCTATGCCATACTCTCCATAGTCCTCGGTGCTGTGGTGATAATTATGAGCATTTGTTTCTTTTTTGGCTATCGCCATTATAAATCCGAAGCCGAAATCAACTCCATGGCTTGGCGTGTTTCCATCGATGATGTTATATTTCACAATTCGGCTGGCCGATGTTTTCGTGGTTCTTTACATTCCTTGGTCAAACACGGCTCACAAATGACTCTCATGTCCGACGATATGGGCTCGCTGAGCGGTGATCGTCAAATTTTTATACCCGTAGGTCTATTTAGAGGTTGCAAGGCAGCTGTTAAAATCATCGATGAACGCAATATAAATCTAACGCGCTCTCTGATGTTGGAACTGAAACACATGAAAGACCTGCAGCATGAACATTTGGTGAAATTTTATGGTGCCTGTTTGGATCCGGCTAAGAGTTTTATACTAACGGAATATTGTCCCAAGGGTTCGTTGCAGGATATTTTGGAGAATGATCAATTCCAGCTGGACTGGATGTTTAAGCTATCGCTGATGCATGATATTGTAAGGGGCATGCATTTTTTACATACTTCCGATATTAAGTCGCATGGCAATTTGAAATCTTCGAATTGTGTTGTGGATTCGAGATTTGTTTTAAAAATCTGTGATTTTGGTCTGCATACGTTGAGGAAGACGAACGAGAACGATAAGTTCAGTGATATAGAGAATTTTAATAGTTACGCATATTGGAGTAGTAAGTATAATTTATTTAAAGGAAAGAAACTCTGAATTTTTATTAATTTTATAAAAAAAAAAAACAACCAAAAAGGTTGCTTTAGTATTGTTATAAAAAACATAAAAAATCAATCAAGTTTTAAAGCTTTTCTTATAGCAAACAAAACTCATACGAGCATTGTGCTGAAGACCTAACAACACGTTTTTTTTTCATTGTTATATTTTTAAAAGTTTTTAAATAAAATTAAATAAAAAGCAAAAGCAGAAAAAAGAAAATTATATGAGATCTTTCCAGACAAATAGTTTTATTTGGCTTTTAGCAAATAAATCCGAACTTTTTATAAATTTTTAAAATTTTGTATTTTTTACTCAAGTAAACATTGCAATGTTAAATGAAAATTTATTTATTAAAAATTCTGCAAACCTACACAAATAGGCTTTTAATATTCTAACACAATGAACATATGGTGAAGTTTGTATTTAAAGTTGTTGCTTGTAATTTGCCAAAATTTAACAAATCGATTTTCTGGTCTAGTAAATTTGAGTTTTGGGGTTGATAATAATAGCTGCTGATGACTTTACATATGCTGTTTATGTAGTCTGTTTTGTTAGCTTTATAAAGTTTTTTAAATTATTAGCTTTAAACTTTTGGTTTTGGAAATATTTAAAATTAACCAAAATTAAATATAATTAATATTAATCATACGTCAGGTATCACATTGATAGTGATTGAATGGTAAAAATACTCCTAAACTACTGCTTCAATCAGTATAAAATTTGGTATATTATTAAAGGATATATAAAGCTTTTTGAATATAGTTTTAAGTGAATGTTAAGTTTGAACACTGTATTGACTATAGCATGCCAAACTATTTATATAATATATATCGTTCTTACATATACTTAGTTCTGTTAATTATTACTAACTTCCTTTTCCGTATCTGATTCTGAACAATATTTAAATGGTGGGCTTTTCATTTTGAAACAAACTTCTTACATATTTTCTTCTCCTTTTTAATGTCGTCTCTTAATTTTAACATCAATTTGATTTATAAATGCATTGTCCTATACCTGAAACATACCTCCAAGAACACTTAACGGAATTACAATTCTGTTTATTAATACTTCAATTCTGAAAAGAAGTAGGCCAATTATGTTGACCATAAGTTGAGCGAAGTGCATGCAACACATTCCTCACAGAACATGAATTTTCGTAATAAAGTTTGTAAACGTTGTTCAATTTGTAAACGTTGTTCAGGCGTAAGTCTTTCCATTATGAAGTGCCAAACAACCCTAAACAAAAAAATAAAATGACAGCATGATACGTCTCACACGTGATCTGTCAAAAAAAGGCTATTGAAAAATGTATCTCCACTGGAATCACCCATTACTGCAAAGTAAATATCTTTGCCATATTTATTAATTTCTGCAAGCATTTTTACACTTAAAAAGCTTTAGCATATTATATTAAATTTATTTTCATTTATTATTTACAGAACTATTGTGGTCAGCACCGGAACTCTTAAAAATGGAAGGTAATCGTCCATCTGAGGGCACACAAAAAGGTGACGTCTATTCATTTGGAATAATTGTACATGAAATAACCACTAGGCAAGGACCTTTTTACTTGGGCAAATTGGAAGAGGAGAAACCACCACAAGGTAAGAAAACAGGACATGAAAATATCACACGTGTTTAATTTATTTAAAAAGGACAATTTTTTCTTTAAAATTGTTTTCACACAAACTCTTATAACATGTATGTTATTTAATAGGTAGTTTAATATTTTTTTTAATGGAAGACTTCACAGCCATTTATGAAGAAAACTATAAACTTTTATTACCTTAGTGTTTAGTCCATTAATTTTTAATCTCTAGCTCATTTCTTTGTATTGACAGGCTAAAATCTACATGATATCAGAATTTGTTTAATTATATTCCAGAACTTTCTAATTGTCCCAGCAAAAACTTTACTTACAAATTAAGTTAAAAAGAAATAGAAAATTCTCGACCATACAACTTGCAAATCTACTAGAAAAAGTATAAAAAGTACTAGCACCATTGTGGGGAGGGTATATTGGATTTGTGCTGATGTTTGTAACGCCCATAAATATTGTTCCAACACCCACCTTAAAGTATCACTTCCTGAGTCGATATAACGATGCCCGTCCGTCTGGCTGGCTGGCTGTCCATGTACAGCTTGTGCGCAGAGTATAGGTCGCAATTTTCAAGATATTTCAATAAAATTTGGTACATAATACTTTTTCCGCTGTGATATAATCTGGTGGAATTTCTTCTAGTCCCTATACAAATGTCCTCTCGAAATAGGGGTTTAACGATCATAAATGTTTGAATAATGTAAGTATTCAAACGAATTTCACTACCAATGATTGTTAAATAAAGCCAAATAACATCAAAAAATTTTCTGCAGATTGGTCCATAAGGCCCACTTCCGAAAATTACTCTAAAAAGAATAACTCTCTTAAAAACGTCGGCATCCAAATAATATTGAACACAAATGAGTTGCATATTTATACAAATCATTCTGTACAATTTACTGATTATCGGTCCAAAATTAGTAAAAGCTCTTTTAAAAATGTTCTGAAATACAATTGGAAATGGTGTAGTGTGTAAGGAAATTATTCAACTGTAGTATAAACTTCTTTGCAGACCTCCTCTTTAATTCTTTATTGTCGCTACTTAAAGTTCATTCAGCTGTTCTTGAGTTGTGTATTTGAAATGAAAAATTAATTATAGGTAATTCCTTTTGCATTTCTCGTAAACCTCTATAAAAATGAAACACCATTTTGCTGATTTTTTTTTAATTTTTTACCTAATCGACGCTATTACCTTTATTTTATGTTCCTCCCCCACAAATTCTTTTTACTTTTTGCTTCTATTTCAACATATTTTATTTCCTTTACCAGACAATTGAATACAACACCTGCAATTTAAAGTTGATGACAATTGTCAAAGAGATCAAAATACCTAGCTTGTGTTTTTTATATTACTATTTGCCAATTGGTTTCCTCTTGTTACTTTCTCAAGGATAGATTTCTAGTCGAATGGTTCATTATGCGTTGACAGGTAGTAAGAGCTTCTTAGCAATAAAAAAAAAACATAAATAGTTGGGAATTTTATTACAAGAAAAAACAAGTAAGAAAGTAGAGTCAGTCAAGCCCGACCATATAATACCCTCCACCCAGTATATGTATAAAAAGTTTTTCAGAAATGGGCGCTACATGGGCGCTATTGTGAATCGATCATCAAAAAATTTAGTGACATGATTTCTGTAAATATAAATATTATGTGTGTTATACTTTATCTCGATATAAAAGTGATGTTAAAGTGAATCACGCGGAGGGTCTTATATGGGAGCTTCGACTATTTATAGACCGACCGTTATAAAATTTGGTATCATCATTTCTGTATGTATGAAACTTATTTGTTTGAATTTTATTTTGATACCAACATTTTTAAAAGGGCTACTAATAATTATGGACCGATCATCATAAAATTGTACAGAATGATTTGTATTAATATACAACTCATTTGTATTCAAAATTATTTGGATGCCGACGTTTTTAAGAGAGCTCTTCTTTTCAGAGTAATTTTCGGAAGTGGGCCTTATATGGGAGCTACTACTAATTATGGACCGATCATCAGTAAATTGTACTGAATGATTTGTATAAATATACAACTCATTTGTGTTCAATATTATTTGAATGCCTACGTTTTTAAGAGAGTTATTCTTTTCAGAGTAATTTTTGGAAGTGGGCCTTATATGGGAGCTACTACTAATTATGGACCGATCATCAGTAAATTGTACTGAATGATTTGTATAAATATACAACTCATTTGTGTTCAATATTATTAGGATGCCGACGTTTTTAAGTGAGCTCTTCTTTTCAGAGTAATTTTCGGAAGTGGGCCTTATATGGGAGCTACTAATAATTATGGACCGATCATCATAAAATTATACAGAATGATTTGTATAAATATACAACTCATTTGTGTTCAATATTATTTGGATGCCGACGTTTTTAAGAGAGCTCTTCTTTTCAGAGTAATTTTCGGAAGTGGGCCTTATATGGGAGCTACTACTAATTATGGACCGATCATCAGTAAATTGTACTGAATGATTTGTATAAATATACAAATCAATTATGTTCAATATTATTTGAATGCCTACGTTTTTAAGAGAGTTATTCTTTTCAGAGTAATTTTCGGAAGTGGGCCTTATATGGAAGCTACTACTAATTATGGACCGATCATCAGTAAATTTTACTGAATGATTTGTATAAATATACAACTCATTTGTGTTCAATATTATTTGGATGCCGACGTTTTTAAGAGAGTTATTCTTTTTAGAGTAATTTTCGGAAGTGGGACTTATATGGGAGCTATGATTAATAATGGACCGATCATCATAAAAATTAACCGAATGATTTGTTTACATATTTGTGTTGAATATTATTTGGAGAACAACATTTTTAAGAGAATTGTGCTTTTTAAATTGATTTTTGGGTACTTGGACTTAATGGGAGCTTTGGTCAATTATGGATTTATTGTGTACTAGCTGACCTGGTTCGCATTGCTGGCCCTAAGCAAACATTAGTGTTGTATTGCCACACGATTTAAATTGAGCTTTTAACGAAATTTACGGCCTTTAAATAAAAATCCATGGAATACCTATCACAAAGTTTTTTTACAGAATAACATATGGACTCAATCAAAATACATCATCTTAAGGCCAGCGGATTTTTTTTTTTGGTTTTTTATTTGGTGTAAAAACGTATAAATTTTTTGGCGTGCCAACTCTGGAGCCGTGTAAAAAACATGAAGTTTCCAAAATTAAGCCAGCATTATTTAATAATTGACCTTGTGCTTTATTAATGGTAATAGCAAAGGCAAGACTTTAATATACTCGTATAATATTAAAATATATCTTGTGTTATCAAATGATGTAAATATTTTGTAAATAAACCGAAAACTTGGATTTTTGAATGCAACATTTCAAAAGTTTTAAAATTTTGATATTGGATCATTATTAACATAGTTTTTTTTTTTTTTTTGTAAATATCTTCCGAACTACATAACCGATTTAAGTAGAGTTTGATATCTCGTTTTGAAAACCTGACAACGGCTTTCAAAAAAAATCAAATAAAATAAATCAAAAAAAATAAATACATATGTATGTCATTGGTAATATGAAAAATGGATTTTTCCACGCGCCTCCGCCCGCAGACCGAAAATCAAAAATCAGAGTTTGTGGCAAAATTTATTTGGATACGTGCATAAATCAAACATTTCTCACCGATAAAACCTTATTTTGGGAGGACATTTGTATGGGGTGTAACTGAAATAATTGACCAATTGTAAACAAATTCAATCCCAACCGTCTTTGGGCCGAACAAAAGTCTAAGGACAGCCAGCCAGCCGGTTTAATCGACTCAGAAAGTGATTCTGAGTGTTAGACTAATATTTTATGGCGTTACAAACATCAACACAAATCCAATACCACTATGGTGGTATATAGAAATATGTACTTGTAAATAGAGTCAACTGGAAATGTAATAAATGAACTGGTCAAATTAATTATTGCTTTCAACTTTGCAGAGGTTTTTAAGAACGAAGTAGGAGTGTTGTAAAGCAATCAGTGGACTTTATTGTATTCAGTGAATTCAACAAAAATTCAACAGTGAGGGAAGTTTTAAGGAAATAATTTTAGCAAAAACATGACACTACATTACGGCATATCAATAAAGTGATGTAATACTATTCAGTCATCAGTCCAACGGCACTGAATAATGGAGCAATTATAGGTTTAGTGAGTACAGTAGAGTAGTAAACAGCAGGTCCCTCAATTTAAATGAGTTGTTTTCATAACAAATCAACCAGTTTCTTTAATGAATGATACTGCTCCGAGCTCGTGGGGAAAGGAAAGCCAAATGAACTAATACTCGGCGATATATTCGACCACACCGACAGTAGCACTTTATTTGACGTTACAAAATCGGACTCACAATTCAACAGAAAATATTGATAGAAGTAGAAAAAAAGAAAAACGAAAAACCAAAACCAACAACTGCATTAAGTTATCGGTGCAGTAGAAATTGACTGCATAAAATTAGCTGTGGCGTGAAAAAATTAGCATTTTTTTAGTTTTAGTATACATTTTTGCAATAAATTATTTTTGTTTGTTAGACTTTAAAAATTGTTTCTTTTAAAAGACACCAATTTCTTTTTTAGGTTGCCAGTTAGTTTTTTTTATGGAGCTTTGAGAACAAAAAATGCACTGCATAAAACAAACTGTGAGCCACTGTACAGAACCATTCAAATACTAAAACTTATATGTCACTACTTTTGTTTCATACATAAAGTTTAATTTCTTCACTTGAAAACTCCACAATTAAGAACAATTTAAAATAGTTTTTATTTACCCTCACCACCTCTCTTTAGTATTTCAATTGAAACGACTTGATTACAAATCAAAATGATCATAATACTAATAATTTTCTTTGAAAACTAAAACACAACATAAGAAAAGTAACAAACAAGTAAGTTTTCTTGAAATAACTAAACGAACATTTAGCAAGAAATTCATGGAAACTGTCACAAACGCCCACATCATCATACTCATCAATTATGTCAAGACAACATTTTAACACATCAAGACCATGTCGACATCAAGAAGAGCAATAGCCGCAGCACCATTATCGTCATCATTACTATCGCCATGTCTGCTGCCATAACAATAGCCATTTTCTAATAGTCTTTGTCAGTTCAATTATTAGCCAAACTTAATTGATGGTTGTTGTTTGGTGATCTCCTGCACAGCCAGCCTTCGGGAAGTTGAAGGCAGTAAGTGGGTTGGAGGCTTATAGGTTTCTGTTTATTTAAAATAACTATTTCCTGACCACCTGTTGTACGTTCAATGACAGTATAATTCGTTTGATGATGTTGGCCATATAAGTTCTTTAGCATTTATTATAATTGACTATACTAGGAGTGTGAGTTTGATGGTTTTGTTCCAACTGTAGCAGCCATTCAATACGTGATGTTTCCCAGCCATAACGTTTACTTAATAGCAGACAAGCATTACCAAAAATTACATCACGGTCAGAGGGTTTAGATGTCGTTGTTACTGCAATTAATTTAAGTCAAACAAATAATTGGGAATACATTAAAATTAAATATGAAGGAAAAAGTCTTCGTTACACATTAAACATTGTATTGGAGTAGAAGTAAAGAAGAAAATAAGGAAGAATGCATTACATTTTAAAAAGGCCTTTGTGTTCTTTCAAATCTAAAGTAACAAAAGTTCAATGGCTTGAAGAGTCTGCAATATGGATTAGGCGTTTAAAAATGCTACAGAACTAATCAATCAAAAAGTTGTGATACCTTTGGAATTTTGTATGAATTTAGAATGCCAAATAGATACTTATTACAAAACAGTGAGCCAGTTCAACTGATTTCATAGACTATAATTAAGGTACAGTCACACTTGGCAAATATTTGACGAAAACGACGTTACCACTAAATAAAATATTTTTAAACTTGTTTATTTATTTAAAAAAAAAACCACAAATATTCAGTCTTATTTTATTTGATGCTGTTTGATCTAGCAAAACTTTTGTAAGAGTAAACAACGTCAAACAAGTTTGTGCTAAAACAAGTGATTATGCTGTTTGATCTTGCAAAACTGTTGTAAGAGGAAACAACCTCAAACAAATTTGTGCTAAAACAAGTGGTTAAGCTCTTTTAAGTAAATATTTGCCATGTGTATCACACACCTTTAGACTACAGCTGCAGTAAAACGTTCTAGAATCCTTTATAAGCCAACCATAATCCCAACAGCATTCATGCTGCTATTTTTGTTAAATTATATTCTTAATCGTTTTGCCTTTTCCCAGCATACAAAGCAAATGTTTCCCTTCCTAGATTAGCTACTGAGCAAATTACCTCTAAACGAATTTTCAAGTTCTTTTTGCAGTTTTTACAACTCAAATATAAATGCATTCAAAAAATGGAACATTCACATTTACCACAAGTGTCTGCTTTGTAGGAATTTAATTTAATTAAAATGTTCTTTTAACTATTTAGAATACAAAAGCCAAAAAAGTTGAAATTTGAATAAACAGATTGCAACAGTTTGAGACAAAGAAGTAAAAGTGCAATTGAAAATAAATTTTAAATATAAAAGACAACTGAATTTCAAAATATATAAAAGACAACTCAATTTAAAGTTTTTTTTTTCATTAAAAAAAAACAATGAAGCATTTATAAGCAGCTGTAATTACGTTATATTTTGACGCATTTTTATATCTCGTGACTTGGTGTAAACATCATCTCCGGTGTTAAAGTAGTCTAAAGTTGCGATAAAATCTTAATTTTAATGCCTATCAAAGCCTTAAATTAACGTAGAATGAGTTCGATAAAGCTACTTTAGAATCCTACATAAAGAGTAATTTTAAAGAGTTTTCAGATTTGATTAAAAAAAAAACATAAAATTTAGAGAAATGTATGAAATCTTTAGTTGGGTCGATAGAACGATCTATGTAGTAATTCAATGTTTAAAGATGATTTCATGTAAAAGTAGACCGCTGCTACGCCTCAAATGGTTCATACGCTGGGCCCAATTTTGGCACACTCTCTCCAATACATCAGCCGTAATCTGACGAATAAATTCTTCAATATTAGCTTCTAGTGCGTCAACGTTCTGTGTGTCATGTGGCATTGTCTTGTTGAAACCATATGTCAGCCAAGTCCAGCTTTTACATTTTGGGCAAAAACAATTGTAATCATTCGACGGTAGCGCTCGCCATTCACAGTAATGTTTTTGCCTTCATGGTCTTTAAAAAAGTACGGTCCACTCATCAATAATCCACACCAAATACTACATTTTTCAGGATACATTGGCAGTTCTTGCAATGCTTCTGGATGCGCTCTACACCAAATATGACAATTTCTTTTTTATGTAACCATTCATTCTCGAATTCACTTATAATTTATCAACTCTAAAAAAAAGAGGGGAGATTTAAAATCCTAACATGATCTCCGAACGCCTAGCACCTGTGATCACTGCTATTACATTCTGTATTCGTCCACATAGAATGTTTATCAGTCTTGCAGTTCTGCAACAGTCATAATTGGACTAAATGGCCATTGCTGTCGCATAAGTTATCTCAAGTGACCACCTAGTTTAAGCGTATTTGTAAAGTTCATTTTGAAGTTAACGAAAGCGGCATTTAAACCAATTGATCAGTTTTCACTACTGGGAGTGAGGATAATGCCTTAGCCAATGAATCCGCAATCGCTGGGATATTTTGATGTCCTTCTAAGGAATAGATGGTGAGACATTAGAAAAAAGTTGGATGTCTTATAGACACCGGAAAGAATATTGAGGACGGCCTGACTATTAGTATAAATAGCAATATCCACAGCGAATGCTCCGTAAAACCTTAGCCAATTTGCGGATCTGCACAACGCTGAAATATCAGCTGAAGAACACTGCACTGGTCCGGTAGACGAAAAGATATCAGTGTGGCAATTTGTAAAAGCCATTTTCGATTTGGAGTCAACTATGATGATCTCGAAAAGGTTCTCCTGAAGAGATTGTATCTCTTCGGGTTTCCCTTACGTGACAATAAATTATGGTTGCTTGACCGAAATTCCTATGGTTCCATTCGCCGCTGTTTAATGGTTGCATTGAGAGCAACCATATCGAAAAGCCATTTAGTATTCCTAGCTGTGATACCCCAGGTTTTCCCTGTAGCATTCATATACGAGTATGTGTTATTAACTGTGTAGTGGAGTAAAAATTAGTGCCACGGTAATCGTGGACGGATTCCATTTTCAATATAACTTGTTGAGATTGTAAGTCCCAGGTCACACACTGCCACTTTTGCTGCTCAAATTTTGTGTTTGTTGGTGAGAGGGGAAAGAAGACTGGTGCCTTCTCTCTCTCTCTTTTTCCCCTCTCACCCACACACTCAAAAGTTGAGCAGCAAAAGTGGCAGTGTGTGACCCGGGACTAAGAAACTTTGGTCTACAACTAAGATCCTACTGGACCGATATTGCCAATTTTTAATACCAAACATTTCGGTAGTTTAAAGAATGTCTGTTAAAAATTTCATTAATTTATGTATTTCTTTCGAAGCTCTATCGTACCTTCAACAGACGGATGGACCTGACGAGATCGTCTTAGAATATTTTATCCAGAATAAATAGAATTTTTGGTTCTACGACCAATATATCGATGTGTTACAAATGGTATGACAAACTTAATGTACCCTCCCCCCCCCCCTCTTCTTTTTGTTGTTGGCTATAAAAATATTCACAGAAAGTTTGACTAAAACGACACTCCCCAAAGTGGAGAACTGTTCCAAACTACTAGCTGAGTTAAAAATTAAACTAAGCCACCATTAAAAACTCCTGCATCACATACATATGTAACTAATAAAACCTTTAAAGAACAAATATAATCGATGTAATTTGCTGATATTAATAAATATTTAATGAACTAAAAATCTATGAAACTGAAGTCTCTTAAATAGAGTTCTTATTGAACAAGAAAACATCAAGATTGTCAATAAACGTGTGTTGAAAAATGTTAAGAGCATAGACCATAGCATGGTTTAACTATACAAGGTGATTGCAAATCGGCAACAAATACAATACAATACAGAAACAAGAGGCATTTTGGTTGTATAAAATAATGCACTACTATGGTACATGGTGTAACTATAGAAGGTGAGTGCTGTAACACAGTTGACTGACTTTGTTTACAATTTACTTTTGTCAAAAGTAATACTTTTTGAAGTGTTTTTCCACCAACAAAATGTCAAAATGCTTTTATATTTGTATTTGTTGCCGATTTGCACTCACCTTGTATAATTACACTATGGCATAGACATTCTGCCTCAACACATGGGTAGTAAACTAATTGTTATGTTAGAAAAAAACTTTTTCCTCTTTACAGCAAAATCTCACTTACAGCATTTTAAAATTCTGTCATAATCCAAGCATCTCTGGGGCAAAGTGTCGAACATTATGGGATTTATTCCCATCACATCCGAACGGCAGTTAAGTGGTTTTTGCTGATGTTCTGCACCTTCGAATAGACAATGAAATTGATGTTGATGCTTTGGCAGTTTTTCGAAATTCATACTTTCAGAGAATGATGGTATAGATTTTAAAAGATACAGAGCAGGTAATACCTCGAACATGCCTAATAAATTCGCTTGGTGTTGTGACACTTGTGGTAACCACGTCAATTGGTAATCATGACGATGATGATGGTGATGATGATGATGATAGTCATATTTACTCAATTGTGTTGAGTTTATAGCACTTGATTTTACATCATGTAATTGCAGCATGTTTGATATTCTATCACCACAAAGATGAGCATGCTGATGACAATGATGATTTTTATTCATTTTTAGAGGTATAAAAGAAAAATTTGCCAAACACTCAGATTGGATTTTGCAAGGTGTGTGAATTGCACGGATTTTATGAAATGAATTGTAGGATTCATGCTTGTTACTTTTTTCAATTGGCTGATAAGTGGCAAAATATTGATGGCAATGTGGTTTTGGAAAATTTAATAATTTTCTTGAACATTTACAATTCATATGCTCACTACGAATTTTATGGTTTCGACAATTCTTATTGTTAAAGGATTGGCTTAGCTCCGCTTGCTCTATGCCACCGCTACACCAAAGTGAATTTGCATTGTAATGTAAAGTTCTTGTTACATTTCTCCTCGTTGTGGCTGTCATTCTCGCTCTATTATTTGGCAGACAATTGTGGGTTCTAAATTTATCCTTTGAAGTGCTGGCATATCCTTTGTTGGTTTTAGACAATTTCCTGTGGCAGTTAATTTCTTTATTTAGCTTTGCTTGCTGAATTTGCAAGTTTTGTGGAAGAACATTGGCTGTTGGTCTATTGTTTAAATTGGTTTGCAATAAACTTTTAGTACAGATATAAGAGGATTTCTTTGACATCTTGTTTTGGCCGATTGCACTCTTACAACAGCAATTTAATTGAGTTAATTGTTAGAATTTTAGTTTGAGATTTCGTATGATTTTCAATTAATATTTGAGTTTTTAAAAACATTACGTTTATATATGTAGAAAATAAATAATTACGACAAAAATTTTGCTTGATTGCATTTCGATAAATAATTAGATACTTCAGGAAAGTTATTGAAAGATAATACAGTAAAATCGATAATGACTTGCCTCAATTTTAGCAGCATTGTATTGGCCTCTATCTTTAAAATCTTTTGTCATGTTTAACTCATCCCATAAACATCAACTTATTGAAACAGTTAAAATTCATTAACTACTCCCACGTCTAGGAGATTAGGCAAAACAATCGGTAATTACCAGCAATTGGAATTCGTTTAATGTTGATAATTTCTAGTATCATGAAAATTTGTTTTGCATTGAATATTGCATAAATATGTCGTTTCAAATTATTATCAAATTATCGAACAATAAGCTAAATGAGTCGTCAAAACAATGGTTAAAGAGCAATGAGTATAAGGGTATTAGGGTGGCGTAAATTGATATAATGTTAAAGAAGAATTATAAAGATAGACTGCATGTTTCGCCCTGTTCTTATAAAATAAATAAATCATTTCGTCAGTAAATCCTTTTAGTCAACTTAACCCTTAAGCGAACATCAAGGCCTAACTAGGCATTTTTGAAAATTTTTATAGTTTTTTACTTAGATATATTAGGCGGAGCCCCTTAGATTTTTATGAATTCCTCAATAAAGGTAATTGCTCTTACCATGTTTGTAACACCAGGGCCAAGCAAAGGCCCTATACTATTATGTAGAGAATGTAGCATAGAATGACTCTAACTATTATGATAGATCGGCAGTGGCAATTGCCAATGATATCGAAAACGAAATTCAGAATGAGTTTGATGAAAATGAAGACGATGCTTCTGATATTGGGGACGAGTTAGGAGTTGATAATAAAATTGAAGATTTTTAATTTAAATCCATACAAAATATAAAAAGTCCCAGCTATGCCATGGGGTACGCTTATGTGAACACATTTTGGTGTTTTCTTAATGGTTAACCCTACTAAAGAGATCTTACTGGTAAAGTTTTATCCAGATTGCCATGCCTAGAGGAACTTAATCATCATAGGAAAATCAGAGATTTTTGATAAGAATATTTGATTTCAATTTTTAAATAGGAGAGTTCAAGAGTTAACAGTAACAAAGAAGGTTATCCGAAAAATTACGTTTTCCGGCATACACAAACGCTTTTCAACTTTCCGCTAGATAAATAGTAAATAGAGCTTTCGGATTTGATTTAAAAAGCACATAAAATTTAGAGAAATCTCAATTTCAATGTTTAAAGATGATTTCATGTAAATATTGCCTCAAATCGGTATACTCTCTCCAACATATCAGCCGTTATCTCACAAATAAATTCTTCAATATTAGCTTGTTCCTATAGATATGAGCCCTAACATAGCCCCACACAAAATAGTCTAAAGGCGTTAAATCGATTTAGGTGACCAATTGACCGGCGCCAAACGTGAAATCAACTGTTTAGCGAACTTGCCTCTCAATTAAGCCATTGTTTCACGTGCTGTGTGGAAGGTGGCAGCGTCCTATTGAAACCACATATCAGCCGATTCTAGTTCTTACATTCTGGGCAAAAAAAAATTGTAATCATTGCACATTAGCGGTCACCATACACAGTAACGTTGCTGTCTTCGCCGTTTTTGAAAAAGTAAGGTCCAATGATGCCACCGGCGTATAATCCACACCAAACAGTCAGTACATTTTTCAGGATGCATTGCCATGAAGGTTCTAGCATTATATGGTATGGGGATGCTTTTCATATTACAGAGTGGATCCAATACGTTGCATAAAATCAACAATGGATCAACATGTTTACGTTGATATACGAAATAATGTTATGCATCCCTATCTCATGAAAGAAATGCCATTGTTTTGGGTCTTCCAACAAGACAACGATCCAAAACATACAAGCAGTAAAGCCCGTTAGTGCGTCATTGGCAACAATATTGAGGTCAATCACCTGACTTGAACCCAATAGAGAATCTTTGGGCTGACGTAAAGAAAAGTGTGTCTCAAATAAAACCGTCTAACAATGAGCATCTTTGGGCTATAGTAAAGGAGTCGTGGGCGAAATAAGCTAAAGAAAGATGTGAAAACTTAATTAACTCTATGCAGAAGCGCTGTGCCGCCGTTATTGCCAACAAAGGTCATGCAACAAAATATTAATATGTTATTTGTGTCATCAGCTTCATTTTATTTGTTTTTTTATTTTTTTGCCGTCCAAATTTTCATCTTTTAAATCTTTTTAATAAAAACTCAATAACAGTTACACAAATCTTTTTTACGTTGAATATATTTTTGACATACATATGTACTTCAATTATGTGTCACGGGTATAACTAGGGAACTAAATCGAAAAAAAAATTCATATGTACAGTCGAATACTGCCTTTAGTGCTATTTTTTTTACAGCACCTGTAAGTATGACAAAGCCGTTCTGCAATATTTATGTAGCTAGCACTGTAACTTTAGAATCATGGAAAACAAATAGACAGTTCGCCTTTATAGATTGGGATCTAACCAAATCTAGATTAAACACTATTATAATGAATTAATCAAAAAAAAAAAGTTTGAAATTTGTTTACGTTTCCTTTGAGTAAAAAAACATACATGATCCTGAAATTCGTCTTGATGGAGTTGGAGACGTTTTTTATTTTCAAAATGTATTTAAAACAACTAAACTTTTTCGTTCATATTTACGTCAATGTCTAATCTGATCATATTTTAACTCTTTTCCTGTCCTGTGCATATGATGCACACAGCATGTTGCTTTCATCCCTGCAAAAATCGTTGGAGTACGTGGTCCATGATGTAGTGACTACTAACTACATCATGGTCCTATGTAATGCACTCATGAACCATTTCATTTTCAAAGCAGAACTTCTTGTTATACGACAATTATTCGTATTTTAGCGACTGTAATCGTTGTTGTAAAACATTTGAAGTAGTTACAAGGAGTAGTTCTGGGACTAGTCCCGTGTTATACAAAGCTGGAGCATATGGTCCAGTCCTTGTTAAATGGACTAGTTTTTTTCATACAAATGGATTATGTTTGGAGTACTCCTGGTCCATTGTGAAGGGATACACTTGTGCATCACATACATATGATTCATAAATGATATTTTTTTAAGCTTTTAAAATTAAAATTGTGGACTTACGGCATAGAGTTTTTTTTGTATGGATACAGGCAAAGGTTTATCTCATCAACATACACCAGTCTAATATTCCCAAAGTACACGTCTCCTTTGCTGTCCATACACATACATAATTGTCATCATTAACATAATTCAAATCCATACATAAAAAGACATACATACATACATATGTATGTACATACATCAATTACAGTCAAACATCGATATAACGACCCTCACTATAACGAATTCCTCGATTTAAAGAATTTTTTGAAATCTCCTACTCTCTATTACGAATACATTTGTCAATAGCCACGTTATAACGAATTTTCATTCACTGCAGACTAACGAAATAGAGACAATTATTGACCTCTATTTAACGAATTTTGTTAACTTACAACCTTTTCATAACGATTTTCATCAATTAATCCAAATTGTTGCAGCAGTTGTTTTTGCAAGCTAGTTAATCACTGGCTCAGACATATTATTTTATAAATGTAAACTATTTTTGAATTTTAAAACTACAAAATACAATGTTTCCTTCAAATGTGTTTTGTTTTATTAGCGGAAATCGTTCGCTATAACATGGTAGGCAGATGATGATTAATATAGTTACATACAAAATTTTTTATTATCTTGTTATAACGAATAGAAGTGCAACTTCACCTCGATATAACGAACCTCATTGTAACGAATTATTCGATATAACGTTTTTTTTTCTAATCCCCTTAAGATTCGTTATACCAAGGTTGAACTGTATTTACCTTTTGGACATTATTTCATATTTAAATGGGCTCATTATAGCAACTAATGGTTGGCAATGACAACTACAATCGCCAACAACAGCAACCATGGTGTAACTATACAAGGTGAGTGCAAATCGGCAACAAATACAACACAATAAAGAAACAACAGGCATTTTGTTTGTGTAAAATATTGTACTACTGTCAAAAACACTTGAAAAAGTATTACTTTTGACATAATAAACATAGTCAGTCAGCTGTGCTACTGCACTCACCTTGTATAGTTACACCATGACAGCAACATTATGTTTTTATAGACAAATTATAATGTTGTCAACAGTATTGTATTACTATTTATACAGATTTCAATTGAAATTTATTTATGTATGTATATTTAAATATTCATATGTACATTAGGGCTATAAACATATTTTTGTTATAGTACTACGGAGTGGCCAAGAATGTTTTAATAATGAAAACACCTGTCTCCCGTCATTTGGCGAAAAAAAAACTCACGCAGGGAAGCCAATTTTTTTTTTTAGAAAATTTTTTTATTATTTAGTTCGTTTATTTGACCTTTTTTTAATATTTAATAGTTTCTTCTTCTTTCAAGCAATAAGGTCACTTGAATTTTATATAAAAATATATATAAATAAATTAAATATTTTTATATAAAATTCAAGTGACCTTATAGCTTGAAAGAAGAAGAAACTATTAAAATTTTTTATTATTTATTTTTTTTTTTGTATTTATACAATATTCATGTATTAATAAACTTTAAGTTTAATGTTCGGGATGATTTACACAGTGGATCTTGTATAACTTTTATTTAAAAAGTTTTACAAATTTTTCGTTTATTTTGTGATATTTTGTTTAATTTTGCATGAATTTTCATTGGAAATCGTGTATTTTTGAAAACTCCTTTAAAAGATCACAATCTAGGCATTTAGAGATGGTACAATCTATGAATTCGCATCATTGCTTATATTATTTTATCGCGTTAAACATAAGCAGCCTTATGCAAAAAAAAAATCTTATTTGAGGATTGAAGTTTACGTTAGTTAACAGACACACACGGTGGACGCAGCAAAAGTAACAACAAATTTGTAGTAATACAAAAATTTTTAATAATAATAAATAATAAAGAAGAATACACACACATTATAAAAACATAAGTAAATTTCGTTCTAACTCATAACATGTAATAAGAAATATGTTTAATTCCCGAACTCTATTTCTCAATAAATGGTGAGTTAAATAGATGATGTTTACAAGTAGATCTTGGACCCTTGCCCTTGGCAGGGCAGAAAATGCATTTCAATGTGCCATTTGTCTAGAAAAATATAGTTTTCACAATGGTATTCTTCCATATAGGCCTCTATGTTAAAAAATCATATGCAAAAACAGTACATTAAATATTGTATACATCAATTAATTTTGCAATTGATGGCAACACCACAGTGCTGGCAAAGTATTGAGTAATGGGTACCGAGTGTCGAGTATGTATTTGCCCTTTTTTTGGATACTCAATACTCAAAAGTAGTTAATCGATACTTTCTGAGTTGTATTTTTAAGCATGTTGAGTGGGTAAAATAGTGCATAAAAATACATCACTGTATAAAAAGACAACAATGTGTAAGCTACAATTTGTTTTTAATTACATGTTCACGTTTCTGCGAGTTCACTGTATTTCTTAAGTTGTTGTTAACGTTGGATTAAAAGTTAGCTTTACATTTATATTTGATTTAATAATAAAAGACATACAAAACCAATAATAGTTGAAGATCTATTTTTATTTTTTGAAGAAACTAATTCAATTTGCAGATAAAAACTATGCGTTACAATTTCAAAAAATTCGTTAAAAGTATCGAGTAGTATTGAGTACTCAAATGAAAAGTATTGAATATTGTTGAGTAATGGAAAGTAGTAGAATTTGCCAGCACTACAACACCATTACTCTCTTTTTATTATTAGTTCATTCGAATAGTCGGATATCTATAAATGCTTTTTTATATAAAATGAAATTTTATTATTATTTTAATATGTAAAATAATATTTATACTGCATAAAAACATAAACTAATCACATTTATAATAATTTAAAATAATAAATACGCTTATTTGTTCCTAATTTTAAAGCGGTTATTTAGAAAAAAAAAACGAGCTTTATTTGCTTTGGTTGATTGTGCGAGTATGTACATCACTATAATGTTTTTTATGTCTGCATTATACAAATACAAATTGGAACAAGTAAGAAAGTATAGTCGGTCAAGCCCGACCATATAATACCCTACACCCAGTATATGTATAAAACAGTTCTTCAGAAATGGGCGCTATATGGGAGATCTAATTTATTGTGAACCGATCATCCAAAAATTTAGTGTCATGATTTCTGTGAATATAAATATTATATGTGTTAAACGTTATCTCGATATAAATATTTTCAAACGATTTATGGAGCTTAGAGTGAATTACGGAGAGGGTCTTATATGGGAGTTTCGACTAATTATGGACCAATCATAATAAAATTGTACTGTATTATTTTTAGATATATGAAATATATTTTCGTTCAATATTATTTGGATACCAAAATTTTTGAGCGAGTTATTCTCTTTAAAGTGATTTTCGGAAGTGGGTCTTATATGGGAGCTGTACCAACATTTTGGAGCGAGTTATTCTCCTTAAAGTGATTTTCGAAAGTGGGTCTTATATGGGAGCTACGACTAATTATGGACCGATCATAATAAAATTGTACCGTATTATTTTTAGACATATAAAATATATTTGCGTTATATATTATTTGGATACCAACATTTTTGAGAGAGTTATTCTCTTTAAAGTGATTTTCGGAAGTGGGCCTTAAAGGCAGAAATTAAATAGAAAATGTGTAGAAGTCGTTAGTTGTTTTGTTACTTTCCGTGCCGTTGCGGACGAACCTGTTGAAAACAAAAATTTGCTAAGTAAAGCTGTGTTCACATTATGTGTATTTGTCATGTGGAATGTCACTTTTCTACCCATATGTGATTTCATGTGTATGTCAAAATTTGAGTTTTACATACGGTTTATAAATTACATGTTCATATGTTGGTTATGTCACATACATATGTACTTACTTTTGTTAACTCCTTTTCAAGTTTTCCCTCCATTTTCAGTAATAAATTTGTGTAATTTTTTTTTGTATTTTTGTTTTTTCAATTAATTTTTGCCGCCACAAAATTTTGGTTATAAAAAACAGCTGATGTCAGATGGTTTGTCACTTGAAAATAGAACTCGTTCTAAATACAAAAATGTCATATGTATTGCACACAGAGAAATAACACATGCTATTGTTTGAAGGTGTTCAGACTATATGTACAAATTTGACATGCGAAAAAGTGACAGTCTACATGACAAATACACATAATGTGAACACAGCTTAATTGTAAGTGACAGCACAAAACAGCTGACATCCGCACAACACAAAATTATTGGTTTATTACAAAAATGTTTAATTTCTTTGAACTTAATTATATATTTGTATGAAAGTTATAAAAATATAAAAAATAAACGATGGATAACGAAAAACTCATTACTTTAGCTGAAAGTAATGACATATTTTTTTTTTTTTGATTTATTTTCGCGGTGTGTTGTCTGTTTGCCTAAAACAGCTGATACGTTTATACGGAAAAACTAACTACAAAAATTTAACAACAGAACGGCACGAAACAGAACAGCAACAGAAAGTCAAGACTAATGAAGCCTTAAATAAAAAAAACATAAAAATTCACAAAACTTTATTGGTTAAAGCAATAAAATTTTTTAACATCACTTTAAAGTTGGTAACAGTTGCTTTAAATTTTTTGATTTTATTATTGCTTTACAAGACGTGTGTTAAGCTAAAAATTGTTTTTGCATGATACTTTAAGGAGTTTTACTTAACAGAGGTTTACCAGCCTGTTTTAAGTTTTTTTGCATAAAGCTGAAGGTATTTTACTCAGGTTTTTACATATAACGAATTTTGAGCCGCGATAAACTGTAAATTGTAGAAAAAATTTTAAATCTAAAGCAGTGAATAAATTCGAAAACATCATTTAAGTTATACGTATACGGAATACATAGAAATATCAGGTGTATATTTTTTAAAATTTCCGTGAGATTAAAATGGTTGTTATCAAACTTCAACACGATCCCTGCGTGAACTCTTTTAACGATCCTAAAAAAAATATCATATTTTTTTTTTAATAACTTTTAATGTTCTACTCGACTATACTATGCCGTTTTTGGATTTGTAATATACATATGTATATATTTGGACAAAATATTCCCAAAAAGTGTTAAAAAGTCATAGCCCTAATGTAAATACATACATGTACATATGTACATTAATTGTTTTTTTTTTTTTTATATTTTCTTTACTTTACAGAAATTATTTATTTGGTCAAAGGTTACCCGCATGCAGTTCAATATCCCTTTCGGCCACAACTTGTTGATATACCAAACAATTATAAGGAAATAAATACGGTTATGCAGAAATGCTGGTCAGAGGATCCAGCTGAAAGGCCAGATTTTAATGCTTTAAAAGCAATTATAAGAAATATAAATAAGTAAGTAGACATATAATATTTTAATATAAAGGTTCCTTTTAATATACATATTCCAAACTAATTTCCTGGTCCTTCACAGAGACAACGAAACTGGCAATATTGTCGACAATCTACTCAAGCGTATGGAACAGTATGCCAATAATCTGGAAGAATTGGTCGAAGAACGCACACAGGACTACATAGAAGAAAAGAAGAAATGCGAAAAGCTACTTTATCAACTGTTGCCGCAAAGTGTGGCCGCCCAGCTGATCAGCGGTCAACCGGTGGTGGCCGAAACCTTCGATCAAGTGACAATCTATTTTTCAGACATAGTCGGTTTTACGGCTATTTCCGCCGAAAGTACACCCATGCAAGTGGTACAATTCCTTAATGATCTTTATACCTGTTTCGATTCCATTGTGGAGAACTTCGATGTCTACAAAGTGGAGACAATAGGTGATGCCTATATGGTAGTCTCGGGGCTGCCCATACGTAATGAAAATCAGCATGCCCGGGAAATAGCCCGTCTAGCTTTGGCTCTGTTGGAGGCCGTACATAATTTTAAGATACACCATCGACCAAATGATCGCTTGAAATTGCGCATAGGTCTGCACACAGGAGCCTGTGTGGCGGGGGTGGTGGGCTTGAAAATGCCCAGATATTGTTTATTCGGTGATACGGTGAATACCGCCTCAAGAATGGAATCAAACGGGGAGGCTTTAAAGATACACATAAGTGAGAATACAAAATTAGCTTTAGATGAGTTTGGCACATTTATAACCACCAAACGGGGTTATGTGCCCATGAAAGGTAAAGGTGAAATGCTGACGTATTGGTTGGAGGGCGAGGTACAGAAAGTCGAATCACCCATTTCACCCCACAAGCTGATGCTTTCAAGAAGATCTTCTTTGAAGCAAGTACCACGCTGTGGTTTATTGCACAAGCAGAATTCCGAAGCAGCACAATTTTTGCCGCACTATCAGCTGCAGCAACAATTGATCGATGGTGGACAGAACTCGCCAAATTTGAGGGTGAAACGCAAGATATCCTCCTCCTCGCCGAAATTGAATGGCAGTGATTATAAGACTGATGATTTATACAATTATCTGGAAGCTACTGCTAAAGGAGTTGCCATAAATTCACTCAAATTACCCGCTAATGATATTTACAGCAGCCGTTCGCTTAGAGGCGATACCAAGGAGGTGTGTTGGGAAATGGCCAACTTTAGATTGCCCCTTTCGGGCACCCTAAAGACCCACCAGAATAGTGCCAAGCATAGTTATACACAATTGGCCCCCACACAGTCAAATTCAAATTTGTCTGGGCTTCTGCAACCAGCTGCCTCCAGATTGAGATTAAAGAATTCCCCCACCATAACCAGCCTAATGAATACTAGCGAAACGACCAGTCTAAATAGTGCAAATCGTATTAAATTTAATATAAGTGAAAATCCCGAAGAAACTCAAACTCTAGTATCCAGCCATGTCTACGAAGACGAGGAGGGCGAGGCTGAGGCAGAAGAAACTGAGGAAGAGCTAGATACTCCTGTTAACAGTGACAAGCCAGCGATAATTCAGAACTCCAACACTTTAAATAGCGATAATTATTTAGTTAATCACAAATCTTTTATGGACAACAATCATCATCAGCAGCAGCATTATGTGGCGGCGGCTCCCCAAATTAATAGTTTTAATAATTGTATTAATACCTCCACTAGTCAATATCAGAATTTAGTTAAGGCCAACAACTGTAGAAACTTTCAACTGCTACAAAAACCAACCAATGGTTTGGAGGAAGACAGCAACTTAACACCAAACACAATCACAAACCCAAAAACCGTGTTGAATGAAGGGGACAGCGAAATGGGAGCAGTGTCAACAGGGAATCATCAGCGTCATAATCATCATCATCAAGCAGCAGTCAATGCCGTTACACAACCGTTACTGACTAAAATTAATTCATAGTAATAAATGTATGTAAATTTAAATTAATGCACCTGCGATTTTGGCAAATCTAATTTAGAATACAACTCTGTGTGATAAAAGACAGGGTTGTGTTTCGATTTTGGCAAATCTGAATGATAATACAACCCTGTGTGATAACATACAGAATTGTATTCCTTTTAACTTAGTGATACTTTAAGTTGTAAGCAAATAAATATTGTTAATTTTTATTACTTAAAAACTCTATTTAAAACTATTGTAGGTCAATATATACATAAATGCATATATTAACTAAAAATTATTACTTAAAAATTTCAGTAACGTCTGTAGAAAAAACCAATTCAGTTAAAAATTAAATATGTGATTTTTAAAAATATTTTAAAATGTTAATACAGTATTTAGTTTAAATTTTCCTGATTCATAATCTTTAAATATGAGTTTGCATTAAAAAATATAATTTCAAAATCTAAAAACCAACAATGTTCCTTGTTAAATATGATTTTTTTAAAAAAATTTTGTTTTCTGTTCTGTTCAATAATAATAATAATAAATGTTAAAAGAAAATTTCTAAATGTTAGTGTGTATGTCAAAATATAATGTTGTATATTCTTTTGTAAATAAATGTCTGTAATTTTTAAAAGAAAGAATTATTTAAAATTATATATACATACATATGTATATATATTTAATTAAAAAAGAAAAATGTTAAGTATTAGAAAAAAAATCGCACAATAAATTCAATATAAAACAACTGAAAATTTATTTCAATTAAATAAAAAATTAACAATTAAAAGCATTATCTTCTATTAAACACACTATAATTAAAAATTAAGAAAAATACATAATCAATCATAATCAAATTTATTTGAATGCAGCATGTTCAAAAAATTTTTTTAATTGGTTATTAACTTATATTTTCTTAATATTTAATAAAAAAAAAAACTTGTTTTTTATAAAATTAATTTAAAAATTTATTTAAATAAAAATTTTAAGCGTTCCTTACATTAACAGCCCTTTAAATGTACCAAAACCTCAAATAATTGATCTGGCATCTTCTCTACATCTAACAAATTCAAAATTAATAGCTCTGCTCATGGTGTAACTATACAAGGTGAGTGCAAATCGGCAACAAATACAACACAAAACAGAAACAACAGGCATTTTGTTTGTGTAAAAACACTTGAAAAAGTATTACTTTTGACATAAGTAAATTGTAAACAAAGCCAGTCAGCTGTGTACTGCACTCACCTTGTATAGTTACACCATGGCTCTGCTATTACAAATATAAACAAGTAAGAATGTATAGTCGGTCAAGCCTGTCTATATAATACCCTACACCAGTATATGTATAAAACAGTTTTTTAGAAATGGGAGTTATATGGGAGATATGTACAACCTATTGTGGACCGATCATCCAAAAATTAGTGTCATAATGTCTTGAATATAAATATTATGTATGTTGCACTTAATCTCGATATAAATACTTTTAAAAGATTTATGGAGCTTAAATTGAATTAGGGAGAGGGTCTTATATGGGAGCTACGACTAATTATGGACCAATCACAAGAAAATTCTACTGTAGTGTTTGTATACATATGAAATATATTTATGTTAAATATTATTTGGATACCAACATTTTTGAGAGAGTTATTTTCTTTAAAGTGATTTTCGGAAGTGGGCTACGACTAATTATGGACCGATCTCAAAAAAATTGTACCGTATTGTTTGTATACATATGAAATATATTTATGTTAAATATTATTTGGATACCAACATTTTTGAGAGATTTATTCTCTTTAAAGTGATTTTCTGAAGTAGGCCTTATATGGGAGCTACAACTAATTATGGACTGATCACAAGAAAATTGTACCGTAGTGTTTGCATACATATGAAATATATTTGTGTTAAATATTATTTGGATACCAACATTTTTGAGAGAGTTATTCTCTTTAAAGTGATTTTCTGAAGTAGGCCTTATATGGGAGCTACGACTAATTATGGACCGATCTGAACAAAATTTGTATATGTGATTTGGCTTCATTTACCACTTATTTGTGGTGAAATTTGTTTGGATACTTGCATAATTCAAACATTTATGATCGGTAAACCTTAATTTCGGGAGGACATTTGTATGGGGGCCAGGTGAAATAATGGACCGATTTCCACCAGTTTCAATCTCATCCATCCTTGGGCCGAAAAAATATCACTTACTAAATGTTATCCAAATATCTTCAAAATTGCTTTACATGCAACATGGACAACTTTACATGGACAGCCAGCCAGACGGACGGATAACGTTAAATCGACACAGAAAGTGATTCTGAGTCGATCGTTATACTTTAAGGAGGGTGTTGGACCAATATTTCTGGGCGTTACAAACATCAGCGCAAATACAATAAACCCTACCCACTATGGTGGGCTGGGTATAATTAAAGTTGCCAACTCACCCTATCAGCCACTGCGAAATACCAACCATATGGCATCATCATATTTTGTTTGTTTTCTTTTCCTTCCTTTCTTATTTTTTTTTTTCAGCGCACACTGACGCTACATTTTTTTCACACACATACAATACATCTAACTGTTGCACTATTTTTATTTATTTTTAACACATTTACACAATTTTTCGATAGATTAACATAGATATTATATTAATAAAATTACAAATAACATTTTTATTGTATTTTTCACAAACTCATCATTTTTATTAACTTAACAAACACATTTTTAAAACAATTTGTAACAACTACTTCTTTGTTACCGGTTAAAAGCGCGACGATAACCAGTGTGATCATTTTTGCGGCTAAATTTTTAGCTTATTTTTACTGATTTAGCCGCTTAACTTTTTGAGATCTGTTCACACTGACGGTAACTAATCAGCAGTGTTGCCATTTTAGCACTTTCAGCATTTAGCATTTTGTTTCTCGAAAATGCATTGAAATTCTTAAAAATTATGCTAAGTGCTTTTTAGCATAATTTGTTTGATAAAAAACAATTTTTTTCTCTAACAAATTTTTACTTTTTTACTCCAAAAAAACATTTTGGCGAAAAAAAAAATAGCTTTTATTAATATTTCAACTAAATTTCTGTCGGTGTGGTAAGTAAATGAACACGGAAATTTTTGAATTAATATATGAAATTTAATCTATTAAATCAAGTCTTCAGTAGAACATTTTAGCACTTAGTTTTTCAAGTTTTAGCATATTTTTAAATTCATTTTCTGGCAACACTGCTAATCAGAATTATGTTAAACTTGTTGCCACTGTAACAGAAGAGAATAGTTGTAAAGGATTGTAGGGTATCTGTTGTAAATACAAGTAATTTAGTAAAATGTGAATAAATTATTTACCAATATTGTTCGTTATATTAATTGATTAATAGTTTTCTGTTTTCTACATGATTTCATTAGTTAATTTATAATTTTATAAAGAAATGTATGCAGTTTTGCGTGAAAATTGTTATATTGTTAAATTATTTTAATAACTTGAAAAAATTTACAATGTAATTAAACGAAACAAATTTAACGGATTAGTTAAGAAGTTATTCTTAAAGAATGATTTTTCAAACGAATTTAAAATAATTTAAATTTTTAAATTTAATTCAGAAATATTTTGAACCTTTTTCCGTCTAATATGGAGTTTGCAGTAGCTCGTTTTATTAAAAATTAATGGATTTGAACCAAACCACGGCCAGCGTATATAGTATAAGAAAAGTCGACTTTTGATTAATCTAAATATTATGTATATAAATCTATTTGTAATGAAAACAACTAATACTGAGTAATCGATAAGTTGTTTACCAAAAGGGTAATACAATGGAATCAACCTAATGGCCCAAGTGAGCTGTTTCTGAGAGAGGCTACCCAAGGAACCTTACCTAAGATGCTAAATCTAGAAGAATTTATTAGTAGACTTGTTTCAATAATAAAGTTTATTTTTTTACCATGTTTGTAACATATTTTATTAAAGAAGAAAATTTAACTATTCAAAACCAATATTTGTTTTTTTTTAGTGCACACTGACGCTACATTTTTTTACACACATACAATGCAACTAACTGTTGCACTATTTTTATTTATTTTTAACACATTTACACAATTGTTCGATAGATTAGCATAGATATTATATTAATAAAATTACAAATAACATTTTTATTGTATTTTTCACAAATTCATCATTTTTATTAATTTAACAAACACATTTTTAAAACAATTTGTAACAACTACTTCTTTGTTATCGGTTAAAAGCGCGACGATAACCAGTGTGACCATTTTTGCGGCTAAAAACACGCTTTTTCAAACTGGGCATTACTTTTTTAATTTAAGGTGTTACCAGATTAATACTCTATACGCAACGAAATGTCATTTCAGGTCTTTTAAATTGCTTTTGTTTTCTTTGCTTGTTTTTGTTTCTTATTGCTTCAGTTCACCCGTCACAACACGCACAATAGTAGAAATTCAGTGGTAAAAGGCAGTGTGTAAAATTGCAAAAACACCAATCCAATTAATACAATTAAGCCTTTCAAACATAAAAGAAAATTCGTGCTTTTAAATAGTGTGCAAAATATATGGTGAAATTGGTTAATAATAGTTAAAGTAATAAATTAACTAAAAGATAAACACGAAAAATTTCAATGAAATTTTGCTTATCATTGTTTTAGTTTGATTTTACGGACGGCCAGGAAGAGGTAAAAAAAAATTGCGTAATTTTGTTGTTGTTGCTTTGTTTTTTGTTGTGCTTGTGTTATTTTTTTACAGTATCCCCAACAACCCAGCATACCATTCTAGTAGCGCTCCGAAAAAGGAGTCAGAAAAGAGTCCAACTAAAGAGCATTTTCGGAGCGCTCCAAAAAAGGAGTCAGAAAAGAGTCGAACTAAAAAGCATTTTCGGAGCGAAAGAAAAATTTGCTTGTCCTGAGTCGGCACGCAGTATGACTCAGAAATTCCACTTAATTATGTGTTATTTGTGCTTTGAACAAAAAAAAACATAGCTGTACCACACAAGAATGATAAAAACAAGATTACACAGAGCCCAAAAAAACCTCATAAAAGACTCTTTTTCGGACATTATCTAAGAGCTCTTTCTGACGGACCATTTTCGAATGTAATGACCCTCTTTTCTGAAGGTTTTCGGAGCAAAAATGATTGCTTTTTTGGCTCATAAAGAGGATGAACGCTCCGGAAAAGATGTCAGAAAAGACTCTTTTCGGACTCATATGGCTTGCTGGGAATTTCATTCTTAATTCAGTGATAATTCTCTACGCATAAGCAGCAGTGTAATTCAAAAATAAAAACAACACTTATTTTGAAAATAATTTATAGCCAGATAAAAAATTGATTGGTGGTGAAATTCTTAGTTTTAAATTGCGTCTTGTAGGTATAATTTTTAGGCTTAAATTTATGTTGGGTATAAGTCACCGATCGTTAAATTTTTTTTACCTACCTATACGGCTTTGAAATCTAAGATTAGTAATGTATGCATTTTGGGCAAGAAGCTTTCAGTTAGACAGTTATAGAGCTTTAAAGCTAAGATATATGTATTACTATATGTCTGTGATTTCTGAACCGGCAATATAATATATAATATATATATATATATATATATATATCATTTGAAAGTGCTCTAAAATATCTTTCAAACGATATATAACATGATACATTTTATTAACCCATTAAAGCACAATTGCAAAAAATGTACTTTTTTAGGCGGATTTTTTACAAAAGTCCCGTTATATAATCTTGAGAACCATTTAGTTTCAATATGTCATTTGAAAGTGCTCTGAAATAATTTTCTAATGGTGTATAATTTTACCCCTTTCATTAACCCATTAAAGCTTTTTGAAATGAACATGTTTTTGACACTCATTTAAAAAAAAATAAACAAAATCAGTCACTTTCAGCCAATGGTGTTGAGTTCCGAAATACATAGTTTAGTTTTTAGTTCTTTTTGAATTTTGTTTATAAAACTAAATGATAAAATTATATATTTGGCTAATTTTTGCTAATTAGTAAATTGTTACAAAAATTATAGATCTGTAGTTAACAAAATAATTGACACATTTTATAAATACATTGTATTTTTTTTTGTTATCTATTTAGATTATTAAACTAATTGTTCCACTTTTTTATCTTTATTAAAAATTATATTTTCTTCAATCTTAAGGTCACAATTTCTTTATTTAGTTATAAAACTGTAGATTTATTTTACTAAACATTAAGTTCAAAATTGTCATATAATATTATCAGTCATATCAATTTCTATGTTGTCCACGTACTTATTATCTTATCAAAATAATTTAATTCCAAAACGGAAAAACAGTTGCCGGCAACAAATTGAAAAGTTCATACCACTTCAAATTTGTGGTATATCAGTTTTTATATAGATTTTGTAATTGTTGTTTTTTTTTAAATAACTTTTTGGCAAATATTTGCCGGAAAGACGTAACCAGTAAATAACATATAAAAAACTTCGTTTATTTAGGACAGGTCACAACAAATATTTAGTTTTAATTTATTTGATGCTGTTTGATCTTGCAAAACTCTTGTAAGAGTAAACAACGTCAAACAAATTTGTGCTAAAACAAGTGGGTTTTAGTAAATATTTGCCAAATGTGGCCGTACCTTTAGCAAAATTTAATATAAACAATTTTAACATGAATAGTTGTCGTTGGACACAAATAATTACAATTGCAAATAAAATCATTGTTCACAGAACATCCCCGAATTGTTACTTATTTATTAGCATTTAAAAATAGCTGAAATGAAAATCATAAGTCATAATTGAAGAGGTTATAAATGACAGCTGCAAACAGACTAGGATTTTGCTTTATTAAATGTATTATTTTCTTAGAATGTTGCTTGTTTCTTTTAATAAAACTTTAGCTTTTAGTTTAAGGTCTGTACTTAAAGTTTGCTTGTATTTTACAGTAAATTTTGGAAGCTTTAGCTTTTTTGCAATAATTCAACGTGAAAATATCACATTGTCAAGGAATTTCAGCACAATCTTTCTATTAATTTCCTACAACTATATTCTGACTGATTGCATAAATGGTTTGACTGAATTTAAATCAAACGGGTCCCTCAAAAAAACCTTTGTTTTGTAGGCGGCTGTTAAATGAAAATGCTTCACTTTACACAAATTAAATATCAAATTAAAATCTCTAAACATTTCATAACATGTTTAAAAAATTTTGTTGTCACCAGTTGTTATTCGTCCTCCTTTTTTTGCGCAAATCCCAGCGGAAACGTATTTATTACCAATTGATTCAATAATAACAAAAATTTGATAAAAAAAAAACAATTTTTTTTATTTTAAGTTAAATTACTTGTGAGTCATGATAAGTTATATTGATTATTGTAATGTATACATTTTTAAACAATTATAGTATAGGTATAATTATGTATGTATATGTTATTGTTAATTCCAGTTGTCAAACATCATCATTACCGATTATCAACATGCTGTATTGTCCGCCCAATGTGACCTTCTCACAAATCTGGATTAATCATGGCATCTCACATTGTTTTATGGACACTGTTGGCACTTCCGTATGCGCTGGTGTCATTCTAATTTTTGGTCTAGTCCAGTTGTATATGTATCGTAAATATGCCGTGCGCATAACGGATCCCGCTTTGCTAGTAAAATCCAGACTTTATGGTTTGCAATTGTTCCTATTGTGTTTCTTTCCCATGCTACAGTTGGTTAGATTTCTATTGAATGCTCGCATCTATAATGACAGTGCGATATATGGTTATATGGTAAGTTTTATAAGTTGAACAATATTATTCGAAATTATTACACAGTTTTTATTATTCTCTGAATACATGTATGTTCCTTTTCTCTTTGCCAGATTCTATCCACGGTTTTGGTTTGTGTAGCTTATCCGTTTTCCATTTGTTTGGTGCACAAAGAAAGAAACTATCAATTGCCCTCTTTACCCACAAGAGGTCATGGTTTAATATTGCTGCTATTCTGGACACTGGCCTTTATTAATGAGTCTTTGGCTTTTATAAATCTTAGACATGAGGACTGGTGGTTTCATATGAAAACGTATGTTTTGTTTCCTTAAAAAAACACTACAAAAATGTAGTAATTAAAATTATTTGCCTGCTTTTATTTTAAAGAAATAAAGATGAAATTGAAATGGGTCTGTTTGTTACACGTTTCCTTACATCCCTGTTAATCTTTGTGTTGGGCCTTAAGGCTCCCGGCATACGATTTTTCTATGACGAACATCGACGTTTAGAAGAGGAAAATATGGAAAATCAAAGCCTGCAAAGGGGTTCGGCATTTCGGAACGCTTTTAAGAAATTACGTAAACTATTTCCCTATTTATGGCCCAAGAAGGATGTCCTCCTACAGATTACAGTTTTGCTATGTATTCTGTTATTGGCTGCGGGACGTGTAATTAAATTATATTTGCCCATTTACCGTAAAAACTTGGGTAAAACAAAATCATTAAATGTAGTATATAAAAATATAAAAACAAAATTAATTTAATTTTCTATATTTTAGTGGACAGCTTAACCATTGAACCCATAATCTTTCGCTGGGATTATGTGTTAATCTATGTGGGTTTGTCCTTCCTGCAGGGCGGCGGCACTGGTACTATGGGTTTATTTAACAACTTGCGCTCATTTCTGTGGATTAGAGTGCAACAGTACACAACCCGAGAAATTGAAGTGGATCTTTTCCAACATTTACACTATTTATCGTTGCGTTGGCATTTGCAGCGTAAAACCGGTGAAGTTTTGCGCGTCATGGATCGTGGCACAGATTCCATAAATAATTTGCTCAACTATATTATATTTTCCATAACGCCTACTATAATAGATTTATTAGTGGCCGTGGTGTATTTCATTTATGCCTTCAATTGGTGGTTTGGTTTAATTGTGTTTTTAACCATGTTTCTGTATATCTGTAAGTTTTGCTAAAATGATATTTGAAATAAGAAATATGTTGAAAGATGTTTTTTTTATTATTATTTGCAGTGGCCACTATTTTGGTAACCGAATGGCGTACCCAGTACCAAAGACGTATGAACCAGGCCGATAATGAACAACGTGCTCGCAGTGTAGATTCATTAATCAATTTCGAAACTGTGAAATATTATGGTGCTGAACAGTATGAAGTGAATGCCTATCGAGATGCTATTAAAAAATATCAAGTAAGTTTGTTTAAAAAAAAGGTTATAACTTTAAACCGTTTTCAATTACGATAATATTCCATTGAGATCATGAAGGCATCGTTCATGTTATGTTTTCTCCGGAATGGAAAATATATTTAGTTATGACATCAGCTTTCAAACGACCTTAACTAACTTTGGAAATTAATGAGGGATTACAGATTGAGGGACTTTTCTAATTTAAACGCATAATTACCAAAATATTGAGGATTTAAGATTTTTAAGTATCTATCTATATACATATATAAAAATTAAATGGTCCATGTATGTAATGGCATCACGTGAGAACGGCTGGAGCGATTTGGCTGATTTTTTTTATTCGATTTGAAATTCTCAGGAGATAGTTTGTAAAGAAAAAAGTTTTTTAAGTTTTTAATATATTGCCTCCTTTTCACTTCTCATTTTTCTTAATTAGAGACATATTTGAAGAAACTTGAAGAACTGACACCAAAGCCTCCTTTTCATTCTATATGAAATACAAATCATTAGTAAATACCGAGCGAAGCCGGGGGCGGTCAGCTAGTTTTATATAAAAAAAGACTTTTTATTAGAGTTTTCATTTGAATAATGATAGTTAAATTATTCGAACAATTTCTTACGAATAATTATTGAAAGAATTTATAAATGATCTTTTTCGCTCTTTCTATAAAAATATGAATGTTACTGCAATAACTAATTATTTTAAATAGAAATCTTAGTTATTTAGTGACAAAGACTGGACGATTTTAGAAGGGATTTTGAAACAGAAATTGTAAGGTCTGTATACAACTGACGGCCATAATCTGAAAATATGGTGGAGAAAAATTGGCAAAATCGCAATTGCGTTTTAACATCGCCATAATTTACTGTTAAAATAAATAATATCAATCAAAATTAATATTAATATTACTAAAATATATCAATACATCGATTGGAATCATAATGGATCGTTTTCTTAATTGTTAAAATGTTTGAAATGCACAACGAAAATCTTTTTAAAATTTATATAAGTAGTGTTATTAAAGGTGGATTTATATTAGCAGGCGGCCGTAAAGTACACAGATCACTTAGGCCCATATCGCTGGTCCTTTTGTGTTGGATTTAGACGATACTACTTTACGTACGACTTGATGCAGAGAAATACGTTTAATTTCACTTTATTTAGAATATTTAAATTATTCGATTAATTCCATAGTAGTATATGTAACTGAATTAAAATTAAATGTGTAATTGAATTATTCCAATAAATAACTATTTCCTATTCGTATTCGTTTTATTCGAACAATGGAAAAGTCGAATAATTTGGATACCCTAATATATATACAATGGTGGACATGAGGTCGGCACACTTGGTATCTGTTGCCAATTAATGCAAATATTTTATGTTGTTCGTTATTTTTTAAGCTCACACCACATCACTTTTTGTTTTTAAAAAATTTTTAAACATTTTTATAAATCTAAAGCCTGGCCTCACTCACGTACAGTTTTAACTGAACAGATGAAAATGACAGTTAGAACTGTACGTATGTGGGTAATAACTGACAGTTCAACTCAAATCTTCAGTTTAACTGATAAATTTAAATTTGTTATATTTTAACTGACAGTTTCAACTGAAGTGAACTGTACCGTTCTTAGTTCAATTTGTGTCGAGCGAGAGCGCATAATACGCACTCGCTTAAACAGAACTAAGTGATAGTTGATTTTATTGCAATATAGATGGCAAGTTAAATCTAACGAGTACCATGATCGTGCCAAAAAAGATGCTGCCTACAACAAGCAGGCGAAGAAGTAAAACCTGACTCGGAAAAGAAATCTGTTTTGTCAAAAATAAACAGTCTAAGATCCTGTTTTTTTTTTAATTACAAAAAGTACGCTGAGAGCAGGACGCTCGTTCGAATCCATGTTAAAAACTGAAGTATTGAACTGCACACGAGTGTACATCCCAGTTCACAGTTGAGTCTGTCAGTTAAAACTGTACGTGAGTGGCCGGCTTAAAATTACTTTCACGTTCTAAGTTATTATCCAGCTTAAATTGTCATATACATATTGACATATTGATCTCACCATAGTGTTAATAATTATAACCATATAAAAGAAAAATACGATTGAAAACAGCTTATAAGAAGTGTGCTAATCTCATGCCCACCACTGTATATACAGAATAATATAGGGTCGCTTATCTAACTATTTTCACTTTCTTCCTTTTTAACAGAAAGAGGAATTCCTCTCTTTGCTGACGCTCAACATTTTGAATACTTCACAAAACATTATTTTGTGTTTGGGTCTGTTGTGCGGCTCTATGCTGTGTGTCTATTTGGTGGTGCATCATCAAACTCTAACCGTGGGTGATTTTGTGCTCTTCTTTACCTATTTGATGGATCTGTACATGCCTTTAAATTGGTTTGGCACTTACTATCGGGCCATACAAAAGAATTTCGTGGATATGGAGAATATGTTTGATTTGCTCAAAGAAGAAGAGGAGATTGTCGATGCTCCGGGCAGTGGTCCACTGCTGACAATGGGTGGCAGCATACAATTCAAGGATGTAACGTTTGGTTATTCACCCGAAAAGATAGTACTCAAGAATGTTTCCTTCAAGGTGCCAGCTGGTAAGACAGTGGCCATTGTTGGTGTGTCGGGTGCGGGCAAGAGTACTATTGTTCGTTTACTATTTCGCTTCTATGATGTTCAATCGGGGGCTATACTTATTGATGGCCAAGACATTAAACTGGTTACCCAGGAGAGTTTAAGACAGGCTATAGGTGTAGTGCCTCAGGACACGGTATTGTTTAACAACACCGTTTTCTACAACATTGAGTATGGCAAGATTGGTTCCACTTCCGATGAGGTGTACGAGGCGGCTCGTATGGCTGATATACACGATCGCATACTTAGTTTCCCCGAACGTTACGAAACTAAGGTGGGTGAGCGTGGTCTGCGCTTGAGTGGTGGCGAAAAACAAAGAGTTGCCATTGCGAGAACTTTGCTTAAAGCCCCGGCCTTGGTACTCTTAGATGAGGCTACCTCAGCTTTGGACACCAACACTGAGAGAAACATACAAGCGGCTTTAAATCGTGTATGCTCCAATAGGACTACTATTATTATTGCTCATAGATTGTCCACTATCATACATGCGGATGAAATATTGGTACTAAAGGAGGGTTCCATAGCTGAAAGAGGCCGTCATGAAGAGTTGCTTGTGCAAGAAAATGGCCTCTATGCTCAAATGTGGCAACAACAATTGAAAAATCTAGACGCTCCCTCCTCATCTTCGGAAAATTTGGGAGAGAAAGTCTCTACTAATGGTGGTGGTGGTAGTGGTGGCAATGCGCCAACTTATTTAAGAGGTCATGCTCATGGTGGCGCTCATTAGTGTGATTACTAATAACATAATAATATTGACATTTTTGTTTTTGTATAATTGGTTTTGTAAAACAAAAAATTTATAACTATTTAAAAAAATCTATTGTGATTTAGGAATGCTGTATAGAGAACAAGCAAAAATCAAGCTATATATTAAGTTTATAGAAAAATAAAAATGAGAAAAAAAAGAACATATTTTATAATTAAGATAATTTAGTCTAATTTTTAAATGAGAAGCAAATAGAACTTTGAACGTTTTAATAAAGAATTGTAAAAAGTGTTTGAATTTTTGAAATTTAGAATAAATCACAGCTATTGGCATTTCTTTTACATTGAATTTGTGAAACTCTAGGAAAAATCTCACAAACTCACAATATGGCGCTCTATTATAGGCACTTCTACACGCAGATCCTCTAGATGTCATTGCTTGTAAATGTTGCATCGCGCCATTGAAGTTGATTGAATTGTAGTGTTCTATTGTTAAATATAAAGAACGACTGCATCATGTGTTCATAAAGTAAGACTGTTTTATAGCCTACAGTCAAACAAGCACAAGACTTAAGCCAAATCAATAGCAAAAAGAAAAATAATGCAGCCATCAATACAAAACTTTTATGGCATATTGCCTAAAATGTATCTACAAACTAAACTGGGACAAAAATAGTAATTCTGCAAGTGTTGCAATTTTATTTTTGCTGCTATTTCGGAAGTATGTATGTCGTGTAATGCGTTCGTGCAAAAGGGCTTTTAATTGCATTGTTTTAATAATACAGTACACGTAGTATGTTTAAGTTATATGTATTTATAAGAGTTTTTGCTTGTTGATCACTCAACCGAAACATTCAAAGTTAGTGGAGGAAAGCAATACATTCCCTGCCATCATACCAACCTAGATCAGCTAACTGCTCATCTGCAACAGCATTTCAAAAGCGACATATATTAAGACTATTCAAAATAATAGTGCGTAATACACACTTGTTTTTATTTAAAAAGAACTAAATATAAACAATAAAATATTTCAGTACAAAAATAATATACACAAAACAAATAAAAAAAAACAAAATATTTTATTATAAAAAATAAAATATTATTCTAAAAATTAAAATATTTAGTGAATACACATATGTGTGTAGATGTATTATTTCTTAAAAACTACATACTACAACTGCTGTTGCATTCCTTTTTTAAAAAAAAATCTTCAATTTCATTAAAAACTAAATTAGAAACTTTAGCTTCTATTCTGTTCCTTATATGGAGTGGCATATTGGCCTCTTTTATTTTTTTGGCCAAAATTGCAAAATGTGTAGCTGTGGAATCCTGCTCATCCCTTGTGTTTGAGAACGTCTGACAAGTGTTTGAAAGGCTCGTTGATGCTAAATTCAAAAAGTCATCAAACTAAAACACAATTTTTAAAACAGTTGTGATAATTAGCAAAAATAAACCTACATCTAAGTCATACATACGTTTTTTGCTTTGTTACTTGTTGAGCTTTCGTTATCGGGAGATAAACAGCTATCCATTGAATCTACGTCATCACTTATATTTTCAATAGTTCTAAAAAGTAAAAGACAATATTAGTTTAAATTTTTATAAAACTTGCCCAAGCTACTTACTGTCTGGAACTTGTTGCATTGTCGAGAAATCTTAAGGAATCAAAGTATTTCCATTTTTTTTTTGGTCTTTTAGCATTACTTTCAGAAGCAATTTGTTGCATCTTCTTGCAGCGTTTATAGGAGTCCCGCAGCCCCTTCCATCGCTTTTTGCATTCCACTTCTGTAAAACAAAGTACAATATTTACATACATACATATTATTTGATTAAAAATAGCATTATTACTTTCTTACCACTTAATTTCAGATTTTCCGCGACTTCTTTCCAAACATTTTCTTTTTTCCTAAATTTCTTAAAATCTTCTTGACCTAAATCGTACAATATTGGACGGCTGCGTACCGCGTCAATCAAACATTCATCTAAATCCATTTTTTTTGTTCTGAAAGACAACAAAAAATAAATAAAAACGTTAAAAATAATAAATCTTAACCCTCTAGTCCCATTTTTTTTTTAATTATTTTTGGATTAGTTTTCAGTCAAATATGAAGATATACAGACCAATCATGAATAAAAATTCCGCGGGAGTTTTTTCTCTTTTCCCATTTTTCCTATCCAAATTCAATGTTAAAAAAATAAAAAGAGTTAAAACTCCCGCGGATTTTTTATTCATGATTGGGCCGATAATTTTTTAAAAATTTTATTGTGTGTGGAACGTGTTTTATGGGCTCGAAGAAGAATAAAGACCGCCTAGAGGCCGGTTCTACGCACCGGAATGACCCGAGATCACTCGACCAAGGGTTGTCAACTCAGCAATTACTGATGTTACAACAACAACAACCTGCTGTCGTCAGAATAACCATTATCATATAAACGTATGTATTTTATTTTTGACATATTGTAGTCGGTAGCCTTCTGTCACTATATATGTATGTATGTATATATCATTTGAAAGTGCTATGAAATACCTCTCAAATGAAATGATTTTTTTTGAGAAATTATTTAAAAAGGGAATAGGAAGATTTAGAATTTTTGTTTTAAATAATGAAGCTTCGAAGGCGTAATTTTTTAAAATAGTTTTTCATTTATTGGTGTTATTATTATTTGAAAATTTTGCAATTACTGTGTGCATAGTAAAGATTTTCTCCTCTATGGTATACAGAACGCAGGCTTCCCATAGTAAAGATTTCTTGTATTGTTGGCCTACTGCCAGGCTAAAGGATTTTTCTCCTCTATGGTATTCAGAATACCGGCTTCGCATAGTAAAGATTTCCTGTATTGCCGATCTACAGGATCCACTTTGAGTTTAAACCTAAATATCTTTTTCATTTACAAAGATATACACCTGGGTTCTACATTTGTAAAATGAACTGGAAGTGAAATTTTCATTAATTTTGTGTTCTAAATTTTGTAAAAATGATTTGAAAAGTAAAATATCACTTTCAGTTTCGTTCATCTTAGTTAAAAGTTTCACCTCGTTTTCTAGAACGCCGTGAAATTGTCCATGTGGAATTGAAAACGATTTAGTTTCACTTCGTAGTGGAATATAGAACATAGGCGATAGATATGAAAGGTATATCAAATAAGACCGTTACCGTTAGGTATATCGATAACTTTTTTAATTTTTTTTATTTTTGTAAAAAATCCCCTAAGAAAAAGTATATTTTTTGCAATTGTGCTTTAATGGGATAATAAAATATGTCATTTTATACGATTTGAAAGGTATTTCAAAGCACTTTCAAATGTTGTATATATTGCCAGGATCGGTTCAGAAATCGCAGAGATTTAGTAATATATATCGGAGCTTTAAAGCGCTATAAAATCAAAACCGAAAGCTTCTTGCCCATAAAGTCTTTTTGAAATGAACATGTCTTTGACGCTCATTATAAAAAATCGGTCACTTTTAAATTTAAATGTAGTTTTATACTTGTCTCTTTCTTTGAGAACTGCCTTTTTGTTTTCTTTATGTTACTATTTTTCTGACGCAATAAAATGCATTTTTGGCACAGAGTATTTTTGTATTGTTTGATACAATCATAAAAAAATGCATTAGAAGATGTTTGGGACTATCACCATCAACACCAATACATGTTTTGAATGCAATGTCAGGAGAACTTATTCCTGAAAAAAGAGCCAAATTACTTGCCTTTAAAGAACTTTTGAAAATAAAACTATGTTTCCCTGAATTTTATAATGCTATCATCAACAGTAGTGGAAACAGATCTAGCTATGGTGTTATAGCAGCAAAATTTGGAGATATTTTGGAGAATACGTCTTTTTCCACCTACTTTGCTGAACATGCAAAGTTGACAGTTAGGAAAAATGAACTCCCTGATAGAAAGGAAAATCTGTCTAATATTATGATGATACAAATATACTTATCGAAAGTCGACTATTATAGACAAAATGGTTTTACACTGTTTGCAACCGATGCTTCTATTATGAACAACGTTGCGGGATGCGGTATTTACAACGTAACAAACAATGACAAATTTTATTATAAAATTAATTTCAAATCTTCATCACTGTTTGCTGAAATTGTTGCTATTTACTATGCTATTAAAATTGCTATAGAGGACTGTAATACGAGAATTGTGGTTTTTACTGATAGTTTGGGCAGTTGTCAACTTCTACAGGCAAAGAGTACGGATTATTATTATATTGCTGAAATTCATAATTTAATTGCCAATTCCAATTTGGAGCTTGTACATGTGGTGTGGACTCCAAGTCACGTTGGTATTAGTTTTAATGAGATTGCTGATGAAATGGCTAAGGTCGCCTGTGATATTGGTGCTGTTGCTGATGTACATTTAAGTCCAGCGGAGGCGATTCGTCATCTTAAGGAAATGCTTAATTCAGAATGGAAAGAGGAATTTAATGAAACTTCCACTTCAAAGGGTGTTTGGTTTTATGAATTGGATACACATATCACTGCGAAAACTTTCTACAGGAAAACTAGAATGAGTCCGGGGAATGTTAAGACGATGAACAGACTGATAGCTGGACACTCTTACAATGGAATATATCTGAATTTAATTGGTGTGAATTCATCTGGGAACTGTCGGTGTTGGAAAGTTCCAGAAACTAATGATCATCTTATTTTTAAATGTCCAGTGTTTGATCAATTCAGACCTAATTATAAATTTTTTGATGTTTTTGATGACCTGAGGGATCTTTTGAGGTCGAAGGATTTTGACCTATATGGTAGTTTGTGTTCCTTTATAAGGGAGGCGGGGATAACACTTTGAAAGTATTTTTTAATGAAAATATTATCAATCAACAATTTTTCTACAATTAATTAATTATGTGACATTTTCTTCTTCAAACAACTATTAATTTTTATCATCAATCAACAATTCATTTTATCATCAATCAACAATTCATTTTATGGAGTGATACCCTGGAAATATAGGCTCTTAGGCCTGTCCAACCTGGAGACCTAAACTGTGTTTGGAGTCGAATTATATTAAAAAAAAAAAAAAATAAATAAAAAAATGCATTTATATCATCTAACGAATGCACAAACTCCACAATGCATACCACAAAGTATAACAATTATTAAAATACAATTTAGTTATTAAAATCACAAACATATAAACAAAATTTAATTTCAAATATTCTAACTCAAATTGTTTTGTTTATTTTGTTTTGTCCACAAAATTCTTGTTGTATATAGTGGTTTGCTTTTTCACATTACACAATTTTCTACCACATAATATTTTCTTTCTCTTTTTAATAGAACTGCCTTATGAGCTGATTGTAGCGATTTTAAAACGCGAAAATTGTCGCCTCTGTTATACTCTGTCCCATGGTTACAGAGTGTCATGGTGTAAATATACAAGGTGAGTGCAGTAGCTGACTGACTGTTTACAATTTACTTATGTTAAAAGTCATACTTTTTCAAGTGTTTTTGACAGTACATAGTATAATTATTTTACACAAACAAAATGCCTGTTGTTTCTGTATTGTGTTTTATTTGTTGCCGATTGCACTCTAACTTGTTTTTTATCAACTCCTAGTCTTGGCTTGATTTCCCCATATTAATTACAGAGCATTTACATAGTTTGATAATACAAAAATACTTTTACTCACCTTTTCATTTCTTCTACCTCCTGTTAAATGTTACACTTAATTCCTACAAAATCTTTGTTTTGGATTCCGCCTTTATGTACATGTGTACTACGCCTTAGTTCTCCTGTTTAAGACCTTGAATTAAACAGAAAATATATTCTTAATTTCACGACTATGTACTTATGTACATATATGATACGCCTGCTATTAACCTTTGTAGTTTTTTGCTATCTCCTGCTAAAATTTACACAAAATCTGGCTAGTTAATTCCTTTCTGATTTAATTGCTGTAGATGCACTTGATTAAGCCAAACAAATTTAAAGAAATGGCGTATGATACACCAGGGATGCATATTTTGTTACATTTGTACTTTTTTTTAGCACTATTTGATGTCAAAAGTACAATGAATAATTTAGGACTATTTAAAATTTTCTCTGTATGTAATGAGTAAGAATTTGTTAGCAAGAAGTAAGTCATAAAAAATAACACTTTTATATTCAGACCTCAAACACCAATAGTCTTCATGTACCTTTTGAATTTAAAACATTAATATTAATTGTTAAGTTTATCTACTTATACATACATATGTATGTAAGTACTTACTACGAATGAATTTTAATGTACTTTTTTATTAATTGTAAAGTTTTTTACACATACAAATGAATTGTTATGTACGGTTTTAGTTTATTTTTAATAAAGGATGTTAAAAAAATTTAAAACAATTGGGCACTTTATCTTAAAATTTAGTACAATTTGTAAAATACTATTTTGCATCCCTGTAATACACTATTCGCATCATTGGCCCCTTTCAGATTAGGCAACTTTAATTGCGCAAGTATAATTTTCATTTATTTTCTTTTGAACGTCAAAAACAAATAAATATCCCAAGACAAGAATGACAGCAGCTACAGAATTGCCAAGTACAAACAAGCCTGTACTCAGCAATTCGGCAATTCTTTCCCTTTCCAACCGACCTTTCCGCTCACACCCACAAACACAAGACTTGCGCAAATAAAGTTGCCTAATCTGAAAGGGCCATTATAAAATATTTAAATGTTGCATGTACTGATACAGAGTTGTATCGCAATTTTAATAAAGCATTGTCAACTTAATTTTTTTTATATATAATTAACAAACACAAAAAAAATAATTTTTATATTTAAATTTATTTTATAACCAAGAACTTTAAATATATGTTACATGTTATGTTTTCGATATGTTTTAATATAATTTGTCTACCAACTGAAAAGTGGAATAAATAGAAGTTTAAGTTTTGTTGTTTTTCTAAACATACAAAAGATCAAAATATCGAATAAATCAATTTTTAAAATCCTTAAACAATGATATCAACCGCAAATTTAGTGTAACAGTAATTTTTTTAATGAATTCATTTGTAAAAATAAGTTATTTAAGCTTCGCCGTGTTGGCAATTAAAGAAACAATTAAATTTTTCATAATTATTGCTACTATTTACCGTCTTTATGTCTTCTTTATGGAATTTTTTTGGAATGGCTCTGGTAATTTTTTGCACGGAAAGCCTTTAATATTCAGTGGGATGTCGTTGCTACTAAAAAATCTGCTTTATTTCCGGTGATGCCACTAAATTCAAGAAAATGGGATTGCAAAATTAATATCGGCGTTACTATTTTTTGAGGCTATCTAGGCCCACGTAAAATAATAACTTCCGTATTCATAAAAAATAAAGTAGGTTTGAAGTGTGCTTTTAGACAAAATATTTATACAAAATTTTCTTAAAGTACATTTGAAGTCTACTTTAATTTTTTCTGAATAAGACTGTAAAACACTTACCATGGTGTAACATAAAAGGTGACTGCAAATCGGCAACAAATACAACACATTACAGAAACAAGAGATTTTGTTTGTGTAAAATAATTTACTACTGTCAAAAACACTTGCAAAAGTATTACTTTTGACATAAGTAAAGTCAGTCAGCGGTACCAATGCCTTTGTATATTTACACCATGACACACTGCAAAACAAAAACAGTGTTAATCATTTAATAAAATGTGTAAAGCAAATTAGTGTTTAGAAATATATTTATTGTAAAATATAGAAAATACAATTTATATACAGTAATTAATACAGTATTAATAATATTATATTATATAAAAAAATCAGTTAAGTTTATTATCTGGACTATGGCTAGAATCATGTGCATATGTTTTTTATGTTTCATGAAAAAACCGCTAATTAAAAAAAATAAGAGCCTTAAGTGGCACCACTGAAATAAAAATGGATTGTTGCAAAAGCTGTTTATTTTTTTTACTGTTTTGTTTGATTAAAGTTGGTAAGTGTTTTATTGTTTAGGATTTATTATTTTGAATGTTTTTATTTATTTTTTTTGTTGTATTTTAGAAAAAAAAGAATGGATTTAGATGAAAGTTTGATTGACGAGGTGCACAGCCGTCCAATTTTGTACGATTTAGGCCTAGAAGATTATAAGAATATTAGGAAAAAGGAATATGCCTGGAAAGAAGTCGCAAAGAATGTAAAATTAAGTGGTAAGAAAGAAATAATGATATTTTTAATTAAATTATATGTATGTAAATATTGTACTTAATTTTACAGAAGTGGAATGCAAAAAGCGGTGGAAGGGGCTGCGGGACTCCTATAAACGTTGCAAAAGAATGCAACAGAATGGCTCCGGCAGTAGTGCTAAAACAGCAAAAATAAAATGGAAATATTTTGATTCCTTAAGATTTCTTGACAATGTAACAAGTTCCAGACAGTAAGTAGCTTGTGCAAGTTTTATAAAAATTGAAACTAATATTGTCTTTTACTTTCTAGAACTATTGAAAATATAAGTGATGACATAGATTCAATGGATAGCTTCTTATCTTCCGATAGCGAAAGCTTAACAAGTAACAAAGCAAAAAGCGTATGTATGATTTAGATGTAGGTTTATATTGCTTATTGTCACAACTGTTTTAAAATTTGTGTTTTAGAGAAATGACAATGAAAAGTTTCACGAATTTTTGGATTTGGCAGCAACGAGCCTTTTAAACACTTGTCAGACGTTCGCAAAAATAAGGGATGAGCAGGATTCCACAGCTACACATTTTGCAAGTTTGGCAAAAAAAATTAAAGAGGCCAATATGCCACCCCATATAAAGAACAGAATAGAAGCTACAGTTTCTAATTTAGTTTTTAATGAAATTGAAGAATTTTTGTTAAAAAAGGAATACAACAGTTTTTAAGAAATAATAGGTATATTTAATTTTTAGAATAATATTTTATTTATTTGTATTTATTATTTTTGTACTCGAAATATTTTATTTTTTATATTTAGTTTTTTTTTTTTAATAAAAACAAGTGTGTATTACACACTATTATTTTGAATACAGTCTTTTAATATATGTATGTACATATCTCGCTTTTGAAACGCTGTTGCAGATGAGCGGTTAGCTGATCTAGGTTGGTATAATGGCAGAGAATGTACTTCTTTCCTCCACTGACCTTGAATGTTTCGGTTGTTGAGTGTTCAACAAGCTCAATAGTGAAATAGTTCCTGTCGTTTTCAGCATCAAAAAGTTATGAAGCACTACGGTGGCTAAGACAATTTTGTTTACATTTTTTGAAACCATATGAATTGTGTGTAGAACCCTCCATCTATTGATCGAAATGCCAGAAGTACATATTTTCTATATACACTAGAGCTTTAGATAGCGTTGCATTGAATTTGTCCTTATCCTGTGGTAGGTTATGCCCCGGAAATGGTCGCATTAAATTGTCTTTTAATGGGAATACGTTATCTTTGACAAAATTATAAGGAAAATTGATTGAAGTTGAAGAGTAACCCCCTTACTCTCTATTGCGATGCGATAAGCGTATAAATTGATACACTTACGCATCGAATTTGCTTTCGCATCGCAATAGAGAGTAACCCCCCAGGTAAGTTTGCATTGCAAGGAACTTCCTAAGTGTTCCAAAACAACTTTTTCCCAAAGCTACTTCTAGCAAGTACACCACCATCACTCTGGCTACCTAAAGCTCCAACATCAACGTAGGTGAAATAATATTTAGCATCACAAGCTGCCATTAATACGATACTAAATGTTGTTTTATAATAATAGTACAACGAACCACTCTTCTTAGGACAAACTATGTTTGCCTTCAATAGCTCCTAAGCAATTTGGCATTCCTGTGTTTACGTAAAACTCGTTCGCTATTGCTTCGAATTCGTGGATGTTTGGAGGTGCCAAATAAATTGCATGTAGCTCACTCCAAATCGCATCGCATGTTTCATAAAAAATTTTGCGCACAGTTGAAATACTAAACTTGAAAGACATAGCCAGAGCTTGGAAAGTACATTCTTGTACTAGGTATCTAAAAATTATACGTGACTTTAATAAAAATACTAATAATACCTAAATTTGCTTATATTATTGTTACCATCAAGCGCGTCTCAGCATCTAGAGCTTTTCTATTTAATAATCGATCCAGTTTTTTTAATCGATGCAAAAAATCTTATTATTCAAGAATTAGTAAATTTTTTAGCAAACCTTTTGCTGCGGTTCAGTGCATTTTAAAAAGTTCAAAACCGGCTCAGTTGACAACAAGCCAAGATCACGACGCCCAAAGAAACTCCCCAGGCGAGATGTCAGTCTTATTTTAACAGAACTTGCAAAAAATTCTAGAATTTCATCGGATAAAGAAGTTCATCCCAGAACTATTCAAAGGGCATTACGGGATCAAGGGTATCCAAGCTAAATTCCAGCAGAAAACCTTTGATATCTGAAAATAATCAGATACATACTTCAGCTCCAAATTGCAAAAACACATCTAAATAAAGGCTTTGATTGTTAGAAACGAGTTTTATTTACTGAATATTCATATATGTAGTAATTAAAATACAATTGATTTTTTTATTTAAACATTTTTTTCTGGTACTCTTCAATTGACGAAAATATGAAATTTTGGGTATGTATGAAGGCTTAAGTCGCTAACTGTATAATAAAACATTTATTTAAACAATATTAGGCGTTTACTTTATATTGACATTTACAGCAAGTGATCCTATTGAGATTCATATAATTCAATATAAAAAATAGATTTTTGTTGAAAAATAGTGTGATCACAGATTATCCTTCCTTTTCTATTTAGACCAATATTGAAGATTGTAAGGTCTACACTACATATAATAATAATTACATACTATTAAAGGATATAGAGCCTATCGTATCGGCCTAAAATAGGAAGTGCCAGTCTCCTCAATAGATTTTCAAGTTTCATGCGATTTGTCACTGTCTGCCATCTTGCCTTAACGTCCTCAGTAAAATCTTCAAATATTATATATACATGTACATAGGTACATAGTACATATTTTCCAAGAGCTGGAAACTAAAGCCGGTTTCTTCTTTGTTACTCTTTTTAGCCCTTTTTTGCGAAAAACTTTGTTCGAATTACCAGTCATTAATTCTGGACGTAAAGTGATTTTTTACCAACGTTATTTTTAACAAGACTGTTTTTAGCAGATCTGCTGTTTTCGAGTTATATCTTATTTTAAACTTGTTCAGTTTGGTCTATTTAACTATGAATCGATTTACTTATGCATGCTCGCCCTTAGTTGAATGATAATACCCTATTTTATACATATATTCAAAAATTTAAAGGACTGCTTAATTGCAACCTCTAGTCGCCTTTTCATTCAATTTACAAGATGTTCAGTCACATGTCTAGTAATCGCTACTCTTCCGTTAAAGCTGTTCGGAGTTCGACATTGGATGAAATGCTTCTTTTTCTGATGTCCTGTCGAAAATTTCCACAGATGAATGAATGATGAATTAAGGTCTGGAGATTACGAAGGTGAAACTTAGGCACGTTGTACAATATCCACTCCTTGGTAATTCTGTGTTTTAGATCGTTGTCTTGCTGAAAGAGCCTAGCGTTTCAAGGCCTAAATCTTCAGCACTTACTTTCAAATTGTCATTTAAAATTTGTAAGTAGTCTATTCATTGCACTTTCAATGAATTCAAGATTACTTGGTAATGAAGTTGACATTCAACCCCAAACCATCTCCAGATTTTTCTTCTTGATTTTGACCCGAAATTCTCAAATTTATTCTCATCGTGAAATATTACAATATGGTCATCGCGTGCCTTTATTTTTTTGTTGACTGCGATAGACTTTGGAGTTTTCTTGACCATGGTCGAACGGTATGTTTTGCATTTCTTGTGGCTTTTGTTAAAAATTTTAGCTAAGTATATCTGCGAGAGATTTTCCGTTACTTCGATGGGACACTATTAAATCTCTAACCTTCACTGGTAAATCATTGTCATGGTTAAAATGCCAAAAAAATGTGCTAATTTTTTTAATTTACAATTTGAGTTACGCATGATTAAAAAATAAACTTTTTGTATAAATAATTCAACTTTGAACTCAAGAACAATACTAATTAAGGTCTCTTCAGGCATCTAATCTAAAAGATTACACAGTTGTTAAATATTTTCTGATTTTTTTCTGTTGCTGTCTTTTCTAATTTGAAAACATTTATTTAACATTTTCAATCCACATCTAATATAAATTCGTGGTATTTAAAATCATTATGTTTTTTATTTTATTATACCCTACATTACCATAGTGGGGAGGGTATATTGGTTTTGTGCTGATGTTTGTAACACCCACTTAAAGTGTACCAATCGACACAAAATCACATTCTAATGAATGGCTGTCCACGCAAAGTACAGGTCGCAATTTTGAAGGTACAGTAATCGCTCGGTTATATGAACTAATTCAAACAGAGCCTCTTCACTAAATGGAGAAGTTCACATAATCGAGAGAAAAACATTTAAAAGAATCAACGGTTAAAAGCTGTTCACATAATAGAGAATTGTTGAAATTGGTCCATTATTTCACTTAGCCCTCATATAAATGTTATTTCGAAACACCTACAACTTTTGTCAATAATTCCACTCCACTTCTAAAAAACACTTTAACAAGTATAACTCTCTCATTTTAGTATTAGGATTTCTAATTGATAATTGATATGGGATAATGCAAATGTTAATGGTTGACGATCTGTATGGATCTCTAATTCTTCTGAACCATAAAGATAATTTCTCAATGTTTTTAATTCCCAAACTATAGCGTATCTTTTTCGTTTGTTGCATAATTTCTTTCAGTAGCATTTAAAGTTTTTGAAATAAAAATTATTGGTTTATTATCATGTGTAAGGACTGCTCCTACTGCGTCATTTGATGCATCTGTTGTTAATATGAACTTTTTATCGAAATCCGGTTGTGTCAACTCTATTTGTCCTATCAATAATTTTTTTAGTTTATTAAAAGAAGTTTTTCCATGTTCATCCAAAATAACTGGTATCTTTTTTGACATATTTGTTGAAACTTTACCATTCTCACCTGATAAGAATTTGGCAAGGGGTTTTGCAATTAAAGCATAATCTTTAATGAATTTTCTATAGTATCCCGTTAGTCCAAGAAAACTTCTTAATTGTCTTACAGTTTTTGGTTCTCAGAATTGATCTATTGTTTCAACCTTTTTCGGATCCATTTTGATAGTTTTTTCAACTTTCTTTTCATAAAATTTGGATTTTTCTTTGCTTAATGTATTTATTATTATTCTTAAATGTTCTTTTTGAAAATAATATTATGTCATCTATATATACATGACAAAACTTTCCTATATAGTCCCTCAAAATATTGTGCATTGTTATTTGAAATATGCTTGGTGCGTTTTTAACCCAAAAGGCATTCTTAAATATTCGTATTTACCATTATTTATTGACAACGCTGTTTTCTCAATATGATCTCTTTCATTAAAATTTGGTGGAATCCTGATTCCAAATCTATTGTTGAGAAGTATTTTGCTTCGCCTAAATTTGATAGTATTTCGTTAGTTTCTGGTATTGAATACTAATTTTTTAATTTCATAACATTTTTCTCTAATTCCCATTACTGTTATATTATGATAATAATATTTAATAATTGTATAACCATTTATAGTTTTAACTCTTTTATTAATTATTTGTGTCTTAATAGCTTGATGCTGTGTACTAGGTGATGACTGTCTTTTTATTCCTCCCGGATTAAAATTTATGTTTGGTCTAAAATTATTTGTTGGCCTAATAAATTGTTGTGAATTCTTGCCATTTTAGTTTAAGAGTTGTAATTTCATCTGTTGATAAATTTGTCATTTTATATAAAACTTTTTATATAAAACTTAAACCATAACTTTCAGAAAGAGGAATATATAAATGTTTAATAAAAATTAGGTCATCCAAAACATTTTTTTATAAATAAATTTTAAAAATATAGTTACATAAGTATGTATATGTATGTATGTATATTTTAAAGATTAATGTAGATAGTTCTATTGACTCAATGTTTTTTTAAATCAAATCCGTGAGCTCTTAGGAAATCACTTTTTATACGGTATCAAATTTATAGCATTTTGAAGATTTTTAACAATAAATATGAGCTACATCAATAATAAAGGAAAACATTCTAAAATTTTGATTATAAATTCTCGATTGTTTAATAAATTAAATTAAAGAAAACACCCTATAGTTTCTCTTTCTCTTTCCATTTTCCTTATCTTCTAATACGACTTCAGTTATGCGCCATACTGGCTGGCTGGCAGACTAACTCGAATGATAATTCAACAGAGATTGAAAATAACTCGTTCCATATGACTTAAATACAAAATAGTGATTTATGGTTTGTTTGAAAAAAAAATAAAATAAATCACTGAAAACAACTCTTACAAAATGATTTTTGTTTACATGCTTTTTGGTATGACCTTTATATTTTTTGTTGTTTTTTATTGCTTTGGTGAGAGACAAGCTATTTCAATTATGGTTAATCGTAATAACTGTTAACATTCTTTCTCTTTTATTTACATCCCTGAAGGAAACTTTTTTTTTTTTTTTTTTTTATAATACATTATATTTATTTATTGAATCTTCAGATATTGAAATGACAATAAGTTTTCGAATCTTAATACTAAAAGAAAATAATAAGTCCAGCCAGTGCTAGACAAAATATTATGATACTACAAAAAAATTTACATCCACTGATCCAGTCATCTGTTTTGCGTTTGAGTTAAAGCAAGGGTATCCCTCCTTCTCAACCGAACATGGCCACTAAAGTTAAGGATGTCTCGTGCAAGTGGGTTTGGATGGTGTTCAAGTTTGCTGACATATTTTGAGGCGTATTTTGTAAATTCGTCTTTCACCAAAGGAATGCCTAGATCTTTGTGAATTCGAGAATTTTTAACGTACCATGGAGCTGCAGTAATTATACGTAGAATTTTATTTTGACCTCTTTGAATTTTTTCAATGTTGGATGCTGAGGCAGTACCCCATAATTGAATTCCATAACACCATATTGGCTTTAGAATTGCATTGTACAACAAAAGTTTACAATCCAACTTTAATGTAGAATTTCTGCCGATTAGCCAATTAAGTTGCACTGCTTTTAATCTCATCTGTGTAAGTTTTGCGTCAATATGAGACTTCCAGGTTAAACGACGATCGAGGTGGATTCCGAGGTATTTGACTTCATTGTGTTGCGGAATAATTTGGTTATTTATTCTGATGGACGAGCAGGTATCTTTTCGCAATGTGAAAGTTATATGAATACATTTCTGTTCGTTAACCCTGATTTTCCAAAGCTCAAGCCAATTCTCTAGTTTATAAATATAATTCTGCAAATTCTGTGATGCTATTTGATGGTCCTTATGAACGCTAATAAAGGCTGTATCGTCAGCAAAAGTTGAAGTATGTATATTGGGGTCTGACGGCATATCGGATGCATAAATCAAGTATAAAGTAGGACCCAGTATGCTACCCTGGGGTACTCCTGCTTCAATTGGCTGAGCGGGGCTTAAAAAATCGCCTTCTTTGATTGTAAATTTGCGACCATATAAATAACTTTTCATAAGTTTGTGGGTGTTAGCAGGCAGAGCTAATTTTATTTTGTGCATTAAACCTTCATGCCAGACTTTGTCGAACGCTTGGGAAACATCAATGAAAAGCGCGGAACAGTATTTTTTCTCTTCAAACGACCGTCTTATCACATTTACTAATCTGTGTGTTTGTTCGATGGTACTGTGTTTAGCTCTGAACCCGAATTGATGATTTGGAATACATTGAGTGTCGTTCAGAATTGGAATCAACTTAGCCATTAACAATTTTTCAAACAGTTTTGAAATTGTCGGCAGTAGGCTAATTGGCCTATATGACTCTACTTTGGTGAGGTCCTTCCCTGGCTTAGGAATCATGGTAATCATAGATACCTTCCAATCTGCAGGATAGTATTCTAGGCGTAAAATAGCATTGAAGATAAAGAGAATAATTCTTCTAGCTACACGAGGTAACTCCACGAGCATTTTGTTGCTGATTTTATCCATACCTGGAGCTTTTTTAAGGTTCAGAGTACCAATAGCGCTTTGAATATCATTAAAGCTAAGTCTTAGAGGTACAGGAGGTCTAATAACGAGTGGTGGCAATTCAGTTGCATTATTTGAGTTGTTTATAGTAAACACATTTCTCAAATGGTTAACAAATAAAGTCCCTTTCTCGGAATCGTTTCTAGCCCAGTCACCAATCGGATTTCGCAAAGGAGGCTTTCCTCTAACTGGTCTTTTTAAACCTCGTGCCGCCTTCCATAACGAATAGTCAGATTGTGGGGAACTGTCAATTCCCTCCAAGTATGATTTAAGTGAAGCCATTCTTTGGGTTTCTAAGAAATTTCTTAGTATATCTCTGCATTCCCGTAGCCTAGCTTTCAGTTGAGGAGACCTGTGAATTTGCCACTCTCTTCTAACTCTTCTTTTTTCTGTCAGGAGATGTTCGAGTTCAGCGAAATAAGTTCTGTTTGTCCTATTTCTGCATTCAACGTCATATGTGGAAGCGTGATGCACAGCTCTTCGTATGTCCTCAGTAAACTTGCCAATCGACCCATCAATATCCTCGGTAGTTCTCAACACTACATTTTCCGTGCAGTGGGAACTTAAATACTTTTTATACTTTATCCAACTTACTCTGGATTTAGACATGTCCCGAAATGGAGAGCCATACCCTTGAAGGAAACGCATTGAAATAATAGAAGGAGAGTGATCTGAAGACAAGTCTAATGAAGGCTCCACTTGTATCGATTCTACAGGGATATTTTTCACTACTCCGAAGTCAATAATATCGGGAATCTTCCGTCGGTCCGTCGGCCAGTAGGTGGGATGCCCGCTTGAGAGTACATCTAAGCCCATTTTGGCAATGGTGTTGAAGAGTTCACGACCCTTCGGGGTCACTAGACGTGAACCCCAAAATGTGTGTTTGGCGTTAAAGTCACCAGCAACCAAAAATCTAGCTCCAAGGGAATTGAAGAAGCTGTAGTATTGATGTTCTTTTATTGAAAATCGAGGCGGCGAATAAATTGATGATAAAACAAAGTTGTATTGACAGAATTCAATACAAATGTTTGTTGCTTGTAGGTAATCCTCACATATGTTGTTCATTAAATAATGTTTTATTCTGTTCTTTATAAGAATTGCCGAACCTCCACATGCTCTTCCGCGGGGATCTTTAGTATCATACAACACGTATCCATTAATTTTGAAGTACCCTGTCGCCGTCAAGTGAGTTTCAGCAATCATCATGACATCAATCTGCTTATCCATCAGGAAGTGTTCCAGTTCGTTTTTATGTTGGCGGAGGCCGTTCGCGTTCCAAAAACAAATTTTTAAACAAATCATTTCTTTAAAATTGCTTGTAAGATAGTGGATTGCATTTTCAGCATTTCCTGCATCATGGATGTCATAGTGGTCGTAAAAGTGTTCATAGTTTGGACAAGTGTCTGCAAAGTAGTCTCTAGAGTGTTAATATTAGGCTCGTAATATTGAGATTTAGGTTCCTGCTCCAAACCTGGCATATTAGATTTAACCACGTTAGCGTAAGAAACTTGTCTAGAACTAGGCGCGTTTTCATGACTAGTGGGCCGTAACAATTGAGGAAAATTGTTACTCGATGCAAAATTAGGCTGTTGTGGATGAACAGGTAATACTGACGTCTTGTTGGTCCTTATGCCTTTCAAATGAGTGTAAACTGGACAACCTCTATAATTTGCGGTATGATTACCTCCGCAGTTACTGCATTTTTTGATTTTTGAGTCGGTTTTCGACTTATCACATTGAGCAGTTGTATGTAGTTCCCCACACGCAACACAAACTGACGGCAATTTACAATATGCTTTAGTGTGACCAAATTCTTGACAATTAAGACACTGGACGGGTCCCTGACGCTTATGCGGTTCTTCCACGGTGATTCTACGATGCAGAAGGTAAATCAGATTGTAGATGGGATGGGACTCGTTTTTCTTTAAGACTATATCTCCGGGTTCCAATTCCACCCTGAACATAGGCTGAGGAATCTTTTCACGGTTTCTAATATTCGTTATGTTCTTAATTTTGAAGCCATTTTCCATTAAACTAGTCTTTATCTCGGCAGGATCAACATCTGGGTCTATACCCTTTAGAACGACTTGGAGTCCTTTTGCGCTTTTCAGCTGGTAGGTATAGAAATCCCTACTCTCCCTCTCCAACTGGTTGGACAATTTTCGAAAGTCATCTTCCTTTTTCACTTGAATTTTGGTTTCGCTGATATTTCCATGTTTAATTGAGGTTACGCTAAACATATTTTCACCTATTACCGAAACAATTCCTTGTACCAATTTACTGGAAGTGGGCTCTCTCAGATAAATTGGTGGGGGCTTAAACGTTTTTTTAGGAAGTTCTGGATCATCCGTCTGGAGGAGAGCAAACCTGTTTTGATCATTTGGATTGTCAATACTCACGGTCTTGGGAGCTTTTGAATTTGATGACGTTTGAGCAGATGTCGGGCTCCTCTGTCGCTTAAGAACTGTGACGTATTTATCCATACCTACTTGTTTTCTAGGTTTGACTGCACTATTTGATGTAGAAGATATTGATGTTTTATCATCTGATGAAATCACTATATTGGGCGAACAGGAACGGCGCCGTTCTACGGCTCTTGTAGTGAGAAGATTCTCCACAGATTTTTTTAAGGATTCTTCCTCAGAGATCCATAAAGATTTTCTAGTCGAGCTAAGCTCTTTCTCAGAATTACATCTGAGAGGAACACTCATACAGTTTTTATGCGATTTTTAATGATTTTTATTATTTTTTTTTAATGTTTTTTATTTTTTAATGTTTTTTATTTTTTTTTTTTTTTTTTACCGTAGGTATTTTTACCTATTACGAATTATTTTTTAACTTTTTGTTTTATTTCGACCTATTACACTTTTTCACCTATTACGATTTTTTCACCGAAAATTCAGCCGCACTAAAAATAACACGTCCGAACAGTTCAACAACACTATGTGTAATGAAGGAAACTTGGGGACAAGTGTGCGCCAAGCCACCAATTTTGTCTACTTTTTTGGTAACGGTTTGGCGACATTGTCAAAAGCATTGTCACAATGGTTATTATTATACAATTATTTTTTTTCAATTGTGAGCCCGATAGACTATCATTCAGAGGGTTGCGTGTTCGATTCCCGCCAAAGACTTTGGGTGTTTTCGAATTTATTTTTAATTAATTTACATATTTTATTTTTTTTAATAAAACTCCAAAAATTAGCAAAAAATGCATTTTTATTTTCTATTTCAGAAAAGTACCAAAAGTGTAGACAATGTGGCCCCTAAAGAACTACCTTGTCAATAGTACCTATGTCAGTAGTGGATTTTCAATGACACGCTCATGTTAAATGTCTATAGTAATTAACATTGTCTGGGTTATACTAAGCCACTAGTACTGGTGACTGTGTCAATAGTAAATCAGTACAGTTTCACTATTGACATTTCCTGCAGGGATACTATAGGTACGAACATTTTATAAAAAATAAAGTATGCTTGAAGTGTGCTTTAAGACACAATTTTCATACAAAATTTTCTTAAAGTACACTTGAAGTCTACTTTAATTTTTTATAAATACGGCAGTTAGTTTTTTTTTTTGCAAAATTGTGATTTTTGTTTTGTTTTCCGAGTTTTTGAAAATTTAAAAATATAAATTATGTGATTTTTTTATTTTGTTCTAAAATTTAAGATTTTTTCTAATGCTTGGTTTTCACTATGTCATTTTTTTTGTCAAATTGTCTAAATTGTTGGCAATTGTATGAAAACGTGTTGTCATATCATGATTTTCATGATTGCAAACATAGATGACGCCCTATGACTATCCGTTTTCATACAATTGCCAACAATTTGGACAATTTGACAACAAAAATGACATAGTGAAAACGCGGCCTAAGCTTTAGGTTTTTTTTAACTAGTCGATTTTTTGTGAAATTTTATATTTTACATACAATTATGTACATAGGTATATAATTTTTATATTCAGGCATCATTGATTTGCATCAAATGAACTTTGCTATTTATTTTTAAATGTTTGAAAAAAGTCACTCGTCTTGATTACTTTCGTTATTGTCTTTTCTGTTTCTCTGAACCACTAACCGAAAATGTTCCCTTATACATCACTCTCTCAGTGAGCTAACAAAAAAAATAAATTTTAAATGGTAAATGGTGCCAAATAGCAACTAAAATTAGGTGACCTGTTATTTTCGGTCTCTGTAATTCAATGTTTTTTTTGCTTTGTATTTTCACAATTACAGGAAAAAACATACAAACAAACAACCGACGAACGGAACGAACGAAGTATCGTTTAGTTTAATGACTTCAGGCAGATTGGACTGCAAAAAGTGCATCATGCAACAATAGCAATAGCAAGCATATGCAACATACATATGTGTGTATCTTTTTGCTTCTACTGGCTTTATTACTTAATCTACATGAACTTGAAGCTGATAATGAATTATAATCACTGGCCTCAAACTCACACAGTGGATAAAGCAGCAACTGGCAACAATGAAGTTGAAACATTCAAGAAGTGAAAAAAACCCCGACCATTAAGAAAATTCAAGCGATGCTGGAGAATAGTCAAACAAACAAACGTATCAATGACAAACGGATGGAGGAAGAGTCACACACTCTCCGCACAACACACTCATGCAGAAAATTAAACCGGCAGCCAGACAGACAGATAATTTCCAAATTATTAAAATAAATTAATTTAATTGATCAGTTACTTTATTTTTTTTTAGAAATTAATGAGGAATAAACAAAGCAAGAAAGAGAAAGTATGAGAGTAAATATTATAAACCATAAATGTACCGTTAAAATCCTTAAAAGAGATACAACGAGTTTGAGTAGAATTCGCTCTCTCTATCTCTCTTTCGAGAAAATATCTTAAGAGCGGGTTTGTGTTATTTTTGTTTTAAGAAAAGAACTGTTGATTACGAACAATATTCAAATTTAAACAGAATTTTTGAGTTTCAAGATCAGTAGCAGTTTCAAACGCGAGCACAACACTTGGACTTATTCTAAAATACGGAATCTAGCTTTAAAACTGCGATTTTGTATTAAAAAAAAGAAAAATTATCTTTAAATATTTAATAAATTGGACTTTTAAAAGATAATCACAGAACAACTGCAATAAAAAGAAACCCCGAACTTTGAAAAAGTTTATATAAAATGAATTATTAAAAGCGGAAAGTGAATAAAAAAATAAAACAATTCTTGATAATTTTTAAACTGTTTTAAAACTAAAACAAATCATTTAGTTCTTGAACAAAAAAAATCACCGATTTTACACTAAATTAAAATATGAAGCGCTTCAAGTGTTCAGTATTAGTGTGTATGTATTTAATTTCTATACAATAAAATTTGGTACCAAAAGCTATGGAAAACTATTTGTAAAACCAAAATCTATAAAAATGACGTAATTTTCTATTATAAATTAGAAAATTTTATATAAAAATATCAAATAATTAAACGAAATGAGCAAAAATCAAGTCAATAATTTCTATACATTTCTCTTGCCTCTATATGTATTTTAAAGCCGATTTCATTTATTTTAATTTGTTTTTTTTTTGTATTTTGTGTTGATAAAGAATAATTATTTTTTGTAGTGAAATGAAATTTGTTTTAATATTGGCAATAAAACAACAAATATTCCTATTATATTATTTTTTTTTAAATCATAAAAAAAAACTTTAAAATGTTATTAGTAGCTGTTTTCTTTTGTTTTGATTTTTTTTTAATTGAATATATTGTACCTATAAAAATCTTTGTTTTTTGCTTCAATTTGAATGAAATTGTAGATCTATTTCTGCTATTCCCGGCTTCGCAAAATGCTTTGAATATTATCGGTTTAAAAAAGCAAATGCTTTATGAATATGTGGGCAGTGTGCAAGTGGGTGCCAAAGCGCCGCAGGAAGAAGAATTGCCAGCGCCACCTACAACCGGTTGGATTGTACGTGGCAAATTGACATTGCAACGCCAAAATAATAATACATTGGCGGCAGCGGTAAGTTTCAAATCAAAAATACTGCTACGAATCATTGAACATTTTTAAATATTTATGTACATATATAAATAAATCAAACGTTCTAAAACATACATATTTATTCAGGGCCACAAAAAACATTATGAGGTGTGATTTTTGATTTCAAAATTGATTTCAATTACATATAATATTCGTTGGAGATGTAATTTTGGTAAATGACTGCATTAAAGAATTATTTAGTCTTCTGTAGTGTAATCAAAGAGACATTGATACAAAAACGTTTCCAAACAAGTAAGATTTTATATTCGACTGTACCGAATCTTGTATACCCACCACCTACGAGTACATATGTATACACAATGGTGGACATGAGGTATCTGTTATCAATTAAAGCAAATATTTTCTGTTGCTTGTTATTTTTTAAAATCTTTTATTTTTACATGTGTTACATGTTAGCCTAAGATCACGCCACTGAACTTTTTTTTTTTTATTAATTTGTTGCATTTTGGTGCTTTTAATTCCAGCTACCCCAAAAAAGTCTGGACAGTAATTTAGCACTAAATACAAATTTTATTCACAAAAATAAAAAAGGCTGAAAAAACAAGCTCGGCCAAATTCTTTGGTCTGACTGCAGATATGTGCCGGTTCACAGTATTCTATAAGTTACCAATTAGCTTGAGATCCGGATATTGTGCTGGCCATTTCGACACAACAATTTTATTCTGGTCTAAGTAACTCTTCACAGTGCGTGAGTTGTGTTTTGGGTCGTTAGCGTATTTAAAACGCCACCTAAGTGCCATATTATTCTCAGCGTATGGTATTTAAAAGCATACTTTGATAAGCATATTGATTCATTCGTGCTTCGACCTTATGTATAGGATCACATTCTCACCATCGTGCTTTATGGTCTTAGAAGTATATTTTGGATTGTAATACATGTTTGAAGGACGCCATAGGTATAAATTTCCTTTAGATCCGAACCTAGAAAATTGTGATGCTGCGCTCCAGAGGATATTACTCTAGTAAATGATTGATTTTGTGCTCATGCTCATGCACATTCCAGTTATAATCAAGAATTTATATTTGTCTTTTTCCTTCAGAACTGCAGCGTGTAACATAAAGCGATTACCATTAACTCACAATAAATTAAGTACTAAAAAGCCATAAGAAACTGATTTTGGCTTTTTAAAACGTCAAAATTGTCATCTTTGTATACTCTGTGGTTACGACCAATATTTCGATGTGTCATAAACGGAATGACACATTTAATATACCCCCTTTATACCATACACCACAATAGTGGGTATATTGGATTTGTGCTGACGTTTGTAATGCTCAAAAATATTAGTCTAAAGGTACTGTCACATTTGGCAAATATTTACTCAAAAAAGCGTAACCACTTGTTTTGAGCACAAATTTGTTTGACTTACAATAGTTTTGCAAGATCAAACAGCATCAAATAAAATAAAACTAAATATTTGTTTCGTCTTGCCCTAAATAAATGAAGTTTTTTTTTAATATATAAACGAGTTAAAATATATTTTATTTAGTGGTTACGTCTTTTTCGGCAAATATTTGTCAAGTGTGACCGTAGCTCAAAATATTTACTTTTAACAAATTGAGGAAAAAAACTTTTCTTTCCTGCTATTGATTTAATTGTTTAACGAATTAGGCGATCTTTAGACTGCACACATACTGAATTAAAATTAATTAATTAAAAAAGTAAACTTTTGTACAATGTAATTTTACTCAAAGTTTATTTGGCCTTTGTTAGCTATGAACTTTTCCCATCTTTCTGGCAACATATAGATTCCGCGCCAAAGAGTACTGCTCATCTTTTGAATCCAAGAACGAATCGTGCCAATTTCGGACAACCTGTTCTTAAAGCGCGTCGCAGAGAGAGTGTACTATTACTGGGACGATGCATAGTCTGGACTATAAAGCGAGTGAGACAAAACTTTCCAACCAAACTTTTTGCTAAATAGTTTTTAACGGCTTGACAGACTATACTTTCCCACTTGTTTTATTTTTAATTTCGATGCGTTTTTTAATTTTTCCGAAAATGTGATAAAATCTTTATTTTTACTCATTTTTAATTGCAGATTTTAATAATTCATTACCATGAAATCTGTACGATGAAAAAGGACACCATTAAATGTATTTTAAATACAAATGTATGATGAATAAATACATACCATCAAATTCGTCACATAAAAGTTATTGCTGAAGGTGAATAGGGTGAAAATCTTTGTTTGAAAATAAAATTAACATTTTAAACATGGAAATAAAAATTTTTGTTTAGCCTGTTGGTTTGGTCTACTTAACTGTAGATTAACAACCAGGGTTAGAGTCCCAGTGGTGCCCTAACAAATTTTATTGAAAAAATTCAAATAGAAGTATGTACTTAAAATAGAAAACGAAAATAATTAAAAAAGGACCAAATATGTACTGAAATTAGCCATTTTTTGTACCAATTAGTACTTCAGTTGCGAATAGCATATTGTGAGTTAAATTTTGATTTGTTAAATGCTAATTTTATCTTATTAGCTCGTTTATTAAAAAAAGGTTTTTACTATTATTACTTTTATTTTAATCGTTGATCACTTTTTAAAAAGTTTTATATAGAATTTATGAAATTAAAAGAAATTAATTAAATATCTATTTTATTAAGTTTTATTTTTTTTTAAACACTGAACTGTAGAATACCGTGTTGTTGTTATATTTATAATACAAAAATATTATACTTTGTATGTAAAAGTATAATATAACTAGCTAAACCCGGTGTAATGATGATCGGTCCAGTAGTTAAGACTATATTACGATTTTTAATTTTCCTAAAAAGGGGCGTGGTCCCACCCTCTTTTCTCCTGGTGCATATCATTGACGTAGGTAAAAAAATGCCCAAAATATGGCGATTTAATTTTTTGGGTTATATGGGCGGCTCAGCCGTTTTGGAGTCCATACGTTACATACATACATCCTATTTTATATACTACATATATAGATTAAATAAAAATTTAATTCTAAACTTGGTGCGTTTTTCTCCATTTTGGTGCGTTTTGAAATTTCAAAGTTGACAACGCTGTCTATTTATAAAGCGCATCACTATGAACCATGGTGAAATAACTCTACAAGGTGGTGTTTGTCATGTTCGTTATGTCAAACTTTATATACATATGTATGTATGTATGCTCAAGTTGTGTTAAAAAAATAGCAAACGTATCAAGTTATACAAAAAAAGTGAAAAAACAATTGTCCATAAATTAAATGTTTCATAAATTAACAAATTTATTTTTATTTTCATCTTGAAATTAAAAAAATTGTATGTATTTATTTTTCCTGCAAAAATGTTTGTAAACAATAACCAGTTGTTTTTGACATTACAAACATGAAAGCAAAAACAAAAATACCATGTTGTTTCTGTTGCTTTTGTATTGTTGTAATATTGCCATCACCTTGTAGAGTTATTTCACCATGCTATGAACTCTACCTCAACTGCCAAAAACTCTTTGTCACTCTCAAATTAGTTTAACTATTAATTGGCATTCGTTTATACTTATTTCATTCTAGAATCTAGATGTCAAAAAATTCGATTAGTGGCGGTTCTTAAATCAAACTTCTTCCAATAGGCTTATAAGTTAAATTATTATTTTTAAATCACAATAAAAATAATCTTATAAAAACCTTATTTAATTAAACAATTTTAAAGATATGTACAATAATACTTTATTTGCGCTCTCTTTATTTTTTTGTTCTCTTTAACATATAATTTTTTTTGTTGTTTTAAAAGTGCAAATTAATTGCCATTTGAAATTGAATTCAATTAATTGTGATTTTTTGTTCGCCCAAATACAGTTAGCGTTGTACTACACAACCTTTTTGAACCCTTGAAAAAATCAATTCAATCTCAGCATGTGTAGTATACCTACAAATAAATTTACAATTTACTCCTCGTATGCAAAATATTTCGGAGCATTTTTTCTGTTAGGCTTGTTATACATATGCTTCGTTCTTATCGTTTTCTGAATAAAATAGAAAAAAAATAATCAATTTAATTTCTTTTTAAGCAAATGCTTTTGGACTCGTTCGTTATCAACCAACACCATATGATGATGATGAATGTGGTGATGGCGATGATGATGATGATGTCGATCATGATGATGCTGTTGGGAATTGTGAAAAGTGAATGTATGTTTAAATATGATTTCTGATTTCTTGCTTTCATAATTGTTGACCTTTGCTTTGATCGTGGGAGTTTTGTGTTATCAGCTGAAAAACAGCTGTGTTTTTAATATGCGTATAATAACATACATATGTACACACATAAATAATTTCTTTTTGTTTTTATTGAGAATGTTTTTTAACAATTTCTTTGATCGATGTTTTTCTGATGTTAATGTAATTGAAAATCGCACTATTGTTACTAATTATATGATGAATTGTAATTATATACTATTGGAAATTTAAAAAGTTAATTTGAGCCCAAATCCATCAAAGGGTAAATTTTTATTTAAATATCATACATATTTAGGTCTTAGAAAGTGTTTTTTTCTAAAAAAAAATATATATACTCTGGTGGTCATAAGTTTAGAACACTTGAAAATTAAATTAAATATTTGTTAAAACCTTTTATTTTCCAAAAGTATGTTACTTATTTCATTTATTATAATTTTTTTTTAAATAGTTTATTAAAAACTGGACATTAATTTAGCATTAAATAAAAATTTTATTCCCATAAAAGACACAAAAAAACTCCATTTTAATCCTATTATTTAAAGAGGTACCCTTTGTTTTTAATAATATCTGCACATCTCCTGGGCATACTCTCCAGTAGAACCGCTCTTTTGAAATTGCATATCAAACATTCTTGATTTCCTTCCACAAATCGTCCAAATTATTGGGTCTTACTGCCGTTATATGTTGCTTTTCAACACATCCATCTGATTCTGCTCCAAGGAGCTTTGCTCATTTTGAATTTTTTTCTTTTCTTTTTTTCCGATTTCAACGAATTTATATTTTCTCAAATTCTTTAGCTTGTACTTTATTATATTAGCATTTACAAATTCAAGTTTCAAAATTTTGTGGAACCCTGTTCCGGTTTTTTTTTAAATATCGGACAGAATTTTCTACCAATTTACCTTATTTGTATTTCTTAAACAGTAAAAGAGCAATAGTACCATATGTACGTCCGAATTAAAGTGTTCATTCCCAAATTTTGGCTAAAAAATGGAACATAAAAATAAACGCACAAAAATCTGCTCATGTTACATTCACATTAAGAAGAAATGGCTGCCTGCCCACCCTTGTCAATCAACAACACTCAAATACCCAACATACCCGACATACATGAAAAAAAACACATAAAAGCTAAAAAAGAGCAATTTAATATAAAAAGTAGAAAACTTGGTTAATTGGCACGAAATCTCAGCTTAATCTTGAAAACAAAATTAAATTATATAAAGCAATTCTAAAACCTGTGTTGACATATGGAATTCAACTCTGGGGTACTGCGAGTAACTCCAATGTCAAGATTTTACAAGGATACCAGTTAAAAACACTCAGACTTATCAGTCAAGCCCCTTGGTTTATAACAAGTGATTTTAAATCACGAACGATTTTGAAATCACGGGAAGAATATTTTGGTGTTCTGAAAATCACGAGATTTTCAATTTTTTGTAGTGATTTTGATTGTTCTAAATCACGAGCTAACAGCTGATTTTCTTTGTGTTGACTACTAAAAAGTATAAGTAAATCACGAAAAATATAAACAAATCAAAAAAAAAAATGGTTCGCAAAAAATACAACGTCTTACTAAATTTGTAAATTTTAAGTTTTTTCTATGTAAAATAGTTAGTTTTATTTCAAAAACAAATAAAGAACAAATGATTTTAAGTGTATGTGATAATTTTATTACAAGAGTTCAATGAAAAACGCTTAACAAACTCTAAGTGATTTGAAATCATTAGGCTGTTAGGTGACCGGTTTTAAATCACGAGATTTCAATAATTTTTGTGCACAGAACACCTTTTCAGTGATTTCAAATCATTTACGAAAAAGTGATTTTCAGAACATGCCTGATAATGAGCTAAAAATTCCAACTGTAAAGGAAGTCATACGATCTCAAAGCGAAAGATATATAAACCGTTTAGCAACCACGTAAATCCGTTAGCAATATCTTTACTAGACGATACCAATGAAATAAAGAGACTCAAACGACACCATACATATTTTACACCTACCATTTCGTAGTTAATGACTTCATTACCTAAATAGCTAAAGTATTTTTGTTTTTTTTTTTAATTAAACATTGTCATGTCAACAGCTGTATGTAAAATGTTTAAGTTTATATTAAATTTAAATTTAGTATCTATTACTTAATGCTAAAATATATGTATTTATGTTTAGTTAAAAAGATTAATATCAAACTTATAGTTGTACTACAAAGAGTACGATTATCAATGTGAGATTATTTTTCACCCAATTTTCTTATTATCTAATTATTGATAGATTGAAATTTAAATAAACGGACAAAAATTTCCAAATAGGCGGCAAGATTTTCAATTTTAAGTCACTAGAATGTTTTGCTTCTTCGTACTATTCTATTAATTTCCGTAGATGACCGCAATTCACGTTCTCTGCATTTTAATTTGGGGCGAGATTTTTGTGGTTTTAATTCCGGCTGTTTCTGCTTTCCCCAGCAATGAACCGATGTGGCTGCAGTTCTCAATGCAATCGAATAATGTAACAGCCTTTTTAAGCAAAGCAATTATATTTAATGTCTCGCTATGTACTCAAGAGACAACAGGCATTTAAAGGCTATTTTGCGATATTGTATACACATTATCTAGGGATCCAATGAGCGTCTCAATGAAGATTATAATGGGCCTGTTCGGAAATGTATCACTGCACTGCATTTGATGCGCATATGTGATTAGTTTGCGATGCTGATGCGAATCAGCTGATGCTGATGCGCAGACGAACAATAAATGAATTGTTTACAACTACGAACGCGGGAATATTAAAAATAGAGAAATTAATAATAAATTTATTTCTTGACTTAGATGAAACCAAAAATGTTTCAAAACTGTGCAATCAGCAATATAAAAGGCGCTTGAAATATAAAAAAAGGCAGTTATTATTAAAACTTTGTGTTCCAAAAGCAGACAAATCCCGAAAGTAATTAAATATGTTAATATTATAAATCAATATCCTCCATGTCCAAACGGACTCTCACCAATAGTTTGGAGAATTTTCCATCATTTTCTATTCTAAAAAAAGTATACAAAATCAATTAAAATAAATTTATTAAAAAAATTTATACAATGCCATCAGCCATTTTTGTGATGCTTGTTTGCTATATTTTTGCGCATCATCTGCTTAAGTGATGCATTTTAGAACACAATGCATTTGCAGTGATGCAACCTTTTGCTTTTCCGAACGTACTGGGCATCAAATTCAGTGCAGTGATGCATTTTCGAACAGGCCCAATGTCTCTGCCAGTTATCCCATGATTCTTAACTTGTTTTTATAATCATTATTTCGACGTGAAGTGATCCGTTAGCCTCGCTCTAGCTTGTAATTTTGAGCCATCGGGAATATAGTACTATAGTTAATGGTTAATTGTCCAATCCAATATATTCGGTAGCTTTTTCTTCTACATCATACTTCAACCAACAACAGTCCCATAAAATAGCAATAATATAAAAAAACTGATCAGTGTCCTCAAGGGAAAATATATTATTGTACCGAAGTTTTGCCAAACATTTACCAAATCCGTTTAAAACCTACCAACTACAATATTTTAGAGGTCCCGCAGAACTGTTTTCTGAGTCTATTAAAAAATATCCACCTTGTGGATTCTTTAGACCTTTTTTTAATTTTAAATAAAACACTTATGCCCTTATTCATAAAACTTACAACAGTGAATAATGGGGTTAAAATATAAATGGATGTCGGAATCTTTATTTTTTCCGGAATGAACAATATTTGGCATTTGCTTTTTAAAAATAATTTCATTCATAAGTTGGTAGCGACTACGCTGTAGTGGTCCATTCGTTAGCTGCAATTTTCGATCATTCTTTTCAACATTGTTAACAGTATCTTAAGAATTATGCAGGTAATTGAAAGTCGATGAAGACTGAATGTGATCTAAAAGGTCGTGTATCTTCCAATTATACATACACTGAGACTTTTTGCAATTTTAGCATATGAAATTGGCAATTGTGTGCACGGAAGGTAGATAATACAAGCCAGATCAAATGTTTATCTTTAAATTAAACGTTTTATATAAATGCCAGAAATAATAATGCAAATTTAAGGAAACTTTTAAATAGATTCCAAAAATTTACCTAGAATATTTAGAAAAGTATTCCAAATGAAACCTACTAAAATCTAAATCAATGTACCATAGTACCAAACTGAAAACACACCTACCAAATTTAGTAGCCTAAAACGGCAACGCTGAAATAGACTTGTATAGACAGTAAATTTTGTTTGGTTCCCTTTCTCGATTAGTTTCAATGACCTAGAGCTTAAAATTAATTAATTATGTAGTTAGTTCAGTTCAAACAAATTTTATTTTATAAAACCATTCCCAACAAAAATAAATTCTTCAGCTTCATTTAAGGCTTTTAAATAAAAATTATTCAATTCATTCAACCTTTGAATGGTTAAATATTTGTACTATACAAATCAAAATTGAATCTAAATAAATTTTAATTTAAAATCTTAACACAGAATTAAAAAATGTCTGTAATTCATTTCACAAAACTATTCCCAACAAAACGAATTCTTCTGCTTCAATTTCAAAGTATTTTAATATGAATCCTAGATATTTAGAATTTATTCAAAGTTGTACTAATTTCTAATAGATTTAATTCATAATTAAATTCATGCCACCTTTGAATGCTTTTTGTTAAATAAAAACTTAATAATATAAAAATTAATGGGTTTGAATTAAAGAAACTTGAATAATTCAATAAGGATTTAATTCTATAAAGAATCAATTCTTAAGAGTTTAAATCTGATTTGTATACCCTACACCACCATAGTAGGGATTTGTGTTGATGTTTGTAATGTCCATAAATATTGATACAACAATATTTATTTGGTATACCGATCGGCTCAGAATTACTTCCTGAGTCGATTTAAATCGGTCCATTATTTCACCTAGCCCAGTAGCCAGACAAATTTCTTCACAAATGTGTGGTAAATAAAACCAAATCACATCTACAAACTTTATGATGATCGGTTCATAATTAGTCATAGCTCCCACATAAGTCCCACTTCCGAAAATCACTTTAACTACCATAAATCTCTTAAAAATGTAGGTATCCAAATAAAATTCAACACAAATAGGTTTCATATATACAGAAATAATGACACCTACTTTTATAATGGTCGGTCCATAATTAGTCGAAGCTCTCCGTAATTAAATAGTATTTTAATATTTATATATACATATTTAATTAATATTTATATTCACAGAAGTCATGGCACTAAATTTTTGGATGATCGGTCCATAATAGTTCTTATCTGCCTTATAGCATTTCTGAAAAACTGTTTTATACATACTACGTGTAGTGTATTATATGGTCGGGCTTGACCGACTATACATTTTTACTTGCTATAACTGAATTTCTTTCGAAGCTTTGTTTGCAGCAATGTAAAGCAGATAATTTAAATATCCAATATCAGACCTAAATATACAATACATTAAATTGAATTCCTTATAAATAACGATATTCGATTAAACTAGTTTATACAATTTAGAAACAATCTAATTTAAAAATAATGTTTAATTTCAAGTTGATTTCAAAACTATTGTAAAATTATGAATTGATTCAAAACGTTTTAATTTATATTCACTTTAAATCTTTTGTAAAATAATTAAATCCATTAATTTTACAGCTTGTCATTGACGATGTCACACTCAACAATTCGGGCGAGAAATTTCTGCAAAACAAGGATATGTATCCTGCCTATAAACCCTTCAAAATAGCTTTAAATTCCGATGGCACCATCTCCCATTTGGTATTCAAAGAAACGGATCCCATATGGTCAACCAATTTTAAAAGAGCCATTGCCGCAATGATACAATTTCAGACAAAGAAAACGGGAGCATTTGTGGTGGATGAGGTAAACTTTAATATTATAAAGAAATTAAAAAAAAAACTTTTACAAATGTTTTCCTTAAATAGATGAGCATACATGGTGAATGTTTAACGGAGTATTTCATATCCAATAAAACCAATTATTTATCCATACGTAAAACACCGGAACTCAGTTCGTGCAAACCCTTTGCCGAATCCATACACGTGACACAGAGCAATGTACCCACAAATACTTGTAAATTTGATTTTCAACAAAATGTTATAAGTGGCAATGAGGCTATTTTTGGCATGTTGCCTCACGCCGAAACTGGTTACTTTTTGAGTATGGCCCATGTTAAGGGATCCTCGCTGGTGCACACTTTTGAGTCAACGGGAGAAGCTCAGTTCATAAACTCGGAGTAAGTTGAAATGAAAATACATATACTTAATTAAACATATACTATACTTGTACATAATATAATAATCCTTGTACTTTTCAGATTACTGTTAAACTTTTTGAACGAAACCTCCATTGACAATCCCATTGATATAGAAACTTCTATGGCTGATGAAGTTTCCGGTTTGCAGTTGGTACCAGTTGAATTGAATGATCCCACTGGCGGACGTTTTCCTCAACAACAGGAAAATCTTATAAGTTCTGCTTCGCGCCTGCTGGACAGTTTGGCTGAGGGTTTGGAAAATTCCAATTATAAATTTAGTGAACCCTACGATTCAACTGTCTCAGATGTGATTAAACTATTGACCGAAATGGACTATGAATCGCTTAAGAAGTTATATACAGAAGTTGATATTGGTACTTCATATAGACAGGAAACTATACGCAATATATTCCATGAAATTATACCCAGAATTGGTACCAAAGCCTCAGTGTTCTTGACCCGTTATTTGGTGGTTGAGAAGAAAGAAGTGAAATCCACCATTGCCGTGCAACTGATTGTCTCTATGCCTTTTCATATCTTTGAATTGTCTCATGATTTGATTAAGGGCTGTGAGGATTTCTTAAATCTCGGTCCCGAAAGACCCGATGTTATGCAGGCTGCTGTCCTAAGTTTTGCCACATTGGTGTATAATGTTCACATAGCGGGCGGTATTAATAAGGATATTTTCGAGGATTATGTGCAGAAATATTTCAATTTGTATTTGGGTGAGTTGTGGAGTTAAAATTTGTGTTAGTGATTGTAATGTTTGGTTTTTAGATTCTAGAGACTATGACAGCAAGATGTTGTATTTACAAGGTCTTAGTAATTTGCAAGTGGGTAATGTGGCCAATTATTTGGATCCTATTGTTAGTAATGGTGAAGAGAATCAAGATATTAAGTTTTTGGCTGCCTGGACTACATTATCGTTGGCTCCGGATCGTGCCGAAAGGGTAAATGGGCATATTTTTTTAAACTGCTCTTTAATTTTGGGTTATAAAGGGTTTTTTGTAAGAGTTTTAAGATTTAATTAAAAAAAAGATAAAATTTAGATAAATATAAGATATGTTAAAGATGATTTTTATGTAAATATTGACCGCGGCTACGTCTCAAATGGTTCATACACTTAGTCCAATTTTAACATACTCTCTCCAACATATCGGACGGTATCTCATTAATAAATTCTTCAATATTAGCTCCCAGTGCGTCGACGGTTGAGAGCTTTAACACGTTTAAGGTGGTCGATTGACCGGCCCAAATGTGAAATATAGGCTGACTTCATAAATGAGTTTGCAATGCAACACTGCGAAGAAATCGTTTACAAAGAATCACAAACAAAAACCATGCATGAAATTGACATTGCCAAAATAATTGTTATTGCTTTTATGAACACTATGCATTGTAAGGTTGCATTACAAACTGTATTGTGCTGTATTGTGCTGTGTGGCATGCGGCATCGTCTTGTGAAACCACATGTCAGCCAAGTCCAGCTCTTCCATTTTTTTGGACAAAAAAAAATTTTGTAATCATTGCACGGCAGCGCTCGCCATTCACAATAACGTTGCTAAAAAATCACCCTTTATTTGAATATTTTGCTTTCGAATGTTAAACATTGTAACTAAAACTTAGAACTTATATTTACAGTGGCTGACAGCTTATTTTATGCAGTGAATTTTGACTATAGCAATTTTTTCTTTTAAATTATACAATTTCTTTTTAAGTTCTTGTTAATTTTATTTTTATGAAGCTTTGAAAACAAAAAAATGCACTGCATAAAATAAGCTGTGAGCCACTGTATTTAAAAAATTGAGATTTTTTTTTAGAAAATGTGAATTTTTAAAACTCTAATAAGTTCTATCTGTAACAAGTTTCAAGTTTGTAATTATTTTTATGTTAAATTTCCCCCCAAACAGATTTATGAAATCTATTGGCCCATATTTGAATCACGCAATGCCAGTTTAGAACTACGTGTAGCAGCGGTTACTTTACTGCTGATCTCGAATCCCACAGCTGCACGTCTTATAAGTATTCATCGCATTATACAAAGTGAAACTGATCCTCATATGATTAATTACTATAGAACCACAATCACTAGCATATCAGAGACCACATATCCCTGTTATCAAAATTTGTAAGTAAAATAAAACTACCCAAACTTTAAAGAAAACAACTAACAATTTATTTGATTTTAAATCATTTTAGGAGACGTTTACTGTCCTATATGCATCGTCATTTGCCACAGAAACCTGAACCACGTTATTGGGTAACCGGTAACTATATATTCGATTATCGTGATTCGAAGTTTGGTATAGGTGCCATGTTACAAGCTTTATTGGTGGGTGATCCAAAATCTGATTTGCCTGTAGTGGCTTATTTGCAATTTGATACAGAAGCTTTGGGTAAATTTACAGGACAATTGGCGGTAGGTTTTTTTTGATTTAAAATAAGACAATATATAATAAAGATTTACTATTTGTTTTGGAATATAACAGTTGTACATTAAAGCTCGAGGTTTACCAGATACCATGTTCAAAACGCTTATGAAAACCAATGGCGATCCCAAGAAATATATAAATATACAAAGTCTTTTGAAGCTATTAGATGCCCCCATTATTGACACCAAGCCATTGCATTTGGAATTTATTTTGAAAATGGAGGGTAAGGCGGTATTATCCTATTACTTAAATGAGCGCACCTATCAAAAAATCACCTACAAAGATTGTAAGTCTGAAATTGTTATAACACAATATAACTAAATAAATAAACTAATCTTATGTATTTTGTATATTAAAGTAATCGATCGCATTGCCTTCCTTATACGAGCCGATAGTCACATTAATATGCAGACCGTTAGATGGCCTTTTATGACCAAATACGCTGTGCCCACGGTGTTGGGCACCAATGCTGATGTCTTGCTACAAACTACAGTACTCACCTCATTGCGTGGCAATATCACACAATTCCATCATCCGAATGTTATGAAATCATCTTTGGAAATTGATGCCCGTTATTCTTCGTATGCTTCCTGTCGCAGTCGCAGTTACAATCCTTTCCTCAATTTGGATCATGAAATTAATCGTGAACAGGGCTTTTTGATTTATGTACCTCTTTATTTGAGTTTAAATTATTATGCCGGAGTTTGCTGGGAATATGCCTTTAATCGGCCGGCAAATCTTACCAGTGGTTTTTCATTTAAGTCCCGCTCGGTTACCACAACTAGAGGTTTGATTACAAAATCGGCTAATGAACCGTTTGAGGAGGTCATGCATCCGGAGAGACATCATGATGTGGTAAGTGAAAATAGTTATCACTAAACTCTTTTAAATCAAGCTTTTTTTTATCGTACTTCATTTTGCAGGTGCAATTATTCAAATACGACATGGAAGATTTGGGCATGTCTGTGATTATAAATACCAACTTAAATGAGCTTAACAAATACCGTGGCATGTTATTGAAATCGGAATTTATGGAAAAGTATGTTTGATAACTAATATCATATTAATTGTATAATATAAATTTATTTTACTTTTTCTAGTGGCTTCTCACGCAATATGATCATTAATTTCCTAATGTATGTCTTTGGTGTGGCCCAATTAAGTTCTATACATTTGGGCCATGATCGTAATTTCACTTTATTAGTATCGAATGAGAAATTAACAAAGGTAAGTCTAACACTGAGTTTACACCTAAAGGCATGGTCACACATGACAAATATTTACTCAAAAAAGCGTGACCACTTGTTTTAGCACACATTTGTTTGAAGCTGTTTACTCTTTCAAGTGTTTTGCAAGATCAAACAGCATCAGATAAAATAAAACTAAATATTGGTATATAAATATTGTAATATGTATCAGCTATGTCACAGAATTTAATTCCGTTCGGAAGTGGAATTGATTCCGTTTTTTGCTTCTATAGAAAAAGCAAAACCAAAATTTTTTTCGGAATGAAACCACTTTTAATTTGCTATGTGGAATTGTAATTTTAAGAATTTCTAGGTTTCATTCTGAAAAAATTCTTCCTTTTACCATTTCTATAAAAGTAAAAAACGGAATCAATTCCACTTCCGAACGGAATTAAATTCTGTGACATAGCTGATACATATTTTATTTAGAGTTACGTCTTTTTCGGCATTATAAAGAAATAATATTAATTCATCTATGTAAATATAAAAGATTGGTATCTGCTGCTGTATCAGATAATGGTTTGTGTCAGGACGGGTCTTAGTTGTTGAATTAACATACTGTGAGCGTCAATATAAAGTGAACACTAAATATTGTTTAAAAAAATGTTTTTTTTTTTAATATATACTACAAGTACAAATTTAAAACAAAATATATTGCATAATTCATAAGTAACTTAAGCAAAATATTACTCATTACCAACAAGTAAGAAAGTACAGTCGGTAAATCTCCTTTATCTTCTTTAATAATAAATTATGAAACTTGCAATTATTTTGAACGGCACTTTACCGTTATATTTTCAAACAAAGAAAAATTAAAAGAATTGCCCTTATTTTTGGCCACTGGTAACTTTATTTTTACGCGTAAAAATTGGTATATTTTCACAATTAATCAAATAATTAAATTTGTAAACGCTTTTGTTTTTGTTTCTTTCTCGTGGGCATGCAATACTACTTAAATAACTAGATAAAAATGGAATATAATTTTCAATTATAATAATTATATTTTATGTGATAAAAGTTTTTCAATACAGAAATGTTACGAATAAATTGACTTCTAAAACTGATTCGTTTTCGATTTCCATCACATGCCTGATTAATATAGTTAAGCTCTTCTGGTGTTGACTTTATTTTGATGCTTATAGTATGTCTAGTTGAAAACGAAGAACCCGCTTGTTGTATGAAAATGTTTACCTTTTCGTATAAGTATAAGTGAAAACCCAATCAGATTTCTACCGCTTACAAATAAACAATTAAAATTATTAACAACTTTTTATTTTTACTCAATTTTAGATTGAGGGAGCCATTTGCAGCAAAGAAGAATTAAAAACTCATGACAGCATTAATCGTAATGTTAATTTTACTCTCATGCATACGGATGATCAAAATGTGGAACAAGATCTTCATAAATGGGTTATTAATATGGATGTAGAATCATCGAAAAAAACCAGTTGGTTCAATTTGGCCGGCAATGTGCAACGTACAGCAGCAGAGACATCGGAAATGCCACAAACTGATTGGAAGGTAAGTGCGGTTTTTAATGTTTGTCAAATACCAATAAAAACCAGTGTTGATAAATATGGTAATTGTACTTTTTTTTTATACATTTTAAACACAGTTGGTACCGTGGTACTGCCACGATTTATTTGGTACAATTTCAAAATATTGTTGCATCAAAATTTGGTATTCCAAATGAAATATATATTTTTTTTAACAAACACAAACTGCGAAGCCTTTTGGCTTGTCTGCAGAAAACACCCAGAGTCTTTGGCGGGAATCGAACCCGCAACCCTCAGACTGATAGTCCGGCACACTATCGCCTAGTCAATTGGAGCACCATTTAAGTTACTATTTGTGCCAAACAGATTTTATTAAATTTAATGAACATTTTAGAACAGATATCAATTTGATCTGTAAATATGCCTCTATAAGACTTTTATTACGACAAGAAATTGTTGGTTGAATTATCGTGCAATGGGAGCCTCTGACATATTAATTCACATTAAATGTTTTTTAGGCTGAATCCAAAAACTAAAGCTTAAAATGTAGGTAGTCAGGATTTCAAAATCATTAGAAGTTAACCCTTCTATTTCTTCTATTCTTGAAATAATAAATCTAGTAATTTTGGAAATATGTATATATTTAACAAGATTAACTTTTCGCAAATAATCCGATACTTCATAAATAAGAATATTTGAATGAAGATAATTTATAGGAAACATTTTATTACGAAACGAACTCTGCTTCTTTGCCTTACTTTCCTCCTGGAACACTAGTTGCATATCGCGAACAAACGCTTTATCTGGTACCATTTTTCAACAGAGACCAGTTTTATAGCATTTATAATATCACCAGAAGTTAGAAAATAATTCATTGAATAAGTATTACACCGTATTCTTTTTTATCACTTGCAATAAATCAATACCAGTCGAGTATAAATTTGTTTAAACATTTGTTATATAAAGTTATGTTAAAAATGTTACCATAAGATATATCTTTATTCTATTTTCTTTTATAAAAGATTTATTTATTTTTTTATTTATAATTTCGATTTCCTCTGGAAATCTTCTTTAGAGCATATTAAAAGATTTCCAAAGGAAATCGAAATATCGAGTTTATTATAAATAAAAAAATAAATAAATCTTTTATAAAAAATAGTGACCTCAAGCTTACAAATTATTTAATACATAAGATATATCGAATTTTTGATAAAGTAAGTTTGTGCATAAGCTTTATTATTATTTAACAAATAATAAAAATGGTACCGTCTGGGTCTAAAAAGTACATTTTACTTTATAGTTGGTACGAAACCCAAAAACCCATTTTCCATGACTAATACGAACGAATAAAACGAAGGATCCTCAAGATATTCTGGCCAAACACCATATCTAACACTAACCTTTGGCAACGGACAAACCAACGGCCAATTAACATCGAGATCCTTAATCGAAAATGGCGCTGGATAGGCCACTCGCTCCGTAGACCACATGGCGACCCTACTAAATCTGCGATTGACTGGAACCCCCATGGTAATACAAGAAGAGTTGGCCGCCCGTCGCACACCTGGAGACGTCAACTTGAATCTGAAGTAAACCAAAGTGGGCTAAGCTGTAGGGAACTTAAACATCTAGCACCAAACCGGATCGAATGGAAAGAGTTCGTTGCGGCCCTTTATTCCTACTAGGAACCACAGGACATAATATATATATATAATACGAACGAATTAAAATTCCGCAAGTATTGTGTAACTTGAGAGAAAAAAAATTCAAGTTTATCAAAGAAAATTTCTGGTTTTGAACTATCAATATACACTGAAATCGTGTTAGCTCGTAGAACAAATTCTGTTTATTAAGTCATGATTTGCCTACCTACATTTCGAGGGTGACGATATATGTATATACATATGTATATATAAAATATTGTAATAAAAAAGTAGTTGCAGCTAAAACATATTCTGTAAATATTAAACAATTGTTCCGCCAACACTTTTTGTTCTACTTAAATAATTGCACATTGTTTTAGCTATTCCCCTTTTTGGTCAATATAATATTTCACTTGTTGAAATATAAATCTTTTAAATTTAAATACACAAAATATATGTACATTTCGATTATTTTTTTTTAAATTTCTCATTTCAAAACAAGCAAAAGAAAACTATTAAAAATACCATAATAAATTCATTCATTTCATTTGACATAATGTTCTTCACCTCCTTCTCAATTCTTGGTTTCTAATTCCTCTTCCGCTTTGATAAGTGTGATAATGCCCTCTTGCAGTGCTTTGACAAGTTCATATTCGGTAAGACCCAAACGTTTACAATTTGATATATCCATTATACCATCCTCTATAGCGGTATGTTCACCACCCGTGCCACGTATTTGTAAATTCAAATCTTTGGCCAAAGTCTTTAAGTGTTCGGTGTCTCGTGCCAAAAGTGGTAGGCGTATGTGCACTGAGGCTCTTAGGGTAGTGCCCAAGTTAGTGGGACAAGCGGTTAGATTGCCATAGCGCGGATGACGGCCAAAGACGAGATTTTTCTCGAGTTCTTGCAAAGCCTTAACCAAACGGCTATAGACATCGCCTGAAAGGGAGAAATTTAGTAAAACGATTTACATGATTGTTGAATATTTATAAATAACTAAATAACTGTTAAGTTAAACAAGTAAAAAAGTATAATCGGCCAACCTACACCTTAGTCTTATATGGGAGTTTTGACTAATTATAGACCGACCGTTATAAAATTAGGTGCCATGATTTATGTATATATGAGAAATTTAAAATTTTTATATTTTTAACTGACAGTTTCAACTAAGTGAACGTGTGTGGGGATTCATCGTTCTCAGTTCAATTTGTGTCGAGCAAAAATGCGTATCAGGAAATTTAATTATTCTTTACTTAATTATTTTAATAAACTAATGTGGGAAGATAAATTTCGTTGTAATAACCACTTCTTGCACCACTATTTACGCTGTTTAATATTTTTTTTTTTTAATTGCAAAAAGTACGCCCAGAGCGGCCAAATCGTTCGAATCCATGTTAAAAACTGAAGTATTGAACTGCACGTGTGTGTCAGTTATACATGAACATTTGAAAATGACAGTTAAAACTGTACGTGAGTGGCCGGCTTTATATGTGAGCTTTTATTAATTATGGATCAATCGTCATACAATTAAACCGAATGATTTGTGTATGTACATATATTAGCGTTGAATATAATTTGGATACCAAAATTTTTAAAAGAGATATATATGGCAGCTTGATCAATTATGGACCGATCTGCACAAAATTTTTAGATATGGTTAGACTTCATGTACAACTTATTTGTGGTGAAATTTGTTTGGATACGTGCATTAATCAAACATTTATGACCGATAAACCCTTATTTCGGTAGGACATTTGTATGAGGGCTAGGTGAAATAATGGACTTGGGTCAAAAAATTATCATGTACCAAATTTTATTGAAATAAGTTCAAAATTGCGACCTCTACTTTGTCGATCGGTGTACTTTAGGATAAGTTTTAGACTAATATTTATGAGCGTTATAAACATCAGCATAAATCCAGTATACCCTTCCCGACTATGGTTATATAGGGTATAATAATATAATACAGGGCCAAATTATCGCATTCGTGATCGAATGAGCTATCGTATCGAAAACTGATTTCGATATCGAAATTATGACTGCCATAATCTCAAATAAGAAAACTACGATATATTTTACTCGATATCGAATGCGGTAATTTGGCCCCAGGGGGTTTTAATCTCTAAAATTACAACGTACATGAAATTGACATTGAGTGATTTCAAAAACGAACGGAAAACAAAGAATTATTGGGAAATTGATCTTTCGTAAATCGCACGTTGTACATCGAAATCGAAAATCGAGTGATTTAAATACTCAAGATTTTTTCGAACAAAATTTGTGAATTCGTCTTAAAATCAAAAACGTTACTCTTTGATTTACTGAACAGGAAAAGGGGAAATACGTCTGTTTAATTAAAAGATAATCGTTACCCTACAACTTACCCAAATCACCACACTTTGCCATGGAAATTATCCTCAAATGATCCTCCTCATTCACCCACACCAAAAATGTCTCAGCCGGATTGTGAAAGATGCCACGACCAATAGGCCAAAAGCGATAACAACCAGCATCTTGAAGATACTCATCACCCTTCTTAAATAAAATATGACGTTTAACCATTTCCGTCTGTGTCTCTTCACTTATATCTTTCATGCTAAAATAAGCCCCGGCCAATTCACCATCAAATGACTCCACAGCAGCTTTAACTTTTTCCTCCACCTCATTAAATTGTTTCTCAGAGAGTTTAGTAAAATAGGGAAAGCCTTCGATATTACGGGCAATGCGTATGCGTGTAGAACGTATATATTTCTTTTCGGGATCAAGATTTTCTATATCATCCAGATTGCCAAAATCAGTGTCGGGCTGTAATTGTTCTTTTTCATTGTCTAACTGGCCGTGATAGTCACGTATAACAGGATCGAAGAGTTTATTGAAAACATCATAGGACTCGGGATCAGCTGCATAAACGCCGCACGAAGAATCATGATGTTTAAAGCCAGACTGAACGCAATCCAATAAAGAAGATTCTACAGGGGCGGCGGTGAAAATCGCTTTTAATTCAGTTAACATTTCAAGAGTTAAATATTTGCGTAAAAGAGAGCCGGCATGTTCCTCATCTTCGCTAAGTGACTTAAAACCAGTGTCCAATAATTCAGCCACTTCTTCGGGAGTTTTCTTGCTGAAAATAAATTAAACAAAAAAACTAGTTTATAATTTGTTTAATATCAATATATTTTCTTTATACAATACTTACATTAAAGCTTTACATCTTTCCAGATCCTGTTCCAATATTGAGATTTTCTTTAAAGCCGCCTCTAAATCGTTTTTCATGGTATCAAACTGTGCATCATCGGGACAAGATTCACACATAAATTTTCTTACAAAACGTATGGCATCATCTGGTTTATTTTGTTCTTCATAAAGTTTTATTAAAGCTTTGCTTAGAGCATCTATAACACCAGCTCTTTCCAAATATTTGCGATATTGTACACGTTTCGATTCGATCTTTTAAGATTATGAATTTATAAAATGCCTTAATTACCATTATCAATACTTTTAAAACACTTACCGAGGACATTTTGGTTTTTGCAAAGGACCTTTAAATCTTTAAAATTCAATGTTTAAATTTAAATCAAAATTTTGTTTAAAAACTTTCTCAACAATTTGAATTTATTTATTTATTTGTGCATATTATTTTTTACAAGAAATTGTCATTAATTTTGATTTGTTTGCACTTGTTACTTTGATTGATTGTTTGTTGTTTTTTTTTTTAATATTGATCAAACGGTTTTGTGGTGCGTTGGGGGTGAATTGATGTTCGCAGCAGAGTTACGGACGGATATTGACTTATTTTCTTTTAGAGAACCAAATCTAACTATTTGTAAATAACAAAAAAAAAAAAACACATGTATATTTAACGACGAGTTCCCAACAACTGTTTTCGTATCTAGAACACTATGAACTTTAATCGTGTGTCTATGAGTTTGAAATAAACTAGTTATTTTGTGCGGGTAGTTTCATAACGCAGTTCAATGTGTAAAGGATATTGGCACGTTGTTACAGTTATACAGTTTCAAATATCATGTTAAAGGATTATTTTCAAAGAGTCTTATTTTGAAGGCGATCAAGAATTGCTATTAACCTATTTGGAATTTTTTAAGAGCTTTCGAATTTGATTAAAAAAACACCTAAAATTTAGAGAAATGTATGGAATCTTTATTTGAATCAAGAGAACGATCTATATAATTCAAAGTTTAAAGAGTGATGTTTCATATGGTGGACCCAATTTTGACATACCCACTTCAACATAGCGGCCACTATCTCACGAATAAATTATTGGTTTCCAGTGTGTCAACCGTTGCGGGCTTGTCTCCATAGAAGCACAAAAATAATCTAAAGGTATTATATCGCATCATGAATGAAATAAACAAGATTACACATTGCGCAGGTCCGTTAGTTTTGTTACTCTCACTCAGCTGATTTTGTGACGTAGATTGTGGTTTATTGTGAAAAGTAGAGTCATTAAAGTTAAAAAAAATCGTGTAAATTAAAAACTAAAATGTGGTGTGCAGTGAAAAATTGTTGTAACAATAATAGAAAAAAGCCGTGTACAATCAGGTTATTTTACTTTCAGATCCAAAGTTATTAAAGCAATGGATAAGTTTTTGTTGCCGGAAAAATACAATAAATGCATAGCAGAAAACGAAAAATATTCATCGTCATCGTGGGTTGACCATTTGTCTGAGGGCGGACTATCAAAGCCGACTCAAAAAACTATGGAACACATGCAAGACCTTGAAGATATTTTCGAAGAAAACAATAGACAAGGCTTGCTAATTAAAGACTTATTTTATATTAATAACATACTTATTTAAAAATAAAAACACAGAAAAAAAGTTTATTACACTGTCTCAATCTCAATAATTTTTTTTCATAATTACAAAATATTCAAAACATAAAAAATCAATATATCAATTTATAAATAATAAAAAACAAACAAGTATAAAACAATAAAGTGTTTTACAAACAGAATAAAATATGTTTATAACAACAAAATTAAATATGAAAAAAGAAAATTCTATGATTTTTCGTTTTATTTTATTAAAAATAAAAAATATCCATAATATTTTTGCATTTCCACCACAAATCTCATACTGTTTTCATAACATACAAACAGTTGTGCGCTCTGATGACGTAGTTGCGCAGTAGAAAATTTTTTTGAAGAGAGGAATGCGCCATCTGTGTTTATTGCTTCATAATATCGCACGATCTAGGCAGCCAACTGACCGGCCCCAAACGTGAAACAAACTGTTCACTGAACTCGCCACTCAATTGGGCCATTGTTTCACGTGCTGTTTGTGACACCGTCTTGTTGAAACCACATGTCAGCCAAGCCAGCTCTTTAAAAAATATTAGTGATGCTAACGGCCAATAATCCACAAAATACACTGCATTTTTCGGCATGCATTGCCAGTTCTTGCAATGTCTATAATGCCCTTTTGGTATCTGCTCTAGTTTTCGGGACATTAATTTTTTAAGAAAACTACCTAGTTACGCGATTTATAGTAACGTAACTAATAAACGGCTGATTCTATTCAGTAAAAATAAAAAACCGAAATTTGGCTACAATATTATCTTTATGCTGCATTAACATTATTTTGATGCCATGGAGTATTTTCGGAGATATCGCTCAACTTTGGATGGAACATTTTTTTTTATAAATTTTTTTATTTTTCAGAAATTTACAAAAAAAAAAACATAGAGAATACGACAAATTTTCCATTATTTTCTTTCAGTCATATTGAAAACTTTGCAAAAAAGGGAAACTTGATATATGGCAACGTTGGGTATGAGGTACTTTTTGTAAAACAACAAGCAAAACCACCATGTAGTTTCACAAAATTAATAATAGAATTAAAACTATTGCGTCCATATTAACAATAAAGACATATCTGCCTATATGGCTGTAGAAAAATATTGGATCTTTTACTATTATCTCCATTTTTTATGAACTTTTGAAAAACGAAAAAAAAATTTCTAAATAATATTTTTTCGCCATATATTCCGGCTATATCTTCAAAACTACTGAGTGCAGTAAATATTCAGAGATGTCATAGAAACCAATATTGTCAGAATTGGTTTTAAAACCGACAAGAAAATATGCTTTGGTGTCATAGGGCACTGCTACACGTTCTATAAATATCGAGATATTTCTAGTATCACGAGATTCTGACAATATTGGTTTCTATGACACCACTGATTATGTTAGGGCAGCATTAAGGTAATATTGTAGCTAAATTTTGATTTTTTTTCTTTTAACTAAGTAGGTTAAACGGTTCTTCAGTTATGTGACTCAAAATCGTGTAACTACGTAGTTTTGTTTAAAAAATTTATATCTCGAAAACTAGAGCTGATCCAAAAAAGTGAGTTAGAGGAATTGCGGCCCTGCAATTGTAGATGTATACAAATTGACTAAAAAATATAAGGCACATTTTTCGTGTTGGGCTGTGTTATCTATCTGCTACATTTCATATAAAATAGTTTTTGTATTTCCTTTTATATTTAGGGTAAGGGTATTTAAGATTTGCACTCGAACTTGTTTAAGTTTTTTTTTTTTGTGGAGCTTTGGAAGCAAAAAAATACAATGCATAAAATAAGCTGTGAACCACTGTGAATACTAAAACATTTATGAAACCTGATTTTATTTCTTGGTTAAGTTAGCAGAAGTTATGGGTCTAACAATAACCACAAGACTAAAGGAAAAATAGTTGAATTTAAAAATGTTGACTTCTTGATATGAAATAACCCTCATACTTAATATCACTACCGTTGCATTTAAAGGCATTTTTTCAGTAGCGCTGGTGGTGGTTATAGTATTGTTAGTAGCAGTAAGGGTGATGTTATGTCCTTCAGTTCTTTACTCATATACATAAATATATATACATACATACATATATATGTACATACTCATTCATTCATATTATATTCCATATAGTTTTGTAGGCGTAAATACATACAACACACTTACTCGTTATTATGAGATTGTTTCTTTCCCAGCAGTTCTGCATTGACTGCAAAAAAATGTCAATAGATACCTTTTAGTCTAATCACTTGGCTGACTCAAATTTGTATATTTTTAGCACGTATGTGCTTGTTGTATTGCTGCTAATCTAGAGTGAATTCAATCATCACTTTAGTGTCTCTATGTAATCTAGGATATAAACACTTTAAACTTTTTTGTATTGTATTTTAAAGGGTAGTTATTTCACCCACCACAAGTATTTTATCGCCAATTCACTACGTAACTAAATGTTTTAAAGCTACGGTCACGCAAAGAGGCATAACCACTTGTTTTAGCACAATTTTGTTTGACGTTGCTTACTCATACAAGAGTTTTGCAAGATCAAACAGCATCAAATAAATTAAAACGAAATATTTTGTGCTTTGGCCTAAATAAGAGAAGTATTTTTTAATAAATAAACGAGTTCAAATATGTTATTTAGTGGTCAAGTCTTTTTCGGAAAATATTTGCCAAGTGTGACCGTAGCTTTAAAACACTTCTTGCCGAATTCTCGGTCATTAGTTAACCATTGGTAAACTAAAATACTAACTATTGTTTAACTATTACTTATTATCCTTATGACAAACTAAGCATTGCGAATAAAGAATCATTAGTTAAGCCTTTGTCATTAGCTGGTTAAAGACTGTGAATTCGGCCATTAGGTACACTTTGTAACTAAGTAACTAGCAAATATTTATTAAAAAAAAGTGTAACCACTTGTTTTAGTACAAGTTTCTTTGACGTTGTTTACTCTTACAAGAGTTTTGCAAGATCAAACATCATCAAATAAAAAAGAACTAAATATTTGTTGTGTTTTGTTAAAAAGAAACAACGTTTTTTATATAAAATTTATATAAATTTATTATAAATAAACGAATTCAAATATATTTTATTTATTAATATTTGCCAAGTGTGACGTACCTTAACCCTTCAATTAGTGATAGTTCTGAACTTCACGGCCGTGTGAAAAGGTCCCTACGGACCTATTTTGTAAATCATGTTTTTTTCATATAACAATTTTTTTTTGATTTTTATTGTTTATAACTAAATTCTACATACAAAAATAATTTTTTTAACTCAAAGACATTAGGGATGATGATAAAAACAAAAAATTCTAAGAACTGGTTTATTGCTAGTAGTATAAAATTAGAATATTGTGCCTTTCCTTGAAAGCAATAAAGTTCATGTCTTCGAATTTTTCTTAGAATTTTTTGTTTTTATTATCATCCCTAATGTCTTTGACTTTAGGTCTTTGTGTTCAGAACAAGTAAATTATGTGTTGAAACAATAAAAAAATTATAATGATGCCCAAAAACATGCATTTATTAGTGAAATTCAGTACAAGGTCCATACGGACCTATTCACACGTCCGCGTACTATTCTCACTAAAACCTCAATAACTCCTAAAGTAGTGATTCAATTGGCTTGATTTCCAAAAGATGCGCAACAAAATACTCTTGGAATACAGAGTAACTTTGGGGGGGGGGTGTTTGTAGTAGCCGAAGTAGGAGTAATTTCAGTTTGAAAAGGCAAAAAGGTCCCTAGGGACCTTCTCACTCATCGGAGGGTTAAGTGTAATGCCGAGTAAATGAGATGTTGACTCTTTGTAATTTCTAAAAGGTCTATTAATTTTAACCTAGGACAAGCACATGTTAAAATAACTACACACATAACTAATTCTATAACTAGTGTTGACCTACAATGTTAGGTAAAATCACTAGTTCCGGACAGTCTTCCAAAACTGCTGGGTTCTTTCTCACAATACGCAAACAAATCTATTGTATATGTCCTTTATACTGCCATGGTGATTATGTGTAAATTATATTGTTTGTTGGAGTGTATGGAAAATTGTCTGTAGTGACTGGCTGGCTAGCTGTCGTGGCTATAGTCTTGTTTTTCTTGTACCTATATTTGTAAAAGTCGTTGTTGTGTCTCTTATTTCCGTTTGCCTTACTACCCGGCAGGCTAACACCGCCACCTTCTCACGTTCTGTTTTTGTTTTTTTAGTTTTCTTATGTTGTCTTGTAAGGTTTATGCACTTGTCACATAATGTATGTCCTTTCGTTGTTATATCCTTATTGCTGTTTTAGTTGTGTTAGTTTAATGTTTAAAATTATGTTGCCATAATAAGTGTGCGTGCGTGTATTCTAGCCCAAGAATATGTTGGGGTTTATAGGTATTTATAAGGATTCTTAAGGATATTAGGCTGTACGTGTTGTATCCTTTGTAGCTAGCAAGTAAAATAAACAAAAAAACTTTAGCAAATAAATATAATTTAAGCATGAGTTATGTACACAGTTATGCTTGTTTTGTAAGTAAATGAGGAAAATGAATTACATGCCACAAGACAACTCGATTAAATACAAAATCAATTACATTTGGGGGCAAAAACCAATGATAAATTTTTAAATCAATGACATATTGAATATATTTGTGTGAACTTTGATCCTTAATATATCGATTAGTGTGCAGTAGAGTGATTCGCCTTCCTTACAAAAAAAAAGTTGTGTCAGTCACCCCCTAGGATTAAAGATAATGTAAAAACAACTCCAGATATATTTTTTTATTTTTTTTAACACGCCTACAAATACCGCCCTTTTAGTACTTTGTTCACTCTTTTCACATAATGTTGAACCAAATTATGTGAAAATTCGTTTATCTCATCAAGATAGAGTGCAAGTACAGCTTATTTATGCAGAGCCTTTTTTGTTTTCAAAGCCCCATAAAGAGGAAATAAACAGGAAACTTGAAAAACAAATTGGTGTCATTTAAAAGAAAATAACCAACAAAAGACGTTTATTGCAAAAATGTACATTTTAATAAAACTATACTAAAACTAAAAAAAATGATCGTTCTTCACGTCACAGCTTATTTTATACAGACATATATGGGTTTCAAAAACTTAAAATTAAAACTGGCAATTACACGATTTAATATTTGGTGTGACAGTCTTTATTATCTACAACAGATTTAAGGCGATTTGGCATAGATGCGACCCAGTTTTTGGGTAATACTCGGCGAAATATTTGACCACTCCGTCAGTAGCGATTTTTAAAAATGTTACCACCATGTTTCACTATTGCTATTAGGTTTACTTTGTTGAGTTTCCGCCAAACATACGGCATGCCATCTGAACCGAAAACGTAAATTCATTAGCGTATATGACCGAATTCCAAAATATAGATTCCTTGCAAACATATTCTTTGGCGAAATTTAACCTGCACAGTCTGTTTTTCGGACACAATGAACAGTTTTAACGCAACATTGTTTGCCCAGGTCAGCTTCAACTTCGGCGGCCAGTTGTGAAGCTGATAGGTTTGTATTTGCCTTTATTTTTCTTAAAATGTGTCGCTTGTCATACTCATTGAAGATTTTATTTGATGCCTTTCTGCCTTTGTTATGGACAAACCCGATTTTCATGGATGAAGCGCTCAATGAGTTTTTTGACTGTGTAAGCGTTAATGTTAACGATTTCTGCTATTTTCCGCTGAAAGTTGCCATTTCAGAAATGGCTTAAAACCAATTCTCGTTGTTCTATCATTGTACGCGGACTTATTTGAACTATTTTAAATTGACACTTGGCGTTACAAAATCGGACTCACAATTCAACAGAAAATATTGATAGAAGTATAAAAAAGAAAAACAAAAAACCAGAACCAACAACTGCATTGAGTTATCGGTGCAGTAGAAATTGACTGCATAAAATAAGTTGTGACGTGAAAAATGAGCATTTTTTTGTTTTATTAAAACACTTGAAAAAGTATTACTTTTGACATAAGTAAATTGTAAACAAAGTCAATAAATTGTTTATGATAACAAACATACTATAACTATAACATTTTTTCTTTGAAATGACACCAATTTCTTTTTTAAGAAAGCAAAAAATAAACGCACTGCATTAAATAAGCTGTGTGTCACTGTAGTTTGGCATTATTATTTAATTTTGAAAGAAATTTTTAGTTACAAGATTCAAATGTTTCGACTTTTCCTTAGTTTGAACAAAACGAATAATTCGAATAAGAGATTGCAACTTGTTCGAATAATTCGATTAGAGATTTAAAATTAATCGAATTATTCGAATAATTTAAATGTTCTAAATAAAGTGAAAATAAAAGATTTCTCTTCATCAAGTCGGACGTAAAGTGGTATCGTCTAAATCCACCTTTAATAACATCACTTATATCAATTTTAAGATCATTTTATTTTTCTATTTCAACGTAATCATCATCAATGTTCTTCATTCATCATTACTTTAGGTTAGTTTATAAGAATGGCACTGGTTCAATTAAGAAAGCGATCCATTATGATTCCAATTCTATGTATTAAATATTTTAGAAATATTCATTTACGCTTTTTCTAAATTAACACTTTGATAAGTGTGTTTTATTTTAATATAAAGGATATTAAATAACAGCAAATTATAGCGATGTTAATACATAATTGCGATTTTGCCAATATTTATCCACCATAAATTCAGATTATAGCAGCCAATCATTCATTCAATCAAAAATCTTTCAGTCTTTTTTTATGAAATAACTAAGATTTGTTTTTAGAATAAGTTATTGGAATAACACACTCATCTATAGGGATATAAAAACTTTCTTTAACTCTCATATTCTAGTTTAACTAGACGCTATTTTTAGACTTCTGAAATTTAAAAATTTTATAAAAAATATAAAAACAAAAAACGATAAATTAAAACAAATATATTTATTCGTTTTATTCGGATATTCTTTATAAAATTATTCGAATTATTCGTTAAAATTGTTCAAATAATCGAACAATCATTATTCAATTGGATACCCTACTGTCTACCTTAAAATGTTTTCTATTTTTTGATGCCTATTGTTTCGAAAATTGTATTTTTATTAATGTAACTCTTTTTAATTATCTTTCTAGGCCTGCATGAATGTAACTTTTGCTCCCTTGGTATTTACCAAACGTCCACATACTTTCATGGGTACCGTGATATTTGGCAACGCTTCCAACGACCACGAGTGCCCGGTAAATGGTTCGAGCATACATTTCAGTAGTAGAGCAGGGGTGAGTACTAAGAATGAACAAAAAAAAACCTAACTTATGTTATATTTTCCAACAGCCTTCAGATCATGCCCGTGAATTCCTATTGTCTGATAATCCTTTAACCGATACCGGCTTTTGTCCCAAAGAAGTATTGAAATTCTCACCCATACCCACATCGAAATATTGCAAGCGAAGTAATTTTGAAAATTTCACATCGATAACTAAATACGATATGGATGTGCAATTTAATAATGTAAATGAGATCTCAAAGGAATCTTACCAAACAAAATTTGTTTTAAATTTATTTAATTTATTTTTGCCAATTAGATGCCCGAATGGTATGATTTCTGGTCATCACGTTTGGATCATTTTGTTTCCTCCTTCTCCAATGAAAAAGTCGAACGCTTGAATATGAACAAAGAAATTCATGTGTCGATAAATGCGCCCAATGATTATTTCTGGCTGACAGTAGAGGTAAATGGTGTGAGACGCCGTATTTATCATATACCATTTATACAAAAACTAGATTCTAAATATGATGCCTCACATGAAATATCCTATGATTCGGGAGTTAAACGTAAGTTTCCATGAACAATTTTTGAAAATTATTTTAAAATATCTTGTGTTTTAAAAGGCTCTTGTTCTGTTATCAACGGCATGGTGAATAGTTTCGATGACTATTTAATTGATTTGTCTGACTATTATAAAGTTACCAAAGCGGAAAACTGTTTAACACTTTTGGCGGCTGATTGTAGTCCTTTGCGAGAAATGGCCGTTTTCCTAATGCCCTCCACCGAAAATAGCCTAAGTTCTAATTACGGTTTGCGAGTGTACATAGGAGAGAATTACTTTACGTTTAAATCATCAAATTGTACGAATGATAAAGCACCGGTGAATATCATATTAAATAAGGATGAAAAAATTGTGGATGTACGAAATCAGCCATATCAATATCCGGAGGAAAGCAACAATTATGATTTTAGGTGAGCATAAAATTTAATCTACATACATATATTTGCTTATGTTTAGAATATAAGATCTCTCTATAGATAGTTGCTATTTATGCTGGTTTAAGACGGTATGTATTTTGCAGTGTACTTGTCAGTTGTAGGATACATTTTAATGTAATTGTGCATATTTGTCGGTTTTTAGTTTCATGTGACATAATCTACAATAGAAGACAACAGCTGTTTTCGTTGTGAATATTTTCGCGGGAGTTTTGTGTTCTTGCAAATATAATTTGAAATGATGGATTAAAAAATTAAAAAAAAATTAAATTAAAAAAGCCAGAGTTAAAGAGAAAACGTACAATATGGATCCAAAAATTGTTGTACATATTTAAGTTAAATAAAAATAAATATAAATTCGTGTTTTTTTTCAATAAATATTTCAATACAAATTAGTTTTTTTGTTTAATACAATTTTTTTAATATAAATTTGCTGAATAACAAACACTATGTTGTTGGCGGCATAAAACAGCTGGTTACAGGTGCTTTGACAGATGAAAATAGAACATGCTCTAATTAAAAATTTTCAGTCGTAATTCAGCTCCTGGGTGAAGAAAGAACTCGTGCATCATTGTCATTATCGCTTAAAGGTAATCAGGCCGTCCGTTTTTCGCTGCCTTCGAGAGAATTGCGTCTCACTTTTGCATTGGTTAATGCTTGGCGTCATCTAACTGTACCGCATTACGGTTTTTCGAAGTTTAATACAAGATTTAAGCGTTCCAGCTTTCTATATGAAGGTATAGGTCGACTTGGGACTTACTTGAATCGCTCGTGAAATAGCCTGGCAATTTGAGAGATTAATTCTCCGCCAACCAAATTTATATTAAAAAAAAATAATTGAAAATTTTACACTGTAAATGCAGGCTGACATTTGCAGAAGCATTTTTGTTTTTCTTTTACACGACGTGTATGCATTTTGCAGTGGAAAATATGACAAGCACACATACCGTCTAAAACTACCTTTAACGAGCAACGTTTTTATGTTTAAAATGTATTCAAATATTTTGGTGTTCTGTCGACCACCAAATCCACACGATTTACTTGTTCTACTTTCGGGTAAATAAACTTTAAATGTATAAATTGGTAGACGACGACTAAATGTTTTTTTTTTTTTTTTTTGGAAAATCCTTTATTTTTGAAATCTTTTGATTAAATTTTATACAATAATTCTTTATTTTTTTCTCTTTACAGAATCGAAGTCAATGAGCAAAATATTTTAATTGTGGAAAATACTTTAATGCATTCGACCATACAATTCGATATGTTGAATATTTTAAATTTTGAAATTTATTCCGTTTACAAAAATAAAATGTGCGGTTTGTGTAGTAAACCCTTGAATAGCATGCGCAATTTTACATTGTGTGAGTAAAAACAAAAACAACAAAACGAGAATAGCAAAACCAAAAATGTGTTTAAGAATATTGAACAATTAAATACAGCAACAACAAATACAGTTATTAAAATTAAACTATTAATAAGAAAACTAATAAATAATAGTAATAACAAAAAAAAAAAAAAAATTAAACGCTATGGAACATTTATTTAGAATTTTAAAAATTAATTAAAATAATGAAAATACTTATATATTTTTGAGTTTAGTAATAAAGTGTGACATTTTAGCATACAATTTTAAACAAAGGATGATTTAATTAACATTTTTTTATTGAAAAGTTGGAACACGTTTATATGAAATAAAATCTTGGTAGAATTACCTAAACTGTTATACACTCGCCAGCATAAATCTGCGAACAAACTATTTAATATATGTGCATACACTGTCGGACAAAATAGAGTGCGGTTTCAAATATTTCCTGTTTTTTGATTAAAACATGTATTTATTATTTTCTAATAATTATAAAATATAGTTTTATTTTTATTGCAATTACTATTTTATCTAGTATATACATACATATGTACTTCTTTGCAAAGTCTAAAGTTATGATCACACATGTCAAATATTTACTCAAAAACTCGTAACCACTTGTTTTAGCACAAATTTGTTTGACGTTGTTTACTCTTATAAGAGTTTTGCAAGATCAAACAGCATCAAATAAAATAAAAATAAATATTTGTTGTGTCCTATACTTAATAAAAGAAGTTTTTAATAAATAAACGAGTTCAAATATATTTCATTCAGTGGTTATGTCTTTTTCGACAAATATTTGCCAAGTGTGACCGTACCTAAACTGCTTTTTTATATTTGCAGCTCGTAGAAGAGGCTTTTTCTTAGCGAACGTACATACTTTTTCGACCGCTTTCGTTAACTTTTCTTTTTGCAATATGATCATCGTCTTGCTTCGTGATCTTACGTTTTCTCCCACATAAGTTATTAGGCTTTTGTTTGACTTTCTTATTTTATGCAAAGCAATTGTTTTCTGATCGCAGATTCCGATATCTTATTCTTAGAACTCAAAGTTTTCTGTTTCATCCCATTTTCACTATAAGTAATATTAAATTAAATAAATACATAAGTACTTCACTATATTTTTTATTTTTTTAAAAACTTACCACAAATTTTTCAAAAAAATATCAGGAATACAACCCTTATTTTAAGGTTAACAAAAAAACCGCACTTTATTATGTCGCGGAGATTTCTTGTGCACTTCAATATATTTAAATAATTTTACCCTACACCACAATAGTGGGAAGGGTATATTGGATTTGTGCTGATGTTAGTAACGCCCAGAAATATTGGTCCAACACCCACCTTAAAGTATACCGATCGACTCAGAATCACTTTCTGAATCGATTTAACGATGTCCGTCCGTCCGTCTGGCTGGCTGTCCATGTAAAGCTTATGCGCAGAGTACAGGTCCCAATTTTGAAAGTACATATTTCACTAAAAATTTGGCACGTGATATTTTTTCGGCCCAAGGATGGGATTGAAACTGGTGGAAATCGGTCGATTATTTCAACTGGCCCCCATACAAATGTCCTCCCGAAATATGGGTTTAACGATCATAAATGTTTGAATTATACAGGCATGTCACATAATTCGATCGGAATGGTGTAGTGTGCACTTACAATGGTTTCAATTCCGTATTTGCAAATCGATCGTTTTTACTTTGCGTTCTCTAGATTCCGATCGATTTTGTTTATTACAAAAAAAATTTAAATCTCTATTTTTAAGAATATGTATTTTTATTCGACCTTTATTATTTCAATTATTACTAATTTTTCAAGCTTGAGGTCTTTTTTTTTAAATATAAAAAACTTTTTATCTTTTATTTAAATCCAATATTTCGGCACTTCCTTGAGTGCCTTCGTCAGGGTTTTTTTCTTTCTTTCTTTCTGACGAAGGCACTCAAGGAAGTGCCGAAATATTGGATTTAAATAAAAGATAAAAAGTTTTTTATATTAAAAAAAAAGACCTCAAGCTTGAAAAATTAGTAATAATTCTCTATTTTTAACCTAAAAACATTAGTTTTTTGTAATAAAAAGTGTAACAAAAGCGAACATAAAAAAACGCTAACAAAGAAATTTTAAATAAAAGTCAACAAAATTTTCTAAAAATGCCCAGAATTTCAATTGTTGCTGTTTTAAATGAACAAAAACAATAAAACGCAGTTGAAAAGCTACGAAGAAGAAATTCCTCTGTCATATTCCAGTGCTGTGTAAATATTTTTATTAAAAGAAAAAAGGTCAAAGAAATCAAAATTTAATTTAATATTTTTAAATTTTTTGACAAAAGTTTTCTTGTTGCTGACACCAACTTTAAAATTTAATAGAAGTATCAATGAGAGAACTAAAAACGCAATGAAATAATAAAACTAATTATTTAATTGTCATTATAAATTAGTAGTATGAGTTTTTTTCAGTATAAAATCATAAAAAACAAAAAAAAATCGTTTTTCGTTTTCTAAAGACTCAATTTACGACATGAAAACCACATTCGATCGGAATTGAGTTCTGTGACATGGCTGATAAAATATCCAAACAAATTTTACCACAAATGAGTAATAAATGAAGTTAAATCACATATACAAATTTTGTAAAGATTGGTCCATAATTAGTCGTATAAAATCACTTAAAAGAGCCTAACTCTTTTAAAAATGTCGGTATCCAAATAATATTGGATACAAATAAGATTCATACACATATATACAAATAATATGGTAGAATTATATAATGATCGGTACATAATTAGTCGTAGTTCCCATATAAGACCCTCTTCGTAATTCACTTTAACTTCCATAAATCTTTTAAAAGTATTTATATCAATATAAACTATAACATACATAATATTTATATTCATGGAAGTCATAGCACTAAATTTTTGGATGATCAGTCCATAATAGGTCATATCTCCCATATAGCACCAATTTCTGAAAAAATGTTTTATTGATATACTGGGTAGGGTATTATATGGTAAGGCTTGACCGACTATACTTTCTTACTTGTTAATATATGTAAATGAGCGACTTTATAAAATTGCAATGTTTATGTAAATAATTCAGATACTCCAATAAATAAAGGGACTGTGAATAAATAGTAAATAATACATGTACAAGTAGAAGAAAAATATTAAAAAGGATGAAGAAGGTTACAAACCCGCATTTTATTTGGCCGACAGTGTATTTTAACACATTGACTGCCAAGGCACTTGCAAATAAGATGCCAGAGCATATGGAATTTAGCTTTTTGTTGAATGGGTCCAAAATTTAAAAATTTAGCAAACAAAATCGTGTTTTTATAAAAAAAAACCTCTTATGGTACGTTTAAGTATAGATACTATTTCGGCAGGTCTTTGTTGTTATTATAAAGAAATAATAGAAAATATATTTTTAAGCAAGGGATAAAAAAATATTTAAGGAGATAAAGAAATCTATTTACATATGTAAATAAAAACATGAACAAAATGAATTAAGGGTCCGATTATCGTTCACAGCACTAAAATGTTGTGTTGTCTCGATTACAACGCAACATGCATTTTTCATACGATTAAGTGTTGTGAATCGTAATCGCAGTTTACAACATACACCATCAAAATACTTACTGCCGTATTTATAAAAAAATAAAGTATGCTTGAAGTGTGCTTTAAGACAAATTTTTAATAAAAAAATTTCTTAAAGTACACTTGAAGTCTACTTTAATTTTTTTATAAATACGGCAGTTGGTGTTTTGAACGGTAATCGGGGTCTCATTCATTGCTATTCACATAAAACATTAAATAAAAGAAAATAGAAATCTCATTTAAAATAAGTTCGAGCCAAATTTATCTGATTTATCTAAATCAACAACAACTGTACGCACTTGATTAAATGGTCTTACAGTTTTGTTAACAAATTTATTGAATTTTTAACGATTTCTTTTGGGCGTAGATTTTCTTGTAATAACTGATGGCGTGATCACCTGATATACTGCTACGTCTGAGCTACGATTTTCGTCAATATCATTATCGGCATATATGTATGTATATCCATTGCCTGTGAAATCAATTGCCTGGCCGCCTACACAATAGGTCCAGCGATATGGACCTAAGTGGGCTGTACTACACGGCCACCTGCTGACCTAATTGCCTGGCCTTGGAAATATGGGCAGTTGTTAATTTATTTCTTCTGTTGGAGCATCAATAATTTCTTCCTCCAACGCATGCTAAATATTAACTGCAAAAAAATTTTCACTTTGAAGCTCCTCTCATTAATATCATCTTCCTCCATTCCATCAAATTCAGCTTCTGTAGCAAAACTAACCAATTCTCTACAAATGTTTGGAACTTCATTATCGTCATCTGCATCTCTATTGATTCTGGCCATAATTGGCGGCAACCTTTCTTTATACAGGATGCTTCAACTTCTTTCCAAGATAAATTTATGTTTCCAATAGCCATCACAATGTTGTAATTTTTTCATTCCTCATTCTTATCGGTTGAATTAATAAATTGATGAAAAGTCCGCCATAGGTAATACATTGATATGTTGTGTAAGGGATGTTGTGTTAAGCGGCATAAAAACAACTTTGACATGATCAGACAAATCATCTGAAAAAATTGGATGTCCTGATGCGTTGTCGAGCAATAAAAGCATTTTAAACTCAATGTCGTTATGTATGGCAAGTGCCTTGCTTTTGATCACACCCTTGCTCAGTGACATTCTTCGCTTGTTTTGATTTTGTATTCAAATAGAAAGAAATGACTCCATTTTAACCATTAAAGAATTTCTTACTTTAGTTACTTGTTTACATTGGAGTGGTGTAGCGATTTAAGCAAATTGAGTTATTTTAACGCTGTCTTTGTTTCAAATTGTTTTAACTGTCGAAGGTGCCAATCCAAAAAATACAAAATTTCAAAGCCGACGCAAAGCGAATTAAACCACATTTAGAAAGGCGACACAAATCGAAACGACGCAAATAGAATAGATGCAAATCGGGGCTCTAGTGTAAGTGTGTCACACACATGTGTCCGACTCCCGTATGTATGTATGTATATGCATGTATGTATATGCATGTATGTATATGCATGTATGTATATGCACGACCAATATACAATGCCGGCAAAAATAATAGCACTTTGATAATTTATTTGATATCTGTAAATGGCGAAATATTTTATGGACGGACGAAAGTAAAATCATTTTATTTGGTGGTAAAGGTCCTCGTTCATAAGTTAGACGTCGCCCAAATGAAGAATACAATCCACAATTCATATCTAAGATGGTAAAGCATGAAAGTTCTAGCATTATGGTATGGAGATGCTTTTCATATTACGGAGTGGATACAATACATTGCATAAAATCAACAATGGATCAACATGTTTACATTGATATGCTAAATAATGTTCTGCTTCCCTATGTCATGGACGAAATGCCATTGATTTGGGTATCTTAAAACAACAACGACCCAAAACATACAAGCAGAAAAGAACGTCAGTGGTTCATTGCCAACAATATTGAGATCATGGAGTGGCCAGCGCAATCGCCTGACTTGAATCCAATAGAGAATCTTAGGGCCGACGTAAAGAAAAGTGTATCTCAAATAAAACCAACTTACAAAGAGCATCTATGGGCTGTACTGTAGGAGTCGTGGTCGAAAATACCTAAATAAAAGATATGAAAACTTAATTAACTCCATGCCGAAGCGCTGCCCGGCCGTTATTGCCAACAAAGGCCATTCACAGCTAGTAACTCGTATAAATAATTGTATAAGTTAATGCATTTGTAAACACAGTTTTTCTAAATTTAATAAAATGATATATTTATTTATTTAGGCATGAGTTCATTAAATTTAATTTTCATTAAATTAACTGAAGGTAGGAATTGTTTTACAACATGAAATTTTTATTAAAAATGTTTATTGATAATTTTCTTGGCTGAGCTGGGGATCGAACCTGGGTTGAATTTACATGTTTCGAGAATCACCACATTCTCTCATCAGAATTCTTTGCGTTCTAACCTCTGCACCACTGCGGTGCCTGCTAACATCAATCTTTAACCAGTTAATTTAATGAAAATTAAATTTAATGAACTCATGCCTAACTAAATAAATATATCAAAAATTAACTATAACAATTACCCTCAAATTTAATAAAATATTTTTAAAGTTTGTTTATTTCATAACAATTAAATTCATTTACTTTTCACATTTGTTTTTGTATTATTTTACCAAACGAATACTAAACAATAAATACCACCGGCATATCAACTTTTAAATAAAAGATTTATGCCCTTCTTCATAAAACTTACAACAGGTTTACAAAACAAATTTTGTATGGAAATTTGCTTTATGAACCTGTTGTAAGTTTTAATGAATAGGGGGTTATTAATTTATATTTTTTTAAATGTACATTTAAAAATTTTTCTTCGCTTTCGCAAGCAAAATAGCATTCAAACGATTTACGAACATAAGTAACGATTTTGATGCTTACTTTCGTATTACATAATTGCATTTACAAAAACAATTTTTTGATTCTTTGTACGAGACATAAAAATACCACAAAATAAAGTATTCGTAAATGAATTTCCGAACGTTCGTAAACAAATTTACGAAAATCGTACTACACAATACAATTTTTACGAATTCGTAAATTTTTCGCTTCGAATCGAAATATATACACAATCTACCCCCTGGTTTTATCAATGCCAAAACGCCTAAATGAAGTTCTTCTTCGTCAGGGGTTATCCGACTTTTTATTAGAACGTAGTTAAATATATAAAAATCGGTTACATTTAAAACATGTTTACAATTTACTTATGTCAAAAGTAATACTTTGTCAAGTGATTTTGACGGTAGTACATTATTTTACACAAACAAAAGGCCTGTTGTTTCTGTATTGTGTTGTATTTGTTGCCGATTTCCACTCCCCTTGTATAGTTACACCATGATATAAGAGTTTTATTTAAAACCTGATCTAAAATTCTAGCTTACTTATTTATTAAGTAAAAGAACAGACAGTGGAGTAGTAAATGTATTATTTTAAGAAAATCATTTATAAATTCATTAAATATCAATTTTTAAGTCTATAAAACATAAAAAAACAATTTCATTGGTAAATAAAGCAAAACAAAACTGATAGAAATTCAGTTAAAAGTCGAGAAAATTATTGATAAACTAAAGTAAACTTTATCATTCTATGCTAAAGCAATAAAATACCTTATTTTTTGGAAGGTTTAAAGTGTATTTGCTGTTCGCGGTCGCGATGCAATTGCGAGATCAAATGTATGCGTAATTGAGCAACATTTTCTAAAGGTTGATTACACAACAAACAGGTAACGGGTTGAATGGAACCGTCACTGAAAGTAAGAGAAAAATAAATTATATAAAATGTGGTAAATATCTCAGTAGGTAATAGAATAGCAAAGACTAAATATCGGGTTTTCTAATAGCTACTTGACAACTCTGAATTTAAATTGTGAACGCACTATTTCACTGATCATCTAATTGTTGCTTTCTTTTTTTTCAGTAAACTTAACATTTTCGTTATGGTAAAGTACACGAAGGAACAACGTTTGGAAATTATAAAAATGTACTACCGAAATTCGGAGTCGGTGACCGCAACTTTAAGAGCGTTAACTCCAATTTTCGGTCGTAATTATCGCCCTAGTAGACAAGCAATAACAAGTTTAGTGCAAAAATTTGAGTCTACATATTCATTGTGTGATGCTGTCGTGCCAGTGAGACAACGGCCTGGTCGAAGTTCCGAAAATATCGCTGCCGTTCAGGCGTCCGTAGCAAACGATTCAAATCAGTCGATTCCGCGGCGTTCTCAAGAACTGGGCATCCCCAAGACCACTTTATGGCGAATTTTGCGTAAGGATCTGGGTTTACACCCATACAAGATTAAGCTGACTCAAGAATTGAAGCCGATGGACCATTTGAGTCGACGTACGTTCTCCGATTGGGCTCTGGAGAAGATGCACCAAGATGATGAATTTCATCGCAAAATCATCTTCAGTGACGAAGCTCATTTTTGGCTCAATGGGTTCGTCAATAAGCAAAATATGCGTTATTGGTCTGCTGAAAATCCACATGTGCTTCACGAATCACCACTTCATCCACAAAAAATTACTGTTTGGTGCGCTTTGCATGCCGGCGGCGTCATTGGGCCATATTTTTTCGTCGACAATAACGATCGTCACGTTACTGTGAATGGCGATCGTTATCGCGCAATGATTAGCGATTATTTTTGGCCCGAATTGGAACACATGGACTTGGATGACATGTGGTTTCAACAAGACGGTGCCACAAGCCACACAGCACACGTTACAATCGATTTACTGAAGAGTAAAAAAAAGTTGTCAAGTCCTTATTGGAAAACCCTATATAGTAGTTTGAAGATTTTAGGAATAGCTTGCCAAACGTTCGTTTCGCTTGTTTTTCTGATATTCCAACTTCATACATTTATGTAAATTTTTATCATATTTGTAGCAAATGTTATTAAATTCTTAAATACTTACAATTGCCTTAATTTATGCAATTCGGCACAATGCATTTGTAAAGCTTGTATACGATCATATTTCTCATCGTACAAACGTAAAGCCGATAACATGGGAAATATGGTGCGTTCGCCCAAAATACAAACAGTTTCAAGAATTTCACTATGCTCATAGTATTGCCAGACATTGTCGTTTTCATCACAATGCGTCTCTATGTATTTTCGGTTTTTGCACAAGAGTCTGTTATAAAAAGGGGATAAAAAACGATAAATCGAAACGAATTTGAATTTATACGAATAAAAAATACTTATGTGTATAAAATGAAATTTAGAAAATTAAAACCTTAAACACAAACCAGTGTTGACTTAAGATTTCTATATAAATGCTAACATAGCACTGTTAAACGTTGTAAAACAAGGTCGACATGGATTATTAATGATGGAAATGGGACCTAATTGACATTTCAAAAAAAAAAATTAAATCGTAAATGTCTTATAAATATTTTTTTAAAATTTTATAATTGAAATGTTTTTGAATTTTAGGGAAACTGGAGAACAGAAAAAGCAGCAAGTCATTTCCCTAGAATTCATATTCATCTTCCCAAAAATATTAAATTTTGAATTTCACAAAATTAAAATAAAACTTATAAAAACTTGCTTTGTTGGCTATTGTTACCGCTGACAGCTGCTCTAAATAAATTATATTACGTTCTAATCGCGTTAGTTTAGGTTATGAATGATTGTGTGCAACCCTGTGCACACACACATCCACTCGGAGACCTCATGTGGTATTGCTAATTTTATAATTGGTCAAGTCTAGCAACTTGACAGCATAGGGCAATGGCAGATGATGTGATCCATTATTTTTAATGAATCGACATCCTCGCACATCCTACAAAAATTTGGAGTGCTGTTGTCCCACAGGTTCAATCCTAACAGTAATTTGGTTTCCTGAGGGTCTAGTTTGGGTCATATAGCCCTTAAGAACTTAAAGTCCATTCAGTTTTTCCAGGATCGGTATAAAGACTCATCAGCACTTTCAGGGCTTCACTACAGTCCCAAATTAGTTTGGAACCGACTTTCTGGTTCCTTAGAGCTTTCAGCGCTGTCTGACAATCCACATACATAGTCACCCTTTCAATGTTGGCAATTACTAATTGCAAAACTTTCTATATCGCTGGGAAGACACTACATTCGTCGGGAAGTCTATAGCAAGTCCTATTATTAGATTCTATGATTAACACATCGGCTCCTGTACCTACTTCCATTTGGGAAACGTCCGTGAAAACCGCACACATAGCTTTAGATTTATCTCCCCATATAATTTATTTTGTTTTTTTTTTTTTTTAAATTAAAATTTCTTGTATCAAAACTCGCTCTGTTAAAGTTTATGAACAGATTATGATAGAAGAACACTATAACTATAAAGTCCAGCTGGTTTCTTCTGCATATTTTCTCCCGTTTCCAAAAAATTGAGATTCCTCAAAAATATTTGTCAATTTAAAATTTCAACAAAAATCTAAATAATTTCCAAGACAATTATGTTTTGACTTTGGTTAGTGGTCTATTTCATCCAACTATGCGGCTATTATTTCGTTTTGAATACACTTATCTTGATTGTCAACATTTAACAGTGCTATGTTAGCATTTCAACAAAACTCTGGCCTATCAATTTTACTTCTAAATTTTTTTGCATTGTAGAAAGTAACATTACCTGATAACAATTTCTTTAATTTTTGCTTGTAAATCTGCCATTTGACTAGGCAGGATATTTGGGCGTTCATCGCCATGATCCGTAAACAGCATAGCATCCATGCAATAACGCAACTGATTAATCTATAAATACCACCAACAAATAAGAAAAATCTTTAAATTGTTAATTATCGATTTTACCATTTGAACATCTTCTTTTTCTATCTCCACGTCCAAATTGAGAACAACATCATGTTCAGCATACAATGGCTTGTAGGTATGTTCATCATAGCCTAGACCCGCCAAAATGGCCACATATCTTGTGCGCTCTTTATTGCGTTTTATTTGCATGGTGGGGCAAAACATCATGGTCATTAGTGCTCCAAAACCATGGATATTTGGCATTAATGTTGTGGCGCGTGCTATTATAGTTTCACCAGATTGTGTTTCCGTAACGTTGGCTGCCACCACTAAACGCTCGTGCACATCTTGAGGATCTGTATCGAGTAAGACTGAATTTACCGAGTCTCGTTCCATTTGCACACACTTCCATTCGCCCACTCTAATAGCGGAATAGATTTTGGTTTCCAATGGTGAATAGGGACCACGTAATTTGATGAGTTTATTACATAGTTGTCTTGGAGGCGGTGCAATATCAAAGTCATAGCTCAATTGATTGGCACGTAAATACTCTTCGTTTTGTCGCATATGATCCTCGTCAAGGTACCGACTGCTTAAAAATTGTTTTCGTAAACGGACATCGAAATCGATCTGTTTGAAGGTAAGAAGAAACATATTTATTGAATGAATTTAAACTTTGCAATGGTTGTTTGTTAATCAGCTTTTTCTTTAAATCACTAACCTTTGACAAATAATTCTCTTCACATTTTCGTGCGTATTGTTTGTCAACCAAAATATCATTGAATGTAGTATGATCCACTTTAATTATAACATTGGCCACCGCATCCACTACCGAGAACACTTCCAATTCAACAGTACCCGCATTGGAACACTTCTGCAACAGTTCATTGGCATCATCAGACCATTTGCCATTGGGCGATTGTACAGTAGAAGGCTGCACCATGGCAAGACGGCATTCAAAGATACGTGGTGGTATTTCGGCTAAAGAGATAAGTTTGGGAGAAAAACAACGCAATTCAGCAAAGTCAACGATGCCAATGCTGCCATTGTCAATGAAAAATACCTTAAATACAATAGAGAATTTTAATTATTAACAATTACTTGTTAAAATTATCATTAGCTAAATAAACGTACTTGAAATTGTAAGGTTCGTGCATTGGATATTACTTTTACAACTTTGGCACGTCTATATTTATCGTCAAGTGGTGCGGACAAAATCATGCCCTTGGATACTGAAGCGGGGCTATCAAATACGCCTGCTTTCAATTCTCGTGGATCATTGAGAGCATCGTGTATGTCACGTAAACGGTCAGTTTCAGATGAGGGCAACACAAAGAATTTACTACAATGTTCAATCTAAAAGTTATAAATAAATTAAAATCATTAAAATTCAATATAAATTTAAACTTAAATTCACTCATAATCAATTCTTAAATTCATTAACCATTTTTAAAACATTCGATAAATTTATAACCTGATTATTAATGAAAGGTGTATCTTACATGTGTTATTTGGCCTCTTAATTTCTTTTGAAATACTGAAGGCAGCACAATTAGATCAGCATGTTTTAGAGATTCCTGTACAAGCTGCCATTCACCATCTTTCACGCGTACTAAGCCCTTTTCTTCGGCATATTTTATACCCATATTAACACTTGATTAATAAATAAGAATAGTTTAATGTAAATGAAATTAATTTTTTTCAAATTTCAAACTTACTCCATAACATTTATAATGGTTTTCATCTTAGAAAAACGCATTTTAACAGCCTTATAAATCTCAACGCTCGCTTTTCCCGGCACCACTATACGATTACTACTATCGTCATTATTATCTTCTAAATTCTTCTTAAATGTCACAAACACTTTCTCCGAACCTGGCTGAAAACGTACCTCTATATCTTTAGCTTGTATGCGAACATCTCTGAAAATATCTTTTATAGCTCGTGAATACAGTTCACCCACATGTTTGTTATTGAAATTTGTGAAATAGACAGTGCGGCAGGGATCATTGCCATTGAGAACATGATACATTTTGCGATCTCGTTCTGTATCATTGAGTGAGGAACGAGTAAAGTAATTGGGATAGAAGGAGCCAGCAATTACAATCTTCAGTATAATTGTTTTTTCTCGTTCCATCCAGTGTACACGCTGATAGGTGGTCTGCTCTTTGAAATTCATGCTGTCTAGTCGCTTTTTGAGTTCTTCCACCAACAAATGCATCTCTTTAATCGAACGTACACTTATGTGAAATTGTTTAGCCCATTCATATTCAGCCTCTTCCCCGCGTAAGCCGCTTTGCTCACGCATTGATTTCCAAAGCTGTAAAATAAATTAAATAGATATTTCTTGTGAAAACTTTCTTCACAAGAGAGTTTTCGTGTAAGAAATACGTCTTCACAAGACAGTTTTCAAATAAGAAAACCGTCTTCACAAATTTTTTCCTGAAGAAGCTACTTATAGAGTAGCGAAATATTGAAACAAAATTAAAAAAAATTATAAAAAAAGACCTAAAGCTTAAATATAATTACCAAAAAATATAGTTTCATGTAATAAAAACTTCTTCATAGGAAAGGCAGTTTTCATATAGAAATCCCTCTTGTGATAAAATCCTACCTTGTAAGACCTTAAAATGGCAAATAAATCAGAACCCGAGCCATCAGCCCACATCAGCTTCTGTATATAAGCATCACAATCACTTTGAGGCGTTGAACTTTGAAAGCGGAAAATAGAACGGACACTTAAACCGGCAGCTAAACAAATAACATAATAATGAAATTAATATTGAAACCAATTTCCCAAAATATAAATTTCAAATATAATACCTATTATAATAGCTTCTTCCAAAACGCTAAATATATAACCGAAAACAATTAAACGACTTAAGCGTATATTTAAAGGTAAAGCAGCCATAATACGTCCCATATAGCTTATATCACCATCCTGCACTGAATAGACACCATTTACAGTGGTATATAAAGCACCCACTTCTTTCAGAGTCAATATGGTATTGTGTATATCACTTAAATTTGGAGGACTCATGGCCAAGCCTAGAATGTCAGGTGGTGGTCCCATATCAAGTAGTTTGGCCTTTAAGACTATATTCTCTAGAGGACAGCGTAACATTTCCGGAATACTAAATTCATCCATATAGTTCTGTTAAAGAAAACGGAAACTTATTATTATAATATATATAACTTATTATTACTATGTAATATATTTTTTCGACCGCGAAGGCTTAAAATTACAAAATAAATGAATGAATAAATTAAAAAAAATGGCGATGGTAGCAAGAACAATTTAAAAAGTAAAAAACCAACATCATAATAATATCTGGGCACCAGGCGGTAAACACGACCGTTCATAAGACGACCAGCACGACCGGCTCTTTGTTTACAATTGGCCTTGGAGGCCCATTGTAATTGCAAAGAAGTAAAATTTGAGGCAGTATCGGTAACCAATGCTTTGGTTAAACAAAAGTCAATAACTGGAAATATAAAAAAAAAATATTAATACTACAACTAGAAATTCAACACTAGCAACTAACCATATTTAACATCGGGTACAGTTATAGAACTTTCTGCTATATTGGTAGCCAATATAACTTTGCGATATCCCAAGGGAGCCTGGCGGAATACTTCATTTTGCTCATCATGTGATATTAGAGAGTGTAAACGTATGGGACTTAATTTGGGGGTATTTCTAGAAGGGTAAAATAAATTACAATACAAAAATATTATTTGTATTACATGACCTGTATTAGGCTCTGATTACCGTTTACAACACTAAGTATTTTGATGTTGTATGTATGATGTTGTGTTGTTATCAAGACAATACAACATTTAGTGTTGCGAACGATAATCGGGGCCTTACTTACTCTTCCGAATTATTAAGTAATTCCAATCTTTTGCACATTTGGTCTATTTCATTGATGCCGGGTAGAAATATTAAAATAGATGTGCTGTTTTTAGCCGCGTGTGATTGAGCATTTAAACTTGAAGATAGCTCTTGTTTTTCAATATTATCAATGACTATAATTAGTTTCAGAACTAATCTATACATTTCCGAAGTAATTCCCGGTTCCGTAACATCAATTTCAACATTCTGTAATAAAAAATAAGAATATGTTAACATAAATATTCTTTTCTTTAATCCATAAAACTTACTGAATTATTAATGCGTCCCAAATCATCTAAATAAAAATCTTTTACTTGAAATAAACGTCTAGAATCTGCCTTCAAAATAGGAGCTCGTTCACGTTTTATATTGAAATAATTGGAAAACTGTTAAAAAAAAATAGAATCTTAAATACATACATATATATTATATGTAAATTACGCACCTCTAAGGAATTTATTGTGGCCGACATTAATATTATCTTGCAGTGCTTTGAGTTTGTAGTCAAGAAGCGTCTAATAACAATTAATAAGAAATCCATTTCTTGATCTCTTTCATGCACCTCATCCAGTATAATATGCGTAAAACTGCCCAAGGATTTTTCATTTATTAATTTTTGCAACAGCACACCGGTGGTACAATATAAAAGTCTAGTATCTTCGCTTATATTTACATGTAGTCCAACCTGAAATTTGCAAGTCCCAATAAATCTGACTTTTTCATTACAATTACCAGTATTAGTCGTACTTGGTAACCAACTAAAGAACCTTCTGGCCATTTACGTTCTTGAGAAACTCGGCGAGCTATAGATATCGCCGCAATACGCCGTGGTTGAGTGCAAACTATTTTGCAATACTCTCGACGAGTGTAAGCATCATCTAGAATGTATTGGGGGACCTGAGAAATATAAAAACTCAATTATACAGATCAATAATTTACCTTTGTCGTTCAAGGGGATTCGAAAATTGGATAAAAATTAATCATTTCCGCGAAATGACATCTTTTCATTACTGGATGTACATACGAATGTCTGTCCAAAGTTAGTAATTACACTAGAATGTATATTTCCCATACTTAGCAATTGTTTTGTTGTTTTCAGTATATATGTATATTTATTTGAACAAATCAACAACAAATAATCAAATCATAATACAGTCAAACTTCGATATAACGACCCTCACTATAACGAATTTCTCGATTTAACGAATTTTTTGTAATCCCCTACAACGCTCCATAAGATTTAATACAAAATAAACCTCTCCATTAAGAATAAATTTGTCAATAGAATTTTCATTCACTGCAGACTATCGAAATAGAAAGAATTATTTACCTCTATTTAACGAATTTTGTCAACTTACAACCTTTTCATAAAGATTTCTATTAATTAATACAAATTATATAAAACAGCGAAGAAAAATTTATTGTTGCCAAGAGCTTGTACGCTTGTTGCAGCAGTTATCGTTCAAAAAAAATTGCAAAAAAAACAACACGAATCCAATTTATACAATCGCAATATTTTAGTTTGATTTTACTGCTGTGATACTTAGTTTAATACAATTTAATTATACTGTGATATTATTTTTATTTATATTTTTGCATTTGTTTTGTTTAATTAAATTTATGTTTTATGTTGTAAATATTCTAAATGCAGAACTATTGACGAAAGATTATATATCTAATAAAATATCCCTGATGATGTTGGGAATCTCCAACGAAACGTCGGAAAAATAAATTATGAAATAATCTTTTATTTGTATAGAATACATGACCTTAATAAGCCCGATTTAGAATTGTCTAAACAAATCAATAATAAAATAAGGAAAAGGTCGATAAAAAACTTAAATATATAAAGGAAATATTATTCGTTTTAACCAGAAATCCCCGGAGGCTAAGAGGACTGGTGTTGTACGCATACAATTTGTACGCTTATCGCATCGCATTTGCTTTCGCATCGCAATAACCCCCCCGGTCAAACTGGTGTGGGCCCTCTTGTAGATTCCCGCAACCCTCTACGTCAAGGAAGCCAAGGGAGTCGTCGGGTAAGGACGGTATGCTGGTAGCTGTCATTGATCGTATGGATCCCGATGGCAGGATCAGTGTCGAGAAATGGCAGGTGCTAGAGAATAAACTACTCGACGAAATCTTTAGCGTTAAAGGAAGGCCGGACGAAGTATCGTTCAAAGGGGCTGACTGGGCAAGAGGTGTCAAAACTGTCAGTTGCGGCAATCAAAAAACCTTTGAGTTTTTAAAATCTACAGTCTGAGCTGCCACTAAGGCCAGTAGTTACAGTATGGATACCTCCACCTATAAAACCGGTGGAAGTCATACATTGACCAGTAGTTATGAGCGATCCTGTCCGCTGAGATGATCAGGCAAGGGAGTCAGTGGGAGACATGATCACCTTGGATAAAGTAACATGGGCGGTCAATACATTTGGGTGTTATAAATCGGCGGGACTACAAAATATTCACCACCACTGTTGGTGGAACTGTTTAGGGTCTGTGTACTGGTACCTTCCTAAAGGTTGAAGGGAGGTTAGCGTCGTTTTTATACCCAAAGCGGGGAAAACCGGTCACTCTAAATCCAAGGATTTTAGACCGATCAGCTTGTCGTCTTTTCTTTTGAAGACATTGGAAAGACTGATTGATCTACATCTGAGAACGAAGATTGACGCCAGCATCATCATTGGCGCTCAGCACGCATACCTTAAGGGTAGATCTGTTGAGAGTGCGCTTAATGATGTGGTTGGTTATTTAGAGCGAGGATTGCGAAACAAGGAATACACCTTGGCGGCATTCCTTGATATAGAGGGCGCCTTTAACAGTTTAAGGATAGAGGCTATTAGGCAGGTACTAGGTGACTTAAGGGTTACGTCGTTCCTGGTCGAATGGATAACTCCGATGCTTAGCAGCAGAATCATTCACTCGGACTGGGGAAACAAACGCTTAAGGAAACTTGTGACCAGGGGCCCCCACAGGGGGGTGTTCTCTCCACCTTGTGGCTCTTGGCTGTCAATGTCGTTTTGAGACTTTTTGACAGAATGGGTCAGAAGGTCGTGGCCTACGCGGATGGTGTAGTTATATTGGTATCGGACAAGTTTCTGGCGACAATTAGCAAAGTCATGCAAGGGGCACTGGGCGAGTGAAAAGGACTTGGGAGTTAATCCGGAGAAGACGGAGTTAGTTTACTAGGAAGTACAGGGTGGAAAATTTCAGGCTGCCGGTACTGGCAGGAGTAGAGCTTAGGCTATCGGATAGTGCTAAGTATCTGAGAGTTTTCCTGGACAGAAAGCTGTCATGGGGAAGATATACTCAGGTTAGGCTTAGAAAGGGTCTCAATGCCTACTATGCTTGCAGATCATCGATAAGTAGGAGCTGGGGACTTCGGCCGTCAGTGGTGGGATGGCTATACACTTTAGTGGTTAGGCCCATTCTTACGTATGGATGCTGTGTTTGGTGGGAGGCAATGAGACTGGCTAATCGAAGAAACCTTCTGTCTAAGGCTCAGAGGTGTGCTTCAATCGGCATAACAGGGCCATGAGAAGCACTCCTCAAGCGGCTCTGGATGTCATTCTTCATCTTCTGCCCATAGAGCAGTATGTGATGGCAATGGCAGCCAGAAGCATTCTTAGACTGAGGGAGCTGGGACTATTAAAGGGTCACACGCAGGGTCACTCGACGGTCCTGTGTGAGATTGAGGCAGGTGGGTATTGCCTGGAATCGCCCGGCTACGGACTATGTGAGCACTGGGTAGATTTTAGGCGGTTGCCGGAGGTGATATTACCGTCTAGGGAGAGCTGGTCGGGAAGGGGCAAATTATATGATGGATTTTCTATTTTCACGGACGGCTCGAAGATGAGCGGCACGGGCGCGGGGGTCTATATTAAGGATCTGGACATCAGAATATCATATAGGATTCCTGACGACTGCAGTGTTTTTCAGGCGGAAGTTCTGGGGATCTTTAGGGCCGTGGAACTGATAAGGGACAACATTGACAGAGGTTCGGAGGTCACGATATATGTGGACAACCAGGCAGCCCTTTTGGCCATACGGGGCTTTTATGTGAACTCCAAGCTAGCTGACAGTTGTAGGAGAACTCTAGAGGAAGTCTTAGAGGAGTATACGGTTAGGCTGTGCTGGGTACCGGGTCACTCGGACATCGCCGGCAGTGAGGTGGCTATAATGGGCTCAGGGACAGAGGAAAATAACCGTATGGAGGCAGTTGGACCTCCAATAGGCTTCTATTATGGAAGGATTAGGGAATGGGTCCTAAGTGCGACCAATCAGGCCTGGGGAAACCGGACGGACTGCCAGGTGTCACGGACGCTGTGGCCGGTGCTTAGGAAGTCCGATTCCGAGTCGTTGCTGGGCAGAAGTAGGGTCTGCGTTAGGACCATGATGGGCATTATCAAGGGCCACTGCAGGATGGCGGTGAGAATGGGATCCGAATTGTCGGATATGTGTAGATTATGAGGACCCGGATGAGCTGGAGACGGTTGAGCACATTCTGTGCCATTGCCCAGGCAATAGGCTGAGGTGGCTGGGTAATAGATTCTTGGGCGAATTAGGGGATGTCTCGAACTGTGGGCTGAAGAGTCTAATGGGATTCGTAATGGGAATGGCCTAGCTACGCGGTAGTAGACTGGATGCTGGTCGCACAAGTGGAGGACATATGTATGTCTGAGTAGGATTTGGTCAGACTTCTCTCTTCTCTTTTCACTCTCTGCACTCTACTGTTCCTTTCTTGTGTTTTACTTTCGCTTTTATTTCACCTTCTTTCTTACTTCTATTCCTATCTAAGACATCACAATGCACCATATTGGTCTCTGGGTTAGGGTGTGAGTATGACTCACACCAGCCTTTTTTTACATACCTAGGTATTCCATGGATTTTTATTTAAAGACCGTAAATTTCGTTAAAAGATTAATTTAAATCGTGTGGTAATACAATACTAATGTTTGCTTAGGGCCTGCAACGCGGACAGGGTCAGCTGTGAACATACGTACATATTTCGCAAAAATTAAATTTAAGCCCAAAATAGAATAAAAACGTGTGAAAAATTTAAAATTTGTTTATTTTGAAACCATGATTTAACATGGCTGTCTAAACCGTGTAAAAAAGACCATGTAAAAATAGAATTAGGTGTATTAAAAAAAACTTACCTGAGTTGTCTTACCGCAACCAGTGTCACCTTCTATAACAACCGCCGGATTAGCTCTTATTGTGTTAACAATTTCCTCTCTTTTATCGTGTATTGGCAAATTTTCATCTCGCTTCAAATCAAAAGGATAACGATCATAAATCCCATCATCCACTCGATTTCTATTAGGACCTTTACAATCATCTTCATCATCCGAATCTGAAAGACTGTCTAAATCATCCATGCAGGAGGAAGCCACAACACTACAAGAGGCTCCATAACGTGAACGGTCATTGTCGTCATTTAAGTCCAACTTTTAAATATATTTTTACAAAATATAACTACACACATACATATGCGTATATTGACTACACTAACCTGTTCCAATTTTAATCGTTCGGACTCTGCTATATCCACAGAGTATTCCTTACCCACATATTCACGTTTCATATTCTGTCTTGAATCCTCCGTTGTGCCAGTGGTAGTCGCTACCGTTCCAGAGATACAGCCGCGAGGAACTGTTTTTCGTTGAAAATTTTTAGAAAAGTCAAAGAAATCATTTATGTCATCCATATTTGATAACTTTGAGATATTTTCTTGAATTTATTTTTATTTAATATATGAAAAGAAGTTATATCTGTGAAAAAAAATCTGTTGCCAATTGTAAGCACCGTCTTTTTATTAAATTATAAGTTATTTTACTAAACAAATGCCGCTATAAAACACAAAGTACCGTGTGCTATAAAACAAATTATAATGCAACAAGAGCTGCCAGATGAATTTTGGAAAAAATCGCCGAAATCCTGACAAAACAGAAAAAATCGTAAACAATCGGATAAATAAAAAGTTACTATTTTTTTTTTAATTAACAAACACAAACTGCGAAGCTTTTGGCTTATCTGCAGAAAACACCCAGAGTCTTTGGCGGGAATCGAATTCGTAACTCTTTGACTGATGGTCCGGCACTATATCGACTATTCTATCGCGGCACTCTAATAGTAATAGTATTTATTAATTTATATTTAAACAACATTTTTAGTAAAGAATCCAGTTCATTCAACATATACATGTACTTATTTTCAAAGAATTTTTTATTTAAATTTATTTGGCTGAATATTCTTTCTGTAGAATTCCCCCGTTGAAATTCCGAAATTGTTTCCTCTAAAATTTTTAGTTCGTCGAATTCAGCATTTAAAATAGCTTTTCATGTTTATCAATAAATAAGTAATTTCTATTATCCTGACTCAATATTATTTGGAATTATTATACTGAAACTTGACAATTGTCAATAATTAAGAAAGCATTACCATCATTTAGTTTTGTTTTTGAAATATGTCATGTTCTTCTTTATATTTATGACATTAAATGAGAAAAATAGTTGTCTGAAAAAGAGAGAATTTGGTACCAAAAACATTATTATAAAAACAAATGTTAGATAATTTTTATAATTCAGAAAATCATCACTTTCAATGAAAAAATCGTCAAATTGTTACTTTGCTATTTTTGAAACAAAAAATCGTCAAATCTGGCAGCTATGAATGTAACATAATAAACAATGAAATTTTTAAACTAAGTTGCAAAGCCTAAAAAATCTTTTAACAATAAAAAAACTTTATATCTTTAACCCTGGATGGTTACTGTTCGTCGTATCGACGGAGCTCATTTACTCTGTATCATATAACTCATAAAAAAGAGTCAAATTCGTATCGAATTTTAAGATAGAAAACCAAATTTGTGTTACATTAAATTTTATTTTTTTTATTTCTTATATAAAATACTTAAATATTTTTGTTTATTTTTAACTTTAAAAACTGCTTCGCTAAAATTATTTTTAAAAATTGCTTGTCGATTCAACGAAGAGTAAGGTTACTCTGCACAAAAATGAAGAGTAACCATCTAGGGTTAAACATAATTTTTGTTAAGTTTTAAAATAGAAATAGAAAAACAAATAACAAAATTAACAAATTTATTTTGAAATCTTGTTACTATTTTTAATACTATTGGCAACTCTTCTTTACAGTTAACAACATTTAACACTTTGCAACACTAGTTTTAATTCACAGTTCCGTTATACCTTCAGTTTTGTTTACATTCCGTAAACAACAAAAAGTTGGAAAACATTAAAGTTAATTAAATAATCCGAATTAAAATATATTAATAATAAATAAATTACAATAAAAAGTACAATGACCAGCGGCCGTTTTCATTTAAATGGTGAGGATGATGGCGGTGAACAAAATTCGACCTCAACATCATCAGCCGCAGCAGCAACAAATACAACAGGTGGCGTAGTCAGTGTTGGTAGCAGTGCGAGTGACGGAACAGCAGAAGTAAGAGAAAACGAAAAAATCAGAACATTTGTCTTCACTAGTCGAGGCAGCACATCATCCCTACAAAGAAGTGACAGCTCACGTTCATCTGCAGCAGCAGTACATCCAGAAGAACTAGAAATTAAAATTCCAGAGGTAGCTAAATGGAATTTAATTTTTCTTTATGCAATGCAAATAAATTGTTTATGTAATAGGTATCTGTTTTGCTAATTTTCCAGCTTTTACAAAGTGGTTATTCCTTTTACACGTGGACTTGTGCTCCTATTTTAGCTTGGTTTTTGTGGGAACGTCGTCATTCGTTGGTGGGAAAACGTATTTTAGAACTGGGAGCTGGTACTGCTTTACCCGGAATATTGGCAGCAAAGTGTGGTGCTCAAGTGATCTTAAGTGATAATTGCATATTACCCAAATCTCTCAATCATATACGTAGATCTTGTGCGGTTAATAATTTACAAACGGGTCAAGACATCGAAGTAATCGGTTTAAGTTGGGGTCTTTTATTAAACAGCGTATTTTCTTTGGGTCCTTTGGATTTAATTATTGCCGCTGATTGTTTTTATGATCCTAGTGTATTTGAAGATATCATAGTAACGGTGTCATTTCTTTTGGAACGCAATCCCTCAGCTAAATTTATTTTCACCTACCAAGAACGTAGTGCGGATTGGTCGATTGAAGCTTTGCTCAAGAAGTGGAAACTTTGTGCCTTGCAAATTAGCAGTGACGATATTGGTAAAGCATCGGGTGTGGATTTATTAGAAATTTTAGGTGGCCACACTATACATTTAATAGAAATAAGTAGAGAAATTTGATTTGAATTCTAGAAACTATGCCTAATTTTGTACGTAATACTTATAAGTTGTTTGTAGGCAATTTACCTTGGACCATTGGTCAAAAGGAATTGCAAACATATTTCTCCAAATTTGGCCATGTCTCGTCTACAGCAATTGTTTATGATAAACAGCAGGGTTTTTCAAAAAGTTTTGGTTTTGTAACATTTAGTAGTAGCGATGCATATAACAGTGCCTGCAATCAAAATGTTCACTTTTTAGAAGGACGTGTGCTTAATGTTAAGGAAGCTAATAATCAATAATAAATATAAAAAAAATTATCAATAATAAAATATAAAAAAATAATCAATAATAAAATATAAAGTCATATTTTAAATCTAATAATGTTTTGTTTTAATCATGGCTTTAATTATGCAGTAGTAGTAAAAATAATTAATTAAATAATTATTTCATTAGTTTGGTTTTGGTTTTGTAACATTTAGTAGTAGCGATGCATATAACAGTGCCTGCAATCAAAATGTTCACTTTTTAGAAGGACGTGTGCTTAATGTTAAGGAAGCTAATAATCAATAATAAATATAAAAAAAATTATCAATAATAAAATATAAAAAAATAATCAATAATAAAATATAAAGTCATATTTTAAATCTAATAATGTTTTGTTTTAATCATGGCTTTAATTATGCAGTAGTAGTAAAAATAATTAATTAAATAATTATTTCATTAGTTTGGTTTTGGTTTTGTAACATTTAGTAGTAGCGATGCATATAACAGTGCCTGCAATCAAAATGTTCACTTTTTAGAAGGACGTGTGCTTAATGTTAAGGAAGCTAATAATCAATAATAAATATAAAAAAAATTATCAATAATAAAATATAAAAAAATAATCAATAATAAAATATAAAGTCATATTTTAAATCTAATAATGTTTTGTTTTAATCATGGCTTTAATTATGCAGTAGTAGTAAAAATAATTAATTAAATAATTATTTCATTTAATTATAAAAATAGCAAACTTTTATATTATTTACAAAAAGGTGTGATGTTATTAAATTGCGCCTTTCTTTAATTAATTTAAATATTTTACTTATTTAAATAGCTTTTGTGATTGCAGCCTACAGCTTCTGAGATCGACTTGTAATTTTTAGCTCTTAATATTTCAGCTAGTTCATTTTTAACACGCTTGACTACTGGAGGACCGTGATAAATAAATGAAGTATACAGCTGCAGGTAAGAAGCACCAGCTTCAATTTTTTCATAAGCATCTTGTCCTGATGAAATACCACCCACACCCATAATTGGGATTTTGCCACCTGTTTGGTGATACATTTGTGCTATTAATTCCGTGGACTTTGAACGTAATGGAATACCACTTAAACCGCCTGCCTCCAAAGCAGTTAATGATACTTCCTTAAGATTATCTCGGGCAATCGTAGTATTGGAAACTATAAGGCCATCGACGCGACAGGTTTTCTTATTTATGACAGAAGCTATATCTTCGATATCTCGTTGTGTTAGATCAGGTGCGAGTTTAAGCAGTACAGGTACTTTATTATTAACATGCAGATCGTTACGTGTTTGCATGACAGTTTCCAAAAGTTCCTCCAAATCTTTTTTACCCTGAAGATCTCTTAAGCCAGGTGTATTGGGACTGCTAATATTGATAACTAAATAGTCGGCTATAGGGCCAAATATAAGTACACCTTTTTTGTAATCCTCCTTGGCCGAAGGTGAGGTTTTGTTTTTACCCAAATTTATGCCCAAAACACCGTGAAAATTACCGGAGTCTTTAAGGGCTTTAAGACGTTTGAATACTACAGCATGACCCTCACTATTAAATCCATAACGATTAATTATGGCTTCATCTTCCACCAAACGGAATACACGTGGCAAAGGATTGCCTGTTTGAGGTTCTGGTGTAACTGAGCCAATTTCAACAAAGCCAAATCCTATTTGTGACAAACCTTCTACGGCCTCTCCTTGTTTGTCAAAACCAGCAGCAATACCTAAAGGATTGGATAGGGCTAAACCAAAGAAATTGGTACTCTAGATGGCAAATAATATGTCGTTAAGAAATTTACTTTAACTTCATTTAAAAAAAAATCTTACCAAGATTGCGTCATCTGGTTTCCTCGGCTTCCCGAAGAGTTTATATTTACAGGCCCATACTGCCAATTTGTGACTAGTTTCTGGTGGTAACAGACGCGTAGCGGGCATTAATATTTTGTTATAATAATGCTCATTACCTTGGTAAATGCACATACCGGAAAATATTAAACCTCCTCCCGTGCAAACCAATGCCAAGGTTTTCAGTTTATTCTGTAAAAATTTATATATTTATTACAAAATTAATTGAGATAATAAAAACTTACAGCAACTTTAGGAGCTTTAGACGCCATATCTACCACAGAGTATAATATCTACATAAATTTATTAAATAAAATTTATAAAAACTTAGCAAGTATTAAAACTATGTTAACAACCAGATGTTTTCAACTTTATGTTAGTAGTTAACTATAGTCTTTAACAGTAATATAATGTTCTTACGTTTACCAACACTAAACATTTTAAGCAGCTGTAGCCTTACAGATCATAACAAACGATTTTTTTTCTGACATGATGTTACGAGAACAACTTGTTTAAATATATATTATATATAAATAATTAAAATTAGTTTTTCTTACAATCTTAAGTGTAAAAGTGTGTAACTATTCTATAGTTGTATAAAATCAATAAAATTTAATTGATAATTTCTATAAAATGGAAACTGATTTAGTACCAGACATTCTTAACCCTAGCGTGGCACCGCCGACCCCAGAGACCCATACACATAGTTTTATCAATGCATTAGTGGTGAGTTTTGTAACTTTAAACGAAGTCTTATCAGTAGATTGTATAAATTGTGTTTCAGAAATGATTTGTTTTGAAAATAATTTTGTTTTTTTTTTATTTTAAGCTAAGTTATCGGAATAAGTTTTTACGATGTTAAAAGTTATTACGTTCCATCAATTTTGAACGTTTTATTGTAATTAAAATTTTAATGATAACCAATTACAGCCACAGATTTTTTTAAATTAAAAAATATTACATAATTTTGAACACAAGAATATAATATTTTAATTTTAGGCTGGTGGAGTTGCTGGCATGGTAGTGGATATAGCATTATTTCCTATAGACACTGTTAAAACACGCTTACAAAGTGAACGTGGTTTTTGGCGTTCTGGTGGTTTCAAAGGCGTTTACAAAGGTTTAGCTCCAGCTGCTGCCGGCAGTGCACCCACAGCAGCCTTATTTTTCTGTGCCTATGAAAATTTTAAAACACTGTTTAGCAATGCAGCAGGATGCACGAAAAATTCACCATATATACACATGATTTCGGCCTCAAGTGCTGAAGTGGTAAATAAAATTACAAAAATATAAAAATTACAATTTTATTTTACGTATTAAATTAATAGCTTGCCTGTTTAATACGAGTTCCTGTTGAAATAGCCAAACAACGCAGACAAACTCTGGGAAATAAATCCCAACAGGGGGCTATACAAATCCTATGGAATGCTTACAAAACAGAAGGTCTAAGAAAAGGTGTTTATCGAGGTTTTGGTTCGACCATAATGCGCGAGATACCATTTAGCTTCATACAGTTTCCTTTATGGGAATTCTTTAAGTTACAATGGTCACCTATGACCGGGCTAGATTCTACACCCTTTTCAGTTGCATTATGCGGAGCAGTAGCTGGTGGCATTTCAGCTGGCCTAACAACACCTTTAGACGTGGTCAAGACTAGAATTATGTTGGCCGAACAGAATAGTACTATACGTAAATTACCCATACCAAAAGTATTGTCTTCCATATATCGTGATCGGGGTTTTAAAGGGTAATTATTTGTCTCTTAGTACTAGTATCAAGACTTTAATTATAAAAAAAATATTATTCTCACTACTGCTGGAACAAAACTTGTAATTTATCTTTCCGTCTTTTTTTTCTTTTCATTTAATTTTACTGTTTAATTATTATAGATTATTTGCCGGATTCGTGCCGAGAGTTATGTGGATTACCTTAGGTGGTGCATTTTTCTTTGGCTTTTACGATTTAACATGTCGGCTTTTGGGTGCTGACAGCAATGCAGTAGAAAATACATAGTGTTTTTGTTATAGATTCCAAAATAAATGAATAAATATATTAATTTCTTACTAAAATATTACTTTAAAATTGAATATAATTGTTCGTTGTTTGCTATTTTGGAATGTTCGTTTGGTGCAGTAGATATACATATTTGTGTTGACTAGCAACAGTTGTTTTCATAATTTAATACTGTTGATAAATAATACTTCAATAAGGCTTATTATTAAGTAAATAGTTCGGAAGATCTGTTGAGTTGTGAAGTACTTAAATAGTTTTCATAACGCTGTAAATAAATAAATAAAACTTTTAAAACAGTTTCAAGTTATAAATAATAACTTACATTATTAATTTGCAATTTTCCTCTTAGTAAACTTTTCGTTGGATTATCTTCATTGTCTACCTCATCTTCCTCTTCCTCGACAGCTTCGGGATCTTGTTCTAATGGGGAATCATATTCATTATCATCGTAAAGGAAACGTCTGCCCTGACGATTCTTACAATACGTGTGTACCAAACGTCTTCTATGAATGGACATTAGATACACCTAGCAAAAGCATAATTATTATTCTGTTTTTTTTTTATTTGTAATTGTTATATTACTAGTAAAGATAAAATTATTATGCCTAAAAGCACCCCCAGTGGTATTAGTATGTAAAAACTTCCGTCTTCCGTGGGTTCAATGTTTGGCAATGTTGTATTTTCAGGAAATACGGGAACAACTAGTGTTATCCCCTTTTGTATGGGGACTGTTGTTTCAAATAAACCCATTTTTTCTTTATTTGTGTAGTAACACTTTTGATCAATTAATATAAATTTTGTGCTGCTCCACTAACTGCAAATTGTTTACATTGATTTTTTTCTATTCTTGTTCTTTTTCTTTAAAAATTATAAACATATGGAGAGTTTTAACAACTCTGCCTTTGTTTTTACTACCGTTACTGTAAAAGATGAACATAAACTACTGATGTAAGTGTTACGATGTGGTACGATTATTTTATAACATAATCGATTATTAGACTGTTTTGACAAATACGTAGATATTACCTTTTTTTTAATTGTTAGAACAATTGTTTTATAAAAACCTAATTCTTCTTCTATATAAACTAATATTATTATGCAAAATTAAACAAGCTTTAAGCGCATTATTATCTACTTAATAAATATGAGTAGTTTCGTCCCTAAAGCCATACATTTTCTGGAGCTATAAACAACTCTTGGAGAAAGTGGCAGTATTATCAAAACTTAAGAGAAACTTTATCTAAGAAAAATACATTATAAAATTATCATTATTAATGTGTTGTTCGCCCTATTTTAAGACTAACAGAACACTGTTCTCTAACAGTAAACAATGTTAATACAAAAAACCCTAAATATGGCAGCATTGTAAATGAAATAAAAAATCTAAAATAAAATTGTAGAAATTTGCGACACATAAATTAACACATAAATTTATAAATTTTGAAGCAAAATCAAACAAACAATAAAGCCAGAGTAAAACAAAAATTTATACTCTCTTGCAGCTAATTAATTATTAATTCTATGAATTTCCTTTGTTATAACTCAATAAAATGTCTGCAACTTCTTTTATGATGCCCAATGACTTGTCAGACTTGTGTCGCGTGTGTTTGCTATTGCCAGACGAGTCTCAGTATTTGGACTTGACCACCATTTACGATGAGGATGATAATTTAACATATGGCGAATGTTTTACTATTTGCACCCAAATAGATTTAAATGCTGGAGAGGGTGTGCCTCATCATTTATGCAAATCATGTGGTTTAGAATTACAAATGTCGTATGATTTTCATAAGAAAATCGAAGAATCCAAACGGGTGATACAACAATGTAAAAAACAAATAGAAAAACAGAAAGCAAATAAGGCGGCTTTAGCGGCTAATAGAGAGCGGCCAAACAATGTAAATTCTGATGCTTTAGAAGAAATTGATATGGTACAACTATTGAATAATAAATATGTAATAAGTGATGATGAGGAGTTAGCAGGAACATCGCAAGAAATGGAAGATGTGTGCGGTATGCAACATGAAAATGATGCAGATTTCATTGCACAACCGGATGATGACGAAGAGACTGATGAAATTGATATTATAAATAGAATTGGTCACATAGAAGCCAATACACAACATGAGGTGCCACCCGATAAAGATAGTATTAACACAAGTCTAAAGCCCATGAATGAGCATGATGTGGTCGAAGATGCTGAAGAAATGGAAGACTATCAGAATTTGGAAGCATTGGAAGATGAAGGTAAGTGAGAGTTATAATTATTGGCTTAAATCAAGATCGTGACACTGGTCTGGATTTTAACATTTTTTTTTATAGATGATATAGGTATAGGTACTATTAATTTCGATACTTAAAAATGCAAAAATGTTTGCACGCTCTATTATGGTTTACGAGTTATTCACCTTTAAAGTATTTCACTTTAGATTTAGGGTAAATTGTTTAAAAAAGTATGTAGGTATTTTTTTTATTTAATAATTTTTAACCTTAAATATCAGCGACATTTTAAGACCTATGACTAAATAGTATATGTCAAATAAAAGCTTTAAAAGTTCCCTATAAAATTATATATAACAACACTAATATAACATAAATTATTATAAATGGGTTAATTTTTACACTTTTGTAAAAAAAACTCAATATGAAAAAACATAAATTCATTTGTAGACTCACAATGGGTTAATGGATTACGTTATATTATATATCATTCAAAAGACCGACCGACCACTGACCACTTTCAAACGGTACCCATACTGACCAGATATATGATCTAGTTTAGTTGATGTTTACAGTAATATGTATATCAAAACTTGAAAGGTGAATAACTCGTAAACCATAAGAGAGCGGTCAAAAATTCTGGCATTTTAGGTAAAGAAGTTAATGGGATATCATCTGTAAAAGAATTGTTAAAATCCAAGCCAGTGTCTTGATGAGTTCCTAATTATTTATAATTAAGGAAGGTTTTAAGACTTGATGTGCTTTTTGTTTTCAGAGGAATTAACAAATATTTCTATGCGAAAAGTAAAATTGAGATTATATATTTTGTTTATATGAAAGTAAAATTTTATTAAAAATTGTTATTTATACAAAAATTCGAAATCTCAATTATTTTTTTGAATAAAAGTTCTTTAAAAAAACTTCCTTCCGTCGAAAATCAATATAAAAAAGGTTTTAATTGTTAGCTCTGAAAAACCTCTGTATGGAACCATAATCGCCATAGTTTATATTAGATTTTAATAATCTCGATTCATATTCTGCTTAAATTTTAACCGTATTGGTCAAATTTTTCTAAGATTCTCTTTAATAACTTAAAGATTTAAAATCTCAAAATTATATTTTATTATCAACGATATGAGCGCAAAACGATTGTATCTGCATACAAAATACTTAGTTTTTAAGTGTTTGAGATTAAAAAAAGTAAAACAAAATTCAAGATGTTATTGTGAATAAATTTATGTTTCAAATTAAAGTTAATGTATGTATATGTGTTTATAAAAAAAGATTTAAAAAATTAATTAAATATTTGTAATGTTTCTGCTTCTGTGCTTTAAACTAAATATTTTTTTGTTGAACTAATGCAAATTTACACATTGTTAAAAATGTTTTTAAAACAATGAACTTGTTATTACATCCAAAACAAAAAATACAGTTATTTGCCAAACTAATAAAAAAAATCATAATTACTTTTTTTTTTTCTTAAAAAAACAGAAACGGAAACAATACAAATAAACGTAACAAAATACAAAACTATTGAATGTGGTGAAAATGAAGTATATTTGGAATATACTGAAGAAGATCATGAGGAGGAAGAGCAGGAATATACACAAGAACCAAATGAAAATGATATGGAGGAACATTTAAGATGGCAAAATAATGTGGTAGCTGTAGCCAGTAAAGAACATTTACCCATTAACATTGAAGATGATGATGAGGCAAAGGAGTCAGAGAAAGAGGAAGAGGGGGAGGTGACGCTGTTTGAAACTTCTGTGTATAAAAATAATGAAAGTCAAATAATACTCGAAGAAAGCTCACAGGATGAAAATATGGAGCAGGAAGATGGCAATGAAAACTATTCAAATACTGAAGCTTCTAAGAAATCTTCAAACAACAACAAGAATAGTAATAATAACGCCACGCGTAAACGTCATGTGGGCTCTTATAGTTGTGACTACTGCCAACGTGTGTATCCCAACTATTCGCGCATGAAAACTCATCGTCGTTGCCATGAGACGGATCGGCCGAAATTCTCCTGCTCTCACTGTGGTCGCATGTATGCCACCAAACAAGCCCGAGACTGTCACATACAAACTGCCCATGAGAAGTCCGGCTACACCTGCAGCATTTGTAATAAAGTCTTTGCCATACGCAAAAGTCTAGAGATACATGTACGCTATCATACAGGTGATTTTCCTTATGCGTGCAAGTTATGCGATCGAAAGTTTGCTCAAGCCTGCCATTTGAATACACACATTAATGTTAAACACAATAAAATACGATTTTCGTGTGATTATCCAGGTTGCGGAAAGTTCTTTACCTCCTCCACATCGCTTCGCAATCATGAATATACCCATGGCATTATGCCATTCGAATGTGAATATTGTCAGCAAGGCTATCCGGCTAAAGCGAAGTAAGTTCATTACCTTTTTTATTTGTTGTAAGTTTTAATTAAATTATGTTGTTTTTCACTTTTAAGGTTGAGAATACATATACAACGTAAGCATGGCATGGACTTGAACAAAGATCAATTGGAAAATATGCGCAAATTTCATGTCATGCGCTCAAAAGTTAATTTAGTGCAATTTGTGGACAATTAGACTTAATTATATATTTATTTTATTTTATTATATATTTTTAATTTTCATCTTGTAAAATAATTTAAAACTAAATTTATATAGTGTAAATTAAAATGTAAGCGTAAATAAATCTAACAATAAACATTAGATTCTTTATGCCAAAATTTTCTTTAGTCTTAGTCCTATAGTAAATATTTATCTCCTAAGATTTAAGACTTTTCAGCTTAGTAGAAACTTATAAGATTATTTTAAATTGGTATAAGACTATAGTCTTAGTATAAGTCTTTCCTGTTTTAGTGTAAGACTTTGTAGTCTTTGTAAAAGTCTCCTGTTTTAGTATAAGACTTTTCTTTCTTTGTATAAGACTTTATAGTCTTAGTATAATACTCTTAGTCTTAGTAAACGAGTTTTAGTCTTTGTATAAGACCGTAAGTGTTAGTATAATCTTAGTATAAGACTTTTTAGTCTAAGTATAATAAGATTGTTTGGTCTTAGCATAAGACTATTTAGTCTTAGTATACTAATTTTAAGTGTTGGTATATGAGTTTTTATCTTTGTATTGTCTTGTTATAAGACGTTTGTCTTATTACATATTAACTTTGAAATTGAATTTCATTTCAACTAGAAAATAATAGAATCAATGTTTCTATGTTATTAAATTTGAATCGACTCTATGATATTTTTTTTATGTAGTACTCTTCATTTTACAAATTTTATTGGAAGATTGGCATTGTGTTGTCCCACGAGATTCATTTTTTGATTATTAATTGGTTTTAAGCTTTGCTTTTGCAAATTTTTATAATATTGTACATTTTGTTTTGTTGTTTTTATAATTTTAAAGGAAATTGTTTATTTATTAGGATGGGCTAGGTTAGGTGTACTGTACAGGCGGACGTACAGTACACAGCTCACTTAGGTCCATATGACTGGTATTTTTGTGTTGTCTGATGAGATAAGAAAGAGAAAAAGGTATATAGAGAAAGCCAGTAAGTTAGATGGTAATAAGAGAGAATATGTCGGGTACGTAAGATTAGTAAAGAAAAGATGGAGTAATCCTAGTTCCACTTACTGTTAATTTGAAAATTTTTTTAGAGCACAACCAAAGTTTGACTGTTCTCAATGAAAGAGAGATTTGACTTGTCTTGCAAAGAATATTTTATTTGGAAAATAATTTTTTTAAAGCTTCGGAAACAAGGAAAAAGTATGAGTGTAATTGCTAAACTGATGGAAATTGCCAAACTGAAGGTAATTTACATAAAAGTAAAACCAGAAACAATATGCAAGAAGCACGTACACGGCACACGGTATGACCAGTTTTTAATATGATCAGCTTAAGGGCAGATAATTGATTTACATGCAACAAGATAGAAAAAAAAAGAGGAAGGTACTATTATAGTGTCAACAGAATATTAAAAAACATTTTGTGTAAGAAATATCTATAAACGAAAAATTTGGGGAAATGTGTTGAAACAGATGAAAGGAACATAAATTTCTTTGCTGCTGATTACAAAATTTTCAAAAGCCACAAAATAAAGAATAAGTCCCAAATATTCTCAAAAAAACAGTGAATTGTGGATGAGTTCGTTTATGATATGGCTTGTTCTACTTTATCGGACGTCGGTCCAACTTATTAGGTTAGGTTAGGTTCCATGGGCAGCCGTTCTCAGAAATAGTTCATTTAGGTCCCTTCAGTTGATCCCCTTGTGTTACCCCTTTGGTAAACAACTGGTTCAACTTATTGGATATATGGAAAAATGCTCTTTACCTTCTAAGACAAATGTATATAAACTTGAATATTATCGAAATAAATAAACAATCTAATATAATATATGGAAAAATGTGCGCTGTGGGTTATGTAGAAATATTGCAAAATCAAATGTAATCCTTTTTCAAAGAAGTAATAAAATTCATGCAGAGCAATGATTCCAAACTCACATCCAAACTATTTAGTTAGGTCTTTGTTTCAGCAAAATTAAGTTCATGTTATGGAGTGTTCATCACAGAAGAAGTAATATTATTTATTAAGCTTTCCCTTTACCAGACTAAAGTGTTTTAAACTGACATGCTAAATTTTATTAAGTTAAATTTTATTTTAAAGATTTGAGAAGTATTGTTCTTATTATACTTTCCATACTGTGTTTCATAGAATTTTAAAGTTTAAACTTAAGATTTTATGTAGCTTTCACTTCTTGTCAAGGTTTGGAAAGTAACAAAAAATAAATATATTACTAAAACTTCGACCTAGGTGAAGGCTATTTGAACTGAACATTTCTCAGTATTTGATACAGAATTTTTTCATTTCATTCCTGTTTATTGATACTGGAATCAATATAATTTAGTAATGAAGAAGTTGTAGTGAATAATTTACTTGATTTTACACATTTCAAAACAACTATGTATGTATTCTTATCCTCTCTTTGCTGACATATTTATTTAACCAAATGTCAAAAAATTCTATTATAGACCTACCATCTTTTATGTTTAAAGATGTATGTATTAATAACGTAAACGACACTGAGGGAGAAATCATAACCAATACTACAATAACACCTTGTATACCAGCCGGTATTAGACTACCTTTACCGCCAGGGCCACCCTTCATATGTGAATTATGTGGCCATATTTCAAATACAAAATCCCTATTGGCCTCACATCGTCATAGGAAACATCGCCTCAAAGAGTCTGCCTACCAGTGTGACAAATGCGAAAAACAATTTAACTCTAAAGATGCATATGACAAGCATATGAAACGTTTAAGTTGTCAGCAATATCCTGAATTTATCTGTGAATATTGTAACAAGAAAATTATAGGAGCGGCTAATTATAAAATACATTTAAGATTCCACAAGAAAATCTATCCGTTTGAGTGTGAAAAGTGTGGCAAAGGTTTTATGTTGGCCATACATTTAAAGACTCACATACAAACGAAGCACGAGAATAAACGTTTCGTTTGTGATGAGCTATATTGTGGTAAATTGTTTCAGTCTCAGCAATCCTTAAAATCTCATATGTATGTGCACTTGGGCTCTATGCCGTATTGTTGTGAATATTGTGAGAAAATGTTTCCGAACAGAGGTAGGTGAGTAAAACATTTTTAGTTTTTTTTTTCTTTGGTGTAATTACCTTAACTTATTTTATTTATGTACAGTTTACGTTGGCATATAAAAAGAAGTCATAATTCGGATGCCAGTATAGACGATTTGGATCGCATGTTGGTGGCCGAGGAAATCTCAATAAAAGCTACAGTTCAACCTGTAGAATTTAGTGATACGGAATATGATTGATTTTATGTTTTAGTTTAATGAAATTTTCAATAAATAATTTTAACGTTTGTAACGATTGTACGTTTTATTAAAATTGTATTTAAAAAAATTGGCAAATTAATACGGTAGAGAACTGACTCTGAACTTGTCACGAGACTTTCTTTAAAGACACTTTGAGACATATTAGTTAGTTTTGCATTGTAGTGTACAAAACAACAATTCCACTCGGAGACTAATGGATTCACTGTGAATCCTTTCAAGTATGAATGTAAAGTATAGATGATAGATGAAGTGCATAGTATAACAATCTCAGGAATTTCCATTAGACAGATAATCTAGAGCATCATAACAGAACTCCCCTCTCATAAACCTACTTTATTATCTACATTAATTTAACTCAATCTACTATTGAATCCTAAAATGTTCTTTAACCACAGGTCCCTATAATTTCCTCGTGTAATTGACGTCCTAAACATCTACTGTGTTTAAGTCCCGGGTATTAGGTCTAGACGCTTATTTAAAAGCCAGTAGGTTAATGAATGTGCTTTGGTCAGATGCAACGAAAATAAATTAATTTGTTTTTGATGGCAAAAACTTCGTTCCAAGACCATAAAATAAAGAATTTGATTACAGGTATACGTAACGTAAAGCATAAATGAGATTTGTTAAAGATATGAGGTTGTTTGTTTTTATCTGGTGTCGGTCCAATTGGATAGATTGACAAATATGCGCTGTGGATTACGTAGGATTGTTGCAAAATCAAATGCTAACCTATGCAAGAGCAAAAAGTCGCTCCTATGAAAATTCGTGTCTTGCGCCAACATGATTTTAATGGCCGAGTTGCACGCAAAACCCCGTTTATAAACTTGGAAAACAGACTGTGTAGGCTAAATTTCACCAAAGAGCATGTTTACAAGAAATCTACATTTTAAAATTCGGTTATCATCCCCGATGAATCTAAGTTCAATATATTCGGTGTAGATAGCATGTTTGTTTGTTTTTATCTGGTGTCGGTCCAATTGGATAGATTGACAAATATGCGCTGTGGATTACGTAGGATTGTTGCAAAATCAAATGCTAACCTATGCAAGAGAAAAAAGTCGCTCCTATGAAAATTCGTGTCTTGCGCCAACATGATTTTAATGGCCGAGTTGCACGCAAAACCCCGTTTATAAACTTGGAAAACAGACTGTGTAGGCTAAATTTCACCAAAGAGCATGTTTACAAGAAATCTACATTTTAAAATTCGGTTATCATCGCCGATGAATCTAAGTTCAAGATATTCGGTGCAGATAGCATGTCATATGTTTGGCGAAACCAAATACAGAACTCAACAAAGAAAACCTAATGGTAACAGTTAAACATGGTGGTGGCAGTGTCACGGTTTGAGCCTGTATGTCAGCTGCTGGTACAGAGAATTTAACATTTGTTGAAACAACCATGGACAAGTTTAAGCAGCTTCAACTTCTGAAGAACCACTTGTTAGGAAAGCGCAGAGAACCTGAGTATAAGATCAGATTTTCAATTTTACCAAGATAACGATCCAAAGCACAAATCGGGGATTGTACTAACGTGGCTAAAATATAACTGCCACACATTTGATGACACCGCCACCACATTAATGTAATCGAAAATGTATGGTTTATTTTAGAAATCAGCATACGGAAACACAAAATTTCTAACAAAAACGATTTAAAAACTACTGACGAAGTGGTCGAATATTTCTCAAAAACTGGTCGCATCTATGTGACACATCACATCAAATATTAAATCGTGTACGTTCCTGTATAAAATAAGCTGTGGCTTTTAGTTTTAATATATTAAAATGTATGTACATTTTTTCAATCAATTATTTCTGTTTGTTAGACTATAAATTTTTTTCTTTTAAATGACACCAATTTCTTTAACTGTTAGTTTTATTTTTATGGAGCTTTGAAAACAAACAAAAATGTACTGCATAAAATAAGTTGTAGGCCACTGTATCATGGTGCAACTATACAAGGTGAGTGCAAATCGACAACAAATATAACACAAAACAGAAACAACAGGGATTTTGTTTCTGTAAAATAATGTAATACTGTCAAAAATACTTGAAAAAGTATTACTTTTGACATAAGTAAATTGTAAACAAAGTCAGTCAGCTGACAACTGCACTCACCTTGTATAGTTGCACCATGCACTGTAGGTTCCACAAAATATTAATATTATGTCAAACATAAAGACATATTGGCAGGAAGTTATAAATAAACAAATCTGAAGAAAATGAAATCAAGTTTTTTGCTGAAGAATTTACAAAATTTTATCAGCCATGTCACAGAATTTAATTCCGTTCGGAAGTGGAATTAATGCTTCTATAGAAAAAGTAAAACGAAATTTTTTTCGGAATAAAACCACTTTTTATGCTATGTGGAATTGTAATTTTCAGCATTTATATGTTTCATTCCGAAAAAATTGTTCGTTTTACTTTTTCTATAGAAGCAAAATGCGGAATTAATTCCACTTCCGAACGGAATTAAATTCTGTGACATGGTTGTATATTGATAAAGTGATAATTTTGTGTTTTTATTTTATTTTTCAAATATGGTTAAAATCCATTGAAAATTTCTTTAAATTTAAACATATTGGGGAACGTTACCAGTTATATTGTCTTCTAATCAGACTCGGGACTATTTAAAATTATTTAAGATGTTTCGAACCGGAAGAATCATTAAACAATTGAAAGGTGATTGAAACAAAATGTTTTGTTTTTAACAAAAAGTTTTATCTAAAAGTGTGTGAATCATCCGTACGAATAATTCATATAGAATCTAACATGGGATTCTGTAAATATCTAAACATAATTGTAATTAATTGTACAACGAAATCAACACAATTCTAACAACTTTTAAATGCATATTTTTTCTAGAAAGGAGGCGAACATGTTTAACAAATATAAAAATAAAAACAGAAATCACAAATGAAAAAGAACACATTAAGATAAAAGAAGAATTTAAAACTGCCACAGAAACACATTCCGCAGCAACTGGAAATATTGTGGAAATACAAAATGAAATATCAACTGACAGTAATTTTAACAAAAATGATCCTTTATTAGCAAATAAAACTATTTACGATATTATAAAAATTGAAAATGAAACCTTAAGTGAATACACTGTTACAAGACCCATCATAAGGCCAGGATTAAATCCTCCTTTAGCCACACATTATATCTATGAGCAAAGGCATCCTACCGGACCTCCTTACAAGTGTGAATTATGTGGTCACAGTTTACCAACCAGAAATGCCTTATACAAACATCGTGGAAGGAAACACAATCAAAAGGGTTTCCCAGGACAAGCCATGCCTATGCCCATTAGCTGTTATTTGTGTTCAAAAGTTTTCATCACAATTTCCTCCCTGAGACAACACATAGATGTTGGCCATTTAAATAAGAGTTTTGTGTGTGAGCATTGCGGACACAATTTGCCGACGAAAAACGCTCTATGCCAACATCGTCTAAGAAAACATCGTAACATCGAGAGTCAACAAAATAAATTATTGAAATTAAAGTGTCCTCAATGTGCGCAGACCTTTAATACGGCTGAAAGTTTAAATTTGCACAAAGTTAGTCATAATACAAAAAAGCGTATTAGCACAGGAGCGGATGAATGGTTTCCATGTACAGATTGTGGACATAAATTACCCACGAAAAATGCTTTAACTCAACATCGTCTAAGAAAACATCGTCATAAAAAGGACACGAAAAAATGACACACTTATCGTTGTGTATGAAATCGTATTGCCTTCTAATGAAAGGTAAGTAATGTTTGGTTTATATTATTATTTAATGTTTATTATTTATACTTTTTGTATTGCAGATTACAGTCATTTGCTGGAATCGCATGAAGTACTGCCGGTTCTTAAACAATTGGTGGATAGTCTTTAGCTATAGTAATTTTTAAATTAGCTTTAATATATATTTAAATGTAAATTAAATAATTTATTGTTAGAATATATAAGTAAAGTTTAATAATAATAATAAATAAAGAATTTCTTCTAAAACAACTAGTTCTATAACGAGTGTAATCAGAATCACTTCAGATTCTTTTATCAAAAGCTAGTGAAGTAAGTGCGACTACTTGTGGAACTAGTTCTGGGGAATGCTATTGCCATTCTAAACCACTTCTGTAGAGATTTTAAGGAACTAGTTCTTTAAAAATAACTGCTGTTAGAACGTGAAGTCGCAAAAACTTCTGAAACCACTTCTGTGGAAGTCTTTTGAGATTCTCAAGCTGTGGAGGGCGTTTTTTTTAAATGCTATACACGCGTGTATAGGAACAAAATTCTGTGTACGCGACGTTGACACACGTATACTATAACCTGTTTCGCTGTCTGATCTCGCTGCCCATTTTTTTTGAGTACACTCAAACCAAAATGTTTAATGGAGAATGGGAAAATGATTTTTTTTTTTAGAAAACATGGATGGCGATGCACAATGCTTGATTTGTCATCACATTGCAATGTTTCTGTTCCTAACAATTTCCAACAAAAATCATTGATTAAAGAACTGATTCCAGAAGCCCATTAAATAACCAGAACCAGATGGAGGTGACAAGTTCATACAAAATTATTAACCCTGGACCCCTAAACTAGCTATATGCATGTGCCCTAGAATTAGTTGTAGATTTAATACATTTTACCTGGGAATGAAATAATAAATAAGAAATGCATTACGTACTAAAAATATCCGCTTCTGTTTTATAAATCGATTAATTGGAAAAAAATGAGAGATTTTCAGAAACGACAACTGTCTCGCACGATTTTTAACTTTGAAAAAAGTGTGTTTACTCGTATGTAAATGTAGAATCGATTTACAGACCATCAAAACTCGTTTTAAAAACGAAAACGTTACACCGATTCGATTTACAGAACAGCGAGAGAAATGTTAATCGCTCTTTACTACAAAGAAATTCTACGCGAATAAGGAAGACTTATCGGTTTATAGAACACAAAGAAATAAATTAATGACTCATGTGGATTCGATTTATAGATAATCAAAATAGTTGAACTCGTTTTAAAAACGAAAACTACTCCGATTCGGTTTACAGATAAGGGAGGAATACTTTAATGACTCTTTACTATAAAGAGATTTTACACGAATAAAGAAGTCTTAGCGGGCTACATAACAGAAATACTGTTTACTATATATTTTAAGTTAATTCAAAGGATCATCGAAACAAGATTTTATAAATTAACGAAAACGATTTCAAATTCAAACTAGCTGTTCGGTAATTCTGGAAATTCCAAGATTTTGTACATTAAAACAGGGTTGTTTACTCGAAAGTGAAACGAATAAGATTATTTGTTTACAAAAAAACTATAATCTGATTTAGTTTACATCATTCTTTTCTCAGGAACTTTTTATTCATAAAGCACATAATAATTATTCTATTCATATTTATAACAGCTAATCTAATTCTCTATTTACAGGCAAAAGACTAACGATTCCACAAAGAATATCTGTTAATAGGTCCAGCTTGGGCAGTTTTGTTCATATTAATCGTCCCGACTTTTGCGCCAATGTACAACGATATGTGCCATCTCTAACTGAAGAGACAGTCATCGAAGAAGAAATATCACAAGATGCCACTGACAAATGGTTATATACCCTTAACGATATCGAAACAGAGCCTATAGCAAACAGTACAAATGTCGATAGTAATAAGAATAAGCCTCAGGTTACGAAAGAACTGAATTCAAATAAGGAAAGTAATGAAATATCTCAGGAAATTGATAAATTAAAACATCAACTTTTCAATGAAAACCCGCACCATAATTTAGTGAAATTTACCGTGAATGTAACTGAAACAGCTGCAGTTAGTTTAAGTAAAAAATCGAAGACACACGTATGCACAATTTGTCAGAAGTCCTTTATAAGTCAGAATAAATTAAATTGGCACATGCGCATGCATGATAAAAACCGTAAACGTTATGTGTGTCCCGTACAAGCATGTGCACGCATTTATGCCTCCAAACAGGCCTGTGATTTACACTACAAACAATCACATCTAGATGAGGGATTTATTTGTCCCACCTGTCACAAAGTGTTTTCCGCCAAGCAAACGCTAGAGGTCCATATGCGTTATCATACAAAAGAATTTCCCTATCAATGCATTTTGTGTGAGAGGAAATTTGCTCAAAAAGGTCACCTAACGCAACATATTGAAGTTAAACATCAGAACTTAAGATACATCTGTACCGAACCGGAATGTGGTAAAATTTTTCAAAATAGTGTTTCCCTAAGAAATCACGGTTATACTCATTCATCTATGCCGTTTAAGTGTAATCGTTGTGACAAGGAGTATCCTCAAAAGAATAAGTAAGTATTTTATTTATAATATGCTTTCAATTTTAAACTATAGTATATTGAATTTATACCTTAACACTATTTTCTGTTACAGATTAAGAGCCCATCTAATGAATAAACATAAGTTGGACTATTCGTTGGATGATTTAGAGGAAATGCGCCAATTTAACATTATACGCACGCGTCATGCTTACGTTAAAGTTCAGACTGCAGCAACTGAATTATCAGGAAATGTGAAATAAAAGGGCACATCTATGCCACGGCCATCTGATTTGTGATATGGGCATATATTTATATTAAAGTGTTTTTTCAAAGAAATCAAAACAGTGTTTAAAAGTTGTGGTATAATTTAAAGTCAAAATAAGAAGAAATAAATAAGAAAAAGTAATGGAATTGAAGAACAATCACCGAATAAACAGTTTTGCATGTGGGTAAGTTTCCAATTGCTATTATTTAATTTTAAATGTATTTGCTTAGTACAAGCAATAACAGATACCGAAAACTAAGGGTTTACTGATTTGCATATGTTACTTTCTTAGCTAAAACTTATCACAACCGATATTTATTTCACAAAAATGCTTGAAAATATATACATATGTATGTACATACTTATATGTACGAATATTTAAAATTATTTTATTTGTTGTGGAAAAAGTACTTAGATTATTGTTTTCATATTTTTACGTTTTTACATTTGAAAACGGTGGTTTATTTCTTTTAATTAAACTGGATTTGTTTTGATTGCGAAATAAAAGCGTCAAATAGTTTAAAAAAATATAAAGAGTCTTTACTCTTTTACAATTTACTTTAACACGCACTTAAGTGTTGTTGTAGCACCATAAAAATTGTAATATTTAATCTAGGGGTTATGCAAGATCAGGTTCAAGGAATCGTTCTACTTCCACAGGGTGAGTTCATAGATCTTCTGGTCATAGCGAAGTAGGATTGGCTGGCCAATTAAAAATGTGGGTGGTGTCATTTGACCACATGGGCATTGACCATTGGGCAATGGTGCCTGCTATCGTCGGTGAGCGACCTCCAAGTACGACATTCATGCGGTATCCTGCTTCAGTGGAATTGGTGAATGTAGCTCACGAGCTGCGATCTAGTGGATCTTGTTTATACATTTGTATGCTCTGCTCGTATATACGAAGGTCCTGTTTGACATACCAGATGGGAGTTTCCAAATGTATGCTGTCGAAGTTTGAATAACTCCGGTGCCATCCCAAAAGGAACTATTGCGTCAACATGACGTTGTGTTCCTTGACTGGTAAAACCTTGGTCTCCTCGTGAGAGTGTACCATGGCAGCTCAGTCTGCATTTCTGTAGAGATGAGAAGTCTACGAAAATACATCTTCAGAACCAGTTTCCGGATTTACATCATAGCTACATCACTGAAAGAGATTTCCACCTGAAATTTGCGAAAGGTTTGGGTTTGACTCAGAAATACTATTGTGAAATGTTTTTCTAATTTTAAATTTAGATGGCGGAAAATTAATCTCACAAATTGCAAGGTTATCCCACGTCGGTTCATATACAACCCTTGTCGATCCATATCTTCATATAAGAAGTTGAGATATTTAAACTTTTAGATTAATGTCAAGAGTGTTAATGGTATTCCATAAGGTTATTTATTGATTTATAAATGGTGCTTCATCAGATTCTGATTTGAGTTTTAAATGTTGGAATATGAGCTTCAATGGTCTCCACCAGTATTCATTCAAATGAAAAGACGTGCGGTTGGTGCAAACGGAATAATGACAACAACAATGACGCGTGAGTTGTTCATCCACCCAAATCTAATTTGCGATTGACTGTGAAATGTTTGTGCGTCACCAAAACTAAATATAGCAGAAAATTAACAACAACACATTCTGATCGTTTTTAAAATTCTTGATCAAGATACAAATATTCTTTATGGCTGGAGCTGATTTCTGTCGCATCCGCTAGTTCAACGAACTCACTTTGAAAACGTTTTTAAGAGTCTCTAGTTAATTGTGTAGATTGTACGAATCGGGATTCAACAAAAACTTTACTTACATTCTTAATTTTAATGAATTCAAAAATTCATTATTTCGTAGCTTTATACGCCACTTTTTGTATTACTAATTATTTAATAAATAATTACTTATATATCTTATATACAAATTTGGGCGGGTTCATTTTTTTTGATGAAGCGTATAGCAAAAACGTAATCTATATGTGATTCTGAGAAATTTTTCTCAATAGACCATATCTCTAAGTCGGATTTGGAGCCCCCCAAAATTTCAAAATGGATATTTCAAATAATATACATAGAATAATTTAATTAAATTCGTCATAAAATCCGATAGATTTATAGTAGATTTCTCAATCTGGGCTGTTTGAAAGGTAATTTTATCAGTATTGATACCAATATTTTTTTTTATTTTTAGTAGAGATATTAGGAATTTTTTGTCGAAAGATTTTCCTACAAAAAGGAGTTCTAAAACAAAAAACTTGATCGTAGTAAAAGTTGTTGGAAATTGTCTGAACTTTCATAATCTGCAAAAAAAAATAAATATCGAAAAAAATAAATATCGAAAAAAATAAATATCGAAAAAAATAAATATCGAAAAAAATCGAAGAAAATTCAGAATTCATTTTAGGCTACTTAAATAAATATCGAAAAAAATCGAAGAAAATTCAGAATTCATTTTAGGCTACTTTTCGACAAAAAATTGGTTTATTTATTTAATAACCAGTAAATAAATAAATTTTGCTGTTTACACGAGTTTGAAGCATTTTGAAGAGCAATTTTGAAGAAAATTTCAATCGTGTAAATCTAGCTTTACGAAATTGTATTTCAATTTAAATTTAACGGTCGGTATCAACATATTTATCAACATACAACATTTTATCAACAGGTTGCATGTTCATCGACATACAGCTTGTTTAGCATTTGTAGAAGTTTTAATTTATAAACATTATTGAGAACACCCTGTTATAAACATAGCTGAGTAATATGTTAAGTTTTAACGACTTTGTCTGAATATTCTAGACACGAACATTCTAGACTTGCAGTCATGAACATTCTAGTATCTTAGGACTAACAGCGCCAATTGAGTGAATCAGTTTATTGTGAGTCATTGTTGCATAACAATTAAAGTGTTCTTAAACAGTAGTTTAAGTGTGTTCTTAAACCGTAATATAAGTGTGTAAAAAGACAGTGTTAATTTTTAATTGTTTTTGTGTACATACATTCAAACAAATAAATACTCGTTATATTTTCTTTAAACTACTTGACGCTTTCAATTTGCAATTAATAAGAATCCGGTTTATTTAAACGAAATAAACCACCGTTTTTAAAAGTTAAAAACGTAACAATATTTACACAAATCATTCGGTACAATTTTATGATGATCGGTCCATAGCTACCACATAAAGCCCAATTCCGTAAAACACTTTAGCTACTTCCCCTATCCTCTCGTCCTTCTTCCCCTAGGGCTGGTCGAAGCAAAAAAAAAAAATTTTTCACAGCTCCCATATAAACTCTCTCTTCTGAAAACTTTAACATGCAAATAATTTGATATAAATTTGATATATGGTCGGCCTTGGCCGACTATATTTTCTTACTTGTTTATAATTCTGAACTCTTATATGTTTTTATATCCAACATCCAAACAAATTGTATTAATATGTATGTAACTTCTGCTGCTATTTTCAAGATAAAAATGGATAAGTTTAATACCTTGTAGTTCATTCACTGCGGACGTGACTAGCCACCTACATCGTGTGATATCACACTTCTGTAGTTTTTATCTTTGTGGTTATGTGAAGTGAAAAGTATTTGTCGATAATCACATTACTCAATTAATTCGCGAAATACCGGTAGCAAATCTGGAAAGAGTGATCGAAAATTAGACCGTCCGAATGAACCACCAACAGCGTAGTCGCGATCAGCATTTGATAATAAACATTTCAACATTGAGTTCTATTTTTAGTGTTTTGTTTAAAATTAAAAATGAATTATCTTTAACGACTGGTGATAAAAAAACTTATGGGTCGATTATTATGTAAGGTAACTTTCGTTTCTAATCTTTTTTCGAATTTTTGAGTATAAAACAAACATTAACGAGTATATATTAACAGTATTATTCAGTCTTATTCAGAAAAAAAAGTAGACTTCAAATGTACTTTAAGATAATTTTGTATGAAAATTTTGTCTAAAAGCACACTTCAAATCTACTTTATTTTTTATGAATACGGCAGTAAAAATATAAATAATTTAACAACAAAATTACTAACATTTAAAATTAGGCACTTAAAATTAATTCAAAACAACCACAAATTCTCGGTTGACATGTTCGACAACTGAAGTTAACAGCTGACAGTTGCCAGTCAACATCTGTAATATGTTTTTGCCAACTGTTAACTTCACTGAGGTTCGTTTGCCATCCGTAACCGTTCATCTAAATCCAGTGTTTCTTCTGCATAAATCTACACTCGGTTTGTTTTCTTTATAGTCTCTTTAGAACAGTTTCAAATGAAGTCTTCCTGAAATTACATATTTGTAAACTTATTCGAGATTTTTAGTTGTTGGTCGAGGTCAAAGTGATCGCTGAATAAAACGATCTATATTTCTGTAGATTGATTGATCACTCAATATGTAAATGTATAAACAAAAACTTAAAGGGAATAAAGCATTTACAAATATGATTTAATATAACATTTATTTAAAAAAATAGTGTCATACACATTTACATTTAAATCTAACGTACACTTAACATTTAATTAAAAATCTTTGTTTGCTTAAAACTATTTTTAAAACAATAAATTGGCCTTCAAAATAAATGCATCAGAAACCATTTTACAGCTGCCTGTTTACTTACTGCCCTATTCATTCAACTATTTCGTTACGACTAGGGGTATGGCCTTGCCACTATATTCATCTGCAAAGAAATGGAATTGAAATAAACAAATTATTAATGAATAGGCATGTCCTTAGCAACTTGTTATTTTGAAAGGTTCATATCTGTAAGCAAAAAGAAAAACAAAAAATGCAACGTGGCTGAGATGGCTTGTGTTGTTCAGAAGTGTTGATTTTGACACGGAAGACAAAGATCGTCCAGGCCAGTCAAATAAGTTTGAATACCAAGAATTTAAGGTTTTACTCCATGAAGATTGACCAGACCAGCACAGAAAAACTCTGCCAAATGAAACGGAATTCATTTGAATCGAGCTTTGGTTGGAAAACTTCCAAAATATGCGGCCAGACATGAAAGAGTAACTTAAATATTATCTGGAAAGAAGTGGTTGCGAAGTTTTGCCTCAACCGACTTGTAATCAAACTATTATTTGTTTTGAGGGATGCATAAAACTCTCTCTAGGATACGCTTCACGCAGAACAGGGTATTCGAAATTTGCTTGATTAGCTCTGGACCCCAGTTATTTTGACGCGGAATACATATGTTGCCAGAAAGATGGGAAAAGGTCATAGCTCACAATTGCTAATACTTTGAATATAGTCAAAAAACAATAAAAAAAATCTAGCATTTTTTAAGTTACACACCCAATAATATTTTGAGGAAAATAATGTTCTTCAACTTTAAGATTATTAGAGTTTGTTTTTAATTTAGAGGTCCAATTTGAAGATTACGTTGGATTAATTGAAAACTTACTGGAAATTAATTTTATATACAATATACAAGTTTGAATTTTCTATATAAAATAAAACTTTCGTTTGCAATTCTTTCAATGCACTGGTCAAATTTTTATTATTACGATTAAAAAAACATTTTTTTTCAATTAAGTAACTTTACGATTTTTCCTCGTTAAATTTTACAAATCTTCATAGTTTATAAAAATTAATTATATTTTTACATAAGCACAACTTACCGGGATTTGATGAACCTGTAGCTGTGGCAATTGTTGTCGCTAAACCATTTGATGGCTCAGGACGACGACGTGAGGTAATTTTCTTCCAACCACGCGATAAAATTTGATTACGATATTTGGGTGTTGTAAACGTATACAAGAGAGGATTAACAGCTGAATTTAGCGGCAAAATAAAAACCACTAGCCAAGCATAAATGTCATCTATAGACAGAGAAGAGATGGAGAGAGAGAGAGGAATAGTAATTAAATTAGATTAAGTTAAATGTAAAATAAAAAATCAATTTGGACACTTAAACACTTACCCGAAATGGTGTAATTAAAGAAAACCCATATTTTAACGACAATTATGGGTGCCCAACATAAAACATCTGTCAGGACAATAAAGAAAAAACGCACAGCAAATTCACAATCCAACAGCGACAATGGTGTTGCTCTACGTGTACGCCATATTGATATTAATAATGCACTATACAGTAGAGCAATCATTACCAACAGAAATAGATTAACACCCAAAAACATAAAGGCCGAATACTGCCAACCTAAGGGATAGGGTTCTTGAATGTGTAGCGGGAAACAGGTGCCGGAATAGGTGCCATAAAATTTTGTACTCGAATGCCAGAGTATGACGGGCGCCACTGCTATACCCACGCCCATTAACCAAATAGTAAGTAAAGCTATGAATATGTTACGGACACTAATGCGATGATGGCCTCGAAAAGGATCGGCTATTAGTAGAAAACGTTCTAAAGACATAAAGGCCAATATGAGCATAGAAACTTCAGATGAACTCACAGCTAGCACACCAATGGCAGCACAATGCCAGGAAGTAATCCAGTCTAAAGCAACTCTGAAAAATAAGTAGTGATAATTTATTGACAACAAAATGTTTCAAAATTCATTATTTTCCTCTTAGTCCGCTTTCACACTCTTCAATTCTGACTCGTCAAGGCTAGTAAATATTTTTGGATGAGAAGGGAAAAGAGAATAAAATGGGTACAAACTTGACGGTACTAGTCAATTATCTTATTTCCTTTTGTGTTTTTCTTTCATTTATTTTGATTTGCACTAAAACGTACGAAAATTCAATTGACGTGTGTGAATGAAATGGCAAGTTCAAAGGAGAATTGAACAAAACTTGGTCAGCTAAAACTGAAGAGTGTGAAACAATACTTACCTATGATATATATTCCTATAACGTAAATCCTGTAAACCAATCGTCAACAAATAAAACCCCATTAAAATATCCGCCAATGCCAGATTTCGTATAACCATTGTCACCGCTATATTTTCATCACGATATATAAAACGACCCCATAGCACCATTATATTACCGGTTATGGTTATGAAAGCCATTATCCAAGCCGAATAGCGTAAAACAGGTTTACTCAGCAGATCCTTAAACGATGACACACCATCCGAATTTGGTTTGCACATGCGCACATTCGGTGTCATCGAACAGAAATAGAAGCGATCGTAAATGATGTACTTTAAATTGGACATTACTTTAATCGTATCAAATTCTATCATTTCGAAGCGTATACCTGTCAGATTTAAATAGGATATATTCAGCCATTGCATAAAAGAACTTTCTATTCTCAAGGGGGTATGACCCAATGATCTGTAAGATGAACATTAAATTATAGTAAACTATGTACCTGACATAAAATTAAAAGGTTTTGGTTAGAATTTTTTTGAAAATTCCTCAATAACCTTTAAATCTTTTTATTGTGGTTACTTAAATAACTTACAAAGCATCCAAATGATAATTATTAAAAAACGTATCTTCACTTAAGTGCTTCAGGGGGTTATTAATTAAACGTCTGCAAAAGAAATGAGAAACATTATTAGCAAAATAAACAATTGATTTTATTTTCGGACATTTAACTCATTAGAAATATAAACAATTTAGTTGTTTTTTTATACAAGGTTGTGATTAGTTCTAAATAAACTACATTATCATTAATGTTGGTAATAGACATACAGCTTTATGACCTTAATTTTTAAAAAATATTTAAATTTCAACAGTAATGTGAATGAAAACAATCTGCCAGAGAAAGAAACACGAAAAACGTGCCATTTAAACAATATTAATTCATGCCTAAGTAAATGTTTCTTTTATATCTGCTGTTTTTACCCAACCTTGCAGTTCTGATGACTGTTTAGTAACTAGTGATTTTACCAACCATTTGCATTTATTCCGCTTTGTGGCTAGTTATTTTAACATCTTTGTATCTCATCTGTGATTCCATATAAATTACAAAGGGATTCGACTAGATTCAAGTGGTACTAAGCATCACAATCCAAACTAATATTTGTTACTGTTAAACAGAAACACTATAATAGGTTGAGTTCACGAATGTAACTCTGGTGAGAATATCCGTTAAAAAATATCCTTTGGAGTCAGTCTAAACCCCCTTCCCTAAGAACTTTCGTTTTGCATGACTTTTTCATTGGCTTGCAAACCACTATAATTGTCAAGTAATTTTAATTCTTGTTTAATTACAAGCTAAATTATAATTTTGGAGCTGAATTTTACTAAAGTAACAATTAAAACGATGTAGGAAATACTTCACTTGATCTGATCTTCTTACTGGGTCGAATTATTCATTCCGTTCCGCGATTACGGAAAGAAATTTTTTGTGCAGAAGCATAATTTGAGAATATTCATTTCGTTGCTGCGGTATTTTTTCTTTTTGCGGTATCATCTCTATACAGACAGTATTGCGGCATGCCGCAGGAATGAATAATTACATTTTACATATCGTTCGATATTTCAATAATACCACCATTTACCATTTACATCACCTATATTCCACCGAATATAGAATACGACCGCGTACAGTAGAAAACGAAGATGTTTATCGATGACGCTATCCAATTTTATTGATTCACTGAAGCATTGCCGCAATATGGGTTGTGTTTCACTGTTCTATTGATACTAAAATGGAATGTGTTCTGCTGAAATTAGGAAACTTGTTCCTGTTCTTGGGGAATTAATAGTGCTTTAAATTGAAAGGGAAGAAGGAATTGAGTTCCGGTGAGTGTAAAATGAGTGCAAAATAATTAAATTAGGGTCAACACCACTAACGTGAAAATAGTGAAATATATTGTCTAAAAGAAATTCATTGTTACCATAAAAACTAAAGGGTAGCAATGTTCAATAACATATGTACAGACGTGGATCAATTGATAATTAAACAAAGAGGTGAAAAGTATCAGTAATCAATAATTTAATTATTATTGTAAAAATTTAAGATATTCATGTTTGAAAACCAAGGCAACGGTAATGTTAAAGTTATTTCGGTAATGGTATTTTGGCAATATCGGTTTAACTTAAATTTTTGTAAATAAATATGTATTTACAAAAATTCAAAATAGTTTAACAAACGTGGTATTGCAGATTTTAATAAACTCCATTATGGAAAATATGGTGAAAATGTGGGTTTTCGTAATTTAGAATCATTTATAGAATAATGATATTTTAGAGATAATCAAATTTTCGATTATTTCGGTAGCGGTAGTCGAGCTGAACGGGTAACGATAGATGAGCGCTAACTATAGTTCCTTTTGAAGGAACTTGATTTATGACAATTCAATTCAAATTGACTTAAGGTGAATGTTAAAGTCATCCACTTTTATAGGGGTGTTACTTTTTGGCATGGCTAATAAATATATTTACTTTTTTTAATTGTGTGTTATTTTATATTTTTTTTATCAAAGTATTAGTTATAAAAACATTCACTCTCACGTAGGGCTACTTAAGTTCCCTACATTTTTATTGTTGATGTTTTTAACAACGATTGTTACCAATACTAAACCAAAAAAATTTACAAATTAACAACAATCAAAATAAACAATTTGCCCACAGTTGCCCATGAAAATCCCAATTTTTATAATGCTGTTACAATTATATTATTTTGGGTACAACTTTAACAACTACATCTTTTCAAGTGGAAATTGAGAAAATACAATTTGAAATTAAGAAATTTAAATTGGTATTGAGAAAAAACAAATTCAAATTCAGAAAAGCAAATTAATATTGAGAACTAACAAATTTAAAATTGAGAAATGTAAATTAATTTTGAGAATATACAAATTGAAATCTAGAAATCGAAATTGATATTGAGAAAACACAAATTGAAACTGTGAAATAAAAAATTTTATTAGATTTGTTACTCAAAATGCTGTTATGTATTTTACAAGTAAAAAAAATATTTTAAAAATTTCATAAACACTTTAATTTCTCAATTACAATTTTTATTTTCTCAGTATCAATTTGTATTTTCTCAATATCAATTTTGATTTTTCAATTTACATTGTTTATTATAGTGGCAGACCAATGTAAGCGGTAATCATATGTTCTTATTGCCGCTTATAATTTTTGTAGGTAGGGAAACGTGCGCGGCACATTTAAAGCGGCAAATGTCAAAAAATTAAATTGATTTGTTTTTTACATAAATAAATAACGTTTTTTAAATATGTACATGGTGTAAAAAGTATTAAAAAATGATTTTTTTTTTATTTTTAACTAACTCATATGTCACATATTATATACATGTGTATGGCAACATCGTTTGAAACGGCAAAGTTGAACAAACTTCTACTTTGCCGCGCGGCCGCTTCTCACAACATTGCCAGATTGAGTAAATTGCAATATTTTAAAATTTTTATATGAATAATTTTGTAAAGAACAAAACTTTTATTCACTGGTAATATTGTTGCAGCCCGCGGCCGCATGCCGCTTACATTGGCCTTCCAGTATTAATTTCAATTTATTATTTCTCAATATCTATTTAGATTTCTCATTTTTTTTAATTTGGCTTTTCTCAATATAAATTTGCTTTTCTAAATTTCAATTTGTTTTTTCTCAATATTAATTTGGATTTCTGAATTTCAACTTGAAAAGGTGTAGTAAGTACTTCGAAGGAGTGTTTAGTAGCGAATAATATTCGATTATATTTAAGTTGTCTCTAAATATGAACATTATTCTAGAACACATATTACTCTTCATTTTCCTCCTTTTTTAATATTTTATCTCCGAAAAAGTAAAGTAAATTTCATTTTACATTTATAGTAAATGTATGTAAATGTATTTTACTTAAGTCTTCCATATCTACGTACACGCAGAGAAAAAACAAGTTTGTGGTAAACATAATTTAAGAGCAACTTATTATTGAGTGAACAGCGGATCGCACAACACATTACAGAAGAAGTTTTCCCTGTCACTTTCAATATACACGTACAGAAAAAACATGGTTGTGGTAAACATAATTTAAGAGCAACATGTTATGATAAGATTTATTATTGAAGTCAAAATATTTCATTATGAATATTAGTATCATGAAATATCGTATTATGATCAATTATCAACATAATATTTTCTTATTAATCATAATTTGATATTGCAACAAATTGTCATACATGGTCATGTCATATATGATCCAAACTAATAATAATATTTTGACCCAAAGTAACCTTATTATAGTTTAAAGTAATCATAATATGATACAAAGTAGTCATAATACTATTCAAAGTAATCATATTATGATATTAAAGTAATTATAATATGATATAAAGTAATCATATATCATATGCACAAAAGATACATTTGTGGTGGTTCCTGGTTTATAAAATAAATTTAAACTTGTAGCAAATGAAATGCTGTAGACTAAATTATAAATATTTTTATAATTTTTGTTAAAGATAAGTAGGTTTTCCATTTTTAGAATTGTTTCATCAATTGTGAAACTTTTATATTAAGGATTGCTGGCAACTTTGATGGAAAACTGTTCCGGAAGTTTCTCATTGTAATATGATGATCAACTTGAAAATTATAACATAATATATTTTATGGTAAACATATTAATGGTTTATCTACAATTTGTTTTTAATACATATTATATTCTTTGAAATTTTAGTATTTTGGAGTAATATCTAGTATATGAATGAATACGCATTGTTTTTTTTTTATTGAAACACTTAAATCCAAATAAATAAACCGTTGCCTACGTGATAAGCTAATGAACTGACGCAAAAGCATTCTACAAATGTTGAAAACAATATACATATTATTAAAATTAAACATATTTTATTTGCACTTTAAACATAATATGATTACAAATATAGAAACTTACCATTTAATGGTTATATGTAAGTTCAAATAGCTGTAAATATTATATGATGTTTAAATAGCCGTGGTAAACATGTGTTTAAAAATAATTATGTTTCAGTGAACCATAATCAATTTTATAATTGCGATAAACATAAATATGTTTATTGTAACTAAACTATTGTTAAAATTAAAATAACAAATATTTGTGTACCACAACAATATATTGTTACAAAAAATACAGTGTAGTTGTCGTTACCATGCCCAACCATGTTTTTTCTCTGCGTTCATATACATAAATGAGTAATTATGCTGTTGCATGTGTAAATATTTATTTAGTATTTTTCAAATTATGGTAATTTCTCATAATAACAATACAATAATTGTTTTTTTTTTGGTATTTTCGTTGTCATTGGAATCAATGTATCAATTTAAGAAATCGAGTGCGTCAGAGAGTGATGGTGTTGTTTTGTTTTTTAAACACAAACTCAGACTCAAACTCAATAAATGATTTAAACGATTTTCAAAACATTTACAATATTGACAGTATAAATAATATTTTTAAACTACAGTGAATATAATCCACTTAATTACTGAAACATTTGCAAATTATTGAGTTATATGTATATAAAAAACACTTCATAAAAGCTATAATAATACATATCGTCACCTGAAATGCCCAAAGACTTACGTCTCAAATCAAAATTCGTTATTTGATTGAATGTGGAACACAAGGCTAAAATAAAATGCTCCTAAAAATTTTAAACTTCTACGTTCCAAACTAACGATTTTATTCAAGAAATGGAAAAAGACGTAACATCATTTAAACGTTTTCATAAAACACAAAAGACTTAACCCACATTTTTTTACAGAAATAAGTTTGTCATCTATATACATTTATAATATATTAAGATAAGATGTGAAGAAATCGCGATTTTCAATTAAACAGTTTTCATTTTGTAATGTTTTTTGCTTCTCCTGTAAAATTATGATAATGAGGGTTACGTCTTTGGGCATTTTAGGTGACGATATGCAATTTTGACTTTATTGCAAAATTTAAAAAAGGAAAATAATCCTTATATTTTCCATCAAAAATCAATTTTTTTTATATGAAATTAGAAAATAGTGTCGAGATTCTTTAATAATGGTCTAAGTTAAATAAAAAAATTTTTTGCAATTATATGGCTCTGATCCTTTAGTAGTGGTGTAAATTGATTTTTATATGGAATTCTAAGACCTTTAACAGTCTGAATTGAAAAAATCTATTTTTTGTATGGAGTTTCAAAAAAGGCTTTAGATAATTAAATAGCGATCTAAATTAAAAAATGCAGATAATCTGTGATCACTTATCTTTGTCACCAAAAATCGATATTTCCCACCAAATTGGAAAATAGGCTGTAGATCCTTCAAATGGAAAATGGAAGATAATGTGATCGATTTTTAATTTTTTTTTGGTCTGTGTATTAAATTCACATTTTTAATATTGGTGTTTCATAACCGAAAGTGTATCTTTTGACAAAATTACATATAAGTTTTATAAATTTATATATGTCATTTTGACACTTAGTTATTGAACCATGGTGTAACTATACAAGGTTAGTGCAGTAGCACAGCTGACTGACTTTGTTTACAATTTACTTATATCAAAATTAATACTTTTTTAAGTGTTTTTGACAGTAATACATTATTGCATGTTGTTTCTGTATTGTACTGTATTTGTTGCCGATTTGCACTCACCTTGTATAATATCACCATGTATTGAACATTATAGTGTAAATAACAAATTTTTTTTTTTGCTTCGTAAATGTTAAATGTTGTTCCAACAAAGCCTCAAATGCGGGAAGTAGCGTTGAAGCACAACGACTGCTCACCGAAGCTTTTGGTGAATGTTTTCCATCGGTTTCAACGTGCGAGAGTTGGTTTGTACTGTTTGGATTTCATGCTTTTGATACGGAAATTACTGATGATTGTTTTCAATCTCAACAAGAGCTTGCTAAATCATTGGCAGCTACTCAAGCAGCAATCCAAAACGTTTGCGAGCAGCAGGATTCATCCAAAAACAGGATTCTTCCAAAAGCAGGGAATTTGCATGTACGAAATGCTGTTATAACGCTACAAAAGAAATCATTTTGCATCGATTCATTACTTGCAATGACAAAAGGATCCAGTACAATAATCCGAAACGTAAGTGATAGTTTGTGAAGTCCAGTCAATCGACACCAAAGCCAAATATCCAAAATAATAAATATCCATGACGTTTAGGTTCTGCTCTATATTTGTTGGAACCAAAAGGTTCCTATCTATTATATGCTGCTGAAATCTACCCAACCTGCACCGAATGCAATTTTTTTTAACCATTCATTAAAAAACACAAACTGCGAAGCTTTTGGCTTATCTGCAGAAAACACCCAGAGTCTCTGACTGATAGTCAGGTACACTATCGCCTAGTCTATTGGGGCACCCATATGTTTACAACGCGGCCAGACATGAAAGCGTAATATTCCATTATGACAATACTCGGCCACATATTGCAAAAACTATTTAGAAAAAAGTTGTTAGGAAGTTTTGCCTCAACCGCTTAACATAGTTCAGACCTTGCTCCGGTCGATTACTATTTGTTTTCTTTGATGTAGAACGCTCTCTCTGGGATACGGTTTACTTTAGAACAGGGTATCCGAAGCTGGATTGATACGTTCTGGGCCTCAAGAGATGAGCAGTTTTATTGTCGCGAAATCTATATGTTGCCAGAAAGATGGGAAAAGTCATAGCTAACAAATTTATTTTGTACAAATGTTTCATATTAAATGCTACAAGTTTGTAAAAGCCCCCCATTTTATGTTATACACCCAATAAATAAGCGTTTATTTATTTCACACACATCATTAAGATAATTATAAAGGGATTTTAAATATAAATATTTTATGGAATAAATACATTAGGGCGACTGCATGTAAAAACTCGTGTGTGTTTTACTAAAATAAAATATTAAATTCATTTTAACATACCGATATTCAAAGTTTTTATACTGCGATCAGTATTTGGTAATATATATAAAGTAGGGATGCCATACGGTACTGGTTTGGAAAATCCTGGGATTCTGTAAATGTCAGTCCGTGAATCCCGGGATTTTTCGGAATTTTTGTTTCATATTAAAACAAATTGGGTTATAATAATATAACTTATAACTTATTTAAAAAAAAATAAATATATTTGAAACAAACAAATGTGGAAAATATTTTCCGTCCTCATAGCTATAATTTTTAAATTTATTAAAAGTTTATAAACCAAATTTTGTATTTTGTGAACAATCGTTTTATAATTTAAAAATGTAATAACATTACATTGAAATAAAGCGTGATCCATTAAAAAAAAAACAGAGAAATTTAATGGAAAATGTTTATTATCATTTGAAAGAACATTCTTTGGCATTTATTTTTTGAAGATTATGTCTATCAAATGTTGGACGTTGCTACGTCGTATATGGTCTATACGTTGAGTCCAATTTTCGATGACTCGTTTGAGCATTTCGACTGGTAACTGGCGAATGACACGCGTGATGTTTTCCTCCAAGTCCTTAATCGAAGCGGGTTTGTCCGCATAAACTTTAAACTTTACATATCTCCATAGGAAAAAGTCTTACGGTGTAATATCACACCATCTTGGTTGCCAATCGACCGGCCCAAAACATGAAGTGTTGTGCTCACCGAATTTTTCTCTCAATAAATTCATTGATGCGATGTGTGGGAAGTGGCGCCGTCTTGCTAAAGCCAAATGTTGCCGAGATTACGAGCTTCAATTTCAGGCATCAAATAGTTGGTTATCATGGCACGATAACGGTCGCCATTGAATGTTACGTTCGCACCGGCATAATTTTTAAAGAAATATGGAGCGATGATTCCACCGACCCACAAACCACTTCACAGCGTGCTGGACGCGGTCTATTCGGTCGGATATTATCCAAGAATTAATGCTGGGTCTCAAAATGGCTAATGGTGTTGCGAGTAGTACGCTCAGTAGGCCGATTATGTTGACCATAAGTTGAGCGAAGTGCACGAAACACATGCCTCACAGAACGTGAATTTTCATAATGAACTTGAACGATTTGTAAACGTTGTTCAGGCGTAAGTCAAATAATACTAAACAAAAATAACATGACAGCATGACACGACTCACATGTGATCTGTCAAAAAAAGGCTATTGAAAAAAGTAGCTCTTTTTGAATCACCCGTTATTAGATTCACAAAAATTATATGCATGTTATTTCGCCTTTAATTTCTATTTTAAATTTAAAACCACTAGAATATTATCGTTCAATCTTAAGGCATACTAGGTGTTTTAAGGGGCTTTAATATATTTCAATTACATTCACTATTTAATTTGTTTCGCAACTAACGTTTTTAATTCATTTCTAATAACAAACATTTCTATCGCATTATCAAATTCACTCTTCAATTTTGGGATTTTTGTTTTAATATTTAAAAGTGTTTTTAGGTTTCTTTTAAAATGACAACTATTTTTTTTAGTAAAACAAATTTTTCAGCTTTTAAATCAATTAAAACTTTTTTATAGGAATTTCCAATTCAAAAAACTGCAGACACTTCAAATAGTGCTTTCGAGTTTGGCAATCCAAAATTAATTTTAATTTTTTTCACCTTTATTTTTTCTACATACTATTGTAAAATTAAATTTTGTAAATAATTTTAAAATGTTTCTGGCCTTTTCAATTAGTGTTTGAATGAGGAATCTTTCAGTAAATATGTTTTATTTTCTCTTACTAAAAAAGCTAAAGAATTATTGATTTATGTTAAGTGCAGATGTTTTTTGTAGTTGTGTTTGTCAAAAAAGTAGATAAGAACAATTATAATTCTCTGGATCTTTTACACAAATACTAATTTTCGGAATTTATTAATCCCAAAAAATGCCAGCATTTTTAAAACAAATCCCAAAAATGTCTGGGTTTTCGGTATAAAGAATATATATCATATCATTTGAAAGGACTTTGACCTTGTATATTATAGGTATTATTTGTGATTAATATGAATAAAATCATGAAAACCTATAAAATTACCATTTTATCCTTTAATCATTCTGATATACTGATACGCAGAACAACAATTTTAAGAAATGGTCTCCTCAATCAAACTAAACTTTAATTTTAGTTTACAGAACATAGACAACTTATTTTTCCTGCATAGAAATGGCACCTTCCTAATGTTTACGAGTACATGTAAATGCTACATGTTTGTTTGCTTTAAATGGCTATTACTCATTCATGTATTTAGTTGTAACCGAAAAAAAAAACTAAAAAAAAAAGAAATCAGATTGACTTTTCTATTGTGTTTGTTCATTTAAGGCACATAATACAAACAAATAATCCCAAAACCTCCAATCAAAAGCAGACTATGCCTAGAAACTAAGGATTATAAATAACAAAATACTATTGTTGCAAATAAGTAGCAAAATTAAGATAAAATATAAAAGGAAAACACACTAAAGTCATGACCTTAAGTCAGTCCCCTACATACATTTAACCATGTAGTATTTGTTTTTTAGTATTTTTTTTGCTTTAACAAATTCAAGCCTTGGCTTTGGACATGGTCACCATATAATCATTATCATCATTATGATGATGATTATGATTTTCATTATTTTTTTTTTTTTTAGCAAAAACTAGAGGTGGTGTTGATGATGATGGTTGGCATCATCATGTTTTTTATTTTTTATTCTTTACTTGTAATATCTAAAAATAACAAAGTACTTTTGTGGAATGTGTCGACATTTATCTTTATTTAGGAAAGAAAGTAAAAAGCTACAAACATGCAGAAGAAATTGTTTCAATCAAAATATAATACACTGTGGGGTTTTTTATTACTATTATAGTTCTGAGTTGAATATTTTACTTGCCACTTAATCGTTTATAAACGCAGACTAGACAGACTACATAGTCGTAGTTATAAAGGATAGAATAGCAGCGGTACTGGCCGAATTATTGCAAAGCCCTTCTAAAGTTTAATAATAGAATAGGTATTCATCACAACTCAATACATAAAGCATCCGGCCACACTACAGAAGCTTTTTTGCAAAACCTGTTGGCAATCTGTTTCTTAGATCACCGTTATTCCAACAAATTTATTCAGGTGAAATATATTTGTACAAGTGCTCAGCAATGGAAATTTATAGCCGCAATGTGGGTTGTGTTTCACTGTTCTATCGATACTACAATGGAATATGTTATGCTGAAGTTAGGAAAACCTGCAGTAATACACGTTCTTCAATTAGGGCTTATCCATTCAGGAATGACTGTACAGTGGATGGCACGACAAATTACTGGAAAAATTCATTCTTAAGCCGTACTGTCCGTATGTGAAAGAAACTTTGTGTAAAAGTATTCCCAGTCACTTTCAATAAAGGAAAATTCATATCAAATATTCACAAACACTCCTAGTTCCAACGCAAGGCATTGCTTGAGCAGGGGTCATCCTCTGAGTGCTGGTCGAACCAAAAAAATTAATCTTAGATCATGAACAAAAAGAAAACCGTGCAACGTGTGAACATCAATTCTTATTAATGAGATTCTGACTTTATCTTCTATCGGCTTGCACTGTATGAACGCTAAATAAAGTTCAAAAAAGAAAGAGTAAAGGTACGGTCACATTTGGCAAATATTTACTCCAAAAAGCGTAACCACTTGTTTTAGCACAAATTTGTTTGACGTTGTTTACTATTACAAGAGTTTTGCAAGAACAAACAGCATCAAATAAATAAAAACTAAACATATTTTGTGTTTTGGCCTAAATAAGGTGTTTTTTAATAAATAAACGAGTTCAAATATTTGTTATTTAGTGGTTACGTCTTTTTCGGCAAATATTTTCTAAGTGTGACCGTACCTTTAGTAACACTTCCTGAATCGATTGAACGATGTCCGTCCATCTGGCTGGCTGTCCATGTAAGTTTGTGCGCAAAATACAAGTCGCAATTTTTAGAATATTTTAATAAAATTTTAAAATATCTGTTTGACCCGGTTGGGATTGAAATTGTTTGAAATCGCTCTATTATTACACCTAGCACCCATGCAAATGTCCTGCCGAAATAGGGTTTTCATCGGTCATAAATGTTTGATTTATGCACATCTCCAAAAAAAATTTTGCCACAAATACTTTGTATATAAACGTACAGAACTACAAAAAGAACTACAAATTTTGTGCAGATCGGTACATAATTGACCAGAACTCCCACATAAGGCCTACCACTTGAAAAGCACAATTCTCTTAAAAGTGTTGGTATACAAATAAAATTCAACACAAATGAGTTTCACATATGCAGATATCATGACACCTTATTTTATAACGGCCGCTTCATAATTAGTCAAAGCTCGTCTTCGAAAATATCTTTAACATGTATACATTTTTTCAAACTGTTTATGTCGAGTTCAAATTTAACGCAAAAAAATATTTATATGCACAAAAGTCATAGGTCATAGCTTTCACTTAGCGCACATTTCTGCAAAACTGTTTTTACACATATACTGAATGTAGGGTATTATTTGCTCGGGCTTGACCGCCTATACTTTTTTACTTGTTTTGTGTTACGAATTGTAAGTGAACAGTGCTGTAATTTACAGATCTTATGGAGAAAACAAACGAAAAGAAAACAAAAGCATTCTGCTGCAGAATGTAACTCTTTGGGAATGGTCTTTTAATGACTTCTTTATACCATTTGCATTACTCAGAAGTAGTTTAGTAATGTCTAGCATATAATCTGATTTATAAAAACTTGTTAACGAAATTCAGGGGCCAAAACACCGCATTCGTGATCGACTGAGCTATCGTATCGAAATATGATTTCGATATCGAAATTATGATAAAATGTACTAAATTTCTTGCTCGATACCAAATGCCATAATCTCAAATAAGAAAATTACGATAAATTTTACTCGATATCGAATGCGGTGATTTGGCCCCAGATTGTGAGTGATTACATTTCTGTTAATTCGTAACTAATTTATAAGGTTTTAAACATTTTTTTGTTCAATTTGCTTTTTTCTTAAATTTTTTGAAAAAATGTTTTAATATATTTAATAACAATAATTCCAATGTGAAGCGAATGTTGTAATTACCTATTTAGCTCACTATTTGTAAGCATTTATGGTAAATATTTGGCTACACTAAATAAATAATAGAAGTAGTGAAGAGTATTTAAATTAGCATTTTAACTCATTACTCGTACATTGTAATGCAATTTGCTGCTATGACTTTTCTTAGCTCTGCAATAATATGTTTTCCATGATTTTCAGCTAAAAAATTTTAAATGTTACAAACCTAACCATCAACTAAATTTATCAATATTAAGCTTTATATTCAAATATTTTAACAGCCAACATAAAAGCAGCAAAATATTTCAATTTAAGCCTTTTCAAGCTAAAGTAAATCATAATAAATTCAAAACACGCATGCTGAAATTCTACATATTTGCATAGTTACTGGGTCTATACATTAAAAAAACCTACAAAGTTAGCTTATTTTATTTTTGATACATGTATTTAAATATTTGTTTCTTCAATAGACAAATAAAAGTGATGTAAATGGCTCGCACATACATATTTGTTTATTATAAAAGGAATATAATAATGTTTTTATAAAGATTACACATGTTGATTTATGTATGTGTAAACTTGACCTTGTTGTTAATAACAATTTTGGCAAATAAATTTAATCAATAGATAAATCCTTGTGGAAACATTGGACAAAATCAATAAGGTCATACCTAAATTGTTTTAGTTTTAGTTTTTTTTTAATAACTGTTTAACAGCTTAAGGAATGTTTAATAGCCAAATTTCATCTCAATACCCTTATTTAGCAAAGTTTTATAGGTGCAATACTGGAAGTGGACCAATTATGGTATTATAGCTTAAAATCCAATAACGTGGTTTCTAAGTATTGGAGGTCTATTTAGGTTGTTTTTCAGCTCAATAACGTTGTAACAAGAGTTTAATGGTTGTTATGATACTGGGAAGTTTACTTTATTTGGAAGCTATTGCCAATTATGGACTGACAGCTACAAAATCCATAGCACAGAGTATAACAGAGGTGACAGAAGGGGAAAGAAAATGTAGTTTTATACTTGTCTCTTTCTTTGAGAACTGCCTTTTTGTTTTCTTTATGTTAATATTTTTCTGACGCAATAAAATTCATTTTTGGCACAGAGTATTTTTGTATTGTTTGATACAACCATAAAAAATGCATTTATATCATCTAACGAATGCACTACAAAGTATAACAATTATTAAAATACAATTTAGTAATCACAAACATATAAACAAAATTTCAATTCAAATATTCTAACTCAAATTGTTTTGTCCACAAAATTCTTGTTGTATATAGTGCTTTGCTTTTTCACATTACAAATTTACTACCAGAAAATATTTTCTTTCTCTTTTTAATAGAACTGCCTTATCAGCGGATTGTAGCGATTTTGAAACGCCAAAATTGTCGCCTCTGTTATAATCTGTGTACATAGTATATTTGCCGTATGGACGATATTAGTATGATTTCTGGTTTAAAATTACTGATCTGTATAAAATGTTAGTACGATATCAATATTTATTAGACATTTTTGTGAGTTTACTTATTTTTCGGAAGTGGTCCTTATATACGAGTTATGGCCAATTATTAATCGATCTTCATAAAATTAATAATACATATGAGAATATATCTCGTCGAATTTGTACAAAATACCGCTAAAATTTAAAAGATATATGAGTATTTAAGTCATTTTTAAAAGTTGGTCTTATATGGAAGTTATGATTGAAGTAAGAAAATAGCAGTTTACGAGTACCACACAAATTTATGGTCAACATCAATGGTATTTAAAAGAATGAATTTTCACCTTTTTTAATAAGTTAAAAAGAAGTTTAGTAAATTGATTTTTTTTGGAAACATCCATTAAATAAATGGTTTAAATTTAAGCATTAAATACATTCGAGACAGCAGGCTGCCGACTACAATATGTCAAAAATAAAATACACACGTTTTTATGAGAGTGACTATATTGACAACAGCAGGCAACACGACTGCAGGTTTGTTGTCCATGTTGATTTTTTCGTCGCTAATTTTTGTTGGCGACAAAACAAAAACAGTGTTGACCATATAGCAAAATGTGTAAAGCAAATTAAATAAAATAAAAAGCAAAATACAAAATTAAAATGTTATGATCATTTATGCATCAAGAGTTGTTAAATGTATCAATTTTTACTGCCGTATTTATAAAAAATAAAAGTAGACTTCAAGTGTACTTTAAGAAAATTTTGTATGATAATTTTGTCTTAAAGCACACTTCAAGCCTACTTTATTTTTTATAAATACGGCAGTTAATGTTTTATTGTTTAAGATTTGTTATTTTTAATGTTTTTATTTACTTTTTTGTTGTATTTTAGTAATAGCTTCTATAAAATCAACAAAATTCTCTTCAGCCATTATGTTATTTAAAACAATCGCAGAACAAATTTATTTTTTATTAAAACATCAGATTTCGGGATCAGCTGCTGACTATGTAGCTGTCGTTTTCAAAATAATTAAGTAGCTGGCGACAGGGCGGCATAAGTACCCAGCGGTATTTGCACTCGTGTAGTCGTGTAGCCTGCTGTCTCGAATGTGTTTAATGTTTTTTGAAGAAATATTTGTTCATGTACTTCCTACTTTTATGGACGTCCTGGAAAACTTTGTTTAAAAACAATACATTAACGTATTAGTATAAAGAAAATAAATAATATAGGGTGTTTTTTTTAGATGTATAGAATTTTAAGTTGGCAACACTTTTTAACTAGCGGTCATTTTGTCAGCTACCAAGGGATTTATGTTTAGTTTGGTTTGACATTTCAACGTGAATAGACTGAAGCCAGAACAAGGCTTCCAAATAGTGCAAATTTATTTTGAAAATCATGGTTCTATGTTTTTTTTAGATGTATAGAACTGTGAATAAAAGAAAGATGATTTTTTTAATTAAATTAAATGACATTAAATTTACGTTATTCGAAAGATAATCTTCTGGCATTATAATTTAAATATGATTTCTGGCATATGACTGACTCGAACGTAGTCTAATCTAGAGGTTCAATTTTCAATGACTTTGTTCAACATTTGTGACCGTTTATCGGCAATAACGCGGTGAATGTTGTCCTTCAAGTGGGGCTTATCAAATATATATCACTTGACAGCTGACAATATGGCAGCCAGTTCAAAAAGTTCTATACATCTAAAAAAACACCCCATACAATAATTTGAAACAATGTAACGCACAACGTATGAGTGGTATGAGTGTTTTACATGAATTCAATAACTTGGATACGTCTCGTCAACACTTGTTTAATGTGTGTTAAAAAGTGAAGGCTAAAATAATATTTCTATCACAGCCACAATAAATAATAACGATAATAAGTTTTTCTTATTTACTACTTGTGCGCAAATATAAATAAGAAAATAAGTTTCATTTTAGTAGATTATTGCCATATCGAAAGTTTTTGAATTGAAGGCATAATATTGACTGAAAATGATTTATGCAAATAACACAATAACAATGTATGTATAGGTATTATTTGTTATACAAAAACTTCTACAAATTATTGCAGTAAATTGACAAGTCTGACATTTAGTGATAAAACAAGTTGCCTTTATAAAGTAAATAAATCGATATTGTAGGAAAAAAATCAAATCTTAAAAAAACTAAATGAATATAATAATTTTGAAAATAAACAACTTTAGAACGTGTAGTAGAATTAGTATAAATTTATGTCATTTAGTATAAACATAATAAACATATGCCATTTTGTTACCCCGTGACAAGATTGTAATTAAGTTTGACATTTCTGGGAACAATATTTTGAAAACTAAGGGGTTAAGTTTAAGTTTATTGATATGTCAAATCTCAAACAGATTGAATTAAAAGTTATAAAATATCGTGAGCTTAGTGTGCAATTGAGCTAAGTCCACTAAGTTTTGGGTCACCAAGGGTGTATAGCTGTAAAGCTATTGTTAGATCAGTGCTATTCTTTATTTCACTCTCTCTCTCTCTAAAATTTCTGACTAAATGATCCTACAAGTTTCCAATAGGATTTATATCAGTTGATTGGTGGGGTTTCCATCCATTTTGGAGTATTATCTATACAATACTTAAGGTATGATCACACATGGAAAATATTTAATATTTGTTTAACGTTGTTTTCTCTTACTTCGTTTATTTAGGAGAAAACACAACAAACATTTATGGCCGAATTCTTGGTCATTAGTTAACCATTGATAAACTAAAATACTAACTATTGTTTAACTATTACTTGTTATTCTTATGGCAGACTAAGTATTGCGAATAAAGAATCATTAGTTAAGACTTTGTCATTAGCTAACTAAAACCTGTGAATTCGGCCATTAGTCTTACTGTATGCTTATTTATGCTGTTTGCTTATTTTTTAACAAATAAACGGGTTCAAAAAAGTGTTATTTGGTGATTACGTCTTTTTAGTAGTTTTTAGTTTTCTGAAATGTCCACTTTTTGCACACTGGGATGGAGATAAATTCTTAAAATGCAATATACATCCTGTGATCCATTATGACGTCGATTATAGTTAAATTTCGAACTCCAGAAGCGCTCATACATCCCCACACTAGAACTGAGCCACCCCCATGTTTAAAAGGTGGACACAAATTTTTTTCTTTAATGGTCATCATCATTTGGTTTTCTCCACACTCTACATCTTCCATCGTTTCCAATTATATTAAATTTGCTCTCATCGGTAAAAACCACTCTGTTCCAAAAGTATCTTGAAGACTTTTTCAAACATTTGTGGCCGTATATCGGCAATAACGCGGTGAATGTTGTCCTCCAAGTGGTCAATCGTTTCGGGCTTATCAAACACAAATCACCCGATTGTTTTTACCATTTACCATTAGAAAGGACCTAAGGGCGTCAGCATCTTGGAAATATTTTTTGTTTTGTTATATTTGTCAACAATTTTTTTTTAAAGTAGAATAATGTCTTTGACTATTTCACCAATTTTACGCAGTGTGTTGTTCGATTATCGCAAATTTAATTTTACGTTCTGATTGAGTTAAAATCACAAAAGATTTTAATTACCAAAAAGAGCATCTTAAACACAATGTAAGGTGAACACTTACTTGCTGAATAAATTGTATTCGCAAGGAAAATTAATGAAAACAAAACATTTTTTTAATATTTAGTAGGCCCAGCTTGAACTTTAATTACTGCCTGAAGGCGGGGTGTCATGGACATCACAATGACATCTCCTTAAATAGGGCCTAATTTTAGACCACAAATTTAACTGTCGAACAATATCTGCAGTAAGCTTGGAATCTTTGTCTTGCTGGAAAATCCATTAGTTTCCCAGGACTAAGCTTTCTTAAAGTTTTGTTCTAATATAATCTTATACTGATATCTGTCTATATTTTAGAAAACTCAACCAACTCACTCCGGATGCCGACATACTTCCCCGGACCACTACCTTCCACTACCATGTTTCACTGTAGGCAATTTATACTATATACCAATAATATATAAAAATCATATACATATGTATGTACATATATTATATATTTTATATAGCGTTTGTTACTGTTCTTGGTGAAACAATAGTATTGGAATATCTTGCAAGATGTTCCGGTAATTTTAGGGCGTTTATTTTTGGACCCAGATTAACTTCTTCAGATCTTTCAGATCGTCGCTTAATTTCGGTGCTATTTGTGTTTTCATAGTTTCTAATAATTGTTTGCAAAGTAGCGCGACATAATTTCACTACTTAAACAATTTCTACAAAAGATTTATTTTCTTTTCATAGGATAATTAAACCATTTCGAACTGATTGTTGTATTTAGTTGCTATTTGCCATTTTAAAGTAAGCATTTTCAAATCGCTTTGCGCTTTTATAAAATAAGATAAATCATAAAATCAAACGGCTTTTTTTCTTTTTTTGTCAATTTCTTATTGATTTTAAGAGCTGTATGTAGACTTTTTCCCGTTGATTATTGTGTAACATTTTGAAACTTTTTCTTCCTTCGATAATCTGAACTATTAATGTTTTCAAAATTAATAAAGAAAATTTTATTTTGCTTGAGTTCATTAATTGGAAGGCATTTTCTGTCCTGCCAAGGGCGTCATCAGCAATATTTGTTGTTCAAGATCTACTTGTAAATATCATCTATTTAACTCACCATTATTAATAAATAGTTTTCGGGAATGAATCATATTTCTTTTTTACATGTTATGAGTTAGAACGAATGTTTTAAAAATATATATCAAATGTTCTTCTGATATCATCAATAATTCTCTAAAAGCTCAAAACAGTTGGGTGCATGTAGAGTTATTTCCTTAGTATTTAATGTAATCCAATAATAAATTCTAACCCCCTTGTTCATAAAACTTGTCAAAGGTTTATAACAGGCTTATAAAGCAAATTTTGTATGGATATTTGCTTTATGAGCCTGTTATAAACCCTTGATAAGTTTTTATGAATTAGACTGTAAATTTCGAAAAAAAAGTGAAGTTAACACTTTTGTAAACCAAAAAATGTACTTTTTTATACCGGCAAATATTTGCCGAAAAAGACGTAACAACTAAATAACATATATTTGAACTCGTTTATTTATTTAAATATATTAAGTTTTAATTTATTTGATGCTCTTTGTTCTTGCAAAACTCTTGTAAGAGTATACAAAGTCAAACAAATTTGTGCTAAAACAAGTGGTTACGCTTTTTTGAGTAAATATTTGCCAAATGTGACCGTATCTTAACAAACGTTTTATATTAAAGTCTACAAAGTACTTGACACATTTGCTCACATTTGCTTACTAAGCTAACAACATATTTCCTACCGCATTTAATCCTAACAATATTTGCCAGTGCTTTAACTTTTTATTACTCGTATTTAATGCTTATGGGGTTTATTTAGCGTAAAATTTGTTCAATTTTATTAAACTTTATCTGTTTTTAATAAAAACAGATTTTATTTTTCAATAAAAAAAAAATAAATCAAACTTTCTATAGTTGTATTCAACTTTAAAGATATTTGTTTGTGTGTTAATAAGTACCATAAAAAACATATAATACATACTTATAAAAGACCTCAGTACACTCAGATGAACATATAAACAGTGTGTGTCAAAACCGTTTGGAAGTGGAATTAATTTCGTATTTTGATTCTATAGAAAAAGTAAAACGAAAAATTTTCTATAGAAGCAAAATACGGAATTAATTCCATTTCCGAAGGAAATTAAATATTGTGACATGACTGCTAATTGAATTATTTAATAAAGGCTTGTACATGTTATGTCAGGTTATGTCTTGTTCTTACAGCTGGGCATGATATATGAAGGTAATGCCAACACATATTTTGCCTCACACTGTTCGCAAGAATGATATGCGAACAAACAATTGACAGTCTTCAAAAGTTCAAACAAAAGCTCTCATGCATGCTCTGTGATACTTTGTTGATTGAAAGTTAGGAAGTATATGAACTTGAAATATCGTTAAATTAGAACGCAAAAGAGCTATGTTTATTTTATGATCTTTGAAGATTTTTAAAAAAATATATAAGATATAAAAAATGCACCATTTACATAAACAACTTTTGCAGTATATTTTTGAAAGTATTTTTTTATTTATTTATTTAGTTTATGGATAAAATCCTTACAAAATTACATACACGTACATATATATTTTTTGACACCTTAGTACAATTAATTATTTAAATTTAAAATAATGTTACGTTTTATGGTATTTACATTTAAAGAAAAGTCTACCAAATTAAACATTTCGTTAAGACAATAACATAATTTTTTAAACGGATCTGCCATAGCAAAATTTGTTCAAAACGTTTTAACATAAAGTGGATTGTTATAGAGGCGCAGTGAACGTTGTGGAGCACTAAATAATAAATTATAGAGCAATTCCATATGAAAACGATCAAAATTGGCAAATTTTTGGTCGACCCCTCTCCGATTATAAAATAAATAGTCTCAATCGATTGCCCAGCAAAAAATAATGTACCTACATATTTTTTTTTTTTTTTTACAGTGACTGGTTTAGTGGTGGTGTACACCACTGTCATGTGACAAAATTGAAGAATTCTTCATAAGGGACCTCATTGAAAGTTGTTTAAAAAAAAACTACTAAAGCGATCGCAACGAGTGATAGCTCGTTGGAAAGGTATTGAATCAGGCTTTAATTAAAAATAAAATTTTTCTAATTTTTCTTAGAAATTTACCTTTAAATTTTTCCATGAAAATTAAATTTTCCGATTTTCCACAGAAGCTCCTAAATTTTCCGGCTAATTTTTTTTTTTTTTGGATTCCTCATAATTTTTGCTTTAAGAATCAGCAATAAAAAAATGGGCCCCGACTCCTTGTTTGGACAGGAGAAGAGCATTTAAGAGACCACCTTGTTAAAAATACATTTTAAAAATTATTTTACAGTTAAAAATACATTTATGAAGAAAAAATCAATTTTTTTTTAAGAGCCCCAAGTTGAGTGTGTAGTGAATATGGTCTGCCTGCCTTCACAAGATCGGCCATAAATCCATGGATAATAGCAGCAGTGGCATGTAATGGCACACCAAACCCGACTGATGCAACAGGTCATAAAATGTTTTGTAAATTTTTGAAATTACCAGGTATAAAATATTTCGCCTAAAATGACACGTGCAGAAACAAGTCATAAAACACGGATTTTCCATAAATATGGGGAAATATTTATTACCTGGTAATTTATAAAATTTACAAAACATTTTATGACCTGTGGTCGGCTTATTGGCAGTAACCAATTAAGTCCCTCTTTAAAAAACCTTTTATGACCAGTAGTTCACGCAAATTTTCCTATTAAAGAAAAGCAAATATCCCTTATTTTTTTTACCTATTTTTTAACAAAAAATAAATATAAATACTTCACACACTCTGAGTCAAATTTCAGATCACCAAAAGGTGATCGCTTTCATATGGAATTCCTCTATAAGATTTTTAATGTTGGCAAATTTATCAAACGTAATCTTGATGAATATGATGGAAGTGATGCATATCCTCGGTATATATCCTTCAAAAAAAAAAAGAAGGAATTGTTTTTGAACAGATTCAATATGATCAGCATGTACAATATAATGCGGTTCCCATGCAATGGAACCATACTCTAAAATCGGTCTTACTAGAGAAGTATATAAACATTTAGTGCTATGGGGATAATTGAATTATTTTGCCCATCGTTTTATATAGGCTAAAATACCACGAGCTTTATTAACAGTCATCGTTATATGTTGTACAAAATTTAACTTTGCATCTAACAAAATCCCAAGATCCATAATTCAGTTTACCAACTCTAGTTTATGATTACTTAACATGTAAAAATTGACAGCATCATAATTTCTTGAAAAGTGCATATGTTTGCATTTCTTCAGGTTTAATTCCATTAAATTAAGGTCACACCAGTTATTAAAATTATCGAAATCATACTGCAGATAAATACGATCTGCTGAATTTTTAAAACTAGAAAATATTTTCACATAATTCGCAAACATCAATATACATATTTGAGTATTTGATTGCTTCAGGCATGTCGTTTACAAACAGCAAAAGCAAAAACAACTCTTAAACTCTAACTTCTTCTAATTTTAGTTAGAAATGTACAGCTACGTGCAACTAATTAAGGACACTATACTAACATGTGAGCTTGAAGCAAATAATACGAACGGTTTAATGATATTCTCAAAGTTTGTCGTAGTTTATTATCAATTTAATTCATACTCTTAGAAAATAACTGCATATTGTGTCAAATGAATTATTATTTATAAATCTGTGAGTCATATTTTCAAATGAGATTGCTATCAGTCGTGTATATAATTAAGAACATACCACAAATTTGACCAAAAAATAATAATTATGCAAATCCAAATTCCAAATCCATTGTAATCGATAACAGCTTGACATGTGCGAGGCATTGAGGTCACCAAATTTTTACATACACTAATTGGAATGGCTTCCCAAGCTTTCTTTCTTTCGGAAAAGAGATCATTAAAATTGCTTATTTTTACAGACAGACTTTACTTTTGTTTTTACAACTTGCCGTCAGTTCCCAATCGGGTTGAGATCAGGACTGCATGTAGGCCAGTCAAGAACAAAAACCGAATTGTTAAAAAAGCATTGCTCAACGTGATGAGTTGTATGCTTCGGATTGTTATCTTGTTGAAATATCGATGTTACTGGTATGTTCCCATTAGCATATTTCCCTCAATTTTGTGCAGCGGGCCAACACCATGTGACGACATAGCACCCAAAGTATTATAAAACTTCCTCCATGCTTTAAAGTGGAGCGGGTGTACCTCGGATCACATTCTTTCAACTTTGGCCGGCGAACCTATTTTGTTTTTGTTTCGTACGAAAATAATAATGGAGGCACTTCCTTGCGAATTCAAGTCTCTTCTTTCGGTTACGTTCAGACAATAATAGCTTCTTTCGTCAAATTCTTCCCAACAGTTCAACTTCTCGCAATCGACGTTTTACTCATTTTGGCTAAAAACTGCAATCCGAATCTCATTAGATGATGTACGCGGATTTGTTTCGAATCGCGCACAATCATCTTCAAGAACTGTCATAATACGGCTTCTTTTTTTACGGGCCACTTTTTCTGTGGTCAAATGCTTTCTGAAATATTTTACCGCTTGAAAAACCATTATTGAAACATACAAGGCTGTAATAATTTCCCAATAACTGTTTCCATCCTGATGCATTTGTACAATAATCTTTTGATGTAAAGCAAGTATTAAGAATTTTTCATATAATGAAAAACATTCAGTGTAATCATAATTATTTAAATCTAACTTTTAAAAATGACCGGAATTTGAAAATGTTAATAAATTTATCACTGTCCTTAATTTAGTGCATGATTAATTTGTTTCAAAAATTATAAAAAGCATAAAAAAATAAAAATTAAAAAAATAAGAGTGTAAATTTTAGAGATTTCTTTACTACTATCCTTAATTAGTTGCACGCAGCTGTATACAACAGCGACATTTTATGTAAACGAAAATAATTTACTCGTTAAATTGTCGCATTTTAGTTATTTAAATTGTGAGGAGTTGTCATTTTATATTTTTCCTGAGAATTTTGTGTTTCTTAGGAATAATAATTTTGAGCTTTGAAAGAAATTTCTAAAACTTTTTCTCATGACTTACTACAAAAATGTAATTTTCAGTGATAAAAGCTAACTGATTTTGCAGGAATACAATACGAAGCCAGATTTAAGTCTAGTTATACATACTTTAACCTAAAGTTATACAGACTGTTGAAATGTTTTTTTTTTCATACAAAATTGATTTTAACTGTCTTGGTGGAAATAAGGATAAGTCCGCCTTCACACGTTTTAATTATGACTTCCAGCAAGTATTTTTGGGTGAGAAGGGAAAAGAGAAATTGACCGTACCAGTAAATTTTTTTATTTCCTTTGTGTTCTTCTATTTCTCCTATTTTATTTTCTCCGTCTTATTCAACGCGAATTTGTTTAAATGTTGATTTGCATGAAAAAGTAGAAACTTGATGGTAAATAGCACGAAAATTGAAGATACGCGTATGAACGAAATGGCAGATGCAAAAGAAAATTGAACAAAAATTGGTCAGCTAAAACTGAAACGTGTGAAGCATTAAACACCTTCGAGACAGCAGGCTGTCGACTACAATATGTCAAAACGAAAATACACACGTTTATATGAGAGTGCCTATATTGACGGCATGCGACAGCAGGCAACTCGACTGCAGGTTTTTCGTCGCTAATTTCTATTTTTGTTGGCGACAAAATAAAAACAGTATTGACCATATAACAAAATGTGTAAAGCAAATTAAATAAAATAATAATCAAAATACAAAATTAAAATGTTATGATCATTTATGCATCAAGAGTTGTTAAATGTATCAATAATATTAAACTCGTATTAGATGAATAATATTATATTTTATATTAATATCAAGTAAGAAAGTATAGTCGGCCAAGCCAGACCATATAATACCCTACACCCAGTATATGTATACAACAGTTTTTCAGAAATGTGCGTTATATGGGAGATATGACCTGTTATGAACCAATCATTCAAAAATTTTATGTCATGATTTCGGTGAATATAAATATTATGTATGTTATAGTTTATCTCGATATAAATACTTTTAAAAAATTTATAAAAGTTAAAGTGGATTACGGGGAGGATCTTATATGGGAGATACGACTAATTATGGACCGATCACTATAAAATTGTACCGTATTATTTGTATTCATATGAAATATATTTGCGTTCAATATTATTTGGATACCAACATTTTTGAGAGAGTTATGCTCTTTAAAATGATTTTCGGAAGGGGGCCTTAATGGGAGCTACGACTAATTATTTTACATTGACAGCCAGCCAGCCAGACGGGCGAACGGACATCGTTAAATCGACTCTGAAAGTGATCCCAGCTTTGGAATGTTAAAACACATGGCCTAAACATCTTCCCAAAAACTTTAGACATATCTAAACTAAGTTGTTTTATTGCCGGTATTTTAATTCTTTTAAATTATCACACGCTATTAGTCAGTAAGTCACTATTTATTTTATACATTGCTTATCATTATGGCAAGATTTTTTCTGCTAAAGAAAAAAACATTACAAACTTTATATTCTTAAAGATAAAAGAAAAAAACATTTAAACTCATATAAGAGCACTAAGAAGGCCCCAAATTTATGAAACAAAAAAGTTTGCTTCTTTAAAAATTATCATTTCGCTATAAGTTCGTTGCTATTTGGATCCAAGAACAAAAATGTCAATTTTCAAGGTTCTCAGATTTATTGCAAAGTTTTATATTATTTAATTTAGGTTTTTTGGGGCTACCCTTATAAAAACATACATGCATATACGTGTATATAAATCACAAGACATTTTATTTAATTCATACTCTACAAGAATTTGTCTCTGTACAAGTTGAATGTTTTAACACCAACAATACCGACCGACTGACAACTTGCACTTAAGTTTGAAATTTATAGTTCGTAATTATATTTGTATGTGGGTTTTTGTTGTTTTGTTTTTTTTTTTTTCAAATAGTTGCAGCCACTAGTGAAGTTAGTTGTTGGTTGTTGTAGTTGATTATACCAATAATGTTGGTTACATACATAAAAATTTCTATGTTTGTATTTATACGTGGGAATTCCTATAAAGAATTTAAAGAATACTTTAATGCTGCATGTGTTACTTGCAGTAATTGCATACTTATAGGGATACATTTTGTTACTAAAGAAGTTTGATTGTGTGCATGTTGGTTTATTCATCTTTGATTTGTTTTATGATGGCCATAATGTTACACTTGTCTGAGACGGTCAATCATCAGCTATAGTAAATACTTCTTTTTCGTTAGATTTATAGCATTTTGGGTCTTTGCTGTGATTTTATTGTGCAGTTTCTTTTTCTTTATACATTGTTTATAGTGTTTATTTTATCTTAAAAGTGCAGCTTTAAATGCACACATAAATTTGTATAAGAATTCTGCAGGAATGTTTATATATATTTTATATTTACATACATATATGTACATATATGAAAGAATAACTTTAAATACATATACCCAGGGGGAAAAAGTTGATGTAAAGAGGCTTTCTACAAAGGCTTCCAGCCGCATTGACAAATCGTTGCCTACTCGCTATTGGTTAGATGCCTGCTAGAAGGCCTACTTGAGAAGGGCAATTGGAAGGTCTACCAACTAATGCCTCATACAATATTAATAGTAATTAAAGGGCTGCTAAATTAATAATTTCATTGAGTAAAGTAAAAGAAGGGGTTTTAAATAAAAGAAGGGTTTTAAATTAATTTAAAAAATCTCATGTATATAAAGTACTGTGCTTCACGCGTACTTTACACTACAAACTTTCCTAAAAGATTAAATTTATAGACGGTCTCTTTATTAATTTTTATTACTAGTATAACGAAGTTAGCAAAATAAACAGGAATAATTGCAAAACCATTCGTGTGTGCTATTAAAATTATGATTTGTTGCCATATTTGCCTTGAATGCGTATGAAACGCCCTCCAGAAGGCCTTCTATAAGGCCTGCAAATGTAAGCACTCTCAATTTTTCCCGCTGAGTAGGTATTTGAGCGTGCAAGTGTGCTAAATTTATGGAAATTAGGAGTTTTTACCAGAAACCACATAAAATGAAACATTTTTTTTTATTAATTTTCAAAAATTCAAAAAGTGCTATTGATGGTAAAGAAAGTACCTTGAAATGTTTTTGAAATCTATTTAATTCATTCATGTTTAGTTTAATTTTTCTAGGTTTATTAATAAATAAAAAAAAGTTAATTTTTTTGGTAAAAAAAAATAACAATAGACCGAAAAATACCAAAAATTAATTTTTATCCCTTTTCAGCCAATAAACGTATACATTGCAAAGAAGTACTAAACATTATTCGCTCTGTTTTTAATAACTAAAGATGTGTTTAAAATGTTGTTATTTTGTGTCTATAATAAAAAAAACTGATTATATTTCAATCCTTTTCGGTACCATTAGTTTACTCTTACCTTGATTCCTACTTCAGCATTAATTTTAAATTTGAAAAGTCCCATTATAGTATAGGAAAAAGTACCAAAATAAACTTTTTATTGTTTTGAACCCAATATATGCAAGACGACGTACAGTATTATTTCGGAAACATTTCGGTATCTCGAGAGCCATTGCAGATATCGTAACAAAATTTCACATGGTTAGAGCTGAGGTGTTTTCGAGTTGATTTACAGTTTTTTTTTTTGTCGGAAAGGCGCTAGGGAGACTAGTGCGTGGCCACTTAAAGTTCGCCACCGCAGGGCTTACATTTTTTTTAAAATCGACCAAAACTACATTTATAATCGCATAAAGAAAAACAGTCATTTAGAACACAGCGGGAAAAATTTCAAGAGCTTCCATTTGCAGGCCTTATAGATGACCTGTTTAAACATTCTAAAAGAGTCGATACTAATTCCACTATGCCTTCTAGAAGGCCTTTCATACACATTCAAAATTGCATTTCAAAATTTCCAAACAAAATTTGTTTTATAAACCTCTTATAAACCTGTTGTAAGTTTTATGAATAAGGGCATTAGTTTTTCATGAAAGTTTGTGGTGGAAAGTACGTGTGAAGCAGTCCTTTATACACAAATTAATTCAAAAAGCCCTTCTTCTACTTTCTCCAATGAAATTATTAATTCAGCAGACCTTTAATTACGTCTTGCATGAGTCGTTAGTTGGTAGAGCTTCCAATTGCCCTTCTCAAGTAGGCATTCTAGCAGGCATGTAACCAGTAGCGAGTATACAAGGCCTTGACTAACAAGGACACGCCATGTAAAATTGAAACGATTTGACAATGCGGCTGGAAGTTCTTGTGACTGCCAAAGTAGGCCTTCACCTTCTTACCGCTGGGAAGATCTACAAAAAAATACGCTTACATGTGTATATTATCTCTTTAGATTAAAAGGTTTATTTTGATATTTTTTATTTTTGCTCGATATTTTTAAGGATTTTAGATATAGCGGGCCTACGGAGGATCGAAAATATTTTTAAAAATATCAGCTATATTTGTAATAAAATTCTTAATAACATTTATAAAACCAACAAGCATTTATTTTTTCCCTATATGTAGTTATTTTTTCGCTATAAAAATTTACACGCATCCAAAGTTGGAATATGTAAAAAGGTCCATACATATTTTTTCCTGTAGTTTTTCTTTTATAGAAAAAAATTTTCGTTAACACTATATATAACTTTTATATGATTCAGAAAGAGAACTTAATATGTATGCGTCTAAAATAAAACTTGACTTATTTAAGTGGACATAGCCCTCCACAGCCCTATCCAAAACTTGGTAAATTTATAAAAAAAATTTGGCTTAAGTAAAAAATTGTAAAAACGCAAGACAACGATTCTCAAATACATTTGGTATATTTGTATACATACATATATAAATATGAAAATAACTTGTTTTATTTTTCTAACCGTTAATATTTTAAAAAATCTATAGTTTTTTTGCCTGAATATGGTAAATTAGTGTTCTGTGATATTAGCTTTAAGTTAAACTTGACTTAAGTTTTGTGGTCATTTATTGTATATTATATTTTTATTAATTATTTGATTATTTATACCAAAATTCTGTTCGTGATGTCCCGTTTTTTAGTATTTTAGTAACTAATTAATAATAAAAATTAATATCCAATGATAAAAAACATCAAAGCTATTATTTAGAACGAGACCCCTGAAGAAGTTAGAATAAAACTAACGAAACGTTGGGTAAATAAAATAAAAAATAAAAATCGAACAAGTTTTTTATTTACGTTTGGAAACAAACATTTGACCAAATTAGCCTGAAGGAAACTCCTTAAAAATTATATGGTAAATTATGTTTTTATTTTGCTTTTAATATAATTCGACACTTAATTTAAATTAACACTTGTGTCTAGTCGAGTAGTACAATATTTTTTAACCTTATTTTGTATATTAAGTTTTTTTTTACTATCACACGGTAAAAAACGTAACAGGGGCCACTTTATAAAAAACATTGAAATTTTGGAATACATTTTTCCCGTTTTAGGAAATTCGGTTTTTGAAAATAAAAAAATGTAAAAGTTATAATACCATAAATTTAAGGGTATTTGGATTATTAGTTTTAATTTTTGTTGGGGTTTACCCGTCAAAATTTTACATCAATTTAAAGTTTATATTTTTCTTCAAGGAAAATCGGCATATTATATTTTTTTTTAGTTTTCAAGGGAAATGAATTCCGAAAAATTTATAAAATTAATTCATTTCACTAAATTAACATTCTTAAAGTCCTAAATTTTTTAAGAATATCAAACACTTATACAAAAAGTTTACTACTACTCTACCCTATAGAAGTTCCACAAACCTTGCCTCCTTTCACAAATTTTTAAAATTTTTCATAAATCGCATGTAAAATTTATCTATATATGTAAACACAATGGGACAGAGTCGAATTTTTTTTTGGAAATAAATCAGTCATTATAAACCGCTGGTCCGGTCAATATTAAATTTTACATGAGTGCAGCAAAGGAGTATTCGTGTTTAAATTTGTATGATGGATAACACAAAACCTCCAGGAGCGCAGCTGTGGCGGCTCAAAATAGGAAACCTTTGACATGTAGTTTAAACGTATGCCATTTTTTTGTTTTTATCCAATTCCAAAGAGCATATCGGATGAGTCATTTATTTCTAAAACATTCAATGCATTTTTTATACTCCGATTGAATAATCCACTCTCGTTTGGCATCCCTAGTATTACATGTTTTATTGCCATTTGCGTTTTCTTTAGAACAACAACTGCTTGTGTTTAAACATTAACTTAAAAGTATGCAAACATTTTGTAGTCAAACAATTCAATATTTATTGATAGTAACTATTACTAAAAATAACAATATTATATATTTATATGTGTTTTATTATATATTATATGTATTGTTTATTATTTATTTATATACTTACATATCTCGTATATTTTGCAAACCCCAAAATGCTCTTGGATGTATATGTGTTATAAGATTTTCATTTAAATTTCTGAAAAAGAAAATATACATACATATATTAATATTATGCATTATCGCATTATGCAATAAATTAGATAATAAAGCAAAAAATGTAACACAATTATTCATTCATAAACACCATCAAATAATAAATTATTAAGTTGGGTGCCATTAATTGTAGAGTTATTTATTTAAATCTGTTTTGAACAGCTTAAAGATTATAGCTTATAAAAACATAAATATTTAAGAGAGAGAAACTATGTAATTTGTTTTCTTAGAATAAGAAAACTTCTTTAAAAATTCTTTAAATATATGTTCGTGATTTACGTACGTTCGATTTTCGCATTTTTTTTCTGTTATGTTGGTACACATGTCTGTTATATATGTTGGTAATATCAGCCATTTTGGATTGTGTGTTGGTGTGCTACTCGATTTTTTACTATTTGAAAAAATGGATCAAAGAAACTGTATTAAGTTTTGTGTAAAAAATGAAATTAAATGCGCAAGGACATTTAAAATGTTGAATGTGGCTATGAGCAGAACACAAGTTCAACTGTGGTATAACCGGTTTAAGGAAGGCCGAGAAGATGTCAATGACGATGCTCGTACTGGTCGCCCGAGCACGTCAACAACCGATGAAAACATTAAAGCAGTGAATCACTATCAGAGAGGTTGCTGATGATGCTGGCATATCGTTCGGCTCATGCCAAGCAATTTTTTTTTTTACTGATGTGCTAAATTTTAAGGAAAAACAACGTCGCACGGACATCGCACAGGAGCTGTTAAACATCGTCAACGACGATCTAGATTTCCTCAAAAAGGTCATAACTGGTGACGAATCATAGGTATATGGCTATGACATGGAAACCAAAGCCCAATCATCCCAATGAAAACGTCCAGAACCGAAAAAAGCACGTCAAGTTTTGCTCACTGTTTTCTTCGACTGCAATGGCGTGGTGCATCATGAATTCTTGCTGCAAGGTCGTACGGTCAATAAGGAATACTACCTTGAAGTTATGCGCCGTTTGCGCAAAGCAATTCGTCAGAAACGCACAGAATTGTGGAAAACCCAATCATGGATTTTGCACCATGACAACGCACCAGCTCACACATCGATGCTTGTGCGTGAGTTTTTGGCCAAATACAAAACCGTTATCAGACCTCAACCACCGTATTCATCGGACTTGGCGCCCGCTGACTTTTTCCTCTTCCCAAAGGAAAAGGAAAGCGTTTTGCTACGATTGCGGAGATAAAAGAAAAATCGAAACAGGAGCGATACCAAAAAGCGCGTTTCAGAAGAGTTTCGGGGGATTACTTTCGAGAGGACAAGATAGTTATTGATGAATAAATAAATACTTAACGGTTACTTTTTGATCAGATCTCGTATGTATAAGAACTACATTCTTACACTATGACATTTTTGAAACATTTACACTTTTAATTTTCAGTTGTCCGTCAAACATCATCACCTCTCCCTACCATCTGTTTATACATTGTATTTTGTTTACAAATTTCACAGCATACTTAAAGGCTGTTACATTTTCATCATTCTTAAACGTTTGCAATTGTTTAATTTATTTCGACTTTTAGCCTAAAAAATTAACAATTTGTTTTAGTTTTTTTTTTTAATAAAAGCAAATAAAAAGAATATAATAATTAAAAGTACTTGTTTTCTTTTTCTAGCCTTTGATATTTTAATAAATCTTTAGCTTTTTTTTTTTTGGTTAAAGTTGGTAAATTATGTTTTTCTTTTGCTTTTAATCAAATTTGGTACTTAATTTAAATTAACACTTGTGTCTAGTCGAGTAGTATAATATTTATAACCTTATTTTATATATTAAATCGTTGGCTTCTAATTTATTACTAACAAAACAAGAACATTCATTTAATGTGTTCAAGTAAATATTAATACAAAAGGAATTGAAAAGTGTTTAAGAAGTTTTTAGAATCGTTTTTTTTTTGAAAGTTAAAGAAGTGGCTAAAAAGTTTAAACTAAATAAAAATTGTTGTTTTTATAATAAAAAATAATGGAGACCAACCGAAACAGGTTCTTTTCAAGCTGTAGACGAACTGAATCAAATATTTGCTTAATTTGCATAACTAAGTCCGCTCTCACACTCTTCAATTCTGACCCTTCAAGGCAAGTATTTTTGGGTGAGAAGGGAAAAGAGGATAAAAGGGGGACGGACGGTACTAATCAATTTTCTTATTTCGCTTTGTTTTTTATTTGAATTGAAATTGAATTGACGCGACTGAATAAAATGGCAAGTTCAAAAGAGAATTGAACAAAAACTGGTCAGCTATAACTGGACTAAATTTTAAAACAAGCTGAATGTATAATTGCCTATTAAAAACATTTTATTTTATTTAGTCAAATAGTTTAAACAATAACTGTGATTAAAAATGAATTAAACTTTGTAACATCTTTTTCATGTAATGTACTAAAATCTTCATCATCTCCAATTGTGTTCCATATTTGACCCTCAATGTCGTAGGAGCACATAATTTCATTGTTATTAGTTTTTCTTTTCTTTATATTTTATGTTAATAAATATTCACACTTGAGATTTCTTTAAGATTAATGTGTCAAATTGGGGTTTCTTTATTGTTTATTTTATTGTTTTTATCTACTCGTACATAAACATTTGTCTCTTTTAATAAATAGTTTGCGCAAAATTAATATACAAAAGATTTCACTTATTTCGACGTGTATTATGCCACTAACTTTTGCCATAAATATCATGTGTGTAATTTATTATAAAAAAACACAGAAAGAAATTTTATTAAGGGCAGAAATGCTCAATTATATATTAACAATTCTAACTATTTTATCTTAAAAATTATATTTAAATCAGCATTTGGTATACGCCAAATTTGTCCAAATCTTTTATAAAAAACATAGAAAATGTAATTTTGAAGTTTAGAATATTCAACACATATTCAAGACACATCATATTTGTTTTTAACTTTTGTTAGTTCCAATTAACATGAAGCAACACTTTTTTCCTTGAAATTTCTTCGGCGGTGTTCAAACAGCACAACTCTTATTGCTTAAATCGCTCGTACACATGTGTATACACATATGTAATACGAATAAGAGAGTAAAACAATTTGCTACTGCAATCAAGTGTGTACTCGTCTTGTCTTCCCCTCACCCCGTTGTCTAAAAGATAATCAGCTTAGCTTTAAGAATTGCTTTGTGTAAATTGGGACTTAATATTTCGTTAATAAAAAATTTATATATTGGTTGTATAACTCAAAAATTCGGAATTTTTTTTAACTTTTATCTTTTAATTTAAAACATTTATACAATGTAAATCTTTTCAAAGTATTGGGCATTGTTAGCTATGACCTTTTCCTATCTTTCTGGCAATATATGGATTCCGCCCCTAAAGAACTGCTCATCTTTTGAGGCAAAGGAAGAATCGAGAGAAGCGTATCCCAGAGATTGTGGTCTGCATGGAGGACCAAGGTCTGGACAATAAGGCGGCTGAGGCAAAACTTCGCAACCACTTTTTTAACAAGTATTTAAAAATGTAGCGTTATCATGATGGACTATTACGCTTTCAAGTCTGGTCGCATATTTTGAGTGTTTTTTCCGCCAATGTTCGCTTCATACGAATCAGTTGCATTCAGTGCAGGTTGGCTGTGATGTTCTGGCCAGTTTTCAGCAGCTCATAATATATACAATTCTTTTGGTCCCACCAAATACAGAGCAGAATCTTAGGGCCATGGATATTTGGCTTTGGTGTCGATTCGGCTGGTTTAATCGTTGGTTGGTTTACGTGACTGCCTGTTGCCTGCAAGCATTTAAATGAAATCATTAGATTCCGTTTTGAAAAGGACCACACGACTCATTGAGACAAATGATAAGACTAGAACATATTCAGATGCTAGTATGAATCCAGCTTCTTTCGTTCAGGTATCCGATGATACTCCGCTCCGCTAGATTGTTTAGTATATGAGTGTTGAAAAATTGGAGCCTAGAGTTTTGAAGAGCCGTACATTCATTTCCTCTTTCTTACCGACCTGGAACTGCGGCAGTGATTATTGAAAGGAAGTCCGAGTCTGATTGCATGCTTATCAATCGCCCAGTGACCAGTTAACAACTTCTAGGCTAAGAAATTTCCGAACCGCCCTCGTAGCATGACTTTAATGTTTGGTGTTTACAAAATAACTTGCAATAAAATAAAAATAGTTTTGAGGTGTAAAAAGAAAACTTTGTTTTGATAAAAGAAAATTGTTAAAGTGGTATATAAAATTTAATGTATAAATGGGATTTAAATATTTTTTTTTTAAATTATATCTCGCCTCGTTTTTATTTGTGAGTGATATTTGACAGCGGAAACGTTTCTCACAAAAAATTTAAAGACATACTTTTTCTGTTAACTAACGAGTAATTTTCTTAAGGTGGATTTACCCATTCTTACTTAACAAAAAAATTAGTTTGAACTTTTTTTTATATGAAGTTTGACGTCTCTCTTTTTGAAAGAGAGAAAATTTTTTTACGAACTTGAATTGGTTTAATTTAATATTTTTTCTGGACAAAAATTAATTGAGTTGCCAATAGGTTATATTTTTTTATAAAAATAATAATGCCTTATGTATTTCCATGGCCATCAGCAAAAGCAACTTTCTTTTTCATTCATTTTGAATTTATATCTTTGATTTTGAATATACATATTACTTTAAAATAATTTAATATTTGTATTTTGACACTTAAAACCCAAAGCAAATTAAATCAATGGCCGCACTTGTAAAACTAATAGATTTTGTTTACATATGGCAGCTTTGATTTTTCAGAAAAATCGTTCGAAATTGATGAATCGTGCTGCAAAAAACTCTCAGTAAAAAAATTTTTCTCTGGAAAAAATTTTTGTTAAGAACAAATGGGTGAATCCACATTTACGTGATAGCGATTACTCGCCGAAAAAAAGTTACAGACAGTTTTGTGAGAAAAACAGCTGTTTTGTTTGAATTTATGGCATTTCTGTTTGATTCCACACATTTTAGTTGCAAAGTTTTTTGACGCGGGAGTTACCGAACATGGGCACTGGGTGATCTCGCACGTTGAAACGGATGAAACACATTCTCCATTGGTGTGCTTCAGCTACACTTTTTTTTTTTTTTTGCAAATTAAATAAGTAAAGCAAAAAACTTGCCGCAAAAACGCTTTGTTGGCACAAAATTCAACATTTTTGAATCACAATAAACTTTGTTGTTTACATTTTAATGTTTAATAACTAATATTGAATTAATGACAGATATGTACCCTTGTCAATGATATAAGTTACTAAAGACAAAAACTACGTTCGGAAGTTTTTAAGTTATACAGCCAATAGTTAATCACAGCTGAACAGAACAGTGGATCGTCTTCGTTTTTATTTTATTACCAACTATTTCTGCAATTCTGCTTATTTTCTTTATCTTACATCAACCTTGTATTTCAACAATGTGTTACTATTACCCTGAAATATATCATAGAGAATATATATGTATGTATGTACTTACAGTAAATGCAAATTATCCAATTGTGAAAAAGTTTCCTCGCCAATGTATTGTATTCTATTGTAGTCCAAATATCTTTAGCAAGACATGTAGTAGCAGTTTTGCAAGTATGTTTTATATTGATACAAATACAAAGAATGAAAGAGAAAACAAAAGTGTAATACATAATAAGAAAAAAATTTAAAAAATAAATTTCCATAGTAAATTTAGTAATAAATTATTTATGCTTTAGAAAGAAGCAAGTTAACACAAACAAAATCAAAATTTTAGCTTACAGTTCATACAAAAAGTGCATGCGTGGAAAATGACTGCCATTCAAAGACAATAAATTATCACTTAAATGTAACCACTCCAAATGTGGCAGATTTAAGGACATTTCTTTAACCGGCAAACATGTCAAACGATTCGAACCCAGAAATAACCATTGCAGACTTAGCAAACCTTGGAAGGTAAAGGGCTGCAAAAGGGACAGTTGATTGTAGCGCAAGTCGAGAGTTTCTAATTGCTGCAAATTATGAAATAAACCCAGAGGCAATTCTTTAATGTTGTTCGATTTAAGTTTTCTATAAAAAAAGGGAGATAACATAATTAAATATTTATACGAGTATGTACATACATATATTTTAAGTTTGTTTTATGCAATTCAAGAAACACTTACAATCTTCTTAGTTTGTTAAAATAATTGAAATCATTTGTGTGTAATGTTAAATTGTTGTCAATGATTATTAAGCCAGTAACCTTAAAATATAAAGTTCTACATTAAACTGCGTCATTGTATTAAAAAAGTAATTAAGTTCTTCTTAATGGTTGTTGTCACTTACTTGTTGTCCAATTTCAGGTATTTTTGTTAATTTTGCAGTATTTTTACAGAAAATTAAAGATTTTTTTAAGCAGGTACATTTTTTGGGATATGTTGAGATTTCTATTAAGGAAAATATAAGCAAATTATTTAAATTAGTTAATTAAATTGAAGAGTAATATAGTTGTTGTACGAAGCTTTTAAATATATAGTACGAGGGCAGTTCGGAAACTTCTTAGCCCCAAAAAAGGCAAAAGCAACTGAATCGGCTGGTAAGGTTATGGCAACAGTTTTTTGGGACTTCAAAGGTATTTTATTGATTGGCTATCTGCAAAAGGGCAAAACAATAAATTCATAGTACTATTGTAACATTTTGGATCAATTAAATGTAAAAATTTGAGAAAAATATCCTGGCTTACAACACAAGACAACACAACAGTGTTTTAACAATGGGTAAAAAAAATTAATTAAAGTACAAGTTGCTTGACCACCCACCTTATTCTCCTGATTTGGCTCCCAGTAACTTTTACCTGTTCCCAAATCCAAAAAAATTTTCTAGCTGGCAAGCGTTTAATCTCAAATGAAGGTGCAATTACAGTTGTAAGCCACTATTTTGAAGGCCTTGAGGAAAACTATTTTAATCAAGGAATATAATTAAACTAAATGTATGGAAGTTTCAGGAGATTATATTGAAAAATAAAAATGTTTTTGAAAAACTAACTATTCTCTTTCTGTGCTTTTCCGAACCGACCTCGTATTTAAAGAACTTTAATAAAAACTTTCCAAATTATTTGAAATCAGTGAAAAGAACAAGACACTTAACACTCCAACCAATATACACGGCGTATACTTGATGTAAGTACATACATAATTTAATATTATTAAAGAACACTCATACGCCTAAGCGAAGCAAAAATTTCCTCTAAATAAAACACAATGAAAAAACAAAGCCTTGTAAATTTGTTTTTTTTTTTTTTTTAGTTAAAATTTCTTAAAAACCAACAGTCTAGCAGCGCATTTATAAATTCTAATTAAACTTAACACAAAACGAAAGAGCAAAAAATAAAAATGGGAATATGTTCTAAAACATTTACTTACCACAAATAATACGTGTTGTATTATTCACATTAATACTTGTAGTTGTTGTAGCCGCTGTTGTAGTACTGACCGATGTAGACTTTGTAATATTTTGTTGTAAATGTTTTTTTAAATTAAAATCCTGCTCTCCCTGTTGTATACGCACTAAACGAGTTATTGTGTTGTCCTCACTAGTATTGCCGGTTGTTGTGGTTGTTGTCGGCTCTGTTTGTTCTTGTTGACGTCGTTGCTTTTCGATGGCATTGCCCACAATTTTATTGGTCATTTCACGACTGCCATAAAGTAGGCCACACTCAACGGGATCTTCATCACTGCCATCACGACAATCCCTGTGATTGTTACAGATTTGACGCTGTAACACACACAATTCACCATTATCGCAGGCAAATGTACCATGAGGACAGGGTCCTGTTTGGAGGAGAGGGTATAAATATAAGTTTAAATTAAATTATGATTAGCAAGAATGGAAAATAAGTGGTTAAATTTTAAAGATTGGTAGAGAAATTAACCAGACTGAATGGATATTTAAACTTATGTGTTTTCAAAAATTGTGTTTAATTTCATGTTACACAAAATTACATACAAATTAAGAGGACCCAAAGATATCTAACTTAAATGAATGTTTATCTTAAAATTGAATAAAATTTCTCTAAATATGTGTTCTGGCTTTTATACTTTTTCGTTAAAACTAAAAATTTTAATAAATTTGTTTATGATTAAACTTGCTTTTACCTCAATCGATAGTTCTTTTAAAGATCTTTAATGTGAAATTAAAAAAAATGGAACTTTTTAAATAGGATATCGCTCTTTAAATACAAAAGTCACAGATTTTAAAAAATAACAAAAATTATTATTTTGCATAAAATGCTTCTTAAACAATGAAACTTTCATGTTTAGCTAAAACAGCCGTCATTTTATGATCGAAAACACCCGTAAACGCAAAACCGTTAGTTTTGTTTTGTAGTAAAAATCATAAAATACTTAAAATTGTTTTTAAAAATGACGCTCCTGCATAATTTGCTTATTTTGACTTGTGGTGCTTTTGTATTTAAGGAGCGATATATTCAATTATGGTGACAATAGTTTTTGGAAAATATGGTCTTTTAATAAATTAAACTTTTATTATAATCTCAACTTCTTAATTTTTAGCACCATTTGAACGTAGCCAGTCTAATGTAACATACTCTTAATATACATTGCATTGTATTTAATAGAGCAGATTGTAATTAACCTCAATTCTCTTATTTATTTTTAAATATAAATTTAATTATTATCATAAATACTAAAAAGGTGTCTACTTAATCTCTATATAAAACTTGTCCCATAATCATAAGAATTAAATGAAAGTACATATATAAAATTTAATGTTTTAGAAGAAATTGTTTCACTACTTATACCCTACACCACCATAGTGGGGGAGGGTAAATTGGTATTGTGCTGATGTTTGTAACGCCCAGAAATATTGGACCAACACCCTTCTTTAAGTATACTTATCGACTTATCGATTCTGCACTTCCTGAATCTATTTAATGATGTCCATCCGTCTGGCTGGCTGTCCATGTAAAGCTTGTGCGCAGAGTACAGGTCGCAATTTTGAAGATATTTCGATAAAATTTGGTAAATTACCATCTTGTGAAATATCTAGAGTCCAACAATTTACTTAGCGACCGCCAGTACGGCTTCCGTAGAGGACGCTCTGCAGGTGACTTACTAGCCTTCCTATCGGAAAAATGGTGTCGTTCCATACATCGTTTTGGCGAAAGTAAAGTGGTGGCTCTAGATATTTCTAAGGCGTTCGACAGAGTCTGGCATGGTGCTCTCTTATCGAAACTCATTGCTTTTGGTGTCGGTGATAACTTATCTCGATTTATATCGAGTTTCCTCAGAAATCGCACTATACGTGTTGTTATAGATGGCATCTTATCAGACGAGTTCAAGATTAATTCAGAGATACCGCAAGACTCCGTTCTTTCTCCCACTTTATTTCTCATCTTTATAAATGACCTTCTATGTCAAACTTCAAACCCTATCTATTATTTTGCAGATGATAGCAACATTTGCCATTCATACTCATTTAACCATAGACCAAACCCTTTGGAAATTGGGGAAATGAGACAAAATATGAATGATACGCTAAGCCGAGATCTTAAGGGAATATCGGAATGGGGTTGTGCGAACAGAGTCAATTTTAACGCACGTAAGACTCAGTGTTGTTTATTAACGCACAAACGCATAACAGATCATGTTGCTTCGTCTGTTTTTATGGGCGGTGTAAATATTAAGGAACCAGACGCTCTTGACGTTCTAGGCATGAGAATCCAGTGTGATGTCCGCTAGACCAAACACATTTTTTAAGTATCAAAAGAAGCGCTCAAGTGCTTTGGGTTTTTAAAACTATTTTTTACTATTTACACCACCTATATTCGTCCGAAAATGGAATACAACTCTCATGTATGGGCCGGTGCTTCGAAGTCTATTTTGAAGTTACTCGACCGCGTACAGGCGAGGGCGAAGATGCTTATCTATTGATTCATTGGAGCATCGTCGCAATGTGGGTTGTGTTTCACTGTTCTACGATACTATAATGGAATGTGTTCTGCTGAAATCAGGAAACTTGTTCCTGAAACACGTAGTTTTTTACGTAATACACGTTCTTCAGTCAGGTTTCACCCATTTGTGATCGCTTGGACAGTTGATCGCACAACACACTACAGGGAAAATTCGTTCTTTAGCCGTACTGTCCGTATGTGGAATAAACTACCAGCAGAAGTATTCCCTGCCACTTTCAATATAGGAAAATTCAAGTCAAATGTTCACAAACACTACTCCATCTATCCCTCATAAGTAGGGGTCGTCCCCTGAGTGCTGGTCCAAGAAAAAAATAAGTATAACATACATAATATTTCTATACACGGTAGTCATGGCACTAAATTTCTTAATTTTTATCTCCCTTATAGCGCCCATTTCTGAAAAACTGTTTTATACATATACTGGGTGTAGGGTATTATATGGTCGGCCTTGACCGACTATAATTTCTTAATTGTTTTAAATGTAGAACAAGTATAGGGTATTTTTTTTTAGATCTATAGAACTTTATATTGGCAACACTTGTTTAACTGGCGGCTGTCAAGTGATTTATATGGGACTGTTTTGAGATTTCTCGTTACATGAAACTTATTTTTGCGGAATTTTGTATGGATACTGTTTTTCTATAGTCATTTATGTACCATAAAGCTATATTTCGGAAAGACATTTGAGAAATCATGGACCGATTTCTACCATTTTTTAAAGGACTTGTCCTTCTATAATAAAAATAAAGTTTGCAGAATTTTATTTTGCAACTTTGGTCTATTACTTGGATCCTACTGGACCGATTTCAATGCCAATTTCGGTGGATCAAAGAATGTTTGGTAAAAATTTGATTGTTTTTCGAAACTCTATCGTGCCTTCAGCAGATGGACGGACATGGCAAGATCGTCTTAGAAACTTAAGGATCCAGAACATACATATATTCTTTTTGGTTCTACGACCAATATTTCGATGTGTTACAAACGGAACGACAAACTCCCCAACTTTTTTGTGTTGGGTACAAAATTAGCAAATTGAAAACACGGTAGCAAATTAAAAATATTTAATTGTTTGTCAAAGATCGCTATATCTTTCGTAAAATAAATTTTCATTTAAACATTTAAACGTTTAAATTTGAAATTGTTGGTCGAAAAATGTAATTCTTGATGATTTTTCTTTGTTTTTATATTAAAATTTACATCAATAATAATTTACTATTAAAATTTAACTTCATTAAATATAAAATTTTTTACCAAAAAAAAAAAATTTTTAAAACTACGTTAATTTTAAATTTCCATTTTTCCGGGAATTCCCGGACCCCAAACCCTACTTACAACCCATCAGTCAAGTTTAGACTCAAATATTTCATTCCTCAATGGGTTACAAAATCTCAACACAAAACCAAATCTCTGTCTACAAAAATGTTTAGCAAATATTAGTGTCGCTCGAAAGTAATAGACCATTATTATGTGTATAAAAAAAATCATTAAATTAAGATAGTTAATATAATTTTTATTAACTTGCAAACAACTTTAATACACCCAAACAACAACCTACCAACCTACCAAATATTATTTTCATTTAACCATTAATATTTACACAATATTGGCCAATTATAATGAGAATAAAAAAAAAGAACAAATGAAATAAAATAACAAACCAACAGCACTCAGCACTTTCCACTCAGGCTAAGAGAAATCTCGGGCCATTTGTTTCAATTGTGGAAATGAAAATAGATTTCCAACTTTTGTGTGCCTTAAATATGAAGAAAAACATATTTTAACGCTTATGCTAAAAGGATAGAGGTCATAGAATAGAATTTTTAACAGTAAACAGATTCTTTTCTTTATAGGATTTTTTTATTTGTTCGTTTCGTTTCGTTTGAAACCCCTAAATATAAAAGTTAATGTTAAAAGTTGTTAACATTTGACAGCTGACCATAAAAATCAACAGAAAACAAAACTTTTTCAAATATTTACAAACATATTTTTTGTAATTTAGAATTGTTTCGCTGAATGCATTAATTGAAATATAATGGGTTTTAGATGTGCTACATAAAAATAAGATTTAAATGGTGTAATTTTAATGTACATAAATTATTGTTCAGATAATATCCGTTTGCATTAAAAGTTTAATATTAATGTAACAAATTTATGAAATACTTTTGAAACACAAATTGTTACTTGAAACTAAAATTCATTTTCTCTTATAAAATTCTTTGTGTTTGTTTTGATGGATCCCATTAACGGTTTCGTATCATTTGCACTGCATACCCAGCAAAAATTTTCATTACCAGGTAATGAGTTAAAATACTAAATTCTACCACAACACTACTTGAACAATAGCATTTAAACTTATTATAACGCTGGGTCCATCTTAGGCATACTCTCTCTAGCAGATCGGCCGGTAGCTCACGAATAAATTCTTCAAAATTAGTTTTTAGCGCGTCATCCCTTTTTTCGGGCTTGTCCGTATAGATCCCTATAACAAAACCACACAAAATTGCGAGTGCTGTAGCTTAATTGATTAGCGCGTTTGATCATTAGGCATGAGTTGGTATTTGTGGCCTGGGTTCGATTCCCAGCCGCTGCCACTCAAAAAACAACATCAGTTTCTGATAATTATTAGTGTTTCTATCCTATCATAACTAATATTTTACAGCGCCCTCCTTCCGTGTTATGGCATTTAAACGCCACCGAAGTTAAATAATTAAAATAATGGCTATAAAACAAGCTTTGATCAGTGCACCTACTCACCACCAGAGGCGCTGCAATACTGTACTATTCACAAACATAACGCGCAATTAGAGTGTTGTCATATGAAAAGCTTTTCTCTTCTTTCACCACCTATTCTTCTACCTATCCCTTTCCAAAGAAAGTAACACAATTAATTAAATAAAATATAGGCATATTTAATGCCTGAATGTTACTTCCCTTAAAAAAATATTAGTTTAAAGGTCAATTAAGCGGCTTTTAACATGAAATAAATTTTTTAACGAACTCGCCTTTTAATTGGGTCATTGTCAGCCATGTCCAGGCCTTCCATTTTAAGCAAAAAATAACTTTGTAATTAGCAGACGGTAGTGCTCGGCATTCACAGTAAAGTTCCTGTCTTCATCGGCTTTGAAAAAGTACGGTCCAATGATGTCACCAAACAGTGCATTTTTCGGAATGCATTTTCAGTTCTTGCCATGCTGGCTGCCCTTCACATCCAATACGACAATTTTGTTAGTTTACGTATCCCTTCAGCCAGAAATGAGCTTCGTCGCTGAACACAATTTTTCAATAAAACCTTTCTTAAAAATTCTTTAATTAACAGAGTGCTTGAGCTTTGATAATAAAATTCAATGATCTGCAAGCGCTGTACGTTTATAAGTCGATTTATGGTTATATTATATACGAAACTGAATGTGTTTAACAGTAACATGTTACACGAAAACAGCTGAGTTGCCGAAAGCAGTCTTGTCAAAAAGAAAGTTGCTACAAAAAAAAAAAATTACACTTTATAAATGAAAAATTATATCGGACTGTTGTCTACCGCGGCCATGCACTCGCATGTGGATTCTTTTATCAAACTGGCAGAACTGTTTCCTTAATCATCTTAAGGATTTTTAATTTCAAGGCTGTAATCGATTCGATTTACTCTGTATAGACTAACCCCCTTATTCAAAAACGATTATTAAATTTAATATCTTAATAAACGTTTGTTAAATTTAATAATCGTTTTTGAATAAAATAGTCTCACAAAAAAAAATCCAAATGTTAAATCGTATGATTGGGGCGACCAATTAACAGCTTAATTTTGTGAAATCATGCAAACGAGATATATGGTTTCGGTGGCTGTGTGACATGTGACATCGTCCTGTTAAACTCACATGTCATTGATATCCATATCATCAATAATAAGTTTTAGTTATTATTGTTGTTTTTATGCTCCTGAATAAGTTTTATGTTTTGTAAATAAACTTTACTTTTAAAAATGAAGTATTTCATTAATTTTTATTGCGAATACCTTGAAAGCACAAATAAAGAGGTATGTACATATACATACATACATATGTAGAGTAGAGTATATAGTTTATTTTTATAATATTACAATTACATTTTCATTTATTGTTTACAATTTATGTCAAATTTTAAATGTCAATTAGAAAATAATTGTCATTTTATAATTTTGCAAACATTTTTATTCTTTAATATCAAAATTTCCTTATTGCACGTTCTATAAATATCTTTCTGAGGACATTTGCTGCAAATGCTTGTAAACTATAAACAACCCTAAAGTTAACCACCTTTTAAGACAATAAAGCAAATAAAAACAATATGTGAACAGTAATGCTTGCTCGTCACATATTCCAACCACCCCCACCCCCAAAATGACAAGACTTGTTAACAAAACAGAAAAACAACTATTAATAATTTTTTTTAGAAGAACACTTAAGACACACCCATATCGTTAGACAACCGTGCCAAGAAAACTTTAGAATACGACTAAATACACTCACTGTTTGCTTAAAAACCTTAACAATTATTTACTTTCTTCTGGTTTTTATACAATGATAAGTAAAAGAGTTAAGATCATTTTGTGGTACGCAAATGTGCTAAGTTCATTTTTTTCTCTTTTTTTTCGTAAAAATTCCATAATTATTATCTCAATGAAATGGAATTGTGTATAAAAACCTTAAGTTATTTAAGGACATACAGCCATGCTACAGATTTTGAAAACTAAAAATGCTTAAAATTACAATTCCACATAGCAAATTAAAAGTGGTTTCATTCCGAAAAAAATGTTCCTTGTACTTTTTCTATAGAAGCACAATACAGAATTAATTCCATTTCCGAAAGGAATTAAATTCTGTGACATGGCTGATACAACATTTTGAAATTTATTTTCAAATATACTATTCATATCAAAACATAGCTCCATTGCCTTCTTGTCTGTTAAACTTCTGAATACGAATTTTGTAATTTGAGTATGAATGGTTTTAACCATGATATAAAGAGAATAAGTTAAATGTCCGACCCTATAAATTATATATATTCTGGATCCTTATAGATAGCGGAGTCTATTAAGCCATGTCCGTCTGTCTGTCTATCTGTTGAAATCAATTTTCTGACAAAATTTGTTTTTTCATTTATTACTCATTTGTGGTAAAATTTGTTTGCATACTTTCATAACTTAAACATTTATGATCGTTAAACTCCTATTTCGGGTGGACATTTGTATGGGGGCCAAGTGAAATAATGGACCGATTTCCATCCGTTCTTGGGCCGAAAAATATCACATACCAAATTTTATTCAAATATCTTCAAAATTGCGACCTGTACTCTGCGCACAAGCTTTACATGGACAGCCAGCCAGCCAGACGGACGGACGGACATCGTTAAATCGACTTAGGAAGTGATTCTGAGTGGGTGTTGGACCAATATTTCTGGGCGTTACAAACATCAGCACAAATCCAATAAAAATATGCTGATATAAAGCTTTTTGTGAACAGTTTTGTCTTCTACTGTATATCTTATAAATACCGGTACCAATCAAAAATTGTACACAGAGCATTTCCATATATGCTAAAATTAAATTGCTGGATTTTGAGAATATCGGCACATATGTGATCATATCCCCCATATAAGGTCCACTTCCAAAATTTATGTAAATACATATTAGGAATCTTAAATATGTATATCATTATTATGTTGAAATCGACGTGAAATATTCTCATATGCATAAAATTCTATGTTCTAAAAGTGAAGAAGATGGGCCCATAATTGGTCATAGTTGCCATATAAGGACTATTAACCCACAAACATCTCTACTAAATGTATCGATATCGAACCAACTTTTATAAAGATCAGAAATTTTTATCCAGTACTACTAATACTAATATCAGTTATATGGCAATTATACTACTGTAGCTTTTGTCCCATAATTGGCCATAACCATAAAACCAACCATAAAACTCTTGTAAATAAAGCTATTGAGATGGAATTCAACCAAAGTATGCCTCAAATACATAGAAGTCAAGTTACTAAATAAAGGATTTTGATGCTATTAACTAGTCTGCAATTGGTTACTTCTACTATGCCACCCATAAAACTCTTGTAAATAAAATTATTGAGATCAAATTCAAACAAAAAAAAAGCCTCATTTTATAATTTTACCCTTTTGTAAAGGGTATGTCGTCAGACATACTCTGTAAATGATGGTAAGAATTGGAAATTACATAAATGCTCAAAACTAGATCAAATTTCAATATGATTAAAAAACGCTGAATAAGGATATTCTAGTTCTATAACCAGTGTAGTTTTTGTATTACTCATTATATCCAGGTTGAGGGTGTTTAAGATTCGACACAGCCGAATATAGCAATCTAACTTGTTATTTGTTAACAAAAAACAAATTTCAAAAAATCGCATTTACGTTAAATAATTTCTTTTGAGAGAGAACGGTTAAACCTTCTTTTTTTCAATTATGGTTAAATTACAAATATTATTAATTTTTTCAGTTTTAACAAAATGTGCTTAGTCCGCAAAAAAAAAAACAAAATAAGAAATAAACTAAATAATAAGCTAAGTCCCAAAAAGGACTTATAAGTCACCAAAGTACTTCTTCTAAACTGTGATTATTTATCATTATAAATCTTACCAAAAAAGTAATAAATTTATAAGCTTTAATAACAATGAAATTTAAGACGTTTTTTCTTTTAATTTAAAATTTTACATCTAATTATTTATAATTTTTATATATTACAGGCATCATTGATTTGCATCAAATGAACTTTTGCCATTTATTTTTAAAATTCGAAAATAAAAGTTATAACCTGCATTTACGAAAAAAATTTAATTATAAATCACTCTTCTTGATTATTTCCGTTATTTTCTTTTGTTTTTCTCTCTACCACTAACCTAAAACATTCTCTTATAAAGCACTCTCTCAGTGGTATAAAACAAAAACACATTTTAAATGGTAAAGGGTGCCAATTAACCACTAAAATTAAAGCGGGAACTGTGACCTGTTATTTTCGGTCTCTGCTTAATTCATTTACAAGTTATTTAATGATTTGTGAATAAATAAGCCCTTTGTATCGAAACTTCGTTAGAGCGAAACTTAGAATTTTATTATTTCCCAGGCGTACTGTGATACTCCTGAATTAAATCTCAATTATTTTAAGTGTGATTTTTATGAACCTAAAAAAGATATTAAATTAAATTTACTTTGCTGTTAGCGTTAGGTGTTGCAGGGTGTGTCAGGTTAATGATAACAATTTAAGTAGTTTAACCCATAAGTATTCAAAACAAAAAAATGACTAATGATTTTAATATCAGAGTGTAACTGAATATAAAACGTTGTGCATCTTATATCCGGCATTAATACATACACTTTTTTTAATGGAACACATCATTGAAGAAAGACATACGAGGTCTGATCAAAAAATAACCGTTATTTTCAAATTTCGATTTTCGCATTTTTTCTGTTATGTTGGTACACATGTCATAGAATTTTTTTTTTTTAATATTTTTTTTGTCTGACATCAATGTCGATTTGCGTGTGTATAAACCGATATTTGAGCATGTGAAATCCGTTCGCGTTAATCATTTTTACTGCGGTTTTAAGTTAAAAATAAAAAAAAAAAAATATATACAAATTACAGTTTTTGAGGTTAGAAACATTATTTTCCTCCATAAAATTTTAAATCTTTAAAAATTTTTCGTGCATTTTCAATTTTAGTATCAAGCTCAGTAAAGTCTTCTATTCGATGTACGTTTCAGCGCAATTGATACAGCGCTTTAGTTGTCACAAAGCGAAATGTGTTTTTGGGAAAAACTACCGCTGCACGCGCCCGGCTTGAAAAAAATTCTTTTTTTTTTTTTTGCACTTTATCAGTTTAGTCCGTCGCGAAGAATCTATTTAGATACATAAACATGTTCCCATGCCATGTTTTGATATAAAAAAAGCTTTAAAAAAATTTTTTTTTTTGCAAAAATTTTCAAAAGTTTTTGCGTTTAAAAATTTTAAAGTACGTTTTCGCCTCGAACGTACCCTTTATGAAGTTACTAACATCACGCAATACACTACTTAACATAAAAGACAATTCAGATTGTCATACGCAAAAAGATACATTTTTACAAAATTTACGCTAATTTCTTTTAAATTTGTGATCTCCGTGTTACGTTATTGGTGCGCTGACACCAACTTGATATACCTCATACTTTATAAAATTACGCAGTTTTTTTTAATTATGCATTTAAAACTCATTTTTATTAAACGGCGCAAAAATCCTATGTAAAATCTTCAAAAAGTTCAAAATTCGGAAAATTTTCGTTTCACTTTTAAACCACATGCAACTTTTCACCCAGCAGCGATATAAAATTTTTTTTTTTGGATATATCCTCCAAGTCTAGTGACTATATTTTGTATTGGTTTGGATCTGAAAGCTAAAAACTATTACAAAGAAAACGGAATGGATGAAAAAACTCTTGCAAGTTTCAAGTCGTTTTTTTTTTAATTTTTCGAATTTTAGATGACCACCAATTCTTAAGGTGAAGACTTTTCAACGTAAAACTTTGCACGTCATATCCTTCAAGTACCCCATATACATATGTTGGTAATATCAGCCATTTTGGATTGTCAGTTTGTTTTTGACAGATAAAAAGGTTAGTCGTGTTTTGGTTTGCTCTTCGATTCTTTACTATTCGAAAAAATGGATCAAAGAAACTGTATTAATTTTTGTGAAAAAATTAAATTAAATGCGCAAGAACATTTGAAATGTTGACTGTGGCGTTTGGCAAGTCTACTATGAGCAGAACACAAGTTCAATTGTGGTATAACCGGTTTAAGGAAGGCCGAGAAAATGTCAATGACGATGCATGTACTGGTCGCCCGAGCACGTCAACAACCGATGAAAACATTGAAGCAGTGAAGAAAATGATTTTGGATAATCGTCGAATCACTATCAGAGAGGTTGCTGATGATGCTGGCATATCTTTCAGCGCATGCCTAGCAATTTTTACGGATGTTTTAGGCATAAAATGTGCGGCAGCGAAAATTATTCCAAAATTGCTAAATTTTGAGCAAGAACAACGTCGCATGGACATCGCTCAGGAGCCGTTGAACATCGTCGACGACGATCCAGATTTCCTCAAAAAGATCAACTGGTGACGAATCATGGGTGTATGGCTATGAAATTGAAACCAAAGCCCAATTATCCCAATGGAAACGTCCAGAAGAGCCAAGACCGAAAAAAATCACATCAAGTTCGGTCAAATGTGAAGTTTTGCTCACTGTTTTCTTCGACTGCAATGGCGTGGTGCATCATGAATTCTTGCCACAAGGTCGTACGGTCAATAAGGAATACTACCTTAAAGTTATGCGCCGTTTGCGTGAAGCAATTCGTCATCAAAGCAACCACAAATTCTCGGTTGCCATGTTCGGCAATAGCTGACAGTTGCCAGTCAACATCTGTAATATGTTTTTGGCAACTGTCAACTCCACTGAGGTTCGGTTACCATCCGTAATCGATCCATTAGCCTATTTTTGTTTGAGACTAAGTGCCCTAAAATTTCAAAGCTGGGATTCCTAATCGAGCAACAGTTTTAGATACTATGATGTATTTAAAATCATTAATTTTTTTCTTTCAGGAGTAATGGCAAAATCCAAAAAAAAAAGAAAAACGTACCAATTCATTTGATTACCTATATAATGGATTTCAAAACATATTCGTTAATCATCTCGAATATTTGTATATTTTGTTAACGATGTCTTTAGATACATATTTTATTATCCATATGAAATATTTTTTATAGCATACTTATTGGCTTTTTAACCTGTTTTGTGTGGGAATACTGACAAAGTGAGAGTCAAATGTTTTAAGTTCTTATAATGTTTGTGTTTTCTTTTATAAAGCTAAATCATAAAGACTATTGATGTTTATTTTAAATTCAAAAACCCATAAATTTATTTTTTGTTTTTATTATTTAATATTCAAGTATGAATTTAAAAGTTTCCCATTTTAATCTTTGATGCTATAAAAACTGCTATAACTTTAAATATGTATGTGCTTAAAAATAGATATACAATTGAAATAAATTACCAAAATACTGAATTTATTATAAAAATAATATAATTAATAAAAAATAACAATAGCTTACAGACAACGGGTTTAAGTTTACGTTTTTATGAAAAACAAAGTTAGAAATCTTTTGTATAACAATAATAATGGAGGTATCTACAAAATCATCACTCCTAACAGTGTTCACAATTATATCCAGAAATACTATATGTTTCTGCTATATATGAATCAAACCATGTTTCTTGCACAGCAATTACATTCGGCAGTTGGGAAAGCATGGCAAGTTGTCTTGATTCTATTAAATTTATTTATTGATAAAATAGCAGCATGTTAATTGAAATAACGTTAACATATGAAGAATTGGTATTTTTTAAATGAGCACTAAAATTATAAAAATATTTATTACTGTTAAAATAAAATAAGTATATAAATAATGTATTTACACTAAAGAAACAAAGTCCGACTCATTGCCATCAGATTGATCAATATCAGCAGTATTAGACCCGGTATTTTGACCCAAAAGTTGCTGCCTCAGAAATTATTTTTTCAACCTCATATTCACTTTTTTTATATCTTGGCTTATAAATTTTAATTTTTTTCTAATAGACACTGTGTGTATCAGCACAAGATCCAATGACTTTCAATGTCTTGGCATAACTAAAGACTTTAAGGGTGTCTTTACTCATTTCAATAAATCAATCTCTTTCAACTTAGGTTTGGACTTCATAATTTCATATTTCGCAGCTTTGTTATTAAATTTTATCACCATTGCTCTTTTAACAGTGTTATAATTTGTTCCTCTTTTCAAGAAAAACGCTTCATTGATATTCTCCTTTTTTACTTCAATTCCAATCTTTTTTGAGATATCCAGCATTGTATTAACAGCACTTGTTTCATTATTAACAGCAACACCTCGGAATACACAGTAATTCATCACTCGGTTTTCATTTAAGATTTTAACTGAGGTTTTCAATACAGCAATTTCATTTCTTAAACACACAATTTTCATTTTGTGTCAATGGAACTTTTTTATTGTTTTCAGCAACACCCTTTAAAAGTTTATCATACTGGCGATACATAAATTCCACAGATTCTGTTATGGCAGTCAGCTGATCTAATTTCTTAAGTTTTGTTTTGATTTGTTTTAACTCTGTATTTAATAAATCATCACCCCTATAAGAGATGTGACAAATAAATTCTTCGCTCTCATGTTTGGAAAGATACTCGTAACGGCATTTGTCAATTGTCGTACATATATATATATATATATATATATATATATATATATCTGTTAAACTCCTACAAGGAGCATAGGGCCAAATTGTCGTACATATGCAATGAAACAATTTGGATCATTTATCACATTCTATATTTTTGTCTTCTTTTCTTAATTTACATTTCACATTGACTTTTGTGTTTACTACGACTTTTTGTAGCCATACTTCAGTTAATTTTTAATGGTTTTATGTTAATCTAAAGATATCCGTAATATATGTTTACAAATAATCACAACTAAATGTTTATAATAAATAAAAAATTTTTACTATGCAGAACTTATTTTTTTTTGCATCCAGTGCACAAGGGATACCAACTTATTTTCTATTGAAAATCTTTTGTATAACAGTATTTTCTGTTGAAAATACTTTAAAAACTTCTTTTTTATAAAAAATCTTTTGTATAACAGTATTTTCTATACAAAATCTTCAGTATAACTGTATTTTCTGTAGAAGATCTTTTGTATAACAGTATTTTCTATAGAAAATCTTCTGTATAACAGTATTTTCTATAAAAAATCTTCTGTATAACAGTATTCTGGATAGAAAATCTTCTGTATAAAAGTAGTTTCTATAGAAAATCTTCTGTATAACAGTATTTTCGGTAGAAAATCTTCTGTATAACAGTATTCTGGATAGAAAATCTTCTGTATAAAAGTATTTTCTATAGAAAATCTTCTGTATAACAGTATTTTCGGTAGAAATAGTATAAGAGCATTTTCTATAAAAAATTTTCGGTATAACAGCATTTTTTATATAAAATCTTCAGTATAACTGTATTTTCTGTGGAAGATCTTTTGTATAACAGTATTTTCTGTAGAAAATCTTCTGTATAACAGTATTCTTGGTAGAGAATCTTTTGTATAACAGTATTTTCTATAGGAAATCTTCTGTATAACTGTATTTTCTGTGGAAAATCTTCTGTATAACTGTATTTTCTGTGAAAAATCTTCTGTATAACAGTATTTTCTGTAGAAAATCTTCAGTATTTTCTATAGAAAATCTTTTTTATAACAGTATTTTCTATAGAAAATCTTTCCTCTACCAGTATTTTCTATGCAAAATCTTCTGTATAACAGTATTTTCTATAGAAAATAACTATATTTTCTGTAGAAAATATTCTGTATAACAGTATTTTCTATAGAAAATCTTCTGTATAAAATTATTTTCTATAGAAAATCTTCTGTATAACATTATTTTCTATAGAAAATAACTGTATTTTCTGTAGAAAATCTTCTGTATAACAGCATTTTCTATACAAAATCTTCAGTATAACTGTATTTTCTATGCAAAATCTTCTGTATAACAGTATTTTCTATAGAAAATAACTGTATTTTCTGCAGAAAATATTCTGTATAACATTATTTTCTATAGAAAATAACTGTATTTTCTGTTGAAAATCTTCTGTATAACAGCATTTTCTATACAAAATCTTCAGTATAACTGTATTTTCTATAGAAAATCTTTCGTATACCAGTATTTTCTATGCAAAATCTTCTGTATAACAGTATTTTCTATAGAAAATAACTGTATTTTCTGCAGAAAATATTCTGTATAACAGTATTTTCTATAGAAAATCTTCTGTATAACATTATTTTCTATAGAAAATAACTGTATTTTCTGTAGAAAATCTTCTGTATAACAGCATTTTCTATACAAAATCTTCAGTATAACTGTATTTTCTGTAGAAAATCTTCCGTATAACATTATTTTCTATAGAAAGTATTTAGAAACTCATTACGAAAATAAAAATTTATATTTTCTTAATTTAGTATAATAATTTATTGAATAACAATAACGATTGCAGTTAACGGTAATCGAGCTGAATGGTTACTTTAAGAATAACGGTAATCTAAATTACTTTTACAAATTATTTTTGGAATTATTACAAGTAAATGAACTTGAGTCTAATAATGTATTTAACATTATATTTAGTTATTCTATTAAATGTTTACTTTACTAAACCATTTAGTTTATTTTACAAATTTAAGTTTCATTAACAGTTTACTTAAATTACGATATTTGTACTTACCCAAACTTAAGTAAAAGATTAAAGCTGACAGTGCACAAATGATGGCCAAAAACAAAACGCCAATTACTATACTCCGTCCATAGACCATACTCGAACTGTTTTGGTTGTACGCTTAAGTTTGTTTAAAGATCAAATTCAAAAAAAAAAAAAAAATAACGAAACAATTCTTAAAAAAGAATAGGGGGAAAAAATCTCCAGTAATTTAATATATGTGTTCGTAAACAGCAGAGACATGTGTGATAAACAATTTCATGCAATTATATATATATTTTTTTTTTTTGTATACGTAGTATATTTTTATTTATTATATATTTCTTGCAGTTTTATCATGATGAAAAGCATCAAATAATGCAGACACATTTAATATTAATTCGCTGTTTAAACTTTTGGGAGTTTATTATTATAGTTTAGGGAAGCATAGCAGTTTTGTGTATAAAGTCAAAAGAAAAAGCTTCCGATTAGCAAAATAAAAATAACTATATGCTGGAATAATTTAACGATTAATCATTTTCGTTAAATCCATCACCGCCATTATGTTGCTGTTGGCTGTCACTGCTATAGACAAATATGATGATGATGATGATGTTGTTGTTGTTGTTGCTGTTGCTGTTGCTGTTGACAATGGCGATTATGATGATTCACCATTAAGTCTGAAATCGTATACTCACAGTAGTCTAACACTGTTGCAGACTGCATTAAAAATGTCATTATTTAATATTTCAGTTTTTGGTTTAACTGCATTTTCATATTTAAGAAATATTTTTAGAATATGTTCATTGTTTTTAATTTAAATAGTTAGCAAAACGATTAATAAACATTTATTTAAATTTCTCGAGCACTAATATTTTGTATGTTTTAAATTATTTTTATTTAACAGCTTTTCCATTTCCATTTCTATTTCGGGTTTCTATTTAATTCAGTTTAATTTCACTTTCTTATAATTGTAATTTTATTCCGTAATATATTTCTATCACCTCATTCTCTTTTCTTGGCTGGCAATTTTTTGCTCATTTCGTATGCAGTGTATGTGTGTGAGAGAGAGAGAGAGATTATATTTTTCGAAAACGTGTGTTGGTTTTTCTTGTTTATACTTTAAGTTAATTTCTTAACTAGAAATATACTTATTTAAGGATATTCATTTGTTTTGTTTTTGTACTTGTTATTTGCTGAGTCTTCCAGATTAGGAATAAATACATTAGAATATTTTTAACATTACAGACGCAAAATTAAACAAATTGTTTCCTTATCGAATTGTGCAGCTAACATAATAAAAGTCTGTACATTAGCATACAATGAGTGTTAATTACAACGCAATTAAATCTTTGTCAGAGAAATACTGAATGTATAACTTAAAAATGCGGGATTCATAACAGATGGAGTGTCTTTTGAACACGGTTTTTGTATTTAGTAACTTATATGTATGTCATTTTGTAGGATTTACATATATCTTTAGTCTCACTTCACTATTACAAATTATACTGTAAACAATAGAGTTTGTTTTTAGTTTTGTTTTAGCTGAAGAACATCAATTGCTCACCGAGGCTTATAGTGAATCACAGTGTTCCATCACTTTTAATATTCGACAGATAGTTTCTGGGGTTCATAATTCATTATTTTGAGATGATAGATAAAGATCTCCCAGGCCAACCAAAAAATATGGTTGTCGAACACAAAAAGTGCTTGTGAAATCGTTGGATGCTACTTAAGCTGCCATTTCAAAACATTTGCGAGCAGGAGTAGGATTCATTCAAAAGCAGGTAAATTGTAATTGAATTGAAACCAAGAGACCTTGAAAGACGATTTTGCATATCCAACATGCTACTTAAACGCATACAAACAAATCATTTTTGCACCGAATCGTTACTTGCAATAAAAAATTTATTCGTTATGATAACCCAAAGCGAAACCCGTCCAACAAGTCGAGTCGTTATAAAAGTCAAATATCCATGGTGCTAAGTTATTATTCTGTATTGGGGGAGACCAAAAGTGTCCTATCTATTAGAATCTGCTGTAATCTAGCCAGACCATCACAGGGAGTGCAATTGATACGTTTGAAGCGAGCATTAGCATTTACAAATGCCCAGAATATGCGACCATACATGAAAGCATAATATTCCAATTTATTTAGAAAGAAGTGGTTGGAAAGTTTTGCCTCACCCGCCTTTTAATACAGATCCCGTACGACCAATATTTGTTTCAATCAATGTAGAACGCTCTCTCTAGGATACGCTTCACTTTAGAACGGGTTATCCGGAATTATCTTGATTCGTTCTTGGCCTCAAAAAATGAGCAGTTCTGTGGGCGCGCAATCCATATTTTGCCGAAAAGATGGGAAAAGGTCATAGCTAACAACGGCCAATATTTTTAATAAATTCATATTGTACAAATGTTCAAAAAAAAAAAAAACTAAACATTTAAAAAAATTACGCATTTATATAGTGCGAAAATATGAACACCTCAAAATATGAACACTTTTTCTCTGCCATTGACTACTCCAAAATATAAACTTTTACGAAAGCTTTAAAATATGAATATACATAATATGCATAAAAATTAGGGGAAACCCCAGACTATTAACATTTGAATGCCAAATGTCAATGGTCAAACAAACAAGTGCACCTTTTAGTTAGTTTTTTTAAGTGTTAATTAAAAGTGAATAATTTGTATAATATCCACACAAAACAACATAAATTTCTAACCTTAAAGGAAAAATATGAAGTTTTGGAGAGTTTACAAAAAGGTCCTAGTGTTACTAATTTAGCAAAGAAATATGGAGTGACAAAGTCCACAGCATCAGGAATAAAAAAGAATAAAAATGCAATTTTAAAATGTGTCAACAATATATTCATCGGAGCTTTAAAAATAAAAACTATGCGCCCGTCGGAGTATCCAAAAATAAAAAAATCATTGTAAAAATGGTTTATGCGTATGAGGGATAAGAAATTACCCATCAGCGGACTAATATTGAAAGAAAAGGCCAAGGAGCTTCATTTTAATATTTAGAAAAATAACTCTGACTTCAATTCAATCTTTTATGTTTTAAAATAAAACAAAAATTTAAACTATTTAAATTAAACTTTTATTTATACAGGAAAGAACTTTAGGTGGCGCCATTTGTAAATATGAAAAATCCCAAAAATTTTAACTGCCTTTGTTTTCATTAGTTCATATTATCGCGAGTGAGGGATAAGAAATTACCCATCAGCGGGCTAATATTGAAAGAAAAGGCCATTTTTTTTTGCTTGGACCAACACTCAGGGGATGACCTCTACTCATGCAATGCATTGTATTGGAACTAGGAAAATAATTTATGAGAGGGAGAATAGCGGGAGTAGTATTTGTGAAAATTTGACTTGAATTTTCCTATATTGAAAGTTTATCGAAATTAGATTAGAGAAAACATGAAAATTTCAGAAGATTTATCTTGTAAAAGTCATAATTTCTTATATTCTTAATAAATATGCATTTGTTTTGTAAATATGCGTTTAAATAAGAAAAGGTCCTCTATCTGTATAAATTCAAAAAACTGAAATTCTGAAATCCTCAAAATCTTCGTAAATAAGGGTTTAAATAAGAAAAGGGCCTGTGATCACACATAGTATTTCTAATAAAGCATGATCCCTACTTTTTTAAAGAAAAAAAAACACAGAAAATTAAAATTTAATTGGAAATGTTTATTATCATTTGAAAGAATATTCTTTGGCATTTATATTTTAAAAATTGTGTCTATCAAATGTTATCCGTTGCTACGTCGCAGATGGTCTATCCGTTGAGTGAAATTTTCGATGACTTGTTCGAGCATTTCCTCCAAGGCCTGAATCGAAGCGGGTTTGTCCACATAAACTTTAGACTTTACATATCCCCATAGGAAAAAGTCTAACGGTGTGATATCACACGATCTTGGTGGCCAATCGACCGGCCCAAAACGTGAAATGTTCTGCTCACCGAATTTTTCTCTCAATAAATTCATTAATTGATGCGATGTGTGGTAAGTGGCGCCGTCATGCTGAAGCTAAATGTCGCCGAGATCACGAGCTTCAATTTCAGGCATGAAATAGTCGGTTTTCATGGCACGATAACGGTCGCCATTGACGGTTACGTTCGCACCGGCATCATTTTTAAAGAAATATAAACCGCTGATCCGACCGGCCCACAAACCACTGAACGTGGTCAATTCGGTCGAATATTATTCAATAATGAATGTTGGTTCTCTAAATGGCTGATGGTGTTGCGAATAGTACAGTAGGCCGATTACGTTGACCATAAGTTGAGCGAAGTGCACGAAACACATTCCTTACAGAATGTGAATTTTCGTAATAAAGTTGAACAATTTGTAAACGATGTTCAGGCGTAAGTCTTTCCATTATGAAATACCAAACAATACTAAACAAAAAGAATATGCCAGCATGACACGACTCACACGTGATCTGTCAAAAAAAGGCTACTGAAAAAAGTATCTCTACTTGAATCACCCTATACTAGTATTTCTGACTCAAAGTAAATTTTTCATATAAAAGAACTAAAAATTTTAAATACTTAAACTCTTTGTGAATGTGAATTGAAATAAGAAATAAAGCTTTTATAACTCAGTAAATACTGCGTTTTTGCTAAATTTGTGATCACTGCTTTTCAGGCTCCAAAAGTATCTACTCAATATTTTTGATACTGTTACAATATAAATGGCATATATTTAATTTTGAAAACAAAACAAATCTCATAAGTAAAACAGTGAGTTTCCTCACAATTCTGACATTAATGGCCGAATTCTCGGTCATTAGTTAACCATTGGTAAACTAACTTGGAAATAGTTAAAGGTATGATGTTATCGGACAGATAAGAAGTATTTGGTTATTTTAAGTTTATTTTAATCTAAAACCGACCGATAAGCTAAAGGGAAGATCATCTTCCCTTTAAATTTTATAGTGAGGTTTAAGTATTTGAAGTTGTCATATGTTCTGGAAAAAATGTCAACTTCATGAAAAATAAATTAATTTTAATTTTGTTTTGCCAATAAATAATTTGATAAACAAAAATGGAAAGCAGAAATTGAAAAAAATTGCTTTGAAAATTTTCACATATAAACCGCCGCTGTAATCAGTTGAGTACACCCACCCTACTCCACCCACTTATAATTTTTCTTAAATTTGTTATACTTTTATGTTAATTTTATGCACAATGAATAAAAAAATTAACTTTTTTTTAATTGTAACCTGGTTTTATTTTGGCGCTTAATAGGTTAATAACCTGGAGAATATTTTTGAATACAGTCAGCCTCAAAGTAGACTGTTGAATTTGAATTTTTTTTCATATTTTAGAAAAAAATTATTTTATTTTACAAGGAAGTTGTAATAACGAAAAGTTTTAAAGGTCACTTTATTCCTCACTTTAATTAAAGTTAACTTTTACTATTAAGAACATTAGAGGCAAGTTGTAATAATGACCCTAACTATTGTTTAACTATTACTTGGTATTCTTATGGCAAACTAAGCATTGCGAATAAATAATCATTAGTTAAGCCTTTGCCATTAGCTAACTAATGACTGTGAATTTAGCCATAAGAATACAATGTTGCCTTTCTTGCTTTTATTAAGCATTTTATGAATTTAATGACTTTTTAGTTATCGATTATTAAACAGTTTGTGTTCTTCTTTCTCTTTCACATTCTAAACAATTTTTAAATTTTATGCTTCCATATACATATAATTTATACTCCTAACTAAATAATGACAAAGTTGTTCATTAAATGTTAATAAAGAATACCATCAGACTTCTTTGATAAGTCATAAAATATTGATATTGAATAACTTTTAATAAATTGATGTAATTTATACCCGAAAAAAAACACATAAAACTAAAGTAAATTAACCACAAATTAAGGGTCCATAATATAGACACAATAACGAATTTCTTTAAAGCAAATTAACTCTACAATGGTCAGTATTTGCTGTTAAGAATTGTAAAAATCTTGCAATAAAATTTTCAAGTTTTCGCAAATAAATTTAAGTTTTTATTTTTATTAGATTATGAATGCACAATTATTTTTAGAAAATATGGTTTAAAAGTCCTTCACTTTGTAAAAGCGAACATTTAATTTAAATAAAATTCCTATAACGAAGTGTAATTGTAACATAAAACAGTAACATAGACACATGGCATTATTTATGGAGAGAAAACTAAAAAGAAAAGCCGAAAATAAAATGAATTTAAATAATAGAAAAGATAAGTAAAATTAACAGATTTTAAGTTAAATTTCTACAAAAGACGATGAAATGTTTTCTTTCTTTAAACCCTGGTAGCAACATGACTACATCTATTCTGTCAAACAAATTTTATCATTTGGTATATATTTTCAAGAGTGATGAGCAATGGATAATCAAAATACTCGTATGTAAAAAGATAATCATGCTTAAATTCCTAGTTAAATTCAATTCAAAGCTTCCAAAATATAATGTAAATAATGTTATAAAACGATAAGAGTCCGACCAAAACTAGTTTTTCTAGGTCACAATCGAACCGAATCTAATGCTTGGCAAAAAACTCAGTATTTGGCCTAACCCGAAACAAACCGAAACTTTTCAAATGTGTCCTAAAGTACCAGCTTGTATTAATTTTGTTTGTTCATCTTGAATTGACAAATTTTTTTAAGCGCACAGTTTTTACAAATATACTTAAATCGTTTATAACTCGGTAAATACTTGATTTTCTGAGAAAATAAGTTCAATCTATGATCACTTGGATTTTTGGATTTAAATTTATAAATTAACTTAAATCTTTTATAACTCGGTAAATTTTTAGAAAATAAATTCAATCTGTAATCACTTCTAATTTGGTTCTAAACTAGTGTTTTTTTTTATACAAAATTCTATCAAAACTTAAACACTTTAAACTGCATTTTTTTTTTTGAGCTCAATTTAATCTATGATCACACAATCGATTTTGAGTCAGAAATATGAGTGATCAAAGATTAGGGAACTTTTCTCATTTAAAAGCATATTAACAAAGTTATTTAGGATTTAAGAAATGTTGACTTTTTATATAAAAACTTCACTTTGAGTGATCACAGATCGATTTAAAATTTTTGAGTTTTTTTTTTATATGAAAAATTTATTGTGGGTCAGAAATATTTGTGATCACAGCTTGAGGGGTCTTTTTCTTATTTAAACACATATTTACCAAGTTATAAAAGCCGATAGCCATTGATGCTAGTGCTTTTAGCCCTAGATTTATTGTAATTTTAATTATAATAAATTTTTTAATAAATAAAATAAATAAAAATAAAGTTATAAAGAATTTATAAAATTTAGACTTTTTATATGAAAAAGCGACTTTAAGACAGGTTTACATGAGTGATCACATATTGAAGTCAATTTCTCATTTAAAAGCATATTTACAAAGTTAGTAAGGATTCAAGTAATCTTGACTTTTTACATCAAAAATTGACTTTAAGATAGAAATTCTCATTTAAACACATATTTACAATGATATATGATATACAAATAAGAGTGATCACAAATTGAGGCCCTTTTTCCTATTTAAACGCAAGATATTAACAATTTGAGATTTTTGAGTTTTTTTACATGAACAATTCGCTTTTGAGTCAGAAATATGATTGAGGCCCTGTTCCCATTTAAACGCATATTTGCAAAGTTATTAAGGATTTAAGAAATTATGAAAAATCGATTTCATAGGAAAAAATATTTTCATAGAAAATTGCATCGAAACTTAAATTTAATTTAATAAATATTACTTTTTTTTAGAATCCGATCGAAATCAGTTGTTAAGTGCCTTTTATGTAGCTTTATATTGTGGACTTCATTAGTCCCGCTTTTTTAATTTTTAACTGGCAAATATTTTTATGCAAACAGTATATGCGACAACTTGTTTGTATCACCTTCAAAATTCCACAATCTATGCTTATCCTTTATAAAAGTTTTGGGTGCGGTACTCGTAGAAATTTTGAATAAATACTTCATTGCGATCTAATAACTGTAATTGACATTAAAATATTAAAAAACATATAAGAAAGTATAGTCAGTCAAGCCCGACCCAGCACCCAGTATATGTATAAAACAGTTTTTCAGAAACGGGCGTTATATGGGAGATATAACCTATTGTGGACCGATGTCCATGATGTGTTAAAGTTTATCTCGATATACGTACTTTTAAATGAATTATGAAGCTTAAAGTGAATTACGGAGAGGGTCTTATATGGGAGTTTCGACTAATTATGGACCGATCATAATAAAATTGTACCGTATTATTATTATACATATGCAATATATTTGCGTTCAATATTATTTGGATAGCATCATTTTTGAGAGAGTTATGCTCTTTAAAGTGATTTTCGGAAGTGGGCCTTATATGGGAGCTACGAGTAATTATGGACCGATCTGTACAAAATTTGTAGATGTGATTTGGCTTCATTTACCACTCATTTATGATGAAATTTGTTTGTATACTTGCATAATTCAAACATTTATGGTCGATAAACCCCAATTTCGGGCGACATTTGTATGGAGGCCAGGTGAAATAATGGACCGATTTCCATCAGTTTCAATTCCATCCATCCTTGGGCCGAAAAATATCACATACCAAATTGTATCGAAATATCTTCAATATCTGCGACCTGTACTCTGCGCACAAGGTTTACATGGACAGCCAGCCAGCCAGACGGACGGACGGTCATCGTTAAATCGACTCAGAAAGTGATTCTGAGTCGATCGGTATACTTTAAGGTGGGTGTTGGAAAAATATTTCTGGGCGTTACAAACATTAGCACAAATCCAATATATCCTCCCCACTATGCTGGTGTAGGGTATAAAAATATAAAGTTTTTGAACAATGATTGAGCAACTTAATAACAATGTAGATTCTAATATAAATATAAGATTACCGATCACTGATGCAGCCATACAACTCCGGATCATTACTGCGTCGCCGTCATGTTTTACCTTCTTGGTAACATATTTATTACTAAAGGCTTCGTTCTTGGTTTGCCATATTTCTGGGAAGTTTTTGACTCCAAATATATCAAACTTACTTTCATATTTAATAAAATGTAAAAAAAAAACCATATTTAAATACATTATTTATACCCCCACCACCATAGTGGGGATGTTAAAGATATTTCGATAATATCTAGTTTTGCGTTGAAACCAAAGATTTTTCTCAGACATGGTCACCTTCAGAACTAGTTCTGGAGAAGCTTTATTTTTTTACCAATGATTTTTCCTCGAAATTCCTAACCTGGTACGGGTTCTAAATCTAATGGAGCTTTATAAAGTAATAACAAATTTTTAGTAAGATTTACATAGTTCTTCTATTACTGATTTTTGTTTAAAATTATCATAGTTCCTTGAAGCAATTAAAGAATTTTTCTTGTTTATTTGGATTAATTATAGAATTAGCTAAAAAAAAACTTACGTTTATAAAAAAAAAAAACGCTTGATAAACCAGTTTTGAATTCATTTAAAATCCTAATATAGGAAGGATTATTCTGCAATATTCATTTACCGAATTTTGTATTTCCTGTAAATTTGTGCGCTAAATGCAGCTTGATGTTTTATAATAATAAAATTTAATATGTGAACTTTTTTGCTCCAAAGACGATTGGTTAAAATAATAGGTCCATTATTTCTCCCCATACAAATAATGTCATAAATGTTTGAATAAATTATGTATCAAAATGATTTTTGATACAAATAAGTTAATTAAAAACCTAATGACACGTTTTTAATAATGACACTTTGGGCAGATATTTGACTTCACTTTAATATGCATAAATCTTTACAAGTGTTGATAACGAGATAAAATTTAATGCAAATAATTTGTATAAGTACGCACAGAAGTTACTCTACTAAATTGTATGAGGATCGATTCATAATAGGCCATAGCTCCTCAAGCAGGATATTATATAGTCGCGCTTGACCGACTATACATTCTTACTTCTTCTTTTTGCATTTAAACGAAAAATTGATAATACATTTTTAGTTTTTAATTTTACGAGTATAATCACAATAGTGTTTCTTAGTAGGGCTTCTAAAAGTTATGCCACATAGCCATAAAAGAGTCTGATGTTGTTCTGAATATACTCGCTCTAGAACTAATTACTTTAGAGCAAATTTTAATGTGCCAGTCAAGCTAAATATTTTGAAAATTTTAAAAAAATTTAATTTAAAAAAAAACAATTTTTGCTCACATAGCCTACTCGTTATAGGGTATTTTATATTTGGACTATACTTTCTTACATATTTTTATTTGCTTAAGCAACTTTTTTTTTAATTTACTAAGGTGGAAATTTTGTAATTCCCTTAAACTTTCTTTGAGAAATATTTCACATTAAATGTTTTTGTTTTTCAACAATGTTTATGGATATACAGTGGGAAGCAAAACTGTCCGGATGTTAATACAATAATACAAATATAGTTATATTATCATATACTCGTATATGTATGTTTTTATTTAATTGAACTTTATTCTAAATAAAATTCAAAAAAAAATAAATAAAAAAATTAAAAAAAAAAAGTACAAGAAATAAACATTTCACGATATTGTTCTGTTAAAATGTAACGGTACTTGAACAGTTGGTTTTTTTCCTCGTTATCAAGCTTTTATTGCTTTATTTGTGCATTACTGTTCGGCCTGTGAATTGATTAACTTGATTTTTAAATAAAAAACTTAAAAGATCTTCAAAAATAGAAAAACACCAACTGATATTGACAACAATGTGATTAATTTGTTGCAAAACAATTACTCATGCCGTAAAATTGTTAAAAAATGTAATTTAAGCAAGTCCACCGGCGTAATATAGCTTGCAATAATAACCAAGGGAGTAGACCAAAACTGCTTTCTGATGATCATGCCCGGCAGATTAAGGACATCAATACCCTGAAAACTGTAGTATTGGGAAGGATGTCAGTTCCTGGACGGTTAGACGCGCATTAAATAGATTAAGGACATCAGATTAAGGACATCAATACCCTGAAAACTGTAGTATTGGTAAGGATGTCAGTTGCTGGACGGTTAGACGCGCATTAAATAGAATTGGTTTAGTAGCCAGTGTGAAAAAGAAAAACCAGCACTTTCCAAAAGAAATGTGAAAAAACGCCTTCATTTCTGTAAAACTCACAAAAATTGGCCAGTAAATGACTGGAAACGGGTTATTTAGAGCGATGAAACGAAACTCAACCGTTACCAGTCTGATGGAAAAGAACACTATTGGCATAGGACGCATGAGCGCATCCAAAAGCATCATTCTTAATGCAAAGCATCTGGACAGTTTTGCTTTCCACTGTATATTCCTGAGCTGAAGTGTTTAACAAAATAAGGGCCAAAGTGTTAATGAGCTGAGTTTAATTTTATTTCACAGAATGTTTTGTCACCTTACGGTGACAAATTTCATTTTGTAAAGTCCAATAATAATTAATGACAAATAAATGAAGTTCTTAATAGCAATAAGTTACATAGTTAAATTGTTTTGTAATATACTCAAGTTGTAGAGTATAAGATTAAATAGCAATTGAGCTTTATTGTTTTTCGTCTATCTATCTATGTATCTATCTATCTATTGATGTATGAAACGGGAATATATTTCTGGCTTAATCCTTGTTAAAAAGGGCGTCATTAATTAAGTATTTTTATTTTTGTTAAATTTCTATGCTAGACTTGTTCTCCTTCAAACACTGTGTAATGTGAATTGCATTAAGAGATAATGACCACTTATTATTGGTTTAGTCTTCTAGTTGGCCTTTTTTTGTTATTTATTCTTTAAGCTGGCTACTTTTTTGTTTTGTTACTTTGCTTTAATAAGGAAGTTTTATGGCGCCTTTTTTAAAATGTTCTTTTTAAATTGTTTGTTTAATATATTTTTGGGTACACAACATGTTTTTTAGTTTATTTTTTTCCTCTTTTCTTTTAGGTTAATACGTAGATTGACCTTAAGATTTTTTTATTTTGCTTTTTTTTTTTTTTTTTTGGATATTTATGTCATACATCAAAATCAATTTATCACACACATTCAGGATATAATTTGTATTTAAATTTTCCCAAATTTTTGTGGCAAAACAAACAAACAAAAAAAATATCGTAGTTCATAGATTGATGGGTTTTTGATGTGATTTAGAAGAGTGTGTGTTTATTGAAACTATTTTTAAAAATGTGTCTGCTTTTAGAATAGTTGTTGTTAGTGAAAGTTGTGTATTAGATTTGTATTATCAAGGACGAAGGTTGTGTTTTAAGTAAATCTTTTCAACAGCCAATAAAATGTCTTGGAGTATGTACAGAGTGGCAGCTTGTTGCCGAGCCGAGCTGGTTGACGGTTATTGCGAGAACCAATGCGAGAAAACTGGTTCTATACAAATTAGTACAAATAAGCGTGAAGCGATCATAGTGGGCGCCGAGCTGGTCAGATCGCAAAGCTGATTGAATGCTAGAAAACAGTTTCAAAGCGTTTTTCAACGCCGATAACATTGTTTATGTTATGTTGTTATGGTTTCAACTTGTTTGGAAAACATAAAAAAATAAAAACAAAAATTTAAGAAAAAGTAAATAAAACATGCAATTAAAAAAGTAATAAAAATTAAAAAGAAAATAAAATAAAATAAATGTACATAAAACACAAATAATAGATAAAATATCAGCGCTGATTCTCGCATCCACTATGAACATTCAAACTTGTTTCTCGCATGAACAATTCTCACAATAAGCGGCAACCAGCTCAGCTCGGCAACAATATTCCAAAAATTCCCTTGAACACCTTGATATTATCAATATGTATTAATAAATTCCATCATACGCTCTTGCGTATGATTAATATTTATTTAAGCAAATCAATTATTATTAATCATACGCCACATAGTATTTTTTTATAGCAATTGTTTGACTAACTACAACTTTTAAACGGCTTTATGGCTTTTCTCGCAGTTTTTTTTTTGTTTTTTAAATCCATAAAGTGGCCACTATATGATTTTAACTTTCTTTAAAAATATCTTTTAAATTAGCCTAAAAATGTTGGTTACAAAAACCCCCCAAAACTTCAAAACCCTTAAAACTCTTAGAATAACAAATACATATAATCCCAACTGTGACGAAACTCCTACACATTTAAAAAATAAAAGCAATAACAAATTTGTAGTAATACAAAATTTGTAATAATAATAAGAAGAATACACACACATGTGTAAACGTATATAAATATCAATTTCACTCATAACATGTAATAAGAAATATGATTAATTCCCTAAGTCTATTTCTTAATAATGATGGAAAACAAACATTCCTGATGACGACTTCGGCAGGGTAGAAAATGCATTTCAATGTGCCAATTGTCTAGAAATATTACTTTACAAGGGTATTCTTTGATTTATTAAAATTAATGAACTCAAGCCGAAATAATACAATTTCTCTAATTTAAAAATTTGCAATTTTTTACGTTCTCTTCAAGCTATGTCAATTGTAGGGTGCATATGGATGTCAATCTAAAGTTACGAGTATATGTATTTTATTCATTTGAAAAGCCTTTTTTTAAAGTAAACGAAAAATATTATGTTTCTTTAACATAGCTTTAAGAAAAAAGTTAAATATTTAGATCTTCTTGATAATTTTAGTCAGGCTTAAGTTCATTAAATTTAATTTTCATTTAATTATTTTTACTGAAGTTAGGAATTACAACTTGAAAAATTTTATTATTAAAAATTTTTGATAATTTTTCTTGACTGGGATTCGAACCTGGGTTGTTGAATTTACATATGTTTCGAGAAATCCCACTTTCTCTCATCAGAATACCATACACCACATACACCACTGCGGTGCCGGCCAGTCAACAGACAAACATCAATCCTTTAACCAGTGTTAGTTCTGGTAGTTCGAAGTTTTTGCTGTAATTATCATTTTTTATTAAACCTAAATTTATATGATTTTTTGTAATAATTTTTTTTTTAGTAGACAGTATAACTATAGGTTAAAAAAATAACTAGACTTGGGTCTTCAAAAAATAAATTTAAAGATTTTTTTACAATTAATCACATTAAGACAATTGACAAAACTTTTTTACTTTACAATTTATGAAAATGTAGGCAAAAACATATAATTTTTAAAGCCCATTGTTGCGTATTAGTATTATTTATTATAACGAAATCAACTATTATTAATCATACGCTCCATAGTGTTTTATATACATACATAATAACAGTGATGGAAAATGGGTTTTTGGATTTCGTACCAATTTAATAAATAAAATGTACTTTTTATTGTACTCCACGATACAATTTTTAATATTTGTTAAATAATAATAAAACTTTACCACAAACTTATTTTATCGAAAATTAGATATATCTTAGGGCAACAGTTTAATATTACCTTATATGATGAATGTTTAAACAATTTTATACTCGATTGCTATTATCTAACTTCTGGTGATATTATAAATGCTACAAAACTGGAAAATGCTACCAGATAAAGCGTTTGTTCACGATATGCAACTAGTGTACCAGAAAGATAGTTACCAAAACATTCTCTAACAATTTTATTTTAAGGCAACTGAATCAAAGAAAATTAAACCTCTTTTTCTTGGAAAGATAAAGAAACAGAGCTCGTTTCGTAAGTTCATAATGTTTCCTGTAAATTATCTTCATTTGGGGTTTGTCTGTATTTGTTTAAATATATACTTAGTTAGACGGCTACTTCTGAATTTTCAATAATATTATTTGCGTTAATTATTGCGATTATCTGAAATATTCTTATTTATGAAGTATCGGTTTATTTACAAAAAGTTAACCTTGTTAAATCCATCCTTCAATTACATCCTTCAATTACATTTCCAAAATAACTAGGTTTATTATATCAAGAATAGAAGAATTAGAAGTGTTAACTTCTCACGAGTTTGAAATCCTGATTAGCTACATTTTAAGCTTTAGTTTTTCTATTCAGTCTCAAAATCATTTAATGTAAGTTAATATGTATGTCAAAGGCTAACATTGTTCGATGATTCAACAAAAATTTCCTGTCGTAATAATCATCTTATGGATGGGTGTTTTTTTTTATTAATTCATTTTAATTATGACCCAAGCGCCTTAAAAGCATTATTAGGGCAAGTTGACAAAATATATTATTTGTTCAATGTACAATTAATAAAAGTAAGATATATTTATTAAATTAAAAAGTATACAATACTATGAAGAGAATTTACTACTGAATTTAAGTTATTACAGAAGCGTTTCCATTTTACTATATAAAAATTCCTTGCAAGCTGACTTAAACGTTGTTATTCTATTAATTGATTTCCAATCTAAAGGCAAATTATTATATTTTATACTGCCAATGTAATCAATACGTTGTTTTGACTTTTCCAATCTACATCTTGGAATTCTTAAATTTGACACATTCCTTGTGTTGAAATGTGACTGATTTGGCGAAAATGAAATGGTACGGTGGCCGATATTATGAATGCATTTAAAAACATATATTAAAACTTGGAACTCATGCAACCCACAAATTGATAAAATTGTTTTACTAATATCTTTATACAGCGACATAGTCGGATAAGTAATCGGTAAATTGTATACATTTAAAGATCAAATTGATATCAGTTAAAAAATGTCCATAAAGTTTAATAAAATCTTTTTTGCTTGCACTACTACACAAATAGTAACTTAAATGATATATTTATCTATTTGATCTGAAATACCAAATTTTTATGCAACAATATTTTGAAATTGTACCAAATTGTATCAAAAAAAGTACAATTGTACCATGTTTGCCATCACTATATAATAATAACTAGGCTACATAGTTATTATAATAGTCTTTAAAAAATTATTATCAATTATGAAGAAAATGTTTGTTAAAACAAAACTGGTGGTTAGTGGAATTTTAATGTGTGTTAAGTTCATTTCTATCACATGTGAATACGAAAACACAGACATATTTTATATCAACAGGTAGTTAATTGTGTCTAGTTTTTGAAACTTTATACATATGAGCAATATTTTTTTGCGTTTCTTTTAAAACTGTCAAAGCAAATTTTTTTTAAGATAGACAACATAACGCCCATAAATATTAATCCAACACCCACCGATCGACTCAGAATCACTACCTGAATCAATTTAACGATGTCCGTTCGTCCCTCTGGCTGGCTAGTTGGCTGTCTATGTAAACCTTGTGCGCAAAGTATAGGTCAAATTTTAAAGATATTTCGATAAAATTTGTTACATTCACCTAGCCCCCATACAAATGGCCACCCAAAATAGGGATTTATCGGTCATAAATGCACATTATGCACCTAACCAAAGAAATTTCGTCACAAATAAGATGTATATGAAGCCTATTTACAGCTACAAATTTTGTTCAGATCTGTTCATAATTGACCACAGCTCCCATATAAGACTCCCTTCTGAAAATCACTTTAAAGAGCATAACTACCTTAAAAATGTTAGCATCTAAATAATATTCAACACAAATATGTTTCCTATTTACACAAATCATTCAGCTCAATTTTATTATGATCAGTCCATAATTAGTCATAGCCCTCATATATGTAAATCCCACTTTCGAAAATCATTTTAACATGTATAAACCTTTTAAAAGTATTTACACAGGTATAAAATATAACACAATATCCACCAACAAATACCAGTAGTGAAGTCTTAATTTAAGCAAACCAAACACCATGTTATCAATCCTCGATCTTACACACTACCGAACACCTTTGGGGAATCCAAAAAAAAAAAAAATATATATATATAACAAAACGATATGTGGGAAAAATTCAAGAATGAATGATATTCCATATCTTTCAAAATAAATTCAAAACTTGTAAGATCTATGAATCATAAGGGCGAAAAAGTGTTAAAAATCTATTAATACTGTATCGGATCCGTAAAATAAAATAGCCAGTATAAGTATCGTTACTGGCTATTTTATTTTGCGGATCCCTTACATGAGTGCTATCAAGTATTATAGGACGATCGTCTTAAAATATTGTATCGTAATTTCTATTTATTTAAAGTATATTTTATTTAAATTTCATCTCAATAATAAAATTCCAAGAATTTTATGCATATTCCCGTTATACTACAAAGTACTAGAGTGTAACGGATTTTTTTTTTAATAAATTAAATAATTTGTTAACAAAAAAGCTCTAGAAAACTGATTTTGATTTTTTGAAACGTCATAATTTTTTTCCCAAAATTGTATACTCTGTGATTATTTTCGGTAGTGGAGGTTGTATGGGAGTGTATGGCCAATTATGGACCAACTTTTACAAAAATCAATAGTATAATTTTTACATACTTTTAATTGATCTGCGTAAAATTTCGGTTCGATATGGATGTTTATGTAGGTTAATGAGTTTTTCGGAAGTAGTCCTCATAAGAGAGCCTATTATAAACCGACCTATTATGATCCGTTCAGCATGTAATTATGTACTTCGATTTATACATATAAGTATATGAATAATTTGTGGTGAATTTCAACTTGATAGTGATGTTTATAAAAAGTTTATACGCATGTAAGTGATTTTCAGAAGTGGACTTTTTATATTAATAAATTACCATACCAAATTTCATGATAATCGGTTCATATTTTTATTTTTAGCTTTAATTTAGTTTTATAAAAATAATAAATGTATTTTGAATAAACATTTGTTGTTGCAACTTAATTGTGCAAAAAATCGTAACAAATTTATATTTTTTTATAACAAAACAAATTTCAAATATTGTGCCATATCAACAATTTAACACACAAACACATTTACTTGTTATAGAATTCTTCTGCAAATTTTTTTTATTTCAACATTTGTTGATTAATTTTTTTTTTGTCTTAAATCTAAATTTTTTAAATGTTTAAATTTTGTTTGTATTTTTCTTCTTGATTTTAATTTAATTCAGCTTAAATAACCGTTAAATGAATAGGTTTTCTTTATAAATGTTTCTCATTTACGTTTTCTCCGTTAAGTTTTCAGTGTTTTTTTTTTTCATTTATTTCTATTCAAAAAGTTATTCTGGCCCATTTAACCGTCAGGACATCCTTTTGTCAGCACGTATCGTTTACAACTGATTGTTTCATGATTTTGTTTTTCAATTGCAAAAGGACAACACACACACACACACACACACACACACGCACGCACTCAGCAAAATAACAAAAAGCCAAAACCAAACAACCAAAAAAAAAAACAAAAAAATAACAACAGACATTTAACAGTCGTGGTGTATCAGTTCGCACAGCTTCCATGTAAAAAAAAGTATGGACAAAAAACAAAATAACAAAAACAAATTATTTTATTTGTCGCACATAAACAACTCTACACGAACATACTCGTTTAGTCGTAAAAATAAACATACCTACACTTATAAATTCCTCAACTCTCTTTTTTAGTTATTTACAAAAACACACACAAATGTTGTTCTCTAAATGATCATTTTCTTTTCAAGTGACCATTTCACACGTACATACGAGTACGTCAACACATACCAAGCAAGTACTCTTAACTGAACTGTGCAGTATGTGTGTGTGTTATTGTTTTTTTTTTATTGTTTTGTGACATTCTTACTTGACGTACTCGTATGATTAATATTTAATTCGTTGAAATGTTATTAACATTGTGTTAATAATGAAATTACATTGCTGTAAAGATAATAAAATTCCTATCTATAATTTATATACATAGTTTAGCAATATGTTTTATGTTTTGCTGGCTAATTTCAATTTGGGAAATATGTACATATTTTTAATATTTATACAAATTCAAATGGGACAATCGTCTTTTAGTAGTTTTTTATTGTGCAAAAAGAAAAGTTATGATTAATAGTTTGGTAATAAACAGTGGGTGGTTCTACTATAACACTGTACAATTCTCATATTTTTGTATTATTACATACATACATAAACTATAAGCGTACATTTTCTCTTCGATTATTATTTAAACAGTATTCGGAAAAAGGATTATAAAAGAAAAATTAGAAAACCAACTAAATTCAAGTGGCTTGTAAAGCATTGTTCAAATAAAATCCGGACACGTTATACATAGAACCTTTTAATACCCCCCACCACCACAAGTGGTGAATAATATACATACATATATAAGTTTGTTATTCCGTGTGTAACACTGAGAAATATTCATCCGAGACCCAACAAAGTATATAAAGCGTGATCCATTTCGAGGTTCCCTACTTTTTTAAAGAAAAAAAAAAACACAGAAAATTTAAATTTAATGGGGAATATTTATTATCAGTTACAAGAACATTCTTTGGCATTTATTTTTTGAAGATTATGTCTATCAAATGTTGGCCATTGCTATATCGCAGATTGTCTATCCGTTGAATCCAATTTTCGATGACTTGTTCGAGCATTTCAACTGGTAACTGGCGAATGACACGCGTGCTGTTTTCCTCCAAGGCCTGAATCGAAGCGGGTTTGTCCGCATAAACTTTAGACTTTACATATCCCCATAGGAAAAAGTCTAACGGTGTGATATCACACGATCTTGGTGGCTAATCGACCGGCCCAAAACGTGAAATTATGTGCTCAACGAATTTTTCTCTCAATAAATCTATTGATTAATGCGTTGTGTGGGAAGTCGCGCCGTCTTGCTGAAACAAAATGTGGTCGAAATCACGAGCTTTAATTTCAGGCTTCAAATAGTCGGTTATCATGACACAATAACGGTCGCCATTGACGGTTACGTTCGCACCGGCATCATTTTTAAAGAAATATCGACCGATGATTCCTCCGCTATATTATCTTCACCGCGTGCTGAACGTGGTCTATTCGTTCGAATATTTGCCAATAATGAATGTTGGGTCTCTAAATGGCTGATGGTGTTGCGAATAGTACCCTCAGTAGGCCGATTATGTTGACCATAGTTGAGCGAAGTGCACGAAACACATTCCTCATAGAACGTGAATTTTCGTAATAAAGTGAACGATTTGTAAACGTTGTTCTGGCGTAAGTCTTTCTATTATGAAACGCCAAACAAAAATAACATGACAGCATGACACGACTGTCACAAAAAGGCTATTGAAAAAAGTATCTCTACTCGAATATTTTTTATCCTTATGGAATTCTAAGTCGATTGACCATGTCTGTCTGTCTGTGTAAAACACTCACGTCCAAAATATGTCACAAAAAATCAGCAAAGTTTACAAAAAACCTATTACAATTCTCCTAAGCAGTTTGGTATTGATAATCTTTAAAATCGGTTCAGGCGAACCAGAGTAATGAACCATTTTTTGCTATTTTGTTTAAATATATTGCAGATAAATTTTGTGCATGTTATTTCTACGATGAAAATAGTGAGAATAGTAAGAATTGGTCCATGATTCCTCATAGCTGCCATACAAATTTGTTCCCAAAATATGACTCAATGGTGCATAAATGCCAATAAAATTGCAATATCAATATAAAATTCAGCAAAAATACGTTTCATGTAAAAAGAAATCGCAAAACGAAATTTTGTATGGTTCGGCCCATTTTTGACCATAGACCCCATATAAAGCCCACTTTCAGATTTCACTTAAATACGTATAAATCTGGTATAAATATTGTTACCAGGCTAAAATTTGACACAACTAAGCCTTATTGAAATATAAATTGTTGTACAAAATTGTATGATTTTATTTTATGATTTTAAGGACCATAATTGGTCATATCCCCCATATAAGGACCACATTATCTTGTAAATATCGGTACGGACACAAAACATTAGATACAACATTTACATGCCTACATAAATCATACCACGAATTTATTTATATGATTTTTTGTAATAATTTTTTTTTTAGTAGACAGTATAACTATAGGTTAAAAAAATAACTAGACTTGGGTCTTCAAAAAATAAATTTAAAGATTTTTTTACAATTAATCACATTAAGACAATTGACAAAACTTTTTTACTTTACAATTTATGAAAATGTAGGCAAAAACATATAATTTTTAAAGCCCATTGTTGCGTATTAGTATTATTTATTATAACGAAATCAACTATTATTAATCATACGCTCCATAGTGTTTTATATACATACATAATAACAGTGATGGAAAATGGGTTTTTGGATTTCGTACCAATTTAATAAATAAAATGTACTTTTTATTGTACTCCACGATACAATTTTTAATATTTGTTAAATAATAATAAAACTTTACCACAAACTTATTTTATCGAAAATTAGATATATCTTAGGGCAACAGTTTAATATTACCTTATATGATGAATGTTTAAACAATTTTATACTCGATTGCTATTATCTAACTTCTGGTGATATTATAAATGCTACAAAACTGGAAAATGCTACCAGATAAAGCGTTTGTTCACGATATGCAACTAGTGTACCAGAAAGATAGTTACCAAAACATTCTCTAACAATTTTATTTTAAGGCAACTGAATCAAAGAAAATTAAACCTCTTTTTCTTGGAAAGATAAAGAAACAGAGCTCGTTTCGTAAGTTCATAATGTTTCCTGTAAATTATCTTCATTTGGGGTTTGTCTGTATTTGTTTAAATATATACTTAGTTAGACGGCTACTTCTGAATTTTCAATAATATTATTTGCGTTAATTATTGCGATTATCTGAAATATTCTTATTTATGAAGTATCGGTTTATTTACAAAAAGTTAACCTTGTTAAATCCATCCTTCAATTACATCCTTCAATTACATTTCCAAAATAACTAGGTTTATTATATCAAGAATAGAAGAATTAGAAGTGTTAACTTCTCACGAGTTTGAAATCCTGATTAGCTACATTTTAAGCTTTAGTTTTTCTATTCAGTCTCAAAATCATTTAATGTAAATTAATATGTATGTCAAAGGCTAACATTGTTCGATAATTCAACAAAAATTTCCTGTCGTAATAATCATCTTATGGATGGGTGTTTTTTTTTATTAATTCATTTTAATTATGACCCAAGCGCCTTAAAAGCATTATTAGGGCAAGTTGACAAAATATATTATTTGTTAAATGTACAATTAATAAAAGTAAGATATATTTATTAAATTAAAAAGTATACAATACTATGAAGAGAATTTACTACTGAATTTAAGTTATTACAGAAGCGTTTCCATTTTACTATATAAAAATTCCTTGCAAGCTGACTTAAACGTTGTTATTCTATTAATTGATTTCCAATCTAAAGGCAAATTATTATATTTTATACTGCCAATGTAATCAATACGTTGTTTTGACTTTTCCAATCTACATCTTGGAATTCTTAAATTTGACACATTCCTTGTGTTGAAATGTGACTGATTTGGCGAAAATGAAATGGTACGGTGGCCGATATTATGAATGCATTTAAAAACATATATTAAAACTTGGAACTCATGCAACCCACAAATTGATAAAATTGTTTTACTAATATCTTTATACAGCGACATAGTCGGATAAGTAATCGGTAAATTGTATACATTTAAAGATCAAATTGATATCAGTTAAAAAATGTCCATAAAGTTTAATAAAATCTTTTTTGCTTGCACTACTACACAAATAGTAACTTAAATGATATATTTATCTATTTGATCTGAAATACCAAATTTTTATGCAACAATATTTTGAAATTGTACCAAATTGTATCAAAAAAAGTACAATTGTACCATGTTTGCCATCACTATATAATAATAACTAGGCTACATAGTTATTATAATAGTCTTTAAAAAATTATTATCAATTATGAAGAAAATGTTTGTTAAAACAAAACTGGTGGTTAGTGGAATTTTAATGTGTGTTAAGTTCATTTCTATCACATGTGAATACGAAAACACAGACATATTTTATATCAACAGGTAGTTAATTGTGTCTAGTTTTTGAAACTTTATACATATGAGCAATATTTTTTTGCGTTTCTTTTAAAACTGTCAAAGCAAATTTTTTTTAAGATAGACAACATAACGCCCATAAATATTAATCCAACACCCACCGATCGACTCAGAATCACTACCTGAATCAATTTAACGATGTCCGTTCGTCCCTCTGGCTGGCTAGTTGGCTGTCTATGTAAACCTTGTGCGCAAAGTATAGGTCAAATTTTAAAGATATTTCGATAAAATTTGTTACATTCACCTAGCCCCCATACAAATGGCCACCCAAAATAGGGATTTATCGGTCATAAATGCACATTATGCACCTAACCAAAGAAATTTCGTCACAAATAAGATGTATATGAAGCCTATTTACAGCTACAAATTTTGTTCAGATCTGTTCATAATTGACCACAGCTCCCATATAAGACTCCCTTCTGAAAATCACTTTAAAGAGCATAACTACCTTAAAAATGTTAGCATCTAAATAATATTCAACACAAATATGTTTCCTATTTACACAAATCATTCAGCTCAATTTTATTATGATCAGTCCATAATTAGTCATAGCCCTCATATATGTAAATCCCACTTTCGAAAATCATTTTAACATGTATAAACCTTTTAAAAGTATTTACACAGGTATAAAATATAACACAATATCCACCAACAAATACCAGTAGTGAAGTCTTAATTTAAGCAAACCAAACACCATGTTATCAATCCTCGATCTTACACACTACCGAACACCTTTGGGGAATCCAAAAAAAAAAAAAATATATATATATAACAAAACGATATGTGGGAAAAATTCAAGAATGAATGATATTCCATATCTTTCAAAATAAATTCAAAACTTGTAAGATCTATGAATCATAAGGGCGAAAAAGTGTTAAAAATCTATTAATACTGTATCGGATCTGTAAAATAAAATAGCCAGTATAAGTATCGTTACTGGCTATTTTATTTTGCGGATCCCTTACATGAGTGCTATCAAGTATTATAGGACGATCGTCTTAAAATATTGTATCGTAATTTCTATTTATTTAAAGTATATTTTATTTAAATTTCATCTCAATAATAAAATTCCAAGAATTTTATGCATATTCCCGTTATACTACAAAGTACTAGAGTGTAACGGATTTTTTTTTTAATAAATTAAATAATTTGTTAACAAAAAAGCTCTAGAAAACTGATTTTGATTTTTTGAAACGTCATAATTTTTTTCCCAAAATTGTATACTCTGTGATTATTTTCGGTAGTGGAGGTTGTATGGGAGTGTATGGCCAATTATGGACCAACTTTTACAAAAATCAATAGTATAATTTTTACATACTTTTAATTGATCTGCGTAAAATTTCGGTTCGATATGGATGTTTATGTAGGTTAATGAGTTTTTCGGAAGTAGTCCTCATAAGAGAGCCTATTATAAACCGACCTATTATGATCCGTTCAGCATGTAATTATGTACTTCGATTTATACATATAAGTATATGAATAATTTGTGGTGAATTTCAACTTGATAGTGATGTTTATAAAAAGTTTATACGCATGTAAGTGATTTTCAGAAGTGGACTTTTTATATTAATAAATTACCATACCAAATTTCATGATAATCGGTTCATATTTTTATTTTAAGCTTTAATTTAGTTTTATAAAAATAATAAATGTATTTTGAATAAACATTTGTTGTTGCAACTTAATTGTGCAAAAAATCGTAACAAATTTATATTTTTTTATAACAAAACAAATTTCAAATATTGTGCCATATCAACAATTTAACACACAAACACATTTACTTGTTATAGAATTCTTCTGCACATTTTTTTTATTTCAACATTTGTTGATTAATTTTTTTTTTGTCTTAAATCTAAATTTTTTAAATGTTTAAATTTTGTTTGTATTTTTCTTCTTGATTTTAATTTAATTCAGCTTAAATAACCGTTAAATGAATAGGTTTTCTTTATAAATGTTTCTCATTTACGTTTTCTCCGTTAAGTTTTCAGTGTTTTTTTTTTCATTTATTTCTATTCAAAAAGTTATTCTGGCCCATTTAACCGTCAGGACATCCTTTTGTCAGCACGTATCGTTTACAACTGATTGTTTCATGATTTTGTTTTTCAATTGCAAAAGGACAACACACACACACACACACACACACACGCACGCACTCAGCAAAATAACAAAAAGCCAAAACCAAACAACCAAAAAAAAAAACAAAAAAATAACAACAGACATTTAACAGTCGTGGTGTATCAGTTCGCACAGCTTCCATGTAAAAAAAAGTATGGACAAAAAACAAAATAACAAAAACAAATTATTTTATTTGTCGCACATAAACAACTCTACACGAACATACTCGTTTAGTCGTAAAAATAAACATACCTACACTTATAAATTCCTCAACTCTCTTTTTTAGTTATTTACAAAAACACACACAAATGTTGTTCTCTAAATGATCATTTTCTTTTCAAGTGACCATTTCACACGTACATACGAGTACGTCAACACATACCAAGCAAGTACTCTTAACTGAACTGTGCAGTATGTGTGTGTGTTATTGTTTTTTTTTTATTGTTTTGTGACATTCTTACTTGACGTACTCGTATGATTAATATTTAATTCGTTGAAATGTTATTAACATTGTGTTAATAATGAAATTACATTGCTGTAAAGATAATAAAATTCCTATCTATAATTTATATACATAGTTTAGCAATATGTTTTATGTTTTGCTGGCTAATTTCAATTTGGGAAATATGTACATATTTTTAATATTTATACAAATTCAAATGGGACAATCGTCTTTTAGTAGTTTTTTATTGTGCAAAAAGAAAAGTTATGATTAATAGTTTGGTAATAAACAGTGGGTGGTTCTACTATAACACTGTACAATTCTCATATTTTTGTATTATTACATACATACATAAACTATAAGCGTACATTTTCTCTTCGATTATTATTTAAAAAGTATTCGGAAAAAGGATTATAAAAGAAAAATTAGAAAACCAACTAAATTCAAGTGGCTTGTAAAGCATTGTTCAAATAAAATCCGGACACGTTATACATAGAACCTTTTAATACCCCCCACCACCACAAGTGGTGAATAATATACATACATATATAAGTTTGTTATTCCGTGTGTAACACTGAGAAATATTCATCCGAGACCCAACAAAGTATATAAAGCGTGATCCATTTCGAGGTTCCCTACTTTTTTAAAGAAAAAAAAAAACACAGAAAATTTAAATTTAATGGGGAATATTTATTATCAGTTACAAGAACATTCTTTGGCATTTATTTTTTGAAGATTATGTCTATCAAATGTTGGCCATTGCTATATCGCAGATTGTCTATCCGTTGAATCCAATTTTCGATGACTTGTTCGAGCATTTCAACTGGTAACTGGCGAATGACACGCGTGCTGTTTTCCTCCAAGGCCTGAATCGAAGCGGGTTTGTCCGCATAAACTTTAGACTTTACATATCCCCATAGGAAAAAGTCTAACGGTGTGATATCACACGATCTTGGTGGCTAATCGACCGGCCCAAAACGTGAAATTATGTGCTCAACGAATTTTTCTCTCAATAAATCTATTGATTAATGCGTTGTGTGGGAAGTCGCGCCGTCTTGCTGAAACAAAATGTGGTCGAAATCACGAGCTTTAATTTCAGGCTTCAAATAGTCGGTTATCATGACACAATAACGGTCGCCATTGACGGTTACGTTCGCACCGGCATCATTTTTAAAGAAATATCGACCGATGATTCCTCCGCTATATTATCTTCACCGCGTGCTGAACGTGGTCTATTCGTTCGAATATTTGCCAATAATGAATGTTGGGTCTCTAAATGGCTGATGGTGTTGCGAATAGTACCCTCAGTAGGCCGATTATGTTGACCATAGTTGAGCGAAGTGCACGAAACACATTCCTCATAGAACGTGAATTTTCGTAATAAAGTGAACGATTTGTAAACGTTGTTCTGGCGTAAGTCTTTCTATTATGAAACGCCAAACAAAAATAACATGACAGCATGACACGACTGTCACAAAAAGGCTATTGAAAAAAGTATCTCTACTCGAATATTTTTTATCCTTATGGAATTCTAAGTCGATTGACCATGTCTGTCTGTCTGTGTAAAACACTCACGTCCAAAATATGTCACAAAAAATCAGCAAAGTTTACAAAAAACCTATTACAATTCTCCTAAGCAGTTTGGTATTGATAATCTTTAAAATCGGTTCAGGCGAACCAGAGTAATGAACCATTTTTTGCTATTTTGTTTAAATATATTGCAGATAAATTTTGTGCATGTTATTTCTACGATGAAAATAGTGAGAATAGTAAGAATTGGTCCATGATTCCTCATAGCTGCCATACAAATTTGTTCCCAAAATATGACTCAATGGTGCATAAATGCCAATAAAATTACAATATCAATATAAAATTCAGCAAAAATACGTTTCATGTAAAAAGAAATCGCAAAACGAAATTTTGTATGGTTCGGCCCATTTTTGACCATAGACCCCATATAAAGCCCACTTTCAGATTTCACTTAAATACGTATAAATCTGGTATAAATATTGTTACCAGGCTAAAATTTGACACAACTAAGCCTTATTGAAATATAAATTGTTGTACAAAATTGTATGATTTTATTTTATGATTTTAAGGACCATAATTGGTCATATCCTCCATATAAGGACCACATTATCTTGTAAATATCGGTACGGACACAAAACATTAGATACAACATTTACATGCCTACATAAATCATACCACGAAATTTTGTGAAATTCAGACCATATTTGACTATATTCCCCTATATAACGCCCTCTTCCGAAAATCACTTCAATATTCATAAATCTCTTATAAATAACGGTACCGATCCAAAATTTTACACAGAGCTTTTACATATATGCCAAAACTACTGCATTCTGAAATTCCCGTTAATACTAATATATATCTTAAAAATATCATATTAATGTTGAAATCTTGCTGCTCGCAAACGTTTCGAAATTGCTGCTTCAGTGTTTCCCAACGATTTTCTTCTTGAGTTTAATATTAATCTTCATGACGTCATGCCTTCAGTTCTTGGTCTTCAAACTTTTTTTGGCTGGCCTGAGCGATCTTTGTTTTCTGTGTCAAAATCACCACTTCAAACTATCTCTCGCATATTGAAATCGATGGAACACATTCACCATAAGCTTTGGTGAATTATAGGTGTGCTTTAGCGGCACTTTTTTTAAATTAAAGAAGTAATGCAAAACTTCCCGCATATAACGCTTTGTTGGCACAAAATTCGACAATTTTGAAGCAAAGCAAGTAAGAAAGTATAGTCGGTCAAGCCTACATAATACCCTACACCCAGTATATGTATAAAACAGTTTTTCAGAAATGGGCGTTATATGGAAGATGGACCGATCATCCAAAAATTTGTAGTCATGATCTCTGTGGATATAAATATTATATATTTATCTTAATATAAATACTTTTAAAAGATTTATGGAGGTTATAGTGAATTACGGGGAGGGTCTTATATGGGAGTTTCAACTAATTATAGACCGACCATTAATTAGGTGTCATTATTTCTGTATATACATAAGAAACGAATTTTATTTGATTACCAACATTTTTAAGAAATTTATGTTCGTTAAAGTGATTTTCGGAAGTGGGCCTTATATGGGAGCTACGACTAATTATGGAGGGATCTGCACAAAATTTGTAGATTTTATTTGCCACTCATTTGTGATGAAATTTGTTTGGATACTTGCATAATTCAAACATTTATGATCGGTAAACCCCAATTTCGGAAGGACATTTGTATGGGGGCCAGGTGAAATAATGGACCGATTTCTACCAGTTTCAATCCCATCCGTCCAAATTTTATCGAAATATCTTCAAAATTGCGACTTGGGGCCAAATTACCGCATTCGTGATCGAATGAGCTATCGTATCGAAAAATGATTTCGATATCGAAATTATGATAAAATGTACTAAATTTCTTGCTCGATATCGAATGTCATAATCTCAAATAAGAAAATTACGATCAATTTTACTTGATATCGAATGCGGTAATTTGGCCCCTGTACTCTGCGCACAAGCTTTACATGGACAGCCAGCCAGCCAGACGGACGGACATCGTTAAATCGATTCAGAAAGTGATTCTGAGTCGATGGGTACACTTTAAAGTAGATGTTGGGCGTTACAAACATCAGCACAAATCCACTATGGTGATGTAGGGTATAAATATCTTTGTTGTTTCCACCATCATGTTCAATAACTAAGTGAGAATAAATGATAGATATGTATTGATTATATTAAACTTAATTGCATCTAATATGTAGTTCCTTTTTGAATAATTACAGCATTTAAAAGGCTATGCATGTAATGCACCAGCTTTGTTGTTGTGGAAGAATCTATTTTATACCACCCTTCTTTAATAACGGATTTTAGCCAATATTTGCTCGTTATACTCGTATAGTGCTGACGAATCTTTCTTTCCAAGTGGTCCCATAGATGTTCAATCGGGTTGAGAGCGGGTAACTGAGCTGAGTGATTTAATTGCTTAGGAACGTTATAGATGAGCCATTGCTTTACTATTCCAGAAATGTGCTTGCGATCGTTGTCTTCTTGGAAGCAATATAAACGTCCCAAACCCAATTTTTCTGAACTTTCTTTAAGGTTCTCTTTTAAAATATTAAGGTATGCAAATCTAATCATCGTGTTTTCAATGAAAACCAGATTACCCACTCCAGACGAAGACATACAACCCCAAACCATAACGTTGCCTCCTCCATGCTTTACATTTCAGTATTTGGCTTTTGTTTCTTCCATCGGAACCAAAAACATTAAATTTACTTTCATCACTAAAAATAACTCTACTCCACAAGGAAAAATCTTTATCAATGTGCTCAATAGTGTAATCCAAACGTTTTTTCATACTAATTTTTCGCCAAGGGGCTTCTTACGACTAACCCGGGCATTGTACCCATTTCTTTTAAAAGCACGCTCGAGCGTTTGGGGGTTCACTGTTATTCCATCTCTAGTTTTCAAGTTTCCCGCAATAACACATGCACTTATTTTTGGATTATTGTTAACAGTTCTTAAAATTCTTCTTTCCAAATGGTTGTCTATTTTTCTTGGACGGCCAGTTCTTGGTTTGTTTGCTATTGTTCCGTTTCTTTTTTTCAACTACCTAATTACGTACTGAATGGAACACCGTGGTCTTTTTACAATTTCACTTATTTCGGCTAGAGATTTCCCTTCGTTTTGCAGATTAATTATAATTTTTTTTTTTGTACCATCGAATTGTGCTTATATTTTCACTCCATGATTATATTCACCCCTATCGTGAATAAAAATTCCACATGAAATTTGTTCCCTTTTATTTTTTAACATTCAATTTTAATAGGTAAAGTGTGAAAAGAGAACAAATTTCATGTGGAATTTTTATTCACGATAGGGGTGATTATTTTTTAAATGCCACTTCAGTCTAGAGCAAACAATATTGAAGTTAATTACCAATAGACTTTCGATTTAAAAAAAATCCGTTGTTAGTCCGTTATGATGCATAAAAACAAGTTGTACGGAGACTTGTTTGTGTGAAAAATAGTATTGCCTTATTAATGTCGAATATTTTTATGGCCATATTTGCAATTTGACCTATAAAGGGGCCACATTGTATTTCCCTATTATCCCTAGATTGCGTTAAAAAGGTTATATTAACAATATTTTAGGAAAATATGTTTAATAAATTAAAAATAATGTAGCTGTACGGAGACTTAATTGATTCAGTGTATGTAAGTTACTAGAGGAAAAATACCGAATTCAACAAGCCATCTGTTAGGAAACCCGCATTTTTATTATTGTAAATTAATGTTAAATTCTGTATCCAAATCTAACCCCTGAGAATAAATATTTAATTAAAACAAAGTAATTTTTCAGCTATTTAAATATATGTATATTATTTTTTATTTTGCGCATTTTATTTATTGTGTTTTAGTTGCATTTGTTTATTTTTTTTTTTAAAGAAATTTGTTCTAAATATGAATATTTTTCAGTTTGTTTGTTTTAATAATTAAGTAACTATGTATTCGTTTGAAATACCATAATAGTAAGTAAAATTCTTGATAATGATTGCTTAAAAGTTAAACTAATTACGAATTAAAGTAATTATAAATATTGACAAAATATAAGTCATTTTAAATATTTATGCAGAATTAATAAAAACTACTTAAATAAAAAAGCACATTTTGAAAAAGGAAAACTAGTTTATCTAAGAAATAAAAAAAAACTACTACTACTAATTAATTAATTAAGTTATTAGAAAAAAAGTTAAACTTTTAAAAAACAAAGATAAAACAAGACTTTTTTATGAAACAAAATCTATAACTAAAAATACAGCACGTTTAAGTTTTAAAGGAAATTTAAATTGTAATTATAATTGTAGTTAAAAGTTTTATTTTAATTATTAACTCAAACAATTTTATTTCTTAAAAATTATAACTGAAAGGTCGGATAAAAACAACACTAATTTAGTTTTTTTTTGTTATTTATATAAATTAATTTCTTAGTTTTTTTAAGCTTAATAACAATTAACAAAGTCTTAAACAAATTGTAAGTCTAATTTTGTTTTGTTTGGAAAAATGTGTTTTTTTTAATAAAATAATTCTACAATAATTAAGTTTTTAAATACTAAAAGGCATTAATTTTATTAAAAGTTTTTTTATTATTTGTGTTTTTTTTTTAAGAATTATTTGTAATAAGTGTATTTTTTTAGTTTTCCAAAATTTAAAGCATAATGTTATAAAAGTTATGTTGCTTAAAGTTTTAAGTTAAATTAATTTAAAAAAGGGAAATATTTTGAAAATTCCTTTATATAATTTAGATTTTTTTAATATTGACTTTTTTATAGTTTCAAGTTATAGACTAGACTCTTAATTGTTAAAGATTTAAGAAAGTAGCTAAATAAAAATAAACACTAAACAAAAATGTAGTAAAAAGTTATACAAGCGGTAATAAAATGTTTTAAAATATAAATATGAAGCACTTTCAAGTTCAGTTTAAAAGTTGTAAAAAAAAACAACTACTAAAATAATACAAGGCCTTATATAAAACCAATTAGAAATTACACATCTATAATGACTGTTTCACTTGCTGCCATAAAAAACCCCTGATGACATTTCTTGACTTTCGGAATTTTTATAGAAATATTGGCGATTGTAGTATTAACAATACCAAAGGCCACACTTGGAAAATATTTGCCGAAAAACACGTAACCACTAAATAAAATATATTTGAACTCATTTATTTAATAAAAAAAAAAATTCGTTTATTTAGGGCAGGATACAGCAAATATTTAGTTTTATTTTATTTGATGTTGTTTGATCTTGCAAAACTCTTGTATAATAATCACATATTGAACTTAAATTTTATTTCTCTTTTAAATTATTTTAGATTTACTCAGTTAAACCTGAACAAAAAGTTACTTGGAAATATATGCAAATAAACTGATACTTTTGGTATTCTTTGTAATTGATTTTTCAAATAATCGGTTATTCAAATAATTGGGTTTTGATTAATCGATTACCCAAGTAACTGGTTACTAGTTTCATGGTCTAATTGAACAATAATTTATTAGTTTAAAATTTTGTTTATTTTTATGGTAAATTGAGTAAATTGATTTAATTACGTAACATATATGAAATACATTTCTTGAATTACAATATTCTAATACATTTTAAAAGCCAGGGTTTATCTTCAGGTTTTTTTTTATAAGGACCCTTGTAAAACACCAAAGAGTGCAACATACAAATAGGGAATAAAATACTAAAGACTGGAAAGCAAAATGTTTGGTGTCGAAAAAACCTTTTACTATAAATGAAAATTTAAACAAAATGGTATAAACAAAATATTTAAACAAATTAAATAAAAAAAATTTTATTCGAATACTTTAGACACCAATCGCCCTAAAAAAATAAACATATATATAATACTTCCCTGCAATTTTTCATAAAAAGCCTAAAGTAAACATAAAAAATTTGAACTTTTGTGTGATAAAAATAACGACATACAAAAACAATTTGTTACAAAAAGGCAGTAAAAAAATAAAAAATAAATTTCTTATAAAAAAAATTGGTTTAATAATGGAATGATTGTGAGTGTTGAGATGGTTTTTTTTTTGATATGATGAAGTTTTCTATGTAAATATTTCATTAATAATATGTGTTGATATATATAGAGAGATCGTTTTTTTTTATTGATATGATAAAGAACTAACATATCAACTAATTCGTTTTATTTGTTTCATAATTTCGAAAAAAAAATAATTTTGTTATCATTACATTCAGGTATGTGATAGAAATCGAAAACGAGTGAGTTTTTGAAGTCCATTTTAAAGTATTTCTAATCAAATTTTTTAAATTTTTGTTTTAAGATTCTCTTTAATAACAAATTATCTTTATATTTTGTGGGATAAAACTGTTTCAATACAGAAATATTACGACAAAATTAACTTCTAAAACTCACTCGTTTTTGTTTTCGATTTCCATCACATACCTGATTGTTTTAAGTATTCCTTAAAATTTTTAATCTTTTGATAAATATAAATATATTTTGTTTTATATAAGAATGTATGCTGCTCCACAAACAGAGTGTTTGTTTGATGAATTCTATTATTTCACTTGTGTTTTTTTACTATGTATTTCTATAATGTTATCGATATGTTTCGGTTAATACGGGCTGTGTGTTTCCATTATTTTTGTTCCCATTTTTATTTCTATATATAAGTTCGTTATTTCTTTTGTTGTTGTCTCTGTGTTTATTAAATAAATCCAAGAGAGAGATTGAAAAAAATAGTTTAACAATTGTTGATAATAAACCTGTGTTTTATAGTTGTTTGGAATTTACAGCGATTTTGTTTAAACCCAAACTCCATGAGGATTTTTACTAGTGGGTACGGCATTTTCTAATTGTCGTGGTGAACCAATAATACGCCGACTACTGCCTGGTTTATTGGAGCCTGAAAATAAATATTTTAAATAATAAATTTATTTTTACTTTGTAAATAATATAGGCAACCATTTTTTATTTATATATCATACCTTCCAATAAATGTTTGATTTCCTCTGATGTTGTTACGGTCAAACTTTGCAGATTCACTTCCTTCATTTCATTGACCAATTGTTCCACCTATTTTTAAATTTAATATAGATTTAATTTCTGATTATTTTGTGTCATTGTTCTAAAACGTTACCTGTCTCTTTTTCTCCGCTATAGCAGTTTCTATAAGCAAAATTTCCTTTTTCAAACTCTCGGCTGTTTTATTGGAGGAATCGGTATTATGTATGGCTTGATCAATTTCACTTTGTATACGCTCCATTTCCATCAGAAAATCACGTTCGACATTTTGCCTGAGAATATTATTGTATAAAGCAATGAGATTTTTATTAGCATTTTTAGCAAAAAGTATTTTTCACAAAAATGTTTGCTTGAAAGAGCATAAAAAGCTATTATTCATTAAAAAAGCTAATAAACTTGTTTTAAATTTTTTTTAAGTTTTTTTTAATAAAGTTTTTTAAAAGCTGTTTAAACTTTTTAAAAAAAAAAATCTTTTAAACTTTTGTCCAAATAAAAAGCTTTTTAAGATTTTGTTAAAAAAGAAGCTGAATAAGAGTTTTTTAATTTATTCAATAAAAATGTTTTTTGATTTTTTCAATAAGTTAGCTTTTTAACTGTTTTTAATAAAGAAGCTTTTTAATATTTTTTCTATAAACAACTTTTCACCTTTTTCTAAAGAATAGCTTTCAAGTTTTTTCCAATAAAAGTTTTTTATTTTTTTTTAATTAAAAGCCTTTCAACATTTTTCAAATGCAAAAGCTTTTTTTATTTTTTTTAATAAAAAAAAGTTCAAAAAATATTTTTTTATATATTTTAAACTTTTTCAATAAAGAAGCTTTTTAATTTTTTTCCAATCAAAAAGCTTTTTATAAAAGCTTTTTGCATAATTTTTAAATACAAAAGCTTTTTTGTTTTTTTATTTTAATAAAAAAAAGCTTTTTTTTTTAATAAAACATTTTAAAAAATAAAAAAAAGCTTTTTAACTTATTTATAAGAAAAACTTTTTAACCTTTTTCTATGAAGAAGCTTTTAACTATTTCCAATAAAAAATGTTTTGAACTCACTTTAATTAAACAACTTTTTGAAAAACTATTTAAAAGCCTTTTAATTTTTTTAATTAAAAATGCTTTCAGGTTTTTTCACTTAAAAAAGCTTTTCAATTTCTTATTAACTTAAACAGCTTTTCATTTTTTTTTTTCATATAATATTAAAAAGCTTATTCAGCAAAAAATATATATATATTTTATATTTTATATATTTTTTCCAAAAAGTCTTCCTTTCTCATTGGACAGGTTCTTCAGCTTTTTCGTCACATTTTTTCATATGTTTAAAAGATTTTTTAATAAAAATATTATTTATCTATTAAGTTTATATTTTCTAAAAACCTTTATTCAATAAATAATGTTTTGATTTTTTCTGTAGATTATTTTTTAAATAAAAAGTTTTTTTTGTTAAAAATAGCTTTCAATATCTTATTTTCTTTATATTTCTTTCGTACCTTATATTCTGCTTAGAACTTGTTATGGCTCTCTGTTCTATTTCAATGTCATCCATTAGTAGACGTATTTTATTTTTACACTGCAACAATTCCGTTTCACAATTCGCCAATTTCGAACGCAGCAAAGCTATTTCGGACTTTAGTGTTTTCTCCTGTTGTTTAACCAATTCATTTTCCTCCTCAACATATTGTAAAGTTTGTAGCTGGAAAAATAAATAAAATAAAAGATTAGTTTAAAAAAACAAAAGATTTTTATGAAAATGAAATCATTTAAAAGTTAATAATTAATTTAATTACCTGTTCACTGCCTTGCCTAAACAATTGATCAGCCTTAGTGATTTCCCTTGATATGGCTTCCAACTCCTGAGCCTGATCACGTTCCTTCGACTCCAAATAAACAATTTCGGCATCGTACTATAACAATAAATTGTATAAGAAAGGACATAATTTATTTTATATTTAATTATTGACATATGGGTCAATTTAAAAAAAACGCAATTTTTGTGTCCCGCACTTTACACTACTATTTTAGGAAAAAAAAAACAAAAATGTGAGAGTGATCAGCGAGGAATATGTAACAAAAAAAACGTAATTCTCAAATGTTTGTTTTTTGTTTATTCATAATGATGTTCTGTTTCTCCCTCTGACACGTTCCATATGTCACCCGTTAGAATTTTTAGTCAACAAAATAAAATAAAATCAAGAAAAAAGTAAATATGCAACATTTTATAACAGTTTTCGAATTATTGCGTTTCTTTCTTGTCTTTTGATTTGTATAGTCGTCAAAACTTAATTAGTGCGAATTTGGCATTGCAAGGAAAGGTTGTCCCCACAATTTGCATTCAGCGTCACTTTTTTTTATAAATCAAGTAAAATTACTAGTTTTAAATTTGCATTTAAATAATGTAAATAACGAAGGAAAGTACAAACTTTAATTATTACAAAAGTGAAAAACCAAAAAAAAAATCTATTAAAAAAAGTGTGCATTTGCGTAGTTTTTGTGAACAACATGGTAAGGGCGCGATAAAATTTCATGAGCGTCACACTATTTTTTTTTAAAGTGAATATATTAAATGTAAATAATTTAAGTTGACAATCATTGTTTACAAGGTTTCAACTCATTTTTTTATAATTTGTGAATTTCAAAAATAAATTGCCTACGAAAAAAAAAACAAAATAGGCAAACATTTTTTGAGCTTCACTTTTGATATATGTACATATATTGCTTCATAGCTTAAAATGCTTAATTTTGATTTTATTTTTTTAATTTTCAAGAGTAAAATGACAAAATTAACGGCGGCTGAAAGAGCATGGAGATATAAAGAGAAAATAAAGCTTGATAAAGCGCGTAATGACGAATATAAAAGAAAGAAGAAAGAAAGGTATAATCGTGGTATATTTGAGTTTAATTTTTATTGTTATTCTTGGTTGTCACTATGTCATTTTTGTTGTCAAATTGTCCAAATTGTTGGCAATTGTATGAAAACGGGTTGTCATATGGCGTCATCTATGCAAACGTCATGATTGCAAACATAGATGACGCCATATGACAACCCGTTTTCATACAATTGCCAACAAGTTGGACCATTTGACAACAAAAATGACATAGTGAAAACACAACCTTACTGACTGATTCTGTTTATACCACAAACTTAATTCGAAAGTGGTAAAAATGAAGCCGCTTGTCATTTCATGAAGTTTATACAGATTCAGAATAAGAATTCGAATGAAAATTTATAAATTAAATTAAGTTATTGTTTTGCCTCAAATATTTACATATGTGTATAAGTTTCTTCAAGAATTACTTCCTTTTTTTCCATTTTTGTTAAAGACATCAAAGAATATGTACATGTTTAGTTTTGTATGAAAATTTTTGTTTTTTGAGAAATTTTTGTATTTTATTTACGTTTTGTAAAAGAAGAAACTTTTTTTCGTTAAACTTTAAATTTGGCATTATTTCTTGTTTACGTGCAACAAAATCTCTCGATCGTCACAAAATATCTTCAGCGTCACACTAAGTTTTTTTTTCCTTAAAACGCTTATAATTGCAGTTTTTTTTATATACATTGTTACAAGCCGATTACTTTGCAAGTAACTTCTAAGTTCAAGTCTTTTCAAGCATGATTTATTATTATATTTACGTATTTATTATTTACTAAAAAAATAAGAAACGAATTGAAAGTTTTGTGAATCTGACCTCAATCTCAATAATTTATAACTAAATTTTAAAAATATTTAATACTCTGTGTGAGTACGGACTTGATTTAAAAAAAATTTAGATCCACTTATACACAATAAAAGATTGTAAAAAATTTACTTATTTTGAAAGTGAAACACGTTTCCCTTTACATTTGCCACTCACCTTGCTCAATTCCATTTGTTGCTGATTGATTTTCTCACGCTGAAACTTTATCAACTGCAAGAGATCATTGTATTGAGTGGCCTGGAAAATACTTTCACTTTCATCCATATTTGTGGGCAAAACTATATCATTAATTTGCTGATAATCCGCATAGTCGGCATAATCCGATTGCTGCTGCTGTGTAGGCGGCGAAATTGGTTGATTGGAATATAAAGCATTTACCGGATGTTGAGGCGAAACCGATTGCGAAGAAAAATTTGAATTTGTTAACTGGGCTGTTGCCGGTCCATTAAGCTGCTGCTGCAAAGGACTATTGCGTGGCGGTGGTGGATCTCTGTAGGGTGGTGGCACTAGAGCACCATTTGCCGATATAGTAGTGGCTTGTTTATAAAAATCATTGGGTGAATTGGAAGAAAATTTACTACTGCCATTATTACTACTGCTGTTATTAGCTGTTGCATTGCCATTAAATATATCTAATAGATTTTCGTTGCTTTGATTGCTAATAGTCGCAGTTAATGTTTGATTTGCGTTGGTGAAGATAATTTCAGCACTGCCGCCCATATTTGAGGAGTTTTGTTGTGTTGCTGCATTAGTATTCGTTGTCGTCAACATGGTGCGGCGATCTAAAGCACTGCGTACTTCAGCTAAATTTATTTCATTTATAGACTTACTATTATGAGCACCCAATTGTTGATAAATATTATTTGTATTATTGTTGTTGTTGTTGCTGTTATGTTCTTGATAAGCACCATTTCCTTTAAATAAAGTATTGCCTGTGTTAAAATTTCCAAGGCCACCAGCACTGCTAGCAGAAGAGGGCATTTCTATGGGATTGGAATGAGATTTTTCATGACGTGGTATTAAAGTTGCTGTTGTGGCTGTTGTTTTTATTGTAGCAACAGCCGCTAAATTGTTATTGTTATTATTACGTTGTGGTATACCCTTAACAATGCCAATATTTTCAGAGTATTTTGCCTCATGAACAACACTGTAAGTAAAGCAACGCAAGAAATAAGTATAAAATTAAATTTGCACTGTAGCATAAAATACTGAACATTTTTTGAAAGTCTCAAATGAGTTGCACGAATATGAAATAATGTTGAAAAAAGTACGATTGATTACACAGCCCAACACGAAAAATTGTGCCTTAATTTTTTTTAAATATTGCAGCTAAATTTAGATTGTAGCTAAATTTAGATTGTAGCTAATGATTTTTTATTCGCAATGCTTAGTTTGCCATAAGAATAACAAGTAATAGTTAAACAATAGTTAGTATTTTAGTTTACCAATGTTTAACTAATGACCGAGAAATCGGCGATTAATAGTTTTGGAGATATAGCCGAATATATGACGAACAAATATTATTTAAAAATTTTGTTCGTTTTTAAAAAATTCATAACGAAATAGAGATAATAACAAAAATTCCAAAATTTTTCTATATTCATATAGGCAGATATGTCCTGCATAAAATGCAATGTTTCTTGTTAATATGGACGCAATAATCTTGATTATATTATTAGTTTTGTGAAACTACATCGTGGTTTTTGTTTGTTGTTGTGCCACATACGTCTGTGTACTGTTGTATTTTCTTTTAATAATATAGAGTTACTTTATTTGGAATAAAACTCACAGTTGTGAACATATTTTCCTATATGACTAAAGAAAAATAATGGAAAATTTGTCGTCCTCTCTATTTTTTTATGAATTTTTGTAAAATAAAAAATATATAAAAACGATTTTCCATCCAAAGTTGAGCGATATCTCCGAAAATACTCCATGGAATCAATATAATGTTAATGCAGCTTAAATATAATATTATAGCCGAGTTTCGATTTTTTATTTTTACTGAATAGAATAAACGTTTATTAGTTACATTACTATAAATCGCGTAACTACGTATTTTTCTTGAAAAATTAATATCTCGAAAACTAGAGTGATTTATAGGCATTAAAGCCCAATACTAGATGCATATAAACTGACTAAGAAATCTAAGCCACCAAAAAAAGTTTTCATTTTGTTGGACTGTGTTATCTTGCAAATATTGTTAAAAAAAAAATATACATATCTCACCCAAAACTCTTTTTCAACTCTTTGGCCCGTTCATGTGCGGCATTCAAGCTCAATTCCATAGTTAAAGGTTTTTGATGTTGATGTGTTGTTATTGTTGTTGTGGATGTTGTTGTGTTTGCATTTAATGCATTATCAATTGTATTACTAGAACTATTATTGTTGTTATTGTGCTTATTTAAATTACTATTATTATTGTTATTGTGGTTGTTGTTGTTGTTATTAATATTGCTTAAACCCAAAGGTTTTTTATTTAACATCACAGTTGTGCTTTCATTGTTATTATTGTTGTTATTTATATTATTAACATTATTACTATTGTTGTTGTTATTAGTTGTATTGTGTTGCTGCATTTCTTGTTTTATATGTTGCTGCTGCTGTTGTTTACTTTCCGAACGTTGCAATATAAATTGTACATCATTCGCATATTCACCCCATTTCAGCAGCAACTTCAAAGGATTTTCATTCGGGGCCAACAAACGTTCATTGTTGCGCCAACGCTCAATGAGTGTGAAACGTCCCACTTTACCAGTGGCATGAGCTAAAGCAAAAACTACATCCTATAAGAAAGACAAAATATTGAAAATTTAAAATTAAATTTCTATTGTAAATAATAATTTTACAAATTGTTGCAATCCCTCAAAAGAATAACATGGATTTTTATTAGAAGCAATGAATTTAGGTTTCATCTATTTGCTTTCTATTAATTAAAAATAAATAAGTATGAATTTGTTGTTCAAAAGTATTTAATCGCTTGTTATCTACTGGATTTTTTTTTGTCATGACGATTTATCTAAAAATGACAACATGACGATGGGACGATTTATGCCCTAATTTTTACGATTTTTAATAACTGAAGTTATTAATGAAAAAAAACGTTGTTTTTGTGATATTTTTAAAGAATTTTAGTACTTTGTTGAAGAAAGTGAAAGAAAGGAACATGGTGTAACTATACAAGGTGAGTGCAGTAGCACAGCTGACTGACTTTGTTTACAATTTACTTATGTCAAAAGTATTACTTTTTCAAGTAGCACATTATTTTACACAAAACAAAATGCCTGTTGTTTCTGTATTGTGTTGTATTTGTTGCCGATTTCCACTCACCTTGTATAATTACACCATGTAAACCGAAACCGAATTCAGACAATTAAAATTATTAGATTTAAAAAATATTTTTCATAATAAAAACATAAAACTTTTGGATTTTTGGAAAAATGCATATATCAGAGATGCAAACAAGAGATTCTTGTCTTCTGTTTCCTATCGTAACTAAATTTATTTCGAAAATCCTCGTCTTGCCACATTCTTTAGCAAATATGGAAAGGGTATTTAGTCAAGTAAACATACATAAATAAAACTAAAGTAAAAAAAATCTTTGAAAATGTCTTTTTAAGAAGCAGTATTTATTTTATACGAAATATTATTAATATTATTATTAAGATTTCAAAGTTGTACTTGAATAACCAAAAATATGTAACTGCAATATATATTTGTAAAATAATTTAAATTCAAAAGAATGTATAGTTATTTTAACAATTTGAAATGTAAATTTTTATTTGAGTCGATAGAACAATCTATTTAATTCAATGTTTAAAGATGATGTCATGTAAATGTTGACCGCGGCTACGCCTCAAGGGTTCAAATGGTTGGACTGGGCCCAATTTTCGTATACTCTGTAAAAAATATCGGCCGGTATCTCACAAATATTTTTTTCAATATTAGTTTCTAGTGCGTCAACCGTTACAGGCTTGTTCCTATAGACCCACACAAAATAGTCTAAAGGCGTTAAATCTAGGCGGCGAATTGACCGGCCCCAAACATGAAATAAACCGTTTACCGACCTCGCCTCTCAATGGGGCTTTTGTTTCGCGTGCTGTGTGGCTAAGTCCAGATCTTGCATTTTAGACAAAAACAAATTTGTAATCATCGCACGGTAGCGTTCGTCATTCACAGTAACGTTCCTTCCTTCGGCGTCTTTTAAAAATGATGCCACCGGCCCATAATCCACACTAAACAGTAAATTTTTTTTGCTTGTTTACGTATCCATTCAACCAGAAATGAGCTTCGTCGCTGAACACAATTTTGAACAAAATAAGTGATGTACTTTCTTAATAGAGCATGAATTTTGATAATAAAATTCAATTATCTGAAATAGTTGTCGTTTGTGTTTCGATTCAATTTATTTGAGAATAACATGTTACACGAAAGCATTTAAAAACGAAGGATTTTTGATTATTTTAGTGTGTGCTTTTAAATCTGTGTTGTATTTACTTGTATACTAAGCTAATGATATGTTACTTTAAAAATTTTAGCAATCAACGCCCCTTTAAAAAAAACTATCAAACTAGTTCGAAGTTTTAGTAAAAATTTACAGAAAATCATTCCCGTATTTAGCGTATGGTAAAAAGTCTGACTGGAGCCTAAACCTCTAGATAAGAAATTTAACTTTTTTTAATAAAAAATAAGTCTTTCCGCTTACCTGACAAGTTGTATTCACCGTAACCCCACAAACAATCCGTTGTATGCCTTCAACCCAGACTTTTAGTTCCATGTTTTAGTTTTATAGATGATTTGTGTCACTTTATTTCCTGTTTAAGCCAAAGCACTTTATACACACAGCAATTCTGAATGATGAATAAATAAAATCAATATTTTATTGAAAAGTAGCACCTTGCGCACAGAGATGGTACCAAACGACTAATTTGCCATAACGAAGCTAAATGTTAAATTAGGTGGTGTTGACCGGCTGGAAAAAAGATTCTTCTTTGAAATTCGTTTGCTTTTTGTTCGTGTTGTTGTTGTTATATGAATTGATTTGTTTTAATTTAGTTTAAATACAAATTAAATACATTTAAATTTTGTTTGTTTGTAAACAAGTGAAGCTTAACAGGTGCAACGTAGCGTAGTGACATCAAAAAATATACAGGCACTGTATTTAAATAAACAAATATGTTGACAGTAAAATTACAAACAATAGCAAACATATATAGATATATTAATGCAATAGCAACAACACTTTATGTTACAGATTAAAGGTATTTTCTAAATATTTGTGTATGCCCATAATTTGGATAGAGGACGAAGAAAAGAAGTGAGTAATTTTAAGGTAGGGTTTTGACAATTAACTCCATTATTATGTAAAAACGAAGTTGAACTGAAAGGTGATTTCAAAACAAACTGTGGCATATTGGAATAATATGAAAGTTTTTAAATTTCAATTGTTGAAAAAAAAAATTCAAGAGCAATTGTTGACAATCCTACGGCCTGGAGGATGGATGTTTTCCTCTATGCTATACAGAACACCGGCTTTGCATATTAAAGATTGTATTTTTGATAGTGAAATGTTACAATCTTTTTTAATATAACTGCGGATCTATATTACCTACACGTTCAAATTATTCCTTAAATTAAAGCTTACATAACTTCTTGATTTTTAAATTTTATAATTTATTTAGGTACTTACTCATATAGATCTTTTTCCTAGATTTTTTATATAATATAGGCTCAATTGATCTGTAGATGGTCCATATAAGTTCATGTTATAGATATATCATTGGAAAGGTCTTTAAAATCCCTATGTAGGTATCATTTGATATGTCTGTAGTACCTATATACATATGTATATAATATAAGTAAGAAATGCAGTTTTTAAGATATAGCTAAACATATTACAAATTTTGGAGACCCGCCCACTCGAAAATAGGCGTGACCAACGAAATATTTTTTTATTCAGAAATAAAAACTCCGGTAATGATAAAATTTTGAAAGTGATTTGAAAAATGTAAGTTAATTATAATAGTCAAATTTTACTCTTTCCAATACAAATTACCTATAATGATTTTCATATAAATTTAAAAATCTTGCTGAAAAACATTTATAACATCCAAAAATGCACAAATTTACATAAAATGTTTGCTAAATAACTAAAACTATAATTTCACTTGTGAATTATTTTTAAATAATGCGATTTGGTTAATGCATTATGCTAAAAGTAAGTAATATCCAAAGATATTACCAAAAATTTAGAATTGTTGCAAATACTGACAACTTTCAAATTAGGCATGTTAAAACTTCTTTTAAAATCACTTTTCAGACTGACATCGTGATTTGAAAAATGTAAGTTAATTATAATAGTCAAATTTTACTCTTTCCAATACAAATTACCTATAATGATTTTCATATAAATTTAAAAATCTTGCTGAAAAACATTTATAACATCCAAAAATGCACAAATTTACATAAAATGTTTGCTAAATAACTAAAACTATAATTTCACTTGTGAATTATTTTTAAATAATGCGATTTGGTTAATGCATTATGCTAAAAGTCATATCCAAAGATATTACCAAAAATTTAGAATTGTTGCAAATACTGACAACTTTCAAATTAGGCATGTTAAAACTTCTTTTAAAAACACTTTTCAGACTGACATCGCCTATACGTAATAGGAACACACCAAATATCAAATACAGGTAAACTGATTTCGATACCATATATGTATTAACAAGACAACAAAATATTCGTGGTACGATTGAATTCACTTTTTAATAATTCAATGGATTTACTTTTCTTTTATTTCTCCCTTTTCTTTGTTTTCGCTTCGTTGTTCATGTACAATACATACATGAACAACACAATATATATTACACTTATAAAATTCAGTAGGAAAAAGAAGTGACTTGTGTAAAAAAAATCACTTGCACTTTAATAAAATGTTTCTTTTTCTTTAATTTTTCTTTTTGCAGTCAATGCACACAGCTTTGCAGCACCTTAATTGTTGACACACACCACCATTTCAAGAGATATAATTTTTGTCCAATATTACGCATACAAAAACAACAAAGACGAAATTTATTGATTGAGGTCGTTGGGGCCACAATGGTTTTTTGCACTTTTTTCTCCTCTATAGCACCACTTTTTGAAACCATTAACTTCTATTTTCTTTTAAAGATTTTCTTAGTTAATTATATTGCTTGTAAATCATTAATTATTATTAGAGAAATTGTTAATTTTTTTTATTTCACATATTAATGATGTATTTTTTCATCTGGCCTTTATTTTACTTTTTTTCATAGCTGTTGGTTGCTTGCTTAGATTTGGTTTAACACTAAATTTAATTTTCTTTTTCACTATATTCTTGCATATTTGCTTATTTTATGCACTTATTTTCTTAGCATATTGTTTTAATTTAATTTTAATTATTATTTAATGAGATTCTTTTAAAGAATTAGCCAATAGTAAAAAATTTTCTTATTTCTTTAGAACAAAAAAAAGTGTTGCATGTGTGTGTCAGTCAGTCACTGCCTTTACAACTACAAAAACGCCATTTTGCCCTTTTTAGTTATTTTCTTTTCTTACTGACATTTTATCAGGGTTTTTTATTTGGATTTTTGTTTTCTACTTTGATTTCTTGTTTGTTTACTATGTATATTTTGTTGTTGTTTCGCAGGTGGTTGCCAAGGTTTTTGCACGAGTTGCCAGATGTAAAATATATCTAATTGAGCTAAATAACGGACGCGTTATCGGTTTTTAAAGAAATAGACATTTAATTCAAATAAAATTTAGAATTTTATTAATTAAAAAAAAATGTTTTTATATCAAAATCATTAAATTGTTTATTGTATTGGAGAGAGTAAGGTTTAGCAATTAAAAATTAATAATATACACTGTATATGAATAGATTTACTGACAAGCTTTAAGCTTTGTATTGTACAAACAACGTTCTACGTTATACACGTGGTACAATGAAAACTAACTTTGGTTTCATATAAATACAGGATGAAAACTTTACTTAACAACTAACCAACTTCAAATGAACAACTATCTTCCAATAAAATGTATATGAGAAAATTTTGATTATTCTGATACTCATTTAACTTTCATAGTTGAGTTGAAAGAAAAGCCAGAATATCTATAACTTGAATGAAATGGAATTATTTATCCAAAATCAAATCTTATTAAAATTGTCTAAAATGACTTCGAGTAGAATCAAAATGTAGTTTTTGTTTCACAATATTAATAAATTGTGCCATGAAAAGTATTTTAAAGCACCATTTAATGGTATTTTGAAGCGCCATAGATTATACATTTAATATTAGAGATATTTACTATTATACATAATGATTTTGAAATTATATAACACCTAAACTAAGAACAAGGTCACAAAAGTTTCGACGTGTTTATAAAAATTAATACACAAGAAACTATTAAAATACAAGCGGTTATCTGGATCTTCATTTATGCCAAATTATATAATACTTTTTACTTATTGTTTTTGATGTGTTAAATTTTAAATAAATAATATGGATCTTGAATATGTTTAAAAATGAAATAAAACTTTTTTCTACGTGTACATAAAAAATAGAGTGGCAACATTTAATATTTCTTTATACATTAGCGCCACCAAACGGTCTGCAAATAAACTAAATTTTCTGTATGTGTGTGAAAAAATCGTATATTTTTCTTGTGCACTTTTGCAGTTTTACGGGACATTTTACTAAAGACGAAACATAAAAATTTCAGCTGTTGAACGAAAAATACAATAAAATAATCAATTTTAAGGAAAAGTTTCACAAAAATAATTCCAACATTTTATTAAAAACATTTAGTTTTAAGTGCACTAAACAATAAACATAACTCAGAAAATCTGTAGTGAATTTTAAAAATGAATAAAACAAAATAGAATAAAAGTTGTGCGTTGAGGAAAAAACAAATAAAGAAGGAAGAGAAATTTTTTTGTTGGAAAACAAATTATATTTTTTGCAAATAAGAAATAAATACAAAAATGTGTATGGTTTTTTAAGAAAATAATTCTTATAAATATAAATAACAAAATTAAAACAAATAATTCCAATAAACTGGAGAATAAAGTGTTGTAAAGCAAAAAACGGGCTCGTATTAAAGAAAAAAATTAGATTTTCCCCCATTGTCTGCTGTTTTTTTTCATTTTTTTTTTATTTTCTTTGCTTGTTTGTGGGGAGTTCTCTGTTGTTGGAGTGTGTGTTTTTGGATTTACGATAAAAAAAAAGAAAACGTAGACACTGGCGTAGAAGAGTATTCTTGAACATACAAACAACTAGCTAAAGTGGATGGTGTTTTTGTTGCTGGTGGTGTTGTTGGTGTCACCATGACCAGCCGCAGTCGAGCTATACTTAATGTTAACCTGGATGCGGTCATGGCCAATGATCCATTACGCGAGCTCTTCGAAGCCTGTAAAACGGGCGATATAGCGAAAGTAAAAAAACTAATAACACCGCAAACAGTAAATGCTCGAGATACCGCTGGACGTAAATCAACACCCTTGCATTTTGCAGCAGGTGAGTTAAGCATTTAAAATTTAAATTCCAGCAAATATTTTCTAGCTTGTAATCTACGATTTAATGCAAATATATACACATTGTAAGGCAAGCTTCTTGTTACACCCTTTTTAAATATATGTACATGTACATATGAATGTATGTATGTACGTACTTCCTATTAAAAAATATGAAAAAAATTGGAAATGCTTTCAAATGTCCTTGAGCCAGTTTTGTTTTTCGCTTTATTGTTTTGTTTAAATTTTCCAAAATCAAAATACAGCAAAAAAGCAAAGAAAAAAATCAAAACAAAAATAGAAAACATAACGGTGCAGTTAGTCAGGTCCCTTTTCTTTTTGTGCTCAAGATCAAAATATAGATGATGATGCAAGTATGGAAAGATGACGATAATGACACTGTTCTATTATTGTTTTTTGTTGCTGGCTATTTGTTTTTGCTGTTGTTGTTATAGTTAATGAATCAATGCTTTTTTTTCTTCTATATTTTACTTGGGAACACTGTGGGGAGCATTTGTTAATTATATCTTAACTCTATAGTGTTAAAAATGAAATGTTCATGTTTAAATGAGTATATTAGAAGTGTTGCACCACACTGCAACTAAATTTAATTTGTTGTGAAATTTTTTAAATGATTACCTATTATGAATATTGTAATAGAAAAGTTCTAAATAAGAAATAAATATTAAATGGAGATTGATAGGTACAAATATATTTTAAAAAAATTGCTGTTTCTGAAATATAGAAAAAAACTATGAATTATTCATGTTGCTATCATTGAGGCCAACTCTGTTGGTATTTATCCTAGGTGAATGGGGAGCATATAAATTGATCTACAGTCGGGCCTCGATTATCCATCATGGTCGGGACCAGAAGCATTATGGATAATTGATTTTCACCGTTAATCGAATAACGATTTTGATTATACATACAGTTTTTATGTTTTTATTATTTAACAACTTGTTGTATTTGCTTCCGTTGCTTCTACTTAATAAAACACTTGTGGTATATTATTATATATATCAAATAATCTTTATTTAAAGTGTTTCTTCTTTAAGCTCACACATTGGAATGAAACTCAAAAGTCCACGTCATAACTATGACAGCTAGACTTCCTAGTCGTTTAATACTAAAAACGGCGTTATTAAATTTTGGGTATTGCCAACATCTCCCCTTGTTTAAGTGGTATAGTCTGACACCCAAAACGGAGGCATACGGTTCCGCTCGGATCTTCTTATGTTCACATCGGGGTCGTGGACAGTATTGGTTTCTGATTGAACTTGACCGGGAGGTGGTATAACAGTTTGATGATCAGAAGAAGGGTCATCGTGATTTCTTTTCTCTTGTGATAAACGATGTAGTTGTTTTTGTTGTTCAGAGGCTAGTAGTTCTGAATGGTGTTGTTCAGGATGTGGTTGTTCAGGAGGTGGTTGTTCAGGATGTTGTACTTCAGAAAGCTCTCGTTCAGGAAGGTGTTGTTCTGAACGTGGTAGTTGTAGTTCATTTTCTGTTTCTGAGGAGTCTAAAGGATTAAAGGAAATTGGTCTTAAATTAAATTCTTCTAATAAAGACGTTAATGGTAATGTATTTGGTTCTGGGGTTTTGGAGAAGTCAGGTCTTATTTGGTTCGCATGACATTTAATGAGACGAAATTCAGGTGAAGTTTTAGTTTTTACTTCATACATAACTCTGCCGATTTTATTTGTGATAGTGCCAGGACTCCAACTCGTTTTGTTTTGTTTATATATTTTAACGAACACATGTTCTCCAACATTGTAAGTCCTTTCTTTGGCCCCATGTTGATTATTAAATTGCATTTCCATTTTTTTATTACGAATTGGTTCATTTATTTTTGGTTTCTTCAATAGATCTAGGTTTATTCTTATTTTCCTTCCCACAAATAGCTCTGATGGTGTTTTTCCAGTAGTTTTATTTGGAGTAGATCTGTAGCATTGAAGGAACGTGTATAGATTTTGTTTTGCTGTTCCGGATCCATTCAATTTTTTTAAGGCTCTTTTCATGGTATCTACGAACCTTTCTGCTTGGCCGTTGGATTGTGGGTGATATGGAGCTGTGAAAATGTGCTGAATTCCGTTTCCTAAGCAGAAATCGGCGAACAATTGACTGGAAAATTGAGTTCCATTGTCACTCACAATTAGTTCAGGGTTTCCAAAAGCAGTTGTAAAATCTTGCAGGCACTCAATTATTGTTGACGAAGTTATAGACTTAATCTGATATATTTGAGGCCATTTTGAATACGAGTCAACAATTATAAAATAAAAAAAATTGTCTATTGGACCAGCTATGTCTATATGTATGCGTTGCATTGGACGATTTGTAATAGGCCAAGATTGTAACATTGTTTTTGGTAAAGTTTTGGAAACTGACGAGCACTTGGAGCACTGTTGTACGTATTGTTTTATGTCTTCGTCTATTAGCGGCCAGTATACGTAGCTGCGAGCTAACATTTTCGTGCGGTCAATGCCATCATGGCCTTTATGCAATTCTTTTAGCACTTTTGCTCTGAAACAGTTAGGGATGACGACTCTGTCCCCATATAATAAGCAGTCACTTGCATAGCTTAAATTGTCTCTTCTAGCAAAATAACATTGTAAATTTTTATTAATAACATTTGGCCACTTACCAGATTTAAGGTGTTTTATAACTGTTTGCAAAGTATCATCTTTTGCTGTGGCGGCTCGTATCATATTGTATGTGACAGGCAAAAATTTTGTAGCATCATCGATGATCAATTTAATTTCTTTTTCAAGCTGAATACAGGCTACAACTGTATCTTCAATTGTTTCTGAGCGTTTCTTGATCAACCTAGACAAGATGTCAGCAGCCCCGAAATTATTTGTTGATACGTACTGCAATTCAAAGTTATAAGACATTAGCGTTAATGCCCATCGTTGAAGGCGATTTGCAGAATGAGCAGGAATTCCCTTCTTGTTTGAAAAAATAGCCAACAACGGTTTGTGGTCCGTTTGAAGAATAAAAGTTCTTCCATATAAATATTTATGGAACTTGACGACGGCAAATACCAGAGCTAGAGCTTCCTTCTCAATTTGTGGATAATTTTTTTCTGCCGGTGTGAGGGCTCTCGAGCAATGATATATAGCCTTTTCTGTGCCGTTTGGAAAAACATGGCAAATATATGCTCCCAACCCAACGTTTGAAGCATCTGCTGCCACTTTAATTGGTAGTCGTGGATCGTAGTGTGTTAGCAACAAATCAGTAGATAAAATTTCCTTAAATCGTTGAAAACTTTGCTGACATTTATTCGTCCATTCCCATTTTACATTTTGCTTTAAGAGATAATCCAAGGGATCTCTTAACTTTCTCATATGGGGCAGAAATTTCCCATAATAATTAACTGCACCTAAATATGATCGTAGTTGGCTGATATTTGTGGGTGGTGGCAGCTCACGAATTTGCTTAATTTTATTTTTGTCTGGGTGTATGCCTTTGGCATCTATATAAAATCCCAGATAAGTACACGATGGTTTAAAAAATCGACATTTATCGAAATTTACTGTCATGTTATACTTCTTTAAGCGCTCTAGGACTTGTTTTACGACTTCTTTATTTTGTTCTTGAGTTTTGGTTGCAATAACCACGTCATCCAGGTATGGATAAGCTCCATCAATACCGGACAATATAGTTTGTATGGCCTGTTGAAAAGCACCTGGTGCTGACTTGACTCCTTGAGCAAGTCGATTGAAACTGTATAAGCCACGATGGGTATTGATGACCAATAGTTTTTTCGTTTCATCGTCAACCTCCAGTTGCATGTACGCATTGTTGAGGTCTATAATTGAAAATGATGAACAGTTATTAAAATTTACAAAAATATCATCTGGTAATGGCAGAGGAAAGTTATGTGGTTCAAGTTGAGCATTGAGTCCTGTAGAATAATCGCCACAGATTCTAAGCTTACCCGATGATTTTTTTACTACCACTATTGGTGCGGCCCAGTCTGAAAAATTTATGGGTGTTATAACACCGTCTCGCTCTAAGGTTTCGAGTGTTTCATCTAAGGATTGTTTAACAGCATATGGTACTTGTCGCTTAGGTCGGAATATTGGCACTGCATTTTGTTTTAGTGGTAGATGTATTTTAAAGCTGCTAACGTGGCCAATTTCTTCCCTAAAGACTTCTGGAAATAGTTGGAGTAATTCTGTTGGTGCTTCCATATCTGTAAGATTTACATTATTACATGACGTGTATGAATCGATGGCTTCTTTCCATAAATTAAACTTTTCCATCAAATCCGAGCCAAACAAATTTAACTCTGGAACATCGGACACTAAAATTTTACAGTTGGTTTCAAAACTATTAATAGCAACAATGGCTTCAAATTGACCTAAGAGGCGTATGCTGTTGGTGGAAGCATCACAAGGTTTTAAATTTGATGGTTGTAATACTGGCTTACCAAGTTTTTCCCATGTTTGCTTACATATTATGGTGACATCTGATCCCGTGTCATGTTGTAATTTTACACTTACATTATTTATACGTAATAGGACATACCTTCGGTTTCCGTTAAGTGTATACACGCTTTTTACATAATCCTTTTTTTTTGATTTATTATTTATTTTGACGAATTTATTCTTCGCCTGTTTTTGAGTGTTTTGTTTTTCATAGAAACATGAGCAAAAACCTTCTTTATGACCTACTTTATTACACAAACTGCATTTGTGTTGTGTGTATTTGCAGTCACGAACGAAATGCATTTGCCCACATTGCCAGCAGGGTCGCTTAGGCATTTGTTTTTGTGTGTCTTCTGAAAAATGTGTTGTTTTAATTTTATTTATATTTGCTGGATTTGTCGAAGAATTTCCTTGAAGTGTGGCGTCGCGTTTTAAACTTTCTATTCGCTGTACTTCGGCTACCAATTTATCAATAGTAATTGGTGCTGCCTCTGTTTCACCTTCAAGCAATGACAAAAGTCGAGCTTTTACTTCTTGGTCTTTTTCCCGTTGTAATCCATTTATAAAAATTAGACATTTGAAGTTGTCAGCACTGCATTTATTTAATAAAAAATTTTCACAATGCCGATTAACAATGGCGGCATAACTAACTACATCGTCCCTTTCACCTCGAACATTCTGCATGCATTTTACACGAACACTGAACAAACTTTCTTTCCTTCCATACAATTTTTTTAGGAGTTCTAGTGTTTCCGCAAATTTCAAATCCCGAGGCTTTCTTGGTAGAATGTAATCTTTATATTTGTTGAACGCCTCCGTGCTTACCTTCCTCAGCAATAACCTCACTTTTGAGGCGTCGTCAAGATCACTTGCCTCTGTAATAAAAATGTCTTCGTACCTGTCATACCACGTTGAAAAAATATTTCCCGCCTCTGGCTCATATACGAATTCGCGTATATTTTTAGCTATGATGTCCATCAATGCCTCTGGGGTAGTGGTAGCATTTAAGACAGATGCGGACGAATTTTGTGCATACATGGTTGAATTGCTTTGTGTAATGTTAACAAGCATTTCCATCAACCTCTGCTGTTTATCCATAGCCTCCTGTTGGCGTGCTAATAATTCGCTAACAACATTTTCCAAGGGTCCCGTTGCCATTGTTTTATTTCCAAATTATCCTCGTCGCCACTTGTTGTATTTGCTTCCGTTGCTTCTACTTAATAAAACACTTGTGGTATATTATTATATATATCAAATAATCTTTATTTAAAGTGTTTCTTCTTTAAGCTCACACATTGGAATGAAACTCAAAAGTCCACGTCATAACTATGACAGCTAGACTTCCTAGTCGTTTAATACTAAAAACGGCGTTATTAAATTTTGGGTATTGCCAACACAACTGAATATTAGTGTACCTACGCGCATATTTACATTAAAAAAAAAAGTTAATTCTTCTTAAAACTTCTTATTTTTGAGCTAACATTTTAACACTCACAATATTTTTTGAATGCTCGTTAATTATTTTAACTTTATCTTCAACATTTAAAACGTTTCTTTGTTTGTTTGCATACCAGTGGATGCAAACAAGGGAATTCTCCGTTTTCATGTTTATTTTATTGTATGTATGTATGAATTTGAAGTTAATAAAAAAAATTCTGTCATTACGAATAATAAAGATTGTTGTTGTTGTAACAGCAGTAATTGCTGAATTGACAGCCCACGGCCGAGTGATCTCCGGTCTTTCCGGTGCGTAGAACAGGCTGTCGTGTGAATGCGGATAATAGTGGTAAACACGGTTAATCGAAGCAAACAATATAAAACATTGCAAACAAAAACAATAGACTGATATTTGCCCATCACTGTTAATCGGGGTTACCGGTTAACCAGATCACGGATAATCGAGGCCCGACAGTATTGAGGTAAATTAACTACAATATAGTGAGAGTTTTGGATATAGGCTGGTCAACGGTTGAAAGCAAAGGAAATACAGTGATTGACAATCCTTTGTACGCAACATGTTATCTATAATTTTCAATGAAACTGAAGATTTTTGGGTATGTACCTACCTATATTTCTTTACAATGATTTTTTTACAAAATATATTTTTTTGTTGTAACACGATTGCTGTCTTTAAAAGTTTTATTCATAAAATGAGAACGGCTCGGCCGATTTCTGTAAAATTGTTTGTCAGTTGTTCGTATTTTCGAGGAGAAGGTTTTTACGGAAGAAAATTTTGGAAAATCCCTTCGGAAAAGTCCGAAAATTGGAAAAATCGAAAATCGAGTTTTTGTATGAAATTATTCCTTAATGGCTTTCCAAATCAAAAAATATAAATTTCTTAGTGTAAATCATGAAAAACGCGAAATGCGAAACGCGAAAAATTGGAAAATCTCTTCGCAAAAGTCGGAAAATTTGAAATCTCGAAAATCGAGTTTTTGTATGAAATTTTGTGTGGGAAATTATTCCTTAATTGCTTTCCAAATTAAAAAATAGAAACTTCGTAGTGTAAATCATGGGAAATTGCGGAAAATGCGAAACGCGAAAAATTGGAAAATCTCTTCGCAAAAGTCGGAAAATTGGAAATCTCGAAAATCGAGTTTTTGTATGAAATTTTGTGTGGGAAATTATTCCTTAATGGCTTTCCAAATGAAAAAATAGAAAGTTCTTGGTGTAAAACATAGAAAATTGCGGAAAATGCGAAATGCGGAAAATTTGAAAAATCGAAAATTGATTTTTTTGTACGAAATTTTGTGTGAAATTTTTCCTTAATGTTCTTGGTGTAAATCATGGGAAATTGCGGAAAATTGGAAAATCTCTCCGCAAAAGTCGGAAAATTGGATAAATTGGATAATTGATTTTTTTTGTACGAAATGTTGTGTGAAATTATTCCTGTTGTATTATATTATTACTCTAAAGTTTGTCTAAAGGCTTAAAATTGGGGCGAGGCAAAGTTCGCCGGGTCCGCTAGTTAATTACAAAACATTATTCTTTATTTTCTTGATAGGTACCTACATATGTATATGGTATGATCTCTAAAATTTCTAATAACTGAAAATATTATGTTAGGTATAGATTTTACCAGTTTTTTGTAGCTTTTGAGAACGAATTTTTGATCATAATAATATTTTTATGTCTATTAGACGTCAAAAAATGTCATACATATTCATGAATCTTGTAAGCAAGGAGTGACTTAAATTTTCGATGAGATAATATTTTGAAATATTTTATATTTTTGATATACATATGTAGGTATTCATTATCAAAGTAAAGCCAATTATCATTTTAATGCTATGGAACATACCTATATTTATTTTATTTCTAAGACACTGATATTCTGTTAAATTTTGGAAGTTTTAACGAATTGTTAGTTTTGGAAAAACTTCTATTGTTTTATTAGTTTTAAGTCGTTTAAAAATCTGCTTAATCTTTACACGGATATTTACGCGTAATTACATGTTTTAATTACTGGTTACTATAACTAAAATTAGTAACTATTTTAAAATATTGTATAGGGGTTTTTCAATAAGAAGTATTGTAGTAGAACTTTTGGCAATTGTTACAATAAATAAATTTTAACTCGTCGCTTTTCAATATTAAAAATGAAATGCATATCTTATAAACAAATACAGCTGTTAATTGGCCCAATCATTCAGTTTAACATCATTGGATTATTTTTTGTGAAGCTATTTGGGGATATTATCTATACAGAGCCAATTTAATCGATTACCACCTTAAAGCTCAATATTCGTAACGTGGTTAATGACATTGACTAACAATTTAAGAAAATGTGCTTGAAAATTTGCATAAAAGAATCGACAAAAAAAAAAACTTTTTAGCCCAACAAATTATATTACTGCTGTAAACTTAAATTTCACTAAACGTTTTTATTTTTTGCCAACTTTTTTTATTGTACCCATAGTGCATTTTGTCATTGCTCATGATTATGCGATGACCTAGTTTATTCCTTATGCTACAACAATTGCTCCTCTTTTTGTACCAACTATTGCCTCTGCTGCTTCTGCCTTCATTTTGTTCAATGTGTCCCTGATTCACACCTTTCTCTATTTCTGTTAGAAAAAAAGAAAACAAAACATAGGAATAAAGCATAAAACTTTGTATCTATTTATATTGCAATTTGTTATTGGCATTGTTGTAAATGTCGCAGCTATTGTTTTGTTGCTTTATAATACATACAGTAAATAGAGCTATAGAAAAGTTAAACAACAAATTGTTGCTACTACGTCAGCATTCATAACTTTGCAGTTGGTTGTTTTTTTTTTTGTTTTGTTGATGTTACTATTTAGCCTTGAAAGTATTCATCTCCGGCTACTAAATGTTTAGTTACAAAATCCTTCTAGCCAGTCAGTCATAGTTTTATCTTATTATTTACACTTCATAAAACTACATATATTGTAAAAAAAAATCTAAAATTTTTTAATTTATTTTCTCTTTATATTGTTTTTTTTTTCTAAAAATTATTTCCCTGCAGGATTTTGCTTTATTATGCTTTTTTTATTTAATATTTCTTTTGTAGTTGTAGGCTGTTTTCATTCCTTCGTTATTTTTGTATTTTTTCAGCAATATAAACAATTTTACTTTAGTTTTTTTCCCATATACATATAAATATTTTTTTGTTTTCATCTTTTTCTATTTACATTTCCTAAATATTGACTTTGACCTAGTTTTTCTTCATTCAATTTACAACAACAATAACAGCTACAACATCAGTAGCAGCTATAATAGCAACAATTACCATTTGCCAGTGTAGGAGAGTAGGAAAATAAGGACGAAAGAGATGAATTAGTAGCATTAGCAACAAATGAAAACTGTAACTGTGTAAATAGTATATAAAATAAATATGTATGTATGTATAGTTTTATTAAAGTAAAAGGAAAAATTGTGAATTTTTTCTTTTAATTTTAGTTCTAAAAGTGGGAAAATGAGAAATATTTGTTATTAATTTTTATCGTATAGGCAATGGGATAGGCTTGTGATTGTTTTGCTTGTAGTTTTAGGTATTTTGTATTTTCTCCATTCAATTTCTCATCTTCAATTTGCGTTTTTTCCACATTAATTTCGGTTTTTCAATTTCATTTTGTTTTTCCTTTAGTTTATAAAACTAACAAGGCACATACAAATTTAAACTTGTGCTTAAACTACCACAACTTTCAAAATACTGAAATGCACATGGAAATTTAAAAAAAAAATTAACAGTTTGCCAAAACTGGTACATGAAAATTTTGAAAAAAACTATCAAAAATAGAAATTGTGCTCGATTTACGCTTTATAGGGTGAAAAGCAATCACTTTAGATATTTCAGAACTGTATAGTTTATATTCAGAATATGTATCAGATCGGAGATATATGATTTTCAAAATGTCGAAATTTAACATTTTGCCAAAAGTTGAAAAAACTACCAAAATTAGAAATGTTTAAACATTGTAAATAAGCGAATGATTAAAAAAAATTCTTTCATTTAAATTGCTTTATTTAAATTATATGTTGTTAAGAAAAACACTTGAAAATTTTAACAAAAATATTATGAAAGTTCACAAAACATTATTTTGGCAAAATTAAATGAAAAAAGAAATCATTAGATAACAAAATAAATACAACAATAACAAGGTATTACACATAATTATCTATTTGAAGCCATTAATCATAAACAATTGTTGCGTTTCTTAACGCAATAGAGTATTGCAGCAATAAAAAAAAACAACGCTGAATGGCTTTATTTATTATAAATGAATTAAGTAAATATGCTTTAACAGGGGCAACACTAAAACTTAAGCATTTTATTACTGTTTTTAACCAAGTTTTCGGTTAAAAAATTTAAATTTACATTCAAGTTTAAGAATATTTTTTTACAAAGAAAGCTAAACTTTTTGATAACTTTGTAAAATGCTAGGACACTGTCAAATCTTTCCAATCTCCTATGAATTAATAGATTGCTGCCATATCTATCTTTCAATTTATGTATATTGTTACATGGAATTAACGGGTCCGCCATCTAACGTTTTTTTTTCAACTAGTGCTTATTTCGTGAATGGTAACACTTAGCTCATGTCTGATTTGACAGATAATTAGTTTTATCCTTCCGCTAAACGAATATGGTTGTGTATACGCTTGAACAACGCTGGGATATATTGCGACATTACTTTGAAAATCATGGTAATATTGCAGAATGTGTGCGAAAATTGCGTACGGATTTTGAAAGAAGAGAAGCACCGTTATCTTGTGAAAAAAGTGAAAGAAACTGGCATCCTCATCGATAAACCAAAGCGTGAAAAGCCAAAAACAGTGCGTACACCCGAGAATATTGCTGCTGTGGCAGAAAGTGTGCATGAAGTGCCAACCACATCAATTCACCGTTGATCTCAATAATTGAACATTTCGCAGACATCATTGAGACAAATTTTGCATAAAGACCTTGGTATGACGCCATACAAAGTCCAATTGGTTCAGGAGTTGAAGCCAACTGACCATCCAATGCGTTTTCGCTTCGCTAAGTGTGCCTGCGATCGACTTACAGAAGATGCCGCTTTTGTCAAAAAAAATCATCTTTTCAGATGAAGCTCATTTTGATATTGGCGGGTATGTAAACAAGCAAAATTATGGCATTTGGGGCACAGAAAACCCGCACGCATACATTGAAAAGCCAATGCACCCAAAACGAATCAGTGTTTTTTTAGTCCAGAGGCATAATTGGGTCAGTTTTCTTCGAAAATGAGCAAGGAGTGGCCGTTACAGTCAATGTTGAACGAATTTTTGTTCACAAAAATTGAAGAGGAGGATATTGGCAACATTTGGTTTCAACAGGTGGGCGCTACGTGCCAAACAGCCGAAGCTACACTCGATGTTTTGCGCCCTGTTTTTAAAGATCGCATTATCAGCAGCAGAGCTAATATCGTTTGGCCACCTCGGAGCTGCGACTATTATTTGTGGGGTGCCGTCAAAGATAAGTGTTACGCCGACAAGCCAGAGACAATTGACGCTTTAAAGGAGAAATTCGTGAAGCCATCGGTAAAATACAGCTGCACACAATCGATAATGTGCTTAAAAATTGGACCGATCGTGTAGGCTACTGCATGGCCAGCCGAGGCAGCCATTTGAATGAAATTATTTTCCATTATTAACCGGAAGGGTTGTACTTTCAAATAAAAAAAGAAATTTGAGAAAATATTCAGTAATTTTTTTATAGCATTTTCAAAAAAAAAGTTATTTGGCGGACCCTTTATAATTTTTTGTTTTCCAAATTTGTCTATGGGTATATTTAAAGCAGTGGTTGCCATAAAGAAAACATGATTTATGTATATAACATTTCTTTGTTCACATTAAATCTGCTCGCATAAATATTTTATAATTATATAACAAAAAAGCGATTGAATACTTTTGAAACATAAATTGATTGGTTATTGTTGTTGCTCGCAGTCAACAAGCATTCAAGTATAATCTATTTGATTTGGTTTGTGAATAACCACACAGATAGATAGTTGAAAATTGAATTAAATCCAGCTGCTAGTAATTTTGAGCCAACGTCACTTTAACACGACATTAATAAAAATTTGGTATTCTCTAACAGTTTTGTGTCGACGTCGACTGTTTATCGATACATACAACACACATATCTAATATTTGAGTCAGCTGATTCGTTTTGTTTACTTTTTTGTGTACAAACAAAACTTTGTGAATTAATAAAAACTGTTTTAATATGAATATTAAAATATGTATAATGATTTTTTTTATTCGAATTCCAGCAAATAAGAAAACAAGAAGGGATTTTCTCCTCTATGGTATACAGAACACCGACTTCGCACAGTAAAAATTTCTTGTATTTTTATGTTGAAATGTCATAATCTTTCTTTAATATCTTCGGATCTATATGCCTCAAATTAAACCTTAATTTCATGACTTTTAAATTTTGTAATTTATTGACTTACTCATATAGAAGTATTTCGGTAATTTTTTAGATTGTTTTAAAAAAATATCGGATCAAAAAATTATTCTCCGAAATTGACTTGTAGATGGTCCACATAAGTAGGTCATGTTAAATATTGTTGGAAAGGCCTTTAAAATACCTATCATTTGACATAAATATCGTCTAATAAATAAATGTAGTTTTCAAGGTATAGCTAAATATATTACAAAGGCCCTGCCCACTCGAAAATAGGCGTGGCCGACAAAAAAAAATTCTAATTAAAATTTAAAACCCATTAGTGATAAAATCTTGAAAATGATTTGAAAAATGTCACTAAAACCGTCTTAAACCAGATTTTTTCAGTTCTTCCAATAGCTTTTCAAATTTATTTGTGTTTGTAATTTGAATTTTTTTCCCGTGTTTTTTAATTAATTAATTTTCGATTGGTATAATGACATGGAGCTATTGTAAATCGGGGCAAAACTTTACAAATAATAGGCAGTAAACTTTAAATCAAATAAAATCATTTCGTTAGGAGTTTTGACCCAGCATCTATTCTGAAGCTTAAATATCTCGCTAACCAACTCATAATGAAAACTTTACTAATAATAGAAAGTAAACGTTGAATCAGATAAAATTATTTTGTCAGACATCCCGTGACTTCGCTTAGAAACCGAAAAAGGGGTATTGTGATCCAGCATATATTCTCAAGCTTAAGCATCCGGAATTCTGTAATTGATGGTATTGCGATTTCGCTCACCAACCCGTAAAGAAAACTTTTTAAACTAATAATAGGCAGTGCACGTTGAATCAGATAAAATTATTTAGAGACGAGTAGACAGGGGTGTTGTGATTTAACAAATTTTCTGAAGCTTAAGCATCCGGAATTGTATACATAATTGATAGCTCTGCGACCAACCCATAATTAAATCGTATAGTATTATTAATGCATCATTACTATACATGATTATTTAAAATCGAACAATAACCTCAGATGTTTTCTATTCCGCATCGTTCCAGAACTGTCGCCGACATAAAGAGGACATGGGAACTGAATTGAATAACACGATATTCAAGTTCTTTATCTGTTTATTGATATTAATATTATTCACTTGAAATTTTTTTATTAATTTCGTTGACATTAAAGTTGTTTACAGATTAGTAAACGGTTCATGTTTGCACCCTGGTGGCTATAAATGCCGAACATTGATACAAAAGCACTGTAATACGATTTCGCCAAATAGTTTAGAATAAAATCAATGTCTAAGAGAGTCATTATTACATTGTTACAGATTTATAAGGTAATTCTGAAGCAAGATTATAATGCAATTGCTGAGCGTGTTTACTCTACATTGTAAATTACAAGGTATACGAGTTGCAGCGTTCATTGGCGCCTTCTTTTTCAACCGAATTCGAAGGTTGTAGGCTTAATAGTATACTCTATTCCGAAGGTTCAGTATTTAAGATTACAATACAATTGCTGCGACTTTTTATTCTCCATTGTAAATTACAAGGTAGACGACGAAATGCAGCTTTCATTGGGACCTTATTTTCCAACCAAATTCGGAGACAGTTTTTTTTTTCAATTTATGTAAATAATGCAGCATGCAGATTCTTGTTTTCTGAGATTATTATTTTTTGTTTAAACATTTCTATGAATTTCATAAGCTAAAAGTGCCGACCACTTATTTGTTCTTTAAAATACTATCTTTACTATTTTAATCGTAAATTAAAATAAATTAAAAGAAGTCATTTAGCTAAACTATGCTTGCATGGAAGACTAAATTGAATAATTCAAAGTACGAACCAACAAAATTGGTCACTTAAAAAAGTGAAACTTTTTCACTTTAAACAGATTACTTATTTTATAAACAAAAATAAAATAATAACAATAACAATAATAAATATAACAACACAACAAGTTGTTGAAATGAATAATAATTGTATTTAATAACAACATACAACTGAAAGACCAAGAAAAACTACTCATACAAAATAATAACAATAACGATAATTTAAATAAAAACAAGTAAGAAAGTATAGTCGGTCAAGCCCGACCCTATAATATCCTACAACCAGTATATGTGTAAAAACTTTTTTTCAGAAATGAACACTATGGAAACTATGACCTATTATATGGACCGATCATCTATAATTTTAGTGATGTGACTTCTGCGCATAAAAATATTTTTTGTGTAAAAGTGATTTTCGACTAATTATGTACTGACCGTTATAAAATAAGGTGCCATGATGTCTGTATATGTGAAACTTAATTGTGTTTAATTTTATTTGGAGACCAACATTTTTAAGAAATTTATGGTCGTCAAAGTAATTTGCGCGATTCATCTGACCCGTTGGAGCTACCCAATGTCTTGTGACTAATTTAATAAAAAAAAGTCGCAGCGTGTGAACCTGCTCTATTAAATTTATACCACATTACGGGGTAAATAAAGCATGGTTTTATTTTATACTTATCTATACTTTAAGTTGGGTGTTGGGCTAATATTTATTAGTGTTACAAACATCAGCGCAAATCCAATATACCCTTCCCACTATGGTGGTGTAGGGTATAATAAAAAAAACATTTATAACTAACAGTATGCAAACATTAAAACTAATGTTTTGTTAACAATTTTTGTTTAAAAAAATTTCTCAGTGTTTTCTTAAAACTGTTTGAAAGTGAGTATGAAAATGAGTGATAAAATAAAAAAAATTAACCTAAAAACTCAAGTTAAATGCTATTTTTTGTTATTTTTATGGACAACAGTGAATAACAAAACTAAAGTTATATTTTACAAAGTTTAAGAAATATTAAAAATTTTCATCCATTTGTTCCAAAAAAAAAATGTTTACTGAGATTTTTTTGCACTCATTTCGAACGATTTTTCTGGAAAATCAATCAAAATCTATTAGTTATACAAGTGATAATACTGCGGCCATTGATTTAATTTGCTATGGCTTTTTAGTGTCAAAAAACAAATATTAAATTATTTTAAAATATTGTGTATATTTTTCAAAATTTTTAATGAATAAATGAAATGAATAATTTAATTTCACAAACACCACAGATAGAAATGTAACCTATTGGCAGCTCAGTTCATTTCTATTCAGACAAAATATAAAATTAAACCAATTCAAGCTGAGAGTTGTTCGTAAAAAATATTTTCTCTCTCTCTCTCAAAAAGAGATTTTGTTCAGAACGAATGGGTGAATCCACCTTTATTTCATTTTTTTTTAACAAACACAAACTGCGAGGCTTGTCTGCAGAAAACACCCAGAGTCTTTGGCGGGAATAGAACCCGCAATCCTCTGACTGATAGTCCGGCACACTATCGCCTAGTCTATCGGGGCACCGTATATGTTTTGATTGCTACTGTGCAGTACTGTGTGTTTATTTTATTCGACAGATTATCTATTTATTTGAAATACAACGAAACACCATATGAATAACTAAACTAACCAACTAAATAACCGTCACTTTGTCACTTGTGTATGTTGCTATGTATTTAAATTTTAAAATAAGCTAATATAAACCCTACGTATATAATATATCTGTATCTATACATACCTATGTAAAGTTAATTCTCAACCAGCCTGCTTGTCTTCTAATTTTATTTCTATGATGTGTTAGGTGTGTTTGTACTAAATTAACATTTTCCAAAAACTTTGTACCTATCTCCAGTTAAATTATATTGAAATGCACAAAATTTATATTTACTTTTTTGTTGTTGTTACTGTTGCTATTTTGTAGGTCGCACATTTTGAATGTCACCAACATTATTGCAAGCCAAAAAAAGTAAGGTTTCCTTTAGCAATAAACAATCGTTAAATTAACTACATACACACATACGAGTGTACGATACATACCGCAAAGACTTGCTGGTGTCTGTTTGCAGTTTGGCTGACTCAAGTGTCAAATTTGTAATTTAAAATTAAAAGAAGAGAGTTTTAAGTTTCTCTTTGAGATTTCTGAAGAAATATTTTCTAATTTGTAAAGAAATTTGATGATGAGAAGTGAGTCAGAAAAACACATGTGCTGGCATCAGCGTTACCGTTGAGAATTTTCAAAAAGTTGCTAAAAAGGTCGTTTTTAAAAAAAAAAGTCGCACAAAAAAGTCGTTTTGGAAAATAAAAGTCGCAAACTTTTTTAATAACCTTCCATAGGCTTAAATGATTGGTTTTTGTTAATCCCGCGTAGCACTAGTTTCATTTCTGCAATTGTAACGCTTTTACGAAAGTTGCTGTTTTTCTACGGCAAAAACTATTGTAGTTGCATTTTTGTATTTTCAGACGCTTCTTTAATGTTTGTTATATGTTTTTTTGTGCTTTCATGTCGCTGTAGATGATTGTTTTGATTGATCAGGAGCTGTTTACAAGAAATGCAAAAAGGACGCTTCCTGGCTTCATCTTGCTTAAGCCATTTATATTTAAGTTTCCTTTCTTTGGAATAATATCGCGACACATTAGTTTTCTTAGAGGAAACTGTAGCGTTGTTGTCATTTTGTGACTCAGGCTCTGATTCTGATTCATAGTGGGACTGTGAGCACGCGTCTATGAGTTTTTTTTTAGGTTTTCACAATTAATCTGATTTTTAAGAATAACATTTTATACCGGTTCTGTTTTTAATAAAAAAAAGTATACATACGTTTCCACGTTTGAAAATATTACGAAAAATGCGTACATATATTAAACCGACAAATTAAATAATAAGTTGCTAAAAAAAAACAATGTTGCCAAACGAAGAACATGGAGTATTCAGAATATATGTAACAATATTCGAAGGTGTTTTCTACTCCACAACGATTCTGAAGCTTAACTGCCGTATTCACAAAAAATAAAGTAGGTTTGAAGTGTGCTTTAAGACAAAATTTTCATACAAACTTTTCTTAAAGTACATTTGAAGTCTACTTTAATTTTTTATGACTAAGGGCATAAGTATGTATGTAGAACAGTGAAGGGCGAATGCTATACACGCGTGTATAGGCCCAAAATTCTGTGTGGGCGACGTTGACACACGTATACTATAACCTGTTTCGCTGTCTGATCTCGCTGCACATTTTTTTTAGTACACTCAAACCAAAATGTTTAATGAATAATGGGAAAATTATTTTTTTTTATAAAAACATGGATGGCGATGCACAATGCTTGATTTGTCATCGCATTGTAAGTCACAAAATATTTAATTATACATTATGTTTATACATATATTATTTTATTATTTAATATTATTTGTATATACAGTCGGGCCTCGATTATTCGTGATGGACGGATAATCGAATTACAATTTTGATTATACAGTTTTTAAATATTTTTATTATTTAACATTGGTGTACATACATATTTATATTAAAACAAATTAATTCTTCTTAAAACTTTGTATTTTTGAGCTAGCATTTTAAACTCACATTATTTTTGAATTTTCTGTAATTATTTTAACTTTATCTTTAATATTAAATGAGAATTATTCCTCTACGAGTATTTGAAAATTTTTAAAAAATTTTTGTTTGAAATCAATTGTATATTTAACTTGAAGTAAAACTTCGAATAAAAATTTATTTTTAATATTTAAAATGTTTCTTTATATTTTTACCATTGGCAACGATGCCATACTAAATATATTTACATAGATCTAATCACCTGTACTTCCCAAATTAAACTAATCACTTTAAAATGATTCCGACTAATCGTATGCAAACAAGGGAATTCCCCGTTTTCATGTTTATTATATTGTACGTATGAATTTGAAGTTAATAAAAAAAATTCTGCTATCACGCATAATAGAGGTAATCACGGTTAAACAATTTGAAAACATTGCAAACAAAAAAGAATAGACTGATATTTTTCCATCACGGTTAATCGGGGTTACCGGTTAACCGAATCACGGATAATCGAGGCCCGACTGTATTTGTATATATAAAAATACTAAAATCCAAAAAATGTCTTTAATTTTGGCAACTGAAAAATTATTTGAGTGTACAATTATTTGCGGTCGTTTGTTTTTGGCTGCTTCCAACACTAGCACATATGAGTGAGTATGTGTGTGCCCGACACTAATGTAGAACTATCCCAGCATACCATTTTAGGAGCGCTCCGAAAAAGAGTCCAACTAAAAAGCATTTTTGGAGCGAAAGAAAAATTTGCTTAAAAAATTATTTTTTTCCATTTTTATATATTTTATTTAAATGAATTCCATATTATTTTTTTTTTTACTGTAAATACAATTTATTTAATTTTTTTCATTTCTAATTTAGTTTATTTGTAAATGAATTCCCTTTTTGTTTAAGTAAAAACAATTTTAAAAAAATGTGAACTTTTAATTTTTTGTATTTAAAATTGCAATGACTCTTTTCTGATATGATGAAAGAGCTCTTTCAGAGCCAAAAAAAAAAGACTCTTTTCTGACATTATCTAAGATCTCCGGAAAAGGTGTCAGAAAAGACTCTTTTCGGCTTGCTGGGTATGGTCTGCATAAATGGATATGTGTTGTAATAACACTTTCTGTATATTTTTATTTTTTATAAGCAGGGCGTACAGCTAGCTACTGATTGATTTTATTATTTCTTACTTGAAAATTTTTATTAATTTCTATGACTTTCACCTTCGTTATAGTTTTATGAATAAGGGGGTTAGTGAATAGAAATGCCGACCATTGATACAAAATCATATAATTTACTGTAACACTAATTCGAAAAATAGCTGAGAGAGGACTCATTTTTGTACCTATGTATATAAAGTCAATGCAGGTTCATAACACCATCCTAAAGATTCAATATTAACAATTAACAACCTTCGACGTACACGAATTGCTACGTTCATTCTAGCCTCCTTTTTCCCTCAAATCCAGAGATTATTTTCTCCAGAGCTGGCAAAGAGGTTTTGGAATAGGCCTAATGGCTTAATACCAGTAATCGGTATTCGTTCGAAATTTGGGCGAATAACGTAACTTTATTACAGGAAAAACATAAGAGTTTAAAGGGGAGAAAGAAGATTTGAATATTTTATAATAAACAGAATAAAAAATAGAAATAAATCTGTTTCAGTTCAAGACACAGAACCAAGATTAATAGACCCTGGTATGTAAAGTGCTGCTGTAGGGCAACTAAAAATTAGCTAAGATGTGATCTGAAATTAAAATCGTTTTTTTTTTTGGAAAATCGATAGTATCTACATTTGAAAAGTTTCGGATTATAACGAATAATATTATTATAGCCAAATATTAGGTTCGGATGGGTTCGGTTTTAGCCTGATAAACTGGTTTCTGTCAGACTAAAATGTGTTTATTTTATTCGACTTTTGAACTAACGGTTATGTATATAAAGCTATAGAGAGAGAAATAGCGCTCTTTACTGTTTTAGAAGTGTAACGAGGATTTAATTATTGTTTTTTTTTCTCGATGTACATACAAACGTTTTTCTGTCAATACCAATCAGATTAATTTTGGTTTCATCTGTGAAAAGCACTCTTTTCCAGAATTTGATATTCTTGATACGGTGAAGTTTTGCAAAACACAATCGTGATTTATATTCTTTTTCCAGAAGTAGTTTTTCTACTTACACGAGCAAAAAGCTGATTTTCCTTGAGGCGTCTTCGTACGTGTCTACTGGAAACATTCAACCCAAATTCTTCATTTATTGCAGTGATTATTGTTCTCGATGATTTGACAGGATCTAGTTTACTTTTTTAACTTTGGCATTATTTTCACGAACTGTTGTCTTTCGCGGTGGCTTCTATCGAGATTATTTACATTAAGCAAATTTACATCTGATTTAACTTATTTAATGACGTTATCAACCATCTTTCGAGAACATCCAATTATTTCAGCTATTTTTGTTTGTTTTGGTTGACAAAATTAATGGTAAACAATACTTTTGTTAAATTACACAAGAATTTACCACCGAAATTACCATCAACTATTTTTTTTTAATCGAAATAACTGTGCGCTATTTCATAGTCCAATCAAAAAATTTAATTTTTATCAAAATATGACAAAATAAAGAACGTGCAAACATTAACAGGACAATTTCAACGAATTTTTGGAAAAGCAGAGTAGAGCAAATGAATAGCATAGAATTCCATGTTATTAACATTCCATTTTTTAATATACAGCCATGTCACTGAATTTAATTCCGTTTGGAAGTGGAATTAATACTGTATTTTGCTTCTATAGAAAAAGTAAAACGAAAAAGTTTTTCGGAATGTTACCTAGAAATGCTTAAAATTACAATTCCACATCGCAAATTAAAAAACTTTTTCGTTGTACTATAGAAGCAAAATACGGAATTAATTTTACTTCCGAACGGAATTAAATTCTGTAAAATGGCTGATAATGCGTTTTGGAGTTTCATAGAATATTGGTGCGCTATTTCTCTGTCCATAGCTGTATATAATTCACACATAAATAGTTATGTATTGGTTAAAATCGAGAAGCTGATTAAGATAGAATATACTTTGCCTGCTCATTAAACGTTCCTAACACGGTGTTCGGTGTTCTGACAACGAATTCTGTAACAACTAGGGATCAATCATTAGTTTAGTGATGTCTAAAAGTACGGCCACACATGGCAAATATTTACTCAAAAAAGCGTAATCACTTGTTTTAGCACAAACTTGTTTGACGTTATTTCCTCTTACAAGAGTTTTGCAAGATCAAACAGCATCAAATAAAATAAAACTAAATATTTGTTGTGTCCTGTCCTAAACAAACGAAGTTTTTTTTTTTAATAAATAAACGAGTTCAAATATATTTTATTTAGTGGTTACGCTTTTTTCGGCAAATATTTGCCAGTTGTTGTCTCCCATGACTTCTTAGAATTAAAATAACAATTAAAAATGAAAATATATATGAATAGAGAACAGGCATTATTTTAGCATTTGAATACATTACTAGGTAATGAAGAGTTTTACTGGGTCATTTTTTATAAAAACTATTAGTTTTTTACTACTAGTATTATTTCCATAAGTTTAATTTTAAAAACAAATCAAGTTTTTACGTTACCTTGCCTTAATTACTTTAAACAAATTTATATAATTTTTGTACATTTTTCACAATCAAAAATTTATTCATCAACAACAACAAAAAAAAAACAATAAATGAGTCATTGTCTGTTTACACCTTAAAAATAATACACTCTGATTGATATTCATTCTAGTTGGTTTTTTTCTCTTTGAACTTTAATTACGAATAGTATTTTGGTTGTTTTGAAAACCTACTGGTTTCACTTCACACATATTTCTATTTTAACAAATTTCAAATTTCATACCGTTTCGGTTGTTTAACAAAATTACCGCTTTCAATAATCAAAAAAGACAACAACAAATCTAAATAAAATGCATTTTGATAAAAATAATTTCAAGGTTGGTTTCTATTATTTATTAAAGCTATAGATCGTTTTGTACGAACAGTGCAGGGAATTGTAATAAGGTTCTATAAAAAGGAGCAAATCTAAATAATGAAAAGGTTTCAGCTAAATCGGTAACTATAAAATTTTAATTTTATATATTTTTTAAACTGATTTCCTAATCTGTCAATATGTATATATTAGAGTGGTTCGAAAAAAAGTTGTGTCAGTCACCCCCTAGGATTAAAGATAATGTAAAAACAATTCCAGAAATATTTTTTTTATTTTTTTGTCACGCCTACAAATACCGCCCTTTTGGTATTTTGTACACTGTGTCGGTATTTTTAGTTCGATCATAACATTTTGTATACCGGTGTTCATGGCTCTGGAAGAGCAATATTTCTGTTCTTAATCATTTTTTACTACCACGTCAAATTCTAGTCATGACTGATGTTCATAATAATCTTGAGTGTAATTTAACAAACAGAGTATAAAAAGCGGAACAATTCGGTTTTAGTGAATTTGCTAAAAAAAAAAAAAAACTTCATCAAATAGAGCCAGCAAAAAAAAATTTGTTGTCGGTCACGCCTATTTTCGAGGGGGCGGGCCCGTAAAGTTTGAAATATATAGAAATATATAGTTAAATCCGAAAAGAATATTTTTTGACCCGAATTTAATTGTTTTTTTTTGGAAATTTTTATATGGCAGCTATGACAAATTATGGGCCGATCTTCTTAAATTTTAGAACAGTGATTTTCATGCATATAAGGATATTTCACGTCGAATTTCAACATAATAACGGTATATTTGAGATATATATTAGTATTAGCGTGAATTTTGGAAGTGGACTTTATATGGGGGCTATGGTCAAACATGGACCGAACTAAAAAATTTCGGTTTGCGATTTATTTTTGTATAAAACTTATTTTTGCTGAAATTTGTCTTGATATTCCAATTTTATAGGCATTTGTGTATAATTGAGCAATATTTCGGGAAGATTTTTGTATGGGGGCTATCAAAAATCATGGACCGATTCATACTATTTTCCGCACACTTTCTTCTATTATCATAAAAACAACGTATACAAAATTTCATGGCATTATCTGCAATATATTTCAAAATATTGCAATAAAATGGAAAAAAATATCAAATTTTTATGGAGGTTGTCTCACATATCGGTCCATAACTCTGGTTAGCCTAAACCGATTTTGCTGATTTTAAATAGCAAACTTCTCGAAAGCATGTCTGACAGAATTGTTGAAGATTTGGATCTCGAAGATATCTGCGGACTTCAGAAAACTGATTTCAACATCCAGACAGACAGACGGACATGGCTTAATCGACTCCGCTATCTATAAGGATCCAGAATATATATACTTTATAGGGTCGGAAAATTATATTGTGGAAATTACAAACGGAATGACAAACTTATATATACCCTTCTCATGAAGGTGAAGGGTATAAAAACTACACAAATTTATTATTGAAAATGGAGGGAAAAATTGAAAAGGAGTTACCTAACAAAAGGAAGTACATATGTATGTGACATAACCAACATATGAACATGTAATTTATAAACCGTGTGTAAAACTCAAATTTTGACATACACATGAAAATACATATGGGTAGAAAAGTGACATTCCACATGACAAATACACATAATGTGAACACAGCTTAATATATGTACATGTTATAAAAAATTAAATGCAAATTACATATTTCAATATGCTCTCTATTTTAATAACAATAGAACGATTGTCTAAAATTATTTTATATTTTTTAAAGAAATTTATTAAAACTGTAACAAAAAGGAATTTCATACTTTCAACACATCATAGACAGTTTTGTTGTAACTGTCTTATATTTGCAATTTTAACCACAAGAGCCGAGAACGTATTTTAGTCATAATGAAAGAAAAGGTTTTTTTGTTTGTTAATTTTTTTTTTTTGCCTATAAAAAGATAGATTTCTTTTCTTTTTGTAATGGCAACAATACCCTGCAACATCAACAACTATCCATGATAACAATAATAACAATTTTAAAGGTTACAAACAATTTCTTTAGAAATATTTTGCTGTAGTAATCAACATGAGACATGAGATAGTCAACATGATATCAGTAGGGTATTTGTTTGTATAGATAGATGGCTGTTAGTTATTGTGAAAACAATCTTAACGTCATCAAGGTTACTGGGTTTCTTTCTTACAATATATGTACATATATGTACATATGTATATATTTTTTGTATTATTCTTACTTGTATAAGTTTTAGTATATTTTATTGCTTTTATTTTTTTGTGTTTAATCTATTATCAAAAGCATACGAGTATATGAATGAATTTGTTTCAGTTAATTTTTTCGATTTTTTTTTTTAATGAAAATGCCTTTTTTACATACTTTTTTAAAATAAAGTACGTAAAAAAAATTTATTACTTTTTATTGAAAGTAGATACATTTTAATTTTGTTAAGAACAAATTTTTTACCTTAGATATGAATGGATGCAGTAAAGTCATATGCATAGATCACCTAAAACCCGCATTTATGTTTAATTCTGAAATAATCGAAGAGCCAAAGTCTGTTACCATTCAACTAAGACGAACACAAACTTCCAATATGAATCCAACAGCGCCGATTACAAATAAGTCAAAAATTTTAAAAACAGTCATATTTTCGAGAGTTAAATAACAAACTCTCTGGTGGGGTAGTATATGTAGCAACTACTACTCTACCATAAAATACTTGTACAAAATAAAATATAAAAATAGTTTCATTGAATTTATTAATAACTATTATGTTATTTAATAGACTTTACTCAAGATGACTTTCTTATTAATTCATTACTTTATTAAATGTACATAAAATATATATAGAGATGATAAAATATACATATTGGTATTGGCAAGTAGTACTTATGGTTACTTTACATTTAAGGGTTGCCATTAAGTATTTACTAAATACTATTAGGGGTGTTACAATAACAATAGGGTTATTACCATAACATCCCCCTTTTTATAAAGATATAAAATTATTAAAATGAAGATACGTAAAAATATTTTACAAATTTAATCTATTGGGTGGCATTATTTTCCTCCCATATTTTGAAATATATATATCGTTATTGTTCCTATTATTATTATTAACTTCATCGATTACATTTTCATTGTTACTAATATTAATATTCGTATTACTAACATTAGCATTAACATTTTCATCATTATGATCAGTTCTTACATTTTCATTATTTACATTTTCGTTTTCACACCTGGTATTAAAATCATAATAAACCTTTTCATTATTATTAGAATTCTTTTCTCTAATTTTCTCCTTTGCCAAATTGCCTAATTTTCTACCGATTTTCATTATGTGCTGCCTGTTTCTTCTATAAACTACACCATTTTCATCTCTTACCCAAAATGATCTAGGCTCTTTACATTTTCCAATAATCTTACCTCTGAACCATACTGATGTTGGACTTTTCTTAAAATATATTTGTTCATCTACTTCGATTGGTTTTAGATTAACTGAATTCCTATTGTAGTTTTTAGAGGCATTTAATTGTCTTTGTTTAAATTGTTCTTTTATTTTTTTCGAATTTACTAATTTTGGCTTTAAGTCATTTGAAAATGAAGGCAATTTCGTACGTAATTTTCTGCTCATTAGCAACTCCGAAGGACTTGGCAAACTATCCTTGGATGTTGTTCGATGCTGCAAAAAAGCTATATATGGATCTGTACCAGAATCCTTGCATTTGTATAAAATATTCTTAATTGTTTGAATGGATCTTTCCGCAAGACCATTTGAACGAGATAAATAAGGACTCGATGTTACACCATCAATACCCCAGTCAATACAAAATTGTTTAAAATCGTTTGAATTGAAAGGCGGTCCGTTATCCGAAATTAAAATAGTAGGAATGCCGTGCCTTGCAAAAATTGATTTAAGTTTCGTTATCACCTGTATAGAAGAATAACCGGAACTCAAAAGTTCTACTTCAAAAAATTTTGAGTAATAGTCTATAACTATTAGATACATCCTCTTATCAAATTCAAACAAATCACATCCGACTTTGTACCAAGGAATGTTACAAATATCATGAGTTTTCAGACTCTCTTTAGGATTAGCATTTCTGAATTTTAAACAAATGCTGCAGTTAGATACCATGTTATAAATATCATTATTTATATTGGGCCAATAAATTGAAGCCCTTGCCAAACTCTGGCAACCTTGAATTCCCATATGACCCTCATGTACATAGTGTAACATTTTTGATCTTAAACTTTTAGGCACTAAAATACGTTTATTTTTAAATAAAATACCCTTTATCACACTTATCTCATCTTTAATGGGATAAAATTGTTGTACATCCCCATCAACTTGTTTCTTATTAACCGGCCAACCTTCTCTCACATAGTTCATAATTTTCTTAAAAGTTTGATCATTTTCAGTTTCCTGTTTAATTTTCTCAATTTGATTTTCAGGTAATGCCAATTGGCATATTAATGAGTTGCATTGTAAATCAATGTCTTTGTCTAAATCAGAATTTTTTCCTTAAGTGGTGCCCGAGACAAAGTATCAGCAATAAACAAATCCTTGCCTGGTTTATACACTACATTTAAATTATACGATAACAACCTTAACATGAATCTCTGAAGACGCGTTGGAATATTATATAAAGGTTTGTTAAACAGTGGAACAAGAGGTTTGTGATCTGTTTCAACAGTCACACTTCTACCATAAATATACTGATGGAAACGTGTGCATCCAAACAATATAGCAAATAGCTCTTTTTCAATTTGTGCATAATTTATTTGACTGTCTGTCAGGGACGCAGATGCGTATGCTACAGGGTTTTCACCATGCATTATAACTGCACCTACCGCAAACTTTGAAGCATCTACTGATAATGTAAGAGGTTGCTTCGTATCATAGTACGTTAAAACTGGAGCTTTCGTAATCTCCTTTTTTAAATTTTCAAATTCCATTTGTTGTTCATTGTTCCAACTCCAAACCGAATCATTCTTCAAAAGATCTCTCAAATGCTTGTTCTTATTCGACAAATTGTCAATAAATGACCCTAAATAGGTAATCATTCCTAAAAATCGTTGTAATTCCTGCTTATTTTTCGGTACGGGCATTGCTAAAATCGATTCTATTCTTTTATCATCGGGTTTTACCCCTCTGTCACTAAATATATGACCAATAAACTTTATTTCAGTTTTTAAAATTGCTGACTTTGCTCTATTAAATTTTAGACCCACTTCCTTTCCCCTTTCTAAAACTTGATTTAAAATTTCATTATGCCTCTCCACACTTGATGCATGTATTAAAAAATCATCCATATATATCACTAAACCTGATATATCACCAAAAAGTCTTATCATTTCAGCATGAAATATCTCCGGTGCTGAACTTACGCCAAATGGCAAACGTAGAAAACGATATCTCCCAAATGGGGTGTTAAAGGTACATAACCTAGATGATTCATCATCCAGTTTTATCATCCAAAAACCAGAATTTGCATCTAGCAAACTAAAAATTTTAGAACCACTCATTCGAGATTTACATTCATCTATTGTAGGAAAATCAAATCTAGGTCTCACAATTACCTTATTTAAATTCCGCGGATCTAAACACAATCTCAAACTACCATTTGATTTTGTTACTAACACAATTGAATTTACCCAATCTGTAGGTTCTTTCACCTCAGTAATAACATTCAGTTTAACCATTCTCATAATTTCATTTTTCAAAGGTTCATGAAGGCTAAACGGTACACGACGCGGCGGATCTATTACCGGTTGACAATGTGCTTTAATTTTCAAATGACACTCTTTCTTAAGACACCCTAACCCATTAAACATATCTTTGTACTTTTCCAAAATTGTCTCACAATTTATTGTGTTGACTTTTTTAATTAAATTCATTGTAGTGGCTAATTCAAGACCTATAATATTGTTACATTTCATGTTTACAATAAAAAAAGATGCAGCATAAATTACATTATTATATAAAAAATCGACAAAAATCTTCCCAACTACCGGTAATCTTTCCCCACTAAACGTAAATATATTATTATATACTTTATTATCTACCTTACTGATACCTAAAGTATTGAAAGTGTTGATTGACATCAGATTCGTTTGGGCTCCTGTATCCACCTGGCAAACTACTGCTTTTCCATTCAATTCTACGTTGACATTCCAAATATTTTTACTAAGCTTTTCACCAATAACTCCAACAAATAGATCTTCTTTATCATCTTCTTCTTCTCCAGTATTATCAAAAACATTTTTTACGTATTTGTTCTTATTCAAATTACCAGCATTTCTTGAAAAACACATCCTAGCATAGTGATTAAATCTCCCACATGTATTGCATGTAACCCCTTCAGCAGGGCACTTGTTGTTGTGTTTTTGGCCACATTTATTACAAATGGCCGACGATTGTTGCTGCTTTTGTAGTAGTTGATACTGCTGCTTTTGATATTGTTGTTGTTGATACGGCTGCTTTTGATATTGTTGTTGTTGTTGTGGTTGTTTCTTTTGTACACGTTGGATTGCTGCTACCACTGGTGCTTCTTCTTCTTGGACATTTTGTATACTGGCCAAATTTTCCTTCGCCATCTCTATACTTTTGGCAATCTCCAAAGCTCTCTTCCAATCGATATTACCTTCACTCAGTAAACGTTCTTTGATATTTTTGTTGTTTTGCGACAGACCACAAATAAAAATATCCTTCACCAAGCTTGAACGCAATAACCCAAACTCACAAGAATTACTTAAATTCTCTAAAATTGTCGCATATTGCCCAATAGATTCTTCATTCTTCTGCTGCCGCGTAAAAAACGCATGACGTTCCATGGCAAGGTTAACTTGAGGAATAAAATATGCTTCAAATAACTTATGCAAATCTTTGTATTTAATCGTGTCCATGTCGACATTAAAAGAATTGAAAATATGCAAACACGCCGGCCCCATATGATGCAATAGTAGCGCAACTTTCCTTTGATCAGATTCATTTACTAAATTCGAAGCCAACAGAAAAATCTTAAACTGCTTACTCCAATTAGCCCATTCCGTTGCAACATTACGAGCTTTAACGTTAAAAAATGGCGTTGTTGACAAATATGGCGTTGCATTTTCTACCACTTGAGGCTTGTTGTCCGGCATTTTGTATATTCTTATTTTTCCTTAATGCAAAAACGACCAAACTGATTTTGTTTTGCTTAGATTTTTTTTTTTTTTTTTTTTTTCACAACTTCACAATTATAATTTTCTTTAATTTTGGTATCCCACTTCTGACACCATATTATGTTATTTAATAGACTTTACTCAAGATGACTTTCTTATTAATTCATTACTTTATTAAATGTACATAAAATATATATAGAGATGATAAAATATACATATTGGTATTGGCAAGTAGTACTTATGGTTACTTTACATTTAAGGGTTGCCATTAAGTATTTACTAAATACTATTAGGGGTGTTACAATAACAATAGGGTTATTACCATAACAATAACTTTTTGTAGAAAATATAAAAAAATATGTTTTAGTCTTGAAAAATATAAAGAAAAGAAAAACATTGTTTTAAATACCTTTTTTCAAGAATGATCTTTTTTTTATAAAAAAGTACTTTTATAAAGGAAATTTCCTATATTACTGAAAGTACTTTTTATGAGGACGCTAATTACCATTTTTATATATTTTTTAATTAACTTTTTTTTTACCGTTTTTTAAGCATGTACATTTGTTAACAAAGTAACTTTTTTTTAAGGAGCAACTTTTGTTAAAGAAAGTACTTTTTAAAGAAATGATTTTTTTTTAATGAAACTGGTGTTTTTTGTTAAAAGTGCTTTGGTGAAAAAAGCATTTTTTTAAATAATGTACCCGTTTTAAAAGTAATAAAGGAATTTACCTAAGTTTCCGTAATTAGGAAACAAATTTAAAAAAAAAACACCTTTATAATAGAATGGTCCTTATATGGAACGTAACATAAAGAAAGTTATAACACAGTCACACATGACAAGTATTTATTTACTCAAAAAAGCGTTTTAACTCAAATTTGTTAGACGACGTGTATCCTTGTAAGAGCCAACAGCACCAAATTAATTAAAAACTTAACTTCTTTTGCGATTTTTCCTTAGTAAATGAAGTTTTCCAAATAAACACATGAATTAAAACAAATTTTATTTAGTGGACACGTCTTTTTCGTCAAATATTTTGCCATATGTGACCAGACCTTTAGAATAGGTTTGGTAATTGTAGTTATCAGAGTGAAATCCAAAACTCTAATTATACGATTTTGAAACCTCTCAGCAATGATCGAACAGATTCTATTCAATACAAGCTCGTTTTAAAGCTCAGAATACAATAAAAATTAAAAAAGTACATCAAGGAGAACCAATCCTAAATGATTTTCTAGCCAAATTGGGATTGTGACAAATTAAGTATTGAGAAATTCTTCTCTGCAGCTCTCACAGAATATTTGCATCCACAATCAACTGTTGGCCAATGAAACTGCCTCTCACAGACAACCTTTTAGTCATCAAGAGTAATGAGGCAGCTGCACACTCTTTTTGAGATGCGGCCATTTATAGTCAGGCAATATCTGGCAACATATACATAATCTCTATTTCAATAGTCCAATTTCTATTCATTCCCCATTTAGAATAAGCAACCTAACGCCGTGACATACCACTGTATGTCCATGTGATTTGAATCAATTAGCCATATGTTTAACTGCTTAACCATTTAGTGAACGGTAGCCAATGTTTGTTTTTGTCTTTAGGAATTTGAACTCCACAAAAACTTTTTATGACACTCGATCTGTTTGTGATGTTCTTAATCGCTTAAATCATTGTTTGAAAGATACTCGTACTACAGTAATCCGAGGGTCGTTTTTTATGTACAGTTACATACCTATAGATTCCTGGTTTATCTTGAGCTAAAAACACAAAACCAGAAGATCCTAAACGGATGTCATAAACATCATTATAACTTTTAATTAACCAACCTAAACATGATACGCATGCATTTTCCAACTCTTAACAACTCTACCTACAAACCTAAAAATGTAAAAAAACAACCACTAATTTTACTTTTTTCTGGTATTTGTATTTCATACTGTTGTTGCTGACTTACAACAGTCGCAGTTTTTTTTTTTTTTTTTTTGTGTCATTCATTGTCTTCCTGAGATTCACCTACATTTATTCAATACTACTGGCATTGTTTTGTTTTCCTGGCTGCCTCTGAAAACGATCACAAGATTGTTTTAATGATTTTTTTGTTGCTATAAATAAAATTCACATGTAACAGAAACATTATTTTCTTTCAACACCAGCACGAAAACTGTGGTGGCAATCATTAAAATGAACAATTTTCCAAAAAAAAAAAATTACCTTCATATGTTACTGTAGATTGTTATAAGAGACTTACAAGGGAGAATAATTAATTATGTAATTAAGCAAGGGAAATGACAATTATTTGAAAGATTTTATTTGTAGCTTGTTTTTATGTGAGAAGTATTAATTTTTTTATAAAGAAGGTATACATACATACTATATAATTGCATACAATGTGTTTTTGCGAAATATATTTTTATTATTGAGAAATTTATTGTTATACGCTTCCAAAGGGCTTTTAAATTTCAAATTAAAAGACCTAATTTCTAACGAAATTCAAACTTTAAGACACAGAGCTTAAGTATTTAATTTAAGATGACGAACATTTTAAATTGCTCCAGGCCCTGTGTGTCAATTGAAGTAAAACTGAAATTATATTTAATTTTTTTTTTTAATTATAATTAATTTTGTTTTCAAGGAGATTGAGGCGATCACTAATACGAAATTATTCTGCTAATTTCTGACTGGTTGAAGGCACTCCATATAACAGGAGACCTGTGTACGACTGCAACAAACTCAATATTTATGATGCTAAGCAAAATTTCAATAAAGTCAAGAGTCAATTCCTTTTGGATTTTCGGAAGCCCAAAATCAGAAATTTTATCGACCAAATTCTTAATAGCGTTCTCAGAAGAACAATTATGTTGACCAAAAATCTCTCGAATTTTCTTTACTTACAACTGAATAATATGTTGGCGGTCGTCATTGGGCATTGCAAATTAGTCATATAAATCGGTAGAATTGGGTTACCATTCTATAGAAGATCTCATCAGCCCACTGACATTGTCTTGCACTGGGAGATTTGTATCATTTTCTAGTAACAACGTTACTTAAGCAGCCTTTTTAAATAATAATAAATAATAATTAGAAACAACGATAATAACGACTGATTCTCTTCATGGAGATATAATTAAGGACTGTAATAGTTTTCCAAATTAAAGCGTGATCCATTTCGAGGTTGCCTACTTTAAAAAAAAAAAAAACAAAAATCAAAATTTAAATTTAATGGGAATGTTTATTATTATTTGAAGGAACATTCTTTGACATTTATTTTTTGTAGATTATGTCTATCAAATGTTGGCAGTTGCTACATCGCAGATGGTCTATTCGTTGAGTCCAATTTTCGATGACACGTTCGAGCATTTCGGTAACTGGCGAATGCCACGCGTGATGTTTTTCTCCAAGGCCTGAATCAAGGCGGGTTTGTCCGCATAAACTTTAGACTTTACATATCCCCACAGGGAAAAGGCTAACGGTGTAATATCACACGATCTTGGTGGCCAATCAACCGACCCAAAACGTAAAATTATGTGCTCACCGAAGTGTTCTCTCAATAAATCCATTGATTGATGCGATGTGTGGAAAGTGACGCCGTTTTGCTTCAATTTCAGTCATCAAATAGCCGGTTATCATGACACCATAACGTTTTTTCTGGGTAAAGTGGCAGTTCTTGGATCTCTTCAGGTTGCTCTTTGTCACAAATGCGGCAATATTGTTTGTTTACATACCCATTGATCCAGAAATGGGCCTCATCGCTGAACAAAATTTGCCTCGAAAACGTCGATTCTTCTTGGAACTTTTCAAGAGCCCATAGAACGAAGCGATGTCGCTTGGGAAGTTCGAACAGCTTTTAATTAGTGCTGGCAAAGTATTGAGTAATGGGTACCGAGTATCGAGTATTTACCCTTTTTTTGGATGCTCAATACTCAAAAGTAGTTACTCGATACTTTCTGAGTTGCATTTTTAAGAGAATTTTTCAATTCTTTAATCAAAAGAAAACATTAATTTTCCAAAGAATTTATTTTAATTATTTCTTAAGTTGTTGTTAACGTTGAATTAAAAGTTAGCTTTACATTTATTTTTGATTTAATAATAAAAGACATACGAAACCAATAATAGTTGAAGATCTATTGTTATTTTTTGAAGAAACTACTTCAATTTGCAGATAAAAACTATGCGGTACAATTTCAAAAAATCCGTTAAAAGTATCGAGTAGTATTGAGTACCGAAATGATAAGTATTGATTATTATTGAGTAATGGAAAGTAGTAGAATTTGCCAGCACTACTTTTAATTTTAAATCTCGACGTAAAATGCGTCAGCCTGAGTTGCTGCGAACGGCGCCGAATCGACTCTCCACGGTCTTCGTGTACACTTTCAGCTACGGCCGCTATATTTTCTTCACAACGTGCTGGACGTGGTCATTCGGTCGAATATTATCCAATAATGAATAGTTTGACCATAAGTTAAGCGAAGTGCACAAAACACATTCCTCACAGAACGTGAATTTTCGTAATAAAGTTGAACGATTTGTAAACGTTGTTCAGGCGTAAGTCTTTCCATTATGAAATGCCAAACAATAAAAAATCACCCATTACTATAAAAATATACAACAAAATATCAAAAAAGAGGCAAAAAAAATATGCAAAAATATGCTCTAACGGACAAAATAGGCGTTCATTTTCTGTGGATTTATATTGTTTGCATTTCGGAGTGAAATCGAAATGACAATCGTTCAAATTTCTAAAATATTTTCTTTCGAATAGTATTGCACAATATACTTTCGCTTTAAAGTTAAATTTTGTATTAAGTAGAAAATATACGTGCAGGTACGACTAAAATATGCAAAAATATGTTCTAACAAATAATGTGTCTTATTTATTTATTTATTTATGAATTTGCTTACCCTACAAATAAATAAATAAATATAAATCTTATAATTACAGTGAAGGAATTATATTTGTTTAAAACATAAATAGATTATCACAATTTAGTATTAAAAAAATAAAATTAAAATTATTTATAAAAATATGAAATGAAATTAAAAAAATTAATTTAAAACAAATTTTAATTTAATTAAAAATAAATTAATTTAAGTTAAAGTAAAATAAAATAAAATAAAAAAAAAATTAAATATATATGTACAGGGTGGGCCAAGTTTGACTGACTGAAGTTCTCGCAGAAGTGCCATTGTGGCTCTTGCGGTATGAGCTGTAGCTCCATCTTGCTGGAACCATATGTTACGATTATTGAGAACTGTCGGACGTAAAAAATTTTCCAACATGGTCCGGTATACCACCCCAGAGACGGTTTGTGGTTCATTAAGCTAATTTTCGAAGAAATATAACTTTATCAGCCATGTTTCCACACCAAACAGTGCATCTGACAGGGTGTAATTGTCGCTGATGCAATGCTCTTGGATTCTCTGTACCCCAAATTCGGCAGTTCTGTTTATTCACATATCCATTTAAATGAAAATGTGCTTCATCGCTCATAATCAGATTATCCATCGTCCGGAAGCATAATAAAATTCAACAATTTTTACACGTTCTTCCACTGAGTATGATGACATTATGAAATTTTATAAAATTCTGTATTATCTGCAAAAAAAAAAATTAAAAAAAATTAAAAATGCAAAAGTTATAAGCATTTCAAATCAGTCAGTCCAAGTTGGCCCACACTGTATATGTAAACAGATAGATCGATAGATAAATGGTTTTAGCTTATGAAATAATTGACTAATAGATTTTTAAATATGTTCATATTAAGTGAAAACTAGGGAATATTATTAGTATTGAATAATAAATGAACACTTGATGACATCTATAATATTTTAAATCGTTTTGTTATTCAAAATATTGGAATTTTGTTTAAAATTGTTCACTCTTTTATAGCTCTTGCTTTAAATGCAATACAATTGTTATTGCCAAATTAATACATGCTTGTAACATTTTTTTGTTTGTTTTTTAAAGAAAATATTAAAAAACTTTGAAAATAAACCTTTCAAAAAATTAAGTCACGGTATTGTTCATACACACTAGTTAATTATTGTGGTTTTGTTTTGTTTCTTTTTAAATTGTTTACAACGTATAGATTATTGTTTTTGTTGTTACTTACAATAAATATATTTTTAATTTTAAATTTCATTGGTTATATTTTTTGTAAAACTTTGTTCATTGAATTTATTAATAATTAAAATTATAATAAACAAAAAATATTTAGTAATAAACTCAATTGAAGTGTATGCAACCACATTAATTAATGTTAGAGTTTTTCATGCTTGCAGTTAACTAAACGCTGGTTAAATAAAGATAAAACCTTTGTTTAAAGTTTAATAAATTTTAATGCATTTACGGGTGGGTGAAGGTGTTAAACGATTTATAAGATTTTAAACACCAAAAAAGTAGAATTTAAAATCTGTTTTATAGTGAATTTTTATTTAAAAACAAAATTTTTTCTTTTACAATTATTTTTATTTTTATTTTATTGCATAAAAAACAAAAACAAAATATAATATAAACTTTATAGAAAATATTTGTATGGGCATGAAATAATATTAACTATTATTAATACAAAATGATCCTGGCAAGTTTTTTAGAGTTGTTATATTAATTTTATTCCACTCTCTCAATATTGTATTTTTTAAATCTTTAAAAGTTGTATATTTTTTTGTCCTTGAAACACATTCCCTTCTATTGTTTGAGATCGGGTCTTTCGACTGGCCACTCTAATACTGGTATACTATGGGTGTTAATCCGCTGCTAAATGTCGAATTCGCCGCTTATTCCTGGTGTCTATGGTTGAGGTCCGCCCATTGCGTTTATTTTTGCCATAATTTTTTGGATCTTTTCGAAAATTAGAGATCGTATTTCGATGCCGGTTAATTACTCTAGCGATCTCACCAATCGGTTTCTCAGCAAGCCACATTCCCTAAATTTTTTTGCTAATTTAGTTTCACGTGACATTGTTTACTGCAAACATTTTTTCTATATATGTATGTATATGTTAATGTATATATATAAATATGTATATATAAATACTTACATCATAAAAAGTATATATTTCATTCTCGCATACACCCACATCATCTATTCTTCAATTCCCTCATACCAATTAAATTGTATATTGCCTCTTCAATTGCTAAGATTTTTTGCTCCATATTGGGCCTTCCACCAGTTCCTTTAGAAAATTTAAGGTTTTACTGCCTTTTGCCGGACGTATTTTTTTTGATCGCACCATACCTGTAAAATTTTATCAACATTTAACATGTCTGTAATTTTGTTATGCATACCTTTTTCCACTCACTAATGCTTTTTGGTCCAGCGGAATTTCATTTTGCCTACAAATTTTCTATTTGCTTTGAACATTCCACATGCAATAACTGGATGCCCTTGCATTGTACATAAAGAAATGTCCAACTGCTTTTTGTTTGATGTTTTTGACCTGAAAATAAGAATAATGGCACAATCATCACTTAAAAATTTTAGAAGACTCTGTTGCCTCTTTCATAAAAAATGTAAATACTTACATTTATCGTAAAAAAATTTAGATTCAAATTACTTATAATATTATAATTGTCTAAATTTAAAATTTTTCCCATAAAAATGGCCCGGTTTTCAGTTGGAATGTTCCGGATTTTAGTACTTTTTTCGAAAAATGTCCCGGTTTCGCTCAAAATTGAGGTGGCCACACTAATCATAACTAATATTTACCACAGCGCCCTCCTTCGATAATTAAACGAAGGCTATAAAATCAAGCTTTAAAAATAATGCGCCTACTCACCACTAGAGGCGCTGGTGCACTAAAAACAAACATAATGCGCAATTGCAGAGTTGTTATAGAAAAAAGCTTTCTTCTTTCACCACCTTTACTTCTTCAACTATCCCCTTTCCAAAGAAAGTAACGCAATTATATACATATGAGTATAGGCATAACACTCAGGTAACACTCAGGCAATTAGAGTGTTACTTCCCTTTAAAAAAAGAAAGAGTATATGTCATAACTTTTCACCATCTGTAACTCGACTGTCAAGCAATGAACATATAAATATTTTCTATGTAGGATCAACGGATCAACAAATGAAGTCCAAGTAAAAAAACTAATCTTCACGTATATCACAAAATCAAAAAAAAATTAGATAATAACACTTCCTGGGATAATTTTTTAAGATCTATCGATCTGTCCCGTCTCTAGCTTCGTATCTCTCCAGTTTTGCTAAAAATTTAACGCGTTATATTACCGTATTAACCATTTGTGTGGATATACAATAAAAAATATATGAAATTTATGAAATGAAAAAAAAATTGTTATATTCACGTATGTGAAAGAAGTTATCAAAACATTAATATCTACATACATATCGTTTTTGTCCCTTATTTCAATAATATTTTCGGATAAAGTCAATGGGGTTTTTTTTTAATTAATATATGTAGATGAATAGTAAAAGATAAAAAAAATATAATTCGTTTTCTTAAATGAATTTTATTGTAAGGAAACTAAACTTATTTCTTATAAACATATTTAAGATGGAAACAATTTATAACATAATACTAGCAATAACACAAAAATATCAAATATACCTGTATACCACTCGAGCATAAATTCAGTTTTGGAAATTCAGCTGAATGTATACACATTAAATTTACATTAATAAGTCTGAAAAGAATCTCACATAATTCTCTGGAAGGAAAACATAGAGGCTTTCAATATCTTTCTTTTAATGTTTATCTTTGTACATGTATTAAGTTTTTTTGCAAAAATGGTTTCTAAAGTTGCATAACTCCCTTTCTCGCTTGTTTTCTTAGGCTTGAGGATTGAAAGTTGCGTTGCAGACTTGCAGACGTTTTATATTGCAGAGAAAATAAATTTTACTGAATGGAACATTCTAAAAATTTAATTTATTTGCTAAAGACGAATAAACTTTAAAATCGGTCGGAATCATTTCTATAATTTTTAGCGCAAACTTTTTGGATGGATAGTTTTTTTAATTTTGTTATCAAATCTAAGGGACTGTAGATTTCTTTTAATTTTAGGAACCGGTCTTTTGTACTATGGACAGCGTCAATATCCTGAATTTGAGAATGACCTGGTTCTAAAAATGTTTGAACGATTGTTTTCAGATTATTTCTTTTATGCAAAACCTATGAAGTAGAAAAAAATAAAAGACGAGGAATAGTTCACTCGTTTTCATCTCTTAGAGAATAGAAATAATCACCCCTATCGTGAATAAAAATTCCATGTGAAATTTTTTTAACATTGAATTTTAGTAGGAAAAATGTGAAAAGGGAATATATTTCATGTGGAATTTTTATTCACGATAGGGGTGAATAATGTAAAGGAAGAGCGGATTAAAGAGAATTATTCGACCTTCTACTAACGAAGTAGTGATATGTTTTAACACTGGATTTTTATCGTTACCACTCTTTAAATTATTAGTGCTGGCTAATTCTAACAACCTGCAGAATTGTGGATATACGTGAACATAATTTCGAAAAAGAATAGTGCGGTTCTTACGGCTTATTTTCGCGTATGCGCCATAAAAAAAAATATTTCGCAAATGGTGGTGTATACAACAAAAAGGAATTTTTTTATCGATAAAAATGGTTCTAACTAAAAAAAATTCTTCCACAACCTTGGACATTTTTCACCTAATCGATGCAGAATAGCAAGCACTACGCCTGACAAAAATATTGGACAACTTTTTTCGCGCCACTTTTTTTCTATAAGAGTTTAAAACTCAATTTCCCAAAAAAATATTTTTAGGAGATACGTGAAGATAACTTCGGAACGACGATATGTATATGTTTTCCAGAGAGTGCATTACAGTAAAAATTTGTGTAAAGTCAAAAGACAGCAAATATATATTTGCACATATAATTATTTGTCATAGCTACGTGTAACTAATTAAGGACACGATACTAGCATGTTAGCTTGAAGCAAATAATGCGAAAGGTTTTATGATATTCTTTAAATTTTTTGTAGTTTAGTCAATTTAACTCTCCCTCCTAGAAAATAACTGCATATTGTGTCAAATGAATTATTATTTATGAATCTTGCAAATGTGAATCATATTTTCCAATTTCTACTACAATGTACATATGTAATAAATTTGTAAATATTTTTTAAACTGTCTAAATTATATCCCAAGAATTATATTATGCTGTTGTTCTCAGTGGAGTTCAACATTAAATGCTGTATTATTGTTATACAATTTTATTATTATCCTTAAATGGATAGATTGCAAATAAAAGAATAAAAAAAAAATATTTTCCAATGAAATTGATATCAGCCGTGTATATAATTAAATTGTACAAATAAAAAGTATTTATATAAAAATAAATCAATATTTTGTTGCAAATCCATTGTTATCAATAACAGCTTGACATCTAAGAGGCATTGATGTCACCAAATTTTTGTATAAACTACTTGGAATGGCTTCCTAAGCTCTCTTTGTTTCGACAAAGAGTTAATGAATTCTTATTGCTTATTTTTATAGAGCTTATTTTGGTTTTTTACAACTTGTTACAAGTTCTCAATCGGGTTGAGATCAGGACTGCATGAAGGCCAATCAAGAATAGTAACCGAATTGTTAAAAAACTATTGCTTGACGTGACGAGACGTATGCTTGGGATCATTGTCTTGTTGAAATATCTATGTTGCTTGCATGTTCTTATTGTATCGCTTAAAATTCTTGCATGCTGACACTTATTCATATTTCCCTAAATTTTGTGCAGCGGCCCAACACCACGGTATTTTTTCAGTAAGCTGAGTTTATTTAATAAATTTTTGTTATATTTGCAATATATTAGCACAAAAATATTTAGCATATTTTTGCTTTTACTGTGTATTTTGTTAGTGTAAAGCAAAAATATGCTAAATCTTTTGCAAATGCAATGAAGCAATACCATTTGCACAAGATTGTGAATTGCGCTAATATTTAATTTTTTTTTTGTAACAAAAAGTCTGTTTAAAATGTAGCAAATAAATGTAATGGAATATTGTAAACTCTTCCTTCCCTTAATGTTGTTGGTTTATTATTATAATTCTTAGATATTTTGGCGCCTTCGTCTAGTTGTTGTCTTAAGTTGTTTTCTTTGCAGTGTTTTTCTTCTCCTCTTTCTATAAATTAAGACTATAGAAAAGTTTATTTTAATTTAAATTTTTGTTTTTATTTTTTTTTTCTGCAAAACCTTGATTTATGGTTAAAACGTGCAGTCTTCTACCCTTTTGTTGTTTTTATTGTTGCTATTATTTATGCATTTTAGCTTTTTAAAGCTTATTGTTTTTAGCCAGAAAAATCAATGGGTCCTTTGTACAAACAAATATGAGTAGTATATATTTATAAATACGAGAGTTATGCAATAAGTATACATCAAGCATTATAATTTTTCTAAATTTCGTTGATGCAGCGTTGAATTTCCTTTTTCAAGGCTTGTATGGTTGTGCGCTTGTTGGCTTTGAAGGCAGGGCTGTCAGTTATGGCGATTTTTGCAAAACGTGGCGACATAAACTTACATTTGGCGACATGGCGATTTCTTTGCCGTTTTTATATGAGATGGCGATTTTTTTTTTGCTAATTTTTCTTACAAATACTCGTATAGCATTTAACGTTTTTATAAATCTGGCATCCTATTAACCAAAACATTTAACGTCAACAACAACAAAAAAAAATAATACAAGTAACATTGACTGTTGATCTGTTAATTTAAAATGATCTATCAATTTAGCCGCTTCTTTTCTTTTATTAGATGCAGTTGATTGTGGAGCTGAGTTTGAAACTGAATTAAACAACATACGAGTAGATATGGAAACATTTTAAAACAAAATTGTTTTATATATCTCAAGAGACTTTTAAAAGAAATGTTGAATCGTCTGCCGGAAAATATTTTTAAAGTATATGGAGAATTTTCAATGGGGAAATCCGTTGACACAGGCTAAATTTTAACTGATACAAAATTCTTTAAAACATTTTCAAGATCCAAAAGTGTCTTTAGGCGAGTATGAACTTCAGTGGCCAAAATTGGCTTATATTAATTGAAAAGTTTATTTTAAAGTACAAATGCCAACAAACTTACTAGACTTCTGGCCTAAAGTTTACAACTGCAGCGATGCAGCGGGAACATTTCATTTTTGGCGGTTCTTAATATGTTGATCATTCCGACTAGCAACGCTAGCGTGGAAAGGGTGTTATCAATTATGAATTGTACTAAAACTTGTTTGCGCAATAAAATTCAATATGAACTCTTCGGTGAGCACATAATTTCCCGTTTTGGGCCACCAAGATCGTGTGATATCACACCGTTAGACTTTTTCCTGTGGGGATATGTAAAGTCTAAAGTTTATGCGGACAAACCCGCTTCGATTCAGGCCTTGGAGGAAAACATCACGCGTGGACTCAACGAATAGACCATCTGCGACGTAGCAACGGCCAACATTTGATAGACATAATCTTCAAAAAATAAATGCCAAAGAATGTTCCTTCAAAGGATAAATAAACATTCCTCATTAAATTAGAATTTTCTGTGTTTTTTTTTTAAAGTAGGGAACCTTGAAATGGATCACGCTTATATTGATCTCAATTTTATGTTTATTATATGTTAATAAACTGACAAAGAGTAAAAATAAATTTTATTTGTATCTTCATAAATGGAAAATAAAATGTTAATTTTAAAAATTTGACTCTGGCGACATTTTTTACGATTTTTTTTTTATTTTTTGACGATTTTTGGCAACTGTTTTGGCGACGTAGGTGAAAACATCTGACAATCCTGCTTGTAGGCCCTTTCTTCAAATAACCCCATAAAAACAAAATCAATATTGTTAAATTACACGATATAGGCGCTCAATTCACATCATTGAAACGAGAGAGTGCACGTCAATCAAATGTTTCATTTCGTCCATTTAAATTGCAGCAAAAATAGCAACTGTCATTGCTTAATCAGTCCAAATGCCTAAATTTTCCTGTTTTAAATTGAAATATATCTACTTGTGATAAACGAATTTATTGCTGCTAATGAGTTGATTGTGCCCTAAGGTGGATTCACCCATTTGTTCCGAACAAAATATTTTCTTTCTCTTAAGAAGAGAGGCGTCAAATTTCATATGAAAAAAAACTTTGTCCGAACAAATATTTTGTTCGGAACGAATGGGTGAATGTACCTTTAATGAATGTTGGGGTGACAAAAACTCGATTATTACAAACGTTTTTAAACTTTTAGCTTTACTACCCAGCAAAAACTTTACTTACAAATTGAGTTAAAAAGTAATAGGAAATTGTTGACCAGAGAGAGTACTTACAAATCTACTGGAAACTTAATAAATATTAGGAAACTTATTGCAAAATAGATATTATTAAAGGTTTATAACCATATAATGTTTCACACGTTTCAGTTTTAACTTTTTGTTCAATTCCTTCTTTTCAACCTGTTATTGCGTTCACATGCGTATCTTCAATTGTCGTGCTCTTTACCATCAAGTTTTTACTTTTTCATGCAAACAACTTCGCTCAGAATGGAGAAAACAAAAAGAAGTAAGAAAATTGACTAGTACCGTCAAGTATATAACCCTTTTATTCTCTTTTCCATTCTCACCCAAAGTACTTGCCTTGAAGAGTCAGGATTGAAACGTGTAAAAGCGGACTAACTTCTTTAAATCTATTTATTTGAAGTAAATTTTTTTGATTTTATAATTATAACCTTTTTATGATATACATATAAAGTATGTAATTCATTATACAATTAGTAATACAAAAAGTGGCGAATAAAGCTACGAAATAATGAATTCTGGAAGTCATTAAAATGTAAGTAAAGTTTTTGCTGGATAATATCATACAATAGAATTTGTAACGACTCTGGCAATATTTTTACACAATATACGAGTATGTACATACAATTTTCTACACTATAAATCTTAATCAATTTTCACTTGCAAAGGTTAATGAATTGCGAGTTACATAAAATCATTTACTTATTACACTCTAGGCCACGTACTAAAACAAAAACAAAAAAGTAATTGTTTATCATTTCATTTTGTTATTATGTATGTATGTATTTTTACTTACTTATAAAATATTTCTCAAATTTAGAGTTTATGGAACGCAAAAATGTGGCGTTTACATAAACAAATGATAATAAAAAAAGACTGTATTACAATATTTATATTATATTTAATGTGTTTTATTAAATAAATTAATAACGATTGCCGTCATATCTTATCACGGGACTTTTCTTTACTACATACTACCATATTTATATCATTTACAGAGAAATGTTTAATTAAAGAATTTAAAAGATTATGCAGTACACCAATACCTCACTTTGCGTCGGGGTTACATTCCAAAAAAAAAAAACACGACCCAAAGTGAATTAAGATTTTCTATAGCAAACCATGTAAATATCGAAGATAAGTTCCATGGTTATGAAAATACTAAGTCGTCGGCTTTCTTTCACAAAAAATTGGTCCCATGTTTACTGAAAAGCTTTTTTTTTCAACGTAAAATAAATTTCTTTGTAGCAATTATCTGTATTACTACCACTAGCATTATCGTGCTTTAGTTTTTATGTCATTAAATAATCGCTTTGCTTTTGCCTAAAATACCATTTTACTTAATAGTATTCTCTGTGCAACCTGATTTTCAATCCATACACACGCAGAGAAAAAATATATATTATTTCAACATTTTTTAAAAATATTATGGTTACTTTATATATGATTATAGCAATTATGTAATGTTTATGGTGATCAGTTTTATGATGAAAGATTATACCATATTATATTGCTCTCAATCATAATAAAAAAACAACAAATAATGATAAATGCACATCATAAACACGATTGCAACAAATATATACATAGTTACTACAATCATATATATGATTGTAATAATCATCTGAATCATAACTTAAACATATTATGGTTATCGCAATCATAAAAATAATTACAGTGACCATAATATTGTTGAAAAGCTTTTAAAAATGTTGACATTGTTGTGGTAAACATGTACAACTATATTTTTTCTCTGTGTGTAGAAAGCAAGGACTTCATTTCGATCATCAAAGCATTCCTCCTACGGGTCATCGTTTAGCATCTAATGATGTTGCAGCTTTTGAAAATAATTTAAAAAAATAAAAAACAACGCAACCTCGAAAATCTAACGACGCGCAGTGAAAATTAGTACTAATTAAGCAGCGACGCAACTACGAAAAAACGCAAAACGAAACGATACAAAGCGAGATATTGGTGTAATTGAATGGAATTGAAATTTAACAGACTTTTGACAGTTGTAATAGCCAGCTGTTTATACTACATATTACAATGCTTGAGTTATACTTAAATTAAGCATAAACAAATTTTGTAATCGTAACCGAAATATTACTAACCAGAGTTATGTTACTAGTTTCCATTTTAATTTTGCAAGCTCTTCAAAAAATGTGTAATCTTTGGTTTGGTTTGGTTTTATGAGAATAAAACAATCTAACGATACAATTGAAATATTTGTTACATTCATATCATTATTATTGTTACTCTTATTATGCATTTGTTTAGTAAAATATGTACATACAAATTTTAAATTAGGAAACACCCTAACTATGCAGCATCTAATTTAGTTTCTAAGTAACAAAAAAAAAAACTTTTGCTAATAACATCAATGTTATATGAGACTAGAACCACAATACTAACACTACAAATAATGACAAATACAGCTAGTTATAACCCACTTTAATTCGGAAAATCTGTAGAAATTCTACGAAACACTATTAACTAAAAACAACAGCTAGAAAATACATAATAATAATACATTAAGATGACCTTGGTCACCTTTTTCTTCTTTCATAATTAAGAGAAACAATTTTATATTACAAATCACACAAATAAACAATAAAAAAAATACTTGTAGTAGCAGTAGCAGTCGAAAAGTGTCTGTTTTAGTAGTAAGATAATATTGCAGAAGAAAGGGCATTGGGAAACACAAGACCTTTATAGAGATTTTCAATAGTCATATCATCATTATCATGTTCGTTGTAATAAACATCATTTTTATACTTGCCCTACTATTTTGCACATCTAAAAAAACGTAAAAAAAAAATTATACAGTCCGTGACAAATAAAGATTTTTCAAAAAACTACGAAAGTAGCAAACTATATTTTAATGTTAATTGTTTACTTGGTTCACTTAACATGCGCCAAAAAATGATAGTTAATTAATATCAAACAGGAGAAATTATGTTACTAACTCATTTTGTTGGGCTCTTTAGTACTCTGGACTAGGTTCCAACAATTTTGGTCATAATTAGAACACCCGAATTCTCCTAGCGTCATCGTATGACGATAAAAAAATTGACAGCTTCTGATGGCTGGTGCGCCGTTATATTTGCAAAGATACAAAAATAAACAAAACAAGTAAGAAAGTATAGTCGGTCAAGCCCTACTATATAATACCCTACACCCAGTATATGCATAAAACAGTTTTTCAGAAATGGCCGTTATATGGGAGATATAACCTATTGTGGACCGATCATCCAAAAATTTAGTGTCATGATGTCTGTGAATATAATTATTATATGTGTTAAACTTTATCTCGATATAAATACTCTTAAAAGATTTATGGAGGTTAAATTGTATTACGGAGAGGATCTTTTATGGGAGTTTCGACTAATTATGGACCGACCATTATAAAATTAGGTTTCATTATTCCTGTATATAAGAAACTTATTTGTGTCAAATTTTATTTGGATACCAACATTTTTAAGAAATTTATAATCGTTAACATGAATTTCGAAATTAGGCCTTATATGGGAGCTACGACTAATTATGGACCGATCATATTAAAATTGTACCGTATTATTTTTATACATATGAAATATATTCGCGTTAAATATTAATTGGATACCAACATTTTTAAGAGAGTTATGCTCTGTAAAGTAATTTTCGGAAGTCGGCCTTATATGGGAGCTATGATTAATTATAGACCGATTTGCACAAAATTTGTAGATGTGATTTGGCTTCATTTACCACTCATTTATGATGAAATTTGTTTGGATACTTGCATAATTCAAACATTTATGATCGGTAAACCCCAATTTCAGGAGGACATTTGTATGGGGACCAGGTGAAATAATAGACCGATTTCCACCAGTTTCAATTATGTAGTCTCTAAAAATACAAGACATTTGTGCATATGAAAATACAATAATAGCGTCGGCTGAATTCATCATATGCGGGGAAATCTGAAATAGAGTCTATTTATATTTCTGACGCCGGCGAACGACGAACAAACAAAAAGGGGTAACCATTCTTCGTTTTAGTTTTTAATGTTTTTGTAAATAATGTTAATTTTTACTTTGATTGTTGTTTTATTTTTTATTTTATTTAATTTAAAATAAATATACAAAATAATCAACTATAAAAATTGTTTTTACCTGTGTTTTTGTTGATGTTTATTTTTTTGAAAATATGGTCACACTATCTATCAGTTGTTATACGAAAACAAAAAGATTAAATTATTATATGTAAATTATTTGAGCACTGCAATAAAATGGATTTAGGTAAATTATTATAATTGAAATGGTTAAAAATGAATTCTTATATAAATATAAGGATTACAATTGGCGGGATGGTAAATTTATCCGGAAAGAATAAATTAAAAAATTTTTCACATAAATACATACATATGTAGCTGTAAATTATAACTGCTGCGAATTAAACAGGGAATTGTCACCAACTAGTTCGTCATGTTAGGCGAAATTCGTCGTTCGTGCCAGTTGTGTTTCTAGAATTAATGATAAATTATGAAACTTGCTTTAATTTTGAACGGCACTTTACCGTTATACTTTCAAACAAAAAAAAAATAAAAGAATTGCATAAGGATGATGCCATGTTTACTTTATTTTGCCGCGTAAATATTGGTCTATTTTAACAAAAATTAATTAAATTTGTATAGGCTTTTTTTTGTGAATTTAATTATACCTAAAAAACTTTATGAAAATGCAATATAATTTTTTTTAATACTATGTGGCGTTGGCTTTATTTTAGCGCTCACAGTATTTTTCAATTTGTTTTTGTTTTTAACCAATAATACATAGTTACAATAGATTTCCCTTAAATAAAACTATTTCAAGAAACCCATTTTTTGCCACCCTCTGTATATGAATGAACGTGTGCCTACATAAAAAAATGATAAACAATTGACACTTTAGCTGCTGTCGCCGCAACAACAGCTTTGTTAATGTTAATGCTAATTCTAGTTATCGTTTCATTCTTCGTTTCTTAATTTTTTTGTTCCTAATACATTTTTCTACTTCATGGCTATTTCCAGGTTACGGTCGTCGAGAGGTTGTTGAATTTCTGTTAAATAATGGTGCTTCCATACAAGCTTGTGATGAAGGTGGCCTGCATCCACTACACAACGCCTGTTCATTTGGTCATGCCGAAGTCGTGCGCCTACTGTTGAAGGCTGGCGCGTGTCCTAATACCACAGACAATTGGAATTATACACCACTGCATGAGGCGGCTAGCAAAGGTAAAGTTGATGTTTGTATAGCGCTCTTACAACATGGTGCCAATCCGAATATAAGAAATTCGGAAAACAAAACACCGCTGGAATTGGCCGATGAGAATACGCGGCCTGTGTTAACGGGTGAATATCGTAAAGATGAATTGCTGGAGGCAGCACGTTCGGGAGCTAAAGATCGACTTTTAGCTCTGCTAACGCCTTTAAATGTCAATTGCCATGCTAGTGATGGTCGTAGATCAACGCCGCTACATTTGGCGGCTGGTTATAATCGTATTGCCATAGTGGAAATATTGCTGGCACATGGTGCCGATGTGCATGCCAAGGATAAGGGTGGCCTGGTACCGTTACACAATGCCTGTTCATATGGCCACTTTGAGGTGACCAAGCTGTTGATAAAGGCTGGAGCTGATGTTAATGCCAATGATTTGTGGGCATTTACACCACTGCATGAGGCGGCCTCTAAAAGTCGTGTAGAAGTTTGTAGTCTATTGTTAAGTAAAGGAGCCAATCCTACTTTGTTGAACTGTCATAATAAATCAGCTATTGATTCCGCACCCACAAGGGAACTAAGAGAAAGAATACATTGTAAGTTTAAGCAATTATTTTTTTAACATATTTAAATTAGAGTGTCTTTCGTATTTTTAGATGAATATAAAGGTCACTGTGTATTGGATGCTTGCAAAACAGGCAACATACCTCGTTTAAAAAAGTTTTTATCCTCGGAAACAGTCAATTTTATACATCCCTATTCGGGTGATGCTCCTCTTCATGCATCAGCCATTTCTATAGATCCAAAACGCAAACAGGTGAGTTCTAAGTAGGGTTTGGAGTACGGGAATTCTTGCCTGGGAAATTATAAATTGTTTCCCGGGATAAAACGGGAAATTTTAAATTAAAGTATATAGTTTTAAAATTGTTCCTAAAAATTAACAATTTTATACCTACCTACCTATTTTATACTACCTACAATGAATGTTATAAAAAATAGCTTTTTGGACTAGAAATTTTAAATATTTCTTAATTTGCTACCTAAAAAACAAACTTAAAAACAATAAAATATTTGCAACTTACTTAGAAATTATATTTTTAAAAAAAATAAGTAAAACGTAGTGTAATCTGGAGGACCAATTTTTGATGATTATTTTTCAACATTTTCAGCGTTGTTCAGGCGTCAGTCTATTTATGTTAAATGTCAAACCAAACTAAACATAAATCACTTGGCAGCTGGCAAAATGGCCGACAGTTAAAAAGTACCAACTTAAAGTTCTATACATCTACGTATAAACAGCCCCCTTTATATAATACAAAAGTTTTATATTTTCATTACAAATTGCAACTTGAACGTAATAAATGTTATTGAAAATCGTCTGTCTTGAGAAATATGTACTATATAAAGAAAGAATTGAAAAAAGTTTATTATCGAATCCAAGATGTCTGTACTAGGTGAAACAGCATGATTACGGTAATCGTAAATGCTTTACGCATTTCCAATGATACCTACAGTGAATGAACAATATTGATGTCGTTGATAAATTGCATAACAACTTCCTAAAAAACAATGTTAAAAATTTATGAACAGCAAATCTATGAACGTCTATTTTTTAATATAACAATCTAATCAGGTAATAGCTATAATGATGATACTGTTTCTAATTCACAAATGAAGCTCTAAATCTTAAAACTAAGTTACAAAACGCAATTTGAATTGCAAAATAAAAACCCATAGTTATAATATCAAGAGCTGAAAAACTTTTCAGAATGGAATTAGCTTTATATGAAGAAAGTACAATCGGACAAAAAGCATTTAGAATATTTTTATAATTTATTTTTTAGGACGACTTACGAGGGCGGTTCGGAAACTTCTTCGGCTAGAACAGCAAGCGCGGTATAAACAGAAAAAAGTTAAGTGTTTTGGAAACTTCCATCTGTGCTATGAACACATGTTAAATTTATTTTCGATCTGCCAACTCCTTTATATAGAGACAGGTGTTCAAAAAAGACGCATCCGCGATTTTTTTACAATGGAAAAATTAGAAATTCGTGGTGTCATTAAATATTTAAATAAAAAAGATTGATTGGGACAAGAAATTCATAATCATATGCTGAATTTTTTAAAAGTGATACTTTATATGCAACAGTGAAAAATTGATTGCTGAATTTAAACGTGGTCGTACAAGCATTGACGATGAACCACGTAGTGGACGTCCAAAAACAGTAACAACAACATAAATTGTAGCCAAAGTGCATGATATGGTGTTACATGGTCGACAAATAAAAGTGCATGAAAAAGTCAATATCATGGGCATCTCAAATGATCGAGTCCATTTTGCATGAAGAACTACAGATGAAAAATCTTTCTGCAAGAAACAGTCGACCAAAAACGCATAAGAATGAAAATGTCTCAAGCTTGTTTGCTTGACCACACACTTTATTCTCCTGATTTAGCTCCCAGTGACTTTTACCTGTTCCCAAATTTAAAAAAATCCTAGCTGGCAAGAGTTTTACCTCAAATGAAGATACAATTACAGTTGTAAACCACTATTTTGAAGGCCTTGAGGAAAACTTTTTAATTAAGGGATAGAATTGCTAGATAAGCGTTGGAATAAGTGTATTGAAGCTTTTGGAGATTATATTGAAAAACATAATCTCCATTTTATAAAATATATAAAATGTTTTTGAAAAACTAGCTAGCGTATTAAATGCATTAGTTATTAAAAAAAATTATGAGAAACTTAGAATATTTCTTTTATTTCTATAAAATATTATTTACTTTTAAGTAACAAATAGCTACATTTTTATTTGAATATATGTATGTATATATTGAATATTTTATTTTCATTCATTGTCAGGGAAATCTCAAACTCTAGTTCTAAATTATATAATAAGTATTTTTAAAAAGGGGTATTTAAAACAAATTTTATTCTTAAATATATGTGTACATACATATCGCATCCTAAATACAAAATGGTCACAAAAACTTCATCGTGAACTAGCAACACACTTAATATAAAAATAGATATACATAACTGTATGTATTTTTTCAGATAAAGAAGATAATGATGTGAATGAAATTTTTGCAGTAGTTAGAGATGTGTACTCTGAATTAATTTATGGAAAAAAAGTTAGTTTTAGAAAATTTTGAGTTGTGACCTTTTTGTATATAGGGTGCGATATGTATATACCTTAAAAAAGTACCTTTTGTAAAAAGATTCAATATTATAAAATTGATTTTTGTGAAAGAAAACTATTAAAAATGAGTACTGTAGAACATTAATATATTTTGTTATAAATACTTTTTTGAATCTAAAAATGGTACAATGTTTTCAAAAGTACAATTTTTAAATATACTTCCGCAAAAAGTACTATTTATTAATATGGTCGGTTTTTGAAAAGTACCCTTTGTAAAAATCATTTTTAAAAAAGTACTTTTATACATATATGCTAAAATTCGGAATTTTATGAAAAAAAAAACGCCTAGTAAATGTCTTTATAAACTTTTACACTAGATTGCCGAATTGCTTATACGCAAGGGCTCTTTGTTGAATGAAAAAAATAAGGCCTTCCTAACACCACTCCACATGGCTGCCGAACATTTAAATTACGATATTATGGATACATTGTTGAAAACCGGTGCCAAAGTTAATGCTTTGGATGGCTTGGGCCAGACAGCTTTACACAAATGTGCCAGAGACGAACAGGCTGTACGAATACTGTTGTCGTACAACATTGACACCAGCATCATTTCACTGGAAGGTTATACAGCCGCTCAATTAGCCTCCGATAGTGTATTGAAAATACTAAAGGATCCCCCAGATACAGAAACACATTTGTTAGAGGCTGCCAAGGCAGGTGATTTGGATACGGTGCGACGTATTGTCATGGCCAATCCGCATTCGGTAAATTGTCGTGACTTGGATGGCAGACATTCGACACCTTTACATTTTGCTGCCGGTTTTAATCGGGTTCAAGTGGTCGAATTTCTTTTGGATCATGGAGCTGAGGTACATGCGGCCGATAAGGGTGGCTTAGTACCTCTACACAATGCCTGTTCTTATGGTCATTTCGAGGTAACCAAATTGTTAATTAAGGCTGGAGCCAATGTTAATGTGTCGGATTTGTGGAAATTTACACCATTGCATGAGGCAGCGGCTAAAGGTAAATATGATATTGTTAAACTGCTGTTAAAGCATGGCGCTGATCCTACGAAAAAGAATCGTGATGGTGCCACTCCCGCAGATTTGGTAAAGGAATCTGATCATGATGTGGCTGAATTGTTGCGAGGTAACTCGGCCTTGTTGGATGCGGCCAAGAAGGGTAATTTGGCCAGAGTGCAACGCTTGGTGACTCCCGAAACGATTAACTGTCGTGATGCTCAGGGACGCAATTCTACTCCACTGCACTTAGCCGCCGGTTATAATAACTACGAGGTGGCCGAGTATCTGCTGGAGAATGGAGCTGATGTTAATGCTCAAGACAAGGGCGGTTTAATACCTCTACACAATGCCTCCTCGTATGGCCATTTAGAAATCGCTGCTCTACTCATTAAACACAAGACTGTCGTAAATGCTACCGATAAATGGGGCTTTACCCCATTGCACGAAGCAGCCCAAAAGGGACGCACACAATTATGTTCCCTACTGCTGGCCCACGGGGCCGATCCCTATATGAAAAATCAAGAAGGTCAAACACCCATTGAACTGGCTACAGCCGATGATGTCAAGTGTCTCTTGCAAGATGCCATGGCCACTTCTTTGAGTAGTTCGGCCTTAAGTGCTTCCCAACAATCATTACTCAGTAATAATTCTACACCCTTGGCGCCTGTCACAGCTTCCTCCAGCAATTTAACTACCAGCACCAGCCCCAATGTAGCAGCCTGTACTGTCTTATCGCCCAGTACTGAGACTGTAACACTGCCTTCGGGCGCCTCCATGACATTAAGTGTTCCTGTACCATTACCACTATCAACACGTATAAGTCCGGCTCAGGGAGCCGAAGCCAATTCCACCGATTTGGGTGAAGACGTTGCAGATCCTGAATCGATTACCAATATTGCCAGTTTCCTGGCTAGTTTGCAATTAGAACATTTAATAGATCTCTTCGAGAGAGAACAAATAACTTTGGAGATTTTGGCTGAAATGGGCCATGAGGATTTAAAACAAGTGGGCGTTTCGGCGTATGGTTTTCGCCATAAGATTTTAAAGGGTGTAGCACAATTGAGAGCTACAACAGGTGAGTGCAAATAAATAAAAACTTTTTTTAATTTAAGAATTAACTTTAAAATTGACTGTAGGAATTGGTAATAATGTTAATCCGGGCACACTGCTAGTTGATCTTTTGCCAGATGATAAAGAATTCTTAGCAGTTGAGGAAGAAATGCAGGCCACCATCAGGGAACATCGTGATAATGGTCAAGCTGGTGGTTATTTTACACGCTATAACATAATCAGGGTAAGTTGAAGGAGTAAAAATAGCAATTCACCGAAATTTTTTTCAAAACAAAATATTTTACCAAATACTTACATATTGCATTTATTATTCAGGTTCAAAAGGTACAAAATCGTAAACTTTGGGAACGTTACGCACACCGGCGTCAAGAGGTCTCCGAGGAGAATACCATGCAAGCCAACGAACGTATGTTATTCCATGGCAGCCCATTCATTAATGCCATTGTACAGAAAGGCTTTGATGAGAGACATGCCTACATAGGAGGCATGTTTGGCGCTGGTATCTACTTTGCGGAGCACAGTTCAAAAAGTAATCAATATGTGTATGGTATTGGTGGTGGTATTGGCTGTCCGTCGCACAAGGATAAATCTTGTTACATGTGTCCAAGGTAAAATAAGAAATAAAAAATAAAAAAAAAACCTTTCTTTTATAAATTTCCCGTACAACCTTTACAGACAATTGCTTTTATGTCGAGTGGCTTTGGGTAAATCATTTCTTCAATACAGTGCCATGAAAATGGCCCATGCACCACCTGGACATCATTCAGTGATAGGCAGACCTTCGGCGGGAGGTTTACATTTTGCTGAATATGTAGTTTATAGAGGAGAACAGGTATGTTACGAGTATTTTTAATACCTTCTTATGTGAGGCATAACATTATTTACCGGTTTTATTACTTCTTTTGACAGGCTTATCCCGAATATTTAATTACCTATAAGATTGTCAAGCCCGATGACAGCAGTAGTGGTAATGAGGAAACAAGATGATGGATGCCTTCTGTAGGTTCAACACCCACTACTACGTCTCCAGCACCACAGCAGCAGCAACAATCGTTGACACAATCAATGGCTCCACAACATTCACATTTACCAACATCACAACAACCACAACATTCCTCTACGATTGCTGTCGTTCAACAGCAACATGCCAAAATACAACAACAATATTCACTGCCATTGCAGTTGCAATATCAGGTAACCACTACCCAGCCCTCACCGGCTGGTATGTTTATTAGTCAAACTGCTGGTATTATTAGTAGTACGGCAGCCCTTGGCAATACAGCCTCATTTTTTAATGCCGCCTCTAGTGGTGCCGACATTTCACCCACATCATCCACAGCTTCTTTCTCTTCGGTCGACACAAATCAGACCCTCTTAAATTCCATAGTCAATCAGCAGCAACTAATACAACCATCACCTAACAGCCAGTCTCATCATCAGCAGCAGCAGCACCACCACCACCACCAATCTGTTGCAAATTCGAATAAAACAAAATATTCCTCACACAGTTCGACTTCCAAGGCGTCGACATCATCGTCCACTAATCGTTCTTATCGTACAAAATACAGTCAATTTATGATAATAACACCAGCCGTTTCCATAGATAGAGATTTCGATCGTGATGCCCGTTCGGACAATGCGTCCGCAATAACTGCTGCCGATAATCATGGTTTTCACAGTACCGAAGATGATCCCTATTTTCCACAAAACGGTAATGTTTTCCGTTCTACAGTGTTACAGCACAGTAGCATGGATAGCGGCAATAGTAGTGATAGTGGCAATTCATTTCGTTCCAATTATAATCCCTACATACACACAAGTCGCCAACATTTATTGCCCAAATCAGCTCCCCCTTTTTACAATTTCTCTCCCCCATCTTGGCGTTGGTGTACTCTTATTTGTGCGGCCATGCGTTGTTTTGGAGCTGGCAGTAGTGGCGGCGGCGGTACTGGAGGCCGTCATCGTGGCACTACCTACAGCAGCTCATTTGGTCGACCGCCTTATCAGAGATCTCGTAGTTCTGGACCTCAGACTTCATCTTCTAAGACTCCTCATCGTAGATTACGTTCTTATTCCACCTCATCCTTTACACCCGAAACGGCTTTTGAACATTTTTCGGCACCATTTAAGGCCAGAAAAACACGCGATGAACAAAATAATATTGCCTACGAATTGTGACGCTGGTTAGATTTATTCCAAAATCAAAAATATAAACAAGAGCAACAACAACAGCAGCAGCAGCAGCAACAACTTAATCTTAAACTTCCAAAATATGATCTCTTTTTAATTATTCCTATACTCCAATTAATAATAATTATAATAATAGTTAAAAAACACTCGCAATATACGCAAAAACCAAACAACATCATTTTCTATGTGTGTCCAAAAACAACGTATTTTGCAAATTATTTAAAAATTTGAGAGTAATGCGTCCGTCATAAAGGGTTTTAAGCACAAATATAAGAATATTGTTTTTTTTTTTATTAAATTTGATTATTTAGCAGGAGAATTTTACATTGAAGTGTGGTAAAATATTTAGTTAATTTTTACGATAAGTTTTCGAAACTTTACATTATTTAATTTACTTACTAAATACCACCCAGATGTTAGATAACAATTTACCAAACTAATAATGTTCGGCCCCTGTTAGCTATAAGTGAACGGCAATCGTTGACACTAAAAGACGAATGTGCTTGAAAATTGCATATACATATGTACAGAAAACAAATATCAACGAAACATATATTTGATGAATTGTTAATAATTCTCTGGTGAAAGGTTTCCAAATGTGTGACTTTAGGAGAGAAAATTATAATATCTAAAACCTGCTTTTGTTATTTAAATCGATTTTTTCCTAATGATATAAAAGTAGCTAATAGCTTAAGTTTTGTGTTAAAAATTTTAAATCTCTTTTGCTAAAATTTGTTGTAAAAGAAAAAACTGAAAACCTAAGAATAATTGTCGGTTTTCATTTAAGATACAACTCAAAACACTAAAACTAATTTGTAATTTTCATACAAATTATTTGCGAGTAATAAATACTTTTCTAGTTAAAATTTATTATTATTATTATTATTCTGTTTGTTATTGTATAATCTTGGTATTTATATGAATTTGTACTAGAAAAGTTTGAAAAATTCATTAAATTTTAACAGAACATAATTTTAAGTCATTTAAACAATAAGATCTTGTTAAACATAGCATTTTAAAAGAGAATTTTGAATTGCATTAATATAGAAATCAATTTTTATCTTATATTTAGACGATAACAAAGTAATTCGTTGCGAAAGTGTGCAACCTGTCTCTTTCTCATTGAAACGACAATTTAAGTTTTTTTTTTTTTTTTTAATATGCATGGAGCAAATACAGTTTCCCTCTATACCAAAAAAATTTAGAAATTTATGGAAATAGTTTCGAAGTAGTTTTATAAACAGTTCGAGTGCAGTAAACTTTAATATAATTAAATGAGTAAAAATATTAAATTGTTTAATAACATTCAGTTAATTTTTATTAAATGTTTTTTATAAACACACAAATGCTTAAATGTTAAATATTTGGTATAAGTTATTGCTTGCTTTTCTGTTCAAGAAGTTGCCTTATTGCCTTTAAATTGCAACTGTTATGTTCTGTTTTAAAAGCAGGCAATTCTATATACCATTTGTTTGAGAAAAGAAAACATCTTATCAGATGGTACAATCGTAAATACTGTTGGTTGGTTGGTTTACGTGGTTGCCTGCTGTCTGCAAGCATTCAAGTGGAATCTTTTGATTCCGTTTTGAAAACTACCACACCACTCGTTGAACTAGATCTTTTCCGATTAAATTGTTGAAAAATTTGGGTCTAGAGTTTTGAAGAGCCGGAAATTCACACAGAATGTCTTTCTCCCGGTCCTGGCAACTGCGGTAATGATCATTGAAGGGACCGGTTAGCACGGCTATGATTCTCGATTCACAAAACCATGCACAACAACAACTCATTTGAGTTGTCAGAATATTATATGCAGGCTTGAAATAATTGAGTTCACTTAATTCGGCTTTTACACGATAGATACGTTCCTCGAAAACTCGCGTAAAAAAGATAGAGTATCCATATTAAATGATGAAATTGGATCCACGTATGAAATATTAGGTAAAAAAAGATAAATAATTCAAATTCATGTTGATTCAAAAACGTATCAGTTTTGCAAATACATTTTAATGCATTTATAATCTAATTTTTTAAATTTTTGTTTTAAGATTCTCTTTAGTAGTCCAATATCTTTATATTGTATGTGATAAAAGTTTTTCAATACAGAAATATTACGAAAAAATTGACTTCTAAAACTCATTCGTTTTCGATATCGATTTTCATCACATGCCTGATTCATTTTTAGATCGCGTTAAATCAAATCTAGTCGCATAAAAAGATAATGAAATATTTATTTGGAAACGCGTTATATCAAATTCGCGTAAAAACAGAATTAGGTGTATAGCATAGTGTGTATCTTCTGCTATCTTGTGCAATCCTAGTCCACTTGTACCGTTACTTATACTCGAATATATTTTATCATAAATACATTAGCAAATGCTTTTGACGTAGAAATAAAAATCAACCTAAATTGCAAAACAAATAGCTGCTTCAGTTGGGTGTTGCGAACACATTTTGAACGAAAACTAGATTCTTCAGTTAAGACAAGTAAGCTGAGCTAATATTTGTATAATAGTTTTTTTTTTACTGTGCGTATTATGAGAAGGTTGTAATAACATAAATACAACTTAATGGAAAAGGTAGCGACTAAGTCTGCAAATATATTGAAGTATTGTTTTTTGCTAACTTCAAACTGTTTTGTATGAATCTATAGAGAATCATACACCCCTAGTTTGTTATTAATTACATCCCTTTTAATAAATATTTCAACAACTCTTAACGATATAAACACTACCATAAAAATAAAACTCAACAGACTTTAATGAAATAAAAGTTAAAATTCGAGTTTTAAATTAGAGTTGTTGTTTTTAATCTAAGCTGATTCTAAAATATGTAAAAATATTCTCAAAAAAATTATGTTATGTGTTGTAGAAGAAATTTAATAATTTTTAAATTCTGTTCTGTAAACCGAAGTAACTCTTTTCTTCAGTTTATAATCGAAATACTTGTCATCATCCTAATCAATTCGAGTTAAAATTTAAATTCAAAACGTTATCAACCAAAAAATTAAATATTTTCTGTTGTTCGTTATTTTTAAAACCTTTTATTTTTTCAACGGGTTACATGTCACCCTAAGATCACGCCACACCACTTTTTGTTGAACAAAACAAGGGTTCGTCAAGTAGTCGGGTTATTCAATTTTTAATTATTCTTTGATTTTGAAATTTTTAATTTTTATTCAATTTTTACTTATTCTATAATTTTGTATGAAAATCATAAATTTTTACTCATTCTTTAATTTTGTATGAAATTTTTTATTATTGTTAAATTTTTACTTATTCTATAATTTTGTATGAAATTCATAATTTTCATTAAATGAGGACTTGATGCGTTTGCACACTAAGCGCACGATATTGAAATATGTCTAAAACAATAACCACAACAGTTAATTTTTAAATAAATATATTAATATTTGAATGACAAATCGCTTAGATATTTAACAGTTTTAAAATAATTTGCAAAATTTAAACGAAAAAAATCAACTAAAAAACAAAAACAACAATTATGTCATCATATGCTAATGTACATCATTCAAATATAAAAACCACAAAAACCCCATTAAATATTTTTACCTTTCCTTTTCTCTCTACTCTACTTTTTAAACTATAAAAGAACAAAAAAACAAAAAAAAAAAACATATAAATTTAAACTAAACAATTTTTTTTAAATAAATATTATTACAAAAAAAACTTTAGTCTATAGCTATAATTATAATTATGAAAATATACATACATATTATAAATAATACGTAATTATTCAAGTGTATTTAAAATTAATTTAACAAACTTTTCATCTCTCTCTCTGTATCCGCTCTCCCTAACTCAAACAAGCTCTATATTTATATTTATAAAATTGTATGTAAACTTATATAACACTCTACCCATACCAACAACAACAACAAACAATATATAATACATAATACATTAAAAAACAAAAACACAGCATTACAACAAATATTTATTATACAATTAAAACTTAAAACACAAATAAATATTTATATTAACATTAATAAAACAAAAATATTTCAATAACTCTATTTTGTCGTCGTTTATATGTTTATGTAACTAATGTACTATAATTATAAAACAAAAATACAATACATATATAATTGCTATGATTATATATGCATACATATGTATGTATACATATATAAAAAAACAACAAATTATTTAATTAAAACAAAAAATACGAATCCAATAAATACTTACAAACATTTTACTTATTGTCTTAATTATAATAAACTTAACTTTAAACAAGAGAAGAAAAACCACATTTAACTATAGATAATATTCTGTTTACAGTGTTTACATTCTACATTCTCTTCTACATTATATGTATTTAAAAAAAACATACATATTCCGATAAAAAAAAGTGTAATTAAAATTTATTATTAAAACAAAATAATACAAAAAAAAACTAAATTTATTAATTATAAACGATGTACTTGATAACAACAAAAAAGGGAGTAAGAATAACAATTATACGATATATAATGCGCGATAAAAATTTAAATTTAAACAATTTAAAATTATACACATTTAAATGCAATAAAAATCGATATAAAAGATATTAAAGAAACAAAACAAAAACGTTTTTATTTATATACAATACGTACATATGTACATATGTATGTATGTATCCTAAGAAATATATAAAGAAATAAAAAAGTAAGTTTATAATACTATTTATAATTTTATATACATATGTATGTAATCAAGTTTTTGATTCCATCATTATTTTTGACTTACTTAGTAAGAGAATCCATTAAAAATTTACATTTCTAAAATCATAAATTAAGTTGGTACAACAACCAATGTATTTAGTACACTTTTCCCTCTTTAAATTTATTATATTCTAAAAAAAACTTATAGATTCCATCAGGAATCTAATATTTCATACAAGACTATACCTATTACATAAATTTATTTATTCATAGAATAAAACAATTAAATAAACTCTGCACTCCTTTATAGTTAGCACATTACTTAATTATTTATCATTTCCCTCTAAAATGTTTAAAAACACTACTGCAACATATACTTGATCAGCGTTAAATTGTGAAATTTAATTTTTGAGCAAACTTGTTTTTCCTTTTGTAAATTACCAGGCGAACAGAAATGCAGAAAAACCAACGAGGTGTTTTTTTAAGATGAAAAAAATTTCTAAAGCATAGTTTCAGGCGCTGCATAATTATTCCAAATCGCTTTAATTTGTTTATTGTCAAGAATTACAGTACCACACAGTGTTGTTAACTTGGTGCAAAAAAATTCTTAGTTGGTGCGTGGTGCGCTTTTTTTTTTTAAATTTTGGGTTTTTTTTGCGTTTTTTTAATTTTTCCTAAAATTTGATGAAATCTTTATTTTTACTAATTTTTAATTGCAGTTTTTTAATAATTCCTTATCATGAAATCTATACGATGCAAAATTACACCGTTTAATGCATTTTATATGCGAATGTATGATAATTAAACATTCGTCACATGAAGGTTTTAGCTAAAGCTGAATAGTATGAAAATTTTTGTTTGAAAATAAAATTAACATTTTAAACATGAAAATAAAAATTCTTGTTTAGCCTGATTGGTTTACTGAACTGTAGACGAACACCAGGGTTAGAGTACCAGTGAAGCCCTAACAAATTTTATTGAAGTACTTAAAATAGAAAACAAAAATATTTAAAAAATATGTACTGAAATTAGCCCTTTTCACCAATTAATTCCGAAGAGCATATGAGTATTTTTTGTATTATTCGTTGATCTATTTTTAAAAAGTTAAAAAAAGAAGAAATTAATTACATATCTATCTAGTACAAAGAAATACAAACAAATTTGTTTAGTTTATTTTTTATTTTTTTATAAAAAAACACTGAACTATTGGAGACTGTTATATGTATAATACAAAAATATTATATTTTTTATGTGAAATTATTTCAATAAACATTTTAAATAAAAAAGAAAATCTAAATTGGTGCGATTTTTTTCAAATGGTGCGTTTTTTCTCCATTTTGGTGCGTTTTGAAATTTCGAAGTTGACAACGCTGGTACCACATCTGCTTTAACTTCTACATGATAATTGTTCAATTGGCCGAAGCTGGGGACAAGAGGCATTCATATATTTTTCATTTAGTTGCCATAGATCTTTGACTATAAATAACCCTATAAGCTTTACAAGCTTATGCCATGCAGTACTGATTTTTTAAAACCAAATGTCATCAATAGCATCCAATACAGCAGCTACTGTTTGACCAGTCTCATATTTCTTTGCACAAAGTTCTCGTTTACGTTTATTGGGACACCCTTTATACCTAAAATATCATTGTTAATCTCAATGGATTTATGCCGTTAAGTTTTGAAATTTTGTCAACAAGTTGTTAATAAGCATTTTGTAGTTTTAATTATTAAAAAGTGAGTTTTTCCGAAGTTGATTAAAAAAAAAAACAAAATTTAGAGAAATGTATGAAATCTTTATTAAGTCTTTAATGTTTAAAGTTGATTTCATGAGCGCATTTCATTTCGGCATACTTTCTCCAACATATCGTCCGGTATCTAACGAATAAATTCTTCAATGTTAACTTCCAGTGCATCAACCGTTGTGGGCTTATTTTTATAGATATGAGCCTCAACACTAACGCTTAACGGTAACGCTCGTCATTCACAGTAATGTTCCTGACTTTGTCGTCTTTGAAAAAGTACGTTACAATGATGACCGGACCATAATCCACACCAAACATTGACAGTTCTTGCAATGGTTCTGGCTACCCTTCCATCTTCGTCCATAAAATGGAGGAAATGCACGATGCACTTTCTTAACCGTGCACGAATTTTAATAATAAAATTCAATAATCTGCAAGCGTTTTGCGTTTGTAACTCAATTCATGATTGAATTATAGACTAAACTGAACATGTTTCACATAAAACATGGTCACACAGCTGAGTTGCTAAAAAAATCACCTATTACTACATTGGTGATTGCGTAAATTTAATCCTTATTTGATATTGAGCAATAAATTTGGTAGGTTTTATTATATTTTCGTTATTGTAAGTGTTACGAATCAACTGAAATCGAAGTAAAATTTTGCGTAAAACTAAAAAGTTTTTGACAACAGGTGACAAATTACTGCAATTGTATTTGAGTAAAATTTAAAGTGATTTCCCTAGTTGAAATTATGGCAGTCAATTTTGGGCAACAAATTTTATTATTATTTTGTTATAGTAAAACTTTCTCAATACGAAACCTTATTTGACCAAGAAGGTGATAATTCGCCGTATGTATGTAAAAATTCGTTTAGAAAATGTTCACGAAAACAAGTCATTTTTTTAACGTTGGAGCAAGATGAATGTTCTCTTCCTAATATGTACAGAAATAGGCACTTAATTTACACTGTGTATGTAAATATGTATGTTTGATTAAATACATACCTACCTACTTTTTGTTTTGATGACTGCAAATATTACATAAAACAAACAGGCGTCTGCGTGTAACGAACGACTTTGTCAAACAAAAGTGATTTACCACAATTTTAATGTCAGCTGTCAGGAGGGCTTTTTGTTTTGTTTTTTTTTTTTTGTCTTTTTACACTTAAACTTTGGCTCCTCTTAAAAAAAATGTATAATGATAAAGAAGCTGCAATAAATTCGCCCCTTAAAAACCCTAAAGGAATTATACGGGCTGAAATTAACAAATTATTTTGTATTTGCCCCGAAAATTGCAAAACAAAAAAGGAATGCTTAATGATCGCAACCACTGAAAAATAAAAATATTTAAATAAAATAACCGTAATAATGTACCAAATATATGCACAGTGGTGTCCATATAATTAAAACATAATTCCAATCTCATCCAGTTAAAAATGTTTAAAGTTTCTTTTGCAATTTTAACGGTACTTTTCCAAAATAATTTTCTGTTTTATGTCTTACGTTCTTAATTACTTAGTTATTTCTCTCTATCATCAATTTATTTTACAAAATAATGCGTTATTTTGCGGTAATGCACTTTGCGAGGTGAACACATAATTAAAACATTTTCAACTTTGTTTTAATATTAGTTTTATAATAACATACTTACATATATATGTACATGTTTTCAAATTGTTCGCCATAATATTGTCGTTAAGTGCAAAGCAAATTAATATAACAATCCAAAAATAACAGGCATTTTATTTTTGTTAATATGTATTTATGTGAAATTTAAAAATTCAGGCGAATTGAAATACGTACTCGTATAACCAAAATTAATTCGATTTGTTTTGTTTATTTTTAAAGTTTTTAGCCAAAACAAAACACAAATCATTTATTTTTTTTTTTCCTTACTTCGGTTTTTTATTTTAAATAACAAATGTAAACAAACAAAGTTTGACAAAAATACATATTTTTAAAGCGAATTAAAGCTCCCTTTAGACGGTATGTATTTTGCAGTGTGCTTGTCAAATTTTTCACTATAAAATACACTTATGCCAGCGTTTTTTTCCAATTCTCAAAACACTTCTAAAACGCGCTTTTTGGTATCGCCAACATTATTAATACGCCTTGGTTAAATATAAAAAAATTGTTTTAATGCAAAATTATAAAGTTTTACATTGTTAGGTATGGATAAACTTGTTCCCAAGAACAAAGAAAACTAATAACCTAAAAACCTTTGGTAAAGCCTATTACAAATTTTGAATTTTCTTGGTAGTTCCAGAGTAAACGTATACAACGCCATCAATTATTTAAATAAATAAGAGATAACCACAAATGTTCCAAGAGCTGCCAAACAGCGAAAAACAAACAAAATAGAAGATCAAATTATAAAAAGAAGCTCTCAAAGTGATTCATTTAAAACTTCCATTCAAATACAGGTGCCAAATTATGATAACATGTACTAAATTTCTTGCTCGATATCGAATGCCATAATCTCAAATAAGAAAATTACGATCAATTTTACTCGATATCGAATGCGGTAATTTGGCCCCAGGTTGAAGTGCAGTCATCGCATGGAATTGAAGTTTTAACTAAAGCAATAAGACGAAGGTTTAATGAAGTTTCTCTTCGTGGCTGGATAGCACAACGCAAACTTTTTTTTTTGAAAAAGAATGTAAAATCAAGGCAAGAGAGTTTGAAAAAAAAGAATCACTTCCTGAGTCGATTAAACGATGTTCCTCCATCTGGCTGGCTGACTGTCCATGTAAAGCTTGTGTGCAGAGTACAGGTCGCAATTTTAAAGATATTTCGATAAAATTTAGTACGTAAAATTTTTTGGTATCTAAATAATATTGAAGGCAAATATATTCCATATACATATGTATATACGATTAATATGACACAATTATAACGGGTGGTTAAATTTCAAGGGCCGATGTTGATTTTGAATAAAACACAAACTATTTAGGAAATTATTGTAATTTTATTTTATTATGATATATTGGTATTACTCAATTATGTATGGAACAAAATATCGTCCAAATGCGCGCCGCGACCACGGCGGCACACCTCCATCCGATGGTCCAAATTTTCGATGACCCTGAGGCATAATGGAGGTTCTATGCCGTTAATGTGCCGAATTATCTCATCCTTTAGCTCTTGAATTGTTGCTGGCTTATCGACGTACACCTTTTCTTTCAAATAACCCCAAAGAAAAAAGTCCAACGGTGTCAAATCACATGATCTTGGCGGCCAATTGACATCGCCATTACGTGAGATAACACGGCCATTGAATTTGTTGAGCAAAAGAGCCATTGTTTCGTTAGCTGTGTGGCAAGTGGCACCGTCCTGCTGAAACCACATATCGTCCACATCCATATCTTCCAATTCGGGCCATAAAAAGTTCGTTATCATCTCACGATAGCAAACACCATTCACAGTAACTGCCTGACCGGTCTCATTTTGGAAAAAATACGGCCCGATGATGCCGCCAGCCCATAAACTGCACCAAAAAGTCACTCTTTGTGGATGCATTGGTTTTTCGACAATCACTCTTGGATTCTCATTCGCCCAAATGCGGCAATTCTGTTTATTGACGAATCCACTGAGGTGAAAATTGAAATGAAAGTTCAGATAATTCAAAACAAATGTCTCAAGATCATAAACAACAAAAACTGGACATACTCTACGCAACTTCTTCACTTCGAAACGGGTTATGAACTCATCGTTGATTTCATAAAGAGGCTAAACAGTAGATATCATGAAACCATAGCAAATTCTCATTATTAGCTGATAAGGGAATGTAGAGAATAGGCTTATGGAGCAACCAAAAATAATATACCAAATCGAAAATAATCACCCCTATCGTGAATAAATATTCCACATGAAATTTGTTGCCTTTTATTTTTTTAATATTGAATTTTAATAGGAAAATGTGAAAAGGGAACAAATTTCATGTGGAATTTTTATTCACGATAGGGGTGAATATGTATTAAATTATTATCTTCTGATAATTATATTATATACATATATATTTTCCAGCTATATTTGAAATATATTTTTATCATATAAAGGTTTTCCTATTTTTCCTTTAAATTATCAACATCAGTCCATAAAATATAATTCGTTGTAATATTTAGATAAAATCTCGAAAATTGTAAATATTATATAAAAAAAACCTGTAAATAAAGTTGATTTAAAAAAAAAATATATGTATACAGAAATGATGACACCTAATATTATAATGGTCGGTCCATAATTAGTCGAAACTTTATTCACTTTAACCTCCATAATATTTTTATTCACAGAAATCATGACACTAAGTTTTTGAATGATCGATCCATAATAGGTTATAACTCCCATATAGCGCCCATTTCTGAAAAACTTTTAAATATATACTGGGTGTAGGGTATTATATGGTCGGGCTTGACCGACAATAGTTTTTTACATGTTACAAATAGAAATAGAATATCTCTTTATAAATATTAAAGTTACTGTTCTGATGAATATTTTAATTCTATGACCACCACTGTATGTATTTATGCGTTAAGTTTTTGATCAGTCAGTTTTTGAATGTCTGTCGGTGGGTTTGTTAGTAGTAATCAACGCATACAAGTACATATGTTGGTATAAAATATAAAATAATAAATTTATTTAACATTTAGTTAAAGCAGAGGCTTAATTAACGAATGAATGAAGAATATTGCAATTTCAGTTTAACCTCTGCTATTCTCTTCTTCCCTGCTGTATTTAGCTGACATTTAATTTCGTACAAATGTATTTATGCATGTATGTATGTATGCACGATGTTTGTATGTCTTTATTCATGTTCCTAATTTTTGCGGTTTTCGTTTAAACATATGCATACAGTTTTATTAAATGATATAATTATAGGGCGCATGCATCATGCAATCAAACAAATTCATACTATTTTCATTTCTTTTTCATTTCATTCATACATATGTATGTATATATGTACATATGTATGTATTTAGCCAGCAGAAGCTTCTTGTTGTGCAACATTGTTGAATCGTCATCATCATCATCATCATCATTATTTATCCTACCAGAAGTCAAATGGAATTTTGGGTGTTTTATAAAATTAATATGTATGTATGTATGATTTACTTAAAGAAGAAACCCAAAAATATTATAGAAATTTAATTTTTGACATACATACATACATACATACATACATATGTACATACATATGTAACCTGTGAAAAAGCTATTAAAGATCAACACTTAAATATGTAAATATGTACTGTGTTGTTCGAAACCTAAGCAACTCTTCCTGACGAAGTAAAAAAAAGTCCATAAGCTCAAACATGCCGAATGGGAAATGGCACTTCGATGGGTCTTTCCCCAAGAAGATAGTCAAACAGTGGTTGGCTGCTAGTGGAGTTCGAGTGTTGGACAGGCCCACCCAATCCCCTGATCTGAACACAATAGAGAACCTATTTGGAATTTTAAGCCTAAAGTCGGGACTCGCCTTCTTAAAAACAAACATGAACTCTTTGATATCTTAAAACAAGAGTGGGAATCAATACCAACAACAGTACTTACAAATCTCATAGAATCTATGCCAAAAAGATGTGCTGACGTCAAAAAAATAAAGGTTACCATATGTAATAGCGACAATTTTTATGAAATCATATATGGAAATTACATGATAGTTTATTAAATTATATTTTATTTTTTTTTTGGTGTATTCAATTTTCGTTTCGTTTTTGAAAATTTTAAATTTAGATCATGGTGCAAATATACAAGGTGAGTGCAGTAGCCCAGCTGACTGACTTTGTTTACAATTTACTTATGTCAAAAGTAATACTTTTTCAAGTATTTTTGATAGTAGTACATTATTTTACACAAACAAAATGCCTGTTGTTTCTGTTTTGTGTTGTATTTGTTGTCGATTTGCACTCACCTTGTATAGTTGCACCATGATTTAGATAGTTAGCTTTGAAATAGTCTTATACAATTTGAGAAATAAATTTTGTTGGCGAACGAATAAATACGATACGATAATAAAATCAAATTTTTATAAAATGAATAAAGGACCCTATAGAATATAGGATGTGGAATATATGTACGCATGTACATTGTACATAGGTGAAAATTTTTTTTATTAGCGTGATGTGATTTTCGAAGTTAATTTTAAATTGTAATTTTCAAACTTTTATATGTAGGAATTTCGTTGTTGCAATAAATTAAAAAAAAAATTATCAAATACATACCTATATACATACTAATTTATATTGGTCAATGAAGCTTATTGATATAAGAAGATCAATCATACCAATCATACACTTACAATTGTGAAATCTGATGGAGCAATTGGGCAATTTAAAGATCAAATTGTCCAAATATATTTAAAAAAAATCTGTATTTGAAACCAAAGTGGGCAATATTCAACATATGTACATATTTTCCCAAAATATTTACAATTAGGGTGACCAGATACTTCCAAATAAACATTTTGTTTGTGTTGTATTATATATGTAATTTAAATTATCAGGCATGTGATGGAAATCGAAAACGAATGAGTTTTAGAAGTCAATTCTTTCGTAATATTTCTGTATTGAAAAACTTTTATCACATAAACTATAAAGATATTGGGCAACTAAAGAGAATCTTAAAACAAAAATTTTTAAAATTAGATTATAAATGCATTAAAATGTATTTCCAAAACTGAATCGTTTTCGATTTCCATCACATGCCTGAATATTAAAAAAAAATCAATTAATTGAATGGTGACACTAAACCCTAATTAGCAAATTCCTAATTCTAAATTTTCTTTATTTTATTAATTTTATTATATACATTTTCAAGAAGAGTCGCGAGTAGGGTACCAATTTCTGCCGAGAAAGCAATCATTTATGACCAAAAAATGAGCTCATATATGTTTATTTTAATCGCGCAGAGGAGTCATAAATGACTCGAATATGATAAATTTTTTAATAAAATGCTTGCACTCACCTTGTATAGTTACACCATGGTAAACCTATATGTCGGGCTCGGCGGACGTCTATTTACCAAAAGATTTGTTCTAAAAATAACGTTTTTTAAAGTAACAAATTTTTGATGTTTTAATAAAGGTTGCACTATTGACTAGCTTTTCACTTCGGACATTAATTTTAATTTCATTTTAAACAGCAAATACAATCACTACAACTTAAAAACACATTTCTTTAATTCAATGAATTCTATACTGTGAGATTTTAAATAAATTAATCTTTAAAAATTACTGATTTACTATAATTTAGAAATTCTTAAATGGCGAAATTAAAACGATTAAATATTAACGGTCTAATTAATAAAAAATTAAAGTAGACTTCAAATGTACTTTAAGAAAATTTTGTCTAAAAAGTAGGTTTGAACTACTTTATTTTTTATGAATACGGCAGTTGTGAATTTCATTTAAAGAACACCACAATATGTAAATGCTAAACATATTTTCATTAAATGGTTTCAATAAGGGTACAACAGGCATTGAGAATATATGTATGTACATATTTTGAATTAAAATCACAAATTATTTTAATTACCAGCAAGAGCATCTTAAAAAATGTAAGGTGAACCCTCAATTTCTGAATCAACTGTATGTGAAACGAAGGACAGTTTTTCAAGAAAGAGATAAACATACAATTTGATATTCTTACGTCTCTTGACATTTGTGTATACTTGAGTGCTCACATGTTTACGTCCTTTTGGCCGATGGTGGGTATTCGATATAGAGCAAGAGAATTTGTTTTCGTTAGTCCACGTTTACACTATGAGATATTTGTCGCTGCAATTGTTATCGTTTATCTTTCTTTTTTTTTAATTGCATTTGCGTTTACATTTTGTGAGTTTTTTTGGTTGTTTACATGTGTCCATATTATTTGACATTTCCTTTAACGTTTAAAATTACAAATAAAGGAACAAATCGTGTCTTAACAGTACATAATCACCCTTATTCTGTTTGGCGTTGTCGACATCGTCGTCAATTTTGCTCTTCAAAATTCTTCAAACTCCTGTAAAAAGCAAAATTTCTTCAAAATTTATTTATTTAATAACTATTAATAACAATTAAATAAATAAATTTTGAAGAAATTTTGCTGTTTACACGAGTTTGAAGCATTTTGAAGAGCAATTTTGAAGAAAATTTCAATCGTGTAAATCTAAACGTTAAAACTTACAAAATGTAGACATAATACGTTCTTAAAATTGAAAAACCTCCTCCCCCCTTGTTAGTACGCAATTAAAATTCAGATGATTTTGTCAAGATCTGCAGGCCGGGACTAGTGCAATATGAAATGAAATATAAAAAACAATAAAACACCAGGCACGACCTACGTAATATGACTGTATAGTTGAAATTAATAAACAAACAATTTTTTTAAATACACTAAAACACAATTAAAATAAACACAATAATATAAAACAAACACTGATACAAATATTAACAAAAATTATTGATTTATTTTTACTTTACCTTTTATTTTTAAAGTTATATTTAAAATTGCAAACAAATTTTGTTGATCGGGGTAGGAAAGCATTTACTGAAATTTGAAAAGAATATTTAATATTAATAAAAGATCATATTGTTTTAAAACTAGTATTTAATGTAATTTTATTATATACATTACAAGGTAAGTGCAGTAGCACAGCTGACTGACTTTGTTTACAATTTACTTATAATTTATCAAGTGTTTTTGATAGTAGTACATTATTATACACAAAAAAAAATGGCTGTTGTTTCTGTATTGTGTTGTATTTGCACTCACCTTGTATAATTACACCATGGTATTTACAAATCATGACATTTTTCTGTAGTATTCATTATAAATTGATAAAGTTTAATTAAAACTAGGTTTCGAATTGTCGCATTTGTGATCGATTGCTGTAATTCGGTCCCAAAGTATTTACACTTCTTGTGATATGCCTTAGTAATTCATATAAAGGCTTAATTAAAACTAGGGTCCGAATTACAGCAGCTTTTGAGATAAAATGAGTTTTATTATCGGAGAATTATTTTGATAGCAAGATTCGAATAAACTGTCTTATATTTCTATCGAGCTAGAAATATAAGACATCGTCCGCCATAATCGCAAATAAGTAAATTACAATACATTTTTCTCGCTCACAAAAATTGTAATTAAGACCCATTACTGTCATACAGCCATGTCACAGAACTCAATTCCGATTGAAAGTGGTTTTGATTCCATAAATTGAGCCTTTAGAAAACGAAAAACGAATATTTTTTTTTCGGAATGGAACCACTTAGATATCTAAAGTGGAATTTTTATTTTTTATGATTTTATACTGAAAAAACTCATACTACTAATTCATAATGACAATTAAATACTTAAATTTTATTATTTCATTGTTTTTTTTTTAATTATCTCATTGACATTTAAAGAAAATGTTAAAAATTTCAAAGTTGGTGTCAGCAACAAGAAAGCTTTTGTCAAAAAATTACAAAAATTAAAAATATTTATACAGCAGTGGAATACGACAAAGGAATCAGCTGCATCCCTTAAATTTCTTCTACGTAGCTTTTCAACTGCGTTGATGTCTTTGTTCATTTAAAGTAGCAACAATTGAAATTCCGGGCATTTTTAAAAAAATTGTGTTCACTTTTATTTAAAATTTCTTTGTTAGCGCTCTTTTTGTTCGCTTTTGTTATAACACGTAATCCATTTCGAGGTTCCCACTTAAAAAAAAAAAAAAAAACAGAAAATTCAAATTTAATGGGAAATGTTTATTATCATTTGAAAAACATTCTTTGGCATTTATTTTTTGAAGATTCAGCCCAATCATGAATAAAAATTCCGCGGGAGTTTTCTCCCTTTTCCCATTTTTCCTATTGAAATTCAATGTTAAAAAAAATAAAAAGGGAAATAACTCCCGCGGAATTTTTATTCATGATTGGGCCGATTATGTCTATCAAATGTTGGCCATTACTACGTCGCAGATGGTCTATCCGTTGAGTCCAATTTTTGATGACTCGTTCCAGCATTTCGACTGGTAACACGTGTGATGTTTTCCTCCAAGGCTTGAATCGAAGCGGGTTTGTTCGCATGAACTTTAGACTTTACATATGCCCACAGGAAAGATTCTAACGATGTGATATCATACAATCTTGGTGGCCAATCGACCGGCCCAAAAAGTGAAATTATGTGCTCACCGAAGTGTTTTCTCATTGACTGATGCGATTTGAGGGAAGTCGCCGAGATCACGAGCTTCAATTTCAGGCATCAAATAGTCGGTTATTATGGCACGATAACGGTTGCCATTAACGGTTACGTTCGCATAGGCATCATTTTTAAAAAAATGGACCGATGATTCCACCCGCCCCCAAATCACACCAACCCGTTGTTTTTTCTACCACTTCAGTTCTTGAATCTCTTCAGGTTGTTCTTCGTCCCAAATGCGGCAATTTTGTTTGTTTACATACCCATTGAGCCAGAAATAGGCCTCATCGCTGAACAAAATTTGCCTCGGAAACGTCCATAGAGCGAAATGATGTCGCTTGGGAAGGTCGGGCGTCTTCAGTTGTTGCACAAGCTGTATTTTGTATGGCGCGGATCGACTCTCCACGGTCTTCGTGTACACTCTCAGCTACGGCCGTTATATTTTCTTCACAGCGTGCTGGACGTTGAACGATTTGTAAACGTTGTTCAGGCGTAAGTCTGCATTATGAAATGCCAAACAATACTAAACAAAAATAACACGACTCACACGTGTTCTGTCAAAAAAAGACTATTGAAAAAAGTATCTCTACTTGAATCACCCATTACACTTTTTCTCACAAAAATCATATGCTTTTTGTTTTGGTTACACAACGTACCACATTTAATAAACAAAATCGATCGGAATCGAAAGTAAAAACAATCGATTTGGAAATACGGAATTGAAACCAATCCGATCGATTTATGTGACATGTCTGATAATATCATACCATGTTTACCCAGTTAGTAAGCAATAATGATGTTACATTATTTGAACTACATAAATAAAATCTTTACATTTTATTTAGCAGTAAAACATTGCTGCTTAACATAAGAAATTGTTATTACTAGAACGAACATAGGAATTTCTTAATATTAAAATGTTTGCATTTTAAATGAAATTTAAATAAAAGAGTAACATGCGTTATACTGTTTAACCTGTGGGTTAAACGTTTAAAATTGTTACATACAAGATATTAAATGTTTCATGTTGTTGTACATTTGCCAATAATTGTTCAATTTATTTTAAGTATTTTCTAATGGAGACTTTTAAGCACAGTCAAATCTCTATAAAATAAACTCAAGTTGTAGAATGTATAAAGAGAATATAATTCTTGCATTCGCAATTGAAATAAATTACGAGTTCTTAGCATTTACAATTCGCTCTTAACAGTAAGAACTAGTTCATTATCGAATTTCAACATAGTTTATTCGACAGCGACTAGGGAAATCGTGCAAAGTTGTCACCTTTGAACAAGTCTTCGAATATGAGAATTTGCCTTAAGGTTGGTCACACATGGCATATATTTACTCAAAAAGCGTAACCACTTGTTTTAGTACAAATTTGTTTCAACGTTGTTTACTCTTACAAGAGTTTTGCAAGATCAAACAGCCTGAAATAAATTAAGACTAAATATTTGTTGTGTCTTGTCCTAAATAAACGACCTCAAAAATATTTTATATAGTGGTTACGTCTCTTTCGGCAAATATTAGCCAAGTGTGACAGCACCGTACCGTAACGTTCAGTAAATCAAGTGATTTCAAAAACGTTCGATTTTCAAAAACGAATAGTTGGCTAAATGCAAATCTCACGATTTTTTATTTGATTTTATTGAGTAAATAATAGAGTTGTGCCCGGTCGTTCATTTCAGTAACCGGTCATTTTCGTTCATTTATACAAGACTGATTCGTTCATTCAATTCGTTCAATCGTTTACTTTGAACGAATGAATACAACCCTTATTGAATGTGATTTACTTCTTGTCTTTTGATAAACAGCAGCTGAACGAAATTGATCCGTATACTATTGAACGAAAACCGTTCAGTTAAATGACCGGCTCAATCCGTTCAATGAAGTGATACGTTCATTTTAACCCGTTCGTTCATGAACGACACAGCTCTAGTAAATAATGTGGTTTCGATTTACGAAACACTAAAATATGTTAATTTGTTTTAAAACGTAATCCTACTCGGTTTTCGTTACGGTGTACAACACTGGAGAGAATATTTTAGCAATTCTTAAATGGAATTGTTCTGGGCTAATTAATAAAATCTAATTATAACATTTCAAATTATCTTTTAAACTATATATGTATGTACATTGATACCGCATAACTTAATTTTGTCTATGATTAAAGGAGGATATAAGGCCATGACTATCAGCTTTACATTTTTCAAAAACTTTAAACATCATATTCATGGTACCCACTGTCTGTGGCAGGTTTTTGCATGCGTTTAAAATCTCTAATAAATTAATTTTAACTACAGTTAGAATAACTCTAATGGCTGGTTTACTTATACCAGGCGATAGAAGCTGCTGATTACTCCACGGCACACTGGCTCCTTTAAACGCAAAAAAAGTAAATATACATACATATGTACTTATGTATATAAAAATAAAAGAAAAAATAATTATTTACTGTGTAGGTTCTTGTTTCCAGTTTCTTTAGTTGAAGTTGGCATAATGTCGTAAAATTGTGGTTCATTAACAACTTTTGCAGGAAAACGAAAAAAGAAAGAACCAACTCACCACAAAAACATTTTTTGTAAAAAAAAAAAAAATGAAACATTCCATGCATCATTTAATGATGCTACTACTACTACTTACTTAGTTATTTTACTCATACGTAATACACTCAAACTCAACTCGTTACAAGTGCAACATGGTAATTTACGTATTTAATTCATGTCTTCTGATTGCAAATAAAATGTGTGGAACAAAAACAGAGGATCTGCTTAAACTAAAGAAAAGGAATAAATAAGCAAGTCATATAGTTTTATGTTTCGTGTTATGGTCGACCTAAAAATATACCCCCTTTGTTAAGATTGTAAATAAAAATAGCAATTTGGACCAAATTGTCGCATTCGTCATCCATTAAAATTTATCGTGATTTACTTAATTATTTATTTGAGATTTTGATAAAAGAAAAGCTAATACATTTTATTTTAACGTAATTGTAAGATTGTTGTAAGATAATTGTCAAACACTTTTTATTGTCAGATATGCAAAAAAAAATTATGCATCTTGCAATTGGAAAAAATCACAATTTCTATCTACGTCATTTTCATGGTGCAACTATACAAGGTGAGTTCAAATCGACAACAAATACAACACAAAACAGAAACAACAGGCGTTTTGTTTGTGTAAAATAATGTACTACTGTCAAAAATACTTGAAAAAGTATTACTTTTGACATAAGTAAATTGTAAACAAAGTCAGTCAGCTGGGCTACTGCACTCAACATTTTAGGTCGAACTACCGCATTAAGCAAATTACTATCAATTTTACTCGATCTCGAATGTGAAAATTCGGCCTCTGATAAATTTAATAGATTTACCCAAGCAGACTTATACATAACAGAGTCAGAGGACTCAATGCTATTTAAAGCTATTTATGGTTTAAATTAAGACAAGAACGATATAAATCTGAGGCCTTATTATCGTTTTATTGATCGACTAAAATTAACATAATTTTCATATTCACCTGGGTTCTACATTTGTAAAATGAAGTGGAAGTGAAATTTTCATTAATTTTGTGTTCTAAATTTTGTGAAAATGATTTGAAAAGTAAAATATCACTTTCAGTTTCGTTCATCTTAGTTAAAAGTTTCACCTCGTTTTCTAGAACGCCGTGAAATTGTCCATGTGAAATCGAAAACGATTTAGTTTCACTTCGTAGTGGAGTATAGAACATAGGCAATAGGGTGTTTTTTTAGATGTAAGTATAGTCAAATATGGGCCGATCATCATCATCAGGCCAGTAAAAAAAGTGTTGCTAACTTAAAGTTCTATAAATCTAAAAAAAACACCCTATATTTGAGGTTTTGACTAAAGCGAATTAATGTAGTGAGTGCGTCACGGCAACAAATATAGGTACCAGTGTATTAATAAGCTGTATGTAATAAAAAATAAAATTATTTAAGAGTCTGAAAAAGTAAAATAAATAGAAATAAATAAATTGTGTGTAGTTTTGGTTTAAAAAAAAAACTGTGAAAATAAACGACACAAATCGAATTAATTTTGTTCATATTTCAAATCGTGACATTTCACATACATTTTAACAAAAACAAAATGCCTGTTGCTTTTGGATTGTTCATTTAATTAAAACATTAATTAAAAATTCCAAAATCTGATTCTATACTTACTGTTGTTTGACTTCGAAACTTCTCTACGTGTGGTTGGGTTATCGATAATATTTAAATGTTTACTCGTTATCAGCGACTTCGAAACACCAAATTTAGAATTATTGTTATTGTTGTTTAGTTCCATTCGTAAAGAAAATCATTCAAATTTGTAAGCTTTATTATATATTATATTGAATTGGTGGAAATTAATTCTTAAAAGGTATGGCTACAAAAGGTGGGGCTCAAGAAGGAATACCTTCTGTAGAGTACAAAAGTAAATAACTACATATTACAAATATTACATTAACCTATGCTTGCTTTTACTATAATCTTTTTTAACTAATATGAGCATGTAACGTTTTTAAAAAGCCTCATATGAGTGTTTCAAATTCCACAATTAATTAAATTGTTGTAAAGTTAATGTTAAAAGATTGAAAGCGTCGAACAGCTGACATCGACATATGAAAAGCAAATTTATTTTAAAGGTGAAGTCACTAAAAAAATGACAGTTGAAAAAACATTTTTTATATGAAATTGACAAATAAACCGATAAAAAACTTCATATAAAAAAAATTAGCTGAGCTTACGACATCACCTCCGAAAGTAAATTGCCGGGAAAAATCTTCAGATGTCACCTGACGCTAAAAACGGTTAGAAAACTATAAACGCGTTGATGCTAAAACCCGAGTTGTGGACCTCCAGCTAAGTATTTTGATGTTGTATGTTGTAAACTGCGATTACGATTCACAACAGTTATCGGCTTAATTTTAAATAAATGCATTTTCTGAAAATTGTACAACCGTCCGAAGTTGGACAAAATATAAACTACAAGGGTTTTAAGAGTTTCAAGTTTCCACAACAAATTGTTTACTAACTCCTTTATATCTTGTTAAAAATCTTGTTTATTTATTTTAATTTTTCTCTTCTTTTTTATACAAAAAAAAAAATAATTACAAACAAGCATTGAAAGGCTTTTATAAAGAAAAAAAGTAAAAAAAAAAATTTTAAAATTCACATTTCAAGACGTTTTCATTCAGTTTTGGGACACAAATAATAAAATACAAGTAAATTTATATATAAAGTTAATCTTTATATATACTTATGTATGTATACATATATAATGCGAAAGTTTTTGTTTAATAAATACAGTTAATAATTAAAAAATACATAAAATATAATGTAATATACATTAAAAAAGGTCAAGGGAATAAAATATTAATAATAATAATGAAATTGAAGATATACATTTTCTTCTCCTGCTCTCTAATGTAAATTTTCATAATCATTACAGTGTTGCTGCTGCTGTTGCTGCCGCTGCTCCTGCTCGGCATTCTCCATTAAAACTCTGACAATATCGGAGGTGAATTTCTCTACCAATTCTAAAGCGGTGCTGGGCGGTAAATCCAATAGCGAGGAGGATATAAAATTACCAAATGCTGAGTACTTGAATTCTCGGGCATTTAATTGTGCTTGCTTTAGTGGTGGAGGAGCTGCCGAAACAGCCGATTCATTATCGTTTTGCAGTGAGGAATGATTGATGGATGTATGATGTAGGCGACGTTGTGGTTGCAGCTGTGGGTATTGCTGCTGCTGCTGTTGATGCAATTGTTGTTTTTTATGGTAGATGGTTGATGAGGAATCGGCATAATCTGAACGTAATGTATCCAAACGGCGTATGCTGATGGTGGGATGGTGTTGCTGTGTCTGTGGTTTGAGTTGAGAATGTTGCAGCTGTGGTTGATGATGTTGTTGTTGCTGAGGGACTGGCAGAGTGGAGGAATGTGTTTCCATACTAAATTGTCAAATTTTAGAAAATTAACAAAGTTTTTTTTTACTTCTTTAATCAACTAAGCAAAACAATTTAAAGTTTTTTGTTTCATTTAAGATGGAATTGAAAACAATTTTATGGAAATTGAGTAAATTCGAATAGATTTGGTTTTTAAAGTTCAAATATTCATACAACTCAAAACAATTTTTTATCGAATAGACAATCTAAACGAAATCGGCCTTAAAGCAAGCAATGATTGCGATCATGTTCTGAAAGTCTGGAACAAAAGATCGCTCGATATGATGATTTGCGAATGAAAATAGAAGTAAACCAAGCCACTTTGAAAAATTTACAAAATTAGGAAGATAATAAATTGCAAAATTAAAGATCTTACATCAGCGCCGTTGTGACTAGATTCCAAAACATATAATACTCAAATAACAAAAGAGGGAAGAGATCTGATTTCTCTTAAAAACTTTCTCAATTTTAAAACAGAAATGCATGGCGTAACTATACAAGGCGAGTGCAGTATCACAAAAAACGTAGTGAGTTAAGCCACTTCGAAAAACATATACAATCAGGAAGAGAATAGGTTTTTAAATAAAACAAATTTGCAAAGTATTGATACCAGATCTTACATCAACACCGGTGTGTGCAGATCGCAAAACATTTAATACTCAAGTATAAATAAAAATTTTCAACCAAAAATATTTGCATCATTTAAAATTTCTCAAATAAAAATTTAGTTTCTTGAATACACATACATACATACATACATATCATTGTAAACTCGAATCGAATAGACAAAGTTAACGAAATCCGTTATAAAAGGAACAATAATTACGAATGTTTTCGGAAAACTGGCTAAACAAGTTTGCCGGAGTTAAAACTAATTATAGAACTAGAACATTCTATGTTTTTATTTTAATTTAATTGCTTTACAGTCGGGCTTCGAGTATATGTGATTGAAAAATATCAGTCTATTGTTTTTTGTGATTACCTTATCCGTGATGGCAGAATTTTTTTTTATTAACTTCAAATTCATATATAAAATATAATAAACATGAAAACGAGGAAAAAACAAAGGAAGTTTTTTTTAAACTCAATTGTTTTGCTAAAATTTTCATATTTCAAATAACACACTTACATTAATCCCGATGTTTCAAATGCATTTATCTCGGAATCATTATTTTGACTCTCCCTAAAATAGGAACAAAATATTCTATATTAATTAATATTACTTTAAAATTAATACAATAATAAAATTTACGTTTCATCTCCCGTATCCTCTGAGCCATCCTCCATTTTAACGGTCAGCAGACCATTAGGGAATGCCGTCACATTTTGTCCTCTTACCGCTGCCGAGTCAGCAATATGACGCAAAGTTAAATTGGAATTATTACTGCAAGAATTACTCAATTCTGGTCCGGCGGAAAACTGACCACCACCACTACCATTTAAAGGCATCATTTTCTTATACGATCTTCGCGCCCTTATATGATCGGAGAGAAAATGTAAATGCTCGTATAGAGGCCAAGGTGAATCGTAAGTTTTATAGGGATCTTCCTCGCGTAACTGTTCGATGCGACGCTTTTCCAAATTGTAACGATTGCGTAATTGTAAAATACGATCTTTTAAAATGGAAACTAAAAACATTTTTAATTAAAATTAGTAAATACAAACATACATACATACATATGCATGTACATACAGTGTGTAACACAACTAAAAACAAATTTGAAAATAAGTAGGCATTTTCTTTTATGCAGTTGATTTCAGACATTGTGTAAATTAGAAAAATCCCAAAAAAATGTCCTTGTTTGTTAAATTGTTGTTGCATTTTATTATTTTCATCACAAATTGCAGGTCATAAAAGTATGTAATTGCATTTGAAAATCCCAGTTAATTTTGTTGGTTTTTTTTTTGTATTTTCCTTAATTGTTCTTGGAATTTTTTAATGTTTGTTGTTAAAAGGATGTGTACCATGTATTTTTCAATTGTTATTAGTAATAATTTTGTCCTTATCATGCGCAGGTTTGAATATCTTTGTGTTAAAAAGGCCGGAGGGAAAATAATTTATAATTTCCCAAGGAAAAATAATTTTACATCTTTAAAACAAGGGCAAATAAATTACATAAAAACATTTGTGATACATATGTTTAGTAGATGTTGTCAAGCAGTTAACAATTTAATTTAATAAATTGGTCTGTAGTTTCTAAGGCATATAAAATTTAACACAGAATGGTTGTTCAAAATCCTTGTATACAGGGGAGGAAAGCCTAAACAAGTTTTTGTACAGTAAAAAAAACTTGCCAACAGCTCCTCAATGTTTGGACCCCAGCCCCATCATAGAGGTATAATATAATTTTTTTTAATCGGAAATGTTTAATTATTTTCCTTTCATCATTTTTAACACAAAGATCTTCACAGCCGAGGGCAATAAGGAAATAATGATCTCTAATAACAATAACACAATTCCTTGAAAAAAATTAAAAAAAAAAATACTAAAAAATTAAACTACTTCTGTGACCTTCAAATTATGATGCAAATAACTAAAATGCAACAATAACTAAAAGTGGTTTAACCCATTCGTTCTGAACAAAATATTTGTTTGGACAAAGTTTTATTCATATGAAGCTGGAATATTCACATGAAAAAAACTTTGTCCGAACGGATATTTTGTCCAGAACGAATGGGTGAATCCACCTTAAATAAAAATTAATATTTTAAGGTTATTTTTTTTGGTTTTCTATTCTATATTAACAATTGCAAAAAAAATTAAATTTTTTACTTGATTTTTACATATCGCACGCAAAATACTAAAATTTTCAGGAGAGACAAAAATCTGTTCATCGTGCACAAGCAACACACTTAACATAAAAATAGACATAACTGTATTTTTCCAGGTAAAGAAGATAGTGATGTGAATGAAATTTTTGCAGTAGTTAGAGATGTGTACTCTGAGTTAATTTATGGAAAAAAGTCAGTTTTGGAAAATTTGGAGTTGTGACTCTTTTGTATTTAGGGTGCGATATCTAAGTATGACTGAAAAAACAAATTTCTCCTTTAAAAAAAGAGTAGGCGAAATAGTTTTGCGATACACTGTATGTAGTTTATGAAAAGTTCCGTTAAAAGTGTGTTGGGTTTTTTGGTTGCAGTACCGGTGTGTTTGTTGTGGGTGTTTAAAAAGTGTCGTTTATTAATAATACTGATAATAAATATGAAAACATGTGTTTAGTTTCATTCAAATGTAGTTTTTTTTCGTTTTTATGCTCTTTTCGTCTGTAGTGAAGCTTTTACGCATCAAAACATTGTAAACATGTGCATTTTTATGTCGTTTTTTGAGGGTTTTATTTTGTAAACAAAATAATTTAGGTTTTTTTTAATCTTTTTGTTGTTGTTTGAAACCCCTTTTGAAAATAATATAAAACTCACCCTTTTTAACAAGTTTGCTTTCAAATTATCTATGCTGTTGGTTAGAGGTGAGTTTAGTTAGTGCAAGGACTTCAGTTTTAATATGGGGAGAAATGTACATATGTATGTATGTATAGTATGTATGTATGGTTTGGAATGGAATAAAATTCATAGTAAAAGCTTTCGGTTTTTATGAATTAATAAAAACTGAGAGTTATTAGCAAATATGTTTATGTTTTAAAAAATAGCTTGTTGAAGAAATATATGAAATTATTGGCAAGTTTATAAAAAATATATTGAATTTAAATAATTTTTTTCGCTAAAATATATTTTTTTATGTATTTCTTAATTTTAGTTGTGACAATTTCTTGGAAAATAATTTTTGTTAAGTTTTGACCTACTACGCAAAGAAATATTCTTTTTGGGGTATTGTAAGAATAATTGGATTATAATGGTATTTTTTTAATTGACGTTTCACCCTGTAGTTTTGATTTAAATTCACTTTCTAATTGATCATCCACATCAAATGTGTGTCAATATTGAAATATTGTCACCTGAAATAACGTTAGCGTTAGATAAAGCATATTTAGCATCAATGTTTTAAAACAAATGTTTCTTCCAGCAAAAAATTGTTATCCTGTGTAGACAACTCTTGTCGATGTTACGAAAAATGTGTCGTTAATTTTCATACAAGATACAGCCATATTAAAAAAAATTTTAAAGAAAACTACTGACATGGAAATCCACACGTTTTCTCCACACAAAAGAACATGAAGAAATTTATGCATATAAAGGGTAATTTTTTAGCAACTTTCTTTTTAGCAGATCAGCTGTTAAACATGTTCAGTTTGGTCTATAATTTACTAGGAATCGACTTACAAACAAACAACACTTGCAGATTATAGAATTTTATTATAAAAATTATTATTAAAGTTGAATGAAGATCCACTTTTTTATCGGAAAATTGTGTTCAACGATGAAGCTCATTTCTGGTGAAATTGAAGCATTGCCAGAACTGCCAATGCATATCGAAAATTGTACTGTTTGGTGTGGAATATGGGCCGATGCCCATAATTCATCGTACTTTTAAAAGACGGCGAAGGCAGGAGCGCTACCGTGCGATGATTATAGTGTATTTCACTTTTAGGGCCGTTCATTTGGCCACCTAGATCATGTATCTAACACATTTAGGCTATTTTTTGTGTGATTATGTTCACTTACATACACGTTTTAAAGAATTGAATTGATGAAAAAATATAATGATTCCATAAATCTTAAAGGAGTTAATTAATTAATTTGTAAGGGATTTCTATTAAATACAAATTTAATTATTCATTAAGGAATTAATTCTATAAAGAATGAATTCTCAATGGTATCCAATACGTTGGAAGTTTGACTTTTCAAAAATGCTTTATTTTCAGTATTTTTAGTGAAACTCTTAAATTTTATTATTCATTAAGGAATTAATTCTATAAAGCATAAATTCTCAAAGAAATCCAATACATTTGAAATTTCACTTTTCAATTAAGCTTTAATTTCATTATTTTTAGTGAAACTATTAAACGAGTTGGCTTCAAAACCAATCAATGCTGTATTTTAAATAACAAAATATTTATATTTTTAAGAAAAAAAAAAAAAAAACAGCAACAACTCTTAATTCGAAAATCAACATTTTGAAAGAAACTTAAAACACGTTTTTATTAAACTTCAACTTCACTACTTACCATCAAACCCCAATTTATTTGATATTTCCTGCCACTCATGAGCATTATAAAGTTTATCCTTAAAACGCGGAGAACTGCGATCATAAAACGAAGGGCGACTGCGAAATTCGCTAATTAAACTCAAATCGAATTCACCCATTTGGGGTAAATTGCGCGGACGGCCACGTTTGGGTTGAAAGTCGCTTATATAGGCCAGGTTGAAAGCTATAAATATTCGCAATAATTCGTTTCCTTATTTACATAGGTATAAACTACAAACAATTATTTCTAATTAAATATAATTAAAACAAAAAAGAGAAGAAAAAAACATATATATAGGTATTGTAATAAATTTTTGGTTAAACGCAAGAAAAAAGAATATATAAATTAAATAAAATAAATAATCTTTAAATTTATTGATAACAATTAAATTAAGAAAAAGCTTTTTTCTGCTTTATAAACAATAAAAACACACACAAAAAAATAATTATAATGTTTTTAATATAAAGCACATGTTTAGAAAGAGCGCATGGCCGCTAAAAAACAAGTAACTCTCTTTGTTAGGGAGCGTGAGAGGCCGCCTCTTTCCAGCTCTGTGCGTGTAATTAAATTCAAAAGAAAAGAAACTAATTTGCAACCATACTTATTATTTTTTGTAGTGTAATGAGAGAGACAAACAATAACAAGAAAATGTTTATATAAAAAATAATAATAAATTTAAAGCTTTTTTCACACTGCGGTTAATTTATAATAAATTAAAACGTTAGCAGAAAATAAAAAAAACAAAAAAACCAACAACAAACAAGACAGACAGTAAAAATATTAAATTAAATATTAATTTAAAGCAGAAAAACAAAAAACAAAATTTTAAATTGTGAACTTTGAAATTTAAAGATAATTTTAATTTATTTTGTTTTATTTACAATAATACGAATTATTATTAAAACTTACCTTTTTTGTTGGTAGTTTCTACCTATTTAAATTTAATGGATACGTTTCTCTTCTTATTTTAATATTAATTAAATATTTCTCTGCTCCACAATATACACACACACATAGAAATTATGTATTTTTAATTAAAATAATTTTTTTTATTATTTTTAATTTTTATAAAAATAAAAATCAAACAAACGTCTTTACTCCTCAACATTTAATTTTAAACTAAACTCTTAAAAAAAAATTTATACAAATATTTTTTTTATATTTTATTTTTTATTACGTTTGCTTTTCTTCTCTAAAATAAACGCGCGTTGTTTTCTTGTTGTTGTTGCTGTTTCTACTTCTTTCGCCTCTACACAACAATCGAACAGGCAGCCAGCTAGCCTGCTGTTGTTGTTGCTTTTGCTGCTGCTTTATTTTATACGCTTAAATATAAAAATGTTTCTTTATGTTTTGTGTATAATTTTCCTGTGCATTGTTGTAACTTAAAGTATAAAAAAATATATACATATAATAAAACAAAATAAAACACAAAAAGAATATCTTTAAATATAATAATAAAAAAACAACCACCATCATCGTCATACCAATAGCAAGCATATCGGTTAATAGCAGCATTTTTGTTTACACACTCACTCATACCAATGCACACACTCCCAAACACAAGAGAGAGAAAATGTGTGTATGTGTTTAAAAGAGAGCTCAAAAACACAAACAGCATATAAAAACAAATCCATTAATGTTGGTTATTTCGAGCTGCCAGATGGTTTCACATTAAAATATGTCTAAACAAACAACGAAATGGAAAAAATGTTGTTTAGGGATCTTTTGTAATTTAAAATAAATGTAACCAAAAGCAATTGGCCTGGTTAAATTTAACTACAAATTAAATTTAACTACATGACATTTAATAAAAATACGCATTTAAATTCCAGTTTGTAAATGACTTAATTAGTCCCGGTTTACATTATGAAATTTTTGTGTGGTCAGTACTTCACAACGCGTGCTTCGGTTAACCAAAACATAAGTAATTGATAGTTGGTATTTGTCCATAAGTGTAAGCGTGATCTTCGTGCATTTACGTGTAATCAAAAATTTTAGAGTTTTCTACGTGTTCTAGCGAACATTTTGTTTGTTTCTAATTACGGAAGGAAAACGTAAATTGAATGTAAGATTTATGTAAGAATAAAATGATTTGTATGAATTTTTACCATTTTTGTTATATTGGGACAATTGACAATTTTTTGTTGTATTGGGAAAATTAAAAAAGGACCAAACACATTTGCCAAAAATGTCAAGTTGCTGTATGTATTGATTGTTTTACACCATACCATACATAATATATAATTTTCAATAAAAATAAATATTTTCTACTCTGGGATATATTTATCCCTTAATTAAACTACTGCAGGGGCATATGTGTCCCAAACCTTTTTATCAAAACCCTATTTTCTAAAAATCTGAAATTATGTAAACATGTTCCTTTACTTACATACTTATGTACATCACATTTACTTCAATTATACAGAAATATCTGCACTGGCCAAAAGTCGTATTGAAAGGGCTAAAAGAGGAAACGTTACAAACGTTTCCAATCATTTACAGATTTGCTCTGGTATTTTTTACATTTTTTAGAAATTTTATTAAATTACATTATCAATTTGATTAGATTTTTAAACATTTGTCGTTTTGCTGTATAAAACAATGCATTTTTGTTAATGCTTTTACCCATGTGAAATTTTTAAGAATATTTCAATTAAAAAGAAATAAACAATTTTTTATTTAATGTTCTTAAACATCAAAATTAGATTCGAAAGTAAAGGTTTTAGAATTACAATCTATTTAGCATACAAAACTTAAACATTTTTCTATTCGAATTGAGGTAGGATTCCAATATTTAAAATCAATCGTTGAGAATTGTAAATTAAACTCAAACCAATAAGAAAATGTTTTATTAGTTCAAAGTAAATATCAATTTCAAGACTTCTTAATCAATAGATTAAATTAATATTCCTTCTAAATGTCATCCCAAATTCTTATACATTCGTCAGTAATTAGAAACATTTAGAAATATTAGCCAACACTGGTTTTTAAACATGAACTGGAATTTTAAATATGTATTTAATTTTCCTTATAGATTTCGTTTATACATATTACCTTATCTAACTTTTATTTGAACTAGTACTACTTCAAAATCTCTTTCTAACATCTGCTCTGTAACTACATATTATTTTCCCCTGCAGTGTTGCATGCATCTGGCATCTCTCTTATATGTTTTAATTATTAAACGAAATTTTTTTGTTCTTTTTGTTTTTGTAAGTAAACTAACTCCCTACTTAAAATGTAAAGAAACCTTATTAATTAATAATATTCATTATGCATTTTTTGTATATATGTATGTATTCTTTTTTCGACAGAAATCTTTAGAAAAAAAAAACAAAAGAAAATCTTTAAATAAAACAACAGTCTCTTAAATTGTGCTGCTGCTCTCTTAAAAAGTAGTTTTAAACAAAATGTATTTTTTTTTTTAATTGTGTGTAGTTTTTTATATGTATATTATTTTCTTAAGTAATCAAATTTAATTACATTTAATGAACTTAAAGACCGTATATGAGAAAATCAAAGAAATAAATTTTAAATAAAATGAAAATGAAAAAAAAATTATAGCAATAAAACAAAAAACACACACACACACAACTCAAATAAATAGTATAACTTAAGATAAATGTCTATACCAAAAGAAAATAAAACAAATGATAAAAAAAGAATAGTGTAGAAGAAAAAAATGTATAAAGTAAATAAATATTTAATTTATAAACAAGTTAGATAGTGTTTTTTTTTTTGTTGACAGGGTAAAAACGAATGTAAGATACCCTCCCTTTATCATAAAGAATTGATAGGAATTTGTTGGAAAGAAAAGTGTTAATTAAATATCATAGAAAATGTACACTCGGATTCCGATTTATGTTTAAACCATCATAAAAAATCAGAATTGTTTCATTTTATTAATCTTAAATTGTAAACAAATCTCGAAGTTAATATTTCCTAATGAAATTACGTATTTTACAGTAACGGTATTATTATTTCGGTTACCATATTTAATTGGCAACGGTAGAGGTATCGGTATAAAACTTTGCAACAAGGATAAAGACATTAGCATTATTTTCTGGTTCTAAATCGTACATGTCCTAAGAACGATTTCTCGCGCAATCACTCTTTGTTCATATTTAATGCTGAATTTATGTGGGATGATTATGAATTACTTTAATAACAGAGTTTCGACCAATTCGTTTCTCCTCTTAGTTTTGAAACAACATTCAAGAACGACTTTTTCTTATTCAACGAATTCGATAATTCGTTAGTAGGACAGCACCTACATAAAAAGAGGAAACTAGATGTATGTATGTAGTCTGAGTATAAGACGGTAGTCTTAGTATAAGACGTTATAGTCTGAGTGTATAGTCTGAGTATAAAATGGTATAGTCTGAGTATAATAAAGTATTGTCAGTATTATAAGATGCAAAAACCTGAGTATAAGACAGTATAATCTAAGTATAAGACGGTTGAAGAGTTTAAATGTTCAATAATTTGCAAGGGAAGTGAGACCATGTAAACGGTTCATTAGATTATTCAACACAAAATTCTGGAGAAATAGTATAATACTAGTGCATTAAATATAACACTTAATTATGAAGGAAGGCAGCCTAAATACTAGACAGCAGAAGCATTTAAATTAAATACAATTTTCAAGGAATTAAGAAATTATAAATTATGCAGAATATTTTGTTCATTTAAAATATTTAATACAAACATTTTCTTGCAGAAATTTTAAATATAAAATCGTTCATCAAAAATTTTAAACACAAATGTTCTAAAAACAAAAATAATCAATAAAAAGTTATTCATTTTCGTTGCTGTTGTTGTTTGTATATTTATTTGAAAACCGCACTACCAACAATTTGAATTTAATTACACACAACAACTTATAATAATTTTTATAGTAGAGCACACAAGAGAGACAGAGAGAGAGAAAAAAAATAAAAATATATAAATAATAATAAATGCTAGAAAACCTAGCCACCAAATACTATAAACAAAATAATAAATAAATTATTAAAGCAATAATCAAATGAGTCACTCTTCAAAAAAGGGTAGAAAAAATCAACAAATAAGAACTAAAACATTAATTAAATGAACTAGATAAATTTACAGAAAAAGATTCAATTAAAATGAAATTATATAAACAAAATTCAAATTAAAAAATATAAATAATGGGTATAATTTTCAACAAAATTAACAACAAAAAAAAAACATTTTATTTTACAAAAAAAATCTTTTGAATTCATAAACACAAAATGTTTTATAATTACATATAAAAAGAAATTAACACACATAAAATCAATGATTGATTTTTTTTATATTTAGTTTTGTATACAACAATTTCTTTTGCATCCATAAAATTTTTGTTTTCTAGTTGATATTTTATATACATACATAGAAAAAATTCTGTATTTTCCCCACAAGTTGTGGCAAAAGAAAAAAGTAATAATCAATACTATTTAGCGATGACTGTTCAACTTAATTATTTTAATATAAACAAAACATATTTTAACAAAATATTATACCTACCTAATTATATTTATTTTATTTAAATACATATAATTGTACGTTTGGTATATTAATGTTTATAAAACTAACTAACTTAGCTGTCCTACCCCTGTCCTCCTTAAAACCCTTGTACAATTTATACTACACTCATACTCACACTCCTATTCTCACAATTACTTTACGTTTTGAGAAAATAGTTTTGTTTTTCGTATAATTTTCTTTTCTCACACTCTCACTCACCCTTTTAATTAAACCAGCAACAAAAAAGCCAACCACAGCAGCAGCAGCAACAACAACAGCGGCCAAAACAATGGCATTGTATTTAAATAGCAACAACAATTTGTAAACAAATCGTATTACTATGGTGTAATAACAGTGATGGCAAACATGGTACAATTGTACTTTTCTTGATACAGTTTAGACACAGTTGGTACCGTGGTGTTACCACGAGTCATTTGGTAATGTTGCATCAAAATTTGGTATTTCAGATAAAATAGTTAAATACCTATATCATTTAAGTTATTATTTGTGTATAGTGCAAGCAAAAGAGATTTTATTAAATTTCATGAACATTTTGGAGCTGATATCAATTTGATCTTTAAATATGCATCTATAAGATGATTATTACGATATGAAATTTTTGTTGAATTATAGAACAATAGGAGCCTTTGAACTATTAATTTACATTAAAGATTTTGAGACTGAATTCAAAAACTAAAGCTTAAAATGTAGTTATTTATGATTTTATAGCATTAGAAGTTAACCCTTCTATTTCTTCTATTCTTTAAATAATAAATCTAGTCATTTTGGAAATGTAATCGAAGGATGCGCGAATATACATATACATACATACATATGTATATATTTAACAGGGTTAACTTTATAACAAATAACCCGATACTTCATAAATAAGAATATCTAAGATAATCTCGATAATTAACGCAAATAATATTCTTAGATTCAGAATTAGCCTCCTCTAACTCCATATATATTTAAAGAAATACAGACAAATCCCATATGAAGGCAATTTACAGGACATTTTTTATTACGAAACGAGCTTTTTAGAGTATGCTTTGATAACTTTCTTCCTGGAACACTAGTTGCATATTTTGACAAACACTTCATCTGGTAGAATTTTCTAGTTTTATACATTTATTATATCACCAGAAGTTAGATAATGATTCTTTGAAGAATAAATAAATAACAATCGAGTATAAAATTGTTTAAACTTTCGTTTTATATGGTAATATTAAAAAGGTTGCCATAAGATATAACCGTATCGAATTTTCGATTAAGCAAGTTTGTGGTAAAGTTTTATTATTATATAACAAATATTAACAATGGTACCGTGGAGGTCTAAAAAGTAAATTTTAATTATATGTAGTATGTAGTTGGTACGAAATCCAAAAACTTATTTTCCATCACTGGTGTAATACACTCAATAATTAAATCTCTTTTCTTTTCGCAACTAATTTCTCTTAGTTTAAGTACCGAATGTTTGAAATTTGAAGCAATTGTTTTATAAAAGAGATTTTTTTATTATTATTCTATGGAATTGTTTCTCTTAAACACTTAAATGTGTATTGAGAATTCATGGTAATAGAAAAATAAAAATGGTGTCATATTGTTATACACATGAATATAAAAGAAAATATACGTTATTTTGAAAAAAAGTTTAAGTTAAAATATATGTACACTGGGAGAAAAAGTGTGTTTGGCGGTCACATTAATATAAAACAAAATAATTTATTGCCATTTATTCCTGCTAAGTATTTTAATTATTATGATATACATACAAAAAAATGGACGAAAATACATATACACAGAGAGAAAAAATTAGTTTTTAATTTAGTTTTGTCTGCTCAGCTAACAATGAGGAAATAAGTACATATGAATCCAAGTCCAAAACTTTCTACGGTCACGACGCATAGCAAATATTTGACGAAAAAGACATAACCACTAATAAAATTCTGTTTTAATTCTTGTGTTTATTTCCAAAACTTCTTTTACGAAGCACAAATCACAATAGAGGTTTAGTTTTATTTTATTTGATGATGTTTGATCTCACAAAACACTTGTAAGATTAAACATCTTCAAACAAATTTGTTCTAAAAATAGTAGTTAAGCTTTTTTGAGTAAATATTTGCCATGTGTGACCGTACTCTTAGTACGTGCCGCAAGTTCATTATTGCATTGACAACATTTGTCATTTATTGTTTTCATTTGTGATTCGTTTGTAAAATTTATTTTTAGATTTTTCTTGACGGCAAAACTAAAACTACATAAAAACAATTTAATTTATGGTAGAAATGGCGGATTTAATTAAATTTTGCAAAGTTATATTTAATCATACAAGGAAAAAGAAACTTAAATGCACTGAAATGTCATTTCATTATTTGACAAAGAAGTGTTGCATTAAGTATTGCTTTGTTTTGAATTTCTTTGCAGTGTTGCATTTCAAACCGATATTTATGAAGTCAGCCTATGTCAACTAAGTTTTTTTTAAATAAGAGCTTTGTTTTTCAAAACAAAAAATTTATATAAAATTCACTTAAGTGGTTATTGTATTGTAAGATCATTTATATCGTGTATTGCAATGTAGTCATGTTAAATTGGTGGCATATTTAGGTAAAAATTTCAATTATAATCAATATGCAAAAACACGCCTGAGTATAAGACGGTAGCTAAGTATAAGATGGAAGACTCAATATAAGACAGTAGTATGAGAATAAGACGGTTGTCTCAATATAAAAAAAAACTATTCTTATTTAGGCCAAAGCACAACAAATATTTATTTTTAATTTATTTGATGCTGTTTGATCTTGCAAAACTCGTGTAAGTGTAAACAACGTCAAACAAATGTGTGATAAAACAAGTGGTTACGCTTTTTTGAGTAAATATTTGCCAAATGTGACCGTACCTATGTATAAGGCGACGGTGACGGGTGACGGTTTATTACATTATGATAGTCGTTATCATGTATTTATGCATAAAAATAGGAAACTATATGGTATATGACCGTATAGGTCTATTGAAACAATCAAAATTCTATTAATTTTGAATAAAATGTTGGAACTAGTTGGTTCGGTGTGGAAAAAGTGCTTCTAAAATTGTTTTAAACTTTAGTCAAGGAAACTTTATTTCGCAAACTCTCTAATTTTACTTTTCATAAGATTTTTTCTCTCAGAAATGAAAATAATAAATTCGACAATTCATCCAAGTCGTACTTTACTTCATTGCGATCCAGGATACTGAAAATACACAATCGTTGATAAAATTCCCTAATATTCGTATTACACATTGTTGATGCATCGTCTCTTTGCGAAGCTGATAGCGTTACGAGATGATCTCTGGATATTGGTTGTTGAATACAACTGGAATATTACTGGAGTTACGTAGATGAGAACGAGAAGTGAGAGCGTTAAGCACTTGTTATGTATCGGTATTTCGTTTGCGACACATGTGACGCACGACTGATTGTTCTATACAATAATTTCTAATGGAGCTGTGAGATGAGAATTGAAGAAGGAGAATATTAAACACATCAAATGTTACGATCCACCGTTTGCGAGGTCGATGGACTGTCTTACTTATGGGGCATTGCCATTGTAAACTTGTAAGCTTTCTAACGAGTTCTGGTTGTTTCTACGGACGGGACTTCACGTCTTGTCGTATCGTAATAGACCAGTATGTTTATAGGTGTGTTGGATTCAGTTAAATCTGAAAACTACTGTTGCCTAACGCAATTTGAACATTGTGTGTAAGCAATTCCTTCAAATACTATTCTTGTCTTCGGAACATTTTTTTAATCTACTTAAATATTTCTTCTATTACTTTAAAACTTACTGTTTGCGTACATTTTATAAACATTCGAGAACTATTCGAAACATGTTTACTCAAGTAAGTAAATGATATTAACAACGAATCTCGTTATCTTCGTTATTTAAAAAATTCTCTGTCATTTTTTAGATTTAGGTTTCGGAAAATTATCAAGAACCGAAGATAGGTTTTTTATAATTAAGCAAACTATTTCGTTTACGAAGGCGTTTTGTATAGTAAGATAATAAAAAAAACTTACCTAGTTAAAAATAACGCAGGGACTCTATACCATGAAGATACACTGCAAGAAAAGAGAAAAAATAAAATTGTTTGAAAACACATGTTAAAATTGAAATAAAAAACTATATAAAATTTTTGTATAAAATAAAGAACATACACTGTCGGACAAAATAAAGTGCGGTTTCAAATATTTCCTGTTTTTTTTATTTATTGTATTTATTATATTCTAATAATTAAATTATAGTTTTATTTTTAATTCAGTTACTATTTTATCTAATATTTATGTACTTCTTGGCAAAGTCTAAACGTTTTTTTATATTTGCAGCAGCTCGTAGAAGAGACCTTTTCTTAGCGAACGTACTTTTTAGACCGGTTTCGTTAAGTCTCCTTTGGACAGTTCGAGTCGAAATATTTGATTCTAGTTCCTTCTTTATAACTCTGGCTGTCGTAAAAGAATTTTTTTTACTAGAATTGCACTATGATGATCGTCTAGCTTCGTGGTCTTAAGTTTACTGCCACATAAGTTATTTAGGCTTTTGTTTGACTTTCTTATTTTATACAAAGCAATTAGGTTTCTGACCGCAGATTCCGATATCTTATACTTAGAACTCAAAGCTTTCTGTTTCATTCCATTTACAAGATCTAGTACCAGCAAATCTTTTTTCTTTTCGGTTATTTTGTGTATATTAATATTAAATTAAATTAATAAGTACTTCACTATAATTTATTATTTTTTAAAAACTTACAATTTAAAAAAAAAAATCAGGAATACAACTCTTATTTTAAGGTTAACAGAAAACCGCACTTTATTAGTCGCGGAGATTTCTTGTGCACTTTAATAGATTTACATCAGAAATATAAATGAGCAACTTTATAAAATTGCAATGTTTATGTAAATAATTTAGATAATCCAACAAATAATGGGACTGTGAATATCAAAAAGGTATGAAGAAGGTTACAAAACCGCTCTTCATTTTGTCCGTCAGTGTACCTGTAAAAATTTCTTTCGATTAAATATAAAAAATACAAGACTTTTTCACTAAAGGCTTAGTTTTTTTTGTAATTTAGTTTAAAAATTAGCTTAAATTTATCTAAAATTTGAACACATTTAACAAGTATTTCTTATTTATTTTTAAAATTTGTTTAATTTTTTTTTGCAGTTTCTGTTGCTATCTTATAAATCGCCTATAGGCCGGGACAAGTGCAATATTATTTTTTTAAATTAATGAAAACATTGACACTTTTCCCCACCTAAATGCAATTTACTTGTTACTGCAAGATGATTGAACATTTAATCCTTGAACATTTTATTGAGAAACAATTTTTTTTTTCTCCAAAATACACACTGTAATTTAACACATTTTTTCAAGCAAAAATCCTTGAACAAGAGTTTGAAAAAAAAAAAAATTAATTTGAACTGTTATATCAAATTACCTATTTTAAATACATAATAAAATATAAATTTAAGAACATATAACAAAAAAAAAACACTGTAGTCAAGATATTAAATTTCCGCCCTTAGGATTCAAAATACACAGATATCCTTATAATCATTTCATGCTAGAGCTGAAGAAGCTGAAGAGTACAGTTACGCTATTAGGTTATGAAGTTTCAACACAGTGATTTGAGCCTATAAAAAACAGTTGAGGGCGTAATTATCATGTCTGCTGTTTACCCAGTGTGCTGCTTAAGTTCTTCTTCATTGTGATTGCTGTTGTTAATTCTTTGATCAAAACCTATATGATCCTCATCATCATAAAGACATTCATCATTAACACAATACCCAAATATAATGTGCAAAAAAAAAATTGTATAGAAAAATGTTTTGCAAGGAGCCACTCTTTGTTTAGCAAAAAAAAAAAACAAAGTTAACCCTCTAAGGTAGAAGAGACTTATAAATGGCCTCCTGTAGTCTTTATATAGGAATCCAACGAAATACTGAATTCCAACGACAATACGCTGCGGAAAAATCTAACGAGAGTTTAAGAACCATGTTGGTCTATAAAATGTACAGAGACCCGAAAATATTTGCTGTTGCACATAATACGAAATAGACAGACCTCGTAACTTATTTTTGATTTGCTGGAATAAAAAGAAGTCATTAGAAGTCCAATCAGGGCTGTGCGGAAGTTTGTCCATTATTTTAGAGTTTTGAGTGTTTGAAAAGTTTTTTCCGCTTTTTAGTAAAGACTTTTAATTGTTTATTAAGCGAAAATCTTTGAACTTATTATTAAAGATTCTTTCAGTTGACTGCAGAATCAGTTCCCACGGTAGGAGTAAAGATTGTGAATTTGGCAAATGCTGTATCTACCCGATCTTTCTTCTTTTTCAGTCCAGAAAATTATTGCAAACATAAGACGAAACTTATTTTGATCTCCGTGAATAAAAGGAAGTCATTGTTTTTAAATCTGGGCAAAAAGTTCCTATATTATTTTAGAGTTTTGAGTTCGTTCCGCTTTTTTAAGCGATAATCTTTGATTTCATCATTAACGATTATTTTAGTTGACTGCTATATTAGTTCCAACGATAATTGGATCATTGTTAGGAATAAAGATGGTGAATTTTTCTCTCGACAACACCAGAACTGTAAGATCCGGAACGAACAGGGTCTTACTCGGCCAAAGGTATGCCACGATAATTAATAGAAGAAAAGTAAGTTTTTCCCCAGGAAAGAAACTCTCGACAACAGCAGAACATTAACCACATCAATATGATAAGGATGTTCCGACTATAAATGGATCTACATTTCGGAACGATCCGAGTCTCACTCGTCCAAATATTGTCAACCCAGAGACAACCGCAAATGTTCGACCAGAAAATAACTCTCCACAACAGTGGAACTCTAACAATAAAGACATCAATATCATGAGGAGATTCCGAAGATAATTGGATCTACGTTCCGGAACGATGGCCAAAGGTGTGAGCCGAGAAATTGTCTACTTTGTCAAATTCAAACTAAAACACAGATTCAAGCTTTTTAAACAAGGAATTGGCTAACAAAACTTCGGCATCATTTGTATAAAATTACCAATTCACAACCTCCCTCGAAGGGTTAACCTCGCCAGTAAACTGAACAGCAGCATTAGTGCAAGTAATATTTTATTAGCAAAAAAGTCTTAATATGTACTACACACACAAATAATATTTATTTGTGGTGCCAAAAAAGTATAGCTTACTGTGAAACATATATAGAAGAGGATGACAGAAGGACAACACCAACAACAACATCAAGTTATTGTTCTTTTCCTGTCTTCACAATATCTTGGTTTTTGTTTGTGTGTTTGTTTGTCTACCTGTATCAACTACGTTTTCAGTCTTTAGCTACATCATCATCATTTATGTTGAACAGTGTTCAACCTTTAATTCAAAATTTATTGCTTTCAAATTTCTTTCAACACAAGACACACACATGATTCAATAAATATGAAGAATGAAGCGAAAAAAAAACGAAACAAAATTCCTGGTTGCAAGATGAGTAGACGACATTAAAGACATTGAGTTAACCAAGATGAGTTTGAAGATGTTCCCTTCCTTCTTCGTTATTCTTTGTTTATTGTATGATGATCTTTTTAACCAGAAGAAATCAAGCGGAAAATACTTTTATTTTCACATGAAATCACTTTAATATTTTTTATAATTTGTTTATTTTTTTTTTTGTTTGGTTTCTGTGAAAATAAAGGTTTATGTCACTTTCTACATTATTTTATTATTGTATATTATTTTTCATTTATTAATATCATTATTAGTTAAACACTAGTTGTTACAGATTTGTTTGGTTAATGTCACACTGAGAGAAATTACAGGACTTAAACTATGAAATTATGGATCTTTAATCGGTGGTATTTGTTTCAGGGTCTGATTTTGTGTAGGTTGGTGTAAGCTTATGGAACAGTGGTGGACACTTTAGCCAATAGGAAGAGTAATAGTCCTCACAACTTATTTTTGATTTGCTTAAATTAAAAGAAGTCATTGGGCGTTGAATCAGGATTGTAGGGAGCTAAAACTATCATTACAATGTTTTGTGTACTGAAAAAGTTTTTTTTAATTCATCATTAATTATGTTTTTATACAAATTGACTGCTGTAACAGTTCCTACATAAATTGATCACAGATTGTCAACTTAGCGAAAGCTATACAACCTGTTACTGCAAAGTAATAATAGTAACAACACCATCTTTATCATAAGGATGTGCCTACGATAATTGGATAAACTCCCCGGAACGAACAGTCCAAATCGGATAAAAATTGTCAAAGCAGCAACAAAACCAATATCAACAAAATTTGTTATCTCCTGGAAAGAACTCTTGGAAATAGTGAAACTGTTACAACATCAACATCATAAGGATGTATTTTTTTCAATGACAATAGAATATTTCAATATTTCCTTTGATGCCAATCTAAAGCAAAGAAACTTTCGAACGATCACATGTTGCACTAATGTTTGCTGTCAACACAAATGACTTTGATACTAAGGAAATAGGTTACAGTAACAAAATCAATATTATAAGGATGCTCCCACTATAATTGGATCTATGTTCCAGAACGACCACAGATTCATTTGGACAAAAGTTGTCAAAGTAGTGACATCTGTAACAATGACAGTTGTGTTCTTTAGAAGAGACATCCCGACTATAGTGGATCTGTTACAACATCCTAAGGATGTATTTTGATTCATTCTGATCGAATTTTTCTATATTTCCTTGGATTCTAATCTAAGGTAAAGATACTTTCGATAGATCAGATGTTGCATCAACGTTACAGTAACGAAATGATTATCATAAGGATATTCCCACTATAATTGGATCTAAGCTCCGGAACAACCATACTTTCATTTAGGTAAATATTGACAAAGTAGCGAGATTTGCAACAATGAAAGTTGTATTCCATAAAAGAGATATCCCGATAATAGTGTAACTGTTACAACATCCTAAGTATGTTTCATTCTAATAAATTTGTTCGATATTTCCTTTGACTCCAATCTAAAGCAAAGAAATCTTTCGGTAGAACACATGTTGCACCAACGTTTTTCGACAAAATAAACGTTTTTAACATTAAGGAAATACTTCAATATCATAAAGATGCTTCCACGATGATTGAATGTATGCTCAGGAACAAACACAGTTTATTTTGTGCAAATAAATCTCACATCTCTATCAACAAAAGGAGTTTTCTCTAAATAGGAACTACCGATAATAGACAATATTTTTATACTTAGCTAACTAATTTTTAGAGTTCGACCGAGTATTCGGTTTCGATTTCGGGTTAGTCCAAAAATTTACCAAACACCAATATTCGATTTTCGGCCATATTTTGACTGAATATCGAAAACGAAACTTTTATAAAGGAAAAACATACAGCCCAATCATGAATAAAAAATCCGCAGAAGTTTTTTCCCTTTTTATTTTTTTTAACATTGAATTTGAATAGGAAAAATGGGAAAAGGGGAAAAAACTCCTGCGGAATTTTTATTCATGATTGGGCTGATAGATGATGGAATTTTGAAGGTGTTTTTCATATAATTAGTAGAAAACAAAAATTTATATAAGTATATTATTGTAAAATATTTAAGAATACGGCAAAAAAAACTGTTCCGTAGTTAGTTCAAGATGAAAAAACTAGATTTATGAAGTAGCGTCGGTACTTAAATCATCTTAAAATCATATCAACAAGTTATAAAATTCAAATATTTTTTTTAATTAATGGTTTATTTTAGTTTGTTTCGGTTTAGGCTGAATAGCAATATTAGTTTCGGATTTCAACCTGAAAAACATAACAATTTCGTTTGGACTTAACTAATTTCTCAATTTTTTCAATGGCTTCAAACTAAAGCGAAAAAATCTTTTTTTTTTTATTAATCACATGTTGCATCTAGGTGCTAATGATGTTCACCGAAAATATTTCTTCTTAGGCCGCTTTCACACTCTTCAATTCTGACACGTCAAGGCAAGTATTTTTGGATGAGAAGGGAAAAGAGAATTTTCTTTTGTTTTTTTCTTTCATTCATATTAATTTGCATTAAAAAGTGCGAAAATTGAATTGACGTGTGTGAATGAACTGTTTAAGAGTTTGAAACAAGACTTACGTTTCTAATAGTCTACTAATCAGCAAGTTAACCTAGTTAAACTGTATTTGGCAGCTGATTCTAAAAATGTCTATACAACATAATTTCTTTTAACTAACATTAAAATTACCACCTGGCTATTGGTTGGCTGATTGGTATCTTCGTAATATGAACTAATAAACATTTGTATATAAATAATAAATTTATAATTATAGCACAGAGAGCCAAGCTTTATTTAAACAAAATAAAATCAATATACATATGTACATACATATGTATAATAAAAATTGTGCTAAAGCTTTAAATTCAAGATTATTTGAATATGCTTTTTTATTATTAACACTTCCGTTTCATATGTACGAGTATGTCTGCAAAACTTACTATTATTATAGAGGGGGTTATTAATTATAAAAATAGTTCAAATACCTATACAATATATTTTTTATTTATGTACATATATCATATAAATACAGCAAATAAAGAAATTAAAAAACTTATACATACATAAATATATCAAAGACCATCATTTCAAGATATTCTTTAACTTTTAACGGGGTCCGTCCGTTCGTCTGTCTATATGTGTTAAGTGTGTGTGTGTGTGTCTTTATTGTTTGGCGAGGGGGCGTATTTATTTTACAAATACATATATTAATATTTGTTTATTAATGTTTGTATACATTAATTTAATTTATGCGTTTGTATACAAACAACATTAACAAAACTACAAATATACATACTTTGAAAAGTAAGAAAATAAAAGAAGCTAAATTCATATACTAATTGTATAATAAAATGGAATTAAAACTTTAAGAAATTGTATGAAACATACTTTTTTTTGGACAAAAAGAAACTAGTTTTCAATATAATGGAAAATATATGTATGTAACTTGCTAAAAAAAAACAAATATAAGTCGTTTTTAAATATGTATAATGTTTTGCACATACATACATATTTATTTAGCAAACACTTATTAACATAACACAATAACATAATTTTCAATACTATCTGCATTACCTAGAACTAATTAAATAATGACTATCATATTCTATGGGTTCAATATTTTATTACTACTGTGAGCGTCATAATAAAGTCAACAACAACACATTGAAAGAAAAGCTTTATTATATTATAGGTAATATAATTCAAATTATATTAGAAAACAAGTAAGAGTTTATATTCGGCTGTGCAAATCCTTTATACCTACCACCAAATCACCTATTATGAAGATTTATAAGAGATTTATGCGCTTAAATGATTTCCGCAAGTAGACTTTCTATACTACGGTCAAATATGGACCGATCGTCATCATATTGAGACGGACGATTTTTATACACGAGTATATATGGACTAATTGTATTCAATTTAAACTGGATAGTGATTTTTACTAGGGATTTATGCCCATTTAAGTGATTTTCGGTACTGAATTTATATGGGGTCTATGGTCAAACATGGACCGAACAACACAAAATTTCGTTTTGCGATTTCTTTTTACGACACTTATTTTTCCTGAATTTTGTATTGATACACTCAAAAAAAAAATTGAGTAATCCGTACTTAAATCAATCCGGAGCGGTGTCAATAGTAGGGTAAGTACGGATTTTCTTATATCGAGTACAAAATATTTGATTCAAGTACGGATTCATCAAGTCAAAAAATCTTAATTTTAGCTCTCCTTAAGAATGGATGAGATTGAATTAATCCCTAAATAAGCTTGATTCAAGAATTATAAACTAGATTTAAGCACGAATTCGTACTTGATGTAATCCAAAAATGAGACTGATTTAAGTATGTCCGAGTTTGGATTAATCCCAAAATGAGCTTGGTTCAAGAATGTTTAACCAGATTTAAGCTCTAATTCATATTTGATGTAATCCTAAAATCGGATTGATTTAAGAATGCCCGAGATATAATTAATCCCAAAATGAGCTAAATAATACGAGATAAATACTTCGGATCTCGGTCGGCTAACTACGGTTACAATATTATGAAGTAAGAACCAAGGCCTCGTCTGGTTATATTTTGTTCGTTCGGAACAGATTATAACTGGATCGGTACTCCTATTCTTACTTGCTTTATTGTGATATATCTTATATTAAAATTCACATAGACTATTTGAGAATTATAATAGTGAATTTTAACGTAGGAAGTAAGTCTTTATTTTCGTTTTAAGAGTTATCTTCTTGATTTAAGAGCAAATTGGACTTAAAGTAAGAATTTCTTACTCAATAAATTATAAAAAATGATTTTGAGAGCTTCTGAGAGAGTAAGTTTAACTTCGCTCATTTCTTCTCTGGGATTGATTTAAGATGTTTGTTCTTAATTTAAGTAAAATAAGTCTTAGTTTTCGTTTTAAGATTTATCTGCTTATTTAAGAACAAATTGGGACTTAATTTAAGAGTTTTTTACTTAAATCAATAACACTATTCTTGTTTTAAGAAAATCTGCGCTTGATTTGTCAAATCAATCTCGAGTTTTACTTATTTTAAGTACATATAAACTAGTAAAAACGTACTTGAAAATTTCAGGCTAAAACTGAGAAAAATAAACTTTATTTTAGAATGTCATTTTTCTTTCTGCACATCATTTGTGGACCTTAAGCGAATTTGGACTATAAACGATTTTTTTTATAAGCAATTTTATGGATTATATCTGCAAGTAAATATGACAGTTTTGGCTTATATCCATTTTTGGCCTTTAAGCGGAATGGACTATAAGCGAAAAGCACTGTATTCCAATTTAATATGCATTTACATATGTATAATTAAACAATATTTTGGGAAGATTTTTGTAGGGGGGCTGTGAGAAATCATGGACATATTCTTACTATTTTCCTCACATTTTCTTCTTTTATCATAAAAACAACGCATACAAAATTTCATGGTAATATCTGCAATATATTTTTAAAAAAGATTGCAACAAAAACGTTTAAAAATATCAAATTTTTATGGAGGTTGTCTCACATTTTGGTCCACAATAACTCTTGTTCTACTATACGGATTTTGCTGATTTTCAATAGCAAACTGCTTAGGAGAACTGTAAACGTTTTTTTTTAATATAATTAACAAACACAAACTGCGAAACTTTTGTGTAAACTTTGTTGACTTTGGTTATGTCTTTCGAACGTGAGAGTGTTTTACACAGACAGGCAGACAGACGGACGTAACTCAATCGACTTAGAATTCCATAAGGATCAAGAATATATATGTATACTTTGTTGGGTTTCGAATGAATATTTCTCAGTGTTATACACGGAATGACAAACTTATGGTTGTGGAGGGTATAATATTGCATTTTTGTAGAGTTATTTAAGAGGACTGAATTTAAAAAAAGCAACAAATTTTAATTTATTTGTTAAAATAGACAAATTTTGACGCGTCAAAATAAAGTAACCAGCGGCATCATACTTATGCAAACAAAACCCCTGTCATTCCAAAAGTATAATTGTCATTCTTTTAATTTTTCTTTGTTTGAAACTATAATGATAAAGTGTCGTTTAAAATATTGCAAGTTTCATAATTTATCATTAAAAGAGATCTTAAGTAGTGAAAATTTAAAATTAGAAAACAAAAACATCAATTAAGACATAAAAATAGATTTACATAGAATAGGCAAATACCTTCCTAAATCGTTGTAAGGCATCACAAATTAATCATTACATGTATATGACGTTTTACAGGAACTACGTTTTCAGTATTTGGAGATTCTCTAGCAGTTATTTCGTATCTGTCCAGACCTTCATCAGTTTGACTCAACAGGCTTATCTCTCCTTATATCTAAATGCTTTCGAAATCACGCAGAATTTTGTTGGTTTCTTTTATCTAATGCAGTTTAAGTTTATTAATGATCTGAACAAAAATTATGTCTTTATAAACCCGGTTAAAAGGCCCGCTTTGGCGGCCTATTGACGTCACCAAATTGAGAAATTACGCAATCGGCTGATGTCAAAATTATTTTGTAGTTTATATTAATGCATAATAGAAAAAGGGCTTCATCACTAAACATAAAAACAAACGTTCCATGGTTGAAATTTGTTAAATAAATGGCAAATTATGTCAGTTGAATACTTGACATTTCTTTTTATTGACAGTTTTTAGCCTGAAAATTGACAAACCTTTATAAGTTTATCTGGGACATGAGGAAGATGTCTGTCTGTAAACATAACTCGGATCAGGTTTATTTATTTACATAAATACATTTGGTATTAAACTACTTCAAGTTTTGAAAGGACTTTAATGCTCTATAAATAGAAAAAGTTATGATTACAGAACTTTTAGTATCCCCCCTGCCCAGCAATATTATGTATTTCAAGTTGCTTGAAAGTATGACTATAATTTGCAGCAAGTTGAAATGTAATTGTAACAGTAATTCAAGTACAAAACACGAAAAACCAAGAAGCAGACAGACTATTTTCTGTTCAGTTAAACTTGTTGTAACTGTAACAAATTCTGGTGGCATGAATGACATAAACTATTCTTTTCATTTCTCTTCCTATTGTTGTTGTAAATACATTTTATGCCACCACATTACTTGTGTAACAAATGAAAATTGTGTGGCAAAGAAAAGAAGAAAAAAAAACAACCAACTGTTGCATTGAAAATAGCAGTTGTTGGCTATTGGGGAAACAGGCTGTTGTGTGCCTTACTCAAACTATTGATACAATTTAAAATACAAGTTTGGCGTTTATGAGTGTAGTATGCCTTTAGGTTAAGTCTGTTTGTGTATGTGCTACAATCGTACTTTTTTTTTTGCTGGCTATACAAGTTGCTCATTCTCATGTTCGGTGGTACTAGTTTTCAGCTATTATTTTCCTTTTTTTTTTGTTTTGTGTGTCTTTTAAAGTAAAAATTCTAGTTTAAAAGTCAGTCATCCTGTTTTTTTATGTTTGTGGCCCAGCATTCTCTTTTTAAGGTTGTTGCACGAGAGTTTGTGTGTTGGTTTTAGTGTTATAGTTACTGGGCCATCTCCTTGTCTTCTAAATGTTGCATCATTATTTATATAATTTCATTGCTAGCTAATGTTGTTGTTGCTGCTGCTGCTTTAAGTCTAGCAATTTAATTTATGTTTTTGCTTTAGTGTATTACATTCTCTTTTCCGGTTATTTCATTGTAACTCCTTGTTTTAGTTTCAAAACGTTTAAATTTTTATTATTAGTGGCAATTTTTTCTTATTTTCATAAACTAGATTGGTTTTCCCAGGAAATTTTGTAGATTTTTTTAAAGAAAATTTGTGGTTTTGCTGCAGCTTTAAAAATTTAATAAATATTAAAAGATTTATTCGCGTGTCTTTACTGCGTAAACATAAATATTTAATATTGCTAAAATTGCAATATTAAAGTAACTATGTATAGTTAATTGCCTATTCATTCATTCATTCATTTATTACCAACAGTATGGGTCAACCAATTAGCTTAAGTCCGCTTTTACACTCTTCAATTCTGACTCGTCAAACCAAGTATTTTTTGGATGAGAAGGGAAAAGAGAATAAAAGGGGTACAAACTTTCTTATTTCCTTTTGTTTTTTTCTTTCATACATGTGATTTGCATGAAAAAGTACGAAAACTGAATTGACGTGTGTGATTGAAATGGCAAGTCATACGGTCATACTTAGCAAATATTTGTCGTAAAAAACGTAACCACTAAATAAAATATATTTGAACTCGTTTATTTATTTAAAGAAAAAACTTTGCTCATTTAGGCCAAAGCACAAAAATATTTAATTTTAATTTATTTGATGCTGTTGGATCTTGCAAAACTCTTGTTAGAGTAAACAACGTCAAACAAATTTGTGCTAAAACAAGTGGTGGCGTTTTTTTTTTTTTTTTTTTTTTTTTTTGAGTAAATATTTTCCAAATGCGGCCGTACTTTAAGTGCCACAAAATGTTTTTTCGTTTTTCGTTGTTAAAAATAACTATTGAAACAACATTACGTACATAAAAATGTTTAAGGTCTCAAGTTTAGCTCAACTTTGTAAGTTTTAATATTTTAAAAACTTTTGATTTATAACCAACATGAAAAACTTCATAAAGCGTGTTTGAAATTCGTCTAATACCGTTTTGCTCTTAAAATTTTCAAGTAGTCTTTGGTTATGTTAACGGTCATGTTTTGTTACTTGGCCATTCTTTTTGGTTTTTAAAGAAGAAAACAATTTGGTCAAATTACTGGCACATGTTTTCAGCCCTAACAGTCTGTGGTTCTAACTTAAACATTATTCCAATAAGCAATAAGGAATTTTGAACTTCTTGTTGGACTGCTGCTGTTACTGCTTGCTGGCTTTTTTTTGTTAAATAACCATCAAACAAACCACCAACCAAAAAGAAAAACACACAGAATCCAGGTTGAATGTTGCAGCAACTTCATCATCATCATCTTCATATCATCTATTAGAGAAAAAAGAAAGACGCCTTTTTGGTTTGTTATAAACAACGGAGAACCTGCCTCGTGGGTTGCCTAAGACTTGTATTGTTCTGATATTGAAACACTGAATTTCTTCTTGCAGTTGCCACAACAACAAAATTAAATCAAGATCACCAGCACCATCAGCATGAACACAAAAACATTGCAGCAACTTACTACTGAGCTGAGTAGCAGGAAAATGTTTAAAGAATGAAAAACTGGTTCTATTTATTTGTTTTTAACTCGTTTCTTTATTGTTGGTTGCTGTTGGATATTTTTTATGGTCAGGCAGTTGTTACTGTTTCGCTTCTAATATTGTTGCCATGGTTGTCTAAGGAGCCTGTTATGAGGAAATATTTCCTTATCTTTGTTTTGTTCCTGTCTGAAAACTATTATAAAGTTTTACTATGAAAGTGTGCTCTCCTCTCCCTCTCTCTCTCTCTATCACTCACTCTCTATCTACTTTTACATCTGTGTTACAGTTATTTTAAACAGATTCAATTTGAAAGATCAGTATATACTTCATTTATTGTGTCTTTTAATGGGTTTGCTATAATTTTGAATAGACATATACATATGTATGAGTTCTTTTTACTCAAAATCTCTACACAAATTCAGCTGCCTAAAGAAAAATGTTTTGTTGTATCAACCAATATGTTTTACCTATCAAATGTTTCAGACTTAATGACCGATTTTTCCAGTTGTAACTGTACAATTTTAGATGTGTTGTCAAACATTTGGCGATTTAAAATGTATGTACATAATTCATTAAAATTTCTGTTAATGCTACTGGAAACAATACATTCTCTAGAAACGTTTTATTGACAATGAATTTTATCGTCTTAACTTATCTAACATGGTGTAACTATACAAGGTGAGTGCAGTAGCACAGCTGACTGACTTTGTTTACAATTTACTTATATATGTCAAAAGTAATAAGTTTACAAGTGTTTTTGACAGTAGTACATTATTTTACACAAACAAAATGAATGTTGTTTCTGTATTGGGTTGTACCTATTTGTTGCCGATTTGCATTCACTTTGTATAATTACACCATGATTTCTAGGTTCCAAAATTAAATTTTTGTATTAAATTAATTTATCCCATTTTAGAATTTAGGAATATAGTCAGAATTTCTTTCATTAACTAGCAAACGAAATTTAGAGCAAAAACTAGAAGACGAAAAGCGGGCTTAGGAAACAAACAATATAAGTTCCGAGAACCATTACATGTAATTGTAACAGAGAAAGAAGCTAAGCTTGTATTTCAAAATATGAGTGCCTCAGAAGGAATTTAAAAACAATGGACTAAGATTAGCTCAACAACAGGTGAAATTACAACTATTAAACTAAAAGCTTCATATGAGTGGATAAATCGTAACTCAACCGTAGAATTTTGGAAGCAAATTTATAAATACAAGAATGCGTTTTATGAAAACTCTTTCATCTTTTGTTATAAAGATTTTAGTTTTGCTATTTAGTAATTTAGAAATTAAACGTATGTATATTTATTGGAATGAATTCTATAAAAACCAAGTAAGAATGCATAGTCGTTCAAGCCCGATTTTAATGCATGTTGAAGTGATTTTCAGAAGTGGAAATGTTTTAAGCATTCGTTATATACATACCTAATGGTAATGGTAAACAGCTCACATTTGCAAATATTTACATATTTATAATAAAAGTCGAAAACATTCTTATATAAAGTGTTTATAACGGTATTTTTGTCTACTCTTTAATACAACCAGCGTTACCGTTGTAGCGATTAAAGTCGCAATTTGACCCTTATACGGATGCCTTGCCACTTTTTGTGTACCTTTTTTTGTTTTACTTGATACATATTAGGTTTTTTATTATGTATATGAAACTTATGTTAAAAAATTAATAAATTGTTGAATATATGTACATATGTACATACATATATGTAAACATACATCATATACAACATTTAAATGAAAAAAATACGATTTTTGTTTTGTTTATTTTCCATCTTTTTAAAAGTGGTGCCCCTTTTTAACCCCTTTTTTAACGACTTATTTTTAAGAAATCCCCTTTTTGTGCGACTTTTTCAAATTTGCCAACGGTAACGCTGAATACAACTAACTCTAAAACAAAAATAACAATTACCTTCATTAAGATCCCACAGAGAAAAGTCAAGCAAACAGAGTGCGAGAATGAGAGAGAGAGAGTTCATCATCATCAGCTGTAAAGACAAAATGGAGAAAATTTGTGTTTTTATTATAGACAAAACTGTAAAATTTTTTTATGCAGACATACCTAGTAGGTATTTGATAATATTGAGGGGAATAGTAATAAAAAGAAAATTGATTTCCTATATTGGTGGTTAGGAGCAAATTTCACCCATGAATGTGTGCAGTCAATTTTTGGGATTGTAAAACGTGTTTTAGTGCAAAAAGAACACAAACACAAAAAAGTAGTAGTGGCGGCGGCATTGTATGTATGTACTCGTATTGTAACTGTCAGTCAAAACAAGTAGGCTGGCTGAGCTATTACTGCATGCTGCTGATGATGTTAGATAAGTATGTTTGGCCACAGAACAAGCTAGACCAGGCTGAAACTAGGCAAAGTATGTATGTATGTACTTTAAAGTGTAATACTAACAGTATTTCTGCATGTAGAAGAACGAGAAGTTCAAGTGTCTTAGAACAAAATACTAACAATAACAAAAACTGTTAGGTATTAGGTGTATTTTATTTAAAAATTAATATATTAAAAAAACTCATTGATTTAGACCCATCACATTAAGCAAATCTTTATTGTCAATTTATACTTTAAACAACCGCTTGACTTCACCCTCATCATTGATTAAGATAAATTTCTGTTTGCCCAAAAATATTCCCACACTCGAACTCTTTATATATGTATGTATGTATGTATGTACATAAATGCTTTTTTTTTTCTTGAAAATAAACTAAATACAAAGATTTATTTGATGTTTTTTTTATTTGTATTAAAAAAAATAAATAATTATTAAACATTTAAATCAGAGCATCAAACTAAATCGTTTTATTCACACATGAAAACCAGCTCTACACCAAACCAAACCGATCAACACATTCCAAAGACGGGTAAATGGTTGGCTTCTATTTACACTCTAACCACTCACTTATTCTTAGCAACAAATAAATTTCCAAACTAACCAAAAATAAAACTGCTGTTAAATCTCAAATGATAATGATTACGAATTTGAACAAAAAAAAAAACAATTCGTAGAAAATAACCATCTACCTGAATGCAGAATCTTAAGAGACGCGGCGAGGGGCAATTAAAATGAATTCTTAAAACAAAACCAAATGAAAAACAAAATCTAAAATATATAGAAGATCACATCTCTTTTTAAATATTGTTCAAGCAACCATCTTTTGCAAAAGCCATAAGGAAATCATAAAGAACAAGAAACAAACATGAAGAAGTATAAGAATAATAATCTTAAGAATTGCACAAGCTGTAGGTTATAGGAGTAGTGTAGTAAGTATCATGTGTCGTGTCTCAAACATCTTGCGTCTTTACTATATACATAATAATAAACTCCATATTGAGGCAAATAAATGTCAGTATGTCTGGCTGTTTTTTCTGCTGCTGCTGCTGTCTATAAAGTGCGTTTGTCTTTATGGCATGTAAAATCACAGAGATGAACAAACTAATTTGAAGAGAGTTTTAAAAAATCGAGTAATTTTTAAAGGAAATCAAGTTTTATTTTGACACTATTTCAATTATCTGCTTAATTAATTAAACCTTAAATATTGGAGATTCTGTTGATTAAATTCTTATTTAAGACTTTATATTCCCCATTTTGTAATGGTTTCTTATTTAAAAAAGTTGAAAAGGGGTTTCCAACAAGAAATTTATTTTCTAACAGAGGCATGAAAAAGCTTGAAAGTTTTTGTTGTTAATTGTTGTAAAAGCTTTGTCAATTGTTAAATTTTGCTAAAAAATTCACTATGGAAATAATGGATCTGTAAAAACTATCAGCCATGTCACAGAATTTAATTCCGTTCGGAAGCGGAATTAATTCCGTATTTTGCTTCTATAAAAAAAAACTACAACGAAAAATTTTTTCGAAATGGAACCACTTTTAATTTGCTATGTGGAATTGTAATTTTAATCATTTCTTGGTTTCATTCCGAAAATCTGTTACGTTTTACTTTTTCTATAAAATCAAAATACGGAATTAATACCACTCCGAACGGAATCGAATTCTGTGACATGACTATTTGGTATTTTTTAATTTAGACCGCTATTGAAAAGTTGTTTGATAAAATTGCCGCATTTGGTCTTCCGAAAATCCAAGAGCAATTGTTAAGAAGCATGCTGAACGTGTCATTGTATGGTGCGCAATGCGGATTGAAGGCGTGATTAGGCCAATTTTCTGCTGTATCTGCGGTTACGGTATACAGGTGGGTTAACAACTATATTTTGGCCTATTATTGTTAATATGGCAATCATTGATATGTGTATTTAAAAGTTCGATGTCACATGTCACAAATTTTCCGTTAGCATAATTTTTTTGTGGGCCTATGTTAAAGATACAGTATTTACAGAGTCAATCCAATCAATAACAACTTTGAAACTCAATAACTATAACCTGATTAACGAAATAGACCCGGGATTTTAACAAAATGTTATTGAGTATTTTAATAAAAGAATCGACATCTGTATTAGTAGTCGTGTCAAAACTTACTCTTTCCATTGCAATACAAATTTAAATGATTTTCATATTATTTGTTTTGAAAAACAAATTTCTTGTCAAAAACCCTTTATTACAAGCACAGCTTAGAATTAACTGATTTAACTCAAATTTAATTTAATGCAAATCTTAATGCAGAATTAGGAAATAGCAACATTTCATTCAATATAACCATTTGCATGAAAATAAATTATTGAAATAGTTTCATTCAAAAGCTGAGCTAATCACTCATAATTAAATACATTCACAATAGCATTCGGTATATTCACAATGGCCCAATTTTTTTTTTGTTTCAAATATATGTAGTTTGAGTCGTAATTCAGCGCTGGGTGAAGAAAGAACTCGCTCGTCATTGCCATTTTATCTTAAGGATAAGCCACGTAACGGTTTCTCAATGACCACATGCTATCGTTTTTTGGTTATACAGTATTTTTCGGTTAATTGACCCTACGGTTAATTGGTTTCCACGCTTAATTGAACCACATGATCGGACAAAAATATTGCATACGAAAACACATGTAAATTTCCTCGGATAATTGAACCCGGTTAATTGATTTTCCCGCTTAATTGGTTTAAAATTCATGTCATCAAAAATAAATTTCCTCTTACTTTTACCAGGTTAATTGCATTATTATTGAAAAATAATCTTGCATTTTTGCACATACATATTTGACATCATTTGTGAAAAACACTGGGTGGAATCTCTACTATGTACCTATATATATACATATATGTTTATTGCTAAAGCTATGTGTCCACGATCGTCAGATATTACAACGTTGTCATATCTACCAATGTGCTAGCAATGTACTGACATTGAAAAATTTTTAGCAAAAGGTAAATTGTCAGTTTACACGACTGTAAGAAAACTAACAATTTCATTTGCACACAATTGTCACACAATGAATTTAGCTGTAAACCGAAATTGTCAGTTCACACGGTTGTCAGATTGTTGTGTGGCATTGTCAAATTTGTTTTGCAGCTCTGTGTGTGTGTTTAGAAATTTTAAATATTGTCATGGAACAAAAAAGAGCAATTGGAACCATTTTATCTGCACTCTATTGAACAGGATTCATCAAAAAATATGTCGTAATCCATTTTTTATTTTCTTTAATTTAATTCTTTATTTTCTTCCATTTTTTTGAAAAATTTTATTAATGTACACTTTATTTTAATTCTTTAATTTTCTTCCACTTTTTTTAAAAATTTTATTAATACACACTTGTTTGTTTATTTATGTATATACAGAGTTGCATTTAGAAATAATTTCTATGACAATGCTGCCATTGGCAGATGCATAAACTTTGCACATATGACAATGAAAAGTGTTTGACAATTGTCTTAAAACCAAAATTGTGTGTTTACACGATTGTTAGATGTGTGACAATATTTTTGTCTTCCAATGTACTGAAAATGCTTTTTCTTACAACGTTGGAAGACAAAAATTTTAAGTTTACACGGTTGTTAGACAATTTCTGCACATTTTTCTGACAACGTTGTAATATCTGACGATCGTGGGCACATAGCTTAAGAATTAATACCTGCAATGGATTGTGTTTTGACAAGATTGGGGGACCTTGTCCACGATACCTGGACTTAGGTATACACTCAAATGTGGACCTACTCCCAAAGCATAATTTCGCTCTTTAACCGGTGTTTCAAATTCCGGTTCGGAGTTTCTCGACCGCGAAAAAAAAAATATTTACATTTAGTATATCAACATTATTAATTCATTGTCCACTATAACTGGCCTTATGTATATACTTACATACTTAAAATCATTTGTGGACTTAGCACTAATGAGAAAATTAGTGCTTTTCCCAATTACTCCCAAAGCTAGATTTTTGCTGTATAGTTTGGAGTTTTTCAACAGGAATAAAAAAGGTTGACAGAATTTTTATTGAATTTCCATTGCAAGTTTTAGTTGAATTTCCATTGCAAGTTTTAGTTGAATTCCACTCTAATGTCGTTACTGTAATTGACAGAGTAGTTGTATAAAGATTATGGATAGTGTTCCCGATTAAAATATTATATTAAATATTAAAGGTTCTTAATTTGAATTAGCACTTGGGAGAAGGCGTCTCCTAATAAAGTTATCCATCCTTCTTTCCAAAACCTACTTTCCCAGAATTTTCTGCATGAATAGGTTTAACCTACGGATTGCTAATTTAATAGATGCACAAACATGCTTTCTTTACTGAATCACCTGTTAGGAAATGGCGGCCCGGCCTTGATTTAAACATTGTTCCTATATTTTTCATGAGCATGTAAAAGTAGACTTCAGCTGTATTTCATTAGAATATTTGAAATCTGAAGTATTAAGATAGAACCAGCTTATAAGAACCCAACTAATATAGAAATGAGGTTGGTGGGTAACAGAGACCTGTGAAGAATAAATTTTACATCAACGGCGGCTGATACCAAAAAAGTTTGGCCGGCGACTGAAAACAGGCGCCGATAATTCATTAGGCGCAGGTTTCTGGTATAAAATATACAAATTCAGTCTAAGAAGCCCCAGTGCAAATAAAACTAGCACATTTCTGTATTTTTTTTATTATTTTAGCAGCAAACATTAGTAGAATATAGCAATTTCTTACAAATCATTCTCATTTCAAACAAAAAAAAAGACATTTAAGTAGCTCCTTTTAAGATGTTAATTTAAAGAAAATAACTATGATGAGTGAATGAAGAGAAGAAATTCTCATGCAACAAAACACCATCTCTTAAGTGTAAATGTTAAGTGATAATGAATGGATTTAAGAAAATTAGTATTTTAAATGAAAAAAAAAAAAAAACAAATTGAGATAACAAACATTATAAACACATACACAGATAATTAATATTTAAGAAAAAGTATACAAAAATGTATGTAGTTCTTGTAAATATAAATTTCATTGACAATAATTACCAAAAAATAATGCAGAATTTGGGAAAAACAATTTTTGTTTGTTGAAAAAAAAAAACATGTGCTTTTAGCAGGCAAAAATGCTGGATGGAAATAACTCGGCTGTTGCTGTTTTAATTTTACACAAAAAAGCGGTAAAATGTTATTGATCTTAAAAGGAACTTAAATGATCTGTATCTGTTGTATGAAAAACTTTAGAAATCGAAGAGAAGATGATGGTATAAAAAAGGTTCAAGATGCAAAAATACAAATATACACACAACACAGAAGTAAATATCTACTAAGAGATATACAAAATATTCACTTAAAAAACAATATTTTTGGTGGCGAACTAAATTGTTAAAACACAGAAAAAAAAAAACACACACACAATGAAAATGTATTAAATATACGAGGGTTAGTCTAAAAGTGTAGGGTATCAGTAAAATTTTGTTTTTAGGCATCTTGAGGTGATAATTTTGTATTGTAACAAAACCCAATGTTCCACTATGGCAGGAATAATGCCAAAGAAAGCCAAGACTTTGGAATAGAATTAGGTTGAATTTTAAATACTCTTTTTTATACCTGGAAGAACTTTTGTAACAACTCCTCTGGGGTTTCGAAACCAATCAACTGCGTTGACTAGATACCTGTCATTCCCACATATATAATGCTAAAGAAACTCAAAATCATTAAATGCAGCTTGAGATAACTTTGTAACAACGACTGAGATTTTGAAGCCAATTTATAAATAAGTTGGAGTCTGTCAGGATTGATGACAAAGTCAATAAAGATCTTGAAATATGCCATGATTCAGTCCACTGTGAATATTACTTCAGTTTGGAGTTTTTACGCTACTGAGACAACTTTGAAACAAACCCTTTGGGGCTTTCGAGCCAATTTGTAACTACTCGCACCAGAGCGACTTTACGACATTAGGATTGATGTTAAAGAATGTTGAGGTCTTAGAAAGGAGATATAATTTAGAAAAAGCAGTAAAGAGATACCGACAAGAAAACCTCAGGGTTTTGAAGCCAATTTGTAACTGCAATGACCAGAGACTTCCCTCTCCAACAGGATTGATGCCAAAGAAAGTGGGGTCATGATTAAGTTAAATATAATTGGAAAATTTACAGTCAAGATAATTCTGTAACAACCCCTGTGAGGTTGATTGATAATTGCTATAACCAAAGACCTCCCTCTTCTACAGGATTGATACGAAAGAAAATCAAGATCTTTTGCATCTTCAAATAATTCTGCAACAATCCCTTTGAGGTAAATACGGCAATTGGATACCTTCTACTAAATACAATAAGATTGATGACAAATAAAATCAAATTTTGGTAAGAAAGAAATATTACATTTTGGAGTTTTATTAACGCATCTTGAGATAAATATGTAACAACAACCACTTTGGGGCTTTGAGGTCAATTTACAACTGCGTTGACTAAAAACCTTTAACTACGACAGAATTGATGGCAAAGAAAGTCAAGATCTTGGCATGATTTAGATATATATGTATAGGTATATCTAGAGAGAAAGATAACTAAACCGAATCTGAAAAATATTACTAAATTTTAAAGTTTTTACGTCTCCTAGATAACTTTGTAATAACCCACTTAGATGATCAGAGACTTTGCACTCTGACAGGATTGAAGCCAAAGAAAGTCGAGATCTGGGAATGGAGGTCATGATGCAGTTAAATATTTTGGAAAGAAAGTGAACTTTGCAAGTTGATCCAAGAATTTTCCTAGTAAACCATAAGACCTGTGCAAATGCAATGATTAGATTCTTTACGGACTCTCAGCCGAAATTTTATGTTTCCAACTTAGCTTAAAATATATCAGTCAAAAAAAGATTTGTGTTAAACCAAGAAATTTTCGCTAAAACGTAAGGAAATTATTGAAAAGTTTGTGTCAAAATAAATTTGTATGGTTTTACAAGAGACTTATCAAACCTACCCTCGTAGACACACCACACACATATATTTTAACCACAAACAACAATAACAGATCTATAATTTAAGAAGATGGTAAAGAAAAAAAAACAAATACACACGAGAGGAAACAAAATTTTTTAAATGAGTTTCGTTTTAGGAAGAAGTCCCCCAAAAAAAACTATATGTGTATTGATCTTATTTGGAAATACATATTGGAAATTTTAAGTGAAATACAACTATAACAACAACCAAAAACTTTAAAAATTGTTACTAAAATGGTCATTTTTATGCCGCTTTTTTGTGTTTGCTTAAATGTTACTCAAATGCTGCTGCTGTGGAGAAGACTCAAACATACTTGAAGTATTTATCTTGATATTTAGTTTTTTTTTTTTGAAACCTACTTTTAGCGTAAAATATTTGCTTGAAATTTGATTTTTGTTTATAACAAGCTTGTAGAGGAGAGCAGGGAGATCTTCAGTTAAAGCTAAGGAAAAATTATATTAAACGCCGCCTGTTTGTTGCTGTCTGTATGCCTGCCTGCCTGACTGACTGACTTCTTGCCCGATGACCCAAAACTACCAAATATTTACAGCACACACAGCTTCAAATACAAATACAAGAACAGATTTTAAGTTGGTTATTCAAAATTCTTAGAATTAGTTAACCGAATCATGATCGATGGCATTTGTTAGTCTCCTTCTTTTTTTGGTTTTATATTATATAAATAAGAATAAACAGCAAAAGAAATTGCAAATATGCAGATATTGTTGGTTCTATTGGAAGCTAAAGCAGGTTTGTATTTCAAATTATGATATAAACAGAGTTTGAAGACACAGGCGTTCAAATTGGTAATATATGTCGTTTTCCTATAGAAAACAAAACAATTTATACATAACACAAATAATTTATATTATAGAGCGTAAACAATAAGGTAACTAGTCATGTTTTTGCTAGTCCTTTTGTATTTTTAATTTAAACCCTTTTAGTGTGTAAGCAATAACGTAACTAGTTTATAAATAATGCTAGTTTCCCTTCTTTTAGTTATATTTTTACCCTTTTCCCGTGTAAACAATAACGTAACTAGTTTATAAACTACATATATATTTTAGTCTCCTTTTTACCACAGTAAACAATAATGTAACTAGATACATTAGATCTAGTGCTAGTTCCTTTTCCTATTATAGTTTTTAATTTAAACCCTTTACCCTAGTAAACAATAACGTAATTAGTTTATAAATAATGCTAATTTCCTTTCTCCATATTTTAGCCTCCTCTTTTCCCCAGTAAGCTAGTTACGTTAGATCTAGTTATCTTCCATTTAGTTCATATTTGTAGTAGCAACATGTTTCATTTATGTATTTATTTGACAAGTTTTATAAAGCAGTAATTACATTTTGATTTCTAACAAAAGCTGAACAAATAAAAAAAAATGAAACGCTTCAGTTTTCAATTTTATGACGTTATTATTAAATAAATAAGACCACCCATTAAGTTTGTATGAAACTTGTATGTAAAGAAAATATAAAGCAAAATTTTTCAAGAATTATTAAACAATCCCCAAAGGCAATATTTATGATTGCGTTAAATAAACAACCCTATAAATTGTAACAAAATTCAAAACTGTATTTCAAAAACACTTGAAAATATGTCACCAAATTTGTGTTGTCAAATGGAAAAAATGCAGATCTTAGAAATTGCTTAATAATTTTAAATATTTACATATGATTTTTGAGCTGTTTATAAGAATAAAAATATAAAAAAAAAATATATTAAACAAATATTAAGTTAAAAAATATACCGATCGACTCAGAATCACTTCCTGAATCGATTTAACGATGTCCGTCCGTTATTCTGGCTGGTTGTCCATATGTTAACCTTGTGCGCAACGTACAGTTAGCAATTTTGAAGATATTTCGATAAAATTTAGTGCATGATATTTGTTCGGCACAAGGACGGTTGGGATTAAAATTGTATGAAATCGATCCATTCTTTCACCTCCAAACAAATGTCCTCCCGAAATATGACTATCGATCGTAAATATTTTATTTATAAACGTATCCAAAAAAAAATTCGCCACAAATAAGTTGTAATATAATAAAGTCTAATCATATCTAAATATGTTGTGCAGATCGGTCCATAAAAGCCCCCCTTCGCAAACCACTTTAACATCTTTTAAAATGTTTATATCGAGATGAAATATAATTTAAAAAATATTTACATGCAGAGAAGGCATGCCGCTTAATTTTTGGATTATCGGTTCACAATAGGCCGTAGTTCTCACAAAGCGCCAATTTCGAAAAACTCTTTTTACGCATATACATATATATATGTATATATATATATATATATATAATAGGTATAACCGACTACACTTTCTTACTTGTTTATAATTTTTGTACCTATGTATGTATGTATGTATAATTGCGTCACATGAAAACAATTCGTTTAATGCTTACAACGAATATGAATTTGTAAATGTTTTATGTATGTACATATGTATATTCGAATTTCAATTGTCTAAAAAAATATTTAAACAAAAAGGGGGAAATAATTGTGACGCAGTAATCTTTACCAAAAAAAAATAAGAACAAAGTAAGCAAAGCAAGCGGGAATGGGAAGCTTAATAAAGACCATTATAGCTACACATGACCAACTAATACTTTAACAATTACACAGTAACTTAATCTTTACAAGACAAATACATACATATGTATATGTATGTATGTATGAGACAAGTGATACAAGATTTTGCAGATTTTAAGCATCTTAAGAAAACATTGAAACAACCTCTTGGGGTTTATGGTCGTTGTGTAACTGCGGTGACAAGATTGATGCTAAAGAAAGTCAAGATCTTAGAGTGGAGGCTGGATTCAGTTAAATTCTACTACATTTTTAGATTTTACGCATTTGAAAAATCTTTGAGCTTCCGCGAACAATTTGAAGATCAGAGATCTCCTATTCCGACAGTTTTGATGCCAAAGAAAGTAAACATCTAATATACATACTTCTAAATATATTTTCAAACAGTTTTTACGTACCTTGATTTAAATTTGTGAAAACCCTTTGGGGTTTTGAGGACAATTTGTAATTGCAGAGACCTCTCACTCGTTAACAGAATTGATTTCAAAGAATGTAAAGATCTTGGTGAGGAGTCTGGATCCAGTTAAATATATTTGAAAAGAGAATTCACGCATCTAAGAATACCTTGTATCAGCCCCTTTGAGGTTTTGAGGACCAGGGATCTCCTACTCCAACATGATGCCAAAGAAAGTCAAGACGTAGGAATGGAGGTATGATAACTTTCAGTTAAATATATTTCAAAACTTAAAAATATTACAACATTTTTAGATCTCCGACTTTTATAGGATTGATTTTAGAAAATGTCAAGATCTGGGATTGGAAACAGGATTCAGTTAAAGAAAGAGTAGCAGTCAAACATGAATATTACTACATTTTGGAATTTTTATGCATTTTCAGATAACTTTCGTAAATGCGATCTGAGATTACTTTTTTTTTTTTTTTTTTAAATAATTCACAAACAAACTGCGAAGCTTTTGGCTTATCTGCAGAAAACACCCAGAGTCTTTGGCGGGAATCGAACCCGCAACCCTTTGACTGATAGTCCGGCACTCTATCGCCTAGTCTATCGGCGAATAGGTAAAATATTTGGAAATTTATTACAATTTTAGAAAAAATGTCTTATTTAATAAAATATTTTTATTCGAATATTCATTGAATATACCGATCACAAGACGTTTAGAAATCACAGATTTATTTCCAAAAGATTTGGATTCTGCTCCGCTTTACAGAATTATTCATCATTCAGAGCATCAGGTTGTTTGGTAGTTTGTTGATGTAAAGCCGATTGTTAAAATGGCAAATAGTCTGGCGAAGTTAAAAACAAAGAGGAAAGTGGCCAATTGACATCACTAAATCGAAAAATTACACGACCTTGAAATTTATCCATTAACTGAATTATTTGTTTCAGGAAAATGGCTCGTGACGCTGAATTGCTGAAATCGAAGATCACTGATGTCAATATTAAAGATCATTAATTTCAACGTTTAGCATGGACTCTAAAGTGGCCTAGTATTACAAATTTTCACCAATTTTATGGTAATGTTTATATTTAAAATGTATGAGTATATAGTTAAATATATTCAAGTTTGGACTAAATAAATGTTATTGACATTTCATCATAACCACAAACTTCTCGTACACTTTTATTTAAACTTTACACTTCTATCTATACCTATAGTTTCCTAAGATTTCGTATGTTTGCTACTTCCCAAAAACTCTGAAGTTCCCCGAAGGCTTAATAAGTTGAAAGCAACATAGCTACTTATAATAATTATCAGGCTTTGAAGAAGTCCAAGGGAAATTCAAGTTCTTTCCTGGCATGTAATAAATAAAATAAGCTGTAAATTAAATTAGATCTAATTATTAAAGCCCACTACTGCTTGTTCAGTGTTTAAGCAATACTTTTAAATGTAAATGTATATAAACTTCAATCTTTTTCATACCACTTAGTATCTTTAAAAAGAACTAACTGCACAAAAACGTTCTATGAACACCAAGTAATGCATACGGTAATGAGTCATTATAACGTAAAAGCATTTCTGAATTTCCACACTCTAAAAGCGTAGCTGCTTAAGGCTAAGTTAACCTAAATATTAAACAAAATTGTTTTCCGCCCCTTCCACCCCTTACTAAAACTTATTTCGGGTTTATTATTACATACCATTTTATTGAATTATATGATTTATATACCCAAATACACACATTTCAATAGCAATAAATTTATGCATATGAGTGAGTCATTGAAATTTGTTTTTTTTTTCAATATTATTTTGTAAATTCTTTTTAAGAGGGGTAGACAAGCAGGGGTCTTATACAAGGTTTATAGTTACTGTTTGGGGAAATGACGTTGTTTTTTGTTGGGCATTTTATAGTATATTGGTTAATACGCAGCAAAACGAAATTCTTACATATAAATTAATAAAATTTCTGCGCAAACATCACGTGCTACAAGACAGGCAGGCAGACAGACGTACATATATACATACATATGTACATATGAACAGTAAAAACTGTGGACAAGAAAACAAAACGTAACCGGCGTTAATCCTTTGTTATGGGTATTTTCGTTGAACTTCTTGCTAGCTACTCTCTTTTCGGCGTGCATTGTGTGTGCAGACACTTTGAAATGAGAAAATTACTTTAAAATTGTATTTTTATGATAATTTATTTAATTTTTTTATGATGATTTTCTTCTTGGAAAGATAGCCAGCGTATGTTTTTAATGCGCCCCGCTATATAATTAAGAAACTAAAGTGAGTATTTGATTTTTGTTTTTATGAGAAGAGTTTTTTACTGCATATTTTGATGATGGTTTGATGTGTAGACCAGTCCCATTGTGTTGTTGAAAAGTGATAGAAGGAGTAAGGATTTTTAAAAAATTAAATAAGTTCTGGAGTAATTTGGGAGTTTTGTTTCAATTAAGGCTAAGGCGTTAGAAAAAATAATCAAATTTAAGAAGATCTAGAAAACTTGAAGCCATATAAATGAAAATATACCTACATATAACGGGGTTAGACAATTTAGTTGTAATTTTATTCATAATATTTGTTATAAATTATAATGACATTTACTACCCAATTTAGTAGTTGAATACAATAAATTTGTAAAGTAAAAAACTATTAAGGGACATTTCTAGAACTTGTTATACATACAATCATTAAATCTAGGAGTATAGTATAGTAACCATTACATTAGTTTCTTTAAAAGCATCTTTGGACAATTTGCGATTCTAGCCGTAGAGTCGCTAAATTCATTCAAGAACAAACCGCTGGTTTTTTGGAAAACTCATTTGTTCAGGCAAAGCCCATTCATTTTTTCGTCAACAAGTTAAAGTGCTGCATTTGGACTTCAGGAAAACTATGTAAGTGCAATTGTTGAGTAAATTCGGTGAATGAATCAATTTTTATTGATGATATACTTGGATATCACTGACATCTAATATCAAGAGAATTTTGGCTCATTTAAACTAAATTTCACAAAATTCACATTTCCGGCCTTACGATTTAACACCACTCGTAATTAACGAAATCGACCCTCCATTTTGTAACTGTAAAAAATACAGTGGTGGATATAATGTTAGCAGACCTTATATGGGTATGCTGTTTTCAATCGGAGTTTTCTTTTATATGATTATAATTATTAAATATAATTTGTGTCCAGTGTTATACCCTATGGTGGGATCAGTATGTCCAGTTATTTTATTACATCTTAAAACTTTCATTAAGTTGTGGTTAATTGCAATTAATTGGCAATTTGAGCTAAACAATAACTTAGAACGTGAAAGTAAACTTATATATTTTGTTAGATTTTTGCGCTAAGTTTTTAGAAATTAATAAGATCTGAAAATATTTAATGAAACAGAAGATTAAATGTCAAAAAACACTATTTAGAAATAGCTATAAAAAGTGGTGCACAGAGGAGAATTACTCAACAGATCTCTAGAAGAGCTTATTGTTGGCAAGTATTTCAATTTTCTAGAACGCATTAGACCATATTCGAACTTGTGAGGAGTTGCTTAGAGCAGAATAAGATTAATGTTTTGAAACCGCTAGCCCAATCTCCGGATTTAAGTCAATTGAGAACATATGCAATTATGTAGAGCTATACATAACGGCATTCAGATCCAATAATTTGGACGGTTCGGAAGGAAATCCAAAATACTTGGTACGGAATTTTTTGTGTAGTTGTGTTCGGGAAGGAAAACCACCGAAATGCAACAAATTAACAAAACAAAAAGTGGAATGGAGTGATCTAAGGGTGACATTTAGCACATTTGAAAAATAAAGGGGTTAAACCCTTTACAACAACACAACACGTTTTCTTTAATTGGCAACTGATACCAAGTGTGCTAATTTCGTGTCCACCACTTTATATTATTAAATGCTTATTTTATAGCTTTGTATTGGGATTTAGATTTAACAATTTTATAAGAGCTTTTTTTGAGTAGTCCCATTTAGTTATCACAAATTTTAATTTGCCTTTTCTAATTTTTTATTATAAAAAAACATGAACATGTAATAATAGAAATATTAAAAACTTATTGAACATTTGGTATTAAAAACTCTTATTGTTTTAATTTCTAATTTAATTTATTTGTGTTTGTTAATTTTAAGTTACCGAACGTACATACTTACATACCAGTTACTATTACTTTAACACAATTTGATGAAACTATTTTTATTAAAAATACTTCAGTAAAACTCACTTTATTTTTGCCAAATTATGCACACACATTTTAACTTATGTATGTACATACATAAGTTCTGATGTTCACTAATTATTACCTTTTAAGATCACATTAAAAGATTATTATGTACCAAAATCCTAAAGAATGTCTTTCTTTCTGTCTGTCTGCCTGGTTTGTATTGTTATTTCAACTCTTTAAACTTATAACGGTACCACATAAATACTCTATTAAAACACAGACACACTTTAAACATTAAAGAGAGTAAAGCAAAGAACAAGAAAAAGAAAATAATAACAACAAAAGGCAGCGTTGTCAGTTTAGGGGATTTATCCCCAAATTGAGGATTTTTTTTCGTGATTTGGGATAAAAATTTCCTCTTGGGGATCCGGGGATTTTTTGGGGATTTTATTTATAACTGGCAAGTCTAAAAATGTGTGTTATTATTTATAGTGGATGGTTTCTAATAAAGAAGAAGTATGTAAATATTTAAAAAAATATATATTTTTTACTGTTTAAAATGGATGCAAATACTAATTTTTAAAAACAAAAATCATAATGTTTCTTGGAAACGCGAAGATTCGGCAAAAGTTTTGAAATTTACAGATACGGATATATTTTTAAAGTGTAACGCTTGCGTTGAACGCGTTTTTTTAATAATGCATACTACCAAAACAAAAATACGTAACAAAATGCAATATGAATTATTGGAAGCATTTCTCAGAATAAACAGATACTTTAAAAATAATTAAATTTATTGTGAGAAATTTAATCCATCTGCTGAAATGCTAAAGCTTTTTAATACAAGCAATATGTACAACAACATTTCTGAGGCTGATGAATTATTTTTATTCTGAAGTTTTGGAAATGCTAAACTCTGGTAGGTATAATTTTTTCTTTACAAGATTTATAATTACAAATCGAATTAGTTTGAATATTAATATATGTAGCTATCGATAAAAATGAATTTTATTAAATAAATATGTTATTTTTTAAATAAAATAAAAATTTTACAAAAAAAAAAAAAAAATTTAAATAAAAAAAAATCAGTTTGGATATTTTTGGGGATGACAAATCCAAAATTGGGGATAAGCTCTAAAAAAAAATACTGGCAGCACTGACAAAAGATGAACAATTAATAATAATGATGTAAAATTATTACAATAACCTAAGCACACACTCACTCATTCATTGCAGATATAAACACTAGCAATATTAACAATATGAAAAGAAAACGCAGCAATAAAAGTCAAGCAAATCAATTAAAAAAAAAATAAATAAAAATAATAAAGAAATGTTAAAACGTCATGAATTATCTATAAAGAAAAACGCCAAGCACGAGTTTGTGGTTGATTGGTTTGTTTGAAGATGTAACATAACAATAAACAACAACAACTCCATCATCATCATTAACACTTTACATACATACATATGTAGGTATTTATTTATACAAGGTGAGTATGCGTTAATATGAGTAAAATTACAACAACCATATGATTTTAGTTAGATAAGACGAAGAGACAAGAGTCATAGAAATTATGATGACAAGGCAGGATTTGAAATATACCTATATAAAAATATTTAACAAAAAAAATTATACAAAAAACAACAACAACACTATTATATGTAATTACTATGATAATGATCTTAATAATGATGTTCGCCGCCTGTTTTAAAAAACATAAATATGTATGTACAATAAAAAGGAGACGAAATGCAAACTCAGCTAAATATGTACATGCATATATCCATATGTACATACATTATAAAGACGGGAATCATTAACAGAAAGAAATTTTAGCTTAGAAAAGTACGAAATTAAACTTTAAGAACAGTCATCATCACTACACACTGTATTAAGGAAATATAAGAAGAAAACGACAAAAAAAAAACAAAAACTGTATTTAAACGCAACAATAATAATAATAATAAATAAACAAAATGTTGAACGAAAAATCATAAATGAAAACATTGATGATGATGATGATAAAACAGTAATGCCAATAGAGTAAAAATTCAGTGAAAGCTTTAAAATAATGACGAGGATATAAAAAAAAATTCTAAAAAGAAATACCTACCTATATATTAATAAATATATATAAAACTTAAAAGTATATAATTATACATAGTTTACGTGTGCATCAGAGATGCAAAAGTTGGTACAATTGTACTTTTTTTTAGCACTATTTGAGAGTCAAAAGTACAATAGCACTCCAATGACTAATTTAAAATTTGCCAATTTGGCTGCCAGATACAGAAATTATTAAGTCTTTAAAAAACGACAATATGCCTACATAAGTATGTACTTTTTGAACTAAATAAACTAATGTTTATTGATATTTCAAGAATTCCTAAAGGAATATTATCCATTCCAGATTCATATCTGCAAATGTGGAAAGGATATTTTCGTATCAAAATATAATAAAAACCAAAGAGAGAAGCAGACTGTTTGTTTCGACTGTCTCTAATCTAATCCAAACAAAGTATTTGCTGAAGTCATCTAATTCGTGCTGCTATAATTTAAAATGAATAGGAATTTGTTAGCAAGAAGTACCTACATACATATGTCATAAATAATACTTTTAATACAGATCTGAACAACTAATAGTCTCTATGTACCTTTTGAAATTAAAACATTAATATTTATTTTTAAGTTTATCTCCATATACATACATATGTATGTATGTAATTGCTTAAGCTAGACTTACACAATTGAAATTTTCTTCAAAATGCTTCAAACTCGTGTAAACATTAAAATTTCTTCAAAATTTATTTATTTAATAACTAACAAGTAATAACTTTAATAACTAACAATTAAATAAATAAATTTTGAAAAAATTTTGGTGTTTACACGAGTTTGAAGCATTTTGAACAGCAATTTTGAAGAAAATTTCAATCGTGTAAATATAGCATTAGTACGAATGATTTCTACATTTCACATTTTCCTAATAAAATTCAATGGTAAAAAAAACAAATTTCATGTGGAATTTTTATTCACGATAGGGGTGTAAGTTTTTTTGATGAAATTTTCAGAGGTTGTCTCGGATTTTTGCTCATATCTCCGTTATTTATGGACGGATTTTGCTGATTTTAACTAGCAAACTTCTCGAAAGCATGTCTGACAGAATTATTGAAGACTTGGATCCAGAACATATCTGTAGCTTAATTGCCGTATAACCGATACTAATATGATTTCTGGATTAAAATTTCTGATCCATATAAAAGTTGGTTTCATATCGATATTTATTAGACATTTTTGTGGGTTTATTTGTTTTTTGGAAATAGTTCTTATATGGCAGCTATGACAAATTATGGGCCGATCTTCTTAAATTTTGGAACAGTTATTTTCATGCATATGAGGATATTTCACGTCGAATTTCAACATACTAACGGTATATTTAAGATATATATACATATTAGTATTAACGTGGATTTCGGTAGTGGCCCTTATGTAGGGGATATAGTCAAATATGGACTATTGATTTGATTTAAGAATGCATGTAAATGATCCGTGTAAAATTTTGGATTTTTATAAGAGATTTATGAGTATTAAAGTGATTTTCGGAAGAAGGTTTTATATGGGGCATACGGTTGTATATATGTAAATGATCTGTGCAAAGTTTTGAGTCGGTACCGATATTTATACAATAAATATAGGGATAAATGTATTTTTCAGATGTGATCCTTGTATGGGAGCTATGACCAAGTCTGGGCCGACCACCATAAAATTTAATACAACAATTTATTTGCCTATAGAGATTATTTCTGTCAAATTTTAGCCGTTTAACATTATTTATATCGTTTTACGATTTCTTTTTGCATGAAACTTATTCCTGCTGAATTTTGTATTTATATTTCAGCTTTATAGGCATTTATGTATAATTGAGCAAATACCTATTTCGGGAAAATTTTTGTATTGGGGCTATGAGAAATCATGGACCAATTCTTACTATTTCCCGCACACTTTCTTCTTTTATCATAAAAACAACGAATACAAAATTTCATGGTATTATCTGCAATACATATACATATTTCAAGATATTGCAATAAAATGGACAAAAAATATCAAATTTTTATGGAGGTTGTCTCACATATTGGTCCATAACTCTGGTTGGCCTAAACCGATTTTGCTGATATTAAATAGCAAACTTCTCGAAAGCATGTCTGACAGAATTATTGAAGATTTGGAACCCGAAGATATCTGGGGACATCAGAAAATTAATTTCAACAGACAGACAGACGGACATGGCTTAATCGACTCCGCTATCTATAAGGATCCAGAATATATATACTTAATAGGGTCGGAAAATTATATTGTGGAAGTAACAAACGGAATGACAAAAATATATGTATATACCCTTCTCGTGAAGGTGAAGGGTATAAAAAATAATAAACGGCTTTCGGTAGGTTTGGGAATTTAAAACTCGAAAGTACGCTGAAAATAGTCTTTTTATAATTTGCAAAATAATTATTGGCCGAATTGAGTTGAACATGCTTATAAATGTGTGAAAACTACTGAATTTGTTCCGAGTTTAGTATATTAGAACAAATTTTTATTAATATCTAACCAGGGCACTCTAAAATGAATTATTTTAAAGAAAAAATTATAAAAAAAAATCTGTTACTTGATCTTCATCAGTGTTGCCATTTTAGCACTTTCAGTGCTAGATTTAGCATTTTGTTTCTCGAAAATGCATTGAAATTTTTAAAAATTATGCTAAATGCTTTTTATAGCAATTAACATACATTAAACATTATTTGTTGTTGCAACGATATTTATTTTGAAATATTAAAGAATGCAAATATTTAAGAACACCTAGGGCGAGTAAAGAATAAATTCAATAAAATCCTTAAAAATCTTATTAATAGGCCAATTATAGCGCTTTATAATCATTAACAAGTTGTTATTACCAATGATATTTTATTAGTTCGCCAAAAAAAAACTTCACCATTAAACAAAAAATTAAACACTTCCTGGCTGCTATTTATCATTTGCAGTATTTTACACACATGAAAAAACGCTAAAAAAAAAAAAAAAAAGAAACCGTTCTTTTTTTATTGTACACAAACCAATCCAACATATTCATACATACCTACACAAAAGCAAACAAGCCAGAGCACACTTAGTTCAAGATCATAATGACGACAGTGACGGGAGATGATTAAAATGACGCACCCACTATTTCCAAGTTTAGCTTTTATTACAGACATACATATTTCTTTCCTTCATTTCGTACACAAAAAAAAAACACAACAAAGATCATAGTTTTTTCCTCATTTCGTTTCAATTTGCAACGGCGCATTTTAAGTTCTCGAAATTATTGTTGTACTAGAGTATTTACGTTGTTTTTGCTGTTATTTTATGCACTTATTTACACTACCAACCAACACAACATGTAACGGTTTTTTATTTTTCAAGAATTCAATGGATTTTTCTTTTATTTCCAAGTCAATTTTTTAACACACTGCACTTTTTACTTTTAAATACCGTTATTAAGTTTGATTTTAATAGTTTTTTTTTTCTTTTTTGAACACACACAACTTTTTAAAAACTACTTTTTTTCTTCTGCAGACTTACAAAAAACAAAACGAAACTCACCCGTTAAACTCAACCATCGCCTTTGAAGGCTCGCGCACAAGTGATTCCTTTTTCTTGAAATTTCAAAGCTGGCCTTCTTGGATTTTCAACAACAAAAACCAAACATTCGTTGATTTCGTTTCTTTTTCGTTGTCTTCGTTTTTTTTACAACGAAGCAACTCCATTGATCCAGTCAAACATACACACACAACATAATTATATGTTGGTCGTCAAACATCGAGCCGTTTAAAAACAACCACCATCTTCATTATTAGGTTCGTAACGACAACGTAAGTAAGCGCATGTGTGTGTGTGTGTGAATGAGTGTTGCTATTCTTGTTTCGGTTGAAGTTAAAGAAGTTGGAAGAAGTAAAAAATTTTGTTCGTCCCGGATCACACAATGCAACTTTTGCTGCTCAACTTTTGAGTTTGTTGGTGATAGGGGAAAGAAGAGTGTTCCCCTCTCTCTCTCTCTCTTTTTCCCCTCTCACCCAAAAACTCAATAGTTGAGCAGCAAAAGTTGCATTGTGTGATCCGGGACTTCTTTAATCCCAATTTACACCAAGCAATTTGACTTCAATGAGTCAGAAAAGAGTCCAACAAAAGAGCATTTTCGGAGCGAAAGAAAATTTTCTTGTTACTGTCCTGAGTCGGTACGCTATGACTCAGAAATTCCACTTAATTATGTGTGTACCAAAGCGCTGTTGTCCTGTTATTTGTGCTTTAAACAAAAAAAAAACATAGCTGTACCACACAAGAATGATAAAAACAAGATTACAAAAAAGCCTCATAAAAGACTCTTTTTCTGACATTATCTAAGAGCTCTGTCAGAGCCTAAAAAACCCTCATAAAAGACTATTTTCTGACATTATCTAAGAGCTCTTTCTGACGGACCATTTTCGAATGTAATGACCGCAATTATGATTGTTTTTTGGGCTCATAAAGAGCGTTAACACTCCGAAAAAAGTGTCAGAAAAGACTCTTTTCGGACTCATATGGCTTGCTGGGATTGTACTAATACAACATGTATGAAGTTTGTTAGAAAGTTGGCAAGTAAGAAAAATTTGTTGAAGCAAATCAAGAGCAGGCAGTCTTAAGTGCATATACACTACGTGTTTTTTACATTGTATATGTCAAATTTTACATATGGGAGTAAAAACATGTAGTTGGTTACCTCAAAAACTTTGCTTGTGTAAAATACATGTGGAAATACATATGCATTTTTTCGATTAGAACACGCTCTATTTTCTTATGTTCAAACACATGTTTTCAAATGTATATGCCAGGCGAAAAGATTTGTCGACGGTTAAATCTGCGCTATCATTAGCCGGCCATATGAAGAATTTGCATAAGTGATAAATTAAATATTTTTTTATCCCATTTTGATAATTTAATAACAATGATATAAATTATTTAAACATTTTTGATACAAGCTCCACATCTTGTATATTAAAAAACGAAAAACCTTAAATCAATATTTTTGACGCCGGCAATTTAGTGACGCTTTGTAGCGGCTTTAACGCATTTTTTAAAGAAACGACATGGAAATTTATGTGTAAAAAAAGAATAATATTTAAGCGTATCAGCTGTTTTAATCATGGCGATGTCACGTGTAATTGTACATACAAGTTGGTGACCAAATATTAAAACCCATATGTAAAATAACCAATTTTGACAGACATAAAGAAAAACATGTGAGTTGTAAACTTAAAAATACATAAGCAAAAACACGTAGTGTATAGCCACCTTTAAAAGACTTGAAAATAAAAAAAATTAATATTCAAAACTTCTTAGAAAACACAATATACAGTAATTAATATAAGAACTGAAAAAAGGAATAAATATACTCAAAATTGAAAATAGTTTAAACAAAATTTATTAAAAGTATTGATAAAAAAAATAATTTAATATTTTGGAATAATCTATAGAACTTTTTAAAGTGAAATTTTAAACAAATCAACCAATATTAATAAAACATAAACGAAAAATTTACTCATTTCTATTTCAGATGACCAGTTTTTGTACAATTCTCTTTTGTAGCTGGCATATCATTCACACGTGTATCTTCAATTTTCATGCTCTTTATTATCAAGTTTATACTTTTTGATGCAAACAACTTAAGGTACGTTCACACTTGGCTAATATTTGCCGAAAAAAACGTAACCACTAAATAAAATATATTTGAACTTGTTTATTTACTAAAACTTTGTTTCTTTAGGACAGGACACAACAAATATTTAGTTTTATTTGATGCTGTTTGATCTTGTAAAACTCTTGTAAGAGTAAACAACGTCGAACAAATTTGTGCTAAAACAAGTGGTTACGCTTTTTTGAGTAAATATTTGCCAAGTGTGACCGTACCTTTAGTGCGGAATAAGACGGAGAAAATAAAAAAGGTAAACAAAATAAAATGAGAAAATTGACTAGTTCCGTAAAGTATGTATCCCTTCTGTTCACTTATTTTATTTTTTTCCCCTTCTCACCCAAAAATACTTGCCTTTACTTTATAAATCAGATGCGAAACGTGTGAAATCGGACTTATTGTCATTTCAATTTGTTGTCAGATTTCCCTACATCAAAACTCATAACCCAGCATAACAAATTGTTTCATTAAAAAACCAACCAAATCTTGTTAATCAGCTCTATTGTAAATCAAAAACTTTCAAACAAAAGAATTCTCAAGTTTCTTAATAAAATTCTTTAAAAAAACATTCAATCTAATTTGTTTCATCCTTCTATTTTAATTAATTTGCTAAGCATATACTACAAACTATAAAGTAGGATTCCCTTTAAATAAATCAAATAAATACTGTAACAAATTGAACGTTTGGAATTTTATATAATTCTTTAACGTTTGCTGCTAACTTAGGAAGCAGATCTTGTTTTAATGATTTGTTTTTTGTCCTTTCCTTTAATGTTCCCTTAAACTAACCTTTGTGTTGTCATTTCTAAAAGGTTGAAGCAAAAGGGTGGTGGCAAGATGTAGTAGGTACATAGATAGTTTCGTTTTTAATTGTTCTTATATCTTCGTAAAATCAAAGAAAACCGAAAGGTTTTGTTGAATTTTCACTTCCTGGTCGTTTTCAAGCAGTAATTCTTACGGTATTTATTTATGCAGACTTAGTATATTAAAAAAGGATCAAGGTTTTCGTGCTACACTTTTGTAAAATGTTGCTGAACTGTTGATTGTACAAAAAATAAAAACAAGCATGTCTTATTGATCGTAGAAAATGTTAACGACAATAATATTGTGTTTGAAATTTTACGATCTTTTTTATTGTACTAATTTGACATTAATTGTCAAATATTTATGTAATTACAACACTTTGTTCTTGAGCTCTTAGAAGAGGCCATACAAAATAGACTTGTGAAAAAGATAAACATAAAGTTTAAACAATTCAAACCCATCTTATTATCCCTTAGGCTTTAATTTTCCATTTAATGGATGCGTAATGATCTCAGCCGTAAAATCAATATTATGATCTGGTGAACGAAAGTATTTACCTGCAGTTCGGTTCAAAAATAGAACCTTCTCTATATAAATCTGTTCTTTTGGTCATTCCTTCGAAAGACGTAGCTCAATTGTAGATAATGCAGTAGTTTAAGATAAAACTATCGCGAAATGGGAAGGTGTCAGTCGTAGATCTCGAAAGAGCCTATGATTTCAAAGGAATTAATCGTGGATCATTAAGGTGTCGTAGACCTGAATGGAATCAATCAAGCATATTTAAGGTTTCTAAGATACATCAGTAGCGGATCAAGAAGTTGTCAATCGTAGGTCTCAAAAGAGTCAATCAAGAGTCTCAATGGAGTTAATCATAGATAGCGGATTTTAAAGTAGTCAATCTTTCAATGAAATAGAATCAATTAAGAATCTTTAAGGTGTCTAAGACTAAGCACAATCGTGAACCTTTCAGTAACCTAGGCTGAACTAATCACGGATATTAAAAGAGTCGAAGATCCCAAAGGAAACTCTCGTTGATCTTTAAGAAGTCTAAGATCAATGGGGTATCAATGGTATTAATAGTGGATCTTAAAAGTATCTAGGATAATCAATGGCGGATCTTAAAAAAGTTAATCAGACATACTGAATTTTAAAGGAGTCAATCGTCGATTTCATTGAAATCACTGAAGTATGTTTAGGGTGTCTAAGACGAAGCTCAATCGTGCACCTTTCAGTAACCTAAGTTAAACTAATCACGGATCTCAAAAGAATCAATCGTGGATCCCAAAGGAATTAACTCGGTGATCTATAAGAAGTCTATGATGATGCTCAATTGTGCAATAGCGGCTTTTAAAGGTGTCAATCTCATTGGTGTTAATCATGAATATTTAAGGTGTCAAAGGTAAACCAATCGCTGATCTTAAAAGCGTCAATCGTGGATCTTAATGGAATCAATCAATGATCGTTAAGGTGTCTAAAACGAAGTTCAATCGTGGAGCTGTCTGTAGCGTAAAATGGACAAATCACGTATCTTAAAGAATAAGTCGTGAGTTAAAAAAAAGAGTCATTAATAGATTCCAAAGAAGTCATTCGTGGATTCCAAAGGAATCATAAGTGGGTTCCAAAGGAGTCAATGGTTTTAGGAATCTTAAACAAAGCTCTCGTGGATATTTAAGGCGTCTAAGATGAGCCAATCTCTGATCTTAAAGGTGCCAATAGTGGATCTCAATTAAGTCATCAAGAGAGGACCTTTCAATAGATGAAAATGAATAAATTAAGGATCTTACACGAACTTTAGGATGTTTAAGACGAAGATCAATTGTGGATATAGAAAGACACAATCGTTAATATTTGAGGTGTCTAAAAAGAAGCTCTATCGTTAACTGTTAATCAAAGGTGAACCTTTCAGTAGCCTAAAAATAAACCAATCTTGAACCTTAAACGATCTTTAAGATGTTTAAGATGAAGATCAACTTAGAATCTAGAAGCACACAATCGTGAGGTTTTAAAGTGTATAAAACGAAACGCAATTATAGCCTATGTTGAAAACTAATCGAGAAACACAATTTAGTTAATCTTGTATCTTAAATTTTAGAACTTGTAGTATATAAAATTAAGCTTTAACGTTTATAATTCATATGTATGTATATGTAAATCGTAAGTCTTTCTATCATATTCTGTGGTCATTCCTTTACCGTCATTCTTGTTGCAGCAAGTGGAGCTTGTAGATAATTATATTATTATTTATATACTACTGATTCCGTCCAGTAGACATGAGTTTAAAAGTATATATGTATCAGAAAGAGAGAGTCTATTAGAAATTTTTTCATGCAGGCCCGTTTAGAAAGCTGGCAATTAAATAACAAGAATTTGTCATTTCCTTAGTTGGCTGCACCCTAATTTATACTTTCCCCAAAAGAAAGTCTCCCTTTTTTCCACAAAAAAAAACTACACATAAGAATCCTTTCTGTATTCTTAGGAAACTTTAAATGTGTACAAAAAAAAGAACTTATGCAGCTTGTGGCAAAATGTTTCTTGTAAAAAAAATATGTGTTTAAGTGCCACAACTACAACAGGCAGCACGAGTCAACAGCCAATGCAATTAAAGGCCAACTTGCCAATTGATCTTAAAAAAATAAAATAAAAAACACACACACAGAATATAGCAGGTCCTGTCTTGCTTTCTTAATAAAGGGTTATTTAGCATACATATGTTGCAACTTGCAACACACAGACACACCTTTAATACTATGCCGGCAAATTATGAAACATTCATACCAACACAAACAACAACAACAACAATCATTAACATTAATGATAAAAACATTTCAGCTCTGCAGCACCAACACCAGCAAAGAATTTTTTACTTAAAATATTAAGCAGGTGATCTTTAAGTATGCCTGGCAATGTCTGCATCATGGTGGAATAAATAGTCAGTCAGTCATCATTGTGATGATGACGCTACGCGTATCCAATTGTGAAATGTTGTGTAAATTGTTTGTGTTCGTGAGTAAAGTCTTTCGTAGTAGAAGGTGCTTCTTAGGGAGAATATGTAGCTACATACGTGCAGGCACTAAGACAGTAATAGCCCTTAGAACATGTTTTCCATGTTGGTGAATGAGCAACAACAGGCTGTTAACAATAAATACAGAATCTGTTACTTTGTCAGCCAGAAAGCAGGATAATTGTAAATATTCATTCGTAACACTCGGCAGGACAGCATTAAGATAGTAAATATGTTTGGAGTTGCTACGTCAGCAGGAGCAGCAAGACATAACATAAAGTTTTAAACACTAGGTAGGTATAGCAGAGTTTACGTCTGAAGGATTTCAATGTAAAATATAATTACACATCAATGCAATATATAAAACATTGTTCACATAAAATCCAGTGACATAGATGTGTTAATATTTGCGATTGAATAATCTTAGACTACAAATTGATTAATATTTAAAAAACGTTAAAAGAAGAATTTCAAATTAATTTCCCTAATAAAAATTCGTGTTTTTTATTGTCAAGATCTACAGAATCACTTTGCTTTAACTTTGCTTTGACAAAAGCTTAATATTGTTTAATTGGCCGAAGGAGCTGCAAACAATACATTTTTCTATTATATCGAACTGATTTCTTCGATACTAATCCAATGTTAGGCAAGAAATGACACAGGAAAAGCGAATCTGTTTAAACATTTGAAAAAAGTTATTTTCCCAAACACATCAAATGAAACAATTGACTTGCCACCGGTTGCACTCCATTTTGGAGCAGTTGTAGCCCTGCTGTTTTGATTCGATTCAAGAGATTGAAGAGGCTACTGTTGATCCATAATCCCTTGCGTTTAATTTGTGTTGTCCAACTCTTCTCTTCAATATAGACCACAATATATTTTCTATTCGGTTCTGATCTAGATTTTGAGCAGGCCATTTCATCAGCTGAAATTTTTGACCAGACAACTAATTTTGAAATAGTTGTTGGAAAATAACTTCGTTTTCAGGATATGCGCTGCGGTTCACAAAATCTGGGAAAAAAAGTTTGGATAATATTGAGAGTCTTCTTTCTTCATAATTTAATTTATTCTAACAATCGATCCTAAATGATACTAAAAGAAACGGCCCCAAACTATCAAACTACCATCACCACGTTTGACTGTTTGTCTCACATGATGTCTTTCGTGAGGTCTGCTCCAGAAGTATTCCTTTCCATCGGATTGGAATCGGTTAATTTTAGTCTCGTGCCACCAAATGACTCGTTTCCAATCTTCTACAGTCCAATGCTCATGCTTTTTGCAGAACTCAAGATGCGCTTTTATATTTTTCTAAGATAGAGCAAGCAGGCTTTTTCTGCATAAGCAGCTTGTTTAGGTGTTTTCGCACCATGCTTTTTCATCTCGAGTACCATTAATCGAGCGTCTGAGTTTTTGAATAGTCTGGGACGACCTCCAGTATTCGGCACAGAAGCTACACTTTGTCGTTTTCTTAAACAATCACACTTCGTTGACTCACAATTTTACTGGTTGAGTGTTCACTTTCTGTCAAAACTATTATACTAATTACCCACCACCAAATCACCTATTATGGGGTCCAACTTCATAAAATATTGTACCGTAATATCTATTTATTTTAGGTTTGTTTTAGTTGAATTTCATCTCAATAACGATATTTATAGAAATTTTATGCATATTCCAATAATTTACACTTTGTTTATATTTACTTTAACGCACAAATAAATTAAGTACCAACAAGCCCTAGGAAACAGATTTTGGCTTTTTGAAACGTCAAAATTGTCACCTCTGTATACTCTGTAGTTATATTCGGAAGTGGTAGGTTTGGCCAATTATGGACCAACTTTCACAAAAGTCAATAGTATACTTATAACTGATCTGTGTAAAATTTCGGCTCGTTATGTATGTTTATGTAGATTATTAAGTTTTCGGGAATAGTCCACATAAGGGAACTATGACCTATTACGGGCCAAACATCATGAAATTATGTACGACTATTTATATGTATATGTGAATTATTTGTGTTGAATATCAAGAAAATAATGATTTTTATTAGAGATTTATGCGCATTTAAGTGATTTTTCGAAGCGAACTTTATATGAGGACTACGGTCAAATATGGACCGATCATCATCATATTTTATAAGAGATTTATGCGTATTTAAATGATTTTCGAAAGTGGACTTTATATGGGCCGATCATCATGTAATTTTGTACGACGATTTAAATGTGCACTTGCATTATTTTTGTTGCATTTCAACTTGATAGTGATTTTTATAAAAGATTTATGCTCATTTAAGGCATATTCGGAAGTGGTCTTTGTACTTGCATGGTGCTGTGTCATAATATGGACCAATGCAAACATTGTTTTGAGATTTCACTTTGCATGAAACTTATTATTGCAGAATTTTGCATGGATACGGCTTTTCTATAGACATTTATGTACCATAAAGCCATATTCCGGGAAGACAGGACTTGTCCTTCTATAATAAAAATAAAGTGTCCAAAATTTCATAATATTGTCTTCATTATATTTGAAAAAAAAAAATAGCAAAAAAATACCTGAAAAATATCGAGGTAGTCTAAAACTTTGATCTATAATTCGGATACTACTTTACCGATTATGCCCATTTTTTATACTAAACATTTAGTTAGATCAAAGAATGTTTGGTAAAAATTTCATTGTTTTATGTCTTTCTTTCGAAGCTCTATCGTGATTGCAACAGACGGAAATGGCTAAATCGTCTTAGTATCTTATAATGACCCAGAATATATAGACTTTTTGACTGTACGACCACTATTTCGATGTTTTACAAACGGAATGACAAACGTAATATACCCCCATCTTTTTGGTGGTGGGTATTAGAATTTTACAAAAGAAAACTTGCAACTAACACAAAATGAGAATTAAAACAACAAAGAGTAAATGGTAAAAATTTGATAAAACTCCTTTCGTTATTTATCATTTTATGACCCTTCAATCATGTTGAACATGCACTCGGCTTTGCAAGCCAACAATGGATAAACAGTTTTGGTTCGGCCCTGGCAAGACTAAATGATTATCATTATTGGTAGATATAAGATTTGAAATACTTATTGTTAGTTCGTTTTTAATGATGATACAATAAATATATAGAAAAAAATTTACAGTACTATTTCAATGCTTAAGCTTTTCATTGAACCCGACAACGTCGGATTTTCAAGAAGTTTGTGCACAATTTTGTTCCCCTTTTGATTACCCAGCACTTGTGCAAATAATATATGTATATATGCCTCCGACAAATCACTGAAAAAACGAAATTGTAGTCAACAGCTTTTTTAAACAAGCTTATGTAGTGTGACCTGATTTTATGTGAACATCTCCCTGGCTGCATGTATCTACATATGTATGTACTATATATCCTATTTTTCAAACATCGTTATACAGTTTTCGTCATAAATGCAGACATAGAAACACAATCGTATTTTAATTTTTAACTCGTGCCTCAAAGGCTTTTCGGCAAAGTGCTGGTGCTGGGGCTGCTTCTGTTATCTTGTTTTTATTGTTATTGTTATTATTTCAATATTGTACAGTTCGTGAAACATTCATTTCATACAATTTTTTTCTCCACAACATGCTGTGCTGTCGTTTCCATGAGTTTTTCTCGTAAAAATTGCAACATCATCGTTGCAAATGTTGTGAAAAAGAAACAGCTACAACAACAAACCGCACACAGGCATTTTGAGCCTGTGTTAAAGCAACAAATAAACAATAAAACAGAGTAACTGCAGGACAGGCGATGAAAAATTACAAATAAATGAATAGATAGGATAGGATAGGATACGGACTGAGTCGTTCGACAGAAGGACAGACAGACAGACAGACAGACTGTTACGATAATTAACACGCACAGTCAAGTCAGTGAATGATATTTTGTATAAACATTTCAAAAACATTAGGGTGGCATGAAAACGTACCATCAGAGTCAAAATTTAGTATAAAGCACGCTTTTTCCATCTATGAATCAAAATATTTTTGTTATAATAAGAAATAAATGTACGAGTTTTAATTAACTCAAATAATAAAAATAATTTAGATTAATATTGAATTCAAGGAAATTTTTTAGGAAGAAACAATAAGTACCTGAGATAACACCCTATTTGATGTTACCAATATCCAAAAATTAAAAGTTAGTATTTGTTTAACCTCCATTCAGCTTAATTACAGCCTCTAGTCGCCTTTTCATGAAATTTACAAGAGGTTCAGTCACATATCCAGTAATCATACCCCAGTCTTTTGTTAAAGCTGTTCAGAATTCGTCTTTGGATGAAATGCTTCCCTTTATGATGTTTCTGTCTTAAATTTCCCACAGGTGCTCTATTGGGTTAAGGTCTGGAGTTTGCGGAGGTCAATTTAATTGCTTAGGCACGTTGTTTTTTGCTGAGAGACCTATGGCGTTTCAAGAACCTATAAAATTTGTAAGTAGTCTCGGCTATTCATTGCACTTTCAATGAATACAAGATTACCTGGTCCTGACATACAACCCCAAACCATCAAAAACCCACCGCCGTGTTTTACTGTAGCAGAAAGGTTCAGTGGAAGCAGCTTGGTCTCCAGACCTTTCCTCTTTATTTTGACCAAAAAATCTCAAATTTACTCTTATCGCTAAAAGTATTACATAATTCCAGAAAGATTGTGCAAAGATAAAGTAAGCTTTTGCAAAGTCTTTACATTTATTTCGGTCTACTGCAGAAATATACGGCTTTTTTCTAGGTACTCTGCCATGAAGTCCATTGTCATTCAGCCGCCTTCAAATTGTCGATGCACTTACTGAGTCACCGAGTGCCATAGAAATGTCTACAGCTTTTTTGACTGTCCTAGGGGGTTACTCTCTATTGCGATGCGAAAGCAAATTCGATGCGTAAGTATATCAATTTGTACGCTTATCGCATCGCAATAGAGAGTCCCCCCTAGACTTTGTATTCATAGCGCGAGGTCGACCGGTATGTTTTGCAGCTGTGGTGTTTCCTCGAGCTCAACTTCTTTCAATAACTTTTTGAACAGTTGACCGGCTTTTGTTTACAATTTCAGCAATATCTGTAATAGATTTCCCGTTACGTGGATGTGGAACGCTATTTAAACTCTAACTCTTCTTTGCCACGTACAATTCGGTTACTTAAATAATTTCCTAATTCTGCACTTAGAAAATTATTACTAATTTTATTTAAAATTGCATTAGAAAAATTTATAACGGCACTTATCTTATTCTACTTTAACGTTCTGTATACTAAATATTGATGTCTATACAACAATAAATTCCGGAATATAAGCACTAAGCTAGCAATACAACTGAACTTTTAAATGAAATTTAAATAACAACAATTACAACTGTTTATCTTTCTTTATAATTAAAAACATCCATCCAACTTTCTGGTATTACATTGTCTATACATTCACAAAAACTATTCTGTTATCTGTTAATGCATTTGCTTAATCCCTTTTAAAAAATCCTCCCATTTATACTAGACAATAAAAAAAAACACACAAATATTTCCAATGCAACAAGTTGCACTTGTATTAAATGGTGGTGGTTTCAACATTCTAAAACAATATTAGTCCTTTTCCCAAAAAAAAAAAAAAAAAAAAAAAAAAAAAAACAAGGAGTATTTTTTTGTACAATTAGTACAGTCAGAGTCAAAATTTAGTATACAACGAACAATAATTTCTGTGAAGTATAATATCTTTAAAAGAAGTCTATATTTCTAAAATATACATATTTATACATATGTATGTATAAAAATGTTTCGTATATGCTGACTTTTATTAAAGAGTTATGCTTTTCTCTTATAAGTTTTATTTAACAAAAGAGAAAATGCGTTTAAAATTACAGTCCATGCATCAAATAATAAAGATGTCCGCCAGCCCGTTATATTTTACAAAAACTGTGAGAGTGATATTGACAGCAAAATTTCTTCTTGTGTCAATAATATTTTTATATTTGCTTAACTTTTATATAAATTTGAATAATAATAAAAGTTTTGAACTGAAGTGTGCCGTTTTTAATTGTAAAAATAATAAAAGAAAACATAAATTTAAGCGTTTTCCATTTTCCAGAGAAAATAAAAAAAAAAAAAAAACAAGCAAACGAAAATATTAAATAGTTAAGTTAAATAACCTTTTTTTTAATAGATTTTAATATGCTTAAAATAGATAATTAAATGTTTTATTTTAAAGCAAAAAATTTACGAAAATATTTCTTAAATATTGTTTAAACAAAAGTTATGTTTTACATGTTGATTATAAAGGAAAAATAACTTATGACGTCATGGGTAGAGAGAGGAAATTTTGTGTACATTCTTTCAAACAATATATAAAAACCAATAAAATTTGCACTAAGACTGAATAGAAAACACAGAATACGAATATTCCTATCCTATAACTAGTGTAGTTTTTCTATTTCTTATTATGTTTAGGTGGAGGGTATTTAAGATTGCACTCTAACTTGTTCTTTCTATGAAAGCTGCCTTAGAAATCTTATTTTGGCTTTTTGAAACGTCAAAATTGTCACCCCTGTATATTTTGTGATTTCATTACGCCTGAATAACGCTTTCAAATTGTGCAAATTTATTTTGAAAATCATGGTTCTGTGTTTTTTTAGATGTATAGAACTTTGGAATGGAATAAAACAAAGATGTTTTCTTTTGGCATTATAACTTATATGAGACTTCTGGCATATGACTGGCTCGGACATAGTCTAATCTGGAGGTCCAATTTTCGATGACTTTTTCCAACATTTATGGCCGTATATCGACAATAAAGCGGCGAACATTGTCCTCCAAATGGTCAATCGTTTCGGGTTTATCGGCGTAGACTAGCGACTTCAAACATATAGCACTTAACAGCTGTCAAAATGGCCGCCAGTTAAGAAAGTGTTTCCTATCTATACATCTAAAAAACATCCTATAGAATAAAATACGTAGCGTTATGAGTAGATCGTATATTAAAACACCAAAACTTTACATTTCTGAAATCTTTCTGGAATAATGTAATATGAGAGTAAATTTAAGATTTTTGAGTCAAAATTAAGAGAAAAGGTCTGAATAACAAGAAATAGTGAGCTGCTTCCACAGAACATTAGTGTTGCAGTATAACACGACGATGGGTATTTGATGGTTTGGGGTTGTATGTCAACTGCAGGACCAGTTACTCTTATATTTATTGAAAGAGCAATGAATAGCCGAGACAACTTAAACATTTTTAAGAACAATTTAGATCTTGAAACGATATGGGTATTTCAGTACGACAACGATCCAAAACATAACACCAGAATTGTCAAGCAGTGGCTATTGCACAACGTGCCTAAGCAATTAAATTCACTCCAGTCATTAACTCAATAGAACACCTGTGAGACATTTTAGACAGGAACATCAGAAAAAAAAGCATTTCATCCAAAGACGAACTCTGAACAGCTTTAACAGAAGACTGGGACAAGATTACTAGAGATGTGACTGAACCTCTTGTAAAGACTGTAATTAAGCTGCATGGAGGGCCAATAAAATATTAAGTTTTTGATTTTTGGTAATATTAAATCGGATGTTATCTCCCAACTGTATACAGGTACTAGTTTTTTATTGTTTATTTTTTAATCTCTACTTATTTCTTCTTCTCACAAAATTTCCCTGAAATCAATTTAAACCCTAAATTAAATTTTGAGTTAATTCAAACTTATATACATATTTCTTATTATAATAAAAATACTCGATTTCGCTTCATGGATGGAAAAATCCTGCTGTATAATAAATATTGATACTGACTGTATGTCAAATGTCAGTTCATGCTTTTTTATGTCTATTTGTCTGCAAGTATTACTATCTCCTCTTTGTATGACTGTCCGCTTGTCTACTTTTGCCATTTTAGCCATCCTTTGTTCCTGTTGCACGTATTTGTTTAATTTCTTTCTCTATTATGACGAATTTTTGTAAAGATTCTCTGTTTGTATGTTTCGGTTGCTGGCAAAAAACAGCAGCTGCTGTGGGATTAAGGTTTCTTGGATTTCGTTGGTAATTTTTGTGTAAGTATAATATTTATCAGAGCTATATACAGCTGCTTTTTTTTTGAAAATGGCCAAAAAGAGAATGTCGAAATTAGTCTTACGTGTGTTTTTTAAGTTGCCAAGGAGGTATCAGGTAACAGTTTTGTTTAGAAAATGATTTATGTTGAAATTGAAATTTAGATGCTGGGTCTCAAAATGGGTGATGGTGTTGCGAATAGTACGCTCAGTGACCGATTATGTTGATCATGAGATAAGTGAAGTGCACGAAACACATTTCTCACAGAACGAGAATTTTCGTAATAAAGTTGAACGATTTGTAAACGTTGTTCAGGCGAAAGTCTTTCCATTATGAAATGCCAAACAATACTAAACGAAAATAACATGACACGACTCACACGTAATCTGTCAAAAAAAGGCTATTGAAAAAAGTATCTCTACTTTAATCACCAGTTATATCTTTGTAAATCTTTCAAAACAGTATATAGCCATTATATTCACAAATAAAAACAGGTATTTTAATTTTTTTTCAGGTGATTAATGCAAACAGTAGGTCGATACTGAAGCGTACTGGTTTGGATATTGCATGTTATAGTGAAGAACACTCACAGAACGATCGTGTATATGCTCGGTCATCCAGAGAAGTATCCAGAGGGTTTAAAGAAGCCACCAACCCGCCTCTGTAATGGTATGCTGGAAAGTGAGCCACGGTGGTGTTACCAAACTGCATTTTTGCAAGAAAGGAGTGAAAACATCCAACATAGTCTATCAACCGACCGTCTTGGAACCCATTGTAAAGCCTCTCAACCAATCAATATTCGTCAACTAGCCATGGACTTTCCAGCAAGACTCTCACAAAGCAAAAACGTATCAACTGTGTCTTAAAAACAACGTTCTGGAGTTCATATCAACAGATATGACCTCAACACTTTGGATTTGGATTACAACTTGTGGTCCGTATTAGAGGGCATTGCTTAGTCTACTCGACATTAAAATATTGAGCCGTTGAAGCGAGCCCTTTTCGATGCAGTGGAAAATTGCTCCATGCATGAAGTGCAACACGCGATCGCTGAGTGGCCACATTGTCTCAAGTCGTCATTTCGAATAAGTTGTTCTTAGATTTGTAGCCATTGAATAACCCATTTAAAACAATAGCAAAATTAATTCGTTTTCATTTGGCGTCGGTTTTTCTATGTACCAGTATTTATGACTTGATAAATTTGCAGATTTGGAATAAAAATTAGCCGGAATTCCAATTCCAACTAAACAATTGTAATCTCCAGTTTAGGATCTTGCTGGCTCAAGATTTACCTTACAATAGACTAGATTAACAAGAAACAGATACATACAGGAAAATTTCAAACAAGGATTAAATATTAAAATAAATTGCAAGCCAAAACTTTTCCACAGACAGCTTAAGCCAGGCCAGTGTGATTTTGTGTAACACAACAAAAACCACCAAACACAATTATCCTTGAATAATAAATGAGTTCAACTAACAGATGTTGGGCAGTTGTATATTATGAACTGAAGACAAATTTAAATCGATATTTACGAGTATGTATGTATGTCTGAAATACGAACAGAAATGTAAAACAGTTTGTGGTAATCATCATTAAATTTTTACCTTATTTTCCGTTTAAAACCCATGATTGTAATTTCCTGTAAATATAGCAACATATGTTACCTACTGCCAACAATAATAAATATGTTTTTCTTTTACTAAAACACAATATCCTTAAATTTTATTTATTTAAAATATAAAAGAAAAAATCTTAAGAAAGAAGTATCTACATACTCGTACATACTCGTATATGATGTTAAGTAGCCGAAGAATACAACATCGTCTTCCAATTTGACAATCTTTTGTTTTACAATCGTCTACAAGCCATCAGAAGATATTTATAAAAAAATTCGTGGGAGCTTTGTTTTTTTTTTTTTTTTGATTTACTGAGAAAGAAATTTTTTGAGTTTACATTGCTTTTTTTGGAATATAAACTGCAATATTTTGTGTTTGAAGGACCCAGAAAATTTAAAAGTAAGAAACGCAAAATTAATGCGTATTGCTGGACTGGACTGAACTGAAATGCACTGCTATGCTGGAAAACACACCTGTCGCAAAATTTATGTATTTCATTGTCGAATTTGTTTGTTTTTTTTTTTTTTTTTTTTGGTTTGTTATGTGTGCTAAAACGAAAACATGTTGGGTATGAAGGGGTCTAAATAGTTTTTATATTGTGCTGTAAAAAGTACTAATAAAAGAGGCAAACAAAATTAAGTTTTCAATGGATAGTAAAAGTTTTTAAATTAAGTATTATTAATCTTTCCCTTTGATATTAGCCAAAAATGTATCACTCTATCGAAAGAAGCTATACCAACCATAGAGCATGACCTCATGTAGCTTTTCGGATCATTGCTATACTCTTTCCAATACTTTTATTCTAAAGATATTTCCTCTAAATGAATACATAAAAATTTTCGCTTCTGAGTATCCACGAATTAATGATATTACCAAGAACCATTGCATCCACTCTAAGTGTTTTTATTTTGTATAAACAAACATAAACTGCCAAACAACCTTTTGGCTTGTCTGCAGATACACCCAGAGTCTTTGGTTGCATTTCTAATTCGTTTAATAATAGGTGGAAAGATCGCTCTAGGCTTCTGTTTTTTTGAATATGGTATCTGATTTAAAGACAGTACTAGATGAGATATTATGTTATGCTCCTCCTTTTTTCTTTACCATTGCACCCATTTTTCCATATCACCCTAAACGGAACTGTTACGAAACTCCCGATATGCTGCTGTGATGCATTACCAGAGGCAATGACGTAGAAGCAATCTAAATTACTTTATTTGTAGGACTCTAAAGCAATATTTCTATCAGTATAAGACGACTTCCATCGGGACTGATTGAAACTGATAAATAATGAAAGGCAGTCAATTGATATGAACATTATTAATTAAACGGCAAATTTCGTCACATGTTCAACAGTCTTAACAAGTTTTTGGTACTTGATGCCGCCTGCCAAAAGATTAGATTCGTCCGATGACAAACCTAAACGTGTTAAGATGATCTACAAAATTGCCGTTAAATAGTTTAGTGCGAAGGTTAAAGACAATTTAGTAATCGTGACTTGTCTCAAGGCAAAAATATCAAGTATTCGCAAATATCAAAGTTTCAACTCCTGTTTATAGGTTTATATAGTTAATCTATATAAGACAGGAAACCTTTACAAGGCAAATATTGGCACACTGACTAATTAGCCTCTAGCATCCCCACAGTAGTCACGAGTTTGGATTTCGGAAAACCCACGTAGATCTATTGCAGCGCTGTGATTGTTAAATCAATCCAAGGCTTATACAAGATATTAAATTTCGGTAGATGAGGAAGATTTTAAACAGGGAAGATATACCCAAGACTGCTGAGTAATATTGATTTTAGATGTGGCCTATCACTCTATTATTGACAACTGTCAGTATTGTGTTGATATTTGTCAAGTACAGACACTGCGTTTAATATAAAAACGGTGGTTCTTTAGTATAAAGACGATGGGTCTTTAGTTTAGGGACAGGAGTCTTTAGTATAAAGAAGTGAGTCTTTGGTATAAAGATGGGAGTCTTTAGTATAAAGAAGTGAGTCTTTAGTATAAAGAAGTGACTATTTAGTATAAAGATGAGAGTCTTTAGTATAAAAAAGTGAGTCTTTGGTATAAAGATGGGAGTTTTTATAAGTGAGTCTTTAGTATAAAGAAGAAGAATCTTGAGTGTAATTTAATGAACATCAGACAAACTCTGTAAATTATGGTAAGAATTGCATCCACAACAAAGGTGAAGGGTATATAAGATTCGGCATAGCCGAAGATAGCACTCTTACTTGTTTTTAAAACGCACGGAATCTAATATCAGTCATTTACTGATTACTGCATTTTTTTACACAAGTCAGTAAAATTTACTCAATACTGATTTCTCTTTTCAGTAATCAGTACTTTTTACTGAATACTGATTTCTGTTTTCAGTAATCAGTAAAATTTACTGAATACTGATTTCTGTAATGCACGTAATGCAGTAAAAAAGTAATGCAGTATGCCCATATATGAAAGACGAGAGTCCTTAGTATAAAGACGAGAGTCTTTAGTATAAAGAACTGAGTCTTTAGTATAAAGAAGTGCGTCTTTAGTACAAAGAAGTGAGTCTTAGCATAAAGACGGGAATTTAGTATAAAGACCGAAGTTTTTAGTATAAAGACGGGAGTCCTTAGTATAAAGACGGAAGTCCTTAGTTTAAATACGGGAGTATTTAGTATAAAAACGGGAGTCTTTAGTATAATAACGGGGGTCTTTAGTATAAAGACGGGATTGTTTAAATTAAACTTACGAACGTCTTTAGCATAAACCGAGCGTTTTTAGTATAAAGGTTCTTTAATATAAAGAGGTTTCCTATATTAGTTTAAACGTTAAATATCGAAAATATTTCCACCAAAAGTATAAACAAGTTAGTACCTTGTTTTAATTAAAAAAAAAGTACCGCGCTTACCAGTTCCTAATAAATTGCATTGCTTATGTCTGCATTAAAGACAGTTGCATGATGAGTATTTTTCGACTTTTTCTTTATATTTTTATTTTTTTTTATTTTTTGGGAGGCTGTAAAAAAATTATACAAACAAGGCTGAGGAGGAAGAAAGAAAAAATACATACAGAAATTTTTAAGCGTAAAAAGCTCCACAAAATACGAACTAACAGAAAGACTGGCAGACAAAACAACAGCAGCCGCAACAAGAGCAAAAAACAACAACAACTGAAAACAATGAAAATAACGACAAAACATTAAATAAAAGACTCCTTCACATCCGTTTTCTGCAAAAAAAAAACGCACACACAACACACATTTCTCTGCTGCGTCATCGTCATCGTTGTGTTCTTATTTTTCGCACTGTTTTATATATTTTCAGACAAAAACAATGAATGTTCATAATCATGTTTGGAGCATCTTTATTTTTTTTTTGTTGTTGTACAAGTATTTTGCAGCTTTTACTTGCAAAATGTTTGTTAAACAAGCAGCTGCCAATGTGTAACATGTGTAAAAATGTGTGTGAAGCCATGAAATGCAACCCAACCACCAACCAACATCATCATCATCACCAATCGTCCATCGTCATTATCGTCAAACTCATCCTGATCGTTAGGCTTCACACACACTCACACACAAGTTACAGGCAGATCACAATGAGCCAGAAATAACAACAAATGTTGTCGTTTTTTTTTTTTTTTTTTTTTTTTTTTTTTTTTTTTTTTTTTTTGTTTTAATAATTTACAAAAATCGTTTTTGAATCACAAAAACGGAAAAAGCTGAAACAAACAAACAAACAGGCAATAACGAGAAAATAACATTGCTGTCCTGGACTTACTTGTACTTAAACGAGTAATGTGTGTAGTAATAGTAATATGTCGTCCCATTGTAAAAGAAAGATATGCCCTTAGTTGAACCATTCAGTTTTGGTTTATTGTATTGTAAGGAGTAGAAAGAAGATTTGTTTGGTTCATTTAATAAATGTTTGCAGGCTGATCATAAACTTTAGAATATCGCAACCATCGAAACAAAAAAAAAAAAAAACAGCCAAAATCTTTTTATATTTATTTTTAATTAAAAGAAACTAAATAAGTCGAAATTTATGACCACTTTAGCGTGAGAACTTTGCAGCAACTCTAGATCCCTCAATAGTGGTCTAAATCAAAAACAAACATAATCTAGTGGTCTAAATTGTAGAAAAGGATAATCTGTGAACACTTAAGTTTCCTTTTATATATCTATTATACATATATATATATACATATACTGGTTATTAAAAAGATTGAGAAGAGGAATCGTTTAAAAAAAGAGGTGACATTATTAAACGTTAACATTGATATTTCTAAACAACTGAATTCTATAACCAAACAAATGAAAACACTTTGTCACACTCTTCAGTTTTAGCTGAGCAGTTTTTGTTCAATTCTCGTTTGAACTTGCCATTTCATTCACACGTGTCAATTAAATTTTCGTACTTTTTAATGCAAATCAACATGGATGAAAGAAAAAAAAAAAACAAAAGAAGAAATAAGAAAATTGACTAGTACCGTCAAGTTTGTACCCCTCTTATTCCCTTCTCGTTCAAAAATATTCGAAGAGTCAGAATTGAAGAGTGTAAAAGCGGACTAACTACCCACAACTAAGTACAGTGAAATCTAGAACCAGTTCTTGCGCTGATATTTTGAAGTTAGGCAATCAGTAGCCTAATGTACTAAAAATAAGAAGAGTTTGTGCCGAATCTTATTCACCCACCATCAATATACCTACCAGTAGTGTGATTTATTCATATGTACTTGAAAGTTATTTGTATTACATTTTGTATCGATAACGTCATTTGTACGAGTTACTTTATTTTTCGGATCCGTCACCTGGGTACTATCATCTATTATGGGGAGATGGGAATAAAATGTGCCGTAATTTCTATGTATTTGAGGCTTATTTTTGTTGAATTTCGTCTCGATAACGACATTTACAAGAATTTCATGGATATTCCAGTTATATCTTATATGGGAGCTACGGCCAATTATTGTTTAACCTTCACAAAATCCAATCTGTGTAAAATTTCGTTTCGATATCGCTAAAATATAAGATTTATAAGATATTTACGTAGGTTATTGAGGTGTCCGGAAGTAATTCTCATATGGTAGTTATGACCTATTATAGGCCGATCACAATGAAATTCGGCATGACGATTCATGTTATGTGGTGAATTTAAACTTGATAGTGATGTTTACAAAAGATTTATGCGTATTTATGAGATTTTCGGAAGACTACTTTATATGGGTTCTTTGGTCAAATATGGACTGATCGTCATAAAAATTTATGAACTTTTTCGTTAAAATATGGTCCTTTTTACATATTCCAATTTGAATGCATGTAACTTTTTATAGAAAAGAGATAAATATTTGCAAGATTTTTTAATTTTATTTAGAATTTTACCACAAATATAGCTGATATTTTAGAAAAAAGAAAGACAAAACAAATATTTATTTTATTAGGGTATAATAAACCAGAGTGGGGAGGGTATATTGGATTTGTACTGATGTTTGTAACGCCCAGAAATATTGGTCCAACACCCACCCTTAAGTATACCAATCGGCTCAGAATCACTTCCTGAGTCGATTTAACGATGTCCGTCCGTCTGGCTGGCTGTCCATGTAAAGCTTGTGCGCAGAAAAAGGTCGCAATATTGAAGATATTTCAATAAAATTTGGTACGTGATGTTTTTCGGCGCAAAGCCGGATGGGATTGAAACTGGTGGAAATCGGTTCATTATTTCACCTGGCCCCCATACAAATGTCCTCCCGAAATTGGGGTTTACTGATCATAAATGTTTGAATTATGCAAGTATCCAAACAAATTTCATCACAAATGAGTGGTAAATTAAGCCAAATCACTTCTACGAATTTTGTGCAGATCGGTCCATAATTGACCATAGCTCTCATATAAGCGTTCACTTTAAAGAGAATAACTCTCTCAAAAATGTTGGTATCCAAATAATATTTAACGCAAATATATTTCTTATGTCTAAAAATAATACGCTTTAATTTAATTATGATCGGTCCATAATTAGTCGTAGCTCTCATATAAGGCCCACTTTCGAAATTCATTTTAATTCATTCGCAGATGTGTCGCCATATAGAACTTAGTTTTTAGTTTTGGAATATGTGTAATAATATATTTTTGCATACAGCATGTTCATTTTGTGGTCTAGGGTATTTAAAAGGCGAATATTTGAAGGTGTGTTATATGTATTTTATGTATGTACATGGTATTCGTAAAGAAACAATAGTGGCAGCACCGCTGGTAAATGAAATGAGAATAATACAAGAGAAAAGAAGATGCAAAAGAGAAATGTCAAAATTGTCGCTTTGTTTTGTACTCTCCACTATCTATTTCATTTATAAACTCCAGTCGCAGGAAAAAGTCGGAGCATGTGAATCCACTCATACGGATTTTTTTTAATAGAAGGGAAGGGAAAAATTCTCACGGAATTTGTATTCGTGATTGGACTGATATACATACATACTTTTTGGTTCTACGACCAATATTTCGATGTGTTACAAACGGAATGACAAACTTAACTATTTAAAAAAAGAACTGTCTTTTCTAATTAAGTTTTGTGACACATCTTATATGTGTCTTATACAATGACCTTTTAAAATCGTTGTCATCTTCATTAAACTCTAACAAATATTGAAAATCATTACAAATGTCTAACAAATATTTAACCACAATGTCTATAGGTATATACCTATAGATCAATAGCACTTTGATCTTTATTCTCTTGGTTTTAGGGCCATTTCGAATTTGTGTCGTTAAAAAAACATTGGTAAGCAAATATTTATTACCACGACATCAATCTACATACATACATATGTATATGTACTTACTTACATACTACGCTGGCAGGCAGGCTGTTTCTTCCTTAAGGATAAAAAGAAAATTTATCAACAAACATTTCTCGTACAACGTACCGCAATTGAATTTCTTTTGTATAGACACAACATCTTTTTGGCAAACATCTGCTCTTTTGATAAGAATACATACATACATAAATACATTCACATACTCGTACACGTATTTTTAAGATACAGAATTTCTAATAAAACAAAAAGTAGATCTTCAAAAACTTGCAATATCATGTTTATCATTTCAACGAGTGTGTTTCCACGTTTCATTCAGCTGAGTGCAAAGCGTAAATCTTTTTCATTTTTTTTTTACCGACCTTTTTGAATGAGTTTAAAAATCCAGATTTATTTCGTTTGCGTTTAACAAAGAGCTGAGATTTTAAAATTTATTAAAACATTTCAGGATTACGAAATACAGCCAAAAAGATCATTTGCAAAGGATTAAATTTAATTTTTTTTTTTTGCATTTTCCGTTTCATTAATTTTGAACTAAGTAGAAAATTTGAAACAAATTTGTTTTATTTCAAGTAAATATTTAAACCTTAAATATGAAGAAATTCTTAAAATATGTAGTTGTTTTTTAATACCTGCACCAATGCCAAATTGTAAACATCATCATCTGCTTTAGTTTGTTTTTGGGTTTTTTTTCTCTTGCTATGAAAAGATATTGAATTACCATAACAGCAAAATAATTTTAAACCGGAAGTTTTATGCAAAAATCTCATTTTAAAACAAAAGACTTTTGAATGGGAATGTAAAGAAATAAATCAATTTTCCACATTAACTTACTCGAAAGTTCAATCATGCTGCTTCAGAAGACATCAATAGGACCTCGAAAGGGAACAAATTATGTAGCTAGCTGAATTTTAGAGGGATGGCAACTAACACAAGACTGTGAGATTTGGCAAACATTCTCATGAGGGCCATGCTGGGAATTAACGAGCCAAATTCTGCTTGCGTTTATTTTAGCTAAATCTTTGTTTGGAATATCGCGAGGATAAGCTATGAAAAGAATTTGTTTCTGGATTGAATCAGAATTTTTCCGACATTTGGCGCACCTTGTCTGTACACACAGAGAAAAATATAGTTGTACATGTTTACCACAATAATGTCAACATTTTTACAAGTTTTTCAGCATTGTTATAATTACTGTAATTATTTATATGATTGCGGTAACCATAATATGGTTAAGTTACGATTCCGATGTACAGTGGGAAGCAAAACTGTCCGGATGTTTTGCATTAAGAATGCTGCTTTTGGATGCGCTCACGCGGCCTATGCCAATAGTATTATTTTCCATCAGACCGGTATCGGTTGACTTTCGTTTCGTCGCTCCAAATAACCCGTTTCCAGTCATCTACTGTCCAATTTTTATGGGTTTTATAGAAATGAAGGCGTTTTTTCACATTTCTATCGGAAGGTACTGACTCTTCCTTTTTTACACTGGCTATTTAATGCGCATCTAACCATCCAGGAACTGACATCCTTACCATACTTTTTGCAGCATTTTTCGGGGTCTTGATGTCCTTATTATGTAGCAAACGTTTAATCTGCCGGGCATCACCATCAGAAAGCAGTCTTGGTCGACCACCTTGGTTATTATTGCAAGCACCCTTCACCTTCATGAGAAGGGTATATATAAGTTTGTCAATTCGTTTGTAATTTCCACAATATAATTTTCCGACCCTATAAAGTATATATGTATATTCTGGATCATTATAGATAGCGGAGTCTATTAAGCCATGTCCATCTGTCTGCCTGTATGTCTCTCTGTCTGTCTGACTGTTGAAATCAATTTTCTGAAGTGCCCAAATATCTTCGGAATCCAAATCTTCAATAATTCTGTCAGACTTGCTTTCGAGAAGTTTACGTGGACGAACAGCCAGCTAGACAGCCGGACCGACATCGTTAAATCGACTCAGAAAATGATTCTTAGTCCATCGATATATTTTAAGGTGGGTGTTAGACTAATATTTTTAAGCGTTACAAACATCAGCACAAATTCAAAACACATACATATGTATAGAAAACTAATTAGGTGCACAATGAACAAAATGCTGTATCTTTTCATAAAAACATGAACTTGAAATTGTAAATCAAAAGCTCTTAAACTTGTTATTTAGCAATCGAAAAATATACAAAATGACACCGTCAAAGACAAAATAGAATTCCAGTAAAAATATAGTAACAATTGCGAAACAACGCAGTTTGGGTGGAAATAAATTTAAGGCGTAACTACCAACATCCTTTGGTATTTTATCAACAAAAACACGCAGTACCTTCAAATAAAAACGACGCAGTTCATTTAAACTCTTATTTAAGTATTCCATTATTCCAAATATGTATCTATGTATATATGTATGTATGTATGTTTCTATGAAAAGGATAAAGAAGGATGCTGATGCTAAACTTGTTTAGAAATCCTTTCATGTGTATGCACGTAGCACTTGATGGGAGTACAGAAATTTAACAATGTGTATTTATATGTATAACAACAATTGCTGTATTGGTGTTGTTGCTGTTGTTGTTGTATTTTCAATTCAAGATTTATTTGTAAAAGGCATATTCTATGTATATGTACATAAGTACGCAATTACTCTTATAAACTTCATCACAGAAAGTAAGTAGCAAATTTGAATTTCCAAAAAAAATACGTTTTATTGTTTGATGACGTAGTAGTAGCAGTTGTTGCATTAAATTTCCCATTTTTTTTTTTGTTCATCCTACTTTTGGACTACAATTATTTAAAAAAAAAGAACCAATTTTCTTTATGAGCAAAAAGAAGTTGGAAAATTTTTTAAATTTATGTTAATTTAATCAGCCCAATCATGAATAAAAATTGCGTGAGAGTTTTTTCCCTTTTCCCATTTTTCCTATTCAAATTCAATGTTAAAAAAATAAAAAGGGAAAAAACTCCCGCGGATTTTTTATTCATGATTGGGCCGAATGACACATTTTACTTATTTTTTTTATTAGCCATTTAAATAATTATTATGTGGTATTGTTAATTATAAAGTGCAGTCCAATTTTTATTTGTTTAAAAAAATCAAACCTGAAAGGCTTTTACGCATTTAAATACAGTACAACCTCCCTAATCCGGACACTCGCTAGAAATATTTCCTCTATAATCCGGACAAGTGTTCTTGCATGGCAAAATATTACCAAAACGAACATTGATAAAAGTTGGTCCAAGTTGCTGCCATAGCTTTCCGCCGACAGCGAATGGGAAGATGAAGCAGTCTCGTTCAATTAAAAACCAGAGATCCAATATATCAGGATATGAAGCATTAATATACACGGATATTTGGGAACGAGGTGAAAATGAATTTACTTACGATTTCTCGGATGAAGATATAGTTCAATCTGTAATTGCCAACCAAAATATTGAAGAACTTGATAGTTCTTTGGAGGAATCTGAGAATGCTGAAAATAAAGTCTCCAATAAAAAGGCAAGCGAACTGTTTTCAAAAGCTATTTTATGGGCTGAACAAACCAAAGCGACAGATAAGAATATATTATTTTTGAAGGAATTTAAAAATAGAGCTGACAAATTACATAAAGATATGTACATATGTACGTGTAATCAAACAAAAATAAATTCTTATTCTTCGAAATGAATATTTTTGGTCACCTTTAACTGTAAATCAATTAAATACAATGAATTCTTGGTAATAAAAATAAGTTATATATATGTACATATATGTATTGGGTTTTAAATTTTAGTTCAACTGTAGTCCGGACGATCCACTAATCTGGACAGTAGCTGAAACTATATCTATCCGGATTAGGGAGGTTGTACTGTATTTACATATGTATGTAAATCTTAAAAGTTGAAAGTATTTTGAAGGAGGATGTTGAACATAATTTCATACATTTAAGAAGATTTTTATTAGATGTGCTTTTTGCGTATAACAAATAAAAATTTTGTACATATGTAAATGAAAAAAGAAGAACTCGAAGAGAGTGGCAATTGCACAAATCGCTCCAACTCAAATCTAAGCTAAAAGATTGCATAAAAAGACTTAAAGAGCTCCTGGAATATCGGAAAATTGAATCACTATATAAGTACTTAGAAAGTCTAGACGCAACTACGCAATCAGATTAATCAATATTGCGAGCCACTAAAAATCTTAAAAGGCCTGTTTTTTTAAGCCCTCTTGCGAAACTTAAGTGGTGGTTGGGCAAGAAACAAGACCATCTGGAAAGGCCATCTATTTGTAAATCATTTGAAAAAAGTATTTATGCCAAACCCATCAAATGAATCAATAGAATTGCCACCAGTCACACACCATTTAGGATCGAAAAGGCTATTATTGATTTAAACTCTAAGAAAGCACCTGGCATTGACAAAATCAGTAACAAGATGCTTATGAAGCTACCCCGGATAGCAATAAGAATAATAATTTTTATTTTGAACGCTATATTACGCCTTGAATATAATCCACCAGAATGAAAGGTTTCACTGGTTACCATGATACCTAAGCCGGGAAAAAATCACACAAAAGTAGAATCATGTAGACCCATCAGCCTATTGTGCTGTAGCTTAATTCGTTAGCGCATTTGATCATTAAGCATGAGTTGGTATTTGTAGCCCGGGTTCGATTCCCAGCCGCTGCCACTCAAACAACATCAGTTTCTGATAACTATTAGTTTTCTTTTCTATCCATCATAACTAATATTTATCACAGCGCCCTCCTTCGGTGGTATAGCATTAAACGCCACCAAAGTAAAATCATTAAATAAAGGCTATAATATCAAGCTTTAACATTAATGCGCCTACTCACCACTAGAGGCACTGCAATTCTGCACTAAAAACAAACATAATGCGCAATCGCAGTTTTGATATAAAAAGCTTCTTCTTTCACCACCTTTACTTCTGCAACTATTCCCTTTCCAAAGAAAGTAACGCAAATATATATAGGCATATTAATTGCCTGAGTGTTACTTCTCTTAAAAAAACATATATCTTAGCTTTTTGAGAAAATGCTCATGAACAAGTTATACCCGATTTTAAGTGAAAACAATTGTATTCCGAATCATCAATTTGGATTCCGAAGAAAACACAGTGCTATCAAACAAACCCATTGACTTGTCAATATAGTCAAAAAAACATTTGAAGAAAAAAAATATTGTTCCGCTCTTTTTATTGACATTTCTCAAGCGTTTGATAAAGTGTGGCATGATGGTCTAATATACAAGTGGAAACTAAATTTACCCGTAAACACACATAAGCTGTTGGGAAGCTACTTAACTGGTCGAACATTTAAGCTTAACGAAGGAGATTTTTTAAGCTCCGCAAAACCTATTGAAAGTAGGAGTACCTCAAGGAAGAGACCCTTCTTATATTTGATATATACATATATCTACATTTGCTGATGATACTGTTATTCTAAGCATTCATGAAAACCCTCAAGAAGCATCTCGCTACCTACAATATCATATATCTGAATTAGAAAACTGGTTAAAGCAATGGTGGATAAAAGTTCATGAGCAGAAATGCACACACATAACCTTTACATTGCGTAGAGAATCATGCTCTCCTATTTACTTATATCAATAATAAAGCAATAACACAACAATCCGAAGTTAAATATCTCAGTATACACCTCGATCGTCTTACATGGAAATCCCATATACTTATGGCGTTTTCTTTTCTGGCAAAAATGTTACACTTTTTACCCATTTCCCAAATAAAAAAGGAAAAAAGTGTAACATTTTTGCCAGAAAAGAAAATGCCATTAGTTGCAAAATTAATTTAAATGATACTAAAATTGATCCTAATTAATTGACTCATTGGCAGAAATTCTAAGATAGGTTTAGATTGCAAAGTCTTGCTTTACAACTCCATCATAAAACCTATATTGTGTTATGGAATATAGCTATGGGGAACAGCTGCAGATTCAAATGTAGACAGAATTCAAAGATGCCAAAAGAAGTCGCTACGAATAATCACAAAAAATAAAAATTCGAATATCCATAAAGACCTAAACGTGCCTTTGGTAAAAACTGAGATCCAAAAAAATACAGAAAAACACTTAAAAAAAGCTTGAAGTACACCCAAACCCATTAGCCGCAACATATTAAATAATAACAGCGGATCTGAGCCGAAGACAAGAAGGAAGAATGCCAACTTAATAAATAAAATAAACAATGGTCACACAATTTTCGTTCGGCATTGGCTGGACTAATAATTATTTTTTTTTTAGATATAAGATTTGATATACTTATTGTTAGTTAATTTTTTTAATGAAAATTCAATAAATAAACAATTGAAAAAAAATGTACATATGAAAGACAATCTGAACCGATTTTTGGTATGGAATTCAAAATCGTTTATTTGAACCGAAACCCATTTTTGCTGCGTTTTTCAATAGCGTTAATATTTTAATCAATAAGATGTCGGAAAGCTTATAAAAGCAAAGCCAAAGCCCACAACTCATAACAAATTTCTCGAACTTTAGTGATGAACATGAGGTTAGCACATATTTTATATGATTATAATTAATAACCGCAATTTTTGTCCATTGCTGTACCCTATGGTGTGATCAGTATGTCAAGTTATTATACTATATTGTAACACCCCTTAACTATTAGTCTAAACTTAAAGTATACCGATCACTTTCTGAGTCAATTTAACGCTGTCCGTCCAACCGTCTGGCCGTGAGCAGAGTACAGGTCGCAATTTTGAAGATATTTTGATAGTGAGGGTGCTGTAGCTTAATTGGTTAGCGTTGGTATTTGTAGCCCGGGTTCGATTCCCAGCCGCTGCCACTCAAACAACATCAGTTTCTGAGAATTATTAGTTTTCTATCTATCATAACTAATATTTTTGACAGCGTCCTCCTTCGGTGGTATAGCATTGAAACGCCACCGAAATAAAATAAAAACTATAAAATCAAGCTTTAAAAAATAATGCGACTACTCACTACTACTACTGCACTAAAAACAAACATAATGCAGAGTTGTGATATAAAAAAGTTTTCTTTTTTCAACTAGCCCCAATATAAATGACCTCCCGAAATAGGGGTTTAACGGTCATAAATATTTGGTTTATTTAACGTATCCAAACAAATTTCACAAATAAGTTATACATGAAGGATAATCATATCTATAATTTTTGTGTAATTGACCATAGCTCTCATATAAGGCTCTTAAAAATGTTGGTATCCAAATAATATTCGGTCTAATTTTATGATGATCGGTCCATAATTTGTCATAGCTCCCATATAAGGTCACTTTAATGATCATAAATCTCTTAGAAATGATGGTCCCAAATAAAATTCAGCACAAATAAGTTACTTATATACGGAAATCATGACACCTAATTTTATAAAGTTCGGTCCATAATTAGTCGAAGCTCCCATATAAGACCCCTCCGAATTCATGCCACTAAATTTTTGGATGATCGATTTGGATTTTGGATAATAGGTCATTACTTTCATAAAGCACCCATTTCAGTAAAACTGTTTTTGCACATATTTATACTGTGTGTATGGTACTATATGGTCGAGCTTGACCGACTATACTTTATAAATTGTTTTATTGCAGTCTCTCTTAATACTTTCTTATAAAGGGTGGTTAAATTGTAAGGGCCGATGTTGAATGTGAACCACACCTAAACGCCAAGCTTTTTTCCGAATTTTATTTGACATTTCTCTATTTCAGACTTACTCAATTTGAACCATTAGGAGATACACAATCCAACAACGTGTTAAAGTTATCCAGACTTATTATGAAAATGGGCGTTCAAATCAAAATGCATATCGTGCACTTCGTGATTTTTTTGGTCAATTTGATCGTCAGTGATGAGGCACATTTTCACCTCAGTGGATTCGTCAATAAACAGAATTGCCGCATTTGGGCGAATGAGAATCCAAGAGTGATTGTCGAAAAACCAATGCACCCACAAAGAGTGACTGTTTGGTGCGGTTTATGGACTGGCGGCATCATCGGGCCGTATTTTTTCCAAAATGAGGCCGGTCAGGCAGTTACTGTGAATGGTGTTCGCTATCGTGAGATGATAACGAACTTTTTATGGCCCGAATTGGAAGATATGGATGTGGACGATATGTGGTTTCAGCAGGACGGTGCCACTTGCCACACAGCTAACGAAACAATGGCTCTTTTGCGCAACAAATTCAATGGCCATGTTATCTCACGCGATGGCAATTGGCCGCCAAGATCATGTGATTTGACACCGTTGGACTTTTTTCTTTGGGGTTATTTGAAAGAAAAGGTATACGTCGATAAGCCAGCAACAATTCAAGAGCTAAAAGATGAGATAATTCGGCACATTAACGGCATAGAACCTTCATTATGCCTCAGGGTCATCGAAAATTTGGACCATCGGATGGAGGTGTGCCGCCGTGGTCGCGGCGCCCATTTGGCCGATATTTTGTTCCATACATAATTGAGTAATACCAATATATCATAATAAAATAAAATTACAATAATTTCCTAAATAGTTTGTGTTTTATTCAAAATCAACATCGGCCCTTGAAATTTAACCACCCGTTACATATTTACATACGAGTATGTTACAAACTAAGAGCTAACAGACAATTTGCTCCGGCTCTTTCTCGTTAGAACAACCAACACAATCTGGTGACAGGCTCACGTCATTAATTGCAAGTCCTTACCTAGAAAAAATTTAAACTAGCAGGAAAAATTTTAAAAAATTAAAACCTGCTGGTTTTAACTTTTTTTTTGTTAAAAAAAAACCCTGTACAAGTTGGCTTTTAATAGTTCATTAAAGTAGGGTCACATTTGGCAAATATTTACTCAAAAAAGCGTAACCACTTGTTTTAGCACAAATTTGTTTGACGTTGTTTACTCTTACAAGAGTTTTGCAAAATCAAACAACATAAAAAAAAATAAAACTAAATAGTTGTTGTGTCCTGTCCTAAATAAACAAAGTTTTTTTTCTCAAAAAATAAACAAGTTTAAATATATTTTATTTAGTAATTACGTCTTTTTCGTCAAATATTTGCCAAGTCAAATAGTTGTTGTATTTTGTTGTATATAAACAAAGTTTTTTTTAATTATAAATGTTGATCGACCTTTTTCCGTTAATATTAATAGTTTATATAGTTTCCTAGTTTTAAATAAATAAACGAGTTCAAATAAATTTTATTTAGTGGTTACGCCTTAATCGGCAAATATTTTTCAAGTCTGACTAATTCAGAAGTCATAGTATAGCAATGGTTTGTGTCCTTTATACAAGGTGGCGCAAAATTAATCCTTCTATCAGAAAATGCTATAAATTTTGCGATTGGCCCCTAATGTCAGTTCTGTTATGACATTTGTATAGTAAACACACGCGAAATACACGTTAATAAACAATGTTACGCTACACTGCTCCAGAACGCGGAATATTGCTGACTATTTATTTGACCAATAATCGGTCGGGGACTTTGGCACAACGTGAATTTCGTCGCAGATTTCCTGGCCGTCCAACGCCTACTGGTGAAACACTGCGACGTTTAGCCGCTCGCCTCGAAGAGACTGGCACAACACAAGATGCTGCAAGGCGTGGCAGACCACGGAGTAGCCGTTCTGCAGAGAATATTGCTGCTGTAGTCGAGGATGTCATGGAAGCGCCGTCGACATCGACCAGACGACGTGCCACGCAAATGGGTATCAGTCGACGGTCTTTACAGCGAATTTTGGTACAAGATTTGAAGATGTTTCCGTACAAAGTCCAGACGGTGCATTAGCTGTTAGCTGCTGACCGCCAATCGCGTCTAACATACACTCAAGCCATCCTTAATCACCACCAAGAGGAAGATGATTTTTCATCAAAAATAATCATGAGTGATGAGGCCCATTTCCATCTTAGCGGGTACGTAAATAAGCAAAATTTACGCTTCTGGGGCACTGAAAATCCGCGTGTAACCCACGAAGAGACATTACACCCGCTCAAAGTCACTGTATAGTGTGCTGTTTTCGCTGGAGGAGTCATCGGACCTTTTTTCTTCGAAGACGTCGCGGGCCAAACGGTTACTGTGAATGGTGAGCTCTACAGAGCAATGATCAACGAGTTCTTTTTGCCGCAACTTGATGAATTTGGATTGGAAAACAGGACGGTGCAACGGCACACACTGCACGTGTCACAACCGATATGCTGAAGGATGCATTTCCCGGGCGCCTAATCTCCCGTTTTGGCGATTTGCACTGGCCAGCAAGATCGCTTGATTTGACCGCTCCAGACTTTTTTTTGTGGGGCCTTTTGAAGTCGCGGGTTTATGTCAACAAGCCTCACACTCTTTCAGCTCCTAAAGACAATATCCGTCAAGAATGTGAGGACCTATCGCCGGAAGTTTTGGCCAAAGTGATGGAAAATGCCATAAAAAGGGCTCAAATGACAATCAACTGTGACGGCGGCCATTTACATGACATCATATTCTCGACTTGATGTAAAAAAAATTAAAAGACCAAATAAAAATAATCCACAAGAAGAATCAAAGTTTTTCATTTTTTTTTAATTACAGCCAAAAAACATCGGAAGTTTACTTTTGCACCACCTTATATATTAAAAACTTGCTCCTTTAAAGTCTTTGTTTTAGTTTAGGTACTAGACCTAACGATTTCGTTAGACTTTTAGCGGCAGTAAATATGTAGTAAGTTTGTGTCCCACTGTAAATTAACAAATACAAATATTCTCTTTTACTTGTTAAACTTTTCGCTTGATTTGTTTTACCATTTCATTTGATTGTAACTGTTTAAATAACGTTTTTTGTTTCAATTCCATTTTACCGTGTATTTATTTACATATTTATTTATACCTATGTATGGGTGTAGACTCTACAATGTAGAGTCAACAAATAATAAAACAACGTTGCAAAATCATTGCAGAGGTGTAAGACAAAAGACTTTTAAAATAACTTGTGCGTGTGTGTGTGTGTAATTTTAATATCAATAACTTTACTGAATTCCGGTCACAAAAATATGTGCAAGAACTTTGCTTTTCAAAATAGAACAAGTAAGAACGTATAGTCGCTCAAGCCTCATCATATAATACCCTACTCCAGGTATGTATGTATATGTTTTTCAAAAATGGTTGTCATCATTTAAAATTCTAGTAGTGTAAATTCTGTGCATATAAATATTATGTGTGTTAAACTTTATCTCGATATAAACACTTTTAAAAGAATTATACTTGTTAAAAATTATTTTGAAGGGGGTCTTATAGGGGAGCTATGACTAATTATGGACCAATTGTTATCAAATTAGGTGAAATTATTTCTATAGTCGTAATTCAGCTCTGGGTCATCATCTCCTTTACATTAAAGATTACAGATTTTATAGAGAGCACAATACCAAAAAAACATCACGGAATTTAACAAGTAAAGATCTATTTAATATATTATTGGCAACATCAGATCCGCTCATCTCTAGCATTAGAAATCAATGGAAAATAACACATCGGGACGAAGAACCAAAAGGGCTGCTAGAGGACAGAAACAATACAGAACTCAATATGGAATATTTGCAGGCAATTTTCCAACCGAATAAATAATAATTATTATTTTCTTTTATTGTTATTTAAGTAAAAAAATTTTTGTCATTATTATTTAAATAAAAAAAGGAAAATATAAACAATAAAACCCCGGTTCTATTGGAACTGGTTTTAATGAAACCTATTGCAGAATTGATAAAGTGCATACCTGTTCACTGGGTGTTATTAAAATGTTTTTTTTTTAATCTGCATGTGCCTTTTTATACCCTCCACCACAATAAGTGGTGAATGAGGGTATATATAAGTTTGTCATTCCTTGTGTAGCACTGAGAAATACTGATCTAGAACCAACAGAGTATACATATATATTCTTGGTCCTTACGAAGTCGATTGAGCCATGTCCGTCTGTCTGTGTAAAACACTCACGTCTAAAGGACACAACCGAAATCAACAAAGTTTACAAAAACCCGCTTATAGTTCTCCTAAGCAGTTTGGTTTTGAAAATCAACAAAATCGGTATAGTATAACAAACAAGAGTAATGGATCAAAATGTAAGACAATCTTCATAAAAAATTTATATTTTTAAACATTTTTCTTCCAATTTTTTTAAATATATTGCAGATATTCACATGAAATTTTGTACACGTTATTTCTATGATAAAAGAAGAAAGTACGAGGAAAATAGTAAAAATCGGTCAATGATTTCTCATAGCCCCCATACAAAAATTTTCTCCAAATATTGCTCAATTATACATAAATACCTATAAAATTTGAGTATCAATATAAAATTCAGCAGGAATAAGTTTCATGCAAAAATAAATTGTAAACGAAATTTTTTTTAGTTCGGTTCATGTTTGACCATAGACCCCATATAAAGTCCACTTCCAAAATTCAGTTAAATACGTCAAAAACTGGTATAAATAATGTTAAACGGTTAAAATTTGACATAAATAATCCTTATAGGTAAATAAATTGTTGTACTAAATCTTATGGTGTTCGGCTCATAATTGGTCATAGCTCTCATGTAAGGACCACATCCGAAAAAGCCATTTATCTATATACATATGTTAAAATACAGGTACCGACTCAAAACTTTGTATATATAATTTACATATACACAAAAATCATTCTGCAGAATTTTGTGAATTTCGGTCCATTTTTGACCGTACCCCCATATAAAACCAACTTCCGAAAATCACTTTAGTGCTCATAAATCTCTTGTAAATAACGGTACCGATCCAAAATTTTACACGGATCACTTACATACATTCCAAAATCAAACTGCTGGATTTTGAGAATATCGGTCCTTATTTGACTATATCCCCCATATAAGGTCCACTTCCGAAATCCACGTTAATACTAATATACATATATCTTAAATATATCGTTATTATGTTGAAATTCGACGTGAGATATCCTAATGTGCATACAAATTACTGGTCCAAAATTTAAGAAGATCGCCCCATAATTTGACATACATAGCTGTCATATAAGAACCATTTCCGAAAAACAAATAAACCCACAAAAATGTCTAATAAATATCGATATCGAACCAACTTTTATATAGATCAGTAATTTTAATTCAGAAATCATACTAATATCGGTTATACGGCAATTATGCTACAGGATTTTGTAGCTGTCAGTCAATAATTGGCAATGGCTCCCGAATTAAGTCCACTTCCGAGCATACTAAACAACCATATAACTCTTGTAAATAACGTTATTGAGATGAAATTCAACCAAAATAAACCTCAAATACGTAGAAACCACATTAGTGGATACTGGGTTTAGAAGCTATCAATCCATAATTGGTTCACTTCTATTATGCCACCCATAAATCTTTTGTAAATAATAATATTGAGATCAAATTCAAACAAAAAGCCTCACCTTATATCTTATCATTTTTTATACTCTGTTTTATATTCTGTTTCTTAGATTGTGATGAATAAGGAAAAATGTTTTTTTAACTTTATAAATTGTTAAATTATACTCAAGATTATTATGAAAATCAGACAAACTCTGTAAATTACAGTAAGAATCTGTAATTACATCAATTATAAATGGTCAAAATTAGATAAAATTTCAAAATAATTAAAATAAATTTTGTTGGTCGTAAAATTGTCTTTCAAACAATATATTAAATAATCATTAAATAATAATAAAATTTGTTATCTTTTATTTTTTTAGCATTGAATTTTAATAGGAAAAATGTGAAAAGGGAACAAATTTCATGGGGAATTTTTATTCACGATAGGGGTAAACAATAGTGTAGTTTTTGTATTTCTTATTACGTTTAGGTGGAGGGTATTAAAGATTCGGCACAGCCGAATATAGCACTCTAACTTATTTTATAATAAAATCAGATTCAACAAAACAAAAATCGCGCATTTTCGTACTAAATGCAACGAAAAATGATACAAAAGCTCAAATTTTACCTTAAATTACTCATCAACTACCGAACCGATTTTAATGAAATTGAAACTGGAGAAAAATTCAAGATGTTTTCTCTTCACAAGAGAAAAAAAATACTAAAATATCTCCATTGGTTCAAAAGTTACAGATTTATGGCCGATGAAAAACGATTCTGAGCCACTGTGCGTTGTTTAATTGTACTGCGTTACGGTATTCAAAGTTTGCATTGACCACATGCTATCGTTTTTTGATTATACAAGCTATAAGTTTTTCGTGGTGGAGTACCAAATAAAACTCATTTTGGATCTTGGTGGAGACCATTAAAGTCAGGAGTTGAGTTCGAGAAATTCGGTTTCCGAAAGGTATAGGTCGATGGATCTTCCTAGACGTGTCGCCCTTTAGGCGTAAGCCGTATATTGATGATGGCGTTATGATATACATATATGTATTCGGGCCAAATAAATATTCCTATTAAGGAGGAAACTTAAAATTCAAATAAACAAATAGTTAAATAAGATGAAGACTGGTTGAATTAAATTATAAATTCTCAAAACGCTATTGTGAGACTTTATTTCCTTATGAGAGATTGTTACGAAATTTGAACAAGATTTTATTTATCAATTGAATAATAAGCCTAGAAAATACGTAGTACATATGTATGTATGTATATATTTATCCTTGACAATCAAATAAAGGTCATAAAAAAGATTTATTTAAAAGATTCTTAAGAAAATTAAAAAACTTCCTATACAACTAATAAATCAACACAAAGAAATATAAAATGAAATAAAACAAGTAAAACGCGATCACACAAACTCTAACTCCAATTTTATTGTTTCAAAAACAACAAGAATGAATAACTTTCAGCATGACATCTGGCAAAGCAAGGATAATAAATACCAAAGGTAAAGGCAAATGTATATATGAAAAGGATAAATAACAGTGAGTGGCAAGTTAAACAATAACAAAGACAAGAAAAAAATCTATAAAAACAAAGAAATAAAGAATACAACAAAACAGAAGCCAAAATACTAGTCGAAGATAAAGCAGTAGAAGAATTCAAAAGAAATGTCAGAACGTGAATTTAATATAAATAGAGATGACTAAACAACAAGTCCTTTATTTTAAAATTATTCGCTAAACAACAAAAAATAAAAGGATATTATTTAATTTTTTTTTTATTTTTTATAAGAATAGGATCCAGAAACTGGTTTAACAGGGACAAAACAAACGTTAAAGCAGTAGATGTAGATCAGATCCATCACGTAATAAAACGCGTTTTTTTTTTTTTGGAGGCAGATGTTTGAAGAAAATTATTAAAACGGTCACAAACTAAAAAAAAAATGAGTTTAAGGGTGAATTGAAAGTTGAAATATGGGTAGAGACATTGACTAAACTTAATAACATCTTGAGTTATGTTTACAACTGTATGCAAATGTTAAGGAATTATGTATAGGTATGTAGCTGAATTTAAAGAAGATTGTAAGAAAAATTTTGGGTTTATAGCGGTGATGGGCAAACACATACTATCATATTTAAGCAGCAGAGAGCTTTGTCTATTAAGAGAGATAATCATAGAGATGCGTAGCAAAACCTTACTTTCACAAGCAACGGATTTAAGTTTGATCTCCGAGATCACAACGAAGCAAAAAACAAACACATGTGATAGGGAATTTAAATTTTGCCCACTGGCAAAATTATAGAGAAACTGGTTTATAGAGAAACAGTAACCAAGTTTAGTAATAAAGCAAAGTTTAGTAGTAAACTAATGTCACTCAGTGTATGGGGGTGCTATGTGGTCTGGAGGAGTGATTGGAACAGATGTTAAAAACGATATTTTCATCTGTGATTGATGATATGGATATCACTGGCACATATTCACCAAAACAATGTATTTATGCAGAATCTCCCGATCGCAAATTTTCACGAAATTACCCTGTTAATTGACCGCCCGCATCATGCGATTTAACATCACTATATTACTTTTTGAGGGGCTATGTTAAAAATAAAGTTAATACAGAGCTTTACAGTCTTAAAACTCAAAATCCGTGACGTGATTAACGAAACAGTCCTGTCATTTTGGAAAATTTGTGATTGAAAAGTTTAATAAAAGATGTCAAATCTGTACGCATGGTCGTTTTGGACAACTGTCCAATATCATTTTTCAATAATAATTGTCAAAATCTACTCTCTCTTTCCGATGTAATGCAAATTTTAATTGTTTTCATAAATTTTTGGTTTTATTTTGTTTTAAAAATAAAGTTCTCGTTGAAAAAATCTATAGCGGAACGCCCCTAATTGTATCCAGCTTCGGCTAATTGCACAATATTGGATAAATTTGTAAATTTCAAAGGAAGCGGAGTAGTACTAAAATTGTTGATAATTGAACATTTTAACGATTTGGTACAAGCGAACTATGCTTTAAGTACGTGTGCCCATATTTTTAAAACAGTCTGCGTAATTTTAAAAATATAAATTAAAAAACTATTATTTATTCTCTCTATATGTAAAGAGTGATTTTGTAAGAGCTTTCGGATTGGATTTAAAAAACCACATAAAACGATCTTTATAATTCAATGTTTAAAGATGATTTCATGTAAATGTTCATCGTGGCTACGCCTCAAATGTTTCATACGCTGTGTCCAATTTTGGCATACTCTCTCTTTAACATATCGGCCGGTATCTCACAAGTAAATTCTTTAATATTACCTTCCTGTGCGTCTACCTATGCCGGCTTGTCCATATGGATATATAAAAAGCCCCATCAAAAATAGTCTAAAGGCGTTAAACCGCACAATCTAGGCGGCCAGCTAAAATGTTCACCGAACTCCCCTCTGAATTGGGCCATTATTTCGCATGCTGTGTGGCATGTGGCACCGTCATGTTGAAACCACATGTCAGTCAAATCCAGCTCTTCCTTTTTGGGGAAAAATTGTAATCAGAGCACGGCAGCGCTCGCCATTCACACTAACGTTCCTGACTTCGTCGTCTTTGAAAAAGTACAATGCAATGTTGGCCGGACCATAATCCACACCAAACAGTGCATTTTTCGGGATGCATTGGCAGCTGCTCTTCACACCAAATACGAAAATTTTGCTTGCTTACGTATTAATTTAACCAGAAATGAGCTTCGATGCACTTTCTTAACTTGGATTTTGATAATAAAATTCAATAATATGCTAGCGTTGTTCGGTTGTAAATACATTCATGGAAAAATTATATTAACTGTAATATATTACACGAAAACAGCTAAGCTGTCAAAAATGGCCTTGTTAAAAATAAAGTTGCTAAAAACTCACCCTTTATATCTTCTGCATAATGCAGGGAGGCAAAATAAGATTTTACAAATTGTTCTAAATTTCAAGAAAAAGTGTACTTTTTTCAACCCAATTCTTTTCTTATTTTTTTTATATTTTTTTATTAAAAATTAACTAAAAACATACATAATAATTCATTTGTACATATGTATATGTATGTGTGTAAAAAACTTCACAGTTAATAAAAAAGCACATTAAAAAAAAGTACAATTGTACCAACTTTTACATCCCTGGCATAATGATAGATATTAGCTGTCAGTAATTTGGCACGTGTAACAGGTTTTTTTTAAATTTTGCTTAACAAAACAAGTCCTTAAAAAGCCCTGTTCAATTTTGCAAATATGTATTCAGAATGTTGATACTAAAAAAAATTGAGGGGCTATGTTAAAAATAAAGTTAATACAGAGCTTTACAGTCTTAAAACTCAAAATCCGTGACGTGATTAACGAAACAGTCCTGTCATTTTGGAAAATTTGTGATTGAAAAGTTTAATAAAAGATGTCAAATCTGTACGCATGGTCGTTTTGGACAACTGTCCAATATCATTTTTCAATAATAATTGTCAAAATCTACTCTCTCTTTCCGATGTAATGCAAATTTTAATTGTTTTCATAAATTTTTGGTTTTATTTTGTTTTAAAAATAAAGTTCTCGTTGAAAAAATCTATAGCGGAACGCCCCTAATTGTATCCAGCTTCGGCTAATTGCACAATATTGGATAAATTTGTAAATTTCAAAGGAAGCGGAGTAGTACTAAAATTGTTGATAATTGAACATTTTAACGATTTGGTACAAGCGAACTATGCTTTAAGTACGTGTGCCCATATTTTTAAAACAGTCTGCGTAATTTTAAAAATATAAATTAAAAAACTATTATTTATTCTCTCTATATGTAAAGAGTGATTTTGTAAGAGCTTTCGGATTGGATTTAAAAAACCACATAAAACGATCTTTATAATTCAATGTTTAAAGATGATTTCATGTAAATGTTCATCGTGGCTACGCCTCAAATGTTTCATACGCTGTGTCCAATTTTGGCATACTCTCTCTTTAACATATCGGCCGGTATCTCACAAGTAAATTCTTTAATATTACCTTCCTGTGCGTCTACCTATGCCGGCTTGTCCATATGGATATATAAAAAGCCCCATCAAAAATAGTCTAAAGGCGTTAAACCGCACAATCTAGGCGGCCAGCTAAAATGTTCACCGAACTCCCCTCTGAATTGGGCCATTATTTCGCATGCTGTGTGGCATGTGGCACCGTCATGTTGAAACCACATGTCAGTCAAATCCAGCTCTTCCTTTTTGGGGAAAAATTGTAATCAGAGCACGGCAGCGCTCGCCATTCACACTAACGTTCCTGACTTCGTCGTCTTTGAAAAAGTACAATGCAATGTTGGCCGGACCATAATCCACACCAAACAGTGCATTTTTCGGGATGCATTGGCAGCTGCTCTTCACACCAAATACGAAAATTTTGCTTGCTTACGTATTAATTTAACCAGAAATGAGCTTCGATGCACTTTCTTAACTTGGATTTTGATAATAAAATTCAATAATATGCTAGCGTTGTTCGGTTGTAAATACATTCATGGAAAAATTATATTAACTGTAATATATTACACGAAAACAGCTAAGCTGTCAAAAATGGCCTTGTTAAAAATAAAGTTGCTAAAAACTCACCCTTTATATCTTCTGCATAATGCAGGGAGGCAAAATAAGATTTTACAAATTGTTCTAAATTTCAAGAAAAAGTGTACTTTTTTCAACCCAATTCTTTTCTTATTTTTTTTATATTTTTTTATTAAAAATTAACTAAAAACATACATAATAATTCATTTGTACATATGTATATGTATGTGTGTAAAAAACTTCACAGTTAATAAAAAAGCACATTAAAAAAAAGTACAATTGTACCAACTTTTACATCCCTGGCATAATGATAGATATTAGCTGTCAGTAATTTGGCACGTGTAACAGGTTTTTTTTAAATTTTGCTTAACAAAACAAGTCCTTAAAAAGCCCTGTTCAATTTTGCAAATATGTATTCAGAATGTTGATACTAAAAAAATGAGCAGCTGTGCTTTAAAGGATTAAAAAAACTACTACAAGAAGCTGTCCTAACATAGTCCTACTCACACATACATATATATGTACATATGTATTAATGCGGCAGTAAAACAACACGTGTTGCTTTTATCTAAATATTTAATTCACAATATAGAGCAAAAATATCCTTGCGATGGTATACTTATATACATATGTATGTACATACATTCATATTTGCAAACATAGAATGGGATGGTATTCTTCCTTTAAACAAAATAAATTTATGTTGAGGAAGTAAAATAGTGGAAAATTAATTATACATACATATATGTACATACATACTTATGTTTCTGGAATATGTAATTATTATTCTAGATTTTCAACCTTTATCGCAAATCCTTTGTTAGAAAAAAAATAATCATTATTATGTTTTTTAAACATACTATTGCTAGGGCGTTTTTATTACAAAGGATTTTCTTCGGCTTAAGATCCTTTTCTTTTTATTTTGATAATAATAATAATGCTGCTTTAATTATTATTTATATTAAAAAAAATAACTTAAAAAAATATGATTATTTCCATTCATGGCCAAGAAAATAACCAACCCTCTTTCTATTGATTTCATGTGCGTTCAAGATCATAATCTTGATCTTGATTTTGTAGTTGGTCTTCATTGTTTAGTAAACTATACCTTTTTTTCTCTAGTTTGAAACGGTTGGAAAGAGTTCTATTGTTTTTGCAAAGACTTGTGATCTTTTCCATAACATTTTTATTTGTAAAAGATATGCAGTTTTCTTATTACAGTAAAATTTTGTTAAAAAAATAGCTGAAATCTTAAACAATATATGAAATAAATTCTAAAACATATATTTATATGATCCCTGCTTTATGTTATGTAATTAAAGCGAAAGATATCTGTAAATAATAGTTTTTAAGGGAAGTTCTTGTTGTAATAGCTGGAAAAAGGAAATATTTGTAATTTTTAAATGCTATAGAACCGTCCAAGTAAACGTTTTATAGTAAGTAAGATATGTTCTTACTTAATTAAAAAGACTTTGGCATATTAAGATTTCTCATAAGTCAGGTCCCTTCTTTAGGACAGAAATGTTAATTTAAGTTAGCAAACAAACGATACTTTAAATAATTTTTATTAGAAAATTCCCAATTTTATTTTATAAATTTAAGTTTACATATAGAAATTCATTAATAATTTATTATTCGCATAATTCTTATCAAATGCTTCCGAGTAAATTTGAATTAAACTAATACTTAAAGGTTAAATACTCCTCAGACTATAACATTTGGTCTACTATAATAAGGCGACCAGATTTTGGAAAAGAAAAAAGATGACATTAAGAAAAATAGTAAAAAAAATTTTTCAATTCAATGTTTACATTTTTTACATATTGTTTCCATTTACTATTTTGAAAAGCGAAATTTCAGTCAGTAAGAGTATGAACGGAACAAGCACGACACGACGTTTGTGAAGTAAAATTAGTTTTATTTGTTAAAGGTGACGATTCTTATTCTACTTAGAAATCGTTCCGTGCTTGTTCATACTCTAAGCTCGATAAAAACAAATATTGATCATGCATTTAAAATTAAAGATGGCAAAAGATGACTGAGTATGAAAAAGATGACTGAAAGAGGACACAAATTTTATAGATGACAGCGAGTTAAAATAGATGATTGTCCTCTAAAATAGAGGACGTATGGTCACCTTAGCTATAAGGAAATTATGCAAATGGATTTGGCAACAACTAGCAAATCCATATATACAGCTATGGACATATAAATGACACAAACTCAAATTGAGCATAAACTTAAGTATTTTCCAAATAAAACCTTCCAAAAATGGAAGTTTTATGTCTTCTCATTGTTATTGTGGGAATATTTGTCTCAACAGCCCTTAAATGTTCCACTATATTCAGCTTATAATTTACCGTTATTATGTTTTGCATAAAGAATGCTGATTTTAAGTGGACATATAAATGGCCCAATTTTTTTTAGTATAGGCAGTTCAAACGTTTAAATCACTTGATATTTTGTGTAATTAAAAAATAAGTGTAAAGTGCAAAAAAAAATTCATTTTTTTGGCATGACGTAGGTCCCCTTGTAAAAATTAACGGAAAAATGGACTAGTTTCAGTACTTAGATATTTTAAAATGTATGCCTTCGATTTCATGCCAATTAAGTGGAAATTCATGCAGGACAATGTGTTTTGTGCAAACAAGATTGACATTTTGGATGACCTGTGTTTGGCTCCTCAGGAAGCTTGCTATACCATACCCAAAATAAAATGTCAAGAACTCGTGGAAAGTGTGGGTCGCAGATGCGAAGCTGTCATCAGAAATAAAAGCTACAGTACCAAATATTAACGGTAAACTATTTATAGGTATGTACATACAAAAAAAAAACAACAAATTTAATATTGAAATATTTTGTTTTTCTATTTTATAGAGATTGCGCCATTTATGTGTCCAGGTCATTTCAGTGGTATTTTTCTTAATTATAATTTTTTGTTTCCTTTATGAATGAATTTCAATTTAAGTTTATATCAATTTTAAAAATGCACAATAAACCTTAGGAAAAACCTAAAATTTTTGTTAATAAAAGTTTTTACGATATTATACCTATCTGAAAAAAAAACTTCATGATAAAATGTCCCATTTATATGCCCATAGCTGTAGATACCAAATTCTTCTAAAATTTTCTTTAAAAGATTTTCATAAATGGACATTAAAAAAAGAAGAAAAAAAAATAAAAGTCTTCTTTAAAAATTATTATGTTCTTTATACTGTCTTTAGACTATAAACATTGTCCCACTGTAATGAAACTTAACAGGGATACTTCTTAACAGCTACCAACTGCAAGGAACTAAAATTTTTTTAAAAGTTTTCATAAATCTTCAGCCAAAACTGTCAAATACTTATTACTCTCAGTGGACTATAAAATTTGGACCAGTGTAATGCAGTTTTACAAACATCTTGTGCTACATCTATCTTCTAAAGTTTTTCTTAAATTGAGGTTTAATAAGAAGACAAACAAAAAAACTTTCGTAAAAATTTTAAAAACTTATTGCTCACTTATTGTAGACTATAAGAATTGACACGCCATGATGAATATTTCCATATAGGTACTTATGTTTGTACATATGTATGTATATACATACATTTTACAACAACTAGCAATTCCAACAATCTAAGTTCTTATAAAGTTTTCATTAAGTCTTTCATTAGTTAAGTTCAACTTACCAAGGAATTGACAAAAATGCAGACACATAGTTCAAAAATTGCTTAACTTCTGCAGAATAAACATTACGTCTTTAAGATCACAATATTCTTGTCCACACTGAAATAATAAATAATTATTCAAAACAAAAACGCAACTTAATACAATTTAAAACACAACTATTGTGATTTGTTTAAATTAACAGAAATCAGCAATTCACAATAGTTTCCTACAAATAACAAAGCTGCTAAAACATTTCTTAACGCCGTTATTAATTTATAGCGGCTTTTTTTTTTTTTTTTTTTTTTTTTACTGAAAGTAAACAAATTGCAGCTGTTTTTTTTCGACAATTAGTAAACAAATAGTTTTTAATTTTATTACAATTATTTTATAATGAATTTTAAAAATCTTAAAATAAGCGAAAAGCTGGTACCTTCTAACTACTTAAAACTGGCACTGGAGTCACAAAAATCCAAAGAAGTTAAGGTTAAGGAACTCTTAGAAAAAGTAAGACAGCAAAATCAATTTTTAGTAAAAAAAATAATGGAAATTAAATTTTAAAGCGCTCTTTACCGGAAGACGGTTGGACCGATGATCTCATAGAATATACTATACAGCAGTTGGCTTGCTTAGATAGCAATAATTTTCCACATAAAGCCGGACTGGGAGAAAGAGAGGCGCGTATTGTTTGCAGTAAGTGTAAAAGTGGCTAAACTTTTTAGGAGCTAAAGACAGAGATCAGTGAAATCAATGAAATTAACTATATATTAGTATTTTTAAAATGCTGGCAAAATTCACTGTATTATTTACATTTGTAATTGAAAAAATTCTAATTAAATTCACAAAATTTTAAATTTTATTTCATTAAAAATAAATTTCTAAATTTCTGAAACACAAATAGAAAACTATGTAAAAAAATTAAAACAAGTTTAATTGGAAATTTTGAAAAATAATTCTAGTAGTATTTCAGTTTTTTTTTAATATATTACGGAATTTTTCAATTATATGGTTTAATAACACTATCGGAAAATTGTTGAATCAGATATGTAAATGACAAATTGTGAAATATTGTTTTAAATACGATTAAAATTTTTGAAATACAAATGAAAATTAAGTATTCAAATATATGTATGTACATATATTCATCATATATTCTTTAAACAAAAAACTTCTACAGATTTAGTTGCACGACGCCACTACAATTTCGGCCATGGCATAGGCAGATCCGGTGATTTGTTAGAAGCCCAACCTAAGGCTGTCGGTTCCTCAATATTGTCACAATTAACAAACGCTATGCTAGTAGACCTTATGCGAGCAATGGGCATAAAAAGCTGTCAAAGTTGTTTCCTAGTGCCTTTGGCCACAGGAATGACACTAACGCTATGTTTTCTCACCCTCAGAAAGCAAAGACCACAAGCAAAGTACATTTTATGGTCGCGCATAGATCAGAAATCGTGTTTTAAAAGCATGACAACAGCGGGTTTTATACCAATTATTATCAATCCTATAAGAAAAGCGGAAAGGGAAGGACTCTTCACTGATTTGGAAAAATTTGCCAAGAATTTGGAAACCTTGCGAACAGAAGAAATATTGTGTATAATGTCTACTACTAGTTGCTTTGCACCACGAAACATGGATGAAATTTATGAACTAGCGAAAATGGCCGAAAAATACGATGTGCCTCATGTTATTAATAATGCTTATGGCTTACAATCGGAATACATTTGTGCACGCATAGAAGGGGCTCGATGTGGACGGGTTGATTTGTTTGTGCAAAGTACAGATAAAAACTTAATGGTACCGGTGGGAGGTGCTCTAGTGGCAGGTTTTAATAAAGAAATTGTACATAATATAGCTAAAACTTATGCGGGTAATTATTTGTATTTCATTAAACAAATTCAACATTTATTTATTATTAACTCTTACTTTCTAGGACGTGCTTCTAGTTCACAAACCTTGGATGTTTTTATGACTCTGCTGTCCTTGGGTAAAAAAGGTTATTTAGCACTTACCCAAGAACGTAGAAAAACTTATGACGAATTAAAAACTGGCCTTTCAGTATTTGCAAATAACAATAACTTTACTCTTATACATTCCAAATCTAATACTATATCTATGGCTGTATTTTTCGAACCCCAGATAATAGAACAGCCGACTAAATTAGGCTCCATGTTGTATACAAGAGGCATTTCGGGTACCAGAGTAGTAGCCAGAGATTCTAATAAAAGCATTGATGGTTATGAATTTAAGAGTAAGTATTAGTTATATTTATTTATGTAATATTTTATGTTTTAAATATTTAACAGATTGGGGTAGTCATGAAGATTTAAATGGACCGGCTTATTTAACAGCTGCTGCCACTTTGGGTTTAACATCATCTGAAATTGAGGTTTTCCTTAAGAAACTTAATGAATGTTGGAAGGATTTACAAAATCAAAAGGTTAAAAATAAAAGTGGAGAATAGTGAAAACTCACATGATTACACGATCATGTTGTTATTGTTACAGGTTCACTGTGCGAGTGAGACTTGGGTGGTTCCGGAGCGTATTTCCAATTGTCATACGAACGGATCATGCCGTTTCCACTTGCTTCTTTAAATGTGCCGCTTTACAAACAAAAAGACAATTCATTTTTGTACTCAATAATGTATTTATTTAACGATATTTGTGCTTCTTGTTGTATGAAGCAGTTTTCCTGTATGTATTACAATTTAAATTTATTTATATTATAACGGTTTTTATTTAAACAGTGTTGCATTTAAACAGTACTAACCACGAACAGCTGCCAGCACAGTGTTCTCTGTGGCTGCCAGAATCATTTGACAAATAAAACCAAAATAAACCAATTGACTTGTTTTCAACAGAGAGTGAGAACTTTGCTATGCAAACCACAGAGCATGGTGAAATTAAATACAAGGTGACAGCATTGCTACAACAATTACAACAAGGCAAGAACAACAGGCATTTTGTTCGTTACTGTCAAAAACATCTGGCATAAAATAAAGAATACAAACATGGATAAAAACAGCAAACAATAGTAGTGAAAAATTGTTTATTTTATTTTCTTAAACAATTTCGAAACTCGTGATGATTTTGTTCGGGGCATTTTGATTAATGAGGAAATTCTAGACAGTCGTATGTGTGTTTCCCTTTTGCCACGCGAACAGTATGCTTGAAAGGTGAACAATTGGCTGATATATTGGCAATTAAGACTGCTGCTATAAAAATTATGAAATTACCTCTGAAACAGGATGAAAGTGATTACTTTTCCAGCAGTGATGAAGAAGGTAGGTAGGTAGGTAGGTACGAAGGCTGGTGTGAGTCACCTCACACCTTCACCCAGAGACCAATATGGTCCATTGCAATGCCTTGATAGAGGAAGTAGTAGAAATGTATAGAGTAAAGAAAAGAAGAGGAGGAGGAATGTTAGAATAGAAAGAAGAGAAGAAGAAGAAGAAGACCTGACCAAATCCTACTCGGACGTATGTCCTCCATTTCTGAGACCCGCACTCCGTATATTGGCACGTAACCAGGCCATTCCCATTACGAATCCTATCAGACTCTCAAGCCTACAGCTCGAGACATCCCCTAATTCGCCCAAGAATCTATTACCCAGCCATCTCATTCTACTGCCCTGTAACCTGGGGCAGTGGCACAGAATGTGCTCAACTGTCTCCAGTTCTTCCGGGTCCTCGCATAGTCTGCACATATCCGACAATTCGGATCCCATTCTCACCGCCATCCTGCCTACCATGCAGTGGCCCGTGATGATGCCAATCATGGTCCTAACGCAGATCCTACTTCTGCCCAACAGCAGTTCCGACTCAGACCTCCTAAGCACCGGCCATAACGACCGTGAGACTTGGCAGTCTGTTCGGTTCCCCCAGGCTTGATTGGCTGCGTTTACAACCCATTCCCTAATCCTTCCGTAATAGAAGCCTATTGGAGGCCCGACTACCTCCATACGGTCATCCATCTCTGTGCTTGAGCCCAATCTTGCCAACTCATCGGCCACCTCATTACCTGCGATGCCAGAGTGACCCGGTACCCAGCACAGCCTGACCGTATAACACCCTAAGGCTACCTCTAGAGCCCTCCTACAACTGTCGACTAGCTTGGATTTCACATAACAGCCCCTTATGGCCAAAAGGGCCGCCTGGCTGTCCACATATATCGTGACCTCCGAGCCTCTGTCGATGTTGTCCCTCATCAGTTCCACGGTCCTCAAGATCCCTAGAACTTCCGCCTGAAAGACACTGCAGTCGTCAGACAGCCTATATGACATTCTGATGTCCAGATCCTCAATATAGACCCCTGCGCCCGTGCCGTTCATCTTTGAGCCGTCCGTGAAAATGGCAAATCCGTCATACAATTTGCCCCTTCCAGACCAGCTTTCCCTAGACGGCAATGTCACCTCCGGCAACCGCCTAAAGTCTGCCAAGGTGCTCACATAATCCGTAGAGCCAGGCGATCCCAGGCAATTTCCACCTGCCTCAATCTCACACAGGATTCGCGAGTGACCCTGCATGTGACCCTTTAGCAGTCCCAGCTCCCTCAGTCTAAGAATACTTCTGGCTGCCATTCCCATCACATACTGCTCTATAGGCAGTAAATGAAGAATGACATCCAGAGCCGCTTGAGGAGTGCTTCTCATGGCCCCCGTTATGCCGATTGAAGCACACCTCTGAACTTTAGACAGAAGGTTTCTTCGATTAGCCAATCTCAATGTCTCCCACCAAACACAGCATCCATATGTAAGAATGGGCCTGACCACCGAAGTGTAAAGCCATCCCACCACTGACGGCCGAAGTCCCCAACTCTTACCTATCGATGATCTGCAAGTATAGTAGGCATTGAGACCCCTTTTGAGTCTCTCCTGAGTATTTCTTTTCCAAGACAGCTTTCTGTCCAGAAAAACTCCCAGATACTTAGCACTATCCGATAGCCTAAGCTCTACTCCTCCCAGTACCGGCAGCCTGAAACTTTCCACCCTGTACTTCCTAGTAAACAGAACTAACTCTGTCTTCTCCGGATTGACTCCCAAGCCCTTTTCAGTAGCCCAGGTTGACAGTTCGCCCAGTGCCCCTTGCATGACTTCGCTAATTAGTGATGAAGAAGATTCACAACCTTTTTCTCCCCTACCTGATGATGCCAATAGTGAGGCCATTTAAATAACAGATTTGTATAATTTTGTTAATACAGGCTACTTTATTTTTTAGTTTTCCTATCGTAAGTGGTCGATTCTTTGTCCAGAGGTTTTCAGGAGAAATCAAATCCAGATTTCTATATACCCGAAATTAATTCTTCCCGCTACGCGTACAACATGTCTCTCAAAGAGGTCAACTTTAATGTGGTTAAGGCTATTTTCAGTTTGCCCACCATTAAGGAACCCTCTAATAATAATGTTTTAATTAAAATTAATGCAGTCTTATTCTTCCGAAAAAGTTTTTATTTTTATTCAAATTTTAAAATAAAAGATTGGAAATATACATAATAAAAAAAAATTTATAGTGTGTTCTCGAACTGGCTTTATTGGAAATAAAGCTGCTTGGAGTAAGATTCTTTTGGCATAACTTACTCCACTGTTCTCTTTTTCTTGGGTCTTGAGGAACCTTAAAGAAAGTACCACTTCCAGCTACTCCTTTTTTACGGCACAAGATGCAACAACGCATTTTTCTGTAGCAAAAAAAAATCACTTTTAAAGAGGAATCTTAACATTTATCTTACAGAAAAAAACTAACACTTTTAGTAAAACAACTCAAAAAACAAACACACTATTTAATATAATATAGTTTTTTTTTTAACACTTTTAAGCTATTTTACGCAGATAAAACGGCAAAAAAACTCAATTTTTCAAAAACAAAATAATTTTGTAACGTTTTTATATAAACTTTGACTATTTGTAAACAACTTTTTGACATTTTCAATTTCACCATGAACAGAGCAAAAAATAATCAGCTGGCGCTATGCTGTCACCTTGTTTTAATTTCACCATGGATTGTAGCGATTTTGAAACGCCAAAATTGTCGCCTCTGTTATACTCTGTGATGCAAACAGAGAATTATAATAAAAACAACGACATAATCATTATTTAATAAGCAAAAAAACAACTAAACAGCACAAATGATAAGCGTATTTCAGTTATATTTAATACTTTGAAATAAAAATAAGATTAATTGCTAATTAAGTTAAACGCACTCCATTTATTTATTAAAGTGTTATACACACCATATAAGTTACAAATTTTTGTATTGTGCAAAAGACAAAAAAAATCCAACTGCAAAATTGTAAATTGCTGTTTTTTTGTTTGTGTAAACAATATTAAGGAAAGAGGTAAGTAAAGAAAACAACAAAGAATAAAATTATAATAATAAACTGAAGAAAATAAATCTGTGAAACGTGCACCCTTATAAACAACAAGTGTGTGAGTCATTTTAGGAAGATTTTGAAAGAAACAGCCGGAATACAGCATTATGCATTTTCGTATGTAAATATTTCATCACTTTCAGGTGATACACGTCATATATGAAAATTGTTGATAAACTATGTATTTTTTCCTGTCGCTACTCTTTACTTATGGCATGCTTAGTTTTTGCTAACATTTGTAACAAAGTTTTCTTAAAGTGCAAATTAAATACTTCTTGGGTATCATAAAAGGATTAACATTTTATTATTTTATATTACACGACTTATATATGTCTTCCGGAAGTTCAGACCAATACAGTTTTTAGCAGGCTAAGATCTCTGACATAAAGACCTGAAATATACGACATCCAATTTGATGCTTGAAAAGGGAGGTCACTAGATGAATCAGATAATGAAAGTGTTGATACACTAGCAATTTGCCGGATGTCGCTTCTAGATGAAGTTTGTAAGGGTTCAGCTTACATGTTGTAAACATATCCAACAGGCTGAAATCTCTCATGCATGTTTATACGAAATTCAGTTTAATGCTTAACAAGAGAAATTACAATGTGAATTAGAATCACATTGTTAATATACTGGCAACTTGGCGGACTTCGCTTCTACAAGAAAAAGATTGTCGGGGCATCGCTTAGATAGTGTAAAAGTAGGATTCAAGGAAGAATACTATAAGGGTTCAATTTGTATAATGACGATGGCAAAAGGGCCTAAATATAAGTATAGCTCTAACAGACTCTGCGTCGCATTCCAACAGCAGCGATTATTGGGCATAAATTGATCGGTAGAAAAGTTAGGAGAATGAAATAAATAAATAAAATAAATTACTTCTACAAATTTCGATCGATTACATACATACGAGTTGTAGAGACAATTTTGTTACATACAGATCAGATGAATAAAAGACAGAAGAGAAGAGATGAAAATTATACGAAGTGGAACGAAATATACATATGTACATACTTTCAAATCAAGTGTGAAAACGATCAAGAAAAAGGTTTAAACAAGAAGAAAGCTAAGATAATAAAGGAAGGAGAAATCAAAACAGAAATTAAACTAAGCAGAACGTAATCAAATTGTTAAATAATGTACAGAAAATATTATAATAAGTTAACAATTTCAAACACCAAAATTAATAAATGAAAAAGAACGTGAAAGGTTTTTATTCTGGGATACCAGTTTTTTTAATTTTGAAATATTATGATAACAGTCGATAATATACGAATGTTATTTAATCGTAAGCTAACAAAGCATTCGAAATACTTAAGTATAGGTACACAGATGGAAAAAAGTCACCGTCATGAGGCCTCTAGAATGTTTGATTTTCCCCACGACCAGAAAATAATTGAAACACAAACATTTTTAAATTCAACATAAATTTTTATTTATTTAAAAATTATTTCAGTTAAAACTATGTTTTTTACTTAGACTTATTTAATAAAAAAATTAAAATAAAGTAACTAGTTCATATTTCTCTTGGACAAAATTCACCGTCAGATAAAGATGTACTATACATCAGTGTAAGAAAATATTATTTTAGTATGAAGTATGTTTGCCGTTATTTTTTATAACTTCGTTCAAACGTTTCTGCATCGAATGTACCAATTTTTGAGTCACATTTGAACCAATTTTGTGCCATTCTTCCAGTAGTTTTTGTTTGAGCATATTTTTTGAGGTAATATGGTGCTCCCGAACACGCCGATCCAAATGGTCCCATAAATGTTCGATTGGGTTGAGATCGGGTGATTGCGGAGGAGTCTTTAGGTTGTGGGGAGTGTTATACAAAATTCACAAGCGAACTATTTCTGCCGTGTGCTTGGGGTCATTGTCCTGTTGAAAGTAATATTCAGATTCAATGCCAAGTTTTTGAGCACTTTTCTTTAAATTTTTTTTGAGGATATTCAAGTAAAGTGTTTTATCCATTATTTCATCAATAAATACAAGTTCCCCGACCCCTGCTGTAGACATACAACCCCATACCATGACCCCAGCACCACCATGTTTAACAGTCGACTGAATATGCTTTTCTGGTAACGCCTCGCCCTTCTGTCTCCATGTCAAAACACGTCCGTCCGATTTATGTATGCAAAATTTACACTCATCGGAGAATATTACTTTGTCCTAAAAATTTGTTCCCTTGCTTATGTGCTCTTTTTCAAAGGAAAGCCGCTTCATTTGGTTTACCTTGCTAATCTGTGGTTTTTTCCTGCAAACTCTGGCATTATAACCGACAGAATTTAGCACTCGGCGTACAGTACGAGGGTGGACATCTGTGTCGGTGCTTTCCTTTACCATGACAGCAATTTCAGATGATGGAGTTTTGGGTTCTTTTTTAATTATTTTTATTATTTTCCGCTTTTCCCGAACAGATAGTGCTGCAAAAAATTTTAAATAAATTATAGTTTATGTAGAGTTTAAAATTTTTTTTTATTTAAAATCCAATTCTCCAAACATTCAAGAAGGCAAATGACGGTGACTTTTGTCCATCCACGTACCACCATTTCAGGCATAACAAAACGCTTTAAAGATGACCCATCATGCGTATACCAGGCAAGAAGTGGACGACCGCCAGCACTATCTGTTCGGGAAAAGCGGGAAATAATAAAAATAATTAAAAAAGAACCCAAAACTCCATCATCTGAAATTGAGTATGTTTTTTTTCAATTTTATAACGTGTTCTCTAAAGTCGACCACCGCCACCAAAGTCTTTTATTTCTCTTGAGATAAATTTTTGGCATAAATTCAATTTAGTCAACGGAATAAGTTTTTATTTTATTTGATTATTATTTTTTTCGGTAGAAGAAAACATGAATGAATTATAGTTGTTCTTGGGAAAAGGGTTTCACAAATGCCACAATTACATTAGTTGAATATTGTAATTCTCCAAGTTTATTTGTGATAAAAAGTTTAGAATTGTTTGTTTATTATTAAACATACATTCCTATTTAAATATATATTTCATTTGCATATTTTGTAATCAGCAGAGAAAGTAAAATGGATTTTAATACCAACATAAATAAGGTACATACCTGAGTAATAAATAATTTAATAAACATTATGTGTAATAGCACAATTAATAATTCATTTACGGTGGTTAACAAAAAAAAGAAAAAGTTAAATCGAGTAATAGAAAATGCTTTATCATATTTTGAATTAATATATATTTTTTTTTTTTTCGTAAAAATAATATTCTTTCAAAGGTGAAGGATATATAAAAAGTTTCATAAGTTATTTGGGGCTGCTTGAACGTGATTTTTTCTTAGCAAAAAGTAGTTGTTTACATCATCGCCATTAATGGAACTATAAATATATGTAAATTCATTTAATAATTTTCTTTTCCTTTTCAGCTTATTGCCATGACAACAGACGCAGATTTTCTCAGCTCCTATGAGCGCATAAAACAGGCCAGCAAATTAACCCTCAAGCAAATTGATCTCGCTATTCAATTCGAGGAGCGAGAGAAACCTTTAGAGGCCATTGCAGCCTATGAAGAAAGTTTAAGATTTATCGATACAGTATTTTCCATACCAGTCGGCCTGCCCGACAATACCAATGACATTGAAGCTGAATGGTCTGATGCTTGCTCGATTATACAAAAGTTGAAGGGCGCCAAAACAGAAGTCACCTACAGATTGAAAGTGCTAAAGCAGCAGCAAGCCGCCATTGATGACGAGGCGAGTGAAGCTCAGGAAAACGATGATGCATTAAGCGAGTCGCTAGCTAAACGAAAATCTACACTATTGGAAAATCCAGCCATATATTATGATATAGAAAATGTGGGCGGTGGACCGCCGAAAACCTATAAACAAATAGCCAAGGGTTTGCGAGAAGTTATAGCCGACAGGGATATACCGGTACTGTATGACACGCTGTTTCAGGCTCAAGTGAAATTGTATAAAATTCAGCCGAATGGTGTAGTGCAAACATTGGCGGTAAGTAGAGTTTTTAAATGAGTGCTCAACCAGCTGAAATTTTAAGAAATATTTGCGTGAGCTTTGTCTACATTATTTACATAGGTGCATATAATAATAATTTATTTATTGTTGCGTCTTTTAATAATTTCTTAAGCAAACCAAACATCAGCATGGACTAAATTTAAACAAATTTAGACGCCGCAGCGAAATAACAGTCAGTTTTAATATTCTAAAACAAAAAATTATTGCTTATTTTAGAATTTAAAAGTAGTGAAGAGCTTCAATTATAGATTTTTTAGGAATAAAAAATTACGCTTGTTATCTTGAAAAATAAAGGTTGGAAAAATTTGAGGTTTGAGTATTAACATTTCGAATAGATTGACCGCTTAATGCTGAGGATTCTTCCAGAAAAAGTTTGTCTGTGTGTATTCATGGCAAATGTGAATAACGCAATATTGTTCAATGAACAGAATTATTGAAGAATTTTTTCCAAGCGAAGTTAGCTACCAATGAACATGTTGGATTTAATTTATTTTTGCTTGATGCGGGTAAATGACCAATGTACATTGGGGAATACGAAATAAAAATATATCCAGCTATTGCATGAACAATTTTTAACATAATTCTCTTTATTGAATAATAGACTATATCCCGGTTTTATTAGCCAGTGTCAGTAATGTGAATCCTAAACTTTTGTCTTACACCTACCTGTTCTATTGTCATGGGAAACACCCATAAATTTATTTTACTGTTTTATCTGTATCAGAATAAAAATATTAAAATATTTTCTGATAAATATTGAAATGCGTTTTGATAACCCAAAACTTATTTCTAAATTTTTTTTTTGGATTTAATAAATTCTCTATTACATAAAGTGATGACGGTTAAAATGTTAGTTTGAATTATATCATTCAAATTGTTAATTGCTACTACAGCTGGTAATATTTAACGATTTTTTTTACCACATACAAATACCTTTTGTATTTACATAAGTGCACATTTTATTTGTTTAGCTTTACTTTCGGTTAATTCTACTTTATTTTCCACTTTTGTACAGTACATTTTTTTTGAATTTTATTAAAATTCAATAATTACACACTTATACTTATATACTACCTTCCCAGTTTCTAATATTTATAAAGTTGCTCGTCACCTAAATTTAAAAATCAATTTTAACTACAATTATTTGCAAATAGAAATATCTTCAAATATCAATGAATCCGGGAAATAAGCTAGTCTGTGAAAGAAAATAATTTTTTTTTGTCGTTTTGTATACTACATCGCCAACTATTAAAACATTGAGTTTTAAAAGTACTAGTAATTTCTTGGGTATATATAAAAAACAAAAAATAATTCTAATACTAATTCAAACCATAAATATTGCAAAGTTTTTTCGTACTTTCAAAATTTGTATTTTTTTTTTTTGATTAATTTCTGAAAGCAGCACATTTAAATAACACCGTCTTTGTTTACGGAAAAGTTGGAAAATTGCTTTTGCTTTAAGCATAAATCTATTAAAATTTTTAAAACGATTAACCAAAAATAAAAAATTGATTATATAGCATATATTGGCACTAGACAGTTGGATAACTGTTTGAAAAAAATAAATTTTTTTTTTTCTCTGAGACGTCGAGAAATAAACGCTTAATACGTTTCGAAGAACCATAATATTTTTGGTATAATATATAATATATAATAAGGTTTAGAGTAAAAATATGCATTCTTGAAAGCTTTAGGAAAATATACTCAGGTCAAAGAGAATGAAAAATTTAAATGTGTAGGGTTCTTAACGAAGAATTAAATGAAACCAACCTGTTTATGAAAATTAAAAAAAAAAAAATCTAAAGAATAATAGTCAGAATACATAAATGTTATAATAGAAAAAATTCGACGTTTAAAGTCAGAATATTGATTTCCTGGTCTTTTTAATTAATTGGCAAAAATATTACCTGAGCTTTTCATCTTTCATTCGTATCTATCAGAATCTCACCAAAGAACTTAGCAATTATTAACTAATTCATAATGTCGGTCGATAGAACATCTCCTGAGGCAAATTTACCACCACCACTTCCCTTAGCACCACTTCAAATCGAGCCATCGGTTTGTCATGTCTGTTACGAGACTATGATTGAAGACTCAGATTGTTTGATAATAACTGTATGCTCGCATGCTTTCCATCGTAGTTGCATTGAATCTCATTTGATGTCTTGCTCGGAATGTCCGGAATGTAAACGAAGTTGCCAACTATCTGAACTTAGGAAACTAGTTATTGTTCCCAGAGGCACGTCTGTTAGGGTAGCTTCAAAATCTAAGCCCAGAGGCGCAATGGCCAAACACTACAATACACGAAGTTCACAAAGAAATATATTTTCTGATATAAATAATCCTAACGAGAGTGGGAATTTAACTGTGTCTGAAACAAATCAACATACAGATAATGATAATGTGTTAAATTCACCAGTTCAAAGTGCAAATCGAACACCACCACAAACGAATCTCAATTATACTGAAATTAATCGATTAATTGAGGCGAGTGTGACACGTTTATTAAGAAATTTAAATGTTGTTCCACCAGCCGACAATAATGTCTTGTCAAATAATGTATCTAATAGCGTCAACAACTGTCACAATCAAACAAATTTTAACGAACCTCCTAGACAGCCATCTCGTTTAAACGCAAGTAATCCATACACTCTTTCACCGATGGCAATGTCAAATTTCAGTGGTAGTTCGATACATGCTGACAAGATTACATCAGTGATCCAGAACTGGGACCTGAAATTTGATGGTTCTGCAACAGGATTGCATGTTGAAGAATCCTATACCGTATTAGGTCCCTTACAAACGACAATTTCAATGGTGATTTCGGTGTAATTTGTAGGAATTTGCATATTTTACTTACTGGAAAGGCACGCGACTGGTACTGGCGTTACCATAAACAAGTCCAATTGATTCAGTGGGAAGAATTTTGTGATGCAATTAGATGCCAATACAAAGAATATAAATCCTCATTCGACATTAGAGAGGAAGTGCGTAATCGCAAACAAAAGACAGGGGAAACGTTCGATACATTCTTTGAAGCTATATTATCTATTATGGATCGCCTCCCAACACCAATGTCAGACATAGAGTTGATAGAGATTCTGGCAAGAAATTTAAGACCCGAGATACGTCAAGACTTGTTATATGTACCCATTCACTCCATTTCTCATTTAAGAAAACTTGTTCAAATGCGTGAGCATTTCTTAAATGAAGAATCTGTGCGAAAGAATCACTCTTTACGTAACCAAAACCCAATGATGACTCGTCGTTATATTGCAGAGATTGATTCTGCCGCAGAAAACATTGTCAATAATGCCGACTTCGATTTCTCCATTGATGCAATTCAAAACAGCAAAACAACTACAAAATGTTGGAATTGCGACGAAGTGGGTCATCATTGGCAAAACTGTCTAAAAGATCGAACGGTGTTTTGCTATGGGCGTGGTTTAAAAAACACCTATAAACCCAATTGCCATAATTGCATAAGAAAACAAAATAACCTTCCAAAAAACTTCAGGTTCCCCGAAGGACAAAACCTAAATCCCGACACTACGTTTAATACCGAATATGATAAATTTCTGAATACCAAAATCGACAAATCTGTAAGCACCGAATGTGACACTCATATAACTGACTTGCAAAATGCTAGAGATCTAGGAAACTTAAATATAACAATACTAAAGCGTCCTGAAACAAACAAACATATAAATACTGATATAGATATTTCCAATCTAATAACTCCCAAACTCCCTTATCACAAACGTTGGGAAGTATATCTACGAAGACGAGATGAAATTTTTAATGGAGCAACATTGTCCAGAACACTGCTCAATAAACCTAAACGTTCTACAATGCGGTTAAGAAAATTTTATAAAATGAAGAAACTTTGTCGAAAACTTCTTATTTCGGCTATAATATCGAATCCAAAGGATTTAAGGTATTATGCTAGAGTGAAGTTTTTAGATTTTTGACGAATTAGGATTACTCGATACAGGGGCTAATGTAAGCTGTGTAGGTGCTGATCTAGCGTTATTTGACTTTTCGAAATATTCTTGTTATACGAAGTGCAAATTCAATGTGAAAACGGCTGATGGCAAGTTACAACCAGTTTGTGGTTGGCTTGATAACGAAATTTTCTTCAGAAACGAGTGCAAAAGAATTAAATTATTTGTGATACCAACAATATCACAAAGATTGATTCTGGGGATTGACTTCTGGAAGAAGTTTGCATTGTTTCCAGATATTGTTGGGTCTGGGGACAATATTTCTTTTACTAAAACGTCCAACTTGTCCATATCTGATCTATCTGTTCCCGCACAGAAGTCCGAAAACTTGTCTGAACTTGAAACATCATCCATTAGATGAAAATCGATATCCTTTATCCGATAGCCAACGGCAACAGCTAAACGCTGTGATCAATCTTTTTCCGAATTTTGAAAAACAAGGGTTAGGGAGAACCAGTCGACACTCGATTGATGTAGGTAATACTACACCCATCAAGTCACGGTTCTATCCAGTTTCTCCCGCGGTTGAGAGACTGATGTTTGGTGAACTTGACCGTATGTTGGCGCTAGGGGTGATTGAGCCATCCACATCCCCCTACAGTTCACCAATGCGTTTGGTTGTGAAACCAAACAAGGTCCATTTATGTTTAGATGCTCGTAAGGCTAATTCCGTAACCAAAAAGGATGCTTATCCTCTACCAAACCTTGAGGGAATATTCGCAAGACTTCCACAGGCCAATCTCATCACGAAACTAGATCTGAAAGATGCCTACTGGCAGATTGCTTTAGATGAAAAATCAAAACCCCTGACAGCATTCACAGTTCCCGGAAGGCCCCTCTACCAATTCGTAGTAATGCCTTTCGGACTGTGCAATGCTCCTCAGACCATGTGTAGACTTATGGATGAGATAATTCCACCAGATCTGAGGCATTCTGTTTTTGGGTATCTTGATGATCTAGTTATTGTTTCAGAAGATTTCACATCACACATTGAAGTTTTAATTCGTATAGCTTCACAATTTCGAAAAGCCAATTTGACGTTAAACGTGTCTAAATCAAAATTCTGCGTGACAAAAGTGAACTACCTAGGATACGTGATAGGAAACGGGAGTATCACAACTGATCCCGAAAAAGTAGTAGCAATAAATAACTGGCCCGTTCTAAAAACTTTAAAACAAGTAAGAGGATTTCTGGGATTGGCGGGGTGGTATAGACGCTTTATTGAGAACTTTTCGTCAGTGGTATACCCCATAACAGAAGTTTTATCATCAAAAAAATGTTTAAATGGACACAGGAGGCTCAAACAGCATTTGAGAAGGTAAAGACGTTGCTCACCTCGGCTCCTGTGTTGACAAATCCAGATTTCAGCAAGAAATTCTTTCTGCACTGTGACGCAAGTGATTTTGGAATTGGCGCAGTTCTGGTGCAATTGGACGAACAAGGTGAAGAACGTCCAATTGCATACATGAGTAAGAAATTAAATTCAGCGCAACGAAATTACAGCGTCACAGAGAGAGAATGTCTGGCTGCAGTTGAAGCCATCAAAAGATTTCGCTGTTATTTAGAGATGCAGGAGTTCGAGGTGATTACGGATCACTCCAGTCTGTTATGCCTCATGCGACAGCCAGATCTAAGCGGAATACTAGCCAGATGGGTTTTTAAGTTACAATCTTATAATTTTAGTATCAGCCACCGAAAAGGTAAAGACCACATAATACCAGATGCTCTTTCTAGAATCCCAAATGATGATGTTGCAGCTCTGGAAATTGTCGAGCCTGAAATTAATCTAGATTCTCCACACTTTGAAGATTCGGATTATGCTGAGTTAAAAATAAAGGTTTCCAGCCAACCAGAAAAATACCCGGACATTAAAATAATTGATAAATATATCTATTACCGCAACGAACACTACATTGGCAATGAGAGTCAAGAAAATCTGTGTTGGAAATTATGGGTACCATTCAAGTTGCGCAAAGATACCATTTCAAAATCACATGATACACCTGTCAAAGCTCATGGTGGTATGGCCAAGACATTGGAGTTATTAAGAAGACACTTTTTCTGGCCTGGAATGGTTCGTGACGTGAGAAATTATATACGTGAGTGTGATATTTGTAAAACTACAAAAGCTCCTAACTTTGTGATGAAATCACCCATGGGAAACGCTAATGTGTCAGTTCGTCCATTCCAGCGCCTTTATATCGACTTACTTGGTACTTACCCCCGCAGCAAATCTGGATATACTGGTCTCCTAATAGTGTTGGATCAATTAACAAATTTTCACTGGTTGTGTCCGTTACGAAAATTTACGTCAGCTGCCATACAAGAATTTCTTAAGAAACATATTTTTCATATCTATGGAGTTCCAGAAACAATTGTTAGTGATAACGGCAGTCAGTTTCGTGCTAATGGATTGAATGTGTTTTTTACCTCCTACGGAATTAAACATCTATACACCGCATTATACTCCCCTCAATTCAACGCCTCCGAACGTGTAAACCGGTCGCTTATTGCTGGTATAAGAGCTTACCTCAAGTCTGATCATCGTTTATGGGATGATAAACTTAGCGAGATCAGTTGTGCTCTCCGTAATTCTTATCACCAGTCTATTAATAGTTCACCTTTTCATGCACTATTTGGATTCGACATGATCACACATGCCACATCTTATGAGTTATTGCGTAAACTGAACTTACTAAATGAACCTACAGCTAGGATTTCTAGGGATGACAGTCTACAATTGCTACGTCAAGATATACGGAAGTGTATTTAACGAGCACAAGACACCAATCAACATCAATATAATCTTCGAACAAGGCCGCAAAACTTTCAAGTGGGACAAGTTTTTCGTAGGAACTTTGCGCAAAGTAGTTATGAAAAACATTTTAATGCGAAACTTTCCCCTTTATTTTTTAAAGCCAGAATTAAAGAGAAAATAGGTAACCACTACTATATTTTAGAGGACCTACAAGGAAAAATAATAGGTACCTACCATGGAAAAGATATTCGAAGCTAACTCCCTGTTACCATTTACTTTTCTGACGCAATGCTGGAAAAATGTCCGGTTTTGTACCTAACCTCAGTTCGGCATCGTCCGGGAGTCACGTGGGCCCTATAACACAACTATTTAGAAGACATCTTTAAATTTTTATAATCAAATGCATACAATGGCATAAGATTTGCGATGAAATCGACCTAATTTGATTACCTGAATCATTGAAACGATGCGTCAGCCTCAAGTCCATTAAACATCAGCGATGTATTTCCCACATATCCAACATTCAAATTCTCAACATGAAACGCCATTTTCGACATAGTCTTGCCCAAAGGTCATTTCAGATTTCTACAATTTAACAATTAATTAAAATCATATATGAAAACTAATTGAAACCATGATCTAAAACAGATTGTATAAGCAAAACAATATCACTAACATATTACCATTTGAATTCGCCTCATTATACATCTATGTGTTTAGTTAAAGCAAAATTATCTACTTAACCTAGAATTTTACATAATCAAATCTTAATCCAATCTAATCTACCTAAGGTATATTACTACCTACTAATTAAAATCTAATATAAAATAAGTATAATTTGAAATGATACAATATATAAGTTTTTGAAAAACAAATGGTGAATTTTAAAATATTAAAACACAATATAACTACATATATCTTGTATCATGATTAAAAAATATTCATAAAATCTAATTGAAATGAAAAAAAAACAAAAACATAATCAAAATTTTAAAACTAATCTAAAATTCAAATGTACTTTATTTAAATTTACTTACCACATACAAAAATTAAAATGCCTAATTAGCTATTTAACACTTATACTTAAACTTATATACATATATACTTATAAAACTAAATACTAACATTGGCAAAAATGCAAGAATAATTTAAACATCATTTTCATCATCTACAATACCTACATCATCAAGTTCCAGTTGGTGGCCTTCATCGGGCACGTATGATGCGGTAAGTTTGATCACCACTTTTATTCATACCTAATTCTTGCATCTCCATTTTCAATTATAAAAGAAGCAACAACCAAATAAAAAAAATTTAAATGACCAACATATCTATAAAATCATGTTAAAGCATTTACAATGATAAGATAACAGCACATGTTAATGGTTCTCCTATTTAACATGATAAGTAATATTATATAGATATTGCTAATTGGCTCTTAAATATTTGTTTCCCATTGATTTTCTCTTATCTCAGTTATCAGTACCAAAAAAAAAAAATTAACAAATTTATGATATTTAACATTATAGTAATTAAAGAGAGATAATGTACTGGTCTTGTTCTTTTACCTAAAGCTTTTTGTTTTTTTTATGAAACTTTTAAGGAAATATGCTTTGTTAATTATTTCTCTAGTTTTTGCTTCTCTTATACACAATTTAAATTTGGTTTTATATGCACATACGTACTCTATCTAGTGTTTATTATTAACTTATTTTTAAATTATTTGTTATTATGATAATATTTTCACTTCGTGTCGCAAAATAATGGTTAAGATATTTAGCGAATAATGAATATCTTTACAATTTTACCCCAAAATTATTATAAAATTTTAATATTGTTAAATAAAGTTGTTTGTTAAGCATTAGGAATTGCTGATTAGAAAATTATAAGGGTGTTTTCCTTCGACATGAATAAGGGAATGGTGTGAGACATTTATTTACATTTTTCTGTGGGGTTTCAATCATAATTAGGCCTTGAAACTACGGTAGGTGCGGGTAATGAGGCTGAGTCTCACTGGAACATCTGAGAGAGATAATATTAAGGAGTTAAAACTGACACCATTAGAATCAACAAATTTTTTATTCTCATTTTTAATATTGACTAGATTGGGGCAACATAATATATAAAGATTCTAGTCTGGCCCTAACACCGTAACATTTAAATAGGGAGTCTAAAATAAAGATTTTGTAACATATCTGTGAGTATATAGGTTAGGACCGAACCCCCCCACACCACTGAAGCTAGCATTCAAAGGCTCCCGCAGTCCTATCCCTGTTACTTCATTGCTAATACGAACTACTACGAGACTTTTGAGTTTCGTATACCAGTTCCAACAGAATCGAGTATTAGTTCTTCTAGCACTCGTGTATGTATTTTACACTGTGTACGTTACAACTCGTATAAACTTCGTTATCGATACAAAATATAACACAGAAGAATAACAACTCTTACTTGTACAATTTAGAATACCGCATATTTTTATTTTCCCTAGTGACTACAGATAAAGCTTATTTTCTCAAAAGAGACAGCATTTACAGTCTTATGTATATATGTATATGAATTTTCATTAGATAATACATAGTAGGCATAAAATTTGAGCTCGAAACCATGATTGAAAAAACACATTATCTGAAAATCCAACTTATAAAGAAGGGTTAATGATATAGTTAAAAAATATTTGTAAAAACTTTTGAATTAGGCCTGTAAAAAGCTTGGCCTATAACAAAGCATCGTTTCTTACGAAAAAAAACCATTTGATTTGAAAGAATTAGTATTTTGAAGTATTCGATTTTCTAGAATCTTTAAAACATGCTCACACATTAAAAACATCCAAAAATACATGCATACAATACATATATTAATTTACTTATCCCAATTCTAGGGCGAAACCTCGATGTCATTGGTTATGTGCAACGTGGGTGACAAATGGAGTTATCTGAATGGCATATATTTTATACAGTGTTCCATAAAAGGACAAGTTACAGATCAGCCTTCTACCTCACAAGCCAATGACATGATTTGGATTTATCCACTTGTACCAACCGTAACCACATGCTATCGCACCGACTATGGAGCATTTATATTTCCCGATTTGGAAGCTGAAGTGGCGGGTTCTGCTTTTGGCATAATATTAGCCACACCGCCCGAATTCAATGCAGAACAGTTTGCAGATTTGCAACAGTTCTTTTTAGATCTCCTAGAGGCAGTTTTAGCGGGACAAATAGAAGAATTGCCACAACCCTTAGCCGCAAGACCCAACCGAGATACTAGTCAACAAGTATCTCGACATATTGTTACCGCAGCAGATTTCATTGCCAGAGGTTTGGTAAAGGGAGCGGAAAAAACTGGCGAATTAATGATGAAAAGTACACCGTATATTATATCGAAAATGAAACCGGCACCGGAAAATCCACCACCAGTCTCGCAGGGCCTTCAAACAACAGTGGAAGTGGCTAAGGGAGTAACAACTGCGGCCGTGGGTGTAACCGGCTGGGTGGCTGGCAAAGTGGGTTCAGCCTCAATGGCTATAGGTAGATTTCTATCGCCCCACATACAGCATCATGGAGCCAATCTTTTGCAAAAAACTTGTGGCCTCGATCAGCAGGAGGCGCAAAATAAAATGGAAGGCGCCCTAACCTTGGCTGCCGGAGCTGTGGAAGGTTTTAGCACCATAATGGAAGGTCTGGATAAATCGGCGGCTATACTAGGCAACAATTTAAGTGAAAATTCCGTCAAAATCATAGAACACAAGTAAGTTTTTTTCAAATAAATTGAAAATTAAATTTTTTACAAAACTTTTTTCCAGATATGGTTCCCCTGCTGGTTTTGTAGCCGCCGATACTTTTGACACTCTGGGCAATGCTTTCATAGTTAGCCGTAATGTCAACTATTTGCTGCCGAAAGGTATTGCCAAGAAAATGGTTAAAAACACCGGCATTGCTGTCTTTGATGACTATAAACAAAACAATAAAGGTGAACAGTATGTGGCTGCTGGTGCCTTATATCCTGACTTGAGATGTCTAAGAGATAAGGCTGAGGAGGCCGGTTATGGCCTAAAGGAATAAGACTTTTTTTTAAGGAAATTTAAAGCAACCAAATCGAATGTTTTGTGTGGATATTATTAATTAGTTTGTGCAATGTGCTGGCATTAAGAAACAAAATTTTCAAATTTATTATTTGTAAATCGACTAAACATCCTAATTTTGTACTCAGACCGCCCATGGGACAACCGATCATGACGCAACGTTTATTCCAAAAACTCTACATCGATTTTTTAGGCCCATACCCTAGGTCTAGAAGTGGTCATATTGGCATATTCGTAGTATTGGACCATTTCTCTAAATATCCTTTTTTAAAACCAGTGAAAAAGATGACTACAGATGTTGTTTGCAAATATTTGGAAGAGGACATTTTTTATGTTTTTGGTGTGCCAGAGTCTATTGTGTCTGACAATGGCGTACAATTTAAGTCAAAACCCTTTAAAAAGTTATTAGAAAGTTACAACATTGATCATATACTCACTGCAGTGTATTCTCCACAGGCGAATGCATCTGAGCGAGTAAACAGATCCGTTATTACAGCTATAAGGGCATACATCAACTCTGATCAGAAAAACTGGGACGAAGTTTTGAGTAGTATTGCTTGCGCTCTTAGATCTAGCGTTCATTCGTCCATAGGAGTTGCTCCATATTACTTAGCCTTTGGCCAGAATATGATAACACACGCACAAACGTATTCATTGTTAAGAAAATTAGGGACTTTAGAAGATAGAGCAGTTAGCTTTTCAAGAGAAGATTTAATGGAGATCATTAGAGAAAGGGCGATGGAACTAATGGAGAAGCAATTTCTGCGAAATGAAAGGAGGTATAACTTACGTTCGAAGGAAGCAAACTTTAAAGAAGGACAAGAAGTATATAGACGAAATTTCAAACAGTCAAGTTTCGAAAAGGGCTATAATGCTAAGCTCGGCAACATATTTGTCAAAGCTAGAATTATAAAGAAGATTGGAAATTGTAATTACGATTTGGAGGATCTGAGTGGTAAATACGTGGGTAAATACCATGCAAAAGATATAAAACAAATTTTGTTGTTCTTGTAAAAGAATCCCAAAATTCGATCTTGTTTGGGGGGCTGTGCAATGTGCTGGCATTAAGAAACAAAATTTTCAAATGAGATAATGACTGTACTATTTTCTTTTTCACTCTAGTTGTTGGCTAATTAAAATCTAATACTACCATCTTAATCTAATCTTAGAATACTCTCTTGTATTCTATCAACATTTACAATTAACGCTTAATTCTACGTACAACTTTGCTACTCTCTAGCATGAACAGTGAGGATAGCAAGATGATGTCCAATTCTGAGACCAGGTTGACATCTATTGTTAGATTGCTTACTACTAAGTCGAACACTGCCTTCTTAATTGGGTCTGATCTGAATCTAGATACAAATCAGAATCACTGAATATCGATCTAATTATTTTGTAATTAGATAACCCATCTATCTGATTCTGATTCAACACTAGCACATCTGACTCCCGGCAATGTTCTGATAACCTATGTCTAGTGACGGAACCCACCCCGTCTGGTGTATTAGTTGACACAACTTTTGTGTAAACTTTGTCCAATTTAATGACTTTGACAACCTTGGCATGAGTTTGGACCATCTCATCTTCACCATCAACCCCTACCTGAACAGAGCTAGAGGCAAATTCCTAGCGTCTAGGAACTGCACCAGCAGCAGCACTAGTACTAGGCCCATCATCAACACGCACTCCAGCAGCTGACTGTTGAGCAACAGCAGCCACTGGAGCAACAATTGGTTGTTCAATGATACGAACAGTCTTCTCAATGTCTGTGTTCTGTAGACGTGTTATGCGCTGGATATCCATCATTTTATCATACAGTTTTTCTGGCATGAAGTCTGATGGGATGCCACCAGTAGCATATTTACAAAACACAATGAACTTTTCCATCTCAAAATGCTTATTCCTGGACAGATATTGTTTTAATATTTTGCGAACAATATCAAAGGCAAGCTTCCTATCCTTCATATTCTTTGTCGCACACAAAGCAGCATATACTGCAATATGGCATTTACTATGTTCAAGATAGTGACCACCACCTTGACAACTTGACACTATAGCAGAATACATGCTAGCCAGGTTTGACTCTTCATCCGATATTCCCAAGTCATGCATGATCTTCGGGACATCATCTTTACAAAAGATCGCACCAGCCAGAGGTGTCATGATGCTCTTACTATTAGTAATACTAAGATTTATCATCATGCATATACTCTGAGTAGCCAACAAGCTGGCCTGTTTAACAGTGAGAATTAACACTGTATTACGGATAACAGGCTGCATGTTAGGTGGAGGTGAACTTTTATATGTGGCAACTATGACAGAAGCAACCTTAAGTGTATTTTCAGTCCTTTCAACAAAACGGAACTTCCAAGTTTTGTCACCATCAGCCTTTTTAACGTGTCGAGAAGCAGGACCTATTTCAAATACCACTTTGGCAGCAAATTCCAATGACCTAGATCGTGTGTCCCAAGTCACTGGATTTTTGTAATCAGCACATATCTTTTTGAACTCAATCTCCAGCTCTTCCAAGCTAAATTGAGCACCTCCATATAACTCACAAACTTCCTGAGGAGTTATGCCTGTGACCCAGATATCTGACCCTTTGGAATGTTTTGATAACTCCTCAGGGGTTGCACCTGCAACTTCTATAGCAGTAAACTCAGCTTCAGATATTGGATCCGGTCCGAGGATTTCCCTCGCATCCTCTCGAGATCTGTACTCTAATGTTTTGTAATTTGACATATTCTGAAAAGATATCAAATAAACTGTGTTGCAAAGTTGGTGATTCAAGTCCTAAACGCGACTCTATTATGTCAACTAATTGAAGAAATTGAGTGTTGTTTCCTATTGAACCGCTGTAAGTAAAGCTGGTCTTAATGCCTCATTGAACCAATATGTCCCAGGAATTGGGTCTGTTAGTCTACTACTATTTTACTATTCACACAATACAAAATTGTTAAAACACAATTTACTCTGCCTAATTCCTTTTAAAAATTCATTTAAATTTGTCTATTTCTTTCTTTTTAAATCATATATCAAAACTATATTCTTATTCTAATTACTCCCTAACAAAATGTATTAATTTTTTTTTCGTTATTAAAATTATATTTCATTGCACAACAAATATACATTTTGAGAACATAATTTTATTATATACAGAATATATATCTATTTAGTACACAAAGTATCGTATGTTTAGTTACTAGTTACTTTTTGCGCACTTGTAGTTCGAACCAATTCTAATTAAGCTATTTACTTAATACTTTTTCGGAGCATATAAATACTCATTTCGTATGATCACGTTTCATTTATTATCCCGTTTTTAAAGAGTCTATACTAAAACTAATACTTAAATGATTGATAAGAAAAAAAGTGTGCTTAAATTAGTGCAAAATTATATAATTCTAAAATAAAATATAATTTATATTTAAAAGAAAAGGAAATTTCGTTACTGTTTCTTAAATTTTATAAACTGGTTGCATATACGAGTATTTATACTAATAAATCATCTTTGGTGCCAATATACTTCGGTAAGGTTTTAATCTTATTTCATTTTGCTCTTACATTTTAATTTTACTGGTGAAAACCTATATGTTATTACAGACTTGGCACCAAAAAAATTAATTTAGCATTAACAACTTCCAAACGTCCGAGCGCAATACCAAAATTTGGCTCCAATTTTTCTTTGAAAACTTTTGAAAGAAAATTCTTGATCATCAAAAGAAGTCCTAAAAACCCTTATCTTCATATTGCACCTACGTCGTAATATTTCCTAAAGTATCCTTTGGAAGGCAATATTTAATATATGTAAAGCATTTATATATCTACACCTGAAAAGAAAAGAAGAACCAAAAGTCGGCATCTACATCATCGGCGAATGCGTTCAACCGAAATAATTAACACTTTTATCGTGTTAATAGAGTAACTTTTATATGATTCAAAGGAAAATTAAATTCAATTGGGTCACCCTATTAGAATAAAATCTAATTATTTTACATTATTTTTTTTAAATTTAGAAATGTATAAGTTTTCTAGTAAATTTTCAAGATAAGGTTGATAGACCTCTAGAAACATGTTGCTGTATACATAAATAACATAGGAAGAAGAAGAAAAAAAAACATAAATCTCTCATCGATCACATCGAAGTTAAACTATATAATTTGTCTCCCTTCAACATATATAGCATAGCATTTCACAACTTCATAAGTAAAGTAAGAAATTAAAATAAATTTAAAACATAAAAAAACAGAACCTAAAATGTGGAAGTAATATAAATATAATAAGTGGTGAAAAATTCTATATGTATTATGAATGAAAAATATTATTTACAAATTATAAAGTTTAAAATTGGTGTGAAGAAAATTAGAAGTGAGAATAAAAATTAAACATGTGTATATAGAAAAAGAAAAAGTAAAAATTTTGTGAAGAATAGAAAATAGTACAGAGTTATTATCTTATTTGAAAATTTTGTTTCTTAATGCCAGCACATTGCACAAGTTGTATTGGAATTTATTGTTATTATTTGTAATAAGTTGTTTCATTTGTATTAGAATTCTCATTTTCACATTAATGTAGTTAAATGAGCTGTATTACATATACTTATATATACATACATACATTTATTATTTATTTGAAATAAGTTTATTTTATCGGCCCTGTTCTGTAAACCGATTTTTTTGTGTTCTGTAAACCGAATTCACATAATTTTTCTCGGTTTGAAACTGAGTAAACAAACCTAGTCGAAAGGAAATCGAATGTAATTATTTTAATAAATGACTAAAAAATTAACAAAAAAAAAAAAAAAACAAGTGCAATATAAAATACGGAGTCTTTTTTATTTATTCTATTAAAATTACATTCATTTCAATATATTTGAAATTACATACATATTTTTGTTTTAAGAGTGACAAAAAAAGTTTAATGAACAAAACTCTTTTTTATAGAGAATATAAAAGGCATTTGAATAAACAGCACTCTTGTAATAATAGTAAACATTATACATTAAATTTTTATGACAAACACTTTATAAGTGAATTAAATTTTAATTCAAAAAAACTTATTTAAAATGAAATAATTGCGTAAATCACAAGTATTTTGCAAAAACACAATTTATTTTTAACATTGATCATTTTTTTTATATCTTTCTTTTTATTTACAAATTGTGAATTTTTTTTTAATCAACAGCTGACTTTGACGTTTAACTAAAAATTCGAACCTAATTTCGGATCATATCAATACGAGTAATTTGCAGAACACCAAAAAGAGATTTATTCGCTTTTAGAAATTTCTCGTTTTTAAAAACGATTCGATTTACAGAACAGGGCCGTATATTTTCCATTTTAAAGAATAAATTTTTGAATGATTCGTATTTGTCTCCAAAAATTTAATGGTTTTTACTAAGTTGCTTATTGGCATATTTCAATAAAAATGTAATGATGCAGCAATGATAATGGAGTACGCAAGAATAAACAAGTTACGGTTAAATGCTGAGAAGACGAAAGTCTTAAGATTTAGGCCATGAACCATATCATGGACAAAATTTCAGTGTACTTGTGGATGGTAAACTTGTGAGCGAAGTTTCTTCGATACAGTATCTTGGTGTAACCCTGCAAAGCAATTTGTCGTGGGACTTACATATAAAATCTTTAAAATCAAAAATTGCATCAGCTACTGGTTTGATTTATAAATTCAAAAATAAATTTAACACTAAAACTAAATTGTTACTTTACCAAGCCTTAATTCAGAGCCACTTAAACTACTTAGCTATTGTGTATGCATGGAATAAAAGCAAAGAGCTTAAGTCACTTCAAAGATCTCAAAATAAAGCTCTAAAAACAATTTTCAATCTTCCAATGACTTTTTCTACTTTACCATTATACAAAGATATATCACCAAAAATTCTTCCTGTATATGGCATACAGCAACTCTTGCTGTATGTTTATAAATCTATGCATAGTATTGGCCATCATACTATCCTATTTTTAAGAAATCAACATAATTTTGATACAAGAAATGCGAGAAATTTGAGTATAAGCTTCTGTCGTTTTGAAAAAACTAAACAAAGAGTTGGACATATGGGTAGTCTGGAATATAATAGGCTACCAGAAACTATAAAAAACATTCAAAGAATTTCAATTTTTAAGAAAAATGTTAAAGAATTCTTATTTGACAACCTGGAAATGCTTCTATTGTAACAATATTCCCTTTTTAATTTAATTCTAACTATGTATATATTTGCAAATACTTATAAATTTAATAATTTGATAAGCTTTTAAACTATTTGCCAAATGGCCCCAAAAATGTCCCTATGGACGCTGAGGCAATCATTTTTTGTAATAATTAAATTTCTAAATATGTTAATGAATAAATAAATAAAAAAAAAAAAAAAAAGCATTAGTTTGTATAGAATTTCTTATTACTTTAATATAATTATCTCTTAAAAAGGAAATAACGAGAAAATGTACGAAATTATGTATGAAAACAATCAGTTTTTAACACACTTTTGGAATTCAGTTGACGCTTGTAAATTAGAACCAGGGGTAATTCTAATTTTCGAAAATTTCTAATTTCCAAAGGTTTTTTTTAATAAAAAGCAACATAAAAGTGCATCTGCAGAGATTTTTTACTTTATACAATATTATTAAAATTCATCACAGATTAAAAAAAAAACGTATTTTAAAAAGACGTATACTATACATATGTATACAAATTTCAACTTAACGCTGCCTAAATATGACTACGCGTTTAAAATTTCACACAATAATGAACAAAGTTTCACTGACAATAAAAATTTCATATGTTAGTAACATGGGATTCCCCTTTTTTAATGTGTGGTAGCCAAATAAAAACCATAAAAACAATTTGTCAGTGCTGAAAACAAACCAAAAATAAAAACGCTCTCGGAAATTAGAACTGACGGTTCTAATTTTAGAACATGTAGTGTGCTAAAAACGTTAATTCTAATTTCCGAAGGATTCGAATATCCGAGAGTTCTAATTTACGAGCGTTTACTGTACTGCAAAATTACGTGCTTTAGAAGAAAACAAACGCATAGTTTTGTTTACTATTCCGATTATGCTGAATAAAATCCTCAAAATTTAACAACAAGCATCAAGAGAAAGAATATTGTTCTTATAAAAAAATGAGGAATTATGATCATTTAGAAATTGGTCTACTACTTTAGAAAGTAGAAAGAAGTATCGAAATAGATTTTAAATCCCACAAACCATGAACAATCCAAGAGTTCGCAATGGCAACAGAGGGAAATGTGAAAGTTGTCAATGAAAAATCAAACAAGTAAGAGTTTATATTCGGCTGTGCCGAATCTTATTTACCCACCACCAAATTACCTATTATGGGGCCCAACTTCATAAAATATTGTATCGTACTTTTTATCTATTTTAGGTTTGTTTTACTTGAATTTCATCTCAATAATGACATTTATAAGAATTTTAGGCATATTCCAATAATTTACACTATGTTTATATTTTGGCAACGTGTAACATAAAAAGGTTGATTTTAACAAACTATATAGTACCCTAGGCAACTGATTTTGGCTTCCAAAAACCTTAAAATTGTCAAAATTAAGATATGCACAATTATGGACCCCTTTCAGAAAAGTCAATAGTATAATTTTTACATGCTTATAACTGATCTGTATAAAATTTCGGTTCGAAATGGATGTTTATGTAGGTTAATGAGTTTTCGGGAGTAGTCCTCATATGGGAACTATGACCTATTACGGGCCGATCGTCATGAAATTCTGTACGACGATTTATATGTACATGCGAATTGTTTTTGTTGAATTTCAAGGTAATAATGATTTTTATAAGTGATTTTTCAAATTAAACTTTATATGACGACTAGGGTCAAATATGGACCGATCATCATTAAATTGGGTGTAAATATTTATATATGTATATGTATGGACTACTTGTGTCGAATTCAAACTTGCTGCTGATGCTTATAAGAGATTTATGTGTATTTAAGTTATTTCCGGAAGTGGACTTTATATGGGGGCTATGGTCAAATATAGACCAATCATCGACAATTTAGATGTGTCTACGGTTTACTTGTGTTAAATTTCGACTTGTTAGTGGTTTTTATAAGAGATTTATGCGTATTTAAGTGATTTCCGGAAGTGGGATTTATATGGGGGCTATGGTCAAATATGGTCCGATTATCATGAAATTTAGTACGACAATTTAGATGTGTCTACGGTTTACTTGTGTTAAATGTCGACTTGTTAGTGATTTTTATAAAAGATTCATACGCATTTAAGTGATTTTCGGAAGTGGTCGAGGTTCACTACTTTTTTAAAGAAAAAAAACACAGAAAATTCAAATTTATTTAAATTTATAAATTTTATCAAGTAATATATATAAGCCTTACTAGGCCAATAAATTAAATATATTACAGTGCATATTCCTGAATAATGAGTAAATGTATAATACAAAAATAAAATTAAATTATAAATTAAAAACATACAAAAAAATTTAATGGGGAATATTTATTATTATTTGAAGGAACATTCTTTGGCATTTATTTTTTGAAGATTATGTCTATCAAATGTTGGCCGTTGCCACGTCGCAAATCGTTCGAGCATTTAGACTGGAATCTGGCGAATGACACGCGTGATGTTTACCTCCAGGGCCTGAATCGAAGCGGGTTTGTCCGCATAAACTTTAGACTTACATATCCCCACAGGAAAAAGTCTAACAGTGTGATATCACACGATCCTGGTGGCCAATCGACCGGCCTAAAACGTGAAATTATGTGCTCACTGAAGTGTTCTCTCAATAAATCCATTGATTGATGCGATGTGCGGGAAGTGGCGCCTTCTTGCTGAAACCAAATGTTGCCGAGATCACAAGCTTCAATTTCAGGTATCAAATAATCTCAAAATCGGTGATGGTGTTGCGAATAGTACGCTCAGTAAACCGATTATGTTGACCATAAGTTGAGCGAAGTGCATGAAACACATTCCTCACAGAACGTGAATTTTCGAAATAAAGTTGAACGATTTGTAAAAGTTGTTCAGGCCGGACCGATGCAAACAAAATATCGTTTTGTGATTTTACTTTACAGAAAACTTATTATTGTAGAATTTTGTATGGATACGGCTTTTCTATAGACATTTATGTATCATAAAGCCATATTCCTGGAAGACATTTGTATGGGGGCTATGAGACATCGTGGACCGATTCCTATCATGTTCAACAGGAATTCTCGTTTTATAATAAAAATAAAGTGTGCAGAATTTTATGGTATTATCTGCATTATATTTGAAGAAATAGCAAAAAAAATATCTGAAAAATATCGAGGTAGTCTGAAACTTTGATCTATAACTCGGATCCTACTAAACGGATTTTGCCCATTTTCAATATCAAACATTTCAGTAAATCAAATAATGTTTGGTAAAAATTTAATTATAATATGACGGACGGACATGGCTAAATCGTGTTAGAATTTCATAAGAACCGAGAATATATAGACTTTTTGGTTCTACGGCTATTATTTCGATGTGTTACAAACGGAATGACAAACGTAATATACAGCCATCTTTTTGGTGGTAGGTATAATAGGAGAGTAACAAGAATTGCTAGTACAATCATGAGTGTAGTCGTCATATCTTACCCTCACCGCGATGTCTAAAGGGTAATCAACTTAACTTAAAGAATTAGGACTAAAAGAGAAAGAATGTTAACAGTTTCAAAATATAAATCACTATTTTATATTTTGATCATATTCCACAATTTATACTCAGCAGTTTTTGTGTTACAGGGTGAAGTTCTTTTTTGCGTGACCTTGATTTATGAAATTTGATAATTAAAATAAGACTTACCTCTCAAATAACAGCTTATCAAATGATCTTCCTACTTGAGTTATGAGTAAGTAATATTGTTGTCTTAATTAGTTAAATGATTAGTTAGTAATGTAATGCAGAATGAAGGTGAAGGTGATGTTGCTGAAATTTATTTAGTTTAATTTAAATAATAAAGAAATACAAATTATAAGTTAATAAGCATATTACCTTAAATGGAATTATATTGTTAACTTTATTGACAACAAAAACTAATTCATTTACATATTTCAGGATTATAATAAATAAAAACTGCAAAGAAAATAAGTAAGAAAGTATAGTCGGTCAAGCCCGACCCTACACCCAGTATATAAATTAAACAGTTTTTCAGAAATGGGCGCTATATGGGAGATATTACCTATTATGGACCGATCATCCAAAAATTTAATGCCATGACTTCTGTGAATATAAATATTGTGTATGTTATAATTTATCTCGATATAAATAGTTTTAAAAGATTTATGGAGGTTAAAGTGAATTACGGAGAGGGTCTTTTATGGGAGTTTCGACTAATTATGGACCCAACATTATAAAATTAGGTGTCGTTATTTCTGTATAAGAAACTTATTTGTGACAAATTTTATTTGAATACCAACATTTTTTAGAAAAATATAAATTTACAATGGTATTCTTCGAGTTATTAATTAAGAAAAATGAACTCAAGCCAAATGAAAAAATTTCTCTAATAATTTTTTAGAAATTTATGATCGTAAAGTAGATTTCGAATGTGGTCCTTATATGGGAGCTACGACTAATTATGGCCCGATCATAATAAAATTGTATAGTATTATTTTTATACATATGAAATATATTTTCGTTCAATATTATTTGGATACCAACATTTTTGCGAGAGTTATGCTCTTTAAAGTGATTTTCGGAAGTCGGCCTTATATGGGAGCTACGAGTAATTATGGACTGATATGGACAAAATTTGTACATGTGATTTATCTTTATTTATAACTCATTTGTGGTGAAATTTTTTTTTGATACTTTCATAATTCAAACATTTATGATCGTTAAACTACTATTTCGGGAGGACATTTGTACGGGGTCAAGTGAAATAATGGACCGATTTCCACCAGTTTCAATCCCATCCGTCCTTGGTCCGAAAAAATATCACGTACTAAATTTTATTGCAATATCTTCAAAATAGCCAGCCAGCCAGCTAGACGGACGGACATCGTTAAATCGACTCAGGAAGTGATTCTAAGTCGATCGGTATACTTAAAGTAGGTGTTGGACCACCACAATAGTGGTGTAGGGTATAACAAAATGGAATAAATATAATTAGTTTGTTCAATGTTTATAATAATTGTATACATATGTATTGTATGTACTTCAATTTAATATTTTATTATGTATTTATGTAATAATTTGTTAATATGATATATGTATGTATGTATACTGTTTGCTGCTTCATTCTAAATTTTATAAACCATTCACATAAAAACAATAATGTTATTAGAGTTGTTCATTTCATTTCATTACATTTCATTGGAGGGGGCATGTCTTCTTACGTTTGAGTAGAGTATAACTACATAATTTAAGAATTGCTTTTAAAAAATAAACTTATTTTCAAATAAACGCCTTTTTAATGCTTAAAGCTAAAGAAATGAAATATTTAGAAAAAATAATAAATATAAATTGATGTATACAAAAAAAAAGAACGTTATATATTTGGAAGAACTTTTATAAAAATATAAATAAGAATTTTATACAATAAACTAATTTATTTATATTTAAACTTATCACTAACAACTTTAATTTTAAAGCGTATTCAAAAGTAAAGAGATTTTAACTAAAAATAAAGTTTAAAACAATCTTTATATTCAAGATAAACTTAAAGTTTTTTTTTCAAATCTCCTTTAAAAATTTTATAATATTGTTTATATAAATTAATAATAAATACATTTAATAGATAATATTAGTAATATAAAGAGAGACTAAGAGCCTAATTAATAATATACATATGGCACAGACTATTTATATATGAAAAAAAAAAATAGAAATTTTCATAATAATTAAACACAAAAAATATTAAAGAAAAACAAAACAATAAATTAAAGCTTTAAATATAATTCATAATAAAGAATAATATAATAATAATAACAAATGATAATAATAAAAAAATTACACAAAAATATAATTTTCATTTAAAGAAAGCCCAAATATTTGTTACATTTATTAACAAAAATGAAACGAAACTATTTAAAGTTGTTTGTATTTTTAGCTTGTCGAAATAATTAACAAACCAGCAATAACGTTATGACCAATAAATACTGAGAGGTTTATTTTGTAATACGTTTCGATAAGAAAATCGTTCCAATTTATCAGCCATGCCACAGAATTCGATTCCGTTCGGAAGTGGTATTAATTCCGTATTTTGGTTTTATAGAAAAAGTAAAACGAAAAAGTTTTTCGGAATTAAAGCTAGAAATTATTAAAATTACAATTCCACATAGCAATTAAAAAATGGTTTCATTCCAAACAAAAAATTGTTCGAAATTAAATTCTGTATATATACTTTATACATTAATTATATTCACAAAATTTTGGATTTAAGATTGCAAATATATGCTACCAACTGTGAATGATCTTTTTAATTTATTTTGTACACATTTGTTTCACGCTATTTGATATTACAAGTGTTTGTTTTGTAAGATCAAACAGCACCAAATAAAATGAAACTAAATTTTTTTTGTGGGACCTTTTCTAAATAATATTCCTAAAAGTTCTTGAATTATAAATATATTTTAATTATTGGTTACGTCTTATTCGTCAAATATTTGCCATGTGTGACCCTTACGTAACATTATCTCTTCGAATGGAAATAACGAAAACAATTTAAGAAATTTTATATGAAAAAACAATCAGTTTTAAACACACATTTGGAATATTGCAAAATTTCCGGCTTAATTGCAATTTCTATTGCTTTGTTTTATGAAAAAAAAGAAGAAAACTAAAAAATGTTTGCTTCCTATTCAGATTACCTTGAATAGAATTCTCAAAATTTAACAAGTTATTAGTAGCCTCTGCCGAAAGAAAGAATAATGTTCTTATAAACAAATGAGGAAATTTGATCCTTTAAAATATAGTTTACTACTTTAGAAAGTAGAAAGAAGTATCGAAAAAGATCTCTAATCCTCCAAACCCCACGGACAATCTAAAGGTCACACTTGACAAATATTTACCGAAAAAGACGTAACCACTAAATAAAATATATATGAACTCGTTTATTTAGGACAAGACACAACAAATATTTAGTTTTATTTTCTTTGATGCTGTTTGATCTTGCAAAACTCTTGTAAGAGTAAACAACGTTAAACAGATTTGTGCTAAAACAAGTGGTAACGCTTTTTGAGTAAATATTTGCCATGTGTGACCAGACCATACCTTAAGACTTCGCAAAGACAACAACATAAAGAGATAAAAATGTGAATGTTGTCAATGGAAAAAACGGATAATTTATGGGAACGTAAGCCTCAGAGAGTGTATGATAATGTCGCCAGTGTTCACAAAACTAGCCACAGCTCGTGGAAATTACCAAAATCAAACTCATTAGTTTCAAATATAGGAGAAAGCCACATTAGATAAAAGTCATTGACCAATAAAGCCATTACCTTTCAATACCTTCCACATAGCGGACGAGTTTAAACCCGTGAAACCTCCTTTTTCTAGAAGACTTCTGTATATGTAAACGATATCTCTGAGAGAAGTAACCAGCAATATACAAACATCTAGATTTCATTGAATTATCAATTCCATTCGGGAACAAAAGAAAGAAGGCTGGAAATCAATAAAAATAAAAATAAAGTCTGGTTTGGAAATATGAAAGGATGGAGATATCATAGCATAATGAGATATCGCAGAAAACTGTACCTAATCCGAAAAAACTCACGATCCAATAAAGATACTAAAGAATAAATAACATCAATTGAGTATGGTTAGAGTTAAGAAACACAGACAACAATAAAGTTCGATTTACCACTGCTTGCTATCAAATTGCCAATATCTTTCTTTAAAATTGCGTAAATTTCAATGTAAATTGAAAAAAAAAACAAATGAAATTGGGAATTTTTGTTTAAAATTGAGAAAATTCAAACTTTTATTGAAAATTTCAATCCAAAATTGAGACAAACCAAAAAAATGAGATTTTTCATTGAAACCTGTGAAATTTCCAAATACAGTGTAATATTACAAATTGATATTGAATAAATCCAAATGAAATTGAGAATTTTAATTTGCAATTGAGAAAATTTCTATTTGAAATGAAAAATTTCAATATTTCTATTTAATTTCCATTTAATATATATTTAAATTTGAGGAAATTTCTATCAAAATTTAGAATTCAAATTGAATTTTCGAAATTATCTATTTAAAGTTGAGAAAATTTCAATTTTAAATAAAATTTGCAAAATTAAATTGTAAAAGTTGCAAAAATGTGAAATATTCAATATCAAATTGAAACACTTCAAATAAAGTTGAGAATTTCATTATGCTTGTACAGATGTTCTCAAAGAATCGTCAGGCAGCAAATCTGTTTAAAGTCCTTTTACACCATTGCCAATTGAATTTCAGAATTTTCTAATTACATTTCAGAAACTTCTAATTATATTTCAGAAATTTTTAATTCAATTTCAGAACTTCCATTTATATTTCAGAGATTTCCAATTATATTTCAAAAACTTTCAATTGTATTTTAGAAGTTTCTGATTGAATTTCTGAAATTTCCAAATATATTCCAGAAAATTCCAATTTAATTTAAGAATTTTCTAATTACATTTCAGAAATTTCTAATTATATTTCAGATTTTCTAATTATACATATTTCAAAAATGTTCAATTATATTTCAAAAACTTCCAATTCAATTTCAGAATTTACATTTATATTTCAGAAATTTCCAATTGTATTTTATAATTTTCCAATTGTATTTCAGAAATTTCTAATAGAAATGCAGATTTCATTTTCTGAAATACAAATGGAAAATTCTGAAGTGCAATTGGAAATGTCTGAGGTATAAATGGGAATTCTGAAATTGAATTGAAAGATTCTGAAATATAATTGAAAATTTCTGAAATATAATTAGAAATTTCTGAAATACAATTAGGAACTTTTTAAATAGAATTGGAAATGGTGTAGAACTACAGATTTTGTTAATTGTTTGTTAAAAATAATGTAATAAAATTTATTATTTTTAAATGTAAACAAAACTTTTTGTGTAACAAACATTTGACTATTCCTTAAATGAAAAATCAAAATTAACTAATAAATTTTAAATAGAAAATTTTAAAAATAAATAAATTCTCTTTATTTTACTTTATAAGTATAAGATGAATTTTTAGCATAAAATTATAATATATGTATGAACGATTTGTTTGTGTGTGTGTGTTTTTTTTTCTTCTTAATTTTTGTTATTTTGTTTTGTAATTTATATAAATATATTGTATGTATATAAATACTTATTAATATGTATTAATTATGCTTTATGCTTATAACTTTGTTTACTTTCTGTTAAATAGAAATATAATTTATTTATTTTTTTGTTGTTAAGGAACACTAAAATTTTATGTTTAAATTAAATTTTAATTATATATTTTCTGTTTTTTGTTTAACAAACCCTGTTCAACAATCAGCCGTTGGTTGCCACCAACCACTATTTGAGCCATTTTCAGCATTACCACTTGATGTTGCTATTATAGCGTCTTTATTTAAGTGAGTCTCAATGTCGACACGACAAATGGGACAGTGCTTGTTGGTCACCAGCCATTGGTCCACACAGTCGGTGTGGAATAAATGCATGCAAGGTAAACGCCTACACAAATCGGAAAAGATTGTTAAGAATAGTTATGATTGTTTCGAAATTATAATGCTAATGTGCTTAAATTACAATTTTTAATGTGTTCTTAATTTATTATTGTTTAATTGGATTTTGTAAACATGAATTTTGATTATTTTTGTCTAAAACCTGTAAATCTGACGGGTTGTTGCATAATTCGTATAATTTATAATGTTAAAATTAGTCTTACGTCCAGATAATTTCTAGCTTGATACATTATTTTCAGAATCTTGTCCTGCTTAAGTTTTCTGACAATACAAAAACTGGTTTATATGCTGTCGTTAAGAGCCTTGATATAGCTGTCGCTGAGTGCAAAATATTTAGCCCAGTAAGAAGCGAGTGGTTCCAAATATCGAATTGTCATGAGAACATTTTGTCATGTTTTTCCTTTACACCGTTTACTTTTTATGGCCCAATTATTTTCGATGGGGTGATACTGATGCCAATAATATGTACATACATTGTTGGACTTATAATTAGAAACGATTTCTCAGCATATATGTATATTTGTTTATATATAAACTCACAGCATCAATACTATTTTAATGAACTTAAACACAAAAAAAAAACGCAATATCAAATTGGTCACATAATTAGAAACTAAAAAAATATATGCAAAAAACCTTAGTGAGGTTAAACAAAACGAACTTATTCTTAAATATTTTGTTGGATAACCCTTGTTTTTGGCAACATTCGCCAGTCTTTTTGGTAAACTCTTAATTAAACGTTGGCATGTTTGCAGAGATATGTTTTTCCAGCTTTGTTGCACCAACTAAAACAATTCATCATTATTTCGTGGATTTTTGTCCTTTTTACAATTGCCCATAAGTTTTCAATTTGGTTAATATCAAGACTTTGGGGTGGCTAGCCAAGAACATCAATATTTTGATCCAAAGCCAACACTTCACTAACCGTGAAGAGTGCTGAAAAATGTACTGGACGGGCATATTATCAAAGCAATACTGTTCCATTACATTTTCCAAAATTATTAGAGAAAATTTTTCATAATTTTGGCTTGAGTTCATTTTTTTAATTAATAACTCGAAGAATATCATTGTAAAGTTATATTTTTCCCTCTGCCAGTTGATTTAAGTTCTTTGCTGTGTTCCACAAGGAAAAGTTTGAAATATACAGCCATATCACAGAATTAAATTTCGTTCGGAAGTGGAATTCCGCTTGTTGCTTCTATAGAAAAAGCAAAATGAAAAATTTTTCGGAATGAAACCACTTTTAATTTGCTTTGTTTCATTCCGAAAAAGCGGAGTTAATTCCACTTCCAAACGACATTAAATTCTGTGACATGGCTGTTAATATATTATATTTCTGCGATGTTTCAAGAAAGTACTTTAATTAGTTTTCTGATAGTGATGCTGTATTTTTTTTTAGAAAGAAGTCGGTCAATAAAAGAAATAAAAATTTACAGTTTTGTTTTAGGTGAATTTCAAACATCGAATTATCTAGTGAATTAAAACCATTGTCAGATTTATGCATTTCTCCCTTACATTGTGTAAGAGGATTTGAGGGACTATGACTGCCTTTATACATTGGATCACAGGTTATTTTATGTAGTGCTTTTTTTATTTTTAAAGCTCCATAAAAAGAAAACTAACAGGAACTTAAAAAAATGTTCTAGTCTAACAAACAAAAATTATTTATTGCAAAATACGTTTGAATCTTGTATTCGTTTTCGCAAATTTTTCATTATCAAATCTCAAGTGTAATTAAAAATGTTCGAGGATTTTCTCTAGGAATTAAATGTGTCCTGGTTTTTCTTTTCATCAGTTGGCAAGTTGTATTCCTAATCTTTTAAATTAAAAAAAAGTTAAGTTCCCTATTTTTTATTTCAACATTCTATACTTTAAGTATACAAAAATAACCATTATAACAACTTACCTCACATCATTTTCAATTTCAAAAAGCGATAAACATATGGCACATTTCTCGGCATCCTCATCCGTTTCGCTTGGACGTCTAACGCGTCGATATTTGTGAGGCAACGTGTTGCGTTCAATAATTTCCTAAACCGTAGAAATTATACAAAAAATGAAAAATCCCCATTTATAAACATTTAGAAATCCTATAAAATGCAAACAGAAAAAAAAAAGCAAAAAGTTATACCAAAGTTGCTCCTCTTGGTGGGCGTATTGATGATCCAATAACAATGCGTGGTGTGGATAAATCAATTTCCACATGTACTGGCGAATAATGATGGAACATATGATGATGCACGGCCGGTCTACGTAACACCGGACATCGGCGATTTTGCGGCTGAGGCCGGGAATCATAGGGATAATAGGCCTGCAATGGAACAGATTAGACAGATTAACTTTTTTATTAATCATACTATTATGATGAATACTTACAGGATCCAAACTTGATACCGGACCATTGCGACCATGAACACAAGAACAAACATTAGGCAATTGCTGAAATCGTGTACGAAAACTGCTGGTCAAATTCAATGGATTCGATGACAAATCTATGGGTGTGGGCGTCATATGACGACGGTGTATCTCCTGGACATTGTGTTGTCTTAACCATAGATTCTGATGAACCAAGTAGGGTGGTGGTGGTGGTCCATGACTACCCGAAGCTGTACGGAATGTATGAGTGTGTGTATGTGGTAGACCGTGGGTGTGTGGAATGGCATGCGTGTGGCCATGATGATTGTGTGTAATAATGTGATTGTCATGGGGACGTGTAGTGGTGTGAGCATGTGAGTGGTGATACATGGGATGAGCATGATACTGATTGGCATTCGGCGTGGTAGGGCCAGGCGACATAGACAAATGCGTGGAGGGAGGGTTCATTTGCCGGGGATTTTGAGCATCTTGTAGTGTGGGTTGTAAATAGAGAGGTGTGGGTGGTGGAGCATTAGGATTTGGATTTATTACTCCCACTAAGCCGAGAGAGGGTACTGGTGGCATACTGGCCGTATTGCTGTAGTGTGTAGGGTTATGTTCCGTTACAGCGTAAGGATTTACTATAAATATGGGTGGCGGTGAGTTGGGTCTAGGCGGCAGAGTTGAGGGCACCATCGGAGTGGATATGGCTGCTGAAGATTGTGGATTTTCACTTAAATATGAACGCCAGACTGAACGCAAACGTGCCAAGCCCGTATTCGATGTTGTACTGTGACAATGTGGTGCCATGGCCAGATTGCCGGAAGCTGATGGTTCAGCAGAAGAACTTATAGCTGCATTTGTAGTTTGTTGTCTACTATTGACAGCCCTTTCGCCGGGCTCGTTGTTTTGTTCGGGCATGAAGCAGTCTATACAAGGATCTGGCCAAAAACGGGAATTCATTGAGGTTGAGCCTTCAGTTGCATGAAATGGAAACACGGGATATCCCGAGGTAGACTGGTGCGCTCTTTGTGGCTCGTTGGCTGGTAGAGTGGAAGAGGAAGGTCCCTGTGCGAGATTATAAGAATCATTGTTGGGCGACAGAACCACAGACGGAGGAATGAATAAAGATTCCACCCCATACCAGTCCTCGCCTACTTGCGTAGGTGTAAGACGAGAATTCGGTAACGCAGTTGGCATTGGATGTTCACTTGGTTGGGCTGGTGTTATAGCATTATGATGACTGTGATTATGATGGTGATTTGTTGTAGACGAAGTGGCCTGTTCGATGATTGAAGACATTTCTAAAGATAAAGCTGATTCATCGTCAGCTGTTAAGTCTATGGAGAGTATGGGTTCACGACTGGAATGCACAAATACCACTTCATCATCTTCGCCATCGGTTGTAGTGGTGGTAGCATCTGATAGCCAATCTAATTGCAGATCCGGTGCAGTTAATACTACAGGCGGTTTAATATTCGTTTCATTACACTTTGATTTGTTATTCGTCACCACACCACCTCCAGTTCTTCCTCGAGACGTAGAGGGCTGTACATTTACCTCACTAGTTGTTTGCAACTGATCTTGGGAGTGATCAGACAAAACAAAATTTTGGGCTTGATCAGAAGATGTTATGGTCTCTAGTCTTCTCCGGCGATGCGGCAAGGGTGGAGGTGGAGGAGGTGGCGGTTGATGTCCAGCATAAGTAATAACATACGAACCATTTGAATTAATGGTGGTTTGATGATCGCGTTGTAATGCTGGCGGTATTAAGGGCGCATTATCGTTGTGTACCTCGCCCGTATGATTTGAATTAAGTCGTTGAACTTTCGAAGATCTCGGTTCCTCCTCTTCTTCGACTTCTCTATTTCGGTCTTCGGTACGAGTGTAACGCAAATGAAAACGATTCAATATAGGCGAACTAGAAGTACTCTCCTCACCGATGTTCGGATTGGTTGGACTTGTCTCTGAATGTTGAGTGGAGGCTGAAGATTTGTGTAAATTCCAAGCCACTGTGGGTTGATCGTAACTTTCCTCATCGAAGTTCTGCCAATAGCGGCCATTGTACTCAGCATCTCGTAAACGCACTCGATGCGAGGTGGAAGGTTGGTCATCGCTTAGGCGTCTCAAAGAATTACTAGATGTGGTAGATTCTACTAAATCTACCACATAATTGTTCCTAGAGCTAGATGATCTGGAACTCGAAGAGCCAGCTGCAGCCTCTGCACTAACACCGCTGCCCACATCACTAGCGCCACCACTGCCTGTATGATTTGAAGAAACCTGTGACGAAGAAGAGGTTGAGGTGGGAGATGATTCCACAACATTTGTGGTAGTGGATTTGTGCTTCTTCATGGCAGCCGCAGACGTGGTAGTGGTGGTGTTTGTAGTGCGCGTGTGGGCAAATTGTACATGTTCAGCTTCTGAAGCGGATGACACTTCATCATGATTATTTGGCGGTGCTGGCATTACTAGCGAAAATGGTGAACCTCTACATGATTCCAGCTCTTCGGTAGGCAAAGTATTCATAGAATTAGAGGTAGTTGAGGCCACCTCGTCTTCATCCCGCAGATGGGGATTAGTGGTTTCTTCATTCAGTTGCGCAGCATATGTTGGGGAAGCAACCTCATAATGACGTCTGGCATCACCCCTGTCTCTTTCCCTTTCGGTGGTAGTGGTGGCGGCTTGAGTATTAAAAATGATATTTGTGCTGGAGGTGGGATGAATATCTGCATTCATTGATCTTTCAGTCTGTTGTTGTTGTTCGCTGGCAGTAGTTGGACAAGTACAAGATTCACACTGTCTAGGCGGAGTTGTTTCGTTGCTAGTAGAACTGCAATTGCACGATTGTGTGGCCTGTTGTAAAGGGACCATATAAAAACCAGCATACTCTTCGGGATTATATTGATGATGATGGTGCTGTGGATGAGGATGGGGATGTGCATGCGGTCCATGATGAGGATGATGTCCCTGGCTAAATTCCACTGCTAAGGGGCTATTAAATGAACGTTCAGCTAAACGTACTATGGGAGCTGTTGGTCTCGCAATTTGTTCTCCTCTTTGATGAAGATGTGGATGTTGTGGTTGTTGTGACTGCTGTGGCGGAGGCTGATGATGTTGTTGTTGTTGCGGTATATGATGATAGTGTGGCCGACATGATAACGGCATTTGATGATGATGCACATGACCGCCATACGAACGTTGAGGTCGCTGATAGTCACCATTATCTGTTTCATATTCGGCCACAAAGGCCGAAGGAGAAGAACTGCAAGCATACTGACGCTGATACGGTTGATGCTGGTGCTGATGATGATGGTGGTGGTGATGATGATAATGATGACGCGGATAATAGTGACGACTCAGCTGCTGAGGCTGTGGCTCTGTTGATGTTGTCACTGTGGCCTGCGATGTACTGGCATTTGTTGAGTCTGTCGTATATTCGGCTGTAAGTGGCACAAAATGTGCACGACTGGCCGAAACATCTGAACCTACATCCTGTATTTAAAGAATAAAATACGATTTTAAGTATACTATATAGTTTAAAATACAAACAGTAATAAGGATTTACTTCTATAACATATACAGTTTCATAATTGGCAGCTTCGACTTCTTCATTTAAATGTTGTTGAACCTCTAGTTCCACTTCATTCATCTCATGATGATGTGTATGCTGTTGTTGTTGTTGTTGCTGCTGTTGAAGTTGTTCGCTACTGAGATGTGTTGTTGTTGAGGGATTTTGTGACTGATTCACATCATTTTGATTTCTTTCCATTATTTATGATGCGAATTTTATCTATCCTATAATTGGGTGACATAAAATTGATATTAGTTTGCAATTGCAATGGCAACATCTACCAAATTTATTTGTCATACTATAAGACATTATTTAAAAAATAAATTATTGCAATATTGTTGGATTGTTCCAAAACAAACGTTTTTCAAGCCGTTCACAGAAAAGTATAACCAGAGAAAAGAGGCAGGAAGCAAAAAACTACAATGCAAAAGAAGCTCAAAATTGATTTATGGACATCTGTTAATAAAAAATATGGATTAAGCCCGTTGTTGTTGTTGTTTTAACAGCAGTAATTGCTGAGTTGACAGCCCTTGGCCGAGTGATCTCGGGTCATTCCGGTGCGTAGAACCGGCTGTCGTGGGAATGTCCCGTTGGTTTTTTGGGTAAATGAGCTTTGGTCAGATGAAATGAAGATTGGCTTCTGCTGGCAAAATCTTCACTCGATATTGAAAATAAAGAGTTTTACCCAAGATATACCCAAAAAAAAACTTTGAATCATGGAGAAGGTTTAATTTAATTTATTAGATAGGTTGAAAAATGTACGCTGTAGTTTATGTAGAATTATTGTAAAATCAAATGCTACCCTATACCAGAGGAGAAATGGCGCTCAAACTAGTAAAGTCTTTGTTTAAGCAAAATAAAGTCTAGGTTATGTAGTGGCCGCCGAACTTAAACACTGTTGAACACTTTTGGGGAATTCTATTTTTTTTAAGAAATATTGACGAGAATAAACAAAAATCTATTGAACGTTACCCTTCTTATAGTTCTGGCAGCGGTATACTTACCCTATGAGGCTACCGATCCACCTGGTGAGAAGATAAAGGAGTTGGTGGATTACTCAAGCAAGAAGATCTTGAAATTGGTACTGGAGTGTGACGCCAATGCACACCACACCCAACGGAGCAGTGCCGACATCAACAAAAGAGGTGAGTCTATGTTTGATTTCATAATAGCCAGTGGTCTTTATATATGTAATAGGGGGAACACACCGACTTTCAGAAATAGAGACAGAGAGGGTTTTTCCTTCTCGGACCATAGTCGCATATCCTTTTATCTTTAATTTATTGGTAAGAAAGAAAAGGTGTCCTTATAGGAATCCAAGAAGGACGAATTGGGATTCCTTCTCGGGTCTTGTCGATGGTAACCTTAGGGTTACACACAATTGGAGGTCAAGTCCTACCGGTGTTGATATGCTGGTAGGCACCCTTACGAAGGTGATAACCGAAAGTTACGAACGATCTTGTCCGATGAGCTATCCGGGAAAGCGCAAGCAACCAGGATGGTGGACAAAGGAGCTGAAAGCCCAAAGGTCCACGGTCAGAAAGTTGTTTAATAGAGCGAAAAGCACGCGAAGAGATGAGGTACAAGAGGGACATTAGGAGGGCAAAAAGGGACTCGTGGTTAAAATTTAGCGAGTCAGTCGATTCCGTAAACGAGATGTCCAGGTTTAGAAGAATACTATCCAAGGACCCAGTTGTCCCGGGTTTGATTCAGAGACCAGATAACTCGTAGACGGAATCCAGCTCGGAATCTCTCTGCGTGTTAATGGAAACTCACTTCCCGGGGTGTATCGCTCCAGGGTCGGACGGTCAGATCATTAGTGAGGACCCCTTCTCTGAATCGTGCACGGTGGAAGAGGTTATAGAAGTGGTGAATAATATGATCACTTTAGAGAAGGTAACATGGGCAGTTAATACTTTTGGTTCCTACAAATCGGCAGGACCAGATGGTATCTTTCCGGCAATGTTACAGAATATTCGGGGAACAACGCTTCTGTTACTAGTTGAGTTGTTCAGAGTGTGTGTGCTGAAAAGGTACATACCAAGGGGGTGGAGAGAGGTCAGGGTTATTTTCATACCCAAGGCAGGGAAGGCCGATCACTCGAAACCCAGGGACTTAAGACCAATCAGCCTATCGTCTTTTCTATTGAAGACATTAGAAAGACTGGTTGATACGCATCTGAGGATGAGGATTGACACCGGCATCATAAGCGGCACTCAACATGCCTACCTCAAGGGTAGATCTGTTGAGAGTGCGCTTCATGATGTGGTGGGGTATATAGAGCGTGGTTTGCGAACCAAGGAGTACACTCTGGCGGCATTTCTCGATATAGAGGGCGTCTTTAATAATCTGAAAGTAGACGCTATTAGACAGTCATTAGTGGATTTGAATGTTCCGCTATTCTTGGTCGAGTGGATAATCCTGATTCTCAGCAGCAGGGTGGTCCACTCGGACTGGGGAAGGGAACTTCTAAGGAAGCTAGTAACCAGGGGAACCCCACAGGGACGAGTTTTCTCTCCTTTACTGTGGCTTTTGGCTGTCAATGTCATTCTAAGACATTTTGATAGTGTAGGACAGAAGGTCGTGGCCTATGCAGATGACGTAGTTATATTGATTTCAGGCAAGTTTCTGCCGACAATTAGCGAAATCATGCAGAGGGCGCTGGGCACACTGTCAGTTTGGGCTACGGATAAAGGTTTAGGAGTAAATCCGGAGAAGACAGAATTGGTTCTTTTTACAAGGAGGTATAAGGTTGAAGCATTTAGGCTACCGATACTAGGAGGTGTAGAACTTGGGCTATCTGACAGCGCCAAGTATCTAGGAGTATTCCTCGACACTGAAAAAGTATTTAAAATAAATAATGAAATTATAGAAAAAGTAAAAAGTATTAAATATCTAGGATTTATAATAGACAAAGAAATGAAATTCAAAGACCATATAGAATATATTTGTAAAAAAATTAGTAAGAAAACGGGCTTTTTTAAAAAAATAAGAAACAAAATATCTCTGATAACTTCTATTAATATATATAATACAATAATAAAACCTCATTTTGAGTTCGGGTCTACAATAATATATACGTGCTGTAACGAATCCCAAATAGAACGACTTCAAAAGTTACAAAACAAAGCGATGCGAACGATCTTAAAGTGTAACAGATATACAAATATACGAACAATGCTTGATACGCTTAAATGGCTCAACATTAAACAGAGACTTGCACTAAATACTTTGAACTTTATTCACAAAATTAAATATGGAAATGCACCTGAATATTTATGTGATCAAATCAAATATGTAGGAGAAGTACAACCATATGGATTGAGAAATGCTGATAATTTTAGGCTAGAGAGGGCTACTACAACAGCTGGACAAAAATCACTTTTCTACAAAGGATTTAAATTGTTTAATTCACTAGCAAATGAAATAAAAATTGAAACAAATATTAATATTTTTAGAAAAGAATGTGTAAATTTTGTTAAAAATAATAATATATAAAATTTTATTTTATTTATAATATCAATGTAAAATTTTAAAGTATTTTGAATACTAATAAAGCATACATACATTATATTTGTTTGTTTGTTTGTTTACAGACAGTAAACTGTCCTGGATGAGGAACACGCAGGAGAGGCTTAAGAGAGGTCTCAATGCCTACTATGCTTGCAGATCATCGATAGGTAGGAGTTGGGGTCTACGGCCGTCAGTTGTTGGATGGCTCCACACTTCGATGGTTAGACCCATTCTTACTTATGAATGCTGTGTTTGGTGGGAGACATTGCGATTATCCAGTCGTAGGAACCTTCTGTCTAAGGCTCAGAGGTGTGCTTCGATCGGCATAACAGGGGCCATGAGAAGCACTCCTCAGGCGGCGCTTGATGTTATTCTACATCTTCTGCCGATTGAGCAGTATGTGATGGGATGGCCTTCTTAGGCTGAGGGAGTTGGGGCTGTTAAGTAACTTAACTCATGGTCATGTCAAGATACTGGGTGAGATTGGGGCTAACGGCTACCATCTGGGAGCAACCGGCTCCACGGATTGCGCAGGGAATAGGGTTGATTTTGGACATATGCCGGAGGTAATAACACCACCTAGAGAGAGCTGGTCAGATAAAAGCAGATTGTACACAGGATTTGCTATATTTACTGATGGCTCGAAGATGAGAGATACAGGGCGGGGGTCTACATTGAGGATCTTAACATCAGAATATCATATAGGCTTCCCGACGACTGTAGTGTTTCCCAAGCTGAGGTTCTAGGGATCTTGAAGGCCGTCGAACTGATAAGAGACAACATTGACAAAGGTTTGGAGGTCACTATATATGTTGACAGCTAAGCGGCTCTTAGAGCGGTAGGGAGCTGTTATGTTGGTCGATGATTGTAGGAGAGCTCTAGAAGAAATCTCAGACGAATACGTGCTGAGACTGTGCTGGGTACCGGGTCATTCCAATATCAGTGGGAATCAATTGGCTGATGAGTTGGCGAGACTCGGCTCAGATTCGGAGGATCCTGATTGCCAGGCGGCGGTCAGGCCTCCAATAGGTTTCTACTATGGGAGAATCAGGGAATGGGTTCTAAGCGAGACAAATGGGGCCTGGGGAAACCGAACGGACTGCCGAGTGACTATATGGCCGGCACTTAGGAAGTCCGACTCGGAATCTTTACTGGCCGAGAGCAAGGTCTGCGTGAGAACCATGATAGGCGTTATCACGGGCCATTGTATGATAGGTAGAATAGCAAGGATAATGGGATCTGACTTGTCAGACATGTGCGGGTTGTGGAGGACCCAGAGGAGCTGGAGACGATCGATCACATTCTGTGCCATTGTCCCAGGTTACAAGTTACAGGTTGAGGTGGCTAGGCAGTAGATACATAGGCGAATTAGGGGATGTCTCGGGTTGTAGGCTCGGGGATCTCAAAGGATTCGTAATGAATATGGTCTGGCTGCGCAAGAGGGGAAGGGGCTCTGTGAGGGCTTAGGCGTTTCGCCCTTGGAACGCACTAAGTGTCTCAAATCATTTCCGAAAGGCATCACAATGGACCGTATTGGTCTCTGGGTGATGGTGTGGGGACAACCTCACACCGGCCTTCTAACCTAACCTAACCTACCATTCTTATTACTTTGGCAACACATGTCAATGTCATAATTCTAAATTCGTACTTTTAGAAGTATTTTAGATTGTTAGGAGCAAAAAAACGTAGTAATCTCTCCACCTATTTTTTCCTTACTAAATCGAATAGCATTCTTGATTAAATTTGTCTTTATTTATTCTAACTTACATAAATATTAAATTTGCTTGTGGCCACTTGTGGCTTTTTAAAATAAAAAAAAATATAAACAATGATATAAAATTATCATGTTGTAGGTAGTAAAACTAAAATATGGTCACTAAAATGTTTCGAAAATAAACATTACTTAATTTTAGTTTTACTGCAATAAATTCTCTCAATAGAAAAAACTAAAAGATTCTGTTTTTATCCATATCTATCATCAAATAACAAATATTGTAAGTGCAAAACTAACACAATCTTGTTATTATACATTTAAATAAATAAAAAAAAAAACCTATAACCTGATCAATCCAAATAATTTCCACCAAATACCACTAATATCATAATATTTTTCTATTATCACAAATATTTTACATCAATAATTGAAAACGGATTTCTAACCTTTACAGCACTGCAATTGTACAAACAAATAAATGTAAACAAAACAAAATCAAACAAAAACAAAATGAATATACATATGTATGTATATGAAATTATGTACTAAAAATAGTAAACAAAGTGTAGCAACACCAAAAATAAGCAATGAAGGAGAAGAAAACATTAAACACTAAATAAAGAAACAAGAAAAATACTCAACAAACGAACACAAGTTGATAATTTACAAAATAATAATAAAAGATAATTTCGTAAAAAAATCACAGACTGGCTGACTCACGAACTGTGTAAAATGAAAAGGAAATTATAAATACTTTGCAATTAATACAAAGTACTAAAGACAAACTAATTATTAGTGTATGATACAATCAAAAACAACTTACCTTATTAGACTTTTAAAGTTTCCAACATATGATACAAAAATTTGTATTTAAAAATAAATAATAATAATGAAACACTACCGGTAATAAGAACCACTGAAAAGTGGAATGTATTAACACAAGAAGACTAAAAATATCTTCACAATACAAAAAAAAAAAAAAAACGCAGACAGTATAAAATGTTTTTTTCTCTCAATATTTTTTTTATTTTTAATTCTTTTGCTACATAATTTTATATTTATTAATGTAAGTTCAATTAGGCCCTATGATTGTTTGCACTTTGCTGGCAAAAATCTTTTATTCTTCACAAATTTTCTTAATTTTTTATTTTCATTCAAACATAAAAAATCGCTGCACAAACACACACACTTGTCTACCATTTTATTGGTACTAAATCTTTAATATGCTTTTTCCATAGATAATTACCAGCACTACCTTTACATGTATATTTCCTTAATAAATTCATTTTAGTTTATTACTTTTAATTCACTTAATTATTAAGTTATTTTATTTATATGATTTTTGTTTCTTTGGTAGATATTATATTGAAAAATGCAAAATATTTTTCGTTTACCAATCAGCAGCTCGAAAATTCTTATTAGAACTGATGACTGCAAAATTATTTTCGTAACACTTCCTACCAGAGTTATAGGTTTCAGTTGAATAAATATTTAGCAGGGATTTATAAGAAATGAGTGGGGGTAAGGATTTTCAATTAAAATTTATATTGTATTCTCTAAAAAGTATATAACAAAATAACTTAATGTTTCAAAATTAGTTAATACAAAAATTGTTTTAAGTTCGTAATATAATTAAAATCGCACTTATAGTTTGACAACGGTAACACAACTTCCTTTATACTTCTAAACACTTCCTACTGTACTAAAAAAGGATAACATCAGTACAGGAATGAAAAACCTTATTTCATCTAATTTTTATAAAGTAGTATTAAAAATGTTAGCAATTGAAAAAAAAAAACTATAATTGCAAAATCTTCCGGCTAAAGTCTTTATCAGAATTTAGTGATATTGCAGCGATGTCACAAAATAATAAGAAAATAATAACTTAATAATAATGAACATCACATATTCCCCACACCAAAGCACATAAACAAATTTATGTCAGTTATTCCACCAACGATTTTTTAGCGGAAGAGATTGTTAGAAAAGTTTGCACTTATAAGAAAGTTTTTATTCTAAAAAATACTAAAAATAAAAAATTAGCCTAAGTATTACAAAGATTAATGTTTACCATATTTATTTTTCTAGCTAAATATCAAATTTAATTTATGTATAAATAATGTATAGTTTCTGCTTGTAATCCAGAGTTCTCCAAAAAGATTGCGCCGATATTGTTTAAAAATTTTACAGAGTTTCAATTAAAATTATCTTGCCTTTCCGCTGCATTCAACTTTAGGAAGAAAATAGCTATGTTAAAAAACTATTTTTTGCCTAAAAAATTTAATTTATTTATTTCTAATTCATAAAAATCCAAAACGGTAAAAAAGTGTCAAGTCATATTACTTTCATGTAAAGTCGCATAACCTATGAACAAAATGAGACATAAATCATGAAAATCGATGAACGCGTTTCGCTTTTATTCACAATTAAGTAAAGGTATGAATTTCAAAAATTTGCTCGAGATATGCACAAAATTCTTTTAAAAACAGGAGAAAAATTAACCTGTACATTTTGTGCATATCTCGAGCAAATTTTTGAAATTCATACCTTTACTTATATTTTAATATAATAAATTGGTTTATTAAAATTGCAATCAGCTGTTTTCTTGGATGTAACTTGAAACATACAATTGGAACGAGAATTTGAAAGCAAACTCGTATCAAGTTCTAAATTAAATATAAATTATTAGCGAAAAAGTGTGAGTATATTAAAATTTAAGAGACAAAACTTGATCATGTACCCCCAAATAACATATTTTATATATCTTTCCGCAATGTTTTCTACTAGTATATACATATATAAATTGAATAAATGTAACATTTTTAAGGGATAATAAATCGGGAATTTTTTTATAGAACATTTGCATTTAGTTAGCAACGGCAACATCGAGGAAATTGCATGAATTCATGTTGCTAGTTTAAACATCTTTTCCCCACTAAATTGTTTTAAAAATCGCTCATTTGTTGCGAAAAAGCTACATTGATAACACTGAAAAGAGTGGCAATAATGGCAGCACAAACAAATTATACGTTTGAAGGTTCGACGTCAAACTCCTAATTTAAACTCTCCACAGCGTTGCCATATGTCAAATTTTACTATTTTTTCAAGGTTTTCGAAAAGCAAACAGTTATTTTATGAATAAAACTTTTTTAAATCCAAAAACTATAAATAATATCCACAAAACTGACAGAAATGGTTTTTCGCAATTCTTATTATTGATAAAATAATAGATTAATAAATAACATTAATAGTATTCTTAAAACTAATTTAAGTTTTATATAAAAAAATTAAAAAAGCACCAAAAATGGTGCGAAACGCACCAAGTAGACAACGCTGGTTACAACTTCAAATCTTCTTCACGCACCTCAGAAATACTTGTGTGTGTGTGTGAAGTGACAAGTTTGAAGAAAATTTTCTGTCGCAGTGCTTATTTGTTTTGGCGGAAAACGCATACAACAGATTTACAATTTTTATCATTCTAGTTTTTGCGGACGAAAGGTGTTGTGTTGAATAAGTGAAGCAAAAGTGTACGAAGGAGAAGAAAAGCCAACAAAGGACCAAATAAAAAGAATTTATATTAAAACTGAAATAAAATCGTAAGTTTGTAATCCTTTGTTTATTTAAGTGGAACGCCTTGCAGAAAAATCAATAAAAGCAGGTCGCGTTTGTTAAATTTGTTTGTTGCGTTGAACAAAAAAAAATCACTTTCATCATTTTGGCAATAAGCAAGCATATCAGTTCAAAACTAGTTTTAACCCGCTTTAATTCTGTGTACTTAACGGCTATTTACGACTTTTCAAAAAAAGTATTTTTCGCCATAATTAAATAACTTGTTATTTCTATATTGTAGCCAATATATAGTCAGCCTCGCTTTATATGCCTAATTACTAAAATCTAAAAATAATTGTGGTTGCTCAGCCAGCAAACTAAAAAAATATTAAAATGTTTGATTTCATTGCACAATATTTTTCTTCATTTACTTTTATACATATTTAGTCAAATAAAGTTATTTTATACAGAAATATTAAAGATTTTGAAAATCACGTATGAAAACAATGTACATATGTATGTAGGTATGTATGAAGTTTTTGGCTAGACTCTGTGTCATCTCTTAAAATCTGACGTCAGTGTATTTTTGTGTAGGGTATACCACCATGGTGGGGAGGGTATATTAGATTTCTGCTGATGTTTGTAACGCCCAGTAATATTGGTCCAACACCCATTTTAAAGTATACCGATCGGCTCAGAATCACTTTCTGAGTCGATTTAACGATGTCCGTCCGTCTGGTTGTCCATGTAAAGGTTGTGCGCAGAGTACAGTTCGCAATTTTGAAGATATTTCGATAAAATTTGGTACGTGAAATTTTTTCGGCCCAAGGATGGATGGGATTGAAACTGGTGGAAATCGGTCCATGATTTCACCTGGCCCCCATACAAATGTCCTCCCGAAATTGGGGTTTACCGATTATAAATGTTTGAATTATGTAAGTATCCAAACAAATTCCACCACAAATGAGTAGTAAATAGAGCTAAATCACATCTAAAAATTTTGTGAAGATCGGTCTATAATTAGTCGTAGCTCCTATATAAGGCCCACTTCCGAAAATCACTTTAAAGAGCATAACTCACTCAAAAATGTTGGTATCTAAATAATATTTAACAAAAATATATTTCATATACATAGGTACATATGTATATACAAATAATATGTTACAATTTTATTGTGATCGGTCCATAATTAGTCGTAGCTCCCATATAAGGCCCACTTCCAAAAATCACTTTAAAGAGCATAGGATAGGATAGGAAGGGTTGTACACTATGTGCACTTCCACTCGGAGACCCTGTGGTCCATTGTGATTCCCTTCAGTAGAAAAAAATAGAAGGATAGATTTAAAGTGAAAGAAGAAAGAAGAATCCAAAACCGCCTGTTAAGGGGAGAAAGAAGGAAAGACGAAATATCCCCTTACGGATTTTAGGCGCCGTAGAATATCCCTTAAATAGCCACCCTATTCCCCTAATGAAACCCTGAATGTTACTCGGTTTGCAGCCAGCAACATTACTGAGTTCGTCCAGGAATCTATTTCCTAGCCTCTTAAGTCTATCACCCTGCAACCCAGGACAGTTGCACATGATGTGTTCTATTGTCTCTGGCTCCTCTGCATCCCCGCACACCCTACATTTATTATATTGTAAGCGGTCCATAATTAGTCGTAGCTCCGATATAAGGCTCACTTCCGAAAATCACTTTAAAGAGCATAACTCACTCAAAAATGTCGGTATCCAAATAATATTTAACGCAAATATATTTTATATGTATACAAATAATACGGTACAATTTTATTATGATCGGTCCATAATTAGTCGTAGCTCCCACATAAGGCCCACTTCCGAAAATCTCTTTAACGGTCATAAATTTCTTAAAAATGTTGGTAATCAAATAAAATTCGACACAAATAAGTTTCTTATATGCAAGTTTCATATATAATGGTCGGTCCATAATTAGTCGAAACATTCATATAAGACGCTCTCTGTAATTCACTTTAACCACCATAAATCTTTTAAAAGTACATATTTATATCGAGATGAAGTTTAACACATATAACGCCCATTTCTGAAAAACTGTTTTATACATATGTATAATAGGTGTAGGGTATTATATGGTCAGGCTTGACCGACTATACTTTTTTACTTGTTTTTCTTTATTTTTAGAGTCCAACATCACTCTATATTACAAAATGTTGTTGCTAAATTGTCATAGAGTGTTGTGTTAAACATAAAGGAAAGGAGGAGGCTGACTTAGCAATAGCGCAATGACATTTTGTGTTTTTGTATGTATTGCATTTTTTACCCATACTTTGTGTACAAAAACAGTGGGGAGATTTCATCGTTAATTATGCCCCCTATTTTTTTCTTTTGTTTGTATGCAGTCATGTTATATTTACAAAAACAAAAATACAATCAGTTGGAAATTACACATGCAACGCAGAGATGCCAATAGTTCTCGTTTAAAACGTTAAAAACATACATACATACATATGTAATTACATTATTACTTTGTAAAATCGTGGTTTCGTTGAAAATAGGCATTAGGAAATGCGAACAAATTGACTCATCAAATCATATAATTTTAAAAGTCTATTCAAATTTACCTTCTCTGCAAAATTAGAAACCCATGAGTAACTATTTTATGAAGGGTGATTTTTCAATTAGTTTGCATTCCTCAAAATTTATTTATTTGTGGCCCTAAACATAAATAGAGAAATCGATTTGATGGTATCTTATCTGTTTATTTTAATAAAATATAGGTATCTTCCAGATAACTTGTGGACATATGCGACAGATGCATCACAATTTCAAACTCATAAATAGCCATAGACATTTTCTTAGGGGTGTGAATTAAAAACCCATAAATAACTATAGGTTTTTGTTGGAAAGGTTTGTCAATTACATCAGTCACCAGACAGTGACACGTTTAGCATACAAAGGCTTCTCAACAATTGCTCTTGGATTTTAGAAACCCATTACGATAAGACAACTTTGAGAATCAATTACGGAGAAGTAGTTTGAAAACCCATTGGTGGTAAAGACAAACATGGCTAAGCAATATAAATAGTTTTTAAAACTAGTTTTTAAGCTTGTAACTTGACAAGACATAAAATAATTTTACAACCAAGCTCAGTAAGGCCGTATGACCACCTTAGCTGTCTCCTACCTACTTTCAAGATTTTTGTTATTAAAGAGTAATTTTTTAAGAGATTCAAATTTTAGTTAAAAAAAAAACAAGTACAGTGGACCGCAAAACTAAGGACACAATCACATAAATTTTGTTAAACTTAAAAAAAAAACTAGATTTATTCTACGAAAAACAACCAATTATACTATAGAACGAAAAAATATAATGTTCTAATTCAATTGATTAAAAAAAAAAGAAAATTCATTTGGTCGTATTAGAAAAATACAGAAAATGTTTGTCTTAGAACTTAAATTTACATTGCAAAGTAATTACCAAATTATTTAAAAAAATCTCAAATATCTCGAAAATTTTACCTAACTAATATTTCGTGGGGTAGCCTTTATTATGTAAGAATCCACTAAGTTTTTTTTGTTGTCTCGGCGCTTAGTTTATTCCACACTTCTAGAAGCACTTGGTTAAGTTGGTGTTTCATGCTTTCGCACATTTCTTTCCAAAATTTCCCATATATGCTCTATGGGATTTAGGTCCACATTTTTACATTATTGGAAGTAGTAATTGTTGGCTAAACCAATTTTTGACGCACTTTCCTGCAGATTATTTTTCAAAATGTCTAAATAAACATGCCGGTTCATTGTATTTTCAATAAATACGAGATTTCTAACACCCGAAGAGAACATGCAGTCCCAAAACATAACAGCACCACCTCCGTGCTTAATCGTCTTCACTGTATTTTTTGAATGTAAAGATTATCCTTTCTTACACCACACTTTTAAACAGCCATCAGACAATTTTGCTTGTTTACGTATCCATTCAACCAGAAATGAGCTTCGTCGCTGAATACAATTTTCTATGGAAGAAGTGCACATTGATGCTCTTTCTTAACCGAGCATGCATTTTGGTAATAAAATTCAATAATCTGCAAGCGTAGTTCATTTGTAAGTCGATTCATGGTTAAATTATACACCAAACTGAACATGTTTAACAGTAACATGTTGCACGAAAACAGCTGAGCTGCCAAAAAACGGTCTTTTAAAAAAGAAAATTGCCAAAATTTCACCCTATACAAACTACCAATTTAAGTTTTTATAAATTTTTAAATTTTATATTATAACTATGCGCCTATGTATATGGCAAAACAAAATTACTTTGATTAGTAATTCTGTATAAAGCGGTCATTGTACATATTGATATCTGATTAAAGATAAAACTGAAGGTAAACAAATATTTTAGCGTAACCAAAATAAAATGTAAATTCAAATCTTTTTACGTCAGCATTTTAAAATAGCAATACAAATTACATATTTTTGTGATTTTAACGATTTGTTATTTTTATGTTAAAAACATGTTTTTTAACAATAAATTTACTTTAGTGAACAACTTAAATTCATGATAAGAATGTTCACATAAAAAGTAACATCTCAAATGATTATAATTACAGTTATCGATAGCAGCTGACAGTTCTGTGACTTACATTTTAACGGTGTGTGTGATTCAATTTCTCCTAAAATAGGTTTTTTGTTATCATTATTTTTCGCATTAACAATGCAAAATATAAAATAAAGTAAAATGACTGTCAGTAAGTAACCGCAGAAAAAAGAGAAAAAAGAGAGAAAGATAAAAGAAAATTCGTACAAATACATACATATGTACATATAATAAAAGTTGTGAAAGTTCTGGCCGTAGTTCATTTCATATTGATGTTGTTATAGTTGTTTTATTTTGGTTTCTCAGTCATGTTGTTATTGTACTTGTCGTTTCCCAGCAAGCCATATGAGTCCGAAAAGAGTCTTTTCTGACACCTTTTTCGGAGCGTTAACGCTCTTTATGAGCCCAAAAAACGATCATAATTGCTCCGAAAACCTTCAGAAAAGAAGGTCATTACATTCGAAAATGGTCCGTCAGAAAGAGCTCTTAGATAATGTCAGAAAAGAGTGTTTTATGAGGGGGTTTTTGGGCTCTGAAAGAGCTCTTAGATAATGTCAGTAAAGAGTCTTTTATGAGGTTTTTGTTGGGCTCTGTGTAATCTTGTGTTTATCATTCTTGTGGGGTACAGCTATGTTTTTTTTTTTGTTCAAAGCACAAATAACAGGACAACAACACTTTGGTATACACATAATTAAGTGGAATTTCTGAGTCATACTGCGTGCCGACTCAGGACAGTAACAAGCAAATTTTTCTTTCGCTCCGAAAATGCTCTTTACTGTTTTCTGACTCCTTTTTTCGGAGCGCTCCGAAAATGCTCTTTTGTTGGACTCTTTTCTGACTCCTTTTTCGGAGCGCTCCTAGAATGGTATGCTGGGTTTTGATGTACTTTTTTCCATAAAACGTACAGGCCATAGACATAATACAGACAGACATCCGCACAAATAGACAGACTAATATACATGGATACAAATCTACATACATACATATACATACATATATCTACATGCAAACCTAAATATGTACGTATGTTTGTTTTTATTCCGTTGTAATTTCATCTATTATTCGACTGTAGAGTATTTTTTTATTGTTGTTGTACTCGCGCATATTGTAAAAAATAGAAAATATACAAAAAATAAAACAGTGAAGTCATTTGTTAAAAGTTAACACAAAGAATAGGGTGTGTAAATTTTAAAACGAGGTTCTTTTTTCCCTTCAAATAATAAGTAAATACCTACCTAAATAAATAAATAAAAAAACTATGTACCTATTACTAAATAAAACTATACCTACATACTTTTAAATATTAAACAAAATCTGAAATAACCTTTTGCTTTATAACTTACTTTTAGTTCGCTATTAAAAATGACTACTACCGAATTGAAAATTGGCTTGACCAACAGTACCCGTCCTTCCAGTCGTGTCTTGAAACCTCCAGGCGGTGGCCATTCGAATATTTTCGCCGAACCTGAGGTCAGTGTAAATGCACCACGACCCAAATACAATCAACAAAACTCTTCCAATTTAAATGCGTGTATGGGTTCAACTGATGCCAACGTAGCCGTAGAGAAATTACGCGAAGAAGTATGCCACAAAAATGAGGAAACTACTACCAACAAAGGTGAGAACTTCGATAATAAATCCAATACTTCAAATGGTAATGGTGCTGGCAATAATAATGCTAACAATGTTACTAAAACCCGTGTACCACCTGGTGGCCATTCGTCGGGTGGTTTCTGGTAAAGCTTCCAAAGTGTCTCATCTTACTTAATTAACAATAACAACAACAAAGCAGTCAACATTGCAGAAAATATTTTGAATTATTCGTAACCGTAAAAGAAAACAAACAAACAACAACGCATTTATATACAAATATTTATATTTTGTTTATTTTCTTTGTGCGTCTTTAACTTCAAACAAATTTTACCACTTTATATTATTATTATTAGACAAGAATGAAAACAAATGTGTATTCAGCTCTCTGCGTAAAAAACTATATTTAACATGTTCTACTAGTTCTAAGCCCTCTCTAAATGTTTAATTTAAGATGATATTGGTTGTCCCTATCATTATTAAGTTATTATTTATCTTTTATCTCTTCTTTTTATTATACATGTATGTATTTAGTTGCCTTGATATTTATGTTTCCTATTATTCTTGTATAATTGAGTATTATTATTTGTTTTAAAATGTTTAATATTCTTTTCTCCTTTATATGTTTTCCTCTTACAAATGCTGTATAATTCGTATTTTACATTTAATCTTAAAGACAACAAACAAAACAAACAACAATCGTATGTTTTTGTTTTTTTTTTTTAACAAATATGTGGTACTTAAAAGCCTGCTTCTAATTCTCTTAATAAAAACAAATAAACTACTGATATTTTATTCCTTATAAAAAAAGGCTTAAATTTTTGCTCTTACAATTGTCAGGTAGGTGTATAATGTAATCATATTATAATATACATGTATGTATAAGTTCAAGCTTTCATACTTGACAAAAATCGATATATAATTTGCATAAGATCGCGTCATTATAAAAAAAATTGCTGCATCCATGACCCGCCACTCCTTGAAAACAACAGTTTGGTTTGTTTATATGACACCGTTTTTGAATGAAAGGTTTTAAAGATAATTAGACACATATTTGTCACATAAGAACAATATGTAAACAAAAAGTTTAAAAGCTTTACACAAATCACAACAACAACTAAGCCATTTAGCGGATTATGTACCTTACATATATTGGATAATTCGTAAACAACTTGTTTCCAAATTTGTGTAGTTATATACATATGCATATTAAAACAAGTTGGAGTGCTATATTCGGCTGTGCCGAATCTTCAATACCCTCCACATACACGTAGTAAGAAATACAAAAACTACACTGATTATAGGATTAGTATATACATACATATATCCTTATTCTGTGTTTTCTATTCAGTTTTAGTGCAAATTTTATTAGTATTTTTTAGATTGTTTTAAAGACAATTTTACGACCGACATAATTTATGTTAAATATTTTGAAATTTTGTCTAATTTTCACCATTTTTAATTGATTTAATTACCGATTCTTGCCGTAATTTACAGAGTTTGTCTGATTTTCATAATAATCTTGAGTGTAATTTAACAATTTATAAAGTTAAAAAAACATTTTTCCTTATTCACCACAACCTAAGAAACAGAATATAAAACAGAGTATAAAAAAGGATAAGATATAAAGTGAGGCTTTTTTGTTTGAATTTGATCTCAATAAGATTTATGAGCGGCATAGTAGAAGTGGGCCAGTTATGTTTTCGACGTTATGTGGTTTCTACGTATTTGAGGCTTATATTCGTTGAATTTCCTTTCAATTACGTTATTTACAAGAGTTATATGGTTGTTTAGTATGCTCGGAAGTGGACTTACTTCGGGAGCTATTGCCAATTATTGACTGACAGCTACAAAATCCTGTAGCATAATTGCCGTATAATCGATATTAGTATGATTTCTATGATAATTAGACATTTTTGTGGGTTTATTTGTTTTTCGGAAATGGTTCTTATATGGCATCTATGACAAATTATGGGCCGATCTTCCTAAATTTTGGAACAGTGATTTTTATGCATATGAGGATATTTCACGTCGAATTTCAACATAATATCTAATGGTATATGGACCTTATAAGGTACATTTACTCAAGATAGACGAAATAGCAGACTGCTGATAATTCGTGTGAATGTCAAACTCGACGCATAAAAAATAATTCTCTACTTGAGCGAATATCAAACATTATAAACTTTTATCAATTTGCCGTGTAAAAATATTTTTTATGAGAAAAATGAGAATTTTTTAACAATGTTATCATTTGAAATATTTATCAGTGAATCTTTTATCAATGATTTTATTTACGTTATAAATAATTAAGTATATGTATATTGAAAGTATGTACATATGACATACATACATATGTATTCGAAATGTTTATATCAAGTTTCCATTATATTCTATTCAAAAACGAACTTTTAATAAAAACTTTTTAAAGTTAGTAATCAATCTAACACAATATGTCCATATGGATTGTAATTCGGTGCTTCTTTTCGAATTGTATTATCATTCCTCTGAATAAAACCTCTAATGCTAAAATATAATTAATCAGCCATGTCACAGAACTCAATTCCGATCGAAAGTGGTTCTGATTCTGTAAATTGAGTCTTTAGAAAACGAAAAACTAATTTTTTATCGCAATGAAACCACTTTAGATTTCTAAAGTGTAATTGTTGGTTTTTATGATTTTATACTGAAAAAAACTCGTACTACTAATTTATAATGACAATTAAATAATTAATTTTATTATTTCATTGTTTTTTTATTTCTCTCATTGATACTTTTATTAAATTTTAAAAATTTCAAAGTTGGTGTCAGCAACAAGAAAACTTTTGTTAAAAAATTACAAAAATTAAAAATATTTACACATCACTGTAATATGACAGAGGAATATCTTCTTCGTAGCTTTTCAACTGCGTTTTGATGTTTTTGTTCATTTAAAACAGCAACAATTGAAATTCTGGGCATTTTGTAGAAAATTTTGTTGACTTTTATTTAAAATCTTTGTTAGCGTTTTTTTTTTGTTCGCTTTTGTTACACTTTTTATTACAAAAAACTAATGTTTTTTGTTTTTAGGTTAAAAATCGAGTTTTAAATTTTTTTTTTTTTTTTTGTAATAAACAAAATCGATCGGAATCTAGAGAACGCAAATTAAAAACGATCGATTTGCAAATACGGAATTGAAACCATTCCGATCTAGAGAACGCAAATTAAAAACGACCGATTTGCAAATACGGAATTGAAACCATTCCGATCGAATTATGTGACATGCCTGAATATTTATCTTCACCTTTGTTAACTCAATCTAAAGGAAAACACACTTACATATTTTTTTGTTTTACCTTTTAACAGCCTTTATTTTTTCTAAAATATTTTGTTGATTTTTAGCCTACAATATTACATTTATTATCGATTTGTAACCAAAAAAATCTCTCTCTATAAACAATATATGAAGTATAAAATCTTTGAACAAGAATGTTCAATAGAGACATCTTTTGAAGGAAAAAATATTTAAAAAACATAAAAAAGAACAAAAAATTTGGGGTATTTAAGATCTAATTGTAAACTTATATATTAGTGGTTTTTTATCTTAAAAATTGTGCTATTTATTATTAACTTATCTCAATTTGTCTTGATGAGATATTAAAACGTGTTTTCTAATTTAAATATTTAAAATATCACTATAAGAAATTCATTTACTTTCTATCATCACGACTCGTATGTACAAACTAAATTTCGTATCAATGATTGTTAGAAATATGTAACTAAAAATTAAAAGAAAAACATGTTAAATTTTGTTAGAAAATATTGAATGTTGTATTAAACCCTTACAATGGTTCCAATTTATTTTTTAGCAGCTTCTATGGCGGGTGTATTTGAAGCAGCAGCGGCGGCTTCTTTTTCAGATTTTTCCTTTTGATATAAATAGGCACGTCCCAATTGTATTGACTGTACAAGACCCACAAATAAATTTACCGAAAATAGGCCCCAATTTTTAGGAATAATCACTAAAGAGTAACGCGACCAGATAATACCTGTCGCAGCTAAGGCAGCACATTGTGAAACTGACAGAGTTTCGGCGGGACGTGCCAAATCACTTAAACCGGCTACAACAAGACCCTGAAAAATGACAAAAAAATTAAAATTTTATTTAGAATTAGCAATAAACAATCAATATTTAGAGATCATTAGGTATTTTTTCGATAACTTGAGTTCTCTATAAAAATTGTAACAATTTAAGAAAATTTTATCAATTTTCTATAAAAAACTTATCGAAAATTTGAATTTTCATTCAAATTTATAATTAACATTAATTTTCTAAGGCAATTTTATTGATCATTTAAATTTTGTAAAGAAAATTAATCGATAACTTGAATTTTTTAAAGATATTTTTCGAAAACATGAATTTTCTATAGAAAATGTTTTCTTAGAAATTTTATCGACAACTAGAATTTTCTATAGAAAATTCATGTTATACCTGAATTTATGGATAACCTAATTTTCTATAGAAAATGTGTCGATAACTTGAAATTTCTATAGAAAATTTATCCATAACATAAATTTTTATTTATCGATAACTAGAATTTTCTACAGAAAATTGATCGATAACATAAGTTTTCTACAGAAAATTTATCGATAACTTGAATTTTATATAGAAAAATTATCGATAACATACATTTTCTATAGAAAATTTATCGATAGCATAAATTTATGGACAACATGAATTTTCTATAGAAAATTTATCGATAACTTCAATTTTCTATAGAAAATGTATAGATAACATATATTTTCTATAGAAAATTTATCGATAACTTTAATTTTATAAGAAATATCTTAAATTTTTTGTAGAAATTTTATAATTAACATGAGAATTTTTTAAAGTAAAATATCTTAAATTTTTTAATGAAAATGTATCGATAACTTAACGACTACTGAAAATGTAAACAAATTTTGAATGCATATGCTCACATTTGTATGATATATAATTTGTCACTCGTTTAGTATTTATCGTTCTTACAAAAAAAAAAAACAACCATTTGATATTTCCATTCAGTTTTTAATCGTTTTACATATTAATAGATTGTCATAATAAATGTATAATATACACACAGAGTATGATTGTAAATAGTCTACTCTTAATTTGTAAATCGCAATTTGTTATCACAGATGATTAGCGGTGTCAACTTCGTGCGTTTCGCACCATTTTTGGTGCTTTTTTTAATTTTTTTTAGTTGGTGCGCTTTTTTTAAATTTCTGTGCGTTTTTTAATTTGTCCAAAAATGTGATGAAATCTTTATTTTTACTAATTTTTAATTGCAGTTTTTTAATAATTCATTATCATGATATCTATACGATGAAAAAGGACCCCATTAAATGTATTTTAAATACGAATTCGTCACATGAAGATTATTGCTAATTGTAAATAGGGCGAAAATCTTTGTTTGATAATGAAATTAACATTTTAAAGATGGAAATACAAATTCTTGTGTAGCCTGATGGTTTGATCTACTGAACTGTAGACGAACAGCCAGGGTTAGAGTCCCAGTAGTAGAAGTACTTACAATAGAATATAAAAAATATTTAAAAAATATGTACTGAAATTATCCCTTTTTACCAATTAGTACTTCAGTTCCGAATAGCATATTGTGAGTAAAATTTTGAGTGGTTAAATGCTTATTTTATCTCTATTAGCTCGTTTATTTAACAAAAGGCTTTTACCTTTTACTATTAATCGTTGATCTCTTTTAAAAACAGTTAAAAAAAGAAGAAATTAATTTCATGTGTATCTAGTACAAAGGAATACAAACAAATGTGTTTAGTTTATTTTTTATTTTTGTTAAGTTTTATTTTTTTTTTTAAACACTGAACTGTTGAAGACTGTTTTATTGTTATATTTATAATACAAAAATATTATATTTTTTATGTGAAATTATTTCAATAAACCTTTTAAATAAAAAAGAAAATCTAAACTTGGTGAGATTTTTTTCAAATGGCGCGTTTTTTCTTCATTTTGGTGCGTATTGAAATTTCAAAGTTGACAACGCTGCAGATAATATTTTATAAACATTTCCCTCTAAAGCAGGGCTGCCAGAAAATTTCAGCAAAAAATCTTAATTTCGCCAAAAAGTCTTATTTTAAAAAAAAAATCTTATTTTTGGAAATAAGTAGTACAAAACAGGTTGTTTTTAATTTTTTGGCGGAAAAAATCTTAAAATCTTTTTTCGGTTAAAAAATCTTAAAAAAATAAGGTAAAATCATGGTGAAATTAAATACCAGGTGACAGCATTGCTACAACAAGGCAAGAACAACAGGCATTTTTGTTTGTGTAATACTTTCGTTACTGCCAAAAACATCTGGCATAAAATAAAGAAAACAAATATACAAACATGGATAAAAACAGAAAACAATTGATTTTTTTGTTTCTTTTATTTTCTCAAAGATTACGCATAATATTTATTTATTTAAATATACAATTAATACGTAATTTTGCAAAGTAAAACATGCAAAATTCTTTATTTTCAAAATTAATGTATGTATAGGTATTGTATAACAACAACGCATTTTTCTGCAGCAAAAAAAAATCACTTTAAAGAGGAATCTTAATATTTCTTACAAAAAAAAAAAAACTAACATTTTTAGCAAAACAACTCAAAAAACAAACACACTATTTAATATAATATAGTTTTTTTTAACACTTTTCAGCTATTTTACGCAGATAAAACGGCGACAAAAACTCAATTTTTCAAAAACAAAATAATTTTGTAACGTTTTTATATTACTTTGACTATTTGTAAACAACTTTTTGACATTTTCAATTTCACCATGAACAGAGCAAAAAATAATCAGCTGGCGCTATGCTGTCACCTGGTATATTTTCACCATGGGTAAAATCTTACTTCTGGCAGCGCTGCTCTAAAGAGTAGCAACACAAATTTAAGAGTAAAACTCAGAGATTAAATCCAGCATAAACAATTTCCCTTACGAAATAAAAGAAACAAACAACAATCACTGAAAACCCAAAAAAAAAAATCACCTCGACTAATATTCTAAAAAAAAAAAAAAAGAATCAGAGCAACTTATCTTTTTTTTTCAAACTTAATTAAATTTAGTTAAATTTATAATAATCTTTTATTTTCGCATGAGTTTCATGCGTAATAAAAGCTTATCGTAATAAAAGTAAACAAATCTTGCAATGTAGAAATTACAGTTTTGACATTAAATCGAGAGTAATAAAGTATTAGTACCTATTTGTTGGCGGAAGTACTTTTGAGCAAACAATTGCATCGCGAATGTGAAAGTAAATGTACATACATATAGGTATTTAAATTTTGTATACCTACCTATACATTTTTAATTTACATTCATATTTATGTATGTATAAACTCACAAAATTTATTGAATCATTTAAGTCAAACACACTTGAAAAAGGTATTACTTTTGACATATGTAAGTAAATTGTAATCAAAGTCAGTCAGCTGTGCTACTGCACTCACTTTGTATAGTTACACCATGGAATTATCCATGAACAATTTCATTGTTATTATAAATACTTATGCGTAATAGTAAACGTAAATATTTTTGAAAAATTTGACAATAAATTAGAAAATCAAACAAAATAAAGAATATGTGCATATGTATATGCAAGAAATACATACATAACGGACAAAGCAAGTATCATCCCACATAGCAAATAATAGAACACGATTTACCTACGCTTCAACAGTTTTTAATTTATTTATAATATATTTAAGAAATTCTCCTGTTTATTTTAGCATACGAGACTTTTGTATACCCTGCAGCAACTTTTTTTAAAAAATGTTTTTAACATTAACGTTCAAATAAATTGTACAATTTTAATATATCAGATAAACGTAAACAAATAAAATTCTCGTATTTGGTGTGAAGAGCAGCCAAAAGCATTGTAAGAACTACCAATGCATCCCGAAAAATACACTGTTTGGCGTGAAGTATGGGTCGCTGTACATTTTTAAAGACTACGAAGGCATTACTGTTAATGGCGATCGCTACCGTGTGAAGATTACTATTTTTTTTTTTTTGCCTAAAATGAAAGTGCTGGACTTGGCTGACATGTGGCTTCAACAAGACGGCGTTACATGCTACACAGCAAGCAAACAATGGCCCAATTGAGAGGCAAGTTCGGTGACCAGTATATTGTACGTTTATGATCTAGATCGTGCGATTTAACGCCTCATATCTATCGGAACAATCCCACAACGGTTGACGCACTGGAAGCTAATATTGAAGAGTTTATTCTTGAGATACCGGCCGAGAGTTCATTTGTGGTGTAGTCGAGGTCATCATTTACATGAAATAATCTTTAAACATTAAGTTATATGGATCGTTCTATCGATTCAAATAAAGATTTCATACATCTATAAATTTTATGTGATTCCATATTCACTTTTTAATTCGATAACTAAGGTAGAACAATCGATTCTTTTTATCAAAATTTTCAAACAGATTTCGGCAAAATGATTAGTCTATTTTGTTAATCACGTCATGATTTTGAGTTTTAGGACTGTAATCCATTCGATTGGCGCTGTCATTACAAGTTAATCTATTGTTTAACAAATTATACTCACATTGTCACTAATATTTAGAAAAGTTCAAAAGTTGAAGAAAAAAAATACGCGTTTTTAATTACGTGGCCAGCAAAAAAAAAAAACAATCGTGAAAATGATATTTTTATATATTTTTTAATTTAACTTAGAACTTAATGTGTTGTGTATCAACAACAATGTTGATTGTTTACCCATTGAATAACGGTAAAAACAATTTACAGCGTATGTCTTTAAAGAAGCTACACAGCATCGTATATACTGTTACGTTTTTACCTTTTAAAACGTTATTTTATTTCCTTTAAATAGACCGGATTACTTTTAATTGCAAAATAAAAACGTCAAGTAGTTTAAAGAAAATATAACAAGTCTTGATTTATTAAAATGTAAACAAAAACAATTTAAATAAACGCTTGTCTTTTATTACTCCTTTACAGTTTACTTTAAAACACACACTTATATTACAGTTTGAGAAAGTTTTAATGTTCACTCAACGATGACTCATAAAAAAAACTGATACTTTGAGTGGCCCTGTTTGTTTTATTTATATACTAGCGCCATATTCTAGTAATTTCCGGTGGCATCTAGAGAAGACAATCGAAAATTACTGCGTGTAATCAACAATGTTTTTATATAGAAACTTCTACTAATGCAAATGTTGATAATCGTGTTGTATGTTGATGAACATGCTGTATATTTATAACAGTCGTTACAAACAGTTTAATTTAAATTGGCATATAAATAAAACAAATAATGTTAATCATTTATTTTCGTAATCGCTAAACCAGTATTCGTTACACAAACAAGTATGTTTAGAAAACAAAAACATTTAGAATTTTTCTTTTTTTAATTTTTAAAATTTAACTGGATGTCGGAGGAATTTTTATTATTGCCCGAAAGAACAATCTTTGTTATTTGCTTTTTAAAAATAATACCCTTCAAATGTCTTGACTATACTGTTGTCGGAAGGTCTAATTTTCGATCACTCTATTTAAGAATTTCTACCACCAGTAGCTTACGAAATACAAAGAAAAAACGTAGAGGTGTGATATCACACGATCTGGGCCCTGAACACAATATTAGCTGCATACTATTTTAAGGTTTATTTTAGTTAAGAATATCCAAAACTTTACTTTTTGGGAGCCACCCTAATGTAGTTAAGTATAGCTATATTTATACAATAACAGAAACGAAACCAAATAAATATTTATTTCAAAGCATCGTTTCTACTTACATATACCATGTCCACCATTGTAGGTATATACATATGTACATACATATATAACAATAGGCCAACATTTTCCCTCGATATCATGATCCATTCACCGTTCCATGCCGTCAGACAACATAATGAACCATACAGACACACGCTCAGCATGCAAGAGCTTCTCAACAATTGCTCTTGAATTTTCAGAAGCACAAACTCTTAATAGCGGTCTCAGAAGAACCATTATATTGAGCGAAAATATCACGTATTTGTAGCGATATGTATGTATATTTTGGAGATCCACAATTTTCATAGTGAATTTTCGAAGCTTCTACTACAGATACATATGCCCCTGTTAAAAAAAGTTCAGTTTTTTTCTGCTAAAAGAATATTGCAAATCGGCAGTACTAAGCATTTATGAACAATAACGAAATATTTATGTTAAATACTAATTTCAAGACAATCAAAAAAAAGTATTTTATAAACTTAAGGTACATAGTATGTTTGCAATTTGTTGCCAACATAATTATGAAATTAATACAACACCCCATTTTGTTGAAGGAGACTAACAGAAAGTTATCAAAAGTGCCATAGTATAATAAAAAGTACGCTACTAAAGCTTTAGTACTTTTGTAAATAGTAACCCATTTAGCATCTCTGATGTAATAGGAATTTTACAGTACAAAACCAACACAAATTGACACATGAACGAATGCACGAGCATTCATACTAAGTAAAATTACATTTAAACTGATTATATAAAACTTACCCATTTAAACATAGGTGACCAAAAGAAAACAGTCTTGGGACCTACAATTTAATTTAAAAAAATCTCTAAAATATTTACATTTTGCTACTTTAAAAGTTAACTTACCAGCAGGATGATTCCATAAAGGCCGTAATTTAGCAGGCACATGCTTGTCAACGGCACCAATTAAACCATTGTAAATTTTTGAAGGTATTCCTACTTTAGCGGGAGCAGCTGGTGGAGGTGGTGGAGCGGATGGTGGTATTGCAGTAGAAGCCATGTTAAGATGTCTGTATTTCTTTTTATTTGTTTGTCTATTTTGATGAAAAATCTCACGATAATTGCTACCACCAACCAAAACGCTCGCCAGCAGTTGTTGTTTAGTGTTTAAATCACGCTGCGAATATGACAATAAAATTTTAACAAACCGTATGAATATGAGCACAATATTAGCATTTGAATTGTCTAACTAAATAAAAGAGAATAACATAAATAAACCTAAGAGAGCTTACAGAAACATCCACTTGAAGTGTTTTTTTTTTCAAACAAAAAAAAACACTAAACTTATTAAAGCTCTCTCACCTTGGCCTTGACCACACAATACAACCGTACAAGTTACATATGTTACGCTACACAAAATAAAACACGAAGAAATTCAAACATTTCCGTATGTCTGCTTGCGGAAATTTGTAAAATTCATTAAAAAAAACAAGACACAGGCGTAAAATTTTACACAATTCTATAAATAAAAACCATTAAGAAAAGGCACAAGAACAATTACAAATACTGCAAACATATGTGGGGTTTTATTTGTTTTTCAATTTACTTTTAGAGATCAACATGTGTTAAAGTGTTTATTTTTTCATAACGGTTCCCGTGTAAGAACAAATATTTATGTATGTACATATTTAAATGACACTAATTATGAACACACTTACATACTTGCCGCCAGCAGACAAACTTGTGAAACGTCAACTGTGAAAAAAATTATTATGTTTTATTGTTGTGTTTTTTGATAAAAAATCAAAGCTTTTATAGTTGGAATTGTTATACCTACTTTGCATAATTAAATAAAAAGAGATAAGCTTTTTTATTGTGGGCTTAGTGCAGAAGCGCACAGGGATAAAAGGGAAATTGTTATAAATACAAACATTACTTAATTTGTACTTCATACATAAACATAAATAATTCTAAACTAACTGACCCAGTGTACCTTGAATGGACTAAAAGCAGGGGGGTTACTGCGTATTTCGATTCGAAAGCAAAAGCTTTCGAAATACAATGTAAAAAGTATACAAATTCGAATGATTTTCTTTTCAAATCAAAATACGCAGTAACCCCCCAGATATAGTAGGGAAATAAAGACTAAACTTTAGTTTATTGATGCCCCTTAAGATGTAAATCCATTCAGCTTTATATAGCAGTCACACAGTGGTGGACACCAGGTTAGCATAAAAAGAATCTGTTGTCAATTAAAGTAAGTATTTTCTGTTCGTTATTTTTTAACACTCTTATAAGGTAAACGAAACAAAAAATATTTAAATCCTAATATTTAGTAAAATATCCTTTGTTTTTTTAATAACAGCTGCACACCACTTGGGCTTACTCTCCAGCAGAGCCATACTGCGTACCAAGCATTTTGGATTTTCTTCCACAAATCGGCCAAATTTTTGGGTCTGACTGCCGTTATGTGACGCTCAACAACATTTAATAGGTTCTCAATTGGATTGAGATCCGGAGATTGATCTGACCATTTCAACACATCAATATTATTCTGCTCCAAGCAACTGCTCACAGTGCGTGAAGTGTGTTTTGGATCGTTATTGTACATAAAACTTCACCTACATATGTATGCAAGTGGCATATTGTCCTCAGCGCATGCAATCATTTTATTTCGAAGTATACCTTGATAAGCTGCCCACACCATCACATTCCCATCACCGTGCTTTATGGTATTAGAAGTATTCTGTGGATTGTGCTGCATGTTAGGAGGACGCCATACGTATTATTTCATCAGATTCATGGACAAAAGAAATCCGGGATTGTAAATTCCTGTTTGAAACATGTGGCTTATGCTGGACAATGCATCCAACAATTGTATACCAACTTCCTTTAGCAAATTAAAATACATACTTGCAATCTCTCCAATGGTGCTCCTTCTAGAGTTCATCTAGTGAATAACTTTACGCTGCTCCTCTGTGCACCACCTTGTTTTAATCATGTCTAAATAGCGTTTTATGACGCTTTGTTTCATAATAAATTTTCAGAACTAATTAATCCCTCAAAACTTACCGTGAAAAACTAACAAAATATGTATGTATGTATATAAATTCAGATTTACGTTCTAAATTATTGCCTAGCTCAAATTGTCTATTAGAAATATATATATGTATGTACACAGATGGACAAAAGTCACCGTCATTTGCCTTCTTGAATGTTTGGAGAGCTCCAATGCTCAAAAAATTATTTAAATAAAAAAAATTAACTACATAACTATAATTTATTTAAAATTTTTTGTAGTTAAAACTATATTTTTTTTACTAACCTTATTTAGAAAAACAAATATTTTTGATTTTTAGTATATATTTCTTGTGGACAAAATTCACCGTCACTACATCTTAAATTCCTAAATATTAATAAAAATTGTAGCGATTTTCCTTCTAAAAACATTTTTATCAAATTTTCTGTAACATGGCTACTACAACACTGATCTGGCACGATTTTATAACGGTACATCGGTTAAGAAATTTTCTAGAGCCATGCTAGTTTAAAAATGAGTGAAAAAAGGAAAGAAACTACAATTGAAGAAAGAAAAATTATTTGAAATGCCTATAAACAAAATAAAACAATTCGGGAAATATGTACATTAGTTAATCGTCCACGTACCACCATTTCAGGCATAATAAAACGCTTTAAAGATGACCCATCATGCGTATACCAGGCAAGAAGTGGACTACCGCCAGCACTATCTGTTCGGAAAAAGCAGGAAATAATAAAAATAATTAAAAAAGAACCCAAAACTCCATCATCTGAAATTGCTGTCATGGTAAAGGAAAGCACCGACAGATGTCCACCCTCGTACTGTACGCCGAGTGCTAAATTCTGCCGGTTATAATGCCAGAGTTTGCAGGAAAAAACCACAGATTAGCAAGGTAAACCAAATGAAGCGGCTTTCCTTTGCAAAAGAGCACATAAGCAAGGGAACAAATTTTTGGGACAAAGTAATATTCTCTGATGGGAGTAAATTTTGCATATATAAATCGGACGGACGTGTTTTGACATGGAGACAGAAAGGCGAGGCGTTACAAGAAAAGCATATTCAGTCGACTGTTAAACATGGTGGTGCTGGTCATGGCATGGTATGGGGTTGTATGTCTACAGCAGGGGTCGGGGAACTTGTATTTATTGATGAAATAATGGATAAAACACTTTACTTGAATATCCTGAAAGAAAAGTGCTCAAAAACTTGGCATTGAATCTGAATATTACTTTCAACAGGACAATGACCCCAAGCACACGGCAGAAATAGTTCGCTTGTGGATTTTGTATAACACTCCCCACAACCTAAAGACTCCTCCGCAATCACGGCGTGTTCTGGAGCACCATATTACCTCAAAAAATATGCTCAAACAAAAACTACTGGAAGAATGGCACAAAATTGGTTCAAAAATGACTCAAAAATTGGTACACTCGATGCAGAAACGTTTGAACGAAGTTATAAAAAATAACGGCAAACATACTTCATACTAAAATAATATTTTCTTACACTGATGTATAGTACATTTTTATGTGACGGTGAATTTTGTCCAAGAGAAATATGAACTAGTTACTTTATTTTAATTTTTTTTATTAAATAAGTCTAAGTAAAAAAATAGTTTTAACTGAAATAATTTTTAAATAAATACAAATTTATATTGAATTTAAAAATTTTTGTGTTTCAATTATTTTCTGATCGTGGGGACTAATCAAACATTCTAGAGGCCTCATGACGGTGACTTTTGTCCATCTGTGTATATAGAAGAAAGATTGCAATTAAAAATAACGGGACATACTGATCATACTGGGCAAAAATTGCCCAATTATAATCACATAAAAGAAAAATACTTTTCAAAACATCATATATTGAATGTACTTTCCTCATGTCCACCACTGTATATTGGTTGGTATTGGAGTTTAGTTCCCGATTTATAGGCCTCCAAATTTCGGATATTGCGTATTAAATTTTGATATTTATCTTATTATATTGGGGTTTTCAACAAAAATTTTGTTTTTCAAAACAAAATAAATCAAATAAGTATTTATATACAGAAGTATGTATATACATATGTATATATATGAAAATCATTAATATTTATTATTGTATTGGAAAGAGTAAATTTTGGCAATTATAAATGAAAAAAATATCAGACAGATGTCTACCATGACCACTCATACAGATGTTGATTCTTTTAACAAAATGTTCAATCAAATTTTGTCAAACTGACGGGTCGTACGGATGACATATTCAGCATCCAAAGAGTTCTCAACAATTTCTCTCGAATATCCAGAATGCCAAATGAGACAATTATATTAACCAACTTCTTAATAGAGATCACAGAAGAATTATTTGTTCACCGAAAATATCACGAAATGTAGCTCTTACATATTCACAATTTTCATAGTACAAAATGTCCCTGTTTGAAAATAAAGTTCTTGCTTTAGTCAGTCAAACGCCGGCTACACATGCAAAAACTTACAAAGCGATGCCGCGAGTTAAAATACAACCGCGCTTAAAAATAGCTGTGAAAATTAAGGATTTATATTTTCTTTATATCAGAAAGAAATAGATGGCTTGTTTTATAAACGGATTTGATTTGCAATTATGCCATAAAATGAGATCATGTTAAGGGGCTTTTTTACGTATGTACATATGTAGGTACATATTATAGGTTTTGAATATCAAAATAGATCTTTCTTATTTGTATTTTGGAATACATAGGGACTTAAGTCTTTATATGTACAATACCCAAAGTTTCATATTTTCGTCAATTAAAGAGTACCAGAAAAAAACTTTTTAAATTAAAAACAATTAATTCTACTTTAATTATTACTATAGATCAGTGTCCCGCAGAATGAGAGGAATTGGTAATTGCATATGCATAGGGGACACTACACAGAAAGAAATAACAAGTAATGTTTAAATAAACCTCAATTAAAAATTCGTTTGTTATTTTGTATACATTTGTATGTAATCTATACATTTATGTGATCGCTGCTTCTCAGTGTACTGTAGACAACAACAAAAATGAGCTGAAAAAGAATAAACATGAATGAAATATTTGTATTTTTACGCTCTTGTTGTGAGTATTGTTTGCGATCGTGTTGTGTACATGTAAATAGCCGAAAATCTTCGTATTCTGAACAATACTACCGAGGAACACCGCTATAGATAAAACTCGTTTCCAAAAATCAATTTCTTTATTTAAATGTGTTTTTGCAAATTCGAGCCGAGGTCTTCGGTTCTTTTCGGATATCAAGGGTTTTCTGCTGAGTATTCGGCTTGCATACCCTTGATCTCGTAATACCTTTTGTATAGTTCTTGGATGAACTTTTTTATCCGTAGAATTTTCGATTCTTTTCGGTGCTGAAATTCTAGGATTTTTTACCACGTCTCTTAAAAAACGACTGACATCTCGTCTGGAGAGTTCTTTGGGCGTCCAGATCTTGGCTTGTTTTCTACAGAGCCAGTGTTTTTTGAACTTTTTTATAATGCATTGAACCGTAGCAAAAGGTTTGTAGAAAGTTTGTTGATTGTGCGGTAAGATTTTCCTTTTTTGTTTTCTTAAATAACAAGATTTTGTACATCAAAACTAACTTTTTTAAATTACAAACAAAGCAGAATAGAATGTAGTGTATGAACACTTCTGCCTGTCTTTATTTCAGTTTTTTCATATTTACCGTTATTTTTTCAATTCAATTCAATTCTTTATTTCAATACATAGAAAGCCTTTGTGGTCAATTATACATGTACCGTAAGAACTATATTCATGTCGTTATATATGTATTTTAATTAATGTGATTATAATAAAAATTCAAATTATATATAAATTTAAAGAAAATAAAATTGCTTTGGAAGAGTAAATAAAATGGAATATTTTGGTTTAAACATTTTTTTCTGCTACTCTTTTTCATATATTAGCGAATATATGACATTTTGGGGTCGTATGAAGACTTAATTAAGCCTTAACTATATTCGGTATGTAATGGAAATCGATTGGTTTTAAAGTAATAAATTCATCACAAAAGTAAATTTTCGAAACAAAAGTTTTCAGAATGATTTATTTTTGATATCGATTTCCTCACATCAATACCTTTATTTCTATAAAAAAGCAAACTCCTTAAATTTATGGCTACAATTTATTTAACTTATTCTTTGTTACATTTACATTAATACTGACACATAAATGTCATAACTCCCGACAAATCTTCCACTGCATTTGTTTTCTCCAAATGTTGTTGTTTGATTTGATGTAAACGCAACGAGTTGCTCTGTGTAAATGTACTCTGGCACACACCACACTTATAGGGCCTTTCGCCGGTATGCGTACGTGTGTGTATATTCAAATCTTTCGATTGTTTAAAAGCCTTTTCACACTGTGTACACTTGTAGGGACGTTCGTTGGTATGTGTTCGCATGTGTATCTTCAATTTGTTCGATTGTCTAAAGGTCTTTTCGCACAGAGTACATTGGTATGGCTTTTCGCCCGTATGCGTACGACGATGTACTTGAACATCGTATAATCTAGGATAGGCTCGATCACAAAATTCACATTTATAAGGTTTCTCTCCAGTATGCCGTCTAAAGTGTATATTTAAGTTTCCTTTGCTATCGAACTTTAAACCACAAAGTGTGCATAAAAATCGCTTTTTCGGCAGCAGTACCTTCTCTTTAGGGGTAGTGTTTTTTTTGTCAGGATTATGATGACTATTTACATGAGCTATCAACTTATATTTATTGGTATATGAACGTGGACATTGTTGACAGGCATACTGCTTATCGGCATTTGATTTTTTCGGTTGTATTTGAAACTTTTCTAAATTTTCTGTCTTATGTATGCGACGCATATGAGCATTCATATTGTGGCGACGACTAAATTTTGCCTCACAGTACAGGCATTGTATTTTTATTTCATCTGACACATGATTCAGACGCAGGTGTCGCCTTAATAAACGCGAATTGTCGAATATTTTATCACAATCATTACATTTCACCTGTAACCCGTCATCCTCATTATCTGCGCTAGTTTTCTTTTGTTTACTTTCTTCGATCTTAGATAATTTTTTTGATTTCTTCACAGATGATGTTTTCTTTTTTACTGATTTTTTACTCGAATTATTAGATTTGTTTTGCCATTCATCGTCATCTGTTGCCGAAGCACAAGATGCTTCATTATTGCTATTGTCGTCGGAAGTATCCATAGTTTGTTCTAAAATATTTGGAATATTGTCCTCAGTATCAGACATGTCAGTTGTAAGGGAAACGATGGGGAATGTTACATCCAAAGAATCTTTTAGGTCATTGCTAAAATAGAAAATAAGATGAAGATAAACATATGTTAGAATTGAGCGTGTGCCATTTACTTTAAATTTGCCAGTAATAAATATAATAGCTTCTAAATTTCAGTTTCGTTCGCTGCAAAACTCTAAATATCATTAGAGAATATGTTTTGTAATGATCTGAAATAAATGTGGTATTGAGTAATCCTATTCGAAATTAAATATTTAAAATAAATAAAAAATTATAAACACATTTCTTTTTATATATCATGTGTGCACTTGCAATAATTTTGTGTTGGAAATATCAGCTGGTGGATGGGGGGTGGTTCTTGCCGACTCTCCGGACCTCTCAACACACATAAATAAAAAATCATACCAGCTTTGTATAAATAAAAAATATTGTTGTGGGGGCACGAAATGTCTTAATGTTATCACGTCTACAACCGCACATACCTTTCTCTGGCTGGTGTTATGCCAGCTTAGACATCCCACATGAGCCTGGAGGCTCACCATGACATCCTGTTCTTATTGTGGCATGTCCCATTTCTGCTCTTCAAACACTATCTCTCTCTACTTACCACCACCTGTTAGTTTAGCCTCTAATATTAATTAATATAAACTATGCAGATTCATTCTAACATTATAAACTTTCTTATTTTATTAATTATAAGAAAAATACATTAATGAAAAACTATTAAATAAAAAATACCATATTGAAAGTTAAATTAAGGACAATACTAAATTAAAAAAATCAAAACTTCAAAAATATTAAAAGCTTCATATTTATAAATAAAATCTCAACTCAAATTTTACTTAAGGATCCGTGACACCATTTGGGATTTGCGGGAGTGTCCTTTTTCGCCAAAGTAGTTGTTAACGTACGTACGGTGTATGTACGTATATGATTACTTCACAAAATATAAACTAATTTGATTTCGTAAGTGTTTTTTTTTTTTTTAAGGGTCAAGAGAACCTACCACGACGAATACATAGGGACTGAGCTCACTATCTAGGCGAAGCGCGCACCCTCAATTTAAGGGGAATCGAATCCGGTAAAAAAAACTTTACTAATTAATAAAATAGCAAATATGTATTTGTTTTCCGTTTTTCTTTTATGTTGTCTGTCTTCGGTGGTCTGTAGTCCGCGGCAAAATACCTGTGGGTTAAAAGGTACAACGGCAATTCTGGCTCACCCCTCTGTTCGATCTTTGGGACTGCCTACTCCTATACTTGCTGATAGCTGCAGGCCTCCACCTCAATCTCCGAAATCTTCTAGGCTTCACTTATCTTCTGGTTATTGAATTTGTTTGTATTATTGTTATAATTTAATCTCTAGTTCGTTTATTTGACCTTTTATAATATTTAATAGTTTCTTCTTCTTTCAAGCAATAAGATCAATTCCATTTTATATACAAATATTTTATTTTATTTATATATATTAATTTCCAATATTTCGCTATCACAATGGATAGCTTCTTCAGGGATAATATAAGTTTTGAATTACAATAAAATAATAATTGAAGTATTATATTATATATATTATTATATTATATATATTATATTATATAAAATAAATAAAATATATAAAATGCAATTGACCTTATTGCTTGAAAGAAGAAGAAACTATTAAATAATTTAATCTCTTTATATTCTTAGTTTTTTGTTTGTTTTATTTATTGCTTGGTAGTTCTTATTTTAATTTCAGTTTATTTAGGCTTATTTTAATTCTCAGTTAATTTTCATTTATTTAAACTTTTCAGGTGATTTGAATTTTTCTTTTTCGTTATTTTTTTTTTATCTTTACAATTTTATTTAGCTTAGTTCAGCAATATTTATTTAATTTATATTTTTGATTTTTTGTTTAAGTTTCTATTTATACTTTAATTTAGATATAGGTATGTAGGTTTATATTTGTTTGCATAATTTATTCTTTTTACTGGGTTTTGGTTAGTGTATTTTGTTTTTAATTTGTTTGTTTGATTTTATTTAATGTTTCTCATATTTTAATAAATAAATAAAATAAAAAATATCCTTTCTTTCCTTCAGCACTCTATATCTCAATCTCCTCTCCCGACTTGTTTTTCTTTTTTATATCCCATCCAAAAACAAAAATCTAATCATCTCCATCTTTCTTAAATGGCCTCCTCGATCTCCTTCGGTCACCAGAAAACTTCACCCCGGCTTTTCTCCAGCTTTTTTCTCTAAGTTTTTCTTCAAGACAGTCGCTGGCTGTCCTTTTTCACTTTACAAGACTTTTATTGTTTGTTATCATTTTTCTTTTCGTCGTTTTCAAACACAGCTGTTCTGCACTGCCTTATCCTGATAGTCTAAGGTGACCATGACATACACCCTTCACCTTCATGAGAAGGGTATATATAAGTTTGTCATTCCGTTTGTAATTTCCACAATATAATTTTCCGACCCTATAAAGTATATATATTCTGGATCCTTATAGATAGCTATTTAAAATCAGCAAAATCCGTCCATAAATAATGGAGATGTGAGCAAAAATCCGAGACAACCTCTGAAAATTTCATCAAAAAACTATCAAAGTGTATTAATATTGTTATGAACAACTTTATCAACAGATACGCCATCTTATCTTTATAGACATACAAACTTGTTTAACATTTGTAGTAGTTTTGATTTATAAACATTATTGTTATAAACTGTTATAAACATACCAATATGGCAACATTAAGTTTTAACGACTTTGGCTGAATATTCTAGACACGAACATTCTAGACTTACAGTCACGAACATTCTAGTTTCGAACTTTCCAGAAATTATGATTGCTGTATAAATAGACTAACACGGCCAACTAAATGAATTAGTTTATTGTAGAGTTGTGCCCGGTCGTTCATTTCAGTAACCGATCATTTTCGTTCATTTATACAAGACTGATTCGTTCATTCAATTCGTTCACTTTGAACGAATGAATACAACCCTTATTGAATGTGATTTTCTTCTTGTCTTTTGATAAACAGCAGCTGAACGAAATTGATCCGTACACTATTGAACGAAACCCGTTCAGTTAAATGACCGGCTCATTCCGTTCAATGAAGTGATCCGTTCATTTTAACCCGTTCGTTCATGAACGACACAGCTCTAGTTTATTGTGAGTCATTGTTGTGTAAACATGAAAGTGGTCGAAAACTTTAAGTGTGTTTTTAAACTACTTGACGCTTTTATTTTGCAATTAAAAAGAATCCGGTTTATTTAAAGGAAATAAACCACCGTTTTTAAAAGGTAAAAACGTAACTATATAATATATACTATACATATATGTATGTATGTATGTAATATTTTTTTTTTTAAACAAACACAAACTGCGAAGCTTTTTGGCTTGTCTGCAGAAAACACCCAGAGTCTTTGGCGGGAATCGAACCCGCAAATCCTCTGACTGATAGGCCGGCACACTATCGCCTAGTCTATCGGGGCATAATTATGCATCCACAACAAAGGTGAAGGGTATATAAGATTCGACATAGCCGAATATAGCACTCTTACTTGTTTTCTATTTAAAAACTATTTTCCTTGGTGTAATTATACAAGGTGCGTGCAAATCTGAAACAACAGGCATTTTGTTTGTGTAAAATAATGTGCTACTGTCAAAAACACTTGAAAAAGTATTACTTTTGACTGAATTGTAAACAATGTCAGTCAGCTGTGCTACTGCACTCACCTTGTATAGTTACACCATGCTATTCTCCTTTTCTGGCTTTGTGGATTCAAATATGAAAAACATTATTTCTATTTAAAATAATTCTGGTAATAATTTACGGCTGGGTACCGCTTATATATAATTTGAATTTTTATAATAATTACATTAATTAAAATATAATTAAATATTATGTCTAATGACATGAATATATGTAGATCTTACGCGAAGGCTTTCTATGTATTGAAATAAAGAATTGAATCGAATTGAAAATGACAATGTCGAATAAATCGATATACCTACTATTATTAAAAAAAACACGTACTTTCACTTTATCAAAATTGTTTAAAATGTTATTAAATAGCCTATAAAAATGCCAACAAAGCTACTACATGAGCGCGCCCTTTCTGTATATAATCCATATTTCGAATAATGTCAATAAAGTCAACACCACATTTTATTAAATGAAAGGCTTAATTATATTAATATAAATAATATTATATTCGAAAATTATATTGCATTTTTATATAATTATTTAAGTAGAATTAAATTTACAAAAAAGAAACGAAAACAAAAGTTTAAACAAATTTAATTGATTTATTGTTAAAATATACCAGTTTTTACACTTCAAAATAAAGTCCTTCAATAACTAATGTTGAGAAATAACAAATTGGAATTCAGAAATCCAATTTGATATTGAGAAAAAATAAATTGAAAATGAGAAATCCAAACTGATATTGAGAAATAACAAATTAAAAATGAGAAATACAAATTGAAATTGAGAAAATAAACAAATTGAAATTAAGAAATGTAAATTAATACTGAGAATATACAAATTGATTTGTAATTCAAAATCGTGCTATGTATTTTATAAGTAAAAAATATTTGAAAAAATCATAATAATTTTAATTTCTCAATTACAATTTTTATTTTCTCAATATCAATTTCGATTTCTCAATTTCAATTTCCATATTCTCAATATCAATTTACATGTCTTAATTTCAATTTGTTATTTCTCAATACCAATTTGGATTTCTCAATTTTAATTTGTTATTTCATTTTATTCTATTTTCTTCGACCTTTTTGTATGATTTTTATTAAATAATTTTTAAGCTTGAGGTCACTTCTTGTTTTGTATAAAAGATTTTTTATTTTTATATAATTCGATATTTCGATTTCCTTTGGAAATCTTCTTCAGAAGTTATTTTCTTTTAATATTTCAAAAAATTTGATTATTATAAACACTGCTAAAAATCTTATAGATAGAATATTAACAATTAGTGACATTAGATAAAAAAAAATAAAGAAATAATTAGAAATACATATATTAAAAGATAATAGTTTTCCTAATGAACTCATTTTCAGATTAATAAAACAATTTAATACAAAGAAATCATATCAAATATTTATAAGTCAATATCGTATATACCTGGATTTTCAGAAAGAATAGAACATTTAAACATCATATACAACAAAACAACATACAAAATGGCACATAAGGTGAATAACAACGTAGGAAGATTATTCACAAAAACTAAAGATAGATTAGAAAAGAATGATATGTCAAATTTAATATATAAAATTCCTTGTGGTGGTAATAGTAACGAGCAATGTAACAAAATATATATAGGAACAACAGGGAGAACACTTAAAACTAGATTAGCAGGACATAGACATGACCAGAAATATAGAAATTATAATTCAACACAAAAAACAGCTTTATCAACCCATTGTAGAGATTTTAACCACTATCCAGATTTCTATAATACATCTATGTATATTGAACACAGAAAATCATACCAAATCATCAGAAAAAAGAATAAATTTTTAAGAAGACACAGAAAACTTAGCTCAAAATTATAGACACCTATTGAACAAAAATATAAATCTTAACAATAGGAGAAATTAACACAATTTATGTATTTAAAAAATGTTACCATTCCAAAATGTTATTATTCACAATGTTACTATCTTTCTGTTAAAATTATTTACTGTTTAATGTTATTATTGAAAATTTAACATTATTTGATTATTTGTTGAATCTTCTTTAGTTTTTTGTTCGTATTAAAAATTTTTCTTTGTCTTTTAATAAATAATTTTAAATTTATGGACACAATGTACGCACTAAAAAATCACACATATAAATAAATAATTACAGAAATCCAAACAAAATAATTATTTTTCTTGTTTACAAAAATATTCATCTTATTTATTTATTTTATTTTTACATGTTGAATTTCTAAACGAACCTTTCAATTCAAAACAAGAACAAGAATAAAACGGAGCAACAGAAACAGAAATAAGTGTAAAGAGAAATATGAAAAAACAACATGAAAACAGAAATTGTGTCTTTTTTATATCCCGCTTGCTTTACTACACCGCTCGCCCACAAACCAAACACAACGTCTAAAAACCGACGCCGTTAAAATCATAATGTAAACCGGGCCATATTTTTCAATTTTGTCAACTTCTTTCAAACTTATATCAAAATATTTATTTACACATAAAAAATTTGTTATTTTTTTAAATATTAAAATAAAATAACTCCTGAAGAAGATTTCCAAAGGAAATCGAATTATATAAAAATAAAAAATCTTTTATAAAAAACAAAAACTGACCTCAAGCTTAAAATTATTTAATAAAAATTTGTCATTTCTCAATATCAATTTAGTTTTCTAAATTTCAATTTGTTTTTTTCTAATTATTAATTTGGATTTCTGAATTTCAATTTGTTATTTCTCAATATAAATTTGAAATTTCTTGATTTAAACTTGAAAAGGTGTAGTTTCGGTTTTGATGTTATATGTTATAGAGCTTTAAAGCTAGATATATATTATATATTACTATATCTCTACGATTTGTAAACGGACAGTACTAAAACTGACTTGTTCCTCAAAATCATATAATTTGTTGTGAATACTTGAATAACCCATTTATGCAAAGCAGTCAGTAAGTTTATATCACTGTCACATGTAATGAAATATTTAAATTAAATAAAATGGCAGTTCTTTTCTTAACAATTGGTTATGGGCCGCATAATATGCAGATAATAGAAAGAACGTTTTTCAGTAAATTTTAAAGACAAAATTAAGAATTTGTTTTGTTGTTTGTGATTTTCCTGGTTCAATTGCGAACGATGGCTTTAAATTCGTCTATTCCATTTGACAAAAATCGTATTTGGTACTAAAGGACTGTTGGCAAATGGTGACAGGAGGCCTCACTGAAGCTCCTACTCCGAATGATTTGGAAAAAAACGAACGTGCACTTGCTGGAATTACTCTCATGATATAGCCGGCCAATTTTGATCACATAGCGACGGCGAACACCGCAAAAGAAGAAGAAAGGTCGATCTTCTTAAGCGTTTGGTTCAGTTTAATCTATCTGATTTTGATTCTGTACAAGAGTACGGAAGTCAAATGATCATGATGTCGCTGAAAGTTCAGCAATTTGGTTTGAAACTGGATGACGAATTGGTTGCTTCTCTAATGCTTGCAGGATTGCCAGAAGAATTTATACCCCTTGTAATGGCAGTGGAAAATTCGAAAGCAAAATTAAGTGTTGATATAGTAAAAAATTTGCTGTTGCAAGACGCAAAATTTGATTGCCCAAAAGTAGAAGAAAAAGCCTTGGTTTCTAATAAGAAATATAATACCCGTAAAATCAAATGCTATGCGTGTAAGAGAGAGGGGCATATTGCAAAATATTGCACCCAAAAAGCAAAATCAAATACAATCAAAAAGAAAAATCCAGAAGAAAAAACATCATTAGCAGCGTCTTAGCTTTCATCGTCTTCTTTATTTATGACAAAAGCAACTCTGGGGCTACATCACACATGACAAATACGAAAAGTATTTTGCGTAATCCAAAGAAAGTAAATGGTAAATATGTGGTAGCTGTCAATAATAACAAAATGGCGATTGAGTCTGCCGGAGATGTAAGTGTTGTTTTGCATTCAGGTGGGAAAGAGACAGAAGCATTTTCGAGAAACGTTGAATATGTGCCTGAAATGTCCGTTAACTTGCTATCGGTTAGACAGACGATAAAAGGTAACAAAGTAGTCTTTGAAGACGACGAATGTCACATTTTTAATAACGGCGGAGAATTACTGGCAACTGCCAAGTTGACAACTTGTACAAATTGCATTGTGATGTTAATATAAACAAAGACGAAAACGTCTTGATAGCGTCTAATAATTTTGAATTGTGGCACAGAAGGCTTGCACATATTTGTGACAATAATATGAAGAAGGTAATAGGCGCATCGAGCGGCATACAATGTAATGTTAACGTCATGCACGAAAAATGTGTTGTTTGCATAAAAGGTAAGCAAACGCGAGCCTCATTCAAGGAGCCGGGACAGGTTTGTTACACATCGTACATTCGGACGTGATGGGTCCTCTTAGAACAAAATCTTTTTCCGGATATTATTTTCTATTAACTTTTGTCGACGACTACTCACGTGATTCCAATAAAACATAAATCTGATGTTTTTGAAGAAAACCGCGAAAATCAAAATTTTGCGTATGATAATGGTACAGAGTATACCGGTAGACAATTTGAAAAATATCTGGCAGATTGTGGTATACAGCATCAAAAAACAAAACCATATACGCCGGAACAGAATGGTGTAACCGAACTTATTAACCGGACAATAATGGAACGTGTAAGGTGCATGCTGTTAGACGCGGGTTTGGATGAAGTGTATTGGGCAGAAGCGGCAACGACTTCAGCTTATTTAATTAATCTTGTACCGTGCCGTGGTAACGAAAGCTGTCCGCAGGAAATGAAACATTTACGTGTTTTCGGCAGCAGAGCATTTGTGCATATACCAAAGCAGAAACGTAGCAAGTTAAATTCGAAATCTACAGAATGCATTTTAATGGGGTATAGCAGCGAGAGTAAGGCATACAGGTTACAAGACCCAATTACCCGTAACATCATCATCAGCCGTAATGTGGTTTTCATCGAAAACGATAACTAAGTACGTGCCGCTGGGAATATTTCTAATAATTGTAATTCTATCGTAGTTGACATTGGTGTTGAGGATGAAGATGCCAATTCAGGGGAGGAAAGTCCTATAAATTTGCAATCTACAGAAGAAGTGTTTTGCAATGACATGAACATGATAGAACAACTTTAACTTGATTTAGCCAACAACTTTAAGATGAAGGATCTGGTTGAAGCGTTTTCTGTTCTTGGTGTAAGAATCACTCGTGATTGACTATCACAATCAAAATTGATCAATCTAAGTATATCGAGGAAGTATTAAATCGTTTTTCAATGAGTGAATGTAAGGCGGTATCGACACCTATGGATGTTGGTCAGAAATGAGCCCTACCGATGATGTTGGAAAGAATGAAATGGCGAAGGTGCCATATATGCAAGCCGTGGGATGTCTTTTGTTTGCTGCACAAATCACTCGTCCAGATATCAGCTATGCCGTAAATTTGCTAAATAAATTTAATGCAAATCCCGGTAAAACTCATTGGGCTGCTGTAAAGAGGGTAATGAGATATCTAAATGGCACTATCGATAAAGGCCTCACATATGGATGCGAACAAATCAGTTTAGTTGGTTTTTGTGACGCAGACTGGGCAGGCAGTATAGACGATAGGCGTTCCACTACTGGCTATATATTTACTCTACAAAGTGGTGCAATTTTGTATTGTACACGGCGCCAACGTACTGTGGCACTCTCATTGACTGAGGCTGAGTATATGGCAATGGTATCAGCCATGCAAGAGTGCATATGGTTGCAGCGACTACAGAGGGAGCTTATCTAAGATGTACAGGAACCGATTACACTATATTGCGATAACAAAAGTGCTATTCTTATAGCGAATAATAATTCATTTTCTAATAGAACTAAACACGTAGATCTTAAAGTTAAATTTGTTAGAGAGAAGTTGGATAAGCAGATTATTTTAAACTATGTATGTGGATACTAAGTACTGATAGACTTAATACATATATTACTAAATCTGGTTTGTAATAATTTTTATATAATAAATTCTATAAATGATTTATTCAGGTGGGATCTTGTGAATACTTGAATAACCCATTTATGCAAAGTAGTCAGTAAGTTTATATCATTGTCACATGTAATGAAATATTTAAATTGAATAAAATGGCAGTTCTTTTCTAAGGCCGCGATTTCACTATGTCATTTTTGTTGTCAAATTGTTGGCAATTGTATGAAAACGGGTTGCCATATGGCGTCATCTATGTTTGCAATCATGAAAATCATGATATGACGTTTTCATACAATTGCCAACAATTTGGACAATTTGACAACCATGTTTGTTGACTCGGTTTAAAAACGAGAAAAATTATGCGAATTCGGTTTACAGAACACCGAAAAATGTGAATTCGTTTTAAAACGAGAAATTTACTCGGATTCGGTTTACAGAACGGGGCCGATTATTACAAAAAAAAAATAAAATGCAACACTTTGGACGTTTTTTAATAAACATTTTAAAGAATTTGTAAAAACCTATTGAAATTTTAATCTGAATTTTTGTAATTGCTGTAAGACAGTATGAATCATAATATTTTAAAATCATCTTACCCTTCTTCGGAATTTCCTTCACTCTTGGTATAATTTACAGCTAAAGTGTCTTCTTCCTTATTTTCCTGCTTCAATTGTAAACCCTTCTTTAGGAACTCTGGCTCAGCCATCACATCTGCACCCCCGCTATTATCACACGCATCATCATGCTCCATTTTAATCTCCGCACCAGCCTCTAAATCGATTTGAACCTCTTGCAAACAATCTAAGGGCTTACTAACACCGTCCGGCTGTTTTAATAACAATGAGTAAAGTTTTTCATTTACTTCCTGCGCCTGCTGCACGAATGCATAAGCGGCTTTCAATTTCCGCGAACAGCAGCCACAAATGGCCTGAGGCAATTTAGAACATTTGCCATGCAGTACCTGTGACCAGCAATTATATGTAAAATGTACATATATTAAATTAAACTTCTAACTAATAATTTAATTTGGTTTATTTACTTACATTAATGTTGGCCACCTCATTTAAGAGTTCAGCATAGGATTTTTGTTGGTTGCTCTCATTTGTAGTCTTTTTTGTAAGAGATTGTAGTCCTTTGCTGGATTCATTAAAGCAGGTTCGACATTTACTGTTTATTTTATTCATTGTTTATATTTTTTATATTATTTGCAATACAACAATAATTTTATTCGCATGAACAAAACCCACAGAGAAAGGCCAGGTTTACATGATGATTTTTAAGACGTTGCTTTTGGTTTGATGGCGAGCGGTTAGTCAAGGCGAATTCATTATAAGGTGGTGTTGAAGCCCTTGCTGATTTTGTTTAGTCCCTTTTGTAATGTCAATAGTTGTTTATGTTTACAAATTTGTTTTCAAAAATTGTTATTGTTCTTCACTGTGATCTTTGTTTGTATTAATTAACGTCTTAAGAAACATCGTATAAACCTTGCCAAAAACATCGAAGTGAACAAAAATTATTTTTTATCGTACTTTTTTTCAGAGTTGTATAAAATAAAATAATAATACCTACTTTAGCAACTATACATAAAGCATGCGTATGTGAAGAAATAAACAGTGCAAATCTACCGCAACAGAAACATTGTATGATCTACTTCAAGGCAAACTATTTTCATCCGCATGCCAACAACTGTTTTTTTTACACACGTGTTTACCATGTCCACAACAAACAAAAAAAAAAGACAAAAATATAGCGAAACATTATCAACAACTCAATTTTTAACGAATTTTAAAACTTTAAAGAACCACGGACAGAGAATCCACACAGGAACCTAATTTGTTATAAATTTTAGTATTTTTTTTAAAAAAATAAGGGTTAAAATCAAACCTAAAATAATAAGTTTCCTTTAAATATTTCCACCTATTTTAGCACTTTTTGAATTTTGAAAACGGATTTCACATCAATAGGTACCTTAATTTCTATAAAAATAAGCAAACTCCTTAAATTTATGGCTACAATTTAATTAACTTATTCTTTGTTACATTTACATACATTAATACTTTATGTTGGCTGACACATAAATGTCATAACTCCCGACAAATCTTCCACTGCATTTGTTTTCTCCAAATGTTGTTGTTTGATTTGATGTAAACGCAACGAGTTGCTCTGTGTAAATGTACTCTGGCACACACCACACTTATAGGGCCTTTCGCCGGTATGCGTACGTTTGTGTATATTTAAATCTTTTGATTGTTTAAAAGCCTTTTCACACTGTGTACACTTGTAGGGACGTTCGTTGGTATGTGTTCGCATGTGTATCTTCAATTTGTTCGATCGCCTAAAGGTCTTTTCACACAGAGTACATTGGTAGGGCTTTTCGCCCGTATGCGTACGACGATGTACTTGAACATCGTATAATCTAGGATAGGCTCGATCACAAAATTCACATTTATAAGGTTTCTCACCAGTATGCCGTCTAAAGTGTATATTTAAGTTTCCTTCGCTATCGAACTTTAAACCACAAAGTGTGCACAAAAATCGCTTTTTCGGCTGCAGTACCTTCTCTTTAGGGGCATTGTTTTTGTTGTCAGGATTATGATGACTATTTACATGAGCTATCAACTTATATTTATTGGTATATGAACGTGGACATTGTTGACAGGCATACTGCTTTTCGGCATTTGATTTTTTCGGTTGTATTTGTAACTGTTCTAAATTTTCTGTCTTATGTATGCGACGCATATGAGCATACATATTGTGGCGACGACTAAATTTTGCCTCACAGTACAGGCATTGTATTTTTAATTCGTCTGGCACATGATTCAGACGCAGGTGTCGACTTAATAAACGTGAATTGTCGAATATTTTATCACAATCATTACATTTCACCTGTAACCACTCATCCTCATTATCTGCGCTAGTTCTCTTTTGTTTACTTTCTTCGATCTTAGATAATTTTTTTGATTTCTTTACAGATAATGTTTTCTTTTTTACTGATTTTTTATTCGAATTATTAGATTTGTTTTGCCATTCATCGTCATCTGTTGCCGAAGCACAAGATGCTTCATTATTGCTATTGTCGTCGGAAGTATCCATAGTTTGTTCTAAAATATTTGGAATATTGTCCTCAGTATCAAACATGTCAGTTGTAAGGGAAACGATGGGGAATGTTACATCCAAAGAATCTTTTAGGTCATTGCTAAAATAGAAAGTAAGATGAAGATAAACATATGTTACAATTGAGCGTGTGCCATTTACTTTTACTGCCAGTAATAAATATAATAGCTTCCATGGTAAAATTATTATATAATTGTTTTAGCAATGCTGTTCTCTGGTATATAATTTCACCATGATAGCTTCTAAATTTCATTTTCGTTCTCTGAAAAACTTTAAATATCATTAGAGAATTTGTTTTGTAATGATCTGAAACAAATGTGGTGTTGAGTAATCCTATTCGAAATTAAATATTGAAAATATATTAAAAATTATAAACACATTTCTTTTTTTATACTTATGCACGTTTCAATTCAATCGTCAATTGAGTCTTTCAATTGAATTGATTCTTGGCCACACACTTCTTAAACTGAATTGAAAGATTTGCATTCAACTTTCAAATTTATATTTTTTTACAACTACAAATTTAAAAATTAAAAACTTTAAGGCTGGAAAAGAAAAATAATTATACCTTAATATCTTTTTGAAATAACGGGACTTTTGTAAAAATCCTTCTAAGAAAAAGAAGGATGTAATGTTAATAATTTAATATTAAGTTTAACAAAATAGGTCATATTATACATCATTCGAAAGGTATTTCAAAGCACCCGATTAACCGTGATGGAAAAATATCAGTCTATTGTTTTTTGTTTGCAATGTTTTCAAATTGTTTGCTTCGATTAACCATGTTTACCTCTATTATCCGTGATGGCAGATTTTTTTTTATTAACTTCAAATTCATACATACAATATAATAAACATATAAAACGGGGAATTTCCTTGTTTGCATACGATGAGTCAGAAGCATTTAAAAGTCATCACGCATAATCGAGGCCCGACTGTAATCACTTTTAAATGCTTCAGACATATATTACATACATATATTAAAACATAACAAGTAAAATGCAACACTTTGGACGTTTTTTAATAAACATTTTAAAGAGTTTTTAAAAACCTATGGAAATTTTTCGAATCTTAATTTTTGTAATTGCTGTAAGACAGTGTGAACCATAAAATTTTAAAATCCTCTTACCCTTCTTCGGAATTTCCTTCACTCTTAGTATAAATTACAGCTAAAGCGTCTTCTTCGTTATTTTCCTGCTTCAATTGTAAACCTTTCTTTAGGAACTCTGGCTCAGCCATCGCATCTGCACCCCCGCTATTATCACACGCATCATCATGCTCCATTTTAATCTCCGCACATACCTCTATATCGATTTGAACCTCTTGTAAACAATCTAAGGGCTTACTAACACCGTCCGGCTGTTTTAATAACAACAATGAGTAAAGTTTTTCATTTACTTCCTGCGCCTGCTGCACGAATGCATGAGCGGCTTTCAATTTCCGCGAACAGCAGCCACAAATGGCCTGTGGCAATTTAGAACATTTGTCATGCAGTACCTGTGACCAGCAATTAAATGTACATGTATTAAATTAAACTTCTAACTAATAATTTAATTTTGTTTATTTACTTACATTAATGTTGGCCACCTCATTTAAGAGTTCAGCATAGGATTTTTGTTGGTTGCTCTCATCTGTAGTCTTTTTTGTAAGAGATTGTAGTCCTTTGCTGGTTTCATTAAAGCAGGTTCGACATTTACTATTTATTTTATTCATTGTTTATATTTTTTACATTATTCGCAATACAACAATAATTTTTTGTTTTTGCGAACTGCAATCAGCAATTGACAGCTGACTGGTTGTGTACTACTCAACGGCGGTTTATTCTTAACGCCGTCATTTTAAACACTTAGCCGCTGCATTAAAAACTCTCTTTTATATAGACTGTGTTTGATGGTGGGCGTCAATGAGACTGGCAAGTCGAAGAAACCTTCTGTATAAGGCTTAAAGGTGTGCTTCAATCGGCATGACAGGGGCCATAAGAAGCACTCCTCAAGCGGCCCTGGATGTCATTCTTCATCATTTGCCCATAGAGCAGTATGTGATGAGTATGGCAACCAGAAGAATTCTTAGACTGAGGGAGCTGGGGTTTCACGCAGGGTCACGCGCGGACCCTGGGTGAGATTGAGGCAGGTGGGTATTGCCTGGGATCGCCCAGCTCTACGGATTATGTGAGCACTATGGTAGATTTTGGGCGGTTGCCGGAGGTGATATTACCGTCTGGGGGAGAGCTGGTCAGGAAGGGGCAAATTATATGGTGGATTTGCTATTTTCACGGGTGGCTCGAAGATGAGTGGCACGGGCGCGGGGGTCTACGTTGAGGATCTGGACATTAGTATGTCATATATGCTTCCTGACGACTGCAGTGTTTTTCCGGCGGAAGTTCTGGGGATCTTGAGGGCCGTGGAACTGATGAGACAACATTGATAGAGGTTCGAAGGTCACTATATATGTGGATAGCCAGGCGGCCCTTATGGGGCTGTTATGTGAACTCCAAGCTAGTTGATGGTTGTAGGAGGGCTCTGGATGGAGTCTTAGAAGAGTATACGGTTAGGCTGTGCTGGATACCGGGTCACTCTGACATCGCTGGCAATGAGGTGGCTGACGAGTTGGCGAGACTGGGCTCAAGGATAGAGGATCCTGACCGCATGGAGGCAGTTAGGCCTCCAATAGGTTTTTATTATGAAAAGATTAGGAAATGGGTTCTAAATGCGACCAATCAGGCCTGGGGAAACCGGACGGACTGCTGGGTGTCATGGACGCTGTGGCCGGTTCTTAGGAAGTCCGATTCCGAGTCGTTGCTGGGCAGGAATAGGGTCTGCGTTAGGACCATGATGGGCATTATCATGGGCCACTGCATGATAGGCAGCATGGCGGTGAGAATGAGATCCGAATTGTCGGATATGTGCAGGTTATGTGAGGACCCGGATGAGCTGGAGACGGTTGAGCACACTCTGTGCCATTGTTCCATATTACAGGGCAGCAGGCTGAGGTGGCTGGGTAATAGATTCTTAGGCGAATTAGGGAATATCTCGGGCTGTGGGTTAAATAGTCTGATTGGATTCGTAATGGGAATGGCCTGGCTACGCGGTAATAGACTGGGTGCTGGTCGCACACATGGTAGACATATGTATGTCTGAGCAGGGTTTAGTCCGATCTCTTTCTTCACTTTATACACTTTTATTCCTTTCTTATCTTGTGCTTTCGCTCTTTATTTCACCTATTTTCTATATTTTTTTTATTTTCTATCCCTAACTAAGGCGGCACAATGGACCGTATTGGTCTCTGGGTGAGGGTGTTAGTATGACTCACACCAGCCTTGTTACCTACCTACCTATATAGACTTATAAAAACGTTATTTTATTAAAAATAAATTTAATTTCATTAAAATATAATTCTAATAATTTACAAAATCATTATGAGTGCATAAAAATATTTATATTCAGGCATGTGATGGAAATCGAAAACGAATGAGTTTTAGAATTTAATTTTTTCATAATATGTATGTATTGAAAACCTTGTATCACATAAAATATAAAGATATTGGGCTACTAAAGAGAATCTTAAAACAAAAATTTTAAAAATTAGATTATAAATGCATTAAAATTTATTTCCAAAACTGATTCGTTTTCGATTTCCATCACATGCCTGATTATATAATTTTTGAGCGTACATATATATTAATTCATTTTATTCTGTTCCATTTGATACTTAACAGCTCTTACAACTTGTACACCTTGCGTTAAGGCCACAAACAAATTTACAGTTAATAAAATATAATTTTTTGGCACTATAACCACTGAATATCGCGACCAAATAAGGCCAGTTAATGCTAATGTTGATGCTTGATTAATAGAAACACGTTCAGCTGGCCGCTTTAAGTCCCCAATACCAGCGATAACGAGACCCTTGAAAATATATGTACGTATGTCGCAAAAAAACTAACTAACATATTAAAATAAATTAATAATTTACCCATTTAAATACTGGTGCCCAAAAGAAAACAGTTTTAGGTCCAGCTGGACTAATCCATAATGGTCGCATAGAGTTTGGTACAATCTTATCGCAAGCACCAATAACAGCATTATATGCAGATGTTAAAAAGCGAACCATGTTAATTAAACACCAACTGAAAAGGAGAGACAACTTAAAATTAAATTTTCTATAAACCGTGTCTTTTTCAAAAACTAGAGATTTTTAAAGGAGCTTTCACAATGAGGAGGATTAAGAGACAATAACTCACCTACTCTGCCAATTCCTGGCCCTGTTAATAATGAGGGAGTGTATATTTAGGGTTTCGTACCTATCATGCTTGGAAGAGCTAACTAGGATGAACCTAAGACACATCTACACTTTCGCCAAGAAATCAGGGAGACTTGAAATTGAAAGTGTTGATTGATCAACCAGTTGTTTTCCTAACAGGTAACACAATGGTATCAACTTACTGAGCACAAGTGAGCTGTTCTAAGAACAGATGCCCATGGAATCTAACCTTCATATGGAATGGGAACCGGTTCATATGGAATAGATTGAAATGGGAACCGGCTCATATGGAATAGAATAAAATGGGAGGGAAGCAGTTCATATGGAATAAAACGAAGTGGGAACCAGTTCATATGGAATAGAATTAAATGGTAACCGGTTCATATGGAACCAAATGAATTGTGAACCGGTTCATATGGAATTAAATAAAAAGTTAACTAGTTCGTATAGAATTAAATACAACCAATAAGAATAACTCTATTAAATGAAGAATAGAATTGAACGGAATGTGAACCGGTTCATATAAAATCGAATAAAATCAATAATCAATGCTAAACGGTTCTTATATAATCATTTAAAATTACTTGTTCACCAAGCAATTTAACCTTCTGCGACTGACGTGTTAGTCCAACAGACACGAACAAACACAGTCATTAGCAAATTAATCAAAAAACTGCATTTAACACGAATTGTCCCTTTTTAATATAAATTAGGTTGGCGGAGAATTGATCCCTCAAATTGCCAGGTTATCGCAGGATCGATTTAAGTAAGTCATAAGTCGACCTATACCTTCATATAGGAAGCTGGAACGCTTAAATCTTGTATTAAAAAAAAATTACCATGTGACCAATGAACAACTCCGAAAACCCGTAATGCGGTACAGTTAGATGACGCCAAGCATTAACCAATGCAAAAGTGAGACACAAATCTCTCGAAGGCATCGAAAAAAGGATTGCCCTTAAGCGATAATGACAATGACGCGCGAGTTCTTTCTACACCCAGAGCTGAATTACGAATCGAATTGTCCTTTTTAATTAAAAATATTATTATATTGATAATGACAATGACGCGCGAGTTCTTTCTACACCCAGAGCTGAATTACGAATCGAATTGTCCTTTTTAATTAAAAATATTATTATATTGATAAAAACTTACACTGATGACTAAGAAACAAAAAAGTTTTAAACACTACGAAATAGTATTTGGAAAATATTGGGTCATAAAAATGGTGCCTGCAATCTGCCCAATCATGAATAAAAAATCCGCGGGTATTTTTGCTTTTTTATTATACTCTCCATTACTATGAGTGGTGAACGAGGGTATATTACGTTTGTCATTCCGTGTGAAACTTTTTTAATATTCATCTGAGACCCAACAAAGTATATATTTTCTTGATCCTTATGAAATTCTAAGTCTATTGAGCCATGTTCGTATGTGTAAAACACTGTCACGTCCAAACTACACAACTTAACTAAACAAAATGTCCAGAAAAATATTTCCTATTTTGCAGGTAACTTTAGTATTGAAAAAAATCGGTTTAGGTCAACCAGAGTTATGGCCCAAAATGTGAGGCATAATCCATAAAAATTTGATATTTTTTATTCATTTTATTGCAATAGTTTAAAATATATTGCACACATACAAAATTTCCCGAAATATTGCTCAATTAAATTTAAATGCCTATAAAATTAGAATATCAAACCAAATTCAGCAAAAATAAGTTTCATATAAAAAGAAATCGCAAAACGAATTTTTTTTAGTTCGGCCCATGTCACAGAACTCAATTCCGATCGAATGTGGTTTTGATTCCGTAAATTGAGTCTTTAGAAAACGGAAAACAAATTTTTTTTCGGAATGAAACCACCAGATTTCTAAAGTGGAATTGTTATTTTTTATGATTTTATACTGAAAAAATCTCATACTACTAATTTATAATGACAATTAAATAATTAAATTTATTATTTCAATGTTTTTTTAGTTCTCTCATTGATACTTCTATTAAATTTTAAAAATTTCAAAGTTGGTGTCAGCAACAAGAAAACTTTTGTTAAAAAAATTACAAAAATTGAAAATATTTACACAGCACTGGAATATGACAGAGGAATTTCTTCTTCGTAGCTTTTCAACTGCGTTTTGATGTTTTTGTTCATTTAAAACAGCAACAATTGAAATGTTTTTTGTTTTTAGGTTAAAAATCGAGATTTAAAATTTTTTTGGTAATAAACAAAATCGATCGGAATCTAGAGAACGGAAAGTAAAAAATTTTGGAAACCATTCCGTTCGAATTATGTGACATGCCTGATAAACTCCACTTCTAAAATTCACTTATAAATAATGTTAAAATTTTACTTAAATAATCCTTATAGGTAAATAAATTGTTGTTATAAGTTTTATGGTGGTCGGTCATAGCTCCCATATAAGGAGCACATCCGAAAAAGTCATATCTTTATATCTTATAAATATCGGTACCGACTTTGTACAAATAATTTACATATAGGTATGTATGTACACAAAAATCATTATGCAGTTTTGTAAATTTCAGTTCATATTTGACCGTATCCCCCATATAAAGCCCTCTTCCAAAAATTACTTTAATACTCATCTCTTATAAATTAAGGTACCGACCCATATTTTAGATGGATCATTTACATACCAAAATCAAACTGCTGGATTTTGAGAATATCGGTCCATATATGATTATATATATCCCGCATCCACTTCTAAAAATCACTTTAATACTAATCAGGGGGGTTACTCATACACATCCCCCAGGCATGTGATGGAAATCGAAAACAAATTAGTTAGAAGTCAATTTTTTCGTAATATTTCTGTTTTGAAAAACTTTTATCACATAAAATATAAAGATATTGGGCTACTTAAAACTAAAATTTTAAAAATTAGATTATAAATGCATTAAAATGTATTTCCAAAACTGATTCGTTTTTGATTTCCATCACATGCCTGAATATGTATCTCAAATATTCCGTTATTACGTTGAAATTCGACGTGAGATATCCTCATATGCATAAAATTCACTGTTCCAAAATTCAAGACGATCGGACGATAAAGAACCAATTCCGAAAAATAATTTAACCCACAAAAATGTCTAATAAATATTGATATCGAACCAACTTTTATACATTATCAGAAATTTAAATCCAGAAATCATATTTATATCGGTTATCCGGCAATTATGCTACTGAATTTTGTAGCTGTCAGTCAATAATTGGCAATAGCTGCTGAATTAAGTCCACTTCCGAGCACACCAACCAACCATACAACTCTTGGTAATAACGCTATTGAGATTAATTTTAACTAAATCGCATTACTGGATACTGATACAATTACTGCTGTTACAACAACATCAACTGGATTTAGAAGCCACCCACAAATCTCTTGTAAATAATATTATTGAGACCAAATTCAAACAAAAAAAGCCTCACCTTATATCTTACCCTTTTTTATACTCTGTTTACTAAATTACACTCAAGATTATTATGAATATCAAACAAATTATGTATAGTAAGAATCGGTAATAACATCAATTATAAATGGTCAAAATTAGATAAAATTTCGAAATATTTAACATAAATTATGTTGATCGTAAAATTGTCTTTCAAACAGTATATAAAATACTGATAAAATTTGCATTAAGACTGAATAGAAAACACAGAATAAGAATATTCTAGTCCTATAATCAGTGTAGTTTTTGTATTTCTTACTACGTTTATATTGAGGGTATTAAACATTCGGCACAGCCGAATATAGCACTCTAACCTCTTTTTTTTTAAATTGAATTTAAATAGGAAAAAACTCCCGCGGAATTTTTATTCATGATTGGGCTGAATATGTTTGAAAAGGAAGACCCTCAATGCTTTCCAACTCTCTTATTAAATCTTAAATATGCAACTCACCATATACAATACTTTAAATTAGATTAGTTTATTCGTGTTTTTATGATTTTGTTTATTATAATTAAATTTATATTTACGATTTAAAAGATGTTTGTTTTTTAAAAACGTAATATTTTTGAAATATGTTGGCGTTTTTAAATACTTGATTTTTTTATATTTTCTTGTAATTTAAATTTGTTGCAATGAGCGTTAAATCTTGATCTTGATGTTGTTTTATGAAAATTCTAATTCTTATTAAAATTACGTGTTAAACTATTTGAAAAATTAAAAAAAAAAAAAATAAACAGACTAAAATTGAGAAAAGCCTAATTGCAAAAACAAAAAGAAAAAAATTAAAATAATAAAATTGTAATAAATAACAACATGAATTGTAGTTTTTTTGAAGTCTTTTTCAAAAAAAAAAAAAAAATAAATAAAAACAAATTTCGTTTTGTTATAAATTTTTTTTTAAAGGTAGTATTATTTTTTCTGCAATATATTTGTTTTTTTTTGTTCCGAAAAATAAAAATAATAAAAAAAAATTTAAATATTTTTTTAGTTTACTTTTTCATATTTCGTATAAAATAAAAAATAATTTTCTATAGTAGAAAAGAAAAAATATGATACTTTTTCCGTGGGAACAACTAAACTTCAAAAGAAAGGAAGTCAAGGGATAATTTTTCGTATTTTGTTTTCACTTTTTCCAAAAATGTGTTTAAAACTCAAAAATTTAACAATCTGTTTGGTTGTTTTATATATAGAATTATATATATATATATATAGATATTTTTTGTTTATATAAAGTATTAAATTACAATAATTAAATTATCATGGACTCATTATGATGTTGTTGTTGTTGCTTTCGTTTGTTATTTGATAAATCCTTTTTGTTGTTGTTGCTGTGTATGATTCTAAATTAAATATAATATATAATATATATATATATATATATATATGTATATATATATATATATATATATATATACATATAAAAGATTTTGGTTGTTTGCAAATTAACAAGACAACATTCAAGTCATGGTCACATTGAAAAATTAGGGAAATTTTGTTAAAAATTAAATGTATTCGGTAATCTACTATCGGCATTTGGATCAAATTGGTATTGAGTGCCATCAGAAGTTGGGACCATGGATGCTTGTTCAGGCTGCAAAAGATACAGAAAAACGTTTTAAGTTGTTTGATCATTTCAAATGAAGTCATTTGTGTGTAACTTTAACCTCGTCAGAGAAGTGCTGTTCAATAATTTCGTAGGCCAGTTTATAGATTTCCACATTTTCATGATTTTGTAATTTTTCAATCTTTTCGAGACCATCGCATTCTTCAATTAAATTGGCTACATCTTGAACATGACTCTCGGCCATTTTGAGCATATTATTAAGACCATCTAAAACCACCTATATAAGAAAATTTAAAAAGAATTAATTAATTAACATATTCTTAAGGACAGAATTCCCTGAAATTGGAATCGGTCATATAAACAAGCTCTCAAACAGAATGAATTGTCATATAGAATACGATATAATAAAATATGAATCAGTACATATATAATCGAATAAAATTTGAAACGTTTCATATTAAATAAAATCAAATGAAAAATTCATAAAAATTTAAATGTCAAGCAATGAATAACTGGACAGGTTCATAACAATTGTAAAATTAGCAGGACAAAACTTGCTGTTGCAATAACAAAGGCATTTGTAATATTCAAGTGCATAAATTTATTGGTACTAGCTAAACTGATATTAACTAATGCAAAGAGATTTGATTAATCTGCCAAGATAGAAATTTATGAAAATAAAATGTTAAATAAAACGTGCATGTGATTTCCGAATGTATGAATGTAAAATATGTAGAAAATAAACTAGTTTAAAATAATATCACTTACATTTATAACTTGAGTGTCTTGACACGACAACAAATCACAGAATGGAGGTATGACACCCTCTTTAATGAGTGTAAACACTTGATCACGATTACCGCTGATAGTCAGATTGCTGATGGCCCAAGCTGCTTCTTTTTGTGTTTGGAATTCGCCATTACGTAGATTTTCGATGATCTTGGGCAATAGGCCGCAGTTGATAACAGCCTGCACTTGTGATTGATTGCCCGCTGTAATGTTAGACAAGAACCAGACGGCTTCTTTGCGTATTTTCTCCTTCTGGTGCGACAACAAAGCTGGGAAGAACGCTAGAGCATCATAGTTGAGCACCACTTGTGTTTGCTCATCCGAACCGGTAACAATGTTGCCAACAGCACGCAAAGCAGCTGTCTGAACTTTAACCTCGGCATGACCTAAGAGCGGAATCAATTTTGGAACGACACCACTTTCGATGACCATTTGGATTTGATCATTGCCACCATCGGTTAAATAGCTAATGGCCCACACGGTATCCACCAAGATATTGGTGTCGGTATGATGAATCAAAATATTTAAAGCAGGCAAAATCTCATGAATGGTGGCAGCTGGTGGTGGTGGATCTTTGTTGCGGCATAAATTCACAATAACCCAAGTGACATTGCGCAAAAATGATATGGGTATGTCGGGTTTGATGAATGATAAGAGTGGCTGGACCACACCGTGTTTGATAACATAGTCACGCAACTCTGGACCATCACCAATAATGTTACCCAAAGCCCAGACAGCTTGTTCACAGACATTAGGAGCGGGTGATGAAAGCAATTGTAAGAATAGGGGTACAGCACCGGCGCCTACAACTTCATTTGTTTGTTCTGATGTACCTGAAGCAATATTGGTTAAAGCCCAGGCGGCTTCAAACTGTAACACTGCCTGATTATGCTGTTTTAGACAATCGACCAAAATAGGTAAAATATCACTCTTTATCAAGTCATTGATGGGTGGATTCTTATCAGACGATAGTAGTTTACGAGCTGCTTGTACAGCAGCCAATTGTTGTTCGGGTTTTGATGAATCAGCAGCTGCCTCGGCTAATTTTTTCAAATTTATTTGATTTGGTAACTGATCATCTTCGTCTGTGTTCGAGTCCATATTGGGAACATTGCGTCGCTTGAGGATTGTCTCTTCACGTTTATTTTTACGTAATTCCACTGTGACTTCATTGCGTCTACGGCGCATTTCCTATGAACAAAACAAACACATTTATATAAATTATAGGTACCTATAAAGATAAATTATCATTTAAGATTTATAAAGGAAATACCTATATTATTTAAGTCATTTAACGGTCAGACTTTTTTTGTATTCATAAATTACATTCTATTAAAATTAGTTTTAATTGTATACAAATTTATTTTAAACACCATCTTAATTTCTCCTTGTTATACTTGAATATTTTTCAGCCCTTGTATTTTATAGGTATATATAAATTAATTTTAATACCGTTTAAAACCAAATTTTTTAACAGCTCCGCTTTCCAATAGATCGTTTCTGTACAGAGTTGTATTTTGAATCACTTGCAGGAAAATGTAAACAAAAGAAAATTCACAAGTATGCTCTCACACACATGTACATTTGTATAAACCATTAATAAAACTTTGTGTTCGTGAGAATTTACGAAACCAACAGCAAAAGCAAAAAATACAAAAAGTTCACCGTAATTGAACCACGAGGAAATAAATGACAATGAAAATGGACTGATATAGAAAAACTTACTTATGAATTTAAAACGCAAAACATTAATTGCAAAAAGACAACAGATTTTCTCCATTAAGCAAAAATTTGATGCAAAATTGCAACAAAAAAATCAATAATAAAAGGCAATTTGTGGAGACAGTTTACTAGTTAGAAAATGAAATGGAGGTTAAGCAATTTTTCTTTTGCCAATTCCCTTTTGGTTCCCATCGCACACAACACACCACCATTACAACAAAAACATGTGCCTATTTTTTCAAGGAAATTTTATTTTAAAAAAATATATAATTTATGAATCTTTCAGTGGGTGTGGTTTTTTCCTATTGGGCTTACAATGAAAACAAGTTAATTAAAATTTAAAAAACTTACCTCTTGATCCTTTCCTTTGTTTTTAAAATTTTGCAAACGATTCACATTTGGGTCGAGAGACGTCATTTTCTTTTTTCTGTTCTTTCTATATAATTAAACTAAATGTTATGTAGCAATTCAGATATTTGAAATTTATAACCTCACGGTTGGTTAGCAAATAAAATATTTTTCTAAAAAAATATTAAATTTTTTGGTAAAATTTCTTTTTTTTATCTTTCTTGTATAAAAAAATCACTGATGATTAAATGGAATCCGTAGAAAAACGACACAGCAACCGCGACGAACAATAACGACGAATGAACGAAACGAACGTAAGAATAAAAAAGAATACGAAAAAGCACCAAAAAAGTTCAAGTGTATCAGTGACACGCACACACACAAGTACGAAATATGCACATATACACCAAAAAAAAAAAAAAAGAGCAGCAGACGTCGGCGGCGTTGGCGTCAATCGAAGCAGCAATAATACCGATAAATTAAAAAAGAAAAATAGGAATGGCGTTATTACCTTTATTATTATTTTTGATTGATTAATATTAAATTTGTTGTACTTCAACAACAAAAAAGAAAATGTCAACTTACATTTATTTGCGTTTCCTTCTATCCTACTTCTAGCAAACTTTCTGGAATATTTCGTTCTCTTGCCTTGCAACCGTATTTCAATGTAAGTGATAGTACTTTTTTGTACAAATGCAGATTTAATGCCACTAATATTTAAAAATTTTATATATTATTTTAAACAGAAATATTGAAATTGTTTATTTTCTTTCAAAGTAGCAGTTCTTAATAAATTTAGTATTGTTTTTAGAAACAGAAAATTTAAATTTTCTTGCGATTTGTACAATTTTTCGACTCTTGGATAGTGATGTAAATGTATTGAGTATTTAGGTGTTGAGAACTCACTAACGAATGTACTTTTGAGTAATCAATAATTAAATTTATCTTTTCAATTCCTACAGTGTTGCATATTTTATATGTTATTAAAAAGTTGATTTAAAAAAAGAATTATTAAAGTATATAAATTAAGATTTATATAACATCTTAATTATTGCTACATTTTGAACTGCTTTCTTAATTACAAAAAATATATTTATCAAACAGTTTTTAACCGGACTGCCATCTAAAAGAAATCTGTCATCAATTTAAAAATACATATACGTTTTTAAAACGGTATTAATTAATTTATTTATTGAGTCTTAAAAATTTTATATTTTAGTGTGAATTTACTTTTTTTTCTAAAATTTTAAAGAATTATTAGAAAATTATCATTTTTTATTTTATTATTTTTAAATGAAAAAGTTATGTTTTGACATAAAAATATTTGATACAGCTTCAAGAGAAACTAAAATGTTTTAAAAAGATACCAATAACAAATTGAACTAGTTTTTAAATACATTAAATTAAAAAAATCTGATAAAATTATTCTTTGCAAAAATAATAAAATTTTAAAAGACAATGAGTAAATTTTACAGCCTAAAAACATCAAACCTCATTGTGTGTATTCTTAATTATTTTTACAATTTGTTCATAAAGTATGTACTATATAAATTTTATGCACAGCATTTACATGTAAATTGCAATGTGAATAAAATTGGCATCCCTTGAAAGTACTGTCTGTTTAATGTAAAATATCACACTATGTAAAATATCAATTATACAACTCTGTTTCAGACCTAAACAAGATTCGGCATGTAAAATTACATTAGAGAAAAAGAGATAACTAGTTGCGAGAGTCTAATTGAGTTGACAGTGAAACAAAAACTAGACAGCATTTTATTACCCAAATACATGAAAGCGCAACGAACGACATTTCGTTTTCTGTGTAATTGTATTCGTGCTATGAGCCATAAAAAATTTGCGGAAGGTTTTTTGTGTGTTTTAAATTTTAGCTAAAAGAAATTCTACGCAAATTTCGATTTGTTAATAACAGAAAAAGCCCTTCAGAAAATAAGACATTTTTCCTCAAAGGAAAATATTTTCTATGGATGCGATGAAAGCAAATGAAAACACAACAGTGTGAATTCGCTAAAAAGACGAAAAGATAAAACAAAAAGTGATTTTTTCTCTTCTCCCAATAAGTTCGGGTGAAATTTCATTGAACTGCTTTGAAATAAAAAAACAAAGGCAAGTTACAGTCGATAGACGTTGGGACGAAAAAGAAAAATATACACAAGCACAACTAAATAAAAAAAACAACGAATAAAGACATCGTGAAGAAGAAGAAGCATTCAAGTAAAAAATAGTCGAAGAGCAAGCAAACAACAAAAAAGAAACAATTTTTGGCTGAATCAAATTCAACCAAAATATTAAAAAAATCTTATTTGTAAATTTAAAAACAATTAAAAGCATAATAGAAAGTATTCAGAGAAAGATTTTAAAGTTTGTGGCTACTGAAAATTACGATACGAAAAAGTTGAGGTGTGTGTCAGTGTTTGTGTCGAAGAAGAAGAAACATAAGTGTTGTGTGTTGCAATCAATTGAACAAGCAACACCAATCAATTAAAAAAGAAGAAAAAAGTTTAAAAAGTAACAACAAATACCAATCGACACGACCCGATCGACCATCACCTACTCCAACACAAACTATAAAAGATCTAAAAACATCTCCACAGGAATAAGGTCCCTTGGTATTGTTTTAAAACCTTAACTAGCAGTTTTCGGTAAAGTATTGAAGGAATTAACAAAAACGCAAATTTATAGTGATTTTCTTAATTTTTTTTATGGACATCCGTTTGTTGTGTTAGTTAACAGACGCCGTTTTTGTGCCATTTTTCTTCTTTGTGATAGTATGCCAGCCTGCGCCTGCTCTCAGTAAATTCCTTTAATATCGAAAACATTAGAACAAACAAACCATCAAACAAAAATATTGAATTTAAATCAATAAAACCTATTTAATGTGTATTTTGTTTTGCTGAGTTGCAAACAGATAATAAAATTAAGCCAACATTTTGTTGTGTTTGCCAAATTAGCCTTTAAATTTCAAGGTTGGTCGTGTAGAAGAACAAATCACTCTCTGGAATTGTATTTTTAAGCCAAGCAAGACACTGGTGACAATATTATACTAACACTTACTGCCTGTGTTGTGCTAATCAGCGTCATTAGCAAATATTGGGCAGTTGGACTCAAAACGTTTATAACGTTCCATTTTTTGCCGCTTTGGAATGTTAGATGCGGTGAACTGTTTTTTTGGTCGTAGCAGTAGAAGCAGCAAAAGCTCAAGTATTACAAGTCGTTTGAAAACAACAAAAGCAACAATACATTCGGAACAAGAATTCACAACAGATTATTTGGGTGAGTGTTGAAGGATGGATGGAGTGGTGGTATTTAAAGTTGTTTACATATGAGTTTATATTTGTAATTTTTATAATAAGTGCATTTATTATTAGTAGGCTTTTTATTGAAAATTTCCGGCCCATTGTAAATTTTTAAAACAATAAACAAAAGTGCCTTACTGCTACTAAGTTCTCTATTATCTACCATTAAGTCACTTTATTTCCCTGATTAAGTAGAAGATTTTCTATAGCTTTCTAATCAATCGTGCTATTGTCTAGCCAGCCATTTAGTTCTTTGATGTTTCAGGTCAGGGCAATATGTTTTACAGTTTCTAACTCCTTTTCGTCACCGCACGCAGTAAAATTGTTAGGAGTTACGGTATCACATTTACTAGTCCTTTCACTAAGACATTTACTATATGAGTCTGATCATTAGATCTTAGTCTACAATTCATGAAATTATGCATTTTCTTTTGTTTAAGTTGAATCTATAATTTTTCCAATCGTTAAATTGTTTTCGAGATAAGAGATGACAAAGATATCTTTGTCAACAATTATTAATGCAATTCATGAAATCAAGCTTTTTCTGTTGTTGTTAATGAAGTTTTTGTGGTAGAATTACACAATATTTCTTTTAATTATTGTTTTATTTGTTGGCCGGCATGTTTGTTCAGTCATGTCTGCCAAAAAAATTAACTGTTTTGACTTTCTTTTTGGATACAGATATATACATATGTAGTATGTATGCATGTGAAATTAAATTCATGTTAGTACCTTATACAGTTACTAAATAAGTCAAGAACCCTTTTTAAACGAATATTTAAAAAAATATAATTTGAATAAAATAATTTTTTTATATTAAAAAAACGATTTTTTAAGAAAAAAATTAATTCCCAAAAATTTATAAATTTTTCAATAAAAAATGATTTTAATTTTTTTTTAATATGTAGAACAAAAAAATTGGTTAAATTTTTTTTCTGAAAAATTTTTAATTTTATTTAGTAAAAAGATTTTGATTTTTCCTTTTGTATATTTTATTCTATGGTTCTTCATGCCAAAAGAGATTAATTCACATAGAAAGTAATTGTATTAAATTAATTTCTATATAATTTTATCAGATTATAGGTACAAATTCTAATTATTATATTTAGATCTTTTGTTTAATGAAAACACTAACAAATTGTGTTTAATCAAATGTAAAAAAATATAACAATATTTATAAACATTATGAACATTTTTCTTTCTTTCTAAACCCCATTAAACGTCCTTGAGCCTTATATACACAAAATTATTTAAAAATTCCTTTAATATTTAAATTTAAACATATATTTGGCTTTTCACACATCTACTTTTAGATACAAATGGAAGGTATTGTTCGAAAAAAAGAAGGACCTTAAAAATGTTTTCAAATCAATCTTAATTACACTATTTTAAAACATAAATCTTGTACCTGCATTTTCTAATAATAATAAACCTACCTATTTAAAAAAAACTAAAATTACTGATTTCACAAAGTTTGTCGTTTACAAAACTAAATATGATTATTTTCCCTTGGATATGTAGGTACAATGTATGAAATTCCTTCCGTATAATTTGTTGTTGTCTCATCATCATCATCCTCTTTCAATGTTTTTTTTTGTTAATGTTTCTTTCTACATGAGTTTTCTTTTATTGTTTGTGTGTATTTAAATAAAGCCTGGTAATATTTATAAAAACGATGGATTGTTTTTATACTTAATGCTTAAATATGTATTTGTAAGTAGAAATAGCGGTGGTGTTGGTGGTAAAGGTGTATAAGGGTCAGTAATCATCAGCATTATCATCATCACCATCATCATTTTGAAAATACATACATACTACCATAGCTATAATATTCATGCTCATACTTACGTAGTATGAACATACATATGTATGTATATATATAAAATACATGTGTATTAAATGCGACAGTTAGAAAAATTATTGTATATTTACGTACATAGATACTATATGGTGTATAGGTATATATATATATATACACTAAGCAGCATAAGTCTGCGTACAAACATATAAATAACTTTTAATATCGAATTTTAGTGTTAAATAGTAGTTTTAATGATCTCAAAATGTTTTTAGCTTATAGAAAATGTTTCAAAAATTATACTAGATCTTTTGTTTTTTTAATTTGGATATTATCTTCCTAATTGGCAGCTTAAATACAATGGTATGGCAACTTTAGGCATATGCAAAAGTCTGCGTACATAAAATGAAATAAGAAAATTCGAAATGATATCTCAAATTAGAGCTCAGTTTAGTAAGAGGTCGGATAGCCTCGTCGTTCCAGAACTTCTTTGAGGCGTTTTGGCATTGATACCACCAATTTTCTGTATATTCGGAGCTTATATTAGCCCATTCTTCCGACAGTACGGTTTGAAGCATCTCCTTTGATGTAATAAGGTGGCTGCGTATTCTCCGTTCCAGTAAATCCCATAGATGTTCTATGGGGTTTAGATCCGGTGATTGAGGTGGAGTTTTCAATTGTTTTTTTACGCTATATAACAACCAAAGCTTAGTATTTCCAGCAGTATGCTTTGGGTCATTGTCTTGTTGAAATATATAATCATGTTCAATGCCCAATGTCTTAACGCTTTCAGCTAAATTTCTTCGAAGAATGTCTAAATATAGCCTGTGGTCCATTGTTGATATAATAAAATCGAAATTACTAACTCCCATGCTCGCCATACAACCCCATACCATTACTCCACCACCACAATGTTTCACAGTTGGTTTTAAATTTTTGGGATCCAAGAAAGTACAGGGTTTTCTCCATACAAGTTGACGTCCTTTGATGCCAAATATGCAGCATTTGCTCTCATCCGTAAAAAGTACTTCTTTCCAAAACTCTGGGGGCTTATTTATATGCTATTTAGCAAAGGCAATTCGTTTTTGTCTTTTTACCAATGAAACCAATGGCTTCTTTCGTGCTACATGACGCTTTTCTCAAAATTCTGCGCACAGTGTCGTTCGATACTTTTTTGCTAAATTGTGCGTTAACATTTTCAGCAATTTTGGATGCAGATAATCTTGGATTTACTCTCACTGATTGCACTACAGCTCTTCTTTCACGTTCAGTTAGTTTTGGTGGACGGCCAGAACGAGGCTGAATACCAAAACTCCAGTAGTTTTAAAGTTATTTATAACTCTCTGGATAGAGGAGTGCGCTCGTTCAGCTATCTGGCTGATTTCACTCAAAGTTTTACCTTGTTTCCACAAATGAACAATAATTTTGCGTTCAGCAACATTAATATCTTTTCTTCTAGCCATTTCTTACAATTCGATACAAAGAAAAAAGCTGAAAATCACTTTAATTGTGTTCACAATGAGTTCAAATTAAAAATGCATTTAATTAATAATTTTAAACGAAATGAAACTAATTTAAAGTATCGTTAATTTTTATGTACGCAGACTTTTGCATATGCCTAAAGGTGCCATACCATTGTATTTAAGCTGCCAATTAGGAAGATAATATCCAAATTAAAAAAACAAGAGATCTAGTATAATTTTTGAAAATTTTTCTATAAGCTAAAAATATTTTGAGATCATTAAAGCTACTATTTAACACTAAAATTCCATATTAAAAGTTGTTTATATGTCTGTACGCAGACTTATGCTGCTTAGTGTATATATTTGTAAGTATAAATACATTTTATATATATGTATATATAAAATTACTTGTACCTTGGATCATTAAGCTTTTATATTTAGATCCCTTTTTATTATATTTTTGGAATATATTTAAGAGAAAAACATATTCCACTGTAACAATATTGCGAAATCATTAAAAATATTTAAAATAATTTAGAAATCCTCTATTATCTACCATTAAGCCACTTTATTCCCCTGATGAAGTAGAAGATATTCTATGGCTTGCAACCACCGATATATTCTAATCAATCGTGCAATTGTCTAGCCAGCCATTTCACTATTAATGTCACAAACTTTATATGGACTAGATGATTTTTCTGAGACCTATTCTATTCAATTGCATAGGATTAATCGTTTGTTTAATTCAGTTGTCAATATTTTAAACTTCGTTCGCAGCTTTCTTGGTTGCACATTTGATGATTTTTTTTAGGAATATTGGTTATACGATGTTGTCAAGAATAGCAAAACACTTTCTTTATATTATTCTTTTTATTTATGCGATCTACTAGGAACCCTAAAATTTTTATACCTAAAATCAATACCTCTTTTTTTGAGAGATCATATATTGTTAATAATAAATATCCAGAGTTATTATTATAAGAAAAATATTATTTAATATTATTATAATTTATTCTTTCAAACTACGTTTCTTTCTATTTTTCAAAACTACTAAAATACAAGAAGCAAAATTCTAGAAGCATGTAAAAAAGGGTTGCCATTAGGCATTAAATTAAAGTGATATCAACATCAAGTTTTACATATATAACAGTTAAAATTGCTCGGTGGTGGAATACATTACCACTTCCATTGCGTCTTGCAAAAACATATTTCGCCCAAGACTTTTATGTCACTTCTGAGTCAATGTAATGCATTTACATAATTATAAGATACTTTTGTTTTTCATACATATTTAATATTGTTAACAAAATGAAACAATATTTATAAACATTATGAACATTTTTTCTCTCTTTCTAAAACCCATTAACACGTCCTTGGGCCTTATGACAAAATTATTTCAAACAATGGAGGCCATATAATTAGAAACGATGTTTTGATATAATAAGATCGCTGTGTAACTTCTTTAAAGATCTACACTGTAAATTGTTTTTAACGTCATTAAATGAGTAAACAATCAACATTGTTGTTGATGCACAACCGTTGAGTTCCAAGTTAATTTAAAAAAATATAAAAATATATTCACAATTGTTTTTTTTTTTTTTTTTTTTTTTTTTTTTTTTTTTTTTTTTTTTTCTTTTTTTTGACCACGTACTTAGAAACGCGCATTTTTTCCTTAAATTTTTAAACTTTTCTAAATATTAGTGACAATGTGAGTATAATTTGTTAAACAAAATATTAACTTGTAATAAGTAATAATTTTGATACAGTTTAGTTTCGAAAATGAGCAAAAACAAGTCATGTACTTTATTATGATTTGTGTCCAATTGCATGAGTTCAGGGAATAATTGTTAAACCTCACTAAGGTTTTTTGCATATATTTTTTTAGTTTCTAATTATGTGACCAATTTGATATTGCGTTTTTTTTTTTGTTTAAGTTAATTTTTTTATTAGTTTTAATATGTTGAACTAAATTTTTAAAATATATGAACAAATACATTTGTATACATATATGCTGACAAGTCGTTTCTAATTATATGGCCACCACAGTATGTAGGATAGGATAGGAAGTGTTGTACACTGTGCACTTCCACTCGGAGACCCTGTGGTACATTGTGATTCCCTTCAGTAGAAAAGAATAGAAGGATAGATTTAAAGTGAAAGAAGAATCCAAAACCGCCTGTTAAGGGGAGAAAGAAGGAAAGAAGAAATATCCCCTTACGGATTTGGAGACGCCGTAGAATGTCCTTAAATAGTCACCCTATTCCCCTAATGAAACCCAGAATGTTACTCGGTTTGCAGCCAGCAACATTACTGAGTTCGTCCAGGAATATATCCTCGACACTTAAGTCTATGACCCTGCAATCTAGGACAGTTGCACTGTATGTATGTTGCTGCTAAATTGGACCTTATTTTTCCTATAAATATTTGTGGCTCTGGAGCCTATAGTAACTTATTGGTATTAATTATTCAGCCATGTCACTGTATTTAATTCCGTTCGGAAGTGTAATTAATTCTGTATTTTAGTTCTATAGTAAAGAAACAAGGAAACATTTTTTCAGAATGAAACCACTTTTAATTTGCTATGTGGAATTGCAATTTTAAGCATTTCTAGGTTTAGTTGGGGTCTACGGCCGTCAGTTGTTGGATGGCTTTACACTTCGGTGGTTAGACCCATTCTTACTTATGGATGCTGTGTTTGGTGGGACTTTGGAACTAAATTATTAAAGAAAGTTTTTAGGTATATCCTTGGAACAAGCCCTTTATCTGCAATTTTTTATTGTGTACTTTAGTTTAAGAATGCCTACTATACTTGTAGATCATCGATAGGTAAGAGTTGGGGACTTCGGCCGTCAGTGGTGGGATGGCTTTACACTTCGGTGGTCAGGCCCATTCTTACATATGGATGCTGTGTTTGGTGGGAGGCATTGAGATTGGCTAATCGAAGAAACCTTCTGTCTAAAGTTCAGAGGTGTGCTTCAATCGGCATAACAGGGGCCATGAGAAGCACTCCTCAAGCGGCTCTGGATGTCATTCTTCATTTATTGCCTATAGAGCAGTATGTGATGGGAATGGCAGCCAGAAGTATTCTTAGACTGAGGGAGCTGGGACTGCTAAAGGGTCACATGCAGGGTCACTCGCGAATCCTGTGTGAGATTGAGGCAGGTGGAAATTGCCTGGGATCGCCTGGACCTACGGATTATGTGAGCACCTTGGTAGACTTTAGGCGGTTGCCGGAGGTGACATTACCGTCTAGGGAGAGCTGGTCTGGAAGGGGCAAATTGTATGACGGATTTGCCATTTTCACGGACGGCTCAAAGATGAACGGCACGGGCGCAGGGGTCTATATTGAGGATCTAGACATCAGAATGTCATATAGGCTGTCTGACGACTGCAGTGTTTTTCAGGCGGAAGTTCTAGGGTCTTGAGGGCCGTGGAACTGATGAGGGACAACATCGATAGAGGCTCGGAGGTCACGATATATGTGGATAGCCAGGCGGCCCTTTTGGCCATAAGGGGCTGTTATGTGAACTCCAAGCTAGTCGACAGTTGTAGGAGGGCTCTAGAGGTAGCCTTAGGGTGTTATACGGTCAGGCTGTGCTGGGTACCGGGTCACTCTGGCATCGCCGGTAATGAGGTGGCCGATGAGTTGGCAAGATTGGGCTCAAGCACAGAGATGGATAACCGTATGGAGGTAGTCGGGCCTCCAATAGGCTTCTATTACGGAAGAATTAGGGAATGGGTTTTAAACGCAGCCAATCAAGCCTGGGGGAACCGAACAGACTGCCAAGTCTCACGGACGTTATGGCCGGTGCTTAGGAGGTCTGAGTCGGAACTGCTGTTGGGCAGAAGTAGGATCTGCGTTAGGACCATGATTGGCATTATCACGGGCCACTGCATGATAGGCAGGATGGCGGTGAGAATGGGATCCGAATTGTCGGATATGTGCAGACTATGCGAGGACCCGGAAGAACTGGAGACAGTTGAGCACATTCTGTGCCATTGCCCCAGGTTACAGGGCAGTAGAATGAGATGGCTGGGTAATAGATTCTTGAGCGAATTAGGGGATGTCTCGAGCTGTAGGCTTAAGAGTCTGATAGGATTCGTAATGGGAATGGCCTGGTTACGTGCCAATATACGGAGTGCGGGTCGCACAAATGGAGGACATACGTCTGAGTAGGATTTGGTCAGGTCTTCTTCTTCTTCTCTTCTCTCTATTCTCTCTCTATCCTAACAATCTAACATTCCTCTTCTTTTCTTTACTCTATATATTTCTATTACTTCTTCTATCAAGGCATCGCAATGGACCATATTGGTCTCTGGGTGAAGGTGTGAGGTGACTCACACCAGCCTTCCTACCTACCTACCTACCTACCTAGTTTAAGAACATCCCCACCATTATTTCCCAACTAGTACGTGCACTTTGCTAATTTCTTTCTTTATATAATTTTCGAGACAGACTTTTTTACAAGAAAGTAAATTTCTTCAAAATGTTTGCTTTTTAAGATTAGTTGTTTTTGATAAAATTCATTTATATATATTGGGTGTATAACTTAAAAATACGAGATTCATAACAGATGGTGTATTTTTTGAACGTGGTTTTTGTAGTAATTTATTCTCACTTAGTTATTTAACATTATAGTGTAACAACAAAGTCTTTTTTATTTGCTTTATGCCAACAAAGCATCATATACAGGAAGTTTTGCTTTACTTCTTTAATTTTAAGAAAAAGTGCCGCTGAAACACACTGATTGCTCACTGAAGCTTGTGACATTGCTACATAAAGATTGTTGTCGAACGTTTGCGAGCAGCAGGATTCATTTAAAACGCTCTACCAGATGTTGCAATAGTTGTTAAAAATTATTTTGAAAGAAGTGGTTGGGAAGTTTTACCTTATCCGACTTATAGACCTTGACCCCACAAAAGATGATCAGTTCTTTTGACGCGGAATGTAGCTAGAAAGGTTCATAGCTATGGTGTAACTATACAAGGTGATTGCAGTAGCACAGCTGACTGACTTTGTATACAATTTACTTATGTCAAAAGTAATACTTTTTCAAGTGTTTTTGACAGTACATTTTTACATTAGTACATTTTTTCTGTATTGTGTTTTATTTGTTGTCTATTTGCATTCACCTTGTATAGTTACACCATGGACATAGCAAACAATGTTCAATGTCAAAAATATAAAATCTTTCGTAAAATCTATTTTAGTTTAAAATGTTTTGTTCAAAAATATAATTCTTGCTGGTTTTTACTTGTAGGTAGAATATTTACAGTAATACAAACTTATTTTAATTAAAAAAAAAAAACAAACAAAAATTGAAACTAAGTTAATTTGAATTTTTTTTCTAGAAATTCTCATACCCCAACCCTATTATTGCCCGAAAAAACAATCTTTGACATTTTGTCCATTCAAAAGTTTTATTAAGAATGAAATGATAAAAGAATGCAACACAAAAGTAATGTTTGAACTTAACTAGATAAAAGAAAAGAGACAACAAAAGAATCTTAAGGAAATATGCAGAGTTGCATTTTAGGGGAATCTCCAACATGCCCTCTCAAATCTGCATATTTTTACATATAAAATCAAATAAATTATATTATTTCAATCCTAACGATTTAATAAATTTTTCATGTTTAGTTCTATTTAAATTTTTAGTTAAAATATCAGCAGTCATTTCATCGGTTGATACATAGCGCAGTTCAATTTGGTTAGATTTTATAACTTCTCTCACATGCTGGTATTTAACATCAATGTGCTTACATCTTCCATGAAATACAGGATTTTTTGCCAATTGTTGTGCACCAATGTTATCACCATAAAGTACCATTGGGCCTTCATTTTGATAACAATTCATCTCCTTCAAAAGTCTTCTCAAATATATTGCCTCCTTAGCTGCTGTTGACAAAGCCACGAACTCAGCTTGAGTGCTACTGAGTGAAATATTGTGTTGTTTCTTACTCTGCCAACTAAAACAACATCCTGCTAAGAAAAATGTAAATCCGGTGTAAGATTTTCGATCTTCCGTGCAACTGGCCCAATCAGCATCGACAAAACCAACTGGGGATTTATAAGTCTTGGAATATTGAAGTCTAAGTTGCTTGGTAGTTCGTAGATACCAGAATGTCTGGTCTCGTACTTTTCGCCAAATACATTAAAGTTCCAATCCATGACTGATATCATTTAACATCTATATGTTCACAGTTTTCCTCATTACAGGCAATCTAAAAACCTGGATCAAGGGGTGTAGATGCTGGTCTAGAATTTTCCATGCAATACTCCATCAAAACCTTTTCTATATATTGGAAGTGGCCAACGCTGATTTTACCAGTATCACCTTCACGTTCGATTTCCATGCCTAGGAACCGCTTTCCATTGCCGTTATCTACCAGTTTAAATTTAGCCGCAATGCCATCTTTAATAGAGTGTACATTGTCTTCATTGGAACAAGCAATTAAAATATCGTCGACATAGGCAGCAATAAAATTATATTTTCCATTTTCTTGTGTGGTATAAATACATGGTTCACCGTCACAAGCTTTGAAATTCATACTACGGATCGCCGCATCATGAATGCCCCGACTGCTTAAGTCCATAAATTGCATTCTTTAAACGCAAAACTTTACCTGGATACCGTTCATCTTGAAATCCATCCGGCTGCTTCATGTAGATTTCATCATCCAATGTGCTGTTTAAATAAGCTGCAGATATATCCACGTGATGTAGATATAATTAATTTTCAGCAGCTATTGCAAAAATCAATCTGATGTTTAAGACTGGTGAGAAAGTTTCCTTAAAATTAACACCGTATTCTTGGCTACACCCTTTTGCAACCAAACGAGCCTTATAACGGGTTACACTTCCATCCTCATTTTTCTTCACGTTGTAGACCCACTTGCTACCTATGGCCCTCTTTCCTGTAGGAATGTTAACTAAATACCAAGTGTCGTTCTCCGTTGTTCATAGCGTCTCTCCATCTTCCGGAATACTTACATGAAAACGCATCTTGAACATTTTGCGGTATTGGGATTTCCTCAGCGAAATTTATCGTGTTGTGTGCCTTTTTCGGACGACCGACGTTACCCGAACGAATTATTCTAAGTTTTCCACGAGGTCTTGCACCTCTAGTACTTGGTTGTCCATCTTCATCATCGCTGTCAGGCTCAAACCCCAAAAAACCAATTTCCGAACTCAACTGAAATTCTCTCAGTATTTTGTTCATCTTCTGTTGGTGTACTATTAGGTGGAACTGTCAACTCTATAACATCATCCATGTTTTTCGGTATAAAAGCATTATCGCAAAAAATTACGCCTCTCTATAGGCCTTTGCAGTCGTAGAATAGCCGACAAAAATGTATTCCTTGTCTTTTGCCGAAAATTTCTTCTTATGAGTCTTATCTAACGCCACAACAGGTGAACCGAAAATTCTAAAATGAGCTACATCAGGTTTCTTACCATACCATATTGCAAAAGGTGTCTTACCCGTCAGAATTTTAGTTATCGAGCGGTTTCTAGTATACACAACAGTGTTGACGGCTTCAGCCCACAGTATCTCAGAATAAAGCATCGAGCCATCTCAACTATCGTCCTATTGTCTCGTTCAGCAATACCATTTTCCCGTGGGGTATACGGTACTGTTAGCTGCCTTTGTATACAACTTTACTCTAGTAATTTATCGAAATGGGAATTTACGTACTCTCTGCCATTGCCTGTCTCTTCTTATACACTTAATACTGCTACTTAGTTGTTTCTCAACAAAAGATTTAAATACCTTAAATTTATCGAAAACCTCACTTTTGTTCTTCATAAAGTATACAAATACATGTCTGGAGTGATCGTCAATAAAAGTGACGAAATACCGGGAGCCAGCAAGCGATGGTTCATTCATAGGACCACAAACGTCGGTATGAATTAGGTCATATAAATTGTCTGCTCTGTGCTGATTTGATAGGAATGGTTGTGAGCAAATTTTGGATTTCATACATGTTGTACAACTTAAATTCCGTGGAACATCCTTAATATCCAAAGCACTTACCGCATTCTCATTAATTAAATGACCCATACTCTTGAAATTAAGGTGGCCATATCGGTTGTGCCAACGTATAGCAGCCTCGCTTCAAAGTAGAAAATTTGACTGACGGTATTCGGAGAATATAAACAAATTCATTTCATTCTTAGATTCCAACATAATTTCATCCATTCTATTTCTTATCTCCGCTGAATCACTATTAAAATGTACGGTACAGCCATTTGCAATCGCCTTTCCAACCAATATGAAATTTCCCACCATTCTAGGAACTTTCAAAGTTATGTCGCCATCTTGAGTTTTTATTTTCACATCTCCTTTACCTTCTGCTTCTATGTAACTGTCACATGTCAATACAATTTTTTCGTTGGTTTCCACGAAATTTACAAATAAGTTACGTTGGCAACACATATGAGACGTGGCGCCGTTGTCAACACACAAGAGTTCCTGTCAAAAGTATTATTGTTACCAGCTGCAAGCATTGCAAATGATCGGTGTTGTTTTCTCGTATCGTCGCCATTTTGTTTCGTACTTCTACAATTTTTTGCGAAGTGTCTACGCTTGCCACAATTATAACATTTAAATTTTCGACCGTTAACATTGTTGTTGCCATTGCTAGAGTCGTTGCTGCTATTATTGTTCTTGTTCTTTATGTGTTGTTTTGATCGAGCTGCGATCAAATGGATCCTGCACATAGCTAGGTTATGTTAGGTTAACAGGCGGCCGTGAAGTACACAGCTCACTTAGGTCTAATATCGCTGGTCCTTTTGTGTTGTACCTTAGTATATTTTCTTCGTATATACGAAGGTCTTGTCTGACAACACATAAAGAACTTTGTGATATGGAAGTTTGGATGACTCCTCAGGTGACATCCCAAAATAAATTGTTTAGTCAACATGATTTTGTGTTCCTTGTCGGGAAAAACCTTAGTGTCTTCGTTAAGGTGGGGTTCGGAGATTATTTGAAGACAGCCTGTAACGGTTCTTAAGGCTGCATTTTGTCAGCTTTGAATATTTTACCACTGGGTATCACCCAACGAAGGTGTCCGCACTGGAGTAGCGTAGTTAACTACTGACCGACCAATCGTCTTATAAGTAGCAAGTAAGGATAATAAATAAAACAATTTCATTAAAATTGTGTAGCGCCTACGCGTTTGGAAGTTATAATTACCCTTATTGTGTAAGGCGTACTATGACAATGCAAGGTGTCGTTTTACGCCAATGCTTTACACAATAAGGGTGAATTTTCAATCAATCTTTTTAGCAATGATACCAGATTCATGCGAATTACTAGTCTGTTCAAAATTGCTACGGAATAACTCAGATTTTAGTTGATGTAAATTGCTCTGAAAGAAAACTCTAAAACTAACGCTTTTGTAGCCATTCAAGTTTTCATCAGCTTTTTCTGAAAATAAGTTTAATTTTGAATTACACATAAACCAGATAAAAAACACTTAAATACCAATATTCTGTTAATTATATAGCAACAGTATATAAACCTTGACCTATTTAAACGTTTACTTTATGCTTATTCCGCAACATTAGCGTACATGCAAATAAATACATGCTTACCTGTAATCCAATTTTATTTTAATTATAGTGTATTTGTTTTCCTTCATGGTTATTTTTCTCTTGAAATAGATTATGGCGAATTTAAATTTTCAACAACCCCCAAGAAGCATAGCAAATGCATCTCTAACGGGCAGAACTACAGGCGGTTTTGGTGGTAGTTCATTATCCGGTCATGTAACACCCACGTCAGGCATGTTTCCCAGCGGTGAGTTTTAAATTTGTTTTTTGAATACTATTTTGAATGTATAAAATTTTTTTTTTTTTAATTTGTTTTAAAGGAGCAAATTATGGACAAACGCAACCTCAATTATCACCGAATCGTAATGCACAGCTGTCGGTTGGTGGTCCTGCGTTATCAAGTGGTAATCGTGCAAATGTTTTTAACCAGCGTCCATATGTGGAAAGACGTATGCAAGGTCTGGGGCAGGGGCCTATGGTAAGTTTAATTCTCTTGTTATAATAAAAATTTCGTCTGCAGCAACCAACTAGAGTTTATTCATTTTTTTTTTAAACCTAGTCAAACATGGGCAACTTTATGCAAAGTCGTGGTGGTTACGGCACGACTGGTAGTGGTGGTGGTGGCGGTGCAACTGGTGGACCTCTAAATAATTTCCATAATGTTTTTGGTGGCAGTGGGGATACAACAACGCCGGCCCTGCTCGATCCTTCAGAATTTCCATCTCTGACAAATGCTCGCGGCCAGAATGATCAATCACTGCCTCAGACGAATCCCCTCCAGCCGCCGGGAAGCAAACCTTATGGTAATTTCTTTACCTCTTGTGAGTTTTTCAACGAAATAAATCCTTCGTTTTTTTTACTTCATTATTATTTACTAGTTTTATATACATATTTGTAATCATTTTGTTTTAGTTTGTGTCTTTTTATTTATTGTTTTTTCTTACAAAACTCCATCTATTTGTCTAATTATCTTAAATTACTATCTAATTCATTCATTATTAATGTTAAAGTTGTTTATTCGTTTTTAGTGTGTTTTTTTTTGTAGTTTTGTCAATTAGTTAATAGTTTTTGTTTATTAGCTTAGAGTTGTCCATAATAGTTAAAGAAACGCCATTTACAAAAAAAGAGTGCAAAGAGCTTGCTGGAAACAGTTAGAGTTTGTGGGGGAAGACATTGCAACACTGTCTGACACACACACACCCACATAAGTATAGCCATATGAATTAAAAAATGCATTACACACCAGCTGGTTTTGGATTAATTTAGAGAACTATTAAGTTTAGCCAGTGGTATGAAAGTCAGTGCTTTGAAATATTTTTCTATATGACATGGGTTATGTTTTTTGTTTATAATATCTTTTTTTTTTTGTAAATATTACCCACACGATGTTAAGAACGTAATAAAATTATGATAAAATTAATGATTTGAAAAGTTTATGGCAGCCGATTAAGATTACCTGCTCCTTAATCATTCTGGGCTTTAAGTCTGACGGACAGTAGTTTTAAAAAACAAACGACACTTTCATACTTCAATATTTCGTTTCTATTATCAATTGATTTTCATTTAGAAATACTCAAAGATCTGAACATTTTATTCCACAGAAATGGGCTTTCGATAACATTGGAATTGTTACAACAATAACCTAATGTTTGACAACATTATAATAAGGGTCCTCATGATATCGTGTAAAAGTCTCGAAAACTGTGCATTTTTACGCCCTCGTAAATTAATTGCCAAAAATTACATGCAAAATTATTTACACATACTTCGTAACAGGTCGACTATTTGTACACTTAATCAAATTACAAACGACTATTTGTGCACTTGAATTGGCATCAAATAACTTCTTCATTCTATTCCAAAAATATACCAACATTTTAACACGAATAGCTGACTACTTATTACAATACGAGCTCCAACAAAAGACTATTTGAGCACTTGATTTAGCATGCAATTATATTGTTTTATTTTAGCACTTCAAACCATTATTTGGGTTTTTTTCAAAGAAATATTTTCAAAATTTGAATTTCATTATTCTAAAAATTCAAATGCAATACCCATGGTGTAATTATACAAGGTGTGTGCAAATCGGCAGCAAATACAACACAATACAAAAACAACAGGCATTTTGTTTGTGTAAACTAATGTACTACTGTCAAAAAAAAAAACTTGAAAAGATATTACTTTTGACATAAGTAAATTGTAAACAAAGTCAGTCAGCTGTGCTACTGCACTCATCTGTATAGTTACACCATAGCAATACCATTATTTTGTGTGTTTTTGTTTTTGATCTTAGAACGTTCTTGTGTTATTACTTTTTTTGAAGACAGGATTTCAGAAAAATTCGTAGCAAAAATGTTTTATTTTCTGCCTAAAATGTTGACATTTTGTCCAAAAGTTGTCCTTCTCTGTTAAAAAAGAAACACATTCACTGTGTTTCACCCAGTTGTCCTTTATTAAATTATTGTTTTAACACACAAAAATATAATTTTTTTAACAGTTGTGCAACAGCATAAATATCACTAAATATCAATATTATTAAATGAATATTATCAAATGAAATGTGAATTTTAGTGATTTTCGGAAGTAGACGTTATATGGGGGCTACGGTCAAATATGAATCGATCACTATCATATTGAGGTGGACGATTTTTATATGGACTATTTGTGTTGAATTCCAACTTGATATAAAATCCCTTATAAAAGGATTTATGCGAATTTAAGTGATTTTCGGAACTGGACTTTATATGGGGGCTATGGTCAAATATGGACCGATCATCATAAAATTTAGTACAATTTGGGTGTACAATAGACAATAACGGATGAAAAAAAACTCTTTTTTTTATTGTGTAAAGCACCCAGAAATGGGAGCCAAAAATAAAAACTTTTTTTTTTTACTGTTTACGGCATATTTTTTTTAAGAAAATTAAGATTTTTTAAAAGCAGACTACACTTCAAGTCAACATTTTTGACATACATAAATAACTATCAAAACTAAAATGTCTTTTTGTTTTTGCTGGGGTGAATGACAACTGATTCTCCTTTCTGTGTGTAGAAAAATGTAATTGTTACAGTGTTTTTGATTAGTCTAAATGGCAAATACGTTTATGAAAAAAGGCAACATTACGACATAGTGAGTGAGGGTAATTTTTTTTTAAGAAAATGCTCATCAGACAGTTGTTGGACGGTGTTAAGGTGAGTGAGTATATGCAAATAACTACCCAGGGCAGTTGTCAAATTATTCAAATAATTTATGTTAAACACCAACAAAGTGTACCAAAAATTGAGCCAAATGCCTTATTTGAAATATGATATCTAAGTTAGTAAATTTAGAACAGAGAGTCTTCAAACACCACTTTTAGCTCCAAGGGATATAAATCAGGTTCGATTATTTTTTATTTCATCAAAATTAATCATTTGTGTCTAACCAAACATTGAAAATTCGAAATTTAAGTTTATTTGCAAAAACCCCCTCCCTAAAACGCATAAGGAAAGCACTCTTTTGTTGTAATTGATTGAAAAAGCTTAATGTTGTTGTTTCAAATTTCTATTAGTAGTGAAAACGTGTTTTTAGTTTTTTTTTTTTTTTAAATAATAGAGTACATAGATTTTTTGATTTGTTTACCAATTTGGCTCTTAAAAGATTCATTTTAAAATGTTTTTTTTTAGAAATATCTGTTTGTTTTTTTCTGAAATTTATTTTCTATTCCCATTTAATTAACAAAAAAAAAAAAAAAAGCAAACAAACGAAAACAAAATTTACAATTAATAAATACTTGAATGCTAAAGAGTATTTCTTCCCCTCTTCTTCTTTTGTTTCTTCCAAAAAAAAAAAAAATGAAAACGAAAACGAAATAAATGACATCTTTTAGTTGGCATGGTAAAACAACCAACATCAGAGCAATCGGAATTCACGATGTCTAATGAAGATTTCCCTGCGTTACCGGGCACTCAAAACTCGGATGGTACAACGAATGCGGGAAGTGGTCTAACAGATAGTAATAATTTGGATGGTACGGATAAGACAATGAATTCAATTGTAGCCAACAGTGGGTTGGGAGCTGTGGGTAGTGGTGCGGTAGGATCAGGCTCATCAGTTGGTGGTGGTGTCGTTGGTGGTAGTAGTGGACAAGGAGGTGGTGTTGGTGTAGTTGGTGGTGGTGTTGGTCTTGGAGCGCCTGTTAGTACTGCAGGTGGCAATTTTGGCAGTGGTATTGGTGGTATTGTTAGCTCTGGTGGTGTGAGTAGTTCAGCACCCAGTGGTAGTGGTACAACATCTGGCATTAGTGGTATGGGTAATAGTGGTAGCATTGAACAACAACAACAACAGCAGCAACAACAACAGCAACAACAACAATATCCGAATGATAATTCCAGCGAAAACAAATTGATGAAAACCGGCGTGCAAACATCTCCCGATGGTACGGTTTTCATTAAACGTTGCTTTTAATATTTATATACATATGTATCTACATATACATATACTATTTATTAATTTCATTATTGCTTTGTTGAGCGAATCTTTTATATATGTTTTTTACTAACTTGTTTCTTTCTCGTTTTTAGGCAAAGTCACAAATATACCGGCGAGTATGGTGAATAATCAATTTGGTATGGTGGGTTTATTAACGTTTATGCGTGCCGCTGAATCCGATCCAAATTTGGTTACATTAGCCTCAGGCATTGATTTAACTGGTTTAGGTTTAAATCTCAATTCCCAAGAAAGTTTACATCCAACATTCGCTGGGCCGTTTGCGGATCATCCCTGCAGGTTGGTTGAATTTTCGTTTTTGAATAATAATATTATGTTTTTCTTTTTTTAATTTATTTAATTTAAAATAAATATTTCTTTTTTAGAGCACAAGATGTTGAATGTAATGTGCCACCTGAATATTTGATAAATTTCGCGATAAGAGATAAACTTTCCTCGCCACATTTAAAAAAACTGCAAGAAGATCTGCTTTTTTTCCTGTTCTATACAAATATCGGCGATATCATGCAGCTTATGGCAGCCGCAGAACTGTAAGTACAAAAAAATCATTTAAAATAAAAAACTACACAATTTAACTATGTGTTATATATAACTAAATCTGTATTCAAATGTGTATATTTTAATACTAAATCTTTCTTTTTATAATTAAACAGACATAGTCGCGAATGGAGATATCATATAGAGGAAAAAATCTGGATAACTCGACTTGGCCCCCCCAATCAATATGAGAAAAATGGTACAAAAGAACGTGGCACCTTTTACTATTTCGATGCGCAGAGTTGGAAACGTTTGTCCAAGGTTTTCCAAATCGATTCCGAGAAATTAGATAAATGCCCCAATTTAAGTGCGTTTATGAACATAAATGGACAGTCTGTATAATATTAATAAAAAAAATCTTAAAAAAAACATGAACAAAATCTTTAAAGTAATATTTAAAAAATTCTTTTTTTAATTAAGGCTAAAAAAAGTGAAAAACGTATGGAAAAAATAAAAACTGGTAAAATTTGAAGAAAAAAAATGTATTTAAAACGAAACATCTTTAGTAAAGAAAATAGAAAAAAATATGTTATGCTAGAAAATTGTAGTTAACAGTCTTGGCAGTTTTAGTAGCTTGTATGTGTTGGAATATTTAAAGTAATAATTAACAGTTTTATGAACTAAACTTGTTTTGGTTTCATATTTAATACAGAAATGTAAAAACTTTATTAATAAGGAACTGAGCCAGTTGTAGTTTAAGCAATTCGAAACAATTTTCAGAAGAAATTTGAAGAAATACAACGTTTGTATGTATGTATTTTGATCTGAATTTCTGTCTATTTGCAGTTGCACGAGTAACCCAACATAACTTACGAACCCGACCAGTTGCAGGAATGTAGGTGGTGTCTATTTAACCACCCATTGAAATTCCAAAGATTTTTCTTTGGAATCTAATTACCATTTATTTGCATTAATAAACGTTTAACGAAATTAATGGAAAATGAGTGTTGACACTAAATAAATTCTAAACGAAGTCATTTGTGGAAACTCACAAATGTTTTTATAAAAAGTCAGTAGAAAGACTACCTACCATTGGCTACCGTTTTGTTAACAAAATGAAAATATTGGGTGTATAAAATAAAAATGCGGTATTCATAACAGATGACGTATCTTTTGAACGCGGGTTTTGCCTTTAGTAACTTATGTCATTTTGAACACATCTGTTATTTATTACCACTTAGTTGTTGTCGACAAATTGTTTCTTTGATTCGAAAATGTCGCAAATGCCGCTGAAGCACAATGATTGCTAATGGCAAATGTGATTTTGCAGTTCACAAGTGGTGATTTTGACATCAAAGACAAATATTTATGCATGTCGCTAAGGTAATGCTAAATCTATTTACTAAAAGCTAATGAAATCTGGCCACACCATCACAGGGAACCTGTATTGAATGCAACTGATACGTTTGAAGCAATCATCTCAATCCATCTTGACAACGTTCGGCCATATGTTGCAAACTATTACAGAAAGATTAGTCTCACTCGCATTATAGTCCAGAGTTTGCCCCGTCCACCTATTACTTGTTTTTACCGTTGTGGAACGCTCTATCTTTGGGATACGCTTTACTTTAGAGCAGGATTGATTCGTTCTTGGCCTCAAAAGATGATCAGGAATCTATATGTTGCCACAAAGATTGGAAAAGCTCCTAGCTAACAATGGTTAATAATTTCTATTGTACAATTGTTTAAAAATAATAGCAAAACATTTGAAAAAACCTTTATTTTTAAGTTATACCACCCAATAATTTTAGGAACACATCAGAAATGTAAGATCAGATATGGATAAGCTATAAACGATTTTTACAAAAAAAAAAAAAAACAAACGATAGCTTACTTAAAACTTAGTTAGGTAGGTAGGTAGGTAGAAAGGCTGGTGTGAGTCACCTCACACCTTCACCCAATGACCAATATGGTCCATTGTGATGCCTTGAATATAAAAGATACCTGACCAAAAAACCCATTTAGACATGCATATGTCCTCCACTTGTGCCACCAGCACTCCGTCTATTGTCGCGTAGCCAGGCCATTCCCATTACGAATCTTATTCGACTCTCCAGCCCACAGCTCGAGACATCCCCTAATTCGCCCAAGAATCCATTGCCCAGCCACCTCATCCTACTGCCCTGCAACCTGGGACAATGACACAGAATGTGCTCAACTGTCTCCAGCTCATCCGGGTCCTCCTCCAGCTTAGTTAAGAATATAGTAATATTTTCGCGTTTTTGTTTTTAAAATTTTTCTGGTCAAAGGTATTGTCAATGGGATTCAAGTCTGGAGATTGGAAACCCATTACTTAACATTATTTTATTATTAAAAAAATCATTGTTTGGCAAAACCTGAATTATGTTTTGAGACGTTGTCTCTTACTTAAAAATTAGTTAAGAATATAGTAATATGTATGTACATATAGGTATTCGCCTTTTTGTTTTTTTTTTAATTTTCTGGTCAAAAGTATTATTCAATGGATTATAATCTGGAGATTGGGAAGCCCATTACATAACATTAATTCAATTATTAAAAAATTACTGTTTGGCAAGATCTGTCTTTTCTTTTAGAGTGCAATGCTTTGGACGATCCATTTTCTGGTTAAATGTTTTATAAGTGTCAGCAAATGTTTTATAATCGTTAATGTAATATTTTTTCAAACGTTATATTTTTATTGTCATCATTTATTAAACAAAGATAACATTTAATCTGATTTACATATACTAATTATTTTTAATTGAAATAAACTAAAACTAATAATTATGCTAGCAACTTATTTAAATAATTAATAAAAATTGATACTATTAAATTGCGCGTCACTGTATGTATGTAGGTCTCTTTAACATACATATGTATGTGTGTATTTTATAAAGTATTTACGCGAAGAGAAGATGTATATTTTTCGTAGTAATCATTTTTATATTCTTTGAGAATTAGATGAAGCATACAAATAGCTATCTTACTAGATTTATTCTGCCATTTCGTTTTAATCCTAAAATTTATGTTTATCCAATGAAATGTACATATATTTTAGAAATTTGATTTTATAACGTCATCTCTGCTTTAATAGTGTAAATACGACCCAGAATTAAGTAATACTACTTCCCACTAGACGTCGCATGCATGTAAACAAAACAAAACGCTATCATCTCAAATAAGAAGAAGCTATTGAATTTTTTTTTTATTTGTTTTCAAAACAATTGAAAAAATTAAGAAAACACACACTAACACATACTAACAGCAAAAAATGCGCCTGCGTTAAAAACTATTTAAATATTTAAATTATACTCTGTGATTTAAATTATTGACAACTGTTGATTCAGATACAGCGGCAAAATGAATACGCCCGGTGTAAGTTTATTCCAAGGTGCCGAAAGCATTAAAGTCAATACCAGCCTAGAAAGGCAAGAAGAGGAGGAGGCTCTTGAAGATCAAAGAAGGCGCAATGAGGAGGTTTATAGTAGTGTATATTTTTATAATATTCTAAAATTTTTAATATGAATTTTCTGTTAAGTTGGGCTTAATGATGCAAAATGCCTTTGATGATTTGGATGATGATGAAACGACTATAGATTCCACAACAAATTTTCAATCCGATTTAATGGATGGCGCAGCTCAGGCACAGCATCATCAGCTGGCAGCAGCACACAATCAACTCACTCATCCATATGGTAATAACATAAATAATGGCTATGAGGCTGTCCAAACAGCAGTGGATCACACAGCCTGTGAAAAGGAGATACATAACCTAAAAATGCTGGTAGAGTCACGTTGCCGCGAGTTGGAACACTCTCAACATTTATTGAATGAAGAGTACCAAAGACGCAATGATTTGGAAAAGAAATTAACCATAACGGAAGCAGAATTAGATCGTGCCTTGTCGAATAAAAAAAATAATCATGAGCTATTGGTGGAGTCCAAAGAAAAATGTTCCAATTTAGAAAACACCATTGCTAAAATGAAAATTGCGAAAAAAGCTTTGGAAGCTGATAACAATGCTCTGGTGGGGAAATTGGAGACTGCACAGAGTTTATTGTCAGATGTCCAGAGGAAATATGATATGGTTGAAAGGGATTTGAATAAAAATCAAGAACGTAATTTTGAGGTAAAACGCAAACAAATGGAAGATCGTCACAGGGCTGAAATTGAAATGTTGCAACAGCAAATCGATCAAGTGGCGAATAAATTGGATAAGAAGTCTTCAGAATTGGAAAGCATGAATACTCGTTATCAGGCCTTGCAGGATTCACATCAAATTATGCTGTGTGATAAGGCCAGTAAAATCAATGATCTCAGTCATGCTTTAGACGAGGCACAAAAACGTTGTGAGGAGCTGCTTTCTAGACCGGACAATTTCCAGGAAAATATAAGACTCCAGAAGTTTATTGCCAGTCTGCAGGAACAAATACAAGGTATGGAAAAGACCATTAACTCTTTAAAGGAGCGTTTAGAAATGACTACGGCTGAACTAGACACCATGGATAGTGTGTTGCATCAACACAATCAAGAGGACACACTACATAGACTTAGCCACACCCAAGGTCGCGTTGTGGGCAGTACCCCACTGAATCCGCTAGATAGAATGGGAAATTTAAAGAAGGAACTCTATCGTGCCTTAGCCAATATAAAAAGCAAAAGAGAGGATATACGTAAAATGCAGCAATCTCTGGAGGACAAACAGCTTGAGATAAAACAATTAAAGCAGGAAGAAAATAAATCTTTGGTACAGATTTCTACTTTAAAGGAGGATAACATAAAACTACAAAATAAATTAAGGGTACTGGAAGAAGAATTCGAGCAACATGCTAAAACACTGCAAGATGACAATCGCTTGCATACGCAACTAGAAGATTTGAAATCACAATTAACCGACGAACAACATAAAACCGAACAACTCGAACATTATAAATTGCAGCAGGAGTGTGAACGCAAAAAACTTGATGCCCAATTAAAAAATCTCGAAATTGATTTGGAAGAACTGAAACAGGAACATGAAAGCCTAAAACTAAATTATGAGCAAATACTCAAAGAAAATCTTGTACTCAAACAACGTCAAACAGCTGACAATATACGTTTGGAATTGGAAAAACATAAATTTCTCTTAAAAGACTCTCAGGCTGAGTGTAATCGTTTGAAAAATCTTTATGTAGAGATTTCAAATGCCAAAGAGGCTTTGTCGTATGAAATGGACAAACTGCTGAAAACAGACAAAGCCAAGGAGTTGCAAGAGGAAAAGGAAAAAGTGGCTAATTTACAAAGGGGCCTAAAATTAGCCGAAGTGAAATGTTCGGAATTATCAAAGATATTGGAAACGGAAAAGTTATGCCACGAAAGGGAACTGGCGAATTTACGCGATAAATTGGAAAGGGAAAAGTTGGAAACTTCAAAGGCGGCCAAGGAGGCGGCTAATGAATGTGCTAAGTGTATGGATTATGTGGCTGAACTGACAAAGGTGAGAAAAAAGGGGTGTTAACCAACAATATAAATCTTATTTTTTTTTTAAATATTATTATCAAACATACATTTTCTCTTTCCAGTTCGAAATACAAAATCTCAAACTCACCAACATTAATGCCATTAGCAAAAAAGAAATCGATGAACTAACAAAAGAATTAAACAATTCTAAACAACACATTACCGAACTAAACGAACAATTAAAATTAAGCGAAAAACAGGAACATCTTATCAAAGAGTTGAAAACAAAATCCACACAATTTGAAGAATACATTAAGTCGCATAGTTCAGCTTCAGAAGCTTCAAATACCTCCATGAAAAACTCCCGGCAATTAAGCGATAAAAGTGTGACCACCTCACCGGAATTAGAGCGCAACGAAATCAAAAGAGTCGAAGCCAGAATCCGTGATGAAATGGCTAAAATATTCGCCGTGGAATTAAAACGTTTTCAAGCCAAACTCCAGGAAACCCAAGAACAAAGTCTCTGTTTGCAACGTGAATATCAACACATCAATGCTGAATTGCAGCAGCGACAAACAGAGGTGGAACTTCTGAAGCAGGCTATTTTGGCAGAACGTGAAAAAATGGAGGAAATTCTAAAGCAAAAGGACGAAGAATATAAGGATGTTATGCAAAAGCAAAATATTACCATACAAAAGACACGCGATGAACTACAACAGAAAGTTCAAAGAATCAGAGAATTAACAAGTGAATTGCATGAAAGACAAACGCAAATTGAAGCTGAGAGAAAATCAATGAAGGCTGTCATGAAACAATGGGAGGAGCAGAGAAAAAGTCTAGATGCCGTAGAAATGGATTGGAAACAAAAATTTACAGACTTGCAAAAAGCACACGAAAGTTCTCTACAATCGTGGCAAACAAAATACAATTCGGCAAAAAGAACGGCTGCTAATTATAAGGTAACTAACTCAAAAATGAGTTTTTTTCTTTGTTTCCCAACCCAAAAATTTTACCTAAATAAGTTTCTAACAAAAAATGTTCTTCTGTAATAATTTATTTTACTTAAAAGCGTTATTCCGAAGATAAAGAAGCTCACATGTTGAAAGAATACGATAGACTGAAAATTGAATATGATGCCCAATTGGCCAAGATGCAATTGCGCATGAAAGAAAGCTTAGAAAAGAAAAGTCTTGAGGTAAACAAAAAGTCTCAATTTACACGAAGCAATTCTGTAAGCTTAGCTGTTTATCTTTTTGACATCGGGGTGAGGGGAAGAATATATAATGTTTCTCTCTTATATGTATTACATAAGTGTGTACATACATACTCTCAAGTAGAAATACGAATGATTTTATTTTGTAATGTGTAAACACCGAAGAAATTTTAAGGAAATACATAGTTCTATTAATATTTTAAACAAAAATTGCTACGTGTAAATTGGGACAAAACAACAGTCTGCAATTTATGAATTTATAATACCAACAATCTATCTATCTCCGTCTATTTTCAGCTTAAACAGGCCTTAGATAAACAGCGTGGCTTAAATAATTATAACAAAGAGAATACCGTCAGTAATTAAATTGTATAAAATAATATACTTAAACATATAAGTTATTTTAACGTACCTAAATTTAGTTGAATTTTTCATATTTTAAACATATTATTCCAACATTTGTTTTATAAAGCACTGGACTGCTCCGTATGTATTCCTTATTAAAATACATTCTTTAAGCTGTTATGACATTTCTTATTGATTTAGTGTAATGATTTTTCTTCATTTTTAATTTTTGCTGGTCTTACACTATATTTATGTGAGATCAAAAGTCATGAATCAAATAATAAAGATTGCGCAAAGAATGTAAACAAAATTTCCTCTCACTGCGCATGACGTCACAGGTTAATTTTTTCGTATAATCAACATGTAAAATATAACTTTTTCTAACAATTTTTAAAGAAAAATGAATTTTTCGTAAATTTTTTGATTCAAAATAAAACATTTATATTAAATAATTTGTAAGCTTGAGGTAACTAGTTTTTTTATAAAAGATTTTTTATTTAATTAATTATAAATTATTTAATAAAAATCAAAAAGGTCGAAGAAAATAGAATAAAATTATAAAACATTTATATAATTATTTATTATTTTATACATATTAAAATTTATTAAAGAAGTGAACTACATAAATTTTAGTATTTTATGTAGTTTTCTTATTTGAAAAAACATTCTCGATCGAAAAAAAATGTTTTAGCTATAATATAACTGAAATAATAGTCTGACTCATTTACATATATGTATGCTTTTTTAAATACTCGTTGCAAATCAAGAGATTTTCACCATTCAAAGATTTGAATACAGTTTCCAGATTCTTAATTTGTCAGTATGCATACCTAATATAAAGTATCGTATACGCAAAATGTTTCAGTTACCTATTTTAAATTTCATATCTCCTTTTATAACATCTGCCTTAAAGTGTTCAATACAAACTCTATGAGACACTTTTAATTGTTTTTCATCAAAGTGGCAAAATTGTGCCCATTGTTTGTCTTTAATTTATTTTCTTTTGGAAATCGAAAAAAAAAAATTAAATTTATGTTATTTTTTAATATTTCTGCAATTAAAAACGGCACACTTAACTTAAAACTTTTATTTGCATTAAAATTTATATAAAAGTTAAGCAAACATAAAAAATATTTTTGACTTGTGACGTCACAAGAAAAAATTTTTCTCTCAATTTTACTCTACCAGTTTTTACAAAATTTAACGGACCTGCGCAGTGCGTAATCTTTATTATTCGATTCATGATCAAAAATATTAAGCATTAAAAACATTTACCACAGCAGTCAAAAATAAAATACAAACGTTTATATGTGAATGATTTGAAATATTGTAGTCGTTAGCTTACTGTGGTGAATGTGTTTAATGCTTTGAGAATAAATATGGTTTTATGTCTTCAATTTGCTCTATTTTCTATTAAAATAAGATTTTTTATTCTTGTTATCAAATTCGTTAATGGTTTAGTGTACTTGAAATTATATATACATATATACTTATTCTTTTAATTTAGCTGATCTTCAACATTATTTATGTGTGATGTAAGTATAAACATAACATTGTTTCATATTTTCCATACGAATAAAAGATTTTTATTAAAAATTTTATGCAATATTATGAAATCATGTATTTTATCCTTTAAATGGTCTTTATTAAATTTTGTTTTTAATAATTTACAATAAGCTAAAATATGAATAACTGAAAAAATGTACTGCTAAAGTGGTCCACGATAACATCATCTGGCTACTTCAAAAATTTCAGTTTCCCTAAAATTATAGTAGATCCCCCAATGGGCTTTGGATGATTCAATCGTTAAAACTGGAGTACTTGATATTTTCATGTTTTGTTTGGACATTTAGTTTCCTATGGAGGTTATTCCCTCCTTATCTATAAATCAATTAATTTCAAAAACCAATAAATAGTTGTCAAATTGATGCGCTGCAAGTTTGGTGAAAAGGCTGTTGGTTTTATAACTCATTTTATAACTATACAAGTGATGCCTTTTGTCATATTTCTAATCGTTGATTAAGGAGACAAAGCGTTTAAGTAAGTTTTAGTTTTTAATCAGCCTTATTATGAGTGTCGTTTTCTTTTTACGACAACGACTCTTTCGTAATAGACTAAAGATAAAATTAAATTTGTTTCTTTAATCTATTACGAAACAGTCGTTGTCGTAAAAAGAAAACGACACTCATAATAAGGCTGAATGTGTCCCTTTCGATTTAACTTGGTGGTCCATGTTGCAAGTCATTGTAGATGATTCTTGCGTGGTTCTGTAATCCTGATATTGTTAATTTTTATTGAAGCCCAACTAACGAGACTTTTGCTTGCTATTTTTTTTTTTTTGATAATCTCGATTTTATATTTGGAAACATGGTTGTGTACCAAACAAAACTCACTGAACAATTAAAAAGGTGCCGGTCTCCAAGTACGATTTTCATGCGATAACCTGCAACCGCCGTGTTTATTGCATCTCTATGAATATTGTTCAAAGCGGCTCATACATACATTTACATACATTTTCAATTAGATATGTATGTAGGTATATCATTTGCGTATAGGTAGAAGAAGCTGAATGCGTTATAGAAGAGCCAGTAACTAAAGTTAAGCCAAAGGATGCTTTAGAAGCCCTTAATACATTGTTGAAATGGGCTGATCAAAACGATATCAGGGGCCAAAGAAAAGGCTGCATTACAAATGCTCAAGCAAAAACAACGTCAAAAAGAGATTACGGATTTTTTTGTTTAGCTCGTCCAATGAATATCCATCCATTCAAATTATTTTTTAATATCAATGAGAAAATACTTGACTTGACAGTCAGAACTGATGAGTGTGAAACAGGACTAAATATAAAACCTTTGAATGAAATAATTTTAATTTAATATCAAAGAATGTTTTTTTGTTGTTGCTCCTTTTTAATAAAAACTAAATAAACAAGTTTATAATGATCGTAGTTAAAATTCAGCTAACCTCTATTTTTGATGAATTCAACAACATAATTTGGATATCTTAGAAACCATTCTCCAAACCATAGTAGCTATGTAGTATATTAAAATATGACAGGAACTCACAAAAAGTATTAATCCAAACATGTTTCATAGGTGAAAAATAACGTACATACTTTATTTTAAATTAAATAAAAGATAAGAGACTAAAATATGTTATAAAAAACAAGTAAGAGTTCTATATTCGGCTATGCCGAATCATATATACCCTTCTTGTTTGTTGTGGATGCATAATTATATTATATACATATGTACATACATATGTATATACATATATTATATTAATACACTTTGTTTGATAGTTTTTTTAATGAAATTTTCAGGGTATGTCTCGGATTTTTGTTCATATCTCCGTTATTTATAGACAGATTTGGCTAATTTTAAATAGCAAACTTCTCGAAAGCATGTTTGACAGAATTATTGAAGATTTGGATCCCGAAGATATCTGGGGACTTCAGAAAATTGATTTCAACAGACAGACAGACGGACATGGCTTAATAGACTCCGCTATCTATAAGGATCCAGAATATACATATATACTTTATAGGGTCGGAAAATTATATTGTGGAAATTACAAACGGAATGACAAACTTATATATACCCTTCTCATGAAGGTGAAGGATATAAAAATGCAATCTAAAACGTGAACACCTCGGTAAAAAGCAGTTCACGTTTCTGCTAGTTCACTGTATAAATTGCTAATAAAATATGCACTAAGACTGAGTAGAAAACACAGAATAAGAATATTCTAGTCTTATAATCAGTGTAGTTTTTGTATTTCTTTTTACGTTTAGGTGTAGGGTATTAAAGATTCGTCACAGCCGCATATAACACTCTAACTAACATAATTAGTTTCAGTTGTGTACTTTGCGCAGTATGTAGTAAAAATGTGTCGAAAGGATAAGTTTGCATTGGTTTGCATATAAATAAAAATTATTTAAATTGTGGAATTTTTTTTTTATCAAACAAGTATTTTCAATAAGAGAAATTATTGAATTATTGTAACTTCGTGAAGATTTTTGATATTTTTACGTCACATTTGTTTGAAGTGCTACAATTGTGCATAAAAAAAGAAAAAAGCATAAAGGGTCTTACTGACAAAACTTATGCTTGGTTTTCACCATGTCAAGTTTGTTGTCATTTTTGTTGTTAAATTGTCCAAATTGTTGGCAATTGTATGCAAACGGGTTGTCATATGGCGTCATCTATGTTTGCAATCATGACTGCAATCTCATTAGACGCCATAGACAACCCGTTTTCATACAATTGCCAACAATTTGACAACAAAAATAACATAGTGAAAACCAAGCATTAATATCTTAAAATGTTCTATTATGTACACAGAAATAACAGAATTCAAAAATTTAGATAAATCCATCACCTGGATCGGCTATAGGTCGGAAAGGGCTAATACAATACGTGAGCGTGGCTGTTATTAAGCATTTAAAAGTAAATATCTGGGAAATTATTAAATACATTTTACAAGAAATACTTACTAATATAGCTTTTGAGGTGAGCTGCTTTAATAAAAAATATTTTGTACATTATTTTATATATATGTATATATATTTGAAGATTTTATAATTATTTCATTCTTTTACATAATTTTAGAAATTTAGTTTTCCAATCCATCCATCTATCTCTACAATCATTTACCATACCATACAATACAATATAGAAAATACATTTCAAATAATTTTTAGTTTTAATTCATGATAATCTTAAGAAATGGTAGTCGAAGTATGTTGTAGTACAATATTATAAAGAGTTGAATACATACATATGTATGTTAATGTATAGAGTAAAAATCATCAATTATAGGCCAGTTCCAGAACTATGTATAACCGGATATTTTGTTTTGGTTTGGCAGTATAAAATACAAACATATAATAATTAGTTTTAGTTTATTATTTTTAATAAGTATGTATGTATAAATTATAATTAAATACTAGTTTCAGTAGGTAAATAATATTTAGAATAAACTTATGTATCTCTTTTGACTTGTGTTGTTGATATGAGAATAATAGTAATAATAGCGTGGGTAATTAAATAATAATAAGAAGAAACTATAAAAAACAACTACTGCTACTACTACCTACTCCTTTAGTTGGACTATAAAATAGAGTAGAATACATACATACATATGTATGTACATATATAAATTATAATAAAATAATTAGTAATGAATATATATAAAAGAAAAATGAAAAAATACACTACATACGATTTTTTTTATTAAATCTAATTAACAACTTCTCATAAATGAGAATTCAGTTTAATATTTAAGAAAGAAAACAACTTAAAATTGTAAATTTACATACATACATACATAACACAGCCCAACATGAAAAATGGTGCCTTGAATTTTTTTAATCAATTATTATACATCTTATATAGGGCTTGAATTCCTCTAACTCACTTTTCTTGGATCAGGAGGGAGGGGGGGGGGATTATTGTGTATTTCGATTCGAAAAGAAAATCGTTCGAATTTGTATACTTTTTACTTTGTATTTCGAAAGCTTTTGTTTAATACACAATAACCCCCCAGCTTTAGTTTTCGAGATATAATTTTTTTGTTTAATTACGTTGTTTAAACGATTTTGAGTAACATAACTGAAGAACAGTTTAACTTAATTAATTAGTAAAAAAAAAAAACATAAAACCAAAATTTAGCTATAATAATATCTTCATGCTGCCCCAACATAATATTTACTCCACTCAATAGTTTTGGAGATATAGCCATAGCTGCCAGATCTAACGATTTATCGTCATTTTGGCGATTTTTTGTTTCAAACACTGCAAAGTGACGATTTGATATATTAAGGTAAAGAAAAGCGTTTCATATTTTTTTTTTTTCATTTATTTATTTTTTACTTTTTATATTGTAAAACGATGAACACGTAACAAACGTCACAGCACAATTCAAATTGCATTTTATTTGTTAACGTTACAGTTCGTAGTTTTTCGAAGACTACTCGAAAATATTAAAATTTGATAAATACTATTCCAGGGGCCAAATTACCGCATTCTCGATCGAATGAGCTATCGTATCGAAAAATGATTTCGATATCGAAATTATGATAAAATGTACTAAATTTCTTGCTCGATATCGAATGTCATAATCTCAAATAAGAAAATTACGATCAATTTTACTCGATATCGAATGCTGTAATTTGGCCCCAGGTGTATTGTTTTCCTTAGTAAAGTAGGAAGGAAATATGATTAAGCGTATAAATCGGAATGGAAGAATGTTTACTAAATCGGGCCGACCACATATGTCCAAAAAATTACCCAAAGTCTAACGCAAATATCAAAGATCACCTTCAGACATTTAAGAATTTTTTTTGCGATCGGAACCCGTTAAAAACAGCCAAAATCGTTGTTTTTAAATGCTTTTATTTAGCTTCACTTCGGAAAATCAAATCTTGTAACGGATTTTATCCTGGTGAATGCCTGAAAAGTTTTATCTATTTGCATTGAGTAGAAGACAGTCAAAAAAGAATTTTACAAAAAAAAAAATTTGACCCCCCCCCCCCTCCTAGATTTCATCCTGGCTACGCCTATGTATTCGTGTATTGTCATCGGGAATGTGTATGCCTGCAAAGTTTCATCCATTTGCATTGAGTAAAAGGCGGTTAAATTCACGTTACAAGATAAATAAATAAATAAAAAATATTTAAAACTTAATAAACTACTGACATTGTAATTTAACCTAAATTAATATAATATGCTAAATTCAGATATTTATTTATAAAATGCTGGAAGTCTTGTTTCACACTCTTCAGTTTTAGCTGAACAGTTTTTGTTAAATTCTCTTTTGAACTTGTCATTTCATTTACACAGGTCAATTCAATTTTCATACTTTGTAATGCAAATCAACGTGTATGAAAAAAAAACGAAAGGAAATTAAAAAATTTACTAGTTCCGTCAAGTTTGTACCCCTCTTATTCTATTTTCCCTTCTCATTCAAAAATACTTGCCTTGACGAGTCAGAATTTTCGTTTAAATAAAAATCTCAAAATACTATTAGAAATACATAGTGACTTTTTATTTATTTTACAAAAATTTAAAAACAATCAATCAAATGTACCACATATCTCTTTCAAAACGGAATCAAAAGATTCCACTTGAATGCTTGCAGGCACCACGTAAACCAACCACATACGAGTACCTCTGTGTACTGTTGTGTGTATAACGTATTTTCTTTTAATCATATAGAGTTACTTTATTTCGAATAAAACCCAAAGTTGTGAATGGATTTTAACAAGATATAGCTTACTATATGCGTAACAAACATATTGTCGTATAAGACTGAAGAATTTTTTTTTTATAAATTTTTGAAAAATAAAAATATGTATAAAAAATATTTTCCATTTAAAGTTGAGCGATATCTCCGAAACTACTAAATGGAATCAAAATAATGTTAATGCAGCATAAAGATAATATTCTTGCCGAATTTCGATTTTTTATTTTTACTGAATAGACGTTACTATAAATCGCGTAACTATGTAGTTTTCTTAAAAAGATTAATATCTCTAAAACTAGAGCTGATACAAAAAAGTTGCAAATCGGCAACAAATACAATACAGAAACAACAGGCATTTTGTTTGTGTAAAATAATGTACTACTGTCAAAAACACTTGACAAAATATTACTTTTGACATAAGTAAATTGTAAACAATGTCAGTCGGCTGTGCTCTTGCACTCACTTTGTTAATTACATCATGGTTGTATCATACAATGTACAACATACAACGTCACTTGTGTATTGAACAAATGTTCAAATATTTCATTTGAAAAATGTTGGCCCTAACAAATAAAAACTTTCTTAAATTTCATGTTAATCTTTAAGAAACTTAAGGATAACTATTACTTTTATTAAATATTTGTACAGTGTATATGTAAAGGTTTCTTAAGGTACGGTCACACATAGTAAATATTTGCCGAAAAATAAAATAAACAAAATATATTTGAAGTTGTTTATTTATTTAAAAAAAACTGAGATTATTATTTATTCCAAAAGACACAACAAGAATTTAGTTTTATTTTAAGTGAAGATTTTTAATGTTGCAAAAGCCTTGTAACAGTAAACAACAGCATACCAATTTGTGTTAACACAAGTGGTCACGTTTTTTTGAGTAACTATTTGCCATGTGTGACCGTAACTTTAGAGTTTATTATATGTATAGTATATATAAAATAATTAAACTAGACTTGTTTACTTTCATTATTTTTTTTTTGTAAGAATTTTCCTTATTAAAGTTGAATTAGTGGGTAAGATGATATGTTAGCTGCAAACAAAATTTTATATTGAAACAATTTAAGAATTTAATGCTAACTACCGTAAATTATTAATAAAATTTCATTTTTTCAAATTAGGTTTTGTTGTAATGGAATGTTTAAGTAAAATGATTTGAAAAGTAAAATATCACTTTTAGTTTCGTTCATCGTAGTTAAAAGTTTCACCTCGTTTTCTAGAACGCCGTGAAATTGTCTATGTGGAATTCAAAATATGATATTCAACTGGCTTCTACATTTGTAAAATAAAGTGGAAGCGCAATCTTCATTAAGTTTGTGTTCTAATTTTATTGAAAATGATTTCAGTTTGGTTCATCGTTTTCTAGAACGCCGTGTGGAATTTCAGTTTCACTTCGTAGTGGAATATAAAACCGAGGCGTTAGTTTTATTTTATTTGATAATGTTTGCTCTTACAAAAGATTTGTAAGGTTAAACATTGTCAAATAAATTTGTGCTAAAAATAGTGGTTACGCTTTTTTGAGTAAATAATTGCCATGCGTGACCGTACCTTAAGAATTAACATCTTCAAACTAATTTTTACAAAAAATATTGGTTATTCCCTTAGAATACTGGTTTTTACTAATTTCCAATATTTGGTGGTAAGAATCCTTTCAATTTTTAACCAAATTTATTAAAATCGATAGAGTCTTTTATAAATTTCTATAAACTTAGGTTTCATTAATTTTATTTTCATTTTGCAGAACGCATTCTAAAACTCATTACTGTTGCAGATACTTTAGAATTCATGTTCAATTTCTTTTTGGTAGTTTATTACTTAATCGACAAATTTAATATTTGCAATGATCATTGCTCTTAAAATTAATTCGGATAATAGCAAAATATTAACCCTGTGATCAGGGCTAGCTCTCAATATGCCGCTGACAGAAAAACTATTCCAAGCTTGACCCAATAACCATTGCTTATATTCCATTACTACAGAACATGTACTTTAAGTCAAGTAGAGTCACACTTAGTGTTAACAACATTTTCATCATGAAGTTGCGACATTTAGAATAGAGAGTTTGAAGATCTCCAACTGCTTTATTGAAGAAGCTGGAGTTAGTTAAATCCTAAAGCTCTTGCATTGAGGAATCTTCAACTGTTCTAAGGAAGAACAGAGTTTTAAGAAACTTCTATTCTATAGAAGAATAATGTTTGAGTAGCTTACAATTGTTCTATAGAAGGAATCTGCAACTCCAACTTCTAGAATAAGAAAATTTAAGGGAACCTGCAACTGTTGTATAGAATAAAAAAGTTTTAGAAAAATCAAACTGTGGAAAAATAAATAAAACTTTAGAGCAGAGCAAAAATATTGACGAACCTACAATTTTGAAGAACCACTTTTCTATAGAAGGGCAAAGCTTAAGGAACTTCTAACATTTCTATAAACGAAAAATTTCAACACAATTTTCTACAGAAGAATAAAGTGTGGAAAAAATTCAAACTGTTTTATAGGACAACAAAGGAAACAATTTTTAAAGAACCTCTGTTCTATAGATGTGCAAAAGGAACTTCTTACAGTTCTATAAAAGAAGAACTTCAACAGAAGCTTCTACAAAAGAATAAAGTGTGACGAAATCCAAACTGTTTTATAGAACAAAAAAGATAAGAAAGCCTACAACTGCTCTATAGAAGAACAAAGTTTACGAATATTCAATTATTTGATAGATGAACAAATTTTGAGGAACTTTAAACTGTTTTGAGAAATCTCAAACTGTTCTAGAGATGAATAAAATTTGAGGAATTTCGAACTGTTTTATAATTTATAAATTAGTTTAAGAAACCTCCAACTATAAAAGAATAATGTTTAAGGAACCTCCAATTTCTATAGAAGAGCAGTTTCCAAACATTTTACAAAACAACAAAGTTTGGAAAACCTTAAACTGCTCTATAGAAGAACATAGTAATACGCCAGTTTTAAGCAATATTTAATTCATGACTTTTATTTTTGCCTTAAAATATTAAAAGTTAAAAAATAACTTTTATTTTTTGAGTAAAATAATAAAAGTCAAAAATAACTTTTAATTTTTGCCTTAAAAAATAAAAGTCAAAATTAAAAGTTATTTTTTTTTGCACAAATTTAAAAGTCATACAAAAAGTTGCATGTACATCACCTATGTATTATAATGATAAGAACCAAAATTTTCTACGATAATTTTTTATGTCTGCTTTTTTGATGTAAATTTTTAAAAATAACAGTTATTTTCTGTCCCTGGTTTAAAGAACACATAAAAAAAATTGGAAGAATTTCAAACTGTTCAAAATAATCTATATAATAACCAATTTCAAAGAATCTGAAACTGATCTTTTAAAACAAACTCAAACAACTTCAATAGAACAAGAAATTTTGAGATTAAGCTGGTTAAATTCAGCTGTTTCATTACGATAAACAATAGACTCCATAATGATGGCATGTATTAGACCCTAATTGGTATGTCTTTCAAATTATTTAAATTCTTTAATGGGTCGATTACGGATGGCAATCGAACCTCAGTGGAGTTGACAGTTGCCAAAAACATATTACAGATGGCAACTGACAACTGCAAGCTGTTAACTTCAGTTGCCGAACATGGCAACCGAGAATTTGTGGTTGCTTTGATTTTTATCCTAAGTGATTAATTTTTAATGTTAGTTATTTTCTTATTAAACTATGTATTTATATTTTTAACATTTATCACCCCTAACGTAAATAAAAATTCCACATGAAATTTGTTCCCTTTTCACATTTTTTCCTATTTAAATTCAATGTTAAAAAATAAAAGGGAACAAATTTCATGTGGAATTTTTATTCACGATAGGGGTGATAAATGTTTGTTTTCTATTCTATACAAAATCGACCCATTAAAATATATTCCCGATTTTATTTATTAGAAACGTGAAAAGTTCAACCAGAACTAGAGCTTAAAAAAAAAAAAAAAACAGCTGTTATTGATTTGATTCAAGTGAAAACAATTGTCGAATTAAAGTGCCCCAGCAAGCATGTCGCATATTGAGAATAATTTTAAATCAAACCAATTTTAATTAATTTTATTTCAAACATTTGACTTTCTAATTTTGCAATTGTTAACTTAAAATATACACCCGATTTTATTTATTAAGAACGTGAAGTGTTCAACCAGAACTAGAGCTTACAAAAACGCAGCTGTTATTTGATTCGATTCGCATGAAAACAATTATGGAATTAAAACTCCCCAGCAAGCATGCCGGTTAAATCTCTTACATATTGAGTGTAATTTGAAATCATAACCAATTTTCAAAAGTTTCAATTTTAATTGAATTTTTTTAAAAATATTTCACTAAAATACTACAGATTTCTGTTATTAGAAATGTGAAATGTTCAACCATTTTTAGACCTTACAAAAAACTAGCTATTATTTATTTAATTTACCTAATTACTATATATCAATACAAACAAAATATTTAACATTTTAAACAAAATATTAAATAAAACAAAATGCCAAATATTTGTTTAACAAGTAGTAGATAGAGATTTGTTTATAAATTTAAGTAGAAGTAAATATAGATAGATAGAGAGTATGTGTATGCACATGAGACTTTAAAAATGTAACACAAGGAACTTAAACATGACAAACTAAATGTATAGTATATATATATATATATATATGTGTATGTATATAAAAACGCACATTTTCTCAATGGTATAATATGTATGCATACTATATATGTAAAGCCAACAACATGGAGACATATTTATCGTTTGATTGATTTGAAACAAAAATGTTAGCACCAAGAGAAAAAAGGACTTTTATTTTGGAAGCGCTGAGTAAAAGAGAAAAAGCCACGTGAAGCCTTCGATCTGCAATAAAAAAAGAAAGAATAAATAAGTAAAAAGAAACAAGTTGAATATATAAAAAAATGTAAAATTATTCAACTTACTTTTCAATAACAACAGCTGGCATTTGTACCAGTTGTACCGGTGATTTGCCATCTTTTAAGGCCTGCGTTAAATTCAATATTTGTCCCCTCATCACCGACATCTGACGCTCGAACAGACTTTTATCGAATCCCTTGTCTTGTTGAAATAAATAAAATAAATCTGTACACATTTCTTCCACGAAGTTCATATCAGATAGTTGTGGCAGTACTAATTGTTTTATTTCCTCACTAAATGGCACTTTAGCTTGTGGCAACCAGGCCCAATGATAGGGATAGGCTCTCCACGAATCGGGATGTTTGAAGGGAAATGCGAGACCATTATCAATGGCAGCTATTCGTAATTGCGGCGCATCGACCATGTTCCAGTCGTTAGGTTTTTTACCGCCAGCTGTTGTGTGACTGTGTGTATCGCCGCCTATGCTGCTACCAGTGCTACTGCTCGATTCAGCCAGTGAGCCTGAACTAGCTACCGATATTGCAACATCTATTAGTTTATCATTTTTACTTTCGTTTAGATTGACAATATTATTGTTTTGCGTTTCATCTGTTGTGTCTGTTGTATTGATATTTTCGGTTTTCAATTCATTTTGACTGGATGCCAGTGATTTGCCACCGGTACCATTGACCTTTTTTGTTATTTTCGGTTGACTGTATTTAATGAGCCAATTGTCGTTGCCTCGATCCGTGTTGCGTATGATGTAATCTAAGACCACTAAACGTTCAAATTGCAATTGAAATGATTTATTAAGACCGGCTGATAAGGGTTCCTGTTCGAAACGTCTCAACCAGAAATCGGCATCTTTATAACCTTCAACAAAGAGTTGAAAGGAACCAGTCTGTGGAGGGAAGGAGTATTTTAATTGAGATAAATAAAAGTGGCCAATATTGTAAAAAACATTTTATGAAACAAAAAAATTGGTAATTTAAATATAATTAAAAATAATGGTGACAATATGTGCTGGCGAAATATTATTAAATTTTTGAATGTACAAAATTATTATCAAAATCTTATTTGAAGTCAGAGACCAAAAATAATTCGTCCCATATGATCAAAATACAAAAAAGTGATTTATATTTTGTTTTAAAAAATAAATCACTGAAAATAGCTGTATGACCTTTACAGTTTTTTTTTTGGAGATTTTTAATGCCTTGGTGAGAGACAAACTATTTAAATTATGGTTGATCAGTATTTCTCTTTTAGTTACATACAATACGAACCTTTTTTAAATTTGAATTGTTGACGTAAGGTAGATTCACCTAAAATATTTGTTCGGACAAAGTTTTTGCCGTCTCTTTTTAAGAGAGAGAAAATATTCATATGAAAAAACTTTGAGCAAATATTTTTATTATTTGGATCGAATGGGTGAATCTACCTTTACTGAATGAATTTAAAATTTTTATTTTTAATTTTGTTTTTCTGACTTATTAATTTTTAATATTTTACTTTTCACATTTTGAAGAAACATACGAATTTGCTCAAAATTGTGTTCACAATCAGATATTTGTATCATATTTTTTATATTTTAGGAAGCTAAAAAGTTACCTACATATATGCCTCTGTATTTGCTTACTGTGAAGCCTTACTAAGAAGCAATAAATATGCGAATACCATTGAAATGATTTTTGTCGCAATGTGATCAGAAATAAATGAAAAGCTTACTACAATCCCTTACAAAGAAGCAGGTTGTAAGCGAAAAAAATTAAGAATTATTTCACTTCCTCTAATCCCTTACAAGGAAGTAGGTTGTATTGCAGAGACATGGAGATCGACAATTTTAACGAGTTTTTATCGAAAGTAAAGATAATTTTAACGACATAATTGAAATATTTAGTCATCAAATTATATTTGAGCATATAAGATGTGGGAAGGGTGTAAAGAAGTTTTATAATTTAAGTGAAAAATAAACATTTAATAAAAAAAATTAAATTAATTATTACACGTACGTATGAAATTAAAATTGATTGAAAAAGTGTCTCCACATATTTTTGTTCTTCTATGGAATATTTAAAAGTTATTATTTTTTTGCAATAAAAATGTCAATACTATGTTAATAGTTGGAAAATGTAATTCAATAAATTAAAACAAAAAGAGGGCAACAGAAAAAGTTCTGAAGAAGATCAAAATATTGAATTTGCTTATAATAATGATAATTCAAATATAGAAATTTTACCTGATGATGAAAACAGATCATTATGGGGAAAATTTAAGGGAGTGGTATCTAAAATATCTACCTTCTGTGGTATGTACATCAGCCATATTGAATATTTTAAATGGTGCACATTCTGACATGTACGATATATACAAAATCACTTGTAAATTAAACAATAATTTTTTAAATAAAAAATAAAACATGAAAAGTAATTTTTATTTTTTTGAACACAAAATAAAACTCAACAATAAAAAAAATATTTTCTCTCTCTTAAAAAGAGAGCGTCAAACTTCATATGAAAAAAACTTTGGCCGGATAATTATTTTGTTTGGAACGAATGGGTGAATACACCTTTATTGTTAGTTTCTGAGGAAAACAATTTCACTTGAAAAATAATTATTAAACATTAAGTTTTATAATAAAACTTATAATCGCATCTAACTCTGTTTAAAATTTTTATATTCAGCATCATTGATTTGCATAAATGAACTTTTGCCATTTATTTTTAAAGTTTGAAAATAAAAGTTATAAACCTCATAATTCAAAAAATAAAGATTACGCAAAGAATGTAAACAAAATTTCCTCTCTCTGCGCATGACGTCATAAGTTATTTTTTTCCTTTTTAATCAGCATGTAAAAAATAACAATATTTAAAATATATTTCCGTAATTTTTTTGCTTCAAAAAAAAAAAAAAAAACATTTAATTATCTTTTTAAACATATTAAAATGTATCAAAAAAGTTAACTTAATTATCGTTGTTGTGTTGACTCGACTACAACACAACATGCATTTTTCATACGATTAAGCAGATAAGTGTTGTAAATCGTTTACAACATACGAGTACAACATCAAAATAATTTACTTTACCGAAATAACTATTTAATATTTTTTGTTTTTTTAATTTATTTTCTTTGGAAAACAAAAAAATCTTAAATTTATATTTTCTTTTAATATTTTCACAATTAAAAACGACACAATTCAGTTCAAAACTTTTATTATTATTCAAATTTATAAAAAAGTTAAGCAAACATAAATATATTTTTGACTTGTGAAGTCACAAGAAGAAATTCTGCTCTCAATTTTACTCTAACAGTTTTAGTAAAATATAACGGACCTGCGCAATGCAATGACCTTAACGATTAATTGTAAATCACTCATCTTGATTAGTCCCAATTTACACGAACAAAATAATTGATGCAATTATTTCCTTCAAATTTCTTTTATTAAAATATTTCGCTACAATTTTTTTCTTTTATTTTTACACAGCGCAATTTTTTTCTTAAATCACTTGTATTTTTTTTTGAGTGAGAGTAGACACACATTTTTATACAAATATGTGTTACTCTTTCATTTGTATGTAACAAGTACAAGAATTGCTAATGAAATCAAGTTTTTACTCGTCTTATCTTACCCTCACTGCGATGTCTAAAAGGTAAGTAATTTTGCTGCAATATTTTCGTCCCGTTATTTTCTTTTCCGTTTCTCTTAACCACTAACCAAAATATTCTCATATAAATCACTCTCTGAGTGATACTATGACACAAAAAAATTTTCAATGGTAAATGTTGCTAATTAACCACTAAAATGAAAGTGGACCGGTTATTTTCGATCTATGTTTTATGTAAAATACTCCCTCCTACCTTTAGGGGCAAACTCATGCGATTAAATCTCGCCGAAGGATAATGTTCCTTTATCCTTCTCTTCAACATGGCCTTCTGTCGATCTATGCGTGCATAATTGAATGTTTCCGCTACCAAACGTACAACTCTTGTTTTTGGCACCACATTAAGATTTAGTTTACGATCGACTAAACTGGCGCCAGCTTCCGAAAGGTAACTGTAATAAAATCATAAACAAAATTTATTTTTTAACATTTTTAATAAATAAAGTAATAAAAACAACTAACCCTTGATTTGGTATTAAACAGGCTCTGCCGAAACAACAAGGACAGCATAATTTATGCATCCATTTGGTCCATTTAGGATTAAGGCGTCCATAGGGTTCTTCATCTTTAGGCTTAAAGACAGCCAAGATTTTCTGCAAAAAATAATTAGATAAGATTTGTTTCAAACATATTTAAAAGTTAAAAAAACAACAACTTTTGGCTTTGCGGATGAAACAATTAATTTAAAAATATCACCAACTATAAACATCAGCTCTGGGCTATCAAGAAAGACCTTTAATTTTAATACTAAAGCAGTCTAATATTAATATAAATTCATAAATTATATTAAAATTTACTCTATTTTCGTGTGACAATTGTTTGCTAACATCTTTGGCTTTGAAATATTTCAATAGCATTAATTGTTCTAAATCTAATTACATAATTTAAAGCGTTTTAACTTGTTTGACTTTCATCCAAAAATTTAACAAATACAATCTCAATTGTTAAACTTCCCCGTACCGAAGTCATTTTGATTTTAATATAAGCTTTAGTTTTAAGCAAAGTTCATTTTTATGGCTTGAAAAAATGTTGCTAAGTAAAAAACCAAAAAGCTAATTTACTTATGAATAAATTGTTTCTATAATAAAAAGTTGTATAAGACTCTTTTGTAGCATAAAATTGATTTTAAATTAATTAAAAATAAACTTGTTGAAAATATGAATTAGAACCCAGTAAACACTTGAATAATTTGTTAAAACTTTAAAAATTTCATAATTAAAATGCATACGGCTTGAATTTATGTTTCCTTTTTACTGGATAATACTATTCCTATAAAGTGTAATACAACTTGTAACGTGTAGTTACAAAAATCAATTCATCAATATGGCATATGTTATTTATCAATATTAATCATATTCACTTTATATTATGTTATAATTCCCGAAAAGTTTATGTGAATTTTAATATAAGATAAAAAAATGTCAATAGGCGAGCTAGAATCGAAGGACCGATCTAGTTGTGCTTTGTTCTTCGGGAGGCCTAAGTTTTTACTCCTTACTAATACCGTAGCCGAGAGTCAAAGTATTTATCTCGTCAGACTGTAGTTTTATTTAGTTCTAACCACTTCATAGTTAGGGGACGAGAACTGAAGAATTATCTCATCGGATTGCACTCACTGCTATTGTTGTTCGCTTAATAACTGCTTAGCAGCGTTGTCAACTTTGAAATTTCAAAACGCACCAAAATGGAGAAAAAAGCGCACCAAGTTAAAAATTTCGTTTTTGTTTCAAATATTTATTGAATTAATTTAAAATTTTTTAATATCATAAATTCTATAAAAAACTTTTTATCAACGATTATTAGTAAAAGTAATAATAGTAAAAACCTTTTTTTTAATAAATGACTAATTGGTAAAAAAGCTAATTTCAGTACATATTTGGTACTTTTTTTTATATATTTTTGTTTTCTAGTTAAAGTACTTCTATTTGATTTTTTCCAATAAAATTTGTTAGGATTCCACTGGTACTCTAACCCTGGTTGTTCGTCTACAGTTCAGTAGACCAAACCATCAGGTTATACAAACATTTTTTTTTTACATGTTTAATATGTTAATTTGATTTTCAAACAAAGATTTTTGAAGAATTTGATTTCATTTATCGTACATTCGTATTTAAAATACATTTTTTCATCGTATAGATTTCATGAGATATGAATTATTAAAAAACTGCAATTAAAAATTAGTAAAAATAAAGATTTCATCACATTTTCGAAAAAATTAAAAAATGCACCGAAATACACAAAAAAAAATTGCAGTGTTGAATTAAATGGTACTCAAACAGGTGTATTTTATTGTAGAAAGATTTTTTCTCACACTGAAACAAAAAGTTGTGTTGAATTTGCTTTGGTGCCATCAAAAATTAAAAAGCGCACCAAATATTAAAAAAAGCGCACCGCGCACCAACTAAAGAATTTTTCGCATCAAAAATTTAAAAAAGCACAAAAAATGGTGTGAAACGCACCAAGTGGACAACGCTACTGCTTAGCGTACCAAGAGCCGAAGCATTTATCTCGTCGGATTGTAGTTTTAGTGTCGTCGTAGTTAGCCAAGGAGAGCTGAAGAATTTATCTCATCGGATTGTATTCCTTAGTTAGCGGTTACACGTCATAGTTATTGTTAATAGTCCACAATAAAGAATAAGGTAATTTAGTCAAGGATTGATTCTGTTAAAGACAGATATATAATATTATTGTGAAGAGTCTGATAGGGAATTATCCGGCACAGCAATAGTGAAATAGAAGCCTACCTGCTATAGTTCAAGTTTAAAGCAAGTGTAATTCAAACCTTGAGTTCCGTGTGCCACACAATTGTATTACAATTACGTAATAATAGAAAACTTTATATGTGCGCCTTGTCCTCATATTCGGCATATTGAACACTATTAGGCTATTGTCAAAGCGACAATACACAAAATGTTAGCGATTTGAAATAAATACTCGTAGGCAGCGCAGGTGAAATAAAATGACCAGTTTTTGTTCAATTCTCTTTTGAACTTGCCATTTCATTCACACACGTCAATTAAATTTTCGTACTTTTTCATGCAAATCAACATGAAAGAAAAAAAAAATGAAATAAGAAAATTGACAACTACTGTCAAGTTTGTATCCCTTTTATTCTCTTTTCCCCTCTCACCCAATAATAATTGCCTTGAAGAGTCAGAATTGAATCAAAGTGGACTTCTATAAAAGGAAATTAATTTTGGTTGTTTTTTTAGCTCTTCTTAAATATAGTTCCGCCACTATAGGTAGTTCTAGAAGGCAAGCATACAGCCAGTTTTCATTCTTGATTTTTGTTTACAGTTATCACATCCGGAATTGGCCCAAAGAAACATTGAGGAGTTAACTCACATTATTTCAAACGGTTCTGGAACTAGTTGTTTTAGTCAGTGAATTTTGTTTGAAATTGTCAGCCTCGGAAAACTTTAAGAAACAAAATCAAATAATTAAGGTACGGTCACATTTGGCAAATATTTACTCAAAAAAGCGTAACCACCGATCAAACAGCATCAAATAAATAAGACCTAAATAAGAAGTTTTTTTTTATAAATAAACGATTTCAAATAGATGTATTTAGTGGTTACGTCTTTTTCAGCAAATATTTGCCAAGTATGACCGTACCTTTAGAAACATTTCTAGAACTTTGGTAACACTTGATCACTTGACAGCTGACAAAATGGCCGACAATTAAAAAATGTTGTCAACTTAAAATTCTATACATCTAAAAAAACACCCTATACAATGATGCCATATCCTGGAGTTTTATACACAACAACGATCCAAAACACACCTCAGGCACTGAAAGCAGTTGCTTTTAGCAGAATAATATTGATCTTAATTAGATTGAGGATTGATAACGGCAGTAAGATCCAAGAATTTGATCTATTTGTTAAATTGCCGGATTAGGAATGAAATTGTGAAATGAAATCCATAATTTTTGGTACGCAATTCCAAAAGAACGCTGTATGGCTCTGGCGGAGACAGAGCCCAGGAGATGTCCAGCAGTTATTGGAAACAACATTTCTTGTTTTGTTTATCTTATGAGAATAAAATTTTTATTTAGTGCTAAATTACTGTCCAGAGTTTTTTTTTGGGTAGTTGTATTTTGCAGAGAACCCATATCGGTGATCAACATATTAAAAAAAAAAACAAAAAGTGGAGTGACATGATCTTAGGGTGACTAGTAACACGTTTGAGAAATAAAATGTTTTAAAAAATAACAATGAACAGAAAATATTTGCTTTAACTGACGACAGATACCAAGTGTGCTAACCTGGTGTCCGCCGCTGTAGGTGTTTAAGAAATTTTAAGAAAAAACTTACCCCCGCAGAATTTTTAACAAAATATGAACCACTGCTGCCCTGATAAATACGTTCCGGCATAACGCCATGTTCAATGGCTGACTCAACTTGGGCCACTATTTCCGTAAAACTGGGATCATCTGGAAAAGGACAAAATAAATATACATATCTATTATTAAATATTTAAAAAATACAAAATATTACTAAAGAAATTAGTTTTTAAGATTAATAAACGACCAGCAGGTCTTTTAAAATTTTGCCTTTTATAAAAATATTCAAAAGGCCAGAACATTTCTTAAACACAAATGGCCAAGAACTAACTGGGAACAGAACAAAATACTTAACAAAAACTAACAAACAAACTAGTATTAAGTAAGTAGCTTTTAAGTTAACAAAATAAGTCATTAAATATTTATTAAAAAACTCAACCGAAAACTAATTATAGAGACATTGTTGGTAAAAAATTACATAGACAGGTAATTTAAACTTTTATACATATGTATTCGTGTTAACTACTACATACATACTTATATACATACATACATATATGTATATATAAATATATATGTATATTATGGGCATGTATATGGAAACCATTTACGTATTTCCTTTCCAACCAGCCACCTTAGGTATTTGGTTTAATAATTTAAAAATAAAAAAACACTTGAACTTTACCATTAAATTGCGCTGTATTTGCTGATGCCTCCATATATTCATATAAATCGTTGCTTCTTAAGGATATTATATCCATATTTAACAATATAACTCTATGTAATATTAATTTTGTGTATTTGTTAAAAATTCTAGTTTTTCCTTTTATGCCGTAACAATACGTTGCACTTTATTTAATATAATTTGTAAACTGAAATTTTGTTGCAAGTTTTCGTTTGATTTTTGTTGTTTTGTTCGATTTGTGTTGGTCTGGTACTTAATACATACGAGTATGTACGTTCTACGTAGTACTTATAATGATGATTAACCTTGTTTCTTTTCGTTTTTTTTTTGCCCGTACTTATGCATACATGTGTATGTACATTAGAGTGGTTCGAAAAAAAAAATTGTGTCAGTCACCCCCTAGGATTAAAGATAATGTTAAAACAATTCCAGAAATATTTTTTTTTTATTTTTTATGCCACGCCTCCAAATACCGCCCTTTTAGTATTTTGTTCACTGTGTCGCTATTTTTAGTCCGATCAGTCATCACTTAAAAAAAAAAAATAAAAAATATTTTTCATTATTGTGGGTACGAACCGAGTTTTTAAAATTCAAGACTAGAATTTGACGTGATAGTAAAAAATGATTAAGGACAGAAATGTAGCCCTTACAGAGCCTTGAACACCGTTATACAAAATGATATGATCGGACTAAAAATAGCGACACAGCGAACAAAATACTAAAAGGGCGGTATTGTAGGCGTGGCAAAAAAAAATAAAAAAAATTATTTCTGGAATTGTTTTTACATTATCTTTAATCCTAGGGGGTGACTGACACAACTTTTTTTTGTATGGAAGGCGAACCACTCTAATGTACATGTGTGTATTTATTTACCTATAGTGTCGTCTCTGCTTTAATTTGTTGTAACAAAATGTTCTCATCACCAGACAGTAGAATATAAATTGTTTTCACAAATTTTTCTCTCAAACTGTAAAAAAAATTTGTTTTTAGAAAACTTCTCAGTAGAATGCATATATCCATTATTCTATAATCCTAAAGATGCCAAGCACACTCCACAATAAACCATTTTCGTTTAACCATATCTATTGGTCGTGTAACTTAAAAATGTGGGATTTAGACATGACCTTTGGCCATCTTTCAGGCATCTTATTGATTCCGCGGCAAAAGAACTGCTTTTATTTTAAGCCAATTTCGGATACACAGTTTAGAAGTGAAGCGTATCACAGAGAGACGTTTTATCGATCGAAATAATTACACAGTGCTAGTTGAAAAACCGACACACGGGTCACCTAGTGGGTAAAGTTAAATCGAGTACGCTGAATCCAGTGGTGCTAACCGTTTTTTTAGGTTAGCTCTAGTTTTCAAGATATGGCGTTTTTTGTAAAATGGAGGAGGTTGCGCAATAAATATTCGCGAAACTCAAAAACTGTTTTCTTATTAAATTAAATAAAAAAAAAACCGAAATTCGGCAACAAAATTATCTTTAAGTAGGACTAATTTTTTTTTATAATCGGAGCAGTTGTTTTGGAAGTTTTTTTTTATATTTTTCATATTCCGGGCGTTTTTTGGCCAATGCTCACTTCAAATGAAACGGCTGTATTCAGTACAGGTTCCCTGTCATGATCTGGCCATTTTTCAGCAGCCTATATCTTAATAGGATCCTTAGAATTAATAGGATTTAAATTCAGAGCATAACCTTAGCGGATTTTTGGATATTTTTTTTTAATAATTAACAAACACAAACTGCGAAGCTTTTGGCTTATCTACAGAAAACACCCAGAGTCTTTGGCGGGAATCGAACCCGCAACCCTTTGTCTGATAGTCCGGCACTCTGTCGGGGCAATTTGGTGTCGATTTCGCTGGTTGGCCGAAGCAATTTTTATTGATAAGATTGATACAATTTTTTCTTCCACACAGCACAATATAATTGCTTAAATCACACGTATGTATTTTTATTTGAGAGTTTGTATACACATATGTAATAGCAATAAGAGAGTAACACGAATTGCTATTACAATCAAGTGTGTACACGTCTCATCTTCCTCTCACTCCAGTGTCTAAAAGCTAATCAGTTTAGCTTAAAATATTGCTTCGTGTAAATTGGGACTAAGCAATCAATTTGTAGAAAACACTCTAAGGTTTGAACAACACAATTATTACCAGATTCGGTATAGTTGGTGTCTCTGAAACATTTCCTAGTGATTTATTTAAGATTTTTCTTGATAACTTTGATAATGTCACCCGGGCCTATAGCTGCTATATCCAGATTAGATAATGTAGGAACAGGTGGATCTTCTTGTTCAAAATCATTCATTGGGTAGTTTGATTGAAAGACTGTAATTAAGTGCTCCGAAAAATATTTTAGATTTATCCTGTGCACTGCTTGCCCAAGTACCAAGTCAGCTTTCCTTAATAGACTGTGAGCTTTACCGCTGCTTTGATATTTATCTTTACCAGCAAAAGGCAAACATTTGTGTGTTTAGTATTTGTCAGGCTTTGAATATAACTTTTATATCTGTAGTTCTTTGCTAACTGGATTTTTACTAGGCAGCATCGCCGCAGGTTATCTATTTTGTTGCCACTTGCTTTTCGAAACGAAGTCGTTCAATATCAGAAGATCAACTCTTAAGAAAGTTTTATAGTTCTTTGTTGCCACTTTCTTTTCAAAAAGAAGTTGTTCAATATCTGAAGATCAACTCTTAAGCAATTTTTGTTCTACTTTGTTGCCACTTTCTTTTCAAAAAGAAGTCGTTTAATATCTGAAGATCAAGTCTTAAGCAATTTTTGTTGTACTTTGTTGCCACTCTCTTTTCGAAAATAAGTCGTTCAATATCTGAAGATCAACTCTTAAGCAAGTTTTGTAGTTCTTTGTTGCCACTTTATTTTTGAAACGAAGTCGTTCAATATCTGAAGATCAACTTTGAAGCAAGATTTGTAGTTCTTTGTTGTCAGTTGCTTTTCGAAACGAAGTCGTTCAATATCAGAAGATCAACTCTTAAGCAAGTTTTGTTGTTCTTTGTTGCCACTTTCTTTTCGAAACGAAGTCGTTCAATATCTGAAGATCAACTCTTAAGCAAGCTTTGTAGTTCTTTGTTGCCACTTTTTTTCAAAAAGAAGTCGTTCAATATCTGAAGATCAACTCTTAAGCAAGTTTTGTTGTACTTTGTTGCCACTTTCGTTTCAAAAAGAAGTCGTTCAATATCTGAAGTCCAACTCTTAAGCAAGTTTTGTTGTACTTTGTTGCCACTTTCGTTTCAAAAAGAAGTCGTTCAATATCTGAAGATCAACTCTTAAGCAAGTTTTGTTGTACTTTGTTGCCACTTTCGTTTCAAGAAGAAGTCGTTCAATATCTGAAGATCAACTCTTAAGCAAGTTTTGTAGTTCTTTGTTGCCACTTTCTGTTCGAAAATAAGTCGTTCAATATCTGAAGATCAACTCTCAAGCTCTTGTTTTACTCTCAAAAATATCCATCATATTCTGGTAACACAAAAATAAAATAAAAATACTTTCAACATCTCATATATATATATATTGTGTTATACCTTTAATAATTCATTGCATTCTTTATGTTTTAGATTTGTTAATTTATCTTTGTTGTCACCTGTAAATTTAAATTCAATAGAGTGCTGTAATCGGTATTGCACAGTAGGCAAAGTTTATGCATATGTACAAAATTTTCTGTATGTGTTAACATTGTACTTGAATTGAATGTAGAGACCTTTAGAAAGTTGTATTTAGTTTAAAAACTATTATTACATTTCTTTGCAAACCAAAAAAAAATAATGTGGACTCATTTGACAGACAACGATTTAAAGTTTTGAAAATAATAAAACAATCAATGAATTTTATATACCATTTAAATCTCAATAGTTTGACAGCCGGCCGTCCAAAACGCAAAGGTCACTTGGGCCCATTTAGTAGGGGCCTTTGTGTTGCCAATAACAATTACACTTTTTCCTTGAACACATACCTTTAAATTCGAAATTTTCATTAAAACTGAATGCATCAGCGTAGTTGTCGTAAAATAAAGGATTTATATAAAAAACACTAATATCGTGTAAATGTTTGTTAATTGGTGACATAGTTGGAACTAAAACTTAAAGCTTAAAAACTGAAAACCAACTACATACGTACCTTACATATATTATGATATGAACAAAATCAAAAATAAATTTCAAGTTAAATTTGGTGGTAAGCCAGTCGAACAGAAACAAACAAACAAAAAAAATTACAAAATTTGCATTTCTAAGCGATAAAATGTTCTTCAATTGAAAAGTTAAAATAACTCCTATGGCTAGGCGGACGGGACGATAAGCCACAAGAGAAAGTCTCTTTTAAAACTTACACAAATTTTTGAGGGGACAATTTACGCAATGACATTGAGCTTGTAATATGTCCAATACAAGAAAGCTGTCTATAGTTGTTGCTGATTCTTGAACATATATTTTAAGTGTATCTAAATTTTCAATGTCCTCATCGTCACTGGCCGCATAGATGCAATTTTTTTCATTGCAAGTGCAATCATGAATACTTTCAAGCCTTTCGAAATTTGAGGGATTTTGCAAACGTTGAGGCTTTGGTAGAACTTGCAGAGAGATCTCACTCATGTACTTTGCTAATTTTAAGCGAATTTAGCTAAAGCAAAGATTTTTAACTTGTAATTTATAAGAATTTTACAATTTAAAAAAGTTTATAAATTTTGTATACACATATTTTCTTTTAATTTAAATAAACGTAAAATTTGATAATTTTGATAAACAATTGTGAAAGGAAAATGTTGAATGGGGTGACAATTACTGCTGATAAACATTGACTGAAGTTTTAATATCGAAAACGTTTGAAGCCAGCACGTTATCGTAAAATACATGTCAGCTGCTACGTTATTATTATTAGACAGACGTATCGAAACGTGGTGGAACCTATAAACAGCGTTGTCAGCTTTGAAACTTCAAAACGCACCAAAAAGAAGAAAAATCGCGCCATTTAAAAAAAAAAAACACACACCAAGTTTAGAATTTCATAAATTCATAAATCTTTTTGATAAGAGATCAACGATTAATAGTAAAAGTAATAATAGAAAAGCCTTTTGTTAAATAAACGAGCTAATAGAGATAAAATAAGCATTTCACCACTCAAAATTTAACTCACAATATGCTATTCGGAACTGAAGTACTAATTGGTAAAAAAAGGCTAATTTCGTACATATTTGTTACTTTTTTAAATTATTTTCGTTTTCTATTTTAAGTACTTGTATTTGAATTTTTTTAATAAAATTTGTTAGGGCTCCACTGGGGCTCTAACAACCATGGTTGTTCGTGTACCATCAGGTTACAGAAGAATTTTTATTTCCACGTTTAAATTTTAATTTTATTTTCAAACAAAGATTTTCACCCTATTCACCTTTAGCAATAACCTTCATGTGACGAATTTGATAATATGAATTCATTTATCATACATTCGTATTTAAAATACATTTAATGGGATCCTTTTTCATCGCTTAGATTTTATGATAATGAATTATATATACTCGTATATATGTACATTATAAACTCCTTTATTATATTAATTGAAGTTCCGTACCCTGGGGGGTTACTCTCTATTGCGATGCGATTTCTGTTGCGATGCGATAAGCGTACAAATTGATACTCTTACGCATCGAATTTGCTTTCGCATCGCAATAGAGAGTAACCCCCCTGTTTATATTATTGTAATTATATTTAATCTGTTCATATTATTATGATAAATTTATAATCCACAACTTGAAATTGTAGCTTAATGTATATTTGTAGCCTTTGAGGTCCCGAGCGATTTTAAATAGCATGAAACGTTGAGTTCGTTAGTTTTTTTTTTAAATATATAAATATATAAATAAATTAAAAAACGCACCGAAATTTAAAAAAAAGCACACCACGCACCAACTAAGGAGTTTTTGCACAAAAAAAAATTCAAAAAGCACCAAAAATGGTGCGAAACGCACCAAGTTGACAACGCTGACTATAAATAAACCAGGTCATGCGTTTATGAAGTAAAACTGTGCTCTCTCTCTCTATTATAAGAGTATCAGTAAGTCCCAATTTACACGTAGCAATTATTTAAGCTAAGGTGATTACCTTTTAGACATCGGGGTGAGGGAAAGATAAGACGAGTCAGTACACACTTGATTGTCCTAGCAATTCGTGTATACTCTCAAATAAAAATACGAGTGACAAAAATAAACTGTACTCATTGGTAAGAGATGATAAAATTATATATTTCTAAAATATGTAATTAAATGTTTTTAAATTTTTGACAACAGTGGACAATAATAACACAGTAAAAAATAATTCTCATTTAATTGCAAAAGAAATAAACTGAAACAATATAATGCTTTTATTAAAGCTTAAAGGAATGTGCCAAAACAACAGTAAAGTGAGAGAGACTTTTATGATTTCCATTTCGGAAGCAAGAACTATCGTTTCAAGCGGCTCGTCTCAAGACTTATAAATGAACACAATTATTGTTCCAGATGGGCAGCTTAAAAGCAATACGCCATTGCGCCCTCTTTCAGTGAGTATTAAGAAGAATATCAGTCTTGATAATATGAGCTCTGCGAAGAACTCTGAAAAAGTCATTATTTATGGTGCTAAATTGCACACCGGTTGACCAGAAAACTGACATTGAATAGAGCCTTTAAGCCTCAGTTAGCCGACTGTAACGGAATGTAACTGCAACAGTAAGAAACAGCTGATAAATATTGTTATGCGTAAAGTAATGCAAATGGTTATGGAGATGTAAAGGTAACGCAACACCGTAATGTTGCGTCACATTTTTACGTCATTACATTACATTCCGTTACAGTCGGCTAACTGAGGCTTTAGGCTTAACTCTATCTGAACATGGATCGTAAAATCATGTAGATATTATTGGAAGTAAAAATAAATTTCTTGATCATATTTACTACCCCAAGGGGTAATATGTCCTGGTGTAATTCCATCACATTGCAGGAATTGTGGCATATGTGTGCTGACGATCCGCCCTGGACAGGGCCTATAACAACCGCAGTCGGTCGGTCGATTGATGGTTTTCGAGTAATATTCTTGGGTCATGCTAATTGACTAAGCTATGGATGGCAGGGATTAGATAGATCAAGCTTTTAATTGGCTTAGTTATAAGCGACAGATGTGTAGACAACATTGAGCATGATCGGGGAATGTTAGTGCGGAATTAAGGATAAAGGTATTGTTTACGTTTACAGTATTTTTCAGGTAGAGACATTACATATAAAAGGGCCTATAATTACCTAAAAAATTATAAGTATATATAAAATGGCGTTCAAAGCATTGAGTCTTGTTTGGGAATGCCGGGCATCTTTAAATGGGATGGCGAGACATTCGACTGTCGTACTCCCATGTTTTCGCGAATAGAGAGAGGGACATAACAGGCAACTGTGTTGCTGATTTCCTATGTGACATTCTGTTGTCTACTGATAAACCTCGTATAATTAATGGTTATTATGAGCTCGCTCTAATGTAGGGTAGTGAGCGTACATACACAATAATGAACATGATATGGCCTAGTTTGCGCTGAAGGCGTAGATCGTATCTCCTTGGTGGTCATGCTAGATGGCATGGGTTGCTTTATAACAACGGATTTGTTAGAATGTGGAAGAGGATGAAATTATTTTTCACATTCACCCCTATCGTGAATAAAAATTCCACGTGAAATTTGTTCACTTTTATTTTTTTTAACATTGAATTTAAATAGGAAAAATGTGAAAAGTGAACAAATTTCACGTGGAATTTTTATTCACGATAGGGGTGATTCTCTGTCATTGTCTGACAATAGAATAAGGACGTATTAGGTTTCTGGGGCATCGTTCTTTCTTGACTTTCTGAACTATCAAATATGGAGTTAGAATATATTGACAAGAAAAGTGGCTGGTTCCTGTACCGGAATCTGTAAATCGCGTAAGTCTAAATCTTTTGATTTTCATTTCGATGTTATTGATGTTCTATACTATATTATCTTGAATGAAACAATTTAATGAATAAAACTGAGCTGCGCCAAAGGACGGCTACATTTTCCGATTGGTTGAAATCAACTTTCATACGGGCTCGGATCAATATATCAGATACGCATTCGAAAATTTATTGAAAATAACAGAAATTGGTACATAAATGTGTGAGATATGAGCAAAACTGCACAACTAGATTTTTGTATTTATATCTCGATTACTAAGGTCCGCACATAGGCAATCTGCATATTAAATCAAAGGTATTAAAAATCATATACGTTCAAATTTCAATTAAGCTTAAAACATTTAATATATCCAACATTATTCCTGTAAAGTTACTCATACAAACAAAATTATAAAGAAATGCTTAATAATAGCAACACTTTGCGTAACCAGACATACATATCCATAAGACTACTCTTCATCTATAAAGCTTTTTTCTTCAATTCATAAAAGCTTTTTAATACATTTACTTAACATTAATTGCAACCCTTAACACACATAAATTGGGTCAGAAAAACAACAGTGTATAAGAAAGCTTTTTTAATGAAATTTTAAAATAGTCAGGTTATACGTTAAAAGCGCCAATTACTACCCTTGTCCTAAACACACAATATGCCCGGGTAGCTCAGTCGGTAGAGCGTTGGACTTTTAATCCAACGGTCCAGGGTTCAAGTCCCTGCTCGGGCGTTGCATTTTTTTCTATTCAACAATATAAAATTTTAATTTTTGTAATAATTATAAACATAAACAAACGCTTTAATTTGTGGGGCAATAATAATCAATTTTATTTTTTTTTTTCATATACAAATATGAAATACAAGTGAGTCAGTTATTAGTTCTTAATAATGCCAGGCATTGATAAGAATTCCATAAAAAATATATATTATTTTGCATTTTTTAAATGTTTAAACATGTTTAAACTGATTGTATTTACTACACATGAGCTATGTCATTAAATTAATATGTAATATATATATATATTAATAGAGTATTTATATTACTAACATTTTGTAGAAAGAGTTTTATTTATTAAATACAAACAATATTGCAATATTTACTCGAACATATTTGAATAGATTAGAAAACATGCAAGTTAACGAGTAGAAAACATAATAATACAATAGCTACATAGAAATCCTTAGCACAGCTAATTTGGCTTTATTCAACTTGTCCCAGAAGCAGTTACTAGTCCTAATAATAATACCCTATATTTTGTATAGATGCATAGAACTTAGAAATTGAATAAAACAAAGATGATTTTTTAAATTGACATGAAATTTACTTTATTCGAAAGATAATTTTCTTACATTATATGTAAATTAAATATGACTTCTGGCATATTACTGGCTCGGACGTAGTCTAATCAGGAGGTTCTCTTTTATTAATTAAACAATATTCTTAACCTAAATTCAGGCACAACATTCCTGGACCATGCTTTTTTGTCATGGATTTTGTAGCAGCGTACCTGATATTATCTTCTATTTATAATTGTTATCTTAGCCTGAAGGACACTACATCCATATTGAATCTCACCTTAAACTAAAATTCCTCCGTCAAATCTATTTAACGTCCTGTTATTTCCAATATTTTAGCAAGGCCGTACATTACATGTGACAATCGAGTTAAGCCTAAAAACTGTATTCAATGACAGTTTCCTGGTAAACCGGTAAGAAGTTTAACATCGCAAAGAGCGACTCTTTCACAGTAGTTCGGACAGCACTGCTTATTGTTTTCAAGTCGCTAATCTGGAACAAAACTTATTCCTAGTAAATGTGCCACAAAAGCATTTGAAATTATCATTTGTAAGGCAAATTTTTTGAGACGAGCCACTTGAAACGAGCGCCTACCGGTAAATTGGAACTACTAAACAAATAAAAACCATCCTATGAAATCCAGTATATGATAAGGATATAATTTTTCCGTCCCCTCGCACATCTTCCAGCGAAAATTATGATGCATATTTTCCCATAAGAACGTACGCTTTTACCGTTTTCCTGATTGGATCTATCTGTAAATCATTAAGACGAGATATTTATAATCCTCTCTTGTGATATAGCTTTCTGCAGCCTTATCACCTTCGGGGTGTTACCAATATATTCGCAGTAGTACCACAGGTGTGGAGATTCTTGAACAATCCTAAAGTGAGGCTTATTACAAGCGAGTTCAGATATGGTGGGAAAGTGAACCTACATTTAAAATCACAAGGATTGAATTACAATGCTCACAACTCAGCAAAATCGTAACTTTCGTTACGATCGTAATCGTAATTTTGAACTTTTACAGGAATTTTTACAACGAGTTAAAGAATGAGACTATTTTAAAACTTCTTCCGCCTCTTTCATTTTCCTTTTGCTACTTTTTCCTTTACCTATCTCTGTATTTATTTTTTCTGATAAAACAAAGAGATTGAATTGATTGAACACAAGAAAGCTGTACCCTACTTACTTTAGCACGTAAACTATGTCAGTTTTTACACGTTTCAATTCTGACTCTTCAAAGCAAGTATTTTTGGGTGAGAAGGGGAAAGGGTACATACTTGACGATACTAGTCAATTTTCTTATTTCCTTTTATTTTCTTATTTTATTTTTTCCGTCTTATTCTGCGCGAAGTTGTTTGCATGTTGGTTTGCATGAAAAAGTAGAAACGCACAAAAATTGAAGATACGCGTGCAAACAAAATGGCAGGTTCAAAAGAGAATATACTCTAACAACCCAATTTATATTAAAGCAACGTTATCAACTCAACACTAGCAGTAATACTATGTAAAAATCATCTTGAAAACATTAAAATTTACTATATAAAGTTCATTAGAGCTTCATATAGTCTGCATTTGCAGGAGATATTTGGAAGTTCGGCAACCACAATATCGGAGGAATTTAGATTTATACGAAAGATTTAAAGAAAGAGAATGCCAGTAAACACAGTTCAAGACAAAATAACTGATGCAACATTTTTAAGGCTGAAATCTGTAGAAGGATAAATACTGTTTATGATATTATATATTCTGGTTCTAACTACGAGTACAGTGTAATAAAAGATCAATTTAGTATGTCTACTATAAGTAATTTAAACAAAAACCTTATGACAATTGAAAAAAAAATGTTACACTAAGGAAACTTTTGAGTATAAATGATTGAAAGACGTCATTTGCGCTTGGCAAATATTTGCCAAAAAAAGGCGTAACCACTAAAAAAATATTTTTGAATTCCTATATTTCTTAAAAAAAACTTCGTTTTTTAGGACACAACAAATATTTAGTCTTATTTTATTTGATGCTTTTTGATCTTGCACAACTCTTGTAAGAGTAAACAACGTCAAACAAATTTGTGGGTTTTTACCTTAAGAATGTTAAAAGCCTGTAATATATATTACACAATTTAATTGTTTTTGGACTTATATCTTAATGAATATGGAGAAATTGAAGAGCATGAATCTACTGAAAAAGATGACAAAACTCTATGAGGCGAACTGAAGACTGCAGATGAAATACTAAACTATGAAATGAACACGAATCTAATATTTTGGACCCATCCAGTTAACTGTGTTTGCACCTTAGGTTGAGGTGTGAGGTCACAAGATAAAGTTAAATGTGATCGTAGGCCTTAATTATTCCACAATATAATGGATTTAATAAACTACTATTGATATTGTAAATTCACACAGTCAAATGTGCCATTCTCAACACAACCCACCCTAAGGTGTTAACATCGGTTCGGAATACTAAAGGAATTAAAAGGGAATGGATTCACTGATATTAGTTAAATTTACAAAGATAACTAAACTTAAGTATCATCCTCAAACCAACCCAACCTAAGGTGTCAACATCGGTTCGGCATACTGTCTTATCGAACCGTGGTTACAGCTAGAAACGTACGTTTTGCCGCATAAAGTCTAATATCGCGAAGCTACACGTGATTCACACAAGTTATACAAATGCTTGTCTCTACAATATCTGCGCAAAATTCAACAGACGTATGTACATGGATTTTAGAATTATCTTTCAGAAAAACTCTACAAAAAACCAAACAGCAGTAAGTAGCAACGTAAGGTGCTCGGCGGAGGTCTCGAAAGAAAAGGAGATAGAAGTGCTTATTTTGACGAAAAAAAAAATATAAAAGTAGGAGTATAAGAAAATGGAAAATTTCAACACTGCGTGATGCAGCAGACGTAATGGTATTATAATAGCGGCATTAGAGGTACCTAAGCAATAAACAGTGACGATGAGGTGTAATGTACACGTCGCAGCCAACATAATATTCAAAGTAATATTCTGTTGAAAAATTACAATGCTAAGGGTTTGGATGGTTTGACGGCAGAGAGCTGAAGACGATAAATTGATAAGATACATGAATCGACCCGTATATAAAAGTATAAGTCTCATTACAACAATATTTTTATATGCGATTTTACGATCTTATACCATGGCAAATCAAGGAGAAAAACCTTTTCGTCGATTACAAAGACGCCTATAAAGCCCAATATATCAAAAGTATTTAAAGACAGGATATATTTAACATAAAGTATATCATCAGTTTCAATTAGAAAAAAACTTTTAAAAAAAAATTGTAGTTTATTGCATGATATATTCATATTGTAGGAAAAGGTGTGGTTGATGCTCTAGTTAATAATCTCTAATGTCAACGATATTGAAAATAGCAATAGATAAATATGTATACACCCCTATCGTGAATAAAAATTCCACATGAAATTTGTTCCCTATTATTTTTTTAACATTGAATTTTAATAGGAAAAATGTGAAAAGGGAACAAATTTCATGTGGAATTTTTATTCACGATAGGGGTGAAAGTTTTTGCAAATTCCGAAAAATAATAAGAGGTAATAGGTTTATAAGTAATAATTATATTTGTTATGCTCCTGTTGTTAATAATAAAAATAGCCAAGAATTTTTGCATGACTTCAAGGCATTAAAGAGATTAATAAAACTTTGTTGAGCAGTTTATTTTTAAAACATTTTTCGCCCCTATAAATGTTAGACATACATAAAACAATTACTAAATATTAAACTTTTTTATATAAAAGTAATGTTTTATAAAGATAACACAAAATTTAAACATTTCAATATACATACATACATACATATGTATGTTCAAAATCGGTTTTATCTCTAGAGATTCTATGGTTTCAATAGCAAAATTTCAAAAAAAAAAAAAACACACATTATAGACAAATTGTTGACATACTAATAAACAGAAAACAACAACACAACCAACGATGAAAAAAATCTAAAAAGCACATACCACATGTACCCAACAGTAGATAAGAAATATACGTTGCATTTTTAAGGTTTCTCTATTTTATTTTTTTTTTACGTATATTTTATAATAAAAGAAAAGACTTACCCATAAATGTATTGCAGGCCATATCAAAATGATCCCTACTACTGGCACTGCCACCGGCGCCAGCACCACCACCCAACAATGGTTGGGATTCCCTGTTATCTGTGCAATGATCCATAATACTTGAACACTCAAAGTCTACCTCAGGAACTAAACAAATTTCATCGGTATCATCATGATACGAATCCTGACGTAAGTGCGATGGTAAAATGTTACTGCTAAATAATCTGGGTGCAGTTGATGTATTTGTTGTATGTGGATTGTTTGAAGTTGAGGCTGACGCGTAATTTTGTTGACGTCGAGCCGCAGGTGAATTTGTATGACTGTTACCAGCTGAGAGTGGAGAATTACTACTGGTGTAATGCTGTTGACTGTTTAAGGTTTTATTACTACTGCTGCTATTTTCAATAATTTCATCTACATTTGTTTTAACATCGCCATCAAATCCTTCACTGCCCCCACCATTACTCAGCGAGTGAGATGTTAATAAACTAGTATCGGGAGTATTTAAAAGCAACGACATTGTCTTCGTCGGTGTAGTCGTCGTCGTTGTTGCTGTTTTTGCTATTGCTACATTTGCAGGCTGTTTCACTTTTGTGTTCGTTATTTGTGTGTTTACATGACCATTGTGTGTAAAAGTGGGTTCTGCTATTAAACTATTGTGGGTGCCAAAAAAATCATGTTCATCAAATGCTAAAACTGTTTGTTGCACTGCTGTCTCAACGCTAACGTTATTTTTTCGCATACCCGCCACTTCATCAGCATCTTCCTCATAATCGTCATCACCTTCAGCGTCGTCGTCGTCGTCGACGTCATAATCTTTTAATGATAACAGCATTTGTTCTTGCTGTTTGTTATTCTTTGGTTTTCTTCGTTTCTTTTTGTTGAGACCAATAGTGTTTATCTATTGAAAGAAATTTAATAAAAACAAAAACACATTAATAATTAACAACAAAAGCGTAATAGAAATAGCAATATTTTTAATTAATAAACAATGAACTTTATTGACTTTGGCAAAGATAATACAAGATTATGTATGTATGTATGTTGCACTGAATTATATTGTTTTTTCATTAATGTGAGAATTAAAAGGAATAAAGATTCAAAATTAATAAAAAAAAACACAACTAACATGATAATTTAGTGCTTTCCAAACTGGAAACGGATAATGTTATAATTAATTTTCTATAGAACATAATGTTATCGATACATTTTATGTTCAAAATAAAATTTTTATAAAACTGATTGTTATTGATCAATACTAATTATGGCTGCCTGTTGACCTAACCTATTATATAGAAACTGAATGTTGTCAATAATTTTTCTGTAGAAAATAAATGTTAACGATACATTTTTTGTAGTTACTGAATGTTATCGGTATGTTTTCTATATTTTGCAAATTTTCTATAGAATATTTATGTTTTTGCAAGTCTGGAACAGTCAGAATTCAATAACATAGTACTGTAGAGAATATGAAGGGTATTACGAATAATTTGTTGTTTTCAAATTATATTTTTATTAAAATTTATTAATCTTATTTGGGTAATTACTCAAAGAAATGAATCATATACTATAAAAAGATTTTTGTTTATAATTTGTATAATATATATAACATTACAATTGTAAGAACAATTGAATGTTACATTATTTTGATAAGAAAAAATACCAATAGTTATCCTTTCCTATCATTTCATGAAATAATTAGAACGCAACACAGTGTCTAATAATATCGAGCTTTTGTTATCATTTAGGACTTACCTCAACTTCGGTGGTTAATTGTTGCTTGTTTGCTGATTTTTCTGTCGTATCATCATCACTATAGTGGTTCATAAGATCAACATCTTCCAATTGCACCAGAGGTGCTTCACCTGTAGACATTTTTACACTTTTTTCTTTTATTTTTTTGTTTTATGAACGCTTTGTAAAATGGCCTTGTATTTAAATAATATTTATTATTCACCAAAAAAACTAATCTATGTGTTCTTTGTTGTTTTTTCACTTTTGTATAGTATTTTTTTTTTTTGTTAATTTCGTTTGTCAAGTTTTTTTGTGTTTTCTTTTGATTTTTTAAATTATTGATTTTTGTTCCGTATGTTCTTTGACGATTTTATTTGCGTTTAAATATTAACTTTACTGTTTTTTATAATTATGGCTTTTTAGGGTGTATGCTATTTTGTTTTTGTAGTATTATTAACAGTATATGTAAAAAAAGGTATTAATTTTAATTAATTATAAAAAATACCATCCCTTTTAATCAGAACAAAAATTATTCTCCAAATGCTACAAAAAGAGAAATGTCAGCTGTCAAAAAAAAAAAAAAAAAATTGCAAACAGAAACGATAACAAGTGACCTAGCACAGAGCTGAATCAAAATGGTAGTAGCTTGTATAATGTAGGAAATATTATGTTTAGTTATCGATAAGTATATTTGAATATTATGAAAAACTAAAATTAATTGAATTAAATTAAATTCTGATTTCTTCGACCTTTTTTTATTTTATTAATTGAATAAATTCATTTAACATACACTTAAATAATAATAACAATTTAATAACACATATGTCTACATAATCTTTATTAATTTGAACAACTTTTTCAGTAATTTAATTTATTTAAAATTTTGTTATCGAAATTATACCCGCTTTATTAAATGAACAGCTGTCGATGCAATACAAATGTATATTGTTGTTGTTTTCTTGGTGGCAAACGTTTAATTTTTTATTGAGTGATAAAAATATTAATTAAATAAATAATAAATATATATACTAACCATGAACGATCCCAATAAAGTTATTAATGTTAATCTTTCCTCGCTGCTTAGTTTAAAAGCTGAATTATTACGCAAACAAGCCGAAGTGAACAAAGCTAAATTAGGAAAGTCAACGTCTTCCAATAAGGACCAAGAATATACATCTCACAAGCAAATAAACAAACAAACAGACGAATACGACGATGACACTATTTCTCATAAAAAGAAAGAAAAAAAGAAACGGTCCAAAGAGATAGAAAAAGCAAAGGAAGAAAACATTTATGAACATGAAGACTCGCTTATGCTGGAAAAGTCTCAAAAAGTTCTGGAAGCAAAAGCGAAATTTTATGAGCGTATGCAGAAAACTGGAGGTAAATTAAATTCCGATGACAATTGTCTAGTAATGTTTAACAAAAAACAACAAGAGGACAGAAAAGAAGTTATACACACTTTGGAAACTCCTTATAGTTCCAGTGATTACAATAGTGAAGATGATGACAGTGATCATGCTGATGATCCAGAAGATGGATGGGCAGAATACACCGATTGTTTAGGTAGAACGCGAACGTGTTTAAAACGCGACTTAGCAGAGGCCAAAAGAAAAGACGAACAGTTGGCAGCCAGCATGCCAGAGCGTTTGGATCAAAGCAAAGCTAATTGGATGATTGACACTGTTGGTAATAAAGCTCTGCAGGATGAGGACGAAGATAATGATGACATGATAGGACCCATGCCATCGCAATCGGTTTTTGGTGATTGTCTTTCAACCATGTCAAAACTCGAAGAACAAAAAGCCAATTGGGAGCGTAAAGAACAGGAAAATTTAGGAAAAGCTGATGTGCATTACCAAGATGTATTTTTCGATGAAGCCAGGCAGCATGGTGTAGGCTATTATGCCTTCTCCACCGACAAAGAAGAACGTAAGAAACAGCAAACAGAATTGGAAAAGGCGAGACAGCAAACATTAGAAGAGCAGAAACGAAGGGAAGCATTGAAAGAGCAAAGGGAGAAAATTATAGCCGAAAGAGTGTTAGCAGCTAAAAACAGACAAAGAGCTAGATTAGGATTATCACCCTTGGATAAAGAAGAAATTAAAGAAAGCTCAGAGGAGAAGCCTGCAGAAACTAAAGAAGAACGCAAAGCACGCAAAAAGGCAGAGAAACTAGAAAAGGCAAGACTAAAAGAAGAAGAGGAGCGTGAAAGAGAACGTCTTAATCATATACGTCCTTGGGATAAAGAAAAAGAAGGAGTAAAACAGAAAAATCCCAACAATGAAAAAGAGGAAGAGTGGCAATATAAGCCTGAACGTGAGCCAATGACACAAGAACAATGGAATGAATATAAACGTAATGAACGTATAAATGAATTTGCACCGCCATCAGTAGTGACAGCTACAGCCAGTAAGGCTGAGGATATACCTTTAAAACGTACAAATTTCAAGAGTACTTCTAACTTTTATGCTCCAGCAAATTACAATAACGTGCCACCACCAGAAAAAGATACGGGATTTTCTAAATACCAAAGTACAAAGAAAACAAAAACCTTTAAAAGACGCAATTGTGATGAAACTACACAACCTGCAAAAGAAGACTTCCCCTCCACTTCGAACTACACGAAAACAGGTGTATGTATACCACCTCCATCCAATTTGGAAGATTTTCATTTACCTTCACACAATAAAAAACCGAAATCAAGTTATGAACTGGAGAAATCTATTGAGGCTGGTCTACGTTTTCTGCGCAATAACAGTGATAAGGAAATGCCGGCTACCAAATCTTCCTGGACAGCAAAGGCCGATTACTAAGTGTTTTGTTTTTAGAAGAAATGAAACATCTTAAGGTATATTTTGTTTTTATAGGAGTTTATTATTATTTTTTATTTATAAATTACAAATTAAATGTCTGTATAAAGATATTTAAATTGTTATTTATATTTTATTTTATTAACATTTATAGAAGAACGAACATCTTTTGTAATATAATAAAAATACTATACTTTGCTCGCTAAGTCTGGCACGTAACTGAATACTGTCTAGAAAAATAAAAAATTACATACATAAATATTTGCTATACAGTACAACGTGCTTGTTTATAGCTATAATTTTCATTCTTTTGTGTAAAACTTTTACACATCCTTATTTTAGATTGATAAACTAAAATTTCTGCAACCAATTTGTAAATTCAAACGAATTGCGGGTAAAATGAAATAAAAAGAAAATAAAAACTTGTGTCAACTTATAAGCACAAATATTACAAAAAAAATAATTTTTAAGTTAAATATCAAATATTTTAGGTAATACGAATCGCTTGGAAATGTTGTTTCTCGTTAGTAGGAAACATTGCTCGATTATAGTGTTTATAAACAATAAATATTAAGTTTTCTTTATAATGAGATTGCCTTATATCTAAACAGGTTTCAATGAAATTTATAAAATTGTAATTCAATTTATATTCATTTAACGTAAAACATTAGGAAGAATTATGTTCAGTTTTCATTTTAGCAATATTTAGATGTATAAATTTCAGATAGTTGAGCACCTGTTTATTTTTTTTCGCTTTCTAAATCGTTATAATAAATTTTTAAGGACTCATAACTTTTAAAGATTATTAAGAAAATATGTTTTCTCTAATAGAACTCAAATTTCTAAACAAAGAAATAGTTTGTAATAGTCTATCTTATTTAATTTTACTTTGTACAATAGCAATTCGAAAAATCTAAATCTTTAATAAATAATATTAAGTAAATCTCTTTAATAAGTATACAAAACTAACATGTTTTCTATAATATTTTTGCTAATTTATACCTAGTTCTTTCGGTCTAAGACATTATTAGTTTAAAGAAATCTCAAATACTTCTTTTTTTCGCAAAATATTTCTTTTTCCAAATACGTTTAAAGAAAGAGAGCAGTACATTTCCTAATATTAGTTTAGAGCATACCATTATCAACCATGTCTATAAGAATTTCAGACATTTTCTGGCGGCACAAATCGTTGGGCGGAAAATTTAATTCAGGTGCTCCATATACACACTTCAACGTAGAATCATCATAATGATGATCGTACATATCGGGGGCATCTTCTGAGGAGCAGGTGCTAATGGGTATGATGTCCAAGGATAGTCCCAAAGCAAAGCGTCCATAAGTTTTAAGTTCTTGCCGAAAACTGAAATATGAAAATAAAGATTTATAAAATAAAATAAATGAGACTTAGTACAATTATCTTCAACAGCTTCGACCAGCCCATTAAGCTAGTCTTTATCAACAATTTTTTGAACTCACATTTGTTCCAATTTTTCCGCGCTATTGCAAAAGTCCGGTATGCGACTGCATAAAGTTTCCAACCATCTAAATAATTCTAACGTATACATTTTTATAAAATCTTCCAAATGTACATCCCTCATTGATTTGCTAGTGCAACAGAATAATAAATTTGCCACATCTAATGCTATGGAACTGTAACGTATCAATTGGAAATCCACTAAGCAAACCTACAACAATGAATTATTTTAATTTCAAGAAATTGTTATTATTATTTCAACAAAACTTACCTCTAAAACCTTCTTTTCACCACTGGGCATCAATTCATAGCGATACAAAAAGTTATTAGCCCAACAATCACCATGACAAAATGCCGTCAAAGCGGACTCTTCACTAACTAAACGTATCATGCGCGAGAAAAATGTGCTAGTTTCGGCAAATTCTTTAAATAGTTGTAAATATTTGGAATCTTCGGGTAACACATCAGACACCTTTTAAAATGTTCAATAAAAATTATAATTTACTCAAATTTAAGTATTAGTTGAATAAAAACTCACCATTTTAATGGCATTCTTTGTCAGGGTTTCATAATAATTTTTATACCAATTCGCATTGTCATTGCTGAACAAGGCTTCTTCGGTAGTTTTTCTTAAGTTTTCCAATTGTTTAGGGTTTTCAAATTTATAGGCCAAACTTAAAGCATGAAATTGTGCTACTTGTTTCAATACAATTTGCGTTTCATCCACAGTTAACCCCTGCTTGCGATCGGGCATTTCAAATCCTCGTATTCGTAGATCCTCTAAAGAAAATATTTGATATCATTATTTATAGAAAAACGAACAGAAAATTAATATTTTTGAAAATGTAACTTACCCATTATTAGTAGATCGGATCGGGCATAAAAATATTTTGGCATTGCTTTAAACACTTCATCAGTTTTGGTGGCTTGAAATTTTAATAGTTCTGGCATAATAGCGGTATAAAATTCTATTTCATTTCTGAAAAAACAAATTGTTTAAAGTTAAAAACCTATAAGGCAGAACATGTTTTTTCTTTATAATTTCTGGCATTTTTATACCCTTCACCTTCATGAGAAGGGTATATATATATATAAGTTTGTCATTCCGTTTGTAATTTCCACAATATAATTTTCCGACCCTATAAAGTATATATATTCTGAATCCTTATAGATAGCGGAGTCTATTAAGCCATGTTCGTCTGTCTGTCTGGATGTTGAAATCAATTTTCTGAAGTCCCCAGATATGTTCGGGATCCAAATCTTCAATAATTCTGTCAGACATGCTTTCGAGAAGTTTGATATTTAAAATCAGCAAAATCCGTCCATAAATAACGGAGATATGAGCAAAAATCCGAGACAACCTCTGAAAATTTAATCAAAAAAACTAATAAACTCATCAACAGATGGCGCTGATCACACAAAGTGTATTAATATTGTTACTATTCTATATAATATAATTATATATCACTCTTACTTGTTTATTTTTCATTTTGAATAAAAATGAACAATAATGCCCCTGAGGTTAATTTATAATTAGAGTCATAAGTTAATACTTTCGAATTACTACTTATGAATTATTAGAAATTCGTTAAAATTTGTGTGTTTTAAATATTGTAAGTCCCGGTTTACATTATGAAATTTTTGTCGCTGCGATTCTTGTATCTTCTTTAAAATTGTATTTGCGTCTACATTGTGAGATTTTTGTTGCAGAGATTTTTTGTTGATGTATACATGTTTTTATATATTTTGTAGCTAGCACATACATACATGTATAAAAATAAAAAACAACGAATGAGGGAACAAAGCGTGTCTCACGAGTACATGCATATGTGTACCCCTTTTTATACGATTCACCGCTCTCGCCTACAAAGCAAGAATTGCAGCGACAAAAATTTCATAATGTAAACCGGGACTAATTCGAATTTTTTTTCGAATAATAGTTTGTAGAACATTACATGTTTTCTTTTTCAATGAAAATATACAAGAATGTCTCTGGGTTAGAATTGTGCATAATAATTAAATTCAATGGCAATTATTTAAAGCGGTTGCTTCTAGAACGGAAGTTGTTGTAGTATTGATTCCGCACGGAAAGAAAAACTAAGCGGAAAGAAATATCGATCGATATGTAAAATGTAATTATTCATTCCTACGGCATGCCGCAATACTGTTTGTGTACAGATGATACTGCAAAAAGGTAAAATACCGCAGCAGCGGAATGAATAATTTCAAATTATGCTTCCGCACAAAAACATTTTTTGCGCAAACACGGAACGGAATGAATAATTCGACCCCATATTTATTCTGCCAGATCAAGTCAAATGACTTAGCCCACTTCAACAGGGTGAGGACCCTGACAACATGCTGGGCATATGCGGTACCTGAAGGCAGTAAGTCATTGCAGGAACTTGACCTTAGCTGTGCTAGAACGACTCTTGTTATATGTACAACATTTAATCGGTATCCTGCTACCACGGAATTGATAGCGACTCTATTAATGTTGTACAAAGCAGCAATCAAATGAATCCAGCACATTCCTCTGTGAGCTTCCCTCGTATTTACGTAGACCCTGTCTGACTTGCCTTAGAGAAGTCTTCAACTGTGTGATGGTAAAGTTTGCTCTGGGGACATCTCAGAATAAACTGTCGCGTCAATATTACGTTGTGTTTCTTCACCGGTAGAACATTTTGCTTCTATTTATTTATTGTATCTTCATTAAAAACGAAATTATTAACGAAAATTGTTTATCCATTGCTGTTTATATGCATTAAGTTGGCATTCTTCTTTTTTGTCTTTGGCTCAGACCCGCTGTATCCTTTCTTCTTAGTCGAAAATAGTTTTCTTTTTTAATTATTTTCTGCATACTCAGATCTCAAACAGTTTTTTTCTATATGTGTAAATTATCATCCTATTTTTTTTGAAGCTATAAAAACATTTACTTTCTTATTCGTTCATCGAAATAAGAGTCCTCCTTGAATATTAATATATTAATGCCCTTATTCATAAAAACTTACAACTGGTTTACAACAAGTTTATAAATCAAATTTCCATAAAAAATTTGCTTTATAATCCTCTTATAAACCCGTAAATAGCTAATTAAGGTTATTGATACGATATTATTGTGAAATAGTACGTTCATGAACTGCCAAAGACGACTACTCGTTCAAGAGCTGTCAACAACAACCTGAGATTACTACTTTCTAATTCGATTCGAGTTATCTACGAATGTTTTTCTTGACATACCTAAAAAGTTTATCACTTTTATATGCTTCTCGTAACTGTAAATTTTCGGGCAAACGTTTACAGATTAAATTCTTTTCCCATTTTTGTTTTTTGCCATCATCCACGCATTTTCGTTGACCTGTCAAGTGTATACGATATAAAGTAGCCGTATAATTATCACCACGACCGGATCCTTGTTCTTCCTGTTAAATAGACAAAAAAAAAAAAAAACTTTACATACATAGGTACATTGTATAATTTTTTTTTGTCTGCGAAAATCTTTAAACGATGACATCACTCGTTAAATTAAGATACACTTACTTCAAATGAATCGATTTGTACTTGGGGTTCAATACGCTGAAAAATGCCACTAAATAAGTCCAATGTTAGTTTGGAACTATTATTGCCTACGGAAACTGCCATTTGAGGTGTTTCTGTGATGCCCATAGTACACTTAGGCGATTGTGTGTTAAGAAAGTAGATTTAACTTAACTTAAGGATGAGAAATTTATACTGTTAATTAAATGTAGGTTAGATTAAAGGTGGTTCAATTAACGTTTTTCCAAGATTGTAAATTCTTATAAGAATATTTGTTAAAAGTTTTTTCTTTATATATTTATTTTTTTTTCTGTGCAATTTTGGTATGCTTTAATAATTTTCTCGACTTTACTGCACGCACACCCCTTGTTTAAAAACCGTTCTAAGTCCTTTAATTGATTTTCCTTTTGCGGTGGTTGTCAAATAACAAATTATATGTACATATGTATGTATGTATCAGATGTTCGTTTGCTGTTTTTTTGCGAGTATCTGTCAGAATTTCGCTTTTTGTTTGTTTGTTATAGAATATACTATAAAATTCTGTAGCCGGCTTTTTGTTTGTTTACTTTTGCATTTAGTGAACTTTCAAAATTCTAACCCTCCCAAATGCATATTATGCTCTCTTTAGCTCTTTTTGTTCAAAAGGAACACTAAGTAAGTGTTGCCAACTTCTATTGTTAATGGAGTCCTGTATTGTTGGCAATATTATAACGGGGTTGTTATGATATTTTGTAACGCTTTATTTTAAAGGATACTAATAGTTTCTCTTGCTATTTTTGTTTTATTAATTTTTTTTTTGAATATATGTAAATCAGGTTGGCGGAGAATTAATCCCTCAAATTGCCAGGTTATCTCACGATCGATTCAAGTAAGTCCCAAGTCGACCTATACCTTCATATAGGAAGCTAGAACGCTTAAATCTTGTATTAAAAAAAATTTAGCATGTGACTAATGCACAACTTCGAACACCCGTAATGCGGTACAGTTAGACGACGCGAAGCATTAACCAATGCAAAAGTGAGACGCACATCTCTCGAAGGCAGCGAAAAAAGGACGGCCTGATTGCCCTTAAGCGGAAATGACAATGACGCGCGAGTTCTTTCTCCACCCAGAGCTGAATTACGGCTGTTGTTTTATTAATGTTTAATAAATTTCCATAGACTTTGACGGATTTTTGGCATATTTTTGAACATACATACATATGCACAGTGGCTTACAGCTAATTGTATGCAGTGCATTTTTTTGTTTTCAAAGCTCCATAAAAAGAAAACTAACAGGAATTTAATTGTTATAGTCAAACAACAAAAATAATTTTTGCCAAAAAACAATAAAATGCTCGTTTTTCACGTTTTATGCATGGTGTCGAACGAAAATTTGAAATTAAAACTGGCAATAACACGATTTAATAATTGATAGCCTTTATTGTCTACAACAGATTTAAGGCCATATGACAGATGTGACCAGCACTCCATCAGTAGAGCTTTTTTAAAATATTTTTTGTTAGAAATTTTCTCCTTATGCTGATTTATAAAATTAACCATAAATTTATCATTATTTTTTTTATTTATTTATATTTTATAGGATCCCAAATTTATAAATACTCAAGCTCGAGGTCACCTCGAGGGATCCTACAAAGAAAAGGTCGAATATTTCAAACTTTTATTTATATTTTATATATATTTAGATTGTAAGCCCTTAAGGCTTAATTAATCCAGATTATTCATATAATTTAATATAAAATAAATTAAGAAATTTCTGTATATGTATGTATGTATATAATTTTAACCCCCCTATTGCACAAATGTTGAATACTAAAAGTAATGAAAAAACGATTTGCTCTTATTTTTCTTAAAATGTGTAGCTCATAATGCTTATTGAAAATTTTATTTGGTACCTTTTTGCCTTTGTTGTGGATCTGATTTTCATGGATAAAGCTGCGGAAGCTTTAATGTTAACAATTTCTGCTCTTTTTCGCTGTGAGTGGCCATCTTCGAAATAGTTTAAAAGAAATTCTCGTTGTTCTCTCGTTACAGTAGAAATTGACTGCATAAAATAAGCTGTGACGTGACGAAACGAACATTATTTTTTTTTAGTTTTAATATACATACTTAGATATTCCCAGCAAGCCATATGAGTCCGAAAAGTGTCTTTTCTGACACCTTTTTCGGAGCGTTAACGCTCTTTATGAGCCCAAAAAACAATCATAATTGCTCCTAAAACCTTCAGAAAAGAGGGTCATTACATTCGAAAATGGTCCGTCAGAAAGAGCTCTTAGATAATGTCAGAAAAGAGTCTTTTATGAGGGTTTTTTTGGGCTCTTAAAGAGCTCTTAGATAATGTCAGTAAAGAGTCTTTTATGAGGTTTTTTTGGGCTCTGTGTAATCTTGTTTTTATCATTCTTGTGTGGTACAGCTATCTTTTTTTTTTGTTCAAAGCACAAATAACAGGAAAACAACGCTTTGGTACACACATAATTAAGTGGAATTTCTGAGTCATACTGCGTGCCGACTCAGGACAGTAACAAGCAAATTTTTCTTTCACTCCGTAAATGCTCTTTTGTTGGACTCTTTTCTGACTCCTTTTTCGGAGCGCTCCTAGAATGGTATGCTGGGTTGTTACATTTTTAACCTTTTAAAAACGGTGGTTTATTTCCTTTGAATAAACCGGATTCTTTTTAATTGCAAAATAAAATTTCTTATTTAAATGTACACAATTAAAAATTAACACACTGTCTTTTAACACACTTATATTACGGTTTAAGAACACACTTAAAGTTTTTGAATACTTTGATGTTAAACACGCCATCTGTTGATGAATTTGTTAGTAACAATATTAATACATTTTGTGTGATCAACGCCATCTGTTGATGAGTTTATTAGTTTTTTTGATGAAATTTTCAGAGGTTGTCTCGGATTTTTGCTCATATCTCCGTTATTTATGGACGGATTTTGCTGATTTTAAATAGCAAACTTCTCGAAAGCATGTCTGAGAGAATTATTGAAGACTTGAATCCCAAAGATATCTGGGGACTTCAGAAAATTGATTTCAACATCCAGACAGACGGGCATGGCTTAATAGACTCCGCTATCTATAAGGATACAGAATATACATATATACTTTATAAGGTCGAAAAATTATATTGTGGAAATTACAAACGGAATGACAAACTTATATATAAAAAAAATAAAAAATTAAGGAATCGTATATTTAAACAAAAAAAGGGAATCGTCATTTATATAATAAAAATTCCACATGAAGTTTTTTCCCTTTTGTTTTTTTTAACATTGATTTTTAATAGGAAAAATGTGAAAAGGGAAAAAATTTCATGTGGAATTTTTATTCACGATAGGCGTGAATATAATTAAAATAATAACAACTAATAAAGCCATAAACAACAATTCCTTTATAAAAAACTCTAATAATTAATAAACAAACAAATACGTAAAAAACTAAATTATAAACTAAAAAAACTATTTATTTCATTCCCGTCATTTTTACTACACTTAGTTGATCACTTTTTTTAAATTTTAATTTCATATTCATTATTTGTACAAACAAACAACAACTTTAGATATTTCATTGTTTTTTAGATGTGGAGAACATATACATATATATTCAGAATTATATAATTAAACTACTATATGTAAAATTCATTAACTACGACAACATACAATATTATAAAATCCCATAATTACATCCTGAAAATTATTTGGAAAACTTAAAGAATTACAAAAATTACAAACATTTACCCCCTTATTCAAAAACGATTATTAAATTTAACAAATGTTTATTAAGCAAATTTTTATATGCAAATCTGTCTTAATAAACGTTTGTTAAATTTAATAATCGTTTTTGAATAAGGGGGTAAAGTATTAAATGGCTGGTATTCCAAACTAAGGAATCGTGAGCCGAGCCTGGATGTCTAGCATCTATAAATCTTATACGCATCTTATGGTCGCAGATCTATGTATAAATAATAAAGAAAAAGGAGTTAGCAACTAAATTATTACTAGTATTTTTTTAATAGTTTGTACTTACTATCATCGAATTTATGCTGAAGAAGCCTTTCCGATTGTAGTATAAATGCTGTGAACTTTTGTTAGGCCCTACCATTTTGAAGTGCGTTCCGTCAACACAGCCAGTTCGTTCATAAAAAATCTCTTACATTCTGTTTTTTCATCCTCTGTCATTTCAAATTTTACCCAAGTTTTACAAATTGTGGTACTCATCGCATCCAAAACTTCAGAAAAAATTTTACTAACCGTGGGTTGAGCTAAGGATAAGTTGAAGTCATTCCCAACGCTTAGTTGATATGACCCTTGTGCAAAAAATCTTAAAGCGGTTGCCAGTTTTATTGTAGGCGTTATTGCTGACTTACGCATATTGCATTTAAGTTTTGGAGCGATTTCTTCCAACACGTATTTAAAGGCAGTTTTATTTAGCCTAAATGTGTCCACAAATCTGAAAATACACCAAATTTAATTTATATGTATTTAAAAATGTTTTTATTAAAATAAATCGTCTTACACTGATTCGGGAATGGAGAAGATGTCAACCTGCTGTCGTAATTTCTTTCGGTGTGTAGTCATTTTAAAGATTTCTTCATCCTCACTTGAATAATAAAATTCAGTACTCGCCATTTTTTAATTGTCGTTTGGAAATTTTAAATAAAAAAAGCACAAATTTGTGAAAGGTAAAATTTTGGTTCTTTTCGATAACTTCTCGTCTTCGTTTCAATATGTTTCAAGAATGCCAGAATAGAAACGAAGCGACGATAAAACGACAACGACATAGAAACGACAATAAAAACTACAACGCCAACGATAATAGGGCCGAATATCTAATATTATATTATATACTATCCTCGCATTGAGCTATTTACCTAATTATAAAGTTTTTTATCAAATAAATCTTGCTATTTTCACATATTTTGGACTTGTTAATGCGCTAAAAAAAAATCGAGATTGTGTCTATTACTTGACGTTAATGATTGAATTCTATAGAGAGAAAAAACTTTTGTCAATAAATCAAGATTTGTTGTGCTCTGTACCTCATCGGGTCTGATTAGAAAATAATTAACCAGGGAAAATTGTTTTTTTTAAGTTTATGCTAAAAAAACAAAACATAGATTGTGGAATTTTGAAGGTGCTACAAGTTTTTAATACAATTAATAGAATACTCATATTTTATTGTAAAATGTTTAAGCATTCCCAGAATGTAATGTTTAGAATGACGAAATTGAATTTGATGCCAAAGTAGAGGTCATCACAGAAGAGGCAATATTTACCAAGTTATAACGATATATAAGTTTTGATACAAATTTCTGTGTAAAAATCGATTTTGGATCCAAAATAGAAGTGACACAAATTAAGTTTATTTTAGAAAAAAAACAGTATTTTGAATGCTGATCCTTCAAGTCACCTTAAATCTTTTGTTTTTATCAAGTAAATATAAATAACTTCTCTGATCCAAGGTTTCCATTGGTTTTTATAAATTCTTTAAAAAGTGTTTTAATTTTACTTTTCATAAAATAATATTTAGACAATTAATATATCGTCACCTAAAATGCCCAAAGATATAACTTTCATTATCATAATTTTACAGGAGAAGCAAAAAACGTTATAAACTGAAAACTGTTGAATTGAAAATGGTCTCCAGGGCGCTTTAAAATTCAAATAATTTTTACTTACTTTGCTAACTCAATTAATTATAAAATTTTCTTTTATTTGATTGATAGTATTTTCTTTTCTTTTATTAATTTCTCGTAATTTACAATAGTTGTTAAATTGATAAAGAAATTGAGTTGATTAGAAAAAATATTGATTGTTTGTTAACTTTTTATTCGAATTATTTATTATTTTTTAGTGTTTTTCTAAATTGTATGAAAAAAAATACATAGTTTTTATGCATGTTAAATATGTTTGTAACTGCTAATATGCAACATTTTAAATGTTTAGTTTTTGAATTTTTCTGGAGTTTTTCGTTTTACTAATTTATTTAATATTTTTGTTTAGTTTATTAATAACATTGTATGTATAGATATTTGAATTAATTCACATTTTTTAAAAAAATAAAGCTTTAAGCTTATGTTTTGAGTTAAGTTTTACTTTTAATAAACAATAAAAAAAATTAGTTATCTTTATTATTATAATTATATTATTTTGTTTTGTTTTGAATTTTAATTTTGGCTAAATGTATGATAATAATGATTTCCTTTAATGTTAACATTTTCGACTAAATTTTAATTAAACGCCGTTTCTACTGCCCTTGATTTGATGGCTGTCTGCATGTGTGAAGTTTGTGGAAGCGTACATACATACATTCTATGCAATGTGGTGTGTGAATATGTGCTTGCTTCAATTTGTTGCATGATGTTGATGATGGTGTTGCTGTTGATATTGTAGATGCTGTTGTTGATATTGTTGTAGCTGTTGCTGGTGATAATGCTGCTGCTGTTGTTGTTGTTGTTGCTGTGGATTATTGGGTATTAAATTTAAATCATGCAAAGCCTGAGCTATTGGCAATGGACGTTGTGGCCAAGTATTTGGCTGCAAGAGTAATTGAGCATTGGCTAAATGACGTTGTAATGAACCAATAGTTGGATAAATTGACTGTTCTATAAATTCGGCTATTGTAAACTAGGTAAATGTGGAAAATAGATGAAATTAAGTATTAATTTGTTTTGTTTATTTAACATTTAACACTAATGAATGGGATATGTAACAAATTTGAGATTTTCTGCTTCTACATCAGCCTAAAATTTCAGTCTAATCACAGTCTGTATCTGTCAGGTGTATACACTACATCAATCTTGGTGCAGGAATAATGGAAATTCTTAAATAGGACGGCGATTCAACAGTTACACTCATATGGTTGCGTGGACGTAAAGACCTAACAGGAAACTGTGTTACTGAAGATTTGGCACCATGCTACCAACATGCTCTCCTACTATGAGCTTTCTCAGACCAGGTGGTCGAATGAACAACCTGTAAAATTACACGATTACTTACTAAAACTACAGCGATCACAATTAAGTAACTTGGTGTCAGTGATCACACTACACTGTAAATTCGGCAACCATGCAAGAAGACTAGATATACCCTACAATGACTTCTGCAGAAGTTGTAACAATGAAGAAGCGTAGGAAACCGTCTCTCATCTTTTGTGTCAATGTCCAGCAATGAGTACTATACGTAACATTTTTCTGGGACAACCATCCTTTCAATAGTCTATCTGAAATATCCGATATGAAATTAGAGAGAATTGATGCCTTCATTAGAAGTAGAAATTGGCTAACGCGATTTGATGTTTAAATCCTTTCTGGTAAAACTATTTGGTGGTTAAATAACTCGGAATGATTACTCCATTTATTTTCTATACATACTTATGGACCATAAACCATCTCCCCTGTATACATCTACTTTCTGTTCATCTCTATTCATTCTTCTTCTGGTTTTTCTTCTCTTCTATCTTTTCAGGCAACACAAAACGACCAGTGATATTAGACCTGAGTGATGTGTACTTCACTGCCGCCTGCTTACCTAACCATGAGAGTCTTAAAGAACTTTATGTTCTAGTTCTAATATTAGTTTTGATTCTAGTTCAGTTCTAGTTCTGTTCTAGTTCATTTCTAGTTCTGCTCTAGTTCAGTTCTAGTTTTGTTCTAACTTTTTACTATCAAAAAAAAAAAAAAACTCATAATTTCTGTATTACATTTTTAATTTGATATTGTTTGCTTACCTCATCATATATTTCGTATAATAATTCATTGGCCTGCCTGGCCATACCCTGTAGTTCACTAATGTAAATGGGTGTCTTGTGTGTCAGCTCATGCACCCTGATTGTTGATGTGAAATTGTGCCGTACATTGTAATCAGACATCCAGGCGCTCTTCTCTTGTACCTGTTGCAAATACACTTCGATTTCACTCAACATGTCAAACAGCCGCAAAGAGAATTTATAAAATTGATGACCCGAATATACACATGTCGAGAATAATTGATTATGATGAGAGTTTGGCTGCAACTCCAACCAGGGATGGCCAGAACGTCGTTTGTCCAATTGATAGACACATTGTAGAACTTTCAGTAAATCATTTTCTTTGGGATTGGTATTGAAATAGCCACGCGAAACGGTTGATAGTGATACCATTAGACTGGGTATGCCAGTGGGTAGAAGTTCACAGAGAACAGCAAAATGATCATAACGTTGCCAGCCGGTAAGTGCTAAACCCTGAAAGCCTTTGGAGAATCTGGCACCCTCCTTAGCGATGACGGCCAACCAGCGTATATTATTTTCCAAATGCCTTTGTATAGGTGGTATCATTAGGCTTTCACCAAAAGCTCCTTTAAATGCTGAAGCCGCCCAGGCTGTAGGAAACACCCGTGTATATCTTTCCCACAACATGGGCGGTATAAAACGATAGATGTCGTTAATGTAAACCCAAATCATGGGCTCTACATAGTTGCCTATTTGCGAATGTTGCATTTCACTCAGGGTCATGCCCCTCAGCATGTCATCCCATATAATCACTTTCAATTGGGGCCATTTCATGCGTATGAAATGCGCAATGGTGGTGACATGATTGAGAAATAATTCGCCTTTGGTTTTTTGTCTACATTGGGTGCACTCACCCATACGATATACCTCATCACAACCAATATGTATGTGCGAAATTTTCAAAGGCATTTTCTCAATGTTGGGCTGTTGCAATTGCATATGAAAATCGATAACTTGCGTTAGCATGGCATCGATTAAATTCATCGATTGCTTTTGACTGGGACATATGGACTGGGGACTGTCGGGCAATTCGCGCATATGGGCAAACTCTTGTAGCTTCAGAACGTATTCCATATGACCAAAAGTTTGTACTAAAGGTATAATGTTTAAGCCATGCTCAGCACAGGCCTGTAAAAAGTCCTGCAAAGAAAAATCGATAAAAGAATGGTTTAAAAATACAAATATGTGTATGTAGGTACAAATAATGTAGTTTAACTCACCTTAAGTTCGTCACGATTGTAGGCATTTCTAGCCGATAATGTTGAAATATTTCCCTCAAAAGGAAACATATCCTCATACTCGATTAACAGGCCAGTGGCTCCCAATGTTTTTAAAACCGGCAATAAAGTTTTCAAAAAAGCAAGCTGCAATTAAATAATTCATAACAAAATCAAAGTCCTTAAACAAATTTCCCAGTTCATAACTAGTGTGTACTTACCTTTGGTGGTGCTCCCTTTAAATCTAAATGCACTATACGCTCATTAGGTGCCCGGGCCCCCTCAGGGCCTATACCAGCCACCATGGGTATACCCATGCGCTGCAGTTCATGCTCATACTGAGTCTGCTTTTCTGCGGACGACAACATTTGAGCATCATTTTCCATTTGAGTCTGCAAATCATCCATGGCTGAGTTACGTGACTTCTGTTGATTCTCCAAAATTCTTAAACGTTCCTCTTCAAACAGGTAACTTTCACCTACTATGGGCAACTTTTTACGCCGCGCCACCAACGATAACGTTTGAGCCGAAGCTTCCTCTATAACAATAGAGGGTGGATTTTTGGTGGGCTTAACGAAACGTGTTAAACCAGAATTTGCCAAACTATTGGGATGATGTTGTACATTGGTATCCTTCTTGTTGTTGGAATCTTGATTTTGTTGAAATCTCAAGATGCGATTGGCCTGCGAAATCAGTTTCTGGAGGACATAAATGTGTTTGTAGGAATCTCGCGGTATAGAATCTTCACTGTCACTAGGTAAATTCTGATAAAAATTTAATTTTAGAGCTGAGTTGATAAATTCAATTTAAATAAATACGAGTAACTTACAATGTAATTCTGTGTAAACGATTGTTTTGTATCCAAATAGGCCCAAGTCCAAATACCACAGAGTATTAAGGAAGAAACAAGTAGTAAAAGCGATATTTTACGACGCCAAATCAAAATGAGGAGATTTGTGTGCATCTGTAAGAAAATAATAATAAATATTTATGTACGAGTAAGTGTTAAATAAATATATACATATACATATATGTACATATATGTACCATATGTACTGACAGATAAAAAACATGGTCTAACATAATCTAAGAGCAACATATTATAAGATTTATGATTGTGGTCAAAACATAATATGATGATGAATATCATATCATCGTAATATTTCATCATAGTATTTTCTTTAATAGTTTCTTTTTACAAGCAATAAGGTCATTGGAATTTTATATAAAAATATTTAATTTATTTCTATATATTTATTTCCAATATTTCGCTATCACAATGGATAGCTTCTTCAGGGATAATATAAGTTTTGAATTATACATTCTGGTAGATATTAAGATCTAAGTTCGAAGTTACATAGTTTTTTGACCTTAGTATGTCGTTAGCGGGAAGACGAGCAACAGTTTCATCATAATAGATAAACTCGCGAACCAGAGCATTTCTAGGCCAAAACTTTGGATTGACAATTTGTTCAAATATTTCAACCGGGACAATTATCTTGAACGAAACTCTTTTGGTTGAGTTTATTTTATTAACAAGGACATCAGGAAGATCATTATTTAAGTTAGTTTTTAAATAATGTTTTATATCATCTGCAGTTGTATCATAATAGCAGCGGGTAGCAAAGATCGTCTTTCTGGGTGATTTGGTACGAAGTTCTCTTAGTGTAGGTCATCATATTATGATAGTACTTTATCATAATATGTTAAATTAAAATCATTTTATTTTTACTATTTAGCATATTATGATTTTATAAGTATCATAATATGAATGCAAAATTATGCAGTGGTACCAGTTGAAACATTATTTCTAATGAAGACACAATTATTTTAGTATTTTTTTTTTTGCTTATTATTTATATTTTATATAAAAATATATTATATATATACTTAGTTTAGAAAGATAATATTCTCTGTAACACAAATATAACCAATAAAATTTGATTCTAACGATTTAAAGTCAATAAAAAAAATAATTCTTTTTTTATCTTCATCTTCATATTTAGTAGTATCGTAGTTATCGTTAAAATCGAATTAAAATAACAATTATTTGTGTACCACAACAATATATTGTTAACAAAAACACAATGTAGTTGTCGTAACCATGTCTAATCATGTTTTTACTCTGCGTATATGTATAAGGGCGATTCTATACTGACGGGTGCAAAATTTAGACGCTTTAAACGTCTTTTACTAATAGAAAGAAACACATTTTCAATTAAGTTATTTCTAGAAGCGGTAATATTTTTCTATATACTATTGTTATCTATTTACCAGAATTTATATGAAACTACCAAATAGCCACGAGAGAGCTTTAAAGTGCATGACGGGTGCAACCAAATTGGCCAACTTTCATAAGATCATGTCACAAGAACACAAAACTCTGTTAATTTTTAAACTTATATTGTATTATTCTTTTTTATTGTGAAAGATGAGATATCAGACGATGATTATCAAATCAAACATCGTAGAGAAATATAATCCAATAATAAGAAATTTGCTCTTTAAGCCATGACGGGTGTAACATGAATGAATTTTCTGTTCGCGCCAAATCTATAAATCTTAATGCTTCGAAGTGCGCAATAAATTTACTTTAAATTTGCATCAAAAAAAGTATCAAATAGTGTGATTTGAGAATTGATGTTAAAAGTTGTCTAGAATAGAATCGACCATAAATAAAATATTTGTGCTGATAACGAGTACGGGCTTTAAAAGATAACCACCAAAAAGATGGAGGGTATATTAAGTTTGGCATTCCGTTTGTAACACAACGAAATATTGATCGTACAAACAAAAAGTCTATATACCTATATTCTAGGTCCTTATAAGATTCTAAGACGATCTAGCCATGTCCGTTCGTTAGTCCGTATGTTGAACGCACGATAGAGTCTCGAAAAAAGACTTAGAGCAATGAAATTTCTCCCAGGTATTCCTTGTTCACCGAAATATGTGGTATTGAAAATAGGCCAAAGTAGGATCCAAGTTACAGACCAAAAAATTTCAGACAACTTCGATATTTTTAGCTTTTTTCTTCAAATATAATGCAGATAATAGCATGCAATTTTGCACTTTTTGCATTTTTATTATATATACTATATATAAGTTGAAAGTGGCAAGAATCGGTCTACGATTTTTCATAGCTCTCATCTAAATGTCTTCATGGAATATAGCTCTATGGTACATAAATGCCTTTAGAGAAGCAGTAATTTAGCAAAAGCAAAAATTCAGCAAATATTAGTTTTACATAAAGATAAATCAAAAAGCGGTATTTTGTTTAAATCAGTCCATATCTAATTGACCCACTCCAAAAGTAACTTAAATGCTCATAAAATTCTTACAAAAATCACGTTCAAATTTGACAGAAGTAATTCACATATACACATAAATAAGCGTACTGAATTTTATGACGATGAGTCCATATTTGACCAAAAGCCCCATATAAAGTCCATTTCCGAAAATCCCTTAAATGATCATAAACCACTTATAAACATCACTATTAATTTGAAATTTGACAGAAATAATCCACATACATATATACATACATATATAGTATATAAGCCATAGTAACTAACTTTATGGTGATCGGCCCATAATTGATCATAGCTCCCATATAGGGAGCACTACCGAAAAACACAAAAACCTTCGTAAATATCCTATAAATATCAATATCGAACTGAAAATTTTCACCAATCAATATGAATGTAAAAATTTTACTATTGGATTTTGTAAAGGTCAGTTCCAGACTTCTTTCAAGTATACATAGATCACACTACTGATAAATGTATAGGTACAGATGGTGGGTAAATAAGATTCGGTACAGCCGAATATAAACTCTTGTTTAGTTTCCATTTTGTTTTAGGTTCATTAAATACTATATTTTAAGATTTTATTTATTTTGTTCATTGAAAGTTTTCTAATTGTCGCCATCAATTATATAAAACGTTTGCTGTGGCAGTTGCTTTTCCATTCATTTCCCAATTAATACATATTAAATGTTACACTAACGCTTTCTTTCAACAATTCTATACTTTCTTATAATGTAATGTACAGTGGAATGAAAGGTAAAATTTGTCTATTTAAATTTTTTTATTTATCAGCATAATTCTTGATATCGAACGAAGGTTTTCGTTTATCTTCCAAGCGAAAGAAATCTAGGGGGTTTTGTAGCTTAATTCGAAAACAAAATCGTTCGAATTTGATTGTTTTATATAGGGTGTTTTTTTTAGATTTATAGAACAACACGTTTTTTAACTGGCGGCCATTTTTTCAGCTGTCAAGTGGTTTATGTTTAGTTTGGTTTCGCATTTCAACATGAATAGACTGACGACTGAACAATAATTCCAAATTGTGCAAATTTATTTTGAAAATCATAAAAATATTTCAAACAGTAAATATTTTTTAAAAACTTACCACAAATTTTTCAAAAAAAAAAATCAGGCATACAACTCCTATTCTAAGGTTAAAATTTCTTGTACCCTTCAATATATTTCCATCAGAAATATAAATGCAATGTTTATGTAAATAATTCAGATACGTTAACAAATAAAGTGACTGTGAATAAATAGTAAATATTACATGTGGAAGAACAATATCAAAAAGGATTGAAGAAGGCTACAAAACCGCACTTTATTTTGTGCGACAGTGTATTTATTTACTCTCAAAATATTTTTCTGCTACCCACAGTTACGTTCTCCTCGCTATCCTTCAATGGTATTTTTAATTTATTTAATTAGTTCATAGTGCTCAATGTTAACAAAAAAAAAAAAAAAAGAAGAAGTTAGAGTGCTATATTCGGCTGTGCCGAATCTTTAATACCCTCCACCTAAACGTAATAAGAAATACAGAAACTACACTGGCTATAGGACTAGAATATCCTTATTCCGTGTTTTTTATTCAGTCTTAGTTCGAATTTTATTAGTATTTTATATATTGTTTGAAAGACAATTTTACGATCAACATAATTTATGTTAAATATTTCGAAATTTTATCTAATTTTGACCATTTATAATTGATGTAATTACCGATTCTTACTGTAATATACAGAGTTTGTCTGATTTTCATAACAATCTGGAGTGTAATTTAACAATTTATAAAGTTAAAAAACATTTTTCCTTATTAACAACAAGTTAAGAAACAGAGTATAAAACAGAATATAAAAAAGGATAAGATAAAAGGTGAGACTTCTTTTGGTTGAATTTGATCGCAATAACATTATTTACAAAAGATTAATGGTTGGCATAATAGAAGTGGACCAGTTATGGACTGTGTTTCGATCTTGCAATATTTTTTGCAAGATGATGCGAAATAAAAAGAAAAACAACGACAATAAATTTACTTTAAAACTTTACTGTCTGACTGTTAATCAACGACTGAATTTACATAATTGAAAGTCAATATTAAAATTAAAGAAGTTTGGCAATAATAATATGCTACATAATTATAACAATTATACATACATACATGCATATATGTATGTATTACTATTACTGAGTACAAGAGAGTTATTAATATGCACGATAGTGAGTATATCGTCATATTAAATGCAAACGGACGTAACTACACTTTTTATTTTTTTTACAGGATAAGCAAAAAACCTTCTAAAATCAAGAAATATTATGCTTTCTTTGCAATTTTTGTAAATTGTACTTAAATTGTGGGGATTTATTTATTGATGAAGATATTTTTATTTTTTTTCGAACATTTAAGTTTTTATGTTAGTTACGTTCTTTTGACTTTCCACTTTTTTTTAAAACAAAAAGACGTTAAGAAAAAACATACTCACTATATACTAGTATTTTAGTCTCTTACAGTTTAAGAGTTATTTGATTTTATTATTTATGTTATCTCTTATAGTTTACCAGAAATCTGGCAAAAACCTTACCTATTGTTTTAAATTTTACCATTTTAAATTATTTACACTTTTGAATAAAAATATGTTTCCTTTTTTAAATTTTTTATTACATTTTTTAATTAATTTTTTTTATTAATTTTATTATAAAATAAAATGTAATTCTGTAATTAACTTTTAAAATAAAAACTAAAGATATGTGAGAAATTTTATATAAAAAATTCAGTACATTTTATAAAAAAAAATTCATTTAAAAGAAGTCGAAAACTTGTAGAAATTAATTCCAAAGATTTTTACACAAAGTGCGTATTCCAATTTAAAGCTTATTAGAATTTTGTGAATGAAAGAACACAGAAAACAAAAAAGAAAAATGTACCGTTAGTTAACAATCACTGTTACCAATAGGGATTGGTTTTGGGGAATCATGGGATTCGGGATTTTGAAATTATAAATAATTTATAAATTATAAAATTATTAAATTAAAAAATTATAAAATTATTGAATTATAAGCTACAAAATTATAAATTCTTACTTACGACTAATACATAATAATATCGGCATTATTCCGAAAAATTTCATGATTTTCGGGATTTTTCGTTAATCGGAAAATGCAAAGATTATTTTTTTTTTTTGGCAAATCCTGGGTTTGGGATTTCGTAAATTCCGAAAATTATAATATTTTCAGGATCGAGATATAAGGATTGGCATCCCTATGTACAACAAATGAGTTCGTATGTAAGGTTTTCATATAAATGTGTAGTTACGTCTTCTTGCATTTAGAAATACACGCACTTGTAGTTACGTCCCTTTGAATTTCGTAATAAAATCGCCATTTTTGATCGTAGGAATCTAAAATTTTGCATGAGCATGTATTTTGATAAAACGAACCATAATCTATAAAAAAAAACTCAATTTCGAAATTTTGTGTACGTCCGTTTGCATTTAATATGACGATATGCATGTACGTATAAATATGTACAAATACAAATTTACAAACAAGAGCAACAAAGTAAAATAACAAAAATATGTACATATGTACATACAAATATATGTTTCATTTAGAAGAAAAAATTTTACGGTATTTTAAATAACTAAAAATTGCAAATAAGTAAAAATAAAGAATTTTTGTAAGTGCACCAAGGCCTCGGCTGCCGCCAACAGACTGATAGCTTCTAAATCCAGTATCCACTAATGTGGTTTCTATGTATTTTAATGTTATTTTAATTGAATTTTATCTCAATAACGTAATTTACAAGAGTTGCATGGTTGTTTAGTATGCCCGGAAGTGGACTTAATTTGGGAGCTATTGCCAATTATTGACTGACAGCTACAAAATCTAGTAGCATAATTGCCGTATAACCGATAAAGGTATGATTTCTGATTTAAAATTTCAGATCTATGTATATAAAAGTTGGTTCGATTTCGCTATTTATTATACATTTTTGTGGGTTTATTTGTTTTTCGGAAATGGTTCTGATATGGCAGCTATGAAAAATTATGGACCGATCTTCTTAAATTTTGGAACAGTGATTTTTATGCATATGAATTTCAACATAATAACGTAATAATAACAACATAATAATATATTACTATTAAAGTGGATTTCAGAAGTGGACCTCATATGGGGGATACGGTTAAAAATGGACCGAAATTCACACAATTTTGTGGGATGATTTTTGTATATATTTAAATGATATGTGCAAAGTTTTGAGTCGGTACCGGTATTTATAAGATATATATAAAAATAAATGGCTTTTTCGGATGTGTTCCTTATATGGAAGCTATGACCAATTATGAGCCGACCACCATAAAATTTAGTACAACAATATATTTTCCTATAAGGATTATTTATGTCAAATTGTAGCCGTTTAACATTATTTATATCAGTTTTATACGTATTTAAGTGAATTTTGGAAGTGGACTTTATATGGGGTCTATGGTCAAACATGGACGGAACTAAAAAAAAATTTCGTTTTACGATTTCGTTTTGCATGAAACTTATTCCTGCTGAATCTTGTATTGATATTCCAATTTTATTGGCATTTATGTGCAATATTTCGGGAAAATTTTTGTATGGGGGTTATGAGTTATCATGGACGTATTCTTACTACATATATTCCTTACACTTTCTTCTTTTATCATAAAAACATCGTATACAAAATTTCATAAGAATATCTGCAATATATTTAAAAATATGTTTAAAAGTATAAATTTTTTATGGAGGTTGTCTTACATTTTGGTTCATAACTTTGGTTTTACTATACCGATTTTGCTGATTTTCAATACCAAACTGCTTAGGAGGCGGTTTTTTGTAAACTGTTTTGATTTTGGACGTCAGAGTATTTTACACAGACAGACGGACAGATAGACAGACGGGCATGGCTCAATCGAATTTTGTCAGGACCAAGAATATATATACTTTGTTGGGTCTCAGATGAGTATTTCTTAGTGTTACATACGGAATGACAAACTTATATACATACATACATATACCCTCATTCACCATTTATGGTGGTGTAGGGTATAAAAAAAAAACAACAACAACAAGTAATGCACTTCAATTTCACAGAAAATTTTGCTAGCAGCCAAACAGAAACTGCAACAATTCGCACCCTAAATACAAAAGGGTCACAACTCAAAATTTTCCAAAACTGACTTTTTTTTCATAAATTACTTCAGAGTACACATCGCTAACTACTGTACAAATTTCTTTCACATCACTATTTTCTTTAACTGGAAAAACACAGTTATGTCTATTTTAATGTTAAGTGTGTTACTTGTGCACGATGAAGTTTTTTGTCTCTCCTGAAAATTTTAGTATTTTGAGTTGTGACCCTTTTGTATTTAGGATGCGAATTAATTGTAACTATGTATAATTATGCCACTGAACTGCTATAAAATGATTTTTAATTTACAAGATATATATAATTAAATTTACAGACAATAAAAACGAAAACATAAAAATGCTGCTATTATATGGATATTTTCATAAAATTTTTATGTATGGATGCATGTATGTATGTATGTATAGGTGTATGTATAATTAACATCATTACGAAACGATTTAAATGTTTGTTACAAATTAAGGAAAAACAATCATAATTGCTCCGAACACCTTCAGAAAAGAGGGTCATTACGTTCGAAAATGGTCCGTCAGAAAGAGCTCTTCGATAATGTCAGTAAAGAGTCTTTTATGAGGTTTTTTTGGGGTTGTGTAATCTTGTTTTTATCATTGTTGTGTGGTACAGCTATGTTTTTTTTTTTTTTTTTTTTGTTCAACGCTTTAGTACACACATAATTAAATGGAATTTCTAAGTCATACTGCGTGCCGACTCAGGACAGTAACAAGCAAATTTTTCTTTCGCTCCGAAAATGCTCTTTTGTTGGACTCTTTTCTGACTCCTTTTTCGGAGCGCCCTGAAAATGCTCTTTTGTTGGACTCTTTTCTGACTCCTTTTTCAGAGCGCTCCGAAAATGCTCTTTAGTTGGACTCTTTTCTGACTCCTTTTTCGGAGCGCTCCTAGAATGGTATGCTGGTATTATTATTATTTCGCTTATATTTTATATTACAACAGTTTTAATACTGCAACTGGAATTGTTGTTGTGAAAGTTATACAATTTTTATAAAATAATACTAATTAACATACATACATACATATTTAGTATATTCTGTTTATTCTTACTCTCACAAGAATTGTAACTATTTAACCAATCTCTCTTTATTATGTTCAGTTTTATAAAAGAATTTATGGCATTTTTATAAAGTTAACATCAACAATGTTGATTAGGTTTGATAAAATTGTGTGCTATTACACGTATTTATATTTAACGTGCACCTTCATACATATAAAGTATTCACAGTTTGGCGTTTATCCAAAAATAAAATATAAATAAAAATAAACTTCCTCCTCCTCTAAAAAAAGAACAAGTGAAAAGCCTTATTACATATACTTACATGTTATACAATGTAAATCAGTAAGAGGAGTCTATAGTATATGTAAAACTTAGGGATGCCAATCCCGAAATCCCGGGATTAATAAATCCCGAAAACTTGTATTTGTCTATAAAGTCATCAAGAAAAATTTAAATTTTACAAAAGCATGTCGTCAAAATAAAGTTGAAAGAATTAAAATTTACAGGCATGTCACATCTCAGCTAGCATTTTTTGAAATTTTTAATCAAATATGAGTCTTCTTTGACTCCCCCGCGCGAATAAAATAATCACTTATGCTCTCGCTTTTGAGTAGAAAATTAATGTTTTGTCGGGAGAAAATGGTATCCTAGCCTCGACTCTTCTGAAAGAGTCTTTTATGACTCGATTTTCTGAACTCTTGCGACACATTTTTGTCACTTTCTTAAAAAAAAGTCATATTATGAACATCTGTGTGATTAACCTCCGATGAGTGACAGTTCTGAACTTCACGGCCGTGTGAAAAGGTCCCTACGGACCTGTTTTGTAAATCATGTTTTTTCATATAACAATTTTTTTACATACAAAAATAATTTTTTCAATTTTTTTAATTCAAATACATTAGGGATGATGATAGAAACAAAAAATTCTAAGAACTGGTTTATTGCTAGTGCTATTAGTAAAATTAGAATAATGTGCCTTTCCTTGAAAACAATAAAGTTCATGTCTTCGAATTTTTCTTAGAATTTTTTGTTTTTATCATTATCCCTAATGTCTTTGAGTTTAGGTCTTTGTGTTCAGAACAAATAAATAATGTATTGAAACAATAAAAAAATTAAAATGATGCCCATAAACATGCATTTATTAGTTAAATTCAGTACAAGGTCCATACGGACCTATTCACAGGTCCACGTACTATTCTCACTAAAACCTCAATAACTCCTAAAGTAATGATCCGATCGGCTTGATTTTTTTTCCAAAAGATGCGCAACAAAATACTCTTGGGGGTTGTAGTGGCCGAAGTAGGAGTAATTTCAGTTTGAAAAGGCAAAAAGGTCCCTAGGGACCTTCTCACTCATCGGAGGGTTAAATATGATTCCGCACATTCAGCAGATTTTCTTTTTGTTCTTCAAATTAGTCGCTTTCTAAACATTTAAATGAGTTTTTTTTTTTTATCGACACTCTGATTAATCAGTTTTTGGTCATCTAAGGCTGATATTTTAAAAAACCATCTTCCAATTGCTAGCTGGGGTAATTCGATCGTAATGGTTTCAATTCCGTTTTTGCAAATCGATCGTTTTTACTTTGCGTTCTCTAGTTTCCATTCGATTACGTTTATTCCCAAACAAAATTTTAAATCTAGTTTTTTAACTTAAATATGGTATGTAATCAATATGGTGTGTAACCAAAACAAAAAACTTGATTTTTTTTTTAATAAAAAGTTTAACAAAAGCGATAACAAAGAAATTTTAAATAAAAGTGAACAAAATTATTTAAAATTACCCGGAATTTCAATTGTTGCTGTTTTAAATGATCAAAACGCAGTTGAAATGCTATGAAGTAGAAATTTAAGGGAGCATCTGATCCTCCGTCATATTTCAGTGCTGTGTATATATATTAATTTTTGTAATTTTTTGACAAAAGTTTTCTTGTTGCTGACATTTTTAACATATTACAAAGAGAGGAGAAATATAATAAACGGATGGAGATGCTTCATATAATTAACATACCAAAAGGGAGAAGAATTAATTATAAAACAGACACAGAAAACGGCGCCAATAGCTATAGGCACATAATAAAAACGAAAATTAAATAGTTAAGTTAGTTCATTATTGAGTGTGGAGAGAATAAATAATACGTCTCTTACAAATATAATTGTAACTCATTGTGTTTTCTTTTTCTTTTTGTTGTTATTATGTTTTTATTATTTTTATTTAAAACACAGTAGTTGTTAATATTGTTCGTACATTGGTGTTTTTCTTACAGCCTTGATAATGATATCCGATGGATATCGAAATATTGGAAAACAATAATTTAATAAATAATATATAAAAAAAAAATTACAAATAATTGGTCTCGAGCTCGATAAAACTTTTTTATTTTATTAAAAGGAAAAAAAGGTCGAAGAAATCAAGATTTAATGTCAATGAGATAATTAAAAAAAAACAATGAAATAATTATATTTATTATTTAATTGTCATTATAAATTAGTAGTATGAGTGAGTTTTTTCAGTATAAAATCATAAAAAATAACAATTCCATTAGAAATCTTAAGTAGTTTCATTCCGAAACAAATTCGTTTTTCGTTTTCTAAAGACTCAATTTACGGAATCAGAATCACTTTCTATCGGAATTGAGTTCTGTGACATGGCTGTTAATTTGGATGGCCAAACTCGAACGCAGTATTTGATATGTCAGGGTTTTTGGAATTGAAAATTCCTATAAAAAAAAGCTTTAATTGATTTAACGTTAATAACAAATAGTTGCTACAACAACAAGTAATAGCTAAACAAATAGTTGTCATTTTAAATTTGCTTGAAGTAACTAAAAAAATTATCTGCGTTTTTGTTAGTGTTTATTTTTTTTTTGTATATATTTTTTATATTTAAATATGGTCACACTATCTATCAGCTGTTATACGAAAACAAAAACATTAAATTATTAAAAATCATTTGAGTCATAATCCAGCTCTGGGTGGAGGTAAAACTCGCGCGTCATTGTCATTATCGTTTAAGGGCAATCAGGCGGTTCATTTTTCGCTGCCTTCGAGAGATTTGCGGCTCATTCTTGCAATGGTTAAGGCTTGGCGTTGACTGAATGCTTATATAATTATATGGGATACAATTGGCGGGATGGTAAATTTATCCGATAAGAACAAATTGAAAAAGTTTTACATACCCAGTAAAAAATGTGCTCCAAAAGGAGCAGGTTTTATGTATGAATTCATACCTCAATGAGGTGTTCCCGGATTGGAGGACTACTTTCTGCTGACAATAAGTGCTTCTTTTAACCTAATCATGCAAATGAAGCACTTTCCTAAAGTGTTTTATGCCACTTCGCGCACACCAATCAAAGAACAAATTCTATCTGAATGTTTTTGCTTAAGAAAAATTCATAGTAACTGAGAAGCGCGATATTCGTTTTGTAATTGACTTTCGCTGTCATACGTAAATCTGTAGGCAATAATTTCGTTTTTGTTTTTTCGCTTTAAAGCCTTCATCGTTGTCAGCACTAAAAAAACATCTTTTTGGTATATTTTATTCGTAAGCATTTACTGCTTCAAAAGAGCGCTTTTATTGAAGCGCTCGACTATGCGCTTTTTCTCTTAAGTGCTTCAAAAAACACGAATTTTTTTACTGGGTAGCTGACAATTAAAACAGCTGCGAATTACACAGCGAATTGTCACCAACTAATACATTATATTAGGCGAAATTCGTCGTTCGTCCCAGTTGTGTTCCTAGCATTAAGATTGAATTTGATAATGAGATGGAAATGTTTGTTATTAGAAATGAATTAAAAACGTTGATTGCGAAAGGCATGAATGCAATTGAAATATGTTAAAGCACCCCGCAACACCTAATAATGTCTGTTAAAATATGGAATCAATTTTCAAAATTTTCAGGTTATGAGAGTAATAAGTATCCCAAAGATTTTTTCTGTGACTGAAAAAAGTGTCCGTATATGGAAGGTGTCCGCTTTAGTGAGTTATCCGCAAGGATAGCTATGAGGACAGAAAATGTTTGTTTTCAAACTTCACTTTCACTTTCTAGAAATAGTTTTAATTATTAAAAAAATATGAAACAAAAATGCCGCAATATTTACATTTATCTAAACCCGAATCCCAGTATTTGAAAACCCACTACCGTTTGGCATCCCTATTTACCACGTACAAAACTATTTGTAAACGAACCTTTATTTCCTTCTTTTTTATTCCCTTTTATAATTTTACTAAAAAGTTACAAATATGTACATGAATGATGGTGCTGCTGATGCCTCTGACTACATGAACGTGTAAATAGTGGCAGCGAGTACGAGAGAGATACAATATCTCGTACAATCATTTTGTACAAATTTGCTGTTGTGCATTTCATTATAATACCAAATAGATAACAGGATAACAGGCTAACAGGAGAAATGTATAGTGGAGATTGTTTTTTATTTCGTTTTTAATACATGTAGCAGAAATCGCATCGTCAATTAATTAAATTTATAAAAAGTGTTTATGGTTTAGTTTACAATAGAGGTCAAAGGTCAACATTAAAAAAAAACATTTTTTTACATATTGCGAAATGACCAGGTCTTGAAATCCAAGTTGGTTCACAATTGTAGGTTTTTATGGAGCCAAAGTTTGGCTTCAATCGCAGTTTAAGTGCAGCTTCAATCGTAGGACTTAATTTAGGATCCGATTATCGTTTACAACACTAAAATGTTGTATTGTCTCGACTACAACACAACATGCATTTTTCATACAATTAAACTGATAAGTTTTGAGAATCGTAAGCGCAGTTTACAACATACAACATCAAAATACCTAGTGTTTGAAATCTTCAATCGCAGTCTAGATAAACTTCAGTCGTAGTATCTTACTTGAGGATTACACGATCAAGTTTTGTCTTTCAAATTTTAATACACTGACACTTTTTCACTAATACATTCGTACTTTTAAAACTTGATACGAGTTTGTTTTCAAATTCTCGTTCCAATTGTGTGTTTTATGTTACAGTAAAGAAAACAGCTGATTGCAATTTTAATAAACAAATTGTTTGGTTTTTCTTTATAAACATTCTGGCACCATAAATGTTTGTGTTGCGGTGTTTTCTTTTTTAATAAATAATATAATAATCGACTAAATTAAAAACATTAGTTAAAGTTAAACAAATATGGTTGTTGTATATGTGTTTTCTTGATAATATTTTGAAAATAAATTGCTTTAAATTTGCGTGCAGCCTATGTGACACCTTTCAATTTTCAAGAATTTTGGCAATTAAAAAATTTGAATACAAAATTTAAACTTATAACTTAAGCATTAATGTAGTCAAAATTTGACTTCAATAATGATATAACTGAAACTTTAATTGTAGGTCTTCATATAGTCAAGGTTTGACTTTAATCGTAGTCTAAGTGAAGCTTTAATTTGTTTCAATTGTAGGTCTTTATGTTGCCAAAGATTGGTGTCAATCATAATCTAGGTAAATCATCAATCGTAGTCAAAGTAGAGCTTCAGTCGTAGGTCTTTATGTAGTTAATGTTTGGCGTCAATCATAGTCTAAGTGAGGCTTTAATAGTAGATCTTCCTGCAGTCAATGTTTGACTTCAATCGTAGTCTAAGTGAGGCTTTAATAGTAGGTCTTTTGCTTCAATCGTAGTCAAATTATAGCTTCAATCGTAGGTCTTTTTGTACCCAAAGTTTATTTTCAATCTCAGGTAGTTTTTGAATTTTTTGTTTAGCTTCAAACTTATGTATTTATTTAGTAAACTTTGGGCTTCAATTGTACTATAGTTTATTCTCAAACTTAAGGTACGGTCACACTTCAAAATTATTGGCCGAAAAAGACGTAACCAGTAAATAAAATATTTTTGAACTCAAATCATTATTCAAAAAAACTTCATTTATTTAGAACAAGACACAACAAATATTTGATGCTGTTTGATCTTGCAAAACTCTTGTACACACAGAGAAAAAATATATTTGTGTATGTTTCCCACAACAATGTCAACAATGTTATGGTCACTGTAATTAATTATTGTAATAACTATGTATACATTTGTTGCAATCATGTTTTTGATGAATCCATTTATCATATTATGGTATAATCTTTCGTCATAAAACTGATCACCATAAACATTACATAATTGTTATAATCATGTAAATGGTAACTTTACCATATCAATGTTACAGAAATCATATAAATAATTACAGTGACCATAATATTATTAAACAAACTGTTTAAAACTGTTGAAATACATAGTTGTGGTAAACATGTACAACTATATCTTTTCTTTGCGTTTAATAGTAAACAACGTCAAACGTCAATTTGTACTGAAGCAAGTGGTTACGCTTTTTTGAGTAAATATTTGCCATATGTGAAGCTTTAATTGTAAGTATTCATGTAGTAAAATATTTGTTTCAATCGTAGGTCTTTATGTAGCCAATGTTTGGCGTCAATCGTAATCTAGGTAAAGCTTCAATCGTAGTCAATGTTTAGCTTGAATCGTAGGTCTTTTTGTAACCAAAGTTTAGCTTCAATCTCCTCAGGTCTTTTTTGTAGTTAATGTTTAGCTTCAAACTTAGCTATTTACGAGTATTTAGTCAAATTTGGGCTTCAACATTAGTTTAGTTTATCTTCAAAATTAATCTAAGTTTATCTTCAATATGGGAACTTATACTTATAGCAACATTTTTATTACCTTATCAAATTTAACACATCTTATCGCATCACTAGGTGTTTCTTTTTTCTTCAGTTGTGTTTTGCTCGTAAATTATACTGGTTGCTTGAAAATTTCTACACAAAAATATTTATTTAACTTTCAATGGGAACGTGTACTATTATTGTTAGATTCAAAATGTGTGTGTAGTTTTTCTTTGTTTCTCAAATTGAATACTTTGGCTGAAATTACTTTAAATAACTTTCAATTGGAATTGTATTGAAGATATTGAAGATTGAGAATATGACCTAAAAATCAACTAAACAAAAACTCTCGAAACAAAAAGAACATTCAAAACATCGTTTACTGAATTCACTGTAATTCGAACAAATGAAAATGTTTGCTATTTGTTTTAATAATGAACAGTGCAGTACGATTATAAAATTAAAGGCAGCGAATAGAGAGGCGGCAGTTGAGCACAGACTACTCAACAGTGTGTAAAACTTGACCACCTCTGCAACTGGAATGTTTTTGTAGTAGCTGATAACTTTTATAAATTTGAAATATTTTAAAACAGTTTTTAAATACTTCAAAAAATTGCAGAAATTTTGTAATGAAAAATCTCTAAATAAAGAAAATCAGTTAAACCTAAGCCAATTTTATAGCCATGTACGAGTCCTTTAAATTACAACATGTTTAATTTATTTTAAAGATTTAAATTATTTTTCAAAAATTCTCTCCAGTCTTTGCTTAAAATAAGCAAAATAAATAGAAAAGAAAAATAACAGAAACATATTTAATTTTTAAATAAACCACATATCAACAAGATTGACCAACACCTGTGTATTAGTTGAGTAAAATGTACATGTCTAAGCATGATTGTTATTTTATGTTTTGAACTTATTTTTTTTTTTTTGGTCAGCATTTATTTTTCTTTATTTTGCTGCTCACATCCGTTTCCCTTGTGTTGTAATCGTTATACTCAATTTGCTGATGTCTGTACGTAAGTGTTTTTGTGTTTTCTAAGGGATTTTTATAAGAGGACGTATTACTCTACCCCTACAATAACAACAAGAACAAAAAAAAAAAAATAGTAAACAACTGCAGCACCAACAACGAGAAGAGAACATAAAAATATAAACAAACATGTCCGTTGTGTGTTTGCATGTACAAGTTGGGTGTGAAACCTTTGACAACAAATCTTTAGGGGGGGGATTTTAAATTTTAGATTTAATTTTAGTTTTTCCTTCGTTACAAGCCAGTCTAACAAAACCATGTACTTGTTATAGTAATATACTGCAGATTTATCTATGTTTGTATTATTTTTGCTATAGCACTATGGTTTATAGGTAGTTTAAATGCGGAAGTTTTTTTTTTAAGCAAAATAGATATTTAGAAATATTCTTACAGATACGTTGGTCTGTTTTTGCTCAAAGTACATAATTTTAAGAATTTGTTGAAACACAAATTGTTTAATCGCAAATCGCAATAACTATTTTCGTTTCCAATAGTTAATATGGTCGTATTGCCTATAGTGCAAATATATGCTGTAGACATATACAAATGTTTACATGTGTCTGATTACAAACTCTGTATATACCCCGCAGTTCATGATACTGTTTAAACTTTTCGCCAGCAATCTCAAAAGCCTTGAATCTTTTACCTGCCCAATTTATTAATAAGATTGACATTCACAAAATGACACATCTTTAGTATAAGAACAAAACTGTCTTTAATATTTATAAAGGAAAAACTGTATTTAGTATAAAAGCCAAACTGACTCTAGTATAAAGAGAAAAATGTTTATATTACAAAGACAAAGTTGTCTATAGTATAATCATAAAACTATCTTTGGTATAAAAACAAATCTATCTTTAGTATAAAGACAAAGCTGCATTTAGTATAAAGACAAATCTGTTTTCAGACAAGGTAGTCTGTATATAAGACGGTACTGTCGGTCTCTGTCTGTGTATAAGACGGTATTCTGTGTATAAGACGGTAGTCTGTGTATAAGACGGTATTTTATGTATAAGACGGTACTTTACGTATAAGACAGTAGTCTGTGTATAAGACGGTACTTTACGTATAAGACGGTAGTCTGTGTATAAGACGGTATTTTATGTATAAGACAGTACTTTACGTATAAGACAGTAGTCTGTGTATAAGACGGTAGTCTGTGTATAAGACGGTATTTTATGTATAAGACGGTACTTTACGTATAAAACAGTAGTCTGTGTATAAGACGGTATTCTGTGTATAAGACGGCATTTACGGATAAGACGGTAGTCTGTGTATAGGACGGTATTTTATGTATAAGACGGTACTTTACGTATAAGACGGTAGTCTGTGTATAAGACGGTATTTTATGTATAAGACGGTACTTTACGTATAAGACAGTACTCTGTGTAGTTTGTGTATAAGACGGTATTTTATGTATAAGACGGTAATTTACGTATAAGACGGTAGTCTGTGTATAAGACGGTACTTTACGTATAAGACGGTAGTCTGTGTATAAGACGGTATTTTATGTAATTTACGTATAAGACGGTAGTCTGTGCATAAGACGGTATTTTATGTATAAGACGGTACTTTACGTATAAGACGGTAGTCTGTGTATAAGACGGTAGTCTGTGTATAAGACGGTAGTCTGTGTATAAGACGGTAGTCTGTGTATAAGACGGTAGTTTGTGTATAAGACGGCATTTTATATATAAGACGGTACTTTACGTATAAGACGGTAATCTGTGTATAAACGAGTACAACAGCGTGTAAGACGGTAGTTTTTTTTAAATCTATGGGGCATATTCATGTATGTATAAATATAAGTGTGTTTTTGTAAATTTATGTTACTAGCTGTAACTGTAAACTTATACTTAATAGGGACAGATTGAATACAAGACACATTTTTTTTTTTTTTATTCAACATTTTTTTCTTCTCTTTTTTAATGAAAATTGAAAAGGAAATGATGTTTCTGAAAGCTGCAGCTTGGCATATCTTATTAAAAGCCTTACAAAAAACGTACATACATTAATGTAGTCTAAATAAGTATAAATACAAACAAATAAAAATCGATTTTATTTTCTTTTAATAGAGTGAAATGCTAAACAAAAACTACAGCTTCATACAGATTTTTATCTGTTTATATTTTTTTTGGATTAATTAAAATAGAAGGTAACATAATTAAAATATGTACGATATACATAGATATGTATGTGTGTATGTATGTATGTATGTATGTATGTATAAAAGATGTACAAGATTTTCTAAAGAATATGTAAAACCAAGCCAAGTTACAGTAATGTATTATGACCAATGATATGGTTTTAGTGATTTAGATATGTTAATAAAATAGTATTCCTTAGACGAATATGCATTAGTGGAACAAATATTATAGAGAAGAACCTAAGACTACATACAGAAAGTTTAAATAAAATCAAGGATACAAATGAAAATTGTAATAGGAAAATATAAAAATGTTTTTAAAGATAATACTGAATTATAAAACAAATTACATATGTATACCAATTCTATATTAAATAAAACATATTAATCCCGTTTGGTCAACTTTGTTAACTGGCTAGAACCTGTTGTATTCTAACATACTTGTAACAAACAAAATTGTTTGCAAGTTTAAGTTTTCCGCTATAATTTTCATTTACATATTATTTCAATCCGTCCAGTAGTTTAGAAAATACATATTGTAGTATGCACTATATATTAACATTTCTTATTGAATTGCCATTATTAAAATGTACTGAAATGTATCACCAATGCGTATATGTAACACTACGAATTTATACGGTGAAAATAAGTATACGCCCAGTCACACTTTTGCTGAATAAAAAATACTCTATGTAATAAGTGCAAAAAAATGTGGCATATTTTTAGGATAAAATATATTTAGGTACAAATTTCATAATTAACCCTCCGACGAGTGACAGTTCTGAACTTCACGGCCGTGTGACCTACGGACCTTTTTTGAAAATCATGTTTTTTCATATAAAATTTTTTTTTTTTTTGATTTTTTTTTTGTTTTTATTGTTTATAACAAAAATAATTTTTCAATTTTTTTAACTCATATACATTAGGGATGATGATAAAAACAAAAAATTCTAAGAACTGGTTTATTGCTAGTAGTATAAAATTAGAATATTGTGCCTTTTCTTGAAAGCAATAAAGTTCATGTCTTCGAATTTTTCTTAGAATTTTTTGTTTTTATCATTATCCCTAATGTCTTTGAGTTTAGGTCCTTGTGTTCAGAACAAGTAAATTATGTGTTAAAACAATAAAAAAATTATAATGATGCCCAAAAACAAAACCTCAATAACTCCTAAAGTAATGATCCGATCGCCTTGATTTTTTTCAAAAGATGCGCAACAAAATACTCTTGATACAGAATACAGAGTAACTTTGGGGGGGTTTGTAGTGGCCGAAGTAGGAGTAAATTCAGTTTGAAAAGGCAAAAAGGTCCCTAGGGGCCTTCTCACTCATCGGAGGGTTAAAGAAGTAGAATGTGTAAAATTTCATAACTATCAGGTATGTGATGGAAATCGAAAACGAAAACGAGTGAGCTTTTGGAGTCCATTTTAAAGTATTTCTAATCAAATTTTTAAAATTTTTGTTTTACGATTCTCTTTAATAGCAAATTATCTTTATATTTTGTGGGGAAAAAACTGTTTCAATACAGAAATATTACGAAAAAAATTAACTTCTAAAACTCACTCGTTTTCGCTTTCGATTTCTATCACATACCTGTATATGCCCAAACTGTATTAAATTTGGCATTGCACTAGAGAAATAGTTAGACCATACAGTCATGTGTACGTAAGAGACGCAGCAATGAACCAAAGTTGACCACCTGAAAAACTTATCAAAAATTTATTTTTACCTTTAAGTAGTAATCATAATTATAGATTAATTTAGGCCGCCCTAATTTATCTCAGCTAATAAGTTATATGTATAATTAAAAAGATTTTTGTATTCTTAAAAAGGAAATAATGAAAAATTACCAAAAGAAAAACTCATTGAAGAACAGAATTTGCTATGTAAACTGTATTGCCTTACTCCAACGATTCTCACTGTCTTATAAATATAAAAGTCATGTAACTAAGTTGACAAATACAGAGTTTGTAGATAAGAGTAAACATCTGCCACAGCTCTAAAAGTATTATCCTTATTTGTTCTGTGATCATAAAGAAATCTGAAAAACCATTAAGCTTTATACACTTTGTAGATACAATACATGACTTCTTTTAAAGACACAACACATAAATACATGTGTATTTATTAAAAAAAAACACAACATCTTAAGTATTTTTAAAAGAGTATAAAATTATTCTTTTTAAAACCATTGAGGTCATTTTAAGTAGACTCTTTAAAAGAGAATACTTAAGTACAAAAAATAGAAGCACAAATAAATGTATTTGTTTTAGTACTTGCATGTATGTACAAAAACAAACATGCATTAACATGCTTTCCTTAAGTAAACAAATATTTAAATAAATACCTATATGTGAATACTTACACAAACATTTACCCGTACTAGCATACAATTGCATTCATATTTCCAGCGTGTCTGTGTGTTTTCTTTTTTAAACAAAATAAAAACTTCTCTTTAGAGAATATTTAGTTTACATTTCAAAATGATCCTTAAGAGACAGAAACACACACTTGCTGGTATATGTTAAGAAAGGGTTTTATGTAGTACAGTAAAGACATTAACATAGCTACATAGCTGGATAAATCAATTAAAATGTAAAATGTTTCATTTTTCAAATCTACTTACAAATTTCATGCAGAAAAATTTTTCCAAATCCCAGAGCAAAATGAATGCAGGACAGTTTTTTGTTCGTATAACAAAGTCATACGAAGGACATGTTAAAAGTTCTAACAACAAGATTAAGACACTTGTCTTTAGTATAACGCAACTGTATTTCGTATGAAGCCACTGTTTTTAGTAAAGGTTGATTTTTCTTTTTTGCAAGACTATTTTTAGCAGCTCAGCTGTTTTTGTGTAACATGTTCATTTTGGTCTATAATTTAATCATGCTTCGACTTACCAACGAACAGAACAGCGCTTGCAGATTATTGAATTTTATTATCAAAATTCATGCTTGGTTAAGAAAGTGCATCGTGCACTTCTTTTTAGCAACGAATTTCTGATTGAATGGATAAGTAAACAAGCAAGGTGTGGATTATAAACGAGCAGGACTTGACTGACATGCGGTTTCAACAAGACGATTTGCCATACAGAACTCGAAACAATGGCCCAATTGAGAGGCAAGTGCGGTAAATTGGCCGTCTATATCGTGCGATTTAACGCCTTTAGACTATTTTTTGTAAGGCTATTTTAAGGCTCATATAGAAACAAGCTCGCAACGGTTGACGCACTAAAAGATAACACTAAAGAATTTATTCGTAAAATACCGACCGATATGTTGGAGAGAGTATGCTAAAATAGTGCTGGCAAATTCTACTCCTTTCATTACTCAATAATATTCAATACTTTTAATTTGGGTACTCAATACTACTCGATACTTGTAACGGATTTTTTTAATATTGTACCACATAGTTTTTATCTGCAAATTGAAGTAGTTTCTTCAAAAAATAAAAATAGATTTTCAACTATTATTGGTTTTGTATGTCTTTTATTATTAAATCAGAAATAAATGTAAAGCTAACTTTTAATTCAACGTTAACAACAACTTAAGAAATAATTAAAATAAATTCTTAGGAAAATTAATGTTTTCTTTTTATTAAAGAATTGAAAAACTTGCTTAAAAATACAACTCAGAAAGTATCGAGTAACTACTTTTCAGTATTGAGTATCAAAAAAAAAGGGTAAATACACAATACTCGGTACCCATTACTCAATACTTTGCCAGCACTATGCTAAAATCGGACCCTGCAAGTGAATAATTTGAGGCGTAGCCGCGGTCAACATTTACATAAAATTATCTTTAAACATTGAATTATATAGAAATTTCTATGGACTTAAATAAAGATTTCATACATTTCTCTAAATGTTGTGTTTCACATGTGAAAGCTCTTAAAAAATCGCTCTTTAACAGGCCACAGTCTTCAGTATAAAGCCATAGACTCTAGCATAAAGCCACTGTGTTTACTATAAAGCCAGTGTCTTTAGCATAACACCACAGTTTTAAGTATAAAGTTACAGTTTTAAGTACAAAGCCAGAGCCTTTAGCATAACGCCACTGTCTTTAGTCTTAAATTACTGTCTTTAGTATAAAGTCACAATCTTAAGTATAAAGGCTTACTGGCGTATTCATAAAAAATAAAGTAGGTTTAAAGTGTGCTTTTAGACAAAATTTTTATACAAAATTTTCTTAAAGTACATTTGAAGTCTACTTTAATTTTTTCTGAATAAGACTGTTAGACTTTAGCATAAAGCCACAGTCAACAGTTTAAAGTTATAGTGTCTTTAGCATAACAGCACAGTATTTAGTATAAATCCTCACCCCCTTATTCAAAAACGATTATTAAATTTAACAAACGTTTATTAAGACAGATTTGCATATAAAAATTTACTTAATAAACGTTTGTTAAATTTAATAATCGTTTTTGAATAAGGGGGTCAGTCTTTAGTATTTAGCCACTGTCTTTAGTAAAAAGTCTTTAGTATAAAGACTATGAAGACTATGATTACTAGTTAGTAGCATTAGAAAGCCTTTCAAATCGAATCACATTTAACAAATTTCTAAGAGTTTAATACGTTCTTTAGGTGGTCAACTTTGATTCATTGGTGCGTCTCTTGCGTGTAAAATTTTTATCTAAATAGCTAATACTTTTAAATGCTAACTATTTCTCTATTGCTATGTTAATTTCATACTAATATAACTATCATCCTTAAAATATGCCACATTTTTTTTTGTATTTATTGCATACAGTATGTATGTATTAGACTAAAGGGTAACTGGGCGTATACTTATTTTCACGGCATCAATTTAGATTAGTACGTATACGAAGTGGTGTTACATTCTTTATTAGTTTTGTTAAAAATAATCTCTTAAATTCCAACACATTTGAAATTACCACTATTGCTGTTTATTTAATAAAATAACACTTATTTAGTTTATAAAAAATTTACTCTAACAACAAATGATGGCAAAAAAAAAAAAAAAGTTATTTGTGTCACTCCCTCTATTTAGAGTCGTTCTCAGTTTATCCGCCACTGAAATTGAAACTACAATTGAAATGTGTGCAACCATTTATTTATTTTGTAGTTTAAAATTGAAATTTAAATGCAGTTAACAAATGTATGAATGAACGTATCTATCGTATGTATGTATATGAAAATGAATGTTTGAAAAGAAACGTTATTTGTTGGCATGGCCAACATTCATTCTATTATTTATGTTTTCTGTCGTTCAGTTTTTTTTTCAATATTTTGTTTGAACTTTTGCGTTGATGGGTGGCTGGGTGTGTGTTTATTTCAAATTTGAAATTAAAATTCATTCGAACAATTTGTGTAAAGAGTGCAACGAAACACATCCTTATACACTTATACTCGTATGCACATACATACTTTGTTTAACAACTGAGTGAAATGTTGGTGATTTTTGTGCTGTTGAGGGTCGTTATGAAAGTGACCAAAATAGTTTATAAATAATGAAAACAATAGTAAAACTTCCATGCAGTTTGTACCATGCTTTATATTGATGCATATATTTGAAGGTATTTTATTTTAAAACCCATGAAGCGGTCAGCCATTATGACAAATAGGCCAATCAAGCACTGTTGCGCAGTGAAACAAATACAAATTATAACTAAACTAATGTGAGTGAGTTACAGGTTAAGAAATTTTACCTACTCAAATGTGGTATAAAATGTTCCTTGACAGTCAACTTCCAGTCATCCAGTCAAGTGATAATGTGTGTTAGCAAGTCAAGAGTTAAATCAAATGTATTCACTTTCTATTTACAACTTGAATTCCAAAACTGTTACACTTTCTGTAGCCGAAATAGCAGAAATACTGTTTTTGCAGACCTTAACTATTATATACAATTTGAATAATTGTCTCAACTTTATATAATTTTCCTCCTTAAATGAAATTGTTTCCTTAATTAAATTTCATTTATTTTTATTTTTGTCGAGTGTACATTAGCACACAATAACGCTTTAAAGTACGGCCGGTCACATGTTGGTTGAAATGGAAATCCGCACACAGTTGCACATCCTCAATATCCCCAGTGGAATACATTTTATTTTTATTTTTTGCTGAGTTGCTTGATTTTTCCCCTCTTATTTTGCACATCGTACAGAGTACGTGTATGTAATTGTAATCACACTTTATAGTTATGGAAACATACATATATACACACACACATATTCCAATGTGAACGTATGTTCATATACATGTATAAATTTAAACAGTGCGTTAAAATATTCTACTGAAACATTTAAATAGTACTTTAACATTTAACTTACAATAAAAAAAGAGATTTTTACAAGTTGGTTACTGTCTTTCAATGAGTTTTCTAGGGAATTTTTCGACCTAAAGAAAGCTATGATTACTACTTAGTAGCATGATAAAGTCTTTCAAATCAAATCACATTTATAATTTTTAAAAGTTTTTCAGATATTCAACTTTATTTAGTTCATTGCTGCGTCTCTTTCGTACAAATTTTGTATAGCTTTGGCTTATACTTTGAAGATCTAGCCTATTTTCTATGACAATGCCAAGTTTCGTTTAGATCCTACAAATAGTTGTGAAATTATGTATATACAGTGGTTTCCCGGTTTAACGTATACTCAATTTAACGAATTCGCGATTTAACGAACAGTCATATTCTTTCCATTGAGAACCTTATATTACGAACAAATGAAAATGTCATGTACTCGGTTTAACGAATTTTTGCAAAAAAGTTAAACAAAATAAATGAAATCAAAAATGAGTCATTGCAATTACATTTGTACAATGTTATAAGAGACGCTTTACGAAAAAAAAATGGATTAAGAGAAAAATTTATTTGTATGTTAACAAATTTTTCGCTCACCAAAATCAAAATTTATAAGTTACAAAGTCATTTTTTAGTTTTGTTTACCAAAAATATTTTGTCTTCTATTTTGATTTACGCTCACCAAAATCAAACTTTATACGTTACAAAGTCATTTTTTAGTTTTGTTTGAACTAATTATTTAATTGAATGTGATATGAACTAATTATTATTATTTTTTTTTTAGTTTTTGTTATGAATTAGAATAAATAAAAATGATTTTTATTTAATAAAACCTATTTGAAAAACTGCCGGATTTAACGAATTTTTCGATATAACGTATGGGCCTGACAAAATATAATTCGTTAAACCGGGAAACCACTGTATTACGATTTAAATTGTTTAAATACCATCCTAAAATTGTGCCACATTTTTTGCATTTATTACATAGAGTATTTTTTATTCAGCAAGAGTTTAACTGGACGTATACTTATTTTCAATATATGAATTCATAGTATTACGTATACGCATTGGTGTTATATTTCAGCATAATTTAATTAAGGCATATAATGGGGTGTCAAAAGGTTATGTTACTAAACTACTGAACCTAATGAAAAACTATGAAAAGCATAATTTAACTTTTAAACATTTTCTGCGTATTGAAAATCGATTTTGGAATCTATAGTTTTTTTTTATTGTATGTACCTAAATTTTTCCAACAAACTGCTGCCTTAGCACACACACATTATTCCGATCTATTTCCGTTTTATTAAACACACATAACAGGACTATTTCTTTTCCTTTTTTATTTTTTTACTGTTACTCTCTTTAAAAACTCAAACTGTACTCATACTACTACTAACCGTACTTAAATTTTATGTACTACTCGTAGTTTCTGCTCCCGCGTTTCCAGATATATGAAGCAGAAAAAAAAACAAATTAAATTAAACTGTATTTACGTTTAAAAAAAATGGAAATACAACAAAATATATTAAAAATTACAAGAAAAAATTCCAGAATTTGATAATGTTCAGACGTATAAAATGATTCAGTATAATGCATATGTAGTATAATGCTTTGTATTACACACAGTATAGAAAAGCTAAAACGAATGAATATGTTAACAAGAATAGAACTGGATAAAAGATGAAAAAGATTTTAAAAAGAAAGATTCAAAAAAACTTTAATTTGCCTGAAAAAAACTAAGTATCTATTACAGTTTCCATTTAAATTATGTAAATAACGAATTCAACAAGCAAAAAGACACCGAAACTTTTTCACAAAATCATTTAAAATAAAAAATATTTGTGATGTTCCTTTCTTTAAGTTTACAAGTATAACGACGAAAGTTTTTATATTGTACAAATTGTAAGAACAAGTAAGAAATACATATATATTTAACTAAAGAAAAAGTTACGTGAGACAAATATTCATTTATAAGTTTTCCATTAAAATGCAAAGCAACTACCTGAGATTAGCAAATGAACAGAATTGCAGTGGCAGGGCACCACCATAGTTGGGAGGGTATATTGGATTTGTGCTGATATTTGTAACGCCTAGAAATATTGGTCCAACACCCACCTTAAAGTATACTGATCGACTCAGAATCACTTTCTGAATCGATTTAACGATGTCCGTCCGTTCGTCTGGCTGGCTGTCCATGTAAAGCTTGTGCGCAGAGTACAGGTCACTGTTTTGAAAATATTTCTACAAAATTTTTGTATATGATATTTTTCGACCCAAGTATGGATGGGATTGAAACTGGTGGAAATAGGTATATTATTTCATCTGACCCTCATGCAAATGTTCTCCCAAAATAGGGGCTTATCGTTCATAAATGTTTCATTTATGCACATATCAAAACAAATTTCACCACAAATGAGTGGTATATGAAGTCAAGTCACATCTAAAAATTTTGTTCAGATCGGTCTTTAATTGATCAGACACACTTCCGAAAATCACTTTCAAGAGCATAACTGTCGTAAAAATGTTGGTATCCAAATAATATTGAAGACAAATATGTTTCATATATATACAAATCTTTTGAGGAATTCAAACAATTAAACTGCCTTAATTCCCCACCACAATTATTGCCTAAACGTCGCAAATCATCCAGAAATAAAAGTAAACCGAATGCTTCTCAAAGTCCTCGTGCTTCTAGTTGCAATGTTTTTGATTCTGATGTTACAGCACTTAACAAAAGAGCTGTAACATCGAAAACCTGAAAATTTACATACGCACACTTCAGTTAAATTAGCAAATGATAATGCTCTTTCTGTCAATTCTATTTCTGCTGCCAAGCAAATTCCATATAATGGTTTACAAATTATTCAGCCTAACAAATCAATTTTTATATCTCGTTTTGCTGCTGATACTAGTATTGAACAAATTAACTTTTATATAAAATCAAAATTGAATTTTGAAACTGATGTCACTACGTATAAATTCTCTTATTCACAACCTAGAAGGATTGCATCTTTCAAACTCAATGTTCCCTTCGAATTTTGCCTAATTTCTGGCCTGATAATACTTTAGTTCCTTAGAAAATCAAACGAAAAATAATATTGCTGTTCTTCCACTCGGTCACCAGTCAAATGAAAATACAAATTCCATTAGCGGCCAAAAAAAAAAAAACTAAATTCTAAACCTATCGATCAATTAATTATTATTTATCCCAATGTTCGTGGCTTAACGTATTCAATTCTGAAATTCTGTACAATAAATGTCAGATTTTACGATATAATAGAAATAAATAGAATATAATAGAAATGGCGGTGGTGTGTTAATTGCAGTTTCATGCCGTTTTGTCTCAGAATCTATTTCGACCCGCTTTTCTGATAATACTGAGTTCATATGTGTAATGCTTTGTTTTCACTATGTCATTTTTGTTGTCAAATTGTCCAAATTGTTGGCAATTGTATGAAAACGGGTTGTCATATCATGATTTTCATGATTGCAATCATGATTGCAAATATAGATAACGCCATATGACAAGCCGTTTTTAAAAAATTGCCAACAACTTGGATAATTTGACAACAAAAATGACATAGTGAAAATGCGGCCTAACGATTAAACTCAAATATAAAAAAATTTACCTCCCTTTAATCTCCATAAATCTTTTAAAAGTATTTATATCGAAAGAAAGTTTAACACATATAAAATCTATATTCCTAGAAGTCATGGCACTAAATTTTTGAATGACTGATCCATAATAGGTCATATCTCCCATTTCTGAAACTAATATTGTTTCATACATATACTCGTTGGACTTGACCGACTATACTTTCTTACTTGTTTTAAATTGTCTTACCTGCTGATTCAATTCTATAATATTTGTTTAATATATTTAAATTATTAACAGATCTACATATTAATAGCCTTAAGTTGTTAACTACTGCTATAGAAGCAGATATTTTTATATTTTTATATTTTAATTTGCATTTAGCTATTTTTAGAAACTAATTGTATTGCTGAGTTTTTTTTCAATTTATTTAATCGATTAAATAATAAAGATAAACTGTTAAAATTCATTGTACAATTGTTTCTGTTTTTCACTTGTTCGAATGAAATTTATTGTTTTCGCATATGATTTTTATCATTGAATGTAAATAAATTTTGTTTTTGTTATTATTACATATTGCCATTCATGTACCCAGTTTTGTGCAAAATACTACGAGTATTTACATTATTTTGTAAATTTCCTAAATGATAATTTATAAATACGAGGGCGGTTCGGAAACTTCTTAGCCTAGCACAGAAAGAGAATAGTTAGTTTTTCAAAAACAATTTTATTTTTCAATATAATCTCCTGAAACTTTAATACACTTAGTCCAACGCTTATCTAGCAATTTTATCCCTTGATTAAAATAGTTTTCCTCAAGGCCTTCAAAATAGTGGTTTACAATTGTAATTGCATCTTCATTTGAGGTAAAACGCTTGACAGCTAGGATTTTTTTTTAAATTTGGGAACAGGTAAGAGTCACTGGAGAATAAGGTGGTCAAGCAACTCGTACTTTAATTCGTTGCTTTTAGCATTGTTAAAACACTCTTGTGCGCTGATGCGTTGTCTTGATGAAATATTATTTTTTTGTCTTGTAAGCCAGGACATTTTTCTTCAAATGTTTCAATAGTACTCGGAATTTATTGTTTTACTCTTTTGCAGATAGTCAATCAATAAAATACTTTTGAAGTCCCAAAAACCTATTGCCATAACCTTACCAGCCGATTGAATTGCCTTCTTTACGACACTTCCTCCAGTTTCAGTCCATTGCTTGGATTGTTCTTTTGTCTCTGCAGTACGAGGTCTGACAAAAAAAAAGTATTTATTTATTCATCAATAACTATCTTGTCCCCTTCAAAGTAATCCCCCTCCGATATAATAAACTTATGCCAGTGTTTTTTCCAATCCTCGAAACACTTCTGAAGCGCGCTTTTTGGTATCGCCAACAGCTCCTGTTTCGATTTCTCTTTTATTTTCTCAATCGTAGCAAAACGCTTTCCTTTCATCGGTGTCTTCACTTTTGTGAAGAGGAAAAAGTCAGCGGGTGCCAAGTCCGGTGAATGCGGTGGTTGAGCCATGATAATGGTTTTGTTTTTGGCCAAAAACTCAGGCACATGCATCGCTGTGTGAGCTGGTGCGTTATCATGGTGCAAAATACATGATTGGTTTTTCCACAATTCTATGCGTTCAAGGTAGTATTCCTTATTGACCTTGTGACAAGAATTCATGATGCACCACGCCATTCCAGTCGAAGAAAACAGTGAGCAAAACCTTCACATTTGACCGAACTTGACGTGCTTTTTTCGGTCTTGGCTCTTCTGGACGTTTCCATTGGGATGATTGGGCTTTGGTTTCACTGTCATAGCCATGATTTGTCACAAATTATGACCTCTTCTCTGCCGCACGTTGCATGCCTAAAACATCCGTAAAAATTGCTTGGCATGAGCTGAACGATATGGCAACATTACCAGCAACATCTCTGATAGTGATTCGACGATTATCCAAAATCATTTTCTTCACTTCTTCACCGTTTTCATCGGTTGTTGACGTGCTCGGGCGACCAGGACGGGCAGCGTCATTGACATCTTCTCGGCCTTCCTTCTATAGATCTATGTCTAATCAACAGTTATGAAACGACGCTTAAAATCCATTTTATTTTTTTAAAACGATCGAAACTAGCTTGAGAAATTTTCATTCTTATGCTTTTTTGGTCGACTGTTAACAAATGCGGCACCCATTTTGCAGAAAGCTTTTTCATCTGTAGTTCGTCTTGCAAAATTAAATGGACTAGATCATTGGAGATGCCCATGATATTAGCTATTTCACGCACTTTTATTCATCTGTCATTTAATATCATATCATGCACTTTGGCTACAATGTATGTTGTTGTTGCTGTTTTTGGACGTCCACTACGTGGGTTCATCCTCAATGCTTGTACGCCCACTTTTAAATTCAGCAACCCAATTTTTTTACTGTTGCATATGAAGGAGCACTTTCAAAACATTCACCATATCACTATGAATTTCTTGTCCCGATCAATCTATTTTATTTAAATATTTAATGACACCCCGAATTTCTAATTTTTTCATTGTAAAAAAATCGCGAATGCGTCTTTTTTTAATAACTGTTTCTATATGAAGGAGTTGCCAGATAGAAAAGAAATTTAACATGTGTTCATAGCAGAGATGGAAGTTTCTAACTGCCGTATTTATAAAAAATAAAGTATGCTTGAAGTGTGCTTTAAGACAAAATTTTCATACAAAATTTTCTTAAAGTACACTTGAAGTCTACTTTAATTTTTTATAAATACGGCAGTAAAACACTAAACTTTTTTCTATTTATACCGAGCTTCCTGTTCTAGGCTAGGAAGTTTCCAAACCGCCCTCGTATTTTACTTCAACGTGTGTTGTTTGCATTCGTTAGTATATAAACAAGTATTTGTGTTATATTTTTTTATTTTATATAGAATTTAACAAATTTGTAATTAGATTAGTTAGTTAGTTATTTGTGTAAAACAACAATTTGCTACCGTGTTTTGTAAATTGTACAACAATGAAATATACAAGGCAATATTGTTGTAATGTTTAGTATGTAAGTTTTAATGTAGAATCGAATAGTAAGTATTAGTAGTAGTTTGTTATAATTGTTTGTATATTAATGTTAAATGTTTTGATTTGTTTTATTTTATTTATTTGTGTTATTAGAAGGAACAGTAGTACAGTTTAAACACATTGCTAGCAATGGTATTTATTTCAAGAGCAAAGAGAAAAAATAACTTAATATTAACTATTCAAATAAATACATACGAGGTCTGATCACAAAATAACCGTTATTTTCAAATTTCGTGAGTTACGTATGTTCGATTTTCGCATTTTTTTCTGTTATGTTGCTACACATGTCTGTTATATATGTTGGTAATATAAGCCATTTTGGATTGTCAGTTTGTTTTTGACAGATAAAAAGGTTAGTCGGGTTTTGGTGTGCTCTTCGATTTTTTACTATTCGAAAAAATGGATCAAAAAAATTGTACTAAGTTTTGTGTAAAAAATGAAATTAAATGCGCAAGGACATTTGAAATGTTGACTGTTGCGTTTGGCGAGTCTACTATGAGCAGAACACAAGTTCAATTGTGGTATAACCGGTTTAAGGAAAGCCGAGAAGATGTCAATGACGATGCTCGTCCTGGTCGCCCGAGCACAACCGATGAAAACATTGAAGCAGTGAAGAAAATGATTTTGGATAATCGTCGAATCACTATCAGAGAGGTTGCTGATGATGTTGGCATAACGTTCGGCTCATGCCAAGCAATTTTTACGGATGTTCTAGGCAAGAAACGTGCAGCTGCGAAGATTGTTCCAAAATTGCTAAATTTTGAGCAAAAACAACGTGGCATGGACATCACTCAGGAGCTGTTGAAAATCGCCAACGATGATCCAGATTTCCTCAAAAAGGTAATAACTGGTGACGAATCATGGGTGTATTTCTTCGACTGCAATGGCGTCGTGCATCATGAATTCTTGCCACAATGTCGTACGGTCAATAAGGAATACTACCTTGAAGTTGAGCGCCGTTTGCGCTAAGCAATTCGTCAGAAACGCACAGAATTGTGTAAAAATCAATCATGGATTTTGCACCATGATAACGCACCAGCTCACACATCGATGCATGTGTGTGAGTTTTTGGCCAAAAACAAAACCATTATCATGCCTCAACCACCGTATACACCTGACTTGGCACCCGCTGACTTTTTCCTCTTCCCAAAACTGAAGACACCGATGAAAGGAAAGCGTTTTGCTACGATTGAGGAGATAAAAGAGACATCGAAACAGGAGCTGTTGGCGATACCAAAAACCGCGTTTCAGAAGTGTTTGGAGGATTGGAAAAAACGCTGGCATAAGTTTATTATGTCTGAGGGGGATTACTTTGAAGGGGCTAGTTATTGATGAATAAATAAATACTTTTTGAAAAAATTGAAAATAACGGTTATTTTTTTTTATCAGGCCTCGTATATAAACAACTACACCTAATTCTGTTTTTACACGATAATTGGTTCTAGGAAACCCTGTGTAAAAAAAAACGCGTAAAAAAAACATTGATCGTATGCAAAATAGGTAATTCGTTCCTTATTTCTAAAACCTATTGAAATTAGTGAAAAACAAGGATTTTTTAAGAACAAGTTTATAATATTAAATCACATATATGTATACATACATACATACATATGTACGTATACATAGCATAGTTAATAAATAAAAAAAAATATGTGCACTCTAAGCTTGAAAGTAATGTAAAAAAAATGTATGACAACTTGTCATTGATTGACAAGTTCATTTGATTGTGTGCACTTGATTGTATCCATAAATTTGTGCTATTACTCTGACCAGTAAATTTGCTTGCTTGTAAAAAGGTAATTCCCCTAAATTTGTGATATAAACATGTTTCGCAAAAATTAAATTTAACCAAAAAAATTTAAGCCCAAAAGATTTTCAATTGTGCTAATTAGAATAAAATCGTGTAAAAAAATTACAATTTGTTTATTTTCAAACCGTGTTAAATTAAAACCGTGTACAAAAAGACCGTTTAAAGATAAAATTAGGTGTATTTGTTTTTATACTAGAACTGAACTAGAGCTAAATTGGAAATGAATTTACTTATCATTTTCATTGACTACGTTTTTACAAAAGCGTAAAACTGAAAATGAAACTGAAAATATACAAATGCTTTTTCAATTTCATACCGCTGTTATCCGTCAAATGTGTCTGTCTATTCATCTTCTCATGTCTTATAAATGTATTCAATTACAATTTTCTTTAATTTGACTGCGACAGCTAATTGAAAACGATTACACTTCTGCTAAAATTTTAATCAATATACTGTTGCAAACCCTTTTTGCTTAATTGCAGCCTCACATCGACTGTACATTTTTGATATGAGACGTCGATATCGCTCAACAGTTTCAGACTTCCACACCACCTTCACTTTCTCGAAGAGTGCTGTCTATATCCATATTGGTTATATTTTTAAGATTCACTGTTCATTTTACGTCACCTCACAAATGTTCGATGGGGTGAAGGGGTAGACTGGATGATGGCCATTCCAAAACATTGTTGAAATTGTTTGGTAAGCTTCATTACATTACGTATTTCCATGTATTTCTCTTTATTTAAAATTGACGGTTAAATTCTTTATTAATGGTTCTTCTAACATAACTTCCACCATCAGTTGCAATGTGATTAGGTAATCTAAATCCAAAGCACATACTTCCAACGTTTAGCCGTCCAATTCCAAAAATATCTGCCAAATTCTATACGACATTTTCTTTAAACTAAAATCCTCCACCAAGAAGATGGGGGTATATTAGGTTTATCATTCGGTTTTTAGCACATCGTAATATTGGTCGTAGAACCAAGAAGTTTATACTGGATCTTTGTAACATTCTAGGACGATCTAGCCATGTCCGTCCGTCCGTCTGTGGAAGGCACGATAGACCCCCGAAAAAAAGACTTAGAGCAATGAAATTTCTCCCAAACATGCCTTGTTTCAACGAAATGTTCAAATACAATGAAGATAATCAGACTATAAAGTCCACCTCCAAAAATATTTTAAATGCACATAAATCTCTTCTAAACATTCACCCCTATCGTGAATAAAAATTCCACATGAAATTTGTTCCCTTTTCACATTTTTTCCTATTAAAATTCAATGTTAAAAAAATAAAAGGGAACAAATTTCATGTGGAATTTTTATTCACGATAGGGGTGATTATTAAACAGAAATAATCCATATATACAGTGGGAAGCAAAACTATCCGGATGTTTTGCATTAAGGAAGGTGCTTTTGGATGCACTTATGCGGCCTCTTTTCTTTTTCACACTGGCTACTAAACCAATTTTATTTAATGCGCGTCTAAACGTCCAGGAACTGACATCCTTACAAATACTTTTTGCAGCATTCGAGGTCTTGATGTCCTTAGTATGTAGCAGACGTTCAATCTGCCGGGAATCATTATCAGAATGCAGTCTTGATCGACCCCCTTTGGTTATTATTGCAAGCTACATTAAACCGTTTTTATATCATTTACCGTGGATTTACTTAAATTTAATTTTTCAGCAATTTCACGGCATGAATAAATATTTTGCAACAAATTTATCACATTCAGGCATGTGATGGAAATCGAAAACGAAAAGGAATGAGTTTTAGAATTAAATTTTTTCGTAATATTTCTCTAATGAAAAAAATAAAATATAAAGATAAATAAATAAAATATAAAGATATTGTGCTACTAAAGAGAATCTTAAAATAAAAAAATTATAAATAAGATTAGAAATGCATTAAAATGTACTTCCAAAACCCATTCGTTTTCGATTTCCATCACATACCTGATTGTTTTCAATATCAGTTGATGTTTTTCTCATTTTTTATTTCTCGTACTGTGCAAAAGTGTTCGAATAGTGAATTTTTTGTTTTTTTTTTAATTATTTTGAAGCAATTTGTGTGAGTTTTTGTGCTTTGTAATTTAGAATAAGAATAAAATACACCTATATTTGTATTATTTTCATTACCTCACTTCTTTAATGCAAAACATCCGGACAGTTTTGCTTCCTACTGTATAAATCTGTATATGTATAAATTATAATAACTAACTTTATGGTGGTCATAGCTCCCATATAGGGACGACTTAAGAAAAACTCATTAACCTTCGTAAATATCTTATAAATTTCAATATCTAACTGAAATTTTTCATCGATCAGTGAAAAAATTTAAAAAGAAATTGTCTTTACAAAATAATTGATCCAGTTCCAAAAATAACTGGAATAATCAAAAAAAATCTAAAATATATCGTTATTGAGATGAGAATACCGCCATTGAGATATGAAATTAGCCATAAGACTCAATCAAATACAGTAAAATATTTTATGACGATTGTCCCATTATACATATATATATGTATAATGGATCCCATATAAGGGATCTAAAAACTAAAATAACTGGTATAAACATGTGTGATCAAGTATGCATTGATTACACTACTGGTATTTGGTGGTGGGTATATAAAATTAATTAATTGATTTCGTGTTGGATGTCTGGTATGTTTTTTTGGGTCGACTTTAGAGTCTCGCTTTTTCAGGTGCTCAGGGAAGGTTGATGGTTTTTTAAGTCGACTTTAAGGAGTCACATTATCATGCGGTCGGTGAGGGTTGATGTTTTTCTGGGTCTTGTGTGCACGCTTCCAATTAGTTGTCTCGTTTTCTTTGATTTATTCTTTGTTATTATTGAATTAAATTGAATTAGGTATAAGAAATGCACAACAACAAAACGTATGGCATTTTTTTAATAAACATAGTAATTAATATATAATATACTATACATACATACTTATATACATGTGTTTTGTAAAGAAAAGTTTTCATTTTTTAATAAATCTCTCTGAATTCTATAAGAATATTAAAATATTCCCTGAAAAACGTTTCAATTCCAACAAATTTGTTTCCAATTATTTTCAAATATTTAACACCTTAAGCTATGTATAGATGGTCGTCAGATATTACGTTGTCAAATCTAGTAATGTGCTAGCAATGTACTGACATTGAAAAATTGTTAGCAAGAGGTAAATTGTCAGTTCAGACGACTGTAAGAAAACTAACAATTTCATTCGCACATAATTTGTCACACGATGAATTTATCTGTCAACCGAAATTGTTTTTCCAAAATGTTATTAATGCTTACATGTTTGTTTATTTATGTATATACAGAGTTGCATTTAGAAATAATTTTTATGACATAAACATTGCACATATGACAATGAAAAGTGTTTGACAATTGTCTTAAAACAATGACAATGACAAACATTTGTGTTTATACGATTGTTAGATATCTGACAATATTTTTCTCTTGCAATGTACTGAAAATGCTTGTTCTTACAACGGTGGAAGACATAAATTTTAAGTTCACACGCTTGTTAGACATTTTCTGAACATTTTTCGGACAACGTTGTAATATCTGACGACCATCTATACATAGCTTTAGTAAATAAAAGGAAAAATATTTGACCCCCCCACTCAACAAAAAAAATCCTAAAGTAAAATAAACAATTTATTATTTAAACAACATGTTATTTGTTCATTTATTCTCATTTTGATTCTATTTATTTTGTGCGCTTTTTTGTGTTGCTGCTGTTATTGCAATTTAATCTCAAAATATTATTGTTTGAATGACAGTTTTAGCATCACAGTTATAGTACTCGCACACTTGTATAACTCTTATTGTACTAAATATTATTTCACGTTGGACTGCTCTTAAACATTTACACATACATACATACATATTCATACAAATGCACGTAATATATTTATATCAAATATTTGCATTGCATACTAATGAGTATATGTATTTTTTTTCACTATAAACAAACACAAATACTCGTACATACCAATACACTGCTGTGCACTGTGTAGTAGTTGTTTCAATAAACAGGTACAGGCAAATGCTTTATATCGCATTAAAAATGGCAGTGTAAACAGAACAGTGTTGCCAGAAAATGAATTTCAAAATATGCTAAAACTTGAAAAACTAAGTGCTAAAATGTTCTACAGAAGAAAAAATAAGTGCTAAATTTTTTCAATGTAACAATACAATTTTTATTTCAAATGTTACAAATATAATTTATAGTTTTTTCTAATTTTGTTCATAACAATTGTTGACTTGTATTAATAGATTACATTTCATATATTAATTTAAAAATTTCCGTGTTCATTAACTCACTACACCGAAAGAAATTTAGTTGAAGTATTAATAAAAGTTATTTTTTATTTCTCCAAAAGTATTTTTTATAGTAAAATAGAAAATTTTTTCGAGAAAAAAATTGTTTTTTATCAAGCAAATTATGCTAAAATCATTTATCATAATTTTAAAAAATTTCAATGCATTTTCGAGAAACAAAATGCTAAATCTAGCACTGAAAGTGCTAAAATGGCAACACTGAAACAGAAAGACAGAGGGAGAGAGAGAGAGAGGGCGAAAGAGTCAATAGTTGTGATGCTCATACATTTTTTTTTTTTTTTTTTTGATATAAATAATAATACAACTTACAAGTTGCATTTTCAAGTCACTGTGAAGGCAGGCATTTTATTTGAAAGGTATAAATAAGTGTATTTAAAATTGTGCTGTATAATAAATGGGGTTTCAGCAAGAACTGGGCATATTGTAATAACATAAAGGTTTCGACATTTTACTTATTACATAAAACTTAAAATCTCTAAAGCGATTAACGAATTTGAGACAACTTTTTGATATAATTTTTCATTTATAATTGTCAAATTTTACTGCTGTCAAGACAATACAAATTTTAATGATTTTCATTTAAATTCTTTATTCTATTAAGTTTCGAAAAACTAAGTTCTTTTTGAAAAACCCCGTGTATTTGTAAATTTTATGTCTAACACTTCTTTTGTTTTGTTTGTAAAGAGTGATTTTTTTAACAGCTTTCGGATTTGATTTAAAAATAAAAACATAACTAAAATTTAGAGAAATGTATGAAATCTTTATCTGAGTTGCCCATTATCTGTACGAGTATAATGGACATCTCTTAAGATGGCAAGATGGTTGCCGCATTTGTTAACAGTCGACCAAAAACGCATAAGAATGAAAATTTCTCAAGCTTGTGTGCATCGTTTTAAGAAAAATGGATTTTAAGTGTCGTTTTAAAACTGTTGATGAGACATAGATCTATACTGCAGAGACAAAAGAACAATCCAAGCAATGGACTGAAACTTTCCTCCAGTTTCAGTCCATTGTGCTTCAAAGAAGGCAATTCAATCGGCTGGTAAGGTTATGGCAATAGGTTTTTGGGACTTCAAAGGTATTTTATTGATTGACTATCTGCAAAAGAGTAAAACAATAAATTCCGAGTACTATTGCAACATTTAGGCTTACAACACAAAAAAATAATATTTCATCAAGACAACGCATCATTAAAGTACGAGTTGCGTGACCACCCACCTTATTCTCCAGTGACTCTTACCTGTTCCCAAATTTAAAAAAAATTCCTAGCTGGCAAGGAATTACCTCAAATGAAGATGCAATTACAGTTGTAAAGCACTATTTTGAAGGCCTTGAGGAAAACTATTTTAATCAAGGGATAGAATTGCTAGATAAGCGTTGGACAAAGAGTATTAAAGTTTCAGGAAATTATATTGAAAAATAAAATTGTTTTTGAAAAACTAAATATTCTATTTATGTGCTAGGCTAAGAAGTTTCCGAATCGCCCTCATATAATGTTTAAAGATGATATCATGTTAATATTTATCGCGGCTATGCTTCAAATGGTTCATACGCTAGATCTCACGAATAATTTCTTCAATATTAGCTTCCAGTGCGTTCACCGTTGCGGGCTTGTTCATATAGAAAATAGTCTAAAGGAGTTAAATCGCACGATCTAAACGGCCAATTGACCGCCCCCCAAACGGGTCATTAATTGGGTTATTGTTTTGCTTGTTGTGTGGCATTTGACACCGTTTTTGAATAAAAGTTGTGGAAAATCTGGGGAATATAGTTAGCTAGGGGTTAGCTAACTTTATAATTAAAATATATGTTATTTAGTGGTTACGTCTTTTTTGGCAAATGTTTGCCAAATGTGACCGTACCTTTAGACTTCTTAAGCCGGCCACTCACTTACAATTTTAACTGTCAGTTTCAACTGTTCAGTTATAACTGACAGACTTAACTGTGAACTGAGATGTACACACACGTGCAGTTCAATCTCTGCAAATAATATTGGTCTACGTGATCCATTTTAGATGAAATGGACTACTTACAACATGGTCCAATGTAATGCAGTCATGGACCATGTCATAGTTAAACAAGAGTTTATAGTTAAACGACATGGTTTCGTGTTAACACGATTGCATATTGAGTTGTTGTTGTTTAAAACTAACCCTCTTGAGTACTCCATGGAGTAGAAGCATGGAGTAGTTTTGGGACTACTCCGATGGGTTATATGGTCCAATCCTAGGACATCGCAATGTTAAATCGACCACATTTGTTCATATATTTGGAGTAGTTTTGGAGTACTCCTCTTTGGTCTAGTCTTTACATGCACGTATGGACTAGTCGCGTTATTTGCAGGGATACTTCAGTTTTTAACATGGATTCGAACGAGCAGAACGGTGTGGCCGCTCTCGGTGTACTTTTTGTAATTAAAAAAAAAACAACAGACAGCTTGTAAATGCTGTCTGCAGATGCTCCAGACTTCTTTGATGCCTCAAGTTTCTTTTTTTTTTTTTCTTTGCGAAAAGCGCATCTTAAGCTGTTTATTTTTGACAAAACTGATTTCTTTTCCGCGTCAGGTTCTACTTCTTGTACCTTCTTCGCCAGCTTGTTGTAGGCAGCATCTTTTATGGCGCGCTCATGGTACTCGCTAGATTTAATTGCAATAAAATCAACTATCATTTGGTTCTGTTTACGCGACATGATACGCACTCTCGCTCGACACAAATTGAACTAAGAACGGTACAGTCGAACCACCACACATGTTCACTTCAGCTGAAACTGTCAGTTAAAAATATAAAAATTATAAATCTCTCAGTTAAACTGAACAGTTGCGTTGAACCGTCAGTTATTATCCACATACGTACTAGGTCCCGATTGATATTTTAAGACAATAAGGCCGAACCTCAACCGCTCACATCCCATCACATACCTTAGTACTTTAAATAAATAAATGTAAAACGGATGAATTTATAAAAATAAACTCTTTTCACGTACAGTTTTAACTGAACAGTTGATCGGGACCTCAAAGGCTCTTTATTTAAAACTACAAATATACATTAAACAACAATTTTAATTTGTGGATTATAAATTCAATCACAAAAATATAAACAGGGTAAACATCGTCTTTCAAAAAGTTCGATTCGATGATGCCAACGGCTCATAATCCACACCAAACAGTGCATTTTTAGGGTTGCATTGGCAGTTCTTGCAATGCCTTTGGCTGCTCTCCACACAAAATACGAACATTTTGCTTGTTTACGAATCCTTTGAACCAGTAATGAGCTTCGTCACTGAACACAATTTTCCGATAAGAAAGTATACGATGCACTTTCTTAAACGAACATGAATTTTGATAATAAAAATCAATAATTTTCAAGATATTATCGTTTGTAAGTTGATTCATGGCGAAAAATCACCCTTTATTTGTGTTAATATATTTATTTAGAGATTTAAATGAATGAGTAAATATGTAAGTATGCAGTTAAACAATTCCCCGGGTAAAACTCATTAAATATAAACATTTTTGTAAACCTCTCCATTTAAATAAACACTTGTAAGTAAATATTTCTTAATTTTAAACAAATATACAATTAAATAACAAAAATACTGTACAAATTTTGCTATTAAACAATCGCTAAATAAATTAGTTGTTCGCCACATTGAGTTTATTTAATGAAAAATTTAGAAAACAATAAAATGAAAATTTTTTTCCTATGATTTTTTTTACCACCCGTTGTCACATGCAAGTGCAACTTCGAAAAACTCAATACACTTACAGTTTTTTTACTAAAACAATCATCGTTTTCGTACTTGCAAGAGAACTTGCTTGTAAGAGGAAGTTCACACGCTGCGACTTTTACCTGCGACTTTTCTAAGGATTGCAAGATAAAACAGACTTTACAAACAAATTGTCTTAATCTATGAATGGGTTTACCATTTTATTCAAATGTATTATTACTACTAGATGACACTGTAATCAGCCAACAACATAAATAAACCAATTTTAAAAACACACAAACTCATAAATTATTCAATTATACATATAAACCTTAAAAAATAACCATTAACCACTAGTTCTTTTTTTTTTGCTTCTGCTGCGTAAATATTTATAAAATTATAAATGAAAACAATTAAATGTGTGGCAAATGTTTATGCAAAAAAAAATATTCAATTCATTTTGAATAATTTTTCAATTTTATTGTTTCATAATTAAATAAATAAATTTGAATTTAATCAGTCTTTATTGCTTAATTTATGATTTCTTAGTTATAGTTAAATACATATGTAGTCATAGTTTAATACTGCATTAATTTTGTGGTGTGAGTTTATAGGGGCAAATATAGCATACGCTAAGGTGCTCGTACATAATATGAGAAATCAATGCTTTGAATAAAAAAATTGGCAGTAATTTTGTACAGAAAAACTAGCATCAGAACTAGAATCAGAACTAAAATCAGAACTAGAATCAAAACTAAAATCAGAACTAGAATCAAAACTAAAATCAGAACTAGAATCAAAACTAAAATCAGAACTAGAATTGAATTAGAACTAAACTAGAATCAGAAGTAGAATTGAATTAGAACTAAACTAGAATCAGAACTAGAATCAGAACTAAAATCAGAACTAAAATCAGAACTAGAATCAAAACTAAAATCAGAACTAGAACTGAACTAGAATCGAAACTAGAATCAGAACTAAAATCAGAACTAGAACTGAACTAAAATCAGAACTAGAATCAAAACTAAAATCAGAACTAGAACTATTTATTTAAAATTAAATAAATAAATAGAACTAAACTAGAATCAGAACTAATATGAAAACTGGAATCAGAACTAGAATTAGTTATTTGCATTCTAAAAAACTACATTTCTTTGATAAATGTGTCAGTTACACTCGTAAAGAGTTAAAAAAAATCAATCATATGTACCATCATGTATAAATATACATACATACATACAGTGCCGGCAAAAATAATAGCACTTCGATTATTTATTTGATATCTGATTATACTACATTTTAAAATATATTTGATGGACGGTAAAATCATTTTATTTAGTGGAAAAGGTTCTCGTTCATATGTGAGAAGTACCCCAATTCACAGCTAAGACGGTAAAGGATGTAGTTTCTGGCATTATGGTATGGGGATGTTTTTCATATTATGGAGTGGGGCCAATACATTGCATCAAATCAACATGTTTACATTGATATACTAAATAATGTTATTATGATGTGGGTCTGCCAACAAGACAATGACCCAAAACATACAAGCAGAACAGCACGTTAGTGGTTCATAGACAACAATATTGAGGTCATGGAGTGGCCAGCGCAATCACCTGACTTGAACGCAATAGAGAACATTTGGGCTGACGTAAAGAAAAGTCTATCTCAAAGAAAACTGACTAACAATGAGCGTCTTTGGACTGTAGTGAAGGTGTCGTGGACGACAATACCTAAGGAAAGATTGCTGCGCCGCCATTATTGCCAACAGAGGTCAGTTTAATTTTTTACAATCTTTACCGTCCATTTTTAATACTTCACCTGAAATTGTAAATCTTTTCAATAAAAAGCCAATAAAAGTTACACAAACGTTGAATAATTGATTGACATATTTCAATAATGTGTCATGGGAATAACTAGGGAACTAAATCAAAGAAAAATTCATATCTACAGTCGAACCCTGCTTCAGTGCTATATTTTTTACCATACCTGTATATTCAATTGTCGAGAGAAATAGTTAATAATATAAAAACTTGTTTATTTAAAACTTTTAGCTTTTTGTACAGGATAAGTTTATTACAGCAATAAATTGAAACCATTATAATCTCTGCAACAAAAAAAATACATTTTACCATAAATAATTCTCTGAGAAAAAAAAGTAATTAACCACAATATTTTTTTTATAGCCATCCATTAATGCGGAAAATGTTATAGATTAAATTAATTAAATTGCAACATAAATAATAATAATAATATATATTATGTATAAGTATGTATATTAAATTTAATTTAATCAATAGAGTTTTTTAACAAATTTCAAACAAAAAAAAATATATTAAATCACCACTCTAGACGGAATATAATGTGAAATTAGAGTTAATGTAAAATATACGAGGTCTGATAAAAAAAAATAAACGTTATTTTAAAATTTCGTGAGTTACCTATATTCGATTTTCGCTTTGTTTTTATTTTTATGTTGGTACACATGTCTGTTATATACATGTGTTGGTAATATCAGCCATTTTGGATTGTCAGTTTGTTTTTCACAGATAAAAAGGTTAGTCGGGTTTTGGTGTGCTCTTCGATTTTTTACTATTCGAAAAAATGGATCAAAGAGACTATTAAGTTTAGTGTAAAAAATTAAATTAAATGCGCAAGGACATTTGAAATGTTGACTGTGGCGTTTGGCGAGTCTACTATGAGCAGAACACAAGTTCAATTGTGGTATAACCGGTTTAAGGAAGGCCGAAAAGATGTCAATGACAATGATCGTCCTGTTCGCCCGAGCACATCAACAACCGATTAAAAAATTTGAAGCAGTGAAGAAAATGATTTTGGATAATCGTCGAATCACTATCAGAGAGCTTGCTGATGATATTGGCATAACGTTCGGCTCATGCCAAGCAATTTTTACGGATGTTTTAGGCATTAAACGTGCGGCAGAGAAGATTGTTCCAAAATTGTTAAATTTTAAGCAAAAACAATGTAGCATGGACATCACGCAGGAGCTGTTGAATCACGTCAACGAAGAATCTTGGGTGTATGGCAATGACATTGAAACCAAAGCCCAATCATCCCAATGGAAACATCCAGAAGAAAAAAGCACGACAAATTCGGTCTAATGTGAAGGTTTTCAACCACATTAAAACTAATTATATTTATAAAACTTGAAATGTTAGTACAGCTGAAACCTTACGTTCATAAATGGTTTATTTAAACTTCATTAAAATCTCCCTGTCATCTGGATAACTTCTAATTGTATCTACTTCTTTTATAATTAACTCTAAGTCTATTTATTCTCCTATTTATTACACAATACGATTTAAATTCACACGTAGTAGTAAATGCATTATAACTGAAAGCACAAATAAGGAAATTTAGCACCCAGTCAAACACACAAAACAAAATAAAAAGAAAGTGGAAAACTCTATTTATAACCACGTTATTCTATTGTGTCTCTGTCAGTTTCCATTATTTTCCAACGGAAACACAAACTTACTAAAGAAGAGTCATTTTAATGACATTCTAGTCGTAGAACACTGAAAACCCAAAAGAAAAAAAAAAATAGTAAAAGTTAGGAAAAATGTAAAGAAAATGTAGAAGAAAAGTTCATTTAAAAGAAATGACACTTTATTAAAATGCCACATATCTAAATCTTCGCATGTTTGTGCTGTAGTGCTCTTTTCTTATTTTAGTGTTTTATGATAAAATTATTTACAAAAAAGTCTTGCTGCAAATATAAACAACAGCAAGCAACACAATTAAATAAAGCAGGATGAGAAGAAAGTAAAGGAATAAGTTCGTTTATCAATAGGTTTGCTTTATTTCAGTTTAAGATCAGCACCAGTTCTAGTTCTGGTTCTGTTCTAGTTTATTTGGGTTTTCTAGTTTTAGATCTGGTTATAATTGGGGTTCTGGTTTTGGTTCTAGTTTTAATTCTGTTTTAGTTTTGGTTCTACTTCTGTTCTGTTCTAGTTCTGTTCCAGTTCTGTTATAGTTTTGCTCTAGTTCTGTTCTTGTACTGTTCTAGTTCTGTTCTAGTTCTGTTCCAATTCTAGTCTAGTTCTGTTCTATTTCTGTTCTAGTTCTATTCTAGTTCTGTTTCTAGTTCTGTTCTAGTTCTGTTCTAGTTATGTTCCAATTCTAGTCTAGTTCTGTTCTATTTCTAGTCTAGTTCGGTTTCTAGTTCTAGTCTAGTTCTGTTTCTAGTTCTATTCTAGTTCTGTTTCTAGTTCTGTTCTAGTTCTGTTACAGTTCTGTTCCAATTCTAGTTCTGTTTTCGTTCTAGTTCTGTTCTGTTCTAGTTCTGTTTCTAATTCTTGTTCTCTATCATATTTAAAATCTTTAAAGTTTAATATTTAAATTAGTCTTAATTTGTAATCTAACCTTAAACTTCTTAAAACATTATGTTGCAGTTCTGCCGAACGTACCATAAAGAAACTCATACCTAAACAAACAAACTCTCGCTCCCTCTTCCCTCATCTCTTCCGACCATAGTTCTTTATTGTTTATCATTTTAGTAGAAAAACAAACACACTGACTCACTCACACGTATAACCACTTCAAACAAATAGGGAGTGCATAAATAGAGAAGAGACAAACAACAAAAAGCCATAGAGAACTCCTTTTGTAACATCGTTTTATTGTTGTGTGCAAGTGTGTATCAGCTACATTATATACGAGTATACGAGTGAGCACGGGTATAATGTTGAATACGTGTTCAACAATATTTATAAACAAAAAAAGTTTTTGTTGCGACTGCTGCTACTGCAGCCACCATTGTTGTATGAATGGCTGGCATTGTTTATTAAACAACAATTGTTGCTTTGCTGCTGACTGTGGGCATGCTGGCTGGCTGGCGGGTTGGCTGACTGGTTCTCTCTGTTCCAAAGTCTCCATGGTATTGTCACTATAAATGTCCGTTCGTAAAGTGTAGTTTGAAAACAAAAACTTTTTCTTTTTCGGAAATAAAACATCTTTACAATAGATAGACGATGATGATGATGATGACGATGGAAAAGTAATTGTGGTCATATGATAAACAATTTGGGAAATAAAAAAAAACTTTAATTTAAATTAGAAAAAAAGAGAAATAAAAATTTAACAGCAAAAGTTGTGCTCCTTAATAAATGTAAAATGCATTTTCTACAAAATGTTTTATAGACTGTTATAAATTATTTGTTGAATAAACTTTTGTTTGAGTTCTTCATATTCTCTAAAGAAATTTTTTTAAATATTTTAATAAAAAACAAAACGGAAATTTGGGTGAAGGACTTTTAAGTGCCGCTCATACATACATGTGCATATAGCAAGGACGCAGAAATTAAAAAATAAATATTTTAATAATGATTATGAATTGTAACAAGCATTCGCTGATTATATTAATATAAAACGTACTTTCTGTTCCGTTTCGAATCAGCTGACTTGAATCTGTTAAATAGAAAATGTGTAGAAGTCGTTAGTTGTTTTGTTACTTTTCGTTCCGTTGCGGACGAACCTGTTGAAAACAAAAATTTGCTAAGTAATTGTAAGTGACAGCTGATATCTGCACAACAAAAAATTTTTGGTTCATTACAAAAATTTTCAATTTCTTTGATTTTAATTAAGTTTTTGTATAAAAGTTATAAAAATATAAAAAATAAACGATGGATGACGAAAAACTCATTACTTTAGTCGAAAGTAATGACATATTGTACAATAAAAAAAAAATGTTGATTTGTATTTTTTGATTTATTTTCGCGGTGTGTTGTCTGTTTACCTAAAACAGCTGATACGTTTATACGGAAGAACTAACTACAAAAATTTAACAACAGAACGACACGGAACAGAAAAGCAACAGAAAGTAAAGACTAATGAAGCCTTAACACGTTAAGTTAAGTTAAGTATGTACATACAGCTACGTGCAACTAATTAAGGACAGTAGTATTTAATATTTAAATCGTTATTTTAATAGTAATATTTATTATATAAAACGCTAATTTTTAACACTTTCATTTTTTTCTCTTTGTGGAGGTTTTTGAAATTTTTTGTGAAATAAATTAAATTAATTTTGTGAAATAAATTAAATTAATTTTGTGAAATAAATTAAATTAATTTTGTGAAACAAATTAAGGACAGTGATAAATTTATTAACATTTTTTAAATTCAAGTAATTTTTCAAAGTAAGATTAAACTAATTATGATTACACAGAGTGTTTTTCAGTGTATGAAAAGTTCTTAATACTTGCTTAACATGGTTAAAAGCAAATCCTGTGATGTCAGTACTCGACAGATAACTGTACATCAGGATGGAAACACACTTAAAATAATAAGAAAAGAATTTAGTACAATTGGGCTGAAAAAGTACACTTTTTCTTGAAATTTAGTACAATTTGTAAAATCTTATTTTGCATACCTGGTACCGATAGACATAAAATTCTTTATTTGGATTTTTTGTATACATATATAGACTGCAAACAAAAGAAATTGTCACACACATTAAGCAGCCCTGCTGCAAACAAATTCATTAATATCTAATTTATTACACGTATGTATTTCTAGCAGTCATTAATAAACTTTGGTAAAATATACTTGTACTCCTTTCGTAGCAAGTACAACGGAACAATATTCAAAAGAAAGAAAAAATACAAAAAATAGCGATTTTTTATGCCACAGACATTCATTTTAGTATGAATTTCTATATACATATAAATGTATGTATGTACGAGTATATGTTGATTTTCGTTCGATTATATGAATGCATGTTTGGTTGGTTATACGTATGTACATATGTACTCGTACGTTCATTGTGCAAAAGTGAATGAGAACACCAGCTCCACAACAGCAAGAATGATTTTTTATTACACCACTAATGAAGTGATGAAATGTCACTCTTTTTTTTTTTTTTTGTCACAAACACAATCATTCTTTCATACAGACACACTCATAAAATACAAAAATAAATTAACATGACGATGTCTGTGGGGAATGATACAATACCAGGGGATCTACACCAAAAAAAAAAATCAGTCAAAACGAATAAACAACAAGAGAATAGAAATAACGCTACGTGACACTTGTTTGTATTTGTTCTTTTCATAAAAAAAAACTCATGAATAACAACATTTCAACACTCACGTTTATGTGAAAATGTCTATAAAAGAATATTACTAAAAAATATACATATGTAAATGCTCTAAAACTGACAGTCAGTCTTTAAAGTTATATTAAAACACAACTGCTATGATTTGTTCTTTTACTTTCTAACTCGCTTGTTTAAGTATGTATAAGTTTTAGTTTTATAACAAAATTTTAATTTCCAGAATATAAATCTCTTAGTTATTTAAAAGACTTTTGCAACTTGCCTACTTTGTAAGCCTCCAGTAGATTGTATGACAGACGTTGCTTTGTTATGACATGCTCATTTTTATGCTTTCTCAAATATCATTTCTTGTTGTTGGTTTTGAAAATAAATGAATTTGACGTTTATGACGAATGTATTTACATATTTTACATTTGATATGTACGAGTACATACCATACATATGTATGTTAAAATCTCTTTATACACTTTATACTGGTTACATGCCTGCTAGAAGGCCTACTGGAGAAGGGCAATTAGAAGGTATACCAACTAATTCCTCATCCCAGGCGTAATTAAAGCTAAATTAATATTTACATTGAGGAAAGTGAAAGAAGGGGGTTTAAATAAAAGAAGCTGTTTAAATTAATTTTAAAAATAATTTAAATTGATTTAAAAAAATACATACATATATACATATACGAGTACATATGAGTATCGTATGTGAGATGCAAAACTCGTTCGTTAAAAAAATTAAAAAAAATCGAGATAACCATTGGTTATGGCAGTCTTTTGTTAGCTTTAAGCATTAAACACATTCGAGATAGCAGGCTATCGACTACAATATGTCAAAAATAAAATGCACACGTTTATATGAGAGTGACTGTATTGACGACAGCAGGCAACACGACTGCAGGTTGATTTCCATGCTGATTTTTTCGTCGCTGTCAAATTAAATTAATTTCTATTTTTGTATTTAAAATATTTATTATTATACTATGTTATTATATTATATTTCTAATATGTTATAAGCGTAATAGTTTTCTTTAAGGATTTATTTAATGGGATTTTCTTTTTTAATTTTCAAGGAACGTGTTCCATAAAAAAACGCTAATTTAAAAAAAAAAAATACAATAAGTGGCACCGCTGAAATATAAATCAATTGCGCCAACAGATGTTTATACATATTTTCATTGTTTTGTTTGATTAAAGTTGGTAAGTGTTTAATTGTTTTAGATTTATTATTTTAAAACTCTCTCAATACATATTATGTAGCAAAACTCGCTGGTTCAATGTTTTATGTATGATTGGAAAACTGCTGTGGTAAAAGCACCAGGTCAACATAATTTTAAATTCATTTAAATCGAATGATAATAGTAAAAAACTAGGAAAGGACTGTTGACTCTGCTGGGGGAGATTAATTTCAGAACCAACTTTTGCACTCCTTAATCATTCTTATTATGCGATTAAAGGCAAGTAATGAAATTGATCCAGAACTACTTCCCATCAGTGGGGAGATTATGGTATGTATGCCGTATGGTATGTAGCAAAACTCGTTTGTTTCGAACATTTTTTAAAAACAACAGGAATTTTCTTTTTGTCAATATGTATGTGAAATGTCAAAATCCAGGCGAATTTAAATTATTTCGATTTTATTAATTTTTAATTTTTATTAATTTTTTTAATTAAACTTTTTAAACTCGTAAATTATTTTTCCTTATTACGTTTTTTATTATTTTTTTTTGTAACAAATGTAAACAAAGTTTGACAGATACATAGATACAATATTTCACAGCGAATTAATAATCAGCTGATATATTGCATACACCTTATTAATACGCCTTGGTATAGGTATTGTTTTAAATATTTTATTGTAAATACAAAAGGTATCGTTAAAAAAAAGCATAAACACGTAAAGGGTCATTATAAATCGTAGATATTATTCAAGTTAATTATTTTCTAAACTTTTTCAACCGTAATAAATCACAGTCAAATGCACTTTACCCGCCATTACACACAGCAAAAAATTTTGAAAATTCTTCTCTTTGTGAGTGCACTGCAACAACAATAGTGGCAGCGAAAAAAGCAGCAACAGCTAAATATATAATAAACTATAAATGTACAAATGCTTGTGTAAATTTTTATTGGTTGTAAATGCACAATGGGTCAGTTTGAACAGAACTAGTACAAAATTAGTACAGAACTTTAGCAGAATTTGAACATAACTAGAACAGAACTAGAACAGAACTAAACAGAACTAGAACTAGATAAGAACAAAAAAACTGGAACTAGAACAGAACTAAAACAGAACTACAACAAAACTAGAACAGAACTAGAACAGAACTAGATCAGAACTAGAACAGAACTAGAACAGAACTAGAACAGAACTAGAACAGAACTAGAACAGAACTAGAACAGAACTAGAACAGAACTAGAACAGAACTAGAACAGAACTAGAACAGAACTAGAACAGAACTAGAACAGAACTAGAACAGAACTAGAACAGAACTAGATCAGAACTAGAACAGAACTAGAACAGAACTAGAACAGAACTAGAACCAGAAATAGAAGAGAACTAGACCATAACTAGAACCAAAAATAGAACGAAACTAGAACAGAACTAGAACCAGAATTAGAAATAGAAGATAACTAGAACAGAACTAGAACCAGAATTAGAAATAGAAGATAACTAGAACAGATTAAATCTTTAACTATTATTTATGCAGTTCAAATAAATTCCCAAATAATCTTTAAAAAAAATCTTTAATTAACATAAAACACCCCACTATGAATTAATATTGCAGGGCAAAAATGTTCAAATTGGATTTTCGAATGAAAATATCCTCTAAACGAGTGAATTTACACAAATAAGTTTTTACAAACAAGGGCGTGGAAATGTGTTGCCTGTGATGGTAATAAATCTTAATATATCTTCACCCAAAAACACGCTTCATACAATCATACATTGAACAATCTTACAAATAGCTACTGCACATAACAATTGCATACATACATACATACGCGTACATACATGCCACACATACGAGTAAATAAATGCAGGCATATTTAGTTCGGTGGCAAGCACGTATGAGTGAAGAGGAAAGAACAAGGAATGGGCAATTGCAAAGTTAAATCTACCATATGGTTTATAAAATGAAATTTGCAATGCTGTAGTTAGATTGTCAAGTATGCTTAAAACTGCTACGAGAGTATATCTACTATAATTTGTAGTTGTAGTTATAAGGCGGCGGAAGGGAAATTCATTTTTACATTTATTTTTAACACTAAGGTAGATTAGTAGCAGAAGCTTTAGTGTGTTTGAACTACAATAACAAAATACAACTGATTTGTATATTTTAAAAGCCTTTAAGGATTGCCTAGTATGTGAGTGTGTGTGTGTGTGAGTATGTTTGTCTATAAGTAGCAGTAAATTTATGTATGCGAAACATATACATACAACTTTAACAAAAGAGTCCCTCCAAGTTGTGAGGCCAAGTATATATTCAATAGAACAATTCAGAACAACTCTAGTTATGTTCGCTGTAACCAACATCATTTTTTTCGAGTACTAGAATGTAATAGAAAACCTTAACTTTCTCTAAAGGAAATAAACTCACATACATATCCCAACTTTAGCACTTTCTAACACTTCTTTGTCTCTCTCTCTCTCTCTCTCTCTCTCACTCCCAATCAACCTATCTCACTGCTCTTGTACTTATGTATTTATATTTCTCCCTATTTAAACGTTATATGAAGAGATAGATACAGTTACACACAAACTCTAACATGTCTAAAGTAATAACGTAAATTAAATATATTTCAAAACGGAATTTCCGTTTTAACTAGACACTGGTAGCAACACAGTTAACATCTGCCTGGCCTGGTCTGGCCTGATCTGTCGTGCCAACCAGATAGACAGACAGCCTGTCTTGAATACTTTTTGTGTGCAGAAAACATAAAATTGCTAAAAAAAAAAAAATAATAATAAAATTACAGCTACACAGTTGTTCATACATACATACATACATTTGTTGTTGTCATTAAAATTAATCCTATTTATTCTGTTAACATATTTACACTATTGGATTATGTATTTTGTATAACCAAATTGGACATGTCATTTAACACACCTGCAATTATGTCTAATTTTCACAATAGTATTTTTGGGTAACTTAAGTGTTATGAGGCAACGAAATGTGAATTTTAATTGAAAAGTTTTGGCAGTAAAGTTGTAAAGTCAAAAATAATCAGGTATGTGATGAAAATCGTTTTCGTCGTTAAAGTGATTTGAAATCGTTAAAAGATGTGATGTGTGACAACCTGTCGATTTGCTGCAACGATTTCATATTTCATTTTGTTTCATAAGAAAAACGTCGATTTTGACATGTGACGCATTTCGGAAAAGTCAGTTTAAATTACTTTTCAAATCAACGTTTTTAACTTTGACGAATATTTCTGAAAAGTATGTTAAATTTATTAAAAACTAGCTGACCGCCCCGGCTTCGCTCGGTATTTACTAACGATTTGTATTTCATATAAAATTAAAAATTAAGATACAAAAATTTCAGTAAAAGAAAAAATAACAAAAATTTGTATTAATTTATTGCTTAAAAAGTTTCGTCAAAATTCGATTATTATTATATGCAACAACAATTGAAACAATTATTAATTAAAAAACAAAAAAAAAATCATTTTAAAGCTTAATGGTAAACAATGTTTTTTGTTCTTCTATTGGGGCAGAAAATGAATAGTCCCGACTCTCGAGCACGCAACATACAATTGACCGTGGGAAAAACATTGGGATTCTAGATTTCACCTACACACTTTTAAAGATTGTCCTTGAGATTTATTTATCGTCATTGCGAATGCAAGTCGAACTGAAAATTGGACGCGTTTAAAATTAAATTGTAGATCACTTGGTTTCATAGGTATCCTGGGGATAAGCACTTCTTCACCTTTAAACTTTCCTATAATTATCTTTGATTTAATAGTGAAAAAATGTCTCTTATTAAGAAAAATGAGAAGTTAAAATGAGGCAGTTAAATTTAGTTGTTGGAGTTTTCATAAAGTTGTCTCATACTAAAAAAATGAGAAGTGAAAAGGAGGCTTTGGTGCCAGTTCTTCAAAAAATGTCTCTTATTAGGAAAAATGGAGGCAATATATTAAAAAGTTAACATTTCCGAGTTTTACCAGGAATTTTTAATTTTTTTTACAAACCATCTCCTGAAAATTTTGAATAGAATAAAAAAAAAATCAGCCAAATCGCTCCAGCCGTTCTCACGTGATGCCATTACATACATGGACCATTTCATTTATATTTATATTATTATTTATATTATATTTATATTTAGATGTTTTGAAATTTTGTCTAATTTTAATTATTTATAATTGATGTAATTACCATTTCTTACCACACTTTACAGAGTTTGTTTGATTTTCATAACAATCTTTGGTGTAATTTAAAAATTTATAAAATTAAAAAAAAAACATTTTTTCATATTCACCACAACAAGTTAAGAAACAGAGTATAAAAAAGGATAAGATATAAGGTGAGGCTTTATTGGTGAGATTTATTGGTGGCATAAGAAAACTGGACCAATTATGGACTGATGGCTTCTAAATCCAGGGGGCTAATTCTGGCAGTTGTGAACAAAATTGTTTTCGAATCGAAATTTATTTCGACAGTGCAAAATTTTCTAATGATGGTACTCGATATGAATCGAATCGATTATTTGCTACAGTAAGGTGACCATACGTCCTCTATTTTGGAGGACAATCATCTATAAAATTTGTGTCCTTTTTCAGTCATCTTTTTCATACTCAGTCATCTTTTGCCATCTTTAATTTTAAAATTTAAATGCATGATCAATATTTGTTTTTATTGAGCTATGAACAGAGCAAGCACGGCACGGTTTCTAAGTAGAATGAGAATCGCCACCTTTAACAAATAAAACAAATTTTACTTCACAAACGCCGTGTCGCGCTTGTTCTGTTCATACTCTTACTGACAGCTCCTGAGCGAAATTTAGCAATTTTGGAACCATCTTCGCTGCCGCACGTTTCATGCCTAAAACATCCATAAAAATTGCTTGGCATGAGCCGAACGATATGCCAACATCATCAGCAACCTCTCTAATAGTGATTCGACGATTATCCAAAATCATTTTCTTCACTGCTTCAATATTTTCATCGGTTGTTGACGTGTTCGGGCGACCAGGACGAGCATCGTCATTGACATCTTCTCGGCCTTCCTTAAACCGGTTATACCACAATTGAACTTGTGTTCTGCTCATAGTAGACTCGCCAAACGCAACAGTCAACATTTCAAATGTCCTTGCGCATTTAATTTCATTTTTACACAAAACTTAATAGAGTTTCTTTGATCCGTTTTTTCGAATAGTAAAAAATCGAAGAGCACACCAAAACCCGACTAACCTTTTTATCTGTAAAAAAAAAACTGACAATCCAAAATGGCTGATATTACCAACATAAATAACAGACATGTGTAGCAACAGAAAAAAAAATACGAAAATCGAACATCAGACCTCATATATACTTTATGAGGTATTATTAATTAAGGACTAACGGATATTATTGATATTGAAATTTAAATATTTAATTGGAAATTGCAATTGTCCGCCAAAATAAAGATAAAAAAAGGACAAAAAAAAAATGCTTGTACTTGGTGGTTATTTGACATTGGAAATTAAATTATTAATTGGTAATAAAGAGAAAGCAAGAGAACGAGAGAAAATAGTGTACTGGCAGCGGCGCTGCCAAATGAATTTCGGCAAAAATGGTCAAAATCCCGATAAAAAGAAAAAAAATCGTCATTTCGAATTTTAAAAATCGGAAAAATAAGAGAAGTCTCTATTTCTAGTATTTTGAAATTTTTATTTAAACGAAAACATAAAAATTCAAGTTTATATAGTCTCTTGTACAATACTTATCAAAATGCATAAATTTGAACTTTTTTAAATAAGAAATCACAAAAAATATAATGTTAAACATAATTTGTGTAATATTTTTATAATATCTTAGTCCGCTTTCACACTCTTCAATTCTGACCCGTCAAGGCAAGTATTTTTGGATGAGAAGGGAAAATAGAATAAAATGGGTACAAACTTGACGGTATTTGTCAATTTTCTTATTTCCTTGGGTTTTTCTTTTCATGCATGTTGATTTGCATTTAAAAGTTACGAAAATTTAATTGACGTGTGTAAATGAAATGGCAAGTTCAAAAGAGAAGTGAACAAAAATTGTTCAGCTAAAACTGAAGAGTGTGAAACAAGACTTGCAGTATTTTATAAATAAATATCTGAATTTAGCATATTATATTAATTCAGGTTAAATTACAATGTCAAAGCAATTTAGTTTTTTAAGTTTTAAATAACATTTTGAGTATAGAATTCAATTCATCCATCAAATACAGGTAATTATTTTCAAAAAATTCCGTATTTTTGTTATTTAAATGTATTTGGCTGAATATTCTTTCGATGTTTTATTAAAATAGGAGAAGCTTTTGTAGAATTTCCCCGTTGGTTTAAAAATGTTAGTTATTGGAATTCAGCATTTAAAATTGTTTTTTATGTTTACAGATAAATAAGTAATTTCGACTATCCTGACTCAATATTATTTGAAATTATGATACTTAAAATTATGATACAATAATTAAGAAAACACCACTACTATTACTTAGATTTGTTTTTGAAATATGTCATGTTCTTCTTAATATTTATGATATTAAATGAGAAAAATAGTTGTTGTTTTAAAAAAAAGAGAGAATTTTGTAACAAAAACATTAATAAAATAAACAAATGATAGAAAATTTTAATAATTCAAAAAATCAACACTTTCAATGAAAAAATCGTCAAATCGTCACTTTGCTATTTTTGAAACAAAAAATCACCAAAATGACGATGAATCGTTAAATCTGGCAACTATGTCTGGCAGAGAGAAATTAGATAAGCACCTGAGTAGCTTGTGTATAAAAGCTTTTTTCCATATTAATAGAAAAAATATTAATTAATCAAATATATAAATATACCTATCATAGGACCAAATTCTTTAGCATTCATAACAAGGATTATTACGTACCTGAAAGTAGAAAAATTAACACAACAAAGATTACACAATTGAATAAGAGATTTGTATTAGAAATACTATTTAATGATAATTAAAAACCTTATAATGCCTTTCTGTTATAAACATACATACATACATAAAGGGTCAGCCAAATAACTTTTTTTTTGAAAATGCTATAAAAAAAACTACTGAATATTTTCTCAAATTTCTTTTTTTATTTGAAAGTACAATCCTTCCGGTTAATAATGGAAAATAATTTCATTCAAATGGCGGCCTTGGCTGGCCATGCAATATCCTACACGATCGGTCCAATTTTTAAGCACATTATTGATTGTGTGCAGCTGTATTTCACCAATGGCTTCACGAATATTGTCCTTTAAAGCGACAATTGTCTCTGGCTTGTCTCTGGCTTTGACGGCACCCCACAAATAATAGTCCAACGGCTTCAAATCGGAGCTCCGAGGTGGCCAAACGACATCAGCTCTGCGGCTGATAATGCAATCTTCAAAAACAGGGCGCAAAACATCGAGTGTAGCAAGTGTGTGGCAAGTAGCGCCGTCCTGTTGAAACCAAATGTTGCCAGTATCCTCCTCCTCCATGCTCATTTTCGAAGAAAAATGGCCCAATTATGCCTCTGGAACAAAATCCGCACCAAACAGTGACTCGTTTTGGGTGCATCGGCTTTTCAATGTATGCGTGCGGGTTTTCTGTGCCCCAAATGCGACAATTTTGCTTGTTTACATACCCGCCAAGATCAAAATGAGCTTCATCTGAAAAGATGATTTTTTTCGCACACATTCTGCAACATTACCATGATTTTCAAAGTAATGTCGCAATATTTCCCCGCGTTGTTCAAGCGTATACACAACCATATTCGTTCAGCGGAAGGATACAACTAATTATCTGTCAAATCAGACATGAGCTAAGTGTTGCCATTCACGAAATAAGCACTAGTTGAAAAAAAAACGTTAGATGGCGGACCCATTATATACTCGTACATACAAATATATGTCGTTTTAAATAAAGTTAATATAAAGTTTAACAGTTTGATTGTAGTTTTATTTTAAATTAAATAAAGTAAAAAACAAAACAATAATAAAAGTAAAAATTAACATTATTTACCAAAACATTAAAAACTTAAACGAAACATGGTCACTCCGTATTGTTTGTTAGGTGTTCGCTGCCGTAAGAAATATAAATTGAAATCATGAATCAAATAATAAACATTGCGCAAAGAATGTAAACAAAATTTCCTCTCTCTGCGCATGTGACGTCATGCTAGGTTATTTCTTCCGTATAATCAACATGTAAAAAATAACTTTTGTTAACAAGATTTAAAAAAAAAATAATTTTTCGAAAATTATTTCATTAAAAATAAAATAAATGAAAAAAGAAGAACTCGAAGAGAGTGGCAATTGCACAGATTGCGCCAACTCAAATCTAAGCTAAAAGATTGCATAAAAAGGCTTAAAGAGCTCCTGGAATATCGAGTATTATTTAGAAAGTCTGAACGCAACTCACTATGGCGAGCGACTAATAATCTTAAAAGACCTGTGTTATGTAAGCCCCCCCTTGCGAAACTTAAGTGGTGGTTTGGCAAGAAACAAGACACTGAAAAAGGTCATCTATTTGTAAATCATTTGAAAAAAGTATTTACCCCAAACCCATCAAATGAATAAATAGACTTGCCACCAGTCACACACCATTTAGGAGTAGCCGTACCCCATGTTTTGAGATTCGAGAGATCGAAAAGGCTATTATTGAGAAAAGCACCTGGTATTGACAAAATCGGTAACAAGATGCTTATGAAGCTACATTGGAGAGCAATAAAAATAATACTTTTTATTTTCAACGCTATATTACGCCAACAATATTATCCACCTGAATGGAAGGTTTCACTGGTTACCAGGATACCTAAGCCGGGAAAAGATCACACAAAAGTAGAATGGGTCTAGCCTATTGTCAAATATATCGAAGCTTTTTGAGAAAATGCTCATGAACAAGTTATACCCGATTTTAAGTGAAAACAATTGTATTCCGAATCATCAATTTGGATTCTATGGGTTTGTACTATCGAACAAACCCATAGACTTGTCAATATCCTCAAAAAAAACATTTGAAGAAAAAAAATATTGTTCCGCTCTTTTTATTGACATTTCTTAAGCTTTTGATAAAGTATGACATGATGGTCTAATATACAAGTTGAAACTAAATTTACCCGTAAACTCACATAAGGTATTGGGAAGCTAGTTAACATTTAAGCTTAACGAAGGAGATTTTTTAAGCTCCGCAAAACCTATTGAAGCAGGAGTACCTCAAGGAAGCATACTAGGACCCTTCTTATATTTGATATATACATACATCTACATTTGCTGATGATACTGCTATTCTAAGCATTCATGAAAACCCTCAAGAAGCATCTCGCTACCTACAATATCATATATTTGAATTAGAAAACTGGTTAAAGCAATGGAGGATAAAAGTTAATGAGCAGAAATGCACACACATAACCTTTACATTGCGTGGAGAATCATGCTCTTCTCATTATATCAATAATCAAGCAACAATCCGAAGTTAAATATCTTAGTATACATCTCGATCGACGGCTTACATGGAAATCCCATATAGATGCAAAATTGACTCAAATGATATTCAAATTGATCCAAATTAATTGGCTCATTCGCAGAAACTCTAAGCTAAATTTAGATTGCCAACTCTTGCTTTACAACTTAGCCATAAAAAATTTGAATATCCATAAAGACCCAAATGTGCCTTTGGTAAAAACTGCGATCCAAAAAAATGGAGAAAAACACTTAAAAAAGCTTGAAGTACACCCAAACCCATTAGCCCGCAACATATTAAATAATAGTGAATATATTCGACTAAGAAGAAGGGATACAGCGGATCAGAGTCGAAGACAAGAAGGATGAAAGAAGAAATTGAAATTTTTTTAGATATAAGATTTGAAAAACTTATTGTTAGTTCATTTTATTAGTTGATTCTAGATAAAATTTCCTTGCAATACATGTGCGGGTCGTGTATACTTCCCATGGGCCATCAAGAAGGTCCCCAGAGACATTCTCACACGTATGTATACTTAGTAAATAATAATAATAATAAAGCAAATCAAAAAAATGGCGTTTTCATATAAAATTCTACACAATATTATTCCGTATAAGGGCAACGGATGACTCACCCAGCGGAGGGTTAATGAAATATGTTTCAGAAATTTTATGGGCTAGTGCTATACAGTTCTACAGTTCTAAATAAATTGCTTCTTTAGTTCGCTGCTCTGTCTGACCAACAGGACAGAAACTTAACTTTTGAAAATGTCTGCATAAAACCTATATAAAACAAACTACTTTAAAACCACGCCTTAAATATTTAAACATTCTTAAAAAAACCCGTTGATATTTAGCTTTGATCTAATTTCACTTTTATCCCGCTAAACATAATCGTGCAACAACAAAAGTAAACAAGAGCCTGCTCTTTGTTTTTGTGTTACTTTTATCAACACCTAATATTTTATTCTATTCGATTTTTTCGTTCTTTTTATTTTCAATTTGTCTGTGTATTTTATGATGTTGTTTTTTTCATGTTTTCATGCCCAAAAGAAAATTGTCGCCAGTTTTGTGTTTGTTCGCCAAACGATGACGATGACTGTAGTCAGTCAGTCCTTGAGGCGACAAATCATGCAGTGTTGCTTTCATTAAAATTAAGTGCGTTAGAAAAGTCGAAACAACAACTTCAAACAAATACGTTCTTTATACATAAACAAACTAACTAACATACATTTAGATATAGTACATACATACATCCATATAAATATACATACATATATATATGTATATAGGGTGTTCCAAAATTCAGGCAATATTCAATATCAATTTGACGCCATTTGTGTAATATAGGTGTGGCAAATAGTAATAGGGCTCAATGGAAATAGAGATCAAGTTATTTTCATTATTAAACAATAAAAGGTTTTGAAACAACAACATGTGATTTCCAACAGGAGCATATTGCAATAATAAGAAAGTTTTTACATTTTACTTGTTGACATATTAGTACTGGAGTAGTAGAAAATTCACTATGAAAATGGTGGATCTGCTAAATTTCGTAAAATTCGTGATATTTTTGTTAAATATTATCGTCCTTCTCTCACTGATTGATATTCAGCCCTATTGTGAATCACAAGTGGAATTTTTGTTCCCATGAAATTTTTATTCACCTCGAAGTGAAAAATGCTATCGTGAATCTACCCTGAAATTTATGTTCCCTTCATTACACAGCTGCTCAAAATAAAGAAAACTATCAACGCACAGTGAATGTAAATAAGAAAAAGAAGTTCAAAATAAATAAATTGCGTAAAAAAATGTTTAGAATTGGAACAATAATTTTATTACAGGTGCATGAAAATAGGCATCAACGAACTCTACGCCGAAGTTTGCGCGATTCATCTGATCCCTTGGAGTTACCCAATGCCTTGTGACTAATTTAATAAAAAAAAATATTCTAAATTAATATTTGTAATAGATTTTGTACATTACAGGGTAAATAAAACAGCGTTTTCTCATATACTGGATGTAGTCATTTTTTAAAACTTTAGTGTATGTAAGTAACTAATAAAAACAAATAAATACCAACATAATGAATTCAACTCCCCAGGAAAAATAAAGTAAACAAAATGAAGGGAATAAGAAAAATATTTCGAGGGAAAAATATATTGTGACTCAAGTACAGATACTTTTTTCAATAGCCTTTTTTGACAGATCATGTGTGAGTCGTGCCATGCTGTCATGTTATTTTCGTTTAGTATTGTTTGGCATTTCATAATAGAAAGACTTACGCCTGAACAACGTTAACAAATCGTTCAGCTATATTACCAAAATTTACGTTCTGTGAGGAATGTGTTTTGTGCACTTCGCTCAACTTATGATCAACATAATCGGCCTACTGAGCGTACTATTCGCAACACCATCAGCCATTTTGAGATCCAGCATTCATTATTGGATAATATTCGACCGAATAGACCACGTCCACGGCTTGGAGTGGTTTGTAGGACGTCAATGGCGACCGTTATCGTGCCATGACTATTTGACTATTGATGCCTGAAATTGAAGCTCGTATTCTTGGTGACATTTAGTTTCTGCAAGACGGCGCCATTTCCCACAAATCGTATCAATCACATAATTTCCCGTTTTGGCCCGGTCGATTGGCCACTAAGATCATGTGATATCACACCGTTAGACTTTTTCCTGTGGGGATATGTAAAGTCTAAAGTTTTTGCGAACAAACCCGCTTCGACACAGGCCTTGGAGGAAAACATCACGCGTATCATTCGCCAGTTACCAGTCGAAATACTCGAACGAGTCATCGAAAATTGAACTCAACAGATAGGCCATCTGCGACGTAGCAACGGCCAACATTTGATAGACAAAATCTTTAAAAAATAAATGCCAAAGAATGTTCTTTCAAATGATAATAAACATTCTCCATTAAATTTGAAATTTCTGTTTTTTTTTTTTCTTTAAAAAAGTAGTGAACCTCGGAATGGATCACGCTTTATTTTACGATAAGGGAAATTTTGTTTGAATGTGAATTTTTCACAAACATTATCATTCCCCAGTGAATTGTTAAAAAAGGAGAAAACATTTCATGGGAAATATTATTCACGATTACAATTTGGGGAAAAGGGAAAACATTTCAAGGGAAAAAATATTCCCGATAGGTGATTAAGAATTTCTGATCTGTAGTTTGGTGGGATGTTTAAAACATTGTTTTGGAAAATCTGTTATTAAGAGGTTTTAGGTTAGGTTCAATGGGCAACCAATCAAAAAAAAAAACAGCTCATATGGTAAGATTACAGTGAGTTACCAGAGAGGTAGTAAACAATCAACAGATGTTCAATCAACAGACGTTGTTTCTATATCAACCCAGCCTGATACTTTGAAGAATTCTAGACTGCATGGATGTATGTAACTATATAATTGTCACCCTTTAATACTCCAACAAGCAGGCCAGAAAAGCGTCTTCTAAAATGTCTGTTAGACAGGGCCAGACATTTGCAGAGTATGAGAGACATCTTTCTCATTATGACAGCCTTTACATTAAATCATAGGCCCATTCTCTTGGCGTAAGTTACGAAAGTACAGTGCCCGGTAACGTTTAAAACATTTAGCTTAATCTGACCACGACGAATGCTAATGAGTGAACTCGTTCTGCCTAATACAAATACGGGCCATATTCATCTCGCAGTAACACAAACAGTAACAATCATTTCGAAGCTCATAAAATTATGCTGCTTCAAAAATACGTCTAGTCAAACAAAGTTCGATATCGTGACATGATAACACAGTTCTTTCCGCCTAATACAGCATATGACATTTCCTGGCTGTGGACTCTCCCGTTTTTTTGTATCTGAAATGTCTGATTAATTGGTGTGATTTAACACCATTGCATTTCTTCTTATGGCATTTATATTTGAAGTCAAAGGTCTATGCCAACGAGATCACAACCAGATCTAACAATGAAGGTCATTTTCCCATATGATATTCCTTACAAAATCCAATCCTGTGTACTTTATGATTCAGTAAAAAAAAAATAACAATCAAACTGTATTTTTTGTTTACCTTTAAATCTTGCCTGAATTTTAAGTCACCCTTCACTAATGTATGTAGGTATGTGTCACAACTAAACAAACACATGGCTGAAGAAATAAATAAAATCTGGCAGACTCAACAAAAGGAAATGTAATAAAAATATTTATAGGAGTGTTAAAAATACATACATATCTCTATGTATTTGTATGTATAGGTACTGATACACATACACAGGCAAAGTAAAATAAACACATACAAATGTTAAAATGGGCTGACTGCCAGGCCATTGTACAGACATTCATACAAAACATTTAATAGTACATTTAGAGTCCTTCACTTACATACAAACATTAGGTGGACACGATTTTGTGTAAAATACAAAAATTTGTTAAAGTAAATCGTATAAGTCAAAATTGATGCATTTGGGGTTCAGAGAACACAAATAAGTCACTGCTTAAGGTGGATTTTCGCCCGGAGTCATTAAGGAAGCACACAACTTTGAAAGTATTTTACTGGTGTTCAATATTGCAACATGATAACATAATTCTTTCTGCATAAATTAAATGATATTGATTTCTCTTTGTGGGGTTCTTAAAAGTCAAAGTGAGTGTAAAACTTGAAATTCAACTATGCATCATGAAACTTAACCACATTTATGTAAAATGGCCAAGTAAATTTTATACAAAAAAGTACCTCCAGTGGAGCACAGTGAAAACGGCTGACCTTTAATGTAAAACAGGAAAACATAAAATGTTTAACAAAAACTACGTAACAAAGGCCTTTCGGAGGAGTGAGTTTAAATCAACTTTTTTCGCAATTAAAAGGGTTCTTAACATAAATAAGTCTCATTGGCCAGATGGTATACATCTAGAACTGGTCTTGCAATTGTGTTCTTCGACGCTAGCTCTTCCATTAGCTAAGCTTTTTAGCACTTTATATCGTGCCGGTGAATTTCCCATGTGTTGGAAGGAATTGCAAACATTCCTAATAATTATTGCCTAATAGAAATTTCATCTGTACTTTCAAAAGCTATGGAAAGTGTGGTATGGAAAGGTTGTGGAATATCTGGAGTCCTACAATTTACTTAGAAACCGCCAGTACGGCTTTCGTAGGAGACGCTCTACAGAGCGTCTTTAGGAAAAATGGTGTCCTTCTATGCAACATTTTGGCGAAAGTTAAGTGGTGGCTCTAGATATTTCCAAGACGTTCGACAGAGTCTGGCATGGTGCTCTTTTATCCAAACTTGTTTTTTTTTTTTTTTTGGTGTTGGTAATAACTTCTCTCGATTTATATCAAGTTTCTTTAGATATCGCACTGTATGAGTTTTTATAAATGAGATCTCATCAAACGAGTTCAAGGTTGAATCAGGCGGACCGAAAGGCTCCGTTATTTCTCCTAAATTATATCTTTATATTTCTAAATGAACTTGAACGTCAAACTTACAAACCTATTTCACATTCATTCAACCATAGACCAAACCCTTTTGAGATTGGGTCAATGAGGCAAAATATGAATGATACAATTAACCAACATCTTGTGACAATCTCCGAATAAGGTCCTATTCGAACGACCTATTTTAATGCACGTAAGACTCAATATTGTATGTTAACACACAAATGCACAACAGATCATGTTCTAGACATGAGAAACCAGTCTGATGTACGCTGAACTATAAACATTTTTCAAGTGTCAAAAGTGTCGGTTTTTTAAAATGGTGTACAAAATACTTTACTCCATCTGATCTCCTTACTATTTACACCACTTTTATTTGGCCGAAAATGGAATACAATTCTCATGCATGTAACGGTGCTTCGAAGTCTATTTTGGCAAAGATGCTTCTCGGTGAAAGTAGGAAATCCAACTATATTGATTCACTGGAGCATCGCCATAATGTAGTTTGTGTTTCGCAGTTGTAAAAATAACAATCAGTTTTCATTAAAATCTTGCCCAAATTTTGAGACACCTTTGTGGGTTGTGTTCTCTGGAAATTAGAACACTATAATGGAATGTTCTGTGCTGAAATTATAGAACTTGTTACCGCAACCCGTAGTTTTTTGCGTAATAGACGTTCTTCCGTGAGGGTTCATACATTCATGGTCGACTGGACAGTGGATCGCACAACACATTTCAGGTAAAATTTCTTCTTTAGCCGTTCTTTCCGTATTTGGAATAAACTTCCTGCCGAAGTATTCCCTGTCACTTTCAATATAGGAAAATTCAAATCAAATATTCCCTCCAATAATCTATTTTCCTAGTTCCAACACAATGCATTGCATGAAAAGAGGGTTCTGTTTCAAATCTGACCAGACCATCACAAACATTTGCCGAAAACCGTCCAGAATAAGCGGCTAGACATGAAAGCGTAATATTACATCACGGCAACGTTCGCCAACATGTTGCAATACCTGTTAAAAACTATTTAAAAAGAAGTGATTGGGAAGTTTTGTCTCACCCGCCTGTAGTCAAGACGTTGCCTAGTCCGACTACTATTTCTTTCGATCGATGTAGAATGATCTGTCTCTCTCTCTCTCTCTGTCTAGGATACGATTCCCTTTCCAATAGGGTATCCGAAATTGGCTTGATTCTTTCTTGACCTCAAAAGATGAGCAGTTCTTTTAGCACGGAATCCATATGTTGCCAGAAAAAAGGAAAAAGGTCATAGCTAACAATGGTCAATGCTTGGTTGGTTGGTTTCCGTGGTTGCCTGCTGCGCTTAAGCATTCAAGTAAAACCGTTTAGTTCCATTTTGAAAAGGATCCCACCACTCATTGAGATAAGATCATATCCAGATGCTAGTATGTAATGAGTACTATATCCAGCCTGTTGCGTTCAAGTATCTGATAAAGTCGCTCCATCTGATACTTGATGTCTCTGCCAGTTTGTTTAGTATATGAATGTTGAAAAACTTAAGTCTAGAGTTTTGAATTCACAGAGAAGATGAAATACTGTTTTCTCCTCCTCACGCTCCTGCCAACTGTGGTAGTGATTATTGAAAGAAAGTCCTTGTCAATTGTCTAATGACCAGTTAGCACAATGTAAATACTTTGAATAAATTTATATTATAGAAATGTTGCAAAATATCTTTAAACAAATTCAACAAGTCTACGCAATTTTCTAGTTAAAATAAATTCATTATAACAATTGATATGTTAAAATGCTTATCTTATTTCCTATATGCAAACTAACTATAGTTTCAAAATATATTCACCTCAAACAAAGCTTTTCTTTTTCCTTTGGCAACAATCAACAATCAAGTTTAGCTCCATTTCAAATGTCATCATCCTAATCCACTAACATAAGAGTAGTAGTAATATTTATCTTGTCATATATGTATGTTGTCAACATGCAAGTTACAGTCAAAGTTTATTTCTATAATACTTCTCACTATTTTGAGGACAATACCAGAGAAGAATATCTAAAGTGGATCATAGATCAGTTTAAATTGCCTCAAAATAAAAAAGGCATGTGCATTGTGAGGACAAAAAGGAAAATAATAAATTAAAAATCTGTAATAAAGTAGCATTTGTTTCAAATTTAAACAAATTTTAGTTTTATTTAATAATTAAGAAAATTAAGAATTTTGGCATTATATACACCATCATTAAAAGATATTCCTACTTAAAAGATATTCCCGCTTAAACTAAACAAAGGTACGTTCTTCTCTCTTCTTAGTAGTGGAAGCTCAGCTATTCGAAGTTTAGCTTTGTGAAAGGAATCTTAAAAGAGGTTCTGTTTGCCTTAGTAGGTAGTTTTAGCAGGTATTTAATATGGATTTTAATTTGTTTATGTAAAGTGATCCTGTAAAACCGAAGGTTCCTTAAAACATAACTAATATAGCTTATTATAAATGTGATCCATCAAAGTAACGATATCTTGCCAAATCATTGTGATTTTTCTCAATAGGACCACATTGACTTCAAGTGCTTTACCAAACATGATAAGGAACTACATTCAAAAACTCAAACTCCCAAACTGGGACAGTATCAGCGTGATATAGAGAGAGGTTCTAAGTAGGATCTACCATCCATTCTACACTTTTAATATCCAGCATCTAACAATAATCATGGACATTTACACTTCATTTTAAAGTACAATTGAGAGCTCATCGATTCCTCCATATTTACCAAATTTTGTACTTTCAGTATCCAGTAAGATACACTGGTCGTATTGCCACTTCATAATAAAATATAACATAGATAAATTGCCAAGTTCATCTTCAAAGCCTTCTCCAACAAACCAAGGTTTATGAGTATATCTAATGCAGTCGAGAGAAGTTCGTGATCCTGTATCCACTTAATTTCGAAATATATTGCAGACGAACTGACGAGGATAGAAAAAAATTTTTTCTCCGGACAAAATTTTTTGTTCAAAATAAAAGGATGAATCCACCACAAAGATATAAGCATTCTACGAAAGCGACCGTGGATATGAGATCCAGTATCCAGACTCTTACAATGATAGTAGGCATTTTCACTTAATTGCGAAACAAAATGGAGATAAATTGACGAGTTTAAGGATTCCACCTACTACCCAGTATCTGCTGCAATCTGAACGATCTTTACAGTCGACACCAAACATAAATAAATTGACGAGTGGCATCCATTCTGAACCCTTAGTATACAGCATCTTAAAATAGACGCATTTACACTCCATTACAAAATACCACGTTTATAAATTGTCATGTTCATCTACACATCTCTTTGTCACGAAAGCATAGAAACGTAGAAACAGCTTTCGATCCAGATTTTATGACTAATACACATGATAGATCAATTTTTGACAACCGCCTCCATGTACAGGAGAATTTTCAACCAAATATTCACTGACGGATCGCATGATAAGGTTATATGTGGTATCTTTATGGACCAGTTGAATCTGAGAATATCGCGTAGACTACCAGACTATGGCAAAATTGTCCAGGCCAAAAAAACTGGCTATAAAAGCTTCATTAAGTCAACAGGCAGCCAGGAGTCATAGGACATATGGTGCAAACTTAAACTTAAGTGAGCTCTGCTTCGGGCGGCTGCCAATCTAACCTAATCTAACCTACACATCCTTTTCTACAAAATCAAGTGTCATTGGTTAAATAGTAATTATATATATTTTTTAAATATAATTAACAAACACAAACTGCGAAGCTTTTCTGCTTATCTGCAGAAAACACCCAGAGTTGTTGGCGGGAATCGAACCCACAACCCTCTGACTGATAGTTCGACACACTATAGCCTAGTCTATCGGGGCACTCAAACGCAACGCATCCGAGAAACGTTCGTGCATATCTACAGTGAAGTTAAGATCCTGTATTCAGATTCTTACAATGGCACCAGATATTTCCACTTAATTGCGAAATTCAATGCCCACGAATTGAAGAGTTCAAAAATTTCAGCCTGTAAACGATCGTTAGAGTCAACAACGAACTCTTTCTTGCAGTAGTAAACTGCATTCTCCACGCGTTTCAGAAGATTTTTAAATTTCACTTTATCGATTTTTGAAGACGAAGACTCGGAAGATACATCCATGTAATCCTTACTTGGAGAATTCTTCATAGTAATAACAACGTGCTCTGTTTTCAGTTTGAAATTAAAGTAACTATACAAAGACACTGAGGCTAATATCTCAATCTCTAAATAAAGTAATAAAGTTTAAACCTCATAAGTATAATCACAAAATGTCATTTAATAAATCCTCGACAATAAAAAAACAAACATGTCAAAATTAACACTAGAATACAAAAAAAAAAAAAACGTTATTTGTCTTTGCCATAAAAAAAACACCATATGACATCCTTTTTATACTTTGACTGGCGCATCATGTTTCAACCATGATATACAACATACGAGTATTATGTACTTAAACTGGAAATGGTGTTAAATAAGCACAACTTTGAGGTGGTTATCCACCAAAGCAAGGCAAAGGAGCTCAGAGCAAACGAGCACAATAAAAATAAATACAATACAGTCGACTCTTGATAATTTGAAATTCAAGGGACTAGAGAAAAAGTTCAAATAATCGAGATTTTATATAAACGAGAGTTCAAATTAGCAAGAGGAGATAGAAAAAAATTCAAATTAACAAGAGCGAACGATTTTAATTTTTGCTTTAAAAACGGAAACAAAATTACATTACGAATTCAAATTATAGAGTGTAAAAAACTAAACTTCAATTTATAGAACGCTGTCGGGCAAGATGTCATTTCTATAAAGCAGCGCATATAAACTAAAATAAATCATTGTTTTATTTATTTTATATTTTGCATAAATAATTCAAATTATATTTATTAAATGTGTTTCAAGGGACCTGGAAAACAGTTCAAATTATCGCGAGATTCATATTAACGAATTTCAAGTTATCAAGAGTCGACTGTATATATGTAAGTACATAAGAGTATAAATATTATTGTTAATGTATGATGCATGATGTACGAAGCTCGTGTTGCCTCCATCTCATACAAAAATAGATGGATGATGATGCTGATGATGGTATGCACCACATATCACAGAAATTGACACATATTTGCAGACTATGACTATGATACGTAGATATGTTTGTATTTCTTTTTTTTTTTTTGATGGTGGCTATAAATGAAAATGGAAAAAGACTGTGCTCATAAACACAAAATAAAAGAACGGCGACATGCAAAGCAAAAAGCATAATATCAAGGCATTATCATCGTTGTCGTCAGAGAAGCAGCAGAAGATGCCTTAAGTCGTCCTCTTAAAACAGTTTTAACGATTCATGAAGCAGGTATTCTTCATATATGTTTATATTATCGTCACACAGATGAGGAATATAGGCTGTTGGGTATTTATGCATAATTGGCAGTATCTTAAAAGAATTACTTCTTAAAACTGGCTACAAGAGTAAATAATTTAAGAATATTTTTTATTCAAAAACTATAGAAAATACCTATCTCTCTCGCTCTAATGCAGTAATTTAAAAGCTGCTTAGCCAATGCGTGATACTTTGGTAATTGTTAATTGAATATACTATAGAATACTCTTAATTATTAATCTTCAGATTAAAATGCAAACGTCCTTCGAATTCAGTTGCAGATTTATGCCGCTATTAATTGTATATGTAGAAAACTTTACATGTATTCCAATTTGGTATACTAGTTCACGACGAGCTCGTTATAAAGCTCATACATATAAAGCATCAATATAATCGATCCCATGAACAGGGCTGCCATATGCATTCCGGAAAAAATATCAAAATCCCGATAAAAAAAAGAAAAAAAAATCGTCATTTCGAATTTTAAAAATTGGAAAAATAAAAATTCTCTATTTCTAATAGTATTTTGAAATTTTTATTTAAATTATCAAAATGCATAAATTTCAACTTTTTAAATAAGAAATCACAAAAAATATAATGTTAAACACAATTTGTGTAATATTTTTATAAAATCTTAGTCCGCTTTCACACTCTTCAATTCTGACTCGTCAAGGCAAGAATTTTTGGATGAGAAGGGAAAATAAAATAAAACTACAAAACAAACTTGACGGTATTTGTCAATTTTCTTATTTCCTTGTGTTTTTCTTTTCATGCATGTTGATTTGCATGAAAAAGTACGAAAAATGAATTGACCTGTGTAAATGAAATGGCAAGTTCAAAAGAGAAGTGAACAAAAATTGTTTAGCTAAAACTGAAGAGTGTGAAACAAGACTTGCAGTATTTTATAAATAAATATCTGAATTTAGCATATTATATTAATTCAGGTTAAATTACAATGTCAAAACAATTTAGTTTATTAAGTTTTAAATAATATTTTGAGTATAGAATCCAATTTATCCATCATATACACGTACATACTTATTTTCAAAGAATTCCGTATTTTTATACCCTTCACCTTCATGAGAAGGTTATATATAAGTTTGTCATTCCGTTTGTAATTTGCACAATATAATTTTCCGACCCTATAAAGTATATATATTCTGGATCCTTATAGATAGCGGAGTCTATTAAGTCATGTCCGTCTGTCTGACTGTTGAAATCAATTTTCTGAAGTCCCCTGATATCTTCGGGATCCAAATCTTCAATAATTCTGTCAGACATGCTTTCGAGAAGTTTGCTATTTAAAATCAGAAAAATCCGACACATAAATAACGGAGATATGAGACAACCTCTGAAAATTTCATCAAAAAAATTAAGTGTATTAATATTGTTACAATTAATTTCATAAACAGATGGTGTTGATCACACAAAGTGTATTAATATTGTTACGAACAAATTCATCAACAGATGGTGTTTATCGACATAATTATGCATAATATAATTATGCATCCACAACAAAGGTGAAGGGTATATAGCACTCTTACTTATTGTTATTTAAATTAATTTGGCTGAATATTCTTTTGACATTTTGTTAAAATAGGAGAAGTTTTTGTAGAATTTCCCCGTTGAAATTCAGAAATTGTTTCCTTTAAAAATGTTAGTTATTGGAATTCAGCATTTAAAATTGCTTTTTATGTTTACAGATAAATAAGTAATTTCTACTATCCTGACTCAATATTATTTGAAATTATGATACTTAAAATTATGATACAATAATTAAGAAAACACCACTACTATTACTCAGATTTGTTTTTGAAATATGTCATGTTCTTCTTAATATTTATGATATTAAATGAGAAAAATAGTTGTTGTCTCAAAAAAAGAGAGAATTTTGTAACAAAAACATTAATAAAACAAACAACTGATAGAAAATTTTATTAATTCAGAAAATCGACACTTTCAATGAAAAAATCGTGACTTTGCTATTTTTGAAACAAAAAACATGGGCAGCTATGACCATGAATAGTAATCGTTTGCTTGTCAATACGGAAGCTCCAATAAAAATAAGGCAATGTCCAATTATTATAGGCTTGAAAGTCATCGTAGGTATTGATAAGTATATCCATTATTTGGGCTATCCTATAACCATTCCTGATATTCCTTAAATCTCTATTTCTATATCAATGACTATGCTTGCCCAGAGAGTTAAAATTTTGTTGCTTATTCGAAATGCAAACTTATTTGTCTTGATATTCTGCAGCATATCCCCCCCCCCCCCCATGACCCAAAAAATCACTCCTTAGTCATATCGTTGAAAAGTTAAATATTCTGCTATCGTTATATTAAATAAGGATTACCAAGGACTTTCAACTGTCAGAATTGACATTATTGGCGTTTGTGTATACTACACTCCAACTTACCATAATTGTTAAATTATCTGTTTACACACAAAAAAAACACTTTAGTGATCCAGAAGCTTATTTGATATACAGAATTTAAGATCACTGGATTATACAGGGTTTTTTGTAGATGTATAAAACTTATAGTTAACAACACTTTTTTACATGTCGGCTATTTTATCAGCTGTCAAGTAATTTATGTTTAGTTTGGTTTGGCATTTCAACATGAATAAACTGGCTTGGACGTAATCTAATCTAGAGGTTAAATTTTCGATGACTTTTTTTTCAACATTTGTGGCAGTATATCGGTAATAACGCGGCTAATGTTGTCTTCTAAGTGGTCAACCGTATTGGGCTTGTCGACATAGACCAGCGACTTCAAGCACTTCACTTAACACTTTATAAGCAATACCATTGTGCAACTTGTGACAATCTGTGTTACCAGGAGCACATTTGTACAATATAAATTTGTTCAAAGTATTGACCATTGTTCTTATTGGCAACATATAAATTCCGTGCCAAAAAAACTGCTCACGTTTTGAGACCAAGAACGAATCAAGCTAATTTCGGATACCCTGTTCTGAAGTGAAGTGTATGCAAGAGAGAGCGTTCTGCATCAATAGAAACAAATACGAGTAGTAGTTGAATGAGGCAAGATCTGGACTAAAAGACGGGTGGCGCAAAACTTTCCAACAACTTCTTCTTAAATAATGTTATTTTTTCAATATTTTTTTCTTTTTAAATAGTTTTTAACAACTTTTGCAACATGTGGCCGAGCGCTGTCGCAGAGCTACAGGCTCTTGTGGATTTTGATGTAGTAATAAAAGAACTGGTTGGATCATTTTGCGCTGATATGATTTTTAGAAACTCTACAATCTACAATCTACAATCAGTTAGACTTCAGACAAGTTCTTTTTGATTTCTCTCCAATTTACTTTCAGTTAAAGCAATTATTGGTCTCAAGTTTCCCGTCCAAACGTAAGAGTTAGTTGTGCTTCAAATTGATGACTTTAAAGACTAACAGTTAATTATTTCAAGGACCTTTTTGATTTCTCTCCAATTTACTTTCAGTTAAAGCAATTATTGGTCTCAAGTTTCCCGTCCAAACGTGAGAGTTAGTTGTGCTTCAAATTGATGACTTTAAAGACTAACAGTTAATTATTTCAAGGACCTGTTTGACTACATAATCCTAGATTTTGTGTGTCTTATGTTTCGGGCCAAATACAAGAGTTTTCATCTCTTTATGATGATTTTTCTCATATTAAGAGCCGGTAGGTTTTCATATGTGCAAATTAACATTATTAAGATTTAAACAAAGTATATGAGCATGACTTTGTGGATGTTAATGTGTATGTGCATTTTATAGCTTAAATTTAACTTTATCTTTAGACACTCATGCACACACACACTTACACTTGACTTAATTCCCAAATGGTAAAAAAGAATAATAAAAAAGCTAGGTTTTAACTTTGTAGGCCTTATAAAATATATATTTACACATTCTAAACAAGTAAGAATGGATAGTCGGTAAAGCCCGACCATAAAATACTCTACAACTAGTATATGTCGTTCTGATTTAGTCAAATTGAAGCATCAATTGTAGATCCTTCTCAAATAAATTCTAGCTGTAATTGTGTTTCCTATTCACTCGAATCCTAGCTCCAATCGTGGATCTTTTTCCCTTTAATTCTAGTTTCGTTTTTGGTTCTTTTTTACTTCAATTTTAGTTTTAATCGTGGTTCCTTTTTATTTTTTTTTATTTTATTTTAGCTTTAATCGTGGATCTTTTTCATCTAAGTTCTAAATTTAGAACTTTTTTATTTTAATTCTAGCTTCAATCGTCAATCTTTTTCATTTTAATTCTAATTTCAATCATCGATCTTTTTCATTTCAATTCTTGATACAATCGTGGTTCTTTTTCATTTTAATTCCAGCTTCAATCGTGGCTTTTTTTATTTTATTTTAGCTTCAATCGTGGATCTTTTTTATCTAAGTTCTAAATTTAGAACTTTTTCATTTCAATTCTAGCTGCAATCGTTGATCTTTTTCATTTTAATTCTAATTTCAATCGTGGATGTTTTTCATTTCAAATCAAGTCTAAATCGTGGTTCTTTTTTATTCCAAATTCAGCTTCATTCATGGTTGCTTTAGATTTCGATTCTAGCTTCCATCGTAATTCTTTGTCATTTAAATTCTAGCTTTAATCGTGGATAGTTTTCATTTTAATTCTAGCTTCAATTGTGAATATTTTTCATTTTAATTCTATTTTCCATCGAGGATATTTTTCATTTCAATTCTAGCTTCAATTGTGATTCTTTTTCATTTAAATTCTAGCTTCAATCGTAGATATCTTCCATTCCAAATCTAGCTTCAACTGTGGATATTTTTCATCTCAACTCTATTTTCCATCATGGATCTTTTTCAACTCAATTCTAGCTTCAATCGTGGATCTTTTTCATCTCAATTCTAGCTTCAATCGTGAATCTTTTTCACCTCAATTCCAGCTTTATTCTTGAATCTTTTTAATCTCAATTCTAGCTTCAAACTTCAAAGACATCTACAAATATTACGTAACAATATTACAAAAACAAATGCTGCCCTATGCCAGAAAAGAAATTCGGCTTTTTTGGAAATCCATGCCGGACAATGATCCCAAGCCACACATCCAAACTATTTAAGCCTTGGTTTCACCAAAACAAAGTCTAGGTTATAGAATGGCAATTTGCATTCTTTCTCTTACAATTTAAATATATATTCACCATTTCATAAAACAAAAACACAAACAATAGAGGAGATTGTGCACAGGGGCTTGAAGAGAGACAGAAACTACACCGCAAAAAAACGCCACAGCAAACAATTGGTGAACATGATAATGTGTCATTAATTAAATATTTAAATTCCATGCATTTTATAGTGAACATTTCATTTCATTCATTATTCTTTATTTTAGTTTTAACCTCTTTTTCGTCATTATAATGTTTATTTTTGTTGTTCTTGTTGTTGTCGTCGTCATTTTATCCTTAAATTATTCATAATTATAACTATAATTCTTATATTCACAATGCAAAAGACATCATCAGCATAAGAGATTAAAATGATGTGGTATACATAATAAGGAATACAATAACACCTTGCTGATTAACTCGAGAGCCTGGGTGCTACATTTTGAGTTGGTCGTAATGGTCTATCAGAGGAAACTTTTCGTTACTTATGCTGAACAAAGGAATGAGTGTATAACTCATTTCCTGTTAATGTTTTAGAAGACTTATAGAAAAGAATTCAAATTAGCTCAGAGAGAAACAGAAACATCATTCTGTGTTCAGACCGGTATATGGAATCATACAGATCAAGGAGACAGTTCAGTGATGTAGCGGCAGTTTTTCGCGAGTTTTTTCAATAAAGTCTAATATTTTATGCTTCGGTGTTTTATAAGTTGTAAGCTTTCGCAATAAAGTCCAATACTGGGTAATTGAATCTCAATCAGTTGAAGATTGTCATTCAGCGGCATATACGAGTATGTAACAAAAGGAAATTTCTTTAGGAGAAACACTTTATCTATATCTGTCTTCCACACCCCTTTCTCTTTCTGGACGCTACATTTGAGGTGGTCACAATGCTTGGGTAATGTTTGATCATGTTCAAAAGAGAACATATTCTATAAGTTGAAACCTCCATGAAAAATCCATGAAGTATGAATGTATCACTCGATTTCTTTGAGTGTTTTAGAAGATTTAAGGAAAGCAATCAAGATTACCACATTGCGAAGCAGAAACATCCCTACATCCATGCCGCTTTGAGATCGAAATATTGGTATTAATCTAACTGGAGAATCGAACCATATAGATCAAGGAGACATGCCATTATTGTAACGACTATTAAAAAATCTCCCATTGCAGTTATAAACGGCTCTTCACAAGAATTTGTCTCAATAAAATTCAATATTGGACAATTGCAACTAATGCTTCGCAACGACAAAGATTATCCACTCAGTATACCGCCAGCGGATAATATGTCCTGGCTTAATTTTAGCACCTTGAGGCTGTTACCATCGACAACGGTGCCATTTGCTCGCACGAGCTTCAAACTGGATAAAGTGTCATAAATTACACCCAAAGAAACTTGATGCTGACTAGAGTCTCTATCTAGCACCACGTCCCCAGGGACTTGTGCCTAATTTAACCATTGAAGTGCAGGTCCCCTAACTGATAATTGGTGAGGCGTCTGTCATACCCAAAGCGGGAAAATGACAGTTGGTTAAAGGACTGCTGTTTGATTGAGCAACAAACTTCGGTCCACCAATTTGTCTCTAGGTGCTGTTGCTGAAACAATACGAGCCATTAAAAGTAGTGGCGACAATTAGCTCTGTGCTCAAGAAATGTACGGAAATTGTGGCTTTCGTTTCAGGTAGCTGACGATCCGCCTTTGGATAAGGGTAGATAGCGGCCTATGGTAAGTTCTAATCTCTGTCCTTGGGAGTAGTGGTCGGTCAGTGCGTTGTCGAGATTACTGCTTTTCTAGTAATAGTCTTGGGTCATGCTAATTGACTAAGCTATGGATGGCAGGAATTAGATAGCCCAAGCTTTTAAGCAAGGTGCTCGTTACATTTATCGTTGGAGTCATGTACGAGAAATTGCAAATTGTATGTTCCTGACAAGTTAATACAAGTATGCTCTTTGCAAGATATACATTAGTGTGTTCTTGCAGGACGTACAATGTGGTGGTGAGTCGAGTTCACCCCCATTTATGTGGGCCGAGAGGTTAGACTGAAGTGCAGAGTACTCTCGTTAAACTTAAACAAATTGTCCACTCAGCATCAGCTGTACCATCGAACTATATTGATTTATTATAAGGTTGCTATTGTAATTTGAATTCTCTTTTAATGTTAAATGGAGCATTATAAACTACCATCTTGTTAAATAAATAAAAATCGCAGGGCACTAAATATGCGAAATAGACCTACTGGCAAGTAATTTATATTATTATAACTGCTTGTGCATAAATTATAAGATTATAAAATCACTTTATATGAGTAAGTAAGCATGGCCTTTGTTAAATTAATGATTTTAGACGTTTTAGATTCTAGTATATGTGTTTAAAGACTTCAGTTAATTTACTTAACATGAGTACGTCATGTATTACACTGCATCAAAATAAGCTAGTTGCGAAATATGTTGAGAAAACAAACGAATTAAAATATTGAGTTAAATTTATTTATATATATTATTTATAGAATTTTAATTGTTTTGCAGCGCTTCTCTAAATTCAGCGAACGTTTGAGGACCATTTAGATATTAAGCGATATCCAGGAAGAAAATGTTACAGGCCATTCAATAACTTAGTTACTAAAAAATCGTTTAATTCACTGTCCTGTTAGATTACAAAATTTCTATATGTCATGAAGAACGTTATTTTAACAAAACCAAATAGGATCTTGGAAAGTGTGATTCACTTAAAGCATTGTCAACATAACATCCAGCCACACTACAGAACCTTTCTTTTTTTTCAGTGTATTCTACCATCTTCCGCACTGCTGATTACAGATGCAATACGGACCACTCCATCTAAAGCCTTCTTTGTCAGGTTAAAATGGCTTCCAGTTAATTTTTTGAAAGCAAAACTTTTAATGCAGCCATAGATTTAATAACATCCAAAATCAACTGTCTTTCGGATAATATTGATTATTGCTCATGGATGGAAGGACTGTTGGGATACAATTCCTCCAGTACAATCCTTTCGAGATCTTCTAACTAACGTTTTTTAAACTACCACGTTAGGCTGAAATTTCAGGGCCGCAAACTGGCTAAAGTTTTAGAGATTTTACATTGAGATTAAATCTCTCATTAAAATGACTTGTTCACAAGTTTTCGTGATAAAGCAGAGAATTTTAGCTGCACGACTTGGCGATAGATCGAAGATTGGCTGCAGCAGGTTAGATGGCTTTATAAGTGCAAGAAGATGGTTTGATTAAAAATAATTTAAATTAAAATTTATCAGTTTTGGGGCAAATCTTTCTCTTCTAACTTTTTTTCACAATAGGAGAATTCATGGAGGACCTATGTACGTCAATTTCAATTCCAAGTTGAGTGCTGGGCTCTATTCCACAAAACAACCTATCAACTTTTCACATTGCACTTATGCAATTTTTCGTCAATTTGCAAAACTTTATGTTCCTCAGAACTCTACTGTTTGATGGTAGAAGTTGGAATTGATAAGTGTTATTTTAAAAGTTTTTGAGATTTTTATATTCGGCAAATAATTATATAATAATCATAAAATTATAATTATATAATGCTAATTCGTTTTACAAAAACTGTAAATTCTATTTTTGCAAAGCAAATTTTGATAAGTACTTATGTCAAAATTTGCAAGGTAAACGATCGCTTTACAAATTCATATTGTTATAAAGAGATAGTGAAGACGCGATTATAAGAAGAAATTATAGAAATCGAATTCAATTTTCGGGACTACAAATCATAAATTTAATTTTAAATATAATTAGAGAAATATAGATAATATAAAAATATGTATATACTCGTAGAGAGCTGAAAATCAGCTGCTACTTCATTGGCTCGGAAATGGTTACCAGTACCATGGAGTTGCAGCTATACATGGTGTTGCAAAATTAATAATTTGCAGGACCATCCATAGAGTTGTCGAACGTTATAATAATCGTTTTATTTCAAAACACAATGCAGTGGCCCGATGCGTTCATTGGTGTTGTTGAAAAGCTTTTTATGATGGTTGGATTCTCTAGTGTTCTTTGGTTGAGTGGATGGCAGAATCATTAAAATGTATGCGGCAATGCAAAGAGAAAAGTGATAAGACAGAAATGCAAAGATGACTAAATGCTTTGTGGAACAGTTTGGAGACTCGCTTTGCAGGAGAACGCAAATACTTTACAAAGATCGCTAAGTCTTAACAAAGAGAGCAAAGTCTTTGTCAAAATTTTCTTAGTGCTAAATAAGATTTGCAAAGAATATCGTGGAACAGAAACACTTATCTCTTTGCAAAAATAAAAAAAAATGCAATTTGATAAGTGAAAAGTGAAAAGTCGATAAATTTTTTGTGGAATAGGGCCCCAGTTTAAGCAAACATTAACCAAACCTCATTGTATTGTAAAGATTGGAATGATATCGATAAACCACAACCATGTATATTGAGGTCGATTCTTTTATCATAATTTTAAATAACATTTTGACAAAATGGCGGGTCTTCTTAAAGGCTTCTTAACAAATGCTCTAAAATTTTCTGAAGCCCAAACAAGACATTACTTGGTAATGAAAACGTTACTTTCTAGATTCCAAGAAAATTGCCCACTGTCTCGTAAAATTTTCTCCCAACTATTCCTTACTTTAAATTTACATAAATTGTTTACATACGAGTATGCACACAGTAAAGTTCTTGCCGAAAATATGTATAATACTTGTTCTTGACGTTTAATATTTAATTTATTATATCAGTATAAAGCAGAAGAGAATTATATAATAAATTAAAGAAAGTAAAATAATTGTGGTCATAAAAAGAATAAGTTTTGCAGTTAAAAGTAATGAAAGAAGATTGTAAATTTGGGTTACGATTGAATGGTTTTCTGTTCTCTTCTTTTCGTTGTAATAAAATTATGGTTTTCCGACAAAGAGGCTATAATTTTATTGTTATGATTAAATACAATAATTCTTATGACAGTATGTACATACATACATATGTAAGAACAAATAATCGTAAGCAGTTCAAACTCTAAATTTAGAAAAGTTTTGTAAAGTTTTGCATTTTTGGCAAAATTTCTAGAAATAAGAACAATTTATTATTTTTTATTCGAACTGTTAATTTTAAATTTTTGATATTTATTTAGTCGGTCTCGAGTTCATTAAATTTGAAATTAACAGTTCGAATAAAAAATAATAAATTGTTCTTAAAATAGCTAGGGCACAAGCTAATGTTTGCAATTGTACTTAAATACTAAAATAGAAATTAATAAATAAAAATAATAATTACAGCAAATTTCGAACCACCAGGTAACACTGGTTAAAAGATTGATGTTTGTCTGTTGGCTAGCAGGCAACGCAGTGGTGCAGAGGGTTAGAACGCAAAGAATTCTGATGAGAGAAAGTGGTGTTTCTAGAAACATATGTAAATTCAACAACCCAGGTTCGAATCCCAGCCAAAAAAGTATTAATAAAAATTTTAATAAAAAATTTTTCAAGTTGTAAAACAATTCCTACCTTCAGTAAAAATAATTTAATGAAAATTAAATTTAATGAACTCGAGCCCGACTAAATAAATATCAAAAATTTCTAGAAATATTTTATTTAGGATTTGAATTTTAAATGGCCTTTATTGTAATGAAATTGTAGGTGGTTGATAAGCTTAACTTAACGTACTGCTTGATAAATTGTTATTGTGCTAATATGACTGTGACATGTTTTATAGCCTTTCACACTTGTCAACATCTAACATCTACCATCAATTTGCGAAGATGTTGAAATTTTTCCAGAAGAAATGTACAGAGCTGAAAATCAACATCTTCGCAAGATGTTCCTAACTCATTTTGTTCCCATTTACATCTTTCGATATTTTTAGTGTCATCACTAGCAAAACTGATATTGAAAAGTAAATTCAAGTTACATCACTAACAAAAGTGACTTTTATAGTCAACAAACAAAATGAAATTTTAATTTTACAAATCATCATCATCTTCCTCCATCGACCATTCATGCCGCAGACTCTGCTCCCTCCAATATCTTTCTCAAGCACAAAGTCAATTTGCCATTACTACTTTCAATGGCTCTGTTGATTCGGCAACAGCACCTGGAGATAACTTTTAACCAACGATTTTGTGTTAAAACCACAGCCACTAGATAAGACTCTAGTCAGTTGCGAGTTTAAATGGGGTAAAACAATTAAACTTTTTCCAGTTTCGAACTCCACCGGTTTAAACATTTTCTATCCCTTCGACAATCCAACATGATGGGGGCAGAACAAGAATAGTCATATCCCGGATTAAAATATGGAAATACTACTTTTAATTATTGATTTGTTTATAGATGGTAGGCGAAATGAATTATGATTACTAATGGCCGAATTCTTGGTCATTAGTTAACCATTGGTAAACTAAAATACTAACTATTGTTTAACTATTACTTGTTATTCTTATGGCAAACTAAGCATTTCGAATAAAGAATCATTAGTTAAGCCTTTGTCATTAGCTAACTAAAGACTGTGAATTCGGTCATAAGCTGATCCAACCATTGCCATACTATCTTTTAACATTTCCAACTTATTTAACAGCTCTTAATTAGGACTGCTTTCAATTAATTTCAACATTTTTAAACAATGTTTCCCAAACGCATTAAGTGCCTGTCAATTTCTTAGGCAATTCGCTATACAATTCATTGTGGTCTTGGACAAGTTGACTTTTCGTAAATCTAGATACAATTTAGCAAGGATAACAGAACAAGACTTTAAGAAAACTATTTTCTAATTAGGCAGAGCATAACGTTTGCCGAAGTCAATTAAATAAATACGGATGAATCCTTTATTTTTCATAAAAATGGAGGTTTAAGGATCTTTAAAAACTTCAATGCAGGATATTAAATGCATTTTGTTGCATCCCCTGCAATTTAGAGGTTGTAACTATAACTAAACCCCTTTAAAAATACTAAAAGACAAAAATTTATTTATTTTAGTTCCATAAAACCCCAACAACTCTATTTCTACCCAACATTTTTAACAATTTGCTGCGTTTATAAACTAGTTACTTCAAATTTAGTTTTTAATTCCATTATAGAAACCATCACTTTTAACGCCTCATTTAAAAGCAATTTGTCCCATGTCCCCTATAAAATTCGCCAAAAACAAAAAAGTACAGGAAAAAAAACTTACTCGTATTAGTAAATTTCCACATTTAATTGCACACATTCGTCATGTTTTTTTGGCCTTGTATATTTTTACTCTTTTGTAGATATGTTTCCTAAAAGATTCGTTTGTGCTCAAAGTTAGAAATATTTGGCCAAATAAAAAAAAAAAAAAAAACATAACAAACCTAAACCGGCAGGGACCATTTCCAGAGCGAAACAAAAATAACAATCCATAATGACCTTTAAAGAAAATATATTGTATGTGAATGAATAAATGGTTGGATTGCAAGTTAGATAGACAGTTAGATAGATATATATGAATGCTTGGTTGGTCGGTTGGATGGATGAATGAGTGACTGACTGGTTGGCTGGATTAGTGACTGTTTGTTTACTCGTTCGTACAGAATGCAAGTTTGTTGAAAACCATTTAAAGAATTTCACAAACAATTATTTCCATTTCTACGAGTAAATATTGTATGTAGACATTAAAAAATGTTTCATTCCAATATGGACTTTTAAACACAACTCAGACATATGGAAGAGCAACATATCTTCTGACACAAACTCGCACGTACATACATACACATATATGAAATACATGTGACTTTTTGCAATAGCAAGTAACAATTTATAACATATACAACCACAACAACATAAGGACAATCTGAAAAGAACCAGCTTTCATATTTAAAGGGAAAATATATAAAACTAGCGGACCCGGCGAACTTTGCATCGCCTCAATTTGGAGCATTCAGACAAACTTTAGAGTAATAATATAATACAACAGGAATAATTTTACACAAAATAACGTACAAAAAAATCAATTTTCCAATTTATCCAATTTTCCGTCTTTTGCGGAGAGATTTTCCAATTTTCCGCAATTTCCCATGATTTACATCAAAAACTTTCTATTTTTCCATGAAGGAATAATTTCATACAAAATTTCGTACAAAAGAATAAATTTTTCAATTTTTCCAATTTTCCGACTTCTGCGGAGATTTTCAAATTTTTCGCATTTCGCCTTTTCCGCAATTTCCCATGATTTACACCAAGAACTTTCTATTTTTTCATTAAGGAATAATTTCACACAAAATTTCGTACAAAAAAAATCAATTTTCGATTTTTCCAATTTTTCGCATTCCGCAATATTCCTTGTTTTACACTAAGAACTTTCTATTTTTTGATTTGGAAAGCAATTAAGGAATAATTTCACACAAAATTTCATACAAAAACTCGATTTTCGAGATTTCACATTTTCCGACTATTCCGGAGGGATTTTTAAAAATTTTCTTCCGTAAAAACCTTCTCCTCGAAAATACGAACAACTGACAAAAATTTTACAGAAATCGGCCCAGCCGTTCTAATTTTATGAATTACTATACATTTTTTACACCATTTATATATATATATGGGAAGAAAATTTATATATATATATATATATATATATATGTATATATATATAAGATAAAATTATACTCGTATATTGTGTATCTCTGTTAGTGCTACTGTCTTCATACTATATGCCCCTAAAGGATTTGAATTTGACTTTTACACATTGTGAGAGTGTTTGTGTGAGTTTCGAATACAGTTAGTATCCTTGATAGGCTCCTTAAATTTATTACTATTAAAACTTGTTTATTGTAACCGCTTATTTTTTTTTATATCGCAACTCGTTGGGGAATTACACAAACAAGGACCCAGCCAATTATTATCTAACAATGTATAACAATGCATGATTTTAAACCGTAAAATATGTTTGTAGGTTCAAAGGTGAGGCATTTTCACAAGCATAAATTTTATAGAAACTATTGGTGAAATTTGTGCAGCTATTATGATTGATGGCATTTGATTATTTTGGAAGAACTTGTATGACTACCTTCGCAAGATTTGTTATAGAGTTCCTTCTAAAATTTCGATTGCAATTGGCATGTTGTAGAGCCTATCAAGGATACTAACTGCATTCGAAACTCACACAAACACTCTCACAATGTGTAAAAGTCAAATCAAATGAAGGCAGTAGCACTAAAAGAGATACACAATATACGAGTATAATTTGTAATTTGTAGAATTAGAACTTAAACAGAACTAGAACTTAAACAGAACTAGAACTTAAACAGAACTAGAACTAGAACAGAACTAGAATTAGAACTAGAACAGAAATAGAACAAAACTGGAACAGAACTAAAACAAAACTAGAACAGAACTAGAACAGAACTAGAATTAGAACTAGAACAGAAATAGAACTAGAACAGATCTAGAACCCGAACTAACTACATAACTACAACAGAACTAGAATTAGAACAGAACAAGAACAAGAACCCGAACTAGAACAGAACTAGAACAGAACTAGAATTAGAACTAGAACAGAACTGGAATTAGAACAAGAACAGAACTGGAATTAGAACAAGAACAGAACTAGAACCGAACTAGAACAGAACTATAACAGAAATAGAACAGAACTATAACAGAACTAGAACAGAACTATAACAGAACTATAACAGAACTAGAACAGAACTAGAACAGAACTAGAACAGAACTAGAACAGAACTAGAACAGAACTAGAACAGAACTAGAACAGAACTAGAACAGAACTAGAACAGAACTAGAACAGAACTAGAATAGAACTAGAACAGAACTAGAACAGAACTAGAACAGAACTAGAACAGAACTAGAACAGAGCTAGAACAGAACTAGAACAGAGCTGGAGCAGAACTAGAATAGAACTAGAATTAGAACAAGAACCCGGACTAGAACAGAACTAGAACATAACTAGAACAGAACTAGAATTAGAACAAGAACAAAACTAGAACAGCACTAGAACAGAACTAGAACAGAACTAAAACAGAACTAGAACCGAACTAGAACAAAACTAGAACTATAACCACAACTAGAACCAAAACTTAAACTAGAACTATAGGGTGATCCATTTATATATATTTTTTTTTTTCATTTTTATCTTATTTTTATGCAGTATTGTTTAGCCAAATTTTGTTTAATGTTAACGTCTAAGCTTCTTTTTTGGGACATTTAGGAAAACATTTAAGTTTCGACAGCTTCAGTAATAGAAGCTTTGATATTTGTTATAATGAAATAATATAACGATATTCAGGTGTTAAATGGCCGTTCCGAACATGTGTTTCAATACCATTGGTTTTTAATTTGTCTGTAACTATGTTAAAGACAGAGTCGATTACTGCCTTAAAACTCAACTGACATTTTGCTAAAATGTGTTTTTTTAAAAAGGAATCAACATCAGATTATACATCCGCCATACTGATACATATGTACATACTTATATTCATACTCATACATACTTATATTTATAATTGTTAATCCTTATGTGATTATCTTTCAATGTAAAAAAAAAACAATGTACAATTACTGATTCTATGTACAAATAATAAATATTAGAATGCCGCCCTGATTAGAAAGGAGTATACAAAGTTGGTGTATTTGTAAGTGGCCAAAATTAAAGAATTTCTCTATTAAAGAATTACTCTAGCACAAGTAAAAATTAGAGATATTCGATTCAACCCAAAACATGAAATACGAAAACAAACAAACATACACATAAATACTTCAAGCAGTGGAAAGGCCTTGCCAAAGGCCTTATTTTGCAGGCACAAGGACACCATTGCAAAAATTCAGCTAACTACTCGCTACTTTTTACGTGGCTAATACTCATAGAATAACTACTTAAGAAGAGCTATTTGAATAGCTTTCGTTGAAGACCTGTAAGAGGGCCTCATAGAATGCGATTCACTAACTTTTAAAACTTTCAACAGGTTTTACCATTAACCATACATGTTGATGTTTGCACTAACCCCTATATGATTCACTAACTTATTTTTAGCCACGGTAAACAGTTTTATTTGTCTCTATATTCAAATTAAAGTTACGTGGCAACTTTGTCAAACTAAGAGAAAAGAACAAAGAAGAATAGAAAACAAAACAATTCAAAAATCATTTTTTTTAAAGCAAGGTAAGTAAAACATTATAAATATTTATTATTTTATTTATTTTAAACAGGATTTTTATTTATTTTGATAGAATGAATACTGTTGCTACCACCGAAAATATTATGTAAGTCAAGAAGATCACGCCGGTTGACTGAAGGAGCCCTATCAGCTGGTTCATTATCAAATAAATTGTTGGCTAAATACTCAAAAGCCATTATATTTTTTTTTTATTTAAATAAAAAGTTATTTATATAAAGAAACACTTTTCTAAACACACATTTAACAAAACCACAATTTATTTGGTTAAAACTAACAGCTGATTGAAACACCTGACTTTCAAGGTAAACAGAAATCGTTAAAGTTAGGCCCCTGTAATGAGCTGCATTCGACAATTGATATTCGCTGGCTATCGAAAATCGGCTATCGAATGTAAAATTTGGCCCCTATTATGAGCTGCATTCGACAATCGATATTCGCTGGCTATCGAAAATCGACTATCGAATGTAAAATTTGTATTATGAGTTGGCATCGCTGTCGAAAATTTCGTTGTTCAACGAATTTTTTATCGAACACAAATTTGCTGTCGACGCTGTACAAAACGGTGCAACATTTATTTAAAATTTAAGAATTTGTTTTTTTTTTGGGTTTGGTCAACCCAATTATACTTGTAAATTACTTTTGTTAATATCCTGCAGGTCTAAGGTCGTAAGTATAAAACAGCACTTGAAGAAGCTAGTTTCTCTTATGGAAGGAGATCTACTGTTGACAAAAAATATTTGCTTTAAAGTTCAGGCAGATAAAAAATGAGAGGGCATTACACAGAAACTTAGTTCTATTTATCAGACAAATCATTAAAAAACATAATTCCGTGGTGGTCATTTCAAATTTAATTTATTATACCCTTCACCTTGATCAGAAGGGTATATATAGGTTTGTCATTCCGTTTGTAATTTCCACAATATAATTTCCGACCCTATAAAGTATATATGTTCTGGATCCTTATAGATAGCGGAGTCTATTAAGTCATGTCCGTCTGTCTGACTGTTGAAATCAATTTTCTGAAGTCCCCAGATATCTTCGGGATCCAAATCTTCAATAATTCTGTCAGACATGCTTTCGAAAAGTTTGCTATTTAAAATCAGCAAAATCCGCCCATAAATAACGGAGATATGAGACAACCTCTGAAAATTTTATCAAAAAAATTAAGTGTATTAATATTGTTACAATTAATTCCATCAACAGATGGCGTTTATCACACAAAGTGTATTAATATTGTTACGAACAAATTCATCAACAGTTGGTGTTGTTCACACAAAGTGTATTAATATTGTTACGAACAAATTCATCAACAGATGGCGTGTTCATTGACATAATTATGCATAATATAAGGGTATATAAGATTCGGCATAGCCGAATATAGCACTCTTATTTGTTTTACTTTAAGAAATTGTAAACAAATATAGCGCCAGCTGATAAAAATGTACTATTGTGAATAATCCACAAAGATTGATTTTCACAATAGCGTTTTTTTATCGAATGTGCACCATAATACAAAATGAAAATTCGTTCGTTAAGCATTTTCGAATAGCAGTATGGTTAATTTTCTGGTTAAAATTTTTAAAAGAAACAATTGTAGTTAAAAATCTTACTGCATCGCACTACTGAGGCGCTGCTAATAAAATGCCTGAAAAAGAAAGCCTAATTAAAGGTCTGCCGAATCATGGCTTTCATTTTTTTTTATTAGAAATAATATTCTCCATAGATTCAGCACAAAACCTTAATGTAAACACATATTAAAATAATTACAAAATCAATCCTGTTTGATTTTTCAATAATGACATTGTTTAGAAGCAACAGCAAAGTCCTTCTAGATCAACTTCTGAGAGAAGGCAGTGTGTAATAAGTATCAAACGGTTCACAATGTGTAAACAGGCCTACAAAGTGAAACCCTAGATATTTTTTAACACTAAGTGTATGTGTCTGTAAGTGTATTTGTGTATAAAAACGAAAACAAAACACAAGCAAACAAAAAAAAACTAAGAGAAATAATAGAGAAAACACTTGAGGCAATAATAAAAATAAGTGTTTTGTTGCCCCGAAGATAAAATAAGTTGGAACAATAATAAAAGAGTAGACAGCAACAACAATAATAGAAAATATGGTAGATATTTAAAAATCATATAATTAAATTGAATGAATTAAATTAAAAAAGAGAAATTGTTGTCCATAGCAAAATGAAATGAAGAACATAAACTATTTTTTGTTTGCATTCTACTTCAAACAAAATGTATATGTATGTATGTAGTTTATTTTAAATATTCTTCCTGGCTTCCTTTCTTTTGTCTTCACATTTTGGATTAAATTTAATAAAATAAAAAAAATGTTTAATTAATTTGTTTTTGTGACCAATGTTTATTATAATTTTTATAATTTTTAAGGAGTTTCCTTCAGGCTAATTTGGTCAAATGTTTGTTTCCAAACGTAAAAAAAAAACTTGTTCGATTTTTATTTTATTTACCCAACGTTTCGTTAGTTTTATTCTAACTTCTTCAGTTTGACAAAACTTAATTTCTCATGTAAGAAATTATTTTTTGAAATTTCTAAACTCTTGTTCAGGTGTATTTTTTAATGTTCAGCAAGCTTTTAACAAAGTCTGGCCCGTTGGTTTATTATTTAAACTTAAGAAACCACTTCCAAAGCCTTTTTATTTAATATTAAAATCGTTTCTTAATGATAGACTTTACTACATAAAAGTAAACAGAGTGTTTTCCAACATTTACAATATTCAAGCTGGTGTTGGTTTAATTTTGTAGCTAATACGGTGTTCACATATGCATTTTTAATTGAGTCAATTATTGGTTAATTAAAAAGTGTTCACATATGCTCAATATTGCTAATTTAATTAGCGTTTGACAGCAGCTGACAAACAAGAATACATGTACAGTGCACTCGGGAAAACGTCAACATCCCAAAATCTCAACCCTTTTTTTTACATTACCTACTCTAAAATTTTATGAAATATACAGAGAGAAGTCTCTCTTCCAAGTGTTGGGAAGAAAAAAAACAGCAGAAAAAATAACAGATTTTTTTTTAAAAACCCGCGGTTTTACTTAGTTGTTATCAATAGTATAGTATATCAATAATCAAGCAACAATCCGAAGTTAAATATCTTAGTATACATCTCGATCGACGGCTTACATGGAAATCCCGTATAGATGCAAAATTGACTCAAATGATATTCAAATTGATCCAAATTAATTGGCTCATTGGCAGAAACTCTAAGCTAAGTTTAGATTGCCAACTCTTGCTTTATAACTCAGCCATAAAACCTATATGGTGTTATGGAATCCAACTATGGGGACAGCCGCAGCTTCAAATGTAGACAAAATTTAAAGGCGCCAAAACAAGTTGCTATGAATGATCACAATTGCCTCCTGGTATATAAAAAATTCAAAATTCTAGAAAGACCTAAACGTGCCTTTAGTAAAAACTGAGATCCAAACAAATGCAAACCCATTAGCCCGCAATATCTTAAATAATATTCGACTAAGAAGAAGGGATACAGTGGATCTGAGCCGAAGACAAGAAGGAAGAATGCCAACTTAATAAACAAAATATACAATGGTCAACCAATTTTCGTTAGTTAATTTTTTGTTAGTTAATTTTTTTTAATGATGATACAATAAATAAATAAATAAACAAAAAAAAATATTATCCTTCTTAGTTAGATTGTAAATAACTTGAAGTAAAACTTCGAATAAAAATTGTTTAAAATTTTCAAATACTCGCAAGAGGAATAATTCTCATTTAATGAATATGTAATAATAAAAAAACATCTTAAACTCAATAAATTACTATTTTGCAGCTTCTAAAAAATATAAAAATGTTTATCTGGCTCACTGCTTAAAAGATTCGGTGCTGCTGACAGACAGAGCGTAGCAACGCGTAAGTTAAAGTTTTCCACGTTCAGCATAATTTTTTTCAAAATACATGCTTTCCACGGTGGTTTGCAAAAAAAAAAAAAAAAAAAAAAAAAAAAAAGTAATTAAACTTATTTTTGTTTCCGCTCACATACAACAAAGAAACCCAGGAAATACAAGAAACACATTCATATCAAAAAAATAACAGAACAACGGCAGAGATGAAGGTACCGAAACACTTCTCAACCGAGTGACAAGCGGACCGTTACGAACAGTTCTAATTCAGTTTTAGTTCTGAATCTAGTTCTGATTCTAATTCTGGTTATAGTTGCATTCTAGTTCCGTTACATTAAAGCGTATGATTAATATTTCATATATGTATGTATATTAAACAACCCAATACGTATGCTTAATATTTTGTCTAAATAAAAAATAATCGAAATCACTCATACGTAACGTGACCAGACAGACGGTTTTTATTAAAAAGCAGCATATTAAGCATTAAACACATTGGCCGCAGCAGGCTACCGACTACAATATATCAAAAATAAAATATGTACACACGTTTATATGAGAATGATTATTTTGACGATTACTTAAACAGCAAAATTTCCAAGTTTGTAGCCAATAAATTAATTTCCCGATCAAAAAATATATTTCTAAAATGCCAAAACTGGATTTACAAAACGAAAAGCAGTTTTAAAAATGTTAATGTACGGCCCAGAAGACCTGTGGACATTCACATTTTTGTGCATTTCATTTCATTTTTTCAGATCAAATGAAATCATCATAGTTTTTAGTTTTTATAAAGGGTATTTTTTTTAGAGTGCAATATTCGGCTGTGCCGAATCTTTAATACCCTCCACCTAAACGTAATAAGAAATAAAAAAAGTACACTGGTTATAGGACTAGAATATCCTTATTCCGTGTTTTTTATTTAGTCTTAGTCCGAATTTTATTAGTATTTTTTATATATTGTTTGAAAGACAATTTTACGACCAACATAATTATTTTAAATGTTTTTTAAATTTTATCTAATTTTGACTATTTATAATTGATGTATTTACCGATTCTTACTGTAATTTACAGAGTTTGTTTGATTTTCATAATAATCTTGATTGTAATTTAACAATTTATAAAATTAAAAGAACATTTTCCCATATTCACAACAAGTTAAGAAACAGAGTATAAAAAAGGATTTGAATTTGATCTCAATAATATTATTTACAAGAGATTTATGGGTGGCATAGTAGAAGTGGACCAATTATGGACTAATAGCTTCTAAATCCAGTATCCACTAATGTGGTTTCTATGTATTTTAATATTATTTTAATCGAATTTCATCTCAATAACGTAATTTACAAGAGTTGCATGGTTGTTTAGTATGCTCGGAAGTGGACTTAATTCGGGAGCTATTGCCCATTAGTGACTGAAAGCTACAAAATCCAGTAGCATAATTGCCGTATAACCGATATAAGTATGATTTCTGGCTTTAAATTTCTGATCCATATAAAAGTTGGTTCGATATCAATATTTATTAAACATTTTTGTGGTTTAAATTATTTTTCGGAAATGGTTCTTCTTAAATATTATAACAATGAATTTTATGCATATGATGATGTCTCATCTCGAATTTCAACATAATAAAGGCATATGTAATATACATATTAGTGAATTATGGAAGTGGATGGGGGATATAGTCAAATATTGACCGATATTCTCAAAATCCAGCAGTTTGATTTAGGCATGTATGTAAATGATCCGTATAAAATTTTGGATTGGTACCCTTATTTATAAGAGATTTATGAGTATTAAAGTGATTTTCGGAAGAGGTCTTTATAAGGGGGATACGGTCAAATATGGACCAAAATTTAAAAAATTCTGCAGAATGATTTTTGTGTATATATAAATGATCTGTAGAAAGTTTTGAGTCGGTGCCGATATTTATAAGATATATAGAAAGATAAATGGCTTTTTGGCTGTGGTCCTTATATGGTAGCTATGACCAATTATGAACCGACCACTATAAAATTTAGTACAACAATATATTTACCTATAAGTATTACTTATGTCAAATTGTAGCCGTTTAACATTATTTATATAAGTTTTATACGTATTTAAGTGAATTTTGGAAGTGGACTTTATATGGGGTCTATGGTCAAACATGGACGGAACTAAAAAAAATTTCGTTTTACGATTTCGTTTTGCATGAAACTTATTCCTGCTGAATCTTGTATTGATATTACAATTTTATTGGCATTTATGTGCAATGAGTTATCATGGACCTATTCTTACTATATTCCTCACACTTTCTTCTTTTTTTATTATAAAAATAACGTATGCAAAATTCCATGGTATTATCTGCAATATATTTCAAAATATTGAAATAAAATTAATAAAAAATATCAAATTTTTATGGAGGTTGTCTCACATATTGGTCCATAACTCTGGTTGGCCTAAACCGCTTTGCTGATTTTCAATACCAAAGTTACCTGCAAAATAAGAAATATTTTTCTGGAAATTTCGTTTAGTTAAGTTTTATAGTTTGGACGTGAGAGTGTATTACACAGACGGACAGACAGACGGACATGGCTAAATCGACTTAGAATTTCTTTGTTGGGTCTCAGATGAATATTAAAAAAGTGTCACACGGAATGACAAACGTAATATACCCTTATTCACCACTCTTGGTATTAAAACTGAAACAGTAAAAAGCAGCATTTTAGTTTGAAAAGCGGGTTATAAAATCTAAGCGGGATGAGCTTTCAAAAAAAAGATAAGATAGTCCCGGCAAAGCGAGATGTATGGTCACGTTACTCATACGACAATGATATAAATAATTTATTTTATTTCAGTTTTTAATTTCACTTACTTTGTTAAGTTGTTCGACTTTAATCCAGTAATATTTTAACGTTGATTTGCTCTAATTAGTTAAATTTATATTCATTGACTTAAAGACATTTCACATTAATTTAATTATGATCACACTATTAGACTTTATTATTTTATATACGAATAAATTCGGTTATTTAATATTTTGAAATAAAACATTCACAAAATCTTTTTCAGCACTGCAGAAAGATAAACAAACGTTTTTGTTATTATTATTTGGATTTTTTCTTAATTCGTTCTGTTTTTTTTTTAATTTTCGGTCTGTAAACAAAAAAGAAACGAAATAAAACTACTGGATGGTGGATAACAAACGACTTTTTGCAGAAAAAGGCGCTTAATTACCATTAAGTGTTTATTCCCCTTGACTTCGCAAACCAATGGTAATTTTTGTTTCAGCTTTAACTCAACTTAAGTGCCTTGATGATGTTGTTGCTGTTATTTTTGTTGCTCCACTTCAACAGCACTAAAGTGATGATGTCCGCTTTAAAAACGAAATGAAAAATATAAACGAACAACAACAGCAACGAAACATCAACAACAGCTCAGCTCAGCACAGCACAACACAAACAAGAACATTTGTTTCAAGCTAAAACAAACAAGCTCCCAAAACAAAACAAAAAAAAAAAAGAAAAGTTAAAGCAAATTTACAAATAAACGCGCGCAATTTTAATTATACAAACATCTCACATAAAGTACGATAAAACATTGTTGTACTATCCAACAACAATAGCAAAACCACTTATACTATAAACGGATGTACACAAACACACACACAAACGCACACACTCACAAGCATACATACATCAATTGTAACGGTATTAAAAGAATGGCCAGCAAGCAAATCTACCACACGCCCTCACGCCCTCACTCACACACTCACTCAAGCCACCAAACGAACGAATGAACGAACGAACAAACGAAACGAAACGGAACCACTTTAAAATTTAACAAAATTCTTGTTTTACCGCTGCTTTGCACATAAATATTTCGAAAACTATTTACCGTTATGACTGTATTTGTTTTGCCTATTATTCTATCTTGAATTCCCGCTGATTTCGCACACCCAGCATCTCAGTTTGGAATGACGACACAAACTAAGCTATTGGCGAAATGTTAAAAGTGTGCAAGGGATAAAAACATAAAAGAAGTTGTTGCTGAAAACTAAAAGTCGTATTGCAACATGTTTTATCAAACATTTGTGTTGGCTGACGAATTAGGGAGCATCACAGATGCTGAGAGTAAAACTAGAATAAAAATTTAGTTCTAATACAATTTTCGTTCAGATCTAGTTTTGTAATATTTCGGTTCAGGTTCCAGTTCAGGGCCCTATTTCACAAACAATTTATCAACTTTTCACTTCGCACTTATCAAATTGCAATTTTTTGCTAAGCGATAAGTGCTTCTGTTGAACAATATTCATTGCAAATCCCATTTTGCACTTAGAAAATTTTTGCAGTCTTTGGTTTCCTTGAAAAGTATTTGCGCTCTCCTGCAAAGTGCATTTGCAGTTGCTCTTCATCCCACAAAGCAAAACTGCGCTGCTCTAATTTTTTTCTATATATTTATTTCTATATTATATTTCTCTAATTATATTTAAAATGAAATTTAAAATTTATATCCCGAAAAATTAATTCGGATTCTATAATTTCTTCTTATAACCGCGTCTTTACTATCGTCGAACCAAAACTCATGTCTGAACATTTTAAAAGTTTTACTAGTTATAACAATAAAAATTTGTAAAGCGATCGTTGGCCTTGTAAATTTTTAAAAACTTATCAAAATTTGCTTTGCAAAAATAGAATTTACAATTTTTGTGAGACGAAACAGCATATATAATTATTTCTCAAATCTTTGCAAATTACTATTTTCAATATTTACTTTGCACTTTGCGCAAGTGAACGTAACAAGAATGTAACAGAAATTGCAAACAGAATAGAAAAATTTCAAAAACTTTGCAAATTACACTTATCAATTTCAAATTATCATTTATCAAATAGTATAGTTCTGAGGAACATAAAGCTTTGCAAATTGACGAGAAATTGCATAAGTGAAAAGTTGTTTTTGGACCCTGATTCTAGTTCTGGTTCTAGTTCTAATTCTAGTTTTAGTTCTGGATCTAGTTTTAGTTCTATTTCTGGTTCTTGTTCTAGCTCCGATTCTAGTTCTGGTTCTAGTTTTGTACTAATTCTATTTAAGATCTCTTCACAAAGTACTTAATGGTATAAATTGTCCCCCTTTTAGCAACAGTTATCTTCGAATACAACCTCTTACCGCATGAGTTGCATGCTTAACACTACAGCCGCTCTTTCAACATTTCAATGATGATATGAGAACGGTTGTATTAAAGAAAAGTCTGTGAATAGAATCTAGTGATGAATCCTCTGCAATGCCCCAAGTTCAATGTTTATACATTAGTTGTGTTTTTGTTTGTGTATTGATAAGTGTGAGTAGGTTCGAGTATGATGAAAAGCGGATTAAAATGTTTCTTGTTTTAGCAAAAGGTAAATTCCTTTTTTATACGCACCACCAAGAAGATGGGTGGTATATGAAGTTTGTCATGCCGTTTGTAACACATCGAAATATTAGTCGTAGAAACAAAAAGTCTATATATTTTTTTTTGTCCTTATAAGATTCTAAGACGATCTAGCCATGTCAGTCCGTCTGTTGAAGGCACGATAGAGCTTAGAAAATAAGAATAGAACAATGACATTCTTAACAAAAATTCTGTGATCCACCAAAATGTTTGGTATTAAAAATATGCAATATCTGTCCAGTAGGATCTGAGTTTCAGACAACCTCGATAATTTTGCAGATATTTTTTGATGTTGTATGTTGTAAACTGTGATTACGATTCACAACACTTATTGGATTATTCTTAAATAAATGCATGTTGTGTTGTAGTCGAGACATGTTGTGTTGTGAAGGATAATCGGGGCCTAAGATTCATGAAATGTGAAATCTCAAAATGCTATTTTTGTTTGCATCCGTCCACATTTTGACATAGTCCCATAAAAAGACCACTTCCGAAATTCACTTCAATGCGCATCTCTAATGAAAATCCCTATCAAGTTGAAATTAAGCACAAATAGTCCATACATATTTATGTAACGGGTGATTCAAGTAAAGATACTTTTTTCAATAGCCTTTTTTGACAGATCACGTGTGAGTCGTGTCATGCTGTCATTTTATTTTTGTTTAGTATTTTTTGCATTTCATAATGGAAAGACTTACGCCTGAACAACGTTAACAAATCGTTCAACTTTACTACAAAAATTCACGTTCTGTGGGGAATGTGTTTCGTGCACTTCGCTCAACTTATGATCAACATAATCGGCCTACTGAGCGTACTATTCGCAACACCATCACCCATTTTGAGACCCAGCATTCATTATTGGGTAATATTCGACCGAATAGACAACATCCACGGTTTCTAGGCCGGTGGAATCATCGGTCCATGTTTCTTTAAAAATTATGCCGGTGCGAATGTAACCGTCAATGGCTACCGTTATCGAGCCATGATAACCGACTATTTGATGCCTTAATTTGAAGCTCGTATTCTCGGCGATATTTGGTTTCAGCAAGACGGCGCCTCTTCCCACACATCGCATTAAGAGAACACTTCGGTAAGCACATAATTCCACGTTTTGAGCCGGTCGATTGGCCACCAAGAACGTGTGATATCACACCGTTAGACTTTTTCCTACGGGGATATGTAAAATCTAAAGTTTATGCGGACAAACCCGCTTCGATTCAGGCCTTGGAGTCGAAATGCTCGAACGAGTCATCGAAAATTGGACTTAACGGATAGACCATTTGCAACGTAGCAACGGCCATTATTTAATAGACATAATCTTCAAAAAATAAATGCCAAAGAATGTTCTTTTAAATAATAATAAACATTCCCCATTAAATTTGAATTTTCTGTTTTTTTTTTTCTTTATAAAAGTAGGGAACCCCGAAATGGATCACGCTCTATATGAAAATCGTCAAACTCAATTTTATGACGATCGGTCCATATTTAACCGTACTAACAGTATAAAGTCCACGTCGAAAAATCAATTAAATCCGCATAAATATCTTATAAGCATCAGCAGCAAGTTTAAATTCGACACAAATAGTATATATATGTATGTATATATAAAAATCGTCACTCTCAATTTTATGACGATCGGTTTAAATTTGACTGTAGCTCCATTTAAAGTTAACTTTCGAAAATCACCTAAATGCGCATAAATCTCTTATTAAAATCAGTATTAAGTTGAAATTGAACAGAAATAATTCGCAAATATATATAAATATAAATCGTCGTACAGATATGTATGATGATCAGCCCGTAATAGGTCATAGCTCCCTTATGGGGACTACTTCCGAAAACTCATTAACCTACATAAACATCCATATCGAACCGAAATTTTACACAAATCAGTTATAAGTATATAAAAATTATACTATTGAATTTTGTGAAAATTGATCCATAACTGGGCATAGCTCTTATAAAAGCTCTACTTCCGTACTTGCCATTTCATTTATACACGTCAATTCAATTTTCGTACTTTTTAATGCAAATCAACATGCATGAAAAGAAAAACACAAGGAAATAAGAAAATTGACAAATACCGTCAAGTTTGTACCTCTTTAATTCTATTTTCCCTTCTCATCCAAAAACACTTGCCTTGACGAGTCAGAATTGAAAAGTGTGAAAGCGGACTAAGATATTATAAAAATATTACACAAATTGTGTTTAACATTATATTTTTTGTGATTTCTTATTTAAAAAGTTAAAATTTATGTACATATTTAGTTCGTTTATTTGACCTTTTTTTAATATTTAATAGTTTCTTTTTACAAGCAATAAGGTCACTTGAATTTTATATAAAAATATTTAATTTATTTCTATATATTTATTTCCAATATTTCGCTATCACAATGGATAGCTTCTTCAGGGATAATATAAGCTATCCATTGTGATAGCGAAATATTGGAAATAAATATATAGAAATAAATTAAATATTTTTATATAAAATTCAAGTGACATTATTGCTTGTAAAAAGAAACTATTAAATTTATGTACATATTTTGATATGTATTGTACAAGAGACTATATAAACTTGAATTTTTATGTTTTCGTTTAAAAATTTCAAAATACTATTAGAAATAGTGACTTTTTATTTTTCCGATTTTTAAAATTCGAAATGACGATTTTTTTTTTCTTTTTTATCGGAATTTTGACGATTTGTTTCGAAATTCATCTGGCAGCCCTGCTGACGATACTATATTTTATTATGTGCGTACCATTTAGTGGTGGGTATATAATATTCGGCACTGCCGAATATAAACTCTTACTGTTAATTTTCGGTTTGTATGTTTGTTTATTAGTACGTGCAGGTAGGTATTCAAGGAAACTTAGTCTTGTGTTAAGTTTGCCAAATAACAAAAAAAAATAAGAAACAGAACACTTGATTATATGTGTAATTTTTGTTTTCCTGCTCTTACGCCAGAATTGTTGCTCATAGAAATCACGTGTTTGAGTAACGTTAAACATTTTGAAAGAGCACAGATTCGTTTGATAATTTATGTTCGACATGCACCGCCTTTTTTTATTTATAAGAAAATTGCAAGCAAATGCAAACTAATCTAATTGAAGATAAGATAAGAAAAAAACATGTACTTTAAGCTGTTTTTTAGTGTTAAATGAATTTTCTTAATTTTATTTCCTTTTTCTTTTTTTCGGACAGGGAATCAAGGGTAGCAAGCAGCTGGCATTAGCCGTTTGTAGCTTGGGCTTTTTTCTCTAAGATGCCTTGCAAACGAGACTACAAATGTATGTATGTATGTATATGGTGTTGAGGGTTGATACTGCTGCTGCCCTTGTAGCTGCTACAATAAAGCTGAGATGAGTTAAAACCAAAATTTATAATGAAACACCAGAGGATGTTTACGTGTTGATTGCAATTTGTAGAAAGAAATCTGCGTTAAATATTAGAAGGAAAATGCTCAAATATACAAACACACTTATAGATGTACAAGTTGCTATGCTTGAAGTACTTCATACTACATACGAGTATATGTATGCTACTAACAAGTAGTTTGCAGTAGTGGAGGAGATCTCTTTAAAGTATTGTTAAGGGATTACAAACATTTTATTGTTTTTTTTTTTTTTTTTTTGAAATGTAAAATCTGCTGTTGGCCACAACACACATTGTTAAAACAAGGAGGTTGTATAACTTAGGATTTTACTGAGGATTTACATGACAAATTTGTCTTGTTACAGAAATAAATTGTGCCAACACATGTGGCTAAAGACCGCAATTATATGTTTTAAAATTATTTTGTATTTCATGTGTTCGTGTGTGCAGTACTTGTTGTATAAATGAGGCAAGTTTGTGTCAAAGTGCCTCTATTGTTGCAGAGACTAATTAGCCTACTTACAAACAATTTACAGAAATTTAAATGTTTAAATAATACATAGAGAGACTTGTGAGTTAAAGTATAAAGTATATATCTGCGGTTAACATATTAGAAATATTAGTTTTGGAGAACACAAATTGATTCCATAACTAAATATGCTATATAAATCGTTTTGATTAAATGACAATATGACAAATATTAAGTTAAATTAAACCAAAATAGTAAATATTTAAAATATTTAAATATTAAAAATAATTTTAAATAAAATAAATTTGAAACCACAAAGATTTTCTTGTTTGAAAATAGCTAAATTGAAATGATAAATAAAATTAATCTAGCTTTACACATATTTCAACACAAAAGCTTTTTATATAGAGCTTTTACTGTATTAATTTAACAATTATTAGCTAAATATAAAAACATTTTTTTAATTAGGCGTTTTATAAAACATAATAAAACTTTATATTTGATAACGAAAGCTTTTAAATAAATAAATATTCACCCCTATCGTGAATAAAAATTCCACATGAAATTAGTTCCCTTTTATTTTTTTAACATTAAATTTTAAAAAACTTAACGCAACTTTATATTTTAAAACAAAAGCTTTTAAATAATAATTTTGCTATATAGTTTTAACATTTTTAAATTAAAATTGGACATTTTTTTTAATTTTTGCGATCTATAAAAAAACTTTTAAATTAAATAAAAAGCTTTTAAGAAGTGTATATCTACTGTGTAGGCTTGGAATTAGAAATTTTCATTTGAATCTAGAAAAATATATAGATCATTTTATAATATATAAAGAAACTTTAAACAACAAACAATTAAGTGTTCATGTGGAAATTTCATGTATTGTTGATTAAATTTCAATACTCGAACAATTGCTTATTTTTAGCAGTTTTATCATCAAATTTGTATACATCTCTTTAATATAAATAAACAACTATAAATTTTTATAGCAATCAACTTCCAAAGGCAATAAAATATATTATTTGGCAAAGACAAGCAAATCATAAATATAACTTAATATTTTACAACGAATTTGTATAAAAAAAATATTTAAATTAACACTTAACCGATTATTACAGTTATAAACTAAATTCCAAACGACTTCACTGCAAAATACAACTCTAAAAAATACGACACTGTCTTACTACACAATTGCCGTTACTTTTCATATAAAAGCAAACAACACCATGATATCAGCGATGCCAACAGAGATAAAAATACAACTTTGTAATAACTCAATTTAATTTAATTCAAAATAACGGTTTCACTATATTCTCAAAACAAAAAAAAAACTGTTACCAGCAATTAAGATTGGCAACACTCTGCAAATGAAGAATGAAATCAACAACAGCAAAAAAATTTTCGCAGAAACAAAAAAATAAATGTAAACAAAACAGAGAAAATAGACCAGACCAGAGAAAATAATGAAAGTATGTATGTATGTATATATGTATATACATATAGGTATATTTAGAAAAATTAAATAAAAATATATAATAGATAATATTAAGTTTTATTTAAACAAATTTTCAATACTTCCTTAACACTTACCAGTTTTAATTTGCAGACTTTAGTTTTATTTTATCATTTTTATACTACACCTTACTTCTTTATAGTCAGTTATATTGTTGATTTTTTAACAAAATCTAAAAACTTTAACACCACTAAAATACAACACTGATTGCATATTTACCAAAGAGATGTAAAAAAATGTTTGCAAATTCTTTATTTTTATATTCTTTGTATGGGAAAACAATTAATTAAAGTTGAAAAAATGCCGGGAGTTAAGCACAAAAACACATTACAACAACAGCGACACACTCTGCTTAAGGTGTTGTGCAACAGAAAGAGACAAACATACGGGGTCAATAGACAATAACCTGTTTATTACCGTAGCGAATGCAAACAAGAGAAATCAATATATTAGTCAAGTGATGAAAATTAGATAAAAAAGAGAAAATTAAAATTTAATTCTTAGGTAGCCAGATTGTTTGGTGCTTATTTGATTACGAATGAGAGTTGCAACGGAGACAAATAACTTGATACTATTGAAAAGGGCATTTTAAGTACATATTATGGACTTAGTTAATACAATCCTGATTCAGTAGCTCTTGATTGGAAAATGTAGTTGTATTAATTTTTCATGAGGAGGGTATATATAAGTTTGTAATTTCCACAATATAATTTTCCGACCTTATAAAGTATATATATTCTGGATCCTTATAGATAGCGAAGTCTATTAAGCTATGTCCGTCTGTCTGTTAAAATCAATTTTCTGAAGTCCCCAGATATCTTCGGGATCCAAATCTTCAATATTTCTGTCAGAATTTATGAGCAGCTACTTGAAAGAAAATAGAAATCCACAGTTCAGATAAGATACAAATTAAAAATTTCTTATTTTAGTAAATAATAATTAAAAAGCATCATCAATATTGCTGATATGTTGGTTTTGAAGAGTTTTTATCATTATCGCTTTTTACAAAAGAATAATTTTTGATTATTGCGTAAAATCTTTCATTAAGTGGCGTTTAACATTTAAAAATCATAATATATTTAAATTAAAATTTCTAGTTATTTACTTAAAGCAGTTAGTTGCCTTGGCAAAATTAATAATTATTAATATTGATTTTCATTTACCCATACTACCACTTTGCCAAAGACATTGAAGTAAATCTGGCAACGCGCTAAAAATTACGAATAAAAGCACATAAAATAAGTAGAAAAACATATATTCCAGTTGGAATATTTTACCTAAACCTTTATATAAAAAGCTAAAATTTCATAGAAACATAAATAAATTTATAAGTAATATATACAAAACAACATATTTTACGGTTTCTAATACAAATTATAACAGAATTCATACTAATTTTGATTATACTTAATAGATTTTTTAAAAATATTTTCTACTTTAGACAAAATACCAAAATTTCGTACAGACCTTTGGAATACATATCAAAGTGCGTGCAAAAGAGACAACTGCATTGTCAGTTAGTATGTAAATTACAATTTGTCAAACAAAATAAACACGAAAAAAGGAAAAACAAATCCCTTTTTTACTCTGTGCGATGTCTTGTGGTGTATTCTCGATTTGACTGGTATAATTGTGTATGAGTGTGTATGTATGTGCAATTTTTTTAGTGTTGTCCTCCATACGCCATTTAACGCGAGACGCACTTGTAGCGAAAAAGTACCGATAGAAGAAATTTTCTCGAATAGAAGAAACATTTTACACAAAATATTGCTGGAAAAATAAATAAAATATTTTGCAGAAAATTGAGAAAGAAAATTATTATAAAAATTATAAGTGATACGAGATTAAAAAAATTAATGAATTAGAGAAAAACAAAAGGTACAATGGAAATGTGTAAAAATGCAATTGTATCGTATAAAATGTATCGATGAAAATTTCATATTGAAGCAAAAAAATATTAATGTGATTTGTCTTCGTCGTCTTCTTCGTTATAGTCAATGTAGTAGTAGAAGTGGACGAGTTAGAGAAGACGAGAATAAAATTGTAGTAAAGAAGCATAGGCAAAATAAAAAAAACCGAATTCAGGCACATAAGCAAATCTACAACAACAAAAAATCGAAGAAATCAACTCTGTTGTGTTGTTCGTGTATTATTCCATGTTTTTGCAGTGTAAAGTGAGGTAAAAATTGTTTGTGTATGCGACAGTGAGAGAGAGCGAGAAAAAGAGCATTAGCAAACAAACAAGTAAGAAAAAGAAGGCAAATGTATAAAAAACATTGAAATTATTTAGTGGAAGTAGCAAAGAAAAAAAGAAGTGCTTTTCAAAAAAAATAATCACAAAGGGGGAGGGAAACACCAAAAAAGAAGAGCACTACCACCAACTACAATAATAACAACAATAATAAAAAGAAATATAAGCAGCAGCATCAAATGTATGTGTAACACAAAATCATAATGAAACAAAAAATGTGAAAAAGTGCAAAAAATTGAAATATTCAAATCAGAAGAGAAATAAAGAAAAACCAACCAATTAACCAAATAAAGAAGTGAACAAAAAAGTCATAGATATTTAACCAAATTTATTTTAAGCTTAAACTGCAAAGCTCAAATATTTTTAAAACCACACATAAAATCGCGCCTTTTGTCATGTCCCACTGTGTAGTATAGTGTATAAAATATAAAATTATCACCTGAAAAGTCAACCGAAGTAATTAAAATAAATGAAATAGCAAAAGCAAACAAAAATAAATTGATTTTATGCACTTTACTGGTAATAATTTCTTTACTTTTGTGTCTGTGATTTTTACTTCTATTAATTAATACTAGCGTTTGTGTTGTCGTTGTTTTAATAGATTAAAATCATCCAACAAACAAATTTGGAATTTAACTGCATTCACAAATAAATCTTGGATGTCATTAATATAATATAATTAATATAAAAATATACCAAGGTTTGTAAACATATCAAATCAATAATAATTATTATCTTACCATTGTATTTTTTTTTTTTTGACTTATTGTATTTTTTCTGCTTTGAGTTGCCACCTGTTAATATTTGTTTATAATTAAATAAATAATATATAATTTTAATCATACCTATATTAGAAACATATAACTTTTTTACTTTCGTTATAATATACATACATATGCTTGTATTCAAAGAAACCATTTCTGACTTTCAGTCCTGTTAGAAAATTATTTTGTTTTTGTAAAATTTAGGAATGTCATGTTTTTGTAAGATAATCGAGCTGTGAGCGTCAATATAAAGCAAACACCTAATAATATATATAAAAAAAGTGTTTTTTTGTTATATAGGTACACTACAAGTACAAATATAAAACAAAATATACCTACCTATTGCATAATTCATAAGTAACTTAAGCAAAATATAACTCATTAACAAAAACTAGAAAAATAAAAAACTACCAGATTTTCGCTTCAAAATAAAATAAACAGCTACTATATTAACCGCCTGGCCCACGATGTCGAACGATAACGTTCGCTTAGATAAGACTTAAGACACAAACTTTTTTATCGTATCTAGTTTTTACTCAATCAAGTTTGTTTATTCCACAATCAAGTTTGTGTCTTAAGTCTTATCTAAGCGAACGTTATCGTTTGACTTCGAGGGCCAGGGGGTAAATTTATGTAAAACATTGTACCTATGTATCTGATATTTTGTTTGTAGTCCTCTTGCACTTATCACAACTGACAATCTTCTAGACATAGAAAACGATTTTTTTAGCGAAATATTTTTCAATTCATCATGTGTTGCTGTCTTTAGGTTATCCTTGAAAGAAATATTTCTTTGGCTAATTATTTTGTCCTGATAATCACACAGATGCTCAATTGGATTGAGGTCTGCGAAAGATGATGATCTAAAGATTTTAGACAATGAATAAGCAGCCAATCTTTCAATATTTCGGTGGTATGTTTAGGGTAATTGTACTGTTGGAAAATCCAGTTCTGTGCTACTTCTAATTTCTCTACACTAAGGGCTATATTGTTTTTTAAAATGTCGAGATAATCTTCGTTTTTCATTGTAGATTCTTTAAGTGTAAGAATATCGACCCCTGATGCCGCCATACAACTCCAGATCTTTACTGATCCGCCGCCATGTTTTACCGTCTTGGTAACATATTTTTTACTAAAGGTTTCGTCCTTGGTTCGTCATATTTTTGGGTGGTTTTTAACACCAAATACCTATCTCAAATCGTTGAAAAGAATATTATTTTTGTAAATTTTCTTCTCTTACTATAACTCATTATACGGCATTGTTGCAGTAATTGCTTTCTGTAACCTTTAAGCTTTGTAGGTATTAAATTTTGATCCATAGGCTGTAAGACTGCCGTACAATTTGGTGGTAAAAAAGAACTTTGAAATCTGGGTCAAAATTAATTTCATTCGCTTTAGGATGTGAAGGAGCATTACCTAATATCAATAATGCTGTGAGTGGTCTGTTAACCTGTTTTAGAAACACTTTTACTTCTGGAATAAAATGGTTTTTGAACCAGTACAAGAAAAGGGACGTTGACATCCATCCTTTATTAGTTGCTTTATATACCACTGGAATCTTATAACCTTTAAAGGTTCTTGGATTAGTACCTAGATTTGCCAATAACCAAAGAGGCAGTTTATGTTCCTGCAGCATTTGAGCATGGCATAAATGTCACACGGTCGTTGGAAAATTTTCTCCCTTGGGCTGATTTTTCCGTTGCATGCACCCATGTGTTACCAGGCAACACTCTCCAAATCAAAGTATGAATAACAAAACATGCGAGTAAGAAACGGGAAACCCCCGAATTTTAATATTTATTCATGCATAAAAAAAAATTTGTCCGGATTGTAGAGGTAAAAACTTTAAATTGTCCGAAATGTAGAAGCGTCCGAATTATTGGAGTGACCGGACTGGCGCATGTCCGGACTGTCGAAGTTGTACTGTAATTTGTTTTATTATACAGTGATGCCTTCCAATGATTTCATCTTTATCACGCAGGAATTTACTTTTCCATGTAAGTCTATTATGATTTGCCAAGTCTCAATTGATGTTAGTCTTATCATTGTAATTTTTCGCTAAACGTCACAACACTTAAAATCTTTAAATGATATACATACATACATATTATGAAACTTGCAATTGTTTTAAACGGCACTTTACCGTTAAACTTTTAAACAAAGAAAAATTAAAAGAATTGCCACTACTTTTGCAATGACAGCGTTTTTTTTCATAGGATGATGGCACTGTTTACTTTAATTTGACGTGTAAAAATTGGTCTATTTAAACAATATGTAAATGAATTAAATTTGTTTAAATTTTTTTTTGTTTCTTTTTTTTGTGAATTTAATTCTATTTAATTAACTACTTATACCTATACATATGTATGTATGTACCTACATAGGTATAAATGCAATATAATTGTTTAATATAATATTACATATTTATATTAATATACCTAATTAAATTTTTGTTTTAATAATATGTGGTGTTGACTTTAATATGATTAATATATTTTTAATATACAGTCAGAGACTAAAGTTTAAATACACCTCAAAAATTTATTGTTTAAAGAAAAGGAAAACTTAAAGTAGGTAGGTACAGTTTTATTTAGTTTTATAAATAACAAAATAAAATAACAAAAAATTAAGACTTCATTACGAACATCATGGTAATTCTTAAAAATACGATAAAATTCACTAGACAAAAGTTTAAATACCTACATCTTGCAAAACAAAGAACTATCTTTCATTTCTCAAAAACAGTAGGTACAATTATATTTAATGTTTTGGTGAAATAATGTTCTTACAAGCCAGAACTTGTTATTGTTTAGAAGCGATGGCCGTGCAAAGGTCTGGCGCAAGCCAAACACTGTTCTTTAAACCCAAAATTTGGTTCCTACGGTAAAACACGGTGGTGGCAATGTAATGGTTTGGTGAGCGATTGGAGCAGCAGGAGTTGGAAATTTGGAGTTTAATGATGGCATCATGAATCAACATACTTACAAGAGTATATTGGAAAGAAATTTGCAAGCATCCGTCGACATCTTGGGCCTTGGATCCCGTTTGATCTTTTACCGCACTTTCTCTGAAAGAGTGGTTGCTTTATTCTGCTCCCAGACAGCTCCCTAGCCCACCTAAATCGCCAGACTTAAACCCAATTGAGCACGTTTGGGATATAATGAAGCCCAAATTAGTAGCAACTTCAATAACGAGCAAAAAGTCGCTTAAAGAAGCTCTTAAAAAATATCTGGTCAGAAATATCGCCTTCTGAAACAGAAAGCTTGGTACTTTTTATGCCACGCCTCTTGCAGGCAGTTATTGATAGCCATGGCGGTCCAAAAAAGTATTGAAATGTTTTGTTTTTTAATTTATCTTAAAAAAAAAGTATTAACATTCCAAGATGTATTTAAACTTCTGTCGAGTGATTTTTATCGTATTTTTAATAATTACCGTTATGTTCGTAATGAAGTCTTAATTTTTTGTTATTTTATTGTGTTATTTATAAAACTGAATAAAACTGTATACCTACTTTAAGTTTTCCTGAAACGTTTACTTTTCTTTAAACACTCAATTTTTGAGGTGTATTTAAACTTTAGTCTTTGACTGTACATAGGTAGTATACACGTGTGTATACGAGTATATAGTGTCATACCGTAATTTTTATACCCTACACCACAATAGTTGAGAGGGTATATTGGATTTGTGCTGATGTTTGTAACGCCCATAAATATTGGTCCAACACCTTAAAGTATACCGATCGGCTCAGAATCACTTTCTGAGTCGATTTAACGATGTCCGTCTGGCTGTCCATGTAAAGCTTGTGCGCAGAGTACAGGTCGCAATTTTGAAGATATTTCGATAAAGTGTGGTACGTGATATTTTTTCGGCTCAAGGATGGATGGAATTGAAACTGGTGGAAATCGGTCCATTATTTCACCTAGCCCCAATACAAATGTCCTCCCGAAATTGGGGTTTACCAGTCATAAATCTTCGAATTATGCAAGTATGCAAACAAAATTTACCACAGAAGAGTAATAAATGAAGCTAAAGCACATCTACACATCTTCGTGAAGATCGGTCCATAATTAGTCGTAGCTCCCATATAAGGCCCACTTCCAAAAATCACTTAAAAGAGCATAACTGTCTTAAAAATGTTGGTATCCAAATAATATTGAACACAAATATGTTTCGTGCACATACATATAATATGGTAGAATTTTATGCCGATCAGTCCATAATTAGTCGTAGTTCCCATATAAGGCCTATCCAAATAATATTGAACACAAAAACGTATGTTTCGTCTATATACATATAATATGGCAGAAGTTTATGGTGATCGGTCCATAATTAGTCGTACCTCCCATATTAGGCCCGCTTCCGAAAATCACTTAAAAGAGCATAACTCTGTTAACAATCTTGGTATCCAAATAATATTGAACGCAAATATGACTAATATGTATACAAATAATAGGGTACAATTTTATTATGAGCGGTCCATAATTAGTCGTAGCTCCTATAAAAGGCCCGCTTTCGAAAATCGCTTAAAATAGCATAACTCTCTTAAAAATGTTGGTATCTAAATAATATTGAACACAAATATGTTTCGTACATATACATATAACATGGTAGAATTTTATGACGATCGGTCATAATTAGTCGTAGCTCCAATATAAGGCCCACTTTCGAAAAGCTCTTTAACGGTCATAAATTTCTTAAAAATGTTGGTAATCAAATAAAATTCGACACAAATAAGTTTCTTATATACAGAAATAATGACACTTAATATTATAATGGTCGGTCCATAATTAGTCGAAACTCCCATATAAGACCCTCTATGTAATTCACTTTAAGCTCCATAAATCGTTTAAAAGTATTTATATCGAGATAAAGTTTAACACATATAATATTTATGTGATCAAATCAAATATGTAGGAGAAGTACAACCATATGGATTGAGAAATGCCGATAATTTTAGGCTAGAGAGGGCTACTGCAATAGCTGGACAAAAATCACTTTTCTACAAAGGATTTAAATTGTTTAAATCACTAGCAAATGAAATAAAACTTGAAACAAATCTTAATATTTTTAGAAAAGAATGGGTAAATTTTGTTAAAAATAATAATGTATGTATGTATGCTTTATTAGTATTCAAAATATTCAAATGTATGTATGCTTTATTAGTATTCAAAATACTTTAAAATTTCACATTGATATTATAAATAAAATAAAATTTTATATATTATTATTTTTAACAAAATTTACACATTCTTTTCTAAAAATATTAATATTTGTTTCAATTTTTATTTCATTTGCTAGTGAATTAAACAATTTAAATCCTTTGTAGAAAAGTGATTTTTGTCCAGCTGTTGTAGTAGCCCTCTCTAGCCTAAAATTATCAGCATTTCTCAATCCATATGGTTGTACTTCTCCTACATATTTGATTTGATCACATAAATATTCAGGTGCATTTCCATATTTAATTTTGTGAATAAAGTTCAAAGTATTTAGTGCAAGTCTCTGTTTAATGTTGAGCCATTTAAGCGTATCAAGCATTGTTCGTATATTTGTATATCTGTTACACTTTAAGATCGTTCGCATCGCTTTGTTTTGTAACTTTTGGAGTCGTTCTATTTGGAATTCGTTACAGCACGTATATATTATTGTAGACCCGAACTCAAAATGAGGTTTTATTATTGTATTATATATATTAATAGAAGTTATCAGAGATATTTTGTTTCTTATTCTTTTAAAAAAGCCCGTTTTCTTACTAATTTTTTTACAAATATATTCTATATGGTCTTTGAATTTCATTTCTTTGTCTATTATAAATCCTAGATATTTAATACTTTTTACTTTTTCTATAATTTCATTATTTATTTTAAATACTTTTTCAGTGTTCATATTTATTTCCATAATTTTTGTTTTGTTTTCATTGAGTTTTAGTTTATTCTTTTTTAGCCATATATTAACATTATCTATATCGCTCAACATATTATCATAACATTTCTCATTAGTGTCTTCTTCTGTGTAGATTAAAGTATCATCCGCATATAACACAATTTCACATTTTCCGAGAATTTCTGGCATATCATTTATATATATTATAAATAGCAAAGCCCCCAAAATGGATCCCTGTGGAACACCGAAGTCATTATTCATTACACTTGATTTTGTACCATTTACTTTAGTTAATTGTCTTCTGCTTGTCAAGTATGATTTAAACCATTCTAGTTCTCTTTGCCGTATACCGTACATATATAGTTTCTGTATTAAAATCTGTCTATCAATTGTTTCAAACGCCCGTTTAAAGTCTAGAAATATTGCTATTAATTTTCTGTTGTTTTTTATATTTTTCCACCGATTAATCACATAATTTACCGTTGTCTCACATGAAAATTTTTTTCTGAAACCCGATTGATATTTTGAAAATAACTTATTTTTCTCAAAATATTTTTCAAGCTGTTCTTTAACGACTTTTTCCAGTATTTTTTCACAGGTTTTTAAGGAATTTATGGGACGAAACTCTTCGCATTTTCTTGTTTTTGCCACTTTTTCAATTGGTGTTACCATTGACTCTTTCCAATTTTCTGGAAATTCTCCAGATTCTAGTGATTTGTTTACTATTTTCAGTATATTTTCCCCAATTATTTGCCAGTTATCAAGTATAATTTTCGTTGATATTTTGCAGTAGTCTGGTTTGTTTTTTATTTCTTTTACTATTTTCTTTAGTTCTAAAATTGTTATTGCACTAAATTTAAATCTTGAGTTAACCATTTGTATTTGATTTGTGTATTGCACATTTTCTATTGAATCTCTTATTATCTTAACACTATTTATAAAATACTTATTAAAATGACTAGCGATTTGTGTATTTTCTTCATATTCCACTTTATTAAAAATCACAGATTTTATCACATTCTGATTTCTCCTTATAATTAGGTCCTTAATTTGCCTCCACATTTGTTTTTGATCCTTTGCATTATTTATTTTGTTGTTTATGTATTTATATTTCTCGTTTTCTATCTTTACTTTATATAAATTTCTTATTGATTTGTACTTATTCCATGCTTCAATATTGTTTTCAAGTTTTGCAGTTTGGTATTTAACTATTTTTTCTTCTTTTATAAGGCGCAGTTCATTATTAAACCACTGGTTAACATTATTTTGTTTCTTTATTGTTTGTTTTATAGTGAGTCTTTTTATTGTTTCCTCCATGCAATTATCAAAAATCAACACATTGTGACTAACATCTACATTTTCATCATATCTAATTATTGCACTTAGTTCTCTCGTAAATATTTCTCTATTATATTTAAACTTATCCGTGTTTTTATTGTTTTCGTTCCCACTATGTTCTTTTTCGTTTCTGATTAAAATTTTTATTATTTCATGATCTGAGATTTTGTTTTTATTACACTTTTGTGCTGATATTTTGTAGCTGTTATTCGTTATTACATAGTCAATTATAGTTCTTGTTGTATTTGTTACCCGTGTATATTCATTAACTATTTGCTTAAATCCGTTGTCATTTAATACGCTATTTATTCGATTTTTATAAAAATTATTAGTAGCCCAGTCTATATTAAAGTCACCGGTAATTATAATGTCATTTATTTCCTCACTCAAGTCCTCCACAGTTTCTTGAAAAATTTCACAAAATTCTGATTCCGAACCACTCGGAGATCTATATATTGCCACTATTATAATTTGTGTGTTCCCCCGTTGTGCTCTACTAGCTATAATCCAGCATTTTCTATTTTCAACCTTTTCAAATATCTTAGTAACTTTCCATTCCTTTCTATAATAAATAATTACACCTCCAGTTCTTGTTGAACTAGACAACGTTATTAATTGGTTATAATCACACAAGCTAATCTCGTCTTCATTTATACTTTCTGTCATATGCGTTTCCGATAATATCAGAAATTCTGGTTGTTCTGTTGCAGCTATTATCTCCACTTGATTAAAATTATTTATTAGCCCTTGTACATTTGTGTATAAAATATATGTGGTTTTTAATTGTTACATTGGCAATCCCATTCTTCTCTTTTTCATATTCAGTTTATTTTGGTATACTGGACATTCTTTATTGTATGTTCCATGGTTTTCATCTAACTCCATATTCAATTTTTGATTCATCTTAACACAGTTAATACATTTAAGTATTGTCTCCCTATTACACTCCTTCGACTTGTGATTTCCATGGCATTTGATACATATTTCTTGATTTTTACATTCACTTGAAATATGGTTATACCCTTTGCATTTAAAACACCTCGTTACACCAGTTCCATCAAACACTCTGCATTTTTCCCATCCTAGATTTATTTTTTTTTCACTCATTAATTTTGTATATAGCTCGCTATCTGTTTTAATTTTAATATTGTATATTGTTCTATTGTTTCTTTTAAAATCGAATGTCTTTACAATTTTTATTTCACTATTATGTGTAATCGGATTTTGTTTTTTTATTTTCTCAGTAAACTCTTCTTCAGAATATTTAAACGAAATGTCCGTAATATCTATATAAAAGTCCGTTGGGTTAGGTACTTTAATTTCATAGTTCCCACTCATCTGATTTTCTATGGCTGTTTTTATTTTCTCCCTTTCTTCGCTATTTTCACTTTGAATTACTATTGTTCCGTTTCTTCTATTCTCGATATCAGTTATTTTTAAATTAACAGGATTAACTTTTTTGTTTAATTCATATTTTGTTTTTTCGATATTTTGTTTCTCTTTAGGTTTAATTATTAAAGGCACCTGTTTATTTACATCTGGCATCACTGTTTTGGATTTCACTGTTTCTGCATACGATATTTTATTCTGTTTGACATTTGCTTCTGTTATTGCTTTTTTTATATCTCTACACATTTTCACAGTATTTTCTTCAATTTTGTTACAGATTTCTTTATTTTTATTTGCAAATTCATTTACATTTTCGGATAATTTTTGTATTTCCTGCGCGTTTTTTTCAAACGATTTGTGTGCACTATCTAGTTTTTTTAACCTGTCCTCATATCGCTTTTCTATTGCCTCTAATAGTTTTTTTATTTCACATTCATTTTCTCTTAGAGACATTTTAAATTCATGTTTATATTCCGTTAGGTTTTGTTTGTTTTTGTTAACATCTTCCTGAATATCCTTTAATACCAAATCAACATTTTGTATATACTGGAGACAATCATCACATATAAATCTAACAAAATTATTTCCATCCAAGATTTTTGATGAGTATTGGTCTATGCCAGCACATTTTGTGGTACAATGATACACTTTATTGCATACTCCCATGCATTGTACACCAGTTTCCCCCCTAATTGCTGATCTGCATTTACTGCATTCAGTCATTTTATAAATAAATTTTTATTATTAAAGAAAAAATATTTATAAAATAACTTTATGTTCCACTTGTTGTATTGTCTTTTATTTTATTTATCTATAGGTATATATATTTTTTTTATTTTTTAAACAAAATTAAATTTTGTATTATTTATGGACAATTGTTTTTTCACTTTTTGCTTTCTGCAGTGTTGCCAATATATATATATATAGTGTTGCCAATAAATATATATAAAATTTTATTTTATTTATAATATCAATGTGAAATTTTAAAGTATTTTGAATACTAATAAAGCATACATACATACATACATACATACATACATATATTTACAGACATTATGACACTAAATTTTAGGATGATCGGTCCACAACAGGTTATATTTACATATAACGCCCATTTCTGAAAAACTGTTTTATACTTGTACTGGGTGTAGGGTATTATATGGTCGGGCTTGACCGACTTTACTTTCTTACTTGTTTTTTATTATGTATTGTTTGACAAATCAATATGGTTGATACATCTTTATCGACTTCCAAGAATTGATATCGAATATTACTCGCGTTATATGCGAAATACCGGTGGAAAGAGTGATCAAAAATTGTATCTTCTAAATGGACCTACAGCGTAGCAGCTGCACGGTTATTGCAAATATAATTGGGATTTCCAGACAGTACTAAATGTTACTTTTATTTAACAAATATTTTTTTAAAATTTTATATGGTTTACAGGAGAACATCGAATGCCCCTTAGCTACTAACTCTAGTGTGGATTGAATTTTGTTTCACTTTTTTGGGTTCTCGTTGAAACAATGTGAATTCATGCTTATTAAACATTAAATTTGCTTTAATTTAAAATTAGTTGAGTAATTCAATTTTGGATTAGGCAAACATTAGGTTTCGATCACTTTTATGGAGACTTTTAAAAGAGAAGTTTTATAACATAAAATTACTCAATGGAAGTTTAATGGAAAACATGCTATAATATAAAAATAAACAAGCAGCCAACAAATTGCAAAATATTAAACAGTTTAAACGATTAGACTTGACTTAATATAGAATTTAACAATCCAAATATTGAACAAATAACATTATGCATTATTTCAATAACTAGTATCTAAGGCTATTGAAAAACGCTAAATATTAATAATATTTTTATCTGTAATAAAAGTTTTATTTATACAGGCATCCAACAACATCTACAAATTTTGTGCAGATCGATCCCCTATAAGACCCACTGCAAAAAATCACTTTAAATAATCATAACGCTGTTAAAAATATTGTTATCCCAATACTATTCAACACAATCACCCCTATCGTGAATAAAAATTCCACATGAAATTTGTTCCCTTTTATTTTGTTAACATTGAATTTTAATAGGAAAATGTGAAAAGGGAACAAATTTCATGTGGAATTTTTATTCACGATAGGGGTGAATATGTTTCATATAGGTATACACAAATCATTCGGTATAATCTTATGATTTCAGTCCATAATAAGTCATAGCTCTCATATAAAGCCCACTTCCGAAAATCACTTTAACGACAATAAATTTCTTAAGAATGTTGATACCTATCTAAATAAAATCAACATAAATAAGTTTTACATATACAAAAATAATGAGACCTAATTTTTTAACGCTCGGTCGATAATTAGTCAGCTCTCCCATAGAAGATGCCTTTCGAAAGTCACATTAACATGTAGATAAATATAAATATTTTAATGATTGATAGGTATCTAATAATATTTCAATGATACAGAAAATTAAATTTTTTAAGCAAGATTGGGACATTAACTTGCAAATGACTCTACTGCTTTATCAGGGGGTTTTTAATTGGGAGCCTGTAGATAAAAAATTTCAAGGAGATATTAGGACAGTTAAAGCAGGTTAAGCAGGATGCACATTGGGAACGGCACCAGGTACGTGGTCCCAGAAAGCATTAAGGCTGTTGCTTCATCCTGATTTTAGTTGACCGAGTACAACTCTTGTTGTTTTGGAAATTACTGCACGTCACTTTGAAACATTTTTGGTAAAAATTGTTTTTAAAATATTCCAAACATAATGTCATACTTGTTACCAATAACCTATCATACCTATTTATGATTTTTCATTTCTAATTTTGCAGAATAAAAAAGTTGTATTCTAAAAGCTTCCTTAAACATTTCAATGCTACCACAAACAACAAAAAAAAATTATTTTCTCAACAAAAAACTCTAAAATTTCTCAAAAATTTCAAAGAAATATTATTTTAGTTTATATTTCAATATAAAAATTCTGTCATTTTCACAATAAAATTAAAAATCAAGAAAATAATTTTGCAACAACAAAAAAAACAGAATATTTTTCAAAACAAAATTAATACTTTTAAGATGTGTGGTTTAAAAATTTAAACTTGTGTAGTAATCACTATCAGCAGAATATAATGCTTCTTATACCCATAAGTAATTGTTGTAGTGCTGTATATAGTCCGTCATGCCCAACTGTAATGCGCAAACATGCCAGTAATAGTTTTACTTTTCAAGAGTGGTGTGCCACATAATAGAAATTTATCTGATAACAAATTTTCGAACCAAAATTTCTTGTACTCGGATATATTATCAAGCATATCTATTATGTGCGAACTTATTTTTTAAGATATTGATATAAATGTGTAGATTCGGTAGTTCAAACCTCGTCGATACATCGAACCTAATATTGATAAACAATAATTATTTATTCTTAAAACATATGGAACGTATGTAAACACATTTTCATGTATTTATATACATAAGTTATAATCAAGTTTAAAATGCACCCAAAATTGATTTTTAGTTTTTGCATTACAATTCAGAATTGTATATTAATACAATAAGAAATTAGAGTTTACTGTATGTATGTAGGTATATGTATTCGATTATTATACCCTTCAACTTTATGAGAAGGGTATATATAAGTTTGTTATTACGTTTGTAATTTCCACAATATAATTTTCCGACCCTATAAACTACATATATATATTCTGGATCCTTATAGATAGTTCAGTCTATTAAGCCATGTCCTTCTGTCTGTTGAAATAAATTTTCTGAAGTCCCCAGATATCTTCGGGATCCAAATCTTCAATAATTCTGTCAGACATGCTTTCGAGAAGTTTGCTATTAAAAATCAGCAAAATCGGTTTAGGCCAACCAGAGTTATGGACCAATAGTGAGACAACCTCCATAAAAATTTGATACTTTTTGTCCATTTTGTTGCAATACGTACTAATTTTGAAATATATTGCAGATAATACCATGAAATTTTGTATACATACGTTGTTTTTATGATAAAAGAAGAAAGTGTTCCGAAAATAGTAAGAATCGGTCCATGATTTCTCATAGCTCCCATACAAAATCTTCCAGAAATATTGCTCAATTATACATAAATACCTATAAAATTGGAATATCAAGACAAAATTCCGCAAAAATAAGTTATGCACAAATAAATCACAAAACGAATTTTTTTTTAGTTCGGTCCATGTTTGACCATAGACCTATATAAAGTTCAATTTCAAAATTCACTTAAATATGTACGTATACGTATATAAAAATGTTAAACAGCTAAAATTTGACATGAATAATGTTTATAGGCAAATAAATTGTTGTACTAAATTTTATGGTGGTCGGCTCAGAATTGGTCATAGCTCCCATACAAGGACCACGTCTGAAAAAGACATTTACCCTATATATATTGTATAAATATCGGTATCGACTCAAAACGTTGCACAGATCATTTACATACAAAAAATCATTCCACAAAATTTTGTGAATTTCGGTTATTTTAACCGTATGCCCCATATAAAGCCCTCTTCCGAAAATCACTTTAATACTCATAAATCTCTTACAAATAAGGGTACCAATTCAAAATTTTACACGGATCATTTACATACATGAGAATATCAAGCCTTATAGGCCAAAATAACAATATGCATGAAAATAACTGTTCCAAAATTTAAGAAGATCGGCCCATAATTTGTCATAGCTGCCATATATGTATGTAAGAACCATTTCCAAAAACCAAATAAACCGACAAAAATGTCTAATAAATATCGTTTTCAAACCAACTTTTATGTGGTTCAGAAATTTTGTGTATTAAGAATAATTTAAGTGTGTTCTTAGCCGATATGAACAAAAATCCGAGACAACCTCTGAAAATTTCATCAAAAAACAAAGTATGAATATTTTTACGAATAATTTCATCAACAGATGGCGCTGATCAAACAAAGTGTTTAAGTGTGTTCTTGAACCGATATGTGCAAAAATCCGAGACAACCTCTGAAAATTTCATCAAAAAACAAAGTGTATTAATATTGTTACGAATAATTTCATCAACAGACGGCGTTGATCAAACTAAGTGTTTAAGTGTGTTCTTAAACCGTAATATAAGTGTGTAAAAAGACAGTGTGTTCATTATACCCTATTTTTTAATTGGGTTGTGTACATTTAAATAAATAAAGACTCGTTATATTTTCTTCAAACTACTTGACGCTTTTATTTTGCAATTAAAAAGAATCCGGTTTATTTAAAGGAAATAAACCACCATTTTTAAAAGGTAAAAACGTAACGATATAATATATGTATATACAGTGTGGGCCAACTTGGACTGACTGATTTGAAATAATTTTGAAATTTTGATAAAGTTATTGGTCCATATTTCTTCGAAAATGAGCTTAATGAACCACCGGACCATGTTGGAAAATTTTTTACGTCCGATAGTTCTCAATAATCGTAACATATGGTTCCAGCAAGATGGAGCTACAGCTCATACCGCAAGAGCCACAATGGCACTTCAGTCAGTCAAACTTGGCCCACCCTGTATTTATGTATGTATATAATATAAATTTGCATCCACAACAATGGTGAAGGGTATATAAAATTCGGCATAGCCGAATATAGCACTCTTACTTGTTTTTTTTTTATTTTATCTTGCACCAAGTACTTTAAAATTGATTTACAAAACTGTTGGCAACTCTGAAAAAGTACCAATTTACTCTCTATTAAATCCTCTCAGCAAATTTGTGTTAAATAAATAATGCTAACTTTCCAAAATTCGTGTTTCAGTTAAAGCGATTATTTAGCCATTCATTTCATAAAACGTTAGGCTTCAACCAGGCTCTAATTAGAATAGTATTAAGAAAAAATCCTTTGATGCCAGTACTCGACAGATTATTGTGCAAATGCATCAGAATAGAAACACTTATCGGGAAATCGCAGCAACCTCGCATGTTACAAAAACAATATTTTTTCAAACGGTAAAATATTTCAGAAGTTATTCGACTACTGAAAAGGTGGCCCGTAAAACAAAGGAGCCATATTACGACAGTTCGTGAAGATGCACTGATTGTGCACGAGTCGAATAATAAATCTGCATAAAACAGCATATGATATTCGGATTGCAGTGTTTAGCCAAAATCTATCTGTAGATACGTCGATTGCAAGAAGTTGGACTGTTTGGAAGAATTTCGCGAAAGAAGCCATTATATTCGCAAATAAGAAAAGAGTTTTATTTTCGGACGAAACAAAAAACATAAATGTTTGCCGACCAAAGTTAAAATATTTTGATCTAAAGTAATCTCGCGCCACTTTGAAGCATGAAAGAGGTTCTATAATGCTTTGGCATGCAATGTCGTCACCTGATGTTGGGCCGCCACACAAAATTGAGGGAAATATGGATAAATTTCAGTATGCAAGAATTCTAAGCGTTACAGTGATGGCGTGTGCTGATGAAAAATGCCAGTAATATGGATATTTCAACAAGATAACGATCCGAAACATACGGCTCATCAGTTCAAGCAGTAGTTTTAACAATTCGGTTACTGGCCTTCATGCAGTTCTGGGGGGTTATTTTGTAACTCATTTCGAAAAGAAAATCCTTCGAATTTGTATAGTTTTTACATTGTATTTCTTAAAAGTTTGCTTTTTAATCGAAATACATTATAACCCGATTGAGAACTTATGGCAAGCAATTTCAATGATATCTTTGCCGAAACAAAGAAAAAATTTGTTGACCTCAATGCTTCGCAGATGTCAAGCTGTTATCGATTGAAATAGATTTGCAACAAAATATTGATATATTTTTTAATATGTCCTTAATCTTATTTATTAATATGACTTCCATATGTATTCATTAATAATAACTAATTTGACACAATATGCAGTTATTTTCTAGGTATAAGAGTTGAATTGACTAAACTACGACAAATTTTGAGAATAACATAAAATCTTCAAGCTCACATTATCGCATCATGTCCTTAATTAGTTGCACGTAGCTGTACATGCATGATTAAATTGTAGAAAGATATTTCAATCAAATCATATATTAAAGCCTTTTCAGGATAACGGATTTATATAGATATTTTACATATATAGTAATGTGATATTAGATTTTAAAGGCCTATGTCTTACAATAAATAGCGAAACAATTGTTACATAAAAATCGACTAGAATAAGCAGTTTACCAAAAGATTTGCAGCCGTATTCATAAGAAATCTTGATATATAAGTTTAAAGTACAAATTAGTTAACCAACACTTTAAGCTTAACAAACCTTTGGTAAAAATTCGTATTCATAAACAGTGCATTAACTAATAAATGTTTAAATGAATTTTTAAGCTATTGGGTGGCATCACTATTATCTGCATGTGTCAGTTGGATATTAATGGTGCATAAAAACGATTATCAACACATACCCTTAATCATCTCTTATAAATTATTTTTACTATTTGTATTAAAAGAGACATTTCAGTAAAACAAATAATATATCATAATCTGTTTGTCAACTAAAAAAGCAAGAAAACGATGAAGAAGAAACTAATTTCAATAATTTTTGTTTTTTATCACGAAAATTTTATTCGAATAACGAGTTTTTTTTCTTGTTTGTTTTGGTTGTTAACACATCACTAGTCTGTTGTGTACATTTTGAAATATTTTTAAAATTAAATTTTAAAAACAATAAAAAGAACGAAAATTACAGCTACCGCTGATTTGAAATTTGCGTAAAACATTCTATGAAAATGAAACATATTTAATTGTACTTTTATATTTTACTTAACACTTTTTCTTTTTTTTTTATTTGAGAATAAACTAATTTACAAACATATTTCTTTTATTTTATAATTTTAACGAGAAATGTCACTTTACAGTAGCCTAGGGTCGAACCAGCTTTAAATTTTTAAGATTTTCAAAGCTTTACGAAAGGTTTATTTAGCTAATAATCTGTTATGAATACAACTTTAAAGAATTGCGCTTAATAATGGTTCGTAAACCTCTTGTAAATTTTTATGAATTTATCATTTCAATTTAATTTAACAGAAGTTTAATATCGCTAAATTAGCAACATTGCTCGCACTGTACATTTTTGGGAATTCTCTCATTGCACCATTATTCTCATCTTTAATTTTATTTTCATATTGAATTTTTGCCTTCTTTTTTTTTCTATATTTTCAGTTTGCGAAATACACAACAAATACCATTAAGGATAAAACAGAAGAAAAAACGTCACACAACCAAAAAGGGGGAAATTTATGTGAGTGAAAGAGTGAACAAATCAACACCACAAAAATAACAACAAAAACAGAAGAAGAAAAAATAACACACATACAATAAAAACATACGAGGTGGTTGTTCAACTAGCGAATACGAAGAAGAACAAGCAGCAAGACCATACAGCAACCACAGCAACTACAATAAAAATATTAATAAAAAGCACAACAACAACATTATACAAAATCCACAAGCAAAAGAAACGGTAAAACGAAGAAGCAGCAGATACAAGAAGACAAATATGAACTAAATTTTTTTTAACGAAAATTCACACAAAAAGAAAAGTAACTGAACGGCAGAAACCGAGAAAGAGATACACAAAGAGAGTGAAGCAAAAAAAAAAACCAAAACGAACGTATAATGAAATATAAAATCATTTTTATTGTAAAAAAATAAAGCAAAAGTAAATTTTTTGATGGTACGCAAATTTCAACAAAAAATAAATTAAAAGAAAAGGAATATATAATTTGAAGAGTGTACACATGATAAATATTACGAATAGAAGAAGAAACAATAAAATACTGAATTAAAAGTTAAAATCAAAGCGAATCGTTTTCAACTTTTAAAAAAATTTTATTGAAAAAGTTAATAAAAATTTCCTAAAAATGCTGGATGTTATAGAAACTAGGAGAACGGCTGCGTGAGCAGACACTCTCTCATCCATCCCCCCACAAAAACACAATCGTGTGCGTTCTTGTGTGTGTGTATGAATGACGGTGGAGCACATCACCAGCAAAAAGAATTAGCGGCCAGCAATATTATCTCTACATTTATTGAAAGTAATTAATAAAAAATATAGAAAAGAAAATAATACAACAACACTAACGAAACGAAAGAAAAAAAACTGGAGTTTAAAAAAAAGAGTGAGCGCCAATTTATAATAATTTTTAAGAAATCTTCAAGATTTACCACCATAACAAAACACAACAATAACAGCAACATCAGCTGGAAAGGAAAAACAACAAACATAATATTGAAGAAAATAAACGAGGACTTGAACTTAACCAGCTCCTTAAATAAAGGCAACCATACTAACTTTAGTAAATAAATTCACATATAAATCTACAAACAGATAAATAAATAACACAACTTGACATCACATTTTTGTTGAAACCAAATAAAATGTATGGCAAATCGAAAACGTCGTCGGTGCCTTCAGATGCTCAGGCCCGTGAGAAATTAGCTCTGTACGTGTACGAATACCTGCTGCATGTGGGAGCCCAAAAAGCTGCACAAACTTTCCTCTCTGAAATAAGATGGGAGAAAAACATAACATTGGGTGAGCCACCAGGTTTCCTGCACACATGGTGGTGCGTGTTTTGGGACTTATACTGCGCGGCTCCAGAAAGACGTGATCAGTGTGACCATTCATCAGAGGCAAAGGCCTTCCACGATTACGGTTTTGTTAGTTCGGGCTATGGCGTTAACGGTATTGGCCCTGGAGGTCCTCACAGTGCCGGTGGTCCAGCGCCAAGTCCACTCGGACAAATGCCACCCGGTGGCGATGGTCCTATGGGACCGGGCGGGCCAATGGGAGCTAATTTCTTCCCCAGTTCAACAATGAGACCTTCTCCACCAACACATGCGTCAAGTCCGCAACCCCCACCATCACAAATGATGCCTGGCCAGCCACCATTTATGGGTGGGCCACGATATCCGGGCGGTCCTCGGCCCGGAGTGCGTATGCAAGGTATGGGTAATGAATTTAATGGTCCACCGGGACAACCCATGATGCCGAATAGTATGGATCCAACGCGGCCGGGTGGCATGGGTCCCATGAATCCTCGCATGAATCCGCCCAGAGGGCCAGGTGGCATGGGTCCCATGGGTTATGGCGGACCCGGTGGAATGAGAGGTCCCGCTCCCGGACCTGGTGGTATGCCGCCCATGGGTATGGGCGCCGGCGGAAGACCACCGCAATGGCAGCCAAATGCCACAGCACCTATGAATGCTTATTCGTCATCATCGCCTGGCAATTATGGTCCCGGGCCGGGCTCAAACGGTCCGCCAGGACCTGGAACACCTATAATGCCCTCGCCGCAAGATAACACACAAGCGGGTCCTGGTGGTCCTGGCGATAACATGTACTCGCTAATGAAACCAGAATTTCCCATGGGTGGAGGCCCTGACGGCGGTGGTGGCGGACCTGGTGGTATGGGTCCCATGGGTGGCGGTCCTAACTCAATGGGCCCTGTACTTAACGGTGGTGCCGGTGATGGCACCGGTCTTGATGGTATGAAAAACTCACCAGCCAACGGAGGACCCGGTACTCCCCGCGAAGATTCGGGCAGTGGTATGGGCGACTATAATCTGGGCGGCTTTGGCGGACCTGGGGAAAATGATCAAACGGAATCAGCGGCTATACTCAAAATCAAAGAAAGTATGCACGAAGAAGCGAAAAGATTTGAAAAAGATTCAGAACATCCTGACTATTTTATGCAATAACCGCCCGGACAAAATATACCACCACTACCACATCCTCCAACACAAACACCACAACAGCAACAACCATCAACATCAGCAACAACACCACTTAGTAATTCCTACTCCACCTCCTACAGCAATTACCAACAAAACAATTCCATATGTGCAAGTGGTGTTACAAACGATGACGAAACAAATGCAGCAGCCTCAGCCGCCGCCGCAGCATTACAAGCCGTCAATATGATGAATAACACGATTAAAGATCCATCTAATTCATCATCGACAACATCGGCGGCTTCGACTCTTACCACGGCCATGCTTCAGCATTTATGGTCATCTATGGCAGCAGCCACAGCAGCTGCAGCCTCCAAACATCAAGAAAAATTCTTAGATACTTAAGAAACATGAAACGTAACTGAACGTATAAATGTATGATTCCTTCTCTTTAATCTAAATCTACTCAACTACTCTATTTTCTATCCACTCCATTCTAAATCAATCTCCAAGAGAAACCTTATGATAAAAACACGATGATGATGATGAATGATACTGAAATCTCTTCTCAAATACATTGGAAACAGTTGAAGAAGTAAAACAACAAAAACCTTTTTAACTTAAGCAGCAAAGATAGAAACAAAAACAAAAATTATTACTGGTAAATGGCATTAAACACAAAAAATTAAATATTTTTTTTTTATTATTATTTTATTTTGTAAATTAATTAGTATTTTTTTTTTTTTTTTTGATGAGAAAAACTTAAATAGCAGAAGATAAAAAAAGCAAAAGAGAAAAAAATAAACCACAACCACATTATTATATTATATAAAATTAAGCCTAAATATTATATATATATAAAGTTTTATAAAACAAAGAAAAAAAAAAAAAACAAAAAAAAATAAATAAATTATTTAAAAAAATATTACAAAAAAGAAACCAAACCATTACATCCATTCATATAGAGTATATACATATGTATATTATACAACCTACGATACGATATAAACTAAATGAGAAATCCTTTCATCAAAACCACAGGCCATAGCACAGGGACTAAGTTGAAGATGATGAAGGAAAGTAATAGTTTTATTTTCGTATAGAATAATATCATCACTAACCAATTTTAGGAAAGGCACAGATTTCAATGTTTGTGAAATTCCTTAACGATTTTCTTAGATTTGATTAATTTGTTAAATTATTTATTTATATTTAAATTAAATGACATTTCTTACATTACAAATCATGTAATAATGAAGATTCTCTTATTTCCATTAATTTCTTTGCAGAGTAAGTTTGTTTTCTTTGAGTTAATAGTCTTTGAAGTATTTGGACAGTTTTTTTTGAATCAGATTTTTTTACTTATATCCAATTCAGAATACTTTTTACAAAGGTTATGCTAAACTATTAGATCTTGGTCGGAGTCCTAAGGATTTTGAATTTAATTAAATACGATAATCGATTAGTTTAAGAATTCGTATAGTTGCGAATATTTATCTGTCTGATTTTTTTTAATATTTGTTATTATAAAATCAAACTGTTATAAACATTCTGGCTAACAAAGTCTAAATTTGAAATAAACATATTAAGCTACAATTCAATTCAGCAAAATAATGTTAAAAAAAAAAACCTTAAAAAATTATTTATTTATTCACTTTACTTGGAATCCGAATATAACAAAAACTGTCTATTGTGATATTTTCTTAATGAAGTCTTTATGTAATTAAAGATGATTTAAATGATGTTTCAAAAACGTTAACTGACAAATTGATGTTCTGCAAATCACGTGATTTTGAACACAGAAACTGATAGTAAATGAAGTAAATCATAAGGATTAGATTTAGTGATCACCACAATAGCCGAACTAGTTTAAAAAATGAAAACATTACCCGGATTCGGTTTACAGAAAAGAGCGGCGTAATGTAAACGTGATGTTAGGTCCAGTTTTTAGGATGCAAATCAACTATGTATGTTCTTTATTTAAACATAGTTTAATTTTGAAATAACACTGTAGTACTAAGGATAAATAAATGGTGAGTTTGATGAATGTTGAACAAAGTAGCTTTAATACTCAAATTGCTTTACTTAAAAAGTGCTCGACCTAGACAATACCTTTCTTTGTGATACTCAAAGAAAAAAGTTAAAGTAATCGATTGTTTCTATGATATTGGTATTCCATCTTGGAAAAACTAACTGCTAACCAGACATAAAAGTAATAAAAACCCGAGCAGAAAAATGCAAACCGCCAACCAATTAGGCAGGTTTCAGTGTCATAGCAAGGAATTTGATTGATGATTCTATTTTTGGATTTATTAGAATTACACTTTTAACTGTCTATTAATTCAATGCTTTTTAAAATAACAACTAGTTTATTAGCTGGGAAAGTTCTGAACATATAATAGAAAGTTGTAAATAATTTACACAAACGGCAGCAAGACAATGCTTCAACGCTATTGTTGTTAACAGTAAAAGCAAAAAAAAGCGTAAATTTTTTACAGCTTTCTAACAATTTGGAACCACTTACGGTTGAACACTTGAGTTTTCTCTGGCAATGAAACTGGTTAAACGTTCTGTGATAATTTCATTAAAAATGCTTGCTCAGTTTAACCATTCACTGTCCAATTCAACATTTAAAGAGGACATTATATTATGACTAATGTTGTTGTGGTTGTATCAACAGTGGTCTTTAATGTTTTAATATCAGTTGACGCTTTTAGATGAACGTCACGAAATTTATTCGAATAGCGAATTGCTTTGTTTATTATTTCAAAGCCTAGAGATGAATAAACTAATATTAAAAAGATATACTTCTGAATAGTAATTAACAATTCAAGAAAAAATTAGTTTACACAATATTAAAACTTCTTGGTAGGAAGAGTTGGCAAATCGATACGAAAAAAAGTGAAAGTATTACATTCATTTTCTTTCAACGCCAAATAGTTCCACCGTCGTGCTACGATCTCTCAAACAATGCGTTATTTATCCAAGGTATAAAAATATATGGAATTCTACAAGAATACAAACAATTAAATCTAGCAAAAGAGTTTATGGTCACATATGTATATGTACATATGTACATAATTGCTTTCACTGGTAGTCATAAACGCTAAAGCCTAAAGAAAGTAAAAAGGAGGAATAAAATATTATAATAATTCCTTTAAAATTGTAATTTAAATATCATTTAGCACGATTTTCACGGTGTCTGGTTTCTTATTAACCTAAAGTTATAATGTCTGTTAAGATAATTTTTGTATGGAAACAGTCAGTATAACATTGTGAAAATAATTGTGCAAGGTTGGTGCGAGTTTTTTTTTACTTATTATTTAAGCCTGCTTAAACATATTGTTACTCAAACATGATATAATTTTAAAGAAGTTTCTTTTAATGAAAAAAACTGTTGATACCACTGTCAGTGAGTTGACAATCTTTGGCCGCATGAGGCTGGAATCAATGCTAATTGTTATGGGTACGATTGGGTATTACTTAATTTAATAAAGAAAAAATAGAACTTTGTTAGCAATCTTTCTCCCATTTGTTTTAATGGATCTGAGGAATGTTTAAGTGACACTAAAGTTAAACTGATCGATGTGTTTTTAAATTCAATTATAAGTAAAAATTTTGTTTGTATACAAAATATAATACATAGTTAAATCAATGTTATACTTAACCTAAAAACCATAAAGGGTTCTACATTTGTAAATTGAAGTGATATAAACTCTAAATTTTGTTAAAATAATTTGAAAAGTAAAATATAATTTCCAGTTTGGTTCATCGTAGAATAAAAGTTTCATTCGTTTCCGAAAAATTGTCTGTGTAGAATTGAAAACGATTTCTGTTTCATCTAGCAGTGAAATAAAGAACATAGGCATATAAAATATTGCGGGCCTTGTTTAGATAGTGAATTACAAAGTTATAACAAAATTGTTATTAAAGTATATAATATATATATATGTACATATGCATACATAATACAAAAAAAAACTCTATTTACTTTTTGTTAGATTGTAAACAACATAAACTGTTATTGAAAACCCACATTTCAAGTTTTAAAATAGGTTCCAGCCAAAGTCAATTAATTGAGCGATAATATGTTCGTATTTAAAATCTTAACCGCCTCCCAAAAAACTTCTCAAATTGTTAAATATCCAGCTAAGGCAACAAACACTGTTGATTGAGTTTGGCTGAAAGGTTCGATATTGCTTTTTGCTTTAAAACAAAATCTATACATTTTACAGGCAATTTTTAAGTTGTGTAAAATGGATGTCTGGGTCTTAATTTCAGATAAACAACACTATTTCTTTATGTCGTTAAACTATATGTACATACATATGTACATATGTAAATAAGCCTTTCAATGATATTTAAGCTTAATATACATATGTATGTGCAAATCTGGTGATGTAATACAAATCTATTTTCGAACTACAACTTTTCAAGTTGAAATTGAGAAAATACAATTTGAAATCCAGAAATCCCAATTGATTTTGAATAAAAACAAATTGAAATTCTGAAATCCAAATTCATATTGAGAAAAAAACTAATTCTAATTTAGAAAAGGAAATTGATATTGACAAATAACAAATTGAAAATGAGAAATACAAATTGATAATGAGAAACAACAAATTGAAATTAAGAAATGGCATTAAACACAAAAAATTAAATAATTTTTTTTTTATTATTATTTTATTTTGTAAATTAATTAGTATTTTTTTTTTTTTTTTTGATGAGAAAATTTTGAAATAAATAAATAAAAAAAATGTGAATTAATATTGAGAATATACAAATTGAAATTTATAAATCGGAATTAATAGCGAGAAAACACAAATTGATTTGAGAAATAAAAATTTTTATTCGATTTATAACTGATCGTGTTACGTATTTTATAAGTAAAAAATTATTTGAAGAATTTCATACAAATTTTAATTTTTCAATTTCGATTTCTTAATTAGAATTTGCAAATTCTCAATATTAATTTGCATTTCTTAATTTTAATTTGTTTATTCTCAATCTTAATTTGGATTTTTCATTTTCAATTTATTTCTCAATATAAGTTTGTTAGAAAAGGACCTTAAACTTGAACAATTACTAAAATATTAATAAAAACAAAGTCAAATAAACTATAATAGGAAATTTGGAATTTCTCAATTTCAACTTGAAAGGGTATAAATTCAAGGTATTTATATAGTTGTCGTTTTGTATAGGTCTTAAAAATCTATTTTTTTTTTTTTGGCAAGTTTATTATTTAAATGATTTAAAATTGCTGGCCATCATCATATTCTCTAAGATCACTAAATGTAAATATTTATACAAATTTGAAGAAATTTCTTTACGAAAAGTATAAAACCCTTGTTGAAAACGATTTAAAAGTGGTTTGAAATTAATTGAACATTTAACAGTATAATTTGGTTGTATTTTTGCTGTTATTTAATTCAGTATATGTTATTCCAAATTATAGAGGAGTATTTTAAAAAAGTGTGTTGATAATTTTAAGCAAAAATGTTCAGAAAGTGTAATTATAAATTCATGTAGTTGTTATAATAAGGTGGATTTTTTTTTTACTTAGTCCTTGATTTAAATATAATCTTCTAAAACAAGTTAAAGATTTTAACAATAAAAAAGGACCATTTCTAAAAAAAATTAAAAAAAAACATCTCAAACACATTTTTCATTAAAATAAAAAGTAAGAAAAATAATTGTGTACAGTTTCCTTAATTGATCCTAGAATGTAATTAATATTTCTACACAGAAAAAATTAAAACAATTTATACATATATATATACATACATATATGTATGTATGTATATACATACATATATAAAATAAAAACTTATGAAAATTGTATTATAAAACATAAATTTAAAATTAAACCAATTAAACTGTCTAGTGTTAAACTAAAATTCATTAATGAAAACCCACACTCTAAAATTTGTAAAAACAAACGAAAAAAAAATTTAATATTTCTTAATATTTAGGTACTTATTATTAAATTTAAAACAACTTAAAACAAAAACTTTTATATACATATAAAAAAAAACTCCCTTTCTTGGCTTTCATATTTCATAAGATTTAATTTAATATACATATAGTAAAAAATACCATCTAAAAATGTTTGTAATATACACAAAATTATTTTAAACTTTTTTTTTTTACATAAATAATTTCTAGCAGAGTTTTTAGTTTAATTTATTTTCTTGATATTAAATATCTTTAATACTATTACGTTTATGTATTTAGTTATGTACGAGTATGTTAACTCTGCCTAGTAAAGTAATGCAAATAATGTACAGTTTTCAAAATGTGATTGGTGTTTGTTTTTTGTTTTATAATTTTCCATTTTTTATACATATAAATATGTATATGTATAGAGTACTTATACTTACATAATTATTGTATAGATTAGGGGTGGTCAGATTCATAAAACTTCAATAAGCCACTTTTTATATTAAAGTAAATAATATTGCAAAGAAACATAACATATTTGAACCTAAAACTCTGGGTGTAGCTTAAAAATTATTAAAGAATGTAAAATTTTGAAATTATTTTTTTTTTCAAATATTTCATGTTATATCAAACATTTTTCAAAATTAAAATTCTGCATAAGAGGGATCATGGTGCAACTATACAAGGTGAGTGCAGTAGCCTAGCTGACTGACTTTGTTTACAATTTACTTATGTATTTTACACAAACAAAATGCCTGTTGTTTCTGTTTTGCGTTGTATTTGTTGTCGATTGGCACTCACCATGTATAGTTGCACCATGAGAGGGATTATGTCGTAAATGAATTGCTAAGAAAAGATTTTCATTTCAAAATTGCTTTATATTCAGTTTTTTTTACAAATATTTGTAGTTGTAACAGTTCCACTGTTAACGATAGTTCTTAGCTGTGAAAAGAAATTTCGGTTAATACAGCTGTCGCTGGATTGAAAATCTTTGGCCGAGTAAGGCTCGTATTATCTTGGCAACAATAATTTGTAGTTTCTTCTTATTTTTATTACTTTGAAATGTATGTCTATGCTTAAAATTTAATAATGCTCCTTTCTACATAGTTTTCAATATTTATAACCTCAACTTAAACCCAAAAGATCTCGCCACTGGAGTTGCTGTTACCAGCAAGCCTTTTAACTATTTCATCTGTTTAATATTGGAATGTTTGCGCTGTGGGGCTCAGCGCAATAATTCAATTTTCGCCACAATTAAGGCTTTTATAACATCTTTTTTCAAAGTCAAAGATTTTCTTAAAATGTTTCTCAATTTATATGCTCTAAATGAATCAATATTCTCAAAATTAATAGATATGCACAAAGTTTTTTCAACCTTGTATAAATAAAATAGTTTTCAAATATTATACATGTTTGGTGATACATTTTTTTAAATGTTTACAAAATTCTTAAAACAATTTATTAACAATCACAATTCCTGAATACAGTCGTAATTCAGCGGTGGGTGGGGAAAGAACTTGCGCGTCATTGCCATTAAAGCTTAAGGATAATCAGGCCGTCCTTTTTTCACTGCCTTAGAGAGACTTGCTCCAACTCTCGCATAGGTTGAGGTTTGGCGTCATCTAATTGAGTTACGTTACGTTTTTGTTTATATAACCTATAAATTAATGTCGTGGTGGAGTACTAAACAAAACTCATTTGAAGTTCGGTTTCCTATACGAAAGTGTAGGTCTCCTCTTAGGCGATGGCTCACATTTCAGTTTAAGTTAAACAGTTTTTGTTCAATTCTCTTTTGAACCTGACATTTCGTTCGCAAGTGTATCTTCAATTTCGTGTTCTTTACCAGCAAGTTTATACTATTTCACGCAAATCAATATGCAAACAACTTCGCTTAGAATAAGATGGAGAAGACAAAATTTCTCTTTCTTTCTTTTCTTTTATTCTCTTGCCCACTTTTGCCCAAAAATACTTGTCTTAAAGAGACAGAATTGAAACGTGTGAAAGCGGTCTTAAAAAACAAATAAACATTTCCTGAATAAATTGAAAACTTATTTTTCTTATAATAAATTGAATTTTCATTATAATGAATTGGTCTTGTCATGTCACTGAATTTAATATGTATAATAACCATTTTACCATGGTGCAACTATAGTTGCGTCATGCATTTTACTCTTTGAAAACTATAAATATGTATTTAGAAGCAGAATTGTAAAGAATTTTATTAAAAAGAAAAACAATTACAATTTTAGGCACAATTGTAGTTCGCAAAATGTGACTGTTAAAAAAAATATAAAGGAAAAAAACTCCCGCGGATTTTTTTATTCATGATTGGTCTGTATATTAAATTGTATTTCTGATCTTCAGTTAATATTCGGCCCAATCATGAATAAAAAATTCGCGGGAGTTTTTTCCCTTTTTATTTTTTTAACATTGAATTTGAATACGAAAAATGGGAAAAGGGAAAAAACTTCCGCGAAATTTTTATTCATGATTGGGCTGATTAAATTGAATTTGGCTTTTACAATTTGTATTTCCTTAATATTAATTTGGATTTCTCATTTTAAATTTGTTTTTTTTTTTAATAATTTATTTTTCAATAATATGTCAGATTTTCTTATTATGAATTTGTATTTGCTTAATTTCTACTTAAAATGATGTAGGGCTGTAATAAATTTTATAGTTTTTATTAAAATTTGTATTTTATTTAGAATGATATGTTTAAAAACGGTATTTTGTCAATAATAATAGGGATTTATCATTTCCAATTAGTTTTTCTTGATATTAATTTGCTTAACTGTAATTCAATTTGTTATTTCTCAATATATATACATACAAATATATTTGGATACCTTGAGTTAAATTGAATATGCACGATTCATGATTGTGTTTTCTTAATTTAGAATTAAAATGTTGTGCTACTACACCTTCCAGTTGAAATTGATAAAATACTATTTGAAATTCCAAAATCCAAATTAATATTGAGAAACAACAAATTGAAATCGGAAATCCAAATTTACATTAGAAAAAAACAAATTGAAATTCAGAAAATTAAATTGTAATTGAGAAATAATAAATTGGAAATAAGAAATACAAATTGATAATGAGAAAAATCAAACTGAAATTAAGAAATGTAAATTAATATTGAGAATATACAAATTAAAAATAAGAAATCGAAATTGATAGTGAGAAAATACAAATTGATATCGAAAAATAAAAAATGTATAAGATTTGTAATTAAAAATCGTGTTATGTATTCTATAAGTAAAAAATATTTGAAAAATTTTATACAAATTTTAATTTCTCAATTACAATTTGCTTTTCTTGGATTTCTAATTTTCAATTTGTTATTTTACAATATTAATTTGCTTTTCTAAATTACAATTGTTTTTTTTTCTCAATATGAATTTGAATTTTTGAATTTTAATTTGTTATTTCTCAATATTAATTTAAATTTCTGGATTTCGATTTGTTATTTCTCAATATAAATTTGGAATTTCTCAATTCCTACTTGAAAAGTTGTAGTGTGCAAAAATCTTTTAAAAACATTTTATTAAAAAAGATATTTTAAAGAAATTTTTACTTATATAAACTTACGTTTAAATAATCCTTTAAGTTCGAAGAGAAACATCTAAGCGAAATAATCAACCATTAAAATCAATATTTATACCGTAAAACAAATTGCAATGAGCTCCAATAGTACATTTAAAATATTAAAACAAAAACAAATAAAAATTAATTATAAATATAAAAAATATATACCAAGGTTTAATTTGTCCCCTCCTCCACCAAGAAACCATCCCCTTCCCCTACAAATTATAAAATTTAAAATACATATAACAATTTTATTGAGTAGTTTAAACAATATTTTTACTCAAAATACATAAAAAACATGTTTTAGTAGAGTTTTTTAGAAAATTTAAAAAATTTATTAAAAAAAATATGAATTTCTTACTATGAAACAAATTGATGATATTATGATAAACATGCAAGATGAAATAAAAAGTAATTTTTTAATTGATTTCAATAAATGTTTTTGTTAATGCTACAGCTAGCTATTTTGTTGATCTTGTGGGTTTATTGAAAATCATCAAACCTTAAACATAAGTATAGTAATAAAATTAAAAACAGAATAGAAAAGAAAATATCAATAAGTTAATCTATTATAATAATTGTACAAAAAGTTTAATATACACACATACATACATACATAAATATATTTTTTAAACAAAACAAAATATATTAAAATATATTAATTAAATAAAAAATATACCTAAAAAACTAACATTATTTGCTTATCTTATTTTTATTTGTATTTATAAAAGAAATATTATATACATATATTTTAATATTAACATATATATTTTTTAAATATTAAAAATAAAAAAAAAAGTTATAAAAAATAAACAATTTTTGCATAAGGGTTAATATACATAACAACCATTTAAGTGTATTTTTAATCTGTTTTATTAGTTTGTATTTTAGCAAAGCAAAGTCTTATTGTTTTATTTTGTGAGTGTTTTTATTTCTTTAATTTTTAAATATTCCTTTCTTTTAATATACATTAAATTCTTTTCATATTAAATCAAAACATATATATATATATATATATATATATATATATATATATATATATATATATATATATATATATATATGTATATATATGTATATATATATATATGTATAAGTATATATACATATACATACAAACAAATATTATTTAAAATAAATAAATATATACTAATAACACTTTATATATATACAATACTATATATTAAACATAATTATAAAAACACAGTAATGGGAATTTTGCTAAAAGTAAATTATTACTTATAAATTAATATACCTAAGTATATAGTATATATATATAAAAATTATGAAAAATCTTAAAAAAAAATTGAAAAATTTTTTGAAAAAAAAACCAACATCCACAAAAAACGACCGCAAAAAATAAAATCAACTTAAATAGCATATAAGAAAGATAAAATTAAAACAATATAAATAAAATAAAAAATCCTTAAAAATAATTATAATTAATAATTTAATGAAAAAAAAATGTTTAAATAAGTATTTTAGTGTTAATTATACAATTAAAACAAAACAAAAAAGAAAAAGTAAAGTAAATAAAACATTATACACCATTCACTCACTCCCTCAAACAAAAACAACTTTACACAAGAAACAAACAATAACAAACCACAACAAATATGCAGCAACACATCACATAATGATGATGTTAATGTCATTATTACTATTATGATTTTTCATACATGCATACATACATACATCCTTACATATTATACACTTACAATATAAATATTCAGCAAGCACAACAACAATTATAATGATGATAAACAACATTAATAATGATGATGAATGAATGAATGATCATACAAAAATAAACAAACATAAAAAATGAATAAAGTTTTAAAACAACAATATTTGTAAAAAGTAAAGAAAAAAATTATATGGTGTTTCATTTATAGAGAAATTATAAACATAAAACCACGCGGTCACAGTTAAAAATATTTCAGCCATCTTTGAATATGAAATGTTTGGTTAGGCTTGAAGTTGCTGTTACTCTACGAATATTAGGATTATCTTTCAAATGAAATTTTATAATTACATATTTAGCATACAACCTAATTTAATAAACTTGTTAGCAAGAAATACAATTAATTATGAACAATTTACAACTTTCAAAATTAAAAAATAGTTTTTTTTCAAAAATGTTTAAAAATTTTGAATATTTTTTTGCAACAAGGTTATAACTGGTTAATGTTATCTAAAATTCTTAATACTTTGTATATACGGCCAGAATTCAATTTATTGAGAGTTTAAAAAAATAGTTACAAAACGTATTAGTAAAGTAAATAAAATAAATATGTACATAAGTATGTATGTATGTAGTAAACTTTTACTACATTGCCAAAAAAATCGAATGGCAACACTTTAATTTTCAGTGATTCAGTTTTTAGCACATTGTTACCGTTATTTTGTCAGAAACTGCCATAAAAATAGAAGGACAATTATGCACATACTTTCTGTTTTTAGTTCAAAAAAGTTAAAATGGAGTTATTATGTATAAAAATTCTAATAATTTAGAAACATTCGGGGTTGTTGCGGAATCTTATTGTTATCAGAATCTGAATAGAGATCAACAAAAAAGTGATTTTGGGTCATAATTTTTAATAAAAATTGTAATAGTACAACAATAATATAATTGGACGACAATTGGATCTTTGCTTTTTACCTAAGTTTGGATTTCGACAGAATCCTTTACTTTTCTTCGCATTCCACATTAACAAGAAAGTGAAATTCCGAAATAAAGACCCAAAATTATGCACACTGAATCGCTACCGGTTGGGACAAAATCAGACAGCATACGTCTGTGGAACAACATAATGATGGGCAACTAAGACATCAAAATATTATGAAAGATCCCCTACACCGATAAATGCGGTTGGACTTTCAGTACGTGATCCCATTAGACAATTGTCACTGTCAAACGCTCAGAAAACATTGCATCAATTGGCGGTCACTGAAATCATTATTGGCTACACATGCAAAACAGTCCTCAATGAACATCATCTGTTAATTATGGATAGTTTACGGCAATTGCCCATTCAAACTCGATTAACTTTGACACAATTAAGAACCGGTTGTTGACGTTTCAGTTACTGTTAACAAATTGTTCTTGTCATTATTTATAAATCATTGCCCTGCTCGTCGACAGAGCCCGCGTGATACACCAATAGGTATACTAAAAACTGAGATTTTTTACAATAAAAGGATACAGAAATATCAATAAAATAAATAGGAGTTTATTAAGAAGTCTTATTTATTTGAATAGCATTGTCAAATATTTCTACAAGCTGCCCTAAAAACAAATGTTTTACAAGGCTTCGTCTAACCCATACCATACCAGACTGACCCACCGTTACCTACTATCGGGGGATCTACGACCTGTATGTTCCTACTGCCACAATTCACCTCTAACAACAATGCACCTCTTAGCTGACTGTCCCTCTCTTTACAATACCCGTTCACGTACATACATACACACAGCTTCAAAAGTGTGTAAGCACCAGCGACTTTTTTGATTTTTTTAAGATTATGAAATGCATTATAGTTCAACATAATTTTTTTTTCTTAACCGAATCTATTATTCAACCAAATATCCAACAAAACGAAACTTTTAAATTTCAATCGATGGATAGATTTTAGAATTTATTAACAACTCCATCAGAACAAAATATAAATTTAACTAACAAATTTTTTAAACATATCAATATTCAATATCAATTTAATCTAATTTGTAAACCCCTTATTCAAAAACGATTATTAACTTTAACAAACGGTTATTAAGCAAATTATTATATGCAAATCTGTCTTAATAAACGTTTGTTAAATTTAATAATCGTTTTTGAATAAGGGGGTAAATATTCTTAAACCGATAGACTATGTTGCTAGTGCTTTAATTTTAATTGTAATAATATCAAAATAATAATACATAATGTATGTATGTACATCCATATATACATATGCCTATATAACTATAAAATAACATAGATTTTGAGTTGCTTGTGGAGAATAAAGACTTTTTAAGCAATGACTCATGATCATCCTAATTATTTATTAAAGCAGCAATAACAAAAGGAAATTAGCAAACGTTATATGTACATACCTACATTAATTTCATTCTTTATGTGTCCTTAAAATGAAGTCGGCAGTGATTGAATGTCAATACAGTGAATGTTTAGTATTATGAATTGATTTTTTTGGCACAATAGGTAGGTATGTTTTTTTTGTTTTTATTCTACAATTTTTTGTGAGTGATTATTTATTTATAAAATTAAAAAAAACCTTACGTAATAAGAATAGCTAATGAAACCGTTGAAAAATAAGTAAAGGATGTTATTTTGTTAAAAATGTAAAATAAATAAAAACTAAACACTCTATAGGTTTAAATAGGTAGGTACATACATATGTGTACATACATAATTCTGCATTAAAAAATCCATCCAATAGCATGCTTTTTGGGGAATGACGAAAAGGTCTAAAAAATACAATTCTTTCGCACTACTGGACAACCACTGTATTGCGTTTTTACAGTTAATTTTGTTTCTATTTTTGTCAAATATGATAAACGAGAAACAAGAACAACAAAACCACCCTTAATACGGGCGCACACTAAACAGAAACATATTAAAAACAAAAAAAAAACGTACAAAAATAGCGGTACTGCTTAAAAGAGAACAAAAAATTACTTATACAAGAGGAAGAATACCTATATAAAAAAATTATGTATAAAATGCAAATTGATTGTGAAATTTCTATAAATTTTAAAAAGTTTAGTTAATTTGAATGTGTAAATAAATTATACAGTGCTTGTTGTAGAAAAAAATAATATTAGAAGAAAAATATCAAAAATCAATATTGGAGGATAAGAAAAACGAAGCTGAAATCTAAGCTAATAGGTTATAAACTTTATAATTTTAATATTGAAATCAAAACAAACATTAATAAATGTTTACACTAAAATCTAAGTTTAAATACATTTTTAAGAACTTCTCTGGCCAAACTATGACAAGCAATGAAATTAGTTTAAATTCAATGATAAATAAATCTTCAACTACCATGAAACATACTGCACGCAGTTTTCACCTGAGCGAAACAATCGAGGAGCAAGAGTCGCCACCGAAAAATGAAAAAGTAACGCATTTGAAACGTAACACTCCCATACTCTTCTCTACCAATCGAGGACTACATTTAAGAACGACCACAACTAACACTTCACTAATACCACACACAGCAACCTCAATGACTAGTACTTCGCTGATGAATTCCACCTATACTATGACATTTTGTGATTTAGAGAGATGGGTGGGTATTTTATTTAATAAATATGTAATATAATTCCTTTCTTTTAACCTAAAGCATAATTTATTCTATTTAGAGCACGAATCGCGCTAATACTATAAGTCTGGAAGATACTTTTACTATACCTAAACCGGTCGTTGTACCTTCAACTGCTGCCGCGGGTTCTTTGGCCTCTAACAGTTTAAGATTTTTACCACATAAGTCCACGTCAGTGCATTTTAATGGCTACTCACGATTTGATGTGGAATAATAATTGCTGTTAAAAAATTACTTACAAGTTAAGTTGTTTATTACGTTGAGCAAATATTTGATTTAATAAGCGGGAAACCACTAAAAGTTTTAATCAGATTGTTACTCATGTCTTCGTTGAAAGACAAGTCTGTCTAAAGTGTTTCTTTAGGTATTAGTTAGTAGCTTATGACATATTTTTAACAGCCCTTATAAACGGTAAAAGTTAAAATTGTTTTAGAGTGTTAACAAACTTGATCAAGTTAAATACTAAGGGCTTAATGTTACCTAAATCTTTTCTAACAAAATAATAAAAGACACTTTTAGCAAAGGCTTAGCCAATACTACTGACAAACTACAACATTTTACATGTTTATATTTTGCCAAATGTTTAAGAAAGTCCATTTCGGAAGCAAAAATAAGTAAGCCGTTTCTAAATATTTGCTCAATATAGAATTGTCTCGCTCTAAACTGAAACGCTGTTGTTTACAAATTATGTATATTAAAAGGTTGTGCATAATTCTGGATAAAAGTTAAAGGTCAGATCTGCACAACTCTAGGTAAATGTAACCTCAACTTAAAGCATGTAGAATATCTTCCAAGAAAAATATATTTGTTATTATTGCGATTAAGTGCGACCTACATATAAACTTAATGCAATATACATACATATATATCAAATATTTTTTGTAGTCTTTAATTTCTTTGTAAATAGTAGTAGTAATATAATTAAAATTAAAGTAATTAATATAAATGCAATAATATTTACTTAGTTTTTTAATAAAATTATTTTATAATTAATAAAAAGAATTAATAATATAAATACCAATGTGTTTTAAAATATATTTAATTAAACATCAAATAGACATGAGCATAAAATCATCACAAAAAAAATCACATACTTTTGAATTTTTTATTTACTACCACCTACCCGCCACTGCTTGTTTAAAATACTGCATTTTAAAACTTAAAAATCCTTACATATACCAGCCGACCAGAATTGAGTAGCAAGGTTATTTCCTGTAAATAATATTATTGTATAATGCCTAAAAGTATGCTTTGATAATATATTTAATTTATTACTCTCGCAACAGGGTGCCCCATACAGTTATCCTAAACAGCAATATTATTACTGAAACTTTCTTTTAACAAAAAAAAAAAAAAAAACATTAAAAAATACTTCTTTTAAATATATATATTTTTTTTTCATTTATTATTCATAATTATTTAAATTAAGCCGAATTACTATTTAACGAAGCCATTAGAAATTCCATTTTATTAAGAAAACTTTTGCCTTCGATTTTATCGAAACGCACCTGAAGGAAACAAAACAAATTTAAAAAAGTTGTTATAAAAACTTTATATTCCACTTACCTCCTTAAAATGTCCACCCAAATTTTCCCAAAACTTCTCGGGCACCAAAGGATTCGGAAAGAAATCTTGTCTTGGACTTTTCGCTATATAAACTTTAACATCCATTTGTGATTGGGTACAGCGTATTTGCACCGCTATCATGCGGTCACTGTTCGGTGAGGCTAATAGGCAAGAACTTGCATTGCCTAGAGGTTCTACTTTACCAATACCTAAGTGATTACTGTTCGATAAAACTTGCCAGGCCATGCAGCGTGCTAAGTTCAATAGGCATGATATTTGATGGGAATTAATTTGACAGAGTATTAAATCTCGCAGTTCTTGTGGCTCATAGGAGAGATGCATCACACGGCCATCACGACAAATCGCCTTCAGGGATCTTTCTCGTACGTGTATAACAAGAGATGTGCGGTTGATGGTGTCATAACTGTAATGAAAAATCAAAAATTAAGTAAATATAGTTCTGTGCGAAAAACAATTTTAAAACCAAATACAAAAAAAAAAAAAAGAAAAACACTTTTTTACTCACCCATGCGTTACAATATTAATTTTAACACATGACATAGTCGGACTAGTCATAGCATTCCAATGTGATACGATTTGAGGATCCTTGACATCTCTGGCCAACGTATCCAATACATACTGAGTGCGTTTGCGCATAAAAATATGTTGAGCTTGGGCAATAATTTGCTCTAGAATTGTTTGATATTTAGTCATTTCCAGCAGAGTTTGACGATCGGCAGCCATAGGCCCGGCCAGCATGCGTTTTCTGCTCGGACCCAATGGTCCACTGGCTGGATGGGGGAAAGGATGATGTGAATTTTTATGATGTACCTCACGTAAGAGTTGATGTAGCGAATGTTCTAAAACATGGTCGTGATCATGATCATTTATGGGCGTAGGTTGGTTACTATCCACGGTAGTGGAATGGCATAGGGAAATAATTAACTGTATGCCGGGTAAAAGCGTGGCTCGTATTTGATTGCCTATGACCACATGAGGTATGGGGGCCTGCAGTTGTATGGCTTCTCTAGCCAACTGACTAAATAGTTCTTTGCAAAAGAGCACATTTTGTGCATCTTCTATGGTCTTTTGCCATACACCACCTTGTTGTGTGGTATTAGGGCCATGGCCCATTAAATTTACTGTAGCCGTGCATAGATCCTCCTGATCTTTTTGTGTTATAACTTTGAAATAAGCCACTCCTTGTAGTTCTGCTGGCACTATAACCCTTAAGGCGGAATTATTTTTTGGCGAAGGATTCGGTAGGCCATTATTGGCGCCTGTAGTTGCCAGTGAAGTTGAAGTTCCTGCTGCCTCATCATCAGCTACATCTTCAGCTTTAGTGACTTCGAAAGTGCCACTCATGCCAAACTTTGAGCCAGCCGTTCGATAGCTTAAATCGCCTATAATGGCATTAGATACCTTCTTTAAGCGCCAATTTTGCCTTAAACGTAGAAGTTCAATGTGGAAATCAGAGACATTGCGATTGCGCTGTTCAGTGTGCGTATTTTTAAGACGTTCAGCACCACTTAGCAGTATTTGGGCAGCTTGATTGAGAGCTTTTTTGCGACTATATACCTGTACAATAGCATTATTTTTTTCGATCTCAGTATCTGGCACTGGATCTAACACTAGGTAACGCTTGTCTTTAGCTATTGATATAACATCCGCTAAGACACATACTTCAGTAAAGGCATCATTTAGTTTGTTGCGCACCGAATCCCAAGGCCATAGACTCGGTTGAAACTGTGCATCTTTATCGGCTTCATCCGCTTGTGCTTTTTCTTCTTTTTTTAACTCTTCGAGGGAAGTTTTGCTAAAATCTATTTTAGCTGCACATTTTTTAAGTGTTTCCGAGAGTGTTGGTGGTCTATGGTGTACAAAGTAAAGAAAATTTCATCAAAAAGATAGGCAAACCTGATCACTTACGGCTCATAAATTTCGGTGCCATCGTAGCCAATTTCTTGTATTTTAGTTTCGCAAGTTGTTTCTACCGAAACATTTACAGAATTTGTAAAATTCATAGTTTTATTATAATTGCATATAAAAGTCTAACTTAATTTTGCGACCCGGCCAAACAACTCACCAAAAAAAAAAAACAAGTTAATGCTTGTTCTTCTTGTTGTGATTTCATTCCCTATAACGCGATAATACAGTGTGGCCAGACTATAGTTGTTATTAACCGTTTGGCAAATAATGCAAACATTTATTTCAAACATCGGTTTACTCAAGGTTTTTTAGTAGGTATTTTTAACTACTTTAATTAATTATTAATTTTTTTATTGTTAGTTTTGTACAGCTTCAGCAACAAAAATATAAATTTATGGTTCCTTTTTTTTCGCCGTTCTGGCAACCCATGGTTTCAACTGTGAGACGTCAAACTTCTGTCAGACGTTTTAATAATATTCGCTGGTAATTTTTTGGAAATATATTTTAATAATTTTCTGCAATTAATTCGAATTATTTGAATTAATATGGGAACAAAAAGAAAAAACATTGAGGATGAATTGTCTCGATTCGAGGCGGAGATATCCAAATCCGCAACAACAGCACCGTCAACACGAAATCTTTTTGTACCCAACCAGGTGAGACCCATAATAGCAGCCAATACATATAGCCAGGTACAGCAGAAACTTCAACAGCAACCAACAACTACGGCAAGTTCTGTGGTACCATCTACCATTCAGCCTAGAATCACTGTTCAACCTCCTCCCATACCACCACCGGCGTTTATGCCAACATTTGTTCCCACACAGGCTGTAAAGACAAGCGCACCCGTTACAACCACCCCTGTGGTGTTAAGCAGTGCGCCGAAGTTGTATCAGAGTCGACAGTCGGTAAATGTTCCTTCAGTGCCCGTTGCAATGTCAATAGATGTCAATGTCATACAGTTTGATGTTACACAGAAATTGAAAAAGTTAAAAGCAGAAAAATCAGGTCCAAATCCCATTGCTGAAGAAGCTATTAAAGCGGCAAAAGCTTCCTCGGCCCTTCAGTCGTTCCAGTCAACCGAAAAGAAGAAGAAAGATCGTAAAACCGTACGTATAGCCGGTGGTCAGGTGTGGGAAGATTCATCTTTAGCCGATTGGCCCGACGATGATTTCCGTATCTTTTGTGGTGATTTAGGCAATGATGTCAACGATGAAGTTCTAACGCGTACATTTAATAAGTACCCCTCATTTCAAAGAGCCCGTGTAGTGCGCGATAAACGTACGGGTAAAAGCAAAGGCTTTGGATTTGTTAGCTTTCGCGAACCGTCTGATTTTATAAAAGCCATGAAAGAAATGGACGGCCGATATGTGGGAAGTCGACCAATAAAACTGCGCAAAAGCTCTTGGCGTCAACGTAGTTTGGATGTGGTCAAGAAAAAGGAACGTGAGAAACAATTATTGCTGCAATCATTTAACGCTTGATTAACAACTAATGGTTAAATTTAAGCAATAGGATTTTTTAGACCATTTGGCTCAAATTTATAGAAATAAGCTTCAATTTAGGCCCATATTTTTTGATAATGAAAAATGTACCTTTTCAAACAATTTCGATTAAAAAATTATTAAAATAAAATTCATGATTTTAAAAAAAAAGAACTACATATCTTTCAAGAGTTGAAATAGAAAACTTACACAAATTTTAAATAAAACACAACTTTCTTCTATAAAATATGTATTTATTTTCCCTACACGAAATTAAATCTTACAAACTAAAAAAATTATAAAAAAAGTATAGTTTTGATCAATATTTCTTAATAGTTTTTCGAATTAAAGCCAATCGCTGTTTGTGGGCTTCTGTAATGGCAGCACGTTTATATGGTCTCAGCTCATCGGTACCAAAACCAGGAATCCACATATTCCATTTTCTTTCCAAATGTAATTGCACATCACGTACTTCAACTTTAGAAACTTTCCGATGTTTTGCAAAGGCACAAGTTGCCTTAACTGCATCTTCAACGAAATCATCAGCTATTTGCAGCAATAACTCTTCGACATCTTCATCTAACTGGGCAGTTGTATCCACTTCACGTACCAACTCCAAAAGGCGGGCTTTTGTTAGAACCTACAAGAAGTTTTATAGTAAAAGATATTGTAAATAAATAATATGTAGGTATGTAATATAAAACAATTTTTCTTATTACCGGTTGACTTTCAGGCCCTGATAGGGGTTTTGTATTCGTATTTGTGGAATTTCCCGATGATGAAGATCCTGTATTATTTGTCATGATATTGGATGCACCAGCACCTCCTCCACTTGTTCCTGTCGAATTCGAGTTATTGTTGACCATGGGGCTGCTTTGAGAAGGTGATGCCATTATTATATCTTGAGAGTCGTCACCACCAGCACCGTTACTATCGAAATTGTTAAAAATATCCGACATTTTGTATTTATTTTTTAATTTATAAATTTATTTGACCCAAAACCTTTATTATTTTTAAGGGAATTAAATTTCAAGGAAGGATTATAAATAAAAACAAAATCTAAAACCAAAACTGCTTATGAAGCAAATATAAAATAGTGGAAAATTTACTAAATGAAAAATAAAAAAAAAACCAAATAGAAGTGGTGGGAAGTGTCAGATAGGCGTTTGGATTGTTTATTTATACAGATTTGATAGGTTGTGTTGTGGTGGTAAGGTGTTCAGGTGATATTGGTATAGATGTATAAAATAAAAGTATGGGAACCGGATGGTTGGAGAGTATTGGCGTTTTTTGTATTTTAATAAATAAAACAAGCTGAAATATTTTGGTATTTAATAAAAAGAAAAAAATCATAAATTAAAATATTTACAAACTAGGTAGTAGGTATAAATAAAATAGGATTTTTGGAATAAAAAAATATAATGTTGAAATAACCTTAGGTAAACTATTTATCCATTATACCTTTATGAATATAAATATTATTCAAATAGTTATTGACAAATTAAAACTGTGTTTACTCAATATTTTTAATTTTTTTTACAAAAGAAAATGTAACGAGACCCAATGATGCTTACTTTTTCAGGAAAATAATAAACTGAAACAAAATTTTCTTCTTCATAATAAAGGTGGCATTCACTTAAAATTGATATCGCCTACAACCAGTGTTGCCAATTTAGCACTTTCAGTGCTAGATATAACATTTTGTTTGAGGCCCTTTAGACGATGCAATTAATTGCATGCAATTTTTTCCATTCTCTTTTAAAATTGCTATGTAAACAAAGTTTTAAAATATATGTAAATATAATATACAAAAAATAAATACAATATACAAAATTGTTAAAAAAATATAAAAAATTAAGGATTTTAATACAGAAGAAGTAATTGAAAATGTTCTTGCGGGGGGGGGGGGGGGGGGGGTGCGTTACTCTCTAACGCAATATAGAGTTACCCCCCGGATTTTCCAATAGCAAAGCGCTGCCACCGCGTTGTTTCGGTATGCTCTATACAAAATGTATGAGCATGAGAAATTTTAATATTTACAAAACGCTTTCCGTCGGTATTTAGGGATGGCTGTTAGGTAGGTAGGTTAGAAGGCCGGTACACCACCATCACCCAGAGACAATACGTTCCATTGTGATGCCTTTCGGAAATGATTTGATAGGGATGGCTGTTTATCAAGTTTTAGCATATTTTGAAATTCATTTTCTGGCAACACTGACTACAACATTGAAGCAGGGATGGAATTTATGAGATTTGTGAGACTAAATCAAAATGTTACTTTTTTATTAAAAAGTACTAAACTGTAAATGCTATGTAATGTACGAGTAAAATTATTTTAAATTACTAAAGATTAGACAAAATTGTACAGTTTAATTTCAAGTGATAGAAAAAGTGGATCGATAAAATATTTAGGATTTGTTATTGACAAAGAACTGAAATTTAAAACACATATTGACTATATTTTCAAAAAAATTCGTTTTTTTTTAAAGAATAAGAAAGCAATTATCATAATAAAACCACATTTCTAATTCGGCTCTAAAATATTATATTCATGCTGCACTACACAACCATAGTTGCCAGATAAATAAGGGTTCAAATCGTCAAATCTTGAATAAAAAATCGTCAAAATGCATTTTTCAAAATCGTCAACTAAAATAAAACTTTTTATCAATTCAATATTTTATTTATTTTTTTAAATTAATTTTTTAATACATAAACAAAAAGTAGAAAAAAAACAAAAACATGAAATATGTTTAAGGGTTAGATAAAAGTTTAAAAAATAGTTTTAAATATCAATATTAAAATAAAAAAAAGTAACAAATAACAAAACAAAACACAAAAATTAATGTAAAAGGAACACAAAAATTAATAATAAATTACTTTTCAAAATATAGTTTTTAAAATCAATTTTTTAAGAAATTTTTATCAATGTTTCTTAAAAAATGTATATAATTTTTAATATAAAATAAACAAAACAATTTCTTCATAGTAACAATGTAAAACATAAAAAATTCTACTTCTAAATACAAAATATCACCTTTTTAGAATTTTTCAATTATATTTCAGAATTTTCTATTTAAAAAAAATTTCAATTGATTTTCTTTAGTTTCTAGTTGGTTTTCAGAATATTCTTATCGTATTTCGTAAAAGTTAAGTTAAAAATATGTTTGGATTCTGAAATACAATTAAAAATTTCTCAAATAGATTTGAAAATTTCTGAAATACAATTTGAAAATTCTATAATATTATTAGAAATTTCTAAAATATAATTGAAAATTTTTAAAATATAATTGGAAATTGTGAAGTTTAGTACATTTAATTTTGTAGGTACATTTCCCTATTAAACTTTTTAATAAGCTCAGGTACAACATTCATATTAAAACAACAACATTTATTTAGTTTTAAAAAATCTTTAGTGAATAAAATCCCTTCCAAAGAAGACGTTCCTAAGCTATTCCTAATTTTTGTTTTGTTTAAATTTACCTGACATTTGCCGAAGAATGAGGTAAAACTAAAATTTTTTGTATAAATTTGGTTAGGTTGGGAAACAAGAGATTTGAATCTTTTCTTTGAATTTCATAAATGTGTTTCCAAAATTCCAATAAATCTTTTCTTTTTCCGAAACCAAATTATAAATTTTATATGCGAAAAAAGTGTTGCAAATCATTTATACTGAAAAATCGTTAAAAAGGGCAAATATCGTCAAAGGGTAATTTTTGACACCAAAAATCGTCAAAATGACGATAAATCGTCAAATATGACAACAGTGTACACAACAGCTCGACTACAAAAACTTCAAAACAGAGCAATGCGAACTAGATGTCTGTGCCACAGAGTATAACTCTGTATATATGGTCGTGCCCGGTCGTTCATTTCAGTGACCGGTCATTTTCGTTCATTTATCCAAGACTGATTAGTTCAATCCATGGTGAAATAACTCTACAAGGTGGTGTTGAAACGCCAGCTGTTTTTTTTTAGTCATGTTCGTTATGTCAAACTTTATATACATATGTATGCTCAAGTTGTGTTAAAAAAAATAGCAAACGTATCAAGTTATACAAAAAAAGTGAAAAAAAACAATTGTCCATAAATTAACAAATTTATAAATTATTTTTATTTTCATCTTCAAATTAAAAAAAATGTATGTATGTATGTATTTATTTTTCCTGCAAAACGTTTGTAAACAATAACCAGTTGTTTTTGACATTACAAACATGAAAGCAAAAACAAAAATACCATGTTGTTTCTGTTGCTTTTGTATTGCTGTAATATTGCCATCACCTTGTATAGTTATTTCACCATTCAATCGTTCACTTTGAACGAATGAATACACAAGGGGATTTTCGCAAAATCCCTTCAATAATTTAGCAGTGGCAGAACAATGTATGGCAGTGCAACATCTTTATATATTTATAGTCTTTGATACAACCCTTATTGAATGTGATTTTCTTCTTGCCTTTTATAAACAGCAGCTGAACAAAACTGATCCGTCACTATTGAACGAAAACCGTTCAGTTAAATGACCGGCTCATTCCGTTCACTGAAGTGATCCGTTCATTTTAACCCGTTGGTTCATGAACGACACAGCTCTATTCTGCACAAATGTATTTGCTAGCCAAATGAGTGTTGTGTGTTTTTGATTTGCAATTCATCCTTTACCAATGGTACTTCCAGATCTTTGTGGATGTTTTCATTTCTTATATACTATGGTGCACCCGTCATGGTCCTAAGAATTTTTGATTGGGCCCTCTGTATAAGTTCAAAACTGGTATTATTAGCAGTTCCCCACAATTGGATTCCATATGTCCAAATTGGTTTTGAAATGGTTTTATACAGGGTGACTTTATAGTCTAGGCTTAGATTGGTCAGTGATTAACCGGTGAAGACTAGATGCTTTTAACTTCATGTGAAGTCTCTTGGTTTTTATATGACGACGCCAAGTAAGTCTTCTATCTAAGTGAATACCAAGGTATGTAACATAATCGGACTGAGGTATATTTACATTGTTAAGTGTGACAGGTGGACATCATGCCCTCCTCAATGTGAACCTAACATGTTTACTTTTTAACTCATTTACTCGTATTCTCCACACATCTTAGATAGCTATCTAGTATACTAGAAGCTATATATGGATTTTCATACGAGCTAATAATTGCGATGCCATCAGCAAATGTAGAAATAGTTAATATATCGTTCGTAGGCAAATCAGAGGTGTAAATCAAAAAGAGGGTAGGTCCAAGAACACTTCCTTGTGGTACTCCTGCTCCAATCCTATATTCTCTTGTCACGTAATCGTTGTACTTAACTGTAAATAAGCGGTCCAATAGATAAGGTTGCAATAATTTATGGGTACATGGTGGCAGCAAGCATTTTATTTTATATACCAGTCCTTTGTGACATAATATATCGAAGGCTTGAACGACATCCAAAAATATTGCTGAACAATATTTCTTTAATTCAATGGATTTTATTATTTCTCCGGTTATACGATTAACTTGTTCAATTATTCCGTGGCGTTTCCAGAAACCAAATTGATGAACTGGGATTATATTTTTCTCATTTAAAAATGGTATGATTTTCTTTTGGAACACCTTTTCTTTACCTGGCTTTGGTATCATTATTATCTGAGAAGTTTTCCTATTTGTCCGAAAAACTTCATGTTTAAAGATCGCATTAAATATTATAGACAACACAATTATTGCCACACTCGGTAGGTTTTTAATCATAGTAGGTGTAACTGAATCATTTCCAGGTGATTTTCTTAATATCATATTATCCTTGATTACTTCTTTAATGTCTTCTGGGTTTATAGCTAATATGTCATCATTAGATAATGTTGACACAGGTTGCTCTTTAAGTTCAAAAACAGTTCTTGGCGATTTTGGTTGAAAGACTGTACTTAAATGATCAGCAAAGATTGTAGCCTTTTCCTCTATGCTACGAGCCCAAGTACCTTCAGCTTTCCTTAAATGGCTTTAAAATATTGTACATATGTATGTGAAAGTATTAAGGTCAAATAAACGAACTAAATATTATTAATATGTACTAAAATAAAAAACATTTGTCTAATTTGTGATAGTTTTTTTTTTTAATTTGTTTAGGAGTAATATTTACATAAGTAATAGGTCTCTAAAAATCGCGATATCTTAAGAATCTCTAATTTTATTCTAAAGACCGGTTATTTCTAGCAACTAATTTATGCAAAGGTTTTTTATATACCTCATAGGTATTATCCTTTTTCCAAAATGAATTGTTTAACGCCAAATTTTGAGTGAATATATTGCCCGATTTTTTACCTAATCCTAAATCGAATATGTGGTCTGCAGATATGTATTTTGTGCATTTAATGGTCCACCCTCAAGCCAATCACAATTTCTCCTGCGATGTATACATAAAGACTTACATACATAAGCTACTAATTTGTATGTCATGCTAGTTTATTTCAATAATTTTTTTCTAATTTTTAATCTACATTAAAATTGATTTTGAAATTTATTTTTTCAAAAATATTAAGATTTGTGTATATATAGGTACATATATATATATATATGTATGTATTTAATAAATATTTTAACGTTTTGCCAACTTAAAGGCAAAATAAACTCCAACAACAAATACTATAACAAAAGCTAATTTACGCAAATTAGCACGATTTACACCCTTAATTGAACGTACAACATCGCTATTAAACAGAAACACATTTTTACTCTCTTCTATGAAATCAGCCTTCATTTGTTCATCAAATTTTCCATAATTATTATTCAATGCAGTTCTAAGCTTGTTCTTTAAGACCGAGATCTTTTCGGGAAAATATGTAGCAGCACAACCTTCGGGACAAATGGAAATTTGTGCTGGCATTGGGCGAGTCGTTAGATCATCGGGATCTGAAGGCTTCTCAGATTGTACAATTTCTTCCTCCACTGTAGTATCTTTATTACCGGGCCATAATTTGCGGGCAATCATACGTTTCTTTTGCAACAATTGTCCACCAGACATTAGAGCCATATACATTTGATAAGCATATGCAAACAGTAAAAGTTTATCAGTTTTATTGACTTGCTCTAAATGATCCAAATATTTTCTAACAGATGGTCGAATTTGATAATTTTCTTTCCAGTTTTCTCCATAGTAATAGTCAAAATCCTTTTCAAATGCTGCAGTGCGATGAAGTTCCTTTGGTAATAATTCTTCTGGTAGATGAGTTTCGAAAAATTTATAAATTTCATAGAAACTTAGTAAACCGTCATACCAAACAGCGTCATCAGATAGAGCTGTATGCATAAAAGTGTAGGAAGGTAGTAAATTATTAACAAAGGGAATGCGGAATAAAAGGCACACTATGAAAATTCATTATTTTCTCAAACATACCAAACGCAAATTTTGCATTAACTAAGACATCACTTAATTTATGGACTTCTTTTGTTGCGGCTCTTAGTTCTTTGGTAAAGGTCATATCAGGCTCATCAGCCATTTTGTTTTCCTTGACTGTGGACATTTTTTATAATTTTTATGTATGTATGTATATACGTTTAAAATATGTATGTATTTTGTTCTTTTCAACTGAGATCTATTTTACTAAGTGACTTACAAATTATGATTCTTAATAACAATTTGAATGGTGCATTATCTGCGTATTATTTAACAACGAAGAAAAAAGTCTATCTACTTTGTGTATATAGAACATGTCAAAAACAGAAACTAAAAAATAAAAATACATGGTGAAATAACTCTACAAGGTGATGGCAATATTACAACAATACAAAAGCAACAGAAACAACATGGTATTTTTGTTTTTGCTTTCATGTTTGTAATGTCAAAAACAACTGGTTATTGTTTACAAACATTTTTGCAGGAAAAATAAATACATACATACATACATACAATTTTTTAATTTCAAGATGAAAATAAAAATAATTTATAAATTTGTTAATTTATGAAACATTTAATTTATGGACAATTGTTTTTTTCACTTTTTTTGTATAACTTGATACGTTTGCTATTTTTTAACACAACTTGTGCATACATACATACATATGTATATAAAGTTTGACATAACGAACATGACTAAAAAAAAAACAGCTGGCGTTTCAATACCACCTTGTAGAGTTATTTCACCATGATTGTAATAGAATAAGAGTAATGTGTGTTACATGGTGTAAATATATAAGGTAAGTGCAGTAGCACAGCTGATAATTACACCAAGGTTGTGTTACATGTCAAGAGCAGAAAAGTGAACATGAAAACGTTAAAAAAACAAACAAAGAATGTAAAGCTAATTTCAAACCAAATTCCACAAATGCTGTTTACAATGCAATATGTATTGTTCAGTTATTTTTATTATTTGCAAATGTTCCACACTAGCGTTACCAGATCAGTTTAAAACTTACCTCCATTAAAAGGGAAAACTTTTAAATGACTATCTGAATATCTGGCAATAGTTTGGCAACAATTTATTGTTTACATTTTTCATGCAAAATTTATTTTTAACGTGAAATTTTATTTACATTTGACAAAAATAACAAATTTCAATTATTGAACTCTATACAAACAAAATTTGTGTAATGAAATGAGTCCTTTAAAGACTACAAGTGCAAAATCTCAAAAATGTCGCTGCTGTACAAATCCATCTTCCAAGTTCCTTGAACTAGACTCGGCCAGTAAAAACTTTGGGACAGACAAAACCTACAAGGATGTTTTATATAAAATAACCAATATAAAAGTATTTGTCATATTATAATATTTATAAACAATTAATTTTTTTTGGTTTTATAGGTCTCCAATAATCACGAAAAATTTCTAACACAAAAAGTTTGCCAAAAATGTTCAACACAATTGAATAACTGCTATAAATTTATTTTACAAGCTAAAAACGTCTATGAACAATATTTACAAACACTTGATGAGCTAGGTTTGGAAGAGGAGACTAAAGATTTTGAAAATATACCCGAGCCGCTTATAGAGGTGCCCATAGATCTCATTACTGTTGAGAAAAGCCCTCTAGTAACAAAGGAAAGTCCACTAGCCACGGCTGAAAGTCCTCTGTCAGCTGATGAAATTAAAACAGAACCTCTGACAGTGGAATGCATGCCCAAAGCAGAAGAGTTTATGTATATCGACAAGTTACCAACTGATAATGATATTAAAGAAGAAAACCCGGAATATGTAGATTATAATAGCACCAGTCCGGCGAAAACGGAGAAGAAAGACGTAAGAACCGATTTAACCATAGAACAATTGCCTGAAGAACCCACAATAGATCCCACGTATGAGGAAGAAAAGTAAGTGTTAAACTTAAAATAGGTTAACACAAAAAACCTAAACATTTTTGTTTTCTTTTAAGAGAGCATTTCGATAGTTTTAACACCGATTCCGAAGAAGATGAGGACGCTGAAGATCCTATTTCAGAGGATGATTTTGATAAAGATCTATCTAAAGCACCTATAGCCATATCTTGTGATATTTGTCATAAGATTTATAAAGATAGAATAGCTTTAAGGACACACAAACACTATACGCACATGCCAGATGAAAAGAAACGACCATGTCCGTTGTGCAATTTCAAATCTAGTCGCTTATCTAATTTAAAGGTGCACATTGGTGTCGTTCATGGCGCCGATAAAGTTAAGGAGATTTTCAAACCTGCAGATGATAATGGTGTACAATTTCCTTGCTCTGTATGCCAACAAACATTTAGACGTAAAGACACTCTACAGAAACACATCAAACGTATACATCAGAATCCTCAACCAAAAGAGCCACGCATTAAAGCCAAAATCCCAAAGGAGAAAGAACGTTTTCTATGCACTTATTGTGGTGGCTCATTCCGTACGAAATATGGCCTTAGTCGTCATGTGGTAATTCATACCGGCGAACGACCATTTCCCTGTGAAATTTGTCAGAAAACCTTTAAACGTCCTGAGGATTTACATATGCATCGTATAATACACAGTGATGCGAAGCCACATCAATGTCTGCAGTGTGGTAAAGCATTTAAACGTTCCGATAAGCTGAAAATTCACATGAGAGTTCACTCGGAATTAAGACCGTATAAGTGTAATGAATGCGAAAAAACATTCAAATATCCCAATGTTTTAAGTACACACATGCTAATACACACGGGTCAAAATCCGTTTCAGTGTAAAACTTGTGGCGAATCATTTTCCTTGCGGTCATCATTTAATACTCATTGTTTAAGAAACGGACATCTGTAACAAGTTTAAGCAGGTTAAATAAATTTAAGATTAATTTGTAAAAAAAAAATATGTATGTATGTACATATTTAAGAATAAAAATTAAGTAAGTATCCACTATTATTTGTTTGGTTTTCTGGAAATACAGTCATAGTCAAATGTTATTACACATTACTAAATTTTTTTTGTGTTTTGGTAAGACTGCTTCGATTGTTGTTGTTGTTGCTTTCAATATAAAGCAAATTTGTTGTTGTCGGATGAAATACAGTGTGTAGAAGAAACGAACAAAAATTAAAAGAAAATAAAGGCCCTTTCAGATTAGGCAACTTTAATTGCGCAAGTATAATTTTCATTTTTATTTATTTGAATGTCAAAAACAAATAAATATCCCAAGACAAGAATGACAGCAGCTACAGAATTGCCAAGTAGAAACAAGCCTGTACTCAGCAACTCTTTCTCCTTCCAATCCTCTCACACCCACATGCACAAGACTTGCGCAAATAAATTTGCCTAATCTGAAAGGGGCCTAACGGAATATTTCGCACAAAAACAACACATTTGTTTGATGCATATTTACGTCATAAGTTATTACACACATTTTATTCGTGTAAATATCATTATTTTTTAGCTATCTTGTGTGTTAAGTACGCGCATTTTACATGATTGTAGAAGAGTATTGCGCAAAATATTAATATTGTTAATTTAATCCACTAAAATGATCAAAAGGAAGCATTTAAATATTGAAACACGATAAAATGGCTTCGGATCTTGTGAGAATGTATGGAATTTCGCGGAAAACTGTGTACAATTCAGTAAAAAAGAAGGTCACTTGTGAGAATTCAGAAGATAAAAAGAAAAGCGGATGAAAACCCGTTATATTTTTTTTGACTATGGCTGTATGACAAATATTTTGTAAAATAAGATTTTAAATGGCTGTGTTATTAGTAAACAACAAACTATGAACGCTTCTCTTTTATACAACATTTCTTAACATTTTTTCACTTTACTTAAAAAAAAATTGAATAATTTGAGAGCGTTCCTAATTGAAGGGTTTTTTAATTTATTTCATATTTTACTGTGTCAAAAGTGTTGTAAAATCTTACCATATAAAGGAGTCTCCTCCAAGAATATTACAATCTAGCTTTTTCTATTTTATTTATTTCATCTCAATTTATTTCTCATGATCATATTTTAAACAGTGATTATTTAAAGATGTCCTCAATGCAAACGTTTCTCCACATGTTTTACAAACAAATGGTGTTTCTCCTGTGTGCGAGTGCGTATGAGTTTTTAAAACGCTGGAATACTTGAAAGTCTTTTAACATTCTTTACATTTATAAGGTCTCAGTTCCGAATGTACTCGCATATGAAATTTGAACACGTTTAAAACCTTTACCGCATTCAGAACATTTATGGGGCTTTTCAACGCTGCGTATTACCCGATGTAATTACAGCCATTAAACGCTTAAAGGATTTATTACAAATTTTGCAGGAATGTGGTCTCTCTCCCGTATGTCTGAGTATATGAATTTCTAGACTACTTTTTTAACTGTAAGACTTGCCACAGTATGTACAAAGAAAACGTTATTCTTCTTTAGATTTTAATACTTTCGTAGTCGTTTTATCTGCTTTGGTTTCTATAGGTGATTTTCGTTGATGATTTTTTCACATGTGTCTTCGAAGACTATGTTTGCTCTAAGCTAAAGTTTTATGTACATTTTCCAGTTATAAAAATATTTCAATAATCTCAAATACATTATTAAATTGAATTAAATTATGTAAATATAATTAACTCTCATAAGGGGGAAAATAGCATATTTATAATGTAAAGTTTTTAAATTGATTTACGACATACGAAATATCGATCGATATGTAAAATGTTATTATTCATTCCTGCGACATGTCGCAATACTATCTGTGTGGAGATAATATCACAAAAAGGAAAAATACCGCAGCAACGGAATGAATAATTTCTAATTATGCATCCGCACAAAAATTTTTTTTTTGCAATCGCGAAACGGAATGAATAATTCGAGCCACTAATATTTTTAAATATAAAACGAAATAATTCAAAAAGTTATTATTTTTGCAGTCTATAAAAATTCCGTCCATCCACTAAAAATACCATAACATCAAAAACAATATGGCAGCTTAAAATGCTTATCGTTCGCTTAGTGGATAAACGAGTAAGTCCATTTTTATGAAAATTGAGAAAAATATAGAGATTAATCACATTTTTAATACCTTTCCAATGCATTATGCCCTACCCCTCTTATTAATAAAGAATTTATCATTTTTGTCAAATAACATATAACATAAATTTGCATAATTTAAATTTCTATTAATTTATTGTTTTAACTTTAAACATTTCATTAGCAAACTTGCTAATAAACAAAAACCCTTATGGCCGAATTCTCGGTCATTAGTTAACCATTGGTAAATTAAAATACTAACTATTGTTTAACTATTACTTGTTATTCTTATGGCAAACTAAGCATTGCGAATAAAGAATCATTAGTTAAGCCTTTGTCATTAGCTAGCTAAAGACTGTGAATTTAGCCATTAAAGGCAGTTAAAAAATATTTAAAGGAAATGATGCAAAATGTTCTAAATTTTTTTTCTTTTATTTCAAATTAACAAAAAGTGATTTGTGACATTTGCACACTAACCTAACGTTATAAAAAAGTAAACAAATCTAAATGTACATATCGCTCCCTAAATACAAAAGGGTCACAACTCAAAATTTTACAAAAATCACTTTTTTCCATAAATTAATTCAGAGTACACATCTCTAAAATTTCTTTCACATCACTATATTTTTTAACTGGAAAAATTCAGTTATATCTATTTTTATGTTAAGTGTGTTGCTTGTACACGATGAACGGTTTTTTGTCTCTCCTGAAAATTTTACTATTTTGAGTTGTGACCCTTTTGTATTTAGGGTGCGATATGTACATAAAAGCATTCATACATACATATGTATGTAAATCGATTAAAAATTTTTGATTGTTTTACAATACAAAATGAATACTTTAAAACTTTCTTCAATAATTGAGGACCGTCATAAATGTCGCTGTTGCATAAAACCTGCTGTAAATTGCATTAAACTGGAGTCATTTGTGAATATTTGTGGGGATGTGGAAAAAACCTACAGGGAAATTTTCAATGAAATCACCAATCTCAATGAACGCGTATGTACATATGTTAAAGTAAATTTACAACCAAATCTATTTTATTATATATTAAATATTTCAAGATACCACCATGTAAAGAACCCAGTTTGCCACAACAAATATGCATGGAATGTAGTATACAAATAGTTAATTCCTATAAATTTATACAACAGGCCTGTAAAGTTTCGGAGCTATATTTAAATCTCGAAGGAGATCAGAATACCCAAGATGATTTTAAAAGTTTGCAAGAAACACTTATGGAAATAACAGAAAAACCTACACTAGAAAATGATTACAAGGAAATAAAAATAGAACCTTTGAACATTGAATTTAACGAATTTTCAAATGAAGAGGCAGACGAAAGTGAACCAGATAATGAAGAGCGGTAACCACACTTAATTTTAAATTAAAAATTATTTTATTATATTTATTTAATTTATATTTCTTAATAATAGACATTTTATAGAAAACTCTTCTGAAGAAGATAGCAATGTGCCAGAATCTCTAAATGAATACGATCTTTCTACAGAACCTACAGTTAGACGTTGTGATATTTGCTTTAAAATATATAAAAACGAACATACTCTTAAAATACACAAACATTACATTCACATGCCGGATGAAGATAAAATTTCCTGTCCCCTATGTACTTATAAAGCCAGTAGATCGTCAGCATTAAAGGCTCACATGGGCTTGGAGCATGGCATGGATAAAGTATCCGAATATTTTAAGCCTGTCGGCAAAGAAAAAACTAGAAAATATTCCTGCAATTTCTGCTCAAATTCGTATGTACGCAAATACAGTCTCCGCACACACATCTGTAGGAAACATAAACAAAAGGCGCCAGAAGAAATCCAAACCGAAAATATTGTTACGGAAGCAGTAAAACCTAAAGAAAAAGAACGTTTCCTTTGTACCTACTGTGGAAAGTCGTATAGTTTTAAAAATAGTCTAAAAACTCATATACTTAGTCATACGGGCGAAAGACCATATGCCTGTGAAATTTGTAATAAAACCTTCAGGCGTTCAATTGGTTTAACAATGCATCGCGTAATACATAGTGATGAGAAACCTCATAAATGTCATGTTTGCGGCAAATGTTTTAAACTAATTGGTAAATTAAAATTTCACATGCGAGTCCATTCGGAGTTAAGGCCTTTTAAATGTAGTCAATGTGAAAAATCATTTAAGTACGCCAGCGTTTTAAAATCTCACATGCTTATGCATACGGGAGAATTGCCGTTTGCTTGTAAAACCTGCGGAGAAGCGTTTGCATTAAGGACTTCTTTAAATTATCATTGTTTAAAAAATGTTCATGAAAAATAAAATATCATAAAATATGTATGTATATACCTATAAGGCTATGATTTGTAGGTTTTATAGGGATGAGTAAATTTCTAAATAATTTGTAGTTTTCCGTCTAATTAATTTAATTTTTTTTAATTTTGTCCACAATTCAGTAATATAAAGCCATAATCATTCCCAAAGTAACAATATAATACAGTAAGAAAATAATTCTAGAGAATATGCAATATGTCAACAATTCAATATGCCAGGAATATTCTAAGAACTTGTTTCAAAATCACTAGTTCTGGAACAACTATAACCAGAACCACATCGGAACTTTGATGCCACAGTAATATCGCAGTTACTTCTTTAACCCTTAGGGTATGTACAGAGTGGCAGCTTGTTGCCGAGTCGCACTAGTTGACGCTTATTGCGAGAACTAATGTGAAAAAACTGGTTCTATACAAATTAGTACAAACAAGCGCGAAGCGGTCATAGTGGGCGACGAGCTGGTCAGAGCGCAAAAATGATTGAATGCGAGAAAACAGTTTCCAAGCGTTTTTTTTAGCGCCGATAACATTGTTTATGTTATGTTGGTTTGATTTCAACTTGTTTGGAAAACATAAAAAAAAATAATAACAAAAATTTAAGAAAAACTAAATAAAACATGCATTAAAAAAATTAAAGAAGTAATACAAATTAAAAAGAAAATAAAAATTAAAAAATAAAATAAATGTACATAAAACACAAATAATAGATAAAATATCAGCACTGATTCTCGCATCCACTATGAACACCCAAACACGTTTCTCGCATGAACAATTCTAGCAATAAGCGTCAACCAGCTCGGCTCAGCAACAAGCTGCCACTCTGTACATACCCTTAGTTTGAAAAAAGTTTATTAAATTCTTGAAATCAATTCTAATTTTAATCTATTAACAAAAAAGCTTTGTTGAATATAAAAAGTTTGAATGCAATATCTCAAAGTACACAAAAATTACAAATGTGAGTATGAAAGTATAAGTTTAGAATATAATTAGACCAAAGTAAAAAAAGAAAAAAACTATCCAGAAATACCACATTTACCAATAAGCTTACTTCCTTGCTTATCTAAGCTATTCGAAAAGGTGTTCCAAAAGAAAATCATACCATTTTTAAACGAGAAAAATATAATCCCAGTTCATCAATTAGGTTTCCGCGAACGCCACGGAACAATTGAACAAGTTAATCGTATAACTGGAGAAATAAGAAAATCCTTTGAATTAAAGAAATATTGTTCAGCAATATTTTTGGATGTCGCTCAAGCCTTCGATAAAGTATGGCACAAAGGAATGGTATATAAAATAAAATGCTTGCTACCACCATGTACCCATAAACTATTGGAATTTTATCTATCGGACCGCTTATTTACAGTTAAGTACAACGATTACGTGACAAGAGAATATAGGATTGAAGCAGGAGTACCACAAGGAAGTGTTCTTGGACCTACCCTCTATTTGATTTACACCTCTGATTTGCCTACGAAAGATATATTAACTATTTGTACATTTGCTGATGACACCGCTCGCATGAAAATCCATATATAGCATCTAGTATACTAGATAGCTATCTAAGGTCTGTGGAACCATGGTTAAACAAATGGAGAATACGAGTAAATGAGTTAAAAAGCAAACATGTTACGTTCACATTGAGGAGGGGATGCTGTCCACCTGTCACACTTAACAATGTAAATATACCTCAGTCCGATTTTGTTACATACCTTGATATTCACTTAGATAGAAGACTTACTTGGCGTCGTCATATAGAAACCAAGAGACTTCACATGAAGTTAAAAGCATCTAGCCTTCACTGGTTAATCACTGACCAATCTAAGCTAAGCCTGGACTATAAAGTCACCCTGTATAAAACCATTTTAAAACCAATTTGGATATATGGAATTGTGGGGAACTGCTAGTAATACCAGTATTGAAATTATACAGAGGGCCCAATCAAAAATTCTTAGGACCATGACGGGCGCACCATGGTACATAAGAAATGAAAACATCCACAGAAATCTAGAAGTACCATTGGTAAAGGATGAATTCAGAAGGGTCCGCGAGAACTACATCAAAAAGCTACAAACCCACCCGAATCCGCTGGCTAGAATTCTAGCTCAGAGCCAGACGGAGTCGAGGCTTCGTAGAGCTTAATAGCCAATAAATGCTCTGTTAGAGAGTAATTAGATTTTTTTTAGTTTTAAGATTTGAATACTTATTGTTAGGCCAAAGGAAATAAGGCAGATTCAATCAACAATAAAAAGTTATATAAACATTCGACGAGCGTGATATCTTGATTAAAAAATTCTGGCAACTATAATATTTATTATAGTTTTTAAGGAGTTTCCTTCAGGCTAATTTGGTCAAATGTTTGTTTCCAAACGTAAATAAAAAACTTGTTCGATTTTTATTTTATTTACCCAACGTTTCGTTAGTTTTATTCTAACTTCTTCAGGGGTCTCGTTCTAAATAATAGCTTTGTTGTTTTTTATCATTGGATATTAATTTTTATTATTAATTAGTTACTAAAATACTAAAAAACGGTATAAATAATCAAATAATTAATAAAAATATAATATACAATAAACGACCACAAAACTTAAGTCAAGTTTAACTTAAAGCTAATATCACAGAACAGCTATAATATTTATTGTTTACATATTTTACAAACGTAAACAAAACATGAATACAAACAAGAACGGATTAAATCCGAGAAATATATTGATAATTTATTAATATGTACATATATAATTTAATAGATTTTTTTTTTGAATATAAATTAGGTTGGCGGAGAATTAATCCCTCAAATTGCCAGGTTATCCCACGATCGATTTCAGTAAGTCTCAAGTCGATCTATACCTTCATATAGGAAGCTGGAACGCTTAAATCTTGTATTAAAAAAAATTTAGCATGTGACTAATGTACAACTTCGAAAACCCATAATGCGGTACAGTTAGACGACAGCAAGCATTAACCAATGCAAAAGTGAGACGCAAATCTCTCGAAGGCAGCGAAAAAAGGACGTCCTGATTGCCCTTAAGCGATAATGACAATGAAGCGCGAGTTCTTTCTCCACCCAGAGCTGAATTACGACAGTTTAATAGATATTTGTAATATAAAATAACGACGAGTCTTTATGTTTTGTTTTTTCTTGTTTGTTTATTGAGACTGTTAAATATTTTAAGTGGAAACAATTATTATGGGAACTAAATACCATTGGCTAAAAGTAACCGATTTTTTGTATTTTTAATGGAGCGTTAAAACATGTTCATTTCAAAAAGCTTTTATGTCCAAGAAGCTATCGTTTTTGATGTTATAGAGCTTTAAAGATCAGATATACATATATATTACTATATCTATACGATTCGTAAACCAAAACAAAAATATCAAGTGATCAATAGAAAACATTCAACCTCTCATTTGATATATCTTTATAATAAAGACTGTAAACAAAGTCAGTCAGCTGTGCTACTACAGTAGTACCATGGTGCAAGTATACAAGGTGACTGCAAATCGACAACAAATACAACACAAAACAGAAACAACAGGCATTTTGTTTGTGTAATACTTGAAAAACTACTACTTTTGACATAAGTAAATTGTAAATAAAGTAAGTCAGCTGGCCTACTGCACTCACCTTGTATAGTTGCACCATGAGTAGTACATTATTTTCTAGTATTTGTTGCCGATTTGCACTCACCATGAATACTAATAATACTAAATACACCATGAACCTAACGTTATATAAAATAAACAAGTAAATATTTTTATTGAGGCTTCTTTCTTTTCTTTTTCCTTACATAAATTGATATACAAAATCGACAGTATAAAATATAAAACTTAGAACTATATTTGTCTTGTTCTAATACACCGTAAATGAATAAGCTGCTTGCTAAATTGAAGTTGAATACTTAACATAATGTTTTTTTTTTCTTTTAAAATTGTATCTAATATTTGCTCCCGGTATTTACTATGACGTACAGAGCGAAAGCCTGTTAAACAAATCACTTAAAACTAAATAACAGCTGTTTAAAACGCTATCAAACAGAGTACATTTATATCACAGAAATGTTATAAAAGTAACAACCGATATGTACAAGTACAGCAGTTGTCAACGGAAAAAAATAAGCTTTACAAGTTTAAGATAAATTAAAAGTAAAAAAAAAAATGTATATCGATATTAGTAAACGAATGTACCAATAAGTACAATTGCTGATGGCTTAATACATATATAGTATATATAAATAGAGATCAGTAAAATATCAGTTTTTTCTTTTTTTTTTCCCCTAGTCCCTATGGGAACCGGGAAGAACCTTGTTGTAGAAGTTGGGCATCACAAAAGGGTCGGGGACATCTTCAATTGGCTCCGACAGTATACCAACAGGTGACATGTATGGATAACTTGTCCATTGTAGATTTTTCTCAAATTCAAAGATCTCATTCATTAATGAATTGTCGTGGTGTTCGAGATTGTCGACAAATTTTCTCTAAAGATTTTGTGCGTATCTGCAAAATGGAACAACACCTGATTGTTTGAAAATATACTCGTTGGAGTATCGTTTTGTGAAACTTTGGAAATTTTTGCCAATGCATCTTCTCAATATTTTCCGTTCAAAGATTTCCAATTCTTTTGCCACTATTGGAGAAATAGAGAACCAGATTGGAAATGCGTGGGTGAGAACTGATCTGATGGCGACTTTGTATAGAAGCAGTTTTGTGTTACTCGGAAGATATTTGTTATTCATTAAACCAGAGAACATGCCGGAAATGCGCTTTGCCTTTGATAGAGTATTTCTTCCGTGTTCATTGAATTTCATCAGCTTCCCGATATTTACCACAAGGTACTTGATACTGGACTTGAAGGGTATATCAACGCCATTAAGGGACAGTTGTAAAAGCTTGCTTTGTGGAACAACAAATCTAGCGCATTTACCAGAGGCATTTCTTAAGCATCTTGCTTCTGGTTTTGTTGCGTTTATCTTAATACCCCATCTTCTGTAGAATACATTTATAGCGCCAGGATGATATGCTGCCGAGTTAAGTGCCTCGATTGGTGATTCATTGTGAGAGTATATTATACAATCGTCAGCGTAAAGTATAGCCTTAGAGTTATTTGCAAGATGAGGAAAGTCATGGAGGAGAGGTTGAAAAGTAGGGGAGCCAGTACACTTCCCTGGGGGACACCACTTTTCACATTTTCAAAACCAGATGAAGAGTCACTGATTTGAACACAAAATTTGCGGTCAGAAAAATAGCTTTGAAATATTTTTACCAAGAAGGGATCAATTCCAATTTAAAAAGAATTCCATTGTGCCAGGCGGAATCAAACGCTTTCTCAATATCTAATGAGATAACAACGGTGCTGATTTTGTCTCTCAAATTCTGCATAACGTCGGTGTGGAGTTTCAATAGAGCATGCTGCGTCGAGTGAGATTTTCTAAACCCAAATTGAAATCGTGAGACCCGGTCCACAACAAATTCATTTTCAAGTTTGATTTTTAAAATATGCTCGAATATTTTGCCAAGATTAGACAAAAGTGAAATAGGACGGAAGTCTTCAATTCGTTCACTATTCGGTTTCTTTTTCAGCGGAATTATTTTTGCTGACTTCCAGGTTTTTGGGAAATAGTAGTTGTTGAGGCAGTTGTTGAATATTATAGTAAGAAACTTTAGAGATCTGGCAGCTTTTTGATTATAAAATTTTAAATTTTATCACTACCAAATGATTTTTTGTTGTTGATTTTTCTAATTGTTTCTTTAACAACGTCCAATTTCGTAAAGTGGTAGGTGTCAAGGTTTTCCAGAGAGCTGAAACTTTCATCAAATGAGGAAATGCGTCGAGGAACAACATCCACACAAAATGAAATACGGAAATCAATATTTTCGACAGAACGTTCTTTTGTGTTTTCGCTGTAGCCTGCTGAATAATATTCTCTGAAAGATTCTGATATTTCAATATTATTAGTTTTTGTCGTATTGTCTATACTTATTTGATGACAAAAGGGAGATTTTTTCTTCCCCAATACTTGGTAAACTTTTTTGAAGGCTGTTGGTCCGGGTCTTATCTTTTCCAATCTATCATTAAACAACTTGGCTTGCTCAATATTTACCATTTCTTTGATAATTGTTTTCAGAAGCTGAATTTGTGTAAAAAGTGTGTTATACTTCTGACTATTCCTATTTCCTGTGCGGTGAAATATCTTCTTCAAGTCTTTCTGCCATCTGTGTTTTATTTTAAAAATTTTTTTGACATTATCAGAAAATGGGATTTTATTGTTCCTTAACTCAATTCTTTTTGAGTGTGAGTCATGGATTGTGGTAAGATTAGAGCTAAAATTATCTATTAATAAATCAATTTCTGAATTTTCATAACTTCTACTTTAAGAAGGCATTATACTATATGTAGCAATTCCCACATCGCGGCGGAAATGGTCCCAGTTGGCGTTCTTGTAGGATGTCAGCAGCCTGGGGCTTTGTAGAATTAGCTCGGAGGGTCCAGTCGTAGCTTTAATTTGATAGGAAAGTGGTCTGAGAAGGTCGAGAGTGTTGAGATATTAAAATTTTTCTCTCTAATGTTAACGAGATTAGGACTCAGCAGGAAATGGTCCAGAAAGGAAGCGCCATTTGGGTATTATGGCTTATTGTCACAAAGACGCGTGACATCCAGGGCATGGATTTGTAACCAATTCTCGAGAACTCTTCCATTGCTGTTTTCCATTGTATCACCCCAAGATGTATTCTTGGAATTCAGATCACCTCCCTGGACAAACCCATCGAAGCAAGAAGCCGCGTGAAAAATTTTACTTAACCCATCGTGTATTGAAAAAGATGAATGATTGCATGGGATGTAAATAGAGCCAATTAAGTATTTTCTACGTTAGTTGTTGGAGTTAAATTCAATTTTAATAAAATTACCATTGAACCCAATATCCTCAATGCTTATGCGACTATATGAAATTTTGTCTTTTACTACAACTGCCACACCAATGGGAGAATCATCGCAAATAAAGTTATAACCATTAAGTAGTACTTTCTTATTCCTTCGCAAATGACACTCCTGGATGAAGCCAATGTCAATTCTATTGTACAATAGGGTGTTATGAAGATCAATACGACGACTGGTATCAACGAGTGATCTGACATTGAATGTGAGAAAATTTAAGTTTCTATGGCCCATAGATACATTTGATTTTATTAAGTAGGCGCAAAAATTCTGGTTTGGCCTCAGACTTTGGCATATCTTTGTAATTAGAGAGAAAATTATTTATCTCACGATCCAGTGACATTTCTTCCAGCTCCATAAAATATTTTGCAAGTTCCATGAACTTTTCAATAATTGGTGATTTTTTTTCTTGAGACTTTTCATTTTGATTTGTCTGAGTTTTGAATAAATTCGCAAACGATTTACCAGGTGAAATAATAGAAGAGTTGATTACTCTTCCGACGTTATTTTTTGCAGCCTTCTGGACTTCACGTGCCTGACTTAACCGCTCTTTCTTGTTTAAAAGGTACTTTTTATATATAGGGCATCCCCTCCAGCTTGCCGGGTGGCCAGTTTCCTTGCAGTTCACGCAGAATGGTTCCGACTCACAAAATTTGTCCCTGGTTCATGTAAATCTTTACATTTAACGCACTTAAACACGGCATTGCAGTTTTTTGAAATATGGGCCCAAAGTTGACATCTGTGGCACTGAATTTCTTCTTCCTTTCTTTTCGGTTTCTCCCACGTTATCGTCTGGTGCAAAAGATATTTAATATTGGCAACATCTCCCAGTTTCTTTCCCGGCATTAATGAAACAAGAAAAAGACCAGTGTCGAGAGTAGAGAATTTAGACACTTTGGAAACCGTGTCCGGCACTATATTATCCAATTCAGTTTTAATATCAGTTACATCACTTTTATAATAAAGACCACGCAAGACCAAGGATATCTGTTTAAATTCCTTTGGAGTAAAAGAATACGACGTTATCTTCTTATCCCTCAATAAAGTCATCATCTCAGCATGAACTTTCGCATCTGAAAGATAGAGTTTGCTTTTATGCCTATTCACATTTTTAATTTTAAAAAATATTTTAGGCGATTTTGCCTCCGGTTTAATGTTTACGTCATAAAGGAAAATTAGCGGACAAAACGTTTTAGCAGCAGATTTTACGGGCCCAGAAGCGCCATTTTCTATAGTGTTGTTGTTATGCTTTGTATTCTGGCTGCTTGCATCGTTTGCAGTATCAGTCCCAACTATACGGGAAACGTCTGTATTTGCTGGGGATGTAGAACCATCCAACCTCTTCCTCTTAAAACATTTATACTCAAACCAATTGTCACCACCGTCTACCACGATGAATAAAATCCTCATGCAACACAGTTATTGGCAATGCAATAAGACTGTTTGCAGATGTATCCAAAAAAATTAAATTAAAAAATTTGGCAAAATAAAAATAAAAATTTTTTGTAAAAAAAATTTTTCCGCTCAGCTCAATGTTCTTGATTCTTTATGCCAAAAATAAACAAATATAAATCCATGGTGCATACAAGGTGAGTGCAGTAGCCCAGCTCACTGACTTTGTTTACAATTTACTTATGTCAAAAGTAATACTTTTTCAAGTATTTTTGACAGTATGTAGACATTATTTTCCACAAACAAAATGCCTGTTGATTCTGTTTTGTGTTGCGTTTGTTGTCGATTTGCACTCACCTTGTATAGTTGCACCATGTATAAATCTACATACATACATATGTACATAAAAGCAAAAATATGTAAATCGAAAAAATTTAGATTTTTTATAACACAAAATGAATACTTTAAAAATTTCCTCAATAATTGAGGACCGTCATAAATGCCGCTGTTGCATAAAACCTGCTGTAAATTGCATTAAACTGGAGTCATTTGTGAATATTTGTGGGGATGTGGAAAAAACCTACAGGGAAATTTTCAATGAAATCACCAATCTCAATGAACGCGTATGTACATATGTTAAAGTAAATTTACAACCAAATCTATTTTATTATATATTAAATATTTCAAGATACCACCATGTAAAGAACCCAGTTTGCCACAACAAATATGCATGGAATGTAGTATACAAATAGTTAATTCCTATAAATTTATACAACAGGCCTGTAAAGTTTCGGAGCTATATTTAAATCTCGAAGGAGATCAGAATACCCAAGATGATTTTAAAAGTTTGAAAGAAACACTTATGGAAATAACAGAAAAACCTACACTAGAGAATGATTACAAGGAAATAAAAATAGAACCTTTGAACATTGAATTTAACGAATTTTCAAATGAAGAGGCAGACGAAAGTGAACCAGATAATGAAGAGCGGTAACCACACTTAATTTTAAATTAAAAATTATTTTATTATATTTATTTAATTTATATTTCTTAATAATAGACATTTTATTGAAAACTCTTCTGAAGAAGATAGCAATGTGCCAGAATCTCTAAATGAATACGATCTTTCTACAGAACCTACAGTTAGACGTTGTGATATTTGCTTTAAAATATATAAAAACGAACATACTCTTAAAATACACAAACATTACATTCACATGCCGGAAGAAGATAAAATTTCCTGTCCCCTATGTACTTATAAAGCCAGTAGATCGTCAGCATTAAAGGCTCACATGGGCTTGGAGCATGGCATGGATAAAGTATCCGAATATTTTAAGCCTGTCGACAAAGAAAAAACTAGAAAATATTCCTGTAATTTATGCTCAAATTCGTATGCACACAAATACAGCCTCCACACACATATCCGTAGAAAACATAAACAAAAGGTGCCAGAAGAAATCAAAACCGAAAATATTGTTACGGAAGCAGTAAAACCTAAAGAAAAAGAACGTTTCCTTTGTACCTACTGTGGAAAGTCGTATAGTTTTAAAAATAGTCTAAAAACTCATATACTTAGTCATACGGGCGAAAGACCATATGCCTGTGAAATTTGTAATAAAACATTCAGTCGTTCAATTGGTTTAAGAAAACATCGTGTAATACATAGTGATGATAAACCACATAAATGTCATGTATGCGGCAAATGTTTTAAACTGATTGGTGAATTAAAATTTCACATGCGAGTCCATTCGGAATTCAGGCCTTTTAAATGTAGTCAATGTGAAAAGTCATTTAAGTACGTCAGTGTTTTAAAATCTCACTCATGCATACCGGAGAATTGCCGTTTGCTCGTAAAACCTGCGGAGAAGGGTTTGCATTAAGGACTTCTTTAAATTGTCATTATTTAAAAATAAAATATCGTAAAATATATATTTATAATGCCATGATTTGTAGGTTTTACAGGGATGAGTAAATTTAATTCACAATTAATTAAAATAATCATTTCCAAAATAACAATATTACACAGTAATAAAATAATACCAGAGAATAAGAAACATATGTATGTATAAAGAATTCAATATGCCAGGATTATTTTTATAAACTTGTTCTAAACTCACTAATTCTAGAACGACTTCGGAACTTTGATATCATCCATAGAACAGTAATATCGTAGTTACTTCTAGAACCCTTTCTAAGAAACAATACATATTGTGATTTTTAAGAAATTCTATAGAGTTTTATAAGAATAAGTTTGATAACCAGAGAATTTAGAACTTCATTAAACTACTAAAAAAAATTTTAAGCTTGATTTGGAAAAATTATAATTGTCGTATCCAAGTTTGGAAAAAGTTTCTTGAATTCTTTAAATCACTTCTAATTTTAATCTATTACCAAAAAGGCTTTGTTGTATAAAAAAAGTTGGAATGCAATATGCAATTAAAGTACACAAAAATTACAAATGTGAGTATGAAAGTACATATAAGTTTAGAATATAATTAGACCAAAGTAAAAAAAAGAAAAAAACTATCCATAAATACCACATTCAACGAGTGTGATATCTTGATTAAAAAAGTCTGGCAACTATAATATTTATTGTTTACATATTTTACAAACGTAAACAAAACATGAATACAAACAAGAACGGATTAAATCCGAGAAATATATTGATAATTTATTAATATCTACATATAGGTAAAATTTAATAGATATTTTTAATATAAAATAACGACGAGTCTTTATATTTTCGTATCCCAGCTGTTTGTTTATTGAGACTGTTAAATATTTTAAGTGTAAACAATTATTCTGAAATATTTATTCAAAATAATAAAAATTACAATAAATAACTAAAGATTATTTAAGATTTAATGCAAGGAATTACTTGTTGTAAACTGTACATAGCAGGAAAAGCAAAAATGAGTAGTTGTTGCATTTGCAATAAAAACGTAGAACTTGAAAGTGGAACGCTTTTCAATATTCCAAAAGACGAACGGAAAAGAAAAAAGTGGAGTGACATTTGCAGCATGCAGTTCACTTCAGATTCGCGTATTTGTGCCGACCACTTTTCATCATCCGATATTATCAAACGGAAAAACAAAATGTCATTAATGCCCAACGCTATACCATCAGTTCAGTCTGTAAATGACAATCGTCCAGCTCTATTGTCAGAGTAAGTCCATTACAATGTCTTAAAATTATAATATTATAAATGTATTCATTTTAGTGAGGAAATAAGTTTAGAAAAAAACTGTCCTCCAGATTTAGTGTCCGATACTTCAATAGAGTATGTACAAATTAATACAAGTTGTACTTCTAACCAGAAATGTCGTTGTTGCTCCAATCCCACTGCAAATTTCATAAAACTTGATGTTTTTATTGACACCAGTGAAGAAATGAAAAAAACATACAAGGATCTCTTATATGAGCTAACAAAACTTAGTGTAAGTTGCTATTCACATTACTTAATCGGTACATTAAAAATGTTTCTTTTTATAACATTCGAAGTTATCAACATATCAAGAAATCAATATGCCCCAACAAATCTGTGAAAAGTGTGGAGATCAACTAAGAACTTCTTACAAATTTATACAGCAGGCATGCAAAGTTTTACAACAATATCTTGAAATAGTCGACCAACAGAATTCACAAGATGATATTAAAAATATTGAACATTTACAAGAATCATTAATAGAAATATCTTCACCAATTGCTGAACAATTGCATGAAGAACTGAAAGTTGAACCTTTGAATATAGAATGTAACATTGCAATAAAGGAAGAAAAAGTGGAAAGTGAAGTATTTTTGTCAATGATTTCAAATAATGAGGAGTCTCAGGATGAAAGGTATACCGTTTATTAACAACACTAAAGAGCGTTGAAAATCTTAATATTTTATATTACCCTAGAGATTTTTTACATAATTCCAATACTGATGATCACTCATCTGAAGATGACGAAGATAGTGATGAGCCAGAGTCAGTAAAAGATGTTGATGAGGATCTAAATGATGAAACTTTAGCTAGATGTTGTGACATATGCCACAAGGTATATCGTAATGAGAAATTTCTTAAAATACACAAACGTTACACTCATATGCCAGAAGAAGATAAATTACCTTGCCCCTTATGTAGCTACAAAGCCAGCCGTTCATCGGCTTTGAAAGTACACATGGGTTTAGTGCATGGCCATGACAAAGTTACTGAATATTTTAAACCAGTGCTGAACTCGGGTAAAAAATATCCCTGCAATTTATGTCCCCGTTCATATGGACGTAAAGATAGTCTTCGCAAGCATGTTAGAAGAAAACATCTAAATAAACCCTCAAAAGAAGAAACGCCCAAAAAGCCAAAACCCCAAAAACCTAAGGATAAGGAACGTTTTCTTTGCACCTACTGTGGACAATCATACAGTTCAAAATGTGGTTTGGAAAGTCATATACTTACACATACAGGGGAAAGACCATTTTCCTGTGAAATATGTAGTAAAACTTTTAAACGGCTAAAAGACTTGCAATTACACCGTGTTATTCACAGTGATGAGAAACCCCATCAATGTTCGGAGTGTGGTAAAGCATTTAAACGCGTGGATAAGTTAAAAATTCATATGCGAGTACATTCTGAATTAAGACCTTACAAATGTAATGAATGTGGAAAGACTTTTAAATATCCTAGTGTATTGCGAACACATATGCACATACATACGGGACAAACACCGTTTGCTTGCAAAACTTGTGGCGAAGCATTCTCATTAAGAACTTCTTTAAATAATCACTGTTTAAAGAATGGTCATGTAAAGTAAAATATAAAATATTCATATTTATTAATATTTTATGAAAATATTCATATTTATGAATATTTTATATTTCATATTTATGAATATTTCATATTTATGAATATTTTACAGGTTTTTTTAGATTAAGAAGACATTTATTAAATAAAGAAAACATTTTTGAACATTTGAAACAAATTTTATGTTTTAATCGAACCTTATGAATTGAAACAAGATTATTATATTCGGCAGTGCCGAATTTTATATTCAACTAGCTGTACCCTGCGTGCGTTGCTACACTATCAATTAAGATAAATTTGAAAGAAAGACATTACACAAATATTCAATTAATTTTATTGATTTTGCTCATTTTGAAAAAAGTAGGCGGTCGAAAGAAGTATTCTTAGTCATGCCGGAGTCTTAGGTATATTCCGTCAAATTTTTAGTAACATCGGTCCAGCGGTCTGGCTTTCCCGGCAGGCGTTGTCCTGCAAGAGATGGGGCGTGAAAGGGGGCGTAGAGTATGAATCTAAATTTTTACCTCACCCAGAGTAACATATATTCGATAACGTATATTCGATTTGAAGTAAATATGTTAAAATCCGAGTAGAATCAATTACACAATTTAAAAAAGTAGGAGTGGTCGAAAGAAATAAGAAGCTTTGGCACATAAAATTTTTATTTTTACCTCGCCTTCAGTAAGATGTGTATACAAATTGTTTGAAGTAAATTTGTAAAAACCCATGCAGAAGAAATTAATCAATTTAAAAAAGTGGGCGTTACAGTAGGCGTGGTCGTACCAACTGAGAAACCTTCCCGGACTCATACACAACAACTTTGCCGAAGATCATCACATGATCAAATGCATAGTTTAGGAGTCTATAAACGACATACATACAAACATTCATTTTTATATACATACATATATAGATTAATATTAATTTTGTATATGAGCTAAATATTCACTTTGTATGGGAGCTGCCACGCCCACTGGTATGATCCCGCCCAATTTTCCCATGACTATTCATAATATAATTAACGTGCACAAATTTCTAAGACTCTGGCTAATATAGAATTGTAGATATATGATATTAAATATTTACTTTGTATGGGAGCTGACACGCCCACTGGTCCGATCACGCCCATTTTTCCCATGATCAGGTAGCACAAATTTCTAAGACTCTGGCTATTAGAGAACTGTAGATATATGATATTAAATATTTACTTTATATAGGAGCTGACACGCCCACTGGTCCGATTACGCCCATTTTCCCCATGATTATTCACATTAACAAATAATCAACGTGTACAAATTTCTAAGATAGATATATGATATTAAATATTTACTTTGTATGGGAGCTGACACGCCCACTGGTCCGATCACGCCCATTTTTTTCCTGATTATTCAAATCAGTAACATATGGGATACTGCAAGGTTTCAAAACTCTTGCTATTACAATAGTCAAGATTTAAGATGTTATTCAATTTATGTGGGAGGGGCCACGCCCACTTGAAATGTTTTTAGCCGTAAACCTAATTGGGACTATAACCTTTCAAATGAAACCGGTTTGGGCCAAATCGGTTGGATTGTTTTAGAGTCTATAAAGGACAAACATACAAACATTGTATTTTATATATATAGATTCACTTGAGTAGTCTAGCAAAAAATGATGGAAGTTATACTTTAAAAACAACATTATGTATGTGTATCCAATATAGCTAATACATATTGTTTTACTTTTAGGAAATACATACATATTTGCTTTAAAGGACAAAATTAAAATTTCATTAGTGAAAAAGAAATTTGGAAGAAGACAAGTTAAATTGTTAATGATTCAACTTACATATTTTTAAGGAACAAGGATGAATATTATAGAAATTACAAACATTTAGATGGCATGAAATAGCTTGAACATATTTTCGTTACATATTAATAGAAATCATAGAAAAAAATGATATTCAGGATAAATTAAAAAATGTGAAACCACCAAAATATATTAATCACTTTTAATGCGTAACTAAAGGTTACTCATCTTGTCAAGATATCGGGGCGATAGTGGACGACTTTAGCTGTTGCGTCGAATATTAAGACATATATTTACTCTCGTGATATACACACTTGTGTTCGCCACTTGTATAGTAGAGGCTTTACCACTTAGTCACGGAATAGATACACTTTTAAGGTCAAGGTGAGTGGTAGCAGTGCCGAGGACCTGAATGGCTGGTTAGTATTTTAAATAAACCAGCAGTTAACAGCTCCCCTCAGTGTCAGGGCAATACACTGTTGTAAGTAGTTGCCTAGTCCGCGCATGCCGTCACTGCGCGGATGGTCCGGTTCTTACGAGCATACTCGTGGGAACAAAATTGACTACAAGAATTTTAAAAACAAAAAGGATGTGAAGGACACTTCCGATTTCAGGGATACTGTGGAATCGGAAGGGAGGTTTTCGAACAGTACGCTAATGGGGGAACTAACTCTGACGGACGTTCATGCCAGGATTTTGGAGCATGAACAACCGGTCACACAACAGGATGTGGAAGGTCTTCTGGAAATGTCGAGAAACTCTTTTGAGGAAACTTGCGCCACTCAGGGATCTGATGAGGAGCATGAAATCATTGTGGTTTCTGCTCAAAACCAGATGGTGGAGACATCTCCTCCCGCCGCTGGGGACAAGAGCAACCAGGGGAGCCGCTTGACAGAAGACGGTCCACATGGTAATGCCAATCTCGTTCGGCAGGTCGCCGTGGAGGAGCCGATTAATGCCACTTCACGTGTTGTTACACCAAGCCAAACGAAGGAAGATAGGGCCAAAAACGGCACCAGGAAATCGCTGGCCTTTCTGAGAAAGATGGGACAGAGGGATCCTGGGTCGTTAACCTTCTCAAGAAGCACAGGCAGAATCTACGGCCCCGTTAGTGTTCTCTTGGGAGAGTCCCATCCTACCACTAGCAGCAAGGTAAAATTAAATGAGGGCGGGTCTTCTACTAGACCACATATCAATGCTTCGGCCAGAGATGTGGATGGTACGAAGAAGTCACCCATAAAGATGTCAGGGGTGAAGGAGGCAAAGAACCCTCCGGCTGATTCCCTTAAGGGTGCCCGTAAGGGCAACATTAATACCGTTTTCTTTTCTGGCATAAATGTTACATATATGTTACACTTTTTACCCATTTCCCCTATAAAAAAGGAAAAAAGTGTAACATTTTTGCCAGAAAAAAAAACGCTATAAGGGTAACGGATCCGATGGTTCTCAACCCTCGTCAGCTAGGACATCGGCAAATAAGAAGGCGGCGGGTAACAAGGTGGTAACCTCGTCTGGCAATTCTAATCGTACCCAAAAGGAGACCATTAAGAGGGCCAGATCCGGTGATGACTAACCTACCTCGTCCACAAAGAAGGCAAAAAGGTCCTTTAGTCAGGATGTATACCTTCAGGCGGCTATTATTGATCGGAATGATCCGGATGGGAAGACTCTTGGATGAGATCGCCTTCTATGATGGTAGCTCCGAGGACGTATCCTTCAAAGGTGCAGACTTGGCTAAGGGAGTCAAAATAATAAACTGCGGAAACAAAAATTCATTTGAATTTTTAAGAACCGCAGTTGGAAAACTTGGCGACCTTAATCCGGCCCTAAAACTTGAAGTGGTGCGCGCTTCGGAGTTACCACTTAGGACAATAGTGACAGTGTTGATTCCCCACCCGTAAGACCGGTGGAAAACATACTGGCAATATTGAAAAAGCAGAACGTTGATCTTCCTATAGACCATTGGAAGGCTGTAACCTCGATGGTCTGTAAGAACAATAACGGGAGGGGTTTTCGATTCGCAGTGGATCGTAAATCCCTAGAATGACTGGATAAGGTGAAGGGGGTTGTCAGCTTTGGCTTTGGCACTGTCAAGTTTCGGTACGCGAAACATGACACTACCAAAGAGGCTGCTAGTGGTGCAGATAAATCTGCATCATTGTTAAGCGGCCTCGACAGAGCTGGCAAACTTTATCACCAAATCCAAAACTGATGTGGCCCTAATCCAAGAACCTTGGATAAATAAAAATAAGGTTTGCGGATTGGGGATAGCGGGGTACACGTTGTTTGTCCCGTCCACTGGTGACAAGGTGAGAACGTGTATCCAAGGGTGAGCGGACGCTGACACTGGCTTCGGTGTAGCAGAACCACCTAGAAATGAGGTGGTAGAGCTAACGGCATATGCAAAAAGGAGAGGTGCTATCCTGGTCATGGGCTGTGATGCGAAAGCCCACCACAGACAGTGGGGTAGTGCGGATATAAACAAAAGAGGTGAGTGCGTTTTTAATTTTATAACTGTCAATGATCTGGTTATTTGTAACAAGGACAATATGCCCACGTTCAGGAATAGGGATAGGCAGACAGTTATAGACATTACACTGACGAACCATAAGGATAATTTCGTTAGAGATTGGAGGGTATCCGCGGACTGTTCCTTTTCGGATCATCATAGCACTTTGGACTTCCAGTCTACTGCAAGGGTACCTTTTAGAAATCCTAGGCTGACGGATTTCATGATAAGGTTCGTATGGGGATGGAACGCCCCATTTCATGTGGTCCGTTACCATCCAATAATTTCACTCGTTTACTTAAAGAGATCTATGAATCATCATGTTCTATAAAGTTTCCAGGTAGGCGCGAACAGCGAACAGATGGTGGACCAAGGAACTTCAAGTTCAGAGGTCGACGGTTAGGAAATCTTTTAATAGGGCAAAGCTCACCGGACTACAGGGAGACTGGAACAACTACAAGGTGTGTTTCAATAAGTATAAGGGAGACCTGAAAAGAGCGAAGAGGATTTCATGGAGGAATTACTGTGAATCCGTGGATGGCGTCAATGAGATTTCAAGGTTTCGGCGAATCTTATCCAATGACCCAAAGGACATAGGATATATTCAAAGAGATGACAACTCATGGACGGAATCCAGCTCGGAAACTCTCTCACTGCTTGTTGAGGCTCACTTTCCTGGTTGCGAAGGTACAGGAACGGAGGCGGAGGACCAATGGGGCAATATGCTTGAGGGTATTGGTCACGAATCTGGGCAGGTTGATGAAATAGTCATGGGGGATAAACTAGCTTGGGCGGTGAAAACTTTCGATCCGTTTAAATCACTGGGTCCGGATGGAGTATTCCCAGCTATGCTATGTAATATCCCGGATACGCCGCTATTTCTTTTGGAGGATATCTTTAAGAGTTGTCTCAGATATAGGTATCTACCATATGGGTGGAGGGAGGTAAGGGTTGTCTTTATACCTAAGGCCGGTAGGACCTGCCACTCGAAAACGAAGGATTTTAGACCTATTAGCCTATCGTCCTTTCTTCTGAAGACTTTGGAACGACTGATAGATCTACATCTAAGGAGCAAGATAGATACCCACCTCATTAGCAACGCTCAACACACATAAGTGTTATTTAAGTTTATTAATATAAATATCCAAGACATTAAGCTTTAATTTAAGGTATCATAATCATAGGTACTATAATCATAGAATTATAAGATCTGAAAAATTAAAAAAAACACATTTTTTCAAAATTTTGTATGCAGGATAGCATTTTTTCCTCTATGGTATACGGAATACCGGCTTCGCATTGTAAAAATTTCCTGTATTGCCGGCCTACGGATTTTCTGATCCGTGGTATACAGAACACCGGCTTCGCTTAGTACAGATTGTATTTTTTATGGTGAAATGTCATAATCTTTCTTTAATATCTTCGGATTTATATTACCTACATGGTCATGTTATACCTTAAATTAAAGCTTAATTTCGTATCTTATTGTAATTTACCTACTTACTTACTCATAAGACCTTTTTTCCGGATTTTTTAGATTTTTTAAAAAAACTTCGGATTAACAAATAATTTTGCGAAATTTATCAATAGGTCGTCCATATAATTAGGTCATTTTACATATCCTTGGAAAGGCCTTTAAAATACCTATCATTTGATATATATATCGTCTAATAAAAAAATGTAGTTTTCAAGATATAGCTAAATACATTACAAACTTTGGAGCCCCGACCACTCGAAAATAGGCGTGATCGCCCCAATTTTTTTTTTATTTTAATCATAATTTAAAATGTTATTAGTGATAAAATTTTGATAGTGATTTGAAAAAAGTCACTAAAACCGACTTAAGCTATAAAATCTTTCAGACTTTTTAATTATTTAACCAACATTCCTCTTTAGAATAACAAGTTATTGCAGTAAGATTTATATTTTTGTATAAAGAGCTAGCGGAGCATTAAACTATAGGGATATAAAAACTTTTTTGGATTTCTTTAAAATTTCTATTGTATGTAGTTTCATTAGACAAAATTTTTAGACTTCTGAATTTAAAAAAAATCTCATAAAAATATAAAAAGAAGACAAATTAAAACAAATACATATATTTATTCGTTTTAATCGATTATTTGTCACAAAATTATTCGAAGATTATTTCGAATAAATATTCGTAAGAAATTGTTCGAATTATCGAACAAACATTATTCGAAGGGATACCCTACTATCTACACCTACAATCCAAAACAACTGAGACATTTCACCACTCAAAACAACAACCTCAAAAGCATAAAATATTCATACTTTCTTACCTACAAACTTTATGTGCCATTTCGAATTACCACACATTACCATTACTTTGCAGTCATATATTTTTAGTAAAAAAATATTAAACATTTCATCTCAATCTATGCTTAGCCAACTCAAACTTATAATCTCACAATAATAAAAAAACATGACAATAAACGGAAATGGCCGAAATCCAAAAATAACTATGTATGTATATGTACTCGTATATTGTACTTTAAAAGATCTTAGTAATATACATAAGTATATATGTACATATAATAGAATTTATTAGCTCATAGAACTGCTAAACCAAAGCATCCTTCGTATACCAGCTGTTTATTTTATTTGTTTGTTTCTTTAGACTGTCAAACTTTGTTATGTTTATTTAAATATTTGAAGTGTAAACTAATTTTGTGAACTATTTATCTAAATTAATAAATTTTATAAACAATTTACTAAAGACGATTAAAGGATTTTGTGCTAGGAATTACGTGTTGTAAATTGTACATGGTTAGGTTAGACAAGAAAAGCAAAAATGCGTAGATGTTGTCTTTGTTTCAAAATCGTGACACGTGAAAATGGAACCTTTTTCGGCATACCAAAAGACGAACAGAAAAGAAAAAAGTGGAGTGAAATTTGCCGCATGCAGTTCACTTCAAATTCCCGTATATGTGCCGACCACTTTTCGTCATCTGATATTATTCAGCGGGCAAGAAAAGTTTCTTTAATGCCCAACGCAGTACCTTTTGTTGAGCTAGTTAATGGCAATTGTCCAGCACAATTGGCAGAGTAAGTCCATTACAATATCTTATAATTGTATAAATTAATTAATTTTAATTAATTTTAGTGATAATATAAAGTTGGAAAAAAACTGTGACACAGATTTAGTGTTGGATACTTCAATACAGTATGTACAAAATAATACAAGTGGCGCTTCTAATCAAAAATGTCGTTGTTGCTCGAATCCAACTGCAAATTTCATAAAACTTGATGTTTTTATTCAGACAAGTGAAGAAACGGAAAAAACATACAAGGATCTCCTATATGAGATAACAAAACTAAATGTAAATTGTTATTAGCATTACTTATGTAGTACATTAATATGTTTTTTTAACCTTCCTAGTTAGCAACATATCAGGAAATCAATATGCCTCAACAAATCTGTGAGAAATGTGAAGCTCAACTAAAAAGTTCTTACAAATTTATACAGCAAGCATGTAAAGTTTCGCAACAATATCTTGAAATATTAGTCCAGGAGAATTTGCAAGAAGATATTAAAAATATTGAACTTTTACAAGAATCATTAATGGAAATATCTTCGCCAATCGCTGAACAAGTGCAAGAAGTGAAAGATGAACCTTTGAATATAGTATGTAACATAGACATAAAAGAAGAAAAAGTGGAAAGTGAAGTATTTGTTCCAATGATTTCAAACAATGAGGAGTCTCAGGAAGAAAGGTATACCGTTAATTAAAATAAATATAGAACATTTAAAATATAAATATTTTTTATTCTATTACCCCAGATATATTTTACAAAATTCCAATATTGACGACAACTCATCTGATGACGAAGATAGTGATGAACCAGTGTCAGTAAAAGATTTTGACATAGAAGTTAACAATAGAACTTTAGTTAGATGTTGTGAAATATGCCACAATGTATATCGTAATGAGAAATTGCTGAAAATACACAAACATTACACATACATGCCCGACGAAGATAAACTACCTTACCCTTGGGTGGAGTATAAAAGAGATGCTCAGAAACTAGGAATCCCAAAACAAAAGATTCAACGTTTTATACATTTCAAAATGGGGACAGAGAAAATAATGGCTAAGTATAAACGAGCTATAGAAATAGAGAAGGATCAGTTAGATTTCCATGAAGTCGAAGAAAATCTTGTCGGTAATGTAAACCCTATTCAAACTCTTAAAAAAATTCGACAAGACAAGTATGACCACTGGCCGGAAGTTGTTAAAGGAGCTCCCTTAAAATGTCGCAATTCTGACTGTAAAGGTAGAAGTAGAACCAGGTGTTCCAAATGCAAATCTCACTTTTGTCTAACAAAAGATAAAAATTGCTTTAAAGAATTTCATCTTAATTAACTTAAAATCATTATAAACAAAAAATCATTGAAACTGGCTTTAAAATTAAATTTCTTAGTTTAATAGCCTTGCATTTTTTAAGAAAATGTATACAATACTTTGTTAATAAGTGAATAATAATATATGTACATTTGAATAAATATTTTTTTTTAATCGAATACAGTTATTATTATGATGTACAGTAGACGCTCAGAAATTAGAACTCTCAGTAATTAGAATTTCCAGAAATTAGAATCAGTCATTTCATTGCATTAAGCGCTCTAATATTAGAACTAAAAATTCTAATTTCCGAGCGTTTTTTTTTTCTTTTTCGTTGTAAACACTAAAATTTTGGCAGTTTAGTTTTGATTGTAAAACAAAAAGGGGAATCCCATTTTAGTAAATGTTTTACAAATCTTGTTGATGTTGTTTGTGTTAATTGTTAACTTTAGATGGATGAACTTGTTATTTTTTGTTATGTTTCGTTATGTTTTTCATAGTTTTTATGTTAAATAAACTAAAATGAAAACGAAGTCTTAGTTTTTTTATAGCTTTATTGTAAAATTTACCTAAATTTTAGTATAAAAACCCGTCCAGAAATTAGAATAATTCGAAAATCGAATCGCCCTAAAAACAAAGTGGTTCTAATTTCCGAGCGTCTACTGTATTAAAATTGAAAATATAGATATTGTATTATACAGCCATGTCACAGAATTTAATTCCGAAGAGGAATTACTTCCGTTTTTTGCTTCTGTAGAAAAAGCAAAACGAAAAATGTTTTCTTTTCTGTTTTTTTATTTTTTAAATGTGAGAACACCAAAAAATATTAATCACTTTTAATGCGTATCCGCGCATTTTTGGTAGTTTATCTATACAACTAATTAAGTTTTAAAGATGTATATTTATAAATCTGATCGAGTTTTTGACTTGAATATTTTTTTGGGTAAGATCGGAAATTAATTGATCTTAATGGAAAAAATAAGTTTAGTAAAAATATGGGTCAAATTATTCCCAACATTTGCATATTTATCAAATAGTGCTTCTCAGAGATTCAGCAGATTAATAATTAAACAATAAAATCTTTATTTATTAAGATAATGCAATGAAATTTTACATGTAGATAAAAAATTTATCATTCTAAATAATAAGTTATGAATTTTTGTTAATAAAAGTACAAAAGCAATCGTGCAATTCACAAAAAACGATATGAAATTCCCAAAAATTAGTTTTTTTTTTAAATTTTGTTCATAAAGTCCATTGTACATACTTATAAAAAACTAGCTGACGCTCCGGCTTTGCTCGGTATTTACTAATATAGAATTAAAAATTAAGACACACAAATTTCAGTAAAAGAAAAAATAACAAAAATTTGTATCAATTTATTGCTTAAAAAGTTTCTTCAAAATTCGATTATTATTATATGCAACAACAATTATATAAAATCACACAACAAATTTGAAAGCACTGGTAATTTACATATGTATATCAAAGAGCAAACACATATATCACTCATTAGGAACTTTATAAAGTTTAGTCGTAGGTTAAGTAAAACAATTGAGTAGTGAAAAAGACGCAGCGTTGAAGCATACATATATGCTGTGACCCGAAATATAGTGAACTTGATCAGGTTGAAGTCAGGGGAAACCCTGATGGAAGACTGAAACAGTTCTGACGTGCAAATCGATTGTCAGAATTGAGTATAGGGGCGAAGGACCAATCGAAACATCTAGTAGCTGGTTCCTTCTGAAGTTTCCCTCAGGATAGCTGGTGCATTTAAAAATTATGTAAAATAATCCTATCTGGTAAAGCGATTGATCTTAACCTATTCTCAAATTTCCCGGAATTTTTTAAATTTTTTTCTTTACAAACCATCTCAAGAATTTCGAATCGAATAAAAAAAATCAGCCAAATCGCTCCATCCGTTCTCACGTGATGACATTACATACATGGAACATTTCATTTATATATATATATATATATAGATAAAGTAGGCTTGAAATGTGCTTTTAGACAAAATTTTTATACAAAATTTTCTTAAAGTACATTTGAAGTCTAATTTAATTTTTTATAAATACGGCAGCATATCGGGGTCGGGTAAAATACTTTGAGGATAAATAAGTAAGTAATACATGTAGGTTTTCGAAACTGATTTTCGTTTTTTAATCCCAGCTTTGGAATTATAGATCAGAACATATGACCAAAAGTTTAAATTTTGTTTTAAAATAAAATATGTCAAGTTCAGAAAAACGTGAGCGCAAAATATTTGGAAAATTGTGTAATTTTTGCAAAAAAAAAAAGTACTTTCAAATTAAAAATCGTTTTTTTTGGATCTATGAAAGATATTGATTTGATATATTTTACATCTGATGGAATATTTTATTATTTAGCTAAAAAGCAAATTTAAAAGAAAACTCGGTCCAGTGAATGCCAAAATTTTAATTCGCAAGCATATTTTTTAAAGACCAAGCCTGAGACTTTCAGAAAAAAAAAAAAATAGAAATCGTATGAATAACAAAAAAAAAAAAAATCGCTTAAAGAAATTACACGTCAAAGGTGCCTATTTTGAGCCCTCCCAGCTCCGCCCTTGGAAGGTTTGTGTGGTCTATGTTAAATTTTATCTCCATCGGAGTAGTTGTTTAGAAATGCCAATAAATATACAAGGTGAGTGCAGTAGCCCAGCTGACTGACTTTGTTTACAATTTACTTATGTCAAAAGTAATATTTTTCAAGTATTTTTGATAGTAGTACATTATTTTACACAATCAAAATGCCTGTTGTTTCTGTTTGGTGTTGTATTTGTTGTCGATTTGCACTCACCTTGTATAGTTGCACCATGATACTCTAAATCAAATTATGCACTCAGCATAAACATATACATACATATGTAGTAAGTGTATCTACCAAAACTAAAATCTATCTACACCGACAAACCAAAACAACTGAGACATTTCACTACTTAAAACAACAACTACACACCTCATAAACATAAAATATTTGATACTTTCCTACCTGAGACATTTGTGTACCATTTTTAATTGCCACATTACTTTGAAGCAGGGCTGCCAGAAATTTGCAGCAAAAAATCTTAATTTCGACAAAAAAAAATCTTATTTTTGAGGAAAAAATCTTATTTTTGGAAATAAGTGGTTTTTTTTTTATTATAAATAATAAAAACAATTCATATTTTATTTAACATAACCAAAAAATAACAACAATTCATTTTTTGAGATCGATTAGTTTAAAAATTTTTCAAATGGGAACAAAGAAGATTTTTTTAATTAATTTGTTTTTGTGACCAATGTTTATAATTATTATAATTTTTAAGGAGTTTCCTTGTTCGAGTTTTATTTTTTATTTTATTTACCCAACGTTTCGTTAGTTTTATTCTAACTTCTTCAGGGGTCTCGTTCTAAATAATCTAGTGACAAAATTTATTGTTTTATTACACAGCTTTAACTTATAGACTAAGTTTTACTTACAGCTTTGATGTTTTTTATCATTGGATATTAATTTTTATTATTAATTAGTTACTAAAATACTAAAAAACGGGACATCACGAACATAATTTTGGTATAAATAATCAAATAATTAATAAAAATATAATATACAATAAACGACCACAAAACTTAAGTCAAGTTTAACTTAAAGCTAATATCACAGAACTGATTTAATTATTAATTGCAGAGAAGTATTGAAGTTTCGTGTTGTCTTTGTCTTCTTTCGTATTCACTGGAGAGTTTACGCATACAACAAAAAATAAAAACAACCTATTTTTTGTTGTATGCGTAAACTCTCCAGTGTATACCTTTTGTTTTCCTTCCTTTCTATATCTAATATTTTAACATTATCAAAATCTGCCACATGATTACACTCTTTTACGTGCTGGGAAAGTGCCGTCGATATTTTTCCATTTCTTATATCTGTTTTATGTTCGTTGATTCTTGTACCCAGCATTCTTTTTGTTGTACCAATATACACCAAATTGCACATCTCCCCCTCGTTTCCTTCACATTTTTTTTCGTACACAACATTGTCCGTTTTTAATTTGTCTATCTTCGGTTTGTTATTCGTAAATAGCTGTCGCAATGTGCTGTTTGATTTGTATGCAATTGTTGTTGTGTCATCTGTTATTATTCCCTTTAATGTTTTCATCTCTGTGAGTTTTGGGATGAATGGTACACTGTAAAAATGTTTTGTTGTTTCTGAAACGGAGTCTTGTTTTTCCCTTCTGTTTTTTGTGTTTTTAAAGCTGAGTTTATTAGTTTGTTTGTTATGACTATTGGATAGTCATTTTTTTCAATATGTTGCTGATCTTTTTCATATTCGTTTGTTTGTACTTATCCTCACTTATATCCAATACTTTCCATATTAAGTTTGTCACTGTGTTTGTCTTCCTTTTCATAGGTTGGTTCGAATAATAATTGATTAATCTGCCTGAAGATGTGGGTTTTGTGTACCAATTTGTTCCAATTTTACCATTTTCTCTAATTATGTTTACGTCTAGGTAAGGTAATCTTCCATCTATTTCCTTTTCAACTGTAAATTTAATTTTGTTGTGGTACGCGTTCAAAGTCCTTAAAATAGTTGGTTCGTCGTTTTTGTTTATAATGGCAAACAAATCATCTACATATTTTGTTAAAAAACGTATTTTAATATTTTCCGTTTTTAATTCTTCTACAACGTCATCTAATAATGTATCCAAGACAATGTTTGCAATCGTTGGGGATAACGGATTTCCCATAGGCATTCCATAAAGTTGACGGTAGAATTTATTATTTATTGAGAAATAGTTATTCTCTGTTAAGCAGAAATTTAATATTTTTAAAAACGTCGGTTTCTCTATTTTTGTGTGTTCTTTTATGTGTTGCCATTTGTCAAGTATGTTCTTTATCGCCAGATGGATCGGTATGTTGGTGAACAATGATACCACGTCAAATGAAACCATGATTTCATTGTCATCTATTTTGGCTCCTATTAGTCTGTGTTTTAGTTCCATTGCATTGTTCACATTATATGTATGTCGTAGTAACGATGTTCTTTAAAATTTTCCCAATATGTTTAGCCAGTTCATAGCAGGGTGCCTTCATGGAGGCAGATATTGGTGGATTTTTTAATTGATTTTTTTAATTGAACCCAACCTTCGTCTAGACAAAACAAAAAAATCTTTTTTTTGGGGAAAAAATCTTAAAATCTTTTTTCGGTTAAAAAAATCTTAAAAAAGTAAGGTAAAATCTTACTTTTGGTAGCGCTGCTTTGAAGTCACATAGGTATTGAATAAAAAACAAAATTAAATATTTTACCTTAATCTCAAACAATAATAAAAAAACATGAAAACAAACGGAAATGGATTAATTCCGAAAAATATGTCGTAAGAGATATTATCTCATAGTGTTAAATCAAAGCATCCTTCGTATACCAGCTGTTTATTTTATTTGTTTGTTTCTTTAGACTGTCAAACTTTGTTATGTTTATTTAAATATTTGAAGTGTAAACTAATTTTGTGAACTATTTATCTAAATTAATAAATTTTATAAACAATTTACTAAAGACGATTAAAGGATTTTGTGTTAGGAAGTACGTGTTGTAAATTGTACATGGTTAGGTTAGGCAGGAAAAGCAAAAATGCGTAGATGTTGCCTTTGTTTCAAAAACGTAACACGTAAGAATGGAACCTTTTTTGGCATACCAAAAGACGAACGGAAAAGAAAAAAGTGGAGTGAAATTTGCCGCATGCAGTTCACTTCAAATTCCCGTATATGTGCCGACCACTTTTCGTCATCTGATATTATTCAGCGGGCAAGAAAAGTTTCTTTAATGCCCAACGCAGTACCTTTTGTTCAGCTAGTTAATGGCAATTGCCCAGCACAATTGGCAGAGTAAGTCCATTACAATATCTTATAATTGTATAAATTAATTAATTTTAATTAATTTTAGTGGTAATATAAAGTTGGAAAAAAACTGTGACACAGATTTAGTGTTGGATACTTCAATACAGTATGTACAAAATAATACAAGTGGCGCTTCTAATCAAAAATGTCGTTGTTGCTCGAATCCAACTGCAAATTTCGTAAAACTTGATGTTTTTATTCAGACAAGTGAAGAAACGGAAAAAACATACAAGGATCTCCTATATGAGATAACAAAACTAAATGTAAATTGTTATTAGCATTACTTATGTAGTACATTAATAATATGTTTTTTTTAACCTTCCTAGTTAGCAATATATCAGGAAATCAATATGCCTCAACAAATCTGTGAGAAATGTGAAGCTCAACTAAAAAGTTCTTACAAATTTATACAGCAAGCATGTAAAGTTTCGCAACAATATCTTGAAATATCAGTCCAGGAGAATTTGCAAGAAGATATTAAAAATATTGAACTTTTACAAGAATCATTAATGGAAATATCTTCCCCAATCGCTGAACAAGTGCAAGAAGAAGTGAAAGATGAACCTTTGAATATAGTATGTAACATAGACATAAAAGAAGAAAAAGTGGAAAGTGAAGTATTTTTTCCAATGATTTCAAACAATGAGGAGTCTCAGGAAGAAAGGTATACCGTTAAAAAAAATAAATATAGCACATTTAAAATATAAATATTTTTTATTCTATTACCCCAGATATATTTTACAAAATTCCAATATTGACGACAACTCATCTGATGATGACGAAGATAGTGATGAACCAGAGTCAATAAAAGATTTTGGCATAGAACTTAACGATAAAACTTTAGCTAGATGTTGTGAAATATGCCACAAGGTATATCGTAATGAGAAATTGTTGAAAATACACAAACATTACACACACATGCCAGAAGAAGATAAACTACCTTGCCCCTTATGCAGTTACAAAGCCAGCCGTTCTTCGGATTTAAAAGTGCACATGGGTTTAGTTCATGGCCATGACAAAGTTACTGAATATTTTAAACCTGTGCTGAAGGAAAAAAAATGTCATTGCAGTTTGTGTCCTCGTTCATATGGACGCAAAGATAGTCTTCTGAGGCACGTTAAAAGAAAACATCTTACTAACCCCTTTAAAGAAGAAACGCCCAAAAAACCTAAAGAAAAAGAGCGTTTTCTTTGTACCTACTGTGGACAATCATACATTTCCAAATTCGGTTTGGAAAGTCATATACTTACACACACAGGAGAAAGGCCATTTTCGTGTGAAATGTGCAGTAAGACTTTTACTCGGCTAAAGGACTTGCGATTACACCGTGTTATTCACAGCGATGAGAAACCCCATCAATGTTCAGAGTGTGGTAAAGCATTTAAACGAGTGGATAAGTTAAAAATTCATATGCGAGTACATTCGGAATTAAGACCTTACAAATGTAATGAATGTGAAAAGACTTTTAAGTATCCTAATGTATTACGAACTCATATGCACATACATACGGGACAAACGCCGTTTGCTTGCAAAACTTGTGGTAAAGCATTCTCATCAAGAACTTCATTAAATAATCACTGTTTAAATAATGGTCATGTAAAGTAAAATATAATAAAAAAAGGCTTCATTTCAATTTAAGAAGACCTTTGTAAAATAAAGAATAACATTTTTAAAAATTGTAGACAAATTATGTATAAAATGAAACCTTAATGAAACCTTTTTTTGTTATAAATTAAAACAAGATTGTTTTATGCACACATACATATACTTGGGAGTACCAAATTGTTTATATTTTGTTCACTTTCGTATAGGTAATTTAAAAGACAAAAAAATCATTGGTGATAAAAAGATTTACAGGCAGAAACCGAAAATAACTCGTCCATATAATTAAAAACATTCTTTCTCTTCCATTTACATACTATAGCCTATTTTGTATAAATTTTTAACTAATTTTAAATTGAATATGTTGAATATGAACTAAATCAGTGCCGATATTGGGAAAGAAGTAGAAAAAGGCGAATTTTATATTCAAGTTTCATTGGTTTGCATCGAACGAACTTTTGCCATTTATTTTTAAAGTTCGAAAATAAAAGTTATAGCCTGACATTTACCAAAAAAATGAATTATAAATCACTCATCTTGATTATTTCCGTTATTTTCTTTTCTGTTTCCCTCAACCACAAACCTAAAATGTTCTCTGATATAAAACAAATAACTAATTTAAAATGGTAAATGGTGCCAATTAACCACTAAAATTAAAGTGTACCCGTTATTTTCGATCTCTGTTTACATGAGAAAAAAACTTTTATTTATTTAATAATACTGTTATTTTATAGAAAGACTGCTAATTTTGGAACTCATCAAGTTCGTAACACTAGCTTGAAAATATGGCTACCATTTGAAAGTGCTCAAAAAGGCCTTTCGAATAATAAATAATATGACGTAATCCATTAACCCATTGTGAACCTACAACTAAATTAGATAATTTATGTTATATACAATTTTGTAGAGAACTTTCAAGCTTTTATTTGATATACATATATAGGGCTTTCCAAGCGCTTTCAAACGGTACCCATATTGCCCAGATATATGATAACAAGAAAATGTAATATACATATAACACACATATGAAATAGATTGGGTATATTTTGTTTGATATTGAGAGTAGTTGTGTTCGAATATACAATTGTCTATAAAAACTAACCTACAGAAAGTATTAAAAATAATGTGAGAGCACTAAATAATATAATCACTTCTAATGCGGAACAAATTATAAAAATCTTTATTGAGTTACCAAAATTACAAGACCACCTGTTATTATTAGTTAGTTTTTAAAGCTTACGAACCACTGTAAATAATTTAGTTATCCAAACGAATAAAAAAAACATGATATCAATTCACAGTGCATTTAAAAAAAATAGAATTATAAACACAAAAATAGAGTACATATTTACTTAATTAATACATATACTTGAATTGTCGTAATTAAAACAATAGTATATTAAAATGTCTGAAAACTCAGTACACAAGTGTAGAACATGTCTTAAAAATAGTACAACAACTTTTCATCTAAACAAATATGCCATAGGAAGTAATCCTAAGAAGAACTACGGTCAACTATTAAAGGAATATGCCAATTTACAGGTATTTAGTATAAGTATAAACAAATCAACAATGTACATTCATATTTATTTTATAATATCCTGTGATTTAGTACCCAACACATTATGAGCGTTACATGCCACAATATTTATGTTTATTATGCTGCCGTGAATTGAGGAATGCTTATACTTTCATACGACAAGCACAATATTGTAATAACAAACTGATAAATGTTATTGCTAAACAATTAGCTAGTCTGGAAGAAATGACAATTGTATTGCCACAAAATGAAAACAAATTAGAGAAATCCCTTAATATCAAAAGAGAGAAGAATATTGAAGATTTTAATTCAAACCACCAGCAGCAGGAATCAACAACAAATGAGTTCAGAATTGTAAGCACAAGTGCACTTTTGAAGTTTGAAGTTTTGGAAGAAACTGCAGAAAATGAAGGATCAATACAATATTATGTTGATGATAATGAAGAAATGGAAATTAATGAAAAGTAAGTTGCTACATCATTTGGAATCTTTTTTATAAAAATACCTATCTATTAAGAATATTAAATTATCTTAAAGAAATAATTTTAAAATCCATTATTTTATTCCTAGCGATCAAAATGAATCACATGATTCTACGCAGGAATCTTCTATGATATCTGGTACTAATATAACACCCACATATTTCAATGGCATGGCTGATGATTTACAAACTAACACAGTCTGTCCGATATGTGATAAAATTATAGACACACATGATAATTTAGGAAGACATATGCGTACACATCACGATTTTAAAGTTCCTAGTGAATTGTTAAACATGTTTGCCTGTAGAAAATGTACTTGTAAATTTTTCAATAAAAACAAGTATTTAAATCATTTAGAAGTTACACATGGGAGTGAAGAAAAAAAAATAAAACAAAAACCAGTGGATAAAATTATTAAATGTCGTTTATGTGACTATACATCTAGAACTTATTCGGCTCTAAACTTCCACAATCGTTCGAAACATGGAACCGAAGAAGACAAATTCAAGTGTAAATTTTGCCCCTACCTAACTCTGAAGAAATTTAGCCTGTTAACGCACGTGAAAAATTCACACAAAGAATTGATAAAAACTCTTAAGGCTAATGCTGAAAACAACACGAATCAAATGTAAGAAGTTTCAAATGAACTTTTCGTTGTATAATAAAAATAATTAATCTCACTTTCATTTGAAATATATTTCAGAGACATAGAATCCTTAAAAAATACTAATGTTTTAACAAAAACTCAAGAAGAAATAGATAATTCACTATATGAAAATGAAGATTCGTCTGTCGATGACGACACTAATAGTCATATTGACCAAAAATATCTTAAATCTTATGACACATCTGAATTGGAGGTTAATAAGGAGGAATTAAGCGAGGAAATGTTTATAAGAAATATTTTCAATATAAAAAAAAGACAAACTAGCACAATTTCAACAAAATCTTTACCCAGACGATGTAATGAATGCGGCAATATTTACAATAATTATAATGCTCTTAAAACGCATCAAAAAACTGTTCACATCGGCGAAGAAAAATACTGTGTATGTCCACATTGTAATAAAAAATTTAAAAGAGGAGCTAATCTTAGGATACATATTAAAAATTCTCATGCTCTTAAAAATACAAATGAAATTGTTAAAAAAACACCAGCAGCAACTACCAAAGAGAAACGTTTTATGTGCACAGAATGTTTCTATGTTTGCGGTACAATAACCACATTAACTATTCACAGAAATCGTCATCATACCGGCGAAAAGCCTTTTAAATGTGACATTTGCTTTAAATCGTTCATAGTACCGTACGACTTGAAAATTCATCGTTATTTACACACCGGCGAACGGCCATATAAATGTCCGTTTTGTACAAAGGGTTTCCGCTGCAGTTCTCAATTGATTAAGCACAAACGCATACACAACAATGAACGGCCGTACAAGTGCAAGGACTGTGGCAAGAGTTTTACACAGGCGTATAATTTATCGCTGCACAAGCGAACACATCTTAAGGAGAAAAAACTGAATTGTACGGTCTGTAATAAGTTATTTGAAAATCAATCGTTGTTAAATATACATCGTATAAATGAAAATCATCCAGATGAAGTATAAATGTAGGATTGATAAGTATTTCTATACATAGTGCTTTTAATTAAATGATTCAAATGTTATAAATCTATATACATATGTATATAAAAATGAAATGCCACCAAAACAAATTCAAACAACTTTTTGTTTCAGTGTGAGAAAAAATCTTTGTACAAAAAATACACCTGTCTCATTCAGTAGGACCATTTCATTCAATACTGCAATTTTTTTTTACAATCAATTTTACAAGCCACAAATAATGACTGACATTCATTCATAACGTACCAAATCATATGAAAAGTATGAAGAAACGTTTTACATACTATATAAACACTTTAAAGCTATAAAACTGAAGGTATAGAACTTCTGTTTATTAAAGAAATATTTAAAGTTCTCTTAGGGCACTGCTACACGTTCAATAAATATCGTGATATTTGGATCGCGATCCATTTTAAAGTATTGATGGATCGCGATCCATTTTAAAGTATTGATGGATCGCGATCCATTTTAAAGTATTGATGGATCGCGATCCATTTTAAAGTATTGATGGATCACGAGCGTATGCTATATGTCATGGTGAAATAACTCTACAAGGTGGTGTTGAAACGCCAGCTGTTTTTTTTTTTAGTCATGATCGTTATGTCAAACTTTATATACATATGTATGTATGTATGCTCAAGTTGTGTTAAAAAAATAGCAAACGTATCAAGTTATACAAAAAAAGTGAAAAAAATAATTGTCCATAAATTAAATGTTTCATAAATTAACAAATTTATAAATTATTTTTATTTTCATCTTGAAATTAAAAAAATTGTATGTATGTATGTATTTATTTTTCCTGCAAAAATGTTTGTAAACAATAACCAGTTGTTTTTGACATTACAAACATGAAAGCAAAAACAAAAATAACATGTTGTTTCTGTCATGGTGAAATTAAATACATTTTACATTTTTTAATTTCACCATGGGTTGTACCCTAAAAAAACTTAATAATTATAAATATTATGCATTACAGATCAGGGGGAGAGATGTCATATTTAAACAAAGGTTTTTTTTTGTAAAATCGGACTTAAACTATATTTAAAAGTGCAGGAGTTTTATTTTGCACCCACTGTATAGTGAAACATTTCTTCATAATAAATAAAAATACGTGCTATCAATCCACAGTGCTTTACTGCAAAACAAAAATACATACATATGTGCGGCTGCAATTTAATAAATATTTAATTTAAATTTTATGAGCTCTAAACTAAACAAAACTTCATAAAATGAATGAAAACTCAGTACAAAAGTGTAGGACATGTCTTAAGGACAGTACAAAAACATTTCCTCTAACCAAACATGCGAGAGGATGCAGTCCCAAGAGGACTTATGGTCAACTATTAAAGGAATATGCCAAAGTAGAGGTACACAGAGTCTTTGAATGTATGTACATAAATTGTTTTTATAAATAATTCTATTATTTAGTTTAACCCCGATTATGAGCGTCTCATGCCTAAATATTTATGTTTTTTATGCTGTCGTGAGTTGAGAAACACTTGTGTGTTCATTCGTCAGGCCCAGTATTGCAATATTAAACTCGTAAATGTTATTTCAAAGCAATTGGATTGTCTGCAAGAAAAAACAATTGATTTGCCTCAAAATGAAAATGAATTGGAAACCTCTATTGATATCAAAGTGGAACCGGATATTGATGATTGTGAAGCAATGAATATCAAATCCAGGAATGTTACAAAAGATGAATTTAGCATTAAAAGCATGAATGTATTCTCAGAACCTGAAGGTCAATTTCAAAAAGATGATAAGGAGGAATTGGATATTATTGATAAGTACGATAATAGAATATTTAGAATGTATTTGAAACATATTTTATTTAAATTTAAGGACTTAGTGATTTGATAAATCGGGTTTTTGGAAAAAAAATAATATTATGGTATAAAAAGTGGGTTTCAGTTGGAAAACATAGATTTTGCTGATTTTAAAAGTCATATATTAAATCTATATAATCTATGTATATTTTCTGGAATCTTTGCTTTCGACAGACAGTCGAATGCTCTCAAAGGATTCTAAATATCTATAAAGATATTTTACAAGTCACAAATTAATATTAGAGAAACTTAAATTTTGTATTATTCCAGTTATCGAAATAATTCAACTGATTTACCGCAAGAATGTTCTACGAAGTCAAATAATTTTATTGCCACAAAGTTAATTGATAATGCTGAAGAGACTGCGGAATCTCAAATTGATGCAGCCTGTCCCATATGCGGTAAAATTGTGAGCAGACGTGATAATTTATTAAAACACATGCGAACACAACATGATATAGAAGCGCCTAGCACATATTTAGACCAACAAAAACCAGATGCAAAAGAATTGTTTGCCTGTAAGATATGTCCCAGTAAATACACTAATAAGTACACGTATTTATATCATATAAAAAATAAGCATGGTGTAGATGAAAGGAAAGGAAAACAAAAACCGAAAGATAAAATTATTAAGTGTCGTTCATGCGATTATACAGCTAGAACTTATGCAGCTTTAAACTATCACAATCGTTCCAAGCACGGCTCCGAAAAAGACAAATTCAAATGCAAATTTTGTTCATACATGTGTTTGAAAAAATTTAACTTATTAACACATGTGAGAAATTCACATAAAGAACTAATAAAAGCACTTAAAGCTGATACGAAAAATAAGATGGATGAAGGGTAAAGAAGGGTTTTAACTACAAAAAATAGTTAAATAGTTTAACATAATTTCTAATTTCAGGAAAACTTCAATTGAAACTGCTACTAATAATGTTAGTTTATCGTCTTCTTCTAAAATTGTAACAACACTAGAGGACCTAAACCAAACAGAATACACTTCCAGTGATGACAGTATTCCATTGGCACAAAAAATCACTAACAAGGAACAATTTAGTGATGAAGAGTTTATAAGGGACATTTTAAATATTAAAAAAAGAAAGACTAAATTATCAGCGGCCAAATCTTTAGCCAGACGATGTGATGAATGTGGTAATATTTACAAAGACTATAAAGCTTTATATGCCCATCAGCGTCATGTACATATCAGCGAAGACAAGTACAGTTTATGTCCACATTGTGGTAAAAAATATAAACGAAAAACTGATCTAAGAATACATATTGAAAAGACTCATATGCCCAAAAATACAACTGAAATTGCAAAACAACCAGCAAAAGTTAGAGAGAAACGTTTTATGTGTACAGAATGCTCTTACGTTTGCACTACAATAACCATTCTAAATATTCACATAAACCGTCATCATACTGGCGAAAAACCCTATAAATGTGACATTTGCTTTAAATCGTTTATAATACCCTTTGACCTGAAAATTCATCGTTATTTACACACCGGTGAAAGGCCATACAAATGTCCGATTTGTTCAAAGGGTTTCCGAGATAATTCTCATATGATTAAACACAAACGCATACATAGCAGTGAACGACCGTACAAGTGTAAAGATTGCGGTAAAAGTTTTACACAGTCGTATAATCTATCGGTGCACCGACGAACGCATCTGAAGGAGAAAAAACTGAATTGTGCGATTTGTGGTAAAGTATTTGAAAATAGTTCGTTATTAAATATACATCGTATAAATGAAAACCATCATGATGAAGTTATATGAACATAAAAATAGTGATTATTTGTTCAGTACACAGAGTTTAATATTAAGAGATAACATAAAATGATGAAGTTAAATTAATAAAAAATATAGTATAGTCTGTACAAAAACTATAAAATGTTTCGTATAAACTACAAAACCACAGATGCAAAAGACTGTAGTCCTAATAGGACTTATGATCAACTACTAAAGGAATATGTCAAAATAACAATAACAATTTTTTTTTACTATTTAGTGAGCATCAGATTATGAATGTCTTATGCTGTCTTTTCTAAACAATTGGAGTGTCTTCAAGAAAAAATCCGTTGATACCTATCATAATTATATATTATATTGATGAATACCATGCGTTAAAGAAAATGGTCAAGACAAGACCACAGATGAAGTTAACATTGTTTTAACGAGTATAATGTTGAAATCTGAAGTATATGAAGAATCAATAGATAATGAAAAATCAGTTAAGAACAAGAAAGTATAGTCGGTCAAGCCCGACTATATAATACCCTACCCCTAGTATATGTATAAAAACAGTTTTCAGAAATGGGCGCTATATGGTCATCCAAAAATTTAGTACCATGGCTTCTGTGAATATAAATATTATGTATGTGTCATTTTAAAAAATGTATGAAGGAATTACGGATAGGGTCTTATAAGGGAGAATTAATCAATTATGGACCGATCATCATAAAATTGTATCATATTATGTATTTGAATATATACAAAACATATATGTGTTCAATATTATTTGGATATCAACATTTTTAAGAGAGTTATGCTCATTAAAGTGATTTTCGGAAGTGGGCCTCATATGGGAGCTATGATCAATTATGGACCAATCTGCACAAAATTTGTAGATGTGATTTGGCTTCATTTGCCATTCATTTGTGGTGAAATTTGTGTGGATACTTACATAATGTAAACATTTATGATCGTTAAACCCCTATTTCAGAAGGGTATTTGTATGGGGGCTAGGTGAAATAATGGACCGATTTCGACCAGTTTCAATCCCATCCGTCCTTGGGCCAAAAAATATCATGTACCAATTTTATTGAAATAACTAAGCCAGACGGACATCGTTAGATCGACTCAGAAAGTTATTCTGAGCCGATCCGTATACTTTAAGGTGGGTGTTGGACCAATATTTCTGGGCGTTACAAAGATATGCACAAATCCAATATGGTGGTGTAGGGTATAATGATGGCGATAACGATGAAATTGAAATTATTGATAAGTATGATTACTGAACTAAGTTTATATATTTGAATCGAAAGGGATAGATTAGTTTAACTGAAGTTTTAGAATTTTAGAAAGGTAGTTTAAATTTGAAAATTTACCAGTGTTCAGATTGCTTATGTGATTCAAAATTGCGAAAACCTTTACAAATGCGAATTTTGTCCCAAATCTTTTGTTGTATCGTACGACTTGAAACATCATCGTTATTTAAACACCGGTGAGATACCTTTCAAACACAAAACTCATGCACAATAGTCTGCCGCCCAACCAACCAGTGTGACAATTGCGGTAAACATTTTTATTAGCACACAAAAGAATTCATCTGAGAGAGAAAAAACTGAATTATACGATTTGTGGTAAGGTATTTGAGAATATATCGTTATTAAATATACATATATAAATCGGAAATTTTAAACCTTATTTTGTTGGCTTCATTACTGTATAGATAGAAGGCATTATGATCGGACGAATGTACACCAACAATTCAACAAATAATAATTTTTGAAAAACCCTTAATAAACCTTCTTCTCTAATTTTAGTTCCGAAAATATATACAAAGTTTAGGTCAGTTACAAGCATCAACGTTTATATCCTTCATAACAGAAACTAAAAATGCGAACAATTTCAAAATAGATACAACAACTTATATTTTCGTTATTCGGTTACTAAGTTAATATCTTTTTTTGTTTAGACGTTCTTCGACCGGACTTAGGGGCTTTATACTCAGGTTATTCCGTACACAAACTTCGATTTACATATATATATAAATTCAAAATCATATTTTTTAATACAGACCATATAATGTAAAATGACTTATAATTTCTCTAACTGTAGTTGTTTTAATGTTATTAATCAACTGTGAATGCCAGAGAAAAAACAAAAATAGTTTGTATGCAAAAATTAATACAAACAATACAGATAGATATTTTAAACATAAAACCAGAAAAATTGAAACTTAAAATCCCATTAATCAATAAAATGAGTAAAAATAGTAAATTTAAAAATAAATGTCGTACGTGTATGAATGGTTATAAGGGAATGCAACTGCTAACGAAAATTGTTAACGAAGATAAAGAGGAAACAAAAACTTATGGTGAATTGTTAAAGGATATAACACATATTGATGTAAGTAGGAAAAATGAGAAAAAAGTTGATATATCCAGTTATCAAAGAGATTTTGTATTTTATGAAAAATAAAGGTGATGGATGAAACATTAAGTGAAATGCCACAAACGATCTGTGGATGCTGCATACGTAAATTGAAAGCTGCCTGCACTTTTGTACAACAAGCTCATGAAGTCAATGATAAACTATGGGCTATGCTTAATGAAACGGATATTGATGACAAACCTATAAACTGCCTCCAAGAAGCACAAATAGATATACAAGATTGCTTGGAAATAAAAATGGAGGATGACGAAGAGACAGGAGAAGATAAACAAGTACTAGCCAAATTCGATGTAGAATTAAAGAAAGAAGAGCCTGAAGATGGAAATGGTGATGGGAACACGACTATAGGTAAATCAAATACAAATAAAAAGGAAAATAAAGAAAGGTATGTATGTGTTTTAATGAATAAACTTTGGCATTAAAAACCTAAAAGTAAACTCAACATTTTAGTGTACCTCCTAAAGATGTACTCGAATCCAAATCCCTGTCAGAATGTGAAGACGATTATGATATTGATGATAAATTTGATACCAACTTTTTAAAGCCAAATGGAGAAATGTCGGAAAGTGATAGTGAATCAGATTCCTCCAATGATTCAGAGTGGGCTGAAGAAGCGAAAACGAAAGACACCAGTGATAAATCTAAAACTCCAGTTAAAAAAACCAGAAAAGTAAAACAAACAAATTTGGATGATGATATACCCACTACCTGCGAACAATGTGATAGAGTATTTCCCAATGCTAGTCAGCTGAAGCGCCACAAGCGCATTACACACGTTCCCGAAGAGCTAAAAGTACAATGTCCTTATTGTGCAGGCAAATTCGGACGCCGCCATAACATGTACGCTCATATGAGAATACATCACAAAGATAAGCCGATAGAAGAACACATAATACAACAAAGAAAACTTCCCCGACAGTACGCATGCGATCAATGTGACGGCACATACACTACCAAATATTATCTACTGGCTCACATGAAAACCAAACACAACCCTGATGCAGAGAAAAAACCACAACGAGTATTATTACCCAAAAAACGTTTCCTTTGCACGTTGTGTGGTGGCAAATTCGATACACAGTATTATTTAGAAGTTCACATTAGACGACATACCGGTGAAAAACCTTTTAAATGTGACATTTGCGATCGAGCTTTCTATAGGCCGTCGGATGTGCAAGCTCATCGTCGTTCACATACCGGAGAAAAACCATTCAAATGCACCATATGTGAGAAAGGATTTGCAAGATCGAATAAGTTAAAAGTTCATATACGTACACATTCCAATGAACGACCCTATAAGTGTGATGAATGCGAGAAAGCCTTTAAACAATCAAAAGATTTAACCATACACAGACGCATACACACTGGCGAGAGACCGTATGTATGTGGTGTTTGCCACAGCACATTCACTCAGAGTAATTCATTGAAATTACATCAAACCAAGCAGCAGCATTTTGTAGTCGATCAAGTAGTGCCCCCTCCAGTTAAAAATAATTTTACACCATTTGTAAAATAGTTTAAAAAATATATTTGATTTTTTTTTTTGAAATAATAAATAAATCAAGTTTAATTCCGTAGCATAGAAAACAAAATATGATTTGTATTAAAGTTCAAAATGGTAAATGTATAAATCAAGCTAAGCCAAATACAATCGTAAATATAAAGTGTTTATATTTCATAGTTTCTTCTTTTTTCAAGCAAAAAAGGTCAAATAAACGAACTAAATATTAAAATATAGTGTTTATATTTCTTATTATTGTTTATTTTACCTTTTTTTATTAAGATTTTGGTAATTATTTATTAAAGCTTTAGGTCTTTTTTATAAAATATTAAAATTTGTATTTCAATATTTCGCTACTCTTTTTTATAATTTTATAAATTTCAAAAATTATTTGTCATAGAAAAAAAGGATATGAAAACTTTAACATAACAAAATATTAAAACAATTTATAACAAGTAGAAAATATTACTAATTATACAATATTATGGATAACCATCTTAATAAAATGAGACTGACAAATAGAGATAAATTTATAATAGATAAAGTTAATAAGGCTGAAAAATTCTTGAAATTAAATAGAAATAAATTATTTTAAGAGCAGATAAAGGTAATGCTACTGTAGCTATGAACAAACAGGATTATGACATACGAATTAATAATATTGTATGAGATATTACGAAATATAAATTGATATTCATTATATCTCGTCACTCTAAAGTTACATTTTTCTTATATTAATAAAGTTCTGAGTATGAATCCAGACAAATTACCTCAAATTTTAGCAAATTATATCATTACTAACAAGCTCTATTGGGCTGCAGAGTGGCATAACTTAAAACAAAAATTAAAAATTTTTCCAGATAATACAAACAGTCCAACCAGTCAAAATTGGGAAATATTAAATCGTTTGAGAGTAAAAGAAAAGAAAGAATATATATCCGCTGCAATTGGTTCACAGTTTCACGATTTATTCTCGATTAGACTTTAATGTCACTCCCATGTTGACAGAAGATTTTTCGTCATGGTGTACTAATTTGGTAATAATTAATTAGAGGTGGCTTGCTAGACATAAATGCAAGAGCATTTCGTAATAACACAATTGGTATATGCACAATATGTAAATAAGACGAATCTGAAAATACATTCCATTTTATTGGTGTGTTTCCAATTTATAATAACTCCTTATGTAAATATCTTGAGATAATTTTAAAGTATAGAAAGTTAATATTAAAGGAATCCGATATATAATTCGTTTTAGTATTATATAAACTTATAAACTTTTGAATATAATTAAAAAATGAATTACATTAATTAATCTGGCACACAACAATTATGTTATGCCACATATAGATAAATAATTGTTTTTGTAAATTAACTGGATATGTACATACAAAATATTTATATCTATTAATAAATAATAATAATATTTTGTTATGTTTAAGTTTTCATATCCTTTTTTCCTATGACAAATAATTTTTGAAATCTATAAAATTATAAAAATTTTTATCATGAAGAAGCTACTTAAAGAGTAGCGAAATATTGAAATAAAAATTTAAATATTTTATAAAAAAAGACCTAAAGCTTTAATAATTTCCAAAATCTTAATATAAAATGTTTATTCTATAAAATAATTTTAAATTGTGTAAAACCGTAACTGAGTTTATTCTAACTACCGAAATTGAAAGGCGGCTGAAGTAACAATATCTTATTTTTCTAAATTTTATTAATATTTATTATCATTGAAATACCGATAATACCTTAACAGCTAAAATATCGTTATCGAACTTAATAAATTAACATTAACTTTAAAACGTTTCGATTCGACGTTGGTTGATCAAACTGAACAGTCAGTTGCAATGTATATGGTCCACATCAGTGTTGGTATTTGAGAATTTTCAATTAGTGCTAAGTTGAAGACTAAAACGGGCCAAAACGGGTTGAAAAGGGCCAATTTTTTTTTATAAATTAAATACAAAAAAAATTTATAGAATAAAAATTTTATTTTTTTTTTTTAGTTTTTATTTAACATAAAGATACAATTCAGTCCAAAAGTAATAATAAAAATTAAGTTTTATAAAATTAACAGCCTTTTTCATTCAGTTACGATTAGTAAATTAAATAATATACATATTTGATATGTAATTTTTTCTTACATACTTTAGTCTAATAAAGCCTAATTTTCTATTTCGGAGTTTGTAATATTTTTCTGGGATACTAATTGAACAACATCTTTTTCATAACAAACTTTGGAGTTAGACTTCATTAAATCTTCTGCTTGAATAAGAGATGATAGTGTTTTTACTTGTAATCTATTTCTTAGCTTGGTTTTAATTAAGTTTTGGACAGAAAAGGCTCTTTCTACGCTTGCTGAAGAGTGTGGTATTGAAAGAATTCCTTGTACTACTCTATAAACATTTGTAAATAAAGATTCATTTAAACAATTTTTGATGGTCGAAATCTCTTTCCAAAATTCACATATATTAAAATCCATATATTTTTTTAACTCAGGCATTTCCGATATCGCTCTGTACTCACTGTTAATTTTTTCAATGTTACCAATTTCATTTGGAAATAATTTTAATACAAATGGCACAATACTATTTGTTTCTCCACTTAAAACATGTTTAGCAGAAAATTTTGGAAACCAATTTAGATAATAATCCTGATAATTATATTTCTTTTTTATATATTCTAAAAATTTTATGTAAAAGCATTTCACATTTTCTTTAAATTGTATGACTTCTTCAACTGGAATCGTTTTTGTCACTATAAGTAGTTCAACTGCTGCGCCACAATAAATTTCCTGGGTCGGTAATTGATGACTGTTGAAGTTTATATTTTCTACTTCTAGATCGTCCATATAACGTTTGCTTATAAAATTTCTGGCCAGCTGTTTAAAAAGTAATGATAGTCTTTCCATTATTACGTGAACTCGTGTATCTTCGCTTTGCATTTCTATATTAAAATCGTTTATAATTTTTAGCACATATGAAAGAAATAAAAAGTATAGCTTCATTATATGGCTGTTCAAGTTGTCCAATATGAAATTAGTTTTTTCCGAGTACTTTGATTCAAAATTTGAAAGAGTAAAATAGTATGTAAGGGCGTCCCACTGTTCAATTATTCTATCAATAGCTGCTTGACGCGACAGCCATCTAGTTGGTGCATATTTTAAGATTGCATGTTCCTCAGAGTTAAATTATTTTTGGAACTTTGTAAAATCTTCCTTTCGGGAAGAGCTGTTGCAAAGAAAATGGTTGATACCTCTTATAAGGTCGTCAATTGTTTTGGGTAAAGCCTCGGCAGCATGTTGGGAAGCCAAATTTAAATTGTGGCATATACATCCGCTCACATATAATGCTGGCTGCAATCCTTTTAGCAACGCCTGAACACCATTAGAGCTTCCCATCATAACCGAACAGTTATCCGCACCAAATCCAATTAAATTATCAAAGGGAATTTCATTTTCATCTAACTCTTTTTTTATAGCGTTAAAAATAGATTTGGCAGAGCCGTCAGGCACTTGAACCAACTCTAAAAATCGGTCAATACACTTACCAACGTAAATCCTTATTAAAATTGCTAAATTTTTCGAAACGGTGCAGTCATTACTCTCGTCAACGATTATTAAAAAAAATTGTGTTTTGCATATACTGGCAATTTGTTTTGTATTGGAGGGACCAACACAGTCGGTTATTATCTTTGTTCCCTTTTTCCGATTTATATTAAATGTCTTTACAGTATTTGAATCAGTTATACCATTTTTTAATACATTATTTAAATGGTCCAATACAGAAAATGGAAGATTGTGCTCGGCCGCAAAGTTTGTTAACATTATTTCCAAGTTTTTAGCCTTGTAATTTATTGAAACCGTAGCTGTTGTTTGTGTTATAAAGTTGTTAATTTTTGGGTTGCATTTTGCTTCAGCTTCTAATTTTTTGTGAGTTTCTGTTTCAGCATGTCTTTGTAGGTGATATTGGCTTCCAGATATGTTTGTATCACATAAAAAACATATTTTCCCAGTTTTGTGTTCTCTAAGCCATGGATACGTCTTTGTCCAGTCCGTTTTAAATTTTCTTTCAGCTTTTGGTTTTGAAGTTGCATGTGAAGCACTTTCATCAGAAGATTTTTCTCTAGAAAAAAAAAACTATGAAATAGCTTGTTCTTAATTTACGAATTTATTAACCAACTTACTTATTTAAAAATTTGTACATTTTTATTTAATTTTAACATAAAACAATGGCAATAAGGTTATTTATACAGCACTTTTTACAACGGCAATGAATAGTTTTTTAAACTTATTGCTTTTTTTAACTGAACATTTTGACAGAAAACTTATTCAACACATTTATAACCACTCACTTTAAATTGATAACTTTAAAGAAATCAAAAACTAACATCGTTGCAATAAAATTAGGATTCTTAAAAGGAACAAATTGGTACTTTTTGGTGTTTTTGAAATTAATTAAATTATAGTAAAAATTATAAAAAAAACATATATTTTTTTTTTAATTTTAGAAAAAAAAATTAAATTTTTTTTAAATTTATTTTTAACAAATTTTGACAATATTTCGAAATGAAATGAATGAAAAAGGGCCAAAACGGTTTTTTGTGGGGCCATTGACCATTCAATAGTGCCAAAAATGGCACTATTGTGCCACATTTCCCAACCGTGGTCCACATAAAAGTAAAAGATACAATTTATCTAAGTGTAACCCTCTCCTCTCTCTCTCTGTTATCAATAGATAGTGGATAATGCGTGTAATAAAAATCTATATATTACAAATATTTGCCGTAATAATTTTAAAGAGGTTTTATGAAATTATTTTTCGCACAACATTTATCGTAAATCTAAATCAAATGATATGCATTCAAATTTTCCAATTTGAAAGAAACGAATACTCGTTGATAATAGAATTAAATTGAAAAGAAACGGTTTATTTCAAACTTAAATAGTATTTTCATCTATATAATTTTTCTAAGTGCTGATATTTTAACTGTTATCAATGAACTCTGAGTGCACAATGAAAAATCAACTAAAACAATTTGTAAACAACCTATCATATAAACAATAAAACTTATATATAATTTTAAGGATAATACTAGAATATTGTACATGAAAGCTAATCAGCAAAATGAGTAAAACTATTAAATTAAAAAATAAGTGTCGCACATGTTTTAATGGCTCAAAGGGATTACAACTGCTAACAAAAATGATAAACGAAGAGATAGATAAAACAAAATCTTATGGTGAATTGTTAAAGGACTTGACGCATATAGATGTACGTAGGAAAATAAAAATAATACTTCATTAAGCTAAATTTTTCTTTTGTTAAACAGATAATGGATGAAACATTTAGTGAAATGCCCCAAACAATTTGTGGATGCTGCGTACGTAAATTGAAAACTGCCTACTCTTTTGTACAACAAGTTCATGAAGTAAATGATAAACTTTGGTCTATGCTCAATGAAGCGAATAGTGTTAATGAAGACAAACCCGTAGATTGCCTACAAGAAGCTCAGATAGACATACAAAATTGTTTGGAGATAAAAATGGAGGATGAGACGGCTGAAAATAATAAACAGGAGTTAACAAAAATTGACGTAGAATTTAAATTAGAAGAACCGGAAGATGGAAATGGTGCTTTAAATACGAGCATAGACAAATTATCAATTACCAAAAAAGTTGATATTAAAGAAGCGTAAGTTTGTCAAATATACAAAAATATTTTAGGCTTCAAAGTGTGCTTTACATTTTAGCATTCCCCTAAAAGATGTACTAGAAACCACCACATCTCCCAAGCAGAATGAGTCAATGTCCGAGGGTGAAGACGATTTTGATGCTGATGATATTTTTGATAGGGAGTTTCTAAAACCTGACGAAGGACTAACCGATAGTGATATTGAATCAGAATCATCTAATGATTCAGATTGGGCTAAAGAACCGACATCTGCTAAAACAAAAGACAATGATTCTAAAGCTAAAACTCCAGTGCGATCTAAGAAAATAAAAGAAAAACAGGTTGATGATAATATACCCACACCATGCGATCAATGTGATAGAGTTTTTCCAAATTCTCGATTACTAAGTCGGCATAAACGTCATACCCATGTCCCCGAAGAGTTAAAAGTACAGTGTCCATATTGTATAGCCAAATTTGGACGCCGTCATAACATGTATGCCCATATGAGAACCCATCATAAAGACAAACCCATAGAAGAGCACATAACACAACAGAGAAAATTCCCCCGGCAGTTCGCTTGCGAACAGTGTGACGGCACTTATACTAGCAAATACTACCTGTTGGCTCATATGAAACTTAAACACAATCCTAATAGTGCGCCCAAAAAACCAGAACGCGTTATATTACCCAAAAAACGTTTCCTCTGCACGTTGTGTGGTTCCAAATTCGATACACAATCAAATTTAGATGTACACATTAGACGACACACCGGAGAAAAGCCCTTCAAATGCGATCTCTGCGAACGAGCCTTCTATAGGCCATGTGATGTGCAGGCCCATCGTCGTTCACATACTGGAGAGAAGCCATTCAAATGTACAATATGTGAAAAACCGTTTGCCAGATCAAATAAGTTAAAAATTCATATGCGTACACATTCCAATGAACGTCCCTACAAGTGTGAGCAGTGTGAGAAGGCCTTTAAACATTCGAAAGATTTAAATATACACAAACGTATACATACCGGTGAAAGACCGTACACATGTGGTGTGTGTCACAGTACATTTACCCAAAGTAATTCGTTAAAATTGCATCAAACAAAACAACAACATTTCGAAATCATTGACCAAGTTGTGTCCTGTTGAAATTAAAGCTTTCATGATTTGTAAAGTAGATTAATATAAACAAAATACATTAAAATTTTTTATTTATAAAAATATTATATTTTCTTGGGCACACATACAAATTAAGGTTGCTTTAGATTTGTTGAACTCAGATTAGATCTCCCTAATTTGCTTGCCGTTAATAGTACTTTTAACATGTGAAATATGCATACATTATAATTAATATAGATCTGGACAATCATATACATCAATACAATCTGGAAATTATAAATTTTTCTTTTCATAAATTTAAATACTAGTATGTATGTAGTTCATGTTATACATACATATATACAGTCGACAACAAGTTCTCATTGAATACAGTTCGATTTTTCTTTATCTCGATCGTTGCTACACGCCCGCTCAGTATAAAACTGAGGGATCTAGCATAAACAATCTCCCTCGACTCCATCCAGGAGTCATGACCATATTGAACTGTCCTCCTAACAAACGGAACACAGGATAACATACGATTAAAAAGCAATTCTATAACGCAGCATTTATATTCAACATCATTGGAATTAAAGAAAAAAAATAAATTAAACTCATTCAAAAATTAAAGCAGTCCATTCCAATCTATGTTGTTAAAATCACGGTATTCAATGAATTCATACATACATATATTTATTTTTGTACATATTTTACATATATTTTAATTTTATTTTTTGTTTTTCAAAACGAGATATCAAACTCTTAAATCGGTTATGTGGTTCCGAAGATATTTATCAAAATCGTATGCTAATAATGATGCAATATCAAAATTTTAAAACTTTCGAAATGTTACATTCAAAAATCCGAGTTTTCGGTTTATTTACAAAATATTAACATCATTCGATAACACAAGATATACATATTTTAATATCTTTATATACATATGTATATAATTCTACTGTACGTGTGTTGTGACTGAACTCCTCCTAAACGGCTGGACCGATTTGCATAAATTTTTTTGTATGCGTTTGGGTGGCGCCCCGTGTGGTTTAGATTTACAATTCGGTCCAATTGGACAAAGGGGCGTGGTACCTCCCATACAAACCACAAATTAAAAATCTATTATTTCTACTCCTGATAACGGTATTTGAACAAAATTTGGTACGTCGGTTTGGTGTGCATTTTTTTAAGTGCTGCTGCAAATATGGGCGGGATTTGATAAAGACGCGTGGTACCTCCCCTACAAACCTTCTTTATGTATATAATTCTACTGTACGTGTGTATGTCACTGAATAAATTTTTTTGCATGCGTTTGGGTACTACCTTGGATGGTTTACATTTACAAACCAGCCCGGCAGATGGCGCTTCAGTCGGTATCTATGTTATTCAACTACACTGTCCCTTTTCAAAATTGGCACTGGTGGCCTTTCTTATTATAATAGACCGATTGGCATGAAACCTTTCCAATAAAAATAAAACTTGAAGGCAAAACAACGTTTGCCGGGTCAGCTAGTTATAATATAAAGTCTTGTCTTTGCTATTACCATCAATGCTGGCTTAATTTTGGAAAATTCAGTTGTATGTGGCTTGCTTCCACTTGCTGCTCCAGTGTGGTTGCCCAGTAGAGAAATATTCGAAGCTGTCAAAATGCAGCCTTAAGGACCGTTATAGGCTGCTTTTAAATAATCGAACACCGCCTTCACGAGGAAACTAAGGTTTTTCCGATCAAGAAACACAACATCATGTTGACAAAACAGTTCCTTCTGGGATGTCACCGGAAATCATCCAAACTTCCATATGAAACAGTTGGAGGCTCCCCCGAGGAATGTCAGACATCTATATGGAGCAATAGACTTAATGCCTACTGGTCCCACATAGACCGTGCCGTCCTCAATATATGCCCAGCATGGGGTCAAAGTCCTCATGTCACTCTCCACATATTCAACTGGCCAACTAGCCCTACTTTGCGTTGTCCGAAGATCTGTGGACTCATCCATTGGAAGTTGCTCAATATCTTTTACTGGATCTGAAAAATGTTTTTACTGCGAACAACAACAACAACTATCGAATTTAACACATTTACAATATACCTACATAACATATGTACATTAGAAAATTATATAGTTGGATACGTTTTTGACAGTTTAAAATGGTTTTTTACAGTAAATTAAAAATAAATGCAATTTATAACGGTAATAATTACCATTTTTTTATGTTAAGCCGGTTTACTACATCATTTGTTTTTTATAACACTAACAACTGTTTTTGAAACTCTTTATGAATGACTATTTATATAAGAAGAAGATCATAGGTATCTAAACAATTAAAATTTGCTATAAATTTTTAGAAACCAAAAAAACATTACTTTACGTTTTGCATTAAACATAAACTTAACAAGAGATGACTAAAAATAAGAAATTATTAGACAGTAAATGTCGAACATGTTTTAAAGCTGCTAAAGTTTGGATGGCCCTCACAACAAAGACGAAAGATTGTAAGAAACGATTAAAATCCTTTGGCGAAATGTTAGTGGAAGCTACTAAAATAAATGTAAATTTTTCAAAACCTGTCTATTCTGAAGAATCAAACCAAAATAAATTTATATTTTCTTAACTTTATCGAAAGATTAAGGATAATAAATACAACGAATTGCCACAACATATTTGCAAAAACTGTGCACGTCGCCTAAAATCAGCACATTCATTTATACAGCAAGCGGCGGAAGTCAATGAAAAATTCCATGCTATGCTAAATGATAATTTGGAATGTCTGCAGGAAATACAGATTGATCTACAACGCAGCATAGATGTAAAAGTAGAACACAATGAGCAAGAACCAAAAGTGGAAACTTTGGAATGCCTGCATGAAACACCAATTGATATAGAACCTTGTATAGAAATTAAAGTTGAAAACTATGCACAGGAAATAGTGAAGGAAAATTTGGGTTGTCTGCAGGAAACACAAATTGAAACAGAATCTGGCAAAAAGTTTAAGAATGAAAGCAATGGACAAGAAGAGAAACATTTAACATTTGTAAATGACAGTGTTTTAAAAAATACAGAGATTTTAGAAAAGTAAGTTTTAAATATTATTATTTATCGATTTTAAAATAAATATGTACCTACAACTACTTTATTTTATTCGATTTAAGGTGGATTCACTCATTCATTCCGAACAAACTATTTGTTCGAACAAAGTTTTTTTCATATGAAGTTTGACGCCTCTCTGCTTAATAGAGAGAATATATTCATATAAAAACAACTTTGTCCGAACAAATATTTTGTTCGGAACGAATGGGTGAATTCACCTTAATACTTTATAAATATACGATTTTTTAGTTATAAAAACGTTAATGTTTTCAGAGTATTACATAGCGAGAAAGAAGAACGGAGTACTCTTGACAGTGATTGCATAATACGAGAGGTAGCAAATCAATACGATTCAAATGACGATGAAGACTCTGAATCTATACAATCAGATTACTCAGACTGGAAAGATAGTTATAAACCAACTAATAGAAAATTGTTTAAAACTACAGTATCATTAACAAGCAAAGCGAAAACTTCAACAAAAAATAGTGACAATTTTGATATTGCAGTACCGTGCAATAAATGCAAAAAAATATTTAAAAATTCCAAATTATTGGCTGTACATCAAAGAATAAGTCATATACCTGAAGAGAAAAAATGCACTTGCCATTTGTGTGGCAATAAATTTACACGCTATTGCAATATGTATAAACATATGCGTACATTCCATGGCCCAGAGACGGTAACATTAATAAGCAAACGACCGGAAGAGGATTACATATACAAGTGTGATAAATGTCCCAAAAAATATTCCCGAAATAAGAGTTTAATTTATCACACAAAGTTAAAGCACTCAACAGTCGAAATTAATGAAAACAAGACGGATAATCGCGTTGATAGAAAATTGGAGGACAAGGGTTCACTGTGTCCCATATGCGGCAGTTCGTTTACTAGTAAAACTCAACTAACGGTTCATTTAAGACGTCACACGGGCGAAAAACCTTTTAAGTGTGATTTATGTGATCGAGCTTTCTTGCTTGTAACACAACTTAACAGTCACAAACGTCTGCATACCGGTGAAAAACCCTATAAATGTAAGGTGTGTGGCAAAGCTTTTCGCGTGTCAGACGATTTACGTCAACATATGCGTACACACACCAATGTAAGACCGCATAAGTGTTCGCAGTGTGAGCGTACTTTTAAACATCCACAGGATTTGAAAATACATTTACGATTTCACACGGGTGAGCGACCGTACATTTGTGGTGTGTGTGGTGATAGTTTTCAACGTTATAACACACTAAGAGCACATCGTATACGCATGAATCATGTGGAGAATTTAGAACATAATGATAATAAATTATTATTTTAATTTGTACTAACTTTAAGTTATATTAAAGTATTTAATAAATAAATATATACATAATTCATAAATAGACTAAGTTGAGTTGTCATGCCGTTTTTAATTTCAGTAATATTCTGAAATATATTTATATGCTGGATCCTTAGAAGTATGCAGTTGATTCCTGCTGTCTGTTGACTTCAACTTATTGAAATTCTGTCCAGTCCGTTTATTGAAATCTATCTTACCATAGATCTGCCTTCAATTTTTAGTAGACGATCGGATCGTTAATGGTATAAAGCTTCAAATAAAACTATTTTCTTTATTGGGGGCTGTAAATTACTAGGGAATATAATTCGGTACTCGATCGGCTAACGACTTGGATTACATAACTGAATGAATTAAATAAATAATAAGGAATGGCAATGAAATACAAACCGAAAGAGATAAATGCTTCAGCTCTCGGTCGGTCAACGACTAATTAGTGGCATAACGTTAGCTTCGGATGCATTACGATGAGATAAATTTTCAACTCTCGGCCGACTACTGTGTTAGTGAAGTAAGAATTTTGACCTCGTCTGGTTATGATTTGTTAATAGATGTATAACTTCGTTTTTTGCTATTAAAAGTTACTTAAACTATTTGAGAAATTCAATGCTATTGAAAAATATTTGTTGACTTTTGTAACTCCACGTTACACTATAATCTGGTGGTTCGTTGTTCATTCCAAGGAATTGCGCTACTTTTTCTGGGTTAGTACATTAATCCATTGGATGAAGTGATGTAAAGTTGCCTCAATAATTGAAAGTGGCTGGGCATACATTTGGAAAGACATGGTCTCTGTGATTACAATAGGAATTAAGTGATTTTTTTGCTGCCGTAGTTGTTTCTCTGTGGGCGGTGGTGGGCGCCACCAAGTACGACATTCATTCGATATCCTGCAACCGCAATATTGATGTCGTTATTTCAATTCAATGGATCCTACACGTTTGTATGATATCCTCGTATATACATGGGGAGACTCCAGCTGTGTGATATTGAATCTAGAACTTATTTTCCAATAACATCCTAGAAAGAACTATTTCATCAACATATTATTGTGTTCCATTACTGGGAAAATCTTCATTTCCTTGTGTAGGTCGTGTGTCGAGGTTATTTGCATGCAAGCTGTTACAGTTTTTAAGGCTCTCACGAAGGTAATATTACGCTAGATGTTACGACTGATCGACCATTAAGATTTCTTTATCCATATCCCAATCACTACCTCCTAGCGCTTTGAACTTTTTTTGAAGTAGTGAACACGATTCTATTAGAGCTTTAGTGAAAGTTTGTTTTGTGAAAACCGTAGTTTCGCCTATGTATCTGGCATTAATGATTTTGTTGACTGATGAATAATAGATTTAAATATTTCCTTTATATAATACGAGAATAATAGGGCATTTTTCATCGTATTCACCTGTCGTCAGACAATAATTACATCATGATTATACATTTCTTACAACAGTTACATTATGGAATCGATTATTCCATAAAGGGTACTCAATACCTTTACATCACTACTACTCTAAACAAAACAAGCCCTAATTTTAGTTGGTGTTTGTTAGCAAATAAACAGCGATGAATTCAAAATCATGTCGCACCTGTTTAAATGGAACCAAAGGATTACAATGCCTCACAAAACTAGCGTTTGGTGTGGATGACGACATCCAAAAGAAGTCTTATGCTGACTTACTTATGGATGTGCTCCATATTGATGTAGGTAACAAAAACTTTATGGTATTTGTTAGTATATTAATTTATCTAACAATAATTTACAAATTGAAATAGACACAGGAGGATAATGAAGATATTTGGCCATGTTTTATCTGCACTAACTGCTCACGTAAATTAAAAGCGGCCTATGTGTATATACAACAAGCGCATCACATAAATAAAATACTTAAATCAAAATTAATAGAATATAATGGAAAACATGAAATCGTAACAGAATATTTGGAAGTTAAAATGGAAGCCGTTGAGAACTACCAAAGGGAGGAGGAGACGGACTTGCTGAATAAAAAATATATTGAGCTAAATAATGAACATACTATACCAGCAAATTTCCAACAAGAGTAAGTAGCCATTGAATAGTATTATAAATCATTATACTGTAATTATGTTTTATTTTGTTTAAGCAATAACATTAAAGATTCCATAGGCAGCACATTTTCCAAAGCAGACAAAACTGAAGTATATGGTACATTTGCAGAAATAAAGCAAGCTAAACAAGAAAACAAAGTTTTAGACAAAAAGACCAAAAATAAATTAAAAACTTTAACTAAAACAAAATATAAAAAATCCACTTGCCTTTTAAATGCCAATGACACAGAAGAACAGAAACAAAAGGCCGCAGTTGATACTCCAGTCAAATGTAATGATTGTGATAAAATATTTGAAAATTCACGCCAACTAAGTAGACACCAGCGTAGTGCTCATGTACCTCAAGAATTACGAGTTCAATGTCTGCAATGTGAGGCGAAATTTGCCAGACGCCATAACATGCTGGCTCACATGCGTTTATTTCATAAGGTAGACAATATAGAAGAACTTGAACTAGTGACTACAAATACAAGTCCCTGTGATAATCTCATAGCCTCTACTGCCTCATCTAAAAAACGTTTTCTCTGCACACTTTGTGGTCTAACATTCAATAGTCAGTACTGTTTAAATATACACTTCAGACGTCATACCGGTGAAAAGCCTTATAAATGTGAATTTTGTGATCGAGCCTATATTCGTTTGTGTGACGTTCAAGTCCATCGTCGTTCGCACACCGGCGAAAAACCTTATAAATGTCATCTTTGCGAAAAGGCCTTTAGTAGAGCGAATAAATTAAAAATTCACATACGATCACATACTAACGAACGTCCTTATAAGTGCACACAATGTATAAAGGCCTTTAAGCAATCGAAACATTTGAATGAGCACATACGTACCCACACCGGAGAAAGGCCATATAGGTGTGGTGTGTGTCAAAGTACATTTACCCAGAGTAATTCATTGCGGTCTCATCAAATCAAGCAAAAGCATTTAGAGGCGACAAATACGATGGTTGATTTACAAGGTCATGGTTATGAGGAGCTAAATGCTAGTGATCGTCCAGTGTGAATGCGTATTCATTTATTTGTACTTACATACATACATATGTATTTATATGTATGTAATTTATATGTAAATGATAAAAGTTATGAAGTACACCAATTCAAATATATGTATTGACAAAAATTTAACATAATTATAAAAATTAAACAATGAATTAATAAGAAAATCATTTAAATTTTGATTGCATTGGAAATAGTAAGGTTTAACAATTATAAATTTTGAAAACATTGGAGAGAATCATAGATATCCACATAAGGAGCTCTATTGATCAAACACTATTATCGTCATCTCAGCATGCCTATTTGAAGGGTAAATCTGTTGAAACGGCACTTCATAAACTAACCAGTCACATAGAGAAATCTCTAGAATTTGGAAATTTTACAATGGAAGCGTTTCTGGACATAGAAGGTGCTTTCAATAACGTAAAATCTGGGGCAATAATTTCTGCTTTACATGACTTAGGTATTGACGAGTCAATACCTAGATTTATAAAGAATCTACGTGACAATAGGACCATAAGTTCCAAAATCGGTGCAACTAAAATCACAAGATTTGCCCGAAGAGGCACTCCTCAAGTAGGCGTGTTATTTCCACTCTTGTGGAACCATAGCCATAACTGGTATAGTTTTATTTAGAACTGACAATTTCGGATAATGCAAAATTTTTGGTGTTATTCTTGATAGCAAATTATCTTGGAAATCAAATATATTAGCAAGAACATCTAAAGCCATGACGGCTTTGTATGTCTGTAAAAAGGCCATAGGTAGGAATTGGGGTATTAAATCACAATACGTAAATTGCGGTTATGAAACCAATATTATTTTACGGGGTATCGGTCTGGTGGAAAGCACTTGACAAAACCTTGTTTTATTTTAAGAGGTCACTAATAAATATTAAAATTTATTGTGAGAGAACGTTGGACAACCGCGAGTTATACCCCACTATTATTTGAAAAGATATTAAGGAGGGGTGCTATACAGATTACTGGAGCAATGGGTACAACACCGACTAAATCACTTTTTACGATAATGAACTGGATACCAGCTGATTTGACGACCAGAAAACTGGCTCTGAACACTGCCGCAAGGCTGGATACAATAGGCGCTTGGAGAATGTAAATTATAGGCATGCTAGCATAATTGAAGAAATACACTGTCTTCCTGACAAAATTGATTACTGCACCCTTCTTCTCGAGGAACTTTAGCGGTATCAGATGAAAGCCTACCCCTTAACACTATGAGCTTATCTCTTGGAGAAAGTTGGCGGCGGTGTCTACATTCAAGAATTTGGAATAAGAATGATGTTCAGAATTTCAAATGAATGCAGCATTCTACAGTCCGAGATATCGGCTATAAAAAGAGTAGCCAACTGGATAAGTTATAACAAAATATCGGGCAGGGATATTCGTATATATACTGATAGCCAGGCTGCAATTAAGTCTCTAACTGATGTATACACTACATCGACCTTGTTCCAGGAATGCCGCACATCCTTAAATAGGATGGCGAAACATTCAACAGTCACTCATATGGGTGCGTGGACATGGAGACATAATTGATAACTTAGCAAAGAATGGTTCCATGCTACCAGATGATGATATTCATCATCTATGCGATATTCCTCTAATAGCATGCAAGCAACGAATTAGGAAATTTTACTATGAGCTTGCTCAGACCAGATGGGCAAATGAACACACCTGTGTAATAACACGACATATTTGGCCTGGGCTAAATAAAGAACGGACGTTATATGTGCTGAAATTACAACAATTGAGCGATTTAGTGTCAGTAATTACCGGACACTGGAAATTCGGCAATCATGCCAGAAGATTAGACCTCCCTTACAATGATTTCTGTAGGAGTTGTAAAGATGAACAAGAGGAGGAAACAATATCTCATCTTCTTTGTCACTCTACAGCAATGAGTACCCTGCGTAACACCTTCTTGGGACACCCGTCTTTTAATAATCAATCTGAAGTATCAGACTTAAAATTAGAGCGTAACAATGCATTCATTAAAAATAGCAATTGGTTATCATGATTTGAAACCCAATCCTTTCAGTTGAAATGGAACTACTGGCTATTAGGTGGCTCGGAGTATTTTACTCCATCTTTTCCTCTAACCTTCCAGACCCGACATCTTCATCTCTTGACGTTTTCTTTTCCTACCTATCCACATCTACTCTCTATATACATCTACAACATCTATCCCCTTTCTGTTTTCTTCTATTCATTTCTTTTCAAGCAACACAAAAGGACCAACGTATGGACCTAAGCTGTACTAAATATGGCTGCCTGCTGACCTAACCTAACAGTTATAAATGGGAAAATTCGGATATTCGGCAAAAAAAAAAAAAGTATACGTTTTTTTATGATAATCAGACGCTTTCTGACATGTAAAGAAGTTTTTTATTTACATTAAATAATATAGGCCCAATTAGCTGACTTGATACAATTCAAACATAAAATGTTCTTTTTTTGTTTGATCAACAATGCAAATCAAATTACATTTTCAAACAAAAAGAACATCGACATGTTTTCCTCGCACAGAAAAACTTGGAACAACTTTGTGTCCGTAATCCTGCCAACATTTTGTTTTTGTGCATGAGCGTCCGTCGGTACCGGATTTGCTTAACATGACGAAGTTGTTTGTTTCTTTTATTATGCTTTGAAATAGTTCGTCACTTAAAAATCAACGAAATACCCAACATTTTTTTAAATTTTTGGACAAATTTTAAAATCATAATTTCCTTGTGCATAAATATTAACTTGGCTAACATATTTGTTCTTAAATCTAGTTTACCGACGCAGCTCCAAATAAAAAAAGTACCTAGGGGGATAAAAAATTGACAAATAAGAAGAAAAAATTAAATAAAAATATATGCCGCAAACGCTTAGTTTTCGAGTTATGGACGTTCTTAGTTTTCATGGAAATATGTGATTTGGCTGAAGTGCAGCTTAAAGGGCTACAAAAAAAAAAATAAAAAAAATATACCACCCAATTCAGAATAAAAAAAGAAAAAAACCAAAATTAAAATTTAAGGGGGCTGAAGTTCGTGGGCCCCCTGAAACCAAAAAACTGCCCGCCCACTTAGTGATATGTGTGGGTACTCAAATTAAAGGTAATACGATTGCAAATATGTATTTTGTTTTTGTATTCTCATATTATTTTCCTCTTTAGGGTTATTTAAGCATTTTTTAGGTGCAGAAAAGTTTTAGTTAGCGAAGCCGGTGTTTGTTATACCATAGAGGAGAAAATTTTGCGCCCGGCCGAAGGCCTGCTATGCAGAGAAGCTTTAGTTTGTGGAAAAATTACATATTTCTATGAAAACTATAAACGTCCATAACTTGAAAACTAAGCGTTTGCGCCAATTTTTAAATTTTCTATAACCCTATGTACTTTTTTTTATTTGGAGCTGCGTCAGTAAACTAGATTTGTTGCCATATTTGTCATATTTGGGTACATAAAAAAGGAATTTGGTGTTTTTTTTTATAAATTAAGACTAAATTTAGTGAAATGGAAGTAAAACTCGAATACAAAATTTGAAGTTGGAAGGAAGTTTGTTCAATACTTACCGGTTTACCCTTCACATATTAATAAATTACAAATTTTATAAAACATTAGTACAACATTACTTATTTACTAGATTATTTTGTGATTTTGAAATTATCCATTCTACGAACATTCTAAAACAATTAAAACACATATATGTATGTACATCATTTTTTGAAAATAAATTCCGACATTCTCTACATAGATAAGACATTTTCTATATAAACTTTCACAAGCCCTCTTCGAGGAATAACGGTACAAAATCAAACACAAGGTTGTATTTTATACCAATGTCACCAACTAATCAAAGAAAAACGGCTTAAAAATATATGGCCATTACCCGGCATTTACCCTGCCTTTACACATGCAAGTACTTGCGAAACAGCGATTAAGTCAAATTCACTAAAAAAAAATAAAGTAAGGGCACCATCAAACATTTGAGTATTAAATACATATCAACAGTTTATGTTTTTTGAGAAGTATCTTGCAACTTAATGTTAAAGATGTCTATTTAAATATATAATTGGACCACAGACAAATTAAAGACATAGTCATAAAACTTGATCAACAAAGATATTATTAAACAATTTTGTTCAGAATTTACTACAAATTTAATTAAAAAACTTGAACGCTCCGCATTTTACCATTTATATGATTACATTTACAATTTCCCAAAACTTACCTCAGTGTAGAAAAAAACTCAGCAACTTGGCAACCATATTTTAAATAAAAACAAAACTGTTGCCGACAAGTACTATTTTTCCTTAATATTTATTTATGTATTAACTCAATTTGCAATTAATTCAATATATCCATTTACTGCAAAACATTTGAAAATGTACGATTTAAATCAGAAAACTATATTTGTACTGGACCACACACAATACTTTAGTATTTCAAGTGAAGATTACATACCTTTAGATTTTCTCAAAGGTAAGACCGGTGCCACAGATACTGCAATGCCAGCTTCAGGCGGAGGCAGTTCAAGTGGTCTACAATTCAGCAAAAGTTTGTGGACTTGTTCCGTCGAATCATCCATAGAATACTGTCGCATTGTCTGGGATCTCTTTCCGCGCGGCAAGTTAATACGTTTCATAGTGAGCGATACAGCGGCACACATAGTGAACACCTGGAAGTTTGCCACACAAAATATGTCACATGTTTTAAATGCAATGGCATTGGTGGGTGTGCCGCAACGAAATACACCGCAATCATCTGACTATTCTGTCATACATGGCTTGAGAGCGGCCATAGAAGCACTGGCCGAGCCCACAGAATATCAAATGAATTTAATGCAGGCCCAGGAGAACTCAAATGAAAAAATACCCAATAAAGGTAGGGTGATTTGTATAACATCGGCTCGCGATAATCCCAGTATGAAGAGTTTAGAGGATATTTTCCACAATGTATTAATGCAACAAAACACATTAGCCATGACCCAGAAGAAGCTGCTTAATATAGATCATTGTCATTTGGTTATAATAAATATGGTGCCCATGAATATAGAGACTTTGGTGACGAATCGCAGCAAAATGGAGCTATCGCCATGTTTGTCCACTGAAATACATACCACTAACGCACCGGAAATATCTAACAAATTGACACATCTTATAATGAGCCATTATGATTTGGCCAGTACTACAGTGACAGGGATACCCATGAAGGTAAGCGATTGGCTAGTTCAGTAATATTTCGCGTTATTCCGTTTTTATTTATTGTTAGGAAGAGCAAAATGCCAATTCTAGTGCCAACTATGATGTAGAAATTCTACATGCCCGCAATGCTCATACGGCTATTTGTGGCAATGAGGCTTTATTGCCTACTAGCATCAAAGATGGAGCCGAATATGAAACGGTTACCTTAAAATGGTGTACACCAAGGGGTTGCGGTGCTTCCGATATGTCCGCTTGTCCTCCTTGTTTAGCCCAACATCGTGTGACACCTGTTGATGTTACTTCTCGTCCTAGTTCTTGTTTAATTAATTTTCTGTTAAATGGCCGTTCAGTTTTATTGGAGATGCCAAGGTAAGTGTGGCATTAACAAGGTATTAGCAGTTTTCATTATTTGTTTTAATTTTTCTAGAAAAGCTGGCGGTAAAACAACAAGTCATTTACTATCCGCTAGGGGCGGTGAAATTTTCATACACGCTCTTCAAATAACTCGTTCTTGTCTTGAAGATACACCCTCTATTTTTGAGGGACCTGGTGGACGCATTCCCGACTATCGTATCGCAGACTTTACTGCTTTCATTAAGCCACATCGCTTACTGCCGCTTAAATCCAAAACGAAACCGGAAGAAAACCTACACAAAGCGCGAGAACGTTTATACTCAAGATCTCTGTACTTTCCTTTAACTTTAAGCACTACCATGGTTTTCAATTTACAGCGCAACATGCACTGGTTACCAAATTTCCTCCGGAAAATAGCCAAAGAAGATATGGACAAAGCCGATGAAATACAATGTCAACAGAATATATATGAACTGTACACGGCTTCAACGAGAAGGGAGTTGTTGCTATTTACAAATTTAAGTGAAAATCGAATAAAAGGTCACAAGAAAATCGACCAATACAAACTGTTGTGTGCCGAATTAGAGGTACTTATCAAGGGTTGTGCCACTACACCTTATCATAAAGTTATACTAGAGAGCGTACAAAACGTAAGAGCTTCCTGTGGTGATGCAACCGTCAAATCAGAAACAGATTTAGCACGTAAGTAATATGAAGATTGGCTGTACGAGTTTATGTGATAACATTGTTAATAAAATTGTAGGTGATGCTGCTGGTAAATCTATTATAAGAGCTACTACTGATTCACCTTTGTCACCACCTCATTCCATGGACACTAGCAGTTCTGGAAGTACACAACTGTTAAAGGCTAGCAAGCGTAGTTTTAGCAATGTGGGTCAACGTTCACTATTTGATATTGTGGGCAGTACAGAACGTTCACAATCGAATAAGCGACCTGATTTCTCAGGCCGTTTATGCACGCCCATGGGACAAGTGGCAAAACTTTATCCTGATTTTGGCACTAAGGAAAAGGAGGCTGGTTCTACCAACTCCACAGCTATTAAGGATGAAAATTTAGTCATAAAATTAGATGTTCCCGGCATACGAACCTAAAACTTTTAAAACTTGTTTATAATATAAATACAATACATAAATAAAAATAAATATAAACTTTATGTTATTAAAAAAATTCGTTTACATTAAGATTACACTTTCAAATCACAATAAACAAAATTATTTACGAAATAAAAAAAAAACTAAAAAACTTTTCTTTAACTACAAAATATTTGTCTTTTTTTATTAAAATTTTTTTGAATTTTCTTACTAAAAAATTATGCTACCACAAAAAATTACACAAATTTCTGAACAAGCTTTACCCCCCGTTCATGGTTGGTTGGTTGATCATTCATTGTGTTTAACATTCATTATTTTTTCCCGTTCTAGTTCCCTTAATTTTTGGCAATGAGTCATTTGTTTTCATTCAACAAGATGTGCGTAAAATAGAAGACTGTCGTTTATTTACCATTAACAAATTAATGCCCAATGGTGATTTAAAAACTGTTAATATCCAAGATCCCAATAATTGGTGGTTACAAATTTTAAAACAAGAAAATTTATCGTGTAATCAAAATTTCTTGCCATTATTGGAATTTTTAAATGGTAAGAGAAATCCCTACCAAGAATGTCAGCCAACAACGCCAACACAACAACAATGTACTCCAGTCTCTGCAATGCCATCATTTTCACAGCCTATGGAAATATCAACGACAGTTTGTGAAAATCGTGCGGTAGCTTCTATTGAACAGCAACTACAATGGAATAAATGTGTTAATACTTCGGCGCCAGTAAGTAAAATTAATGGAAATTTGTGAACAATTCATGTTTAACAATTAAACGCTAGATGCCATATTCACCCCTATCGTGAATAAAAATTCCACATGAAATTTGTTCCCTTTTATTTTTTTAACATTGAATTTTAATAGGAAAAATTTTAAAAGGGAACACATTTCATGTGGAATTTTTATTCACGATAGGGGTGATTGATATTTTCGTCTCACTGTATACACTACGCAGAAATCTTTTCGAAACTCCCATATAATAAACAGACCGTAAAATCGGTTGCATATTTGATATTTGTTTTTATTCAAAATTTATTTACAGACTTTAGATTTTGGAATTTCTTTGAAAAATTTGAGAGCTTTATGTTGGAAAAATTTGTTCAATATTTGACTGAGATGTAAACAATTTTTCAAACACAAGCTAAAAATGGCTGCTGACATTTTAACTTAAAAGATTTCTTAACAGATGATGAAGTCAATATGTACACGCTTTATACATGATACAGCAGAGGCATTATTAACCACCATAGCCACTCATTCTCATGACAACTGCTCTACGCTCCGGAATGGCCTGAATTCAGTCGGTCAATGGCTGTTACAACAACAACCATAGCCTCTAGGCGTTCAAGGGGTTTTCACAAGCAGAGACTTAATTAACAGAACTTGTCACTGTGGAAGACTTTTGAAACTGTGAGCCATCCTACTTTCTTTTAGGACATCTACTGCCCACAATGAATAAATGTATCGTGAATTGTCTAAATGTCCGTATGTTGTTCGTAATACATCTCTAAACTTTCACAATTATCCCTTTAATAAACTTTAATAAGCCAGGTTCAGCTGCCGAAAAAGATCCCAACCCAATAGCGCACCTTCAGCATTCATACATACATACATACATATTATGTATTTACATATGTACATATATTACTGCACGTTTTTTGTTTTTTTTTGCATTTCGCAATGTACACTTCTTTCAATCAGAATCAAATTATTGCATTGGATAAAAAAAAACAAAATCCCGAAATCTGCCAATCTAAAATCGAGGGTACAAACAAACTATGAGAGCTATTGATATATTTTTTTTATATTTCTGTTCCCTCATATATCATTAACAAGCGGACCCGGCGAACTTCGCCTCGCCCCAATTTTAAGCCTTCAGACAAACTTTAGAGTAATAATATAATACAACAGGAATAATTTCACACAAAATTTCATACAAAAAAAAATCAATTTTCCAATTTATCCAATTTTCCGACTTTTGCGGAGAGATTTTACAATTTTCCATATTTCGCATTTTCCGCAATTTTCCATGATTTACACCAAGAACTTTCTATTTTTCCATTAAGGAATAATTTCACACAAAATTATTTCGTACAAAAAAATCAATTTTCGATTTTTCCAATTTTCCGCAATTTCCCATGATTTACACTAAGAACTTCCTATTTTTTCATTTGGAAAGCAATTAAGGAATAATTTCACACAAAATTTCATACAAAAACTCGATTTTCAAAATTTCCCCTTTTCCGACTTTTGCGAAGAGATTTTCCGCGTTTCGCATTTTTCATGATTTACACTAAGAAATTTCTATTTTTGTATTTGGAAAGCCATTAAGTCCAAATTTCATACAAAACCTCGATTTTCCGACTTTTCCGGAGGGATTTTTCAAAATTTTGTTCCGTAACTGACAAAAAATTTACAGAAATCGGCCCAGCCGTTCTCACTTGTTGAATTACTATACATTTTTTACACCATTTATATATATATAGATATTCCTAAAAATTCTAAATTTTGTTTAACAAAATTTTAAAAACAATTTAAAATGGAGTTTTGAAACGGCCGATAAAAAATCAGCATTTTTTTTACCATACTAGATAATATGTTAACGTTATGCTACCAAGATAAAATCTCATATGCAAGTAAATACATACATACATATGTACATATGTATGAATATTTTATACAAGCGATCTGAAACTCGTTAATGGGCTGGGAAATACTTAAAATTTTGTTAACAGATTTCTATCTTTTATATATTATTAGAATGCTAATTTCGTACAAATTTCGATTATTTTACATTAACCTATAAGCAAATGTGTTCACATAAGCGAACCCCAGGGCCTTGCTGGGATATTTGTATGGATTTAAATTAAAAATCGTTAATTTCATTATCAACTTCTAACTCGATCCCATTTCCATCAACCTCATTCTGAATTTCATTTTCTCTATCAGTGACAATTGCTTCTGCCAATCTAAACCATTTGGTTTAAATTGCAAAGAATAAATTTTTTGTCTGAAATTTTGAAAATTTTTGAATTAAAATTTTTTTTTTTAATTTTTGATAACCCATTGAATGCGCCTCTCAAAGACCTTTCATATGATACCAAATTTACATATAGTTCCTTTGGAAGAAATGTGAAAAAAAATCAAAAAATCTCTAAAAAGGACCTTTTTATCCTTTGATCCAGTTCACCAAATATTGACCCGAGGACAAATAAATTGAGAAACGTAGTCTTAAACTGAATAAAATTTTCATATTAGTCGGGAACATCGATACCTTATTTTTTCTCCATACAAACGGGGCCACCCTAATGTACATATATAGTTATTATCAATACAAGAAATCCTTCGTGGCCAAATAATGCATGCATTGTTGGAATAATAAAAACATCTTATAATAAAATTCATAGAGAAGCCATCAACATAGTGCTTGAAGGCAACATTCATATATGTATGTATATAACGAAGGTCGTCGGTATTGTGCTACAGGTTTAGTCTCGCCCTTAACTTATGTCCCTTGACAAACTCACATGTTCAACTTTAGATTTATTGTGTAAACACAAAAAAGTTTTCTTTACAGTGGTACTAACAAAAATTTTAATTCAAAATACATATTAATTTTTAATTGAAAATATTAAAGTTTTTGATTTCTTAAAGAAGGATTTTTTCAAACTTTCAGTTTCCTATGACATACAGCCATGGAACGTCAACCACCGAAATCAATTGCAAACAACTTGATGGCAAAGATCTATACAATAAGCAGACATGTTGTTGCTGCTGCACAAAGTGCCAACGTTGTGAGAGCTTTAGGCCACTATGTAATAAATGCACCAGCACACAAGATTTACATAATGAGGCTAGCAAGAAAACAAGTGAAATTTTGGGAGCTAGAGAACAATTGAAAAAGAAAAAACTAAATTTTTCCCTTGACTATATAACGTAAACAAAATTTTAATTTCGTAAATAAAAATATTGTATTTGTGTACAGAAAAATTAAAAGTATGTTAAAAATTTTAATAATTAAATATATTCTTATACAGTAACTAATTGTATTACATTAGTTTTTATTATTATATTTAGTCTTTAGCAAGTTTTTTCTTTAACAAACTCTTATTTGTTTTAAGTTTAGTTTTAAAGTGTGATTTTGCTTTAAACGTAGTATTGTTGTTATTGTTTGTAACCGGCTTTTTGTGATGTTTATTTTTTGCCATCACAGCTGGTTTGAGCTTTGTTATTGTTATTTCAGTTTTTATTGCTGGTTTTTCGGTTACTCCAAAATATCTGGCCTTATTTGCAGTGAATTTTTGTTGTGTATTGTTGGCTGGCTTTTGATTGGCTTCCCTAACAAACTCCAAGGAACCCATGCGTACGTAGAAGTCTTTTAAAATAAATTTAAAATCTTCAATTAAAACTTCTTTTTTGGCCTGCACACGTTTGTGGTCGGCTGTTAAGGAACAACCGGTCACATCGTTGACTTTGAATTCTTTAGCATTGAAGGCGGAAGGTTTCCATATGACAGCAATTTCTTTGCCGCCACAAGGATTGTAGAAAAACGCAGCAAAATCGGAATAGGCTTCCTGTAAGAGTGTTAAAATAAACATTATAATATGTAAAATTTTAGGTTGCCTTAAAAAACTTATAATTACCCTTAATTTGTGTACAGCGTTTTGTAGAAAATTGCTGCCCGCTAGCGGCAAGTGCCAGTTGGGTTTTGTGAAATCTACAAAAGATGAGCCAAAATCAAGGCACAAAGTATTGGTTATATGGTCCGGACTTAATTGTATAACAAAGTCATAACCCTGGGTGGGTGGTTTAAATATCTTGGCGGGCCTGATAAATGATAGGGAAGAGGACAAAACTGTTGATTCTATAATTTCCAGAGACTGGCGAGCCAACAAAGTAACTCTGGCCAAAACATGGACATTCGGTTGCTGTTCCGAGCTCCAAATGTTGCCATAATGTTTCAGATCGTATGAAGTAACAATGCACAGTGGTGGGAATGTGTCCCGTTCAGTAGAGTAACGTTGCTCTAAATCGGATATATCAGTTTCTAGAAAAAAAAAAACAAACAAAACATTATTATTTTCTTTAAGTTAGATATTTAAGTTTTTTGGTGATTACCCTGCATGGCGCTATTGAAATTTAACAAAAACAACTCCGACTTCCAGTCTGTATTGGCCAACAATTGTAGAAATCTTATAAAACCAGTTTGCGGAGAATTTGTTACATTTTTGGCAGCGATTTTTAAATACTGCGAGGCTATCAACAATTCCGTACACTCTTCAGGCCAAAGACCATTGTCTATAAGTTGACTATATAGCCATCTTTTGGCTATCATAACGGTGGGACCAAATGAGGAATGATTTTGATAAAGAGCTTTTAAAGCGCCCGTCACTTTGGGTAATATATAGTGACGTTTCTCTAGGGCAATACTTTCCGGGCAATCGATGTGTGTTGTTAGACCCTTAACGGTTTTTTCTTTCTTCACCAGACCCACCTCTTTGGGATGGGCTATCTCTAAATTAAAACAATAGCCTCGTTTTAAAACCAACACACCATCGTAGCTAACTTTGCACATAAGCTTGTATTTATCCTGCAACATTTCGGCAATTTGTAGGTAAAATGCTGTTTTGAGGGCACGCAAGGCTGGCAGTTCACTTGGCCATTTGCCACTTTGACCTATAAATAGGGAAGGAAACATGTTAGTAATATTTGTTGACATATTTTTTTAATGTGAAATATGTTGGTGAAATTTTTAAATTAAAAAGAAATTGGCGTGGTGTAACTATGCAAGGTGAGTGCAGTAGCACAACTGCATGACTTTGTTTACAATTTACTTATATCAAAAGTAATACTTTTTCAAGTATTTTTGACAGTAGTACATTATTTTACACAAACAAAATGTCTGTTGTTTCTGTATTGTATTGTATTTATTGCCGATTTGCACTCACCTTGTATAATTACACCATGAAAATTAGTAAAAATCCATGGTGTAAGTGAAATGGTGAAATTTTTTAGTGAAATAAAAAATCTTGAAATTTAGTGACTTCAAAAAATTAATGACATTTTTAATGAAACAAGCAAATTGGGAAAAGTTTTTAGTAAGCCCAAACAAATTTATGAAACTTTTCAGTGAAACAAAAAAAAAATAAATTGGTGAAATTTTTTAGTCAAAGCAAATTTGATAAAACAAAGTTTAAGTAAATGCATTTACGATCAATCAAAAATTATATAAAATATTGTTATTTTGAGACTTTGTCTTTATATAACAAAACTCTTAAAGAAATAACAAAAAATCTAAAAATTATTAATTACCTAACTGTACAACACCATATTGTATGTGATCAGCGAAAATTTGCTCCTTAATACACCTGGCTCTGGGTAAAATAGGTTGAGGTTCACAATATCTTAAAACTGGTGATATACCCGCTATAGAAACTATTTCCAAGGGCAGCTCCTTTAGGTCATTCAATTTTCTAGCCAAATCATCAAATTCTCTTATCACCAGCAAGGCCATGGCCTCGGCATTAGTGTCTTGGGGTATTTCCTGTTTGTTAAACTTTAAATTGTCCACTTTAAAACCTTTGGTCAACTCGAATACCGTCTCAAATTCCCCGGCTATATACTCGACATCTTTGTCCTCCAGCTGAAAATGGTGTTGCAACAGATACAAGACAATGCTGCGCACAATTAAACGTTTCTTGCTGAGATCATCACTGACACCGGCCCATACCACCGATTCGGTTATGCTGCCATCTTGAAAACGTCTTAGTTGGGCCTTATCACCCCAAAAAGCACGGAATTTAGCGGCTTCATCATCTATAGACTCGGGACCTTTATCGAGTATTTCGTAGGCATGTTCAGGATTAAGTATGAAACCCAAATGTAATTGTTGCGGAACAACAGTGGCTGATTCATTAACATTCCATGCTGTGGTTAATTGTTCGAGGGGTAGCATGAATTCCACACGCTGGGAGAGGCCTCTCTGCAGTAGACTAAATATTTGAAGAAGAAATGTGGAATTAATTATATTATTTTAAGGGTTTTATAATAATTTATTGTACCTTGTAACCACTTTCAATAATTGTGGATATGTATAGCCGGCATAGTTATATTTATCTGCGGGTGTTACATGCATTTCCAAGATTTGTTCTATAGCGTCGGGTTTATTGATTCTAAAACATAAGAAAACATCAAAATTTATATAAAGATTAGATTAGAACAACTAAAATAACCCTAATTTAAATGGCGTTTAAACTAGTAATTTAATAATTATCGAACATTTAAACTTAATTTGCTTAAATTGCTTTAATTCGTTTTCACACAAATTTTTGTAGCAGAAATTTTGTTGGAAATAATTTGTTAATAAATATTTTCACTAAAATTTGTTTGCCAAATATAATATCATAATTAAAAAACTCACTTTAGTATATGATCCACTTGTGTATAAAGTGGCAATTTAGACATAAATAAATATTGAAAACTATTCACTTTCATATCGTTTAACATGTCCACCGCCAGTTTAGCCTCCAAACAAATTCTCTTGTACACATCTACACTAACATTCGAACAGATGTTGTAAAAACCGCTAACATCTACGAAAACTACAGGGTAGTAGCTATGAAACTGTTCCAAAGTAGGTTGATTGGGTATAGAGTTGGCGCTGGTGCTTAGAGTTATGCCCTTGTTGCTTTCATGCCAAGCTGAAAAGGCTAAACAAATCATTTTGTTAAAAAAAAAACAAACAATTTTATTTAATTGTCCACTTACCCAATTGATTCCAAACATTACGTGCCACCTGATAACTGCTCATGTTGTTGTGCAACTTACGCTGCTTAAACAAATAAGCCACAAACATGGCCAAAATATGGGCATTAAAGCCACCATAACCAACATCCAGTTGACGTTGACGCAGCCACACTTTGAGCAGTAACAGGCCCTCTTGGAAGCTTTTGTGTGGAGTGAAAACTTCCTGCAGCAGCTTTTGATTTTCATGCATAGTCAAATCAAACAGGACATTGGCATTGTAGGAGGGGGTAGCCAAGGTTACCGCTTCTTCATCCTCATTAGTCTCGAAAAGCGACGCACGTATGTTATTATTCCAGGGTACAAAACGATTCAATTTAAAGGACTGATGTTCGCTTGCTATGAAAATGCGTAAGCATAATTTTTGTGCCAAATGTTTACCCGCCTTTTCGGGTGGTGTTATCTCCAATATCGGTTTTAAAGGATTATTATTGTAATAATTGAATTTAAGTTGTTGCAGGGTTAAGCCTGGTATCAATTTTGATTCTAATAATTTTTGTGTTAAATAAGTTAAATAGAAGGCTCTTTTCTGATCATATTGCAAATTGAGATAATTCTCTTTTTGCCAACACTCCGCGGGCATTAAGACAGAAATGTCCGCCTGCAATTTGGGACCTAGCAAAGTGTGTGTGTTACTGGCTCCCAGGAAAAACGGCTCAGTAGTGGGTTTAACGAATTGAAATTGGAATACCTTTTGCTGTTGCACCTTTAGTGATTGCAGATTTAAAGGTACCGAGATATTGGTTTTCTTAAGCCACAATAATTTATCCATATCTTCCTTTTCGGCCATATTTTTCAAACTTTTAATGAAACTCTTAAATTGTTCCAAAAAGTTGTTTATATAGTTGGTATATTTATCCTTGACTTTTATTTCTTGCAACATTTCCTTAACTTGCAGGCGAAAGATGTTAGAGTGAAAGAGATTGCGAGTTTCTTTCAATTCGTTTATCTCCTCCAAAGTGGGAGCTTTAACTTTTTCGGGCGCAAAGGGATTGGTAATTTTTGATTTTTTATTTTGAGTCACTTCTTGTTGAACTTCAGGTTTTCTTTTATTTGTGTTTGCTACTTCATTGTCTACTTCTTCCTCTCTGTCGGAAAAGTCGTCACCACTGCCGCTTTCGTCTTCATAATATGTTGCCTTCTCATTATCAGAATCACTTTCCTCACTGGTACCATTTTCTATCATGGAATCGTAGCCCTCTGCATCCACCAGCATTTCTTCTTCCAATTCCTGCTTGTTTTGAGCGGTAGTGTTCTTTTTGCCATTAACCATTTTTACAGGTTTTTGTACTGAATTCTATAAAATTTAAATATATTTTGTATACTAGTCAACTCTAATTATTAACTTATGAAAAATTTACCATTTTATTTATAGTTTTTTTAGTTTTAGCCATATTTTTCAAAAATTATTCAATAATTTCAACAAATGTTTTAGAAATCGACTTGTTACTCGCACGTGTAGTTGAAAAGAATGATACTCACTCATTCAATGTTCTATTATATTGAGTGGAAAAATGTAAACACAGAGTTGCATTTATGTACAACAATTATTATATGCTCTAATAAATAGCTAATATAGTGTTTTAGGTAGAGGTAATACTGTTCTGGTAAAAAAGTTCTAAACTTTGAGTTCTATTAATTAAAAAGTTAACCAAAACCGGGAGGGGTGGAAATTATACTTGCTCGCTAAGCAAAGTATTTAGGAGTGTTCGTTGATATTATATTGCACAGTAGAAAGAACATATAGAAGATACATGATTTCCAAGCCTGCAGAAAATCTATAGGTAAAAATTGGGAATTACTACCGAACTTAATCAGTGGAAACTCATCATTTATCATGATTCCACTGTTCGGCGGGAGGTCATGAAACAAACGTACTAAGATGTGTTCAACTTGGTATCAAAGAATCTACAAGAAGCATACCGCAGGTTATACGGATTACAATGATAACGGAAATAAATTGCGATGGAATACCTCTAATAGAGATCTGGACAATGATTAGTGGAGCAAGATCAAAGAAGTCACTGTGCTGTTGATTTTAATGATTTTCCTATTGAACTGATCTGGCAATATTACTCGTTTTATTTACTTTTTACTGTTTTTCTTTTCTGCATATATTTTTTGTAAAGGCTGGCAGCACTGGTCAAGACAGTTGTGTCTGCTGATTTTGCATAGGTTTTGCATTGTGGTAGATAAATTTGTATTTTTTCGGTCTTTAAAGGCCAGAAAAATCATAAAAACTACTAAAAAAAACAACGGTAATAACAAAGAATTATTAAGTTTAATAAAAAATATATACTAATAGCAAAAGTGTAATTGTTATAACCAAAAGAAAAAAGTTCAAGACAAAAAGTATGCCCACTTCCTCGTTTTTTTTTACTTGGGGTAATTTTTTTTCTTTGCTGTGGTTCGATATATAAGTTTGATGTTAGAACAATAAAAAACGGAGTGTTTTATTATTAAACCTAGTAAGAGTGAAAGAGATAAACATGGCGTAGAGAATAAAGAAAAGTGTTGTACATACAGAAAAATTACTAAGATATTTGTGAAAAAATTGAAAACTCAATGGAAAACAAGTGTATAGAGTAAATTTTACAACAAAAATATATCGGAATTATTCAGCTTTAATAAAAAGCCTATAATTTAATCTGTTTACATTTAATTAAATACAAATTGCTATAACAAAATGGAAAATTTTAAATGTGTTAAAAGTAGAGTGTATGTTAAAGAAATTATGGGCTACCGGCTTTATAAAGTGGTAACTATGTGTATTGAGTATAAAAATACATCAATGGGATATTTTTATTCATCCTATTAGCCTCTAGATTACAGTACGAGGTTTTGGTAAATTGTTTTACATATTAAGAAACAAATAATTAAATTAATTCTATATTACTTTATTTTAAATTAGAAAGTTTTGGTTTATGTTTATTAATTATTATTCATATATTTAAAAAAAAATAAGAAAATGCGTTAAAATTGTAAATTTTTTTTTTAACACTGGTTGCTGATTCGTTTAGTGGCAATACTTTGTTTTAGTAAAAAGTTAGTGCTAAGCAGTGCTGTCAATTAGAGCTAATTTTTAATTTCTATTTTCTCAAAGTAATTATTTCCATTAGGTACACAAATGGGTAAATTCGATTTTAACTGCAATTTGAAGGTTTCATTTCAATTGTGTGTAGGTATTTGGCTGATGTTTAAAATATATAAATTATACATTAACTTTCATTTTCAACAAAATATATTTTATATATTTAACTAAAAATTAAATTAACTTTCTGCATAACGAGCATATTATAAACTTTTAATTTTACATCACGTTAAATGCATCTTCTTAATCACAAATAATATTCAAGAAAGAGTTACATTATATTGGGCTCCAGATATACTTAATAAAGCTGTGTTCACATTATGTGTATTTGTCATGTGGAATGTCACTTTTCTACACATATGTGATTTCATGTGTATGTCAAAATTTGAGTTTTACATACGGTTTATAAATTACATATTCATATGTTGGTTATGTCACATACATATGTACTTACTTTTGTTAATTCCTTTTCAAGTTTTCCCTCCATTTTCAATAATAAATTTGTGTGGTTTTTTGTTATACTATTAGGTATAAATTATATTCATCAGACATTTAAAATTCTAAAGCATATATTTTTATATTTATATTATATAAATTTTAGAAAAACGGTCAGGTAATTGTATTATTATTATTTAAACTTAAATGAAGAAAAATATTTCCCATTGTCTTAATGAAAATTAAAAACATATAGAAATTAATATTATAAGATAAACTTTAATTGGGATTCAAATTATATTAAATTTTAACTCAAAAATGTCTAATGCTTCGCAAAACTTCTTTAGAACAGTTACGAATGCAGTTTTCATCTAAGCATTCTAAAACTAATAGGTACATAGTGATTTCTTTTCTGGGATATCGCTACCTATTTCTTATTGTTTTTAAAAACTTGATTATATCAGTTATTCCTCTAATACACTAGATACTAGTTTGAAGATATTATATTGCCAAGCCTATACGTATTTAAGAAATTACGTAAAGTAGTTCAGTTTAGTCACATTTAACTCTTAACTTTTTTTTTTGTTAAATTTGTGAATTAAATTTAAACTGCTGGATGTGGTAAAAAAGAAAATATAATAAAAAAAAAGCTAAATGATTGTTAAGTTATAGTTGAATTATAATTGAAATTTTAGAAAATGGTCATAAGACTATTATTTATATATAATTCATTATACATTTTAAATTCTAAAGCATACATTTTTATATTTTTTGTTTTTCGGAACAGATTTTACAAAAACGTTATTTTATTATAATTTAATTTTATTATTATTATTTAAACATAAATGGGAAAAAGATTTATAGACATAGGTATATAAATTTATATTTTAAGGTGGACTTTAATTGGGATTCAAACTATAGAAAATTTTAATACAAAAATATCTAATGCAGCTACCACTGAATAAATTTAAAACTGTATTAAAACATTCCAATAAATTGTTTCAAAGGTGTAAATTTTCAAAACAAAAAAACTTTATCAAAGACTTTTCAGAACCATACCAAAAACCTTTGCTCCGCAAAACTTCTTTGGAACAGTTACGAATGCAATATTATATCGATGCATTCTAGAACTAATACTGAGTTTTTCTGTGTTATCAATCACTATTTTTTATTGTTCTATTATTTAAAACTTGATTTTATCAATTATTATTCAAAAAAAATCTTCTTGTATTTAAAAAAAGCTTACTCTGGCTACACTGTATACAGGGCTGCCAGATGAATTTCGGAAAAATCATCAAAATCCTGATAAAAAGAAAAAAATCGTCAATTTTAAAAATCGTCAAAAAAAATCAGAAATAATAAAATTCACTATTTCTAATAGTATTTGCTCCGCAAAACTTCTTTGGAACAGTTACGAATGCAATATTATATCGATGCATTCTAGAACTAATACTGCGTTTTTCTGGGTTATCAATCACTATTTTTTATTGTTCTATTATTTAAAACTTGATTTTATCAATTATTCCTCTAAAGAAAATCTTCTTGTATTTAAAAAAAGCTTACTCTGGCTACACTGTATACAAATGAATTTCGGAAAAAATCGTCAAAATCCTGATAAAAAAGATAAAAATCGTCATAAAAATCAGAAATAATAAAATTCACTATTTCTAATAGTATTTTGAAATTTTTATTTAAAAGAAAAATTAAAAATTCAAATTTATATGTCTCTTGTACAATACATTTCAAAATACATAAATTTTAACTTCTTAAATAAGAAACCATTAAAAATATAATGTTAAACACAACTTGTGTAAAAATTTTATAATATCTTACAGTATTTTATAAATATCTGAATTTAGCACATTTTATTAATTCAGGTTAAATTTTAATGTCAAAACAATTTATTTTATTAAGTTTTTATTTATTTTCAAAGAATTCCGGATTTTTGTTTTATTTAAATTTATATGGCTGAATATTCTGTCGACGTTTTGTTAAAATAGTGGAAGTTTCTATAGAGTTTCCCCGTTAAAATTCAGAAATAGTTGCCTTTAAAAATCTTTGTTCATGGAATTCAGCATTTAAAATTGCTTTTTATATTTACCAATAAAATAAATAATTTCTACTATCCTTAAACTCAACAATTGGCTTTAATTAACAAAACATCACTGTCATTTAGTTTTGTTCTTGAAATATGTCATGTTATAAATTAGAAAAATATTTGTTGTCTCCAAAAAATAAATAAATAAAACAAACAAATGAGGGAAAATTATAATAATTCAGAAAATCGTCAATCTCAATGAAAAAATTGTCAAATCTTCATTTGCTATTTTTGAAACAAAAAGTCGTCAAAATGACGATAATTCGTCAAATCTGGCAGCTATGCCTGTATAGTTAGTGTTGAGTAACTTAAACAAAACCAATTTTAAAAGAGTAGAGAGAGAGTGTAATTTGTTTAGCATAGAAAAGAAAATAAATGTAAAATGGAAAAAAAGAATAAGTGCAGAAAGAAAATAAACTACACCCCTGACGAATGTCTGACTGACTGCCGTGTGTGTGAAAAAATATTAAAAATTATGTTATTAAATTAACATAAAACTAAAAATTTTAAACAAAAACTTTAAATTAAAGCATATACATTTTTTAATTATGGAGAATAAGAAAAAAAATTAGAGATTCCATAGATGCTAAAAGGTTTTAAAAGTAAAAAAGTCTATTTTTTTAACATTTAACAGTGGCCTAATTTTTTTTGTGTCTATATAAATTATAAGCTTAACATATGAAATACATACATATGTATATTATAAAATGAAATGTTTGTCAAGAAAATATGTTTTTTCCTATACCTAGTTTTTATAAAAAATATTTAAATTTAAACTTTTGTTATGTGTAAAATGCATTGGAGATGAAAAAGTAAAAAAAAATTACCCAAAAGCAAGCAAATTTTAAAATCAATGAGCAATCATACTTTCATAAGTATTACATACACACGTATTCTCACTCAGACTCATAATTATATACAGTTGTTGAGGAGAACCCTTTAGTAAATCGTATACTCTCTTTCTCTTGTTATAGTTATCTCTTTTACTTGTATAGTGTTTATATTTAGCGGTGTTGATTAATTGAAGTCACGCCTGTCTCGCTTTTTACTAAAAAATCCAAAATGAAATGTCAAAATTTTGTGAGTGTTTTCTGTTTGTTTTCATATGTTCGAACTCTTTGGCTTATATTAACTGTCAATATTTTCTTTGGCGAATTGAGTGAGCGCGAAAAGTGGAAAATAAAATAAAACAACAAAACTACTCTTTTAAGATGAGTGTGTAGAATTATCTGACTTTTTCAGGTGTTTTATTTTATTTTTAGCCTTTTTATTAACAAATAAAATCTAAACAATATTGTTAAGATGTGTAGCATTGTTGTTATTTTTCAATGATAAGTAAGGAATTGTCTTAAATGGAACCCAAATTAATAACAAATTAATGTAAAGCGAGGCAGTGAAGGTTTTTTTTTTTTTTTAACAAACTACATAATTACATGGGTATTTACATTTCTATTAAGGAAACTAACCTTTCATAACATTAAAATTTAAAGTAAAATGAATTAAATTGTTATAGGTACATATATAATATAGGTATAATACCTATAATATATATATATAAGATAAAGTATTCAAAATACTACTAAATAAATAAATAATAATAATAATGTGTAAAAATAAAAAAAAAACTTTTTGATATTTATATAGTCGGGCTCGAGTTCATTAAATTTAATTTTCATTAAATTATTTTTACTGAAGGAATTGTTTTACAACATGAAATCTATTAAAATTTTATTGATAATTTTTCTGGCTGAGCTGGGGATTGAACCTGGGTTGAATTTACATGTTTCGAAAATCACCACATTCTCTCATCAGAATTCTTTGCGTTCTAACCTCTGCACCACTGCGGTGCCTGCTAGCCAACAACAATTTAAAATTAACAGTTCGAATAAAAAAAAATAATAATTGTTAATAAATAAAAACATTTACAGATAATTTAAAAACGATTTTAATAGTACGTACGAGCATTATTGTAAATTTTGGTGAAAATAAAAAAAGATTGTTGTGAAACTTAGATTTTAGTGTAAAAAACATTAATGGAGTAAATTAGAGTTTAAAAAAATCTAAAAGAAAAAAAGGCAATTTTCAGCTAGTATGTAATAGGTACTGGGAAATTAACATTTCCTAAGAACTTTATTAGTAAAACCGAAATTTTTACTTGACTATCTTTATAAAGTTTACATAAAATTTTTAAGAATATCTTCATATCTACCTAGGTATATCTAATCGTTTTTTTTATTTGAATCTTATTTTTATAGCATTTATGAATAATATTTTCATGGCAGTACTTTACTACTCATCACATCTTTACAAAAGAAAGGGCCTCAAGTGCAATTAACTCCATAAGAAAACTCACAAATTTGTAAAACGAAAAAAAAAAACATCCCGAAATCATTACAAAAAAATAGAAACAGAACAAAAAGAATCAAGAAATATTTGTGTAAATATAGTAAAACTAACAAAATATTCAACAACATTCAACATGTTTTTAATTTATAAGTGATTTGTGGTTATTCTGTATAATTTGTGTTAATTAACTTTTAACTTAAAAAACCAATTATCATCATTTAAAACATTATTTAGTAGCGTGGTCATTATTTCATCACTGTAGTTGTCATTGTGTATATAAAAAATAAATGTCTACTCTTTAAAATCCTTACAAAAGCAAAAAATAAATATCTTCTTCATAATTCTAACAACAACAACTACAATACATACAATATTACTAGAACAGCAATTACAAACAGTAAAAACCAGCAACAACAACATCTTCAAACGACCAATTGACACATCGTACTCTGCAATCAGTACAACAAGTGTAAAACATAAACCCAACCAGCAAAAACAACAAAGCAAGAGACAAACAAACAAAAAAAAATTAAAGCATAAAAACATAAAAATATGTATTAATAAATTGTGTGTTATTAAGTGCGTGTAATACTAAAGAATAGTTGTATTTTTTAAACATTTTTATTTTAATAAGTGCATTTAATTTTTATCCTATAGTTTAATACATATAATTAAAAATTTCGCATATTCAAATCCTTAAGAAAATTGAAAATTTCTTCTCCTCACAAACACACACACATATAATAAATAGTTAGAGACAGTGATTTTAAGTGAATGGCAGCCGCACAATAGAAAAAAGAAAATAAAACTACTACAAAAACAAAACAACGTTATCTTCATTTTTTCTCCTGCTGCTTCTTCTTCATCACAAAATATAGACATCGTCGGTAACGTTATCGTTGAGTTTTTGCTGTGGTCGTTGTAAACGAAATGCAACGACGTGAACCACGACAATCAGGGTAAGTTTACACATATATTTTTTCTTTATTATTATTAATCTTTGCTCTTTTCTATTTGCTACTACTTATTTGTTTTATATACCTACATATTTAACATTCTGTATTTGAAAAATAAATTGTGTGTTATCTTAACTAAATATCATCATGAACAAACTGCATTTAATAATATGTATTCACTTTTTCTGTTTAAATAAATTGACATGCATAAAATAAATTCAGACACAGAAAGAGTTTTATGAAATTTTATTAAAATTTTTTTAAGGTTCTATGTTTTAGGATAAACTTAGAGGAGCATAATAAATAATACAGCATATTCTTAAATTTTTACCTCGCCTTCAGTAAGATGTGTATACAACTTGTTTGAAGCAAATCTGTAAAAAACCATGCAGGAGCAATTAATCAATTTAAAAAAAGTGGGCGTTAAAGTAGGCGTGCTCCTACCAACTCAGAAATCTTCCTGGGCTCATGCACAACAACTTTGCATGAAGATAATAGCATGACCAGGTGCATAGTTTGCGAGAATAGAATAGTAAAAATGAATTACAAAAAAGTACCAATATACCTAAGTGTACTGAAATTTGGCCCTTTTTACACCTTTATATTTGAGTCATGAATAGCATGTTCTGAGTTATTTTTTGTGTGGATAGAAGAATATGTTACCTTTTTTTATTTTTAAATTGAATAAATAATATCAAATGTGCGTTTTTACCCCGTTTTTTGTCACTTTTTTGTCACCCGTGAAAAAATAAAAAAGTGCCTATTAATTATCCGTAATACGTACTATTTGAAAATAATAGTTAATGGAAGTTTTAGTAAGAAAATACATTTTGATAAAAAAGTACCAAAAAAATACAATTTTTAGGCCATAGGAATTCGAATTTCAAAAAAGTACCAAAAAGATTTCTAGTATTTATTGATCTGAGCCAGATTCATTTAATATAGTATTTCTATGTTTAATTATGTAGGAGATATACATGTTAACGGAGCATTCTACGGGGACTATTTTTACCCCATATCGTCACTTGAATTTCGAATTTCAAAAAAGTACCAGACACTTGTCGGCACTTTTTTTGATTAAAGGCGGATGCATTTATAATATTATTTCTAAGTTTATTTGTTTTGGAGATATAGAGATACTGGTTTTAACGTTTTTGCCCCATTTGTTCTCCTTATCTTATCTACATGTTGTAAAAGGAACTCATTACCCGAATTTCAAGTTTCTAGCTTTAGCGGGTAGGGCTAAAGCCCAATGAATGAATCAGTTAGTCAGTCAGTCACATTACTCTTTTATATATATAAATATTTACGTATTTGTTTGTATAGACTTACTACTTTTTAATAACTCGCCCTATTATTCATATTATGCAAATTAACACTTATAAACAGAAATTTGATCATTATTCAGGTTTTTAAAACGTGGCCGGATTTATTCTATCTTCTACAATAAAGTAAAATTTTCGAAAACTTTTCAATATTTGTCGGTTTATATAATACTGTACTCGTAATTGAAGTTATCGTTTGATAGATAAATTCAAATATAAATCACATTGCTAATAATTTATTTTAGTTTCATTTAATCATGTTTTTTTGATAACCATTAATACTGTTGTTAACATTTATACGAGCTCTAACACACTTATCTGTACTTAATAATACTGTGTACATAAATAAATTATCTGTGAATATGTACTTCGTATAGATATAAAAAGAAAACTTTTATAATACACTTTTATGATGGTTTATACAAAGAAACCCAACGACATTTTTGTAAGACTTTGCTATATGTGAGATTGTTTAGGACATTATTTATACTTAGTGGTTGCATTTCTTCTTGGGTCGTCTTTAAAGGCTTATACTAGTAACATAGACATCATTTGAAGCAATGCTATTCGCGATAGCAACTACATATACACGATGTCCCAGAGTAATGATTCATAATCGATGTGATGGATGTTGTGCTGTGTTGTGTGTTGTGTTAACGCTAAAAATCACAAATATAAGTTACACTGATGAGAAAATGGCAAGTAAGAAAATATTTAAATTAGACAAGAATATTAATTAGTATTTAAAACTAATAAGATTATAGTATATTGGATTTGTGCTGATGTTTGTAACGCCCATAAATATTAGTCCAACACCCACCTTAAAGTATACCGATCAACTCAGAATCATTCTGATTCGTTTTAAAGCTTGTGCGCAAAGTACAAATCGCAATTTGGAAAATATTTCGACAAAATGTGATACATGATAATTTTTTATGCCCAAGGGCGTTTTTCGGGATAGAAGTTTATCGCTCATAAATGTTTGATCTTTACACGTATCCAACTGATGAGTTGGCAAGTTATTCTTGCTCAGGGACAGAGGAGAATAACCGTATGGAGGCAGTTGGGCCTCCAATAAGTGCGACCAATCAGGCCTGGGGAAACCGGACGGACTGCCAAGTGTCACGGACGCTGTGGCTGGTGCTTAGGAAGTCCGATTCGGAGTTGTTGCTGGGCAGGAGTAGGGTCTGCGGTAGGACCATGATGGGCATTATCATTATCACGGGCCACACAGGATGGCGGTGAGAATGTCATCCGAATTGTCGGATATGTGCAGATTATGTGGGGACTCGGATGAGCTGGAGACGGTTGAGCACATTCTGTGCCGTTGTACCAGGTTTCTTGGCCGAATTAGGGGATGTCTCGAGCTCTGGGCTGGAGAGTCTAATGGGATTCGTAATGGGATGGCCTGGCTACGCGGCAGTAGACTGGGTGCTGGTCGCACAAGTGGAGAACATATGTCTGAGTAGGATTTGGTCAGGTTTCTCTTTGCACTCTACTACTCCTTTCTTGTCTTTTACTTTCGCTTTTTTTCACCTCCTTTATTACTTCTCTTCCTATCTAAGGCATCAAAATGGACCATATTGGTCTCTGGGTGAGGGTGTGAGGGTGACCCAACCAGCCTTCTTACCTACCTACCTACCTACACGTATCCAAACAAATTTTGCCACAAATAAGTTTTACATTAAGCCTTATCACATCTACAAATTTTGTGCATATGGGTCACATAGGGCCCATTTTCGAAAATCACTTTAAAGAGCATAACTATTTTAAAAATGTTGATATCCAAATAATATACCACACAATTAAGTTTCATATATACACAAATCTTCCGGCCCAATTTTATGATTATCGGTCAATAATTAGTCATAGGTCACATATAAGGCTAACATCTGAAAAACACTTTAACGACCATGAATTTCTTAAAAATATTGATATAAAAATAAAATCAACACAAATAAGTTTTATATACATATTTATGTATTTAGAAATCATGACAGCTAATTTTAAAATGGTCGGTCCATAATTAGTCAAAGCTAAGAGTCCTACCTACCCCTCAATACTATGGCCTTATCTGTATATACAGATGGCTCCAAAAAGGGGAGATATTTGGCGGCGGTGTCTACATTCAAGAATTTGGAATTAGAATGTTGTTTAGAATTCCAAATGAATGCAGCATTCGACAGTCCGAGATATCGTCTATAAAAAGAGCAGCTAACTGGATCAGTTATAGCACTACATCGACCTTGGTCCAGGAATGCCACACATCCTTAAATAGGATGGCGAGAAATTCAATAGTGTCACTCGTATGGGTGCGTGGACATGTAGACACAATCAGAAACCTTGTTGCTGATAACTTAGCAAAGAATGGTTCCATGTTACTTGATGATGATATTAATCATCTATGCGGTATTCAACTATCAGCATGCAAGCAACGAATTAGCAAATTTTACTATGAATTTGCTCAGACCAGGTGGGCAAATGAACACACCTGTGTAATAACGCGACTTTTCTAGCCTAGGCTAAATAGAGAACGAACTTTGTACGTGCTAAAACTGCAACGATCACAATTAAGTGACTTATGACTAAATTCGCAGTCTTTAGTTAGCTAATGGCAAAGGCTTAACTAATGATTCTTTATTCGCAATGCTTAGTTTGCCATAAGAATAACAAGTAATAGTTAAACAATGGTTAATATTTTAGTTTACCAATGGTTAACTAATGACCGAGAATTCGGCCATTAGTGTCAGTGATTACTGGACACTGCGAATTCGGCAATCATGCCAGAAGATTAGGTCTCCCTTACAATGATCTCTGTAGGAGTTGTACAGACGAAGAAGAGGAGGGAACAGTGTCTCATCTTCTATGTCATTGTACAGCAATGTGCACCATGCGTAACACCTTCTTGGGGCAACCATCCTTCAATAATCTATCTGAAGTATAAGACTTCAAATTAGAGCGTATCAATGCCTTCATTAGGAATACCAATTGGCTATCATGATTTCAGACCCAATCCCTTCACTTACAGTGAAACTACTGGTCATTAAGCGGCTCGGAGTACTTACTCCATCTTTTCTTCTAAAACTTCCGGATTCAACATCTTCTATTGATATTTTCTTCTCCTACGTATCCACATCTACTCTCTATTTGTCTCTACAACATCTATCCCCTTTCTTCTTTCTTCTATTTGTCTCTTTTCAGGCAACACAAAAGGACCAACAAATGGACCTAAGTGAGCTGTACTAACTATGACTGCCTGTTAACCTAACCTAACCTAAGACTCTATAAATATAAACTGTTTTTACACATATACTGTGTGTAGGGTATTATATGGTTGGGCTTAATCGACTATACTTTCTTACTTGTTTTTTTTTTATTGAATCGACTACTTTTTGTTTAAACAAATTGTCTTAATGAACGATTTTTATTTCTTGAACTTTGGTAACTCTGACTTTAGCCATCTATAAAGTTGCAGAAGTTGCCAGAAAATTAAAAGAATCCACAGCAAAATACAGTTAAAGCGTTACACAAGAAATTACGAAAAAATTAATAGTCACATATAAAATTTGTGAAAAATGTTAAAAAAAACATTTAAAGCTTTTTCTTACAGCTCAACATTATTTGTCCTTGTAGTTTGCAGTTTACCACATTAAAAGTCATATTACTTGAATTTTTCTCTCGCACCACTAAAATGAACCCACACTGTGATTATCCCTATTACGACAATATACCAACATTCTTGTGCTTCCTTCCTATTTCTAAACAACATTTGACTTGGCAACAGAAGTTAGTTATTCCTATTTTTCTTAATTTTTATTAGAGTTCTGTATATAAAATGTTTAGTTTGTATAAATTTGATTTTATGACTTACAAAGCTAAAAAAAAGTAAAAGTTATGAAAATACATACAACAACATTTCTTTTTGTTGTTGCCTTTTAAGTTGAAATAAAAGAACAAATACTATAAATATTATTTTCATAATAACCACACAAAATATTGCGTGCAATAAGATATTAAGTAAAACTTTTTCCATTTTTATTTATGTTTTTTTAACATTGTAAAAATAATATAATAAAATATATAGTGTGTAAATAATATGGATTATCGATACAAAATATTTATGGTCTCGTACATTCTATGCAAAAAAAAAAAAAAAACTTTAAGAGCAAAACACTTAAATAATAAGAGAAAAGAAACAGTCGTTAGAATTTATTTCAAACATGACGTCACTAAATCACATATAATCTGAAATTGACACAACATTTTTTATTTTATTTTTCTACTTACGTGGGTGTGCTATTAAAAGTTTTATTTCACAAAATCACAATATGTACATGAATATGAAAAAACTAAATCCTAAAAAAATTAAACAAGACAATAGAAAATAAATATACGAGTATGTACATATATACATACCTATACACATGGTGCAACTATACAAGGTGAGTGCAGTAGCCCAGCTGACTGACTTTGTTTACAATTTACTTATGTCAAAAGTAATATCTTTTAAAGTTTTTTTTTGACAGTAGTACATTATTTTACACAAACAAAATGCTTGTTGTTTCTGTTTTGTGTTGTATTTGTTGTCGATTTGCACTCACCTTGTATAGGTGCTCCATGCCTATGTAATAAATTTTGTTTATTTTTATTATATTTATTACAATGTATTATATTGTTTGTTTCATGGAAGTCTGATACTGGAACTGACCTATATACATATTTGTTTGGCTTATTTTAAATTTGATTAATCAGCCTTATTATGAGTGTCGTTTTCTTTTTACGACAACGACTGTTTCGTAATAGATTAAAGAAACAAATTTAATTTTATCTTTAATCTATTACTAAAGAGTCGTTGTCGTAAAAAGAAAACGACACTCATAATAAGGCTGAATATCTTTCTGATTTAATGGTTTTTTAAGTTTATTAAAAAATATTAGATTTTAATGCAAATTCATCCAACGTAAAATATTATTCAGCCTTATCACAAATACATATTCAGCGTGAATTTTTCCCTTTTCTCCTATTATAAAAAAAATCGTATGAAATTTTTCAATTTTCTCTTTTCCCTGGTTTTGTGCCATTTTTATCAACCGTGTAAAGGGGTAAACAAATTTAAGGGAAAATAAGTAGCTATTCTAAATGATTTTAGTTTTGGTTTTTTTTCCAAAAAAATCAGTGGTGATATTCGAAATATTCAACAACCGGTTCGCTTAAAAAAATTGTATTTTTGTCAAATTTTGATAAAAATAGCGAAAATTTTAAAATTTGTTTATGTTGAGTTTTCAACTGTCAAATTTGCTCATGTGTTTTATACTCAAAGTAAAGTAAATTTGTTGATTTTAAATTAATAATAAAAACTGAAAATTTGGAAAATGATAAATAATGATTTTTGAAAATAAATCCAATTTAATACATAAACTAGTGTGTTAAATAATATCATGTGAGTAGCTGTAAGATAAAATCATCCAAGAATCCAATGTATGCCAAAAGAAAAGCAGTTGTTTGTACGTTTGGACAACTCAAATCATTTGACAACTGAAAAATATTGGGCCAGAACCATAGACAAACACTAAAGTGGGTTCTTTTTAAAAACAACTTTAAACTTAAAACCTACTTTTAATTAATTTGTAACTATAGTCAAAATGGTTATGGCCGATTGTGTTTGTTGCCGAGACTATATCACCTTCATAAATACAAATTGTATAAAAACCGTAAAAGCAAAAAAAAAAAAACATAATATGCAACAACCGGTACGAAAAATTTTAACAACCGGTTCGAGCGAACCGTTCCGAACCGGCTGAATATCAGCACTGAAAAAAATTAATTTCTAAAACAGGAAAGAGTTAATTAAAAGAAACATGTATGTATTAAACTAAATTAAATAAAAAAAAATATATTTTATTTTTTCTATGCCAAAGACCACAAACAAGGCACAAATAGAACATTTGGTTACTTTGATGGAAGCCAATGCAGGCTTTTATAAACGCAGCAAAGAGGCACTTGTACATTTTTGGAGAGATGCTGAAAACGAGCTAAATTCCATCGGGCCTCCAAATAACAGCCATACCTAAATACCGACGGAAAGCGGAACGTATTTTTACGCTAAGCATTAGCGCTGATACTCGATCCCTCAACAAAAGCGGCAACGTTATGTCAAAACAATAAAAACAGGGTTATCAAATAAATAAAACGACCCTGTTTATTGTAACTGAATCGGATTTTCCAATAGCAAAGCGTTGCCGCCGCGTTGTTTCGGTATGCTCTATACAAAATGTATGAGCATGAGAAATTTTGACATTTAAAAAACGCTTTCCGTCGGTATTTAGGTATTTGGCTGTTAGAAAGCTATAAACACGTTGACGCTAAAACGCGAGTTGTGGACCTCTAGCTTTAAATTAGTGTTATATTATACTATTTTACAGCCGTTACATGACCCGTAACATTACGTAACTAACCTTACATTTCGGTTTTTATTTTCTTACTGATAAAACCTTGTGAAAGTCCTTACAATCATTGAATTATTATAGTTATTTTAGTGCTGTCAAAGTAATGTTTTACGTTCATCGTAATGAGTTACTTGCGTTACTTTGTACTTTATAATTAATGTTTTTTATGATTGTAATTATTGTTTAATAAGTTTAATTTATTAAATAAATATGTCATTAAAGTGTTACAATACGCTAAACAATACTTGTCAAATAATATCAATTTCATGACATTTACGCCTAGAGGTTATTAATGGATACATTTGTCAATTTATTTTTGTAACCGTAGTTTTTTTCTATATTGACGTACATATGTACACAATTATTTCTATTTATTGTGTAAACTGCCTGTAATAAACTATATGTAGGTATTTGTTTTGTGGTTTGTTTTCAAATTCACATTTTAATCTTTTGGCGATTTCAATCCTTAAAATGTCAATCACGTGGCATTGGGTCTTACATGAATCTATCAACAAGTTGGCAACAAGAACAACTGAAACGTGATCTTTGACAACAAGCGAAATTAATTTTTGCAGACAAGTTGCTTGTTAAACTATTTAAATAAACCTTTTTTTATACCCTACACCATAAGTGGTGAATGAGGGTATATATAAGTGTGAGACCCAACAAGGTATATACATATATTCTTGGCCCTTACGAAATTCTAAGTCGATTGAGCCATGTCCGTCTGTCTGTGTAAAACACTCTCACGTCCAAAGGACACAACCGAAATCAACAAAGTTTACAAAAAACCGCTTATAGTTCTCCTAACCAGTTTGGTATTGAAAATCAGCAAAATCGCTGTAGTAGAACAAGAGTAATGGATCAAAATGTAAGACAGCCTCCATAAAAAATAGATATTTTTAAAAATTTTTGTTCCAAATTTTTTAAATATATTCCAGAAATTTTGTATACGTGGTTTTTATGATAAAAGAAGAAAGTGTGAGGAGAATAGTAAGAATAGGTCCATGATTTCTCAGAAATCGTAAAACGAAATTTTTTTTAGTTCGGTCCATGTTTGACCGTAGACCCCATATAAAGTCCACTTCCAATATTCACTTAAATACGTATAAAACTGGAATAAATCCTTATAGGTACATAAATAAATTGTGTAAAAAAATTTATAGTGCTCGGTCCATAATTGGTCATAGCTCCCATATAAGGACCACATCCGAAAAAGTCATTTATAAATATCGGTACCGACTCAAAATTTTGTACAGATCATTTACATATACACAAAAATCATTCTGCAGAATTTTGTGAATTTCGGTCTATTTTTAACCGTATCCCTCATATAAAGCCCTCTTCCGAAAATTTCTTTTATACTCATAAATCTCTTACAAATAAGGATACCGATCCAATATTTTACACGGATCATTTACATACATGCCAAAATCAAACTGCTAGATTTTGAGAATATCGGTCCATATTTGACCGGTGTAGTTTTTGTATTTCTTATTACGTTTAGGTGGAGGGTATTTAAGATTCGGCACAGCCGAATATTGCACTCTAATTTGTTGTATTTATGTTTGTCATTGAAAATGTTAGAAAACTAGCTATTTAAAAGCAATAATACGTTTTAATAAATGAAAGCTTAATATGGTAACACTTTTTTATTGATTTGTTAAAATAGTAAGGTAACTCTATTGGTTTAATGTTATTTTCATTTCAATGGGCTGCCATAATTTTATTGTATTTGTTATAGAGGAGTTTTAGTATTAATACTTTTTTTCTAACGTTTTAGTGAATTCCTTTAAACAGTTCTTTTATTTTTTATAGTTTTACATTTTTAAAATGAAATTGTATTTTTTTATTTTTTAGTCTGTTATTGTATAGCAGAACAAAATAAAATAGATACAAAAAGTAAAAAAGAAATAAATAAAAATAAAGGAAATCAATTGCTCTTAATATTGCAACTACATACATGTTTGCGCAAGAAACGTTTCATGTTCATGGGCTGGGGTACAGTGGGGTTATTACATACATCCATACATACATATATGTATGTATGTACATAATTCTATTTGTTTCCTTGGCTAAAGCCAATTTTCTATTTACAATTGTTTTAAGTTTTTTTCTATGTACATTTCCAAAGTGTATAAAACAAAAAAAAAATCAACAAACATGGGAAATAATGTATGTATCTTAAATAGTACAGGCAGCATTATAATTAAATTAGAACACATTTTTCCTAGGAAATGTTAAATGAAGTAGTATTTTGGAGCACTTTAATAATTTAGTTTTTTGAAGCCATGAAATGGAAATTTAATTCAATGGATTCAGAATTAGTTGAAGTGATGTAAGTGGTTTGCAATCGTTTTTCTTAACCTCATCGTTACAACTTTTAAAAGGTAAGGTTTGACAATTATAAATGAAAAATAATATCGAACCCTATACACGCATACAGATCTCGATTTTTTAATTAACATTTCAACATTTAACATTTGGCAAAATGACAAGTCACGATCCAGTGGTGTTAAATTGCATGAACAGGACATACAATTAACAGCTGAATTGCGTAAAAGTATGTGATTGGGAAATTTGGTGTGCAATAAAGTCATTGTTACTGTGTGACATGTGATACCGTTATGTTCAAATCACTTGGCAGTAATATCCTTATCTTCAATAATAGGCCAAAATTTAGTTGTTAACATCTCACTATAGTGTGATCTACTTATTTCCAACCAATCACGTCTGTAGACCACATAACGCTCGATCTACACACGTTCAGCATTATTCATGGCTTTTCAAAAGCCCAGTTTTTATTTTTTTTAACCATGGTTCAACTACAAATTCACTTGGATCATTTTTGTCGGGGAAAATCCATTGTTTGTGGTGTATTTTTTCTTCCATGTTTACAAAAATCTGCTTGTCTGTTAACTGTCGTCCCTTTCAAAAAACTCACACCATTCGGATGAACAAATAAAGAGCTTTCAGGTTTGATTTAAAAAAAACAACTGAAATTTAGAGAAATACTATATACATATGAAATTTTTTTGAATCGATGGAAAGATCTAAATATATACAGCTATGTCACAGAATTTAATTCCGTTCGAAAGTGGAATTAATTCCGTATTTTGCTTCTATAAAAAAAGTAAAAAAACTTTTTCGAAATGAAACCTAGAAATTCTTAAAATTACAATTCCACATAATAAATTAAAAGTGGTTTTATTCCGAAGAAAATTTTCGTTTTACTTTTTCTACAGAAGCAAAATACGGAATTAATTCCACTTCCGAACGGAATTAAGTTCTGTCACATGGCTGATAATTAAATGTTTAAATATGACCGAGTTTACGCCTCAAATGGTGCATACGCTGAGTCCATTTTTGGAATTATCTCTCTCCAACATATCCGTTGGTATCTCACGAATACAATCTTCTTCAGTGCGTCAACCGTTGCGGGCTTATCGCTATAGATATGAGGGCGTTAAATCACCCTAAACGTGAAATAAACTGTTCACCGAGCTCGCCTCTCAATTGTGCCATTAACATTCACAGTAAAGCTAAACTGTAACATTCACAGTAAAGCTGAAAAGTTGAAAGTCCACACCAAGCGTTTTTCGCGTTCTAAATAACTGTCAAAAAAGTAGAATCAATGTAGTTGTATATTTTAAGTTACACACTTAAAAGCGTAGGAAGCGTTTGAAAAGCGAATAGTTCGTTTACTTTCTACTTTTGAAACCGTCGCAAATCTCGAACGGCTTACATTGACAAATGAAAAGCAAATTTACTGCACTAGAAAAAATGACAGTTTAAAAACATTTTCTATATGAAATCAGCTTACGACATCACCTCCGAAAGTACATATACATATCGTCACCTTAAATGCAGGACAGCGTTACATCAAAATTTTGAAAATCGAGGTTTTGATGAGATATGATGCAAATGACTCAAATACGTGTACCTGCAAAGTTTTAGGCACCAATATCAAAAAATAACTGTTTTATGAACCAAATACGAAACAGCGTAACAACAAGAGCAAATATTTTCCAATGCAAAACAACTTAACATCACGTATATATGTTATAACAAGACAACAATACTGTTAAATTTAATTTATTTCAGCATTATAAAGCACTCAGCTACGTTTCGGTAAATAATCTTTACAGTTGTTGTAGAATTTCTTTCCTATTTCTTTACTTTATTATACCCTTCACCTTCATGAGAAGGGTATATACATATAAGTTTGTCATTCCTATAAAGGATCCTTATAGATAGCGGAGTCTATTAAGCCATGTCCGTCTGACTGTCTGTTGAAATCAGTTTTCTGAAGTCCCCAGATTTCTTCGGGATCCAAATCTTCAATAATTCTGTCAGACATGCTTTCTAAAAGTTTGCTATTTAAAATCAGCAAAATCGGTTTAGGCCAACCAGAGTTATGGACCAATATGTGAGACAACCTCCATAAAAATTTGATATTTTTTGTCCATTTTATTGCACGATAATAATAATTAAGAAATAATAAAATAAAATACTGGTGTATAAATTATGATAAACGATCATACTACTAATAATAAAAATAAAATAAAATATTGGTGTACGGGTGGAAACGAGGCTACGACTTCCATCGTCACAATGTATACAAGCAATACGATAGAATTTTATTGTGATCGGTCCGTAATTAGTCGAAACTCCCATATAAGACCCTCCACGTAAATAACTTTAACCTCCATAAAACTTTTAAAAGTATTTATATCGAGATAAAGTTTAACATACACAATATTTATATTTACAGAAATCATGGCACTAAATTTTTGGATGATCGGTCCATAATAGATCATATCTCCCATATAACGCACATTTCTGAAAAACTGTTTAAAGAATCCCTTTTAATAATCCAATATCTTTATATTTTATGTGATAAAAGTTTTTAAATTATATTCTAAATGCTATTATGAACTCTATGCAATGAAATGTTGCATTGCATACTGCGTTTATGAAAACAGCCAAAGCTACAGTCAATAGTTCTATTTTTGTTTTGTTTGGCTTGCGCTGCGCTGTTGCTTGCTCACTAACAAAGTTTTAAGTGTAAGCTAAGCAGAAATTTGTGTGCTTTTGCTAATTCATAGTCAGCAAATTCAACGCTAGTTTTAATTCCACAAAACTGTCATAACTTTTATAATAGTATCCTATTTGAAATATAATTTGTCTGTAATATGTAGTTTATTATTATAGTTATTCACAAAAACCGTAAATTTTAAAGAATCCTTAAATTATAATTTCAAATATGAACTGAATAAAAACTTAAATATATTTTTTGGAAAATATTCGTAGATTGTCTTTATTCTATCCAAAATAGTCAGTAGATCAACGTTTTTGTTACTTAATTCCAATCTGATTTTATGTTACGTCTTCTTGGTTTACAAAATAAGCTATCAAGACAACGTAACACACTAGAGCGGAAAATAACAAGAACAAACCAAAAACTTTTTTTTGCTATTATAAACAAATGGTGCAAAAATTGTTTAAAACCATTAACTACTGTTAACGGTATTCACTTATTTGCTTCTCCTGTAAAACTACTAATATGCTTGTTGTTACGCTATCTTGCATTTAAGGTGACAATATATATAAAACAAAAATGATTGCCGCGAAAAATCTTTACATGTAACTTGAAATACTTGACGCTAAAAACGTTTAAAAAACTATAAACGCGTTGACGCTAAAAAGCGAGTTGTGGACCTCCACCTTAACGTTCCTGCCTTCGTCGTCTTTGAAAAAGTACGGTCCAATGATGCCACCGGCCGATAATTCGCACCAAACAATGCATCTTTTGGGATGCATTGGCAGTTTTTGCATGAATTTTTATAATAAAATTCAATAATATGCAAGCTTGTTCGTTTGTCATTCGAATTTGGTTAATAATAGAAAACACGGAACATGTTTAACAGTAACATGTGACACGAAAACAGCTGAGCTGCCAAAAACAGTCTTGCCAAAAAGAAAGTTGGTAAAAAAAATCACCTTTTATTAGCAGACTTTTAATTAAAACTGGCAACCCTAAGTATTGCATAAAGGTGTTACCACATTGTTCACAAACAAGAAAACATTAAAAACTATAGAGTTACTCATTTAGTACGTAAATAAAAAAAAATTAAATATCTTTCGTATATTAACATTTTAGTGCCAAATATATATGTTTAATCGCCTAATAATGTATATTTCTTTAACACAGAACATTCTTTTTCTAATCTCAACAGTATTTAAACCATGTTATCTATATAAACGTGTTTTAATGACCTCTTTTGTATGAATGCAGAGTGAAGAAATAACAAAAAACAGTATAAATTTATACAAGTAAAAAAATAAAAAACATCAAATAAATTAAAGAAGAAAATAAGTGTATATAGAGAAATAAATCAGAAAAAAAAACAAAAGACACAAATACAAAATTTTATAAAAAAAAAAAAAAAAAAACAGTTGGAGATATGAAGCAACAATTATTATTAAGCAAGTGAACCAGATTTTAAGTGTGTTGTGTTGTTTCATGTTTATACCAAGAAACCAACCAACTTAACCAACCAACATTTAGAGGTATTAAATGAGAACCAGGTTAGTTTAAGGTCAAATTGTATAAGCCAGCCAGCCAACTAGTCAGCCACACCACAAATAAATACATTTACTTACTACAGCTTCATGTGATAATATTTTTTTAATTTAATTTTTTATTACAAACGAGACTAAACGTTGTTTTTATTTTTAGCAGATTTTTTCGTTTTCAATAACAATTCATTTTTACTTTAGTTTATTTAAATGTTATTTTTATATCCTTGCAATTGCATTTAAACGGAAGATATATCCGTATTTTAATTTAAGAATTTCACGATTTTTTTTTCGAGAAAAATGTTTCACTTTTTTTTTAGATTTTACTGACAAAATTGTAATGATCATGATATCGAACTGAATTAGTGCCAATAAAATTTAAGTAAATATTTAAGCAGATAACCAAAAGAATGAAAAGTAAAAAAACAAAATAAATTGTTTAAATAAATAAAAAAAACTATTATGTATGTTTTTATTAATAATAAATAATTTTTAACTTAAAACTTGTCTACATTAAACATCCCTGTATCACATGTACTGCTTTCAAACACTACGTTCTTTTGCAACTCTGCTTAAGTACCTTAGCAAGTGACACACACACACCCTGCAATGCAATGCACAACATGTGAATTTGATCGGAATAATAAAATAAACAATGTGTTAAAAATAACTGCTGATTTTTTAAAAGCTATAGGAAAGTTCAGAAAAATGCATGAAATCTTTATTTGAATCGATAGTACGGTCCATATAATTTAATGTTTGAAGATTATTTCATGCAAATGTTGAATTTGACTGCGCCTCAAATGGTCCATCCGCTTAGTCCAATTTTGGCATACTCTTTCCAAATTTCGGCCGGTATCTCACGAGTAAATGCTTCAATGTTGTCTTCCAATGCATCAATTGAAGCGGGCTTGTCTGTATAGACATAAGCTTTAACATAGCCCCACAAAAAATAGTCTAAAGGCGTTAAATCGCACGATCTAGGCGGCCAATTGACCGGTCCCGAACGTGTAATAAAATGTTCACCGAACTCGCCTCTCAATAAGTCCATTGTTGCGCGTGCTGTGTGGCATGTGGCACCGTCTTGTTGAAACCACATGTCATGCAAGTCAAGCTCTTGGATTTTGGGCAAAAACAAGTTGGATATCATCTCATGGTAGCGCCCACCATTCACAGTTACGTTTCGATTCACATCATCTTTGAAGAAGTACGGTCCAATGATGCCACCAGCCCATAAACCGCACCAAACTGTGATTTTTTCTGGTTGCATTGGTAGCTCTTGCAATGCTTCTGGCTTATATTCACTCCAAAATCGACAATTCTGCTTATTTACGTACCCATTGAGCCAAAAATGAGCTTCGTGGCTGCACACAAAGAAGCGCGCGAGGAACTTTCTTAACAGAGCACGCATTTTGATACTAAAATTCAATAATTTGCAAGCGTTGTTCGTTTGTAAGACGATTTATGGTTATATTATAGACCAAACTGAAGATGTTTGACAGTGAAACAAAACAAAAAACGTGCGTCAGCTGTTGAAACCAGTGTTGCCAAAAAGATAATAGCTAAAAAATCACCCGTTACCATCAATTAAATTGATATTTAAAATTAGATTTACTACCAACACCAATAAAATACATATAAAATAAATAGAAAAGACAACAACTACTTAAACTAGCTGACAACAATAGCAGCAGCAACAACAACAACTAATAGCCATTTATTTGTATGTAATTCCGCGTGTTGTTTTTCAAAGACAAATTTCGTATATGTATTTGCATGTGTTTATTTGTTTGTTGGTGTGTTTGTTGTTGTTACGTTGACAGGTGGTCAGGTGTACGTGTGTATGACAGTGTGGAATGAAAAAAGAAGATTACAATAACAGCATTTAAAACAAAAAACATAGTGAAAATAAATATATAAAAGTACATACGAGGTCTGATCAAAAAATAACCGTTATTTTAAATTTTTTCCAAAAAGTACTTATTTATTCATCAATAACTATCTTGTCCCCTTCAAAGTAATCCCCGTCAGATATAATACACTTATGCCAGCGTTTTTTTTAATTTTCGAAACACTTCTGAAACGCGCTTTTTGGTATGGCCAACAGCTCCTGTTTCGATTTTTCTTTTATCTCCTCAATCGTAGCAAAACGCTTTCCTTTCATCGGTTTGTTTAGTTATGGGAAGAGGAAAAAGCCAGCGGGGGCCAAGTCCGCCGAACACGGTTTTGTTTTTGGCCAAAAACTCACGCACAAGCATCGATGTGTGAGCTAGTGCGTTATAATGGTGCAAAATCCATGATTGGGTTTTCCACAATTCTGTGCGTGTCTGACGAATTGCTTCGCGCAACCGGCGCATAACTGCAAGGTAGTATTCCTTATTGACCGTACGACCTTGTGGCAATCGAATATACGTAACTCACGAAATTTGAAAATAACGGTTATTTTTTGATCAGATCTCGTATTTAAACAAAATGGCATTAAAACACATACATATGTCTAATTTCTTAAGCTTCAAAATGTTTTTTTTTGTTGCCGGTTAGAAGCAATGAACTTAACTTCTGCTTTAGTTAATTTGCCAATTTGCATAGAGTTGTATTTTTTTCATTCTTTGTTGTCTTTGTTTGTTTGTTGTGTGATGCAGAAATGTTAATCACTTTATTTAATTGTTTAATCTGAAATTTGTTTTAATATTTATTTAAAAAATTTTATTATTTATCAATATTATACCTACATATACATATAAATATTGGACATTTAGATTTTGTTAGAAAAATAAGAAACTTTGAACATTCTGCTTTTGATATGATGTTTATTTGCCATACATACTTATGTATGTATATATATATATATAACGATTTCTTAAAACTGTAAAAATATGTCCTTGTTACTAAAGGGTGATTTATTTAGCAACTTTATTTTTGGCAAGACTGTTTTTGGCAGCTTAGCTTTTTTCGTGTAACATGTTACTGTTAAACATGTTCAGTTTGGTCCATAACTAAACCGCAAATCGACTTCCAAACGAATTGCATATTATTGAATTTTATTATAAAAATTCATGATACGGTTCAGAAAGCGCATTATGCACTTCTTCCGCGGCTATACGGAATTTTGTGGCTAAACTTCGCACCAAATTTACATTATTGGAAATTAAACCACCAATAAAATATCTCAGCTGTATTCGCCAGTCTGGTTGATGACTGTAAATTATCGATTCGGCGCCGTTCGCAGCAATTGGGCCACTGTTACAACACTAGTGGAATATTTTGCGGAAGTGTAAAACCTCTTGAAATGCAGCTGATGCAAAAATTAAAGTCACACGACCTACCACAACGGCTAACTTTTAGTGAATGAGAAGGTGCAATTTGTGGAAAAAGTCATCAATAACGCAGCGAATGTTGTCCTCCAAATGGTCAATCGTTTCGGGTTTATTATGGTTTCAACAAGATGGCGCAACATGTCACACAGCTCGTGTCACAATTGATTTATTGAAGGAAATGTTTGGTAACCGCATAGTTTCACGTTTTAGAAATCATCATCATCTTTGTTTTATTTAATTTCAAAATTCTATACATCTAAAAAAACCCTATATTATAAACTATGTCTAGCAACACTAAGAGCCGCATTCACAGTCTTTAGTTAGCTAATGACAAAGGTTTAACTAATGATTCTTTTTTCGCAACACTTAGTTTGCCATAAGAATAACAAGTAATAGTTAAACAATAGTTAGTATTTTAGTTTACCAATGGTTAGTTAATGACTGAGAATTCGGCCATAAGGATTGCAAAAAGGTGTTACCACGTAAAGGGGTTTTAAGGCATATTGGAATCACAAGAATGTTTTGAAATTTCACTTGTAGTAGAAGCTTTGACAATTGTTGAAATAAATTCAATTTCGTTCGATAATTCATTATCAAAATGGTGGATCTGTAAAAATGAATTCGCAAAATTCGTTAAATGCATGATAGTATTATTGCCCAACATGATCGTTCATCTGAGATGGCTATCAAGAAGTTGGTTGGTAAAATTGCCGCAATTAAGCTTCTGAATATCCAAGAGTAATTGTTGCGAAGCTAAACTAGTCACTGTATGGAGTGCTATGTCGGCTGGAGACTTGTTTGGTAATTTTTTTTTTCGAAAATTCGGCTGGAAATGCGATTACAACTAAATTATGGCCTATTATATATGAAATGACACACGAATAGTTTACAGAATGTTTCGCTTTTATTTCATTAATATACTATATAGTAGAGTCCAACCTAGTATTTGATTAAGGTTTCGGATTAGGCTAAAAATTAGACGATATTTCGGCTATATTTTTACCGAATACCGAAACCGAAAATTTTATAAAGGAAAAATATAGGTTATGGAATTTTAAAGGTAATACAAGTTTTTAATATATTTAATAGAATACAGAAATTTATATTTATTGTAAAATATTTAAGAATACGGTCAAAAGTGTTCCTTTAAAAAAATTGTCAGTTCAAGATGAAAAACCAGATATTTTAACGATATTTTGGCAGAATATTAGTTTCGGTTCGGTTTCGGCATGAAAAAGCCGGTTTCGGTCGGACTCTACTATCAATTCTTCTGAGTCATACAATTTCAATTCAACAATGTGTATAAAGCGCAGTCTACAATTATTTTGTTTACACATTGCTTAATTATCGAAATAAAATTATTGAATTTAATACTATACACATATTTTGATCAGACAGCGCTTAAAAATACAATATATATTTCAAAATATTTGTATACAGTGCGTGACAACAAAACCGCGTCAATCAAATAGAATGATTGACTTTGAATGTGTATAAAAATGCAAAGTAAATAAAAATAGAAAAAAAAAATAAACACAGACCTTGGAATAGAAGAAGAAATGTAGCTATATTTGTTGTGATAGTGTAAGCAATCAATGAAAATTATACCTACTAGTATAAAGCTAAGTTTAGACGATATGTTGAATCAGCATATATATACTGACAGCCATATGATTAAAATTAGCAGCAAATTCCTATGTCATATGTTAGACGTTTACACGATATGTTGAAAGTAGCAAATTTTTTGATGTCAGCATATGTCAGCAAATGAAATGTCAACATAAGAGTTAGCATACGATTTTTGTGTTTATACGATATGTTGAATTGTATGTGGTGCTACATATGCTGAGTCGTATAACCATTTGTTTGTGAAATTATTCAGTTTGACAACATTTTTTAATTATTATTCAACTTCTGTATTTTATGTGTAATTTTTGAAATAAAATTAAATAATTAAAATAATATCAATAAAAAAACATAAATGATAACGTGGGAGGAAATTGGTCTAGCTATGAAGTGGAATTAAAAGCAAAAAGACGCAGAGTTTGGCAAAAGAAATGGGTAGAACGTAGAGAGGAATAAAGTTATTGTGTAAAATTATACAAGGAATTGGTATAAAAAATAGAGCATATTTTATTGTAAAAAACAGCAATAATAATAAATAATAAAATATTGCAGAACTTACCAACAAAATCGAGCTAAATTGTACACTAAATATGCAAATAATGCACGAAAACATGTAAAACATTTATAATATTTTTTGTTTATTTCCAAAGACCTGTGTCGAATAATTTGAACAATGCCGCCGGCCACTATATTGCGTTTTGTGTTCTTGTGCAACAAGAAGTGCATTTACATAAAAAAAACTATCGGCGGCTGGGCTTAAAGGTCGTGATACACTATCCTACACAATCGTACGATTTATTCACTGGAAAATCTGACCGATTTCTATCACACTCAAAAAAAATCGCAACAAAGTATGTCATAGGTGCCACACTAGTACACAAAAAAGATGCAAAAACATATGTTTTTGTTAATGTAAACAAACGCAGTTTTCCGCCATTCAAATAAATATTTGTGTTCAATTATTGTGTTGATATATGTGAATATAATAAATTGTATAAACTATACAAACAATTAAAAAATTTTAAATTTAAATTTAGATTATAATTTGTGATTTAAATCAATGTAGCCGACATTGTTGGTTTCTTATCAGCTTTATTATACATCTCTGAAAGCATAGACACTATCGCATATGCATATGAATTTGCCATATGCTGAAAAGCTTGCATACGCTTTTCAACAAATAACATATCTGTCAACATACGCTGGAAATTTGTCAAACACTAATAAAATGCTGTTTACACGATATGCTAAAATTACCAACATACGTTTGTTGGCATTGTTAACAAAGTGTTAGCAAATGTTGTTAAACATAAGTATGCTGAAAAAATTTTGCGTTTACACGATATGTAAGCACTTGTAACAAATTTTTCAGCATAAATTAAAATTTCGCTTTAAATTTGCTTAAACAAAAACTTTTTTGAAAGAAAATAAGTTTTTAAAATTTTGGCAGTACTTAAATGCCAGACTGTGCAGATTTGGCAAATCTGGCAATAATGAATGTCCTAGATGTTATAGAAAGATGCAAAATTCTCCACCGTAAGGGATTTACACAACTCCTGCAAAAATTATTTTAGAGTAGACCTAGTCTTCTTGCATGGTTGACGATTTTATATTGCCCATTAATTAACGATACAGGTCAGTTCATGTTCTCACTTTGTCTGGGCAAGCACGTAGTTAATGTTCCTACTTTGCTGCTTGCATGTTGATAACGGCATGCCGCATAGGAGGTCTATGTCAAAATCAATACCGACAAATTATATAAAGAATGGATCAATGATGGAAAAGAAATTTTATCAGAGTAAACCCATTCGAGTTGATTGATTTATTCATTGATTTATTATGGTAGATTCATTTTTAGAACCGAAATCATCCCAATGAACAGTTAAAGCTCCAAGACAACCTCGCTAAGAAAAAAATAGTAAAACCTACAAACGGTGGACAAATTTAGACGACAACTATGCCAAAACCTTAATATAATTTTACTTACGAATTTCTAGTTTAGGGGAGCACACACGCTAATTTATTTGAAAAGCTTCCCAGCTTTGATAGATTCCATTAGCAGTATTTTAGGATCCATTGTTATTCGTCACAGATACTTGACATGCTGGAATATATCTGTGAAATCATTTAACTCGCCATCTCAGTTGACGGCATTGTAGCTTTGGAAAATGGCACATATTATTATCAATAGAAACGTAAATGAAACATTGAGACGTAATCTTCGCTACAATAATTTTTAGACTATAGTAAAGGTACGGTCACATTTGGCAAATATTTACTCAAAAAAGCGTAACCACTTGTTTTAGCACAAATTTGTTTGACGTTGTTGTCTCTTACAAGAGTTTTGCAAGATTAAACAGCATCAAATATATTAAAACTAAATATTTGTTGTGCTTTGGTCTAAATAAGAAAGTTTTTTTTTGGCAGTAAATAAACGAGTTCAAATATATGTTATTTAGTAGTTACGTCTTTTTCGGCAAATCTTTGACAAGTGTGACCGTACCTTAAGTGTTCATCTTTAATATTAGTTTGGTGTCTTGGTCCATAGTCCTAGGCACGATTCCTGGTTGGAATTTTAAGATCATTTTCAATTGCTGGATACAAATATATCTACAACTGTGAAATAATTTTTCTTGTCATTTCAGTTTATGACATTACAGATTTAGAAAACGCAATGATCAATAGAATTCCGAAATGGTGCATGAATATTGAAAAAATAATCACCACTTTAATATAAGTTTGGTATCTTAAGCCACAAAGTCCTTGATTCTTTGTAATTCAACTCTGGTTTAAATAGTATTGCCCAATATCCACTTATCTATAACTCTAAAGTACTAACTGGTCGGTGGTTTTACCGATCTTTCCCTCACATACAAATTTAGTTACATAACTTCGGCGGTGTTGTTGGACCCAACACAGTCTAACTCTATTAAGTTCCCTTATGCATTTTCCAAAGTCGAACATAGTTACGTTCTTACTTCTTTTGACACTACCGGTTATGAATTTCGAGAGTTTTAAAATAGGGAAGGAACCTAGTGTATAAGATATTATATACCGATATTCTGTATTACTTTAAGGTATCTGTCTTCGTTTTGTAGACAACCAGAAGCTTTGCCTTCATATCCATCTTGAATACTGTATAGCTTTTATACAATCTCTCAGATCCAAGTCTATCCGGAATCTATAGTGAGAATTCATTGTAATAATTCTCAAAGCTCTAAATATGTTTCTGAAAAATGGTTCCGAAGTACTCGTATACAAAGCCTTTAAGCCAAATTCTATTTTAGCTTGTAACTGGACAAGTCTTAAAATAATATTTTTTCAAAGAAATATTCAAATTCATGTGTGTCCTAATTATTAATATTAGGGTACATGCAGTAATATTTTGTTTAGCGTTCGAAATAGCACACGCGTGGCATCACTACTTAACGTCAATTGTTTGTTAGTGTATCGTTTACATTATTTTCAGTTGCCTAAATTTTAATATTACTTAAGCAGTTAGTTATTTACATTTGCCTTTAGTTATGCACTCTTTATTATACCCTTCACCTTCATGAGAAGGGTATATATAAGTTTGTCATTCCGTTTGTAACTTCCACAATATAATTTTCCGACCCTATAAAGTATATGTATTCTGGATCCTTATAGATAGCGGAGTCTATTAAGCCATGCCCGTCTGTCTGGATGTTGAAATTAATTTTCTGAAGTCCCCAGATATCTTCGGGATTCAAGTCTTCAATAATTCTCTCAGACATGCTTTCGAGAAGTTTGCTATTTAAAATCAGCAAAATCCGTCCATAAATAACGGAGATATGAGCAAAAATCCGAGACAACCTCTGAAAATTTCATCAAAAAAACTAATAAACTCATCAACAGATGGCGTTGATCACACAAAGTGTATTAATACTGTTACAAATAATTTCATAAACAGGGGCCAAATTACCGCATTCGTGATCAAATGAGCTATCGTATCGAAAAATGATTTCGATATCGAAATTATAATAAAATGTACTAAATTTCTTGCTCGATATCGAATGCCATAATCTCAAATAAGAAAATTACGATCAATTTTACTCGATATCGGATGCGGTCATTTGGCCCCAGATGGCGCTGATCAAACAAAGTGTTTAAGTGTGTTCTTAAACCGTAATATAAGTGTGTAAAAAGACAGTGTGTTAATTTTTAATTGTGTTTGTGTACATAAATAAATAAATAAATAGTTTCGTTATATTTTCTTCAAACTGCTTGACGCTTTTATTTTGCAAATAAAAAGAATCCGGTTTATTTAAAGGAAATAAACCACTGTTTTTAAAAGGTAAAAACGTAACAATGTAATATGTATATATATGTGTGTATGTATGTATATAATATAATTATGCATCCACAACAAAGGTGAAGGGTATATAAGATTCGGCATAGCCGAATATACTCTTACTTGTTTTTTACTTTATACATTTTTTTTATTACAGTGTAGCCAGATTTTAGTTATAACAGACAAGTGCAACCAAATTAAAAAAGTAGTAAAATAGTAAAATATTAAGCGATATAAAAAAGCATTTGGGGAAAAGCTTAAAAAATATGTAATAGGTATGTATTATTTTTACAAACAGCATTGTATGTAACATCATTATCGTCATCTGTTTCTACACTTATTCGTACCATACTAACATACATGAAAACATAAATTGTATCATATATCCTCTCCTTTATACACTCGTTTTGTTCTATTTATACTTACCGACATATTTTCGTCGTTTGGTTAAATAGAAAAAAATTCTGGTGGTTGAGTCAAATATAGCAAAATGGATGGATGATGGATGGATGGTTGGTTGACTGGCGGGTAGATTTTAGTTGATGATTTTTATTTTAGATAGTACATGTATGGGTTACTGTTTTTTTTTTAATTTATCTTTTATATTTTATACCTACATATATATATTTTTTTCTTTTTTTGCATAGTCAATCGCCGTCATTTGCACAATTTTAAATTGACAGTCATTAACGATAATGAGTAGTAATACATACTTTTGTGACTTTTTATGTAATTTTTCTTTTTGTGTGCAGTGACATTGAAAAATTTACATATTTAAATAATATTTAAACTGAAATTCATATGCACTTATATATATGTAGGTATTCATATATGTATATGTATGTACCATCCTACCTGTTTTAGATACAATTTTACAATTTTTCTTATAAGTTTGTTAAATTATTTTAAAAAATGTATAGATTTTTTCTTTTTATAGCACTTTTAAACATTTTGTTCTATTATTCTATTATTTTATTTATTTATTTTAAAAAAAATATACAAATCTAAACATTTCAAATTTAATTGTAAAAAACCTTAAAAAACGCTTTCAATTATTTGTAAACAGGATAATGTTGCTGTTGTCATTACAGGTTTACACCCTGTTTTTGTGTTTCGATTTTTTGTTTTTGTTTTTTTTTTTGCTCATTTTCATTGACCACTGTATTTTCTTATCATTCATTTATTGACTTGTGTGTAAAATAAATACATTTAGTTAATGTTTAATTATTTATTTGTTTTAAATTTGTTCTCTTACTAACTGCAAAAATTAATAAGTATTAATAAAAATAATTTCTTTTTTGCATTTAGCACATTTTCGTGCAATTTAATTCTCATGTATTATTATACTCTGCATTTTGTATACAAGCTCTCTCTGTCTCTCTCCAGAGTGATAGACTTGGTATGAGTTTTTTGTGATTTATTTTATTCTCCTCCTATCAGGGCTGCCAGATGAATTTCGGAAAAAATCGTCGAAATGCCGATAAAAAGAGAAAAAAGTCGTCATTTCGAATTTTAAAATCGTCAAAAAAATTGGAAAAATAAAAAATCACTACATATGTCTAATAGTATGTATTTTGAAATTTTTATTTAAACGTAAACAAAAAAATTCAAGTTTACATATATAGTCACTTGTATATCAAAATACATATTTTAACTTTTTTAAATAAGAAATCACAAAAAATATAATATTAAACACAACTTGTGTAATATTTTTATAATATCTTATCCCGCTTTCACACTTTTCAATTCTGACTCGTTAAGGCAAGTATTTTTGGATAAGAAGGGAAGAGAGAATAAAAAGGGGACAACTGCTACTAATTCCGTAACTCCTTCATCGGAATCGTCGTTTGTTTCAACCACCATATTTACTAAATCTTCAACATCTTATTCTTTATTTATCATCAATTCTTCAACATCATCTGCACAAAAGTCATCAAAACCTTCTTCTCACACATTGACAAGGTAGTACAATATTTTCTCCTACATCTGGCCACAAATTTTTTCAACAGCCTTTGAGCGTTGATTTGTTGAGTGTAGTATAAATCAATGCAACATGCTTTACACAATCTAATATTGTAAATTTTTTCCATGCATTCATTACTGTTATAGATTTGTCATTTTCGATTTGCTCTAAAATATACCTGAAAGATTGCTTGATATACAATGATTTAAAAGTCGAAATTATTCCCTGGTCTAAGGGCTGCAACAAAGAAGTCGTATTTTTTGGTAGAAATATAACTTGCAGATTCTCATGTTGCAAGTCTTGTGGATGGCCAGATGCATTGTCAATTGCTAGAATCACTTTAAATGGCAATCCCTTTTTGTTTAAATAACGCTTTGCGTCTAGGACAAATATACATACATATGTACATAGTATTACAATACGAAAATACACATTTATAAATATTCGTTATTTTGAAATAATTTGTAAAAGCTTCATAACTCTTAAACGTATATCTTATCGTTACGAAACAACTATTTTCTAAAAAAAAATAATTTTTGCCAAAATTATTAAAAATAAAAAATCGTGTAAATTCAGGTAATTTCCACATGCCTCGTTGTAAACGAAAACCAAAAAAATCGTATAAAAGTGAAATCGTGCAAAAAAAGTATCGTATAAATCGAGGGGTAGGTGTATTTTATAAATAAATATTTGAATTTAGCATGTTATATCAATTCATAAAATAATATTTTGAGTATAGAATCCAATTCATCCATCATACACAGGTACTTATTTTGAAAGAATTACGTATTTTTGTTATTTAAATTTATTTGGCTGAATATTCTTTTGACGTTTTGTTAAAATAGGAGAATTTTTTGTAGAATTTTTCCCGGTGAAATTCAGCAATTGTTTCCTCTAAAAATTTTAGTTCATGGAATTCAGCATTTAAAATTGCTTTTTATGTTTACAGATAAATAAGTAATAACAATAATTAAGAAAACACTACTATTACTTAGTTTTGTTTTTAAAATGTCATGTTCTTCTTAATATTTATAATATTAAATGAGAAAAATAGTAGTTGTCTCAAAAAAAGAGAGAATTTGGTAACAAAAACATTAATAAAACAAACAAATGATAGAAAATTTTAATAATTCAGAAAATCGTCACTTTTAATGCAAAAACCGTCAAATCGTAACTTTGCTTTTTTTTAAAACAAAAAATCGTCACAATGACGATAAATCGTTAAATCTGGCAGCTATGCTTCCTATACGAAATATCCATGAAAAATAATGGAATAAAACAAAACGTCATACAGAAGTAGTTTTTTGTTTGTGAATATCTGTGTATGTAGTTATGGTTGGTTGTATTTATATACTATTCATTGTACAAGTATTGCACTTATAAATAAGTGTTACCGTGCCACTGAGAATGTTAAACGAAAATACATAATATTTGTGGCAAAAAGGAAATCAAGGAGAGTTTATAAATGTGTCATCGGAACAATGAACAATATTGATCATCTAATGTTGCCTTATCATTAAAGAATTTTTAAGAAGAAGCTTTAACAAAAAATAATATTAATTTAATAAATATTTTACAAAAGGCCAGAGCTGTGGTGAATTGGATATCAATTTGATACATTATTTATAAAGTGTTTACCGGTAATAAAAATAAATGCGGCTGCCAACTGAAGTCTTATAGTGTTTTTTTGAATCGCCAGTTATTTGTTTATATTTTTCTTTTGCGTGTGACTCAATTGTTTGATAGTTTTGATAGTTTGAGCACACAAGTTAATTCATTTGACAGATTCTCAATTTATGATAGATTACATTCGCAGTATTTTATAATTCTTCTCAGAATATATCTACACCTGTGGAATCATTTTGTTCTCCATCCCAGTGGACGGCATTGTAGCTTTAGAAAATGGCACATGATATGATCAATAGAAACATAAATGGAACATTAAAACGTAATCTCCGCTACAATAATTTTTAGACTACAATATCCATCTTTATTAAAAATTGGTTGTCTTGGTCCATAGAGTCCTAACACTTTGTAATCCAACACGTTTCGTGGTTGCAGTTTTAGGATCATATGCAATTGCTCTCAGATACTGGTTAAAAATACATATACATATATACACCTATAAATTCGTTTACATCGCCATTTCAGTTTACGACATTATAGATTTGAAAAATGGCAAACGATATAATAAATTGAATTCTGAAATGGCGCAATAACAGTGATTTTTAAACGACAGCTGTTTATCATTAATAGAAGTTTGATGTCTTAAGTCACATAGTCCTTGACATTTTCCGGGATTGATTAGTATTGCTTAATATCCACTTTCTTATAACTCTAAAGCAGTAACTTGTTGGTGGTTTTGAATACAGCCTAACTCTATTAATTTCATTTATGCGTCTTGTAAAGTCCATTTAGTAACTTCAAATTGATCTTGATTGTCAAATTAGTCACCTTCTTACTTATTGTGAAACTTCTGAGACCTTTAAAGCAAACAAGAAACCTAGCCTAAAAGATATTATACATACATATGTATGTATATTGAAATTCTGTATGATTTAATTAAGTATCCGTTTTTGCCCAGAACCTTTTGCTTCCATCTCCATTTTTTTATTAATTCGTGAATATTGTGTAGCCTTTATACAATTTCGCATATCCAAGCTTATCCGGAATCTATACTTAGAAAGACTTACCCAATTTGGTTTTTGTAGCCTTCAAATTGATATCACCCGAATAGATAAATATTTATCGGTATGACCTTCAATTAACTCAACTACAAACATGTTTCATATTCAATCGTGTCTCTGTTAGCGCATTTACTTTCAGTTTTATCCCCTTTTAGACAGATGTTAAAGGGTGTTGCCAATAATTTTGTTTGCGATAAAATTCGTGCGTTGATGTTGTAATAATGAGTTATCTGAGTTTGTTCGCTTTAGTACGAATTTTGTGCAATTCGTTCAAATTTAAAAGTTGTTCATTTACTTCTAAGCCACAACGAATCTTACCTCTATTGCCCAGATTTGAATAGTCAATAAATTGTTGTACATGATGTGGAGGAATTATTAAAGAAATCTGAAGCATGTTTTTATGTTGATTTTCGTCTTTCATAAATTAATCAATAATGTGTGGTTAAATATCGCTCCAGGTGTTTTCCTGGGCGTTATTCGGTAATCAATCTTAGTTCGCTTCAGAACAAATTTCGAAAATTTTCTTGTAACAATTTGCTTTGGAAAAATAGTAATGAATGTAGCAAATTATTTTTAAGATTTGTTTTTTCAAATTCAAGGGATGGAATAATTAAATTTTAAACATGTGTGAGCAAAGTTTTTGGTTTTGTTATTCCATTGTTTAACTATTACTTGTTATTCTTATGGCAAACTAAGCATTGCGAATAAAAAATCATTAGCTAAGCCTTTGTCATTAGCTAACTAAAGACTGTGAATTTGGCCATAAGAATTCAAAGATATTTCGATAAAAATATTGGTAACTCTGTTACAATTTTTGTAGATGTTGAATACTGTTGCCTATTTAAATGAAATCAGGAGTTTTTCAAATAGCAATTCCGCTATAAAAATTGATTTCGAAATTAGCGGAAAATCTGGAGCCTTTTAACTACATCTGAAGATCAATATTCAGCCCAATCATTAATAAAAATTCCGCGGGAGTTTTTCCCTTTTTATTTTTTTAACATTGAATTTGAATAGGAAAAATGGGAAAACGTGAAAAAACTCCGACGGAATTTTTATTCATGATTGGGCTGATTGTGTAAAAGTTTGTATATTACATATGAATGCATGTATATACTTACAACAATATTTAAAAAAGGAGTATTTTTTATGTATATAGGTAGGTATAAAGAATGAATCATTTTTATTCTGTACGTGTTTTAATGGTCATAAAGCCAACCTCAGAGATATACATAATTTCAATAATATTTGTCAAGGTATTAACGATGTACTTATGTAGAAGAAAAATATATGTATAGCAATTGCACTTTTTCAGATTTTTTTATCTTCATAAAGGTAACACTTAAATTAATTCTTTCCAAAAATATCTTATTTTAAATGGATTAACATGTTAAACCACCACCGATTCTGCAAAATTTCGTAAAAGATTTTTTGTAGTACTATATGAGGGCAATTGTTGGAAAAAGATGTTGGCAACATTGGTTGAATATGTTGCCGTTTTTTACAATTCAATTTGTGTTTGTTGCTGTTGTTGGTATTTTTTTTACTACTTGTTTGTGCTCTCTTGAGGAAGCAAACACTCACACACACATACACACACGAACTCACTCACACATTCTAAAACAAAAATAAAAAGTAGCAACACAAAGTCAGACTCACTCACTTGTAAATGTTTTTCTTTAAACAGTTTTTTTTCAGTACGTTTTCGATCGTTAGCCGGAGTAGATTTGTGAGGTTTAATAAAACAAATTTTTCAACGTGTTAACTAACGTCTTCTTTATACTTTTTTGTTTGATTTTCGTTAAAAATATATATGTACATACATATTTTCTCGTGATATAAAAAAAAAATAAGTTATTACTTTTAAACGTACAAAGAAACTACCAGCTCTAAAAATATTTAACAAAGTATATGTATGTGTGTGATGTGTATATAATAAAAAAATTTAAAAGACGAAAAATATCTATCCATGCTAAATATAATATAGAGAGTAATCATAAATGTGTGCAGCGGCAGCGGTGGTGACTACGTCAGAGCAAAAATAAATCATCAGCTTTTATTGAAAAGTAGAAAAAAATAATATCTATATAAAAATAAAGTTTTATTTTGGAAAATAAAACCTAACAAAACGACGGCAACAATATAAAGATGTTAGTGTCTAAAAAAAGTATAAAATATAAATAAATAATTTATTGAAGAAAAAATGATTGAAAAGTAATTTTTAAAAAAGTGTGTTTTATAAAAAAGTTTTGTTTTTTTTCTTAGTACATACATATGTACTTAAGTATATAATATAAAACATATGTATGTATGTAAATTTGTTATCTTTAACTATGTTAATATAAAATTTTCTTTAAACGGCATTGTGAATAATTACGAGTGAAAATATATACGGATGTCTAAGTATATGAAAGTTATGTACGGTTTGCCCCTGTCAACCAGTCAACTAACCAATACATATGGCTGAAATATCTGAAAAAACCCTCTGTTATTTACTCTTTTTTCGTATTTTTCAATGATTAACGTTGTCAAGAGTTTTTTTTTCACTAACTATTACATTCTTTATTTTGAGGTTTTTTTTCTTAATTTCTTTTTCTTTGTTTTACTTGTGTATGTTTTTTTGTTTATTTTATTTTATTTAATGTTTTTACGAACCAGAATTGTACTTTTTTTATTTAATATTTCAACACTAATTTTACATAGTTTCATATTGAGTAGTTGTTTCTAAGTAGTAGTAGTTGTTGTTTTTTTTGTTATTTTTGTTATTCTGCCTGCATTTTCTTGGTTTTCGACTGCTGCACTTCAATGTTTTAATATGGCAATTATTTTCATTGTTTTTTTTTTTTTGTTTAGTTTGTTTTTGTTGTTCTCTTTCTTCACTTTTGTACTCCACACTCAAGACTGGTTGGACAACAAACAGTTAATGTATTGTTGTATTTTGTATTGAATTTGAACATATGATTAAAAAACGGGGAAATTTAATTAGCTTTACCGAGTACGCTTAATCATACCGCATGGTTGGGATGAATGGTAAAAATGTTACCTTTTTAAATTCCTAAACTATGTAGTTAAATTGTAAACATCTTTTGTAATGAAATGTACAACGAATCAGATTACAGTTTTATTGTTGTTAAACATTCTTTCCATGATGTTATATTCTAGTGGATTAATATAGGTACATATGTTGGCAAACAATTTTGGTTCTTCTAGGTTAGGTATTAGGTCAGGAGACAACCATATCTAGTACATCCCACTTAGGGCCAAGCTTTAGTCCTTTTGTGTTGCCTCAAAAGAAATGAATAGAAGAAAACAGATAGGGGATAGATGTTGTACAGGTAGATAGAGAGTATATGTGGATAGATGATAGAAATTAGATGTCAAGAGAAAATGAAGATATCGAGTCCGGAAGTTTAGAGAAAAAGATGGAGTAAAAACTCCGAGCCACCTAAATAGCCAGTAGTTCCATTTCACGTGAAGGGATCTGGTGACAAATCATGATAGCCAATAATACGATATAATTTTAAGTCTGATACTTCAGATAGATTATTGAAGTACGGTTGTCCCAAGAAGGTGTTACGCATTGTGTTCTTTGCTGTACAATGACATAGAAGATGAGAGATTGTTTCCTCCTCTTCTTCATGTTTATAACTCCTACAGAAATCATTGTAAGGGAGACCTAATCTTCTGGCATGACTGCCGAATTTGCAGTGCCCGGTGATTATTGACACCAAGTCGATTAATTGTGATCGTTGTAATTTCAGCATATATAACGCCCGTTCTTTATTTAGCCAAATAAGTCGTGTGTGTTTCATTAGCCCACCTGGTCTGAGCAAGCTCATAGTAAAATTTTTCAATTCGTCGCTTGCATACTATTAGTGGAATACCACATAGATGATCAATATCATCATCAGGTAGCATGCTAAGTTATCAATTATGTATCCATGTCCACGTTCCCATACGAGTGACACTGTTGAATGTCTTGCCATTCTGTTTAAGGATGTGCGGCATTCCTGGACCAAGGTCGATGAAGTGTATACACCAGTTAGAGACTTAATTGCAGCCTGGCTGTCAGTATATATACGAATATCCCTGACCGATATCTTGTTATAACTGGTCTAATTGGCTTACATCAGTGTTCAGAGCCAGTTTTCTGGCCGTCAAATCAACTGGTATCCAGTTCATTATTTTAAAAAGTGATTTAGTCGGAATTGTACATATTGCTCCAGTAGTCAATATAGCGGTCCTTCTTAATATTATATCAAATAGTACACAATTCGAGATTTTGTCAAGTGTTTAAGTATTGAGGTTTAATACTTAAATTCCTACCTATTTACAGACATATAAAGCCGATTAGATGTTTATAATAATATATTAGGTTTCTAAGATAATTTGCTGTCAAGGATAACGCCCAAGAATTTTGCATTATCCGAGATTGTCAGTTCTAAACCATTCAATCTAGGAAGCTTAAAAGTGGGAATTTTATATTTTCTAGTGAATAATACGAGTTCCGTTTTGATCGGATTCAAACTTAAACCACTGTCGTTGCTCCATTCACTTATGGCCGAATTCTGGGTCATAAGTTAATCATTGGTAAACTAAAATACTAACTATTGTTTAACTATTGCTTGGTATTCTTATGGCAAACTAAGCATTGGGAATAAAGAATCATTAGTTAAGCCTTTGCCATTAGCTAAATAAAGACTGTGAATTTAGACATTAGTGTTCTAAGTGCATCTTCCATTCTTAGCGAAATAGTCTGCGAATGGAATCCTGAGACTGCCACTGCCACGTTGTCCGCGTAAGCGACAGTCGTATGTCCAGTGATATCCAATTTACGTAGCATACTATTTATGGCTATATTCCACAAGAGTGGAGATAACACGCCTCATTGAAGAGTACCTCTTCGGGCACATGGTTCTTCTAATAATATTTTGATTATTTTGGCTGATTTTGTTTAAGTACAATATTATTTAGTAAACGTACTTCATACTAAAGTTTTAAAAAACAAGTATTAAACAAAAATATATGTATGTATGTTTTGAATAGATTTTAAATTGCAGGAGTTTTCAACAAGAACTTTATTTTTAAACCGAAATAAAATTAAAAATTTATGGTCCCAAATTTATAAATACTCGACCTCGAGCTTGAGTATTTATAAATTTGGGATCCTACAAAGAAAAGGTCGAATATTTCAAACTTTTATTAAAAATTTATATGAAAATTTGTATTGTATTGTCAAGAGTAAGGTTTGACAGTTAAAATAAAAAATTATATCGCGCAGATGTCTACCACGACCACGCATACAGATGTTAAATAATTTTAAATTTAATTTTAATCACGTTTTAACAAAATGGCGATACTATTTCGATAATCACGTCAGAGATTGTTTCTGTATAGACTATGTATATCTTTACCATAGCCCTATAAAAAATCATCCAGTTGTGTTGAATCGCGGCCAATTAACAGCTGAATGTTCATTAAAAGTTATTAAACTTTTTTGTATTATGAACTATTATCTACGATTTTCATTAATTATTTGTTAAGCATATTAAATAGAAAAAAATAGAAAATCTACTTTCCAAATTTTCCAGCTCTGTATCCAAAAAAGCAAGTGTGGCAACTACTTAAAGTAATCATACAAGAAAAAAAAACGCTGCCGCATGACTTTGTTTAATAAAGGATTCAAAATAATAAAGTTTCGTGTTATTTCTTAACCTTATTATAAATAACAATTTTATTGGTTTCTTTTGATATTAACGGCTAATCTCAAAATATTGATTTAACCCAGTCTCTTATTTAATTAAAAAATCTCTACAATAGTGTTTTAGTTGAAAGTGTGAATTAACAAAGTTAATTCTGTTAATTGTAGTTAATTCTAACGATTCTGTTAAAAACTAGAAAAAGAAAACACGTTTTTAAATTTAATATTCAAAGATTAGTGTTCAATTAATTTGTTTTTGTTTTTTATGTTTTTACAGTGTTACAATAATCAGTCCCGCACCCCTCGAAATTTTGAAAAATTGCATAGGTACAAAAATAAAATTATTTTACAAGTTTTAAATGTGAACATCACATTCATCTTCACTATCAATCTTATTTTCTTCTGAGCTAACATTTTGATAAGTATTATTTGTTTTAAATAATGGGTATCAGTAACGATTTATGTTATCGAATTATGGCCGCCCCATCGTATGTGGACCTTCTTTTAGTTTTTTAATTATAGAAAACAAAGATATTTTAGAATTATAACTTCTAACAGTAGGAAGTACTATCGGACTTATCTAAAGTGATTGAAAGAATTCATTAAAAAAGTAAAATATTTTCGTCCAAATTTCATTAAATTTCGAATTATAAAAAACAGTTTTAATAAGTCATAGTTATCACATTATTTATTTAGTTTATTATCGTATATTTTTCCATTTCTAACCATATTTTCAACATATGAAAAAGAGTGACTAATCTGCACACACACACACCACTCTGTATTCATTTCGTTCTACTGCACAAAGTATAGGCAGGGCTGCCAGAAATTTTCAGCAAAAAATCTTAATTTCGCCAAAAAAAAAGTCTTATTTTTGAGGAAAAAACCTTATTTTTGGAAATAAGTAGTTTTTTTTATTATAAATAATAAAAACAATTCATATTTTATTTAACACTAACGAAAAAAATAATAACAAAAATTAATTTTCTTATACTAAATTGTACATTTTTTGAGATCGATTAGTTTAAAATTTTTCAAATGGGAACAAAGATTTTTTTAATTGAACCTAACCCTCGTCTAGACAAAACAAAAAATCTTTTTTTTTGGGGAAAAAATCTTAAAATCTTTTTTCAGTTAAAAAATCTAAAAAATAAGGTAAAATCTTATTTCTGGCAGCGCTGTCATTATTTTCTCTGCCATTCATTTTGTAATTGTTTTCATCACATGTTCTCTCTCTCTCACTCTTTCTCTTCTGTTACTCTTGAGTTTTTTTTCGCCTCTACTATAGTAGTTCTTCGTTCAGTTTGTTTATTTAACTAAAAGTCTTTGACTTTTTAAATCAGCTGGTAAATTTTTTCCTTGTATATGTATGAATGTGTCTGTATAAATAATTTTCCTTGCACTAACAAATAAACACATGGTTTTTATGGCTGTATAAACTGGTATCTATGTACCTATGTATATGTTTAAGTAGTTGTCTACTGTTGACTCAAGCCCATAAAAAATAACAATGTTAAAGTATAAATTCATAAAAAAATATGATTGATTTGTTGTTGAATTCCTTTTTGTAACTTATTTCATCAGAGGAGCCTGTTCAAAAGAACAAACACAAAAAATCTTAAAGGTTTTTTACCTTTCCATTGTTCAGTTTAAAAGAAACAGGTTTTTTTTTATAACAGGCACATTTCGTATTTATTTATATGTATTTTATCAAGTGTTTATGTTAAAATAATATTTATATTTTGCTGTTTCCGGAGTTAAACTTTTATATAATTACATGATACATATGTCTATATTTTTTGTATGCCACTAAACAGCAACAACAACTACAAAAAATATTCTTTAACTCTACCCAATTGGAAATTTATTTCCAATGAGAATTCTCAAACACAATCTAGGTACCTAGGGAATTATTCATTTGTTTTCATTGTTATTGGTTTCCTTTTGACATACATATTACCATATGTCATACTTATGTATGTGTTTGGCATTAAGGTTTTGTTGCTTATAAGGGCTTAAAGGAATTGTTGTTGGGATTGTAGGGGCTAGACTCAGTGCTGCCAATTAATTTAAACTAAAATAAACTGAAAATAGTTAAAAGCCAACAAATAACCATAATTACAAACAGAAAATAATATTTCTTCGAAAGAATTTAATAAATTAATAAAATAAAAAAGAAATTCTATATCGTAACAAATAATAGCATCTTTGCATAAATCTCCGGAAAACATACATACATACATATTTTAATCTCATAATTGTAGTAATTGTGAACTTTAATCCACATAGTAAATAAATATATTTTAAGAATTACCTGTTTCTTTTATAAATAAAAATAATATTTAAAAAAAATATTTATTAAATTTTGTTTTATATATTTGTTTCATTATTGTTTGACAAAAAAAAAAAAAAAAAAAAAACACAAACCAATGTAAAAAAATCAATAAAGATATGCAACATCTATATGTGTTGGAGTATAACCGCTCCATTAAGTTGTCATTGTGCCTGGAACACCATTTATAACCAATACACTCAGCCCAGTTTACAAGAAGCGTTATCAGAAAATCTTACAAAAGGATACCATCATAGTTGAGTATGTATATTATTTATTTTTTATGTTTTTCATTTTTAATTTTACTTTTTTTTTTGGATTTAAAACAAATGTGAGTTATAGATTGAAAAAGCAAATGAAGTGTAATTTTAAAAACTAAAAAAAGAAGCTTTAAACACAAAAATTTATGTTGATTGTTTATAAGATCAGGCAAAGAATAAATACCTACCTACATACATACAACAATATAAACAAAAATCTTAAATCAAATTTGGAATATATTCATAAATATATGGGAAACTTCAAAAATTTACGGCACTTAGAATTTTTTTAATTTTTTTTTTTGTCTGACAACATGTCGATTTGCGGGTGTATAAACCGATATTTGAGCATGTGAAATCCGTTCGCGTTAATCATTTTTACTGCGGTTTTAAGTTAAAAAAAAAAAAATATAAAAATTACAGTTTTTGAGATTAGAAAATTTATTTTTCCTCCATAAAATTTAAAATCTTTAAAATTTTTTCGTGCGTTTTAAGTTTTAGTATCAAGCTCAGTAAAGTCTTCTATTCGATGTACGTTTCAGCGCAATTGATACAGCGCTTTAGTTGTCACAAAGCGAAATGTGTTTGGGAAAAACTGCCGCTACACGAGCCCGCATTGAAAAAAATTATTTTTTTGCTCTTTATCAGTTTAGTCCGTCGCGAAGAATCTATTTAGATACCTAACCATGTTCCCATGCCGTGTTTTTATATAAAAAAAGCTTAAAAAAATGTTTTTTTTTCCAAAAATTCATAACATTTTTGCGTTTAAAAATTTACAGACGCAAAAAAGATAAATTTTTACAAAATTTACGCTAATTTCTTTTAAGTTTGTGATCTCCGTGATACGTTATTGGTGCGCTGACACCAACTTGATATACCTCAAACTTTATAAAATTAGACAGTTTTTTTAAATCTGCGCTTAAAACTAATTTTTATTAAACGGCGCAAAAATCCTATGTAAAATCTTCAAAAAGTTCAAAATTCCGAAAATTTTCGTTTCACTTGTAAACCACATGCAACTTTTCACCCAGCAGCGATATTAAATTATTTTTTTTGGATATATCCTCCAAGTCTAGTGACTATATTTTGTATTGGTTTGTATCTGAAAGCTAAAAACTATTACAAAGAAAATGGAATGGATGAAAAAAATCTTGGAAGTTTCAAGTCGTTTTTTTAATTTTTCGAATTTTAGATGACCACCAATTCTTAAGGTGAAGACTTTTCAACGTAAAACTTTGCACGTCATATCCTTCAAGTATAGTCATCCAAACCCTGTACAACGTTTTTTTTTCAATTCATAAAACTTAACGGAATAAGAGCCATAGTATGTCGGTTTCAGCAGGTGCTCAAAAAATTTATATTCATAAATCCAAAAATATCGCAAGGAAATAGAAAAATATAGATATAAAATAATTTTTGCTTGTATTTTCTTTTATGGTAGTTATTTTGTTTTAAATATTACTTAAACAGACGATTTGCACTTAAGGTATTCTGGCAGCCTTGATGAGTCCTACTCTGGCAGCCTTGTTTATGTTGATAAACAAACTTTCAACATACAGATTTATTCTTATTTAGGCGACTTTTTTTATCTTAAATTGGCAACATGACGATTTTACTTTATGTTATTGAGAAATTTATGAATTTTTAGTTATTGATTGTAACTTAAGATTGTGAGATAAATATTTAGATTTTCGCAAAATTGTTCAAGACTGTGGTATTGTTAGTTTTTTTTTTTTTTTTTATTTACAACAAGTAATTTTTCTATTTATTTTGTAAGTCTCAATTTATACGAAGCAATTATCTAAGCTAAGCTGATTTCGTTTAAGACATTGTTCCAATCAAATTCTTCGCAGTCACACGATTGCCTAAAATTTCATAAATTTGATTGCTGCAAATTGGCGCACAACGATAGAGGGACAATAAATGCTGTTTATCAGTCACATGATTGTTACAATATACCGCAGACCTGCGAAACAGCTGTTGTCTTTAATTGCAAATTTTGTTTTGTTTATTTACTTATAATATATGTAAATCTAAAAAAAAAAATAACAAACATTATTCTTCTCAAAAGAAAATTGCAGCTGCAATAATTAATAGAACTAGTTGGATCAGAGAGTGGCTGACAAAAAGGAGTACTGATGGTACATACGAAAAAAGTGTTCTTCTACAGCCAATATTAAATCATTTATTGCACTGTAGGTTCAATATGAACTTGGGCAAAGGAGTTTGTGATTGTTGGTCAGGAGAGTAAAGAAATTCCGTATCCAGAGGATCAAGTATTTCTATAGATAATGCTATCATCGTGCTCCTTGTTTAAGCTACATTTAAAAAATAATTAGTATATTTACAACAATTAAAATCAATTTTACTTACAGATATACAGTTTCACGAAAAAATAACAATTAAACCAATAAATATTGGCGCAATTACAACATTTTTATTGCCCTTCGATGTTGCCGTATGAATCAATAAATTGTCAGTTTACACGATTGGTGCATAAATCACACCAATAATTGGTACATTGAGGCAATCATGTGATCTTACCTTTATACGTATAACATACATATGTGTATACAAATAAAAATCTGAGCGATTTAAGCATTAAGAATTGTGATGTGGGAACACCGAAGAAATTTTAAGGAAAAAAATTGTATCAATCTTTTCAAAGAGAATTGCTTCGTAAAAATTGGGACTAAGCAATAATTTTTATTTCAAAGATTTGAAGTAACTAAGCAAACAATTTCTAATTTCTAAGATTTTTTTGTTTTGAAAAAAAAAAAAAAAAAAATGAACAAATTACTCGAACAGATATTTTTTTTTAGTTTTTCGCCGTTTTATTGATTTTTTTTGCTTAAAGACTAAACTTTGGTTTATTTATCTGTATTTCGTACTTTCATGATTGAAAGTTCTTACACATTTAACTGTAATTTTTAGCTCCAGCAAGGACTTTCTGACGACACTTAAAAACCGATTGCTATGTTTCTTCTGGAAAACAAACTGATTATATCGCTTGTAGATCAATAAAGGAATGACAAATGGGTAAATCGAAATGATACCATTTTTGTTTTGATATTTAAAACCTTTTAGAGCAATACGAAAAACAGCCAACACATTCATATTGATATTTATTTATCATGAATTTAGGTCTTTCATAGATTGTTAACAAACATTCAACTGAGAGATCAAGGCAGCATATGGTTGATGTTTTCAAATGATTTGAACGTATTGAAAATAGTATAGTATTTTCGGAAACAAAGTGTCTTTGTTTTAAATCTCCCTTAAATATGTGCTTTTACAGATCCATCATTTTAATAATAAATTTTCAAGAGAAATTGAATTTTTTGTCGAAGCTTCTACTGCTGATATGTCAACAAGTAAAGTTTCAAAACTTTCATGTCATTCCCTGCCCCTGCCGCAAAAAAAAAAAACAAAACAAAGTTCTCGTTGAAAAACCCTGTACATATATATATAACTGAAATTTTTAACTAGGTTGTGCTTTTCTCATGTTCTTTTTACAATGATTATTTATTTAACCAGGGACTGACGACAAACCCACCATAACAAGATAAATTAATTATTAACAACAATGTTTCAATAAATGTTTACATTAGTACAAACTTTTATACCAAACATTTCTACAACCACTCACTCACTCATTTGCCGTTAACGTTAACGTTATAGCCTTTTGAGATTATGTTTAAAAGGGATAATTATACAATAGAATGTAAAAGCTGTAAAAATGTATAAAATCTGAGTTGCCACCTTAAAATCCTCTTGTGATTAATTGGGTGGTGAGGGTGAGGATGGTAGCTTCTTTACTTAATTACACAGTTGTATTATGAGGGGCATACAATTGTTGGTGACACAGTTGTATTATTATGGACATTAAATTAGTGTTAAAAAAATTACAATGTTTAAAATTACATAAAAACTGAAATACATAATAAGGAAATTGTTGTTTATTTTTTTACTTGTTTAATTGTTATTATCATTAAATGTATTAGTCTGTATTTGGTAAAAATGGCCACCTTGTTTAATTACATTAGCAAAAAGACAGACTGCGACATTCCTTGTTCAAAACTTTTCAAGCAACAAAATTCTTTGCGAAACTTTTCAAAACTATGTATATACTATATATATGTGGTGTGGTAGATGGGAGTTTATTTTATTTCACCAAGTTAACTAAACTTGTTTTAGTTTCTAACTATGTGCAAGTTTAGTAGAAAATGTTGACAAAGAAAGTCGAAATATTTTATGTGTGTTCACAAGTAACTATGTTTATAACACAAAACCTTAATAGACAATCTTATGTGTGTGTTTGTAGGTATATAGTAGATATACAACTACAAACTATTTTGCATCGTTAGTATTTTCGGAAGCAAGTTTATTGGAATTTGGATTACAGTTTGTTTTCCCTATATTTTTTTTCTTTTTTTCTAACTTTTTTTGTTGTAGTTTTTTTTTAACATGAATTTTTGAACAAAATAAACCTTAAATGAAAAGAAAAGAAAAGGAACAAAAAAATTACGTACCCCGACAAACATGTAAACCTAATTAGTTTCAAGGTTTTCAAATATAACAGCCGCAAAAACAAATTACATACATACTTCCACTAAAATGTATGCATGTACAAGAAGATTGTGTTACACAAGTATTTAATGAGGTTTTGTTGGGTATTTTGGCTTTTATCTGACACTTTTTTTGTAAACAAAACCTGGGAGGTCTTTATATACTGCTTCTACATCATATGTTAGTTAGTTTGAGAAGAGAATGCGTTTTTTTTTGGGAATAGGTAATATTAAAGCAAACGTTAGCAACATTTTCTTAGCACAGATTTCAGTACTACTAGTTTGAAATGTTTACATATGTATGTACATATTTCGACATGTGTTTTGAATTTCAAATTGTAGGTAAAAAGTTTGGTGGGAAAGCAGATTTATTAGAATGGCAAGGTTAGAATTTTATTTTTATGAAGCTGGGCTAATGGACACAAATGTACATATATTAATTATCGCGTGTTTATTTTCAAAATTTGAATACAATAGTAAATGTTTTTTTATTTAAAAAAAATTGTTTGATCCTAAATTAGCTACATAAATACATATATGTACATACATATATGTATTTCGATTTGATGTCCTTTATTTAAATAACAGTTGATTTTTTCTTTATAAATGTCTTAATGTATAATTTAAAGCAAAAAATTATGTTCTAAAAACAATTGTACTTTATTTTCAGTCAAAAGACATTTAAATTAATTTAGTTTTAATAAAAATCTCATTTTGATGATTTGTTGCTCCCGTTAAATGCTTGACGTTTGTTTTTACCGTTAAATGTACAAGTGATGCCATACCTGGCGCCATAGAGTCATACTCTAGCTGAAAGGCGGATTCATCCTTTCGTTGGGACAAAGTTTTTTCATATGAACATTGTATCTCTCTTAAAAAGACAGACGTGAAACTTCATATCAAAAAAAAAAAGAAAAAAAAAATTCCGAACAAATAGCTTATAAACAAAATGATAATTCTCTTTAAAATTGAATTTCCTGGAATAATAAATGGAAATACTTATAATTTTGAGACGTTTCTTCGAGAGATCTAAAATAAATTTCAGTTAAAGCAATTCGAGGAGTTTCAACAATAACTTTTTCTAACAGTGGTGCATATTGGAATAGCATGAGGGTTTTGAAATTTTATTTGTTGACATATCAGTAGACAACTGATATGACAACTGTTGCAATGAATTTATTTTAGCTCGAAAACTTCATATTAAAATTAGGGATCTAGACCGCTATTAATAAGAATTGGCTGATGAAATTTACGAATTTGAAAATCTGAAAAGCAATTGTCGAGAAAGAAGCATGTGTATGAACATAATAATTTATTTATTTTTTTACATTTAATATATATATTTCCATTAAAAAATTTATTTGTGAAAATTAAAGGAATTTCTTTGACAGACAATTTTCATTGAAACCTGGTCAAAATATAAGCCCACATGACTTGAAAAAAAAGTAACTTAAGTATGAACATAGTTTAAAATATTCAGAAAATCATAATTCTTTGTTCATTGCACAATAATGAAAGTTTAAAAATTTATATTATTCTTTTTTAAGGAGTTGCCCCTTTCTGAACCTTAATTTTATTTATTTATTTATTTATTTATTTATTAAAAAATTTATTATAATTAAAATTACAATAAATCTAGGGCTAAAATCACTAGCATCAATGGCTATCGGCTTAATTTTATTTTAAAACTTTCATACACAGTTCCATTTTCCGTCTCAAAAATTGTTTAAAAACGTCTTCAACTTGATTTCTAATTCATCTGTTAGTCTTTTTGTTTACCTGTTTATTTAAATGTTATAAAAAAATCTGCCATTTAGTCAAATATATTTTGGTAATAAGAAGTGAAATAGTTTAGTTTTCCTTTAACAAGTTAAGTAAATTCATAAAATCAATTTTTTTAGTATTCACAATTATGTATTTTCAAAATAGTGAAGTTTTTTTCATTTTTACTCAATGCCAATTGACCATCTGGTAGCCTTATAAATATCATGACATCTGGTAGCTTTATAACTAGTGTACACTTACTTTAAAGAGTTGCCACACTTTGAAAAGGTTTAATATTGCAAAACTTTAACAAAACTATTTTTTTTTAATGAACTTGTTTTTTTTTATAAATAATTTATAAAATCGTTTAAATATATACATAATAATTTAATGGTTAGAATTGATAATTTACTGAACAAATATGTATTATTAAAAGGCTAGGTAACTCAATTGTTAAGGAAAATTTCTTTTTACTCTTTCTTTTCTTGTTACTTTTAAGCTGGTTTAATTTATTTATATAAAATAATAGTATTAATATAATTAAAATAATAATAATAATAAATTGTTTATAAAGATAAAAATTAATGAAGTTTATTTAATTTTTCTCTTTTTAGGTAAGTTTACCAAAACAGTTTTATTGCAAATAAAAACACATTACCAGTGTAAGTAGAATTGAGTTATTTTGCTTAAGATTTAAATTATAAAAACTTTAAATAATACAAAATATTTGAGGGTAATCATGCCCTCAAATATTAACAAGTATCAAATAGTATTATTACAATACAACTTAAATTATTTACTTACATACATATGTACATATGTTTACAAGCGATTTCGTTTTTGTTTCTATTTTCCTTAACCAGCTGTAAACATTTTTCATATTGCGCCCACAAAACTTTTTTATAGATTACGTTTTGTTATTTGAGGTTAAATTATAATAATTTTTTTTTTTGTTAAAACCATTTTAGATATTTGTACATTATAGTCTATAGTCTAGTGTTGCATTAATAATCTACTCTTAAGCTTTATTAGGTCTATAATGCAGGCAAAGGTCAATTTCAACGTAAAAACAAAATAAAAACTAAACAAATTAATTCATACAAATTTGTTGTATGCCATCCCATTGGGTGTAGAACGACCCCACCAAACATCCATAGACGCTACTAAAGATTACACAGTGTACTGCTGGACGCCATACATCATTATTTACATAGTATAGTAACTATACTATAGTATAGTCTGTTGTCAGTCGTCCATATGTAAATTAGTAAACATTATATGGTGTACACGTTTACATCTTTATTAAATTTACATTGAATGTATGATATACATATGTATACATATTATATATGTAACTTTATGCTTTGGCATATACAGACACATGTATTTTACATATGTTTTATTTTGTTATATTTATTTGTTATATTCATTTGTTATATTCATACTAGGGTTGTTTCACAATTAACTGCTGTTTATTGTACCTTAGGGAAAATGAAGAAAACAGAATTCTATGTGTTTAGTTTTGTAATTTGTGGTTTTCTAATTTCAACTTGATGTGTCATAATCCAATTAAGTTTAAATGTAATTGCATTACATATAATAATTTTTGTAGAAAATCACTTAAATTTTTACTTATTTGGTTAAGAAAGTTTTCTGTTTAATATTAAAATTAATTTGAAAAGATTTATAATTTTTTTTCACAAATTATTACAGGATTTTCATATGTTTGTTTAAAAAATATGGGACCACGTCCTTTAAGGTAATCATAATTTTCATTCAGTCGAAGAAGATGAATTTTTATTGCTGTTTCAGAATATAGTGTGGAATAGAGCTGTGTCGTTCATGAACGAACGGGTTAAAATGAACGGATCACTTCATTGAACGGAATGAGCCGGTCATTTAACTGAACGGTTTTCGTTCAATAGTGTACGGATCAATTTCGTTCAGCTGTTGTTTATCAAAAGACAAGAACATGGTGCAACTATACAAGGTGATAGCAAATCGACAACAAATACAACACAAAACAGAAATAACAGGCATTTAGTTTGTGTAAAATAATGTACTACTGTCAAAAATACTTGAAAATGTATTACTTTTGACATAAGTAAATTGTAAACAAAGTCAGTCAGCTGTGCTACTGCACTCACCTTGTATAGTTGCGCCATGGACAAGAAGAAAATCACATTCAATAAGGGTTGTATTCATTTGTTCAAAGTGAACGATTGAACGAATTGAAAGAACGAATCAGTCTTGGACAAATGAACGAAAATGACCGGTCACTGAAATGAACGACCGGGAACAAAACTCTAGTGTGGAATTCTGTCGCTCATGATTAAATTAACAACACAACACAATAGACTGCTAATCTATAAAAAAGAAGAAATTTTCTTATTCTTTTTAACGATAAACATTCAGCATAAATTGATATGCCATTGATGGCAGAGATGGAAGGTTTAATTTTTGTACGATTAAAAATATATTATACTTATTAATATTATAATTATTAATTAAGCATATACAAAAATTTCCTATAAACCTTATTTTAACAATTACGATTGTGTAAAATCTTCCATCTTTGTTGCATTCATTAAACATTTGAGTAAAATACCGCAAATGTGTTGCACTAAATGTATGTTTTACTATTTAGTATAATAAATTGTAATGTTAGAATTAGTCTTTCGTTCAGAAAATGTAGGAACTATTGCTGGCAGCATTATTTTCTGACTTTTTATAACCTTCAACCATTTAAAATCTGTTAAATATATATGGGGTTTCCAAATCCATAACCTACGCACCCACAACAATGTAACAGATATAATCATGAGAATTTTTGTATTAAAAATTAGCAAATTCGGCACATAAATGGTCGAGAAAAGGCCATGACTACCTAGATTTACTGATATGACACTAAAAGCATTGAAATGTAGCATAAATGCTTTCTGAATCTTCTGTATAGATAAATGATTTAATTCATTCCATAAGTGGCCGAGATCTCGTGACGCAGAACCAGTGTTGTGTTATAATTGCTAAAGTTTTCTTTTGTTGAAATGACAACAATTCAAAATGCCTGTGCAAAATAATTCTGACGTTTAAGTACACGTCAAAGTATTTTTAAGCCTTTGACAATGAAATGTATTGGCCGTTTAAAAATTATTCTTTCATTTTTCAATTATACATATCCAGCGGTTTAGTTTTCAATTATTTACGTAAATTATTATTGTTTTTTTCCTCAATTTATTTAATATTAATAATAATATATTACCACAACATTAATCACTTGATATTTATTCAAATTATTAAGTATTTTGTACTCACTGATGCTGTATTATAAAAGTTTAAAGTTATGTTAATGTTTTTTGTTTTTTAAATAAACTTTATTATACACAACATTGTTTTTACACAAATCATGAGGCAGCCAGGTCTGCCAGATAAATTTTGGGAAAAACCGTTAAAATTCCGATAAAAAAAGAAAAAAATTGTCATATCGAATTTTAAAACTCGTCAAAAAATCAGAAAAATAAAAAGCCAATCATTCTATTAGTAGTTTAAACGAAACATTTAATATAGTCTATTTTACTTTACATATACATACATAATACATACAATCAAAGTACATAAAATAAATAAGAAATCCCTAAAAATATGATGTTAAACAAAACTTGTGCTATATATTTTAATATATTACAGTATTTTACAAATGAATATCTGAATGTAATAGCGTAGACAGACGACACAGTTAATTTTAGCAGTCTTAATTCAAATTAACTCGTGAATTATCCCCATCCTAATGCGCATTATTTTTTTTAATATAAATTAGGTTGGCGGAGAATTAATGAATCAAATTGCCAGGTTATCCCACGATCGATTTAAGTAAGTCCCAAGTCGACCTATACCTTCATATAGGAAGCTGTAACGCTTAAATCTTGTATTAAAAAAAATTTTGCATGTGACTAATGCACAACTCCGAAAAACCGTAATGCGGTACAGTTAGACGACGCCAAGCATTAACCAATGCAAAAATGAGTCGCAAATCTCTCGAAGGCAGCGAAAAAATGACAGCCTGATTGCCCTTAAGCGATAATGACAATTCTAATGCGCATTAGGTTAAGCCCAGTACACTGTTCAAATTTGGAAAAATGTTGAGCAACATTAATTATTTATACGGAAAATTTGACGTGTAGCCAATGTTGCCTATCACGCGAATTTACATAATTTGACGTTTTTTTTATTGAAAGTACGCCACATTGTTTTACTTGTGTAAACAAAACACATATGTATGTTTTGCTTTTTTGTGAATTTAAATCGAAACTAAATAAAAGTTAAAATATTTAAAAATCTGTGTTGAATCGAAATCGTTAAATAAGAATGAATGAACAAATGGCGTCAAATCGCCAGTTTGCTACTTTTGAAACAAAAAATCAACAGCTGTTTATGTAACTGCTGATGTTTACAGTGTTATCAATCTGGAGTGTTTTGCTGTGGCTATAGCGATTTTAATTCCTTCAAAATAATTAAAATCACATAAGCTTTGAATATTTTCATTTAATTGTTTGTTTATAAGTTAATAAGTTATTAAAAATACTTAAAATTCCGTGTTCAAATACATATGTTGTAAATATCAATATTTATGGTTATAACTATCAATGTTTGTCTTTTTTATAACAAATTTGCATTGTAGGCATAGTGGTTTCTGACTGCATTTGCTTTAATTATTATGTTTTATCAAAATTTTTAAGTGATTTTAAAGACTTATTACAGGAACTGGTGTGCAGAAAATGAAAAATATTATAGATTAAATTTAATTAATACACATTCGTTTATTAGATTACCAGTTCAATAATTAACTAACAACCTACGTTTGACGTTGTATAAAGCATTAGATTTGTACTAGTACTCAAATACCTATTTGCATTTTTTTTTTGTACTAACATCCATTAAATGTAGAACGTGCTATTTTGCACATGCAACATACTATTGGTTTCTTAAGTTACAAAAATAAAAATAAACCCATATAATAAAATAAACCACCCACTTTAAATCGTCTTTTTTTCCTCTCTTTTGAATGCCATGATAAATTCTCCATAGCTGCTATACATCTTATCTACAATTTTTATTTTTATTATAAAAAAAAAATACATAGAAGTAGTACAATATTTTTCATTCCATTTTCTGCTGTATGTTTCATATTTAGAAGACAAGTAGACCGACCGACCGACCGACAAACGGTATGTCAGACAAACGGACGGGCGTATGTTTTTTAGTATAGACAGATACGAGTACCACTGAGTTTAAAGCACGTTTATATTTATGGTTTTATCTTTTGCCAACTAAAATGGTGAAAAATTATATGTATTTATATGAAAAAAATCTACTTCATTTAAAGTTGAAAATTGTGCTTAATATTTTTTGTTTAAATTGCTTTTATGAAATTTAAGTTCAATGTTTTTTGTTGTTAACTTTTTCGTTTTTCTTAAAGTCAAACGAAACAATGAAACCCTAAATCAATAACATATTGATTTTTGTAGAAAGAATAAAAATATTTAAAACTATGTAGATGTTTATAAATTATTATGTTTTAGCTTGTTTTTAAAGCACAAGGTTTTAGTTGAACACACAATTAAAAGAGTTTTTCCAATAAACTTCTTAATCGCGGTCTTAAAATGACAGTTATGTTGACTGAAAATATCACGAATTTTACCAAATGTATTCTTAACAGATCCTCCACTTTCACAGTGAATTTTCGAACGAAATTGAATCCATTATGTGTCAACAATTAATATGTCATAATTTTCATACTATACCAATGTGGCGCTGATAAAAAGCAAAGTTCTTGTTGAAAACCCCATTAGTTGGTGATAGATAAAACGTGATTAGCTTGATTGAAAACTTAAACTGAACTCAAACCGTTTCAGTTTAAAATCACCCAATTTTAAGTAGGTATTTTTAAATAATTTTTATTAATATGTAATTTTATTAATATGTTATAACAATAAATCTAAAAATATATGTATGTATGTATGCACATGCTTTTGGAAAATATTTGTAATATTTTGTTGTTGTTGTTTGTTGTAAAGAAATTACGTTGAAAAAAATCATAAATTTCATTGCTATTTATTGTGGCGTTAAAAGTGTTATAAATATATTTTTAACCTACCATAATTAATTACTAATACGTTGTTGCTGTTGCTGTTGATATTGATTTTTTCTGTTTGTTTTTCTAAATACATACTTTTATATGTATGTACATATTGTTTTAGTTGTTGATTTTTTTGATTTTTATTTTCAACTTTCATTTTGTTTCGTCAGACATTTAAAAATGTCTAAAACATTTACAAAAACAAACGTAACAATAAAAACTAATGGCAAATTTTAGTTTCAAAAGAAAGTGAAAATATTTAATACATATGTATGTAATTAATAAACAAAAAACAAATACAGATACCTATATAGAGTTTTTATTAGCAAATATTTTTATTTTGTTCAGGGCGTTGATTTGGTGTTTCTTGGTTTGCTTATATTTTTGCCATAAATACAGTTATAAAAAAATGGCTAACGAAAATGTCAAAATAAGGGGAAAAGAGAAATTTATTGGTTTTGGAGACAAACGTGTTAAGTTGTGTGCGTATGTGTGTGACAAACAACAGTGTTAAGGATGTTCATTCTAATCGTTAGTGATGCCAATTAGTTAAACATATTGAAAATAAGCTAAATGGAAAAAATGTAAACAAACATCTCTGTATATTTTATAACAAAATAAATGCACACATGGCAAATATTTACTCAAAAGAACGTAAACACTTGTTTTAGCACTAATTTATTTGATGTTATTTGCAAGATCAAACAGCATCAAATAAAATAAAACTAATTATTGGTTGTGTGTTGTCCTAAATAAATGAAGTTTTTTTTTAATAAATAAACGAGTTCAAATATATTTTATATAGTACCTTAACTTAAAGAAATAAAAAATCTATTTAAATAACTACTATAGGACCATTTTTTAGATTACATATTTATGAAAGAATGAAAATTATTTATATTTCATTTACATATTTATGTTATTCATAGAAAATATTTTCTTAATTAGAGGCTTTTCTGTTGTTCCATTATATTCAAGGTTATTATAATTCAATAACTTTGCCAATCTATAGCTATTTTTTTTTAAATAAAAATTGTGTTGTAGTTATTGTTGTTGTTGTGGAATAATAAAATCATATAAATAATTAAATACAAACTAGTTGGTTGTTCTACTTTAAGTTTAGCTTCTAAATAAATAACAACAGCAAACATCAACTACACAATTATCATAAATTTAAACAAATTTGTAAAGACTTTTTATTATTTTTTTTTGTCATTTATGATAAATATCAATTTGTAATAATATAATTATGGCCAGTTTTTAACTTAAAAATTAAAGTGTGCTTAAACTTAAGTTCTGGTTAAATACCAAATTCATTTTTATAGATCATATTTAAATATAACTTAAATCACTGACTACGTCCATTTATATACAACTTAAGTTGTTCATACTTACTACCATATGATTTGGACAGTTCTGCAATTTATGAAAATTGCGCATTGAAGTTTTTTTTTGTATTATTTGATAAAAATATTCAATAAATAAACTCGCCGCGAATAAAAACATTGTGCTACTGTGTTATTAATATCATTTAAAACAATGAAAATATCAAGTTAATAGATGAAGAGGATATGAATGAAGCAGTTTTTGTCCATTTAGTTTACAATAATTTGTAAACTAAATATTAAATCAGCTGTTAAATGAAGAAGTTGTTTATATTTTTTTGACATTCAATAGTGCTACCATACTTTTATCATAATTAAATACCAAACGCAATTTGAGACTGAAAAAATTAAACCAACTTAAGTTTAAGAAAAATTACCTAATTTCGTATTTAAATATCAAGTTAAAAACTGGCCATTAGAATGTTATTAGTTTGTAAATGTAAATTAATATTTTTGAAGGAATAATTTATTATTTATAGTACAAAATAGTAAATATTTCCTATTTAAAGCATTAAACACATTCGCCAAAGCAGGCTACCTACCGACTACAATATGTCAAAAGTAAAATACTTTTATACACATGTGAATAATTATTTTGACGACAGCAGAGCAAAATAATCATTCACATATAAACGTGTATTAACATACTCGTATTGTAGTCGGTAGCCTGCTGTGGCAAATGTGTTCAATGCTTAAAAGAATATCTGACATGGATTCGTTCAAAATAAAACAAATTATGTATATTTGGTTTTAAATAATTTAAGTTAAAATTCTTAAAGCAACAAATTAAATAACATAACATAAATTTTGAATCTTTAATCCCTTAAAATTTTATATGATTTTAACAGCTTTTTGAAAGTAACATTTTTTTTTGTTAAAAATGTAAAATATATAAATAGAAAAATTAGTAAAAAAAAACCTCTTTTGCTTCTTTTATTTTCAAATAAGTTATTATATTATATTTAAATTTGGGGTGATATTATACATATTTAATAAATTTTTGCGATAAAGAAAATTTCTCAGTTTTCCCAAAACGAGCCACTTCATAGTGTGACATTTTGTAAAAATGGAAATATACCTAATATTTCAAATAAAATGCTGATTAGAGTATTAGATCGTATCCCAATTATTGGTTTTATCAATGACATTTATACCCTTGTACACAAGTACATTGCCAAATTTTTGAACAGCACTTTTTCATTCCTAAATGCGATCGATTTTTATTCAAAGCAATGTCAAATCGCTAGCACAGCTCTGAATAATATTCACTGGTTGTCGTTTTTCCTTTCGATGTAAATGATATCCCATGCATCCCTTCAGATTGAGGTTGAACATCGCCAAACACTTCTTTGAAGTAGTCTTTTAGTAAAGCCATCCGGCGGATAGCTTTTTACTGTCCAAATATACCTGTAAAATGTGATGTGCCAGCTCTGTCAAGAGTCTCAGCCTACTCACGAACTTTTATGTTATGGATTGTCTAATAATCAGCCTTATTATGAGTGTCGTTTTCTTTTTACGACAACGACTGTTTCGTAATAGATTAAAGAAACAAATTTAATTTTATCTTTAATCTACATATTACGAAAGAGTCGTTGTCGTAAAAAGAAAACGACACTAATAATAAGGCTGATTATTTCATTAATTTTAATATGCTGAATTGAGTAGTAGATTGAAACATATGCCACACAATGGATCCATATTTCGAAAAAACTTCTTTAGATTGTGGTTGAACATTTTCAAGCACCTGTTTGAAGTAGTCTTACGATTTAGTACTACCCATTCAGAGAATAACTTTTTCTCCTGCTCTTTAGCTCCTGCCACCTCACGAACTTCAATTCCCCCAACGTCCATTATCGTTTTGTATTTCTGACATATAAATCTTGATAGTTGGCCTCAAATTATTTTCAGTATCCGTACGTGAAATACTTGAAATGTCAACTTGAATGGAAATATGATATTAAATTTATCGCAATTGCCTTGTCATAGTCCGTGATTTTCATCTTGTATTAGATAACTTGTTTTGATTTTCAAACTTTTGTCTTTAGCTAAGTCGTAAAATAAGTTCAGATAAAATGTGATTATCATCACTGCCTTTTCGTTAGAGAGTCGATAAGAGTTGAGGCCAAAGCATTAAATACAGCAACCTCATCCGCACTTTTCTTTTTTAGAATGAATCAAATATTCTTTATACATTTTGCTTTTGTATATTTAACGTTACTGCTTCCGATATATATTTTAACCTAATTATTATTTTTAACTGTTTGTTAGTATTTAAGCTGCCTCCTTAATAGGAGGGTTTATTTGGCCTGATATAATCATAACGCCAGCACCAATATACGGCTTACGCCTAAAAAGAGACTCGTCCAGGAACATCCACCGACCTATACCTTCGTATAGTAAACCGGACTTCTCATACTTAACTCCTGAGTTTTAAGGTCTCCTCCACGACAAACTTATAGGTTATATAACCAATAAACAATAGCATGTGGTCAATGCAAACATCGAGAAACCGTAACGTGGTACAGTCAATATGCGAGAGTCGCAAGACTCTCGAAGGCAGTGAAAAAAGTACGTCCTGATTACCCTTAAGTCATAATGGCTATGACGCACGAGTTCCTTTTCCATCCAGAGCTGAATTACTAATAATTATTTTTAATTACATTTTAAACATTTTTAATAAAGTTTCTTTACATTTTGTTAAAAAATAGTTGTCATCACTGCTCTGGGAAATTATGTTGGGTTGCCAAAGTGCAATTCTGTAATATTAGATTTTTAAAGAATAACTGTTTAGGACACAATACAGTGCAAGACATACAAACAATAGTGTGTAAATGTTTATCTTATCTACTACTCTAACAAGAATATCCCAAATGAAAGAAAAAAACAACACATAATGCCAATTAGGTTTTTGAACTACATATAAAATGTTAAAAAATAAATAACCTGCGTATACATAAATGTATGTGTATATAAGAAATGAAGTACATATGTGTGTATACATACATACATACATATATAAAACTCTTAAATACCGGTAGTTTTTTTCTCTCGCTGTTGGCATAACTTGAACTAGCAGCACAGCAAACATTTTGGTTTGTTAGGGAATTAAAAATGATTTGGAATTAAACTTTAACATTAAACTCCATCTTTTTGCCTGAAAAACATAAAAATTATGTACCAAGGGTGCAGAAATGCGTGACATCTCCAGCTAACCATTTGCATTAAACTAAACGTAAAATAGTGATGCCAAGTTTTTACTATGTTGCAGGTAAGCTATTGATTGGAAATATGAAGACTTAGGAGAATAAAGTGTATGTTTGTTGGGCAACAAAACTACAATAACAATTACTCCGTAACTGTGTACTATTTTGTTTAAAGTTTGTGTTTTTTTTTACTAAAAAAATAAAACCCGTTTTGTTGTAAAGTTCAATTGTTTGGCGTTGAGGTTGTTTTAAATTACAATTTTCAGCCGTCTTTATGGTTGGTTAAGTTTGTCGGTCTTCAAAAAATATAAAGAACATGTGGCTGGGGCTCATTTGGCTTGGCTGGCAGACTGGTTGTTTGGTTTGCTTAGCTCTAAATGAGTGACTGGCTGGTTGGTTGTTTAGTTGACTGATAAATAAAATAAACTATTCCTGTTTTCAGTTAAAAAGTAATGGTGTTTTTCAGACCAGTTTGTTTAATATCCGCTAAGTTAATTTTTGCTAAAAAATATCCTGTGGTTAAGTTTTTTTGTTTCTTTTTTTTTACAATAAACCAGTTTTTAATATATGTATGTATGTATATGTACACCAATATACTCAAATACATAGATACTCTTTCTCTCACTTAAAACTTTTTGACTTCATTAAAAATGTAACAGTTTCTTTGTTAACCATGGTCCGTCCATCCGTCTGTCTGTCTGACTGTGTGTTTGAATGGCTGTTTTACTTCTTTGTTTATCTTTTGTTTTGAACTCCTACTGAACAAGATTAATCCTGTTTCTATAAATGTTTTGAAATATGAAACTACTTTTCTTTGTGTTGAGTCACTTTTATTTAACACTCACAGAAATGAAGGGTGTTGTTTTAAAACTTAATGCAACTACATACTACATTTGTTCTTAGTTTACCGGTTAAATTTTTTTAATGAGCTCGTTTTGAAACAGGTTTTTAATTGATCAATGACAATTGTGTTGTGTGCAAACTGCAAACAAAAAAAAAATAGCAAAATTTTTAAGTGGTAAATCATTAAATAATTGTTTATGTAGTTTATAGTTTTATATTTCTGTTACACAAATATGAATATAAATTTAAAAAAAAATATTTAGCAGCCAGTTTTTGCATCTGAAAGTAAACTGCAAAAATGTACGGCATTACCGTCAACCATTTGCATTACAAACGCTTGATTTGAAACAGTGATGCCAATTATGTTTTTCGAACACTAAACACGGTTGCAATGGTGGAGCAATATTTGGAATTTAATTGTTTAAATAAGACTTTTCAAAAACAAATTGCTAAAAATGTGAAATTTAACTTCTAATTAGGTTAAAAAAACCATTGCGAAGTACAGTTTTGAAATTTTACCACGATAATTATGTATCCGTTTATTATCTCTAAAAAAAATTAAATTTTTGTCATATCGTCACCTGAAATGCCCTAAGACGTAACCCTCAAAAAATCAAAATTCGTTTTTTGATTGAATATGGAACACAAGGCTAAAATAAAATGCTTCTAAAAATTTGAAGCTTCTACGTTCCAAACTAACGATTTTATTCAAGAAAAAGACGTAACATAATTTAAACGTTTTCATAAAACACAAAAGACTTAACCCACATTTTTTTACAGAAATAAGTTTGTCGTCTATATACATATATAATATGTATACTAAGACAAGATGTGAAGAAACCGCGATTTTCAATTAAACAGTTTTAATTTTATAACATTTTATAATGTTTTTTGCTTCTCCTGTAAAATTATGATAATGAGGGTTACGTCTTTGGGCATTATAGGTGACGATATGTATTACCGTAGCGTTCAATAGATTGCTTATTATTATTTAAATTGATTGACATTGTTTTGATTATTAACTTCTAAGATTTAAATAAATTAATAAAGATTCATATTCTATTAGAACATATCTATATTCCATTTTATTAGATTATATACTTTTGTAAATTTCTTATACATAGGTACGCATCTTGAATATTTTTTGTATTAATAAAAAAAAAAAACAAAATTGAAACACTTTTTATAAAATAAATTTTCCTAAACTAGTTTTCTAAAGAGGTGATAATTAACAACAAACAATGCTGTAGTACAACCAACAGCGTGTGTTTTACCTGAGAATATAAATAAGCAGCTTATAGAAATTGAAAAAAAAAAACAACAAATAAAAATAAACAAAAACGTCTATATAATCTCTTATTTATTACTAAAACATCAATAAAAATTTGGACAAAAAAATTAAATTGATTTGTTTTTTATGTTTGAAAATAAATTCTTAATTTTTTTTATTTTTGACTAAATGTACATGTGTATGGCAACATCGTTTTAAGTGGCAACGTTGAACAAAATTCTACTTCTCCGCGCTGCATTGCCAGATTAAGTAAATTGCGATACTTCAACATTTTTTATTGATAATTTTGTAAAGAAATAAAACTTTTATTCAATGGTAATATTGTTGGCCTTTCACTATAATAATTTAAAAATCAATCAACTTTGTCTCAAAAATAATTGTTTTTAATGTAACTACGTATAACCAGGGCTGCTAGATGAATTTTTGCAAAAATCGCCAAAATCTCGATAAAAAAATCGTCATTTCGAATTTTAAAACTCTTAACAAAATCAGATATTGCAGTATTTTACTAATAAATATCGGTTTAATTACCATGTCAAAACGATTTAGTTTATTAAGTTTTAAATAACATTTAAGTTTAAATAACATTTTTCAAAGAACTTCGAATTTCTGTTTTATTTAATTGTATTTCGCTGAATATTTTTTTCAACGTTATGTTAAAATAGGAAAAGTTTCTATAGAATTTTTTCGTTGAATTTCAGAAATGGTTTTCTTGGTACCAAAAACATAAATAAACTAATTTTTTTTTTAATACATTTTATTTATTTATTGAATCTTCAGATGTTGAAATGACAATAAGTTTTCGAATCTTTGTCACTTTCAAAGAAAAAATCATCAAATCACAACTTGACTGTTTTTGAAACAGAAAATCGTCAAAATGACTATAAATCGTAAAATCTGGCAGCTATGTATATACGCCGATTTATATTCGAGAGAGTCTAAAGAGTTTATTACTTTGTTTATCACAAAAAGACACTGACTTTATCTATATATGGGCAAATTCGTGTCAAGTGACCCAATTTTTAAAATCGATGTCTTCCGATTTGGATGAAATTTGGTTAGTACTAAAGAGCTGCACAAGCACAACAAAAATGTCTTACAAGCATTTCATGAAATTCCAATTAGTGTGTATGTATTACTTGCTCATTGCAAAGCACATACTTCCGAAAATATTTCTTTTGTTTCACGCTCAAAACATTGAAGAAGAGAACACAAGTACAACAGAACAATGTAAAGCTAAGTTTAGACGATATGTTGAATCAGCATATATATTCTGACAGCCGTATGATTAAAATTAGCAGCAAATTCCTATGTCATATGTTAGACGTTTACACGATATGTTGAAAGTAGCAAATTTTTTGATGTCAGCATATGTCAGCAAATGAAATGTCAACATAAGAGTTAGCATACGATTTTTGTGTTTATACCATATGTTGAATTGTATATGGTGCTACATATGCTGAGTCGTATAAACATTTGTTTGTGAAATTATTCAGTTTGACAACATTTTTTAATTATTATTCAACTTCTGTATTTTATGTGTTATTTTTGAAATAAAATTAAATTATAAAAATAATATCAATAAAAAAAAAACATAAATGATGACGTGGGAGGAAATTGGTCTTGCTATTGCTTGTACAGTGCTGATTTTGGATGACGATGAAGTGGAATTAAAAGCAAAAAGACGCAGAGTTTGGCAAAAGAAATGGGTAGAACGACGAGAGGAAGAAAGTTATTGTGTAAAATTATACAAGGAATTGGTATAAAAAATAGAGCATATTTTATTGTAAAAAACAGCAATAATAATAAATGATAAAATATTGCAGAGCTTACCAACAAAATCGAGCTAAATTATACACTAAATATGCAAATAATGCACGAAAACATGTAAAACATTTATAATAATTTATTGTTTATTTCCAAAGACCTATGTCGATTAATTTGAACAATGCCGCCGGCCACTATATTGCGTATTGTGTGTATGTTTGTAGGTACATATACAACAAGAAGTGTATTTACATAAAAAAAAACTATCGGCGGCTGGGCTTAAAGGTCGTGATACACTATCCTACACAATTGTACGATTCATTCACTGGAAAATCTGACCGATTTCTATCACACTCAAAAAAAATCGCAACAAAGTATGTCATAGGTGCCACACTAGTACACAAAAAAGATGCAAAAAACATATGTATTTGTTAATGTAAACAAACGCAGTTTTCCGCCAATCAAATAAATATTTGTGTTCAATTATTGTGTTGATATATGTGAATATAATAAATTGTATAAACTATACAAACAATTAAAAAATTGTAAACGTCTGTTCTTTAGATTATAATTTGTGATTTAAATCAATGTAGCCGACATTGTTGTTTTCTTATCAGCTTTATTAGAAAATACAACTCTGATCGCATAGACACTATCGCATATGCATATGAATTTGCCATATGCTGAAAGGACTTTAGATAGCTATTTCTTCAATCATTCCAAAAATATTTTTTTTTAATTTAAAAAAAAAAAAATTAAAAAAATGTTGGGCCTTTTTTTTCCTCAAATCGCGATGCGAGTGGGATATCTATAAAAAAAATTATTTTTTAACTCAAGAATAGGGTTTTTTAATATTTGGCACATGTATCATTTTCATTTTCCATTATTATTTTTTTTTCCAAAATGGAGTTTTTTTTATTTTTGATAGATATCCCACTCACATCCCATTAAGCGACTATAAAGGTCTTAAAGGAAATTGTATAAGCTTTCTTTTGAAAAAGGGCCCAAATTTAAAATTTTTTTTTTTTTTAAATTAAAAAATATATTTTTGGAATGATTGAAGAAAAATAGCTATCAAAGACCTTTAAACAATTTTTGCTAGGACCAATGGTGAAAAGTTACACTGATTTTAAGAAAACCCTGTATGACCCCCTCTCACTCCGGCAGTTCTCAACTGATAGAGCTGAAAATTTGTGCCTGGCCTACTATCAAATAGTACTAACCTTGGTGCAAATTTCATCCAAATCGGAAAACATCGACTTATAAAATTGGGTCACTTGACGTGAAATTAATTCCCCATATATAAAATACAATGTGTATGTTTGTCCTCTATAGACTCTAAAACTATCCAACCGATTTGGCAAAAACCGGTTTAATTTGAAAGGTTATAGTCCAAATTAGGTTTTCGGCTATATTATTTCAAGTGGGCGTGGCCCCTCCCACATAAATAACAAAAAAAATGGGCGGGATCGGCTTAGTGGGAGTGGCAGCTCCCATACAAAGTAAATATTTATTATCACATATCTACAGTACTATAATAGTCATAGTCTTAGAAATTCGTTAACGTTGATTATTTGTTAATGTGGATAGTCATGGGAAAATTAGGCGGGATCATACCAGTGGGCGTGGCAGCTCCCATACAAAGTGAATATTTAGCTCATATACAAAATTAATATTAAATATCTAAGGTTCTATATATATATATAAATGCTACGCCCACTTTCACACCCTATCACAAAAAGTTAACGTTTGTATGTATGTCCTTTATAGAATCGTAAATTATGCATTTGGTCATGTGATGATCTTCGGCAAAGTTATTGCGCATAAGTCCAGGAAGATTTCTCAGTTGGTATGACCACGACTACCCATTTTTTTTAAATGATTAATTGCCTCTGCATGAGTTTTTACAGATTTACTTCAAACAATTTGTATACACATCTTACTGAAGACGAGGTAAAAATAAAAATTGCATGTGCGACGCCCACTTTCACATACATTTGTATGTATGTCCTTTATAGAATTGTAAACTATGCATTTGATCATGTAATAATCTTCGGCAAAGTTGTTGTGTATGAGTCCGGGAAGGTTTCTCAGTTGGTACGACCACGCCTACTGTAACGCCCACTTTTTTAAATTGATTAATTTCTTCTTCATGGCTTTTTACAAATTTACTTCAAACAATTAGTATACACGTCTTACTGAAGGCGAGGTAAAAATAAAAATTGTATGTGCCAAAGCTTCTTATTTCTTTCTACCATTCCTACTTATTTAAATTGTGTAATTGATCCTACTCGGGTTTTAACATATTTACTTCAAATAAAATACACATGTTACTCTAGGAGAGGTAAAGATTAAGATTCATACTCCACGCCCGCTTTCACGCCCCATCTCTTGCAGGACAACTCCTGCCGGGAAGGCCAGACCGCTGGACCAATCTTACTAAAAATTTGACGGAATATAACTAAGACTCCGGCATGACTAAGAATACTTCTTTCGACCGCCTACTTTTTTTTTAAAATGAGCAAAGTCAATAACATTTAAAATGAATTGAATATTTGTGTAATATCTTTCTTTCAAATTTATTTTAATTGGTATCGTAGCAACGCGCGCAGGGTACAGCTAGTACTAAATAAGCATTAAACACATTCGCCACAGCAGGCTACACGACTGCAAATGACGCTAGCTATAAATGCCACCCTGTAGTCAACTACTTAATTATTTTGAAAACAACAGCTACATAGTCAGCAGCTGATTCAGAAATCTGACGTTTTAATAAAAAATAAATTTGTTCTTCAAACTTTTTAAATAACATAATAGCTAAAGAGAAGTTTCTTGATTTTATAGAAGCTATTACTTAAAAACAACAAAAAAGTAAATAAAAACATTAAAAATAATAAATCTTAATAATATTTCTAAGCACTAATTTGCTTTACACATTTTGTTATGGTCAACACTGTTTTTGTTTTGTAGCCAACAAAAAAAAGAAATTAGTTTAATTAGATAGCGACAAAAAAATCAGTTTGGACAACAACCTGCAGTCGTGTTCCCTGCTGTCGTCAAAATAATCATTCTCATATAAACGTCTGTATTTTATTTTTGACATATTATTGTATTCAGAGACTTTAGTATAAAAACAGTGGGCCATAACCACAGTCACAAAAAAGTGTACTTTTGGTAAAAGTACTTTACTTTAACTATAGACACGTAAAAGTATACTTTAACCGCTAAAACATACTTTTAACTTAAAACCAGTTGAAGTTGCTTTAAAATAATTTAACATCACTTTAAAACCAACCAGCTGTTTATGCAAAGAACAAAAATAGGAACAAACAAAAATATAAAAAAGTAAAAAAATCTTACTTATACACAATTATACAATTCGCCTCTCTTTCTCTTTGTTTTTTTTTTTGTTACTGTAAAGAGTTATCAAAAAATTAAACCAAAATAGCCTAATTATGATATTAATCTTACCTTCTCCATTTTTCCACCGCAAACACTTTTCTTAAATTTTCCCCGCTTCATTTTATTATTTTGGCGATTTTTTTTGTGCTTATTTTTCTACATATGAGGTGGCACCCATTTAAAGTCGGTTTAACTTGAAACGACCTTAAATTCTGACTATACATAGTTACAAAATAATTAAAAGAAGGTTTTAAGTTTAAAGTTGTTTTTAAAAAGAACCGACATTAGTTTTTGTCTATGGTTATGGCCCAGTGTCTTTAGTAGGTAGTTATAAATAAATTAAATTTAATTCTGCACTGTGCTTAGTATAAAATGTCTATACTATAGAGGATTTTTAGTATAGAGTTTTATTTCTAAACATTAACTAATTTCAGTCCTTTGAATTTTAAATAATTTTTAATTATAGGTATTTTAAATAATTTACCATAAGCAGCACTCTATTTATATCAAAATTCCATTTAATTTATATGAAAAATCAATAAATTAAATTATCAACTTTTAAATATTTATATTTAAAGAACCTATCTATCTATTAATTTTTTCACTTCTGTTTCCCGCCTTCAATTTTCTTTTAAAATTTTTGTAGTGCAAATACAAACTACACAATAATAAAGAAAAAAAATTGTAGGTATAAAAAAATGAAATGCAAATGTAATTGTTGGAATAAAAATTCCTAGAAATGTGTAAGTCGAACACTTTATTACGTACAAACGTTAACTTAAATAGTTACATACATACATACATACGTTTCATATGAATATTAAAAATGTTAAAAATAAAATTCTCACACATACAGAACAATATTTAACATAAACAACAACAACAATGGTGAACACATGTACGAATATTATAAATGCAAATGTACAACACTTACAACAACAACAAAAGCTGACATACAATTATTTTTGTTGTTTAATGGCTGGCGCTGCTGCTGTTTTAGTCGAATATATATTTCGCGCAAAAAAAAAAGAAGAAAACAAACAACTATATACGCTTCCAAGGGACAATGACATTGCTGACTTACAACAACAGCACTCCGACTATCCCGCCAGCCATCCATCATCAATATCAATGAAACAAATAATAGCAACAACAATAAAAAAAAACAAATAAAATCACATGAATACAACATTGAGGAACAGAAAGAAAAGTGAACAGAATTAAAACTAACAAATTAACAACATTCATACATAAACTTACATTGTGTACGTATGTACACATATGTACATACATTTGTACGTAATACATACTTCTATTAGTTGTATTTTTACGTAGCAAATCGTATGTGTATTATACGATTACATACAACTTTGTGTGACAGACTACGACCGACTGAATAAAAATGATGGGGTAGGTGAGTGGAGTAGAGATGGTGATTGACGTCAAGTCTAAAACCCCCAACCAGCCAACAGAACTTAAGTGAGTCATCAATATCAACGTAACTTAAACTTAAACGTAAAGAAACAATGACACTGATGGCGCAGTTTTATTTAAGATTAATAAAACAAGAACACCAATAAAAGAAATAAATTAAATAATATAATATATTTATTAAAGCAAACAAAAAAATCTGTTCAGGGAAGGGTTACCCAAATGTGTGAGTGATTGTATTGCTTTTAAATACAGTGCAGTACAGGTATTGTAGGAACTTTTACCATTACGTTCGCTGTGCTATTGGTGATCCTGTACAAGGTGATTAAAAATAGACAATATTTTTATACCTTTCATCATGAGTGGTAAGGGGGTTATATACATACATATGTATATAGGTTGATGTAATAAAATAATTTTTACATAGAAACTAAGCTTTTGTCTGGATTTTTTTTTGTTGTCCTAAAATAGAGAATTTTTTATAACCATCATAAGTGGGTGGCAAGGCTGTTTATAAGTTTCTTATTCTTATGTAATTTCCACAATAACTTCATCATGTAGTATCAATATTAAAGATATAGTGATATGAATACATACTTTGATTTTTTTATATTGAAAATCAAAATTGGTTCATAATTAGCTGATATATAAGCAAATCATCTAGAGTTATTACAAAACAATTTACTTTTGTAAGTTTCAATTTACACGAAGCGATTTTTTAATCTATAATCTGATTACCTTTTATACATCTTTGGCGAGGGGAAGATAAGACGAGTAGACACTTGATTGTACTAGCAATTCGTGTTACTCTCTTATCCGTTTTACATCAGCGATGGCAAACATGGTACAATTGTACTTTTTTAGATACATTTTAGACGCAGTTGCTACCGTGGTACTACCACGAGTCATTTGGTACAATTTTAAAACACTGTTGCATCAAAATTTGGTATTTCAGATGAAATATATAAATATATCATATAAGTTACTATTTGTGTAATAGTGCAACCAAAAGAGATTTTATTAAATTTCATGAACATTTTGGAACTGATATCAATTTGGTCTTTAAATTTGCATCTATAAGATAATTATTAAGAACACGAATTTTTGGTTGAATTGTCGAACAATGGGAGCTTTTGACATATTAATTTCCATTAAATGATATTGAGGCTGAATTCAAAAACTAAAGCTTAAAATGTAGTTAATCATGATTTCAAAGACGTTAGAAGTTAAACCTTCTATTTCTTCTATTCTTAAAATAATTAGCGATAATTAACGCAAATAATATTCTTAAAGATTCAGAAGTAGCTGTCTAACTATGTATATATGTATGTATTTAAACAAATACAGACAAATCCCAAATGAAGATAATTTACAGGAAACATTTAATTACGAAACGAGCTTTGCTTCTTTGTCTTTCCAAGAATAAGAGGTTTAATTTTCTTTGATTCAGATGCATTTACATAAACAAAATTGTTAGAGTATGATTTGGTTACTTTCTTCCTGGAACACTAGTTGCATATCGTGAACAAACGATTTATCTGGGGCCAAATTACCGCATTCGATATCGAGTATAATTGATCGTAATTTTCTTATTTGAGATTATGGCATTCGATATCGAGCAAGAAATTTAGTACATTTTATCATAATTTCGATATCGAAATCATTTTTCGATACGATAGTTCATTCGATCACGAATGCGGTAATTTGGCCTCTGGTAGCATTTTCCAAATTCTTTGAAGAATGCTTACGCCGTATTTTTTTTTATCACTTGCAATAGTTCAATAGCAATCGAGTATAAAATTGTTTAAACATTCGTTATATAAGGTGATATTAAAAATGTTGACATAAGATACCTATATCGAATTTTCGATAAAGTAAGTTTTTGGTAAAATTTTATTATTATTTAATAAATAATACAAATGGTAGCGTGCAGGTCTAAAAGTAAATTTTATTTATATAGTTGATACGAAATCCAAAAACCCATTTTCCATCACTGTTTACATACATATGTGTATACAAATGTGTGTATACTCTCAAATAAAAATAAGAGCGATTTAAGCTATATGAATTATGCTGTGTGAACACCAAAGAAATTACAAGGAAAAAATTGTAATCTTTTCAATAAAAATTGATTCGTGTAAATTGGGACTAATTTTTTTTAGTACATTTTCAATTACATCTTGCAATATTGAACAGTTTTTATTTAAACAATCTGGCACAGCAACCAATATTTAGTGTTGCTCTTATTAACAGCTGTTAAACAGTAGTTGCCATATCCATAAGCTTTAGCTATAGAGATTTATTTCTGAACAAAATTAACTAATTTATGTCCTAGTGAAATTGCTTATTCGTTATACATATATCGGGAGTTTTGGCCTAAAAGTTCACTTTTAGAAGATTAAAGTTAACGTTTGTAATTGTATCATCTTAATTGGTCCATAAATCATCGAGATATAGGCGAACACCAGTTAAGGACATACATATTTCATTCAGCGTGAGGCTGATGTTCTCTAAAATATTAACGTATTGGGCAAACATCGTATCTTGAAAATCTTACCCATACCCACATTTCAATCACCCTGTTTGTGGTTATTTTGTTGTTTACCGTGACCTTAATTCTAAAGACATAAATACATCTTCTACAATCGCTATCAATCAAGTTTTTATATATTTTCCGCGACACAACATTCTTCATATGATTTTACATGCATGATTTCACCATTCTTGTCGGAACTGTTCTTGTAGAACACCTTCTTTCCGGATTGGGCTAAAGGAATTTAAAAAGATCTCACTTTAAAAAAATCGTTATTAAACTATTTTTATTTAGTTGTTTTCCGGGGTTTCCCGTGGCTTGTGAATAGACAATGTATTAAAAGTAAATTTTTGGGAATTTGCCTAAAGTTTTAAATCTTTTGTATTTCTGGCCATATTTGCGGATAAATATGTAGAAATTTTTATTTATTTTTATTATTTTATATAAAATATAAAAAAAACCTATCAATTCGGATATGCAAGTTATAATTTCTTGTTAAATAACCGTCTTAAACATAAAGCAATTTTTGAGATGAATAATCGTTAAAACAACGAAAAATTGGCATATCTGATACGACTAGTTATAGATACAGTGCACTCGCGAAAATACGGACACTCCAAAATATTAACAGTTTTTCTCTACCATTTGACTACTCAATAATATGAACTTTGTACAAAAGCTTTAACCCTTTGCCTGTCCCCATATAAAAAAAATATACCGTACGTCCAAAATTTTAATTTTGTTTAATGAAGAAACTGTTTTTCTTTAAAAAAAAAAGTGTGAATCATATGTGATGCACAGACAGTTGTTTATCATAGTTTTTAACCAGACGTTCTGTGCATCACATATGATTCACATTGTTTAAAAATAAAAAAAAATATCGGAAGTCCTTTAAAATACAAACTTTGAAAATTTATACCACTTGTGAATCACATGTGATGCACAAGCGTATGAAAGCAACTTGCTGTGCATCATATGTGATGTACAGGACAGGGAAAGGGTTAAAATATGAACATTTATTTTTTTATTTTGAAACGGATTTCAGTTACATGATATGCATAAAAATTAGGGGAAACCCCGAGCTATTAACATTTGAATGTCAATGGTCAAACAAACAAGTGTACTTTTTAGTTAATTTTTGCATGTTCGAAGTGGCATGTTTTGTTTTTAAGTGTTAATTAAAAGTGAATAATTTGTATAATATGCGCACAAAACAACATAAATTTCTAACTTTAAATGAAAACTATGAAGTTTTAGAGAATTTACAAAAAGGTGCAATTGTTACTAATTTAGCAAAGAAATATGGAGTGACAAAGTCCACGGTATGCAATTTCAAAATGTGTTAACAATACATTCATCGGACCTGAAAAAAGAAAAACTATTGGTTTTATTAAAATTGTGCGCCATTTGTAAAAATTAACAATCCCAAAAATTTGAACTGCCCTTGTTTTCATTAGTTCATATAATCGTGAGTGGACTGTTATATAAAGTAAACTAAATAATCGTAAAAATCGCAGGTGTGGTTGTATTTTAAATCTAAGTGATGTGGCATCTCTTAAAAGAGTTCGCATCTTTTTAACAAGTTGGCAGCCTTGAGTTAATATTTTTATTCCCTGTTAAAACATTACTTCTTCTAATTTATATTTATGCTAAAATTGACGTATAAATATGAATTAAAAATACCTAAATCTAGTAAAGTAAAGTAAACTAATTACATTTAATAACCTTTGTTTAGTAGACACTGGGTTACTAAAGAATTAACAAAAGCGCCAGGTTGTCAACATTTTGCGTCAAATATGTAATATTTATGTATTTGTTTGTTACATTTGCATATGTACATACATGAATTTCATATTTTTTTTCATCGGTATTTTAAATAAAAGCCAACAGCAATAATAACAACAAAACCATACAAAATTAATAAAATTGTTTGTATGTATTTTGATTGACTTAAAAGCAGCAGTAAATGACGACGATTCATTCAATGAAATGAAAACTAAGTGACGGACAGACATACACAGGTTGACTTAGAATTACTATGACTATTGACAGCAAGACTGACGACACTACATTGCATGATGATGATTTTTTTTTGTGTTTGCAACCACTTAGAAGTGCAACTACAACCACAACTACAGTAATATATACATTATTTATACAAATGTTTGTAACATTTGTTTGTTTTATTGAGTGTGTGAGTGTATATTTGTTTATTTGAAATGACATTGAACTAGATTTAAGTGTTGTGACCGCTAAAACTCTATTACAAACATTGTAGGAATGCAGGTTTAGTTTTCTTATTTATTCTACTAAATATTATTGTTTAGAATCTTAATTGCAAATTAATTTTGTATGTGAAATCGTTCGATTTTGTTTTATTATAAATGGTTCTTTAATTTACAAAGTCGTAATTTGTTGTACCTACATACATACATATATAAGTATATTTCTTGGAAAATGTTATAATGCTGAATTCTTGCAAAGTGGCGATCGCTAAAGCTTTTTAATATCGCTTTGAGTTGTCATCACTGTTAATGGTTTTGTTGCCACCTCTCATGATATTTAGGTTCTTTTGAAATATCCACACTACATCCAAGCATGTTTTGCAATGTCTGAATGAGAGGACGAGACATTTTATAGTTTTTTGGTATTCCTGGAAAATGGATTCACTGTCCAAATGTAATGTGGGTCAAAGTGACCAAGTCCTTTAGATTGAAAAATATAGCAAATTAATAAAAAAAAAAAAAAAACATTACAACGTATCAACGTTCTAACAAAAAATTAGAGTTCAATTTGAACCTTTAAACATTTTAAATGTGGGTGTGACATTTTAAAATCATTATAAAATTTTTAAATAAAACACGATATTTTCAACTAAGTCCCCGTTTACATTATGAGATTTTTGTCGCTGCAAATTTTGTCGTTTTTTAAAATTACATTTGCGTTTACATTGTGCGATTTTTGTTGCAGCGATTGTTTGTGTTAATTTTTTTCTTTACGTTTAAAACATGTAAATGCATATGTGTGCCCCTTTTAATACGTTTCACATCTCACGCCTATAAAACAAAAATCGCAGCGACAAAAATCTCATAATGTTAACGGGGATTAATTAATAAAAAATATTAAATATTAAAAAACATTTAGTATTGCAAAAAATTGCAAAAATTAAAAAAATGGTGTTAAAATTACCACCACTTCCGTAGTTAAAGGTTAAGTGCGAACAGTATTGCAAATGCACTCAAAAAGCTGCCATCGTTCTATTACTGAACTCCGCTATTGTTGTTCTTTATTTGCTTTATTCCCTCTTTACTTTCTCTATTATTTTAATGTTTCCATATTAATAACTTTCTGTTATTTTATTTTCTGTTATTTCAATGTTGCCATTAAAAAATAGAGGGATGCAAACACAATACTTTCCTGTTATTTTTATAGCCATATTGAAAGATAGAGAGAGAGAGAGGGGCAATATTCATTGCAATTTGCAATTAAGCTAAATCATTTTGAGTGTAACAAAAGCATAAAATTTATAAATTTTGCTTGCGATAGCATCTTGCATTTGCAATTTTGCTAGACAATTTGCACCATGTTATTATGTGTATAACAACAAATACAAATCAACTGATAAGTATGTAGAGTATTTTTTTTTTTAAAGGAAAATGTAATAAACAAATTTGACATTCGAAAATAAACAAAAATACGTTTTTATAAAAAAAAAATTGTTTGGGATTGTTCTTCAAAATTCTTTGATACTTTCTATTTGATGTTGCAACAAGAACTGTTATACAATGATAACGAATTGTTATCATTACAAAAGTTTGTATACAAAATTTTGTCAAAAGTGTAAAAAAGGATTTTTTTTATTTCTTATTTATTTAATTTTTTGTGGAATTCTAAACTTACGCCATAAATAAATATTGAGCTGTTTGTGATAAAATAAACAATATAATAATTTCTTTAAAAAGAATCAATTAATATGCCTCCGAAATTATTCAGTAAACTGAAAAGATATTGGTAACTAAAAAAGAGAATAGTTGTGTAAAGAAATAAATATTTCCAAATAAAAAAAATAAAACCCAAGGGGAATTTATACATGCATTATGATAGGCAGTTTGACATTCTCAAATAATTATCTTACTTTAGAGAATGCCAAACTTTTTATATACATATGTAAGAAATTAATGAATTCTATATCATTGAAGCATCTTATATAAATTCAACTTGATGTAAACAGTATTGTGGCGTGTCAAATTTATCGCAACACGTTACAAAGTTGTCATAACGATGCAATAAGATAATTTTCTCAGATAATTTTCTATTAAACAAATGAATTTTTTTTAAAAAAATCAATATAAATTTTTTGAATTTTTAAAAATATTTTTATTCTATTTATTTATTCTTAATAAAAATATTTTTTCGAGTCATATTTATTGATTACTAAATATGTATATATTTTGTATTCTCTTTTTAGTGGTGGTGGAACACAGCCTGCTGGTGCATCAGGAGGCGGTGGTGGAGGCGGCGGGGGAGGAGGCGGTGGCGGAGCTAGCGCATCAGCTACCGCTCGAAACGCAGTCAGTTCCGGCAACATGTATTCCGCCCGCCAATCTGTAAGCACCTCTACGGGGGTTCTTATGGTCGGACCAAATTTTCGTGTCGGTAAAAAAATTGGCTGTGGTAATTTTGGAGAATTGCGTTTAGGTAAGTTTTATTTATTCTTCTCTGCGCAAATCGTACATTTCCGTTAAAAATCATACAAGAATGTTAAAAAGTGTGTTAAAACTTGGCCAATTTTATGAAAACTTTAGTACCTGTTTTACAAGCCTAATTTAGAAGTCTAAACACGATTTTCCTTCTATTTTTTCACTTTCAATTACTATACAGTGGTTCATATTACTGATAAACAACATTTTACATCCCTGCATTACTAATGTTAACAGAACAAATGTCAATATATAAATGTTGGCAGCTTTGACTGCAATACAAACAGCACTATAAACAGGTTGCCATATCTACATAAATTGATTCCACACATTGTGTAATTTAAACTACTCTACAATAAATCTTATTAAAGCTACATTTTATGTTTAAAATGAAACTATGAAGCATTTATTTTTTTCATTTTATTTTATCTGCTTTTTTTCCAATGCCATAAATTTTAATAGTCTAATAAAAAGCACAAACGCATCTTTGACATAATTTTGTAATATAAAAAAAAATAATTTGTTTTCCCTCTGTATATTTTTAGTTTATTTATGTACAGTGTGTGTTTTTACCCTTTAAAACAAAAGAAAAAACATAACTGCGGCAAATTTTGCCAAAATTTATGAGGGTGTTTGTTCACTGATTAATAAATATTAAATGTTCTTGCAACAGCATACGAGTACACACGTTTTTCCATGTTATCAACAAGACATAACATATTGTGTCATTAGTGAATAAATGTTACACTTTTCAAAAAAAGGTGTACACCATTTCTATATGTTATTTTTAGGCAAAAAGGATATGTTTTATATTTAAATTAAAATATTGTATATATATCTATATCTAACAAATTATTTAACAGGTCGTCGTATGTGCTTTTTTTCTCCTACTACTACTATTTCATCTAATAGAAATACTACCCCAGCAGGTATGAGGAATATATATGTACATATATGTTAAAGCCAAAAGCATGTTACATGTATAAATTAAGTCTGCTTTAAATGTTTTGTTTGTTTGAATGGTGACCCATGGGGATGATTTCTTTAAATTTTTTTGAAGTAGAAAAATTTTGTTTTTTTTTTTTTAATATTTATAAATTATAAATTAAAATATAAATTTTTTGTGTATTTTAGGCAAAAATCTGTACAACAATGAACATGTAGCAATAAAAATGGAGCCTATGAAGTCAAAGGCTCCCCAACTACACTTAGAGTATAGGTTTTATAAACTATTAGGATCACATGGTAAGTTTTTTCAATTCCAATTTCTTTTATGTTTATCATTTTGTATTTGTATACATATTTATATTTTATTGAATACACACATACATACATATGTATATTTATATCTATATAAATATATATATGTATATATATCAGATAATTCATTTCTTATTTAAATTATTTACATAATAGTTTTGTTAATAATAATATTTATTATAAAATAATAATTTATTTTTTTGTTTGTTTGTTTTTTGAAATTTCAACGTTTTTAATACATTATAGTATTACAATTACAAAGCTTTTAAAATATATGTACATAAATGTTTTAATTATCTATCAAGTGATTATATTTAAAAACATATCTGTTTATCGCAGATAGCTGTTATTGAATATAAGCCCTGATATATTAATTGTAAAGCCCTTATCCTCAAACATTAAATTTATTTAAAACTGTTAACAATAAAGAGTAAAAGCAATAGTAAGGTTTATATAAAAAAAAAGAGACTTGACTGAATTACAAATGTTAACACTCTTTTATTCCTTTACTTCCATTTAAAAATAATTAAGACCATTGTTTTCTTTATTTAGAAATACATTTATTTATTTCATTAAATTTACAAAAAGTTTTCCATTAGTACCTCTTATAATTATAATTCACCTTTTGACTATTAGTTTTATGTAACATTTTCGCTAAAAAAAAAAAATCAACTGTTTGTTTTGGTAGTACTTTTAATAGCAACCGATTCTCTTTCTCAAGAAAATGTATGCGGCAACTCTCGCCATGACTACGGCAAACAAACAGTCTGTGATGTCAACTATCTACGACTAAAATGCTACAGTGCATTATTTTCAAACGCTTTAAGTGCTTAATATTGTTTTTAAATTATATCGTTTGTCAAAAATGGTATCATTTTTGTATTAATATATGTTTTCAACTCATTTCACTGATGTTTCGAATATATGTTAACAAGTAACCAACTTAAATTGCTCCAAAACCTACTTTTTAATGCGCTAAGTTGTAAAACAGTTTTTTAAATCATAAGTGAAACTGCAATTTTAACAAAATTCAATTAAAAAGCTTTTAAAGTCAAATGGGGAAAACTAGGTAGTTTTTCCAAAAGACCGTGATTTACATCCAGCTTTGAAAGAATAAATTGGCAACGCTGCAATCAATTGGCATTCGTTTGTTTGCATTTTCTTTGAAACTTATATTGGTAGAGTAAACTTTTAATAACTCCAACATTTTCCTACCGATTACGGATATTAACATCTTTTAAGAAAATTAATTTTATACAGATTGTAATTTGAAAAAATAAAATTTGTTTTTGTAAACGTATTTAGAAAACTTCAGAACCAATGTGACACGGTTTAACAGTATTTGATTTGACTCAGATTTTCATAGACTTATATAAAATGTCACTATATTTTGCCCCACACCCATCAAAATTTCCAAGCCAAAAACCTCCCTAATAAACTTATGTACATGCATGCACATGTACATATACATAAATGTATATGCATTTACTCATAGATAAGGATGTAAACTTTTATTGCTCTTACTCTGTCTCTCTCTGTTTCTCTCTCCCTTTCATAAACACATTTATTTTTTTCTTGTACTAAATAACCCTAACCTAATGACAACAAAAAAACCAACAACAATAAATTGAACTCATCATGATAAAAACAAAAAAAAAAAAGAAAGAAAATATAAAAAAAGAATCTAATAATCCTTTACAACCTTGTCCTTTTGTGTTCTAATCCTTGACAATGCTTTTTAATTTAAAATACTACTACTTCTAATATTACCAACATATTTATTTATACATATATAAATATATTTACTTATGTATGGCTAAACAATTGGAATTCATTTTATAATAATTGTGTGTATAAAAATATTAAACCATAACGTGCATTACTAATAACAACTTTTTGAAGAAAAATACATTAAAAAAACATTATCTTTAGCTTTAATTTGTTGACGTAATAAAAACAAACAAAAACAAAAAATTATCCCTCTTTTTTATTATTATTTTTTCGCATTGCACCGTTACCACCTTTGTTAAATCAAAATATAAACTGAAATGAATGAAAAAATACTATTAAAACAAATTATAGGAAATAATTACAAAAGAAAAAATTTAAATATTTTTAAAAAGATTTTCTCTAGCATATTTATTATACGGAGGTCGGTGCTCTATATTTCTTTTTTTTAATTAATTTTCTCCCTTTTTAAAATGTCTTAAAATGAACTGTAACTTTTTAATAAACCTTAAAACATATTTAATTTTTTAAACTGTTAAAAATTATATTTATTAACAGAGTAATAAACAGGTTATACTGTTTTTTTAATAAATTAATTGTTGTATTTTTTGTTGTTAGAATTATATTATTAATTATATATTAAATAAAACCTCGAAGAATTTTTCCCAAACAAAAAATGAAAGGTTGAGCGTAAAAAAATTAAGATTTTAAAAGATTAATAAGGAAATAATTTTGTTGGAAAACTTAAATTTACTTAATTCATTCTAATCAAATTTACTATTAATATTGTCTGAACAAAGATACTATTAACTTTTCCATCTCTGATACATTCATGACACATTCTATAAACTCTGGTAAAAATGTTGCATGAGTTGAACCTTGTTCGTTTTGAAATTATCAACAACAATTTTAAAAGCGATTTTGAAAGTGAAAACTATTGTTTTATTCACAATGTGCATTAAAAATTTTAGGAAATTTAATTTTTTTTCTTTCTTAAAATGGCATTCATTTTAAATTGATAGCTCATACAGGGATGGAAAGTGGAATTTTTGTGCATTTGTAAAATTAGTACATAATTTTTTTTTAAACTAAAGAGTGATTTATTAAGAGCTCTACGGATGCATCGGTAGTTCTTGCAATGCTTCTGGCTGCTCTTCGCACTCTTTACGTATCCATTGAACTAGAAATCAGCTTCGTCATTAAACACAATTTTCCGATAAAAAAAAGTGCACGATGCACTTTCGAATTCAAGCATGAATTTTGATAAAAAAAAAATTAAAGAATCTGTAAGTGTTATTCTGTTCGTTTGTAAGTCGATTCATGTTTAAATTATAGACCAAACTGAACATGTTTAATAGTAGCATGTTCCACGAAAACAGCCGAGCTGCCAAAAACAGCCTTGCCAAAAAGAAAGTTGCTAAAAATCACCATTTACTTGAAAATAAAATTTGTGGATTAATACATTATACATCATGCCTGTCTTCTATGAAGTTCATTTTATAATTGGCCGATATTGGGCGCTTCTTTTTGTTTTTAATCAAGCTCAATTTCCTTGTTTCTATGCCGTTCAATCGTTTACCTTGCATACATAACGACGACTGCGAAGATCAGGCCAAAATATTGTCCTTGTGATTTGAGATCTTACAAATGTTATCATTTTGAATATATTTCTGAAAATACATATGTTTTCCTCAATCAAACTCTGAAGACGTTTTCCTACGAAACTCTATTAAATAATAAATTAAATTCATGTCTATTTATTGACATAAGTTGTATAGGGTATTGACATACATTTTATTATAATTAGATAAATAGTTCAGACTGTTAGATTTAAACTGTTTATTTCAATCTTACTTGTTATATTAAAACTGATAGCCTAACAAGCGTTTGTTGCCATACTGAAAATTAATATTGTGCCTGCAAATTTCCCTTACTTGGCACTAGAGTGTGTTGAATGAAATTTTAAGCATTAAAGTATATTAAATTTATTGTTTTTATACAATATATTAAGTCGTAAAAATTATTTTGTAAAGTTATCAGTTTTGTAGCGCTCAACCTTGGTTTTTACTTTGCTGTCACAAACACACACACTCTGTTATTATTGTAGACGTCATATTATATTTTATACAAGAACTAATGTAATATTTATATGAAAAAGTATTTAAAAAACAACAACAACATTATTATTATTATATTTATTTTGATTACTCATCATATTATCCTATCTATCATTCATATTGTTTATTTGACACCTATCACAACAACAATAACAAAAACAACAACCCACCCAACCAATCAACCAATGAATCTCTCTCTATTACCCATCAAAATCAACGATCAACAATTAAATCTGTCAACAAACAATGATCTATCTGTCAATATACAACAAACACATTGTTTATTTTATTTGTAAACAAAAAACAACAACTACTACACGAAATAAATTATTAAAACAAATAATGAATGAATATTATAAATAATGACGATAATGATGATAATAATAATGATGTAAACAACATATGTTTAATATGTAATGTAATCACTCTCCCCCTCTCTATCTCTCTCTCACAATATTACATACATTAAAATACACTCTTTTATTGTTTATGTTTTAAATTACATTTACATATAATAATAATAATAAATATAACAAAACTACTACTACAATTTTATGCAAAATGCTGAATCTGTGTAAATCTGTTTAACCAAAATGTGTGTGTTATTATATTGTTATTATTATTGGAAAACCATAAACCTAACCAACCAACCACCACCAACCATCATAGATAATTGTCCAGAGGGTATACCCCGTGTTTATCATTTGGGCACATGTGGTGGCCGTTACAATGCCATGGTATTAGAATTATTGGGACTGTCTTTAGAAGATCTCTTCAATATTTGCAACCGTAAATTTTCACTTAAGACTGTACTGATGATTGCAAAGCAACTTGTAAGTTTCTGACAATTTTAACATATAAACAAACAAACAATTTCCCATTTTTTTTTAATTTTTTTTAAGAATTAAGAAATTAATACATAGAAATAAAAATAAAAAATAATTTTAATTATATAATAATATCATTTAAAAGTTTATGATTTTATTGTTTAATTATATTGGAAAAATATAATGTCGTTTAAATTATTTTTTTCGTTCTGTTGAATAAATATTCGTTTTTTTTAGTTCGTTATTACCACAAAAAGTGTCTCAACTGCAAATTATTAAAACAACAACAATAATAAATAAAAATAATTCAAAATAAAATGTAAATTTTCTATCTTACTCCCCCTCTCTTTCTGTATAATTTCTATTAAATTTTAACTTTTTTTGTTTTTTTTTTTTTTTTTTGAAATATAAACAAAAATCAACTTCAAGTTATTAAAATTTAGTAGTTGTAGTTAAATTAAAATTCTTGTTATTATTATACTATATTTTGTTAAGTTGAAAAAACAATCACAAATTTATTAACCAAATTATAATAAAATCTTTAATTTAAAGTGAATTAGATTTTAAGGATTTTCACAAAAAAAATGTTGCTGAAATGATATTTTTTGTGTAGGCTATAATTGCAAGTTCATTGGGTAAAATAAACAAATTGTTAATTATGAAAAAAGGACCTAAAAGCAAAGTTTGCGTTCTTAGGAAAATAATTCAATTTGCATTAATGTCCCACGCACCAACAACACTTTCGCTGCAAAGTGTTTGGCTTCACTGCCAACCATTTGTATTAAAAAACGTTAGACATAAAGGAGTGATGACAAATCGGCTATTTTTTGCAAGCTTAATTCTTATGAAACCATTATAACGAAATGTTATTACATTTACGAATACATCTATGTGTGTATGTATATAAAAATATACTTTAAATGTTTCTGTATAAAATTTCAGGGAAAATACGTAGAATAATTTATTATTTTATATAAGTTTAAAAAACTCTTTAAGAGTTATTTCTTTGTGAATATCCTTAATGTTTATGTGTTGTCATCTTTAAAATAATGTGATTATCCAATTATAATTACATACATATACACGTATTTTGAATAGACAAATTAATATGCAAATTATATTTCATAAAATTCCCAACGAAAAAATCTATTTCTTTTTACGTGCATGTTATTGTATGTCTTTTCAAAATTTTAATAATTTTTTTTTAGCAAAATAACAAAATAATTAAACTTTTTTATATAAATAATTAATTTTACCTAAAGTATGTATTAATATAGAATATTTTAGAAAAAATTAACTACTAACCAGAGATAAAAATACTTTTCTAAACAATTTTTTTTAATTTCAAATATTTCTTTTTAGAAAAAAATATTAACCCAGTAAGGCTTTGCGAAACGGAAAATGTGGGAGAATGTATTATTTATATTTGTATAATTTGTTCCCGTATTTAGGGGTATTTAAATTGTTATTTAAGTAGGTCATCTTAATTGCTTGCGGTTTTAAATGACATGTTTGGGGTTTTTTTATGTTATTCTTTCTTTATTAATAAACATTCTTAGAAACTGTTAATAATGTTTATCTTAATAAAATGAAACAAATAATCGTGTTTATTTCAAAGTTCGCTTTTACTCATGTAGTTAATCAGTAAAAAGAATTATTAATTTGTAATGATTACTTAATCTGTATAGTGTAAATATTTACTTACATTAATTTTTGTTACAAATAATCTACAGCCTAAACATTACTGCTTAAATTAAATATTTTTTTATGTGTATCAAAATCATGATAATATTTAGCAACTCTGATAATAATGTTCAATGAGGTGTAAACCGTTATCGCAGTACATGCAGGATATTTTTCTTAAATTTGTAAGAAATATCTAAAATATTTCTATTATTCGTTTTAATGTAAAACATACTTGACATCACTGTAGAGATGAGAGAATAGAATAAGATGATATGAGAGAGCTTAAGTGCTGTCATACTACAGGGGCATTTTGGTAATTCAGCTTTCTTGAAGTCTTTTGAATTGGATTTAGTTGAAATACAAAGTTTTAACTTATGATTTTAACAATTATTAAGACCAAATGGTCAATGCTAGAGTTGTTGTACAACTGGCTCCTTTTTTTAGAGTATTTTTCTGCAATAACATGCACGAAAAATTGCCATTATTCTCTTAGTTCTCTCACATATACTCGAAACTTAAATGAAATAAGTTCAAATTAATCAAATGCAGATTTAAGGCGATCGGTTAAGTTTTGTTTCCATTTCCAATTTGTTTTTTACATACATATGTATGTATGTATATTTCAGTTAATACAAACTTGCCCTTATTTAAGGAAAATATCGTTTTGGTCGTAAATTGTTGTCATCATTATAACTGTACGTCGAGTTCAGTGATGTCTACTTGTTTAAAGTAAAACATTTAGAAAAGTACAAGAAGGAATAAAAACAAATAATAAAATTTTATTTTTCACATAAAAGTAAAAAAAAAGATGTTGCAGGGAAAAACTTAATTCTATGTATTAACAAACAGTAAAGCCTCAGTTAGCCGACTGTAACGGAATGTAACTGCAATAGTAAGAAACAGCTGATGGATATTGTTATGCGTAAAGTAATGCAAATGGTTATGGAGGTGTAAAGGTAACGCAACACCGTAATGTATGAATCTGTACGAAATAGAATTTCCTTACATTTTTACGTCATTACATAACATTCCGTTACAGTCGGCTAACTGAGGCTTAAGTCACTTGTTTTAGTTTTAAAAGTAACTGGAAAATGCTACTTTTAGTAAAAAAAAAAAATACTTGTCACTCTCAATTTGTATAGCACACTTTACTAATGTCTCTTCATTTATGTATAAATATATTTCCCTCTCACATTACCGTTAAGAAAAGCCCCATAAAACTTACACCAACAAATGTCTTGATTTTATTTATAATGTAAATATTTAACTATAACTTTTATTTTCTAATTAAAAACAGCATTTGACTTCCATTTTTCAAATATGCCAAGAGAATTTCTACAAGAAAAAAATTAAATAAAAATGTTCATTATTTAAATAAAAAAAAAAAAAAAATTCGGGTGGTAAATCAACAGGTGTTTTTCTTACAACAACGTCCACAATTTAAGCTAGTATTTTTTAAAGCACTAACCTTGTTTTTAAATACAGCTTTTTTGTAAATTAAAAAACAAACAAAACATTTTATACAAAAAAAACTGCTGCCTTCTCATAAATATTTTTACTTAATGTTTTTTTTTTTCATAAAAATAAATTTAAAATAAAATCTCTCAACTGCTCTTTATTACAAACCTTGACAAAAACAACAACAATCGAATTCCTTAAAACAAATTTAAACAATTAAATAAAAATTAAAAACAAAAAATGTTTTGCTGCTTCTCTTTTTTTAATGGAAAATTTGTTTTTGTAAAATTGACATTTTTTGCTTTAAATATGTAACAATAAAATAAACTAAAATAACTATTTTTCACAATTGTTGTTGTTATTGTTTTTGTTATTGTAGCAGAAGGTGTACCCGAAGTATATTACTTCGGCCCATGCGGCAAGTACAATGCTCTTGTTATGGAATTGCTCGGTCCATCACTTGAAGATTTATTTGATATTTGCGGCAGACGTTTCACTTTGAAGACAGTACTACTGATAGCAATACAATTAGTAAGTACCCTACAAACCACCAACCAAAAACAACACCAACAAACAAATAAACCACCAAAACAAAAATAAATAAAAAAAACCAAACCTCACCTTTAAAACAAGAAATCATAACTAAATTACAATATAAATAATAAACAAAAAACACTTACAGAACACAACATAAATGTTTGTAATATTTTTGAAAAAAAAAACGACAACCCAGCATTAATCAATCAAACAATACGTTCTTAACCCCTACATTACTTAATTACTTAGCTTAGGCTAGTCACAATTTGTTTTCTTTGCTGTCATAGTTTTTCTTTTATTTTCAAAACATTTTGTTAAACTCTTCTCATTCTTACTAAAATCTCATTCATAACTCATGTTTCGTTATATTTTTTAAATAATTAATACTACATTTATTTCATTTTATTTTTACAGAATTAAGGTTTAAGGTTTTAACTTTTACATGTCATATTGAGTTTTTCTCATTTATTTACTATCTCTCGCCCTCTCTCTCTCTCTCTCTAGCTATTATTCATATTAAGCATTATGTAGTCTATTATTATTATACTCTCATTTAGTTAGCATTTTATACAGAAAATTCTTTAATATTGTTAATTATTTTATTTAAACAAAAAACGCATGTATTGTTTTAAATCATAGTTAACGTTTTTTTTTTAAATTTTACTTTGAATTATTTTTATTATTTATTTTGTTTGTTATTTCATTATATAAAAAAAGAAAAACATTTTTTAGTAGCTTCTTTCAATAAATAACTTAGCTAAAGTAAACTCATATTCAAATCATTTTCTCTTCTTAAATAAGAATTATAAACATTTGAATATTTAAAAAAAAATCTGCGCTAGTTGAGACACTGTTTAAATTTTGTTTTTAAGAAAATCGGTTTGACATTAAAGAAACTATAAATTAATTTATAAAATTCCCTACCTTTAACCCCCTTCCTTCCTTCCAAATCCAATTTTACCATGTATATAATTTCTTGTTTAAATAATTTACTAATAAAATTTTTCTTTCTTTACAAAAAAAAAAAAAAAAAAAAAAAACAATAATTTAAAAACTCCTGCAGCTCCACCGGATCGAATATGTTCATAGTCGGCACTTAATTTATAGAGATGTTAAACCAGAAAATTTTCTAATTGGTAGAACATCAACGAGACGAGAAAAAATTATCCACATAATTGGTATGTTAAACATTTATTTAATTATTATAATATAACATTCTTAAATGCAGTTAAAGTTTAGTGTTGAAAAAAAAAACTTTAATTGATATCACTGCTTTAAGACAAAAGTTGTTTCAGCAACCCGCATGGCAGTGATGCAATATTCTTTCAGCAAAATTGATTACCTTTTAGACATCTGGGTGAGCGGAAGATAAGACGAGTACACCCTCGATTTTACTAGCCATTATTGTACTTGTTACGTACGAATGAGAGAGTAAAGCTATGTGTTCACGATCGTCAGATATTACAACGTTATCCGAAAAATGTTCAGAAAATGTTTAACAACCGTGTAAACTTAAAATGTTTGCCTTTCTACGTTGTAAGAAAAAGCATTTTCAGTACATTGGAAGAGAAAAATATTGTCATCTAACAATCGTGTAAACACACAATTTTGTCATTGTCATTGTTTTAAGACAATTGTCAAACATTTTTCATTGTCATATGTGCAAAGTTTATGCATCTGCCAATGGCAGCATTGTCATAGAAATTATTTCTAAATGCAACTCTGTATATACATAAATAAACAAACAAGCATTGATAAAATTTTTGAAAAAGTAGAAGAAAATTAAAGAATTAAATTAGAGTGTGCATTAGGACTTAAGCAGATAAAATGGTTCCAATTGCTTTTTTTTGTTCCATATTTAAAATTTTTAAACACACACAGAGCTGCAAAACGAACTTGACAATGCCACACAACAATCTGGCAACTGTGTGAACTGACAATTTCGGTTGACAGCTAAATTCATTTTGTGACACTTGTGTGCAAATGAAATTTTTAGTTTTCTTACAGTCGTCTAAACAGACAATTTACCTTTTGCTAAAAAATTTTCAATGCCAGTGCATTGCTAGCACATTGCTAGATATGACAACGTTGTAATATCTGACGATCGTGGACACATGGCTTAACACATATGTATGTATGTGTATACAAATGTGTGTCTACTCTCACTCAAATCAAAATACGAGTAATTTAAGCAATAAATTTGTGCTGTGTAAAAATAGAAGTAATTTTAAAGAAATAATTGCATAAAATTTTTCTACAAAAATTGCGTCGTCTAAATTGGGACTTACAATAATTTCCTGCAGACTGTAGCTGTTTTTGACAAATTTACTGCAGCATTTACGAACATATCAAAACTCATTATACATATTAATTTCAGTTTAATATAAAAAGCTTTGAAGCCTAGTGCAATATAGTGCAACTTTAATGTTTGTTGTTTACAAAATAATTTGGAATAAAATAGTTTCATGGTGCCCCGATAGACTAGGCGATAGTGTGCCGGACTATCAGTCAGAGGGTTGCGGGTTCGATTCCCGCCAAAAACTCTGGGTGTTTTCTGCAGACAAGCCAAAAAGCTTCGCAGTTTGTGTTTATTAAAAAAAAATTTTGTTTTGCTAAAAGAAAATTGTTAAAGTTATGCATAAAATATAATGTATAAAATATATAGTAATGTGTTATTATTCATTGCGATTTCAATGTTTGTTATTTTTAAAATTCTATCTCGCAGCGTTTTTGTTTGTGAGTATATTTGACAGTTGAAATCGGTATCCTTTCTCACAAAAATTTTACAGACACTTTCTGTAAACTGACGAGTAATTTTCTTACGTGACTCGCCAAAAAAGTTATAGACACAATTTTGTGAGAAAAACACCTGTTTGTTTTAACTCATGGCGTTTCTGTTTCATTCCACACATTTTAATCGAAAAGTTTCTTGACGCAGGAGTTACAGAACATGGGCACGGAACTTCTTTCCAAAAAATACGAAACTTCTTAAAGTTTATTTTACAACAGTGTTGGAGAGAATAATAAAATATAATTGAAATAATAAAATTTCAATGATGTAACTAATAAATTTTCATACCTAATTCATACTGTCAAACTACTAAAGATTTTAAAGTAAATGTACACTGATGAGCTTTCTATATATCTCTTTAATGGTCATATGTTAATTTATGGTAAACGTTAATTTGCTTGGAAAATAATAAAAACGATATTTTAAATTTTGTATTGCAGACATAATTGAATTTTATTTAAACAGGAAAATAAAGAATGAATAGTTAAAACCATTTTTCTATGTCCAATTACCTTTAGTTCTGAAAAGTGTTAATAAGGGGTCGTGCAAATCACTGTTGTTTATTTGAAAAAATAAAGACGAGCTGTGATCAGAGTTTAATACTTAAAAGCAAAAGAAAACAATTTCGGTCATCTGAAGAACTCAAAATGTATGTATTTGCGTCTGTTACTAGTTGCAAAATTCGACATAGACTTCAGGAAGCTGGATTAAAAACCCTTAGTCCGAGAAAGGCTCCTTTATTGAGCAAACAGAACATTAAAAATAGGTTGTGCTTTGATAAGCAACATCTATACTGGGAAAAATGGGAAAATGTGCTTTGGTTAGATGAAAACTAAATAAGTTTGTTTGGTTCTGATGGCAAAACCTACGAATTTGAAACCATGAAGCATGTATAAGTTTATTTGATGATATGAGATTGTTTTTTATCATCTGGTGTCTGTCGAATTTATATGGTAAATGAAAAATAATATGATACCCTCATGAAGGACAATAATCCCAAGCACACATGCATACCATTTAAGTCTTGGTTTATTACCATGTTATGAAGCGACCGTTAAAATTACCGGACTTTTTGCTGAAGAAGTGGTTATGTAATGTTATTGGTCATATTTATCCTTTACCAGACTGAACTGAGAAGTATCGTTTTTATTGTTTTTTTCTAACACTGCAACGCATGAAACACAAAAAAAAAATAATGATAGAAAAACTATCTTAAACAGTTGAAAAACTTTTAACTATAATTTTGGACAGTAGTTTTTACAAGCGTTTTCTTTTTTTTATTCATAAAAGTTTTCTGCTGTAGAAAGAACAATAATACAATTCTAATTTTTTTTTTTTAATTTTCAATAATAAAACATATTCTCAACTCTTAACATCTTATTATTGCTGTATAGCGCTACTTGGCTGCAAAAAATAAGAAGTGGGCATCACTTTCACAATATTGCTGTGACATATTCAGCCTTATTCTGGGTGTCGTTTTCTTTTTACGACAACGACTCTTTCGTAATAGATTAAAGATAAAATTAAATTTGTTTCTTTAATCTATTACGAAACAGTCGTTGTCGTAAAAAGAAAACGACACTCAGAATAAGGCTTATTATTTTCAACATGGCGTAATATTTATAAATGTGTTTAAAGCTTTACAAATTGTTTGAAAACATTCTAAATTTTATAGATATTTAATAACGACTTTAGCCGTTTGTATTTTTTATATTTTTAATTGAAAATTATGTGTTCTAAGCTGCATAGTATTCTCTTTAAAATAAAAATTAACTAATTTTTTTTTCTTCTCTGTTTTTGTTATATAGATTTCGGTTTGGCCAAAGAATATATTGATTTAGATACAAATAGACATATACCATATCGGGAACACAAATCATTGACTGGTACAGCGCGATATATGTCTATAAATACACACATGGGCAGAGAGCAATCTAGACGTGATGATTTAGAGGCATTAGGTCACATGTTCATGTATTTCTTAAGAGGTTCACTGCCATGGCAAGGTCTTAAAGCCGATACACTTAAAGAAAGATATCAAAAAATTGGTGATACTAAACGAGCAACACCCATTGAGGTAAGTTGTTTTCATTTGTGAATTATTTTAAAGCAATTGAATTCATTTTAATTAAAATATTTATTTTACTGGAATTCAGTTTCAATTATAAATATTTTTTTACATTGTATCTGAAAATGAACATGTTGTAGTTTAACTCGTGAGTTAAGGTTAATAAAGGAACCATTATTTATATTCTCTATCTTTCTACCCAGGTACTTTGCGATGGTCATCCTGAAGAGTTTGCCACGTATTTACGCTATGTGAGGCGATTAGATTTTTTTGAAACGCCCGATTATGATTTTCTGCGAAGACTGTTCCAAGACTTATTCGATCGTAAAGGCTACGTGGACGATGGAGAATTCGACTGGACAGGGAAGACAATGGTAGGCAGTACACGTGATACAAATTTATTTTAAATTAAACACACAAAGAAAGCAAAACAAATCTAAATAGTTAACTGTTAACTGTGAGCCAATTGGAAAGCATTATTTTTATGAACATTTAAAAGAAAAACTTATTTTTTCGGAACATTAAGGAATTGAAGTATGAAATTAATGAATGAATTGCTTGATTTTAATTGATTTTAAGAAATGTTTGAACAAATTTCTTGTTTTGCCTGGAATTTTAAAGAAGGTGCGTTTTTTATGTTTTAAAGCATTTAATTTGTTATTGTTTTTGTTTCTTATACTTATATTCGTTAATTTTAAATATTTCATTTAAGGTTTCTTCAAGGATTTTGCTGTTTTAGTCAAGATATCAATTTTTCAAGCAAACAATTAATAACAAATACGAAATTAGATCATAAAATTTTTTAAAAAATTAATGTATTTTTAAGAAATTTTAGTTTTTTTTTTTAATATGAATTTATAAACATTTTCTATCCATTCTATTGTGTTTTTAATATGATAAAAATGATTTTTTTTTTCTTAATAATTTGTTTTGTTTCTTGCCCCATTTAAAAAACAATTATTTTAAATAGTTTTTGGTTTTTTAAATTAATATATTTTTTCTGTCTCACACAAAATTAACAAATTACAAGAGTAAGGAACAACTTGAAAAAATGAAAGTTATGAAAAATGCTCCACCTTCTCATTTAGCCAAAAATAAATCGGATAAGGTATCAGTTGTTGATTTATATTTTATACTTTTCTAATATTTGATTTTTTATTTTTCATTCAATTTTATGATTTTATAAGAATTTTTCCAGGCAATTGCAATAAAATCTAAAAATGTTGTTTGACATTTTCGTTAAATCAAATCTGAGACATCTTGCTGGCATATGCAGATTATCTAAATAATACAGTTTTCTTTCATGAACCAATAGGCATGTGATTGAAATCGAAATCGAAAACAAATCAGTTTTGGAAATACATTTTAATGCATTTATAGTCTAATTTTTAAAATTTTTGTTTTAAGATTCTCTTTAGTAGTCCTATATCTTTATATTTTATCTGATAAAAGTTTTTTAATACGGAAATATTACGAAAAAATTGACTTCTAATTCGTTTTCGATTTCCATCACATGTCTGTATGTATAGTTAACAAAAGCAGCAAAAACAAACAAATTTTTGACATTTTTAATCGTTTTTACACGTTTGGTGTTTTGCTGCTGGTGCTTTTGTTTAGAAAAACTTGTTATCACTCCTAGAAATGTTTAATTAAGTTGTAGTATACAGTCTGACACTTGGCATCATTGACGAGTAGCAAATGATCGACAAAGACATATGTACATATGTCAACTCTATTGTTGCACTTAATAAAAGTAACTCTGTAACAGGGCTGGATAATTGATAAAAATCGACGATTTTCATATAGAGCCATGTCACAGAGCTTAATTCCGTTCGGAAGTGGAATTAATTCCGTATTTTGCATCTGTAGAAAAAGTAAAACGAAAATTTTTTTCGAAATGAAAGTACTTTTAATTATAAGTTATTCAATTATTAATTTAATTTAAAGTGATTTCATTCCGAAAAAATGTTTCGTTATTCTTTTTCTACAGATGCAAAATACGGAATTAATTCCACTTTCGAACGGAATTAAACTCTGTGACATGGCTGATAATTGAACAATAACAATAACGAAATTTCTATTAATAACCTTTTTAAATTTACATTAACAAAAATACGATAAAATGTTTCAATTTCAATTCATTAAATTAAAAATCTGAAAACCATTTAAAGAATCAACTTTTTAACAAAATTATTCAATTTTTATTAAAACAAAATTCCTGGAAAAATTCTTCTAAGCAAAATATTACAGCTTTTTTTCTTTTCTTTTTTTAACCTGTTTTTTTTTAATTATTATTTACCTTAGAAAAAAAAATGCAAAAACCAAATCATATATTTCTTAGAAACCGTATGCTAGCTGAGTGTTGTGTTGCGATAAGTTTTTAAAATGAAAATAATAGAAAAAACCATGATAATTTTTATCAGTAATATGTACTATTCTATTTTATTATACATATGATGTATCTTATTGTATTTAAACTAATGACTAATATTATGTTTTGTTTTTTTTTTTTTTTATTTTTTCAAATTGTATCATTACGCTTCAACCAACCACATTTATATGTGTGTGTGTTATCATCATCTTTAAATCTAAAATTCAATTTAAAACAAACATACAAATTACCAACTCTGATGCGTTGTGGTTATCATGTTAATGTGTGATATAACTAAAATAAAAATCACTAAAACAAAAACTACGTAACCACTGTCATCATCATCATTATAAACAACTATGTTGCAAATCGTTGTAAATGTTTTAATAACATTCACTTACTACTGAAACAGTCAACGCCGGTTGGTTCTTTACAAACAGGTCATGAAGTTATCATTTCACCAAATAAAGATCGTCATAATGTTACAGGCAAGGTAATGTATAAATTTTCTTTTATTTATTTAAATTTTAAACTTTTTTAAAGACATTAAACAATTACGAAACAAATAAAATTCCAATTGAATTTAAAGGAATTTTTAAAGTCTTAAATTTAATTCAATTTTTTTTAGATTTTGTATATTTTTCTTTTCTACAAAGAAATCCTTTTATTTAATTGGAATTTTTAATTTGAGGGATATTTTATTTTGAAATGTTTTTTATATTAAATTTAGGACTACATAGACTTTTTCGATAATAAAAAATTGTAAAGTTTTGTTCAAAAAAAATAAGTTTTTTGGGCAGAAATGTTACTTTGCTTTACTCCTAAATACTCTTCCATCATTTTACCCGATTTTACTGTTTTATCATGCGCTTTACTTTATGACAATTGCCATTATTTTAATTAGTTTAGTTGTTTTCAGGGATGTACAGTTTAAGATGAAGCTACATTATTTTCATAGAAAATGTTGTAAAGAGTAATTTTTTGTTCATAGTAACGTTCCTGCCTTTGTCGTCTTTGAAAAAGTACAATCGAATGATGTCATCGGTCCATAATAAACACCAAACAGTGCCTGTTTCGGGATGTATTGACAGTCCTTGCAATCCTTTTGGCTGTCCTTCACATTAAATACGACAATTTTACTTTGTCACTGAACATAATTTTTCGATGAAAAAGTGCATGATTCACGTTCTTAACTGAGCATGAATTTTGATAATAATCATAGACCAAATTGAATTTGTTTAACAGTAACATTTTACACGAAAACAACTGAGCTGCCAAAAACAGTCTTGCCAAAAAAATCACCCTTTATATAACAGTTTTACAAACAACATTTTCCATGTATAACATGGAAGTGTTTTCTATAAAATACCTATAACGTGTTTAACAAAATGTTCTGAAGAAAATGTTTTTATGACAATATCCTCTATAAAATACATATCTGGTGTATGGCAGTATTTTCTATAGATTATCTTGTGTATAATAGTATTTTCTATTTTAATATTCTTTTAATACCGAACAAATTTAGAATTTTTCATCCTTGCCTTGTGTCTGTTGCCATACCAAATTCCCCTTAAAAAAAACAACCAAGGTTGTGAACACCACTGTAGTACAATATAAAACATTTCAAAATAAAATACCCTTTTAAGGTAATTAAGATCTTTAAAACAATTTTCTTTATTTATTTTTTTTTATTTCTTTGGGGTTTTTTTTCCTGTATAAACAATATATAATACATATTTCTTTTTAGTATATTTATTAAGTGGTTTAAAAATTTCTACTATTCCTTTGTTTGTTTGGAAAAATTTACTTTTACTTTATTTTTGAATTAAATTGAAATTTCGTTTTCCTATTTTGTATTAAATTTGTAACACATCAAAAAAAGGATGTTTCTTATTTTGATTATGAAGAAGATGATGAAGAATATTTAATTTTGGAGGTTAGAATTTTTTTGTTGTGTGTGTGTACACATTTGATATATTTTTCTGCAAACTAAAAGCTAAGATAATTTATAAAAGAGGGCGTGGTAGAAGTACTGGTAATATAAAATTGTGCTAGTGTTGTCTAGTTTTAGTAAAACAAAAAAGTGTTATTTTTTGTATAAGATCTCTGCTAACTTGTAGTGCTTTTTATTTATTGTGTTTTTTTTTGGTGGGGGATTTTTTAAAATTCTTGTGCATTTTTTACTATGTAATATGTAATAAATATGTTTCATTTAATTAGCTTTTCATTTTATCTAACAAAATATTTTCTTTTTAACTAATTGATTTTGTAATTAATTTGTAACTAAAACATTTTAATTAAAGTTTGTTTTTATTTTTTCCCTGATTTATTTATTTTATAGAAATTTCCTATTTACTGTACTAACTTGTATAAAATATTTCCGTAATTTTTAATAATAATTTTATAGTTGCAATTAGTCAATAAAAATAAATTAAAAACACAGGGTGACACTGATTCTGGAACCCGGCATTTATTTATCTATATTGATACATTTCTTAATGAAGTTCTTATTCGATAAATGTTCGATTTTATTCTTCTGCTATTAAGATAGATACATATTTCAAAAAGATCGTTTTAAAAATTTTCATTTTATTCTAATCAATCAAAAATCTCTGAATGAGTGATCCAAATATGTAATAAAACAAAACATTCTCTTCAAATGATTCGTGTTTGATTAATGTATGAGGTGGCAACTTTAGATGTATGTCAAAAAGGTTGTTGTTGTACCATCACTGAATTGAAATAATGTTTAAAGTTATGGCTCAACTTAAAACAAATACAACTTAATTTTTATAACGATTTATAGCGAGAGCCAGAATCAATGTAAATAATGTAAGTTATAGACATAGAATTTCATTATCACATGTACATATATAAACAGACTGCAAAATGTTACGCAACAGTTTTTTTTTGTCACCCTGCGTAATTGTATTGTAATTAAATAGTCTGTAACCTGGTTAAAATATCAACAGTCTTAACATGCCTAACATTTTGTAACAAAAATATTAAAAATACTAATGACATGTGCTACGACAAATTAACTAAAGATATGAACATACCTACATATGTAAAAAATAAGATTTCAATTAAAAAAATTATGGTGCCGTTTATGATTAATTTTTCAAACAATAAACTGTCCTTGCAAAAAAGTGAATATTTGTAGTATAAACTTGATAAAATAAATTAAAAAATAAAAAATGTTTAAATTAAACCCTTAATAAAATATTTATATAGAAAACCTGCTTGTTTGTAAAAAACAAGCAGTATAACTTATAGCAGAAAAACATAATTTTGAAAAGTCTTTTTTCTTGTAGCTTTTTTCTGGACCTCTCAGAGCTTTATTCTTAACGAGTAACACACTATAAATATTGTAATAATTCCTACTACAATTTTAGTAATGGTGCTTTTTTTGTTTTTGTTTTTTTGCTTTGTTATAACTTTATATATTTTTTTAAGATTCTTTTGTAAATATTTCTTTATTTTTTCAAAACTATCTTATGGCTAAAGGTTTTTGTTTTTCAAAATGATATAACTAAATTATATATGTATACATATTTTTTTAAACCAAAACAAATTTGTTTTCCAAAATCCAACTTAAAACTTATGAAATTGTTTTATTTATTTATTTTTTTTCATAATTATCGAAATTAACCAAAATAAAAAACAAACAAAAAACCAAATAATATAAAAAACAACAAAAATATATAAAAAAAAACAACGTTAAAATACCACCAAAAACAAACAAATACAAAACAAAAAATGATGTATGAAAAACCACTATCATCGGCTTTTTACCATCCATAATAAACCACCATCCCTAAATAACAAAAACATCCTTATACTATGCTACCCACCTCTAAATGATATGAATGAATATGCACTCTTCTCCTCATCGAACGAAAAATACAACTTGATTGATTGAAAACGTTTATGAAACCAAAACAAAAAACAACTCTCTTTAAATACCGTTATTTAATTTAATATAAAAACAAAACAAACAAAAACCAACAATCGCTCTCTTAAAATGATGCGTGTTTGTATGTGTATGTGTGTTTGTATGATGGGGTGGCAACATTAGACAAATGCCAAAGGAGGTGTTGCTGCGTGGCCAGATGTACCTAAACCAGGTGCTACACTGGGCAATCTGACGCCTGCTGATAGGCATGGTTCTGTACAGGTAAGTTCTGACTGTCAAAACATAAACACAAAGCATTCACTCATGTTGTTTTTTTTTGCATAAATGTGTGTGTACAAAAGGAAATCAAAATCATGTACATTTTCTTTTCTGATGTGTAAAATGGTTTCTATATTTTTATGGCTCTGTATCTATAATATTTGAATTTTATATAATTCTATATGTTTCTGTACTAATCCTCTTTGTGTTTGGGGGGAAATTTTTTTTAAAGAAATACATACCGATATTTAAAGAATATTAAATTCTAGAGTTTTTTTTTAGTAATATAGATGTTTGTGTACAGCATATTGATTTATTGTACATACATACATATGTATATAATACATAAATTAATTGTAATTGGGATGATAGAAAATAAACTTTTTCATATCCTCCAAAACCCATTAAAATAAGAGCTAATGTCATTGTTGAAGTTAAATATTTCTTTAGACTTGAAGGGTATACAATAAAATAGTTACTTTAGTTATTTCCTTTCTAAGTTTATAAAATTTGTTACTAGGGTTACTGCTTAAGTGTTATGGAATATTTTTATTGAAAATTACTTCATTATTTGTTAGTACTACTCTCAATGTAAAATTGCATGCATTTGCATCAACTTTTACTTTTTTCATTCAAACCGAATAAATATTTATGATAAGCCAATTAAACAATGTGGTAACTGAACATATTTGTAAGTTTCTATTGGCAGCACTCTGACAATTTTCAGACATGGGAAAACGTTTTTTTAATTGTCGCAATTAGATTGTGTTTTTGTTTTTACATAAATAATTAATATATGTATCTATAATATAATATTCATAACGAATGACTGTATATGGTAGCACCACAAAAAAATGGCACAATAGCGCTCTATACAATTATATGTTCAGCATGCAAAGGCTTCTTTCTCAACAATGGATTTTCAGAAGCCTAAATGTGGAAATTTCATCAATCATGTTCTTAATAGTGTTTCTCAAAAGGGCGACGATGGAAAGTATCCCGAATTTTATAAAATACATATAGCTTTTACATAATTTTCGCAGGCAATTTTCGAGAGAAATTTATTTCATTGTAACAATTGTCACAGTTTCTACTACTAATACTGTTAACTAGTAAAATATTTAAATTTTCATGTTAGTGTTTTAATATTACTGTTGGAAACCCCTTTACTTTCAGACTTCAATTGCACTGCAATACTCCAAAGCCCAATTAAGTGCAATGATTAATTGACTTAAAATAAATTTTAGCAAAAAAAAAAAATCTTCAGAATTTTAGCAAAAATCTATGACAATGTGAACGTGCCTGAAGGCTTCGCATTGTTGGAATAATTGCAATTCCTTATTGATTTAAAAAGGCCTTGGAGAAAAAGAATGATGGATTTAAAATTGCCCTATTATTTTAAGCAACATTTATGTTAAAAATAGCATATTATAGATAAATATTCGCTTGAAAATAATCATAATTTTATTCCAAATTTCGATTCGAACAGTTCCACAACAGCATTGTCCCATTAAAAAGCATAAGTAGTAACCCTCGTAATATATGTATGTATAATAATAACATGTAGAAGTTTTTTTACTCGTTTTGTGGTTTGTGGCCCATTGCCGCAATTGTAATTAAAAAACAAATTTAAATTATCCTTAACTCCTGCTCCCTGTGCGAATATATATTCTCTGTTTACATTTATTGTTTGTTTTCTAATTTTTGATTTTCTTATCGTCTTATTTATACTGTTACTTTTTAACTATTGTTCTTGTTTTTCTTCTACAACTACTACATACTCTCTCTCTCTCGACTTACTTATGAAACCTGTTGATTGATTGATTTTTATGCAGACACTTATATTTTTGATGTTTTCATTTCTAATGTTTTCACTTGATTTAATCTACATTTACTCAAGGTACTCTATCTCTCTGTCCTCTCTCTCTGTTCTTAATTTCACACACTCACACACACAGTTAAATTTCTCCAATTTTTTTGTTGTTAATTTTTTTACAATTATATTTTCACTTGTATGTATTGAAATTTCTGAATACAAAAACTGTTTCAATTTATTTTCATTGATTTTTCATTATTGTATTAATCTTGAGAAAGTAACAAATTCATTTGAATTTTCTATTTGGTTTTCTTAATAATCTTATAACAACATATTGATTATTATTTTTAGTAGTTTTGTTGTTATTATCTCTCTTATACATTTGTGTTTAAATGTAATTTGGTTACATTTTAGCTGAGTACTTTTGAAATATCACAAACAAATAAGAACACCTAAACGTAAACGTGCTGCTACCGTTGTGTAGAAAGTATTTAATAACTTTTATCGTACATTCATACATACAAAGATCACACATTCGTACATACATTTAAACATACATACATATGTATTGTAGTACATAAATCATTGATGCAAAAGTGAAAATTACAAAGAGTAGGGTAAAATTTTAAAAGCTTTGTTTCACTGCAAAGGATGCTTAAAACGAAATACCTTTTTTTTGGTTCTTTAAATAAATATTTAACTATTGATATTAACCTTAAGATAAATATTCTTGCAGATTAGAACTACAAATAAACATTTTTACCTAGATGTCTCCAAAATTTACACTCAAACCTTGACCATAATTGCTGAAGTGAAATCTTTAAATACTAGCAACTTTAAAAGCAATGAAATCATGCTAAACTATTATTTATGTATATTAAATAAATGTCCTTGATTAGTACTTTTTTAGTTTCGAAAAGTACCTGCTTTTGCACCCTATCGTATAAAAACGTTTTCTTTTTACTATTCTCTTAATTAAGATTTTTCGTAATGTTTGGTAACAAGTATTTTAATGAAATGTATACACAGTTGTTAAGTTAAATAAATATGTGTTGTTTTTGTTATTGGTACTATGCAATGATTCATACATTCATAAACATACATACATACTTACTACACATTTGCATATTTATTTCAAGGATTCGTTAAATGTTTAAACATTATTTATTCAATTGTAAACGTTACGTTTATCTTAATTTTAATGTTACATTTGCATAAATTTATTTTGTTAAATAAACTTATGTAAAATTAAATATGAATAAAACATAAAATTGTATATGTAAATCACTTTAATTTCAGAAAATTATCAGCATAACATAAGTCGGCTATATTTAAAATAGTGCATGAATATTGTTGATAATTTCTATTAAAAATGCAAATCTTTTACGATTGACTGCTAGATATATTTATTGAAATTTATACTAAATCATTCTCAATTTGATATTAAACATATGAGTTTGTTGGATATAAACGTACTAATGACAGCTGAAAGGGAAGTTACTTGCCTGATATTTTTGCTGTCCTAGTTATTTACAATTTGCCCCACACTAGATAATTTGACCAGTGTTGTCCCAATAGATGGATTTGGGCAGGCTACTTGTGTAAAGTAATGGCAAAAAGCAGAGTACATTGTCACGACAAGTACTAGCAAGATGTTAAACGTTGTTTTTGACATACAGCATATTTTAAAACAAGTCAGTTTCTTCATAATTTTCTATGGATATTCATGTTTCGTATTGAATTTTATAAATTATATTTAAAAATTATTTTATTTCTAAACTTTGTAATTAGAAATTTCAATTTGTATTTCAGAAAATTATATTTATAGGTATCAGAGATGGGCATATTGCACTATATTTTTAGTGCACTAAAAATCAAATAATTAGTGGTAGTGCTATTAAAATTTCACTACCACTAAATGGTTAGTGGTAGTGCAATTTGATGTTGCACTAACCATTTAGTGGTATTTAAAAAAGAATTGCACTACCACTAAATTTTAGTGGTATTTAAAAAAGAATTGCACTACCACTAAATTTTAGTGGTATTTAAAAAAGAATTGCACTACCACTAAATTTTAGTGGTATTTAAAAAAGAATTGCACTACCACTAAATTTTAGTGGTATTTAAAAAATAATTGCACTACCACTATATTTTAGTGGTATTTAAAAAACAATTGCACTACCACTAACCATTTAGTGGTATTTAAAAAAGAATTGCATTACCACTAAATTTTAGTGGTATTTAAAAAAGAATTGCACTACCACTAAATTTAGTGGTATTTAAAAAATTTAACTACTATTAAATTTAGTGGTATTGTAAAAAAATCAAAGCAATTTGGATGAATTGTGTAATATAATAGAAAATTAAAGGTATATTTTCAGGCTTCCATTTAAATGTTTACAATATTTTTTATTTTATTTCTACTTTGATTTTGATGGTTAGTGGTAGTGACATTTTATGTAATAGCACTACCACTAAGTAAATATTGCTAGTGAAATTGTTAGTGCACTAAAAATATAGTGCATTATGCCCATCTCTGATAGGTATATGAAATACAATTATATTTTGTCTGTTCTTTTACTAGTGCAAGGTTGTTGTTGGTAATTTCTATAAAAAAATACACGACTGGCTGGTAGATATATTAATTTAAAGTTGTTTTCAAATCTTATAATTTGTATGTACTGACATATCAGTTTGCGAGAAAATCAAGCAAAATCAAAACAACACAAGAACAACAACATTTGTCAACAGGGTTATCGTGGTTGAAAAATCGCCAAAAATTTGTTTTATTCTAGAATAAATTATTAAGTAGTCACTTTTTAGTAACAATTCATACAAATATATATAAAATACAATAGGCTACTGTTTTTTTATAAATAGAGTATGTTTTAAGTACCAAAAAGGAGCCACATTATGTTAGGGAAACTACTGGGACGAACGACGAATTTCGCCTAACACGACAAAACAAATTAGTCGGTGACAATTCGCTGGGTAAATAAGTCATATGAACGAAAAACAATAATGTTTTTCTTATGATATAACAGCTGATAGATAGTGTGACCACATTTAAAAAAATAAACATCAAAAACACAGTTAAAACCATTTTTTATAGTTAACTATTTTGTATATTTATTTTAAATTATATAAAGTAAAAAATAAATCAATAATTAACATTAGTTACTAAAACAAAAGAAATAGAAATTAATGTATTTCAGAGTTCACCACGTATGACAAATTCAGCCGACGCCATTATTGTGTATATTTTTGTATACACAAATGTATTTTATTTTTGGCAACGAATATTCGCGACCAAAAATTCGTCGTTCTACCCAGTTGTGTCCCTAGCATTACATCTAAAAGAAACACATTTCATTTCCCAGTGTCTATAAAATTCAACATTACATTTCCTTAACCCAAACATAAACATAATAAAGCACTTTATTATTTTGGACAAAATGAAAATGCATGAATCAGCATTGCAAAGTAATTTAAATATTTAAATTAAATAAAAGGAATGTTATAACTACAGTTAATTTAGTTGGTAATAACTAGTTATTGTGCATGTTAAAGGAATGTTAAATATTTTTTCTATGCATTGTTAAGCACACAGTATTATATTATTTTTAAAAAACATAAATAAATTGCAAGAAAATTCTATAGTTTTAAGTGCAACAAGGAAAATTAAAAAAAAAAAATCCTCAGAATTTTAGTAGAGCAATGTACTCAATGGCATAAAAACAAATTTAATTAATTGATTTAGAAACAACCCGAAGATTCAGACTCGGATGATGATAGTCCTTTTGATGCTTATTATGAAATCGAAAACGAAGAAGAAATATCAGTTAAAGCTGCTACTGCTGCTGAACCCGCTACTACTACTTCCAATAATCCCACCTCAACAGAACATGCGACGACAAACCATAATACGCCGACACCTCTGGTGCCACAAAACTCAAACGAATAGTTAGATCAATTAAAAATCACAACAAATTAGAACGAACGAAAAATCGAATTGATTTTTAGTTTAAGCTCAAATCTAAAATCTAAACCATTTTTATTTTAAAATTTTGTTTAAATATAGTGTGTCTTTTTCATAAAAAAAGGTATACAAGTATTTATATTACATGTGTGAGTGTATTTTAAGTGTTCAGTTCAGTCTTCTGTAAACGATCTTGTGGTTTCAAAAAAATGCTGATTTAGGTCAAAATTTTGGTTGAAGCAGTAGCAATTTTAACTGAATTTTTTTTTGAATTTTGGCTATACTATTCACAATTTTTTTATTTATCGATTAAATGATTGTCTTTAATACGATACGATTTATTAGCAAAACAACTTAAATCAGCATTTAATATGTGCTTTTCTTTTTATTTTTTCATTTTTTTTTTCGGTTGATGTACCATCTAAAAGGAGACATAAATACATTCATGTAGTAGATGAGATTACATATTGTACACCCATTTAATATTTATTAGTTAATATCAATCTATCGATGTTTATTATTTTATATAATGTAATCGTATTTTTGGAATATGTTTTATTTGTCAGCAAACAAACAGAAATTGGGTTTAACTTTTTCTCAAATAAATGTATAATCATTTATGTATGTTTCAGTTGTTTATTTTTTGTGTTTAAATAAAAGCTCTAATAAATGTAATTGTTTTCTTTGTGTATTCTTTTCCATTCTAGGTTGTGAGTTCGACAAATGGTGAACTAAATGCGGACGATCCCACTGCTGGTCATTCAAATACTCCCATAACACAACAGCCTGAAGTCGAGTTGGTCGATGAAACAAAGTATGTTTTGTTTTTAATTGGATATTTTTTTATTAGCTATATATTTTAGTATTATTTTCTCATTTTTAATATAATTTTATTATAAAAACTGTCAGAATATCGTTAAGATAAAAAATAGTTAGACATTGATGGAATTGTGGTAAACATTTTATTATGAAAGCCTATTTCAATAGTTGTATTATTTTTAATCTGGTAATATTACCAGCACAAGTTGTTGACATTGGCAACTCTTTTAAAGCAAAATGGTTCTTTTGTTTACCAGGCATGGAATTATTAATACGATCATACTTTTTTGATACTATTTTACATTTACAAGGATACTTGCAAACCAAATACTCATTTAAAACAATCTGAACCGATTGAATTTCTGATTATGTGACAATAATTTCTAGAGTCCACTATTTTCGGGCCTTAACCGAACCAGAACTAATATTCGGCCAAAAAACGTTATTCGGCCTAATCCGAAACAAACCAAAATATTTAAAATAGACCATTAATTTCCACAAATAGTTTTATATTTATTTTATAACTTGTTTAGAAAATTTTAAAAAGAATTTTTATTCGAAGTTTTCCTTCAAGTTAAATATACAAATTGTTTGAAAACAATTGTATACACTACAATTTCTCGATCTCGATCAAATTCGATCAAAATATGGCCGAAACCCAAATATTGGACTCGATTATTTTCTAAAGAAAATATTTACCTGTGTTTTGCATTTGTAAAATGAAGTGAAAGTAAAATTTTCATTAAGTTTGTGTTCTAAATTTTGTGAAAATGATTTGAAAAGTATATTATCATTTCATCGTAGACTAAAAGTTTCACTCGTTTTCTAGAACGCCGTGAAAATGTCTATGTGGAATTGAAAACGATTTCAGTTTTACTTCGTAGTGGAATATAGAATATAGGCGACTGTGTAGAAAAAAAAATTTCCATACCTGTTGCCATCAGTGGCAACTCTTTTGTCTATCAAAGTTTCTATAAATGTCAGAGATGGCAATTTTGAGAAACAATAAACCAAAAGTAAAATATTAGAAAACATAATTTATAAGTAAAAAAGAACCATGAAATCCAAATTTCCTATTACAAATCGTTTCTTTTTTACCCATTAACTTACTAAACGTTTCATTCTCCATTTTAGATGTTGTTGTTTCTTTAAACGAAAGAAGAAGAAATCATCACGTCAAAAATGACTAGATGGTGTCCAATGTAGTCCAGAACGCGAAGCAGTTACTTTGCTACGCGCCACTTCACATTCAAATTCAAGGGATAGCGTTTTAAATAATCCTAGCCAGGATTATATACAACAAGCAACGTCACAGCATACGTTGCGTTATCCTCCATCCGCGTCAATGTTGACGCCTACACCAACTACTAATACACCGACACTTCCGTTGTAATTTACATTTAAAATTTAAACAAAAAAAAATGCAAAAAAAATATAAAATTAAAAAAAAAACAGTTAAAAAATCTATAAAAAATAAAAAAAATTATATTATACATTTATTAATTAGCATTATTATTATGATTTATTATTAAACATAAAAAACATTTTTTTTTAATTTTTATTTTATTATTATTATTTTTTTTTAATTTACCAATTTATTATTTTGCGTTATTATAAATTATTATAATTCTATTATAAATTAATTAAATGATTGATAATGATTAATTAATGATGATGATGATGATGATCAAACAAAACAAAATTCATAAAATAATGAAGTAATAAAAATCACAACCTACAATTTACTTTAACAAAAAGAAAAACATGAGAGAGCCTTAAACAAAAACTTTCATATAAAAACAAAACTACAAAGATAATAGGCGAAAATATTAATTTGTATACAAAAATAAAAACAAACAAAAAAGAAAGAAAATATATATAAAAAGAAAATTATTTAAAAAAATAGCAGCTACATTTTTTTACTTCTTCACACAAGGGCTGTGCACTTTTGATTGAATTCTTTTCAGAAAAACATACATACATACATATACATACATACATACATAGGTACACATTTGAGAATTTTTCGATTTCAAGGATTTAATAGAAGACACGTTCCTTGGAAGAAATATTCATAACAAACAAAAGTGTACGAAGTTGTAAATCTTTATTTAAAAAAATAATCTTCACTTTTAATGGAAATCATAATAATAAAATGTAATTATGTAAATACTTGTGAAAAAGAATATGCCATACTTTTTTGGGCTTTGGCATTACGTCTAATAAATCACTAAATTAGCTTTCTTAAACTCAAGAGTTGCATTTTATATTTAACCTGTATGTAGTGTTGACATTGTTTGAAGATTAACCTTCAAATAAAGAACAACTTCAGAAATGAATGAAATGAAAGATTAAATTTAAAAATGACTATTTTTTTTTTTAATTAAAATATTAATTTAACGCTTATTTGATAAACAATTTTTATAAAAAGTCTTAGGCCGCGTTTTCACTATGTTTGCATAGATGACGCCATATGACAACCCGTTTTCATACAATTGCTAACAATTTGGACAATTTGACAACAAAAATGACATAGTGAAAACCAAGCATTAGCTTAAAAATCAAATTTTAAGTATATGTATATTCTCTTCTTAAACGAATTATCTTCTTAGACTTTTGAAATCCGTTCTGCTGAATACTATTGATATTCAAAATTACTTCTACAAATTTATGGCATGTTTCTAGATAGTGTAAATTCTCTTGAGTGAAAACTTAAGACTATATTTTTAAATGGTTTCTACATTGCAATTTAAATTGTCCAACTGTCAAAAACAGAGAAGTAGTAATAAGTGCTTGTGTGCATCAGAAAACAATAATTTATATATTCACCCCTATCGTGAATAAAAATTCCACATGAAATTTTTTCCCTTTTATTTTTTTAACATTGAATTTAAATAGGAAAAATGTGAAAAGGGAACAAATTTTATGTGGAATTTTTATTCACGATAGGGGTGATTATTTCGTATATTTCTACAGCATAAACTGTTGTTCAGTACCTTAACTTTCAATTTCAATGTTAATTGCGATAAATGGAAAGATTTGTCATTCAATTTATTACAAAATTAAAAAATTCATAGCAATTTCAATTTACATAAATTATTTTTGTATTGTAAATAAAACACAGCTGTTTTCATTTTGGTTTCTAGGATTGCCCCTAAAAAATTAAAATATTGAATATTAACATGGAAAAAAGTAAACAAAATACCTAATTAAATAATTTGGCAATAATGCAATTTAACTACTCAATATTACCATGGTAACTAACGTAAGTCAGACGAGTGTATTATAGAAACCCATTTGTTTACTCGTTCGCGTGAGAATACACTAGTTATATAGAAACATGCCATTACACAATAGTTATAAATTGGATTCGACTTGTCTTAAAGATCACTTTTTGTCAAATATATTATAATATTGATGATCAAACAAATCAGGAACCATTAAATATTGAAATAATAAATATCACAACCTACAATTTATTTTAACAAAAAGAAAAACAGGAGAGAGCCTTAAACAAAAAATTTCAAATAAAAACAACAAAACTACAAAGAAAAAGGCGAAAAAAATTAATTTGTTTACAAAAATTAAAACTAATAAAAAAAAGAAAGAAAATATACATATCATGGTGCAACTATACAAGTTGAGTGCAAATTGACAACAAATACAACACAAAACAGAAACAACAGGCATTTTGTTTGTGTAAAATAATGTACTACTGTCAAAAATATTTGAAAAAATATTACTTTTGACATAAGTAAATTGTAAACAAAGTCAGTCAGCTGGGCTACTGCACTCACCTTGTATAGTTACACCATGATATGTATATAAAAAGAAAATTCTTTTAAAAATTTAAAATCAATGAAAAAATAATAAAAATATTTACACAAACTAAAGATTTGATACTCATTCTACCATGCCTTCTTTCAGAAGGTATTTCATACACATTCAAAATTGCATTTCAAAAGAAAGTCAACAAATCATGATTTTAATATAAAACAGGAATGGTTTTGCAATTATTCCTACATATGTACATACATATGTATATCCAGGCATGTCACATAATTCGATCGGAATTGTTTCAATTCCGTATTTGTAAAACGATCGTTTTTGCTTTGCGTTCTCTAGATTCCAATCGATTTTGTTTATTCACAAAAAAGTTTTAAATTTCGGTTTTTAATTTAAATATGGTAACGTTGTGTAAACAAACAAAAGCATGATTTTTTTAATAAAAAGTGTAACAAAAGCGAACATTAAAAATGCCCGGGATTTCAATTGTTGCTATTTTAAATGAACAAAGACATCAAAACGCAGTTTCGTGAAAAAATAGCTAGAACTTCAAAAAAGAATTTGACTAACTACACTCAATTTGGAAATTCAATTGTTCCTTAAAGACTTTAAAAATAAACAAATATCAATTTGTATAGGCTTATATTCCTCTATATGTATGTATGTAAAAAGAATTCGCTTTCTAATCGAAATAAATTTGATTTGAGTTTCATTAACCTTATTCTAAAGGAACGATGTTTTAAACAATTCGGTTAAATATTGAGTTGAAAATACTGTTTCTCAGCTCAACAAGAGTTTTCGATATAGTAGAATCCAATTTCTATCGACTTCAACTGACTAACTTTCTTTCGAGATCGAATAACATGCCAGTAAATTTTTTACTCCATGGCGTGATGCATTAAGTTAAATTTTATCTAAACATGTCTTAAAGTCTTTAATTGTTTTAATATTTTCGATTGTTAAAGTAAAAGCCATAGATTAGTCCTCTTACGCATGTTCTTTTAGAATCCATTTGATTTTATTAAATTTTTATTTAAGAGAAAAAAAAACACAAATTGTCTTATAACATTTGAGTGAAACGCACATGAAAGTATGTAAATTTACACTTATTTAAGTCATTTCATGTATAGTTTTTGAAATGTAAACAATATTATTTTTCTTATTTTAGTCATTACATGTATGGTTCTTGGAAGCCTTTTGAGTACATATAAAAAGTACTAATGTCCTCCTATATGTAACTTTAAGTAACAGCTAACAAATTTTTAAAAATAATTTCCTTAATCAGAACAATCATGAATAAAAAATCCGCTGGAGTTTTTTCACTTTTTATTTTTTTAACATTGAAATTGAATAAGAAAAATGGGAAAAGGGTAAAAACTCCCGCGAAATTTTAATTGATGATTGGGCTGAATATTTCCTTTGTTTGAATATTTTCTGTCAGTTTATTGAAATCTTTAAAATAGAATTATTAATAATGATAAAGAATAACAAAAAATAATAAATATTAATTATTAAATAAAAAGTTTAAACGAATAATTGCGCTTATACAGTAAAATCTCTCAACAGTAGACTGGGTTGCGTGATACAGAAAAAAGCAAAGTGATTAGAAAATAAAATATTGAAATATCTATGAATTATGCAAGCTTTTGAAACAAATTAAGCAAAAACAAAGAATACATATGTACGTTAATGCAGTAAATTTAAGCATTACCGATTTAATACAATTTTGAAACGTCAAAGTTGTCCCCTCTGTATACTGTGTCAACTTATATCATCTGATGCGATGGTTTTAAAATATTTGACATCACTGCCAATCTTTACATTAAGGCCAGGTTTACATGATGATTTTTAAGACGTCTAATTTTAGACGTTGCTTTTGGTTTGTTGGCGAGCGGTGTAGTGCAGCAAGCGTGGTAGAAAAAAGACACGATTTCTGTTTTCATGTTTTTTTTTTTTATTATTATTCTCTTTACACTCATTTCTGTTGTTCCGTTTTATTCTTGTTCTTATTTTGAATTGAAAGGTTCGTTTAGAAATTCAATATGTAAAAATAAATAAGATGAATATTTCTGTAAACAAGAAAAATAATTATTTTGTTTGGATTTCTGTAATTATTTATTTATATGTGTGATTTTTTTTAGTGCGTACATTGTGTCCATAAATTTAAAATTATTTATTAAAAGACAAAGAAAATTTTTTAATACGAACAATAAAGTAAAGAAGATTCAACAAGAAAATCAACCCTGACTACAACAAAAATTAAAATTTGTAAAAAACGACGCCCAAAAAACATTCGTATGAATGCAAACAAATTTTCGTAGCATCTTCAAAAGAGAATTAATAAAAATAGACGTCTTTAAAAACATCGTATAAACCTTGCCTAACAAACGTTTACAGTTGTTAGCAGTGTATGCCAAATATTGCTATCTTTCACGAAGTTTTAGTGATGCACTATTACTTTCTTCATTTTTCATGCAAACTAAGTAAATTTGAGAGATTTTTCTGTCTTCCTTTAATATTATGTTTTCTTTTTTCAGTTTCTTCAATTCGAATCCTTTTCCTTTACTTTATAATTCTGCTTTTAATTAAAAAAAAATTAAACAAAAAATGTAACAAAAAAATCGTAAAATCGTAACAAATGTAAGCAACATCAAAAATGCTCTTCTTTCAAAATTTCAAAACTACTACAAGGAAACCAAAAAACAAACATCCTGTATTTAGGTGTATGGGTACAGGACTTACAAACAAAACTCTATATTACAACAAATAATAAGATACAAACAACATATTTCAAACAAGAAAAAAAACACTTTAGTTTACATTAAATGAATTACAAGAAAAATTACAAAGAAATTCTTCTCTCAAAAACCATTTAAAACAAAAAAAAAATTAAAACAAAATGCTAAATAATTGTAAATTTAAAACGAAATAAAACATTTTTTTATTATTTGTAATAAAAACAAAGGAAACAACTAAATTATAGTTAAGCAAAAAATATGAACAACAACCAACAAACAGATATGAACTAAAATAGTTCGGGGATTTTTAAAATTCAACTTAAAATGTTGCCCTGAAAAAGTTCATGGAAATCACCATAATTGAACTAAAAAAACTTGAAAAATATAGAAGGGTTTTTAACATTAATATCAGCATCAAAAATGAGAGATGAAAGTCGAGTTCAGTATTAAGTGCAATATTTCAACTGTACAAATTCACAGCATAAAATTGAAACCCTTCCCTAAGATTGTTGATTGTTGCCAAACTTGGTTGTGTTGCATCACTGTCTATCTCAATGGCTTTAAAAAAGGTTTGATGTCAAGCAGTGCTGCAGAGAATGAATGCAAGATTAATATATTTAGTAACATTATCATATGTCTTTCCACATTTATTTAGAACATTCAGGCATGTGATGGAAATCGATATCGAAAACGAATGAGTTTTAGAAGTCAATTTTTTCGTAATATTTCTGTATTGAAAAACTTTTATCACATAAAATATAAAGATATTGGGCTACTAAAGAGAATCTTAAAACAAAAATTTTAAAAATTAGATTATAAATGCATTAAAATGTATTTCCAAAACTGATTCGTTTTCGATATCGATTTCCATCACATGCCTGATTATTAAGAAATGGTTAATTTTTATTTTCTAAAATGAAGACTGTAAAAGACTGCTGCTATGATAAATTTTGGCAATAATTTCTTTCATTAAAATGCTTTGTTATTGTTATTTTTAAACTAAAACTTTTAAAAAATCTGTCAAAGTTTACCGAAGCTGAAGTCAAGGTTTATAATGTTTGACATTTCCATGAAGTTTAGGATTTCCAATAAACAGAACCGAATAATTCTGTCACAGAGTTTAATTCCGTTCGGAAGTAGAATTAATTCAGAATTTTGCTTCTATAGAAAAAGTAAAACTTACAAATTTTTCGTAATAAAACCTTAAAACAACAATTCCAAATAGCAAATTGAAAGTAGTTTCATTCCGAAAAATGTTTCGTTTTGCTTTTTCTATAAAAACAAAAACGAAATTAATTCCACTTCCGAACGGAATTAAATTCTGTGACATGGCTGCATAAGAATTAAAAATGTTAAACCTAGTTATAAGAAAATATCTTTTTGGCGGAGTCTAATCAAACAGAACTTAGTCAACGCTTGTCTGTAACCGACTTTGAAATTTTTTTTTTCATTTTTAAAACAAATTCATACATTTTGGTTTTGTTGCTACATAAATTTGTATGATTTACTAGTTTTACTTTAAAGAAAACTACATCGTAAGATTGGCACCTATTAATTTTTGAAAATGACTCGTTATAAACAACAGAGAGTTCATATTTACATCATACTGTTCTTGGTGGGTTAAGGTGTACCGAAGCACTCAATAAGATCGATAAACTAGATAAATACCAATCAAATTCAGGTGGTAACCAACAAGCTCAGCCAATCTTGTTCCCGATACCTTATATTGATCGTTTAGTATATGTATATCCAACAACGATATCTAAGGGCCGGTTTCCGATAACTTCCGATCGAACATTATTCTCAATGATATTGATAAAATAGATCAATGACTAGATTCTAGTGAGGGTTGCTAGATCTTACCAGTCGTATTCAGTTATCTAACAAGGTAACATAATGTAGTTCCCCAATTCTGGTATGTTTATATAAATTTGACAATATTACAAACGATCTAGGATACATTTCAATATATTCTAGTTATTAAGAAATCCTTATACAAAATTAAAGAAATTGTTTATGATTTTCCGGTAAAATGTTAAACTAACTAACTTCTACTAATGAGATTATTGATAAAGACAACTACAGGATCATGTACAAACGGTAAGGGCAAGCGCACCAAAAATTCTAGAAGTAATATGATCCTCTTTTAGAGGTTTAGGGAATTTTTACAAAGCCGGCAACTATAAGAGACGAAATGCTGTTTGAAGAAGAATGATGGCTCAATATCTAAAGCAAAGTAAAACCCCAATAACAAAGGTATTGAAACATAACATTTTACACATAGTTGTAGCATTATATTCTTTTGAAGGTAGTACAAATGAATACGTTGGACCTCGCATGTTCAAATCAAGAAACACTTGGTATATTCTGCTAAATATTTTACATTACTTTTTAAACAAAGATTCAAATTTATAATGGGTGGTATTATTGATTCCGCACGGAAAGGAAAACTAAGCGGAAAGAAATATCGATCGATATGTAAAATCTAATTATTCATTCCTGCGGCATGTCGCAATACTGTCTGTGTACAGATGATACCGCAAAAAGCAAAAATACCGCAGCAACGGAATGAATAATTACAAATTATGCTTCCGCGCAAAAATTTCTTTCCGCAATCGCGGAACGGAATGAATAATTCGACCCAATGTGTGTTGCAGATCAGTATAATAAGAAACGTGTCAGAACGTTAACCAATAAATTGAACGTTAAATGGAAGTATTTAATAATAGATGACTAAAGTACAAGTACTGAAAATTTGGAAAAGAAAGAAACCGAATAATAAAATCTGCCAAGACACTTTATAATGCAATCGGACCGGATTTCGGGCATGCAATATTCGACATTGAAACATTATGATTAAAAAATAAAAAAATTTGCATTTCGCTTTTGCTGTAACAATTCAATATTGCAGAATCAAAGATATTTATTTTCATCTATTAGGATCGTGTTTGACGTTGTTTACTCTTACAAGAGTTTTGCAAGATCAAACAGCATCAACTAAAATAAAACTAAATATTCGTTGTGTGTGTCCTAAATAAACGAAGATTGGTTTTAAATAAACGAAGTTAAATATATTTTATTTAGTGGTTACGTCTTTTTTCGGCAAATACTTGCCAAGTGTGACCGTACCTTAAGGAAACTCTGTGCGTTAGATACGTCGTAGGAATCTTTGATGTCTAACCTCCTTATTCAAAAACGATTATTAAATTTAACAAACGTTTATTAAGCAAATTTTTATATGCAAATCTGTCTTAATAAACGTTTGTTAAATTTAATAATCGTTTTTGAATAAGGGGGTAAATGTTTATGTGGGTACAACTATGGACATAATAAACGTTTATGGTCGGTCTCCGAATTTAATTTAGATAAGACGTCAAAATCTTTTGCAACTAAATGTTTATGTGTGTGAAGTTAATATCAGTGAATGTACAAATAAACGATGACACAATAACTTATTCTGAATATTTTTCAAAAACATTCGTTCTGAAACAAACAAAATTAATCACAATATTGAAGAAAAACATAAATGGGCTTTTATGAATGAATATGTGTGTAAGAGCTGCAAAAACGAAGACCTTAAGACTATTAATTAACCAATAATAATTACAAATAATTTCAAAAATTAATTTTACATAAATTTAATAATGTTTAAAAGCCATGTTCCCAAATCTAGTAAATTTACGCATAACTACTGAGGTGAACTGTAACATTTTGCATCTCCAAATAACTGCTTGCCATCTCTGGGGGTTTTTTAATGCTAAACTTTTGTTATGATTTCAGAAAGTTATTTGACGTCTCTCAATTTGACACTTATGGCGTTTTCTTTTCTGGCAAAAATGTTACATATATGTTACACTTTTTACCCATTTCCCATATAAAAAAGGAAAAAAAGTGTAACATTTTTTCCAGAAAATAAAACGCCATTACTCTTGTAAAGAAATTTATTTTCTATTTTAGTGCATAACTGTTTGTTAAAAAAACTACTAACGGTTTAAAAAATAAAATTAACTTAATTCAAATCAAAGAACATACAGACAGACACTAGTGTTTCATTGCAACAAATTATGAAATATTTCGGTTATAAAACAGTTTTAAAAACACAACAACAAAATTATATTAAACCAAAAACAAAATAAAAAAGAAACTAATATTAAAACCAGTAAACAACAAACATTTTTTCTATGAAATTTACTTAATTTTAATAAACCAACAAAACAATTTAGCATTAAACAAACAAAACCTATACAACATCAAAAATTTAACAAACAAATTTAATAATAAAATAAATAAAATAATAAAAAACAAAACAAATTGAAAAATAAAAGCTTAACAAAAAATCCCTACACTCAGAAAGAAACCCCTAAAAGAAGAAAAAATTAAAACAAAATGGCAGCTAAAAAACTGCTTTCATTTGAAATTTTAAATTAATTTAATTAAATTATTGGTTCGGCAATGCAATTGTAAATATTATTTTGAATAAATTAATGAAAAACAAAATCTATATACATACATATAAAAATATACATACATATAAATAAATAACAAATATTAATATTAACTAAATGATGATGAAGGATATTGTAAAATGAAAACAAACAAAATAAAATTCTTAAGTTTAAATATAAAATTTCATAATACATTAATTTTGGAAGCCTTAAAGGTTCATTTATCTTTTATTTAATTTGTAATCTAAATTTTTTTATAAATTTTCAGTTTCTCTCTAACGCTTAAACGTCAACTAAACTAAACCACCTTTTTAAACTAATGAACAACAAACAAAATGTTAAAAAAAAAACAAAAACAAAACAAGCCTTTACAAAAACACACTCACACCTCCAATACACATACATACACATTATAGACATTTAAATTTTTCGAAAAAAAACAACTTAATTTTAAAAAAAAATAAAATACAAAATTTTATAAAAATTTATAGTTGCAACAAACAAATTATTATGAAGAAAAATAATCTCCCAGAAAAACATATTGTATGTAGTTTAACAAAAAACCAAACAAAGAAAGAACTTCATTTAAAATGCATTTATTTTTTACCTAAATTAAATTGTAACAGGTGGATTTATTTATTCATCACTCATCTACTATTAGCGGCTTGAAAATGTTTACAAGAAACAAAAAAATATATGAAAAATATAAAAAGTTTTAAAGTATTCCAGTTACCAAGCTATGCATTGGCTTCACAACTCTTTTTGTTGACGTATGCAGACAAATGAAAATGGATTGCGACTGCACAAATTATTTATCCATAAAAACCAGCGGGTTGTTATTTAATGAATTTTTAATATTTTATTGCGATTATCAACCTAAATTTTATTCATTATGTGTAATTCATTGCCAAAGCTTCCACTACTACGCCTACTACGGATAAATCAACAAGTAATGTGATCTGCAAACTAAATGATGTGGCATCACTACTAACCATTTGCTTCAAAAAACCCTTAGTCATAAAACAGTGTTGTCAAATACATATGTTTTTTCGAATTCTATCAAATTTATTTAATAGTCAAACACAATTCATTTAAAGTCTCCCAGTATATATTGGGACAGAATTGAATTGTTTTGGAAATAAATAATTCTGGGTTAGCCAAGAAATATTTGCGTTAACGCCTTGAAAGTAGAACTACTTTTACATGTAAAGTTTTTCAACCGATTGTAAAGATTTTTACAGAAATATATCTGCTAAATAGAAACACGCGTTTGCTTGTTTATTTCTTAAAAGTTCCGGTCATATTATCTTAAACATTATTTTGTTTGTTAAACAACAAACAAAAAGTTTCAAAGCTGTGCCGAATCCACCACCACCAATATGCTAGTAGTGTGATTTATTCACACTTGAAATTAATTTATTTTTCGAATACCTCACATGGAAGATATGGCCAATTATAGATTCACCTTCACAAAATCCAATAGTATAGTTTTCACAAACATATAATCTGTGTAAAATCTCGGTTCGTTATCGATACTTATAAGATACTTTTGTAGGTTACTGAGTTATTCGAAAGTAGTCCTCATATTGAAGCTATGACCTATTATGGATCGATCGCCATGAAATTCGTTATGACGATTTATATATACAGTGAGCGTCAAAATAAAGACAACACCACAATTAAATAATTATTAAGAGAAAAGCTTAATTATATGAATAAAAATAATATTATATTAGAAAATTATATTGCATTTTTATATACCTATAGTTAGAATTGAGAATTATATACCTATAAGTAGAATTGAAAGAATAACGGTAAAGTGGCAATTGCAAGTTTCATAAGTTATCATTAAAAGAGTTAAGACAAACATCAATTGAGACTGGGCAAATTATGACAGACTTACATAGAAAGGTAAAGATGAGTTAAATAGGTAAAATCGTTGTAAGTCATCTCTGTGAAATGAAAAAAAACTTATATACATAAATACCAAATACAGCACCGTAGAAAATTTGCCTAGTGTAAAACGACCAAATCGTTTTACAAAAACTAAAGTAAGAGAAGTAAGAGCAAACTCAACATCTTGTGCTGTAAAAATAACTGAAAATGTAACGAAAATGCGAGTACGACTTGAAGATCTTTGCATTAAGATTGCCACGTAAGAAGCCCTTTATATCAAGGAATAAGCAAACTAAACATTTGCATTTCGCAAACAAATATATAAACCAGCCTCAATTTTTTGGAATAATATTCTTTTCACCACCTATGAAAGTAAGTTTGAGATATTTGGAGTCAACCCCACCCAAAAAAAGTACATGGCTACTAAAAACGAAGCCTTTATAGATAAAACATGGCGGTGGCTCAATAAATGTATGGGTTTTTTTTTGGCGGCATCTTACATTTATAGAATCTACAATGAGAAACGAAGATTATCTCGACAGTAGAGAAATTAGAACTAGCGATTTCTTAGGATTTTCCAACTAAACAATGATCCTAAGCATACCTCCAAAATTGTGAAAAAGATGTTGCTCAATCAATGTCCAAAAACTTTAATTCATCCTCCGCAGTCTCAATACTGGACAAAAAATAGGCGAAGAAAGGATGCAAGGATAACCTAAAGGCAGTAAATAATACAGGATGAATGCCACAAAATTTCGCCAGATTTTACTAAAAAAAACTCGTTGACGCTATGTCTAGAAGATTGTCAGCTGTGATAAAGGCAAACAAATATTAAATAAAATGTTTTACATAATTTTAATATACCTGTTTACTTTATTTTGACGCAAAAAATCTATTACTTTTCCGTTAAAATTGAATTATTTATTTAAGTTCCTTATTTTGCTGGTTTTTGTTAATGAGTTAATTGTTTAATTGTTTTGTTTTAAATTTGTATTTATAGTAAATACAATAACACATTTTTAAATAATATTAGGTGTTTACTTTGACGCTCACAGTATTTGTGGGTTACACGAAGCAATTCCTTAAGCTAAACAGATTACGAGTGACGAGTAAACACTTGATTGTACTAACAATTCCTGTTACTATCTTGTTTGTATTACATATGTGTCAGGGACGCAAAATTTGGTACAATTGTACAATAGCACCCACCCCATTGACTAATATAGCACTATTTAAAATGTTTCCCTATATTATTACATTGCACAAATGTATTTTAAAAAATTTATCATCCCATTTTTTGTGTTCGTTTCATTTTCATATGACAACTCTGATGCTATGTATAGACGATTTTCAGATCATACAATGTTGTCAGATCTAGCAATGTGCTAGCAATGTACATACTGACATTGAAAATTGTTAGCCAAAGGTAAATTGTCAATGCTTTTTCTTACAACGTTGGAAGAAAAAAATTTTGAGTTCACACGGTTGTTAGACATTTTCTGAACATTTTTCGGACAACGTTGTAAGATCTGACAACCGTCTATACAAAGCTTTAGTTAACAATTCCTTGTGAATTGTTTTGCCCATTTTGTCTAAGCTTTTAATGCGCTTTTTATTAATTGTGAAGTTTTTTACACACATACAATTGGACTAAAAAAAAGTACATTTTCTTGAAATTTAGTACAATTTGTAAAATCTTATTTTCCATCCCTTATAATTGCGTATACTCTTAAATAAAAATACGAGTGATTTAATCAATAAAATTGTGCTGTGTGAACACCGAAGAAATTTCAATTGTATCAATCTTATCAATAAAAATTGCTTCGTGTAAATTGGGACTTTCTGGCAAATTTCAACTTGATATCAATGATAAGAGGTTTATGCGGTTTTATATGATTTTCGAAAGTTTAAATTATATGGTCAAATCTAGACCGATCATCATGAAATTCGGTGCGAGGATTTTCACATATTAATTATTAATAGCAAATTTCAAGTGATCTTGACAAGAGATTAATGTACATACAAACATACATTTAAGTGATTTTTGGAAGTGGACTTTATATGGCTGCCTATATTCAAATATGAACCAATGCAAACAAAATATCGTTTTGCGAATTTTCTTAGCATGAAACTTATTTTTGCTGAATTTTTAATGGATACTGTTTTTGTATAGGTATTTATGTACCATAGAGTCAAATTTCGGGAAGACATTTGTATGGCCTTGTTATTATATAATAAAAATAAAGTATCTATGCGAAATACCATGATGTTTTCTGCATTATATTCTTATATTCTGCATTATTAAGAAAATAGCAAAAAATATCGAGGTTGTCTGAAACTTTGCTCTATAACTCGTATCATACTGGATCGCTTTTGCCCATTTTTAATACCAAACATTTCGGTGAAACAAAGAATGTTTGGGTAAATTTGCATCGTGCCTTTAACATATGGATATTACCAGATCGTCTTATAATCCTATAAGGACCAAGAATATGTATACATTTTGGTTCTACAATCAATACTGCGATCTGTTGTAAACGGAATGACAAACTTAATATACCACCCATATTTTTGGAAATTTTAAAAATTATCTACTTATTTTTTTTTTGTTTTGGCGAAAAGGTGCCTTAACTCTTTTTTTATTAAAAAAAAAACGATTCTTTACAGAGATCATTTTAATATAAATCATTTGACCAATTTTTCAAAAATATTGTCCCTGCAACGATCTAAAATTTACCTATTTTTAATAAAAAACTCAACTTTAGATTATATGTTCTAAAATCCGCAGGATTAACAAAATAAGAGGCAGTTTTGGAAACCTTTAAGGATTGCTCTTGTCGAAGAATATTACTCCTGTTTTCCGTCTCAATAAACAGGACCTTTTTTAACAAAATCCACAATTTGCCAGTTTTTAAACATTGACGCCTACCAACAGAGCAAGTATCTTGGTAACAAATTGACGCCAAAAAATGCCTAACAGCTATATCCAAAAAGGCGATTAGAGAATGCCCTAACGATCTTTCAATATAGTGAAGATAATTTTCCAAATATCCGCCTCCCTTAATATAGGCATGCTACGATTTAGAAATGAGCTCAGGTGTTAACATTATGCTCAAATTAATATAAACGACTCTTTCTAAAGACATTATTCTAAAGAAGACCGATTGGTTTAGTGAGCGATGCCTTACACGTTTAGGAATAAAGGTAAATTTATATCTAGTCCTCCACATAGATATGTAACGATTTTTAGGTATGTATATATGTAATACAAATTTTAACAAAAAACATCTATTACACAAATCAAATGTCCAAAAGTATGTTTGCTTTTAAAAACTTTACTGAATCTCATTTCATAACCTCACTTTTGCAAAGGATTACGAATTTCATTTTCAACAAACCACCACCACCAAACACTAAAATCAAGACAACTTTATTTAGACTAAATTAATTAAAAAAGAAATGATGATATTAAACAGAACTTATAAGGCAAAATCATAACATAAAACGATATTATAAAAATTAATAATAATAATAAAAAGAAAACAAACATTTACATATAAAGAAAGTGAGCTCTAAAGCAATTATTACCATATTTAATTTATAATTGTAAAAACATAAATAATTAAACAAACCCGCGTAAAATTAAAAAAAAAAAACTTTAATAAAATATAGATGTTTAAATGAAAACCAAAAATTAAATACATACCCCCAAAAAATATACATACCTATATTTTTTTTAATTATTTTTCTTTCAAATAACACACAAAGCAAATCACTTAAAAAACTACAAACGTTACATAAATATTACAAATATTAATGTATAAAAAGATAAGAAAATTAAATAATTAACAAATACAAAATTTTAATATTTCCTATATCATTTAGATAGTTATAGAAATTTCGTTTTTAATTTGTTATTTAATATACATATTTCGTTTATCCCTGTCTAAAGCCCTGCCTATTTTAACTTACGAATTTTTAATTTTAAATCATTTTCAGCTAAAAATAAAAAAACACTGTGTATAGAATTATTTTTAAGTCATAAGTTAAATATAAATAAATATATTAAATTTATTATTATGAAATAATAAAACAAATTAAACTTTAAATATAATTATAAATACACAATTATAATAAAATGATAACTGAAAATTTTGAACTTAAAGAAAAAAAAAACAAACGTGAAATTATTGGAAAAAATAAAGAAAAGTATTAAAAAAATGCAAAAAAACCAATGATCTTGAATTCTTTTTTTTAAATGCTGTATAAAGTAAGTAAATCCATATACCAAACAATTAATGTTCACGCTCTTTCACAACAAAAACCTATTTTTTATATGTATGTAATTTTAAAAATAGCTCCATACTCTTTAATTGTGATCTAAATTGAAAAAGAGAGATAATCTGCGATCACTTTATTTCTCAACAAAAATCTATTTTTTTATATGGAATTATAAAATCTTGGGTTCATTAAGTTGATACCATTGTTTTGCCCGTTATCAGTCGATAACGTTAGTTTTAAGACTCCTGATGAAAATTTTAGAAAATGGGTCAATCGCCTACTCGGTCATTATTGTACCCATTTCGGTTAATTCATCAGCTTTACAGTTGCCCAGGGATCCATATTCGCGTTATCCTATAATGTTTCGCTATCTCGTTCAAAGACACCCGGCGAGACATTATACAGTTGAACTTTTTTCCAAATGTGCATGGGAATCGTATTTAGGATAGAATAGCCTTAACGACAGCCTGGAAATGTTGGGTGTCTTTTTCATGTATGAACTAATGGATTTAGACGATTAAAAACTCAAATTCTTCAAAAGATTGAATTGCTTTCTTATTATCCACTATTATTCTGGTATCACAATCAGGACCAAAGAATCCCACTTGTGTTACTCTATAAAATTGACTGCCAGTGTTTAACTTAACCTAACGCAATTTTATGGAAATATCTAAATGGTATCGAGCGTATAAAGTCGAAATGAATGCTCGTTAAACTATATTTTTTTTGAACACATAAACGCGATACTAACTGTTGAAATGTTCGTTATTTGTAGTTAATTAACATGTAAGTCCTGTTTCACACTCATCAGTTCTGACTGTCAAGTCAAGATATTTTTCAATGAGAAGGAAAGAGAAAATTATCTTTTATCTTTTTCCTTCTCATTGAAAAATACTTGACTTGACAGTCAGAACTGATGAGTGTGAAACAGGTCTAAGTAAATATTTAATCCAGAAAATAAACTTAATCTGTGATTACTTCTATTTTTCATAAAATTTGCTTAGTATATTTTCATATTTGACATTACGAAAACAGGGTTGTTTTAAACTCATAGCAATCAATGTGGCAACTCTTTGTTTTCGTTTTATTTATAAAAACATCTGGTCTCTGACACTTACGTGTGTGTGGGTGTGTGTGACAAAAAAATATTTTGCTGAAAAACGAAAACAATACATAAAATTGAGGAAAAAGCGATAATAAGCATATTTAAGTAGTTATCTTGGCTAAAGTCTATAAACCAATATGAATTTAATTAATGGCATTAAATTGTACATAGAAAAAATGTGCTCAGAATCAGGACCGGGCATGAAAACTATGCTATTGGATAAAGAAACGGTAGGTGCAAAATTGATAAATGATTTTTTGTCACTATTTTTTTTTTTTGTATGTTTTTGCAAATTGCAGACCAGTATTATATCTATGGCATTTTCACAATCGGATATGTTGCAAAGGGAGGTGTATCTGTTTGAACGCATCGATTCGGGACGCTCCAATGAGCGCATGAAATATTTAAAATGTATTGTTTTTATTAGGCCAACTAAGCAAAACATACAGTTGTTGGCCCAAGAGCTAAGAAGTCCGAAATATGGTTCATATTTTCTATGTAAGTAATATCGAAAACAAAAAAAAAATAATAAATTTTAATAGGTATAATATTTTGTTTTCTCTAGATTTCAGCAATATTATACCACGCACCGACATCAAATACTTGGCTGAGTGTGATGAAAGCGAATCAGTGCGTGAAGTAAAAGAATTATATGCCGACTATTTGGGAGTTAATCCCAATTTATTTTCCTTTAACATTCCTACCTGTATGCAGAGACTCAATTGGTTGCCAGAAGCTTTAACACGTTCCGTACAGGGCATAGTTTCGGTCTTACTGTCACTAAAACTTAATCCCGTTATACGTTATAGAGCTGGATCAACTGCTACGCAAACATTGGCCAAACAAGTCTTTGAACAAATAACAAAAGAATCCTCATTATTCGATTTTCGTACTCATGAAAATGGAGCAGCTCCACCCTTGCTATTAATTTTAGATCGCAGAGACGATCCTGTTACCCCTTTACTTCATCAATGGACCTATCAGGCCATGGTACATGAACTGCTAACCATACGCAACAATCGTGTGGATTTGTCCGAAAATCAGGGTGTACCCAGAGACTTTAAGGAACTGGTGTTATCTGGAGATCAAGACGAATTTTATGCCAAAAATATGTATGCCAATTTTGGTGAAATCGGTTCGACCATTAAAAATCTAATGGAAGAGTTCCAGCGTAAAGCTAAAGACCAAAAAAAGGTGGAAAGTATTTCGGATATGAAAAATTTCATTGAAACTTATCCACAGTTTAAGAAAATGTCGGGCACAGTGCAAAAACATCTGTGCATAATGGGTGAATTGTCATCGATGACAACAAAACGTAATCTATTCGAGGTTTCAGAACTGGAACAAGAAATTGCCTGTAAAGCTGATCATTCGCAACAATTGCAGCGCATTAAAAAGCTAATCTCCGATGTACGCATTTCAGTAGAAGATGCTCTGAAATTAGTGGCTTTATACGCCCTACGCTATGAACGCCATGCAAATTGTGATACTTCCAGTTTATTGCAAATACTTAAAACGAGGACAGGCCAAACTCATATAATACCCAGTCTTATAGAATATGCCGGTACTCATATGCGTCAAGGCGAACTATTCAATCAGGTGCGCATAACGGATGCCGTCAAATTGACACGTAATCTAATTAAGGGCTTAAAGGGTGTGGAAAATGTTTTTACTCAACACACACCGCTGCTAAAAGAAACCTTAGAGGATGTTTTCAAAGGGCGAGAATTAGATCCTATCTATCCAGCTATTAATTCAGAACTAGTACCATTCCGCCGTCCACCCCAAGAAGTTGTAGTGTTTATTGTTGGCGGTACAACATATGAGGAAGCCTTGGCTGTTCATCAATTGAACAATGTGGGCTATCGTATTATATTGGGCGGTACTACCATTCATAACTCTCAAAGTTTTGTTAATGAAGTTTTGGCTGCCACCGATGGTATGCAATTTAAGCATACAAAAACTATGTTAAAACATTATGCTTCGACTGAAAACTATTAAGTATTCAGACACTCGTTTATAAAATTTTTTAGATAAATTATATTGATTTTTTATATAATATAGGTGTATTTAAAAATATTATTAAAGATATGTATGTATAACCCGGTATATTTAAAATAACATTAATATAAAAAATTTAACTATTTATTATGATATGTAACAATAAATAAATAAATGAAAAAGCTATTAAATATACATATTACTTTAACCAAAGAATATAAATCATATAGAATGCGCATTTGAGCGAAACCCAAAATATTTTTGAAAACAAATTCTTGATGCGGGCAGGAAGACAAAAGGAAAATAAGCACAAACAAAGAGCGTAACAATCCTGCAAACATTATTGAGATTTTCTGGCGATCCTTACGAATCGCTAACTATCGCCTACGCCTTTTACAAGCGATGAATACGCGAGCATAACAAGTAAGTCAATTTTTTTTCTAAAAACACTTTATGCTGACAACAATTTTGATGACTTTTACGATGTGAATCGCGTGCCATCGCCTTACACCTAAGCAATGAATACGCGAGCGCACACAAGTAACGGGAAATATCCTCACAACAATCAAAATATTTTTGTATTCTTTATCGTTTAGAGAGATGAGTCATCAATGTTTTCTTGTTGTTTTGTTCAGGTAACGGTAAAATAAATATTTGGCTTCAAGAACAATTAGCAAAATTGTTAATTTTAGTCTTAAGATTCAATCCAAAAGAATAAGTAGCTACTCCAAAGAGCAGCTACTAAAAATAAAATAATAAAAAATATAATTTACGCGATTCGCCTAATGATCGCCCGCGAATCGCCGTTGAGTTGTGTATAGTTGCGGCGATTGATCGCTTGCGATCATTAAACTATGGTCAGGCGTATGTGTGTGTATTAAAAACACATTAACGCATGATGAAATTATATAATTAATCACCCCTATCGTGAATAAAAATTCCACAAGAAATTTGTTCCCTTTTATTTTTTTAACATTTTGAATTTTAATAGAAAAAATGTGAAAAGGAAGAAATTTCATGTGGAATTTTTGCACGATAAGGGTGAATGAATATATTTTCACCATGCATTAACGTAAAAATAAAACAAAAACATGGTGAAATTATAGATCAGGTGACAGCATAGCGACAGCTGATTATTTTTTGCTCTATTCGTGGTGAAATTCTTGATATCATGAAAATGTCAAAAACTTGTTTACAAATAGGCAAAGTTTATATTAAAAATTAAGAAAAAATGTTTGTATTTGAAAAAGTGAGTTTTTGTCGCCGTTTTAACTGCGTAAAATAGTTTAAAAGTGTTAAAGTACTATTTTATATTAAATAGTGTGTTTGTTTTTTGAGTTGTTTTACTAAAAGTGTTAGTTTTTTTTTTGTAAGATAAATATTAGATTCCTCTTTAAAAGTGATTTTTTTTTTGCTGTATAAAAATGCGTTGTTGCATCTTATGCCGTAAAAAAGGAGTAGCTGGAAGTGGTCCCTTCTTTAGGGTTCCTCAAGACCCAAGAAAAAGAGAACAGTGGAGTAAATTATGCCAAAAGAATCTTACTCCAAGCACCTTTATTTGCATTGACCACTTCTCCCAGTCCGACATTATATCTGCGGGAATTCGTTGTTTGTTAATGCCCAACGCTATGCCAACAGTGCAGCAGCAAAACAAAACAACAATGCATAGTGTTGTGCCTTTAGGGTTATCATGCCCAACAGAATTTCGAATGTCATCCGAAATTACTCCATCAGGAAAACCTTCACATGGTTTACATTTATTTTCCACGGAAGAATTTTCGAATACTGCAGCTTCAAAGTGTCATGGGCAAATTCAGAGAGAAAAAGAATCTCAAACTGAGTAAGTGATTAAAATTAGCAATAATGTCATTAATGTACTTATTTCTTTTTTGTGCCTTTTATCTTAATATACATACATACATATATAAAAAAAATATCAATGATATTTTTCCAGTGTACATGATACATTCTATACATTCTTACTCTATATCAAAAATTATATATTTTGTTATTTTTTGATGCGTTTTTAATATTGCTTTTGCTGTTTCGGTTTTAGTCCTTCAGTTTTTAATACAGTATCAAAAAATTATCAAGAAAAAATTCGCCAATTGGAATCTGAAAATAAAGATTTAAAATGTAAGCTCCTTCAGCAAATTTAGCGCTTGATTCTACGCGGAAAATATTTACAGAAGGTCAAATGCGAAGTCAGGGAATGTACAATGGAATGATATTTCTAGTGCCATTTGTTTGCACACATCCGGGCCGAGGGCATATAATCACATGTACAAAAAAGGGTTTGCTCTACCTCAAACCGTTGGTGCCGAAAAGTTGATGTATCGGAAGGAGTTCTAAACACCACCATAGAATTCATGAGAAGAACGACATACTTGTCGTGAGATGAAAAAATTTGTGTCTTGGCATTTGACGAGATGAAGGTAGAGGAAACCTTTAAGTACGACCCAATAGGTGATGTCGTCAGGAAACCAGCTTAGTAACTTAAAGAAAAATTCTTTGAGAAAATAAAAGAAACAATTTATTCACTATTGTTTTTTATTTTATCTTGTCGTTAGATGAAAAAATTTGTGTCTTGGCATTTGACGAGATGAAGGTAGAGGAAACCTTTAAGTACGACCCAATAGGTGATGTCGTCAGGAAACCAGCTTAGTAACTTAAAGAAAAATTCTTTGAGAAAATAAAAGAAACAATTTATTCACTATTGTTTTTTATTTTATCTATGTTTGTATGTTTGTTTTCTTTATTTTATGCCAGATGTTTTTGACAGTAACGGAAGTATTACACAAACAAAAATACCTGTTGTTCTTTTTTTAATATAAATTAGGTTGGCGGAGAATTAATTCCTTAAATTGCCAGGTTATCCCATCGATTTAAGTAAGTCTCAAGTTGACCTATACCTTCATATAGGAAGCTGGAACTCTTAAATCTTGTATTAAAAAAAATTAGCATGTGACTAATGCACAACTCCAAAAAACTGTAATGCGGTACAGTTAGACAACGCCAAGCATTAACCAATGCAAAAATGAGACGCAAATCTCTCGAAGGCAGCGAAAAAAGGACGGCCTGATAGCCCTTAAGCAACAATGACGCGCGAGTTCTTTTTCCACTGAGCTGAATTACGACTCCCTGTGACAGCATAGCGCCAGCTGATTATTTCTTGCTCTATTCATGGTGAAATTCTTGATATCATGAAAATGTCAAAAACTTGTTTATAAATAGTCAAACTTTAAGCCATGTCACAGAACTCAATTCCGATCGAATGTGGTTTTGATTCCGTAAATTGAGTCTTTAGAAAATGAAAAACGAATTTTTTTTCGGAATGAAACCACTTTAGATTTCTAAAGTGGAATTGTTATATTTTATGATTTTATACTAAAAAAAACTCATACTACTAATTTATAATGACAATTAAATAATTAATTTTATTATTTCATTGTTTTTTTTAGTTCTCGCATTGATACTTCTATTAAATTTTAAAAATTTCAAAGTTGGTGTCAACAACAAAAAAACTTTTGTTAGAAAATTACAAAAATTAAAAGTATTTACACAGCACTGGAATATGACAGAGGAATTCCTTCTTCGTAGCTTTTCAAATGCGTTTTGATGTTTTTGTTCATTTAAAACAGCAACAATTGAAATTCTGAGCATTTTTAGAAAATTTTGTTCACTTTTATTTAAAATTTCTTTGTTAGCGTTTTCTTTTTGTTCGCTTTTGTTACATTTTTTATTACAAAAATCATGTTTTTTGTTTTTAGGTTAAAAATCGAGATTTAATTTTTTTTTAGTAATAAACAAAATCGATCGGAATCTAGAGAACGCAAAGTAAAAACGATCGATTTGCAAATACGGAATTGAAACCATTCCGATCGAATTATGTGACATGCCTGTTTATATTAAAAAGTTAAAAAAAAATATTTTTTGTCGCCGTTTTATCTGCGTAAAATAGTTTAAAAGTGTTAAAGAACTATTTTATATTAAATAGTGTGTTTGGTTTTTGAGTTGTTTTACTAAATAGCCAATTGACCCCCTCCAATGACATCACCATATTAAAGTAAACAGTATTTAAAGCTTAAATAGATTTGGTGGTAACTACTTCTGTTTACTAAGTAACTAATGAAACTCCTAGTTCAAAACTAGTTACCAAAATAAGCGGGAAAAGATCTCACAAACAACGAGAGCATTGTTACGCTCTTTGTTAGGATTTTGATCAAATTTTCTTTGTTGTATTATTTTTCATTTAGCATATTTACTTTAACAATTTGATACACCAAGCTTATATTAAAATAAATTACATTTCACATACCTATGTATACTGTATACTATTTAAACAAAATACTATAAATAAAAGACAATTTAAAACCCTTTGAGAAAAGTTATAAACACAACTGAACTTGCTTTAAAGCGGTTTTTTTAATCGTGTACGTGCGTGTGTGTGTGATGTAAATCACTAGGGATGGTGAACATAAATCAACCATGTTCATATAAACATAACGGTAAATATTTAACGGAGAATTAAGATTTAATTTTTTTTTAATACAAGATTTAAGCGTTCCAGCTTCCTATATGAAGGTATAGGTCGACTTGGGACTTACTTAAATCGATCGTGGGATAACCTGGCAATTTGAGAGATTAATTCTCCGCCATCCTAATTTATATTAAAAATAAAAAAAAAGATTTAATTTTAAGTTTATTAGAGTACAAGCTATAAGTCTTTAATTTTAAATCGATATTTTTTATCAAATCTTAAAAATTATGTGTATTTAAATCTATGTATGTGAGTATTTTCTATCAAAGATGAAAATGTATCTACATATGTATGTACCTATATCGTTTGGTTGTTGCTGTTGGATTACATCGTTAATACACATTTTATCAACTCGATGTAAAAAAGCATTTCCAGATAGTTATAGCAAGTCATTACTTGTAAATTCCATAAATGCTTATGCATTAAAATGTTTGAACATAAAATTTAACAACTTTATTTCTTAAAAACTGAAGACATGGCTTATTTCTTTATATAAAACCAAGTAAAAATCACATTGATGATAGGTATTATTGATATTATATTATTGCGGGCAACAACCCGGATAGTTTGGATAAACTAAAGCAAATTTATTTAAACATTTTGAGCTGTCATATCGTGTATACCTCAAGTTTTTTTTTTTTTTTTGGTATAAATCTAATTCTAATTTCTGAAGAGAAGTGTATAAAAATTATAACCAAAATTTTGTATTTTTATTCCAGTGCAGTTAAAAATCCAATGGAAAAAAAATTAGAATTATCATGTACATTCACAGGTAATTGATAACAACATATTTTATTTGATTTCTTTAAAGTATGGCAGCACTAAACATCAAGTGTTTTATTTTTATAAACAAACAAAAATATTGTTGTGGTAGTGGCTGGCTCAAAAAAAAAAAAAAGAATACCTCTATATCATCGTCGAAAATCTTAAAGTACGTATCATCAAAAAATTCATAATCGAGTTTTTTAATTGATTATTATTTCTTAGGTTGTCTTGCGTTTCTTTTCCAATTTCTAGATTTTTGCGACCATATCCATAATGCAAAATAACGTATCAACATAGGTATACATTATTTTCTCAAGTCAAATGAACGTATCATCAAACTTTCCTTTGTTGATAATGTGTAGCAAACTAAAAATTGCAACAAAAGCGAATAAAAGTGTGATAAAATAAATAAAATGTATTCTAATGTAGAAAGTAATTATAATAATATTTATTGTTCAAAAAACAGAAATAAAAAAGAAGAAAATAAAAAAAAACGTATGTATGGACTAAAATATGAAGGTTTTTCAAAGGGGCGTGTTTGTGAAAGAAAGCCAAGGGAGATGAAAGCTGGATGTACTTCCAAATATTGTGAAAAAAGTTCGACACGTCATTGTTCTCTCTTTTCCGAAAACGCGAGAAAAGAAATATTTCTACGTTTCTGGCAAATGTCTTGGGAACAAAAAAAAATATATGTTGTCGACAGAATTACATGTTTCACCAAGAAGCGGACATACGTAGAAAATTCTAGACGAACATTTTCAAAATCTTATTTTTTAAACAAAGAAACCGCCCGTCTGCAAGTATGTAGTAAAATGTTTTTTTCAACCCTTGGATTATCAGAATCAGTAATAAGAAAATGGGTTCTTCTTGATTATGAAGCTATTCCTAAGCAATATTCATCGATTAGAACAGGTATGCATTATAAAATAAATAAATATAATTTTAACCTCTTAAGACCTGAATATGAACCAATTATTTTTTTTAAGTTTTTATTTAATTTTTGTACTTTCTAGGATAAAAATAAGCAATTATTTGTTATTTTAACCTCTTTTATTAGAAGTAATGGAAAATGTGGTGTACATAAGTATGTGTACCTCAGGTTTTAACACATACATACTTAACGACTGTCAAAATCCTTAACGGTATGGTAATTTTCAAAACAATTACTTTCCAAAATACATAAATACACATTAAATTTTAAACATATTGTACGATAACGCGAAGAACACTTTGGATGCCGATATTTAGATGAGAACTTGCTATCCAGAAATCGCAGTAGGTGACCTACGGTGCCAAGTCTAATTTCAGGTTGTGGATGTGTCACTACCACACGGTTCATTTGGGCACTCACGTACGTCGTCTACAAAATTCGAGCTAGATGTAGCAGAAGTGCTTGTAGTAAAATGTGATTTTGATCATGTCTGTCTTTTCGTTGGATGTTTTCTTGTGTATAACAACTGATATATGTACATTACCCAACAATTAACCACCACAAAATGAGAGAAAGCTCTTTTAAATAATCAGCTAGCTTTAGACTCGTAAAGAACCTATCGGTGTATAAAACATAGCTGATATTAATTATACGACAAAGCTTTTCTACAATTCCGGCTCCTAGTCCAAGAGTTTTCATAACATTTTGGGGCAATGTACTTTCTCCCACGTAAATCTCAAAATCTAAAACCAGCCCGTCTCGTGCAGTCAATACAATGTTTTTTAGTATTAGTGTAGTGTTATTAAGCTTGCCTGGCATGTATTGGCGGTACTCGCAACGTCCCGAAAATGAAATCGTTTTCTCGTATATTGACATATGTTTGGAACTTGTCAAACTGTGGCATTTTTTCAAGATTGAATTTAAAATTAGTCTGAAACAAGTAAGAAAGTATAGTCGGTCAAGCCCGACCTACACCCAGTATATGTATTTTTTCAGTTTTTCAGAAAAGTGCGCTATATGGGAGATATGACCTATTATGGGCCGATTATTCAAAAATTTAGTGTCATGATTTCTGTGAATATAAATATTATGTATGTTAAACTTTATCTCGATATAAATACTTTTAAAAGATTTATGGAGGTTAAAGTTGATTACGGTCTATTATATGGGAGTTTCGACTAATTACGGACCGACCATTATAAAATTAGGTGTCATCATTTCGGTATATTATTTGTGTCGAATTTTATTTGATTAACAACATTATTAAGAAATTTATGATCGTTAAAGTGATTTTCTGAAGTGGGCCATTTATGGGAGCTATGACTAATTATGGACCGATCACAATAAAATTGTACGGTATTGTTTGCATACATATAACATCTATTTGTGTTAAATATTATTTGAGTTATGCTCTTTAAAGAGATTTTCGGAAGTGTGCCTTATATGGGAGCTACGACTAATTATGGACCGATCACAATAAAATTGTAAGGTATTGTTTGCATACATGTGTGATCCATTTGTGTTAAATATTATTTAGATACCAACATTTTTGAGTGAGTTACGCTCTTTAAAGTGATTTTTGGAAGGGGGCCTTATATGGGAGCTACGACTAATTATGGACCGATCTGCACAAAATTTGTATATGTGATTTGGCTTCATTTACCACTCATTTGTGATGAAATTTGTTTGGTTCCTTTCATAATTCAAACATTTATGATCGGTAAACCCCAATTTCGGGAGGACTTTTGTATGGGGCCAGGTGAAATAATGGACCGATTGCCACCAGTTTCAATCCCATCCGTCCTTGGGCCGAAAAATATCACGTACCAAATTTTATCGAAATATCTTCAAAATAGCGACCTGTACTCTGCGCACAAGCTTTACATGGACAGCCAGCCAGCCAGACGGACGGACGGACATCGTTAGATCGACTCAGAAAGTGATTCTGAGCCGATCCGTATGCTTTAAGGTGGGTGTTGTACCAATATTTCTGGGCGTTACAAACATATGCACAAATCCAATATACCCTCCCCATTATGGTGGTGTAGGGTATAAAAAAGAGTATATATTTTTAAATCCTGAGGTACACACATGTGCACTAAAAAATGTGGGTTTTGATGAAAAAAAAACTACACCAAAATTACAAGTTACCTTTTCAATCGCTTACCAAATTAATATGCTTTGGAAATTTATAAAGCAAGTGAATCCAACAGACAAGTTAAATTTAAAAATATAGCTCCTACTCTAACTCATGGCCTATTATATTTTTTTATAAGTTGAATTTAAATTAAAAAATAATAAAAATCATATAAAAGGCAACAAAAGTAAAAACAGCGAACATAGACATAACTCAAGGTAAACTTTTGTACTTTTTGTTCCCTCGGTTTTAAGAGGTTAAACAATTATTTAAAAATTTATGGGGGAAAATTGGTTTATATGATTCCTGTTTTAGCTTATGATCCATCCATATTGCTATATTTGGACTGTCATTCTTTTTTGATTGTACTCTATTCGAACATTGAATTTCTTTTTTTAAAATAAAGCAAGATCCGAGTTAGGTACATGATGTAAATATACAAGGCGAGTGCAGTAGCACAGCTGACTGACTTTGTTTATAATTTACTTGTGTCAAAAGTAATACTTTTTCAAGTGTTTTTGACAGTAGTACATTATTTTACAGAAACAAAATGCCTGTTGTTTCTGTATTGTATTGTATTTGTTGCCTTTTTGCACTCCCCTTGTATATTTACACCATGATTAGGTATTAGTGAAAATGTTCGGTTCTATCAAGACAGCGGCCCAAAGCATAAGTCACAACTTGTGCAAACATATCCCAGCATACCATTCTAGGAGCGCTTCGAAAAAGGAGTCAGAAAAGAGTCCAACTAAGGAGCATTTTCGGAGCGCTCCGAAAAAGGAGTCAGAAAAGAGTCCAACTAAGGAGTATTTTCGGAGCGAAAGAAAAATTTGCTTGTTACTGTCCTGAGTCGGCACGCAGTATGACTTATAAATTCCACTTAATTATGTGTGTACCAAAGCGTTGTTGTCCTGTTATTTGTGCTTTGAACAAAAAAAACATAGCTGTACCACACAAGAATGATCAAAACAAGATTACACAGAGCCTAAAAAAAAATCTCATAAAAGACTCTTTCGAACGTAATTGACCCTCTTTTCTGAAGGTTTTCGGAGCAATTATGATTGTTTTTTGGGCTCATAAAGAGCGTTAATGCTTCGAAAAAGGTGTCAGAAAAAGACTCTTTTCGGGCTCATATGGCTTGCTGGGATTAGCCTCATATCGTTAATACACCAGCCCAATCAGCGCATCTCAATCTTATTGAAAATTTATAGAGAATATTTTAGAATTTATTGAGAGAAACATTAGAAAACGCAAAATAAGCAATCGCAAAGATTTGTTTAAAGCTTAAAAAAGTTAATTCAATACAATCGACGAGACTAATAGTATAAATATGTATACCAACAATTGTTGAAGCTTAAGGTCTTTTTTAAATGAAATCTTTACACTCGACATTTATAAAATAAAAAAAATTTCCTAAAGATGATGAAAAATTATATTTAAAAAAGACCTTAAGCTTAAACAATTATTGTAATATAAAGTGGCTATCCCACAAAATATTAGTCTTTTTAATTTTCAAACAAATTCTAGTTATAGAATAGTTTTAACATGTACACGAAATAAGCTGTGACGTTGCTGTACATTGAATTTTAATATTATATTAAATATGCGTTTCCTTTTGTAATCATAATAAAAAGTTATTAATCTTTTAATAACTTTCGGTCTTTTTTTAATTCTTAAGTAAATAATAAAAAAAAATATATATAATCAATCACTAAAAGTTAGGCACACGAAATAAGTTGTTTTCTCTTTCACCAGATATTTCTGCAAAAATAAAACCCAAACTGGAATATGAAGAAGAATCAACAACATCACCTAAAATAGAAATGGAAAATTCACTCATTAAATTAGAACCATATGAAAGTAAGTGTTTATTAGGCAAAATTATCTAACTTGATTATGGACGACTTAGTGATATAATAAAAATAATATTTGTTGATTTAGTTTTAGAAATAAACCAGGAATTTTTATCCACACCAACATTAAGAAGTATTGGTATTCAAACGGACTGTGTATATGAGAATAATCGTAAGTTATTGAGTAAATTTTTTTAAAATCAGTAATATTTAAGATAACAGAATTCCAACAACTTACAGTTAATTTCTTCAATGACAAAGAAGGCAATATTATATCAGACATTCCAATTGTTCAGAATCCTAGCGGAAATTCACAATTAGACGACTTACTGCAAAAGTTTAATTTGAATGAAGTGAAACCTTATTTGACAAGTAAGTGTCAGCATTCCATGTATTTTCTTGATTATTATTTATATTAATGTTAACAAATAAATTTTATTAACTTAGAAGCTGAAATTACATTTGATAGTTTAAGGTATTTATCAAATGAGGACATTAAGGAAGCTATACCACCTATTGGCATACGAGCTTGTTTTCGAGAAAAGCTGTTTAGTTGGAGAAAAGCTGAGGTAAAAAAGTTTATGAAAATGCAAAACATTATTTAATTCTCTTATTAATGTAACAGTATGGAATTAATGACGGATCATTGTCTGAAAGCGTCGCTCAAAAAGTAATTTCTTGGCTACAAAATCAATCTAATATTAGCACTATATCATCTCCTTCTACATCAGTTGGAAATTTTAAATTATCTAAGGTACTCTTTGGAATTGATTTCTTAGAGCATGTAATTAGTAACTGTTTTCTAACGTTTCGTTTTAGAGTCTTAAGCTTATTTTAGAAGAAAGCCCTAAAGGGAGATCTATTATTGTTTTTTATAAACAAAATAATAGTTTGACCGATTCATTTCGCGCAGAATTGATCAATATAATCTTGGAAGATACTTTTCATCATGAAACTAAATTGTCATCAGAAGATTTTCCAATAATAGTGGACGAAATCGTGAAAAACTTCCCCAATGAAATAAGAGTAAATATTTCATTATACATAATTTAATAGAGAAATAATATTCTATTTGTTTACTATTAGGAATACTATTTTATACCACGAAGTAAAAAAACAAATCCAGGTGGCAAGCTTTGGGATAAATACCGTAACCAAAGATCAAAGCGAGAACGTCTATCAGTTAAAATAAAAAATAACTTAGACGCTTCGAATTCAATATCGATTTCGCCGTTAGTTGATACTGAAATTGATGAAACCATTTCTCTAAATTTAAAAGTTTCCCTTTCGAGGGATTTTTTAAACTGGGATGAAGTTAAAGATAAATGGCAACAAACTTTTTTGTTAAGGCAAAAAGAATTGAAGTCTTCCACAAATATTTATGAATTTCTAAGCAATTGGCCGCTTTATTCTAATGCACGATCTGAAGAACTAGTAAGTTTAAGAAAATTTTATACGAAGCTCTCTATTTATTACAACAATAAAAGTTTTCTTCCTATATAGATTAATATCGATTTCGAACTGCTGCATCCAAATAAAAGCAAACTTCTTTTCAGTAAATGGCAGGGATTCACGCAAAAAATAGTAAACTATTACAATATATATATAAAAGACAAAAGATCTCAGGAAGTTCTGACAAATTCAAAGGATACTACTGAACAAAGTAATTATTATTAATTTATATTTATATATGTATATCTATATATTGAAAGCCGTATACTAAACCTTTTGCTTCTTTCTAGATTCATTAGATTTTATATACACTATTCTACTTAATGCAGTTATTTTACCAACGGCACGTTTTTCCGATAATGTTGGAAAGAATGTTAAGAAGATTTCTATACCAGATGCTAATGACAGTTTTATTGTACACCTTACCTCTATAAATGATTACGAGAAGGTAATATCAGAACTTAGAAGCAAATATTACAATAGAAATTTGACTGTTCAACCATTTCTAATAGTTGTAGGACAAAGTATTTTTAATCTAGAAAAATTTTACGTGTATTTTGATAAAATACTATTACAATTTGACTCTTTCTTGAAAAGTTTAGATATTTGCTTTAAAATATTCTATACATTGTCTTTAGAATATCCAAAAGGTTGCCAAGGTCCATGGCATTTTATACAAGAGTATTTTTATGAAGTTACACCTGTTAGTGATAGCAATTTATCAAGCATTTACTCTTTGCTTAACTTTTTAAAAGCAAAAACAATATAGGTATTTTAATTTTTTTGTTTGTAACAAGGAAATTAATAATGGTCAAATTTATGGGTCGAGTATGTATACACATAGTAACTAAACTGAAGTTGGATTGCCAATAGGCAACGCAACACATGAAAGTTCTAATTATGTAAATCATCTTTCGTTTGTAATCTTTTTTTTCGAATTTTCGAGTAGAAAACATACATTTATATGTTGAAAATATATGTAAATAATTTAACAACAAAACTACTAACATTTAAAATTTACCACTTCAAATAAAATCATTGCCATGAGTTAACAGCTGACAGTTGGAATCTGTAATATGTTTTTGGCAACTGTCAATCCACTGAGGTTCGGTTGCCATCCGTAATCGACTCATTATTTTAGAAATAAATTTTTGTCATTAATTAAACTTTATCAAATTACAATATGTATTTATGTATATATGCCCGATTTCTTTTATTTTTATAAATTAATAAATCTTTAAAATATTATTAATAAATGTCATTTTTATTTATAGCTAAGTATGTCTGTTTTATAACCATTACCTATTATGACACACTTTTCAATATTTGGGAACAATTCAATAAAAATTTGTAATAATTCATAGTGTTTTGTTATTGAACGGACCTAATATCAGCGGTGTCAAATATTGAAATCATTTAAATTAACATCAAATTTCACATTAGTTTAACTTGTTTGCATGTTATTTCAACATGAATATTAATTTTAAAATAACACGAAAACAAATGGTTGACTGGCTGGCTGTCCATGTAAAGCTATTGCGCAAAATACAGGTCGCAATTTTAAAAATCTTTTGATAAAATTTGGTACATGAGATTTTTTGTAACAAGAACAAGGGGGATTGAAATTTGTTGAAATCGGCGCATTATTTCACCTAGTCCCTACACAAATATCCTGCCGAAATAGGGGTTTATTGGTCATAAATCTTTGATTTATAAACGTATCCAATCAAATTCCACCAGAAATAAGTTGTAAGTTTTGTGCAGATCAGTGCATAATTGACCACAGCTGACATGGCCACTTCCGAAAGTCACTTAAAAGAGCATAACTCTTTTAAAAATGGTAGTATTCAAATATTATTCAACGCAAATCTGTTGTATATACACATACATAATTCTGTTTTTACACGGTAATTTGTTCCAGGAAATTCCGTATAAAAAGACATTGATCGTATGCAAGATAGGTGGTTGGTTCCTTATCTCTAAAACCTATTATAATTAGTAAAAACAAGGATTTTTTTAAGAACAACTATTTAGGTTTATAATATTATTATATTATGAGTGTCGTTTTCTTTTTACGACGACGATTCTTTCGTAATAGATTAAAGATAAAATTAAATTTTTTTTTCAAAAACAGGGTAAAATTTTGGCCTTTAAACCCGTGTCTTACAAGAGGCTAATACTGGATTTACGTGCATAGTAATATCTTAAGAACTTCAGTTGTTATTTAGCGATTGTGGCTAACCAACCAAGGTATATCCAAAGATAATTTAAGGTCCACATAAACTTATAAAGAGTTAAAACGTAAAATTCTAAACTCTAATACTAATGTTATCATTTATTTAATTTAAAGCAGACCACAATTTTTCCTAAAACTAGTCGTTGGTTAACATCTGCCAAAGAAAGGGGAGGTCAGACATGTTAAGTTTGTTTTATTTAGTTTCTAGTTTTAAAAATGTTCTAATTGAATTAAGATTCAAACAAATATAAAGCATATTTGAACTCCAATGTTTAGTTTTCAACGTTTTTTACTTTATTACTAAGTATATTTGTATGACTTTATCTCCCTATACTAAATTATTGGTATTGTCCACGACACTGTCCATGTGACCCAACTTGACACGATGGGCTTTTAGTGTATTACTTTCGTAAACGTGCTGCCGCAAACATTGCAACAATACGGCCGTTCACCCGTGTGTATACGAAAATGTATACTTAAATCTTTGGAGTATTTAAAACTGCGCTCACATTGCGTACATTTATAGGGTCGTATGGCTGTATGCGAGCGCATGTGTGTTACTAATAGCTTTTTTCTCTTTTTGCCAATCCAAATCTTCCCAATCGTTATCTTGATAAACTTCATCATCATCACTATTAACAAATCGGTTTGCAGGTTTGTATCTGTTATTGAATTAACAACATCTTTTGCTGCTTCTACATTTAATATGTCTTCAGTATTTAATTTGTCTGTATCATTTGAAAAAGGATTTGTTGTATGGAAATAGTGACTTTATTTTTTAGATTTTTTGACGATTTTTCAAATTCGAAGTGACGATTTTTTTCTTTTTTATCGGGATTTTGACGATTTTTCCGAAATTCATCTGGCAGCCCTGTTCTTACTTTAACCAAAGGTTTTTTGCTTGTTTTTTTTAGTGTCAAATGGTCAAAACTGCAGTGAAATTTACGAACTGTGTGTCGAGAAATTATAAAAGTGTCTTAATCTATGATAAAAGTAACTAAAAAATTGCAAATAATAAATAAGAACCTTCTGTACTAAAGCAATGAATGCGAGTTCAAAAAACAAAAATAATTTGCCATCGGGCATAAAATGTTGCATAAAAAAATGCCGAAAATCGAAAAGGCTTTTCAAGGGTTTAAGAATGTTTAAATTTCCTTCGTCGGACATGATACTAGGTAAAATTTGGCGAGAGAAATGTCGAATTCCTGAGAAGGATTTTAATAAAAATCTTTATATATGCGAAAATCATTTTTCAAGTGCATATGTTGGAAAAAAAAAATTAAAGGCGGACGCTGTGCCAACCGTACATATGGATGAAATGGAGGAAGAATCGGAAGATTTTAACGCAGAGTTCAGGTACTCCATAAAAAATTTAGATTTTGAAAATGTCGGGGGCTCCGTTATAGCAAGTTCAATAAATGCTTCTGCATTAAAATGTTAGGACATAAAATTTAACAACTTTATTATTTCTTTAAAACTAAAGACGGCTTATTTTTCTTCATATAAAAACATGTAAGAGTGCTATATTTGGCTGTGCCGAATCTTAAATACCCTCCACCTAAACGTAATAAGAAATACAAAAACTACACTGGTTATATGACTAGAATATCCTTATTCTGTGTTTTCTATTCAGTCTTAGTGCAAATTTTATTAGTATTTAATATATTGTTTGAAAGACAATTTTACGACCAACAGAATTTATGTTAAATATTTTGAAATTTTGTCTAATTTTCACCATTTTTAATTGATTTAATTACCAATTCTTACCATAATTTACAGAGTTTTTCTGATGTTCATAATAATCTTGGGTGTAATTTAACAGAGTATCAAAAAAGGGGAACAATTCGGTTTTAGTGACCTTGCTCAAAAAAAAAAAAATATATATTAAAATACATTAAAAGGTATTAAAAATACCTTTCCAACGATATATATCGTAATTATAAAATATGGGTTAAATCCGAAAAGAATATTTGTTGACCCGAATTTATTTGTTTTTTTTTTTTTGAAATAGTCCTTATATGGCAGCTATGACAAATTATGGGCCGATCTTCTTAAATTTTGGAACAGTGATTTTCATGCATATGAGAATATTTCACGTCGAATTTCAACATAACGGTATATTTTTTTTTATTAGTATTAACGTGGATTTCGGGAGTGGACCTTATGTGGGGGATATTGACAAATATGGACCGATATTCTCAAAATCCAGCAGTTTGATTTAGGCATGTATGTAAAATTTTGGATTGGTACCCTTATTTATAAGAGATTTAAAAGTAGTAAAGTAATTTTCGGAAGAGGGCTTTATATTGGGCATACGGTTAAAAATAGACCGAAATTCACAAAATTTTGTGGGATGATTTTTGTATATACATATGTAAATGATCTGTGCACAGTTTTGAGTCGGTACCGATATTTATACAATATATAAAGGGATAAATGTCTTTTTCAGATGTGGTCCTTGTATGAGAGCCAATTCTGGGCCGACCACCATAAAATTTAGTACAACAATTTATTTGCCTATAAAGATTATTCATGTCAAATTTTAGCCGTTTAACATTATTTATATCTGTTTTATACGTATTTAAGTCAATTTTGGAAGTGGACTTTATATGGCGGCTATGGTCAAACATGGACCGAACTAAAAAAAATTTCGCTTTGCGATTTATTTTTGCATAAAACTTATTTTTGCTGTCTTGATATTCCAATTTTATAGGCATCTATGTAAAATTTAGCAATATTTCGGGAAGATTTTTGTATGGGGGCTATGAGAAATCATGGACCGATTCTTACTATTTTCCGCACACTTTCTTCTTTTATCATAAAAACAATGTATACAAAATTTCATGGTATTATCTGCAATATATTTTAAAATATTTCAATAAAATGGACAAAAAATATAAAATTTTTATGGTGGGTGTCTCACATATTGGTCCATAACTCTGGTTGGCCTAAACCGATTTTGCTGATTTTAAATAGCAAACTTCTCGAAAGCATGTCTGACAGAATTATTGAAGATTTGGATCCCGAAGATATCTGGGGACTTCAGAAAACTGATTTCAACATCCAGACAGACAGACGGACATGGCTTAATAGACTCCGCTATCTATAAGGATCAATAATATATATACTTTATAGGGTCGGAAAATTCTATTGTGGAAATTACAAACGGAATGACAAACTTCTCATGATGGTGAAGGGTATAATAATCAGCTGGCGCTATGCTGTCACCTGATATATATTTTCACCATGGTATAAATCTAATTTTAATTTCTCAAGAGACAAGTGTAAAAAAATTATAATCAAAATTTGGTATATTTTATTCCAGTGCAGTTAAAAATCCAATGGAAAAGAAATTGGAATTATCATGTACATTCACAGGTAATTGATAACAACATATTTTATTTGATTTATTTAAAGTAAGCCAGAATTAAACATCAACCCCCTTATTCAAAAACGATTATAAAATTTAAAAAACGTTTATTAAGCAAATTTTTATATGGAAATCTGTCTTAATAAACGTTTGTTAAATTTAATAATCGTTTTTGAATAAGGGGGCAAGTGTTTTATTTTTATAAACAAACAAAATTATTGTTGTGGTAGATTAATTTTGAGTAAAAAGCAAAGACTATAAATCAGGGATGATAAATCGTACTTTTTTGACCCCAATAGTACTAAATAATTTTTTTACAATTTTATTTTTATAAATAAAAATTTAATATAATAAAAACAAAAGGTACTTTAAATTCATTGGTACATGTAAAGTAAAGATAACAAAAACAACTAAGAAAATATAGTCGGTCAATCCCGGCCATATAATACCCTACACGTAATAAACAGTTTTTCAGAAATGTGCGTTATATGGGAGATGTAACATATTGTGGACCGATCATCCAAAAATTTAGTGTCATGATGTCTGTGAATGAAATTGTGAATTGTGAATGAATGTGTGACATGAAATTTGTTCCCATTTAAAATTTTTCCTATTAAAATTCAATGTTAAAAAAATAAAAGGGAACAAATTTCATATGAAATTTTTATTCACGATAGGGGTGATTATGTATGTTATACTTTATCTCGATATAAATACTTTTAAACGATTTATGGAGCTTAAAGTGAATTACGGAGAGGGCCTTATATAGGAGCTACGACTAATTATGGACCGATCACAATAAAATTGTACCGTACTATTTGTATATATATGAAATATAATATATGGGAGCTACGATTAATTATAGAGGGATCTGCACAAAATTTGTAGATGTTATTTGGCTTCATTTACCACGCATTTCTGATGAAATTTGTTTGGATACTTGCGTAATTCAAACATTTATGATCAGTAAACCCCAATTTCGGGAGGGCATTTGTATGGAGGCCAGGTGAAATAATGGACCGATTTCCCCCAGTTTCAATCCCATCCATCATGGGCCGCAAAATATTACGTACCAAATTTTATCGAAATATGTATCCTTAAAATTGCGACCTGTACTCTGCGCACAAGCTTTACGTGGACAGCCAGCCAGACGGTCGGACGGACATCGTTAAATCGACTCAGAAAGTGATTCTGAGTTGATCGGTATACTTTAAGGTGGGTGTTGCACCAATATTTCTGGGCGTTACAAACATCAGCACAAATCCAAAATACCCTCCCCACTATGGGTGTGTAGGGTATAATAAATTAATACATGTTCATTAATTATACATATGAAGATAATTAAGGTCATATAAAATATTAGTAAGGTCATTCAAATAAATGAGATCAAATCTATACATTTTTTGATAACAAACCAGTTGCTATATTAAAGTTGTAACAACAAGAGTTTTATTTTAGTACCACTAGCAAAAAACCACAGAGTATACTCTGTGCAAAAACTAAGACGACGCTTTCACACTGCAAAAAACCGTATTGAAGTTTTTTTATAGTCGTTTAAAAAAATTAAGCGCGTGCCATGTATTTTAACAAGATGATTGCTACTCTACAACAAAGCATTTCGTTCCCTCTTTTTATCAAACTTCATAAGCTTTACAATTGCTCTCTTTATTTTGTATATGAAGTTTAACAACAACAAGAAAACATTAGCTGAATACTAAAAACCACCTGCTATATATTCCCAATGAACAAGTGCAAAAATCTATTCACAATTTCATTCAGTAAGTAAGCGTTGCCATTTTATATCAATTAAAAATATCTTTGGGTTTGAAAAATTTGGAAATAGTACCAAATGAGCTAGTTTTGAATTGTACCAAAAAAGTACAATTGTACCAACTTTATCAACCGTGCTATAAATACAAGGTGGCGCAAAAGTAAACTTCCGATGTTTTTTGGCTGTAATTAAAAAAAAAATTAAAAACTTTGATTCTTGTGGATTATTTTTATTTGGTCTTTTAATTTTTTTTACATCAAGTCGAGAATATGATGTCATGTAAATGGCCGCCGCCACAGTTGATTGTCATTTGAGCCCTTTTTATGGCATTTTCCATCACTTTGGCCAAAACTTCCGGCGATAGGCCCTGACATTCTTGACGGATATTATCTTTAAGAGCTGCAAGAGACTGAGGCTTATTGACATAAACCCGCGAGTTCAAAAAGCGTTCTGGAGCAGTGTAGCGTAACATTGTTTATTAACGTGTATTTTGCATGTGTTTACTACACAAATGTCAAAACAGAACTGACATTAGGGGCCAATAGCAAAATTTATAGCATTTTCTGATAGGAGGATTACTTTTGCGCCACCTTGTATATAAAGATGTTGCACTGCCATACATTGTACTGTCAGTGCCAAATTTTTCGATGGCAGTACGGATACTGCCACTTATTGTACTCAGAGAGCTTATTATTCTTCCATTTATTCATCACAATTTGTGTTTACATTTAAAACTGTTCAAAAAATTGTAGTGCATCGCTCTAATAACACGTTTAATAAATAATTAAAATCATAATGAACGAAGAAGGACAAAAAAAAGATGAATTTAATAGCGAAAACAAGCAAAAAATTGCGTCTTTATCAGGCACCAAGTGTTGTTTACCGCATTGTGGCAAATCCAAACGAAGTGTTCCGAACTTAAAAATCTTTCGTTTCCCATATCTTGACGCCATATTGCGTAAAGCATGGTTAGAAAATTGCAATTTTGGCGAATGTTTTCTAGAAAGATCACAGACTTTATACATATGTGAAAGACATTTTTGCCAGACTGTATTGGAAAGAAATATTTGAAGCGAGGTGCCGCGCCAACCTTGAACTTAACCGGCAAAAACGAGGAAACAGGTATACAGACATGTTCTGAAAATCACTTTTTCGTAAAGTGGTTTGAAATCACTGAAAAGGTGTTCTGAGCACAAAAATTATTGAAATTTCGTGATTTAAAACCGGTCATCTAATTTCAAATCACTTAGAGTTTTTAAGCATTTTGAATTGAACTCTTGTAATAAAATTATCACATACACTTAAAATCATTTGTTCTTTATTTGTTTTTGAAATAAAACTTACTACCTATTTTACACAGAAAAAATTTACAAATTTAGTAAGACGTTGTATTTTTTGCGGACCATTTTTTTTGATTTGTTTACATTTTTCGTGATTTAGTCCTGTTTCATACTCATCAGTTCTGACTGTCAAGTCAAGTTATTTTTCGATGAGAAGGAAAGAGAAAATTATCTTTTTCCTTCTCATTAAAAAAATACTTGACTTGACAGTCAGAACTGATGAGTATGAAACAGGTCTTACTTTTACTTTTTAGTAGTCAACACAAAGAAAATCAGCTCGTGCTTTAGAACAATCAAAATCACTACTAAAATTTAAAAATCTCGTGATTTTCAGAACACCAAAATATTCCTCCCGTGATTTCAAAATCGTTCGTGATTTAAAATCACCGTGATTTCAGAACATGCCTGATAGAAAAAGAAAACAGTTTCGAAAGTGGGGATGTTGAGTTTTATTTACATAAATCTTCGCCACGTAAACGTAAGAGATCGGAATCACCATCATTATGCACAAATTGTCAAAAAAGTTGTAAAAAGAATTTTATCGAAAGAAATATTTTAATATTTTTAAAAAAACCGAAGTTGACAAATTAAACACCAATTCAAACGAAAAAACTTTATGTAAAATGCTTATAAAACAAATGTGCGTTGGGATGATCATGAGATAAAGTTTTGCACAAAGTATTTATTATATATCTACTTCCACATACATACTTATTTTTACGAAACATATTAAAATTAAACTTTCCAAACCCTTCGTCACTAATTAGATGGAGCATTATAAAGAATTTGCAGCCAGGCAACAATTTATGCATATATAATGCACTCAAAGCGACAGTTCAAAAGCTGCAGCCTTTTGAGAGTATGCATTTTAATTTTTGTTGAAGGTATCCATCAGAAGAAATTTGACATACATACATATAATAATTGTGCAGATGTTATAGATGGAGTTGATGGAGAGGTGCGAATCGATATAGTTTAGTCTGTGCAAGAATAAAACACAAAATCGGTCACATTTGTTACGAAGTTTATTTGCACACAAATTGCAAGAAACAAAAATTCTTTTGTTAGGTTTTTATTTTATTTATACATTTTTAATGCAATGTACATACACATGCAGACATTCGGTGATAAATGAGAATTAAAAGATCTCATAACCATCGAGAGAACGAGAGCATTGTTAAGCATTAAACACATTCGTGACAGCAGGCTACCGACTACAATATGTCAAAAATAAAATGCACACGTTTATATGAGAGTGACTGTATTGAAGACAGCAGCCAACACGACTGCAGGTATGTATTTTGAAAATGTACTGTTACTCATGGTGAAATTATACCAGGTGACAGCATAGCGCCAGCTGATTATTTTTTGCTCTGTTCATGGTGAAATTGAAAATGTCAAAAAGTTGTTTACAAATAGTCAAAGTTTATATAAAAACGTTACAAAATTATTTTGTTTTTGAAAAATTGAGTTTTTGTCGCCGTTTTATCTGCGTAAAATAGCTTAAAAGTGTTAAAAAACTATATTATATTAAATAGTGTGTTTGTTTTTTGAGTTTTTTTTTTTTTTTGCTAAAAATGCTAGTTTTTTTTGTAAGATAAATATTAAGATTCCTCTTTAAAGTGATTTTTTTTGCTGCAGAAAAATGCGTTGTTGTTATACAGTACCTATACATACATTAATTTTGAAAATAAAGAATTTTGCATGTTTTACTTTGCAAAATTACGTATTACTTGTATATTTAAATAAATATTATGCGTAACTTAAAGAAAAATTCTTTGAGAAAATATCCATGTTTGTATGTTTGTTTTCTTTATTTTATGCCAGATGTTTTTGACAGTAACGAAAGTATTACACAAACAAAAATGCCTGTTGTTCTTGCCTTGTTGTAATTGTTGTAGCAATGCTGTCACCTTGTATTTAATTTCACCATGGCAAGAACTGTTTATATTTTCATTGTTTTGTTTGATTAAAGTTTGTGTTTTATTGTTTAAGATTTATTATTTTTAATGTTTTAATTTTCTTTTTTGTTGTATTTTAGTAATATAAAATTAAAATTAATTATAAAATTAACAAAATTCTTTTCAGCCATTATATATTTAAAAAATTCGAAGAACAAATTTATTTTTTTTAACATCAGATTTCGGCATCAGCTGCTGACTTGTAGCTGTCGTTTTCAAAATAATAAGTAGCTGTCTTGTCTACAGGGCGGCATAAGTACCCAGCGGCATTTGCACTCGTGTAGCCCTAGCCTGCTGTCTCGAATGTGTTTAATTCTTTACGCTCTTTGTTTGTGCTTCTTTCAATTTAAAATGCACTGTGTGCAGCGCTGCCATATTTTTTTTTAAGAAAACTTTTTTTTATATATTTAGCAAACTTCTCGAAAGCATGTCTGACAGAATTATTGAAGATTTGGATCCCGAAGATATCTGGGAACTTCAGAAAATTGATTTCAACATCCAGATAGACAGACGGACATGGCTTAATAGACTCCGCTATCTATAAGGATCCAGAATATAAGTATATACTTCATAGGGTCGGAAAATTATATTGTGGAAATTACAAACGGAATGACAAACTTATATATACCCTTCTCATGAAGGTGAAGGGTATAATGACTACTGTTTGTGTCACAGAATTTAATTTCGTTCGGAAGTGGAATTAATTTCGAATTTTGCTTCTATAGAAAATGCAAAACGAAAGATTTTTTCTGAATGAAACCACTTTCAATTTGCTATGTGGAATTGTAATTTTAGAAATTTCTACTTTTTATTAAAAAAAATTGTTCGTTTTACTTTTTCTATAGAAGCAAAATATGGAACCACTCCTAACTGAATTAAATTCTGTGATATGGCTGTGTTCGAGAAAATAGAATGGCTAATAAAGGTCGGGACGCACCAAATAAAATATTTACAGAAGCTGACGAACGTTGGATATTGCGTAAAATTAAGCCTCTTTTCTGAAGGTTTTCGGAGCACTTATGATTGTTTTTTGGGCTCATAAAGAGCGTCAATGCTTCGAAAAAGGTGTCAGAAAAAGACTCTTTTCGGGCTCATATGGCTTGCTGGGATTAGCCTCATATCGTTAATACACCAGCCCAATCAGCGCATCTCAATCTTATTGAAAATTTATAGAGAATATTTTAGAATTTATTGAGAGAAACATTAGAAAACGCAAAATAAGCAATCGCAAAGATTTGTTTAAAGCTTAAAAAAGTTAATTCAATACAATCGACGAGACTAATAGTATAAATATGTATACCAACAATTGTTGAAGCTTAAGGTCTTTTTTAAATGAAATCTTTACACTCGACATTTATAAAATAAAAAAAATTTCCTAAAGATGATGAAAAATTATATTTAAAAAAGACCTTAAGCTTAAACAATTATTGTAATATAAAGTGGCTATCCCACAAAATATTAGTCTTTTTAATTTTCAAACAAATTCTAGTTATAGAATAGTTTTAACATGTACACGAAATAAGCTGTGACGTTGCTGTACATTGAATTTTAATATTATATTAAATATGCGTTTCCTTTTGTAATCAAAATAAAAAGTTATTAATCTTTTAATAACTTTCGGTCTTTTTTTAATTCTTAAGTAAATAATAAAAAAAAATATATATAATCAATCACTAAAAGTTAGGCACACGAAATAAGTTGTTTTCTCTTTCACCAGATATTTCTGCAAAAATAAAACCCAAACTGGAATATGAAGAAGAATCAACAACATCACCTAAAATAGAAATGGAAAATTCACTCATTAAATTAGAACCATATGAAAGTAAGTGTTTATTAGGCAAAATTATCTAACTTGATTATGGACGACTTAGTGATATAATAAAAATAATATTTGTTGATTTAGTTTTAGAAATAAACCAGGAATTTTTATCCACACCAACATTAAGAAGTATTGGTATTCAAACGGACTGTGTATATGAGAATAATCGTAAGTTATTGAGTAAATTTTTTTAAAATCAGTAATATTTAAGATAACAGAATTCCAACAACTTACAGTTAATTTCTTCAATGACAAAGAAGGCAATATTATATCAGACATTCCAATTGTTCAGAATCCTAGCGGAAATTCACAATTAGACGACTTACTGCAAAAGTTTAATTTGAATGAAGTGAAACCTTATTTGACAAGTAAGTGTCAGCATTCCATGTATTTTCTTGATTATTATTTATATTAATGTTAACAAATAAATTTTATTAACTTAGAAGCTGAAATTACATTTGATAGTTTAAGGTATTTATCAAATGAGGACATTAAGGAAGCTATACCACCTATTGGCATACGAGCTTGTTTTCGAGAAAAGCTGTTTAGTTGGAGAAAAGCTGAGGTAAAAAAGTTTATGAAAATGCAAAACATTATTTAATTCTCTTATTAATGTAACAGTATGGAATTAATGACGGATCATTGTCTGAAAGCGTCGCTCAAAAAGTAATTTCTTGGCTACAAAATCAATCTAATATTAGCACTATATCATCTCCTTCTACATCAGTTGGAAATTTTAAATTATCTAAGGTACTCTTTGGAATTGATTTCTTAGAGCATGTAATTAGTAACTGTTTTCTAACGTTTCGTTTTAGAGTCTTAAGCTTATTTTAGAAGAAAGCCCTAAAGGGAGATCTATTATTGTTTTTTATAAACAAAATAATAGTTTGACCGATTCATTTCGCGCAGAATTGATCAATATAATCTTGGAAGATACTTTTCATCATGAAACTAAATTGTCATCAGAAGATTTTCCAATAATAGTGGACGAAATCGTGAAAAACTTCCCCAATGAAATAAGAGTAAATATTTCATTTTACATAATTTAATAGAGAAATAATATTCTATTTGTTTACTATTAGGAATACTATTTTATACCACGAAGTAAAAAAACAAATCCAGGTGGCAAGCTTTGGGATAAATACCGTAACCAAAGATCAAAGCGAGAACGTCTATCAGTTAAAATAAAAAATAACTTAGACGCTTCGAATTCAATATCGATTTCGCCGTTAGTTGATACTGAAATTGATGAAACCATTTCTCTAAATTTAAAAGTTTCCCTTTCGAGGGATTTTTTAAACTGGGATGAAGTTAAAGATAAATGGCAACAAACTTTTTTGTTAAGGCAAAAAGAATTGAAGTCTTCCACAAATATTTATGAATTTCTAAGCAATTGGCCGCTTTATTCTAATGCACGATCTGAAGAACTAGTAAGTTTAAGAAAATTTTATACGAAGCTCTCTATTTATTACAACAATAAAAGTTTTCTTCCTATATAGATTAATATCGATTTCGAACTGCTGCATCCAAATAAAAGCAAACTTCTTTTCAGTAAATGGCAGGAATTCACGCAAAAAATAGTAAACTATTACAATATATATATAAAAGACAAAAGATCTCAGGAAGTTCTGACAAATTCAAAGGATACTACTGAACAAAGTAATTATTATTAATTTATATTTATATATGTATATCTATATATTGAAAGCCGTATACTAAACCTTTTGCTTCTTTCTAGATTCATTAGATTTTATATACACTATTCTACTTAATGCAGTTATTTTACCAACGGCACGTTTTTCCGATAATGTTGGAAAGAATGTTAAGAAGATTTCTATACCAGATGCTAATGACAGTTTTATTGTACACCTTACCTCTATAAATGATTACGAGAAGGTAATATCAGAACTTAGAAGCAAATATTACAATAGAAATTTGACTGTTCAACCATTTCTAATAGTTGTAGGACAAAGTATTTTTAATCTAGAAAAATTTTACGTGTATTTTGATAAAATACTATTACAATTTGACTCTTTCTTGAAAAGTTTAGATATTTGCTTTAAAATATTCTATACATTGTCTTTAGAATATCCAAAAGGTTGCCAAGGTCCATGGCATTTTATACAAGAGTATTTTTATGAAGTTACACCTGTTAGTGATAGCAATTTATCAAGCATTTACTCTTTGCTTAACTTTTTAAAAGCAAAAACAATATAGGTATTTTAATTTTTTTGTTTGTAACAAGGAAATTAATAATGGTCAAATTTATGGGTCGAGTATGTATACACATAGTAACTAAACTGAAGTTGGATTGCCAATAGGCAACGCAACACATGAAAGTTCTAATTATGTAAATCATCTTTCGTTTGTAATCTTTTTTTTCGAATTTTCGAGTAGAAAACATACATTTATATGTTGAAAATATATGTAAATAATTTAACAACAAAACTACTAACATTTAAAATTTACCACTTCAAATAAAATCATTGCCATGAGTTAACAGCTGACAGTTGGAATCTGTAATATGTTTTTGGCAACTGTCAATCCACTGAGGTTCGGTTGCCATCCGTAATCGACTCATTATTTTAGAAATAAATTTTTGTCATTAATTAAACTTTATCAAATTACAATATGTATTTATGTATATATGCCCGATTTCTTTTATTTTTATAAATTAATAAATCTTTAAAATATTATTAATAAATGTCATTTTTATTTATAGCTAAGTATGTCTGTTTTATAACCATTACCTATTATGACACACTTTTCAATATTTGGGAACAATTCAATAAAAATTTGTAATAATTCATAGTGTTTTGTTATTGAACGGACCTAATATCAGCGGTGTCAAATATTGAAATCATTTAAATTAACATCAAATTTCACATTAGTTTAACTTGTTTGCATGTTATTTCAACATGAATATTAATTTTAAAATAACATGAAAACAAATGGTTGACTGGCTGGCTGTCCATGTAAAGCTATTGCGCAAAATACAGGTCGCAATTTTAAAAATCTTTTGATAAAATTTGGTACATGAGATTTTTTGTAACAAGAACAAGGGGGATTGAAATTTGTTGAAATCGGCGCATTATTTCACCTAGTCCCTACACAAATATCCTGCCGAAATAGGGGTTTATTGGTCATAAATCTTTGATTTATAAACGTATCCAATCAAATTCCACCAGAAATAAGTTGTAAGTTTTGTGCAGATCAGTGCATAATTGACCACAGCTGACATGGCCACTTCCGAAAGTCACTTAAAAGAGCATAACTCTTTTAAAAATGGTAGTATTCAAATATTATTCAACGCAAATCTGTTGTATATACACATACATAATTCTGTTTTTACACGGTAATTGGTTCCAGGAAATTCCGTATATAAAGACATTGATCGTATGCAAGATAGGTGATTGGTTCCTTATCTCTAAAACCTATTATAATTAGTAAAAACAAGGATTTTTTTAAGAACAACTATTTAGGTTTATAATATTCAGCCTTATTATGAGTGTCGTTTTCTTTTTACGACAACGACTCTTTCGTAATAGATTAAAGATAAAATTAAATTTGTTTCTTCAAAAATAGCGTAAAATTTTGGCCTTTAAACCCGTGTCTTACAAGAGGCTAATACTGGATTTACGTGCATAGTAATATCTCAAGAACTTCAGTTGTTATTTAGCGATTATGGCTAACCAACCAAGGTATATCCAAAGAGAATTTAAGGTCCACATAAACTTATAAAGAGTTAAAACGTAAAATTCTAAACTCTAATACTAATGTTATCATTTATTTAATTTAAAGCAGACCACAATTTTTCCTAAAACTAGTCGTTGGTTAACATCTGCCAAAGAAAGGGAAGGAGGTCAGACATGTTAAGTTTGTTTTATTTAGTTTCTAGTTTTAAAAATGTTCTAATTGAATTAAGATTTAAACAAATATAAAGCATATTTGTATGACTTTATCTCCCTATACTAAATTATTGGTATTGTCCACGACACTGTCCATGTGACCCAACTTGACACGATGGGCTTTTAGTGTATTACTTTGCGTAAACGTGCTGCCGCAAACATTGCAACAATACGGCCGTTCACCCGTGTGTATACGAAAATGTATACTTAAATCTTTGGAGTATTTAAAACTGCGTTCACATTGCGTACATTTATAGGGTCGTATGTCTGTATGCGAGCGCATGTGTGTGGTCATTTTACTGGAAACTCGAAACGTTTTGCCACATATTTTACAGGCAAAAGGTTTTTCGCCGGTATGTATGCGTCGATGGCAGGTTAACTCGGAAATACGTGGATAAGCACGATCACAGAGATCACATTTAAATGGGCGCTCTCCCGTATGACGCCGCATATGTACAATTAGATGAGTTTTACTAGAGAACGAACTGCCACATATGGAACACAAAGAGCGTACTTCATATCTTTTCGGTTTGTTGGGTTTAACAGGCGTTTCATCATTAGCCGCCTCTTTGTTATCATCTTCAGCTGCTTTTTCTGTAATTTTTTCCTTGTCTGCATTTTCCTGACTGTGTTTATTTTTTATGTGTATATTAAGGTGTTTCTTTTTCGTGTAATTCCTTGGACATTTATCACACTGAAAGATTCTTTCTTGTGTTGAAGGCTTTCGTATTAGCGGTACGGTATCGGGACCATGAAACGTACGCATATGTGTATACATATTGCAGGAACGTGAAAATTTACGAAAACACAATGGGCATGTACATTTCTGATCTTCTGGTATGTGGCTAGTACGTTGATGGCGTGCTAGAGCTTTGGAGTTACTAAATATTTTATTGCACTGACTGCAGGGTACGGCTACATCGTCGTTCGGGTTTTCCATTTTTTCGTCAGATTTCTTTGATTTTTTTGAAATTTTCTTGTCGTCTTTCTTGTTAGAACTGTTACTAATAGCTTTTTTCTCTTTTTGCCAATCCAAATCTTCCCAATCATTGTCTTGATAATCTTCATCATCATCACGGTTATCTTCATCGTCATCATCTTCACTATCTATTAACAAATCGGTTTGCAGGTTTGTATCTGTTATTGAATTATCAGTATATTTTGCTGCTTCTACATTTAATATGTCTTCAGTATTTAATTTTTCTGTATCATTTAAAACGGACTTTGTTGGATCGCTTGTTTCTTTTAAAGTTACTCTAGAATCATAAAGAATGTTTGAGGATTTAATTAAGCCACATGAAGAGTAATATTGTTTCTATTTGCACTATTTAATATGAACCGGTTTATTTTTCACAATCTTTAAAAAAAAAAACCAGTTCATTTATTATAATATTACTGAATTTCGTTTTTCAAAAAGTGTAAACACTTTTACTTACAATTCCACTGAACCACCACCATCATCCTTTTCTCTCATTTCGTCTACATTGATGTGATTTATTTGAGGAAATTGCTCGGGTTCTTCTAGCTTCAATACGACATGACATTTTGCCTCAGACTTTTCCTCTGCAACGGCTTCATCATGTTCCATTTTTATTTCCAAACATGACTGTATGTCCACCTGTGCTTCTTGTAGACAATCCAGTTGAATATTCCTTTCGTCCCGGCCAATTAACATTGCCATAAGTCTTTTATTAACTTCATGTGTTTGTTGGATGAATGCATGAGACGCTTTCAGTTTACGTGAACAGCTGTCGCATATAAATTGTGGCAATTCTTTATAAGATTCTTCCATTATCTGTTAAACGTAGAAATGAGTTCCTGCTAAAATTAATCCTTTAATGTAGACCATATACGAGAACTTACATTTATGCTGGTGACTTCTCTTAAGAGTTCGGCATACGATTTCTGTTCTTGGCTGCTAATACATTTGGTTAGATTTTTCAGGAGTCTTAAACCTTTGGTAGCATTATAACACGTTCGACATTGGTGGTTTTCCAATTTTTCCATGCAATTCATTTTATTTCTTGCAGATTTACAGAAAATAAACAAAAATTGTATTTTTCTATAAATTTGTTTATTTTTCAGTGATTTTGTTGTTTTTTTACATTTATTTAGGGTTGTAACAGTGTTGAGTATTCGGGTACTCAACAGTTGTTAAGTTGCATGAAATAGTATTAGTATGTACATCAACCAGTTTAGTAGAGACACAAATTTATTCTTATCTTAGTAAATATATAAACCAATTTATTGCGTCAGTCGTAATTCAGGGGGGTTATTGTGTATTTCGTTTCGAAAAGAAAATCGTTCGAATTTGTATACTTTTTACATTGTATTTCGAAAGCTTTTGCTTTCGAATCAAAATACATAATAACTTCCCAGCTCTGGGTGGAGGAAGAATTCGTGCATGATTGTCATTATCGCTTAAGGGCAATCAGGCCGTCCTTTGCATTGGTTAATTGATTAATGCTTGGCGTAGTCTAACTGTACCGCATTATGGTTTTTAAAAGTTGTGCATTGGTCATATGCTACAGGGCGATTCTATTCTGACGGGTACAACATGTAGACGCTTTAAACGTCTTTTACTAATAGAAAGAAACACATTTTCAATTAAGTTTGTTCAATTGTTATCTATTTACAAGAATTTATATGAAACGACCAAATAGCCACGAGAGAGCTTTAAAGTGCATGACGGGTGCAACCAAATTAGCCAACTTTCATAAGATCATACCACAAAACTCTGTTAATTTTTAAACTTTGTATTATTGTATTATTCTTTTTTATTTTGAAAGATGTGATATCAAGCGATGATTATCAAATCAAACATCGTAGAGAAATATAATCCAATAATAAGGTAGGTAGGTAAGACGGCTGGTGTGAGTCATCCTCAAACCCTCACCCAGAGACCAATATGGTTTATTGTGATATTACGAAAATAAGACTTGCTTAACTTCAGCACAGAAAACGTTCACAGTTTTTAGCTCAGCAAAAGCATAAAAGAAAAATTCAAAAACTGTAAGTTTTAAGCAGAAGCAAATTTTTTAAAGTAAATTGCTGTGGCTGACTGTGTCAGCAAATAACATCTCATAGTTAAGCTACAGTCAATAGTTTTATTTTTTGACTTTGTGCTCTGCTTTTGCTTGTGTATTTTCTTCTAGTTAAAGTTAAGCACATACGTAGTGCTTGAAAATAGTTAAGCATTTTTAAACCCTGATTTTACTTTAAATTTGCATTAAACAAGTATCAAATAGTGTGATTTGAAAATTGATGTTAAAATTTGTTCATTTTTTTTTAATACAAGATTTAAGCGTTATAGCTAATGTATAGGTCGACTTGGGACTTACTTAAATCGGTCGTGGGATAACCTGGCAATTTTTATTTATATTAAAAAAAAATAAAATTTATTGCGTACACAAATTTTAAATTTGCTTACAAAAGTTAATTTTATTAAAGGAATTGGCGAGGCTTTTGTAAATTGAGACAATTATAACACTTACATATGCAATTAACTGCATTTTTTTTGTGTTAGAAAATAATTGATGTGTTTGAAGTAAATATAAATTAATATGTTTCTTATATTGTTTATTTGACAATTTTTTTATTAAGATTTTAGTAATTATTTAACCTTGAGATCTTTTTAAAAAAATTTTATTTTATTTCAATATTTCGCTACTCTTTGAGTAGCTTCTTCAGGAAAACATTTTTTCCTGAAATAATTACTAAAATCTTAATAAATTAATATGTTTCGTACAGCAATATACGAGTATAGGAAATAAAACACCTATTCTTGTCTAAGAAAGTATGTACATACATATGTACTACTAATTGATTTATCATTTTTATAGTTTTTTTTTAAGTATCAATATTTTAGGCTTTTATACATATATAATAATATAAATACAGTATAACTACATTACAGTTTGATTTGTTAATATACACATAAAGAAAATGCAGTTTTATTTGATAAATTTTATGTGTTAACATCATTTTGCTGCACATCTTGGGTATTACAATTTTTTGAGGCGCTACTTTCTTTTGCAGCATTTTCATTTTTGTCCTTAGATATACATTTTTCTTTGAAGTAACGATTTTTAACTAACTTTAAAGCATCTCTTAAATGACATTTAAACGATTTTTCAGTACAATTTTCATCATAAGTACCGTCTAAAAAATGTATTAAGTACATAATAGTTTTTAATACCGCTGCTTGCTGAAATAAGAAATGCATACTTACGAAATAAAACATTAACAAACTTTGTGTAATTCAGAAGTCGCTGTTTATTGTGGCTGCCGTCTACATTAAATTCAATTAAAAGTTTGGGAGTCATAATATCGGATAGACCTTTTTTTAAACCGCGCTGTCCAGCAATTGCTCTTATGGAAGATATCTAAATAATAATTGTTAAAGAAAGTAATTTATAATCACGTTTGTTTTTTTATACTTACAAATTCTCTTTCATTTTGTTCGTTTATGCTGTCTTCTATTTCATTTAATTGATCTATAGTGCTTATCGGAAACATTTTTAAATATTTCGGATTCTTGTTTAAAGATTTTTCTATTGCATCCGTGTTTTCACTTAATACATTTAAAACCATAGTATTTTGATTTTTGATATCTAAAGCAAGTTAAGTTTAATAATATGAGCTTTAGCTTTTGTTTTATATTATGGTTTAAAATATAACTGAAATTACCTCTCATTTGATTTTTCAATATTTCATTGTTATCTGGAAAAGTTTAATTAGTTATTATAAACTTCTTCATTTAAAAGCGTGTATGTATGTACATAAATGTTAACTTACGTGTTAACATGTCAATTTTTCTATTGAGAAGTCCAAGCATTTGTGTTATTTCACTTTGTACATCGTTAGTTTGATTTACTTTATTAATTTTAAAACTGAAATTAAAAAAAATGTGCTATAATTAATTAAGTATAGAGATCAAAGATCAAAATATTCGTCACTTTATGCATTTGATGTTAAAATAATGAAAGGAAAGTTAAAAATATTTTCAAATCAAGAATCGACATACAGCAAATAACCTTAAATATTCATGTACATAATATGTAAATGAGTTTAAAAATTGTTTAAATTTTTTTGTTTTATTTTTTAATTCATTTATTTACAGTTACTTTCGCAATATAAAGCCCTAAATTAAAACTGTATAATATTTAATTTATATAAACTTAATTAATTATCTGCACAGTCCAAGACATTTTCCAGGTGGCCTAATTTGGCACGATGAGCTTTTAGGCTGTTACTCTGCGTAAATGTGCTGCCGCAAACATTACAACTATAGGGCCGTTCACCCGTGTGTATACGAAAATGTATATTTAAATCTTTGGAGTATTTAAAGCTGCGTTCGCATTGCGTACATTTATAGGGTCGTATGTCTGTATGCGAGCGCATGTGAGTGGTCATTTTACTGGAAACTCGAAACGTTTTACCACATATTTTACAGGCAAAAGGTTTTTCGCCGGTATGTATGCGCCGATGGTAGGTTAATTCGACCAAACGCGGAAAGGCCCGTTCACAAAGATCACATTTAAATGGCCGCTCACCAGTATGACGTCGCATATGCAGCATGAGATGAGTTTTATTGGGAAAAGAACTGCCACATATAGAACACAATGGTTTGTTGGAGGTTTTCGCCAGTATTTTATCATTACTGTTCTTTAGATCAGCTGTTTTTTCCTTTTCCTCAGTTTCCTGGCTGTGCTTAGTTTTTATATGAACATCGAGATATTTCTTTTGTGTGTAATTCTTTGGACATTGTTTACACTGAAAGACTCTGTCCTGCGTTAAAGGTTTTCGAACAAAGGGAACAGAATCGGGACCGTGAAATGTACGCATGTGTGTATACATACTGCATGCTCGTGTAAATTTACTAAAACACACTGGACAAGTACATTTCTGATCTTCTGGTATGTGTGTAGTGCGCAGATGATGTGTTAGGGCTTTTAAATTATTAAATACTTTATCACATTGCTTACAGAGTACTGCCACATCTTCAACCTGGTTTTCAGCAGTTTTTTCCGATTTTGTAGCATTATTAGTGGAACCATTATTTTCTGCTTTTTTCCAGTCCATATCATCAGATTGGTTTTCTAGACAATCCTCATCACTATCAGTGTCTTCATTCTCATTAAATTTTAATGAGTCTATTGCTTGTTTAGAATTTGTTATGGATTTTCCATCTTCTCTTTTTATAACATATAAACCAGGCTTTGAATCGATCGCCTCTTTTATTGTTACTCTAGAAACAAAGGAGAAAATTTAGCCCCAGTTGAGCAACATTGCATAAATTAAGAATTATGAAATGTTCTTTAACCTTTTTCTACATGTATTTTGGGAACTCATTTACATAACTATGTATTTAATTCTAAAACTAGAGTAAGTGGGGGTAATGTGGTATACCTACCAAATTTTTATTTTTTGTTCTATTAAACTATGATTTAGCTATCCGCATGCTACATATATTGAGCGTCACTTTTTTGAGAAATTTATATTCTCGGTATTCTGTATTTTATGAATATTTCAAAAAAGCTTTTAATAATAATATTTATACAAAAATTGAAATTGTTTTCAATTTTTTTATTGTTATTGTCGTAAAGTTTAGACAATAAGTAAAACCTATACATACATACATACATACATATGTATGTATGTATGTATGTAGATTATAGCGACGACTATACGGAAATATTCTTGTTTAACAAATGGCTATATATTCGCATAAAGCAATTTTTGGCAAAATTTTTGTTAGCTTAAGGTGTTCTGAAGTAATTGCTCACATATGTATGTATGCACGTAGTTAACAGTGAAGAAAACTAAAAACTTACAATTCCATATTATCATTGCCATCACCCTCTCTCATGCTGCTAACCAAACCTTCAGGAATTTCTTCTTCTTTTAGTTCGACTTGCCAATGAGCCTCAGACTCTGCTTCTGGAATTGTTTCGTCATATTCCATTTTTACTTGTACTGGTGTCTCCTCTAGACAATGCAATTGATTATTTGTTTCTTTTTGACTACTTAACATGGCAAGAAGGCGCTCATTAACTTCATGGGTCTGCTGTATAAATGCCTGAGCTGCTTTTAATTTGCGTTGACAGCCGTCGCATATAAATTGTGGCAATTCATTATAAAAATCTTCCATTATCTAGTCGAACAAATAGAAAATTCCTCTTTACGTTTCTCTTTAAATGTATGCCATTAGAACTTACATTTATGTTAGAAACATCGGCCAGAAGTTCAGCATAGGATATTTGTTGACTGCCACCACATTTGGTGAGATCGGATAAGGGTTTTAAACCTTTGGTGGCGTTGTAACATGTACGACATTGGTTTACTTCTAATTTGTCTGTGGAATTCATATTTTTGTTTTGTTTTTTAAAATCGTACGAAAAACTTATATTTTTACAAATTTGTTTATTTTTAGTGGTTTTGTTGTTTTATTTACTATTATTTGTTTTGTTTGACAAACAGATTGAGGTGAGTGTAAAGACAACAAACCATAGGAATTTATTATTTTAATATTTTACTTTTTACTATTCTTGTGTTATGGTGTGGTGAGTTTTTTTTATTGTAAAAATGGGTGGTTAAAATTTTGCTTTAAAGGTATTTCAGTCAAAATAAATATTAAAAAGAGTAGCAAAATAAATCAAAAATTAATTATATACATATATATATATATAGATACAGTACAAGAACTTTTTTGTTAGATTTTAGAGTCGTTTTTTAACATATTAATATTTTAATTAATTTTTTCAATTTTATGAAAAGTGAACTTTAATTAACTTTTTTAAAACGTTTTTAGTTTAAACTTTAAGTTAGAAATTGAAAAACTATAAACTATGAAAAACTAGAACCCATCCGGCAAATTTTATAAAAGATCAGATTTTTACAGAAAATTTTCGAAGAGTATTTATAAAAAATATTTTCTCTAATATGTTTTTTTACATCAAACAAAGGTTTTTTAAATATATTGTATGTTCATCTAAATTTGTTTAATTTTTAACTTTCCGCATTTTAAATTTTAAGTTAAACTACCAAGTAAAAAACACTATTGCACTATTTAATGTTTATGAGTAGTTCAAAGTACCTATAATTTACAACACCATTGTAAAATTGATGAATTAAGTATGTGTAAAGAAAACAAATTTTTAAATGTTTATAAGCATTATTATGAGGTGAGTTTTTTTGTGGTTACATGACTGATAGACAACAAATTACCAAAAACCAATCGGAATTGAAACACAATAAAGAATAAAAATAATTGATAATTTACGTTTATTTAATAAATTAATATGTACTAGATTTTTAGTTTACAATCAGTTAGAAATAAACTTAAATGGAAATAAATATGTAGCTATATAAATGCTTAATATAGGTAGGTAATAATGTAATTGAGTTGATATCCATCCTCTAAAACTGCAGTAAGTTAACAAACCATTTGCCTAAACTACATTATTCTTCTCAACGATGACTTCGTCCATATGCCCCAACTTTGAGCGATGAGCTTTTAGGGTATTACTTTGGGTAAATGTACTACCGCATACATTACATTTATATGGTCGTTCACCCGTATGTATACGAAAATGTATGTTTAAGTCTTTGGAATATTTAAAACTTCGTTCACATTGTTTACATTTATAGGGTCGAATGTCGGTGTGAGAACGCATGTGATTGCTCATCTTACTCCAGACACGGAAAGCTTTATCACAAATTTTACATTTAAATGGTTTCTCGCCCGTATGTATACGCCGATGGCAAACAAGTTCTGAAAGACGTGGATACGCGCGTTCACAGAGATCACATTTAAAGGGTCGCTCTCCAGTGTGACGTCTCATGTGCACAACCAAATGAGTTCTACTCGCAAAAGAACTGCCACATATGGAACACAATGAACGTACTTCATATCGTTTCTTTGGCTTTTCCTTTTTTTGAGCATCTTCGCCGGCCGTTTTTAAATCGTCGGCTCCATCTGATTGCTGGCCTTTATTTCCGACTCCTGCATCTTCGTTGCTGTGTTTTTCTTTTATATGTAAATTCAAGTGACTCTTTTTTGTGTAATTTCTTTCACATTTGTCGCACTGAAATAGTCGCTCCTTTGTTGAGGGTTTACGTATTAAAGGCACTGAATCAGGGCCATGAAACGTACGCATATGTTTATACATGTTGCAAGATCGTGAAAATCTACGACCACACAGAGGGCAAGTACATTTTTGTTCTTCTGGTATATGGGTATTGCGTTTATGACGGGCCAAAGCTTTGGAATTACTAAATATTTTATTGCATTCCGCACAGGGCACTGCTATATCATCGTCGGCATTAGTTGTGGATTTTTTTGATTTTGGAATGTTTTTCTTCTTTGCTTTTGTAGGGGGTGTAAAATCTTCTTCATCTTCACCTTTCCAATCCGTGTCGGAACCAGAGTTATTGTCAATTTCATCGTTTGAAAAGTCTTTAGTATCTTTAGAATCTCTTTTGGTTGCATTATTGTCTTTTGTTTTAATTTTGTCATTGCAGGATTCATTCCAGCTCGGACTGTTACATTCAGGAAAAGTTATGCTAAACATATTTTAGAGAATGTGTTCTATATAGTAATGCTCTTTAAATTGTCTTAAATTTACTTACACTTCTGCGGAACATTCTTCATTATTTTTGAAACTCAGCACATCCTCACTCGTATTGTCAATAGCCATACTGTGCTCTGGTTCTTCTACTTTCAGTTCGACAAAACATTCTGGTTCAAATTGTCCCAAATAGTCCATCTCATCGTCATCTTTTTCAGCCTTTATATTGTTAGCTGGTAATATATCAACAGGGGCTTCTTGCAAACATTTTAACTGTTTATTAGCTTCCATTTGTGCAGCAATGGAAGTAAGATGTTCATTAACTTTCTGTGTTTGTTTTATAAAGACATGGGCCATTTTAAGTCTGCGTGCACAAGTTTCACATATCAATTGTGGCAATTGATGACCATATAAATCTTCCATAGTCTGTTCAGAACGTTACACAAACTCCATTTGAAATTTTGCAACAAGAAAAGGAAAACAACTTACATTTATATTAGAGACATCTTTTAAAAGTTCAGCATAGGATTTCTGCTTTTGGCTGCCAGCACATTTGGTTATATTTGTTAAGAGCCTTAAACCTTTTGTGGAATTATAACAAGTACGACATTGTTGATACTCTATGAAATCCATTTTTTACATTTTTTGAATAAACAAAATTTATATTGCACTATAAATATTTGTTTATATACACTTTTGCAATGTTTATTTACTATTGTGTTGTTGTTAAATTAATATTGTAGTTATGAGGAGTAATCGGGTACTCAGTACAAGAGCAAAAACTGTTCAAAAAAATAATTTATATAAAGGGATTTCTAACGAGAACTTTGTTTTTCAAAAGAATTTCATTTAAATTCTTACAAATAACAATTATCTTTATTATATTGGAAAGAATTAATATAAAATGATATCGGACAGTTGTCAGGATGTCGATTACTTTTCTCAAAATTGTCAATCACTTTTGAACAAGACAGCATTTTATAATTTCGTTAATGACGTCATGGATTTTTTTTATTAACAGTCATAGCCCCAAAAAATTATCTAGTGGTATTAAATCTCATGATCGGTGCGGTCAATAACAGCTGATTTTAATGGAGTTAACCGTATTTCCAAACGAAGCTTCGAACAAAATGGCACTTCCACTCCTCCAGACCACATGAAGCTAAAGGCTAATAGATGGAGCTCCCCGAGGCATTTCAGATAGGACCTGCGTATATACGAGGACAGCATATTGTGGTATGTGCAATATCCAATTAATCGTAGCTCGTATATGACAGCTTTGAACGACATTTATTGAAACGACACCAATTTCGTGGTAGCAGGAGGTCGTCCACCGCCGATAGCAGACATTGAGAAAACTCTGCGCGTTAAACAAGAGCTGTTCTGGCACAACTAATGCCTTCTGGAACCGCATAGACCATGCCATCCTTAATATATGTATGTATGCTCAGGGGGTTATTGTGTATTTCGATTCGAAAAGAAAATGGTTGGAATTTGTAAACCTTTTACATTGTATTTTGAAAGCTTTTGCTTTCGAATCGAAATATGTACACAATATTCAGCTATCCAGCTAGCCCTACTTCGCTATATCCAGAAGATCTGTGGACCCACCCATAGGATGTAGCACGATTCCTTAAACTAGATCTGGTAGAACTCCCTGATTAAATTTTGTTAACTGTTTTGCTGCTACAACAACCACACCATACAGTTACATGTTCAGCTTGCAAAAGCTTCTAAACAATTGCTTAGATTTTCAGAATCCCAACTGCGGCAATTTTGCTTGTTGACGTATCCAGCCAAATGAAAAAGAGCTTTAACTAAAAAAAATTTCAAAAAAAACAGCCAGATGTTCTTAAAGGATTTTTAATATTTTAATGCGATTTTCGAGTGAAATTTAATTTGTTGTAACGATAGCCAATTCCAACGAGTAAAATGTTAAAACTTTCATGTTATTTGTATACGCCTCTGTTGGAAATTCTCTTGCAGTTGTTTAGTGACTTAATTACTGGGGAGAAATTTAACCTCTAATGTAATAAGAATTTGTTAAACTATTTAACTATTTAGTTTATTAGAAAAAAACACATATTTTAGCAAATAGTAAAAAGGAAACAAATCTCATTTTTTCTACTTTTTTTTTTAATTCATTCCTAATACAAGTAGATACGAGTACATAATAATAATATGTAAAGGTATTATTAATATATAAATAATGAATGATGTGTGTTATAATACATAAGTATTAATTTTTACATTTATATTTTTCTTAAATATATTTTAAGTTAAAATTACATTAAGTTAAAGTTCCAGTTGAATCTTTAAATACATTACTTTGGCAAGCTTAACAAGTTTCACTGGCAATGCACATCTCTTTCATGTTTGTATAGACGGCAACGACGTGTGTAGCTACGATCACATTTATCACAGGCAAATCGATTATCTTTTAACTTTACTTGACGCTTTGGCGGTAATAGCGCATCTGTATTGTGTAAATTACGCATGTGTCTTCTAAAATGATCGGATCGTCCAAATTTATTACCACACACATGACAAGTGAATTTTTTCTCTTCCGGCACATGAACAAGACGTTTGTGACGTGCTAATTTCTTAGGATTATAAAATATTTTCTTACATTCGTTGCAGGTTGTACCGTTATCACTTGATATCGTGTGTTTATCTTTATTCACTGGTTTCGGTTGGAAATTGTCTCGGGAGTGCACTGTTTGCAGATGTCTTTTGAAATGGTAGGTACGTGCAAATTTTAAATCACAAAGATGGCAAGGATGTTTCTCTTCGTCCGGAACATGTGTAAATCGTTTGTGACGATTTAATTTGGAGACGCTGGTAAATAATTTATTGCACTCATTGCAGGCTAAAGTTGATGCGGCTGAATTTGATTTTGAAATGTCTGTGTTGTTTACATGTTTCTTATGTTTAGTATCATCTTCAGAAATTTCATTTGGATATTCTGTTACAATGAAACTGTTGTCTTTACTAAAAGCGTAAGATAAAGAAATGTCAATTAGATTTATAGTTTACTATTTGCTTTGTTTTTGCAGCTTTTAGACAAAATGTATATGTATGAATGTGTTTCCATACAAAATTTTTTAAAAAAAAAAAAAGTTGATTTAAGATTATTTTTGACCAACAATGAATAAAAATGACTAGAGTAGAGCAAAAAATCTGTAAATCTTGCTAGTATTATAACAGAGTCATTATAGACATTATTTTATAAAAATTAATTTGTACCTACATATAGGTAGGTACTTTCTTACTTTTTTGTTAACATTTTTTCCATATAACATTTGTTTATTAAACTACATTCTTAAGTACTTCATAACTTCTAAACTAAATGACAAAGGATACAAATTACAGTACGCATTTTAACAAAAAAAAGTCGTTCCCTCGCACTTTCTATATGTGTGTCCTTTACTTACATGTCTTCACATTCATTATCATCCGTTGCCAAAAGTGTTTGTGATTTAACTGGTGTCGTTTCTAAAGGACTGTGTTGAAATACCCGTTCACTGGCTGACAAATCCATATCGTTGTCGGTTTCTATTTTAATTTCCAAAGAAATATCCAGCTCTGGTTTTTCTATAAAATTAATTTCACTTTTTACTAGCAGTTGATCAGCAACCGATTTTAGATATATATTGATTTTGTGTGTTTGTTGTATAAAATCATAAGCAGATTTTAGTTTTTGAGAACAAGCTAAGCAAATAAATTGCGGCCAATGACCTGGAGGTATATCTAGCATTACCTAAAATTAAAGAAAAATCGTAAACATTTAACAATATTAAGAAATAGGTATGTATTTGAAGTAAACACCAAATCACCTACATTAATATTGCAAACTTCTAGTAAAAGTTGGGAATAAGATATTTGTTCAGCTTGTTGGCTGGGAAAGGATTCCGGTACACATTTTAATGTTTGTAAATTATTTTTTGAATTGTAGCAAGTTCGACATTGCTGGTTGTCCAGTTGCTCTTTATAACTCATTTCGAAAGTACCTAGCAATTAACTAGTTTATTTTTTATTGTTTGAATTATATTTGATTTATTTATATGTTAGTTTTTTTTTTTGTAAATAAAATAAAATGCACAGTTTATATACCTATAATTGTTTAGTACAACAGCAAACTTAACAAGGTTAGAAGTAGCTCGATAATAACAATTAGTACAAAAACAACAAGCATTTTGTTTCTACAAAAGTGTAAAGATAGTTCTGTCAAAGTCGACCCATTGTATATGTTGTTTCTCGATTTGTTGTATCTTCTGTAATCGGCCTTGTTTACAATATTTCTACTGGCATTCACTGCATATTAATAGCATTTATTTATACAAAAAAGAGCACTATTTTCCTTATTTGAGTTCTTTTTTTCTACTACCAGTTTTTACAACAATGTTTTCTTATTAAAACAATTATCATCATTACGTCTTATCACGTTTTTTCACATCGTGCATATAAATCCCAGAAAAATTACGAAAATTTTCGAAATTTATCAATTAAAATCGCGTAACTGTTAAGTTTTTTTGATAATGTCTTGGTTATTGGGTAGAAATAGGCCTCAACAGCCCCAGGAAATGGCTGGAGCTGATGGCGGTGATCCAGAGGGTAAAACAGCCGGAGATCGTTCTGGTGATGCTCAATTGTCCAAAGCCGAACGCAAGGCCATGGAGGCATATCGTTTCGATTCTTCTGCCTTAGAAAGAGCCGCCGAGGCAGCTCGCACTTTGGAAAGATCAAGTAAGTTAATTAAATGATGAAATCACTCGAGACAACAATAACTGACTGAACAATTGTGTGTTGAGTAAGAGAAGGTGGGGGTTTAGGTATCGTTCATTTATACAGTAATTGCATAATCATACATATATACATCCATACATATGTACATGTGCTGTAATGTTGATAACGACAGTTTCTATGCGAATTATGTTTAAACAATTTATGGAATTATATGAATGATAAACAAATTGTTTGTGTCTTTTAGAACATGCTCGTGAAGCTTTAGAATTGTCTAAAGCCCAGGAAATCACGCGTCAACAGGAATATCAACAAAAAGTAAAGGAATATGAGGCTCATATCGAACAAGCTAAGGTGGAACAAAAACGAATTGATCATGAGGAGAGAAGAAAAACTTTAATTGTAAGTAACACACTCTATAGGAAATTTATTTTAAAACTTATAAATCATTTTTGTTACTATGTTACTTTAGGAAGAGACCAAACAACAACAGCAACGTGCCCAGTATCAAGATCAATTGTCCCGTAAACGTTATGAAGATCAATTGTCCCAGCAACAGCGTGTTCAAGAGGAAAACTTGAGAAAGTATATTATAATATTAAGACTATTAGTTCGTTGTACTCTTTATTTACATTTAGTGTTATTTTAGGCAAGAGGAAAGTGTGGCCCGACAGGAAGCTATGCGCCGCCAAACCATAGAACATGAAATTGAAATGAAAGAAAAGAATCGTTTGAAACTTTTGGAACATGAAATGCGTGTCAAGGCTAAAGTTGATCGTGAAAATCGTGATATTAATTTGGAACAAATTCGTTTAAGAGCCCAAGAGCAACGTACCACCGTTTTGGAAGGTATCAAGTAAGTAAATAGTAAAAAAAATTAATAAATTTGTGATAAATTTTATGAATTTAGTATAAAATTTAAGATGTTTTTTTTTCATTCTTTAGAACTGCTGGCTCCGTTATTGGTACCGGTGTTGAGGCAATGCTTACTGATTGGGACAAGGTGCTAACAGCTGCTGGTGGTCTATCACTTTTGGCTTTGGGAGTTTACGCCGCTAAGGGTGCTACCGGTGTTACATCACGTTATGTCGAATCACGCATTGGCAAACCAACTTTGGTTGGTGAAACCTCACGTTTTGCTATGCTCGATGCTGTCAGACATCCCATCAAATACATTAAAAAACTAAAATCGAAACCTGCCGACGCTCTACAGGGTGTAGTACTCAACCCCAAATTGGAAGAACGCTTACGTGATGTAGCCATTGCCACGAAAAACACACGCATTAACAGAGGCATGTATCGTAATGTTTTGATGCACGGTCCCCCTGGTACCGGTAAGACTATGTTTGCCAAAAAGTTGGCCGAACACTCTGGTATGGATTATGCTATTATGACCGGTGGTGATGTAGCACCCATGGGCAAAGAAGCTGTTACAGCCATACATAAAGTTTTCGATTGGTCTCAGGCCAGTCGTCGTGGTCTTTTGCTGTTTGTGGACGAAGCTGATGCTTTCTTGCGCAAACGTTCTTCCGAACATATATCGGAAGATTTGCGTGCCGCTTTGAATGCTTTCTTGTACAGAACCTCTGAGCAAAATTCGAAATTCATGTTGGTATTGGCTTCGAATACACCCGAACAGTTCGATTATGCCATCAATGATCGTTTAGATGAAATGGTCGAGTTCACGTTGCCCGGTCTGGAGGAACGTGAACGCTTGTTGCGTTTGTACTTTGATAAATACGTTTTGCAGCCAGCTGCTGAGGGTGCCAAGTAAGTTGCATTTAAATTCATATTTGTTTTTTGTCCGGTTTTTATGTAGCAGACAGGACTTCTTAATTTGTAATTTGATTTATTTAATAATTTGGAATTTTATTTTTTAACCAGTTATGAGGGAAATTTTAACTAGTAATCCTGTTAGCTCCTGGTTTTATTAAATATTTTAATTTTTTACAAGATAATTAAACAAATTATTAAGTTTAGTTTGAGTGTAAGCTTAAAAGCTATTGTCCAAGTTTAAAGCTTCAAAATATGGTATTTTTTCTTTGGCAGAAAGCTTTTATCAGAGTATTTAGTTTTATATTATTTCATTTATTTATTTCCAATTAGTCAATGGTATGAAACGTTAATAATCGATTTTCGGTTATTCGATCAATCTTTTCCAACTCGATTATTATATTATAATCGATTAATCGAACATAAAAGTCGATTTTTTTTTTGTTCGATTACGTTTTTTTTTTTTTTTTCTTAAACCAAAAAAAAATTAAAAATGTTTACAACTTGTTTATGTTGAAAAAATAAAACGATATTTTATTCAATTGTTTTATTTTAAAAAGACACACTTGAAAAATATGTTTTACATATTTCTGTTTAATAAATTTTATTTTTTAAATCTTGAGATTTTTCAGATGCGCTGATAAGGTAGTTGTGCTGCCACAAAAAGCTAACTCCTTGCAAATGCAGCACTTTGTCTATATTCCATTATAAATTTTTTTTAAATATTGACGTGGCTTGGTGCCATTTTTTCACTTTTAATCACTTAACTAAATTTTACTCTTTTTTTTTTGCACACCGACTTCCAAAAAACCCGCGCTTTTAGTTTTACAGGTTGATTTTTCGATTAATCGATACCAAAAGTCGATTTCGGTATAAAGTTGATAGTGTAAAATCAACCACAAAACATTAGATTTTTGAAGGCAATAATCGATTAACGACCATAATCGAAGTCGATTTAGCATTCACTATTTCCAATAAAATCAATTTTTCAGATAAATAAAACAAGTGCTTCAGTCATTCATCTTAAGCTAAGTATAGACGATATGTTGAATCAGCATATTTATGCTGAAAAATTTGTTACAAGTGCTTACATATCGTGTAAACGCAAAATTTTTTCAGCATATGTATGTTTGACAACATTTGCTAACACTTTTTTAATAATGCCAACAAACGTATGTTGGTAATTTTAGCATATCGTGTAAACAGCTATTATTAGTGTTTGACAAATTCCCTGCGTATGTTGACAGATATGTTATTTGTTGAAAAGCGTATGCAAGCTTTTCAGCATATGGCAAATTCATATGCATATGCGATAGTGTCTATGCGATCAGAGTTGTATTTTCTAATAAAGCTGATAAGAAAATAACAATGTCGCCTTCATTGATTTAAATCACAAATTATAATCTAAAGAACAGACGTTTAAAATTTTTTAATTGTTTGTATAGTTTATACAATTTATTATATTCACATATATCAACACAATAATTGAACACAAATATTTATTTGAATGGCGGAAAACTGCGTTTGTTTACATTAACAAAAACATATGTTTTTGCATTTTTTTTGTGTACTAGTGTGGCACCTATGACACACTTTGTTGAGATTTTGTTTTTGAGTGTGATAGAAATCGGTCAGATTTTCCAGTGAATGAATCGTACGATTGTGGAGGATAGTGTATCACGACCTTTAAGGCCAGCCGCTGATAGTTTTTTAATGTAAATACACTTCTTGTTGCATATGTACCTACAAACATACACACACAAGCACACTAAACGCAATATAGTGGCCGGCGGCATTGTTCAAATTAATCGACACAGGTCTCTGGAAATAAACAATAAATTATTATAAATGCGTCTTTTTGTTTTTAATTCCACTCGTCATCCAAAATCAGCACTGTACAAGCAATAGCTAGACCAATTTCCTCCCACGTCATCATTTATGTTTTTTTATTGATATTATTTTTATTATTTAATTTTATTTTAAAAATTACACATAAAATACAAAAGTTGAATAATAATTAAAAAATGTTGTCAAACTGAATAATTTCACAAACAAATGTTTATACGACTCAGCATTTGTAGCACCACATACAATTCAACATATCGTATAAATACAAAAATCGTATGCTAACTCTTATGTTGACATTTCATTTGCTGACATATGCTGACATCAAAAAATTTGCTACTTTCAACATATCGTGTAAACGTCTAACATAGGAATTTGCCGCTAATTTTAATCATATGGCTGTCAGCATATATATGCTGATTCAACATGTCGTCTAAACTTAGCTTTACATTGATAACATTTGTTTACATTTTGACTATTTATAATACCGTTATTTAATAAATCTCTTTGGCATTCAAAACAAATGTTACCAATACGGTTTTTGTCAGTGTTGCCAGAAAATGAATTTGAAAATATGCTAAAACTTAAAAAAACTAAGTTCTAAAATGTTCTACAGAAGAAAAAATAAGTGCTAAATTTTTTCAATGTAACAATACAATTTTTATTTCAAATGTTACAAATATAAATTATATTTTTTTGTAATTTTGTTCATAACAATTGTTGACTTGATTTAATAGATTACATTTCATATATTAATTGAAAGATTTCCGAAAGAAGTTTAGTTGAAATATTAATAAAAGTTATTTTTTATTTCGCCAAAAGTGTTTTTTGGAGTAAAAAAGTAAAAATTTGTTCGAGCAAATAATGTTTTTTATCAAACAAATTATGCTAAAAAGCATTTAGCATAATTTTTAAAAATTTCAATGCATTTTCGAGAAACAAAATGCTAAATCTAGCACTGAAAGTGCTAAAATGGCAACACTAGTTTTTGTTGTAAAATATATTAAAAATTTTTCCACTCGAAGAGAGAAAGAGAGAGACAAGAAGAAGATGCAGATGTAAACTTTGTTTATTTTTTAATTTAATTTTTTAAGCTTCGTTTAATAAACTGACATTATTAACTCCCAAAATTGTTTTGCATTATTTTTACTTTTGTAGACGCTTTAAATTGGAACAATTCGATTATGGTGCCATTTGTACAAAAATGGCTAAAATCTGTGCTGGCATGTCTGGTCGTGAAATTTCCAAATTGGGTGTATCCTGGCAGGCCGCCGTCTATGCTTCTGAGGATGGTGTTTTAACAGAAAAAATGGTATTAGACAAGGCTGAAGCTGCTGCCATTCAACACAAACAAAAGGTAAAATTTAAACACATTTAAAAATTGTCTTATTCAAAAACTAATATATGTACATATGTTTACTTTTCAAAGATGGCCTGGTTGTCGGAACAAGAACGCTTGGATCATAAATCCATTACCGGTGGTAAAGGGGAATAAGCTGTTAGCTTCAGCTAGGTGTAGTAAAAACTGCAGGTTACTATTTACTAAACAAACAAATTTCCTTATATAAGTGTATATGTAAACATAACACTGCTGGTCGTAATTAAGTTTTATTTTAAGGAACAAAACTCATGTATCCTCACCCCCACCCAAAAAAAAATCTTTTTAATAGATCTTCATACCAAACAATTTAATAACATTCATACAAAAAAAGCTAAGCTTTCTTTTTGTTGAACTCAGGCTTTAGATTCACAACAAAATACCAACTGCTGCCAAAGCCAACAGATTCAGGGAAATTGTTTAATTTAAGATTTTTTATTACTGCCTTTAAATTATAACGATTTTCCCTAAATTATTTTCTTTTTTTATTGGCTTGTAAACAAATTGTGGACGTTTTATTTTTATGTTGTATGTATAACATGTAAATAATATATAGACATTCTTAAGATTTATATTACCAGTTTAAGAATCTTATTATATTACACACAACTGACTTGTATTTAAATAGATATTACATCTAAAGAAAGTTCTGTTTAAGTTAAAATAATGAGAAAAAAAAGAAAGACTTTGTTGTTATAATGACTGCTAGAAAACAACATTTAAAAAAAAACTGCATTTTTGTCTATACCATAATTCAGTTTGATCTTTGTGTATATAAAGAAATTTATATTAAACTTCTTACACATGTTTGAATTGTAGTTATGGTTTTTGTTTTATATGGCCTTTTTTAGCTTTAAAACCACGTGATTTTTGTGTTGTTTTCATATTAAAATAAATTTAACATTTTTATTTTATCCAATTATAATTTTGTGTTTATTTCTTTTTGATTTATTAGTAGTAATATGTTGAAAAACTGTGTTGTACAAATTGAGAAATAAATTGTTAAAATAATTAAGAAATTTACGAAAGAAACTGAAATCTATGTTTTTCACTAGAAAGTTCAAATTTGGGTTTAAACAAGTGATTTTTAGGGTAGAAATGTTAACTAGTATTATGGAAAATATTGTGGCAATGTTAACAAAATTTTATGTGCATGTAGGTTAAGTTAAACAGTTAGACTATCCAAATTTTGATTTGCAAGGGCCGGACATTGACAGTTCTGCGACAGTGATAGTTGGACCAAATGGCACTTGACGTCGCACAGCGACCAACTAATTTGAGCGTATTTTTAGAGTTCATCATGAACACAACGTTTGCACGACGAAAGCGGATTCCAACCAATCAGTTTCCTCTAATGGGAGTGATTTATACTTCCATGACGGTCACATCTATCTGTTATCACGTGGTGCTGTTATCGAGTCTGATGGCTGCGTTAAGAGCTCTGCCAATTTAACACTGGAAAGCGTGTTATAGATGGTGCGTGCCCATTGCACCATCTATACCGAGGTGCGTAAATCCTTTCAAATGAGTTACGGTGTGTGGATCTCCATCAAACGAGGGCATCATACATTAGTATGGGCTTGACAACCATATCGAAAAGCGATTTAGTATTCCTAGGTGTGACGGCCAAGGTTTTCCTATTTCTATACGAGTATATGGCCTTGGATACTCTCACCTGAGTATTCTGATTTCAGTATAACTTAGAATCCATGATTACTCTCAGATATTTTGCACTAAGAGATAAGTCCAATTCCACACCATTAAGACGTGATTAACGAAATGTACTTCCGCGAAAAGAGTACGAGCTCAGTTTTTGTAGAATTTATACTAAGAGTGTGTGAAGTGATATTTTTAATCTTTGCGTGAAAGTGTCCCGATATTTTTCAGACACTGTATGTAAGTAAATCAGTGTTTAAATTGTTTGAAAGTAGCGGGAATATGAAATACAGTCGGGCCTCGATTATTCGTGATGGTCGGGACCAGAAGCATTACGGAAAATCGATTTTCACGGTTAACCGCATAACAGTTTTGATTATAAAGTTTTTAAATACATACATACTTTTATTCACCCCTATCGTGAATAACAATTCCACGTGCAATTTGTTCACTTTTCACATTTTTCCTATGTTAAAAAAATAAAAGTGAACAAATTTCACGTGGAATTTTTATTCACGATAGGGGTGATTATTTAACAAGTGAACATTGGTGTACATAAATATCTACATTAAAGAATATTAATTCTTTTTAAAACTTAGTATTTTTGAGCTAGCATTTTAACATTCACAATTTTTTTAAATCCTCGTTAATTATTTTAACTTTATTTAAAATGTTTCTTTGTCTTTTTACCACATACTAAATACCTATATTTAGATCTTATCACTCGTATTTCCCAAATTTAAAAAATTAAACTAATCACTTGTAAATGCTTCTGACTTCATCGTATGCAAACAAGGGAATTCCCCGTTTTCATGTGTTTATTATATTGTATGTGTGAATTTGAAGTTAATAAAAAAATTCTGCCATCACGGATAATAGAGGTAATCACGGTTAATGGAAGCAAAGACCTGTTTCATAGTCATCAGTTCTGACTGTCAAGTCAAGTATTTTTTAATGAGAACGAAAAAGATAAAAGATAATTTTCTCTAATTTCAGGACAAACAATTTGAAAACATTGCAAACAAAAAAACAATAGACTGATATTTTTCCATCACGGTTAATCGGGGTTACCGGTTAACCGAATGACAGATAATCGAGGCCCGACTGTAGTATAATAAAAAATACTATCCAATTAATTTTTCTATCCTCTTAAAAAACTACCAAAACGGCAACACTGCTTTTTGTAAATACTACAACAACAAAAGTAGCAAGAAAACTTCATACAAAGCACTCTTTTTTTGAAGAAAAATAACGGCAAAAACTTGTTATTAATTTGTTTGCGAACGTAGAATAAACGGAAATAGTAAAAATCTTCTGTGAAATACATTTGCAGTGACGAAAAAATATAAAGAAACATAAATAATAAATTCAAAAAGAAATTAATTTATTTGGTGGAAAAAAAGAAACAGAAGTGTAGTAGTTAATATATTGTATGTAGGTACATACATACATATACATTTGTATAATAATCACAGATGCTAGTTTTCAAAGTGTTAAGTACCTATTTACATTCATATATGCATACAACAAGTTATAGTGCTATATTCGGCTGTGCCGAATTTTTAATACCCTCCACCTAAACGTAATAAGATCTACAAAAACTTTTTATCTAATTTTGACCATTGATGTAGGTAATTACCGATTCTGACTGTAATTTACAGAGTTTGTCTGATTTTCATAATAATCTTGAGTGTTATTTAACAATTTATAAAATTAAAAGAACATTTTTCCATATTCACAACAAGTTAAGAAACAGAGTATAAAAAAGGATACATATGTATGTATATAAAATATTCTTACTATGTAGGTATGTATTTTCCTAACACTTTCTTCTATCATAAAAATAACGCATACAAAATTTCATGGAAATATCTGCAATATATTTAAAAGAATTGTAACAAAAATGTTTAAAAATAAAAATTTTTTATGGAGGTTGTCTTACATTTTGATTCTTAATTAATTAATACCAAACTGCTTAGAAGAACTAGGTATAAACGGTTTTTTGTAAACTTTGTTGATTTCGGTTGTGTGAGTGTTTTACACAGGCAGAAAAACAGACATGGCTCAATCGACTTAGAATTTCGTAAGGTTTAAGAATATATGTATATACTTTGTTGGGTCTCAGATTAGTATTTCTCAGTGTTACACACGGAATGACAAATTTATATAGGTATACCCACATTCACCACTTATGACGGTGGAGGGTATAAAAAGAAAGAAGTGAAGAATAGTGCAAATTTAATTCAAAAGTTTTTGTTTAATGATAAACATATTTACATATGTATGTAGATATCAAAGTGTGTGTAATTTAATGAAAGTTTGAAATATGCAATCGTACAAAGCTTTAAATGTCATGCGAATTAAATAATTAATGCATCAAATGTGAGGATAACCAAAAGTTAAAAAAAATGGAGCTGTCTTTTTGGGTAAATGGTCCAAGTGGTGAGTAACAAATATTATTATTGTTAAATCATCCTTTACACTGGTGTATTTATAAAACTAAATTAAGTCCTGTTGCAATAGCACTATGGTACGAATAAAAAAGTATGTTCGCCGTTTTACGTACATACATATGTACATACATTGCTTTTGGAACAAATCCATAGAATATGTGTGACTGGCCACAAAAAAATGCGGCAATTTAGGGGGAATTGCGGTTGTAGCTCAAAAGTTTTCCTCTTTACAAGTGTTCGATAGCGAAATTAATAATAAAAACTACAACAAATTTTGTTTGGTTACGTACAAATGTTTGTGATAACTCGGCCCCAAAATATAGGTAATTTCCATAATTTAAAAAAATTGTTTTCACTACTTAATTTAAAGCATGGCTGCTTTTTTTGAGGGGCGCAAATAATTAAAATTTTACCTTTAATATTCAATATTTGTTATTACATGAAGACATCTATTTGGCATACTTTCAATCAAATGTCTTTAAAGTGAAATGGGTATAGCTTTCGGCAAATTTTTTTCAGCGAATGATATTTTGTAATACATATAGGTACATATTTATATAAAATAATTCATTTTTCTATTTTTAAGGCACGAACTTAACAAAATACATATAACAAAAATCAAATTATTCAAAATATATTAAAGTAATGTCATTGATCGGTACATTTGTTGTAAATGCATAAAAAATTCTAAATTCATACAAATTAGTGCCAATATAATAAGGGTATTCACAAGATCTTTTATCTAGCCATATTGTCATAGGTTATAATTTTAAACGCCTGTGAACAAATCAAACTGAACGAAACTTTTATAACAAACCGTAACAGCTGATTTATAAAAACAAACATTTTTTCTTGAGTGGTGAAAATTGTTTGTTATTGTTTATGTATCACCGTGTAGATTTGTTAGTGTAAATGCGGTTTGATAAAGAGTCCATTCCATTCGTTTCTAATTTGTAAACTAACAAACCACAAACATAACCTAAAATACATTGAACAAACTTATGTGTTTTAAAAACAATAATAATTTTTTTAGAAATCAATAATAAAACACATTTAATTAAAATAAAATTAATTAGTGAATTTTGTGGATTATTAGAATTTTGTGGATTATGTAGGTATTAGAATTTTGTGGATAGAATTTTTGTGCATTATAAGCAATAATTGTATAAAAAAATTACAGAACTTAATAATGTGTATCATATCAGAATGCAGGAATTATTCGTTTTTAACCGTAGCAATCGGAATAAGTCCAATTTTTGTCAGAAAAATCTAGAATATAGACGATATTACGTACTAAAATTATGTAGATCTTAAAAGTGAAAAAGATAAAAAATTAATTCGTTGTAGTTTCATAATGGAATGCAAAAACTCTTAGCTTGTAAATATAGCAATCGGGTCACGCACAGATTTTTCCACAAAAAAATGGAACATTGCGCTGTAATAAATATTAGTTATGATAGATATAAAACTAATAATTATCAGAAAAATGTGATTTATCATATTTGACAGTTGTTTAGAACGCGAGAAACGCGTAAACGCTTATGCTGAAAGTCCATACCAAGCGTTTACGCTTTTCTCGCGTTCTAAGCAACTGTCAAAAAAGTATCAATCAATGTAGTCGTATATTTTAAGTTACACACTTAAAAGCATGGTGAAATAACTCTACAAGGTGGTGTTGAAACGCCAGCTGTTTTTTTTAGTCATGCTCGTTATGTCAAACTTTATATACATATGTATGTATGTATGCTCAAGTTATGTTAAAAAAATAGCAAACGTATCAAGTTATACAAAAAAAAAGTGAGAAAACAATTGTCCATAAATTAAATATTTCATAAATTAACAAATTTATAAATTATTTTTATTTTCATCTTGAAATTAAAAAAATTGTATGTATGTATTTATTTTTCCTGCAAAAATGTTTGTAAACAATAACCAGTTGTTTTTGACATTACAAACATGAGCGCAAAAACAAAAATATCATGTTGTTTCTGTTGCTTTTGTATTGTTGTAATATTGCCATCACCTTGTAGAGTTATTTCACCATGCTTAAAAGCGTAGGAAGCGTTGACGCTTGCAAAGCTAAAAGTTAAAGGCAAATTTATTTTAAAGGTGATGTCACTAGGAAAAATGTCAGTTGAAAAAACATTTTTTATATGTAATTGACAAACAAATCGATAAAAACTTCATATATAAAAAATCAGCTGAACTTATGACATCACCTCTGAAAGTACAATGTGCGTGAAGATAAATTTGAGATTTAACTCCCTAGACACAAACCTTTTATATTAACAGAGTCATGTTAACTATTTAACAGAGACAATGTTAAAGTTTCAAAATTTGATATATAACTTTATTAATGATTATTGATTAATATTTTGTATTGCTGGATCAAATTATATTATTAAGCTTTTATTTTGTGTTGCCTCTTTAAATTCAATAAAATAAAAAATTATTGTATTTTTTTACAAATTAGACCACTATATTTCAAACATCTTCTGTTATTATATCTAATTGCAAAAAGGCAGTTCAGGTTGTTGAAAATGCTATTAGTGACATAAACATAAGGCTTTTAAATGCTGAAATTTATGATTGTAATTTTTTAATAAACCAATTTGAAAAAAATCTTCAAGATCAGTTATTTAATACAAATAATTTGAAAAATAATGTATATTATCAACAAATATTGAAAATGAACAATGAAAGACTCCATTCAAAATTTACAAAACTTAAAGAAAACCAAAATCAACTTTTTGATATTCAATATGATGACTCTTTTATTAAAAATATTTCTGGTGTTGAAATTCCAAATGAAGTGATGATTTTACTAAGTATGGGACCAAAATTCATATTACCAAATGAAGAAGTACCTTTACTTGATTTGATAGCGGATATTGAGTTTATTATAACTCGTTACAGTAATGAACATATTAGACAAGCAATGCGAGCTAACCTTACTTATTTAATTACTAAGCATTTAAATATATCTAAACCGCTTAATCGAATTCAAAAATTTTTTATTAAAGCAGCTAAATCTACAGCAAGATTTCTTAAGGAACATCCAAATATTTATTTATCAAGTAGTGATAAAGGTAATATTACAATTATTGCTAATAAATTAGAATATCAACAGAAAATGAATGAATTTCTTAACAACAAGGAAGTTTTTGAAGAATTAAAAGCAGATCCAACTTCATCATTGGAATTAAAACATAATAAATTAATTAAACGCTTATATGATAATGACAACGAAAGTAACCAATTCATTACGGTAAAACAAAAACATTTTTTAACAAATTACACATCAATTCCACCAAGAATATATGGTCAAATTAAGATACACAAAAAAGATACACCAATTAGGCCAATTTTATCTACTATAAAATCGGTAGCATATAATTTATCACGTTTTTTGGCAACAATTTTGAGAAAATCTTTCAAACCTAAATATTCAGTTAATAATTCTAAAGAATTTGTTAAAAATATTACGAAGATTAAAATTCCAGAAGATTATAAGTTGGTATCTTTTGATGTTGTAAATTGTTTTACAAACATTTCAACACAAATTGCTCTACAAATTATATTAAGAGATTTTGACCAACATATGAGTTAAAATACTAATATTTCAAAAGATCTGTTTTTGGATCTACTTAAATTTTGTCTTCATGAATGTAATTACTTTTGCTACGAAGGAAAAATATTACGTATGAAAATTGGTCTTTTTATGGGTTCTAGCTTGGCGCCTATTTTGGTAGAAAGAGTACTTGAGGATGTTGTTGACCAGACATTACTAAATCTTAATATATCTCCTTTATTTTGGTATTCGTATGTGGATGATCATATTACAGCAATTCCAAAAAAAACAAATACATAATGTATTAAATAAACTAAATGAATATGATGACAAGATTAAGTTTACGGTAGAAGTTGAAGAAAATAATCAGCTGAATTATCTGGATACTACTATTCACCGAAAAGCTAATGGAAAAATCATTACTAATTGGTATCATAAAGAAATTGCATCGAATCGCATTTTAAATTACTATTCAGCTCATCCATCACATATGAAACTTAACACTGCAAAAAATTTCATAAGGAAAGTGTTAAGTATATCACATAAAGATTTTTGGTCTCAAAATCTTATTAGAATTAAAAAAATTCTTATCAAAAATAATTTTCCACATAAGGTTATTAATCGTCTAATTAACATAGTTCAACAACGTAAGCGTATTAATAATAATAGTAATTCAAATGAAACACAAATTAGTTATGCGTATCTTTCTGCTAATGATGAAGATATATTAACCACTAATAAAACAGCATCATCATCAGTTAATTTTGCATCAATGACTTATGTTCCGGTTCTAACTGAACAATTATCTAGAGCATGTAAATATTTCACACCTAATGTTAAACTTGCAATGAAACCACCAATAATGGATAATACTAAAAAAATTTTTCAAGAACCTTAAATATAAACTAAAACCTGGGCAAAAATCTGATGTTGTATATAAAATTAATTGTAAAAATTGTAATATAGTTTATATTGGAGAAACAACTCAAAAGTTGATGAAAAGATTGAAACAACATGAATATGACTGCAAATGTTTAACTAAAAAAGTTAATTTATCAGCCTTAGCCAAACATGCTAGATCAAAAAAGCATGAGTTTGATTTTGACAACGTAAAAGTTTTAAAACAAGAACAAAATAAATTGAAGTTGCAAGTTCATGAAGTGAATCAAATCGTTAAATATGAGCAAGTTGCTTGTAATTTCAAAAGCGATAAAAAGGATTACATAAACACATATTGTAATTTAATTACTCCTTTAAGAAAATAAATATTATTTACATGTTTATAAATGTATTTTAATTTGATTTAAATGTTATTTGAAAAATAATTTTTCATTTGTATTATATATATTTTTCAATCAATTCAGGTAATTTTTTAATTTTTGTTTAATTTTTATAAAAAATTATATGTATTATAAATAAAAACTTATTAGACCATAACAGGAATCCCTCCCAATACTTTTTTCCGCCCACTCTCAAAGAATTGTGAGAAAAGGAGCAAAGTCCTTTTTCAATTTTCAAAAGTTATTTTTTCAAAAAATCTTTATAAAATTCTTTTATTCGAAGTTGCCTTCTAGTTAAATATAAAAAATTTAATTTGAAATTTATTTTTGTATATTTCCATCATATGTTCTACATTAGCTTTCCGTTGGAAATATACAAAAATAAATTTCAAATTAAATTTTTTATATTTAACTAGAAGGCAACTTCGAATAAAAGAATTTTATAAAACAATTTTTACTCGCAAGAGGAACAAATTCTCATTCAGTATATAAAAAGAGTTAAATATAAAGATTTTCAAAATAAACAATATTAGACACAAAGAATGCTGATGACGGCTTTAGCAGGCCAGAAAACGCTACATTTTGCTAGTGTCTCTTTGTATATTTCTGTATGATTTTACATTTATGCTTTCCAACGGAAAGCTAATGTAGAACATATGATGGAAATATACAAAAATAAATTTCAAATTAAATTTTTTATATTTAACTAGAAGGCAACTTCGAATAAAAGAATTTTATAAAACAATTTTTACTCGCAAGAGGAACAAATTCTCATTCAAAAATCTTTATAAAAAAAATTTTTTAGTGTAATATTTTTACTTATTTAAATTTTCTGAGACATTTTTTTTATAGATTCTGATTTTTTTGAATTTTGTCGGACTGTTTTTGTGTTAAAATATCATTAATAATGTTATATATCGAATTTTGAAACTTTAACATTGTCTCTGTTAAATAGTTAACATGACTCTGTTAACATAAAAGGTGTGTGTCTAGGGAGTTAAATTTCAAATTTATCTTCACGCACATGAAAGTACATTGCCGCGAAAAACCTTCACATGTAACTTGAAATACTTGATGCTTAAAACGTTTAGAAAGCTATAAACGCGTTGACGCGAGTTTGGAAACTAAATACACTGTCTCCCACTTGAATAAGGAATCACATATTTTTTAACTTTACTCGCTTTTTACGAGTATAGGTATAATATCAAAAAAAGAAATTTTTTAAGTTTAATTGCCTTGCATATTTTTTGCCATTTGAAGTCAAAAAGAGAGATAGTGTCTTTGTGCCTACATTTATTTTTGTATGGGTTAGAAATATTTTCGGCAACGTCCCAACAAAATATAAATTAATTATGATGTGTTTTAACAGAGTAGTTCATTTTATTTGTAATCTTCAGTACAATAAACATATTTCTGCCCATGTTATTGGCATTTTAAGTTCTGATTTTTATACTTTTATTAATCAACGTTTATTGATACAACTTTTTAAGATTATGAAGTATGATAAACCTCCATATCTGATGGAGAAATTTTTTGTTTTTGGCAGCTCTAGCAGAACTAATAATATTGTTTGCCCAAGGCACTCATCCTTGTACTTAATCATATCATTTGTGGTAAGAGTATCCCGAATTTGGAACCTCTATAGTCCTTATATAGAACGTAATTTTAGAAGAATGGTTGCAATTTTAATAATATTTCTAAAAAATATTTCTAAAAATTGCTTTTAATATGAATCTAGACCTGTTTTTTATAATTTCATTCCATTTGTAAAACAAAAAACAACAATAACATTTTTTTTTAATTTTCTCATTTGTTTATTTAGATTGAAACTTAGAGATATCACAGGATTAGAAATAATACATAGAAAAACAAAGAATAACATTTATTGTACACATTGAGAATTAAAAGTAACTCTGAAAGATTTTATGATTTCGATTTGTCAGGCGTTGAAGTTGTGGTATTTGTAGTATTCCTGTAGAAAGAATATTAAACAATTTAAATAAAAATAATAATTTTTTAATAAAAAGAAATTTATAGAATTTTAAATATTTATTGCAGAAAATTAATGGATTAAAATTGCGTTTCAAACAGTAGGTATTTGGTATATATTTTTAAAATATGAAACAAATTTTGTTAATATTTTAATGTTTATGAAAATATAGTTTAATTATGTTCTTTTTATTGTAGATTTCTTTATTAAATAACTCTTGCAAATGTAATTTAGCAAATATAATTTAGCAAAATTTAACTTTAATTAAACCTTTGATTTATTAAATAAAGTTTAAATTGCTGTCAAAGATTCCCAAGATTTTAACACAAACAAAATCCCTTAAAAATTACACACACAAATTTGTTTATACATAGTTTTTTTTCTTTTTAACAAGTAAGAATTTATATTCGGCTATGCCGAATTTTTTATACCCACCGCCTATATAGTATATCGATAGTGTGATCTATGCATACTTGAATGAAATTTGTTTAACATTTTGTACCGATAACAATGTTTATACGAGTTATTTTATTTTTTGGTTCCTTTATATGACATCTATTACATACTCGTATTATGAGGCGATCGTCATAAAATATTTTATTGTATTTGAGTCTTATGCTTGGTTTTCACTATGTAATTTTTGTTGTCAAATTGTTCAAATTGTTGGCAATTGTATGAAAACGGGTTGTCATATGGCGTCATCTATGTTTGCAATCATGATTGCAATCTCATTAGGCGCCATAGACAACCCGTTTTCATACAATTGCCAACAATTTGGACAATTTGACAACAAAAATGACATAGTGAAAACCAAGCATTATGGTGATTTTCATATCTCAATAACGATATATTTTAGAGTTTTTTTGGGTATTCCAGTTATTCCCGGATATGGACCTTATATGGGAACTATGGTCAATTATGTACTGACCTTCACAAAATCCAATACGTAATAAATTTTTTACTTATATATAACTTATTGGTAAACAATTTCAGTTAGATGTCGATATTTATAAGATATTTACGAAGGTTAATGCGTTTTTCGAAAGTGGTCCATATATGGGAGCTATGACAGATTATGGGCCGATCGCCATAAAGTTGTTTACTATGATTTAAATATATATATGTACATATGTGAATTATTTCTGTCGAATTTGAGCTTGATAATAATGTTTATAAGAGATTTATGTACATTCAAAATATTTTCGGAAGTGGGGGCTATGGCTAAATACGAACTCCTCATCATAAAATTCGGTACGCTGATTTGTAGATATGTATATGTGGATTATTTTTGTCGAGTTTCAACTTGATAGTGTTTTTTATAAGAAATTTATGAGCATTTTAGTTACTTTCGGATGTAGAATGGGGGCTATGGTCAAATATGGATCGATTCAAACAAAATACTGCTTTGTATTTTATCTTTACGTAAAACTAATAATTGTTGAATTTGGTATGGATACTAGATTAATGTACCATAATCCTGGAAGACATTTATATGGGGGCTTTGAGAAATCGTGGACCGATTCTTACCATTTTCAACAGAACTTGTCCCTGTATAATAAAAATAAAGCGTGAATAATTTCATTATACATATTATCTTCTTTATATTTGAAGAAAATAGCAAAAACAAAATATCAAGGTTGTCCGAAACTTTGGTTTATAACTCTTATCATACTGGACCGATCTTGACCATTTTCAATACCAAACATTTTGGTAAAACAAGGAAAAGGAGAAAGTTCATTGCTTTAAGTCTTTTTTTAGGCTCTATCGTGCCTTCAATAGACTGACGGACTTGGCTAGATCGTCTTAGATTCTTATAAGGACCTAGAATGTATAGACTTTTTGGTTCTACCACCAACATTTCGATGTGTTAGAAACGGGATAACAAACTTAATATAACTCCCATCTTTTTGGTGGTGGGTATAAAAAAATAGAGATATTTCCGTGTGAAAATTAAAATCTTCTGACATCCATGTTTTTGAAAAGAACTTAACATCGACAGCAGTTGTCCACAGGAGAGAAAATCAAGTGTGAAAAAAAGCCAAATGAATAAATGTATGGCTTGCCAATAGAGGATGTTATATAACCCTACGTCTTTACATTCCGGCGACAGCCGATTCTACGCACCGGAATGACCCGAGATCACTCGGTCAAGGGCTGTCAGCTCAGCAAAAACTGCTGTTACAACACCAACAACAACAACTCCACATCTTGACGAACATAAATCTGTTCAGGTTCTTCTGTGTGGGGAAAACGATGTTACAATGTTACGATGTTAATTTTAATAGTTTTTTTTTGTGACTTTTAAAAATGGCGTCATTTTTGTGTGTAAATTATGTTTGATGGCAGACATAGTTAACCATAAATCAACAAGAGTTTTCCACACAAGATATTGGTTAATTGATGGTTTCTCAAGACAGGGAATTATATAAGATAAAGGAGTATAGTAAAGATTTAATGAGAATCATCTATGATTGTTGCGAAGAATTGGTCAAATTCTTATAAAAATTCATAATTTTTTTTAATAATTTCTATAAAATTCAAATAATTTTCTGCAATAATATGATTAATATATTTTTTCAAATAATCAACAACTCTCACCTTAAAAATGTTTAAATAAAATTAGTTTTAAATACCATATGTATGTACGATATGTATGTATAAATAATGTAATTTGTGTGATTCGATCGATTAAGTGTAACATGCATTAAATGTCAATAAATTATTTCTAAATCCTGTAAATTTGTTTAAACAAAATTTACAATTCTTCTCTTTTCGTATACATATGCGTAACGTCTTCCACTGTGCCCAAGTGTATAATTTTGCCATCATCATTACTAACAAGATCATTATCATCATCAACATCATCATGATCAGCCTCCACCTGATTATTTTGTTTAATTTGCTGTGTCTTTGGTTTATTAGTGTTCTTTGGTGTTGTAGCCTTGTGTTTGGGTATATAAGTGACTGTATCTGAGGAACTAGTGACAGATGAGTGTAATGTGATTTTGTGTGCGGCCTGTGAGGGATCAGGACTAGTGAGAGAGATTTTTGAGGCATAAACTATTCTGTAAGGTTTAAACAAAGTAAAGCATGTTATCTTAGTAAAGGTTTGCAAATATTAACTTGAGATTAGTAAGCCTAAATATTGAATAATTTAACTAGAAAGCTTTTCATTAGACTATTAAAGCTTTCCTAGCCATTTTTAATTTTGTTTTAATTATAGAAAATACCTTTTTTTATATTTACAGTTTCATTTGCAATGCATTTTTTTTCCTTTTTTCAGTTTTAAATACAACAAGCAGTTTTTTGTGCTTAAATTAAATAGCAGAGCTTTTACATAGTTTTTTTTTTGTTTAGCTTTGAAAAAGTTCTATTGGCGTTGTCGGCTTGCTCCTCGTAGCTTTTGTGGTTGTCTAATTTAGCAAGTTTTATCGGTATTTACATCAAATATGTATTAGCTTTTAACTTTAATATTTACCTGTCTCTGGTCTGCATATTTGCCTCGACGTCCACACTGCGCGGCTGTCGAAAATCACATTCCAATGAAAAGGCCGAATCTCCGGGTGTTATCAATTCGGGATCATTTTGTATGACCACAATATTCGAATAGAGTTCACCTTCTTTTTGGGTTTGACACTGATCCAAACTAAAATTCATTTCCAATGATTTGGCACCATTCGTAGAGGGTTTAACGAAACAGGGTGCGGCTTGTTTGTAGAAACTTCCTCTTGTGTACATGACACCGGTGAAGGGTTTTTCGGTCTCCAGCATGACATGCATTGAGTCGGAGCCACATTTTAGGTTGACTTTTTGTATGCCCTGATCGGAGCCTTCGATTTTGAATGTATCGGTTAGATCTTGTTCCCATATTTCTGAAAGAAAGGAACAAATAAAAACATGTTTAATTTTTTGAATGCCCAAATTTATAAATAAGGTACTGTTTTGTCTATAACATATTATCTATGATATATTACTCAACGTCTTGACGAGACATCGTTTTGTGCGCACAAATTTGTTCATGTTCTAGTGAGCGGGGAAAAGGTGCAAATGTTCAGGTTCGTACTTTTCTTTGTGCTTTTTTAAATGGTGTAAAAATGTCATTTAATGGCAGAGATAGTTTAAAGAACAAATGTTATGGCAATGTTGTTCTAACGAGAATATAACATCGACAAGGGTTGTCTACACGAAACACATTTATATGCGGACAAGAAATTGCTGTTTTCGCTTTTAGCTGGAGTTCAGCTAAAATCAGGTTCTTAATACAGAAACAAAACCAAGTCAATTTAAAAAGAAACCTGCGATTTTGAAAGAGTAAAGCTAGATTTACACGATTGAAATTTTCTTCAAAATTGCTCTTCAAAATGCTTCAAACTCGTGTAAACAGTAAAATTTCTTCAAAATTTATTTATTTAATAACTATTAATAATGACTTCTAAAAGAATCAGGAGAGAAATTATCATATCGAGATTATTATACTTCTAGCAGATAAAGCATTTGTTTACGCTAAAAAAAAATAGTGCTCCAGGAAGAAAGTTATTGAAGGAGAGAGTAACAATTTTAATTTGCAGTAATGCATCTGAAACAAAGAAAATTAAATCTCTTCTAGGTGGAAATAAAAAAAAAAACACAAAGCTCGTTTTGTTATAAAAGGTTATCTCTAAATTATATTCATTCAAATAAATCATATTTAGAATAATTTATGGAATCTATAGAAGGTTTTATCTTATGATATGCCCTACTAATTCCACACCGAATAAAATACATTACAAAATTCGATACAACGCATTTTTCGATTTATCTATTAGAGTTGATTTGGATCGTGCCTGTATTACGATTATCTATGACATTATTATTAATGAAGTTCGGGTTATTTGCAAAAAGTTAACCTTGTTAAAAATATATGTACATACATATGTATATAAAAATTAGTTAATCCACCGATTGTATTCCAAAAAATTATAAGATTTATTATTTTAAGAATTTATTGCAGAAATAGAAGAGTTAACTACCAAAGTTTTTAAAATCCTGATTAAGTAAACTTTAAGCTTTCGTTTTAGGATTTAGCCTTAAAATGATTTAATGTGAATATCTCATTGTTCGATAATTCAACCAACAACTTTTCTTCGTGATAACCATCTTTAGAGGCATCATATGGATATCAGTTAAAAAATGTTCTTGAAATGTACTGAAATCACCTCTTCGGCTTGTACTATAACACAAATGATAACTTGAATCATATATTTATCTATTTCATCTGGAATACCAATTTTTGATGCAGCAATTTATTAAAATTTCACCAAATGACTCGTGGTAGTACCATGTTTGCCAAGCCTATATAATATACATATGTATATAATATATGTCCGATATAATTTTTCACTTATAATTGTCAAACCTCACTCTTTCCTAAAGAATACAAATTTAAATATTTTTCATATCAATTCTGTGTTTTAGTTTATTTAAAAAAACAAAGTTCTTGTTGAAAATGCCTACATAAGGATACAGACTGTAAATCTTCACTATACCATTATGGCGAAGAATATAAATATGTACATATAAAATTTTGCATACATTTTCCATCCTTTTAATCATATAGCTAACTTGAATTAACTTAATTTAAATTTCGCAAACAAAATTCTTTCAGTGTAATAATATTCACTTGCTACACTTTCCTCTTCTTAGTCATTGCAAGGAACACTGTTTACATGATCGCTTTTGTATATAAAACCGGTTTCGCAGCTGCGGTTGTTGCTGTCTGCTATAAACGATTCTGAACAAAGTCATTGTCATTAACGTTGTTCTTAAAGATACAAAGAGAGCAGACAGAACATTAATGTATCTACATACATATGAGGAGTGTCTATGAAACCAAGCGTATTATTTAACAATCTATCTACATATTTACTTTGTTGTAATTTTACCTTGTTGATTTCTTTGTTGTTGCTGTTGTTGTTCCTTTTTGGCACTACTACCAACCGTTAACAACAATAAACTGAAGGCAAAAATGTTGACAACTTTAGATGATTTAATAAACATTTTCAAATAGTTTTGGTTGGTTCTTTTTTTTCTTCTATAAATTACAACAATATAATTTGTTGTTAATTATTTTCTAACTATTTGGTTAATAGGACTTGTGAGTTTTTTCTTTAAACAAATTTCACTTAATAGGTATTTGTTTTATTTTTTATTAATAATTTACTTATTTATTTATTAAATATATTATAAACTTTTAACAAAACGTAGTTTTATATTCGCTGAATTATCTTTTTGTGTGTGTTGTTTACGTTTAAATGCCAAATAATCAACTGATGATTTTAATGTTTAGAGCGAAGCATATAAAAGCCCTGGTCTGTATCAATTCCGAGCCACAACAATCCAAAAACAACAAAAGAAGCAAACAAATGTAATGAAATGAAAAGGGGAAAACAAATCAAAAAAAGCGAAGAAAAAAATTAAAAGACATATGTACATACATACATAAATGTTACGACACAAAGAGAAATAATCTGGATAGTGGATATGTATTTATTTACATTGGCTGGCAAAGAAAGAGAAGTGTTTAAAGGTGTCTAAGACCGTCTTATTATTGTAATTGTTATTGTTTTGTTTTCATTTCATTCATTTCTTATTTTGGCCTAAATGATATTGCCAGGTTTAACATGTTATTTCATCACATACATGCATACATACAGGAGTTTTGAAAATTGTGCCGGTCTAATGGCAAGTTGTCGTCATTATTTTTACGTGCCTTTTCAAAAAGTCAGCGATTTAAAGGCATGAAATGGTTGTGGTTATTTGTTTGTTGGAATATTAATCTGTAAATATAATTCCTAAAGCTATGTATAGATGGTCGTTAGATATTACAACACTGTCAGATCTAGCAATGTACTGACATTGGAAAATTGTTGGCAAAAGGTAAATTGTCAGTTCAGACGACTGTAAGAAAACTAGCAATTTCATTGGTACACAATTGTCACACAATGAATTTAGCTGTCAACCGAAATTGTGTTTCCAAAATGTTATTAAAGCTATGTATAGACGGTTGTCAGATATTACAACGTTGTCCGAAAAATGTTCAGAAAATTTCTAACAACCATGTGAATTTAAAATTTTTGTCTTACAACGTTGTAAGAAAAAGCATTTTCAGTATATTACAAGACAAAAATATTGTCAGACATCTAACAATCGTGTAAACACACAATTTTGTCATTGTCATTGTTTTAAGACAATTGTCAAACACTTTTCATTGTCATATGTGCAAAGTTTATGCATCTGCCAATGGCAACATTGTCATAACTAGATATTATTTCTAAATTCAACTGTGTATATACATAAATAAACAAACAAAATATACCCTAAGCTGTTCTAAAAACCAACCAAATTCTTTAGAACTCGTTATCCAATAATAATAGTTACCAATACGGAGTGAAACAATCAAACCCCATCTTTTAACTTTAGCCGGCTCGTGGCTACAGAAAACCTTATACAATCGGTTAATAATTCTTTGAGAAACATGATGCAGAAAATAATATTGCAAGCTGTACTTAATATTTCAAGAACTATTTGAAAATATGTTTCTTAAACGAACTGGAATATTCCCTAAAAAATCATTTTCGGAAACACATTTGACATCTAGAAGTTTATTTTGAATAAAAGGGTATCTGATTTATGATACTAAGGACCCCAGAGGCGGAGGCACAGCAATTTTAATAAAAACTAGAATTAAACACTACTTAATGTGTGATCTGTCTATTAAAATCCATATCATCAATAATATATCAAAATTTAGTTGGTAACATTAATATCGTGCTCCATTCCATTAAAAAAATTATGACCCATCCAATCACTGCTCCAGACCACAGTAAAATGTTCAGAATGCAAAGGCTTGAATTTCTCAAATTTGCTCTTGGAAGCCCAAATGCAGCACTTTTAATGATTGAAAAATAATAGCGTTTCAGAGGGACGATGATATTGAACGAAAGTATCACGAGTCAGTGAGTTTTCGAGCGCAATTGAATTCATTGTTTCTCTTACTGGAGAACTGCTAATGGACCAAAGAAAAGTGGTTTGACGTTGTGCTCAGAGATACTGATTTGGTACTTTTTACCAAGATCTTTGTATAAGATTCTGGAAATCAGACCAGCATGTGTAGCTTGAATAATACTGAAGATTTCAATTAACTGGAATAATAAAATAATATAATAATCTAAAAGGTCCAATATCACTCTCAATTAAGAAAGCGCCAATACTTCAATATGGGGGACATCCCTAACAGCCTGCAAATGCGGTATGGATCTACATGGATCATGGAGATACAAAAAATTTTGCATTGGCTTAAATATACTACGACAACATTTAATGATTTTTGAGGAAGTTATCAAAATTAGGAGGCGAGAGAAAATATTTGTCATTTCCCTTGCCTTTCGTATGGTAGATCAATGCCGTATGGGATGAAATAAACTCTTTAATTAGGGTTCTTCACTGAATTGATGGGATATCTATATAATACTCTGATTTGGTAAGTTTACGTGATAGAACGCTACATACAAATAAACAAGTGTATTCGATATCAATATGTTTCCATTTTGTCAAGACAAGTCAATAAGATCGGTGAAACTAGATCAAACCTAGGTGATAGTGAAAAGACTAAGGCATCACTGTCTGATACCCAATGCCTAGATTGATAGATTGTTTTTATGTGTTAAATTATAGATTTCATATAACTTACAATTGCGATTAACTCTACTGAATTGAATAATCAATTTAAATATTGATCATTTATCGCAGTAGAATATATACCGTTAAGGTCGCTGAAATTCACATAAAACGATTTAATTCCTTTAAGCCATTAATTGTTTGATACGCAATAATTGACTGGCTGCCTGCTGCCAGCGTTTTAGCCTGCAATAATGTTGTTTTTAAATACAATAACGAGGTTGTGTTTAATTTTTTTTTTGATTCGGGAAATGAAATTGAAAATGTTAGATGAGATTTACAGTGTTGAGACAATACTAGAAACAAGAAAAAAACGGAACTATTATGGGGTGTTTTCCGCATTTAATGTGGCGATTATGTTTCAAAAAAAAAAAAAACACCCAACAAACACATTCACAAACTTCCTAAGCCTAATTTCTATTACTTCTTGCAATTTTACCCAAAGTGCTGTTGAAGTTGGAAACCAATAACAATACGTGTTTACGTTCAGCATCACTTGGTCGTATCGCATGTTGGTACCAGTCAGTCGGTCTCTCTCTCTTTCTCTTGGAACTAACAATTTGTTTTTATTATGAATTTATTTCCGATTTCTTGTTGTTGTTTATAATTTTGAAATATAATCTGTTTTTTACTATATATAAATACATATTTGTGCAAAGTAATTAAATATTTTTTAATGTTTCTATTAATAGGAGTGATTTGTTGAAAATGCAAAAACAATGCATTGTGGGGACTAAAAACTAAATTTTTCATATCCTGTCTAACGACTGGTGTTATTATTAGAGAACTAGGATATAATCACTAAAATTCAGAATCAATTTTAACTTTGAAATAGTAGGGTTCCAAGGATACAAAGATATCTTCTATATAATTCGGTACGCGTTGAATTCCGTTCGACCATTCATGCAGCAGACTCTGTTCCCTCTAATACCTTTCTCAAATACAAAGCCAATTTGCGATCACTTTAAAAGGCGCTGTTGATTCGGCAACAGCCCGATATCCTGAATACCCACGATATTCTGGATTCCTATGATATCCTGGATGCCAACCTATAATATACTGAATACCATTGCACGATATGCAGGATACAAATCCACGATATCCTGGATAAAAAAACACGATATTCTCCTATTTCCATGAGTTCATCGATACCAACCCACGATATCCTGGATACCAAAACACGATATTCTCGTATTTCCACAATTTCATCGATACCAACCCACGATATCCTGGATACCAAAACACGATATTCTCGTATTTACACAATTTCATCGATACCAACCCACGATATCCTGGATATCAAAACACGATATTCTCGTGTTTCCACAATTTCATCGATACCAACCCACGATATCTTAGATTCCAAAACACGATACTCTGGATACCAACCAACGATATCCTCGATGTAAAATTTAGTAACAGATTTCTATACTTCTATAACAATCTCCAGAGGAAGAGAACTATATTACACTATTATTTCATTATTTACCAACAAGGAAACAACCAAAACAGAAAATTAATTAGAGAAGGAATTGAACTAATATTTTATTTTTAAGAGAAAATGTTTGTCAATTTTGCAGCAAGTGTAAACGAGCTACTACTTCAATGACAATTATAGTTGCAGTCTAAAAAAGTCAGCCACAAATTAAACAGTTTAAAAGTTAAGTCAACAAACCTTCAACAAACGACATACTTACGTACTTTCTTTCATATTTAAAACTAGTAACATTCGATCATAAGATTGATGAAAGATTTAAAATATCTTAATTCCTGCTCATATGAAAAGGTGTACCAAGATCCGAAATGGTATTGCTAAGAGATTAGCTTATTAACTTCATGCATTATCGCGATGTATACCCTTAATTATATTCTCAGAAGAACAAATAGTTTGTTACCATTTCGGATTTATCGTTTTACATACTCTATATCAAGTATCTCTATGGCAATAAGATGGAAATAGCTTCCAAATGTGAGAATCTATGTATCGACGAGATTCTTTATTATAAAGCCCAGACTAGGGGATTTAGCAAGCTAATTGTTGTAATTACGTGGATATTATGGTTACAACATCAACGTTCTGAATTTAACGACCTTTATAAATTCTTATAGAAGTTTTTAAAATGGAAGATCTCGTACTTTCAGTGCGTCTGTCGTGCTATAAACATCAACGTTGCAAATATTTGGAGATATTTATTATAGTATTTCGTATATCTAATCCTCCGACTATACTACTATATGCGCACTGTTTTCTCCTCAATTTTTTCCTCTATGTATTTTCAATTTATTCTTAAACCTTCTCGAAATTCATTCAGTAACGGAGAACTCGGTTATAATTCCGTGAAACTTAAAACAAGTAGACCGATCTTAAGGAAATTTTTCCAGAAACTAAGTACTATCACAGTTTAATCCTGGACAATAGAGAGAAATTCTGGCTAGATAAATTTTTAGTCAATTCGGAAAATTAATTCGAAATCAGTGAAGAATTGTGGCTAGACTATCAGCTGTTGGTAATTTGATCGTCCTTAATGAAATTCATACAGAAGCAAGCGTTCAGAATTTGGAAAATCATAAAAGATCGCTGACCAGCAAATAATAAAAATAATTAAATTTGTTCGCGATTGAATATAGGCTATCACAATTTGAAGAGAGTTTATTTGAAGTGCATCCCGAAGCGAAGAACAACTACGATTTAGTAGTTAAGCGTACGATTAAGGAAATTCTTTCAAAAGCAATGGGAGCTATTATTAAATTCCGTCAATTCAGTAAAGTATGCAAGCTAAAACAGAAACAAAAACCAATCCAAATATTTGTATTTCGTCCACGATTGTATCGAGAATGCTACTAAAATACGTAGACCAATGAAGTGAGTTGATTATCCTTTAGGAAATTGATTCAGGAGCGAAGTTCAACTACTACCGTAAAAGATCGCTGAACCGCAAAACATAATATGCAATTTGATGGACCTTCATTAAGATCGTCCACCATTGAATGACGAAAACTACCGAATCACTCTGGCCAGCAGATTTTGCAGCAAGTTTATTTGAAGTACATCCAGAAACGAGGAACAACTACGATTGTATTAAGAAATCCATGCGTGATTTGCTGGCCAGTGAAAGTGTAAGCGAGTTGATTAAGCAATTTTTTGCAGGAGCGATAAACAGGTACGATTGTATTGGGGAAACCTGAGTGAGTTAGGCTTACAATAAACAAAATATTGAAGCTAGTGAATGTTGAGGAGAGTTAATTGGCCAAAATTCATCCAGGAACAAATACCAAGAACTTGTAAATCCGGAAAATCATCAATTGGGAGCTATTTGATCTACCTTAATTACTTCCGAACACAATTAAGAAATTTGCAGCGAGTTTATTCGAAATTTATACAGGAACGAACAACAAACACATTAAACTAGGAAAACTTTTAAAAAGCTGTGGCCAATGAATGTAGAAATGAAGTGGTTATCATTGAATGACCATGAAGACTGAAATTGAAAACGCAATGGCCAACATTTCATGCTTGTACTCGTATGAAGAACAACCATGATTGAATAAAAAAAACGAATCACGGTGACCAAAGAATGCAAAAGCGATTTTGTTGCCTTTAACGATCACAGAATTCTATCCTGTTGTAAAGGAAGACCACGATTGAATTCGGAAAAATAAGGCGACCAGAAAATTCTTTCAGAAGCGTTGATGACAGTTGATCGAACTTTCCGAAATTTATCCTTGAGCGACTGAATTCAGAACACCAGTGCTCAAAGAAATTTCAAAGTGGCTTGTATGAATTAGCCCAGTGAATAAAGAAGCGATTTGGTCGACCTTAACCAAATGCTTGTAATAGCGAAAGTTTAGAATTTATTTTAACAAGCTCTTGCCTTTTTGTTTGTGTTTAACATGGATTTTAATAAAAAAGTAAAAGTCAGCGTGATGGTATAAACATATTTTTTTTTCAAATTACTTGCAATTTCAATATCGAACTAAAACGTGACTTTATTAAATCATTTTTTCTCGCAAGCTTCCTTATTTTCTTTAACCGTTGATTGAAAACAACTCATCATATATTTCTTATTTATTTAAAATTTGCTTTGAAATTTATTTCAATTAATATTTGTTCATGGTGTGTATAAAGAAAATCATAAAATTATTACATGTAAATTATGAAATATTAAAAATTTTTAATTATTTCTTTTCCTTCTTCTTTTTATTCATGGCTGCCCAGTAGCATTCAAGTTCATTACCCTCCCAGTTGATTGACTTGGTAAAAACGCTAGAAAACATAAGAAGTAGGGAGAGAGAGAGAGAGAGAGAGAAAAAGAGGAAATACAATTTGAAATAAAATATTGCAAATTTTGTAAATTGTTATGGGTGATAATGATCATGAAATTAAAGAAACATACAGCATATTTAATGAGCGTGTTTTTTTTTTGCTTGTAAAGAGATTGTAACATAAAACTTTTCTTTGTGGAGTTTTTTGTGTGTGTATCTATGTCACAGCATAAATCAGTTAGTAGCAGGGAATTGTGATTATGCGACAGTTAAAATTGCAGCAGCAGTTACACTGACAGTGAAATTCTTTAAGTTAGCAGCCATTTAAATCCTTTAGTTTAGTCATAGATTATACAGAGCTGGCAAATTTGACGTTTAAAAAAGACCAAAACCAGTTTTCTAGGGCAGTTATCTAAAGAAAATCGCTTTATGTTACATGTAGCGAAAAATAAAAAGAAAACGAGGAATATAAAACTTGATTATCTCCTGTCTCTTGACATCACTGTATACTTTGTGATTTATTCGTTTAGACTTAAGCTTAGAAGAGATTATCAAAACGAAAAATTACCTAAACATAATATTGAGCTGTAGATTATTTGGAGACGGCATCATAATAGAACCCATTTATACACTCAAACATTTTGGTCGGTTTGATAAGAGCATACCAACGATATTCAGGGGGGTTGGTTAGTTGGTTGGTTCACTACGTGCGAACACTTAAGTAGAGTCGAAGGGACCCCGTTTTAAAAGACCACACCACTCGTCAGAATTAATGTCTTATACAACATGCTGTAGCTAAGATGAGTACAAGAAAGTCGTGTCTTGCGAATTGTACGCTTATCATACAAATTGTACGCTTATCGCATCGCATTTGCTTTCGCATCGCAATAGAGAGTAACCCCCCAGGATACTTATCATATCCTGGATACCAACTCACGATATTTTAAATACCTATGATATCCTGGATACCTATGATATATTAAATACCCACGATGTTCTGGATACCTACAATATCCAGGATACCAACCCACGATATCCTGAATATACTCTATACTCTGGATACCTATGATATCCTGGATACCAATCCATGATATCTTTGACAATTTTGCAGCAAGTGTAAACGAGTTAATAGTTTAATGACGATTATAGTTGCAGGCTAAACAAGTCAGCCACAAATTAAACAGTTTCAAATAAAAATAAACAACTTCAACAAATTGCTAAAAAAAACGACATACTTAGATTACATAATACTTAAGAAAAAGCTAGTCAATTTTTACTTTCTTTCATATATTAAAACTAGTAACATTCAAACGACAGACTACTTAGCAACAATTATTCCTTTCACACATAAAAACAACATTCATTTACTCAAATATAATTATGTATAAACATAAATATAAGTTGTTTAAATGTCTTGAACATATATGGAGTTGTTCATCTTCCTGTCAACACGTTTACATGGTACCCGAATTGCACAATTTTGTAACAGCCAACAACATTTTATGGAACGTTTATTACTGTTGCTTTACAGACATACAAACAACACTCTTCTAACCTGTTACCATAATTCAGTTGCCAGTACTTTGTATGTTTGAACGTATGTATGTACATTTCTTTCCATCAGCATTTAACTATAATGATAATGACGCTGACTTACGTATCTTTTAAAAGTTGCAAAACTTCCTGTTCCTTTTTGGTGAGACCCTGGTAAAATGCCTGCAAATTAATGTCCAACAGCTGACGAGTTTGCATGCCAATTAAAAATGTTGCTGGACCATCCAGTTGTAAACAATGATACATGGCCAGTTTGCCAAGTTCGATGTTGGCCTCTTTACAGATGTTGGCAGCCTTGTGGCATAACTGCTTTTGTTCATTGTCTGCCGGATGCCAGGGCTGAGGACCGGCGTTTGTTAGCAGGCCAACGGCATGTGCAGCGGCGCATACAATGCCCATGTCTTTGTTTTGAAGGTAATCAATGTATGCAGCCAGGGAATCATCGCAGAGGGTATTGCGAGCATAAGTTAAAACGGTCTGAAAAAAGGAATATTGGAATTTATTTTAGAAAACGTAAGCAAAAACGTTTTTATTTTTTCTAGCAAAATCTCAATTCTAAAATATTATATTTGTTGAATTAAGACACCCTGTTACTTACATCAAACCTGCCATTGGCCAGATCAATGCATTCCTTTAAAGTTTTTAAAGGATAACCGGTTAGACCAATAAATCTAGCTTTGCCTTCCTTAACAATTTTCTCCAGCTCGGGCAAGCATTCGTTGACAATAATATTCAGACCTTTGAAAAATTCTACATCATGAATCTAAAACATAAATACACAATAAATAGTAAATACTAGTGCTATAAATAAAATTGTATGTTGAGTACCTGTATTACATCCACATAATCCAAATCCAATAATTTCAGACTCTTTTCCACACTTTCGCGAGTCTTTTTGGCCGAATGATCAAACATGCCCTCATATGTAGCCTCATAACGAGCCACCTTAGTGGCTATATAATAGGCGGAACGAGGTATGCCCTTTAAAGCCCTGCCCAAAACCTCTTCTGAACGTCCTTGTCCATAGAAGGGAGCTGTATCTATATAATTTATACCGGCCTTAACAGCTTTGTGTACAGTGGCAATAGCTTCCTCTACATCAAGTTCACTGAAATATTTGTTGCAACAAAACATTTAATAATTACAAAGAAAATTGACTTATTGTAAATTAATAAAAAAATAATAAAAATAAATTGCCTTTACTCACCCAAAAAGTGAACTTAGTGTGGCACAACCTAAAGCAATTTTCGATACTTTTAAACCGGTACGTCCTAAAACATGATATTCCATTTTTCTGCATAATTCTTCATCGTGAAAACCCTTGGTAAATGTTGCAGGCAGACTCCGCATAGACATAGTATTTAGTTAAATAATAATATTACAATAGAACTCAAAAGAGAAGTAGGCAACCTTTCTGTTAATAGTCTACTGGCAAACTGTTTAATAATTTACGAGTATCTCTTCTAAATACAGATCAAAATCACACAATAAAATAAATAGTTAATCTGTATTTATTTTGCATTAATTAGTAATAACAAAGAGCATTTGTAGTTGTAACTGTAGTGGCGCTTATCAGGAATGTAAAATTCTGATTTCACAATTCTGTGCAACCTAAGCAAAAGAGTTTGTTTTGAGGTCAAAAGTTGAAGTAAACCAAAAGTAGAATGAATACGAGTAGACTAAATATCGTCAATGAATGTAGGCATTTTCCTTTTACAACCGAGCCTACAAAGGGTTAATTGCATTCATAATAAAACATTTCATCCTGTACTAATGGGTCAAAATTGACCAAATAGTTTTTGTTGTTCATTTATTCTTTAAATACTTAGCGGATTTTTTTTTTTGAAACTTTTGTACAATTATTTTTTTAGTGAATACTATTGAAATTTGAAATATAATTTTTGTAGGTCGTTTCACAAAGCGTATGCCAAAAAAACTTACGAATTGGTAATTTTGGGTCAAAATTGCCCAATGCAACAAAATCAATTTACGCATGTGATACGAGCTTATGCTGGCTTTAGACGGTACATATGTATGTATGTCAGTTGTACGATACATATGGCAGTTTATAATTGTTGCTTTTACACGTCGGTTTTTAGTTTCATCTGACATAATCTATCATAGAACACAACATCTGTCTTTGTTTTGATTATTTTCGCGGGAGTTTTGTGCAAATATAATTTGAAAAAAATGGTTTAAGAAATGAAATAATTTTTACTTGCTGCATTATTGCAATAATAGCTTTTATAAAATAAAAAAATTAAGAAAGTATAGTCGGTCAACCCCGACCATATAATACCCTACACCCAGTATATGTATCAAACAGTGTTTTTTGAAATGGGCGTTATATGGAAGATATAACTTATTGTGGATCGATCATCCAAAAATTTATTGTCATGATGTTTATAAATATAAATATTATGTATGTTAAACTTTATCTCGACATAAATACTTTTAAAAGATTTATGGAGCTTAAATTGAATTACGGAGAGGGTCTTATATGGGAGTTTCGACTAATTGTGAACCGAGCATTATAAAATTAGGTGTCATTATTTCTGTATATGAGAGACTTATTTGTGTCAAATTTTATTTGAATGCCAACATTTTTAAGAAATTTATGATCGTTAAAGTGTAATTCAAAAGTGGGCCTTATATGGAAGCTACGACTAATTATGGACCGATCATAAAAATATTGTACCGTATTATTTACATACATATGAAATATATTTGCGTTCAATATTATTTGGATACCAACATTTTTGAGATAGTTATGCTCTTTAAAGTGATTTTTGGAAGTGGGCCTTATATGGGAGCTATGAGTAATTATGGACCGATCTGCATAAAATTTGTAGCTGTGATTTGACTTCATTTACCACTCATTTGTGATGAAATTTGTTTGCATAAATCAAACATTTATGATCGGTAAACCCCAATTTCGGGAAGACATTTGTATGGGGGCCAGGGCCGATTTCTACAAGTTTCAATCCAATCCATCCTTGGGCCACAAAAATATCACGTACCAAATTTTATAGAAATATCTTTAAAATTATGACCTGTACTCTGCGCACAAGCTTACATGGACAGCCAGCCACTCAGACTTACGGACATTGTTAAATCGACTCAGAAAGTGATTCTGAGTCGATCGGTTGGGCGTTGCAAACATCAGAACAAATCTAATATACCCTCGCCACTATGGTGGTGTAGGGTATAAAAATTAAGCAAGAATTAATGAGAAAATGTGCCATGTGGAGCCAAAAATTGTTGTATTTAAGTTAAATAAAAATCAATATTTATCATACGTTTTTTAAATACGAGTACATATTTTAATACAAATTTATTGTTTTGTTTAATACAATTTTTTTGCAAAACAGCTGGTTGCAGGTGCTTTGTCAGATGAAATTAGAACATGTTCTAATTGAAAATTTTACACTGTAAATGCAGGCTGACATTTGTAGAAGCATTTTTGTTTTGCTTTTACATGACGTGTATGCATTTTACAGTGACAATTTAACAAGCACACTGCAAAATTCATACCGTCTAAAGAGAGCTTTAGTAACAATTCTGTTTGCCTTTACAAAAACAAATAAAAAATAAAAGCGCTGCAATTGTTTTTTGCTATTTTTGGTTTTTACAACGGTATTACAAACTGCAACAAAACCAAAAGAAGAGAATAAGTAGAATGAATTGAATACAAGTGACAATATCTTTACTTATTTCGGAGCAGTGAAACCAGAGGAAATAAGAAATTTTCTATTGCAATCACACTGCCCGTAGCCATCCAAAAATGAGAAATGTTTATGGTCCCAAACATCAACAATAAAAAATATTGGAGTTTCCAAACAGGGCATAATAAATTTGACTCCTGGCCCCACGCGTTATGCTATTTCAAGACCTGATAGTATAAAATCTTTATAATTATAATTTACAAGGTGACTAAAAGTAGTAATGTATTTATAAGAATAAACGTTATTCAATCGATTTATTTAGGTCAATCAGAATTTGGTGATAATTGGATTCCTGTAGACGACATAAGAATTCAAGCATATGTTCGACTACTTTTGTTGGCGCGTGTATTTAGATTTCATGGTCAAGCTTTAAGCTATGTGTCCACGATCGTCAGATATTACAACATTGTCCGAAAAATGTTCAGAAAATGTCTAACAACCGTGTAAACTTAAAATTTTTGCCTTCCAATGTTATAAGAAAAAGCATTTTCAGTACATTGGAAGACAAAAATATTGTCAGACATCTAACAATCGTGTAAACACACAATCTTGTCATTGTTTTAAGACAATTGGCAAACACTTTCTATTGTCATATGTGCAAAGTTTATGCATCTGCCAATGGCAGCATTGTCATAGATATTATTTCTAAATGAAACTCTGTATATACATAAATAAACAAACAAGCATTGATAAAATTTTTTAAAAAAGTAGAAGAAAATTAAAGAAATAAATAAAATGGTTCCAATTGCTCTTTTTTGTTCCATGACAATATTTAAAATTTTTAAACACATACACAGAGCTGCAAAACGAATTTGACAATGCCACACAACAATCTGACAACCATGTGAACTGACAATTTCGGTTGACAGATAAATTCATTGTGTGACAATTATGTGCAAAGAAATTGTTAGTTTTCTTACAGTCGTCTAAACTGACAATTTACCTTTTGCTAAAAATGTTTCAATGTCAGTACATTGCTAGATATGACAACGTTGTAATATCTGACGATCGTGGACACATAGCTTTAGAATCTCTATGGGACGACCGCATTGGCAGACCGCTATTCAAATCCACGATGCCTTTGCGCCTATTTCAAAATATATCTCGAGTGATATTGTTTGATAAAAAGTCGGACAGGAGCAAAAGATGAGTTCGTGACAAACTTGCTCTCATAAGAGATTTTTGGAGCCGTTTGGAAACATATCTACGAAAAATATTTAATCCTGGCGAATGTGTGCCAGTGGATGAACAGGTCGTAACGTATCGTGGATGATGGCCTCAAACACTGTTGTTCAATATGTTAAATATATCCGCTTATAATGTTTATGTAGTTCTTCTAAAAATTAATCCAAATTGGACTGAAAATAAGAAATATAAGCGACTCCATACCCAAGCATTCCGCTTGTAAGCAGAGAAATATCTTGTAGACCAAACATGCCACAACGTAGTCCTGCTAGAGCACTCATCAAAAGGAGATTTATGCGCATTTAAGTGATTTTTCAATGTGAAAATTATATGACGACTAGGGTCAAATATGGACCGATCATCATTCAATTGGTTGTAAATATTTCAATATGTATGGCTTATTCGTGTCGAATTTAAACTTGCTGCTGATGCTTATTAGAGATTTATGCGTATTTAAGTGATTTCCGGAAGTGGACTTAATATGGGGGCTATGGTCCAATATGGACCGATTATCATGAAATTTGGTATTACAAATTGTTAGTGATTTTTATAAAGGATCTATGCGCATTTAAGTAATTCTCTATGGTCAAAATATGGACCGATGCAAACAAAATATCGTTTTGAGATTTCACTTTGCATGGAATTTATTATTTTGTATGGATATGACTTTTCTTAAGACATTTATGTACCATAAGGCCATATTCCGGGAACACATTTGTATGGGGCTATGAGAAATGGTGGACCGATTCCTACGATTTTCAATATGACTTGCCCTTCTAAAATAGAAATAAAGTTTACAAAATTACATGATATTATCTCCATTATATTTGAAGAAAATAGAAAAAAAATATCTGAAAAATATTGAGGTAGACTGAAACTTTGGTCTATAACTTAGATCCTACTGGACCGATTTTGCCTATTTGCAAAACCAAACATTTCGGTGGATCAAAGAATGTTTGGTATAAATTTCATTGTTCTATGTTTTTTTTCGAAGCTCTATCGTGATTTCAACAGACGGACAGACATGGCTAGATCGTCTTAGAATCTTATAAGGAACCAGAATATATAGACTTTTAGGCTCTACGACCATTACTTCGATGTATTACAAATGGTATGACAAACGTAATATACCTCCCATCTTTTTGGTGGTGGGTATAAAAATAGTATTAATACAAATAGCCCTATGCTATTAACTCTAGTAAATTGTGATTAAGGAGGAGAGATTTTAATATACGATCGAAACAACATTTTACATTTATTGAAATTTATTTTTATTCACATCTATGCTTTAAATTAGAAAAGTTTTTGTAATCTCCAAAAAAATTATTTATTTTCCTTTTTGTTCATGGCTGCCCAATAGAGATCAAGTTCATTTTCTTCCCAGTTGATAGACTTGGTAAAAACACTAGAAGTTAAAAGTAAAAATAAAAAGGGGAAGAAAATGAAACAAATTACAAACATACAACTCAAATACATATTTATATATATATTTTGTATAAATCAAAAATTACTGCTCTAAACATACCGGTTTATCATAAATGCATTTATAAAAAATAGTTTTATTTCTAAATGCACTTTATCTTCCTGTCAACACATTCAACATGGTAGTACAATTTTATACAAAAAATAAGCATTCAAATCTTGACAATCTTCTAACCTGTTTCCTTAATTCAATTACTTACTACTAACTATTATTATCAGCATCATTACTTACGTATCTTTTAAAAGTTGCAAAACTTGCTTCTCCTTTTTAGTTAGACCCTGATAAAATGCCTGTAAATTAATGTCCAACAGCTGACGAGTTTGCATGCCAATTAAAAATGTTGCTGGGCCATCCAGTTGTAAACAATGATACATGGCCAGTTTGCCAAGTTCGATGTCAGCCTCTTTGCAAATATTTGCTGCCTTGCGGCATAACTGTTTGTGTTCATCGTTTGTGGGATGCCAGGGCTGAGGGCCACCATTTGTTAGAAGGCCTAGACCATGAGCACTGGCGCATACAATGCCCATGTTTTGCTTTTGAAAGAAATCAAGATATGATTTGAGAGAATCGTCGCAGAGGGTATAGCGGGCATAGGATAAAACGGTCTGAATTGAGAAGGGAGAGAGAAATGAAAATGTAAAGATGTTATGTTTAAGTGATTAAATTAATTAACGAACAAATTGTAACTACTTACATCAAATCTTCCATTGGCAGCTTTAATGCATTCCTTTAAAGCGTTCAACGGATAACCAGTAACACCAATAAATTTAGCCTTGCCTTCCTTAACAATTTTGTCCAGTTCCGGTAAACATTCATTGATAACAATATCAAAATCTTTGGTAAATTCTATATCATGAATCTAAAACAATATAATAATTAAAACACAAATAATTATTAGACGACTCCAGCACTCAAGAACCTGTATTATGTCCACATAATCCAAACCCAATAGTTTCAAACTTGTCTCCACACTTGCGCGGGTCTTTTTAGCGGAGAAATTAAACATGCCATCATATGTTGGCTTATAACGTCCCACCTTAGTGGCCACATAATAGGCGGAGCGGGGCACTTCCTTTAATGCCATGCCCAATACCTCTTCTGAACGGCCTTGGCCATAATAGGGAGCCGTATCAATATAATTTATACCCGATTTAAGAGCTTTGTGTATGGTGGCTATAGCCTCTTTCACATCAAGATCACTTATACATATAAACATTTATAATTAAAGAGCAACATAATATAAACATATATTTTATATTTACCCATAGAAAGAACTTAAAGTTCCAGTGCCCAGCGATAATTTTGATACCTTTAAACCGGTACGTCCCAGCACACGATATTCCATTTTCTTACACAATTCTTCATCGTGAAATCCTTTGGTAAAGGTAGCGGGCAGGTTAGAGGAACTCATTTTTATAGCCAGCACACCAGCCTCTTTGTTAAACGTTCAAAAGCAAACTGTTTGTATTTTTAGCGGCATCTGTTTAAATTGCTCTTCAAACAATAAAACAATTTATTTAACTTTTTTGCATTCATTAATGATAACAAACCCATTGAGATAAAGATAGAGTACTCGATTATTTGTTTCTCATATTAATACTTATTATTCTTGCAGAGTGTGTTTTAATTAAATACTCTTAACTTATAGTTGCTGTACCTGTAGTACATACCACATATGAGTATATACATACGAATACATACTGATGAGATTGAACTCATTGTTAAAATTGTTTTTTAAAAGATAACGTACACAAGCAAGTACCCAGTTGGTAATAATTTGAAAATTTTAGGGTTAGCTTTTTAAGAACACTATAAAATTATTAATTTTTGCATTATGAGAGAACTGTTGTGTTGCATAATTTAGTTTGGAAACACACAAGATTGCGGCTTTTAATAATGCTTCCAAATCTCTGAGAAAGTGTAAATTAAATAAAGCAGTATTTCTAGTGACTTTGTTTAAAAATAATATCTTATTTTAGTATATAATTCAAAATTATAATGCGTGATCCATTTCGAGGTTCTCTACTTTTTTAAAGAAAAAAAAACATAGAAAACTCAAATTTAATGGGAAATGTTTATTATCATTTGAAAGAACATTCTTTGGCATTTATTTTGCGAAGATTATATGTATCTATCAAATGTTGGTCATTGATACATCGCAGATGGTCTGTCCGTTGAGTGCAATTTTTAAGGCCTGAATCGAAGCGGGTTTGACCGCATAAACTGTAGACTTTACATATACTCTCAGGAACGGTGTGATATCACACGGTCTTGATGGCCAATTAACCGGCCTAAAACATGAAATTATGTGCTCACCGAAGTGTTCTCATTGATTTATGCGTTGTGTGGGAAGTGGCGACGTCTTGTTAAACCAAATGTCGCCGAGATCACGAGCTTCAATCTCGGTTCATGGCAAGATAACAGTCGCCATTGACGATATCGACTCTCCACAGACTTTGTGTACACTCTCAGCTACGGCCGCTATATTTTCTCACAGCGTGCTGGACGTGGTTTATTCGGTCGAATATTATCACATAATGAATGCTGGGTCTCAAAATTTGTGATGGTGTTGCGAATAGTACGCTCAGTAGGCTGATTATGTTGACCATAAGTTGAGCGAAGTGCACGAAACACATTCCTCACAGAACGTGAATTTTCATAATAAAGTTGAACTATTTGTAAACGTTGTTCCATGGTAAATCTTTCCATTATGAAATGCCAAACAATACTAAACAAAAATAACATAACTAGTTGCATTTAAAAACCAATTTAATCCGATTTTTAATTGAATGTACATTTTCGTATTTCTTAAAGTTATTTTCTCTTTTTCTTCCTTGGCATTTACCAAAAGATGTTAAAAATGAGGATAAGAAAAGCATGGTCGCTCTGAGACAGACAGAGTATAAAGATGAGAGCTTTAGAGAAATCGTAGGGAAAAAAAATAAATTTTTATTTGCAATTTTTATCTTATGCGATTTAAGTTGTCAAAACTGCATATAAAACTTTCGCCTTTAAGCAATTTCGACCACTTCTTCCCTCCTACGATTCATAAATCTCTCAAGTTTGGAACTTATTTCGGAGGATATGAAATTTCATTCCTTCTTGACTATTTCATATAAGTTTTGTTTTGAGGTTTATATCCCGCTATAAAGTTTTAGTTCGGGGATTGTGACCATAAACAACTGATACTCTAAGAAAAAATTCGACACCTCATTGACGGAATATTTGAAATGTTATAGCTAGATGTGTGCATTTGCACTACACATTTCATTATTGGCATATTTCAGATATTTCTATTGTTCAATAACTACCTAATTCTATTTTCTTCTTTGAACTCCAAGAGCAGCAGTAGCACTGTACCTTTGACTGTATAGCGTGGTATTCACATAGAAAATGATGTACCCAGTCTAATTCTGCAGCTGGAGTTATGAGTTGAACGACTTGATTGATGGCATCTCCTGTCGGTATTCTAATCCTAAGGCTCCTACTAAAATTCTACCAAGATTGAGCTGTATTGGGCGCTCTACTCATTGAGTATTAGAGCACACATATAATAATAATAATCTGGGGGGTTATTGTGTATTTCGATTTAAAATTGTATACTTTTTACATTGTATTTCGAAAGCTTTTGCTTTTCATGTTTGTAATTATTTTCAAGAGACAGTTTGGGATCATTTACGCTGCAGTTACACTTTCAAGTATTGCTTTCAACTTTATTACACATACTGTTTGTCAAAATTCTCAAAAATTGAAAGCCATGACGTAGGTTGCACGCAAATTTAAAGCAATTTATTTTCAAAATGTCAAGAAAATAGCATACATATATATTTAACTTTAATTACATAGTTAATTATAATTATATTATTAATAAAAAAAGAACAACACAAAAAGTTATGACTCCAGAATGTTTATAAAGAAAAACCAAAAAATTTGTTTTTTTAAATTGCAAACAGCTGTTTTCTTGATTGGAAATTGAAACACATAATTGGAACGAGAATTTGAAAGAATTTGTATTAACGAGTTCGAGCTCTGGGTGAAGGAAGAACTCGCTTGTCATTGTCATTATCGCTTAAGGACAATCAGGACGTCCTCTTCGAGAGATTTGCAGCTTACTCTTGCATTGGTTAATTCTTGACGTTGTCCAACTGCGTTACGGTTTTCCGAAGTTATTCATTGGTCAAATGCTGTAAATTTTTAATACAAGATTTAATCGTATCAGCTTCCTATATAATGGTATAGGTCGACTTGGAACTCACTTAAATCGATCGTGGAATAATCTGGTAATTGAGGGATTAATTCATCGCCAACGAAGTTTATATAAAAAAAAATCTCGCATCAACTTTAAAAGTATGAATGTATTAGTGAAAAAATGTGAGTGTATTAAAATTTGAAAGACAAAACATGAGCGTGTAACCCCCAAGTTAGATAAGTTGCCTTAAACAACTTAATAAATTTTTAAATTCAGACAGTGGCCTTTGAATAATATATAATAGAAAATTTAATTGAAAAGGTTTTCCAAATGCTGCTGCAGAACGCAGTATTGTATTATTTATTTATCGATTCTTAGAAACATTTGCTGGAAATTGACAAGCTCTTTCAAATTCATAAGTTGCCCTTTAAATTCTACAATCTCCATGAATGGACAGTAAATTCTCTTCAAAAAACCAAAAAGTAATATTTTTAAATTTGTTTATTTATTAAATTTAAATAATCGTTTTTTTATATGTATGTATAAATAATAATTTATAAATTTAAATATGTATATAGTAATTATAATGTAGAAAATATTCGAAAATATCAGATTAAAATTTTTGTATCGTTCTTAATTTTTTGAAATTTCTTTATTCTGCTTAATAAATATGTATGCATGTATGGTAGGTCTGTATATGTTGCGTTAAAAATGTATGATGGGATAGTGTTGGAATTTTTAAAATAATTGAGCTTTTTTCACTAACGGTCAATATGTTTTGGGGGGTGTTACCAACATCTAGAAAAAGAGATCACCGAAAATATCTTCGGGATTTTGGAAGGGATGTTGAGGCCGGTGAGCCTGGTGGCCAGGGTATTGCGGGATTTTATGAGATTGTTGTTGTTGCTGTTGTTGGCGTGAGAGAGGTACTATAACATCATTGATTTCATGGATGATGCCGTTTGTGGCGATTGTATCACATTTGGTAACACCGGCATTTTGTATCTTGGGACGACGATCACGGGTGATGCGCAAATGATGACCGTTCAAGGACTCAATAGAGCGTACGAAAGGCCAGTTGGTGGGTATGATGCCAGCACAACATACAACATCATCGACTATGTGGGTCTTGATGAGATTTTCCAATTCCGCTTGATCTTTGGTGAGAGATTCTTCCAGCTCTTCAAAGACATCGTTTTTGGGCACCAACAAAGTGTAATCGCCCTCGGCATTAGCCAATAAATCGGTGAGATTAGCCATTTTTACTAGATCCAAGAATTTGCTATAGTTGGGGTTAGATTCCAACAATTCCAAAAGGTTTTGTTTGGTGGGCTGCAAAGGCTTATCCACTTGATGCAATACGGAACCGCAACTTTCATCATCGAAGTGCACTAAACGGGCACAGTTGACGGTGGCGCGATTCATGACATTCGAGAAAAGCGCATGAGTAGAGTAAAGATTAATGCGCACTTTATCGCCACCCACTGTGGACATAAGTTGTTCTTGCAAATCACATGTCTTAATCATGGGTTGGGCAATGTGATAGTTAAGGAATTCAATCAAATCATTGTTGTCTTTCAATTGTTCGGGTGATTCTTCCAATAATTTAGCCCACTGGGTATTTTGCATGGCCTTGTCGGTGGGGGCAAAGACAGTTACATTATCCATGTCATCGAATTTGTTGTCCAAACCGGTGGCTTCCAAAAGGCGCTTGAAAATGGTGACATTTTTCTCTTGCATCAAGGAGGATAAGGGTAAAGCGGATTCGGTGGGCATGATGGTGTCAATAACATGGAGCACACCATTGGAGCCCATAATATCAGCCTCAGTGATCTTGGCAATGCCATTAATCAAGACAGGTTGTTGTTCTTTAGAGTCAGCATCCATAGATTTGCTGCGATTAAAACGTATGGGTTCACCCAATAAATTGTAGGCGGTAGTTTTAGCACCGGGAATAGAAGCCACCGAACAGAAGGTCAAATCCAAGATGTGATTTTTAAGAATATCTGGAAATATTAAAATAAATTTTTTAGTACAACTACATATGTATGTATATTAATAAAAGGAAACCTACTTGAGGCACAACCCTTGCCCTCCTTCAAAGCTCTACGTAGATGGGGTTCCAATTTCTCAAAGGCATCATCGGTGGGTACAAATATGGTCATCGGCTTCTCACCCTCCAACAATTCATGCAGCTTAGTATTTTCCAATACAGTGCGCATAATGGACATATCAGCACGCTGGCGTATAATATCCATAACAGTCTTGTTCGAGGATTTTAAGACGCCTCCCAAAGTATGCACCATACCCTGTTCGGAGAGTTTATCATGCTTTTCAATGGGCACACAGTTGGCGGTATAACGATAAGGTTCGGGACTCAACGAAATGGGCATTTGATAGCTGTTTATGCGTATGGTTTGGCCATCTGCTTGAGTTTTAAAAACCTGCTCGTTGCGTACATCATCCAAGCTGATTTCGCCATCGACTACATGACGCAAATACAATTGTTTCATGCCATCATCCGATTTCATTTCAACCAAATTCTGTTCGATAATAAAACAATAAAACAAGACAAAATTGACAAGTGTACGTGACTTGGAGCATTTCAATTATGGATTTTCATACATAATTTGAAATTTGAAACACTCTACACACACAGAAAGCAATAACAAAATCAAAATACTTACATTTTCACTTTGCACCGAATCGCTGTAGGTAGTGAATGCCCCATCCAAAGGCAAAAAGATGGTTACGTTTTTACCCGCTTGTATGGTGTCGGCTAAACCGCTGCTCTTTGCTTTGGCTACAAATGCTTTGGCACCCATATCGGCTGCCGTTGCCTCAATATCTTTGATTTCAACTTTTTCACAGGTGGTTGCATAAGCGGCATTACGTGGACGACCATAGCCATGACAGCACTGACGAGAAATGGTCAAAGTTTTCTTTTTACCATTTTTATTAATACTACAATTACAATAAATACATAAAACACACAATAGTTAATAATATTAATAGCAATTATTGGCAATTAATACATGTATCCACTATATACTGCAATTGCAATATTGCATTATGACAAATTGAAGTGTGCAACTGGGTTAATTGCAAATTGTGTTTTTACAAATTTCTACATATGTATGTATGTGTATATACTTACACTCTGGTGCAAACATATTTGTTTGGCTTTTCAACACATGAGTTCAACTGGAATTGGAACTGGCCAAAGCTGGGTTGTTTAACGGTTTCTGTGCCTTCGTTTGTTTCAGTTGTTTCCTTTTCATCGCCTTCTTCTAGGGTTTTTTCATCCTCTTCCTTTTCGGTACAGACATTGGGTCTGAAATGGGGAAAATGGAGCAAAATAAATAAATTACAAAATAATGTTTACGAAATATTAATAAAGTATTTAATGCAAATTTCAAAATCATTCGACGCAACGGTGATCATCTGTCAATAACATATCTGAAAGCCTCTAAAATTTTTTTGAAACCAAAAACTTTCATCATAAATCAAAATAAATAAGTTAAACTTTATAAGACGTGAATTAGTACGTGATATATTTTTATATTTTAATTTTTTAAACAGTTATCTTCCACAAGTCCACAAAATTTAACCATTAAATCCAATATGAAATAAATTAGATAATTTTTAATATTTTAACTTGACATCACTTTGCAGTGATGCCAATATGAAATTCCTTTCGACTGAAACAGGGATGGCATAGACATATTCGTTAAATAAAGGGAATAGTTATGAAACCGTTATAAAAACAATTTTGAATTATCAAAATATTGAAATTTCTAATAAAATATTATTAAATATACAAAATTGTATTAAAAAACTGATAATTTATTTAAAAATATTTATGATTTAATATTTCATTAGAGTTTTCCAACTAGCAACATCAAAAATCATTTCTATTACTCAACAATTGTCATTTCTAATTTTATTTCCCATTTTCGGATATTTAACAAAAAAGAATTTCAAGAAATTCTAAACTACTTTAAAATTCCACTAGAGTAATCTAATTTAATAATTACGTTACGGCCACGACAATTAAATTATAAATTATTCACAGAGTTACTGATTGTCATCATGTCTGTTTGCTTATTTATCAAATTAGCAAATCTCATCTTTTGTTTGAACAAGTATTACAATTGAATTTGTTTTAATATTACAAGCATTGACTGTAATAGGCAGTTGTAAGCAAACTATTCACAACTTAATCAATCTTTTTGTTATATAGAAAAACCTTATTTATTATGAAATCATTAACCTTGAATTTACAACAATTAAAATAAAAATATTTACTATGAGTAGAGTATATTCTTATATGTAAGTGGTCTAAGAACACGTAACTACTGACATTGTTTTAGACTGGTTTAGAATAATTTTATTTTAGCATAGAATAGTGTAAAAGGGAACAGCTGATTATTATAAATTCTAAACACAATTTTAAAGGGTTGTTAAAGATTTTAAGTTAAATAAAAAAACTATTGTTTATTGTTATTATTGTTTTAAAGAAGTTAATTAGGCAAAGTTTGTGTATTATTGGTAGAGTTCTTTGTCTTATATAGTTAATAATAATTAATTAATCGTATAAATGTTTAAAGCAATAATTGTTCAATTGACAATTCAATTGTATGGTTTGTATTTGTATTTATTTAAGTTACCTCCTTACCAGGAGGATTTACTTGGCCTTGATATATCTCATAACGCCATCACCAATATCAGGCTTACGCCTACAGGAGTATCGTCAAGGAAGATCCACCGACCCATACCTTGATCTCCACCAATATCAAAAATGAGTTTTGTTTGGTACTCCACCACGACAAACTTATAGGTTATAAAACCATAAAAAATATAGCATGTGGTTAATGCAACTTCGAGAAACTGTAACGCGGTACAGTTATACGACGCCAGATATTAACCAATGCGTGTGAGTCGCAAGACTCTCGAAGGCAGTGAAACAAGGACGCCCTATTACCCTTAAAAGATAATGGCAATGACGCGCGAGTTCTTCCTCCACCAGAGCTGAAACACGACTGAATTGTATGGTTACATTGCTTGTAACTTAGTTTGCTTCTTTTTCATAAAATAGGCACTCAGTATGAAGTGATGTGCAATGCAGGGATGGAAAGTGGAAAGTCACAATAAATTAAAATATTACTTATTTTAGTCTTAGGATGCTAAAACGAATCTTTTTTACATATTATTATTTATAGAAAATATTAAACTTACCATAAACATGTTTCTTTATAAAAAAACACGATAAATAATAGATTCAACTGTGGAACCGTATTGCAGTAAAATGCAATTATATACAACTATTGTAAAATCACACGATATACAACTGATACAATAGGTTACAAATTTGACAAATTTTTAACTTACTTTCATAAATTTACTTAGTTTGAACCATGCTAAAAAAAACAATGATAAACTTTCACTTAAAACTCGACAGTTAACTGATAAACTTAGACCTTTTTCAAAAAAAAAAAACATAAATCAAATTTAATAGAAACATGACTGATAACACATGTATTATAGTTATAATACTCTAAATCATGAACAATGAAATTTTAGCTGCACAAAGTTTTATATTATTTGAAATTAATGAAAATAATACCCTCCTTGTACAATTTAACGTCTTATAAAAGGGAAAGAAAAATAATAATTCTGTAAGCGTCCATATAAAGTAACATCTAATATTGTTAAAAAAATTGTTTTAATAACGGTGATTTAAGTAGAGATACTTTTTTCAATAGCCTTTTTTGACAGATCACGTGAGATTCGTGAACAAGAGCTGCTAAATCTAACCTACAGGCACAGTATACCAGCCTAGTTCGCCAGGTAAAACGAAGTGCGCGTCGAGACAAGCGGGTTTGGGTGGAAAATATGGCCACAGAAGCGCAGTCAGCTGCCGAAACACATCGAAACGGGGATTTGTACAAAATTGCAAAGCAGATATCAGGGTACTCCCGTTCAACCACACATCCGCTTAGGATCCGATGGGAGGAACTGCCTCGTCCACGGAGCGGCAACTGGCAATATGGTCCAACTATTATGCCGGCATACTGTCAATTCCGCAACCTACAACTGTCTGGCAATGTCATTGTACTTCACACCAAATCAGACCCGACATAAATACAATTTGTCCAGACGAAACTGAGATCGTCACTGCAATCCGTGCACTGAAGAATGGCAAGGCACCAGGCGTAGACAACATTAACCCCGAACTGCTTAAGGCTGATCCGACTCTTAGCGCTAAAATAATCTACCCTATTATCAGAGACTTCTGGGCATCACACTCTCTTCCTGCTGAACTAAGTGAAGGAGTGATAATAAAATTACCCAAGAAAGGAGATTTAACAGAGTGTAAAAATTGGCGGGGTATAATTTTTTTAACCATGATTAATAAGGTGTTAGCGAATATAATCCATGCTAGACTGGCATCATCAATTTCAGCAGATCTTCGAAATGAGCAAGCTGGTTTCAGACCACACCGATCTTGCACCGACCATATAAATAGTCTACGGATCGTAGTGGAACAGTCGGTGGAATGGAGATCTCCACTATACCTGATATTTATCGACTTCGCCAAAGCATTCGATACGTTCCACCATCAGGCAATTTGGCACGCACTTCGATGCAAGGGAGTTCCACCTGTGCTATCTCCTCTGTTATTCAATATTGTATTGGACTCAATTATGCAGCAAGCAACCCGAATAAGAAGAGGCATTACATGGGGTATGAATGGTCGATTGGAAGACCTTGACTATGCTGATGATATTTGATATTTGTGCGAGCACATAACTTTACCGACATGTCAGCCAAACTGGACCAGATACATCAGCTAGCATCTGGTGTTGGTCTTCATATTAATTTTGACAAAACTAAGGTTCTACGTATCAATTCGACTAATCTCTCCAAGTTTCGAGTAAACAACATAGAACTCAAAGATGTCCAATCGTTTATCAACAACAGGCGGCTCACGTGATGATATTGCATCTCGCATAAGGAAAGCAAAACAGTCCTTTGGTGCATTACAAAGATTATGGAAGTCATCACAAATACATATATCCTGCTATATGGATGCGAATCATGGAACTCTACTGCAAGCGACATCCAATACCTGCAAGTATTTGTTAATCGTTGCTTGCGAAAAATTTTGCGAATATTTTGGCCGAACGTAGTTTCCAACAGAGACCTCTGGCAAAGAACAGGTGGAATACCGATTCGCATTCGATTACTATTCGTAATATTCGCGACATCATCACCAATTTTGAGACCCATCATTCATTATTGGATAATATTCGACCGAATAGACCACGTCCAGAACGCTGTGAAGACGTGGAATCATCGGTCCATAAAACTTTAAAAATGATGCCGGTGCGAACGTGCATTAAAAACCGACTATTTGATGCCTGAAATTGAAGCTCGTGATCTCGGCGACATTTGGTTTCAGCAAGACGGCGCCACTTCCCACACATCACATCAATTAATGGATTTATTGAGAGAACACTTCGGTGAGCACATAATTTCACGTTTTGGGACGGTCGATTGGCCACTAAGATCATTTGATATCACACCGTTTGACTTTTTCTTGTGGGGCTACGTAAAGTCTATGCGAACAAACCCACTTTGATTTGGGCCTTGGAGAAAAACATCACGCGTGTCATTCGCCAGTTACCAGTCGAAATGCTCGAACGATTCATAGAAAATTGGACTCAATGGATAGACCATCTGCGACGTAGCAAAGGCCAACATTTGATAGACATAACCTTCAAAAAATAAATGCCAAAGAATGTAAATTTGAATTTTCTGTGTTTTTTTAAAGTAGGGAACGGCGAAATGAATCACGCTTTATAAGTATATACTACAAGTACTTCAGTTTTTGTAAGGCGCTTTGGTCGTTTTGATATACTTGTTTATAATTTATTTTGAGATGCCTTCCAACAACTTTACTCACAGTCTCATTTGACGTTTGTCTTTCCATTGTAAATTGTTCACTACTTAACGTGGAAACTTAATCACATTTAATGATAAATTATGAAACTTGCATTTATTTTGAACGGCACTCACCCGTTATACTTTCAAATAAAGAAAAATTAAAAGGTATGGTAATACTTTTGGAATGACAGGGGTTTTTTGCATAAAGATGATGCCACTGTTTACTTTGGTCTATTTTAACAATATGTACATCAATTAAATTTGTATACACTTTTGTTTTTGTTTCATTTTTTTTTTAATTCAACGCTACTTAAATAACTATATAAAAATGTCGGCTTGAGAGATCTTTAAAATTCTCATTTGGATTTTAGGCACTACGTTTGATGTAATTTTTTTTTATACCACCACCACCATAGTGGGGAGGGTATATTGGATTTGTGCTGATGTTTGTAACGCCCAGAAATATTGGTAAAACACCCACCTTTAAGAAAACCGATCGACTCAAAATCACTTCCTGAGTCGATTTAACGATGTCCGTCTGGCTGGCTGTCCATGTAAAGCTTGTGCGCAGAGTATACAAGTCGCAATTTTGAAGATATTTCGATAAAATTTGGTACGTGAAATTTTTTCGGCCCAAGGACGGATGGGATTGAAATTGGTGGAAATCGGTCCATTATTTCACCTGGCCCCATACAAATGTCCTCCCGAACATAGGGTTTAAAGCTCATAAATGTTTAATTTATGCAAGTATACAAACATATTTCAGCACAAATGAGTGGTAAATGAAGCCAAATCAGATCTACAAATTTTGTGCAGATAGGTCCATAATTTATCATAGCTCCCACTCCCAAAAATCACTTTAAAAAGCATAACTCCCTCAAAAATGTTGGTATCTAAATAATATTGAACGCAAATATATTTCATATATGTATATACGAATAATATGGTACAATTTTATGATGATCGATCCATAATTAGTCATAGCTCCCATATAAGGCCCACTTCCGAAAATCACTTTAACGAGCATAACTCTCTCAAAACTGTTGGTATCCAAATAATATTGAACCCAAATATATTTCATATGTATAGAAATAATACGCTACAATTTTATTATGATCGGTCCAAAATTAGTCGTAACTCCCATATAAGGCCCACTTTCGAAATTCACTTTAACGATCATAAATTTCTTAAAAATGTTGGTATTCAAATAAAATTTGACACAAATAAGTTTCTTATACACAGAAATAATGACACCTAATTTTAAGCTCCATAAATCGTTTAAAAGTATTAATATCGAGATAAAGTTTAACACATATAATATTTATATTCACAAAAATCATGACACTAAATTTTTGGATGATCGGTCCATAATAGGTTATATCTCCCATATAGCGCCCATTTTTGAAAAACTTATACATATACTGGGTGTATGGTCGGTCTTGACCGACTATACTTTCTTACTTGTTTAAATTTACATATGTTATAATATTAGAATTATGTTAATATGAAAATTGTTAACAAGTAATAAACAATATACATGTTTGAACTTTTGTTGTTAAACCAAGCGTGTGAAATAATAACAGCTGTTAATGGTTTTATATTTATTAAATAAAATAACTAAAAACTAATATAATGCAAAGTATTTAAAAGTTAACAAATATTGCCTAATGAAGCTAAGAATTAGATCAGTTATGCCCAGTTGGAATATTATTTAATTGCATGTTAAAAATCCTGCCAAGAGTTAACATTTGGTCAAATAAAAATAATAAATAAAAAACGAAATCTAATTACCTTGTTCTGTAAATCGAATGATTTAAAAATTAAACAATTGCTCTTAATATTTGATTTTCCTATTTATTTATTTGCAATTAAATTTAGTAAATCATGTGGTTTCGATTTACACAACGCTAAAATATGTAAATTCGATTTAAAAACGAAATCGTTTATCATATTCGATTTACAAAACAGGCGGGTAAAAATATAGTCATAAACAAAAGGAAGTAAACATTTTAGTTTAAGTGAGCTGAAAACATTAAAAAAAATTAATAACTAACATACATTCCCTCTTCCATCCCTGAACCGTATATTGTTATGCAATGAATGCCAATTTATAAGAAGAAGAAAGGTAAATATTGCAAAACCTTGTGAATTGAAAAATTATTTTTATCATTTAACGTAACACTGACATAGATTTATTTGCAACTTTTTATATTTTTATTTTTCAGCTATTAAAAAAACTAATTATTATTGAGTGTTTTAATTCTTTTAATTAGATTAATTTACAAGCGATTTTTTAGCAAAATAAACTCCATCAATTTTATATTCATTTAAAGCGAATTCTCCTGCTTTATGCTAATTTGAACAAATGTACAATTTAGACCCACAATGACTATAGATATCTAATTACTTTCAAGAATTACTTTTAATTTTAAGAATCCATTTATGTCTTCTTTTGTTTAAATTATATACAAATTTACAATGCTGTTTAAAATACTTGCCGCAATTGTAATGACATATAGAAAATGTATAATGGTCTTGCAAAAAACGCGTGTATGAACTACTCCACAATGGACCAGGAGTACTCCAAATAATCCATTTGTATGAATTAAAACTAGTCCATTTGACATTACGATATCCTAGGACTGAACCATATAATCCAGCTTTGCATAATACGGGAATAGTCACAAAACTACTCCTTGTAACTACTTCAAATGTTTTACAACAACGATTACGCACGTTAAAGCACGAATAATTGTCGTGTAACAAGAAGTTCTGCTTTTGAGGAATTATTTTTGAATGAAAATTTTTACATATTTATATGACAAATAAATAAATAACAAAATTCATAATCTCAATGAGTATTAAATTAAAAGGAACAAAGTTTATAATAATAATAGGAGATATATGTATATGAAGATCTACTACACATGCATACATACATATGTATGTATGAATGAATTGCAATTTGTATACACAAATATATAATTTTTAGAATTAAATTACGTAATAATCCTGTAAAGTTTTAAGACGCATTTCAAAAATTTTAACACAAAATATTAATAAAGGGTGATTTTTTTGTAAAACTGTTTTTGTTAGCACAGGTGTTTTCGTGTAACATGTTACTGGTAAACATATTCAGTTTGGTCTATAATTCAACCATAAATCGACTTACAAACGAACAACGCTTGTAGATTATTGAATTTTATTATCAAAATTCAAGTTGGATGAAGATCCACTTTTTTATTGGAAAAAATTGCCGTATTTGTTGTGAAGAGCAGCATTACAAAAATTGCCAATGCATCCCGAAAAATGTGCTGTTTGGTGTGGATTATGGGCCGGTGTCATGATTGGACCGTACTTTTTCAAAGACGACTTAAGCAGGAACGTTGCTGTGAATGGTCAACGCTACCGTGTGATGATAACAACTTTTTTTGCCCAAAATGGGAGAGCTGGACTTGACTGAAATGTGGTTTCAACAAGACAGTGCAACATGCAAAACAGCACGCGAAACAATGGCCTAATTGAAAGGTGAGTTCAGGGAACAGTTTATTTTACGTTTTGGGCCGCCTAGGTCGTACGATTTAACGCCTTTAAACAATTTTTTGTTGGCTACCGTAATGTTTGACGCACTAAAAGCTATTATTGAAGAATTGGGTGCCCCGATAGACTTAACAAAAGTGTGCCGGACTATCAGTCAGAGGGTTGCGGGTTCTATTCCCGCCAAAGACTATGGATGTTTTCTACAGACAAACCAAAAAGCTTCGCAGTTTGTGTTTGTTAATAATAAAAAAAAATTATTCGTGAGATATCGGCTGATATGATGCAGAGAAAATGCCAAAATTCGACCCATTATATGAACCACTTGAGGCCGCGGTCAATATCATCTTTAAGTATTGAATTATATGTATGTACAAAGATCGTTCTATCGTTCTATGTGTTTTTTTTTCAACAAATCCCAAAGCTCTTAAAAAATCACTATTTGCATATATCCATTTCCTATAAATTATTCAAAACAAGTGGTTTGTTTATAAAAGCAGTATAAAATAATGATATAATTAATTAAAAATAATAAAGAGCTTAATTATTTTGACAGGAATTACGTTGTATTTGAATGTATGACTCACATTTTTCTTTTATGCAGTAATAAAATTTGGTAATTTAATTATAAATGGTAGACTAAACAATTTTGTTTTTTATTCTACTCTGGTTACAATTAAATAATAAGACATTTGACTTTCGTAACTACAGTTTAATACAAACTGACTTGCTTATGGGTCGATTATGTATAGCAACCAAACTGGAGTTAGGTTGCCAATAGCCAACGCAATTGGCATGCAACTTGTTATTTTGTAAGGCAACATTCGTTTTTAATCTTTTTTTTGTCAAAAATAGAAATAATTTAACAACAAAATTACTACCATTTAAAATTTGCCACTTAAAATAAAATTAAAGCAACCAAAAATTTTCGATTAGTTAGTTAACAGCTGACAGTTACCAGTTGCCCTATGTAATGTGTTTTTGGCAACTGTCAACTCCACTGAGGTTGAGTTGCCTTCCGTAATCGAGCCATTACATTTACGTGCTTGACATGTCATCACTTAGCAAACAATTTCTTGCGCGGTCATGAATTTGTCTTCGAGTTGATATCGACTATGCGATTTGAGAAGATTTGCCCTAAAGTTAAATTTAACATAAAAATAGCTATATTTTGAATGACTCCTTTAAAGTTAGCTTTCCGCAAAATATAAATAAGTCTTTTTTTTTGGAAATTTTTTAAATAATGTAAAAAATAGAAGTTCTTTTTTATGTAAAAAAGTGTTTTTAATCATTTTATTTAAAGAAAATCGGGAAATAGTTGGAACCGCTATTAGCAAAACACCAGACTAGGGGGCTACAAAAGTTAAAAATTAATTTTTCATATGCAAGATATTCGTAAACTAAAAGAGATACATATACATATATACGACGAAGTTTTTTTTTTGTACTCTAGTAGTAGGTTTTATATACATTATAATCTTTGAAATCGGATCACAGTTTCAATTTTCAATTTCTCATTTAACCGAAGTGGTCCTAGTTGGTTTAGGAGATCCAAATTCAAAACGTAAACTAGAAAACACTTTCTCTCTAAATTGGTCTTACCGTTTAGAAGTTAAAGATTTTTTCCTAAATTGCCTCACTGTGCGACATTATAAAATAAACTATAAATATGGACATTGACGATGGTTCGTCAAAACGGCTTAACGTCATGTCGAACCATGACGAGCCATCGTTTTGTATCCACGAGAATAAAACGAAAAGTTGTACACCTTAAGAGATGTCCACTTGAGACAACTTAATGTGCGAAAAAGAAATTGTTTGCTGACTGAAGAAACAGTTTACTTTATACAAACATATCGTCCCCTCAACATAACAATAGCGTATAATTTTTTTGGGGTTTTGAGAAAATAGAGTTTAAAGTTTTTGTCAAATCGGTCTATTAAAACCTCAATATCACGATAAATAAAAATTCTTTATATTGGATTTTTCGGATAATACCGTTTCTTGTCTTTAAATTGGCCAATTTTTTTATTTACGCATCCTTTAAGACCATAATTATGTCATTCAAGCACAAGTCCTCTATATAGGCTATTTTATTTTTTAAGGAATTCGTATGATGTATCTGATACACTATTTTATTTTGTATGCTATACGCTGTTCTATTCATTAATTTTCGGTATTTTTGTTAAAATATTTGATCTCATTACTTTCCAAATTGGAGTACTATAAACAAAAAATTATGACAAATTAAGGTATACATTGCGTAAATCAAAAACAACTAAAAATTCATTCGTCTTCTCTCCCTTCCTCTGCTACATCTGGATCAGCCCAACAATTTCGCTTATTTCCACCTTGTGGTAGAGCCACGATGAATTACATACTTTTTGCACAAATTGTGGAGATCATGCAGCTTTCGATTTTCGAAATTGGCAGCTCTTTATTGTATTTTCCAGTAAACGAAAAGTTTATCACCTCTTTTGTTTTTCGAGTTCCTCCAATATCAATTACTTTCAAGTCTCCATCTTATTCCTCCTTGTATAATAATTGTTTTCGTTGTATGTGGGGTATAGAAATGGTCGGAATGAAACTATTTCTCAAACAATAGTGTATATTATTATAAGCTATTTTATGAGTTAAAGTTTTTATAAATTGTATTTTTTCTACAGGCTAAATAGGAGTATAATGCGTATACACTATGATTCTTTTAACAACTTTGGAGTGGCAATTTCAAGTAAAAAAGCGCATATGAGCTTACACACTTAAGCTATGTTCACATTATGTGTATTTGTCATGTGGACTATCACTTTTTCGCATGTCAAATTTGTACATATAGTCTGAATACCTTCAAACAATATCAAGTGTTATTTCTCTGTGTGCAATACATATGACATTTTTGTATTTAGAACGAGTTCTATTTTCAAGTGACAAACCATCTGACATCAGCTGTTTTTTTATAACCAAAATTTTGTGGCGGCAAAAAATAATTGAAATTTTAATAAATATAATTTATACCTAATAGTAAAACAAAAATACAAAAAAAAACTACGCAAATTTATTCTTGAAAATAGAGGGAACAATTGAAAAGGAGTTAACAAAAGTAAGTACATATGTATGTGACATAGCCAACATATGAACATGTAATTTATAAACCGTATGTAAAACTTAAATTTTGACACACACATGAAATTACATATGGGTAGAAAAGTGACATTCCACATGACAAATACACACAATGTGAACACAGCTTTATTGAAGGAAAATTTTGAACAAGAAATTATACACTATTTTTTCCAACGACATTTTGACCCACTTTTTGGAAGTAGAATTTAACGAAATTTTGACCAGACATAAAATCAATGATGGAGATTCTAAATATGCAATAAAAAAATAATAGCGTATGAGCACACACGCTATGGTTATATTGGGGGACGATATGTAGCCAGCAACATGTTGTTGCAACATTACTACACTAAAACCTGCTAGAACTTAAAGTAAACAGAGCGCTTTAAAACTAATTAAAACAATATACATATGTACATATATACATACGTATATATTTGAAAGCTGGCTAGATATTTCCTCAAACAATTAAACAATTAGCTAGTAATTAAACTAAAATAAACACTTATTACATGTTTAGTTTCAATGAAAAAGCGCCAACAAATTTAAACATATGCCAGTCACAGACAACAGATAAAAATCTGTCAAAAAACTGTCAATTTAAAAATTAAAAAATCGTACAATTTTCATAATAAAAAATTAACTAGAAAAACGTAAATTTCTAAAAAAAAAAAATAAAACACATGAATTAAACTTAATTTAACTACATACTGTGGTTGGCAAACTTTCATTAATTCACACATTTTCACTGTGAAAGTCGTCCGAACACACTGTGTGCATTAATAGTAATTGTGAACAGTGTACATGTACTCATGGCGGTGTTATCTCTCTTTTCCATAAACCATCATCATTTTAATCATCATTATCATCTTTTTCGTGTGGATGTAAATCATCAAATTGAATAGTTTCCTTCAAGTCAATTAAATTAAATATGATGAAAAGTTGTTGTACCATGTACAACAATTCAACTACTCACTCACTCTCATATAAAACTAATTTATTGTGTCTGTTTTATTTATTTTGTTATTTTTTTTTTTTTTGTATTTACCCAAGTACTTGTGTAAATTTAACATAAATTACGAATTTATTTTATTTGTTTTTTTTTTTTGTAGATATAGTGTGTATATAAACAATTAACATGCCCCTACTAAAGCCACTGACCGCAAATTGATTCTGAGTCTCAAATCTATTATCTATCTCTATATTTCACATATCTTATGATTTATGATAATTTTATGAAACTAAATATTGTTTGAAATATAGAACTAATGTTTGTTTTATTAGCATGTGAGTTTAAAATTACATTTTTTTTAACATGAAAGAAAATTATTTGTTTGCTGAGTTTCTAGAAAACACATCTGTTTGAAATATTAAGATTATTATGACTAATGTAACTGGAATTATATATGTAAATGGGTATAATAGATTTTCTTTTCAACTAGACTACATATATACAATTACTGATAAAAGCGTCGCAGTAGATGATTATTAATGCAAGCAGTGTAACAGATAATAATGGAGACAAGTAGGGCGAGTACATATAGCAAACAAACTTTATATTTATTTATATTTTAAAGTAATTTTAACTAACAAATTAACCTAAATTTGTAGAATTTTTTTGTCCCAAATTATCAAATGTAATTAACATACATTTTGTAAAGGTATATTCAAATCGGTATTTTTTCAACAAATACCTTTAGAATATAATAAGATTCCCGCCTGGCCCACGACGTCGAACGTTCGCTTAGATAAGACTTTAGACACACACTTTTTATCGTATCTATTTTTTTTTACTCAATCAAGTTTGTTTATTCCACAATCAAGTTTGTGTCTTAAGTCTTATCTAAGCGAACGTTATCGTTCGACATCGTGGGCCAGGGGGTTCATTTATTTTCAATAAAAACTTTTATAATTGACATTAAATTTGTTTTTTTCTTCACAATTTGGAAGATTCTATGCGTCAAAACAATCTGGCAGTTTTGATTGTACATCATGCTGATATAAGTGATAACGATTTAGTGATTTTTTTATACCACAATTTCAAATTGATCATCGCTGAATTCTGGTTTTATATTAAAATTGAGTTAAAAATTAATAACAGTGTATTAATGTATAATTTTTATAAATCCCTACACCGTTTTTGATAACTCATGTATGTTAGAAGATAGATTTTGCTATATATTAACAATTTTAAAATTATAGAAATATTGCTTTGCTGCATACACAACTTTTAGGTTTATGAAACGACATTTTCAATTTAAGTGTAAAAACACAACCTTGGGTTTTTAATGACGGAAACTCAGAAAAACACGCAAATTAAATTAAAGAGCTGTAGATTTTATTGTAATTTGTTTATATCCACCATCAAAAAGATGGGGGTTATATTAGGTTTGCCATTCCTTTTGTAACACATCGAAATATTTGTCGTGCAATCAAAGAGTATTCTGCGTCCTTATTAGTTTCTAAGACAGTGAAGATCAATGCTATACACGCGTGTATAGGAACAAAATTCTGTCTGCGCGACGTTGGCACACGTATACGTTTCACTGTCTGATCTCGCTGCACATTTTTTTCTGTACACTCAAAGCAAAATGTTTAATGAAGAATGGGAAAATGATTTTTTTTATAGAAAACATGGATGGTTATGCACAAAAAAAATTTAATTATTCATTATGTTTATGTACATACATATATTATTTTATTTTTAATATTATTTGTATTTATTTGTATATATAAAAATACTAAAATCCAAAAAATGTCTTTAATTTTGGCAGCTGAAAAATTATTTAAGTGTACAATTATTTGCGGTCGTTTGTTTTTTGCTGCTTCCAACACTAGCACATATGAGTGAGTATGTGTGTGGCCGACACTGTTCTAAGACGATCTTTCCCTCTGTTGAAGGCACGATATATCGCGATACAGCTTCGAAAAAAAGACTTTAAATAATTCAATTTTTGGTACTGAAAATGGGCAAAATCGTACCAGTAGAACATCCTCCATATTTTTCAGATTTTTTTTTTTTGCTATTTTCCTCAAATATAATGCAGATAATATCATGCAATTTTCACCATATGAAGACCGAAAACCTCTTATAAACATCGCTATCAAGTAAGTTAAAATTCGACACCAATAATCCATATATATTAAAATTGTCGTACCGAATTTCATTTTTATCAGCCCATTAAAGGTCATAGCTAACAAATGAGGACAACTTCCTCATATCAATATGTATGCAAAAACTATAATATTGGATTTTCAAGAAAACAACTTCTGGTGTTTAATTAAGCGTATGAAATAATAACTGCCATAAATTGTTTCTAATTTTTTTTTAAATAAAAAACTTAGGAAAGAACCATCAAGCAAAAAAGTTAACAAATATTATAGATAATTAACTACTGAAGCTAAGAATTAGGCCACAGCCTGCAAGTTGGTATTACGATTCTAATTACAATATATTACAAATGTCTTGTCTGAATTTCTGGTGACATGAGAAGCTTTCTGACCATAACCTAGGAACTATCTTTAAAGAAGTTTAAAAGAAACTTCTGCCTATACTTTATAACAACACTTAAACAAACACCCTAAACTGCATGAAAATTGATAAGTTTCTTAATGGATTCAATATGTTTTAAACTAATGCAGAGATCTGCAACTTTTTTTTAACTGAAATTAAAAACCAGAGAGTAAGTCCGCTTTCACACTTTTCAATTCTGACTCTTCAAGGCAAGTATTTTTGGGTGATAAGGGAAACGAGAATAAAAGAGGTACAAACTTGACGGTACTAGTCAATTTTCTTATTTCCTTTTGTTTTTTTTCTTCCATGAATGTCGATTTGCAAGAAAAAGTCCAAAAATTGAATTGACAAGTGTGAATGAAATGGCAAGTTCAAAAGAAAATTGAACAAAAACTGGTCAGCTAAAACTGAAGTGTGTGCAACAGGACTATGCTTTGAGAAAAACATTTCAATTTCAATTCAATCATTGATTAACATGTATTTTGTTGTTGCATGAGTTAGGTTTTTGACAGCAGACTTAGGTTGCGTCTCTAGTTATATCCTATGTTAAACACGGTGTTTACAAAAATGTGTGTGGCATCACTGCCAACAAGTTGTCTAAAAAATATTTGACACACAAAAACCAGTGATGCCAACTACCTATGCGTTTTCGAAGACTAAATTTTAATTGCGGCTATAGAAATGTAACATTATTGCATTTTAGAATGTACATACTAGATTTATTATAGGATTAATTTGCTGTTTACTTATTTTCTTTAAGCTGTATAAATAAATTTTTACTAGATTTAAGAATGTACTACATATAATATGTGTATAATATACTTTTCGCTTGTTCGTGTTTTATATAATTTTGTGAAAATGTAAGAAAAGCAAATAGAGACACTTACCCCTTCCACCAAGGTTCCTGTTGGGTACCAATGCCAAAACCGCCAAATGTATTAAACAAATTATTGCCGAAGAAGGGGAAGGCCTGTTGGAAATACAAGCCAGGCTGATGACCGCCCTCACCATTTACATCACTGGTGACAACATCGACTTCTGCAAAATAAACAGAAATTAATTAGCTTTTTTTTGTTTCAAAAATGTCTTTCTCTTATTAATGCATTACAGATATATGATTCTGTTTGCGGTTACAAAACACTTGCTAGTGTAAACAACGTCACAGAAATTTGTTATAACTTTATTGATTACATCTTTTTATGCCAAGTCTTGACGAGCCAACGTTTTGGGATCTCGCCGTACAAATTGCGGTCTCAAATTTGTCCATGTTCTTCTGGGTGGGGATCACTGTCAATGGTCATGTTAATAATTTTCTTTGAAAATTGCATTTGATGGTACACACAGAGAAAAAATATAGTTGTACATGTTTATCACAGCAATGTTAAAATGTTTACAAATTTTTTAACAATGTTACGGTCACTGTAACTATTCATATGTTTGCGGTAATCATAATATGTTTACGTTGCGATTCAGATGATTACTACAATCATTTACACGATTGTAGTAACTATGTATGTATTTGTGGCAATCATGTTTATGATGAATTCATTTATCATAATATGTTGCTCTTTGATTATGATTGAGAATAACATAATATGGTATAATCTTTAATCATAAAACTGATCACCACAAACATTACATAATTACTATAATTATATATATGATTGCTATAATAATGTGAATCATAACTTAACCATTTTATGGTTGCTGCAATCATATAAATAATTACAGAGACCATAATATTAAAAAAAATTAAAAAGTGTTGTGTTAAACATGCACAACCACATTTTTTCTTTGCATGTAGACATAATTGGGAAAGCAAATGTTATGGTAAAGTTGTTTGAACTAGAACATAACATTGACAAAAGTTGTCTGGACAAATTTATATGCGGACAAGAATAAACTAACTGATGGCTCGTCACGGTGTGCAGTTAGAAGAGGGCAAGTATAAAACTGAAAACTTACCAAACGGTTTCTCGCCATTATTACGTCCCTGGTGATCGTCATTTTGTTGTTGCTGTTGAGCTTCCAAGGGCACAAATTCCGCTTCAGGTTCATAACTATCAAATGGCGTATTAAAAGTTAAAGGATTAATTAAATTGGGCCAAATGTAATTTTGTTCTTGTTGTTGTAGTTGTGAAGCCTTTGAAGCTTGACGTGGTGCTAAATGTCGTTGTTGTTGTTGTTGTTGTGTGTAAAATGTTATTGGTGATATGAAAGGTTCAAATAGGTGACGCTGTGGCGTGGTTAGATGAGACATAAAACTACTACAAAAAAAAAAACGAAATGGAAGAGAACAAATTTTGCCGGGCATGCGAAGCAAAATAAGCCAAAATGAGTAATTGAAAAAAATACAAAAATGTAGCCAAATTACAATAAAAAAAAATTATTTTAATTTTTGTTAAGAAAACTTTAAAGATCATTAAACCTTTTTCCAAACAAAAACAGTGAGACAAATTTTATAACACACTGTTAAAACTTTACAAGATCTATGATAAACTCTAAAGTTTTCTATAAATTTTGAATTTTGATAAACATGAAGTGCTAAATATGTAAATGAGGTTATTATTATTAATATGGATTTATGAAAAAAAAACATTTTAGGTAAACTATACTTAATATAATAATGACTACATGTAGATAAATTTTATAGGTAGTATCATGAGTTTGAAATGAAATATAACTAAGCCCAGAAAATATTTTAAATAATTTAACTCAGCTAATACTGCATATGAATACTAATGGTTTTAAACCATTAACTGCAAATTTTAAAACAATAAAAAAAGTATATAAAAATCTAAACTAAACAAACAATGAATAACAAACATATACGGTCTCTAATTTATTCCAGAATTTCAATAAATAGTGTTTCCAAATATAGGTAAGTACTGGCTGTTAGATTTTTCTATTTAAATGAATAAAATTATAAACAAAATTTAAGCATAAATTAACAAATTTGGTTTAAACAAAGATTGCTTCTACAATTGTTTAAAATTACTGAAGTGAAAGAAATTTAATTGAAAATGTTGTGTTGTAGTTTCTAGAAATTTAACTAAAACAAGTAATAAATTTTACTTGTTTAAAGATGAGTTTGAGAACAAGAACTTTATGTTCCATTAACAAAAATTACTTAATTCTAAATTTAATTGCTTAAAAAGAAAACACCTTAAAGAGGTTTTCGATAAAATATTGCATATTGGGTTTAATTGGGTTTAAAGTAATTAAAATACAGGAAAAATGCTATATTTTTAAATCACCAAAGCCAGTACGAGATGGATTATTTAGTTTTACATAACACGAATGTAAGCGAAACTCATTAATACGATCAAAAGGGAAGCAAAATGGAAATTGTACATCAAAGATACAATCAAAACATATATACGTTTACTTATGTGACATGATCGGTCTGTGCCAACCCCTGTTCTAATTCAAAAAGTACGGCTTGGTAAATCAAGGTACACTTTAATGAAATACAAATAGATATTTATATAATTATTAATAGAATTAAGAAGATATTTTAGTTTGATTGAAAGGCTTCTTATATTTGTTGGGTATTGAAGAAGTTTATTATAGCCATAGCAGTGGTCGGCTTTCACAGCCGTTATGGGATTCACATGATCACTTATTTACCTGTAAAAAACACAAATGTCAAGAGTGTTGTTGCATATATGCCGATCTCTGGCATATACTTATTATTCTGAATTGAATTCTTGAAAATTGATATTTTACTGTAAAGACTAATAAAATTAATAGTAAGTATGTACATACATGTGTATAAAAAAAATATATTTAAATAAATATACAATTCATGGGTATATTTCTTATTTTTTGCATCAAAAATGTCTGACGACAATCAAATCAGGAACAATTTGCAATACGGTTTTCTTTGTATTTTTCCACAGCATTTATTTTGTTTTGTTTCGCCATATTGAAAGAGAGAGTTTTAGATATAAAATGCAATTTTTAATAAAATGAGAATCCGTTATTTGCAACAATAGGCAACTGAAATTTTGAAGCAATTAATATTTGTCTAACAGAATAAACAAAAAAACGCTATTTAAAAAAAATCCAATTACGCCTTTTTTATAAACACGAAGTGGCTACAAAAGTACATAAATTTCCAGCCCTGATAATAAGTGTTGCCAAAACTTAAGTAGAAAAAACTTTAATTTTTTTTTTAATTAAAAAAAAAGGTAAACTTATTTTAGAAGAAAAACCTTTGAATTTATTTTTAATTTTTATATGAAAAAAGCATATTGTAATTTCAACTATATTTATTTGGGACCCTATTTATTACATTTATTCTGGCTCCTTATATGCAAAAATTAATTAATAGCGATATACGTAGGAAGACCCCAGATATCCTATAAATCAATATGTTATATTAATATGTCAGATATATAATATATGTAAAAATCCCCAAAATCGGCCATGTTGGCTGATATAGTAACAAAAAATTACGACTACATCAATTTTTCAATATTTATTTTTGCATTAATCTCGTTTGACAACAACAAAGTTTGTCACGTGGTGTAACTATACAAGGTGAATGCAGTAGCACAGCTGACTTACTTTATTTACAATTTACTTATGTCAAAAGTAATACTTTTTTAAGTGTTTTTGACAGTAGTACATTATTTTACACAAACAAAATGCCTGTTGTTTCTGTATTGTGTTGTATTTGTTGCCGATTTGCACTCACCTTGTATAATTACACCATGCTTTGTCATAACTAATCTTTCGCTTCTGTCTAGTTAACAATGTGATGCCATAATAGTTGAAAATCAGAAAAATCGGAGATCCCAACTAGTCCTAAGGAAAATTTGTAACAAAATTTGAAAAATGTATAAAAAATGATGACAATAAATTAAGAAAGCTAATACGCTCAAAACTTAAATCGATAGAAGCTGTGGAAAATGTTAAGATAATTTCTACATTTATTTTAGAAGAACCTATAAAGAAGTGCTCTTCCAAAATTTTTCTATAACATGGGTTTATTTAAAACATGTTTAAATTATTAAAATCTAGTCATAAAATAAATGAAATATAAAAAGGAATTTCTGTATCGAATACCTCATTTTACCAGAATATAAATTCATGCACAAATTTGTGCAGAATATTGATTTGATTTGGTTAATAACATATGTATTTGATATTTCAATTTTGACATTAAACTTCATAGACAAAACTGCGTCAAGTTGTCACAGTTGTCACTACTCTTAAACTTAGTTTATTTATTAGTAAACCAAATATGGCTTCTTTCTTAAAGAATTCATAACGAAGAATAAAATAACAAAATAAAAATGCGCACATAAACTTGCACAGAATATTGATTGATCAATTGGTTCATCATAAAATATTTATATTAAAACTAAAGATTTATTTGAAATATACACACACGTTTAACTAATCCTAAAATGAAATTGACATTAAATGTTTCAAATAATAAATGAATAAATTGTGTATTTTTATGGTTAAAAAACAAAACTAAACATTAAACAAATAGTCTGGGAATTTTAGAAACGTTTTCTCACAAAATACAAAACATTTGCATAAACAAAATCTTTAACAAAACCTTAATTAGTTAAAAATGTACTATAGCATTGTTTTCTTTTCTCGAAAAAAAAAGAAAAGAAACTTTCCTTTTTGTGTTTAATGTCAGCAGCTTTATTTTATGTATTGTGTTTTTTTTTTCACAAATTATGGTTAGACCCAAGAGGTGTCACACTTTTTTTTTATCGTGTAAAAGTCATTAATATGTAGAAGCTTAACTTAACTGCTAACGTGTTTTACCTGCAACAGCAACAACAACAATAAATAAAAACATAAACAAAAGACCTAAAATGACTCAGGTTTCGTGTCATGACAATAACAATAATATTTCACTTTTTAAAGTCTTTGAATTTATTTATGGTTTTTGTTTTTAATTTTTTATGATGCTTGATACTTCTTAGTTTAAAAAACTAATAAAAATTTGAATTTACTAAAACTACTACTACATATTTATTTTTATAGCAGAGCCAATTGTGGATATGTAGAAATAAGTAATAATTAAATAAAATTATTTAATTATTTAAAGAATTTTTTTCCATTGTTTAATAACGCGGAAACAAAAAGCCCTAACATGACAATAACTTCTTTGATAGCAAATATTAAAAATTAACAGTCTAAAGTGCAAAAAAACAGACAGTGCACGAAAAATCTCTGACAGATTTTAAAGAGAGAAAAACGATTTTGAAAAGTTTTCAATTTTTCTTAGAGCCACTAATATGTGTTTTGTTCTAATGAAATTTCGTTTATAAAAAATTAAACTTTTGTTTGGCCTCCAATTCACTAGCATTTTTCCAGAGTGTAGCTGAGAATGTTTTGTCATATTATTATATTTTTACTTACGCTGCAGTTACATGCTCAAATTTTGCTTGAAAGCTGTGATGTAGGCTGCATGCAAATTTAAAGCAGTTTATTTTCAAAATTTATTTGTCAGTGTATGAAAAATTCTTAACATGGCTAAAAGCAAATCCTGTGATCCATCAGGATGAAAACACTTGTCGGGAAATCGGAACAGCCTTGAATGATTCAAAAACAATTTTGATTAAGCGCTGAAATATTTCAGAAAGCATTCGACTACAGAAAAGGTGGCTAGTAAAAAAAGAAGCCATATTACGGCAATACGTTAAGATGCACTGATAGTGTGCGAGTTGAAAAAAGGCTTTATACAAATAACCATAAAACATCGATCGCGAAAAGTTGGGCTATTTGAAAAAATTTCACGAAAGAAGTCATTATTGTCTGAACGTAACCGAAAGAAGAGACTCGAATTCACAAAGAAGTATCTACGTTGGACGGATGTAGAATGGAAAAGAGTATTATTTTCGGACGAAACAAAAATTCATAGGGTCTCTCCAAATGGAAAAAATATGTTTACTGATCAAAGTTGAACGAATTTGATCTTAAATACACCCGCGCCACTTTGAAGCATAGAGGAGGTTCTACAATATCATCACGTAATGTTGGGCTGCTGCACTAAATTAAGGAAAATATGAATAAGTTTCAGTATGCAAAAATTCTAAGCGATACAATAATGCCGTATGCTGTCAATGTTATCCATAACAATGGATTTTGGATTGATTGATTTATTTTTAAATAATACCATTTTTTTGTAAAATTTGTGGTATGTCCTTAATTATATGAATCAGTCTTATTTGAAAACATGACTCAAAGATTCATAAATAATAATTAATTTGCTCCAATACATGCCTGCAATTAATTATAAGTAATAGTTCTGTGATATCCGTAGTTATAAGTTTGATTTATTTTATATTTATACAATTGTAATTATTTATTCATTTATTTTAATTAACTTGGTGTCGTGTTATTCCCGTTTTAATTACAATATATTTTTAAATAATAACAAATGATGTAACATAAGATAAATTATCTCAATAAAATAGCTCCTGAAGAAGTCGAAAACCCACATCGACGAAACGTAGAGCAAATTGATGAAGTAAATTGTTTCATTTACATCATTTAAAGAAGAAAATATAATTGACCGAAATTAGCCCGTAGGGATAATATCCAAAACTGAATTATAAATTGTTTATACACGATTAATAATTAATGGCGGGCGGATCTTCGCTTTAAAACCACTGGATTATTTGTGTGTGAGTCTATGTGAGAGATAGATACCATACAAAGCCAATCGAATCGATTTTAACCTTATAATTTAAAATCTCTGAGATTAATAACGAAATAGAACAAAATGTGATTGGTAATTTTGATAAAAGTATCGTAGTCGTGATGGTCAACTGTCCGATATCACATGTTTTACTTCAATATAATACAATTTGTATGATATTGTTATATTTTGTTTTAAAAAACAAAAAACCCGATATTTATTAAACACACGACTAAGATTTTCCTTCGTGCACAATCTTTAGTTGTTTATCCACTTCATGCCAACCTATTGTAAGTACACAAACAACCAAGCAGCCAGTTACTTGTTGTATAGATTGATCCAACCTATAGTATAGTATATTTAACCTACTTAAATGTTACTAACTGTCTTCTTCTTTTTTCTTCAACTTCTTCTTCTTTTTCTTCGTCGTAATTTTATTTATTGTTTGTAGCTGTAAGTGTTTTATGCAACGTCAGTTAAAATCATCGTGGCGTAAAGATTCAAGCAGAATACCACCATCCAACAATCCATTCCATATCATTCCAACAACTATCCACAATAATAAATTTAGTACGAAAAATGCCAGTAAAAAACCAACAAGAACAATGACATAAAAATATAACTCGACTTCAGCATTTTACGATTTCAAAGATGAAGAAAAAAAGCTAAACAGTAGAAGCAAGATAAATAAATGAAAATTTAAGAAAGAAAAAAACTACTAAGATCTGCACGATTTTTAAGCCGTTACCTTAAAGTAACCTTAAAGAAAAAGAATAATGTAAACTTTAAGAACTCTTTGTTAATTTTTTTATTATTATTATTTATTTTTTTTTGCAAAAATTGCAACATTTTAAATTTAAGATGGTTGGTTTCATCAAAACCTTCTGTTAAACTTTTAATGTTAAAAGAATCTTGTTTTTTTGGAAGAAACCCCAACATCTGTGTGTTACGAAATGTCTGCTTCCTCATTTGAAAAGTTTATCAGTTACTTGATAATTATTAATTAAGGTCACTAAGATCAGTAAAATTATAAAAAAAATACTTTTTTTAATATGTACGTGTATGTACATACATATATACATAGGGACGTAAAATTATATTCTTTCATAAATCTTTCCCCCGACTTTAAATCAATGTTAACAATTTCACTAAAATATGTTTTTGATCATAGTGATCATAAAAATAAATTACAAAATCACATAAAAAAATTTCGTAGAAAAGAAAATTGTTATTAAATAAATACTAATCGATATTAGTTTCAGTTTTGGTGTTTAAAATTCATGGAAAATTTTGGGAAATTTTTAAATTAAAGCTTAGATGAATTCGTCAGCGGCCTTTATGCGTGTTAATTTTAGAAGATTTCTAAATAAATTTATCATTATATAAAATTCCTTATAAATTTAAGATAATATATAATAGAAAATCAGTTAGTAAGTTCAGGGGTTTATAAGATCATGATCTTGCCCTTAACTGGTATTAATGGGAAAGAAAATGTCCATTTGTTCCTGCTGAGTTATGTACACTTCCACTCAGAGACCTACACATCCATTGTGAACCCCTTTCAGAAAAGAGAAAATAGAGTTGTTTGGTTTAGAAAGTATGATTCCAGGTGATTCTGTGGAACAGAGCTTTTCAAATAAATTCAGTAATGACTCCTTGCTTGTTTCATTCCATTTTAGCATCGATCCGCACTTAATGGAAACCATTTTGTAAACGATTTCTAACCAAAGTGTCAGACAATGCAACGTTTGAATGTGAGGTAAAAGTTGTCAAACAATGATATACAATTTGCTTGAATATATATATGTAGTTGGCATCACTGATTCCTGCCAGCAATATTTTTCCATAAAAATTTGCCATGGTAAAAAATCAACTTTCTAGTTTTGTAATACTAAATTACATACGTGTTAAACTTTGACTTTTAAAGATGAAAAATTAAAATGGTACATCTGCCTCACGTTTACTTGTACAATTTTGTTATAATACATATCATTTTACTTGCATTAATGTTTTTTGTAGATAAACTTTAAGAAAATTGCAAACAACCGTAAATTTGTGTTTGCAACATGTTGCGAATAAAAGAAATGTCTATATAAACATAACGGAACATTTGAAAGGGTTTACGAGGAATAATAATAATAATAATAAATGTTTAAATAGTAAAATTTTATTTTTTAAAAAATAAAAATTAATTAAAACTTATTTGTTGTTTTTATAAAACACAAAATAGGTATTTAAGATTCGAATATGTTTTCCTTATTTCATTAGAATTTTTTGTTATTAAATAACGAATTAATTTGAATTGTACTAATTGCCATGTAATAATTTTTAATAATAATGTTTGCATGCTTTAATAATTTAATATCTTTTTTAAACACACTGTAAACTTTAAACTATGTATAATTATTCGAAGGACCAATTCTTATAATTATTTAACAAAAAAAATCTAGTAAAACTAACTAGGTATATATAAAACATAAACAATTTAAAATAATTACTTTACTAATGATTTATTATAATGAGCATTAACTGAGTTTATTTAAAATATTTAACAACAAATGTCGAGTTATTATTATTAAAAGCAACTAACTAATGAGTGTTAAAAATTAAAAAAAAAAACACTTCTTAAAGCATTAGCAAAAATATTAAAGCTATAATGGTTTTTGTTTCTTTTCACACAAAGCAACTAAATTAAATTAAACACTATTTTATAAATCATTTATTTTTTGTTGATTACTTACCCACCAAAATATTGTGCATTAATATGGCTGACACTTAAAAGTGTCAGTACTAATGACAAAAACATAACCCCTTTCATGTTTATGCTAATGATGACAACGTTTTAAAAACGTAAATAATTTTCAATTTAACAGAAATTTCTGGACTTCCGTTGACTTTTGGAATAGAGAAAATTTAAAAAATATAAAATGAATTAGGTAATTATTTTTTTAACGTTTATTATTTAAATGAAACAACTATAAAACGCTAAAATAAAAATAAATAAAATGTTTTGCTAATAAAACAGCATAGGTATGAATTATTTGTTTTCTTGCCAAATACATAAATTGGTTGTGAAATGATCTCTTTGTGTTATTGGCTTAGACTTTTTCGTACACTTTTTCTTTTCTTTGCTGTAAATTACACTCACTTTGTGTTTTGTTTTTTGCGAAACTACACCTTTATTATTTTTATGTTTTTGTTGTACGTTGATGATGGCTTTGCAAGTAACAGAAAATAACAATTTTTATAATTCTCAAAAAAAAAGAAAAGAAACAGATCACAACACAGTAAATTTATTAGTTTTTAGTTAGTCTTTTTAGTTGAAGCGTTTTTATTCTTATTCACAGCACAGTTTAAATCTTACTGAAGCAAGAACTTGTTTGTGCCGGTATTTATAATGTCCCATCTATTACTTTAGTACTGATACCCGTTAAATGCATGTGAAGTAAATGAATAAGTATGAGTAGATTGTGTATATGAGAGTATCTATGTATGAATGTATTTATGTACATTTATATAGTGCCTATGTTTACGTTTTTGTTTTGTTTATGTTTTATTTTGTCTGTCAGTCGATATACAATTTGTCTGTGTCTCAATTAATTGAACACCAACCAACTCAGTCAGTTAGTCTCGTTGTTGTTTAAAAACACATGCATACATACATACATATATAAATATATATGTATGTATATTTGTCTCTGATCATCAATGTGATTTAACACTAATATAACCGGCTTTTTCTAGAAAGGCAGAAAATTCCAAAATAAAATTCCTTTCAAAATGCAAGAAGTTGTCATCTCTATATTTCTTTCAGACTCGTACATACATAGATGGTATACTCTAGTTTTTGACTGTATTTATTCTTAACAATAACATGACAGGCGACGATGCATACATGTAAATCCGATACTAACTATCAATCGATTATATGACCTTACAAAGATGAGACAAATCCAAAACGTTTTTGATTTGTAGAGTCTGAAAGGAACGGAATAGTATATTGAATATGACATCGTTCAAATATATATAGTATAGCTTTGCACAGTGTGATGGATCGAAGAAATCCAATTTTTAACGACTGCTAAATGGAACCTGTTGAATTTGGGATTTATTGATTTTGATGACATCGGTCGATTGCAGCTTATTGGCCCTACGACTTTAGAAAACCCCACAATAAAAAATCGGGTTGTGTCAAAATGTACGACCATACTCTGAAATATTTCATGCAAAACGTCCATTGTGGGGTTGAACGTGTAGCTAGATGCACATGTCGTACATTTCGTTCAATCAGAGGCAAAATAATTTGATTACCGTTGTTTAATTTTAGCATTTGGACAGGCTGCTCAATCATATAACATTCCACCGTGAGTTGATTTCAGTGCCTGAATAATAAACAATAGATTTGACAGATGCCGCCAAAAGAACATGGCTGTCACTGACCTTAATATTCTACCAATGTTATACGAATACTGGCTTAGACCCGAATTCTTTTCCCTATTTGAATATTAGGTAGAAAATTTTTTTAATGAATTCGATTTTGAATCTCGCTATTATTTTTTCTTAATTGTATTTATTGTATCTTCATTAAAAAAAGAACTAACAATAAGTATTTAAAATATTATATCTAATGAATTTTAATTATTAGCGCAGCCAGTGCCGGACGAAAATATTTATGAATATTTGAATTTCTTATATACCAGTGGTCAATTTTGATCATTCGTAGCAATTTGTTTTGAATTCTAATCTAATTTTCATTATAATTTTGATTACAAAGAGTGATTTTTAGAGCTTACGGATTTGATTTAAAAAAACACAGAATTTAAAGAAATGTATGAAATATTTATTTGAATCGATAGAACGATCTATATAATTCAATGTTTAAAGATGATTTCATATAAATGTTGACCTAGTTTACGCCTTAAATGCTCCATACGCTGGGTCCAATTTTGACATACTCTCTCTAACATAACGGCGCGACCTTTCGTTATAATATGAGCCTTAACATAGCCCCACAAAAAAAAACTGTCTAAAGGCGTAAGTTGCACGATCTAGGCGGCTAATTGTTTACCGAACTCGCCTTTCAATTGGGCCATTGCTTAGCGCGATGTGTGGCAGGCGTCACCGTCTTGTAGAAAGTTCTTCCATTTGGAGCAAAAAAAATTTTAATAATCGCACGGTAGCGCTCGCTATTCATAGTACGTTCCAGCCTTCATCGTACTGTCCTATGATGCCACCGGCCTACACTATACAGTGCATTTTTCGGGATGCATTGATAGTTCTTACAATGCTTCTGGCTGCTCTTGGCACCAAAAATAACAATTTTGCTTTTTACGTATCCATTCAATCAGAAATGAGCTTCCTTGCTGAACACAATTTTCCGATAAAAACGTGCACAGAGAACTTTCTTAACCGAGCATGAATTTTGATAATAAAATTCAATAATTTACAAGAAAATTGCTAAAAAAAAAAATCACCCTTTATTGAATGTGTTAGATTCCTCAGCAATTAAAATTATTCTTTTACAGACTGACACATGATTATTTTATATGAGATTCGTTTTATGCAATTTATATGAAGACATTTATGAAATATCCTCTTCGTAATTCTAACACTGCTCGTATAATTTCGTTTTTGTCTCCTTCATATTATGATCATTGTTTGCTTTTAAATTATAAATCACTTTTTCTCTCTTATTTTTAACCTTTAAGGATATGTATGTATGTTTCTACTGATTAAAGTAAACCAAAGCAATTGATCGCTTGATATTTCCGAATAAACATTTCGTCCGACAAATTAAAAACGTTACACAACATTTTTTACAAAAAAAATATGGGGAAATATCAAAAAATCTTTTTTAGAGCCCCCTGTAAAATCAAAAAAAATATTAATACTAATAAAAAATTTAAATGTGAGTCATACAAATTTTCTTGTATGTAGTAATAAAATTTGGTAATTTTGTAAATGGTAGACTAAGCAATTTTGTTTAATATTCTAGCTGGTTACAACTTAATAATACGTCAAATATTCTGCGGACTTTTTTAAACTTTTGTAAGGCCGCGTTTTCACAAATCATGATTGCAAATATAAATGACGCCATATGACAACCCGTTTTCATACAATTGCCAACAATTTAGACAATTTGACAACAAAAAAGACATAGTGAAAACCAAGCATAAGTTCCAATTTACACCAAGCAATTCTATAAGCTAAGCTGATTACATTTTAGACATCGGGGTGAGGAGAATATAAGACGAGTACATACCATAGCTCCCAAATAAATTAGGGGTAATATCGTCAAATTTTGGGAAACAAATCGTCATTATCGTCAAAATGGTTTACTGAAATTGTCATAAAAACGTCTAAATAAAAAAAAACAATGTTTTTAAACAATGTTTTTAAGCAAAACATTTTTTTTTAAAGGTAAAACATAACAAAGTTTTTAAATCTACATATCTTATGACAAAAACAGCATTATTGTAACTACAGAGATCAGATTTGAATAGAAAATCAGATCTTCCTATGTACATAGATAGTGTTAATCTGTATATGCTTTTATATACTATGTAGCATGGAGAGAAATCATAAAATTTTAAATCCTAATGTATTAATGTAAATGTTTCAAATAATAATGTTTAGGCACATTTTGTATTAAGCAGTTACAGTTGTTGAACTTTAAATAATATTTCCTATATAATAAATACTTCTTCTAAAGAAGACTTTTTCAAGGAATTTTTTACTTTAGTTTTATTTGTGTTAACTTGATATTTGCTGAAGAATGTGGCAAGACGAGGATTTTCGAAATAAATTTAGTCAAGATAGGAAACAGAAGACAAGAATATTTTCTTTCCATCTCTGATATGTGCATTTTTCCAAAAATCCAAAAGTTTTATGTTTTTATATAAATAAAATAAATATTTTTAAATCTAATAATTTTAATTGTCTGAATACGGTTTCGGTTTCCATGGTGTAATTATACAAGGTGAGTACAAATCGGCAACAAATACAACACCATACAGAAACAACAGGCATTTTGTTTGTGTAAAATAATGTACTACGACATAAGTAAATTGTAAACAAATTCAGTCAGCTGTGCTACTGCACTCACCTTGTATAGTTACACCATGTTCCTGTCTTTCACTTTCTTTAGCAAAGTATAAGCACATCATAAAAACAACTTTTTTCTTCATTAATAACTTCAATTATTAACAAGTAAGAAAGTATAGTCGGTCAAGCCCGACCATATAATACCCTACACCCAGTATATGTAAAAACTGTTTTTCAGAAATGTGCGCTATATGGGAGATATGACCTTTTATGGACCGATCATCCCAAAATTTAGTGTCATTAATTCTATGAATATAAATACTGTATATGTTAAACTTTATCTTGATATAAATTCTTTTAATAATTTTATGGAGGTTAAAGTTGATTACGGGGAGGGTCTTATATGGGAGTTTCGACTAATTACGGACTAACCATTATAAAATTAGGTGTCATCATTTCTGTATATTATTTGTGTCGAATTTTATTTGATTACCAACATTCTTAAGAAATGTATGATCGTTAAAGTGATTTTCGGAAGTGAGCCTTATATGGGAGCTACGACTAATTATAGACCGATCACAATAAAATTTTACCGTATTGTTTGTATACATATGAGATATATTTGTGTTAAATATTATTGGGATACCAAAATTTTTTAGTGAGTTATGCTCTTGAAAGTGATTTTCGGAAGTGGGCCTTATATGGGAGCTACGAGTAATTATGGACCGATTTGCACAAAATTTGTATATGTATTTTGGCTTCATTTTGTATATGTATTTTGGCTTCATTTGTAATGAAATTTGTTTGGATACTTGCATAATTCAAACATCTATGATCGGTACCCCAATTTTGGGAGGGCATTTGTATGGGGGCCAGGTGAAATTATGGACCGATTTCCACCAGTTTCGATCTCATCCATCCTTGGGCAGAAAAAATATAACGTACCAAATTTTATCGAAATATCTTCAAAATTGCGACCTGTACTCTGCGCACAAGCTTTACATGGACAGCCAGCCCGACGGACGGACGGACATCGTTAAATCGACTCAGAAAGTGATTTTGAGTCGATCGGTATACTTTAAGGTGGATGTTGGACCAATATTTCTGGGCGTTACAAACATCAGCACAAATCCAATATACCCTGCCCACTATGGTGGTGTAGGGTATAAAAATCATCGAAATTAAGGCATAAATCGTTCCATCGCCATGATGTCATTTTTACCACCTCAAATCGTCAAAATAACGATAAATCGTCAAATCTGGCAGCTTGTTACACACTTCATTGTACTAACAATTCGTGTTATTCTCTTATTCGTATTACATACATATGTGTATACTAAAGCTATGTGTCCACGGTCATCAGATATTACAACGTTGACATATCTACCAATGTGCTAGCAATGTAGTGACATTAAAAATTTTTTAGCAAAAGGTAAATTGTCAGTTTACACGACTGTAAGAAAACTAACAATTTCATTTGCACACAATTTTCACATAATGAATTTATCTGTCAACCGAAATTGTCAGTTTACACGGTTGTCAGATTGTTGTGTGGCATTGTCAAATTCGTTTTGCAGCTCTGTGTGTGTGTTTAAAAATTTTAAATATTGTCATGGAACAAAAAAGAGCAATTGGAACCATTTTATCTACACTCTATTAAACAGGATTCATCAAAAAATATGTCGCTATCCATTTTTTATTTTCTTTAATTTTCTTCCGCTTTTTTGAAAAATTTTATTAATGCACACTTTAATTTAATTCTTTAATTTTCTTCCACTTTTTTAAAAAATTTTATTAATACACACTTGTTTGTTTATTTATGTATATACAGAGTTGCATTTAGAAATAATTTCTATGACAATGCTGCCATTGGCAGATGCATAAACTTTGCACATATGACAATGAAAAGTGTTTGACAATTGTCTTAAAACAATGACAATGCCAAAATTGTGTGTTTACACGATTGTTAGATGTGTGACAATATTTTTGTCTTCCAATGTACTGAAAATGCTTTTTCTTACAACGTTGGAAGTTTACACGGTTGTTAGACAATTTCTGCACATTTTTTTGACAACGTTGTAATATCTGACGATCGTGAACACATACCTTAATGTGTGTATACTCACTTTCAAATAAAAATACGAGCGATTTAAGCAATACGAATTGTGCTGTTAATACCGAAAAAATTTCAAGGACAATATTGTATCAATATTTTTAATGAAAATTGCTTCGTGTAAATTGGGACTAACTTTGTCAGAAGATTCGTTCGTACAACTACATATGTACATACATACATATATTTCTTGTACATATATTAATATATTAAATGGGAATTAAAAAAAAAATATAAAGACCATAAGATATAAATGAATAAAGATAAATTCATGAAATTTGTTTTTAATTATCGTGCTACATAAGTATATCACAAATAAAGAGATATTTTACATATTTGGGAAAGTTACTGGTAATAAAGATATATTATTTTTTTGGGAAAATAAATAGAAAAATAATTGTATGCAAATAAATACTTGATTAAAATTAAACTTTTGTTTATGCAAATATTTTGTGAGTTAGTTCAAAAAACTTTTCATTTAAACAAATTTATAAAAACAAAAAATTATTTTATTAACATAAAATCTTATCTCTCAAAAAACGAAGAGGCAAAAAGTGGCTCAAACATGCATCGAGGCCATATAGCCCACCACACAGTGTAACGTTCAGCAAGCAAAGGCTTCTTAAAAATCGCTCTTGGATATTCAGGAGGCATTTTATCAAACAAATTCTTAATAATTATATTCACCGATGATATCACGAATGCTTTTACAGATACAACATCTACATACCTAGTTAATTTTCAAATGATGTACCAAAACATTCGTGTTATTCCTAAAGGGTGATTTTTTCCGTTTTATCAAGACTATTTTTGGCAGCTCAGCTGTTTTTGTGTAACATGTTCAATTTGTTCTATAATTTAACCATGAATCGACTTATAAACGAACAACGCTTGCAGATTTTTATTATCAAAATTTATGCTCGGTTAAGAAAGTGCATGTAAGTGAAAATTGTGTTTAGCGACGAAGCCCATTTTTGATTAATTCGATACGTAAACAAACTAAATTGTCGTCTTTGGTGTGAAGAGCAGCCAGAAGCATTGCAAGAACTGCCAATTCATCCCGAAAAAAGCACTTTTTGGTGTGGATTATGAGATTGTGGTATTAATGGACCGTACTTTCTTAAAGACGACGAAGGCAGGAACGATACTGCGAATGGCAAGCGTTGCCATGCGATAATTACAATTTGTTTGTAGTTTCAACAAGACTTTGCCACATACCACACAGCACGTGAAATAATGTCCTAATTGAGATGCGAGTTCGGTGAACAGTTTATTTCGTGTTTGAGACCTAGATCGTGCGGTTTAACGCATTTAGAGTTTAGACTATTTTTTGTGGTGCTATGTTAAGGGTCATATCTATAGGGACAAGCCCGCAACGGTTGAAGCACTGGATGCTAAATTTCTGAGATACCGACCGATATGTTGGAGAGAGTATGCCAAAATTGGACCCAGCGTATGAACTATATGAGGAGACGTAGTCTCAGTCAACATTTACATGAAATCATCTAGATCGTTCTATCGACTCATAGATGTATGAACATTTCTCTAAATTGTACCTATGTGTTTTTTTTTAATCAAATCCAAACGTTCTTAAAAATCACTCTTTATATGCCACTGGACCTCAAAATTAATCTTCATTTCCGACACCCACACAGTTCTACATAGTGTTAATATGATCTCACTTAAAAATACTCAATAAAAACTATTGCAACGCAAAAGTGTCTGCATACTTTAATGCAGATGAGCGTGAGTGTGTGAACAACAACAAACAATGCAATCTACATGTATGTATTATTTTTGTACTTAATTTGTAATAAAATGTTTCTTTTACATGTGTAATAAAAAGAGTTTTTACCAAAACTAAAGAGATTTGTTAGGTCTAACGAAAGAGTGGAAAAACACACATACAAAATAAATGATAAAAGAGTACGAATATGTACATATAGTGAAAGTGCGAATGTAAAATTTTTTTTGTGAACCCATCATAATTTTCTCGACAATTCTGCAGCTTTATTTTTATATTTTTTATTTTGTTTTTAATATTTTGCATATATATGCAATTTCGAAATGTTTTGCAGATGCCTTAATTAAGTAAATTGAACTGCATGCATATGTATGAACATGTTTGCCGCATACGCATTTACTGCTACTGTAGCCTTTTATTTCCAGCCATACCTAAATAAAAGGGTCAAGCGTTGTGTGTTCTAAAGCAACCCATACACGTTTCAATTCAATTGGCAACTGAGTCGGATGTTATGCAAATCAAAGCGTGTATGGCTTTGTCATTTGATTAGTTTGGCAGTTGACGAGTCTGTTGAAGAAAAATCAAAAGATTTTGATTTTTTCAAGTTGACTATCAAGTCTTTCAATTCGATTGTACTGTGTGTGTTCGAGTCTCTTGATTAGCTGTCAAAATTTAGGTTTGCAGTTTTCTTTTTCAAAGCAAAAGTTGTTTATTTTTAAAATCTATTTTAATTTTAGTGAATTTTAAATAAAAAATTAAAAAATTACATCTTCAAAATCAGAGCCCTCGGCAAGGTACCGCAATGTAATAGAAAGTCGAGTGTTCGGTGAGATTGTATCTCTCATGAATGCGTCGTGCTTCCTAATAAGGAGTGTTAATTTTTCTAGAATTTGTTGAACAGCATCTTCATTTAGCCTTGTGAAATTTTTAAAGTCGTCCGGCTCTATTGTTTTTAGTTCCCTTATTAAATTTTCAATGGAATTTGTTTTCTTGTTCTTCAACCATTCTTTTGACCAAATTCTTCGTCGCTTTCCTTTTTCTTTATCATTAAGACATTCTGCAATAACCATTAATGCAATTATTTTTCTTTTTTCAGCCATTAAAGTTTTTAATTTTTAAATTTGTATTTGTAAAAAAATATAAATTTGACAGTTAAATGCAAATCTTTCAATTCAGTTTAAGAAGTGTGTGGCCATGGTGCAACTATACAAGGTGAGTACAAATCGACAACAAATACAACACAAAACAGAAACAACAGGCATTTTGTTTGTGTAAAATAATGTACTGCTGTCAAAAATACTTGAAAAAGTATTACTTTTGACATAATTAAATTGTAAACAAAGTCAGTCAGCTGGGCTACTGCACTCACCTTGTATATTTGCACCATGCTTGGCTTGATGTTTTGAGGTGTCCCCAACACAATTGAAAATTAAGAAAATTTACCTATGCATAGGTATATTTACCTAATATGAAATATTGTCTTCAAACTAACAGATGCGTTATAAACTTTAGTTTATGATGAATATAAAGTGAAATACATAACAATAACTTAAGAATCCAATAACTTAAAGCGTTTATTTTTTTGTTTACATATTTTTTATTTATTAAAGATGGTACATTTTTCCATATAGATTTAAAGAAAGAAGATAAAAGTAATTATGATAAACTAGATAATTATTCAGAAATATAGCAATTAAATATTAAATTGTTTTTTGTATTAAAAGCAGGCATTTGTTGGCGCGATAGTAGTCTTGCCCTAATAAAACCGTCTCGTTTGTTTTTTCCACAAACTGCACTTGAAGCTTCTGTCACTACTTTGATACAGCGCTCTACGGCTTGAGTGTGGCAGGAAAGTCTTTAATTTATTGACATGTACCAAGACCGCTTTTAACAATGGCTTTCAAATCTTCATCAGGTATATCTAAAGTCAGGGGGGCTCAGTAATCTCACAGTCTCGCCACGTCATAATGTTGGTATAATCTTTAGCATCGAAATTAAATGAAGGCATTTTAAACGTTCGAAGTCCTGGAGTTTTCGGAGTTCTTGCTTTTAAAATTCGTCGATATGCAAGATCTCGTATGATTTCTCTGTCATCTCCAAGCATAGCAATAAGAAGATTTTCTGGGTGACCGAAAATCCATTTCGTTGGATTACCTTGTCAATGGCTTTCTTCAAATCGGCGTTCAAATAGCGACTAAGATTGTTTGCCACAAGTGCTTAGCTCTATTTATACACGAAGGATTACATTTAATTGTAAACCACATCGGGACATAAACTCTCATCACGTACGTGGCTAATAACACTAGATTTTCCTCGGGGTCCTGTTTAGTAGCATATAATCTTAGAATTCGATTTGCTGTTGTAAGCCATCTAGAATGGTTAAAAGATCCAGGTTCAATATTAGCTAAGTCTGAAGAAAAAACGCCAGTGATAATAGCGGTCATAATATCGTAAATATACTTTGATAAGGTTTCATTAAGCTTCTATATTTGTCATGGTAGGAACGAATAAGATAAGAAGGGTTGTACACCATGTGCACCTTCACTCGGAGACCCTGTGGTCCATTGTGATTTAGGAACGAATAAGGTGTAGTATTATCTCAAGACTGTCAGTTGGTAGCGATGCTTTTTGACACATTTCTAAAACTTCCTGTCCAAATTTTTCGGATATGTCATGAACGGTCGGCTCGTTTGCTGTTTTATCAGGCTTTATTTCATATTTAATGAAGAGATATTTGATGTATTGAAATGAGTTTTGTTTGTCAGAGCAAGTATTTTACCATAATAGCAACTCTCACTTTGTACAAAGAATAACAAATATCAGCTTCTAACAGTAACTTGTTAGAATATCAGCGGGAATAACCGTCATTAGTTTAATTAAAGACAAGTGAATGACGGGAATTCCCGCAAAAAATCTATTACCTAAATTCAAGAATTTTACCAAACTTAATGATGTTGGGGGCACCTCTATATATGTATATCATTACCCAAATGAAATTTTCTGTGTATATTTGGGAGTTAAAAGAGCAACTTTTTGCAGATATTAAAAAGCGCTTGCTCAAAAAAACTAAAATCGCTCCACCCTAATGTACATACATACGTATGCATAAATGTATGTATGTATGCGTAAAGTACAAAACAGATAAACAATACAAAAGAAAAACACAAACTTAAATAACGGCAGTTTCTTTATCTACTGCAACCAACTTCATTATCAAACTGCACTGTCAAAATTGACTTTTCCAACGTTATTTCGGTATGCTTCATACATAGATGTATGAAGGTTAATACAAGTTTTATGGGAATGACAATTCTTGGCTAATAACACTTTTATTTTTGAGTATTACTATTAGAAATTTGTATACATTAACATATTAATACGAGGGAAAATTTAAAAATTATTTTTAAAACTGAGGAATTGGCCTTTAATGTTCTATAACACTATGCGACAGTCAAAATCGGGATAGGATTAAACCAACGGGAAATGTTATATCGGTAAAAAAAAAGAAGTTATACGTGTCCCGGCGTTTCGCTGGGTCTCGTCTAGGAATCGAGATATATCGATTTGAAGTTAGTAACTATCATATAGGGAAAATTGTCACCTTTGGTGGTCTCGAGAACCACTAGTCCGATTTTGCTGAAACAAATTAAAAAAAAAATAGGAATTACAATTCCTTTTATCTGATCATACAACGTTTCGCTACATAAGCAACAGTTTCGCAGTTATAAATAAATACCTATATGAAGAAAAAAAACTATTTTTTGCCTAAAAAATTTAATTTTTTTATTTTTAATTCATAAAAAATCCAAAACGGTAAAAAAAGTGTAAGTCCTATTACTTGCAAAGTCGCATAACCTATGAACAAAAATGAGACATAAATCATGAAAATCGATGAACGCGTTTCGCTTTTATTCACAATTAACTAAAGGTATGAATTCCAAAAATTTGCTCGAGATATGCACAAGATAAGTAATAAGTTTATTTTGTCCAATGCATTTTCAGAATCTTTACCATATACTATACATATATACATACATAGGTATTTTAATTTAATACGCGTTTAAATCAAATAACTTGTATTGTAGCATAATAAATATGGTTTAAACCACAATACATTTTTAGTTTTCATTATTTTAAAATAACTTTTCAGTGTAACATCATGTGTTTTTCTTAGTTTCTTTTTTAAAATACGACAAAATTCTCGCTCATCTGTTATATAGAGATGATATTCTCCACAACGTTCATACAAATTAATGTAAATTGTTTTAAATTATTATACAATTGTCATAGTACCTTTACATACTCGTACATAGTGTATATTATCATGCAAATAAACAAACATATTCTTCTAAGAAATGATAAAAAGAACTAGCTCTTTGTTTTTTTATTATTATCATTACTCATTGTTTGTTTTCTTTTTAACAATTAAATAAAACGTTTTTTATGATGATTTGTGTTGCTTTGTACAGCTTCTCTCACCTTAACAATTAAGTAATATTCTGGAATATTAATTCATACTTTTGTACTCACATACAAATATACAGTTTTATTGATAAGTAGACTGGTTTCATCATTTAAATTATTTTTAAAAAAAGTAACACGGTTACCAATATGTATGTACGAGTACATACATATGTATGTATGTATTTTTTATTTAAGTTATTTTTTTTTCATTTATAAATATCTGTAAATTAATTCCTAGTGAAGAAAGAACGAGTTTTTAATAATTAGGGTATTCTTTACGTTACGAATTGCTGATTGAAAACTGCGTATTTAAAAAACAAGTAAGAGTTTACATCTTATATACCCACCACCAAATCACCTATTATTTGGCGAACTTCATAAAATATATAATTCTAATTTCTATCTATTTTAGGTTTATTTTAGTATTTAGTATTTCAATGGCGATATTTATAAGAATTTTATAAATATTCCTATTATAATCAAGTTTTTACACTTTGTTTATATTTTTGCAGCGTGTAACATAAAGCGATTTATGTACTTTAACACACATTTTAAAACGTTAAAATTATCACTTCTGTATACTCTGTGGTTATTCTCAAAAGTCAATTGTAAAATTATTACATACTTATAACTGATCTGTGTAAAATTTCGGTGTGACATGAATGTTTATATAGGTTAATGAGTTTTCGGAAATAGTCCCCATAAGGGTACTATGACATATTATGGTCATCATCATGAAATTCTGTATGATGATTTATATGTATGTATATGGGAATTATTTGTGTTGAATATCAAGGTAATAATGATTTTTATACCCTTCACCTTCATGAGAAGGGTATATATAAGTTTGTCTTTCCGTTTGTAATTTCCACAATATAATTCTCCGACCCCATAAAGTATATATGTATGTACATATATTCTGGATTCTTATAGATAGCGGAGTATATTAAGACATGCCCGTTTGTCTGTTGAAATCAATTTTCTGAAGTCCCCAGATATCTTCGGGATCCAAATCTTCAATAATTCTGTCAGACATGCTTTCGAGAAGTTTGCTATTTAAAATCAGCAAAATCCGTCCATAAATAACGGAGATATGAGCAAAAATCCGAAACAACCTCTGATAATTTCATCAAAAAAACTATCAAACAAAGTGTATTAATATTGTTACGAACAATTTTATCATTTTTTATGTTTATCGACATACAATTTGTTTAGCATTTGTAGTACTTTTGATATATAAACATTATTGTTACAAACTCTTATAAACATAGCAATATGGCAACATTGAGTTTTAACGACTTTAGCTGAATATTCTAGACTTGCAGTCACGATCATTCTAGTATCCTAGTTTCGAACCATCCAGAAAATATGATTTCTGTATAAATAGACTAACACGGCCAACCAAATGAATCAGTTTATTGTGAGTCATTGTTGTTCGAAAACTTTAAAGGTAGAATTAGCCGAACGTCTACGTCCAGTACTGTACTGTAACGAAACAGCTGATCCCGTTTTGTTATTTGAAATCAATGTAAATGCTTACCGAATATTAATATCACGTTGACGGAACGTCTCAACCTGTATAAAATAGAAATTCCTTACGTTCTTACGTGACATTTGTACAGCAGTGGTGGGTTGTTTGTATGTTAAATTGTATTGGGGTAAATTCGCCCTATTTTTTGGTTCTTTCTTTTAATAATAATGTTTGAGCAACACGTTTTATATAATACACATCTGCATATACATACATATGAATATGTTTTTATGTATATAATAAAAAAACAATCATAAATAAAAATTCCGCGGGAGTTTTTTCCCTTTTCCCATTTTTCCTATTCAAATTCAATATTAAGAAATAAAAACGGAAAAAAACTCCCGCGGAATTTTTATTCATGATTGGGCTGTATTATTATAAATATATCAAATTTAATGCATACATACACATAACTATTATTATTAAATTAAATAACTATCAAAGTGTTAGATTATGTATGTAAAAGCGCACACACACACAATTTTACTCCTATTAAAGCCATTTTGGTACATTTTCAAGCAAGCATGTACGAAAAGAAACTTTACAATGACAATCACTGTTTCGAACAGCTGACTGTTTATTTATTGTATGTTTTGTTTTTCTTGGACATATTTAGTAATTTTAAAAACATTAAATCAGTAAATAAATCCTCCGAATCCATTATAATCAAGATTAATAGAGTTTTAAAATATATAATTTAAACTGATGTAGAAAACAAACAATTAGATACAAAATACAATATGGTTGTACCATGTGTTGTTTATATTTTTTTTTTTATTTGTCGTACGGCACGTTTTCAAATGTTCTATAATCGCACTAACGTGCTTACAGTACGGTACGTTACAGTAGAGAGACGTGGACGTTCGGCTAATTCTACCTTAAAGTCTTTACTTTATGTTGCTGTTCTGTTCCGTGTCGTTCTGTTATTAAATTTTTGTAGTTAGTTTTTTCGTATAAACGTATCAGCTGTTTTAGGTAAACAGACAACACACCGCGAAAATAAATCAAAAAATTCAAATCAAAGTTTTTTTTATTGTACAATGTCATTACTTTCGGCTAAAGTAATGAGTTTTTCATCATCCATCGTTTATTTTTTATAACTTTTATACAAAAAATTAATTAAATGCAAAGAAATTGAAAATTTTTGTAATAAACCAAAAATTTTTTTTGTGCAGATGTCAGCTGTTTTGTGCTGTCACTTACAATTACTTAGCAAATTTTTGTTTTCAACAGGTTCGTCCGCAATGGCACGGAAAGTAACAAAACAACTAACGACTTCTATACATTTTCTATTTAACAGAATCAAGTCAGCTGATTCGGAACGGAACAGAAAGTAAAGACTAATTCTGCCTTAAGTGTGTTCTTAAACCGTAATAAAGTGTGTAAAAAGACAGTCACCCCTATCGTGAATAAAAATTCCACATGAAATTTGTTCCCTTTTCACATTTTTTCTATTAAAATTCAATGTTAAAAAAATAAAAGGGAACAAATTTCATGTGGAATTTTTATTTACGATAGGGGGAGTGTGTTCATTTTTAATTGTGTTTGTGTACATTTAAATAAAGACTCGTTATATTTTCTTCAAACTACTTGACGCTTTTATTTTTCAATTAAAAAGAATCCGGTTTATTTCAAGGAAATAAACCACCTTTTTTTTAAAGGTAAAAACGTAACAATATAATATATATATATATATGTATATATGTATGTATGTACATAATCACCCCTATCGTAAATAAAAATTCCACGTGAAATTTGTTCACTTTTATTTTTTTAACATTGAATTTAAATAGGAAAAATGTGAAAAGTGAATAAATTTCACGTGGAATTTTTATTCACGATAGGTGTGAATATAATTATGCATCCACCACAAAGATGAAGGGTATATAAGGCATAGCACTCCTACTTGTTGATAATTGGTTTGTTCCTTTTGAGAAATCAAAAACCAAATCGAAAAATGTTGATAAAATATATTCATCTTATATACACGAGTTTAAATAGAAATCAAACAAACAGTTATCATACATTCTTTTTTATTTACCACAATTTTTTTGAACATAAAAAATATTTTCAGGTTTTTTAATTCAATTTAATTAGTCAGAGGGTGGTAATAGTTTTCAAGTCAAGATTGTTTAGAAGTTAACTTAAAAATTAATAAAAAAGTGATGAAAAAATTAATTTAAAGAAAAAAGTTAATTTTTTGTAACTATGTATTACAAAAGAATATAAATTAATTAGGCAGGCAGGCCACACAAAAAAAATTATAAATATACGATGATAGGGATTGTACATTAGAAAATAATTTTGTATGCAGTTTTTCGTGTGGTACCATTTGAGGGCCGGCTTTAGCTTGAATTTTTCTTTTCTTTAATAAACGAGAGGACGACTTAACAATTAGAATTTATATTGATACATGAATTATATCGTTATAATTAAAACTATTTATCTAAATTTTCATATCGTTGACATAAGCATCTAATTCGGCATCGAGTTCTTCGGCAGTAGGAGCAGTTTTTTTACTAGTACGGCCACCAGCAGAAGCACCTCCAGCCGGTCTATTACGATTTGGAGGACCACCACGACGATTTCCACCTGCAGCTGTAAAATAACAATAATGTTTTAATTTGTTAAAAAAAAAAAAATATATATATATATAAAAAGTTTATCTTACCTCCACCTCTTCGGTTACCACCACCTGCTCCACCACCCACTTGTCTGCGTTTTTGCGGACTGGGAACAGCACTGCGCACAGGTCTGGTTATACTGCCGGCATCAGTTAAAAATTGTATATTCATTGGTCTGCCGTCCAAGGGAACGCCATTATATTGCTTAATGGCCTTCAAAGCATCGGATCTTCTTTCAAAAACAACATCAGCAGTACCTGAAATTCAAATTTGAAGAATGGTTAGTCTTGTTTTACAATTTGTACCTATAGCTTTTAAGATACAAACTTACCTAATGATCTTCCGGAACGATCATAATGTACGGCCGCCTTCTTCAGCGGTCCAAATTCTGTGAAAAGTTCTCTAATATCTGAATCAGATACACCATAATCCAAATTGGACACTAATAGTTTGGCAGAATCCGTTGTTTTCAATATACCCCGTTTAGGTCCATCATACATGTCATGTTTCCAAGCGCTGTTCACATCACCCTAGAGAAGTAGGAGTAGGTACAAGTTGCAACAGAAGTTCGTTTTTTGTTTGTTTGTTTTGATTTGTTTTAAAGAATTTGATTGAGTCATGTGTTCAAATCTAAATTTTGTTGTCGCTGATAAAAACTGGGTCGCCGGTTGCAGCTACCATCGGAGTTAAGTGTTAATTATTTAATGGAAGAATAATACGTAGCTGAAAACTCAACGGAATGATTTAGAGGATTGATTGCGAAAAGAAATTTATATGTAATAAATTGAAGAAGAAATATGTATGTAAATTAAAAATTTCACTAAAACATTTATAAAAATTATGGATCTGTAGACGACCTTGTGTATACATTAATCATATTGTCTTTAAACGGAGTTTTATTGCATTAAAACAATAAAGAAAATTAGTTTTTAAACGTTTCAAGGAAAATGTAAACAGTGTAATAAGTAGTAAGGTTGCCACACAGCGTTCACTACTTGCGATAGTCTTTTCTGTTCTTATATTTTTTGCATTGACATTTTCTTTCACTTTCTCACTTGTTTTCATTTTGTTTTTGCATTTACATACACACCGTTATGAGGCCATTTTATTTTTTGGTAAAAATATTTCTTCGTGTTATTTATTTCCATTATAAATATAAACAACGTTGCGTTTCTTTTTTAAACTTTCTTTTAAGCATTTAATATTTTTTGAGGTAAATTTCTGCAGCCGGAGACTTGTTTCCATACGAATATCGTTAGTTTTTATAAGCCAGGTGTGAGTGACAAGCTCTTGAGTACTTTATTTTCTAGAATTTCATCATGTTTGTAATTTTATTACCCTTGAGAATTTTGCTTTTTGTATGCCTCCAGAGCCACGGCCTTTTAAGATAGCACCACCTGGTTTACGTGGTGATGTTTGAACTCTACGACCTCCTTGGCGTTGAGGTCCTTTATTACCCGCTGCACCACCACTACGTCTAACGCCATTACCACGATTTCCTCCTTGAGGTTTTCTATTTTGGCCACGGTTAGATTTAATGATATCATCCAAACTCATTTCAATTTTATCCACCATTTTATAAGTCTATTTTGTTTGCTTCTGTTAATTTAAGAGTATTTTTATATTGAATAATTAGCGGGTTCTTATTTTATTTGTCACTAAAAAAATATATATTCTCTAACTGCAAGCGCCGCGCACGAAATTAGAAATAAAAATGGAGTATGATTACGAAAAACACGATTGTCTTTAGCTTTGTTAAACTAAATAAACTGCAGCTAACTTCACTGGCTATGAAAATGTTGCCATATTATTGTGTATGCTAACCATTCTCAGTGAATACTAGGGTTGTCGAAGTTTGTAATTCTTTTAAATTAAAAACCACAATAATAATAGATATAAACAAATTTTTGTATGTTTTCTTATTATTTCGAAGTTATGGGTCCCTACAACCAAAAATTAAATTACGAAAAAAGTATAAATATATAAAGAAGAATAAATATATAATATCAGCCCAATCATGAATAAAAAATCCGCGGGAGTTTTTTCCCTTCTTATTTTTTTAACATTGAATTTGAATAAGAAAAATGAGAAAGGTGAAAACTCCCGCGGAATTTTTATTCATGATTGGGCTGTATATAAATTGTTTGTTTGTTATACGTAATTATTCGAATATCCCCTAATTTAATTTACCATAAACCGTTATGAAAGTCGACAAGGGGAATAATTTCCAAAAAAAAAATTCCTTGAGTAACAAAAAACTAATCTTTAAATACCTAAAAAATAACAAACCCAAAGCCTGGTAACCCTGCGTGAATTTATAAGTGCAATTTCAGTTTAATTATAGGGGTTGGATATTTACATTAAAATATCTTTGCTAAATTATAATAATAAAAATAATGTTTATAGTCGCTATAACAGGTGGTATTGCTTCAGGCAAAAGTACTGTTAGTAAAGTATTCGAAAGAAATGGCATACCAGTGGTAGATGCCGATAAAATTGCCAGACAAAGTATGTAGTCATTATTAATTAATATTAATAGTTATGACCTAATTTCTGACCATCTTTTCAAAAATTTCAAGTCGTGGAACCTGGTAAACCATGTTGGAAAAAAATCAAGGAAACCTTTGGCGATGAAATTCTACTGCCATCGAGGGAAATTAATCGTGAGGCCTTGGGTAAGGCCATATTTGCCGATAAGGAGTTGAGGGGTAAATTAAACAAAATTACACATCCCGTTATACATCGTACAATCTTTAAGGAGGTTTTTAAACATTTTGTAACGGGCAAAGCATGGATTGCATTGGATTTACCTTTACTCTTTGAAACGGGCATTCTAATGGATTTTATACACAAAATTATTTGTGTAACATGGTAGGTACATATATATTTTGTTGAGTACCTTGCTAAAATACAAATCTTCATGATTTATATTATCTACTTTTAGTGAGCCTGAATTCCAACTGAAACGTTTAATATCGCGAAATGAATTGTCAGCGGAAGATGCTCGCAAACGCATTGAATCCCAAATGCCGTTGGAGAAGAAGTGTGAACAATCCCACTTTGTTGTAGACAATAATGGTACCATTCAGGACACCGAAGCAGCTGCCCTATATATTTGCAATATGATGAAGGAAAGTAAACAACATTGGCTTAATCGTTTAAGTCTTTTGGGAATTGTTTGTGCCATTTTGTTTGTTATCTATTATTTAAATAAGATTTTTGACTTTCTACCCGATTTAAGCAGGGGCTTAACTTGGTATAAGTAATTTTTACATTGGCAGAATTTAGTTAAGACCATTTAGAAAAAAACTGTGGTATACTACCATTGGTGGTATACTAACTACGGAAGGCATTTAATTTACTAGCTACTGAAGTATTTTTTTAATTTAGTTAATGATTTTTTTATCAGTTAAATGATAATAAAGCTGAAGATAAACTTCCAATAAAACAAATATAAAAATATCTGCTATTTTACAATTTTGTGTGTTTTTGTGTTATTATTATAAATATATAGAGTTAAATACTACATTATTAGGCCTATTCCGGTTCCTCAAAATCTATTTCCTTTTCCATATCTTCTTTTTTCTTCAATTGCAGTTTTTCCTCTACAGCTTCCAAACGTTTGTTCATAATATTGAGTGAATCCAAGAGTCCCGTTTGTATTTCTCCATAACGTTTCATGGCCAATATTAAACTTTCTTCAATCAATTCAGCTTGTTGAGCAAATTCTCCATTATCCTTGCTAACTTGCTTTAACTTATCCACACACTCGCCTGGTATATTACGAAAATATTCAGCACCTAATGTTGGCTCTAGTTCCTTGATTTTATCCAATTGTTGGAATTGTGTATGCAATTCATGTCCCACTGCATTTAGATAGACTTCTTTAGCTCTCACTTGTTGGTTTTCTTCAAGAAAGTGAGGATCTAAATATTTTTCCAATTCATCGGATCTGTCAACAATCTTTTTGATTTGTTCACGCCCAGAGATGGCTTCATTCAAAATGTTATTGGCCGATACCAAAGAGTCTATAATATTTTCGCCAGCTACTTTCGTTGAATCACCATCATTAGCATTTGAGGATACAGCATTTTGTTCTGGCACATTACCTATAATACGGGACAAAGTGTCTATGCGTTTTTCCAAGATATCTAAAGCCTCCATAGTATTAAATTTCCACTAATTAAAATAGTTTGTTAATAAATTTGCCAGAATTTAGTAAAAAATGATGTCAACAAAGGTAAGCAAAAATTTAGCTCTCTTTCTCTCACACTTAATGTACAGAATTACCAGACTGTTTTAGAACAGTTATTTAAATAACTGTTTTTCTAACAATTGTTAGAAAAACATTAGGAAATATATACATAATGAAATTAATTAATTTAATTCAAAACTTACACGGAAAATACATTACATCTTACAAATTAATAAATAATTACCTATTTTCCTCTAATAAAGCATATAATGCATTTTTCTGGAAATAATTTAAGACTACTTTATTTTGGTTATGCACAACAGTGCTACCAAGTTTTCATATTTAAGTGCATTTCATTCCATGACATCTCTATTTTGTAAGTACTAAATTATAATTTTTTATGGCGGCTGTATCTTGACAAATTATTTGCACATTTTCCGGTAAGTTTTATTTATATCTTTCAAAATACTTAAATAATATTAACGAAAAGTGTAAATATTTTGCACTACATACACATATTCTTGACAAATTATAAAATATTAAAAAAATACATTATTTTTAAGAAGTTACAAACATTTTATAAAAACTCAATTGAGACTGCGACGCTGCTGCAAAACATACATACTTCAACAAACATAAAACAAACTACGGAAACATTGTTTTGGCGGGACTACTTCTGTTTGCTGCTTGCCTTTTGGTGGTGATAAGTTAAAAAATCGTGCACAAGAATTTTATTTAGAAAGTAAACATGGTTGATCGCAGTGACAATGGTAAGATATTTTTTTATATTTAAAATAAGAGTAAAAATAAATAGTGTTTTCTTTTAATAGCGGAATCATTTGATGATGCAGTAGAGGAGCGCGTCATCAATGAGGAATATAAAATTTGGAAGAAAAATACACCTTTTCTGTATGATTTAGTTATGACTCATGCCTTAGAATGGCCCTCATTAACGGCTCAATGGCTGCCGGATGTCACGAAGCAGGAAGGTAAAGATTATTCAGTGCATCGATTAATTTTAGGCACTCACACTTCAGATGAACAGAATCACTTGCTAATAGCAAGTGTCCAGCTCCCTAGTGAGGATGCACAATTCGATGGTTCGCACTATGATAATGAAAAAGGAGAATTTGGTGGTTTTGGTTCAGTATGTGGTAAGATTGAAATTGAGATTAAAATAAATCATGAGGGAGAAGTAAACAGGGCCCGCTACATGCCACAAAATGCTTGCGTTATTGCCACTAAAACTCCCTCGAGTGATGTTTTAGTTTTTGACTATACCAAACATCCCAGCAAGCCTGAACCTTCAGGTGAATGCCAACCGGATTTAAGGCTGCGTGGCCATCAAAAGGAAGGCTATGGCTTGTCGTGGAATCCGAATTTGAATGGCTACTTGTTGTCAGCCTCCGATGATCATACAATTTGTTTGTGGGACATAAATGCTACACCTAAAGAGCATCGTGTTATCGATGCTAAGAACATTTTTACAGGTCATACGGCGGTCGTTGAAGATGTAGCCTGGCATTTGCTGCACGAATCATTGTTTGGCTCTGTGGCTGACGATCAAAAACTTATGATTTGGGACACTCGTAATAATAACACTTCCAAACCCTCTCACACAGTTGATGCCCATACGGCAGAAGTGAATTGTCTCAGTTTCAATCCCTATTCAGAATTTATTTTAGCTACCGGCTCGGCCGATAAGACTGTAGCGCTGTGGGATTTGCGTAATCTTAAATTGAAATTACATTCCTTTGAATCGCATAAAGACGAAATCTTCCAAGTACAGTGGTCTCCTCATAACGAAACTATTTTGGCTTCCTCTGGAACCGACCGCCGCCTACACGTTTGGGATTTGTCGAAGATTGGTGAAGAGCAAAGTTCAGAAGATGCTGAAGATGGCCCTCCAGAGTTGCTCTTCATACACGGCGGTCATACTGCTAAAATATCAGATTTCTCTTGGAATCCCAATGAGCCTTGGATAATATGCTCAGTTTCGGAAGATAATATCATGCAGGTCTGGCAAATGGCAGAAAATGTCTACAATGATGAAGAACCCGAGATACCAGCCACTGAATTAGAAGGTGTTACTGGTTAAATAGCAATCGAAATAGGTATTGCAAATTCAAGACCATAATTTTGAAAAGTATATAATAAAGCATCTTTTTAAATGTTAATGTAAGTTAGAGCTCGATTTTTTTTTTGTATGTTTCAAAAAAAAGCAAAAATGCAGCAGCATTTTTTTAAATAAATTATTTTCAACATTCTATGTACACGTGTTTGGATATATTTTTTTGTAGTTGATTTAGTTTTGTTATTTTATTTACACATTTTATTATTAATATATATAAATTACAAAGGTGTTCTACAAAATCATTTTATAAAACGAAATTTTTTGTAAAATTTTAATATTTTCCATACAATTGCATGTGTTGTCTTACAAAATGTTTTAAGAACACAGCTGCTTAAATTTGTTTTTAGTCAATTAAAATGAATCGCAATTCATTTAAATTTGGTTTATTATTACATATCAAAATCAATTTTAACAATCTTTTCTTTATAAATTTTTAATTATAATATTTTAATCCAAATAATATGTATATTTCTTGTTAAATGCTTCTAAAATAATATCCAAAGATCTCGCACTTTTATAACTCCTTTTGCATTGTAACACTCCTCGAACAACTTCTCCCTTCTTCACTGGCTGAGGTTCTTCTATGAAAAATACGACTTGCTTCCAATGAGTAGGTTTATCTTTGGGTGAAGTGCCAAACATTACAGGTTCTGGCAACTCGAAAAATGTATCGAAATATCCCACAAACGATGACAATTCACCATCTTTGCAACAAGTCAGTTCAAAATTATACTTGAAATTGGAATAGTTTAAGTCGACTTTCATTAAATCTAAATCAGCAATGCAATTAGCATCGGTGAGAATATGTTCAGCATCAACTATGTCTACCAAAGGTTCATGCATAACTTCTTTACGCATATTAGACATATTTAAGCCATAAACATCATTCCAAAATTTTACATGGTTCTTAAAGAGGGATTCATTGCCATAGCCTATAATACTCATGGTGCAACGATTTGGTAAAAGAATACCGTTTTCTTTTAGATGATTATCTCTAGCATATATAACACTATCGAGCATACCCTCGAACAGTAAGAAATAACCCATCCATTCGGAAATGATTATGTCGTACTTTTGTTCCGGCAATTCGGTATCCTCTAAACGGCCCTTAACTAAGGTTATGTTTTCAACATTGTTTTTCCTGCAAAATATTAATAATAATATTAAAAAGTACAAAAAAAAACCGTTAAGTGCTATACGCACTTTACAATATCCATGGCATTATAGATAATATCTGAATTATCAATGCCCACTACTTTAGCAGCTCCAGCTTGTGAGGCGAATATTGAGAGTACAGAAGTGCCACAACCCACATCTAAAACATATTTGCCTTTTATAAATTCCTTGTTCTTTAATAGAGCATCCCGATATGAGGTAGTCCTAACAATATCCTATAAATGATGTTCCAATTAAAATAAAGGAAATTTACAAATGTTTGTTGTCATACCGAAAGCATTTCATGATGTATGCCAAAGTGAGCATAGCTGTCAAAATATCCTTCATCTGCTTTGAGTGAGACTGATGAGACACAAGCAATATTTTTATTCTTTGAATCCACTTTCTTTTCATCCTTTTCTATTAATCGTTGAAAGCCTTTACGCATTGTTTCCATATCTTGTGAGGCCTGCTCCAATTGTTCTTGTTGTAATTTAACCTGTTCTTGTAGTTTTATTATCATAGCCTTTAAAACTACTGCATTAGAAGCAGCTCCTGCTGAGATCTCTGTTTTCAAATCCTCGTAGTCTAAAATTTTTTAAAATAATTTTTGGTTAATAATATATAATTCAGACTTGCTTTTCTTACCATAACTTAGCCAAGGCTCGTATTCTTTAGGTTTTAAATATTTTTCATCAGTCCAAAATGCAGTTGTAACATTTTGCAGCTTATCTTCTTTAATATTATCCAGACGTATGCAGTTGATTAGCTTTATAAAAGAATACTGATCCATTTGGAATTGAGCCTTTAATTGCGCAAAATTTACTTTATGATCCACGTTAACATGGTCTAAAGCCAATTCGATGGAAGGCAAAACTTGTGTACAAAATAGACAAGTAGTGGGTTCACCTTGATCCATGTTTTCTTCATCCGAATCATGGTCTGAAAAATCAGAATCATTTTCACAAATGCCGTTTGCACACATCTCACTATCATTTTCTAGAGGAAAATCTGTAATTAATAAAAATGAATAGTTTTTAAAAATAAAATGTTATGAATTTATACCTTCTTGGTCCATTTTTTTTTTAATTTTTACAACAAAAATAATTAAAAAGAAATTCAGTAAAATTTATTGTAAACAAAGGGTTGGTAATTTCAAATGCACATGTGGTTTAAATGTCAACAATTATAAATACCTACACTATAAAAAATATTGTTAAATTTAATGTACTGTATTTAGCAAATTTATATCTAAATTCAGCTTAATTATAAAAAAGATTATTCTCTGCGTTAACCTTAAAAAAATTTATATTATTTTTATTATAAGGATTTTAAATTTATAAAATTACTAAAGTATATTTTAGCCATAACTTTATTTTCATATATGTATTTGACCCAGCCTGTTTGTTATTGCACCCCAGCTGTTTTTGTTATTCTGTCAAAACGTACTTGCATAACCTATAACTTTTAAGAAAAACAAAAAAATAAAATGATTTCGGTAAGTTTATTTTTTATTATAAGTTAAAACTATTTTCATTAATTGTTTACTATTTAAAGATTCTTAGAAATTTATTGGCATCGCGCACAGCTGTAACATCATTTCGCTGTTTGGCAACTGAAGCCTCCAGTGCTGTTACTTCACCGGCCGATTCATCTGTTACAATTACTCCCCCACCTGCTGAAATAACTGAGCAGGATAAACTATTTAGTAAATTGGAAATTGAATTGCGTGGCGTTGACCCGGCAGTTTTAAAAAGTTATTCATGGTTTGCTAATACAGCTGCTGATCATTTAGGGATTGAAGTTGGAAAATGGTAAGTGCTACCTGAAATAGTTTTGTAGTTATGGAATGTATGAAGCAACCTTGCGCAGATTTGTTTCAAGCTTAATTAACAATTTGCGTGTACAATTAATTTAGAATAATTGACATTTTTCGGCCCTACAATATTTATTAATTAAATGTTTCTAGGGGAGGTTATGCATTACAAAATGCTGATATCGATCGTTCTCTTACAGAAATGATAGCAATTAGTTAGCACAAGTTAGCTGTTAGTTTTTTTAAACAAGATATATTGGTATTGGTCGACAACGCTATAAAACGATGTAAAGTTTTTTTCCTCAGGGAACAACTTTCAACGACAGTTCAACGGAAAAACAACAACTATTATCTGCATATCTAACAGTCATACATGAGGGCGATTTTCAATCAACAATTGCTGACATCTTAAAATCATTTTAAATTCTGTTTTTTATAAAATTCTTCGATCGATTCTTTATTTACATAAATATCAAATCTAAATAGGTACATAATTATGGTTACTTATGAAATATTATGACCGAATTAATAAAATATCACTCCATTACGTTTTTTAGATAAGTTTTCTTTTTAGCCGTTTTTAATCAATATCCAACATTAAAAATATAATTTTTTTTAGCAACAAAAAAATATTTAAGACATCTAAAAATTTTTTTTACCTCTTTACAGTTGGTCCCCCCGGAAAGCTCATAAAGAACGCATGACACTTTTAAAGTCTGTACACATTTACAAAAAACATCGCGTACAATATGAAATTCGTACATACTTCCGTTATATGAATTTTCATAAAATGACTGGATCTACTTTGGACACCTTTTTGGAATATATTGAAAGAAATTTGCCCGAAGGTGTGTCATTAAATGCAACGAAAACAGAAATACAAGAATTACCAGAACATTTAAGAGAACCACCAAGTGAAAATTAAATAAACGTTAGAAGTGTTTGTTAAAATTTAAAAAATATACTACAAGTATTTTTTTGTTAAATATAAATCATAATATATAGTGGTAATAAATTAAAAAAAAAAAACAATTCTACAACATTGAATTGCTACAAAGTAAGTTAATTGTTTTATATACATAGTTAACAATTCTACAATTTTAAAAAATAGCCAATCGTACTAAAAAATTGTTTGGAATATACATAATATGTATTTGTACAATCAAAGATTATGAATAGATTTCATTCATATGCATTTTAAGCGATGTGCGATTCTAAGATCAAAAGGAGTAATCTAAAATACTTAATTTTGGCACGATTATTTAAATAAATAAAAATTAAATATTAATTGGATTACAAGGAATGTTAAAATGATTTTAGAAGATATTTTTTTAATTATTAGAAATTATTCTGCATTTATGTGCGTATTAATCTATTTTATGGTCCAAATAATCTAATCTCTTTCTAATTATTATCGATACTATTAAACTATGGGGCAACTTTGAATGTTGTTGCAGAAAATAAGTTCAAAAGTACATAAATAAGTATGTACAAAACTCCTCTAAATGCGTTTTATTATCCGTGCTCTATATACATAAATAAACAATTTAAATAATCAATCATAGGAAGTGGCAATAATCGTTCTAATAGACTTTCGATAACTCGCTGCTTGTTTTTTTATTTAATCTCAAAATAACTATATGAAATCTGAATTATGATTACGATAGTCAAACCCTTATAATTTTAACAAAAAGCACAGCACACATGAAAACCACTTCAGTATAAGACTAGCATTCCTATTATTAATTTCGCGGAAAAAAGAAATGCGATCAAAAATGTACACTATTTTGGCTTTTGTAGCCATTATTTGTTGCTTTGTTCCTCAAACAGAGGCAATAATGGAGGAGGCAATTCTGGACTTTTTAGAAGAAATACGTAATCGTATGTGTTATCCTTTATTTAGTTTGCCTGCTCTGGATCCTTTTAAAATAGAACATGCTGATTTTAACATGGATAATAAATATGTAGTGGAGTAAATTTTATAAGAGTTTTGTTATATTGAATAATCTTAACAAAAACCATTGATTTTAGCTTAATCGGATCGGTGACAGATTTGCGTTTAACTGGTTTGTCCGATTTTAATGTAACCGATTTAAAAATCTCTACAATACCATTGAGACGCTCAAATATTAATATTGTTTTACCATTAACCGCTTTTAAATCGTTATATAAAGCTAAAGGTTCTTTTGGCTATATTGTTTATATAGATGGTGATGGCAAAGCTAAGTAAGTAACAATACTTTGTGTTTAATTAATAATTTAAATATTAAATTTGTGATATTTTAGAGGTCATATTGACGATGTCAAGCTGTCGATTTCTTGGGTTTTAAAAACTGGTCTTACAATGGGTATACGTAACTTGAAGATAGAAGTAAGTACAGATATGTACATATATATTTAAACAAACTTTTTCTTACAATGGGTATACGCAACTTGAAGATAGAATTAAGTACAGATATGTACATATATATTTAAACAAACTTTTTTCACTATTAGCTTAGTATCGGTGACTTGTTTGTGGATATTGAAAATCTTATGGCAGAACAAAGAATTACCGACTTTTTACATGCTTTAATCAATGAACTGGGTATAGAATTATTAAATGATATTTGGGTAGAGGCTCAAGATAGAGGCATTGTACAATACGCTGAAGATGTAAGAAATTGTTTAAAATAATCGATTAAAGTTATAAAGATATCTATTTTCTTTTCCAGACCATTAACAAATTTCTGGGAAATTATTCTCTTAGCGATATTATAAGAATTATTGGCAGTATAACTGGTGGTGGCGGCAGTGAAGAACCACCATTTGGCGGTGCTCCGGCCGATTGCAAAACAAAACAATCTAAATCTGACTGTTAAAGTGTGATAATTAGTTATTTACATATGTATGTGTTTTATATTTGTAACATTTATATAGAACAAAACAATAACAATTGTTTAAATATTTTTCAATATTATTGTGGTTTAATCTTATAGCGTTAAGAAAAAAATTTAGAATTTGTTTGAATAAACCTTCCCCAATCGATATACATACATATGTACATATATATGGATAAGATTGTGTTTAATTATTTTGTTATTTACTGATAATTTTTGCTGAACTGGTAAGGGGGTCCTAATAACAAAGTTTAATTGTAAATAGTAGAGTCCGACCGAGTATTAGGCCAAAAATCGGCCTAATAACATTCGATTTTCGGTCATAAAATACAAAATTTTATAGGTAAGTATTTCATTTTAGTCTCGGTATTTTAGAGCACCTTAAATGATAAAACATGTTATAAAATTAACACAAATAATTTTTTTTTTGAAAATTAATTCGTAGTACTTTTTAAAAGTTCTGGTTTGTTTCGGATTAGGCCGAATATCGATTTTAATCGTCCGGACTTTAGTAAATAGGTATTAAACAAATATAAAAATTTAAATATAATGTGGTGTTAATCAAGCTAGTTAAAATTTTTACTACACATAACTTAAATAAGACGGTGAAATCAATACTTTTATGTTTTACAATAAAAAAATAAAATCAATCAATGTGTGTAATAAATATACAAAGCACCTGCGATTACTGAACACTCCTCTTTTTGAATATAAATAAATTCCATATTATTTTTTTTTACTAATAGTAGGGCACAGATATAACAGTAGAAGGTTAACGATTTTAAATATAGTAAAAGGTAAAAAATGTCTTGTTTATTACTTGAGACATATATGTCTGGCAACACACATTAACAAATAACACTTGAATCATGGTGAAATTACTTTACAAGGTGACAGCATTGCTACAACAATTACAACAAGGCAAGAACAACGGGCATTTTTGCTTGTGTAATACTTTCGATACTGTCAAAAACATCTGGCATAAAATAAAGAAAACAAACATATATAAAACAGAAAAAAAACTAACACTTAGTAAAACAACTCAAAAAACAAACACACTATTAATTATAAAATAGTTCTTTAACACTTTTAAACTATTTTACGCAAATAAAACGGCGACAAAAACTCACTTTTTATTTTATTTATTTTTTATTTATTTATTTATTCAGTAAAAAGCCAATTAGGCCAAAATAATATTACATAGTGATACAATAAACCTAAGTATAAAAACAAGGTTAAGTGTTCAATAAATTTCATGTTACAATATTATCGAACTTTTTCAAATACAAAATAATTTTTTAACTTTTTAATATACACTTTGACTATTTGTATACAAGTTTTTGACATTTTCATGATATCAAGAATTTCACCATGAATAGAGCAAAAAATAATCAGCTGGCGCTATGCTGTCACCATGGTGAGTGCAGTAGCCCAGCTGACTGACTTTGTTTACAATTTACTTATGCCAAAAGTAATATTTTTTCAAGTATTTTTGACCAGGGCTGTCACCTCGTAAAGTAAATTTGAATCATACTGTGATTTACTGTTAAAATTGTCTTATTGATGTGGCATCATCACTAAAAACATGGTATTTTAGTTTGGATTTTATTGTTGGTGAATGGGAATAATAATTTGGGAATCCATAGATTTAATTTTTTTTATATTTAACATTATATTTTGCAGTTTTCAATCTGTATTAATTAAAAAACTTTTAGTTTATAATCATTTTACTTCCTATCAAGCGTAAAATAATTTTATGCAAAGCTTTCTATTCGATTTTAACAATACCTTGTTCTTTTGGATATTTTGGTGATTCAAAAACGTTAACTGGGGATGAAGACTGAAAATATAATGACAACACTAATGGCCATCTAGTTTTAATTTAGCATGCTCAGTCAGTTTGGTGATTTTATAAATTGTATTTTTATAATAATTAAATATATTTAAAATATAACATAAATGAAGGCTGTTGTGCAACGTGTTACCGCTGCTAAGGTTACAGGTGTTTGTTCCCATAAACATTTTTACAAACATATTCTCTATAATTACGGTTTTTCTTACTTATTGACACAGTTGGCGAAGAACTCATAAGTTCTATAGGACGTGGTTTATGTGTGTTGGTGGGTATAACCCATACGGATACCGAGAAGGATGTGGAATATTTGTAAGTTTAATAAACAGATTTGGGAACTCATCAAGATATAGCTTATTTTAACATTTTTTTTTTTGCCTTAAATCTATCTAGTTTACCGACGCAGCTCCAAATAAAAAAAGTACATAGGGGGATACAAATTGAAAAATAACAAGAAAAAATTAAATAAGCGCAAACGCTCAGTTTTTGAGTTATGGACGTTTTTAATTTTTATAGAAATATGTAAGTAGTTTTTCCACTAACTAAACTGCATAGCCGGCCTTCTACCGGGCGCAAGGATTTTCTCCTCTATAGTATAACAAACACCGGCTTCGCTAACTAAAACGTTTCTGCAACTAAAAAATGCTTAACCTAAAGTGGAGCTGCGTCGGTAAACTAGATTTGTTCCGATGATCTACTTTATATACAATTTTGTAGAAAACTTTCCAAGCTTTCATTTACATATACCATTCAGTCCTATCTATTACTTTAAATGTCGCAGTTATGTGAGATTAAAAATGGTTAATTTAAAAAATACAAATTTTTTAAACAAAATATGTCAAAAGAAAACTTGGATAGTCTCTACAAATATATGTACCTACATATATGTATAACATGAATTATCATTAAATGGGGTTTATTTTTAAAATATCAGCACTTTTGTAAAAAAACTCAAAATTAAAAAACATAAATTAAATTCTATCTAGTCTCACAATTAGTAATATATTATATATCATTCGAAAGGTCTTTCCAAGCACTTTTAAACGGTACCCAGATTGCTCAGATATACAAATTATGTGGTATAGTAGATATTTACAGTTATATATCAAAACTTAAAAGGTAAATAAATTACTCGTAAACTATAAGAGAGCGGGAAAAATGTTTTGCATTTTTAGGTATAAAAGTTAGTTAATATGGGATATAATCTGGATTAATGCCCAGATTTGTACAAATGCAAATAGACTAACAAAGGCATACTCGATAGCGATTGATAATTCAATTAAATTTCAAGTGGTATATTTTGTAAAATAATATACTTTCTATCATTGTCAGTCCACCATCATTATTATTTGTGCCTAAAACCTGAGTAATATTTATATTTTTATACTTCTATTTATTTTTAGTGTGTATCTTCATTAAAAATGAACTAAAATAAGTATTTCTAATCATATACCTATCTAATAATAAACTTTAAAATTGTTTGACCATTGCTGATTTATTTTTGCATTCTTGTCTTCGCTATCTATCTTTTCATTTTAGTCGAATATAGCCACTAATTTTTAATATGTTTAATACCTACATATATGGATAATGAGTGAGTGTATTGAAGTTTTTTTTAAGTATTTTTCTGGATTTTTTTGGATGCCAGTTTTTACCAGGGGGCAATTGTGATCATTCGTAGCAATTTGTTTTGGCGTTTTTGAATTCTGTTTATACATTTGAAGCTGAGCTTCAATAGCTAGCTATAAATAACACCAATATAGGTTTTATGATTGAGTTTAAAAAAGTAGGAGTTTACAATCTAAACCAATGAGACGACAATTAATTTGGATTAACTTAATTTTATTTGATCCAATTTTGCATCTATATGGGATTCCATGTAAGGCGACGTATACCGAGTTATTTAACTTTAACTTCGGATTGTTGTGTTACTGTTTGATTATTGATATAAATAGGGGGCATGATTCTCTACGCAATGTAAAGGTTATGTGTGTGCATTTCTGCTCATTAACTTTTATTCTCCATGCTTTAACCATTTTTAAATCCAACAGCAAAAAGATGGGGGTATATTACGTTTGAACACATCGAAATAATGGTCGTAGAGCCAAAAAGCCTATATTTTTGGGTCCTTATAAGATTCCAAGACGATATAGCCATATAACAATGAAATTTGTACCAAACATTCTTTGATCTACCGAAATGTTTTGCATTGAAAATGGGCAAAAATCGGTCCAGTAGGATCCGAGTTATAGATCAAAGTTTCGGATTACCTAATTATAATTTTTAAACTTATTTGTCGTCTTTAACACTGAATCTTCAATAGAATTTCTTTTCTTATGTTTTTCAAATTCCTCTATTAGATTATTTTCAACGATTGTCATTGATAGAGATTGCTTCATTATCAAGTTCGATCCATTTTGCAGTAGTAGTTTCAGGTATTTCGTTTTGTTTTACCTCCCACATCTATCTTGAGCAATAAATTCATCCGATACTTCCATAATTCGTTATTATCACGGTTAAGTTTTGTTAACGTTTTGGATCAGCCATTTCGCCCAAAATTATATCCAAGATTCAAACATTAACAGAAAGAAATACAGCTTTAATTATATAGGCCCATAACCTATTAAGAAATTGTGAATTCAAAATTATTTATTTATCGAAAGAACAAAGAAAAATTGTTATATTTTCTTATTTATAACAAAGTCAGAAAATGTTTTCATTCAATGTACTAATTCAAAAAAACACTACCAAAATTATTAAATATTTTTTAAGAATGAGCAAGTGGAAAAACAGTGCATTTTCACATTTTTTAAATTGATAAGAGAGTAATCAATCGATATTTTCTGGTGTTCTTAGCAGTATGTTTTTAGAACAATTGTACAAAGGTATTTTCTGTATTTAATCTTACTTGTGCCTACCATCGTTACATTATCAGTCGGGGTACAATTTCTCGCGGTCTCGATATAGTAACAATTGTGGGTGAGTAATATGATGATAATTCTAACGAAGATTCAACGTAAATCACATCTATCGGGAAATTGTTTATCACTACAAAATGTATAACTTCCGGTACCTTCAATATCATTTTTAGAAATTGTATCACAAAAACACGACCTTTTGGAGTAATCAGTCTTGATCCCCAGAATGTGTGCTTAGCGTTATAGTCGCCAGCTGTCAGAAAACGGGGCCTAGTGATTTAAAAAAAAATATTGATTGTATTATTTTGACTTTCCGTTATTTGAAATCTAGGGTGTGGAATACATACGAAATCACTATATTTCAATAACAATCTTCAATACAGAACGTAGTAGCTTGAAGATAATCCGCTCTGCTCTGCCTTTTATAACATAAATGAGATACCCATTTCGAAATAAACTTCTAGACGTCATCGAAATCAGATCAATCACATCAATTTGGTCATTTTTTTTTTTTGGAAATATTCAAGTTCGTTTTTATGTTGTTTTATATTTATTTATAACAAAGTTTTAATAATTCCACTCTTTTTTTTAGATCCCGCAAACTTTTATCACTGCGTTTATTTGAAGATATGGCCGGTAAACGTTGGCAAAAAAGTGTACAAGATGAGAAATATGAAATTTTATGTATCTCACAATTTACGCTGTATCATCATTTAAAAGGCAATAAACCAGATTTTCATTTGGCCATGCAAGCCGAACAGGCACAACAATTGTATCAAAAGTTCCTTAAGCGTTTGGGACAAATGTATGACGATACAAAAATTAAAGGTAGTTTTTTAAGGGCGTTATGTTAAAGCTGATTAGATTTCAATCTATAATTAATTGCAGATGGCAAATTCGGTGCTTACATGCAAGTGCATATACAAAATGATGGTCCAGTAACAATGGAATTGGAGTCATCAATTGTAGAACCAAAAAAAGTTAAATCGAAAAAGGAAATTGCAGTAGAAAATCAAACGCAGGATACAGTTACTAATAAAAATGGACAAAAACTATAAAAAGGCTTCTTGAAATTACGTAAGTAGGTAGTAGGGTAAGAAAAGTGAAAAATGAATAATAAACATTAAAATAATATTGTTCGTGTACACCAGCAAAAGCCGCTATGTGGTTTAAAGTTTATTATTCCTAAATAGTGTGTATGCATCACTTTATTATATATTCTATAATAAAATAACCTTTAAAATTTAGTTAGTACCAATTCTTAAAAAATCAATGTAAAATATTCAGGCATGTGATGGAAATCGAAAACGAATCAAACATTTAATGCATTTATAATCTAATTTTTAAAATTTTTGTTTTAATATTCTCTTTAGTAGCCCAATCAATATCTTTATATTTTATTAAAAGTTTTTCAATACAGAAATATTACGAAAAAATTGACTTCTAAAACTCATTCGTTTTCGATTTCATCACATATTGTGAATTTTTATTTTATAATTTATTTTAATTAATTTATATTAAAACAATTTATTTAAAATTAATAATAATACTTTAAAATTCAATAAAAAACTTTGTTTAAACCTGATTTTAAACTTTTTCGTTCTTTATTTAATTTTTTTCGTTTACTACTTTTTTAAGCAAAATCGGTTTGTAAAAAAATGTGCGTCAAATACCAGCAGAACAGAATTTTCAGCAAGCTGGTTTTATAAATATTTTTTTTTTTTTAACATATTTCTTCACGTATTTTGAGGCGGAAAAATAATGCTGTATATTCGAAACCCCATGAAGGGTTTTGGTAACAGACTCAAATACTTTTTACAGCCCTAAAATATGCTATGATTTTCCAAGAAAAAAAAATAAAGGCCTATAAATTTTAATTATTTTCTGCACGATCTACTGTGATAGATAGATAATAGCTCAAATGAAACAAATAAAACACTAATTTTTTTTATTATATAAGAAAATTTTTATTAAACATTTTTTAATTACTGCTTAATTTTTTACAATTGAGTGTCGAATTTTCTGGTATTTTTTATAGAGTGTATGATAAGTGTTATATTAATTTTTGTTTCGAAACTCATTGATTACTTAGTTTTAATTACTAATTAGCAAGAATTACAAATGGTTTTTTATAAAAAAAATATGAAAAAATAATTTTGAAATGAGCAAAATTATATTTAAGAAATACATATACATAAACTTAAAATTCATTTTTATTTATTCTTTATGTAAAAAAAAGTATTTTTAAGATTAAATGATGATTATATATTAAGAAATATAATAATTAGATGGATGATTAAAAAAATTATATAAATGTAATGTATTATAAAAGACAAAAAATACAAACAAAATATGTATACATATGTATTTTTATATAAAAATGGATGATTTTTTAATGGGTAGTTTGAGAATAATATTAATGATGGTTGATTAAAATGTGGCGTTGCTGTGTAATGAAGTTATGAAAATTTTGGTGTCTTTTTTTGTGGAAATTTTTTAATAAAAAATAAAACCTTTGAAAAAATTAGTGCAAATTTATAAAAGAAAAATTACTTTTTCTAAAAATGAATTTTAAAAATTGAGCAGTTTCGTTTGAATTAAGAAAATAAAAAATGTTTAAAAATTTAAAGTTTTTTGTTTAGGAAAAGGCCAATGTCTGTCATTACAACTTGTATTTTTTTGTGTGAAAATTAAAATTTAAAAGATATTTTGCAAAAATTGTTTGTTCATTAGTGTTATTGTTGAGTTTTCTTTTATATTAATAAAAATAATAATAATACAAAGAAAAATATTCGAAATTCATTAGTTGTTGTTAATACACTTTTTTTTTGCAAAATTCTTATTTGATTTTTAGTTGTTTAGTTAATTTTCAAAAATTAAAGCAACATTTTCTTTCTTTCAATTAATTATTCAGTTAGTTGTTGTTATAATCGTTATTGGTTTAAGAAATTATTTAATTTTATGCCAAAAACTACATAAAACATAATTTTTTGTTTATTGAATTGAGGAAAATGTTGCCTTTTAAAGTTTTAATTTTTAGTTTTTCGTTTTGAATTGTGTTTTTTAGTTTACGTTTTCCTTCTTGTTGATGAATAATTTTTCTGTTTATATATTTTGTTTTTTGTGACGGTTTGTGTCCTAGCTTAAAAAGTTATTTGTTATTTTTTGTTGAATATTCTTTTCTGGTTTTATTATTATTAATAATTTTATTTTGATGCAGCAAAATTGTTGTTTAATATGTTTCGTTTTGCATATTCTTTTAGTTGTTGTTTTTCTTGTTAATTTTAGTTAATATCATCACTTCTAGTTGTTGTTGCTGTTGATATTCTTTAGGCATCTCTCTGTATCCAACATATTGATGTTTTGGTTTTATGTACGATGTTGTTGTTGTTGATATTGTTTTTTTTTTTATTTGCTGTTATTTTTTTTGAGAGCGCTAGCAATTTAACAAAACACACATTTACCAGAGACCGGAAGAAAAGCCACCGGGTGGAATGCGATTTTTGTTGATGACTTGATTGGCACCATTCAAACTGGGTGTATGATTAAAGTCATTCGCTTTGTAGCCTTCGCCAGTAACGGGATTGCCATCTGGAAAAGCAATGAAAGAACAATTATATTAAAAATATGTTAGAAAATTAACTATAGTCTAGGTGCCGTATTCATAAAAAAATAAAGTAGACTTCAAATGTACTTTAAGAAAATTTTGTCTAAAAGCATACTTTAAACCTACTTTATTTTTTATAAATACGGCAGTAGATTTGTAAGGTTTGGGGAGAGTTCTTAAGCACTTTAAATGAATTTAATTAAACAAAGCTTGGTTTGTGGAGGCAGAATTTCAAATGAAAAATAAACTTGAGTAGTGTCCATTCAGTGTAATTTAATAGAAAAAATAAACATTGTCACCTTTACGGCACTTTGGCTTCAAAGGTTTTAAGCCACCTACACCATCGCCATTTAAACCCATACCCGTAATAGGATTTCGAGCCGCTGATGCCCTAGTTGCTTTATCAACACACAAGAAGTTTGGTTTTAAGTACTCTTGATGTTTAGACAAAGAGTTTGAGGTTATAGTTAAAGAGTTCGGATTTTCAGTACTACAAGCAGAATCACTAAGTGTTTGAGAGCCTACATCTCCACCTGCTGATCCGTAATAAGTTAAATCTTGAGTTTTTGAACTTGCTACAACTGAATCGTTACTAACTTCCTCACAATTTTTATTCATTTGAGTAACACATTCTGCTGTTTCTATAGGTAAATTCTGACTAGCTGGTGTACGGGGACTTGATTGATCTGTTTGCGGTAAGGGAATAGTTGACAATTTAGGATGTAAAATGGGGGGTAAAAGACATTAAGGCTAATAATAAATATTAAATTAATTGAATTTACTTACTACTCATTTTGCGTAGATAAACTTTTTTTAATTGGCAAAAAAAGTGGCAGCGTGCAAGAAATTATAACGTAGAATTCGAAATATAAAGATAATAAAGCGTGTTAAGTTTTAGAAGCACAAAACAAATACAATAAATATGTATAGTAGATTAAGAAAGCAAAAAATTATTATTAATTTATTTATATATATATATATATATATATCTAGTTATGTATATATTGTATTGCTTGTTTTTATATATTTTGAAATATTTTGATTGGAGTTTTGAAATTAAACAAAAAAGTAAAGTGATTTTCTATGATTAAAAAAAGTATAAATAATTAATAATTCCCATAATAAAATAAAAGAACTTATCATGGTGTAACTATATAAGGTGAGTGCAACAAATACAACACAATACAGAAACAACAGGCATTTTGTTTGTGTAAAATATTGTAATACTTGTGACACCAGTAAATTTTAAACAAAGTCAGTCAGCTGTGCTACTGCACTTAAATTGTATAGTTACACCATGGAACTTATTAATGATTTCTTTCTTTGAAAACAAGTCTTGCCCTTTCTAACCAAAAAAAAAAAAAAAAAAAAAACGTATTTGTCGTACTATTAATGTCATCTATCTATTAATAAAGGGTGTTTTCTTTTAGATGTATACAATTTTAAGCTGACAACACTTTTTTAACTGGCGTCCATTTTGTCAAGTGATTTATGTTTGCCCGAAACGATTGACCACTTGGAGGACAACAATCGCCGCGTTTTTGCCGATATACGGCCAAAAACGCTGGAATAATTCATCGAAAATCGGTTGTAAGTACATCTATAAAAACAACAGAACCATGATTTTCAAAATAAATTATACAGGCCTCAATTTATTTGGCTGATATGCCAAACCAAACTAAACATAAATCACTTGACAGCTGACAAAATGGTCGCCAGTTAAAAAAATGTTGCCAACTTAAAGTTCTATACACCTAAAAAAAACACCTTGTATTACTAAAATATTTGCCATATTTGGTACAGTAGTTCTTGAGTTTATCTATAACTACTGTACCAAATATTCCAAATATTTAAACATGCATATGTACTCGTATGCATGTTCCATGGATCGAGGGTAATGTTTCTATGTACATACATATACTCGTAGAGAGCGTCAATATAAAGTAAACACCTAATTGTTTAAAACAACTAAGAAAGTATAGTCGGTCAAGCTCGAGCATATAATAAGAATTTCTCAGAAATTTGGCGCTATGACCTATTATGGTCCGATCATCAATAAATTTAAATAAAATTGAGCCGAATATGAAATATATTTGTGTTGAATATTATTTGGATACCAACATTTTCAAGAGAGTTATGCTTTTTAAAGTGATTTTTGGCATTGGGCTTTATATGGATGCTATGTTTAATTATGAAACGATTTATACAAAATTTGTAAATGTGATTAGGCTTCATGTACAACTTATTCATGATAAAATTTGTTTGGATATTTCGGGAGGACATTTATATATGGGGGCTAGGTGCAATAATGGAGCGTACCAAATTTTATAAAAATATTTTTAAACAAACATCGTTGAATGGACTCAGGATTCAGTGATACTGAGTTCATTTAAGGTGGGTGTCGGACTAATGTTTATTGGCGTTACAAACATCAGCATAAATCAAATATACCCTCCTCACTCCATTCACAAAAAACTAGAAAAAAAGCAACATAAAAAAATAATTCAATTTTAACAGAAAAGTACCAGATTTTTCGCGTCAAAATAAAGTAAACCGGTAACAGTAAAAACATTGTACATATTTAATATTTTGTAGTCCTTATGCCTTTCTTTATCACAGCTGACAATCTTTTAGACACAGAATCAACGATTTTTTTTTAGTGAATTTAGGCGAAATTTTGTTTCACTCATCCTGTATTACTGCTGTTAGATTATCCATACAAGAAATATTTCTTTACCTAATTTTTTTTCCAGATATTCCCACAGGTACTCAATTGGATTAAGATTTGGGGACTGCGAAGGATATTCTAATGTTTTTGGATAATGCTTGAGCAACCATTCTTTCTTTCTGTTTAAGATCATTGTTCTGTTTAAAAATCCATGCTATTATGCTCCCAACAATATGGCGAACCAGCCTTTAGTAATAAATATGTTAAACATAGCGGCATCTCAGTAATGGTCTGGGAGGTTATTGTGTATTTCGATTCGCAAAGAAAATCGTTCGAATTTGTATACATTTTACACTGTATTTCGAAAGCTTTTGCTTTCGAATCGAAATACACAATAACCTCCCAGACCATTACTGAGATGCCGCTATGTTTTACATATTTATTACTAAAGGCTTGGTTCGCCATATTGTTGGGGGATTTTTGACACCAAATATCTCAAACTTACTTTCATCAGTGAAAAGAATATTATTAAAAAGAATTTGAGGCTGTTTTTGCGAAATTCAGTTGTTAATTTTTAATTTGGTTGTTCCTTGATTGAAAGGGCTTCTTAAGTGGCTCTCTACAATGTAGGCCATATTGACGCAAAGATCTTCTAATCGTACTCGCGCTTACAGGATTTCCTGAAGTTTTGGTAACATTTTCAGCTATTTTTACATCATGTTGGATTTGCTTTTACTTCTTTTACAAAAGCTCTTACTTCAATTTTTCTAAGACGTCTTGGTCGCTTTGCACCATGCAAATTTTCAACGTTATCGTGTTTGGTATACTTGTCTATATTGTGATGCCTTCCAACGATTTTACCTATTTCACGCAGGTGATTTGCTGAGTCTCAATAAATGTTTGTCTTCTCGTTGTAAATTTTTAACTACTTAACGTCACAACTTAATCTCTTTTAATGATAAATTATGAAACTTGCAATTATTTTGAACGCCACTCTACCGTTATACTTACTTTCAAACAAAGAAAAATTACTAGAATTGCCACTACTTTTGAATGACAGGTGTTTTTTGCATTTGACTGGTAAAAATTGGTCTATTTTAAGAATAAATTAAATTTGTATGCTCTTTTTATGTGAAATCAATTCTACTTAAATAACTATATTCGTATAACAACGCAATATAATTTTCAAATAGGTATAATATTATTAATATTAATGTAATTAAACTTTTCCTTTAATAATATTTGGTGTTGGCTTTATTTTGACGCTCATAGTTGTTTTGTGTACTATAGATGACGACGTAGTTTTACAACTAAACCGATTGAATTGAAATTTGAAGGACATTTAGATTTAGTGTAAGATAAGAAGGAAAAAATATCTGTGATTCTAAGAAAATATCAACTAATTACTTTGGACCAGGAGTGAGGGAGGACCGGATTCAAGTATGTAGTTCTAAATAAATTTGGTACCAAATTAAACGAATTTAAAAATTAAATTAATTTTTTTCGACCTTTCCTTTGATAAAATAAAAAGTTTTTTTGAGCTCGAGGCCAATTATTTCTAAAAAATGTATATATTATTTATTAAATTATTTCTTCCTTCAATAATGAGCTTTGAAGGTGGGGACAATAATACGTCTCTTAAAAATATAATTGTAACTCATTCCTTGATAATGATATCCGAAGGATATCGAAATATTGGAAGAAATATTTTAATAAATAATATATACATTTTTACAAATAATTGGCCTCGAGCTCCAAAAAAAATCTTCGAATTTAAAAATTTTATCTCTTATACCTTTTTGGATAACCCGCTCTGCCCCATGATTTAGACAGAAAAACTATTAAAAACAGTTTGGTTGAATGAAATAAATCGTGTTTTTGAGAATTCAATAAGTACGTATGTTATAGCCAATTTAATATGAATTAAACTTTATACTATTTCAAGATTTGTCCCTTTTAAATCTCACTTAAAGCAGGTTAATTAAGATTTAGTTATTTAAATGAATTAAAGTTTCTAAAAATAAATATATTAAAGTTTACTTCTCAAAGTTAATGAAATAGAAAACTTCCAATAAGATAGCAATGACCTTTAAAAACAGTGTTGGAGAATAAACAGATTTGGTTAAAACATATTATATTTAACAATAAATAAAAGCAGCGCAATATATATTTACCCCACCCATTAATTTTACAGCTAATAATTGAAATAATTGTATACCACTGACAGATAAGAATAAATAAAACAAATTTAAAAAAAAAAATACATAAATAAACGAAATCAAAACGATTTAAAAAAAGAGGCTTGACTTCTTACTTAGAACATTGAAAAACAAATACCAAATTGAAATCAAAGCTCCTTAAAAAACTCAAGAAATTCCAAAATATTTTGCAAAATCTATAGACAAATTGTGCGACTCACCTGTTTTCGAAAAACCATTAATTTTTAAGTTCTCAGTTGATGACGACACCGATGAAGAGGTCGATGATACAGAACCACTTTTACCATTGTAGTGACCGTTGCCATTGCCATTACCATTCATAATCAAAGCCTGAGCAGCTTCATTCTTAGCACCAAATGGAATGTTGCTCTTCATGTGATTTTTGGCAGGAGTAACTGGACGTTCGGGTTCACCAAACAAACGTTGATATGAGTCAACATTCTTTTGAGCGCGGCGTGGTTGATCACCTACATAGTGTTGTATGTAAAGCAAGAGCATGAAAAAATATTGGGGGAAAAAATAGAAAAATGTTTGTTGTTGTGTTGTTGTTTGAAGGGCGGTAAAATTACCAGACCAACAACCAATCAATAACGAACAAACAAACATAAAAAAATAGAAATTAGTAAAATGCTTATAAAAACAAATAATAAAACTAATACAAAAGAAGTAATGCAAAGTTGTTATTAAAAATAAAAGGAAAGCTAAATAATAAAATTGGAGAAAATGTGTATTTTATAAAGTTAAAACAAAAAAGTGTGTATGTGCGTAGTGTGTATTTAAAGATTATTACTTGTAGTTTTTTTTTACTAGTCAATATTTTTGGCTTAAACACCTATTAAAAACGGATTGATATCTCTGCAACACCCAACTAGAGCAAACGAAACCAAAATAAATCTATCTTTATGATTTAGTAGAAATTTTATTTAAAAAATATTGTCTGTGAAGTGAACCCATTATTTTCGGTCTCTGGTTTAATTTTATATTTTGTCTGGACAAAAATGAACTTAGTTGCCAATAGGTTTCATTTCTATCTGTGGTGTTTGTGCAATTAAATTATTTATTTCATTTATTCATTCAAAAATGTGTAAATTGTTTTTGAAAACTATACACGATATTTAAAAATAGTTAAATATTCTTTTTTTGACACTTAAAAACCAAAGCAAAATAAATCAATGTCCGCAGAATTACCACTTGAAAAACTAATAGATTTTTTTTTAATATGGCGGCTTTGATTTTCCAGTAAAATCGTGGGTGAATCGTGCCGCAAAAAACTGTCAGTAAAAAATTTTTCTCCCGACAAAATTTTTGTTGGGAACAAATGGGTGAATCTACCTTTATAAAAAAAAAAATACAAATTATTCTCTCTGCCAATCGGCTTATTTGAAAATAGTCCAGCAAGCAAATGGACGAAAAATTAAGACAACACACATAAAAACTATTTATTGTTAGGCCGCGTTTTCACTATGTCTTTTTTGTTGTCAAATTGTCCAAATTGTTGGCAATTGAATGAAAACGGGTTGTCATATGGCGTCATCTATCATGGCATTCATGACAACCCGTTTTCATACAATTGCCAACAATTTGGACAATTTGACAACAAAAATGACATAGTGAAAACCAAGCATTACAGCGAATGAACATCATTAACTTTAGTATATTTTAGTTAACAAAACTTTTGCTAAAATAATGTTAAAATTCTTCTAGACAAAACAAATTTATGCACAAATTAAATACAGGGTTTGTTTATGTAAACACAACTACTGTTAAAAACAGTGTAGCACACTTTAGCGTTTTTCTAACATCATAATAAAGGACACTTTAACAGGAAAATGCTAATTAAATAATAAAATCTGAAGAATATGTATACACTAGGCTTGCACAGTATAAAATTAGAGCACAGAAAGTACTAATTTCTGGCATTAACATGAAATAAACATAATTCCATTATTAACGAAAATCTGAATATAAATTACCATATTGAACAACGTAGTATTTTCTTTGTAGGATTTTTAATATATGTACATACATAGTTTTTTTGTTTTATTTTTGTTTACAATATGTTCTTAAGGTTTGCTTGTATTTTTTTTATAGCATCATTGACAGTACTTTTTGAAAGCTTTAGCTTATTTGCAATCAGTTTTTGAGTTTTTCTTCTGATTTTTCACATAAAAAAAAATATATACATATTCAGACTGATTAAATATTTACATTTCGAATTAGTGAAAAACTACTGTTTTCGCCAGTTAAAAAAAAAGTCTGTAGTGTGGCCGGATTTTATGTGAACAGTGCTTTAAACACAAACAATTGAGCTTCATCACGACAATATATTGGCTAATTTAGATATTTTAGACAAATTAAACTAATATTTGCATTAAGTTTTATTTTTACAGGCTGTCTACTTCGGGCGACTACGAGTACTTTCTGCTTTAATACTTTACTTTCTTTTAAGGAATTTTTGATATCCTAGCAAAAACTTTAAATATATTAAAACCACCTTTAGATTTTTAAATGATTGCAATAGTAAAAAAATGTATTTACCACTTGATCAGATTAATATATTATAACGCGAATAGTGTAAGTTAAGTTACTTCTTTAATTGCAGGGTTTTAAAAATGAAATTTACAACAATTATTACTAATACATTCTAGACATTTTTACAAAAAAAGTGGTGTTAGGCTTTGCAATGGTGGTGTTATTTGTAACAAATAAAAAAAAACAAATTTTATTTTTCACAAAATTTAGAGTGCTTGTTAGAAAAACAATAAGTGTTCCTTCTTGTTCTTTTTCGGCTGGTATTGCAACGGTAGTTTTTTTAAGGGGCAAAGAGATTTTTAGCAACCCCTAGTGTAGTGCTTAAAAACCTAAAGTAGTATATTAAGCAAACGGATTAATTTTGGTTTAAATCAGTACAAAACAATAAACAACAAAAGGGTGGTAAAAAGAAAACTAAAAAAATTAAACATTTTTATATTTATCCATTAAACAATACCAATGAAATAGAATCTGTGAGCTCCTTGTCGTACTGCATAGATTTTTGTTTTAAATATATATTTATTTATATAAATTCCATCAAAAAACCGAAACAATTATATATTATTTATATATAAAAAAAGGAAAAAAGAAAAAGAAAGAAAAAAATAAATTTTCAATGATCAATAAATACAATTTCTATTACAGAAATTACAAACAGATAAGCTTAAATAAAAACAAAAAATAAAAATTACAAGGATTTCTTATTCACAAAAAAAGCAATTTTTGTATTTACATAAAGATTTTTTTATCTTTTTTTTTAATGTAAGTATATGAATTACGGTATAAATTGTAAAGTTAAGCCTTGATAAAATATTTAAGCAATAAAAATATTTAGCTTTAAAAGAGAGTTAGGATATATTTTTTATATATGTATGTATTTAATGACATTTTATTATAAATAAGTAAATAAATATAAGGTTTGTTTAAGTTTTACAGAAAAAAGCTTACCGTTATTTTTGATGCTATCTTTTTCGCATGAGAAAATATTTGATTGCATGTGATTTTTAACCGAACGTGGGGTTTGTGGTAAATCACCACCGAAAATGTCACTGGTGCCACCACCTGGAGGTCTTAAAACCCTGTAATTATACATAACAAAAATGAAAAGAGTTAGAAAATTACTTTTGCTTTATGATATTTATCTTAAACAAAAAACAGAAACTAAACAACTACAGCTGAATCAAAATGTATACAGCAAATTATGTCTGTTATTTTTTTCCATTTACAAGTTTCAAACACAACAAAACAAAAATACTTATTACATTAATGTTAAACCAAATCAAAAACCATGAAATGCATTTGTTCTTTACTAAAAATATACAATTAGAAAAGCTAATTATTTAGTCAGGTTTTATATAGAAATTTAGAAAAGTTGTAAAAAATTTACAAATTATCTTAATGCAACGCTGCACATAAAATTCTTACAAGAAAATAAAAATAACGTGGTTGCCTGCATTTCATGCTTTTAGCTATATAATATTCTAGACCTTTAAATGATTATATTAAGAAACCATTTGGTGTTTAGAGAGCTATATGGATGTTTTAAGACCAGTTAGTTTTTATTGTTAAAATCAAAATGTTAAATACATTTTAAATAAATCATAAGAGTGGAAATGTTTAGAAATATTTCATGTTTTAGAAGCTAAAAATAACTTAAATCACTTTTAATAATATTCTTAAAAAGTCTCGACAAAGATTTCTTTTCTAAAATTTTCCTAGTACACCATTAATTTTTAAGTTTTAAAAGTTGATAAATTAAATTTGCAATCCTAGTACCAACAATATAACTAAACATGCGTAAAAACAGTTGAGAACACTGTTGACGTCATTTAGCGATGTCTGCCAACTTTACTATTTACAAATATGGCCGCATCAATGAAAAATATACTTGACACATGAAATATTGGAAATAATTAAAAAGTAAATAAGTTAAATATTTAAAAATCAAGCACATTACATTAAATAAAATTGATTTTAAATTAATATAAGGTATAAGATACTTTTTAAAAAACCATAGAATTAAATTACTCTCTTTATATTTATTCTAGTATCCATTTTGTTTAATAATTTGCTTGATTTTAAAACATTAACGTACATTTTACGTACATATGTATGTATTTATCTTAATAAGTGAAATAATAATAAATATATTTATATTATACCATCAAATTTTAGTGTGTACTCGTATATCAATTGTATCATAAATCTATTTTATTTACTTATTTCTTAGTAATAGTTAGTAATGGTTACCAAAAATTATTTGTAGCCAACACAAAAAATTAACAAGAAAGAAAAGTTTACTTAAATCACAAAAAAATATGATTATTGGCACGCAATCTTTTGAAAAATTGCCTAAAAAACTAAAACTACTCATAGACAGCTAAAGATTGCAGTGGCATTAGTAAAAAGCAATTATTGCAAAAAGCAACCAACAAGAAAATTCTGCAAATTGTCTCTAAAGATTTTCATTTTACAATTTTTTTTCCATTATTTTACTGATCAATTTAAATCCATTCAATAAAATACCCCCACACTGTTTGTAGGTATGAAGATTTCAACTGGCAGCTTCAAACAATATTGTTTATAATGGAATAGACAGACGACCAGACCAAACCAGACGAGACAGACATCATCAGCATCACCATCATTTAATATTAACTCTATTTTCCATCTATAATCATTGAAACTATTTATACAGATGGACGGACGTACGGAAAATCTTGTAGTATTTTACTAGATGACTGGAAACAACAACTAACAAATACTCCTTCCTCATGCTAACACTGCTACTACTACTACTAACTCTACTACCACGATATAGTCTTTGACTACTACCACTGCTGTTTTAACTTCAACACCATTTAAAGTTTGTATGACGTTGATGATCATCAACTCAATATGATCTGTAAAAGCCTTCAAGCTGCATTAGCATTTTCTGGAGAAGTGTTTAAAGGAATTGATTCTTCGGATTTGAATATTATAGGATATTAAAAAATGTTGATTTCAAAAAGCAGGACATAACGGTAACATTTAACCTGCCATCCTTTAAGCGCGAGATCAACACGTTAGCAGAATTTACAATTTTCATAGTTTTTCTGTTGATTTTATGTGAAAATAACATTGTATGGTAAGTATAGTTGTGCGAACAAATGTTCTGGCAACTTTCTTCGAACAAGAACATAACTTTGACAAGAGTTGTTTATACGAGACAAATTCATTGTTTGCTAACTGAACAAAACGGTGTTTTTGCCAAGACGGCCAAGCTTATCAGTGTTGTTCAAACAAGAATATAACATCAGCATAACTTGGTTATTGAATAACGGACCTTAAATATTTAAACTTTAGAATTTTGAAAAAAAAAATTTCAATTTAAGTGATCATCAATTTAATACTCTGTTCGATACTGGCTACACATTTGACATTTGTGTTACCACTCAATGTGGCAGCAGTAGCAGAGAAAGGAGACTTCAATCGTTTGAATCTATGAATATATAACAAAAAACACATCAGAAATACTAAGAGCAAATTGTCTATAATGCAGCTGTGTGAGGTGGGTTTTCTTTAATACATTTTGACGGACTATTGCACAGATGTTTAATTTCAGTGCATTTTTGCTGATGTTGTTATTGTTGCTTTCTTTGCAGTTGGTTTTTCTTTAAAAATTCAATTCAATTGCAATAAAATTTAATGCTGTTTATCATCATTATCACAAGGAGTCCAAAATCATTAAACTCAAAGATGTTTATATTTTATATGCAAATTAAAAGTCTTTAATTTACAATTATTACTGTAACAATTTTAAAAGGTATTTATGGTGATATTTGGGGAAGAGTAAAATATTAAGTAAAATAATAAAAATGTCAATAAATGAGATAAATTGTTGATTTTCGAAAAGTCAACAATACTTAGGAGGAATGTTTAAAGGTTTGATTCATTTATGGCAAAATTCACAGTATTTAGTTAGTTAATGGCAAAGGCTTAACCAATGATTCTTTATTCGCAATGCTTAGTTTGCCATTAGAATACCAAGTAATAGTTAAACAATAGTTAGTATTTTAGTTTACCAATGGTTAACTAATGACTGAGAATTCGGCCATAACATACAAACATACCTATCAACTGATTTAAATGAGACTGACAGTTAAAAACACCTATATAAAACTTTACTAGATGAACTTTTCTTTAAACATAATAAGGAAAGAGCAACATTTAAAAAAATGTAAGATTTTAATGGGTTAACAGAAAAACAACAAATCTTACGTTTGTCACACAATATTTCATTAACAAAATATGTACTACATCTACATGGTTTCATTACTCCACCATGACTAAAACATTTCTTTTCTTAAGAATCATAAAAAAAGAAACACAAACTGCAATTTCCTACTTTACAACCTTGTTTTAGTACCTTATATCAAAATGTACTGGTCATAAAAATATGAAATTTGTCATTTTAAAACGCACTTAGAACGCTGTTAAAAATATGTTTAATGACATTTCCGTTTTAAATAAAAAACATTAAAGAAGAATACAGAACTTAAAACAAAAACATAAAATAATTTAATTTCCATTTAAATCAATTTGCTCTTTTAACCCAGTCCACTCATTAGAGTTTTCGGTGTGTTTGGCTTTCTAACAAAAAAAAATCATTAATAATAATTTGCTGCTAAATTACGCGGTTGTTTTGTTTTTCTATGAATGCATGTATGCATCACTGAACGTATTAATAAATGAATAAAAGAATAGTTGACCTACCTACACTCACACACTATATAAATACATATACATACTACATAATACTTGTTGATTTCCCACCACTACTGATCTTTATCGCCATCACTAACTAAAGCTCAGAGTTGCATGTGCATTTTTCAATGGGGTCCTCTTCATTATTTAATAATACGAGTATTTAATGTTTACGTTTTTTATACTTCGGTTGGTTTCAATTGATTGTATAAAATAATTTGAGTTTTTAATTGTTTGTACACATGTAATGCTACACGTTTAAACGTAATTTAGGTTATTTTGTTTATTTTGTAAATTAATGTGTTGATGATTTTCGATAAGAGTCTGAAGTTTTGGAATGGATTTCTTGGCAAGAAATTGTCTAAGCATAATTATTACAAAATTAAAATATTTTAAGACACAAATGTATTTAAAGGTGCTATCAGACGGAATGTGTTTTACATATGTACTGTCAAATTTTCCATCTGTAAAAGTTGTACACATCGTGTGATACATATGAAACTTTGCATGTGTAAAATACATGTGGAAATACATACATATGTAATTTCTTCGATTAGAACACGCTTAGAAACAGCTGGTTTGTTTTGAAACAAAATTGTTTGAAAAAATATATTGCAAAGAAAATGGATAATGAACATGGAAAAGTAAGTACTTTTCGATTTTTAATAAATTAAATTATGTTTATTATATTTATTGCAGTTAGATTGGCCAAAAGAAGCAATTCTTGAAATTTATACACGTTAAAAAGTCAGCTTTTCTTTACATTTATAGGTTATGCCATACGGAAAAACATAAGCACGTGTGATAGCAAAAATTATGGATCGTATGTAAAATAGAACTTTTGACATACATATTGGTAAGAAAAGTGAGAGTACATATGTAAAATACATCCCGTCTGATAGCACCTTAAGGAAGGTACATATAATAATATGCCAACAACATTCAGCTTGATGTATTTAATGGAACTTGTGTTTATAACATTTTTTACATGAACTTATAAATAAACTATAAATATAATTAAACAAGCAAGTTTCTAAAATTAAATCGATTTAGAAATTTCTAAACAAATCAATAATAGAATAAGGAAAAGGTCGATAAAAAACTTAAATATATAAATCGTGTCGAATTTTGTAAAATTTACACAAAATTGGTTGTTGCTCTAATTTTTCAATATAATTGATGGTTCATCTGTCGTCAAAATTAATTAAAGAGGTCATTTCAGGTTCACAAAATTTGAATTTAATTTGCCATTAATTGAATACGAGTACTCCGATACTGTCTAAAAGTTACACTTAGTGGCCAGTTGTATTAGAGTAGGAAAACTCCAATCCTTTTAATCTATGAATATATAAGCAAGGGGCTATGTTAAGACTCATATCTATAAGGACAAGCTCGCAACGGTTGACGTATCTACTGGAAGTTAACATTAAAGAATTTATTCGTAAGATACCGGCCAATATTTTGAAGGGAGTTTGCAATTCTATCGACTTAAATAAAGATTTCAGAAATTTATTTAAGTTTTCTTTAATGAAATCTGAAAGCTCTTAAAAAACACGCTTTAATATAAAATCAATATTAATCTGACCTAGTTTAGATGAAACATATTGACTGACATTATTTTTACTTTTGGCCCCACTATCTGACAACTACCATTAAAACTGCCAATCTTTATGCTGTTGTCAGATGTATGGTCTTACCATATCTCAAAATACAAGTACTAGGTATTAAACATGCAATTATCTATACAAAATACATACATGTTCATTAATTTTAATTAATAGTTAAACTGAAGAAAGTCTTTTAAATATCAGTTTTAAAAAATAATTACATATGTATGTGTAATATACACTTAATCAATTAGAGAATTTGACTGATTTAATTGTCCGCTAAATTGACAGATTAACACTTTACTTATTAACACATTTTTTAACACAAATTAACAAAATGTTGCCTAGAGACTGAAAAATGTAATTAATAAATCATTTAAAAAGAAAAATATAAAAATACACTAATAGAAACAAATGAGAATTAGGTGTTAAGGAGACAATTATACTATAATAATAATAATAATTATTGATCATTATTAATATATATGTGTTATCAATTTATTTAACCGAACTTCTCTAGCTAACTAGGCATATTTTGTTTTTATTATGGGAAATTATGTTAGAAGCTTTTCATGTTACATTCGCTAATCCAGTAATGATTTATCAATTTATAATGGTTTAGTTATACCAAATGTCATGTTTAATACTTTTGTTTATAATGAATCAAATATTTGCTAGCTAAATGATTGACAATAAACATTTATTTTACAAAAACACAAACAATTTTCTAAGTGTATCAAACCAACCATCAGCCATACATACATAAATAATTAGAAAAGAAACATGTAATTGCCCATAGACAACTTTCTGTCAACAACCGAAAAAAAACTAAATTTAACGAATGTCTTGTTAAATGTACACCATACATGATAAATAGAAGACGAGAAGGATTAGGAGTGCAAACGAAACAAAAAAAAATAAATTAATGAGAAACGTAAAATACAATGACGTCTTTGGTCAACAGGTGGTCATAATTTTTGCTTAGCAAAGAGGATGAAAAGCCACAACATAGTAATTAAAAACCAAAGCAACAAAGATTTACAAGTACGATGATGTACGAGTATGTATGTATGTCTGTTTATTACAACTTGACAGTTGAAAGATTTTATTTGTAAACATTTTTTTGTCCACACAATTTGTATTTTAACTAATTATAACAAGTGTAAATTAATGGCAATTAACTGAATGAAGAATGCCAGAGTGATAAAAAGAAAGAAAATAAACTAAGGTTAAACTTTCATTTTTGCAAATACTAAATATCTATCTAACTAATCTAATCAATATTTTATTCCAAAACAATTTGACTAAAAAAAGAGTAATTTATACGTTTACTGTAGATAAATATAAAAAATACATTTAAAATAACCTAAACACCAATTGAAAATGATTTATGAATAAATATACATCATTATCATTAACACTGTCTGCCCACTCCAAAAAATATATTCCAAAATTTGCAGTAAAGAAAAAACCAGGGACGTTTAATACTTTGTGGTTGTTTTGAGCAAAACAGTTATATAGTAAATAAAGTAAACGTACAATTTTATTTACATTTAACCATTGGTACATTGAAAGCAGATAAACTGAAAACATTAAATTTCAATTAACTGTAAAAAATTGAGCAGACATTCAGGACCCAAAAGAAAAACACACACAACGAAATGACAACAAACGTCATTATTTAGCAAGTACTTTTACATTGATACTTGTAGTTTTTAGTTTTTATCGATTGTAGTGGTTATCGATAGAGCAGACAGAAAGGCTTTTTAACAGTCTTATTAAAACTAACAACATAATTGCCTAAAACACTATAAATTGTTATCATTTCTAAAAACAGAAATTGTAACATTAAGTGAACTTGAGAGAGTGAACGACACAAGAAGAAGCTTGTTAGTGAAAATTGGACAATTCAATCAATTTTAATCGTTTGCTATCAATTCTTTTTTATCCGCATTTGAGAAGAGGAAAATTGTAACAAATTACTCTAAATTAACAATTTGAAATAGAAAAATGATATTTCAAGTACCATTTTAGTTTGAGGTTAAATTAATGCACCTACATACGTATAAAGAAATTAAAATGGTAATGGCTGGCTTTAATGACAGTTGCAAAGTTTTTGCCAGATTTTTAAAAGGAAAATGATTGTAATTTCTGGCCAAATTTTAAAGTTTATTTTAGAGCAGAAACAAACAAAAAAAAACTTATAAGGGAATATGTCGGACAAATGTCTACTTCTTTTCTGAAAATCTTCCAATCTAACAATCCAATCAACGTGATTTAATGGTTTTACTTTTGACTGTAAGTTTCCCAGATTCTTTTATTTGTCGAATAAATGTCGAAGGATGACAGTTTATTTTTTACATTTGTTAATTTCACAGTCAATTTATTTCATAACCATAAAATTGGTCATTCTTTATCTATTTGCGTTCATATTTACGTCTTTTGAAGAACAGCGATCGTACAACGTTTCATGGTTAATATTTCCCAATTTCGTACTAAATAAATAACTAAAGGTACGGTCACATTTGGCAAATATTTACTAAAAAAAAGCGTAACTACTTGTTTTAGCACAAACTTGATTGACGTTATTTACTCTTACAAGAGATTTGCAAGATTAAACAACATCAAATAAATTAAAACTAAATATTTGTTGTGTTTTGGCCAAAATAAGAAGTTTTTTTTTTTAAATATAGAAACAAGTTCAAATATATGTTATTTAGTGGTTACGTCTTTTTCGGCAAACATTTGTCAAGTGTGACCTGACCATATCTTAAGGATTACAGTTCAATTATTGACATGTCATCATTTGACAGTCAATTTGCTTCATAACCTTAAATTAGAGCAGCATTTATCTTCTTGCATCATATTCACGTCCTTAAAAAAAGTTGCGATCGTGTTCTTTACATTTTAAATTTAGAAGTTTATACATACATATATCAGAATTTATTTCTTGTTGAATTTTGTTTGTTGTTGTACTAAACTCATACAAAAATTTTACATTCAAAATACATACATATCTATATTGTATTTAATCTTAAACTTAGTTTATCAACATTTTAAATTACAAGTTATTAATTTTCTTTCTTTCTTTTATGCGTTACTCTTTCATTTTATGACAAGTTTAATGTGTTGGCTAGAAAAAACATTTTAACTAAATTGTGCAATAACATTAACTGCAATACTTTTTATAATTAACACACTATAAAAATGTTCATTAAAATAAATTATACAATACAAAGCAAAAAAAAAAAAAAAACACCGCTAATTGATTAATAACATTGAATTTATTTAAACAATAAACCTGTTGCAATGTTAACAATTACTTATTGTTAAAAAAGTGACTAAAATTGAAAGTCAATGTGGCAATTTACTCATACTTCGTATTATTAATATTAAACATAATAATAATTTCTAGTAGTGTAATGTCAAAACTTCAAAGGATGTCCGGCAATTATATTCAAACAAACAAAAAAAAGCGCTGAAATAAATAAAGGTTGGTAAAGATGGGACAACAATGTACGAGTATGTAAACAAAAATAAATGTCAGCACAACCAACAAACAGCTGTGAAAGACATTGCAATTTTGTTAAAAGCAAATAATTAGTAATTCAATAAAAAAAAATAAACGATATAATGAAAAATAAATAGGTATGATTACAAAGTAACAAATAATTAATAAAATATGGCTATGTTTAAGCAATTGTTTTGTTTTAAAACCAAATAAAAATTTGCATTCCTTAGAGTTTCAGGTATAATTTCTCTTTAAAAATTGCTAAGGCAAATTACACATTTAACGGTATTTTTATAACAATTTCTTAACAACAGCAGCAACAAGAAATGTTTAATTACAATATGCATGTTTAATGAATGAACAAATGAGAATGACTATGCAAGTGAAGTGAGTGAGTGCATGATGAAATGCAGCGTATATACGAAGGCAGTTGTAAAAGTTTTCAGCAATTTATTAAATTATAGCCACTATAATTGACGTGTGTTAGATTTTGCAAACAACTTTTAGGACTGTCTGCGTTTCAAAGTGCCTGTAATTTAATGCATATCAAAACATATCATGACTTTGAGAGTTGTTGTGGATGTATAATAATACTTTGAATAAGATTTACACTGCGGTACATGGAATATGTAATAGTTATACACTCTATGTAATCATAATTTTGCACCATAAGAAACTAAAAACTATAAAAAAGCTCTCAAGCCTGTTAAATAGAAGCCCACAATAAACATAATTAACATTAGAGCCCAGAAAAAAAACTACATACTCATTGTTATATTCAGACCCTGTAAGCTATACTTAAAAAAAAAACAAAATATATTATAATAAAACAGTTTCTGTTTAGTTTAATTATTATAACGTTTTTTTCTTCTCTAACTAAACTTCCGTTTAACGCAATTTACATTTTTTTTAAAATTTGTTCACACTACATATTATTTTTACATTTTATTTCTCTAAAAATAAATAATACTTTAGCACCTCTTTAAGTAAAGCTAGTTCTTATAATAACAACAAGCAATTAAAAAGTTTCTTTTAAATATAATTTAAAAATAAATTAGTTATTTTATTTTTAAAACGCCACAGAAATAAAAAACTCTTAAATTCTTTTAATGATGGTGTGCGGCATGAAAACACTGAGTTTACAGTTTTTTTTTTTATTTAACTGTTTAAATATGTTGGTAAATTATTTATTTGTTTTTAATTAAAACTAAATAAAATCATAGTTTAACGCTTCGTTTGTTTTTTAATTCATCTAGTAATAACAAACAGGCTCTTTACCATTTTGTGTTAGTAAAATAATTATGTTAAAAGTTTATAAACATTTTATAATTAACAGTGAAATGTAACAGGCACAATGGGTCACAATGGATTCATAGCTATCGTTATTCTGTCTAAAAATGTAATCAGTCGTAATACACTTGTGGTTACTCTCTAGAGAGTATCAATTTGTACGCTTATCGCATCGAATTTGCTTTCGCATCGCAATAGAGAGTAACCCCCCTGGGCGATGGAAAATCAAAATGGAGAAAATCGTGCACAAATTGTTTTTGTTAATAGTAAGTTACCAAAAAAATGTTATGGATTCAGAATAAGTAGGTGCGATCCATCAATAAAGACATTAATTTTGATAAAAGGATATTCATTTCAGTTTCTTCTTTTAGCTCTTAAGGCTTCATTAGTCTTTACTTTCTGTTGATGTTCTGTTCCGTGTCGTTCTGTTGTTGTTGTATTGTACAATATGTCATTACTTTCGACTAAAATAATGAGTTTTTCATCATCCATCGTTAATTTTTTATATTTTTATAACTTTTATACAAAAACTTAGTTATAATCTCTTATGTTTTCCACCATAAACGACCGCGATTTGGCCACCATTTTATGTATCTGGCAACTACTTTCATTATAAAAAAAAGTTATTTTCTTAATAGCATTCAAAAGAAATGAAATACTAATGTGAAATTTATAACTTTTGTTAGGATAGATAATCCTTCGAGAACATGATTGAATTCTTGTATATAAAAACAAAATAATTTAACAAATGTTTGAGTTTGTTAGGATCGTGGGAAAAGATTTATACTCGAAGTAATTTTTAAAATAAATGTAATTCCAATGTGAAATTCATAAACCCTTTGTTGGGTTAGAGAAACCTTAGAGAATATGGTTGATATATAGAAAAATAAAATAATTTGTAAAATATTTGAGTTTTGTTTGGGATATTGTAGGAAAAGTTTGCTTTCTATTCAAAGAGAAATAAAAGCAATTAATCAAAATTGTAGAGCAATATATAATATATTCATAAAAACTTATTTAACTTTTAGTTAAATAAAAACACCGACAAAGCCACTTTAAATTACCAAGCATTTTTTAGTATTAACTTTAATTTTTTTATAAAATGCAAATTTTTATAAATCTGTCTGCTATTATAATGTCTTTATAAATTTGAACAAAAAACTCTTTAAAACTTTTATTATTTTACATGTACGAATTCGCCGCCAAAGAACACAAACTTTCTTATAATTGATATAATTAACTAATTTATATTTCCACATACATATGCACATACATATACAACAAAAAATATGTCATGTTTTCCATGGAAAGTGACAGATTACACATTTTCATTATCTTTTTAACATTTTAACTATTGCCATGATAAAAAGCGACTCCATATTTTTGCTTTTAATTTTTCGCATTTGACAAATATTGTTGCATAAAATTGTTAATTTTCCTCAGAAAAACCGGCGGCATAGTCGGCAAATGTTTGAAAGCATCATAAAGATAAAAATATTAAATAAGAAAAAATAAAAAAAAAACCGTTGCAAATGATGTGTTAATTTGCAAATTGAGAGTCAAAATAGAAATAAATTGTTGAGTGGCCACCTCCCACCCAAACAATGTGGCCACTTTATTTATTAGACACACACACACATATACTAAAACTAATTAGACAGTGTTGGGCACAATACACAAGGGTGCTGTTTAAGGGGAAAATTTGAGAAAATTTAAGATTTAAAAGAAGAAAGGGTAAATAAGGTTAGTGTTAAATGCTTAGTGAATTAATTGTGTTGGCAAACAAATAAATATAAAAAGCGTTTAGTGAAAAAGGCTTCTTCCTTTCACCCGTGACATGTAATGTACGAGTATACTTAAAATTTGATCACGTGTGCCGCACTAATTGAGTTTTAAATCCATTTTATGTTTTTCTCACATTGTACATATAAATTTATGTAAAAGTTTTGAACAAAATTCATAAGTCTGTTTAAGCAGACTACCACTTTCACACATTGTTAAAGCCTTTAAAAAAATAAGTATGTACATACATACAAAAAAATATATCACCATATTGCAGGAAAAAAAAAGAGTAGGACTTTATTAAAATAAAAACCTTTTTCTTTTTCTTATATTTTGTCTAAAAGATAAAATGCTACTAAGAGGTTGGTTTGCATGTTAAATAAACCATATAAAAGACTTACAAACACACACGATTTAGCCTTTATCATAAAACCAAACACTTTGGTATTGAAAATAAATAAATAAATAACAAGAAACAAAACAAAATAAAAAGAAAGAATTGAATTGAAACCAACATATGGAAATTTTCTTACAAATGGTGTATTTATGTTTAAAAACATGTAGCCAAAAGGCTTCCAAATTTAACAACACAGCAAATCTGTTTAGAAATGGTCAACAGTGTTATGGAAGCGAAAGGATTTTTATACAGAGATTGTTAGAGGAACAGTTAGTTAAGCTAAGTTACTCCACCTCAAGGTTCATGAAAAATATGTTACGATGTAATTGTCACCAACATACATACGCTGGTGGTTCCAAAAGGAGTGTATGAATGTATTTTTCAAGAAGTATTAGAAGAAAATGTTACTCCTTCCTTCTTGTTGGTAAAACAATTTTTATTTATTGCATGTTGCGCTGTGTGCCTGCTTACAATCTTGTTAGAAATATGAAACTTGTAGTAAAAGTAGTTTGTTACTTTTTTTCGTCTGTCTTTCTCAATAATAGTTTATTTTCAATAAACCATTCATTCATTCTATGGGCTGGCACTATGATGCTCTAACTATTTATTGTGCATATAAAGATTGTTTGTACTACAATTTAGGCAGGTGTGGAGTTGGACAATAAACTTTCTTTTGAAAATTGCAACACAACACAACATATGTATGAATGTATGAAAATAAACTTTCTATAAAAAACTGATTTAAGATTTATTCTAAAGCAATTTATGTAGAAAATTTAAAATCTCATAAACTCCCTGAAAATTACTAAGATTGTGTGTGGAAAATTCTTTTGTCATGTGAGGGAAATGTTTATTATAATAAAGCAGTAAAGCAGTAGTGTAACATTTCTTTTTATTATTTTTTCTTTAGTAAAGACAAGAATAATTTTACAATCTAATACAGAAATACAACATGGTGTATATAATTTTAAAATATGAAAATAAAATTTAAATTTACCATAAAGGTTTGGTAGGCAATTTGTTCTTGTGGGAAGAAAAGGTTAGAAAAGGTTAAACAGGCAGTCAATCAGGAGTTAAATTGGCACATGTGGGTCCTATATGGGTTTCGTTGACTCAGAGACTGGCCAATTTCAAGTCAAAAAGTATTTAACCAAACCATCCTCATGCACGTTTAAAGACATCTAACTTTTTAACGTTATTTCTAATAGATCCGTCAAGTTGTGCAGGTAAAATACACCCAGATTATCCAATCTTTGATTTGCAATAGCCGGACTTCTACAGAAGTCATTATAGGGATGATTTCATGACACCGATCAGACAGTGACCTCTAATCACTGCTACTACATTCCGTATCCGACTACGTGGAATGTCTATCAGTGTTGCAGTTCTGCGACAGTCATAGTTGGACCGAATGGCCCTTGCGGAGGTGGTTTAAAGTGACCAATCTAACAATCTCTAACTAGTTTGAGCGCATTTGTAGAGTTCATTATGAAGCCAACGCTGGCACGACGAAAGCGGAATTCCAATCAATTGACCAATTTCCTCTAATAGGAGTGATGCTCCTGTCTTGGCTAATGAATTCGTAATACAGTTTACAGGGATATTTTGATGTCCCGATATTCAGAAGAGCACTACTAAAGAATATCTCGGCATCTCATTAAGAGATGCACGGATTTAAGGACCAAGTTGAATGTCGTATAGACACCGGAAAGAGTTATATGAGTATAAATACGAATATCGAAACCGAATACTCGTTAGAACCTTAGCCAATTAGCGGCCCTACCCAATGTTTAAATTTTGGCCTGAAGAACACTGAACTGGTCCGGCAGTCTAAAAGAAACCCATGTGTCAGTCTGTGTGTGAAAAGGTTCTCCTGAACAGAATTTAATATTTAAATATGCCATAAAACATTAATAAAACAAAATATTAAAATAAAAAAACAATTTATTCTTATGATAAAATATCCCATACATATTAATGTTTCATTAACAATTTGCTTTGGTTTATTACAAGCTATGATTATACTCATATTTCTATAGAAAATAAGGGGAAATGTAAGCGAACTGTTTGCATATACCAACATAATAAGTTACATCTATCGTTAAAATTAATTTATATTTAATTACCAGATTTACTTAAAATTCAAGAAAACTTTCTACAAATTGTCTTGTAATCGTTTAACTCAATCTCATTAAACCTAGTTTCATTAACAAAAACATTTACCAAAAGAATTTTACACTATATGACATTAACCCTTATAATATGACAAATTTTCGTTTTCTTTTAAAACAAGACAACCAAAATAAGCAAATGCCAAAAAATAAATAAACAAATTTCTTATAAACCCGGTATTTAGAACAATGAACTTGTTGTTATCATTACGTTTCTTAAACCTAAGAGATGGCAAAATTCTTTTTGCTGTCATTAATTATGATTGTTAAAATACGAGAAGAAAAAAAAAATTACAGTAAAAAATTTTTTTTTTTAAAATACGAGTATATATGGTGAGAAAAAAACCATAATGATTGTATAAGAAAAGGTATATTGTATAGTAGAGCAAAAAATAAAATAGTGCAAAATATGTTTAAAGCATGCAACATTGCGTTACAGATATTATGCAAAAATATCTAAGGTAATCTTTAATTTAAACAGAAAATAAACAAAAATATTTATGAAATAGTGTAACATTTTCTACTTTGTTGGTAAAAAGAAAAAAAACAAAGCCATTGTAAAGTCTGGTTGAACAACATGGCTGTTATCTTTAAAAAATTCTGTTTATAATTTTGTATTATTTGCCATACACAGTGCATATTATTTGTAATAGAGCTAACAAAAAGGTATGCTTGTTATGTTACATAGTGTTGTAATGTATATTGTAAGAAATATGTAAATTAATATTGTGTATTTCTGTATTATGATAATATGGTTTAATTAGTTGTTGGCAAACAGGTATGCTCTGAAAATCACTTTTTCGTAAAGTGATTTGAAATCACTGAAAAGGTGTTGTGTGCACAAAAATGATTGAAATCTCGTGATTTAAAACCGGTCACCAAATAGCCTGATAATTTCAAATCACTTAGAGTTTTTCAATCATTTATCATTGAACTCTTGTAATAAAATTATCACAAACACTTAAAATCATTTGTTCTTTATTTGTTTTTGAAAAAAAAACTATGTAACTATTTTACACAAAAAAAACTTAAAATTTGCAAATTTAATAAGACGTTGTATTTTTTGCGTACCATTTTTTTTAAATTTGTTTACATTTTTTGTGATTTACTGTTTAGTAGTCAGCTGATGTTGTTGATCAAAATATATGTACGTTATTTTGGTTGCCAGAGTAACAAATTTTTAAAGTCGTTGGCATATGACTGATTTATTAAATTAAATTATACATTAAAATGAAAAATTTATTAAAATTGTTGAAAAAAATAAAAGTAGTCAATAAATATGTAGTTTGATAATTTAAATTTTAATATACAAATGTAAAAAAACAAGTGAAAATTTTATTGTAAAAAAGAAAATCAGTTATTAGCTCATGATTTAGAACAATCAAAATCACTAAAAATTAAAAATCTCGTGATTTTCAGAACACCAAAATATTACTCCCGTGATTTCAAAATCGTTCATGATTTAAAATCACCATGACTGCGGAACATGCCTGATAGACATACAATTTATATGATTTAAAATAAAGATTTTAATGATAAGTATTATTATTATTAGCAACTTTAGTTAATATGTATGCATAATATTTCTAAAATTTTACACAGCAATTCCCCGTTCCCCGTTCATTTACAGGCAAATTCAATTGCCGTTCTACATGCTATCTAGCAACACTACAAGTAACGCTATTTACTGATAACTGTGATGCCAACTGTATATGAACTAAACGCTCTAAACATTGCTGGATATTGGTTTCTTTTCAGATATTTTGCTAAAATAGGGATCATATTGGTAAAATAAATAGTGAAAATTATAAAAATTATGTTGGAAAATAATCCGTTGGCATTTGTAAGATCTTGCAGATTTTAAAACCATATTTTTTGGGTTGACCTAGTTATCATATTGTAAGCGACATGAAATAGTCAAGAAACAACAAAATCGATTTTGTATCAAAGAATCTAGATAAATTTCCAGAATTGAGATCAATATTGGTCAAGTATAAAAGTATAAAAGGAATAATGAATAAGACAATTAACGAAGTACAATATTTAACTATAAAAAACAAGCTATGAAAGATAAAGGGTGAGCAAATTGAAGGTTATGAAGTAAATTGGCTGTCAATTGATATTTATGCCAAATTTAAGATTTTTAAGTAAATTGACTGTCAAATTTTGAATGTAAGCAATTGGGCTATAATCTTTAAACATTTATTTAGTACTAACATGGAAAATTTTAACCATGATACATTTCGTTCGAATATTTATTTAAAAATATATGGGTACTATTAAAACATTGAAAATTTGGTAAAATGCTATTATATTATGATAAGCTATTTTTTTTGGCCACAATTTGGTAATGATTAATCTTTGGTTTCAGCAAGAAAGCATCATTAGCCACACTAGCCGGGGAAACAATAATTCAATGTATCTATTTGCGTCTATTTCTCTCGTCTATTTCTTCGTTTATTTTTAGAGATTGGTACATTGGCAAATATTTCTTTTATACGCAACTTACTCAGTAAATAATTATTACTTAAACAAAATATACATGATGTATTAACTTACCTAAAAAGAGAAGAGAAAGAAAATAATTAAAAATTTTATTAAATTAAAACACAAAAAAGATAAATTTAACAACTCCACCAAAAACTTCCGACGACTCGGTACTTTGCTTACAACACTAATTCAAGAACAACAAAGCGCTATAAATCAACACCGATTTGATTCAGTAATGCACAACTTTATATAGTGTTTTTCTTGTTGTGTAATAACGTAGACAGACGACACAGTTAATTTGCATTAGCAGTCTTAATTCATATTAACTCGTGAATTATTCCCATCCTAATGCGCATTAGGTTAGACGTAAATGCACAAAATCAAAGTGAATTTATACTGCATTTAGATATTCCAATATGGCAACATCGTCGAAAATCAATCGTATGTTATCAAGTTGTTTACTATTCTAAAAGAAGAAGAAGACAATTGTAAAATTAAAATAATAAAAAGAGATTTCCACGATTGCCTTTCTCTTATTTCAGAGTGTCCCACTGCGGTCCCCACATGTAACAACACGTTCAGGTTGATGGTTGCTAGTGCATGAACAATTTCTGCATTATGGAGCAGTTTCAGCAACAGCAATTTCAGCTTTTTTTTTCAAATAAATACTGATTTTTCACCAAATGCCAAACAAATTTTTCCATAATTAAACAGTTGTTTACAAACTAACAGCTGTTTTAAATGCAGAAACTCTCGTCATGGTCATGGTAAAATCTTAATTCACTTTAGTGAGATTTTAATGAAAACTAACGCTGTCGTCTGTCTGCGCTATAATATTAGCATTTGAAAATTACATTATAAAACAATTTTTTAAAAGATAGCTATCATATATTTGCCATACTTTTGCAATTATTCCCTATTCTCAAATCTAAATAATGATGACTTTGCATATTTGGAGAATGTTTTAATTTTCTTTAAAATAAAATAACAATTTACTTCCTTTTACAATACTTATTAGAAATATAATAAATACAGCAAAAACCATTTCTTATTTTTAATTAAAAAAAAAAATAGAAAACAAAACGATATTATTGATTTGCCATAAAAATTTCACCTTTAATTTATTTCTATTGATGTGCAACAGAAAAAAACAATTAAATCATTGAGGCATGACATGAAAAAGGAGGAAATTAAAATATGTATTTTTTCTGTTATTTAAAACAAACCTCAAAAAAAAAATAGAAATAAAATTCAAGAGTGTAACAGCTAATAAAATAAGCAGCCATCTACTATTACAGATTGAAAATTTATTGACATACAACAGCAACTACAACACAAAAGTAAACACTTTTTCCCCTCATATGTGCAAGTATGCTGCAAGCTTAAAAACACACAAAATAAGTTTATACGATTTAAAACGTATTTAACGATGACCACGTTTTCAAAAACGCCAAACATAAATATAAAAAAAAAACAATCAATACAAAATAACAGCAACCAGACAACAACAAAAAAAATGACAAATGCATTTAAAGACCAAAAAAGAGGAAGACAAAAAAAATTAAAAAAACAACAAAAAACTGTTACGGTTAAGAGATTTAGTAACAACAACAACATAAAGTATAACAGCAATAACAACATTAACCAAATATTATGGACTCTTTAAGCCAGAGTAAGTGAATATATCGGTTATTTGTTTAAGTTTTTTTTTTTATAGAGAATCATTTAAAAATTAAGGCTGCACCTGTTAAATCTTTAGAGGAAGAGTGATATTGTGAAAATAAGTCCGACATTAACAGTTTTCGACAATATTGTGTTTTTTTTCATCTATTTTGATCATTTTTTTTGTTTAACTCAATGTTGGTGAGTCTGTGTATTAAGAGCCATGAAATATAAGTTAGTAAGTAAGTAAATAATGACTAAAAACCCAAAAACCGTAAAACTGAAATTATGTTTGGCGTGTTCAATAAATTTACAGTGGCTTACAAAAGTTAGGAGAGAGTTAGGAATATTTCCTAAATTTATAGGATTTAAAAGCATTGTTTACATTTACAAAGAACCTTTTTTTTATAACAAAATAAATTTGTATTAGAAAGAGTAAAGTTTGACAACTAGACTGATATCGGAGAGATATTCACCACGACTAAGCATACAGACGTTGATTCTTTTAGAAAAATGTTTAATCACATTTTGGCAAAATGCCTGGTCTGTTCAGTTAATTTAGACGTTGATTTTGAGTTTCAAGGCTGTTATCGATTCGATGGGCTTTGTATAGACTCTATCTTTAACATAGCCCCACGAAAAAATAATCTAGTGGTGTTTAATAACATGATCGGGACAGCCAATTAATAGCTAATGTAATGTATTCTTAATACAAACTTACAAACTTTTAATGTTAAATGGGATTAACATATCCTCTATTTCCAATTTTAAATTGGGAAATGAGAAACAATATTAAAAATCTTGGTTTTTAGCATTTCCAGGTAAAATTACAGCAAAAACAACTACCTATATTAGTTAGTTTGGCAATAAATGACATTGCTCTTTGTTTTGGGTTGCAGTGTGTAAAGGGTGATTTTTTTTAAGCCACTTTTTTGGCAGGACCGTTTTTGGCAGCTCAGCTGTTTTTATGTAACGTGTTACTGTTGGATGTGTAACGCGAAACAATGGCCCAATTGAGAGGAGAGTTCGGTGAGCAGGTTATTTTTTGTGGGGATATGTTAAGGAACAAGCCCGCAATGGTTGACGCACTGGAAGCTAATACTGAACAATTTATTCGTGAAATACCGGCCGAAATATTGGAGAGATTTTGTAAAATTGATTCATTCATTAGATAGATAGATCGTTCCATCGACTTAAATATAGATTTTATACATTCCTGTAAAGTGTATGTGTTTTTTAAATCAAATCCGAAAGCTCTTAAAAAATAACTCTATAAGTAAATATTTCATAAATCTCGAGAAGTTGCCATATTTGAGAAGAATTAAAAATTAATACAAATGTCAAAAGATTTATTAAATTATTAATGAAAAAAAGTATTAGAAAGAACATTTGATTTCGTTTTACTTTGAATATTGTTCAACTTTTATAACTCACTGTTTGGTAATACTACTAAAAGTGATTTTGAAAAGTACCCCTTTCTTTTTGCCAAAAAATAAAAATTCAAACTAACTGTTATTGTTATAGTCATAGCTGGGTCACGGTTTTATATTTTTAAATTTTTTTTCTGTTCGATTTTATATACTCTTTCCTTTTGTAAACTTTAACAGGTCTTTTAACTCCTAAAACAATTTTTTCTTTTATAGGTATTTTCATTAGAATTGTAATATAATGCAACTCTTATGTTTTAGTACTTTATACACTACAACATTCGATATGTATTACTTTAAAACAAACAAAAAAAAAAAAAAAACTAATGATGATAATATTTGACAGGGTGTAACAAAAACTGTTTAGATTTTTGACATTTAAAATGTGGTGAAAAAATGAAGATTTTTTTTAGAATGTTTTACAGATAAATAACAAAATTTATCATCTTTGTTTTCGTTTTATTTTCTGTCATAAAAATTTGGACATTTTTGGCTCTTTTTTCTTGATCTTATGATCGCTGATCATAAAGATGTTAGATGTCATTAAATTAAAGCTATTTTAAAGATCTGGAATTCTTTCAACTAAAATATTACAGTTATTAAGAATTTAATGGGGGTTCAAAGGAATGAAATGAATTTTGAAGTGTAGTTTTTTTGTAAGGAGTGGCAGATTGAATATACAATGGCTCACAGCTTATTTTATACAGTGGGGTTTTTTTTGCTTTCCAAGCTGCAAAAAAAGAAAACTAACAGGAACTTATAATATTGCGTAAAAAAGAGTATTTTTTTATATGCAGCTTACACAAAAAAAAAAGAAAAAAACTACTGCATAATTTATACTGTGAGCTACTATAGTTAAAGACTGACAGAATCATTCAGCGGATTCCAAAGCGAAATATTTGCTTTATAAGAGGTGTAATACTGAATAGACGAAGTAAATAATACTTCGTAATAATCCATTTCCAACCGAAGATTCAGCTGTGTGACAGCGACATATGATTCCTTTTTAATCCAAGATCTTACACCACCAATCGACAAATATGTATGCAATTTATTGCAGCCAATAGAATGATACTAATCCAAAATATAAAAGGAACTAAAAAGAAAAGGCAAATAGGAATGGGGGATGGCAACTTTCTTTAGCTTTTTACATATGTAATTCTAAATAATTTATTAAAATTTTCACTAAATCTAAACACCTGTCAAAATACCCTGTTTTTTATATGTTGGTAATACCATCTATACACATGACTAACTAAGTACGAGTATATTGTGATGTTTTTTAGTTGATTGTATTTTTCGGAGTCTATTACTATTAATACTTGATTATAGTACAAGTATTATGATGATGATGGCATATCGTAATAAAACTAAAACAAAAATACGAGGCATAAAACTTTTATGCATTTGTGATTTTCACATTTCATTAGTTTTCAACAAGTTTTGTTCGGACGCTTTTGACAGTTGAAATACAAAAGAAGAAGATAAAAACTACTTCATGGTATAAAAACACATTTCCGTTTTTTTTTTTAGCTCGAAAAATAATTTTAAATTAAATAAAAATAGACTTTCACTAATATTTGTTACTGTTATTAACAAAATGCCCAAAAAAGGGAAACTGTTTTGTATAGAATTGATTGATTAACATTTAGGGTTTATAAACTTTCAACAAAAATTTCCATTTAGGTCATAAAAATAATGAAAATTGAAAATATGCAATTTGTTTTTAGAGTTGGAAATTAGAACATTGATATACTAAACTAAGAATCGCAAATTATAGAAAATCATTAAAAATTAATAAAGAAGCCTTATGAATTACTAATAGTATCACAAAGTTGTGTAATTTAAAAGTTTTCGTTTTGAAAACAGTTAAACTTTTCATTAGTCAGTCTGTTAATAACAGGTTGATGCATATGATATTTAAACTTACATTCAGTTTCTCTAACCCGCCCTGTGTTAAACAGTACGACTACACAGTTGCAAACCAATGACTGCTGTAATTAAATTTTGAACTTTATTATATTAAAATTCAAATCACAGAGACCTCTACACAAATCTATTTAAATTCACTTACAAATTTTTAATTTCTTCCTGCTTTTTTTGTTATAAGCTTGCAGAAAAAAAACCTAAAAATTCCCATCAAAACATTAATTTACATCTTTCCCAGGCTTTTACAGAATTACAAAATTTTCTCCTCCATCTTTGCCTTAAATTTATTTATCATACATGGTAAAATTGAAAATTTTATATTGTTATTTTGTTTTCGTTAACAAAATTGCTTTACAATCAGTTTCAGTTGTGGATTTGCAAAATAAAAAAAAAAAAACAAAACCAAACATTTTGTTGTAAATGCTCACTGAATTAGGATCTAAATTTAATAATACACCATCTTTAAAGAAAATCAACATGCTGCATTACACAGCAACAACACAAAAAAATGTATTAGGAAAATGCAAAATACGAAAATAAAAAAATATAAATCGATTTCGTATTTTAAACAGCAAGTGTAGAAGCCTACAAATGATGTTGCACTAAAACCAAGGAGAGACAAAAAATCTGTGAACACACTAAAGAAAAGAAGGCCGCGCACAGCACATACCACCAGCACCATTAGAGAGATGTTTGTCTCGTCTCCTCTTCTACTCTACAGCAGAGGTCCGCGAACATTAATCAATGTTTCAAAGCTGTCGAATCGAAACAGTAGAAAAAAAATGTACAAAAAAAGTAAAAATAGACGTATCAGACGGACTTATTTTGTAGATGAAAGCAAATAAACTCCGTCTGAGGCAACAAAAAACATAGTTTTTTCTGTTTTATTTTTTTGTTGCCAATATCAATATAGTTTTTCTTGTGTCTAATAACACAACAGCAGCAGCAACATTGAACAGCAATAAAAGCAAAAAGTTAAGAAACACATCTTCAATGAATCTTTTACGAAAATACGAAAGTAGGGAGCGCATCATCATCATCTACTACTTCAATTGTTGTGTGTTTTCTTATGCCAATGTTGTAGCAGGCACAGTTTGTTTCAAAACATTCCATGGTTGGGTTAAAAAGTGATTTCGAAAGGTGAAACAATCTTAATAATGAAATATCGAAAATGTGAACAAATTTTGTTATATGCGGGCAACACTGCTGTAAAATACAGAATTACTAACAGTGGCAACACATATCAATGTTATTGTTTACGTTAAACTTTTTTTAAATGTTGCCACATTAACACAATTTTTGTAAACCACTACTTCTATGATCATTTTAAAATTGCAAAGAATTTGTATTATTTGACTTTATTTATATCTTCTTTAGACACGAGAAAAGTCAATAAATTTTATAGGAGAGAGATTAGCTTTTATCATAACTTTAGTTTCTTGGCATTGAATATAAAATAAATTAAAACACCAATAAAATTCCTTCACAAATTTGCAATAACTAAAATAAAAATTTACTTTAAAAATATTTTAGTGATAAAAACTCAAAACTTTAACTAACTATGGACCAAATGTCATAAAATTAGGTGTCATAATATCTGTGTATATATGAAACTTATTTGTATTGAATATCATTCGGATACCAACATCTTAAAGAGATGTTCTTTAAAGTAATTTTTGGAAGTGGGGCATATATGTGAGCTATTGCCAATTATGGACTGAACTGCACAAATTTTGTAGATGTGATTAGGCTTGATGTACAACTTAATCATTGCGAAATTTGATTGGATATGTGCATAAATCAAACATTGTGAATATTTGTATGGGATCTAGGTGAAATAATGGACCGATTTCAACCAATTTATATCCCAATCCTCCTTGGACCGAAAAAATATTATGTACCAAATTTTATCGGAATTGCGACCTGGGGGTTATTGCGTATTTCGATTCGAAAGCACACTTTCGAAATACAATGTAAAATGTATAAAAATTCGAACGATTTTCTTTTCGAATCGAAATTCACAATAACCCCCTATACTTTACACACAAGGTTTACATGAACAGCCACCCAAACGGACGGACTGGCGGACATCGTTAAATCAAAAATTCAGGAAGTGATTCTGAGTCGATCGGTATACTTAATAATAAGGTATACTTTTATAATTATGGCAGTTAAAAACATCTGCAAAAATCTAATATACCTTCCCCACTATGGTGGTGTAGGGAATAAATATTACAGGAAATCTGTTCTACAACACAATTTCAACATTAATAAATTTTACTATTAGAACCATTTTGTTGTTTAGGCAACATTGCTCTAAAATATCTAAGAGTTTCAACACATGTCTGTGTTAACACTTTAATGAAGTTGAGGAATATAGTTTTTAAGTCTATGATTGATTTTAGAGTTGATTTTACTTATACAATATTATAAAAATACTAAAGATACTTGCAACGATAAAAATATTATTATTGTTTATAAAATAAAGGCAAATGGATTTACAAATGGAAGCTTCAGCAAAATCGCACTGAAAATTTTGTAATAATTTTAAGTTGTCAAAACTTCAAATAAGCTAAAGGGTAATTTTTTAGAAAATTCTTGGCAAAACTGTTTTTGGCAGCTCAGGTCTATTATTTAACCATGAATCGGCTTCCAAATGAACAGAACAACGTTTGCAGATTATGGAATTTTATTATCAAAATTCATCCTCGGTTAAGAAAGTACATCATCGTGCCTTCTTCCATTTTATGGTCAGTTTGGGTGATCATTTGAGGCGGCTATTCGGAATCTTGTGACTTAATTTCGCACCAAATTTACATTATTGGGTATATAAGCACCAACACGCATACGTAAAGTGCGAACAGATAAAAATATCGCAGCTGTATCCGCCATTGTTGTTGATGACCCGTGAAGTACCGATTTGGCGCCGTTCGCAGCAATTGGGACTTTGTTACTTCACAACGTTTTACAAGATATAAAGCGTTTTAAAATACAACTGGTACAAAAATTGGAGGAACAAAGTTGGATGAAGTTGCACTTTTTGTTATCGGAAAATTGTGTTCAGCGACAAAGCTTATTTCTGTTGTATTTGGTGTGAATAGCAGACAGAAGCATTGCTAGAATTGCCAATACATGTCATAAAATGTTTGTTGTGGATATGGATGTGGATTTGACGAGGTAGGCAGGAACGTTATTGTGAATGACGAGCGCTACCGTGCGATGATTACACTTTTTTTTTCGCAAAATGGAAGAGCTGGACTTGGCTGACATGTGATTTCAACAAAACGTGAAGCTATGGTTAAGGCTCATATCAATAGGGACAAGCAACAAGCAACGGTTGACGTACTGCAAGCTAACATAATAGGATTTATTCGTGAGATACCGGCCAATATGTTGGAGAGAGTATGCCAAAATTGGGCCTAGCGTATAAACCATTTGAGGCGTAGCCGCAGGTCAACCTTTATATGAAATCATCTTTAAACATTGAGTTTTTAAAATAAAAATTTCATACATTTCTCTAAATTAAATGTTTTTTTTTTCAAATACCAAAAAAAAAAAAAAAAATCCGCAATTACTGTCTTCCCCCACCAATTCCCAGCGATGATGTTTCATTGGTTTAGATGGATGGATGGTCGGTTGGTTGGTTCAGTGTTGCTGTTGCAGTTTGTTGTACTATGTTACAAGTCAATGTAAATTGTTGTTACGATCTGCATAAAACCAATGTACGTAAAGATTACAATACAAGTAAAAAGTGGTGGTTAAACAACAAACTAAAGAAACAAACAAATCTAAAACTGAAGAAGAAAAATCAGCAGCAACAAGTGTTAAAACAACAGTTTACTAAATATACATATGCAGATTTGTTGTTGGCTGCTGTTATTATTGTTGCCATAGTTCCGTGTTTTTTCTATTCCGTTTCCAAGATTTATCTTTGGGTTAGGAGACCTCTATTTAAATATTGGTTACAATGAAGTATAATGGAGTCATTTTTCTGTGTGTGTCTGCTTTTTTTTTTTTGTGATGTTGCATCAGTAACATTGAAAGGTGTTGAAAGATACATCTCTTTGTTTTTTGCATTTTTCTTTTTTTGTATATGAATTTATTTGTTGAGGTGACAAACATAATTTACAATAATTTGAACTTGAAATACAAAAGAAAAATGGCTGGTGGTAGGAAAAACAACATGTTAACAGTTTTTTATTATGGCTGTATGTTTTTAACTTATGTATATACATAGATTAAACAATTGAGATTTAGTGGTATAAACTAATAACATCAGCTAATTTTGTTAAAAGAAACTGTTAAAATGTTGTTGTGGTGGTGGTGGTGGGACTTGTTAATAATAACATACCGCAAGCATGTATGGGAATATAAATATTTAACCAGGAATTAAACAGCACAAGTTTCCTTATTTACAATAATTAAGATTTCAATCGTTTTAAATATTTTTGTTAAAAGAAATATTTTTATTTTACCATCTCAAGCCATTTTTTAACATCTCTAAATTCTAAACAAACTGCAATTATCTAATCATAAATAATAAAAAAAACTAAGCAATTCCTTTCTTTTACTTTTCCTTCCCAACTACTCTGTACAAACATATTTATTTGCTTAGACCACTAACAACATGATAAATCAAACTCTTATTAACTTTTCAAAAAATAGTTTTTTCTTCCTCTTCGATTTGCAACCAAATAATCGATAGATTTGTACAATGTCTGCAATCATAAAGTAAAATGTATTGATAAATGTTCGCTAATGGGATTGTTAAAGAGAAATAAATTTCAATACAACAAATAACCGCTGGTTAGTTAGTTGTGGTGGTGGGCAATCAAAACTCAATGAGATTTTATGAGGGGGTTTTAAGGATGTAATTTTTTTTTTCGATTCAGAGTTTCTTTCTACATATATTTTCTATAACTTGCTGGGCACTAAAATATATTGTTAACGTTATTTTGAATGGTATAATTTGGTAAAAGTCATAAAGAGCGATTTTTTAAGAGCTTTCAGATGTGATACAAAAAAAAATATAATATTTACAGAAATGTATTAAATCTTCATTTGATTTGAGAGAACGATCTATATATGTAATTCAATGTTTAACAATGATTTCATGTAAATGTTGAGTGCGGCTACGCCTCAAATAGTTCATATGCTGCTTTTAATGTTGGCATACTCCCTCCAACATACATATATCCGATGGTATCTCACGAATAAATTCTTCAATATTAAATTTCAGTACGTCAACCGTTGCGAGCTTGTCGCTATAGATATGAGCCTTATTTAATATAGACCCACAAAAGATAGTCTAAAGGATTTAAATCGTAGGATCTTACCGGCCAACTGACCGGCCCAAACGTAAAAAAACTGTTTACCGAACTCGCCTCTCAATTGGGCCCTTGTTTCGAAAGCTGTGTTGCATGTAGCACCGCCATGTCAGCCAAGACCAGCTCGCTCTTCCATTTTAGACAACACAAATTTGCAATCATTACACGGTAGCGCTCGCCATTCACAGTAACGTTCCTGCCTTCGTCGTCGACACCGGCTCATAATCCACACCAAACAGTGTAGGGGATGTATTGGTAGTTCTTGCAATGCTTCTGGCTGCCCTTCACACCAAATACGACAATTTTGCTTAACAATTTGTGGTTCAGTGAAATGAGAAATGAGCTTCGCCGCTAAACTCAATTTTTCGATAAAAAGGTGGATCTTTTTTATCCAACTGAATTTTGATAATAAAATTCAATAATCAGCAAGCGTTGTTCGTTTATTGAACGTGTAGCGTGCAATATTGATATCGCAGAATGGCCTAAAATATGAAATCCAGATCGCGAATCTCGTGATAAATATTGAACGTGTAGCATTTTCAGTCAGTAAAAAGTGACAAATAATAATAATTGTGTCCATTAAACTTAAGTGCGTATATTTTTTCCTATCCTGCAACCACTTTTTGCTCCAAATATTTCCTTCTACTTTTTTCTTGAATGAAAAAGCAAGCAAAATAGCTAAACAGGCTTGAACATAAATATTGAACATGTAGCATATGCTCGTGATCCACCAATACTTTAATATGGATCGCGATCCAAATATCACGATATTTATTGAACGTGTAGCAGTGCCCTATAAGCATGTTTAACAGTAACATGTTACAGAAAAACAGTTGAGCTGCCAAAAACAGGCTTGCCAAAAAGAAAGTTGCTAAAAAATCACCATTTAGTAGTTGCAGGGAATGAAAAGAGACGAAGAAAAATAAACTAAAGACATAAAGTACTTAGAGAGGCGGAGATTTTAAAAGGGTTTGATGAAATGTGGTGAAAATTTGTTTTTTTTTTTGAGTTATTAATTATACATACCTATACATTACAAATCCTTGAACATAACAATCTAAGGGAAGCCATGTTACTAATTATTTATTTATTAGAATTTAAATTTATATTGGTAAAATTTTATAACAAAAAAAACTATTTATCCCTGCTATTTCTATTCTACACGTTTCCACAATTGGATCTTTGATCCGTAACGACTCAAGTCCCAGTTTAGCTAAAGATTCTTAATTCAGCCACAGTTCTATCAGCCGTGGGAAGAAGTTTCGATGTCAGCAGACTCATACTATTCTAAAAATGAAGCCAAATTTGAATTCTAGAACGATGTTTTTAAAATAACCAAACCATGAAAACTACAATAATCTAAGTGAAGTGATGTGCTGTAGTGAGCTTTTATTCCAGACTTACAGATGTCCATCACTTCCATGAAAACACTTGTGGATTCTTTTATAAAAATTTCAATCATATTTTGGCGGTATCAGAAGGATAAATATCAATCACGAATTTTAGGAAAGATTCAGATTCAAAATTCACTATGAAAATTAATTTTTAAAAGAAATAGGATTCATTGAAACAAAAAGAGTAAACGTAAACAATAACATTGATATGTGTTGCCACAGATTGAAATTGTCTATTTTAGAGTAGTGTTGCCTAAATAACAACATTTTTTCACTAGTCAAAACATATTAATGGTAAAATTTCTTGTAATATTGGTGTTAGTATAGAAGATTCAAGGCAAAAAATCTAAAGTTGAGATAAAAGCGAATGTCTCTCCTAATATATTTAGCGACTGTGTTCGTTAAATAAGGAAGATTGTAGAACGCAACTACGTTTTCCTAATCCACATAAAAAAATTTCGTACGCCTGGCTTCAAAAGAGTAAACGTAAACAATAACATTTATTTATATGTGTTGCCACTGTTAGTAATGTTGTATTTCAGAACAGATTTTCCCTGGAATTTTGAAATTGTAAAATAATATTCTTAAAATCTTCATTTGACGACATTTACTGCCGTATTTATAAAAAATAAAGTATGCTTGAAGTGGCAAAATTTTCATATAAAATTTTTTTAAAGTACACTTGAAGTCTACTTTAATTTTTTATAAATACGGCAGTTAAGAGTAAATGTAAACAATAACATTGATATGTGTTGCCACAGTTCATAATTTTTTTTATTTAAGAACAGTGTTGCCCACTTAAAAACAAATTTCTGCATTAATATAACAAACTACTAAGTAAACTAATAAAAATACATTCTACCACCGACTTCCTCTTATATTTTTTTTAACACTTTCCCTAGCATAACCCTTTTCACAAATTATTATGGGCCACAAAATCATACATATAATTTCTTTGCCTTCAATTTAATCAATGAATTTTTTAAGGCAACAACTAAACTAAACAAAATCAAGCATAGATTTTGGTCAAGAAACAAATTGTTTATGTATATGTATACATACATATATAATTCTTTATACATATAAGCTGAAGGCGATAAATTCCTTGACATTGGTTAAACATCAAAACAGCACGAATAACAACAAAAACCATAAGATTGTCTTATAAATCTCAGCTCCAAAGAAAATAAAGAGACACACGAGTCTCGCAAAAAAAGCCAACAAGTCTTTATAAAATCGAAAGCAATTAATCTTTAAAACACAGATCATATGGCTAAAAGTTACAGACATGAGGCTGGGAAACACTAAAACCCAGGCAATACACAACAGCAGCGGACTTTGCAAATGGAAAGGGGTGGAACATTAGTGAAAAAACTAAACAACATAACACAACTTCATTATAAACATACGCCTACATAATGTCAACAGCAAGAAAAGTAGGAAAAAAGCATTTTAAAATAACTCTGGTGAGTTTCGCTTTTAAAGAGATAGAGGGAAGCCGGCTAAGGATTTGGCTGCTTGTAAAAATTAACTCTCAACTTAAGTTTAATAAGAAAATGTTTTACAATTATTGTGAACATTGAAACACATTGTGGTAACGTTGTGCTTTAAACTCCCTCTTATGGCATATTAATAGAGCCGGCCGATGTTAGAGTTTTATTTTCGTTTGTTGCAACTTTTTTTAAGTAGTCATGTAGTAGTAGTGATTGTAGTCTTGTAATGTTTTTTTTTTTTTTTTTGTAGGGGGAGAAAAAATAATGTTTAAATTTGAAATACCGCCACCGCACAGGAAGATTCATACAGCAAACAAATTATCAACCACAAAACAACCATGCGAACGTTTTAACAACGAACAACCTATCAACCAACCAACCAACTAACCACTTTACAAATATAGTGTATAAGCAATTATATAAAACAAAAACAAAAAAAGTAGTAAAAATTGTATACATTTGGTCGCCAAATTACTTTGGTTATAAAGTCAAAACATTGTTGGAGATTTATGGGTGTCTGATGATTTAATTTCTGAGTTTTTTTTTTTGAGTAAAAGAAAATTAAAGAAAAATGTGTTTATGCACAAATATGGTGGAGGAAAAGTAATGCTTAGAAATTATAAAACCAACATAATATTACTTAATCACATTGAATACTTATATTTGTTTTATAATAAAAAAAAGTCATAGCTTTAAAAAATGTTTCTAGATATAAAATAGATAAGTATTCAATGTTTACAAAGCCATTGAAAAGTAACGAAAACTCGTTGTATTAATAAGGTGTATGCAACAGTTCAGCTGATTTTTAAATAACTGTGAAATAATGTATCCATCTGTCAAACTTTTATTTGTTTACATTTGTTATTTATAATAAAAAACGTAGTAAGAAAAAATAAAATTATTTAAGAGTCTGAAAAAGTAAAATTAATAAAAATAAATAAATTGTGTGTTGTTTTGGTTAAAATAAAACGAAACAAATCGAATTAATTTTGTTTATATTTTAATTCGCCTGGATTTTGACATTTCACATATGTACATATTAAAAAAAATGATTGTTGTATTTGTTGCCGTGTCGCATACATCTTTGTAATACGCCTTAACCAAAAGGATAACATTCTCTGGCACGTTATTATTTGAATTCATTAATGTACATTAAACAGCTTTTTTTTCTTGGGTAGAAATGAAAATAAGTTAAAACTTAATTACGCAATTGAGGTCTAGTAGTCTAAGTAAGTCATTTTCATTGTTCTTAACATGGTGCAACTATACAAGGTGAGTGCAAATCGACAACAAATACAACACAAAACAGAAACAACAGGCATTTTGTTTCTGTAAAATAATGTACTACTGTCAAATATACTTGAAAAAGTATTACTTTTGACATTGTAAACAAAGTCAGTCAGCTGGGCTACTGCACTCACCTTGTATAGTTGCACCATGGTTCTTAACAAGACTTGTCAAATAATGAAACAGGGAAAGTTCCTTAAACTTGTAATAGTTAAATGAAAGGAAAATTTCAAAAGGAAATATCGATCGTGATATAATTAAAAATGACAAAAACTATTATCAGCAATGTTTTCAATCATAATTTATTGCAAATCAAATTTTCCAATTCCCTAATGTCAAGAAATTCAGCTGCAGAGGACGGCCAATTGCCTTTATCATACATTTTAACACCACTGGATAATTTTGGAATATATACAGAGCCAATAGAATTGATTACAGTCTTAAAACTCAAAATCCGTGATGTGGTTAACAAAATATACCTGGCATTTAGCCAAAATGTGAAAGAAAATTTTGATAAAAAAATTGACATCTGAATAGGTACTATTACATTTAAGAATATTGATCGTATCTCCTGAAAATTAAACTTCAAATTAAGTTAGTTATGAGTGACACAAACTCCGTTCTTACGAGTTTTTCAACATATGAGCAACGTTATTATAGAATTTTTGTGTATTATCAAATATTTTTCCTTTCTATATTAATATTTAGTAATCAAGCCTAGAACAAAAACCGATTGGTTTTTAAAACCTAAACTCTTATTAAACATGACAACATCTCAAAGAGAAATGAAAACAATAACATTGTCTGTGTTGCCACTGTAGATGTGGGTTGTTTAAGAGCAGTGATGCCCATTAAAGCGCTTTTTTACTACTACTTATAATGAAAAACAATAGTTATTATGCAAGTTTTTGAAATAAAGCTTAATTAAATATATAATAAAGCATAGTAAAATAAGCATAAATAAAAAAAAACAGACAAAAATACATTTAAATTATAAGCAAACTTTTAAAAAATCATATAAATGAAAACAAAGTAATGAAAAGATTTATCTAAAGTAGCCCAGTATTAAATTTTATGATTTAAATGTTATCTAATTTCATAATTTAAAGAAAACACTAAAGTAAGTTTGAATTTAAAACAGCTTTAAATTCCGCGGCATAAATTTAAATGCAATATTTAAGGAGTTTCATTTCTTATTAAAGAATACATATGTATATAAATTATGTTTAAATCATGTAAACAAATTTGATCGAATAATTTTAAATGTAATACTGATCCTTAACTTATAATTGTTTAACAAATGTGAGATAAAATGAGTTAGATTTACTAACCTAATTAAAGAAATTGGTATAAGTTTTATTATTATAAACCAATAAACAAAAACTGTTCAATAACAAATCCCACGTTACAAACAAAAATGTCTTTAAAAGTCCCTTAAATAAAGATTAGCTGTAATTGATTAAATAGCAATAAACGAAAGAAAAAAGAAAATACAAATTTCAATGAATTTCTGTTTGATTTCATGTTTGTGTCTATGTCTATGTTCAATCAACAAATGGTCAATAATCAAATCAGTCTTATATAGTACATTGAGTGACTTTCTAGTAAGCAGGCAAAATTATGCATGTTTTTTCTCTTATGGCGTTTTCTTTTCTGGCAAAAATGTTACTTTTTTTCTTTTTTATATGGGAAATGGGTAAAAAGTGTAACATATGTGTAACATTTTTGCCAGAAAAGAAAACGCCATTAGTTAATCAAAGTGCAACATTGTTGTTTTTCATTTACAGTGTCTGGCTAGTTGTTGCTGATTGGTGACATTGTGTTTGTAGTGTTGTTGGTTTTTGTAATTTTAAATGAATAATTATTATTGAGCAAATTTGTTTGTTAATAATAAAGAAAAATGGTAATGAATATTGATACTTAAGAAAGTCTTAATTAGGTATGAGAAAGAGGACAACAAACACTTGACATTAGAAAATAAAATTTAGATTGTTTATTTTTTAATTTATATAAAACTTTCATTCATTTTCATTTATACCATGGTGTAACTATACAAGGTGAGTGTAGTAGCACAGCTGACTGACCTTGTTTACAATTTACTCATATCAAAAGTAATACTTTTTCAAGTGTTTTTGACATTAGTATAATATTTTACACAAAATGCCTGTTGTTTCTGTATTGTGTTGTATTTGTTGCCCTTTTGCACTCACCTTGTATAATTACACCATGATTTATACTTAGAATGTGATTTATTGTTTAAAAAACAATTTGAAAATTTTCAGATACTTTTTACTTTTCGTTTGGAATTTGGTGACGATTAATTGATTGATGTGCTGCTAATGAATATAAATGTGAGTGGAATATGTTGAAGTTGTAGCTGTCTATTAAATAAACCAACTGAAAAAAACAACCATATTTTAAGAGGATTCCAAGATGTTGCAAGTGACACATGCCAAGTAGCGGCGAAAGGATGAAAGTTTAGCTATCTAAGAAATAACTCTACATAAATCAGTGAGTGAGCTAGTGAATGAGTGTGTGAATATCTCTGGTATGTATATTAAACATATTTGTTGTGTTAAATATACAACAACAGCTCATATTGTTGACATTTCTACACTTAATAATGATTATTAATAGTTATTTAAACAAAACACAAAAAAAAAAAACAACCACAAGTAGAAAGAAAGGTAGATTATGTATATGTGGAAAAAAGCGAAAGGACTTTCTAAAATATGCAAAAATCATTTAGATGAGATACTCACAAAAGCCTGGGCCGTTATGTTACCATTATAAATTGATAACGAATATTTATATTGAAAAAAAAAAGAAAATATCCACTATGATGTGATTTTACCTGGTTTAATTAATATGATTTTGTTAGCCTCGTCTAGCTTATACTCTTATATATATTGTAGTTAAATGTCAAAGTCAATTAATATTATGTTAACGTTGCAAGCAGTATTTTATCATAATAATTATTATTAAAAGGCGTATAAAAATTGGATTTAAATGATAAACTGATACAAGGTGTCACTCATTGAAGATTAAAAAGAAATGAAAAAACAAACAAAAATTATTAGCTCTACTACAAACCAACAGCCGTTTCACTACAGGAGTATAGACATGAACATGGTCACCTGGTGGAGAGTTGCTAGGGGTATACATTATACATACACTACATGTCATCTTAAAGACATTGTGTTGTTTTTTGTAAATAAATTTGCTTGTTTGCTTACCTGCAAAGAAACAAAAAAAGAAAAAGAAGGGGATATAATTAGTTAAGCATATTTAAAGAAAATGTTAAACAAAAAATCAATATTAATCATAAATCAGACATAAACTATTAGGAATAAATGTAAAAACGATTTTAACACGACTCAAGGAACAAATAGAAAGTGAATATTGGAAAGTTAAAATTAAAGTTCTAATATAAAGTTTTCAAGTTTTACAAGAAAATAATTGATATTACCCAATTGCACTCCTTTATTTAAAAGCCAGTTAAATTTAGGTAAAAAAAAATCGCTATAAAAAAAAGAATCTTCTATATAGCTGTCAACACTGCTTGAATAAAATGAAAACAATTGAAAAAAAAATATGGCGTAGCAGCAAAACTTGGGTTTGCTTAATGTTAAATTATAACTACGACAATAAACAAACTTTGTAATGCACACTATATACCGTAAGAATTACTTAGAAGTAGTTTAGTAGCCAATGGTATATATGTAATCTTATGCCACAAATCTGATTTAGTTAACTACATTTTAGTTTACGACATGCTCTGATCTGGTACTTAGCTTTCGCTTTTACAAATAATGCAACGGGACCATTATATATTCCGTGTATACCAGGGTTGAAAATAGCTTTTTGGATTGTGGAAAGGTTACTTATAAAGTTTCTGAAATCTTAATTAACTAAATTTTATATATTTGTTTTTCAATATTCGAAAATTTAGCCAACAACTTCTTGTTGTGATACCCTCTTTTAGATACATACATATTTAATAATCGTATGTACTCGTATATCAGTTCCAAAGAGTTCATGAAATTTAATAAAATCATCTCTTCGGCTTCTTCTTCACTACTATTCCTTAATTTAAATCTCATATTTATCTATTTCATCTGAAATACCAAATTTTGATGTAGCCGATGAAATTAGGACAAAAAAATGTATCAAAAAAGGTAAAATTAAATTTTGTCGAACATTTTCCATGACAATTTTGTTTAAATACGGCGGCTAAGATCAGAGTTGAATTCCTCCCGTCAACTCTCGAGTATTTGTAGACTTGTGGCAAATAAATAAAATACATGGTTAAATTAGTGTTGTTTTTATCCGACCTTTCAGTTATAATTTTTAAGAAATAAAATTGTTTGAGCTCGAGGTCAAACAATTTTATTTCTTACAAAATACATGGTTTTAAATGAAACGATATAAGAAGCTCTTTTTAAACATTAAAAGGAAAACCATATTTTGTTTAGATTTAAATTATGTATTATTTTAGATAAAAATTAACTTTTTACTATGATTTTTGCTGAAAAGTATTTCAAATAACATTTATAAATAGTTTTTAAAAGTGTTTGAATGCAAAACAATTAAAAATTAAGGAATTTCCATAAAATGTCCAAGTTATAAAATTATATAACAAACTTTTTTTGTAAATAAGTTAACTTAATGTAAAAATCGCTACCAAGAGGTATTGAGTTAACATTTGTCAACATTGTTTCAATAACAAACAAACGGTTGTTAAAATATGGCGGATCAGAACCAATTATTAATATATTTGTTATTTTTCTTTATTCTAATATAAAGAACTGGATTTTCTACAGAACCATGATCCTAAGTATACCGCCAAAACTGTAAAAGATTGATTGCTCAATAATTTTCCAAAAACATTTGAACATCCTCCAAAGTCACCAGATCTCAATTCAATTGATCACCTTTGGGAATATGTGGACAAAAAAAATAGACAAAGAAATATTTTTTGCAACGAGAACCTAAAGGCAGTAATGCATGATGAATATAACGAAATTTCTCCTGATTTCACTAAAAAACTCGCTGATTCTATGTCTAGAAGATTATCAGCTGTGATAAATGCAAAATGTCTACAAGCAACATATACATATAATACAATGTTTTACATAATTTTAATATGAACCGGTTTACTTTATTTTGACGCGAAAAATCTGGTACTTTTCCCTTAAAATTTAATTATTATACCCTCCACCACCATAACTGGTGAATGAGGGTATATATGTATGTATAAGTTTGTCATTCCATGTGTAAGATAAAAAAATAACCGTTATTTTAATTTTTTTTTTAAAAATATTTATTCAACAATAACTATCTTGTCTCCTTCAAAGTATTGCCCCTCAGATATAATACAGTTATGCCAGCGTTTTTCCAATCCTCGAAACACTTCTGAAACGCGCTTTTTGGTATCGCCAACAGCTCATATTTCGATTTTTCTTTTATCTCCTCAATCGTAGCAAAACGCCTTCCTTTCATTGGTGTCTTTAGTTTTGGGAAGAGGAAAAAGTCAGCGGGGACCAAGTCCGGTGAATACGGTGGTTGAGGCATGATAACGGTTTTGTTTTTGGCCAAAAACTCACGCACAAGCATCGATGTGTGAGCTGATGCGTTATCATGGTGCAAAATCCATGATTGGTTTTCCACAATTCTGTGCGTTTCTGACAAACTTCAAGGTAGTATTCCTTATTGACCGTACGACCTTGTGACAAAAATTCATGAAGCACCACGCCATTGCAGTCGAAGAAAACAGTGAGCAAAACCTTCACATTTGACCGAACTTGACGTGCTTTTTTCGGTCTTGGCTCTTCTGGACGTTTCCATTGGGATGATTTGGTTTTGGTTTCAATGTCATAGCCATACACTCATGATTCGTCACCAGTTATGACCTCCTGAGCGACGTCCATGCGACGTTGTTTTTCCTCAAAATTTAGCAATTTTTGAACAATCTTCGCTGCCGCACATTTCATGCCTAAAACATCCGTAAAAATTGCTTGGCATGAGCCGAACGATATGCCAATATCATCAGCAACCTCTCTGATAGTGATTCGACGATTATCCAAAATCATTTTCTTCACTGCTTCAATGTTTTCATCGGTTGTTGACGTGTTCAGGCGACCAGGATGAGCATCGTCATTGACATCTTCTCGGCCTTCCTTAAACCGGTTATATCACAATTGAACTTGTGTGCCGCCAAATGCCACAGTCAACATTTCAAATGTCCTTGCGCATTTAATTTCATTTTTTACACAAAACTTAATACAGTTTTTTTGATCTATTCTTACGAATAGTAAAAAATCGAAGAGCACACATAAAAACACGAGATAAAAAGGTTATCTATCAAAAACAAACTGGCAATTCAAAATGGCTGATATTACCAACATATATAACAGACATGTGTACCAACATAACAGAAAAAAATGCGAAAATCGAACATACGTAACTCACGAAATTTGAAAATAACGGTTATTTTTTGATCAGACCTCGTATGGATAGTTGCTAAATTTATTACGTTTTTAACCATAGTTTATATATTTTTTTTAAATCACTAAACAGACAAGACTGTTGAAATATTGAACCTGCTAAAAAAATTGGACACAATCAAACAAAATCAAAACAGTGTTTAGTATTTTTTAAATAAAAAGTTCTGAAATCAATATTTATATTAAACTTCCTGTTGTTTTTTTTTTGTTTGTAATAAAACTGACTCATAGACACACAATACAGACATTGTAAAAATGACATAAGTAAATATAGAGTCCCCACTTTTTAGTTGAGTTAAGAAAATTATACTTCTAAATGAAGCCAAGTGAATGAAATGTAATAACTACAAAAGAGTTTATATTAGTTTCAGAAAAACGTTGTCTTTTCATAACAATGGAAATTCCGTTTATGTAAGAAAATATCCTTGACGTTTTGAAAAAAAATAAAAAAAATATTATTTTGTGTTCTTCCTCTCCTTGACTTGCTTGTGTTATCAATTTATTTTAAAGGGATTTTATTTTACATAGAAAGGTAAAAATATGACAGGTTTGGGACTTTTGCTAACTTTTAATGCTAAGAAGAGTGAATGTAGTTAAATGCGTTTTAGCAAAAAGTGCATTTGACATCACTGATTTATGTCAAATGCATTTTAAGGCACATGGTTGGTTGGTAGTGATGCCACAGATATAAAAACTAGCAGATTTACTGCTGTAATTAAAGAAAATTTATAATTACTCCAAATATGTTGTTTAAAAAAAAAATATATATTTTTTTAAAACAGCGACCGATTGACAGCATTTGTATTAACATTTAAATACCGGATCCAATATTTTGATACTAAAATATTCCAAAACTTTGTTATGATTTATTGTTAACTTTCTGATGATATTTACCCTCAAGAAAAAAATTTGCAATTCTTACCAAAAAAAAAAAAAAAACATATTAAGCAGCTTTCAGGTACCACTTTCATGCGTACTGCTTCAGTATGTAGACGATAAAAGTGTGCCACATTTTCATAGCAAACTTCCTTTTGTGTGCAAAACGAAAGAACCCCATTTGTTTGCGGCTTAAATAAGTGCAGCCACATAAAAAATATTTAACAAAAAGGGTGAGAGAGAAGCAGCCATACATATGTATATTGTGGCAAAAGGTAAAGAAAATATGTATAACAAAACAGGACATGCAATTTGTTTAGTTTATACTAAGTAAAGGAATAATTAAAGAACCAACAAACTAAGGGAATTTCTAAATTTAAACTTTAAGCCGTTAAAACAATAACGCAGAGAATTCTGAAATATAAATACTTCATTTAGTTTTTTGAAAACTGCACGATTTTTGTTGGCATTGTTTTTTTTTTGGTAAACGGAAATACGTTTTAAAGTTCCGTTAACAAACAAAGGATGTTAGCGGAAGTAGAGAAAAGTTTATGGGCCAACAATTTTGGGAAAAAGATTTATACATTGTTTGGATGATTGTTTTAACAAAAGGGAGAGAAAAAGTTGTTGCGCAAATAATTTGACTTTAAGTTCCATAAATAAATAAGTAACATATTTTGTATTTAATAAGATTTAAAATAAAATGTTGATAATTTATAAACAAAACCGTCATATTTGGTACTGGTGGCGTTAAGATTCCATATTTTCGGTTATATTTCTTTATTTATACAAGTTACCAAACACTTTTCTTTGCTAATAATTGTTTGAACAAATATCATAAATTTTAGAGAAGAAAAAGGCCAACATAAAAACTCCTTGGAAACATAAAACTAATCATTCGTTTTGTGTTATAAAATAAATATTTATACGAGTATGTACATATACTTTTTAAAACAAAAAAACCCACTTCTCTTTGATAGAAATTGCAACGAAAAAAAAAAACTATGGTTTTATAACTAAATTACACACCGACTAATGAAAAAGCAAGAAAGAAAGATATCGTCTAAACAAAAATAGTATTACAATAAGAGTGGGTTATAAATATTATTAAATAAATATGTACGAGTATATACATACATATGTATACAGATATGAAAGAAGTAGAGGAGAAGCAGGCAACAAACCAGAAGATTGCATCTTTTTTATTTCTACATAAATATTAATGTTCGTTCAAGTCAATTCATGAAGAATGAATGAAAGAAAGAAACTAAAGGCAGGAATTAGTCTATGGTCGGCATCATGCATGTTCCATATGTGTTAAAACTGAACATACTAGCTATTAAATTAGTTTGCAGTTGTTGTCTATGGTTTCAAAAACATAATTTGATCAAAAGTAATTAATCGCTTATTGAGCTGAGCGAAAATGGAAAACACAAAATTTGTAGTTTACATTATAAATTTCAACACTTCATTGATTTGACAATAAACCATAAACAAAATTTTGGTGGAATAAGACGTTACAAATTTAAATTATAGTTATAGACACAAAATAAAAGAAAGAAAACCACAGATTAGTTTTAATCGTTATAAGTCCCAGACTTGAGTTAATTTTGTAGACCACAATTTAAAATTGAAGTGTTAACAATTCTCTTACAAAAAATTACTTTAAATCACGTAAATTATTAATAATAATAATAATATTCCTGACCCATAAAGAATAAATTTTATTTCATTTTTGATATTTGCTGTTTTAGTCAAGTTTTCTTTTCTATTCTATTAATTTTGGTGTTTTTGTGTGTCATCACAAAAACAATTTGTTTTTATGTATTTATATACATATTCATACTCATGTTTTTATTTCTTTCCATTCTACGTAAAACATTGATTAAACAATGGCAATAAAATTATTTATTATAAATACAACAACTATTAAGGTGAGTAGACAAGAAATAAACAAAATTATAATAAAAATCGAATACATATTAAGCGCTTTTTAAAGGTTTGTGTTTTAGCTGTAAAAAGCAACAACACAAGTACAGTTGAAATAGAAATTAAACGTACTCTTAGAAAAATAACTTAATTTTCAGATCGTAACCGAATCTAATATACTTCCAATAAGACAACAGAAACTTTTCTAATGTAAAGTCTGTCCTAAAATTCACACAAGATTTTAATTTGCCGCCATTTGTGCAGTAAAGTGTTGCCAATCAGAAACATTTTGACAGCTGCCATTTTGGGATAGGTAAAAATGGGGCCTAACACTAGGGAACACTGTTAGAAGTTTGGGGGCCATATTTCACTTTGATGGCTTTGTGGCGAAAAAAAGTTGACAATCAAAAACAAGAACAGTTTGACAGTTAAGGATTAGAAAAATAGAAAAATTGTTGAAGAACCTAATATCAAAAGTAATGAAATACATACAGCCTCAGTTTGAGCTAAATCATGCTAGACATATTTTCACTTTGATTACTTTGTTAAAAGTCAAAAATGTTTTGGGTTCTCTGAATGCATCCACAATGTGTTACAGCTTGAAACTGTTTTTCAACTAGTGGCATCATTGGACTTGTCGATACTTGTCACTGGTGCTACATATCGCGATTCGTTTATAATATTTTCAGCCAATAATTTGGAGGAGTCGCTTCAATCTTTTTCAAAACAATCAACCTTTTTCAATCATTTAATGTTTTATATTATATGAGGAAATATCTAAAAAAACTTGATTATTTACAGCTCATTCTTAGTAAACATCAGTGGCTGACAAGCATAGCCACCAGGGGGTCAAAATGTTCGGTTATACTGTTATACTGAAGTTCAAAAAGTAAGCAGTAAGAGTCCGACCAAAACCCGTTTTTTTTAAACTAATATTCGATAAAAAAAAAATAGATATTCGACTTAATCCGAAACAAACCGAATCTTTTAAAATATACTTTTAATTAAAACAAATATTTATTTTAATTTTATAACATGTTTAGATAATTTTAAGGTGCCCTCAGCTACCGACACTACTCCATAACTCTTGTTATTTTATATTGAACATTGATTGATATTGAATTTTGATATCTGGATCGTCGTTGACGATGTTCAACAGGTCCTGAGCGATGTCCATGCGACGTTGTTTTTGCTCAAAATTTAGTAATTTTGGAACAATCTTCGCTGCCGCACGTTTCATGCCTAGAACATCCGTAAAAATTACTTGGCATGAGCCGAACGATATGCCAGCATTATCAGCAACCACTCTAATTCGACGATTATCCAAAATCATTTTCTTCACTGCTTCAATGTTTCATCGTCATTGACATCTTCTCGGCCTTCCTTAAACCGGTTATACCAAAATTGAACTTGTATTCTGCTCATAGTAGACTCGCCAAACGCCACAGTCAACATTTTAAATGTCCTTGCGCATTTAATTTCATTTTTTACACAAAACTTAATACAGTTTCTTTGGTCCATTTTTTCGAATAGTAAAACATCGAAGAGCACAACAAAACACGACTAACCTTTTTATCTGTCAAAAACAAACTGACAATCCAAAATGGCTGATATTACCAACATATAAATACATATAACAGACATAACAGAAAAAAATGCGAAAATCAAACATACGTAACTCCCGAAATTTTAAAATAACGGTTATTTTTTGATCAGACCTCGTATATGTTAACATCGTCGTGTCCAATTTCGTACTGATAGGTCCATTTTTGACCATAGCACCCTTAAATGCGCATAAATCTCTTATAAACATCACTATCAAGTTGAAATTCGTTCACGATCGTTCCATAATAGGTCATAGCTCGCATATGAGGGCTACTTCCGAAAAACTTAATAACATGCGTAAATATCTTATATATATCGATATCGAACCAAAAGTTTAGAAAAATCAATTATGTATACACATGCATGCAAAAAACTATACTCTTTGATTTTGTTAAGGTTAATCCATAATTGGCCAAATCTCCCATATAATATCCACTTCCGAGAATAACAAGAATACCTATAAAATTTATGTACATATATGTATGTATATCGTTATTGAGACGAAATTCTACCAAAAAAAATAAAAACTCAAATACATAGAAAATATGGGACAATATTTTATGACGATTGACCCATAACAGGTGATAGCTGCCATGTGGAGGATTCGAAAAATAAAAGTATAAAGTATCACATAAACGACACTACAGCCCAATATAAAATTTTACTTGTTTGAGATTAAGTTGCTTATTTATAGCTCTTTATTAATATAGCTCAGTGGTCGGCACTCAAAACCACCAGGGGCAAAACATGATCGTTTATTTACATTTAAACAACACGAATGTCAACAAAGTGCATACCAGTTTGCAAATTAGAGGCAAATATTATAAACAATAGATGTTTAGATTACAACAGAGAAACAAATAGAAAATTATATTATTCCGTGTTGTCTTTATGCCGACTACTAATAACAGAAATTCTATATAAAAGTTCAAACTTGCACGTTTATTTTTTTGTTAAAAACTGCCAGCTACCAAATTATCCAGTAAATAAAAATTATTATTTTTTTTTTCGAAAATTACATTGTCAAAATTGCAGACAACAAAAGTTTCCAACTACAAATTCTTTGTAAACATTTACATATACATACGAGTACATATGTATACAAACACACAAATTATGAAGTGACAGAAATACAATTGTGACGTTAAACGATTGTATAGTTTTCGTTTTAAAGAATGTTTTTTGATTGAATGAAAAATTGCCTGGTACGTGAAGGAACGAACTACAAAGGGAAATGAAATAGTTTTACTTGGAATTATTTTGGATTTTTTTTCTTTTCATTTCTGCAGTCAAAAATGAAGTTTTTCTCGTCACAAGCTATAAATGTTTAAAGGCATGTGTTGTGGTAGAGAGGAGGGTCTAGGGGTAGGGGGTTTATTTAGACAACTTAAGGTTAGTAGTTGTACGGAAATTTGTAGCAGGAATGTTGGGCAAGAAGAAAAAAAACTAAACTTTGTTATAATTTAATCGGTTTATTGGCCTAAATTTCCGGTGTTATCAAGTTTACAGGGCTGTTTAAATTTTGTGGTGGCTTCTTGTTTTTATTTTATTTTTTCTGGAACATAAAACAAAAGCTGTTTTTAAATGTTGGTAAAAGCTTGCATAAAAGGTTTGCTAAGAATTATAAATTTTAATATTTAATGTCAGCAACAGCAGAGAAAATTGAAGATTCTAAATTAGAATATTGGAAATATTTACTTTTCCTTTCATGTTGCTAAACGTTAATTTGATTCTAAATTTAAACACATTTATTACATACGAGTATGTATTTTTAAAAACATCTTATGTATAGTTTTTGTCCCTTTAAAATGACGCTTTGAAAAAGAATCTAATAGATTTAAAATTACTAAAAATCATTTAAATCTTTCAATTTGTGCTCATAAATTACCAAACTTTAAAGCTTCTAAATCTCCCCTAAAAATTCTAGAAACATGCATACATTTTCTGAAACACCATTAAACAATTTTAAATAAAAATTTATTTAAAAATTCCAACTTTAAGAAAACCAGCTGCCCAAGTGGTTGCATGCCGGACGGGGGGCGTCTGGTTTATAAACAAATTCAAGAAAAGAAACAAATTATGATGATGGCAACATTTAATATACAAATGATGACTAAATGAATGGCTGGCTGGCTGTTTCAGCAGTAATACGGTATGTTTAAAAATTACCCAGTTTTAAAAATAAATAAAACAAAATTTATACAAAAATTTCCAAAATTTAGAAAACTTTTGCGTGCAGGGCGCGGCAAGTTTAGACACAACAAATAAACAGAAATTTACTGAAGTGGAGCGGGGCCAAAGTGTTACAAAATTTTATGACAGATTTTACTTGTTTAAACAACAGCTAAAGAAGTGTTAAAAGTTTATTTATAACCACCCCCACACTCCCCCCTCCAAAAAAAAAACTTCAAATTATAAACAATTATAATTAAACACACACACAAATTCTAATTCTATTCCAAGTGGTGTTCCTCTCAATTATTAAAAGGACTTACGAACGAATGTTGAATTTTAATGTTAAATTTATTTATTTGTTGGTTTGTTGCTAAAGTTCATTAAACTTTTGTTAAATGTTAAATTTCTTGAAAAATATAAAAACAAATTTAGTCGAAAACGGAAAAGGAAACATTTTTTAGCTCTTGTGTTGTGTGTAAAAGTAAAAAGCTACAAGCTAACAAATATTTACTGTGAAAAAATAATAAAATAATCCTTAAACAAAAGGCACAAAAGAAAAGAAGCCTGTATTTTGTTGGCAAAAACACTATAATAAAAATCAGTAATTTCTTTGACAACTAACTGGCAAATTTTAATGTATTTCAGGGGTTTTTGTTTGTTTGTTTTTAGTTATCGAGCATATTTACCACAAAAGGGGCACAACTACAGTGAAGCATAAGCAATTAGAGGCGGATTTGAGTTTAAATAACAGTAAAGTTAAAACAATTTTTCCAATTAAGAACATTTTGAGTAGCTTAATGTCAAGAGATTTATGTCAGTTACATGTCAAGACATAAATTTTAAATTTATAAGATAAATTTAACTTTATTAAATAAACAATTTCTGCTATAATTTAGAAATTTTTGTTGATTTTAGAAATATCTTTTTCATTTTGAAGTGCATTTCAGAACACCTGTGTGATTTCAGACAACAAACGATTTTCAAAAACGTATTATTGAAAAATTTATGTTTTAAAAATCTAAAAATTTTGTACTTTCAAAAATCGTAATTTACTTGACTGTAAAACGGTTAGAATCATATGAAATCGATTTGAATAGCAAAAAATATGTGAATTCGCTTAAAACTGGAAACTTTACTTGGATTCGGTTAACAGAACTGAACATTTAATTGTATCACCAAACTATTCTTGTTTTCTTTTTCCTAATTTGTATGATTAGATTTGTTCTTGTAACATACAATCATAATCATTTGGATACGATTGCAGATTGCAGAGCACCAAAATATGAGAATTCGTTTAAAACTGGAAACTTTGCTAAGATTCGGTTGTCACTAATTTTTTATTCTTCCTAATTTGTATGCTTAGATTTTTTCTTGCACAATACAAGTCTGATATGTATACTGCATTTTTAGAATTATAATTATGTAGTTTAATTTAATATTGATTTGTGTTTCTTACTTACAGAATTATTTTGTTTTAATAATTGCGTAAAATGAAAGATTGTCAACTTACCTAAAAAGAGAAAGAATAAAAGAAAGAAAATAATTAATAATTGGTTCAAACAAAAGAAACATTTATAAAAATCACTTAAAATTATTAAAAAAAAACTGACTGTAACTATCAGCCATGTCACAGAATTTAATTTCGTTCGGAAGTGGAATTAATTCCGTTTTTTACTTCTATAGAAAAAAGCAAAACGTATTTTTTTCGGAATGAAACCACTTTTATTTTGCTATGTGGATTTGTAATTTTAAGCATTTCTAGATTTCATTCCGAAAAAATGTTCGTTTTACTTTTTCTATAGAAGCAAAATAAAAAATTTAATTTTATCTTTAATCTATTACGAAAGAGTCGTTGTCGTAAAAAGAAAACGACACTCATAATAAGGCTGATTAAGTCGTTGGTTTTCTTTCACAAAAAATTGGTCCAATTTTTGCTAAACGTTTTTCTTTTAACCTAAAATAAATTTCCTTGTGGCAATTGTCTGTATTACTGCCACTAGCATTATTATCGTTGGATAATGCTTTACTTTTTATGTTACGAAATAAGCTTTTTGCTTTTGTCTGAAACAGCATTTTACTTCTTTGCGCAACTTGATTTCCAATCCAATCATAGCATCTAATGACGTTGCAGATTTTGCAAAAATAAAAATTAAAGACTCAAACCTAAAACAACGCAACCTCGAAAATCTAATGACGCACAGTGAAAATTAGTACTAATTAAGCAGCTACGCAACTTCGAAAAAAAACCCCAACACAAAACGACGCAAAGCGAGGTATTGGTGTAATAAAGAATTGAAACTTCAAGAAAAGAAATTGTATCAATATTTGCAATAAAACTTGCTTCGTGTAAATTGGGACTAACATTTCTCCAGTATATTCATAAGTTAATTTCATAAACAATTTTTAAAAATAACTAAATTTGTTTTTATATTGTATTAATCAAAATGCAGCCTAGCCCGTAAATTCTTTAAACAAATTCCTGCTTTTATTTAAATCACGCACAGCGAGGTATTGGTGTAATAAAGAATTGTGCTGTGTGAAAAGCGAAGAAACTTCAAGAAAATATACCTAAATTTGTTTTTATATTGTATTAATCAAAATGCAGCCTAGCCTGTAAATTCTTTAAACAAATTCCTGCTTTTATTTAAATCACCCCAAGTGTACCTAAATAGCCACTATGTATCCACAGTGGCTTCTTAAACACCAGCCCCTTTAACTCCCACATTTGATATATAAAAGTACTACACCACTTTTAAGTACTATTAAATACTCTTATGTATATACAAGTAGATAGATACATAGGAGCACAAGTACAAATATACAAGTATTTATAGATTTACATAGATATTAAAGTCCGTCTGAAAAAGAAAACATTTAATATAGAAAAAAAACAGACTGCTTGTCTGTCTGTCAGCTTTTAAATATGAATATGTGTAGCGCATTATAGCCACCCAACTGGCAATAGACAGACAATATAAAAAGGTTAACAAACTTTGGAAAGTACCCACTAGTAGTAGTAGTAGTACTTTTGTTTTTGCTTTGCTATTTTGCACAAGTATTTGTTCAATATACAAATTTACAAAAAATCAATAATTTAGAACAATGTACTGTTTTTTTTTTAACAAAAAAAAAAAAAAAAACATTAACAGAACATTAACAGAACATTACCAAACACAGTAATTAAATAACCGAAAATATATTATGTTTTCCAAACTGAAACAAAAAGATAAAAATCATTGCAATTTGATACCATAAACACAGTTGGTCAGTTAGTCAAAAAGTTCCCAACCCCTGTTTAAGGTATGTATTTCAAATAAATTAGCCAAGAAGCATGATGGGCCAGGTTTCACCACCAAAAAAACACGAAACTCATCATTAGTCACGTCAAGTCAAATCGTCAAAACTTGACCATATGTGAGCGAGTGAGTGAATAAAATGATTGAGTAACTGTGGTTAGTTAGGTAAGTAGTGGCGAGTGGCAGGATGGTTGGTTGGTTTGACAGCATATTATTGTTAGATTGAGTCTACTCATTTCAATTTATTTTAAAATGTAACACAAAATATAATTGAAAGAAACCTTTCAAACAGAAATGTTGTCCAAAAGTCATGTTTATTATAGACCAATAATAATGGGGGGGAGGGGGGTGTAAATGTTTAAAAAACAACAAATTTCCACTAAAAGTGACAACGAGGGTGACTATTTAAATTTAGGGTAAAAAAACAATCGTCATGATTTAAAGAAATTATCATCCCGCTATTTGCCTTATTTTTTATCTTTTCAATATTTAAGTATTATAAAAAGAAATATCTCAGGAAACGAATGTTTTCGAAATACAATAGCACAATTCACAATCTTGTGCAAGAAATATTGCATCATTGCATTTGCAAGAACGTTTTAGCATATTTTTGCTATTGTTGTGTATTTTGTTAGTGTTAAACCACTTTTGATGCAATACCATTTGCACAAGATTAAGAATTGCTCTAATGTAAAAGTATACAACGATTTTTTTTTCGAAACGAGTTAAAAAATAACCCCCAGATCTTCTTGCCAAATTAGTCCTTTTTCCAAAAATGTCAAGGTTAAACTGTCAGTTTTGGTAAATTGAAATTGATATGGAGCAAAAGATAAGCAGCCAAACAAAAAGTTGTGCATTTGTAGAGAATTATTATAATAAGTAAAACAAGCTTTTAGGGATGATTTTTTCACTTAACATAATGTTTGAAAATAAAAAAATTCTTTATCACAAATAAAGCTGTATTTGTTTGCTGACGAAAATGTTAAGAATTTACTACCTTTGTAGCCCCACTTTCTTTTAGAAATAAAGGGTGTGTTAATAAATAGAGTTCATAAAAAAACAACAAATTTTTCTTAGAATATTGACAAAATTGGTTAGTTTATTTAAAATGTTATGTACATATATAAAAATACGTTTATTTGCATACTTTCGGTAACGGTATTTGCAGTTATTTCAGCAACGGTAGTTAAGCTAAAAGGTCATTTTAGGGGTAATGGTAGCCAAGATGCAGTGGCTCACAGCTTATTTTATGCCGTGCATTTTTTTTTTTTTTGGTTTTCAAAGCTCCATAAAAAAAATAAATTGGTGGTATTAACAGAAAAAAATGTTGAAGTCTAACAAACAAAAATAATTTATTGCAAGAATAAAAAAAAAAAACAAAAGAATGCTTGTTTTTCACATCACAGCTTATTTTAGGCAGTCTATCAATATTTTTTGTTGAACTGTGAGTCCGGTTTTATAACGTCCAGTGTCCACGTATAATGATAAAACAACAAGAATTGGTTTTAAACCATTTCCAAAATGGCCACTCACAGCGAAAAATGGTTAACATTAAAGCTTTCACTGAGCGCTAAATCCATGAAAATCGGGTCCATGACAAAGGTAGAAAGGTACCAATTAAAATTTTCAAGGCTTGAAACTGACCTGGGCAAACAATGTTGCATTGAAACAGTTTGTCGTGTCTTGCGTCAGCATGATTTTAATGGCCGAGTTTCACGCTAGAAACCGTTTTTAAACCGGCAAAACAGGCTTAATTTTCCCAAAGAACATGTTTGCAAAGAATCTGCATTTTGGAATACGGTAATATTCGCCGATAAATTTAAAGGTACGGTCACACTGGGAAAATATTTGCCGAAAAAGACGTAACCACTAAATAAATAATGTTTGAACTCCTTTATTTATTAAAAAAAAAATTCACTTATTTAGGACAATAGACACAGCAAATATTTAGTTTTATTTTATTTGATGCTGTTTGATCTTACAAAACTCTTCCAAATTTGTACTAAAACAAGTGGTGACACTTTATTGATTAAATATGACCATGTGTGACCTTAAGCATGGTGGTGGCAGTGTCATGGTTTGGGCTTGTAAGTCAGCTGCTGGTACTGGGAATTTAACATTTGTTGCAACAACCTTCAGATTCTGAAGGACAACTTGTGGGAAAGCGCAGAAAACCTAGGTATAAGATCAGATTTTCCATTTTACCAGGATAAAGATCCAAAGCACAAATTGGATATTGTGCAAAGGTGCCTAATATATTTGATGACACAGACACCAGGGGGGTACTCTCTATTGCGATGCGAAAGCAAATTCGATGCGATAAGCGTACAAATTGATACTCTTACGCATCGCAATAGAGAGTAACCCCCCAGACCTTAATGTGTTCGAAAATTTATGATCAATTTTAGAAATCACAAAACACAAAATTTCTAACAAACACTATTAGAAAAACGCTACTGAGTATTTACCAAAACCTGGTTGACCCAATCGCCTTAAATCTGTTGTAGATACTTGCATGTACAAAATAAGCTGTGACGAGCATTTTTTTGTTTTTTGTTTTTAATATATTAAAATGTACATTTTTGCAATAAATTACTTTTGTTTGTTGGACATATTTTCTTTTAAGTTTAAAACAAGCAAAAAATGCACTGCTAAAAATAAGCTGTGAGCCACTGTATGCTGCAAATTATTTCTATATCTTGAAACAAATACGAAAATATTTGGACAACATTTACAAAAATAATTTTTTATAAAATAATTACATTTTCAAAATTATTTAAATATTAAAGTTCATCATATATTTTATGAATGAATATACAAAAGCAAGACCAATTAAGTTAAAATAATTAGAAATTTAGGCGCAAAAAAATTGCTAAAATACCGGGACATCTGCCGGTAATGTACAGATTATTAACTAAAGTTAAGACTACTAAATTTATTTTTAAAATCTTTAAGAAGAACTTTCGGGAAAATAAAAACTTACCTTTTCTTGGTTTTGCCAACATTGTAAAGTTCAACATGTTTGAATGCAGCGTAGGCGGCCATTTTTATGTGTGTGGTTTTGTATTTAAATGTAGGTGTATAAATAAATTAACAAGGACACAATTCCCCCAAAACAAAGGATAACAATAGCAAGTTGTCAAACTTTTTTTTCTCAAAAAATACAAGAATTAAATCTGTTTTTTTTCATGAAATGATTACAATAAAGAGAGAAAAACAAAGAAACAAGAATAAATTAAAAGAAAATCTTTCTTCCTGAAGAGAAAAATAAAAGCTGTGAAATATTTTTTTTGAAACAATATTTAAAATTTGGGCAAAATCAATATTTATAATGGAAAAAATGGACAACTGCATCTTTGCGCTCGCGACTACTCTCAGTGTAAAAGGTAATGTACATACATATATATGCATTAAAAGTTCGTATTATATATAAAATCCTTGATTTAAAAGCCCCTAAAGAGGGGGTGGGGTTAAGAGGGAGTAAAAATCCTCCAAAAAGGACATTATATATATACATATATGTATAATAAATAGAAGGTATAATATAGAAAATATAGTAAGTAATTATATTTCTTATGCAGTTTGTTCTCTCCTGAGAGCTTTTTTTGAGTTACCAAGGATTCTGAAAGGATGCTTTAACACCCTTAAAGCATGAATTTTATGCAATACCAACACACACTGATTTTGTTTTAAATTTTTTTATTTGTTTTTATTTATTTAAATTAAAAAAAATATTTCACAGTTTATTTCACACTTTATTTAAATAAAGTCCTTTTATTTTGCATCTAAAACTCACAAAGATGTTTTCTTTTTTGTTTCAATAAAATTATATTTTATATAAAACAGTTCGTATTCATAAAAAGTTTCTCTTAAAAGCTTTCGTTTTATTAAGTTAAAATTATTATATTTTTTTAAATAAATTTAAATGGAAGAACACTTTTTTGTTTTTTAAAAAAACTTTTAAAATTTTAATATTTTTTTTGGTTAGAGTTTTAAAATTACGTTTAAAATAACACGTCTGTATAGTGTGTACGTAGCAAGTTAAAGTTAAAGACTGAACTGTTTTTGGAAAAGTGGAAAACATTTTATATTATCGATCCAGCAAAAATATACGAAAAACAGCAACTGACAACAACAGCGGGGCAGTCGAATGGGTTGGTTGGGTAAAATGGAGAAAGAAAAAGAAATAACAAAAACAAACCGAATGGAAAAGAAAAATTCAACAGCAAAAACAACAATATACAAATCCACACACAAACATTTAAATATACAAAACACATACACTAAAATTGTAGTGCATTAAAAATTACAAGAGTGTAACACAAAAATTATTCTCTCTCTCTGACTTTACCATCCAGTGTTGTCATTTTAGCACTTTTAGTGCTAGATTTAGCATTTTGTTTTTCGAAAATGCATTGAAATTTTTAAAAATTATGTATGCTAAATGCTTTTTAGCATAATTTGCTTGATAAAAAAAAATGTTTCTCGAAAAAATTTTTACTTTTTTACTCCAAAAAATATTTTTGGAGAACTAAAAAATAACTTTTATTAATATTTCAACTAAATTTCTTTCGGTGTGGTAAGTAAATAAACACGGACATTTTTGAATTAATGTATGAAATGTAATCTATTAAAACAAGTCAACAATTGTTATGAACAAAATTAGAAAAAACTATAATTTATATTTGTAACATTTGAAATAAAAATTGTATTGTTACATTGAAAAAATTTAGCACTTATTTTTTCTTCTGTAGAACATTTTAGCACTTAGTTTTTCAAGTTTTAGCATATTTTGAAATTCATTTTCTGGCAACACTGTTACCATCAAAACATTACGAGCAGCGTTGTCAACTTGGTGCGTTTCGCAACATTTTTGCTGCTTTTTTAATTTTTTTGTGCGAAAAATTCCATAATTGGTGCGCAGTGCGCTTTTTTTGTTAATTGCGGTGCGTTTTTTAATTCTTTCGAAAATGTGATAAAGTCTTTATTTTTACAAATTTTTAATTGCAGTTTTTTAATAATTCAGAATTCATGAAATCAATACGATGAAAAAATGTATTTTAAATACGAATGTATGATAAATGAATACATACTCGAATCAAATTCGTTCAAAAATCTTTGTTTGACAATCAAATTAACATTTTAAACATGTAAATAAAAATTTTTGTATAACCTGATGGTTTGGTCTACTGAACTGTAGACGAACAACCAGGGTTAAAGTACCAGTGGAATCCTAACAAATTTTATTGAAAAAATTCAAATACAAGTACTTTAAGTAGAAAACAAAAAAATTAAAAAAAAATACCAAAAATGTACTGAAATTAGTCCTTTTTACCAATTAGTACTTCAGTTTCGATTTTGAGTGGTTAAATGCTTATTTTATTTTTATTAGCCGTTTATTAAAAAAAGGATTTTACTATTATTAATTTTACTAATAATCGTTGATAAAAAGTTTTTTTTATAGAAATTATGAAAATAAAAAATTTCAAATTAATTCAATAAATATTTGAAACAAAAAAGAAATTCTAAACTTGGTGCGTTTTTTTTGTAAATGGTGCGCTTTTTTCTCCATTTTGGTGCGTTTTGAAATTTCAAAGTTGACAACGCTGATTACGAGTATTATGCTCTTTCTGCCTCAACATTTTACATGGCGAGTGTTTGTGCGTATGTTTCTGTTTGTAAATTGAGAACTTTGAGGATTTTACGGTAATTCTTTGTTGTTATTGTTTACATGTAACATAGTAACAGCTGTTTTTTATGTTTATATGTACAACTCTCTCTATTTCTCAACTGCATTGTTGGGCTTTTTGTTTAGCAACATGTTTAGTTATTATTTTACAATATGCAAGTTGTTTTAAAAATAAACTTTATTTTATACAGATTCTCACGCACGCAAATGAGTCACTACTATTTGTTGGAAATGTTTATATACAAAGTTCAATAACCGTTAAATTACATTACTCTACTATACTTATGTTTACAAATACAAAACAAACATGTTTAGCCACATTATATAAAGAGTATTAGTCAGACTTGTCAACAAATGTTGAGATAACTGAAACTAAGAATTTCTAAAAGACAAACACAATAAAAAGAGGGTCAGTGTGTAACTATGTGAATGAATATTTTAAGTAAAATGGAATGAATATTTTAAGAAAAATGGAATAATTAATTACAAATAAATATAGCTAAACACATAAAATACAATAATTTGTAAACTTTCAAATAATAATTTATGAATGCCGGTTTATAAGTTAAGACAAATTTTTGCCCGGAGAGTTTAATTGTCAGTATAGTTTTTTTACACAACCCTTATGTATACAATGTAATATGAAGCTCAAAGCTTTTTTAAACCCGCTCCAAGGATGAATGATGATATTATGACTCGGTATAAATAGTTATATAAAATAACTTGTTATACACATTTTTAAAATAATGTAATTCACAAAATTTTCTGTAGAAAAAGCTGTTATGCAGAACAATTTCTATAGAAAAAACTATTATACGGGAAATTACCTTTTGATAAAACTGTCATACCGACAATTTTCTGTAGCAAAAACTGTTATCCTGAAAATTTTCTATAGAAAACATATTTTATAGAAAAAACTGTTGCACGAAAAATGTTCTATAAAAAAAAGAATTATACGGAACAATTTCTATAGAAAAAACTTTTCTACGGAAAATTTTCTCTTGATAAAACTGTTATACCGACAATTTTCTGTAGAAAAAACTGTTATACGAAAAACTTTCTATAGATAAAACTGTTATACTAAAAATTTTCTATAGAATACTGAGAAAAAGTTTTGAAATTATATTTCCACAGAGATAACGGTTCGATTATCTTGTCAGTGCAGCGCCAAATTTTACCTTTCAAAGTATAAATTGTAAGTTCAGACAATCTTTGAAATTAAACTAAAATAAATAGTTCAGTGGCGGTAAATCACAAGAATGTTGGGGCCAACTCGCAACAAATGTGTTTGGCCGGCTTTGTTGCTTGCGGCGCCGTTTTGTTAAAGGACCAAAAGATCACCGTTGTCAACATTTTGAAAATTTGATTCAATAAATTGTGTCGTTTTCGTTCAGTTTGTCAAAAAGCCAATTCACAAACATTTACTGATTAAAATTTTACAAGTTTGTGCTAAATAAATATAATGGTAATTTACTTCATAACCTCAAATTTGTTTACACTTTACTCATTCTTCTAGGGAATTTTATTTGCTAATTAATCATTTATTTTAAATGTGATTCTCCCTTGTTACATCCAAGATTAATTTCACAGTAACGCTGTTACAGCATAAAACTTTGGCATAAATACTTAAGCATGAAAAGTTTAAAATAAAAAAGTTAGTATGTGACGTGTTGTGACTTTAACAACAATTAAAACTGATTATAAAGCGATTAGGCACATCGGCATTATTTAAAAAAAACAACACTGCCAACAACACAATCAAATAACGATGGCAACCAACGACTTGAGAAAGAAACTGTATGATAGTAACAATAATAAAATTCTAGACAACAGCCAGTGATAAAGAATTCTAAATTAAAATTTCCAAAAAATATAGACAAACTTTAGAAGAGAGAGTAAAAATTATTTCTGCCTCGACTATCGACAACACTATAGTCTGAACTATGAAAAAGACTACAGGACTATAGAACTGGACTGCATACCAGACTATACCCTGGGTTATAAACAAGACTATTGCTCGTACTATAGACAAGACTATATTTGTCTATAGGCTCCAGGCTTGAAATATATTCTTTTTTTATATACATATTAATGGAAATTGTCAATTTCTTTCCTTTTATTTCAGCTCTAACGCTTTCATTCTGTTTCTCCCATTTTAAATACTTTAGTGCAAATGAACTCATTAAAAAAATGCCACATACTTTTTTTTATTATTTAATTTATATTTTAAACAAATGTTGGGACACGTTCAACGCCTTGGTTTAGAAACATGTTCAAGCTTTTTTTTCACATTTATAATGCTTTTTTAACAAACTAAATTTAAGAAATACTTTTGAGGAAAATTACATATGTACATACATAGATGTCATCTATATGTTTTTAATTAAACATATTTGTTCATAGTTTTTTCAATATGCATTCTATGCTAAGAATTATGTTGGTGCTTAACTAGTAGCCGGTATTTTATAATAAACATAGATTTTTATGCATTTGAACTGTAAAAAAAAGTAGAGAGACCAGAAATGACAAGAACAGAAGTAGGCACAACTGAGGGGTAAACAAAAGTTACAGTTTGTTGAAAAAATACAAATGTTCTTATATTTTAAATGTACTTTGACAGTTTCAGATATCATGGGAATATTTTAAATTTTTAGTTTAGATAGAAGTTAGAAGATAGGATTTAAAAGAATGGGCCCGGCGAAACCATCCTTGTATTATCATTAATAAATATAAAAATATTTGGGATGAAGTTCAAGTAAAATGTTCCCCAAAATTACTTTTATATATTTTTGATTGCTTTTACAAATTTCTTAATAAATCACAATTTTTAATAAAAATGCTCAAATTATTTATAATTTACGTAAATTCACATCATTTCCTTTCCATTAATATAAAATATATTAATATTTTCTTTCTTAAACTCAAAAGTAATAACAAAGTTCTCGTGTTTGCGGTTTGCACTTTTGGCAACACTTATTTTCTTTACGAGTACATTTCCTCTTCTTCCATACTTGCATTCACACGGAATGACAACGGGGTTGCCTTGTGTTAAAAAAAAAACAACCGTAAATGCTGGTTTTTGATCTGTAGTAGCTATTCTATTAATAAAGAAAGATAACAGCTGCATTTTCTACCAAATACTTTAAAGTTTTATCTAAACTACACTTACATTTAATGGAAAAACTCTTGCAAACATTTTGTGAAGCCTATTAATGCTAATTGTTGGAATTTTCCAACAACATTTAATCCATTCAAAACACTGTTGTCAAAAAGAATCCAAACAAATATTGTACATAGTAATAAGGAAGCAAAAATTAAAACCACATAGGTATATGAGGCCAAAAGCCTTTTGGCTGAGAAGAAATTCAAAAATCAAGTTAGAACACAAATACAAAGACGAAAATAGAAAAAAAAAAAAACAGAACAAGAATGTAATAAAGTGAAGTGAAAAATCAAATCAAATGAAAAAAAAATTATGACAAAATTGCGTCACATACAAAATAAAATAAAAAAACGATATAAAAAAAAGTCCACCAGCACCTAACCACAACTGGGGTATTACCAGTATGAGGAACAAGTGTAAGTTGTAAGTACTCACTCATATGAGGAGGCAGACAACAAATACATAAACTATCTAACATGTTATGTGCCTACCAGCAGTGTCACATGTGGTGGCAACACATTAAAGTGAGTGACTGTGTCATGAGAGTGTAAAGAACTTGTTGTCCAAATGCTAAAAATACCTAAACTATATTTTTGTTTTCTTCTATTTTACTGTAGACTTCTTTTTGTTACGTTTTCATTTTATTTTTTTCATTATGTCTTTTTTTTCCCAAAGAATATTAATATAAAAATAGAATATTAAATAAAATGTTTATGTAAATGATGAGAAAAATAACATTTTTTTTTGTTACAGGAACAGTTATAGCTTGGGAAAAGTATAAAAATGTTAAGATTTAAGGTCAAGAAGGCATCAGTTTAGTTTAAGAAAATATTGTTTAAAAATGATGGCAGTTTAGCTTCAATCGCAAATCTTTATGTAGCCAAAGTTTGGTTTCAATTGTAGGTTGTTAAAGGTGAAAGTTCAGCTTTAATCTTTGGTCTTCTTGAAGTCTAAACATACTTTCATAGTTAGTCTTTCTATTATAGTATAATTTTTAGCATTAATCTTTATGTGGTTGAGATTGGCGTCAATCGTGGCTCATTAATGGGTCGAAGTTTGGCTTCAATCGTAGGTCTTTATTAAGTTAAATTTTAGCTTAATTCGTAGGTCTGTATAAAGTCAAAGCCTGTCTTCAATCGTGGATTAATATTTGGCCAGAGTCTGGCTTCAATCATGGATTAATATTTGGTCAAAGTCTGGCTTAAATCGTGGATCATTATTTTGTCAAACTTTGTCTTCAATCGTGGATCATTATTTGGCGAAAGTTTGGCTTCAATCGTGGATCAATATTTGGTCAAAGTCTGGCTTCAATCGTGGATCATTATTTTATCAAACCTTGTCTTCAATCGTGGATCATTATTTTGTCAACCTTTGACTTTAATCGAGGATCAATATTTTGTCAGTCTGGCTTCAATCGTGGATCATTATATGGTCAAAGTTTGGCTTCAATCGTGGCTCATTAATGGGTCAAAGTTTGGCTTCAATCGTAGGTCTTTACTAAGTTAAATTTTGGCTTAATTCGTAGGTCTTTACTAAGTTAAATTTTGGCTTAATTCGTAGGTCTTTTTAAAGTTAAAGTTTGGCTTCAATCGTGTTTTATTATTTGGCCAAAGTTTGGCTTCAATCGTAGATCAATATTTGATCAAAGTCTGACTTATAATCGTGGATCATTATTTGGTCTAAGTTTGGCTTCAATCGTGGATCATTGGATTAGTCTGGCTTCCATCGTTGATTATTATTTGGCCAAAGTTTTGCTTCAATCATGGATCATTATTTGATCGAAGTTAGGCTTCAATCGTAAATCATTTGCTCAAAATTTGGCGTTAATCGTATGTCTTTAATAAGTCAAAGTTTGGCTTTAATCAGTCAAAGCCGGGCTTCAATCGTAGGCCTCTACGTAGTCTGTATTTGTCTTTAATAGTAACCTAAGTTAAGTTCAAATCGTATTTCTTTGTATAGCCCTAATAAAGCTTGAAAATTAGGTTTTAAAAATTAAAATTTATGTAGTAAACATTACGTACTACTTATGTAGTCCAATTAAAGCTTTATATGTTAGGTCTTTATGCAGGCTAAAGCTTCAATCATAGGTTTGTATGCAATCCGAGTAAAGCCTCTATCATTAATATTGCTGTAGTCCTTGCAAAGTTGTACTGTAGTATCAGTTAAATATCCCATCTTAAGTTTAAACATTCAGCACTGAAGGTTAAAACAAACTAAAAAAATATTTCAAACAAATACCTGAATTTAAGGCCAATAATTGAGTACAAATAAACAAAATTATTAAATCATTATTGAAGTGAACAAAAACAAAAATACGAGCAAAGTCTAGCTGACTGAACTTTTCATTGACAATGTAATAAAACAAAACAAATAATAATTTAATCATTAAAAACACATACAGATAAAACACAAATCGTACCAAAAAACAATATAAAAACCAAATAATTCATCAATTCCCAAGACATATTCATACACAACTCCTACTCCATCGATTGGCAACAACACAAAAAAAAAAAACAATTGGAAAATTACTATCATGGGCAATCATAGGAAAATTATTATTGAAATCTTAAATTTTTTTATTTTTAATATAAAAAAACATAATCACAAATGTGAAGTTTAATGTCAATATATATATATTGGCAAATTGGCTTTACAAAACTTGACGAAAAGAAAGTCATAAATTTCCAGCAAATAATCTCGATTATAATGACCACATTAAACACAATTATGCGGTTAAATGAATACACAAACACACACACACGAAATTACACAATTTTCAAAATCCCGAAATTAGTGATTAGAGTTTAGTAATATGTAATTGAAAATTTATTTATCTGTGAGTAGGAGCAGGAAAGAGTAAAACTATTACAAATAATTATGTACTAGATAATATTTTTAAAAGAAACCAAAGTAATACGAAAGACCTTTGTCCAAAAATTACAAAAGAAAAAAAAAAAGAAATGTTTCATTAATTTGTGATAAACTCATGTAATACAACTTCCGGTTAAAAAGATCATGCAGTCATGACTGATGCCCGCCAACAGCAGGGTGTTAATGGTCGATAGTTGTGTGGTGAAATGCATTTTTAATAGTGATAAAATGACTAAACATTTTTGGTTTTCTTTCATTTGTTTTCTTTATATCATTTATATGTATTTGGAAATAATTGTTGTTTTGTGGGATTTCGGTTGAAGCATTTTAAAAGTAATTAGAACTAGTGAATGTATGATAACAAATGATTTACATGAAATCTTAAAGTCATTATAAAAAGCATGAGAGGGAATTTGTTATGGATACTAATAGGTTTGAGGTTAGGAAAGCGGATGGCAACCAAAACTGAACTACATAAAGCGCTATGTTTAAAACTTAAGCTTAAAACTGTTACACGTCTATGATTGCAGCTAAATTTAGATTGCGAATAAAGCCAAACTTTGACTATAATTAGCTACAATTTAAGTCAAACTTAGGCCACGAATCAACCTAAACTTTGACTATATAAGGAGCCACAATTTAAGCTAAACTTAGGCCACGAATCAACCTAAGCTGACTATACGATTGAGGCTTCACTAAGACTGCGATTGAAGTTAATCTATGATTAAGCTATACTTTGACTTTATAAAGATGTACTATTGAAGTCAAACTATGACTGTATAAAGATCTAAGATTGATGCCAAACATTGACTTTATAAATACCTACAATTAAAGGCAAACTTTGACTAATTAATATACGATTGAAGCCAAACTTTGTCTTCATAACGATGTACGATTGAAGTTAAACTTTGATTAAAGACCTGCGATTGAAGCCAAACATTCACTTTATAAATACCTACGATTGAAGCCAAACATTGACTGATTAATCTACGATTAAGCCAAACTTTGACTGTATAAAGATCTAAGATTGAAGCCAAACATTGACTTTATAAATACCTACAATTAAAGGCAAACTTTGAGTAATTAATATACGATTGAAGCCAAACTTTGATTTCATAAAGACGTACGATTGAAATTAAACTTTGATTAAAGACCTGCGATTGAAGCCAAACATTGACTTTATAAATACCTAGGATTGAAGCCAAACATTGACTGATTAATCTACGATTAAGCCAAACTTTGACTGTATAAAGATCTAAGATTGAAGCCAAACATTGACTTTATAAATACCTACAATTAAAGACAAACTTTGAGTATTAATATACGATTGAAGCCAAACTTTGACTTCATAAAGATGTACGATTGAAGTTAAACTTTGATTAAAGACCTGCGATTGAATCCAAACATTGACTTTATAAATACCTACGATTGAAGCCAAACATTGACTGATTAATCTACGATTAAGCCAAACTTTGACTTTATAAAGATGTACGATAGAAGCCAAACTTTGACTGATTGAAGGTAAACTTTGACCTTATAAAGAGCTACGATTGAAGCCAAACTTTGACTTTATAAAAATGTACGATTTAACTTAACACTTAAGATTAAAGTTAAACTTAGACTATTATTAAAGCCAAACTTTGACTGTATAATGACCTACTACGCTCCCAATTATATTCTACAATTTAACATTACTTAAAACTACATAAACCCCTACGCGTTTTATGCATAACCATAACCACTTTCATTGTCACTCACTTTATTTGTTTACTCTTAAAACGTTGACACAGTCTCCATTAAAGATTTTTAAAGATTTAACATCAACCACCAAACGAAACGAAAGCAATAAAAGTAAGTTAAAAAAAATATATAATTAATTGAAATTGAATAATCGATCATTTCCGTTTGTAATTATCATTGTTAACAATTAAATTAGTTAAAAGAAAAACTGTGCATGAAAAACAACAGCCAATATCTGTAGGAAAGAAACATGTAAATGCACGACGAGCGAAGTTTATGTCTCAAATTATAATTAACATGTGTAATCAATTCAATTTAATTTGAATCGATACAATTGAAAGAAAAAAATAAAAACTGATTGAATACAATAAAAACGCGGCTTAACGTAGTCCCAAGATAGAAAACATTAAAAATAAAAGTGCAACATGCAGCAGCTACAACCACAACAATTTGCAATATGAATTATTTATCATGTGGCGCTATAACAATCTATAACATGACATACAAACATTAAAGGCAAACGGAAAAGTAGTTTAAAATTAAACAAACATTGTCAATAGCTAACTAAGCCTAGTTTTTGTAATTCAATATACTTGAAATAATTTTAAAAGTACTTTTTAGCCTGGCTACGTACGAAATGCCAACATAAAACCAACAACATGCTACATAAATGTAAAGTGGACAACAAATTTGTCATAAAATGAAAAATGAAATACGAGTACATTTCGTTTTTAATGTTTTTCAACTCTTTTTTTTTTCTTATTTATTTGCAAAAGGTGGCTTTAATGTTAATAAAATTATTAACTGTTTTGCTGTTATTAGAGATAAAAACTACAAAAAATATGAATGAAAAACTTAAATGTCTAACTGGCTAAGTGAATGAATGAATGACTGAATGACTGTGTGAGTGAATAAATTTACAAGTTAAACTTTGTTGGACACATAAAACATTAACAAAAATATGTGTTAAAGTTTAACAATGTAGAAAATACTACAGAGGAGGAGTTCGTTGGTGGTGGCTGCTGCTGCTGCTGTTGTTAATGATTAAATTCAATTTACACAGTTATTTACACAATCTTATAAGGAATGAGAATGATCGGTATGACGATGGAGTTAGACCTAAAACGTTAACGCGCCGTTACCGCTACTGCTGCCCGTTCACTTCACTTTGGGTGTCACCTTGTCATGCAACACCTTTTTATAGCTACTTCTTTTATGCCTTCCAATACTTAGATTCGATTTTTTATTATTTTTATTTTTATCGTTTTTTTTTTTTTTGTTTAGTAACCGATGCATAGAAAAATGGCAAAATGAAAAAAAAAAAAAAATAGTTGGGAAAAAACCATCAACAAATAAGCCTCCAAAAACAACAATAACTTGAATGTGCAACAAACAATTTTAATATTAAAAGAATCAATTCATTTTTTAAGAAACAATTTTTGTGTACGAGTATGATAAATTGCAAAGTCCACAAGAGCAATGATTGAAGCTTAACTTGGAGTACATGAAGCTAAATTGGGACTATAAAAGTACAAGGAGTGAAGCTATATAGACTATAGAAATAATAGAAGACAATGGTTGAACGCAATAAGATCTATGATTGAAGGCAAGCTACGCTTTGTACTACATAAAGATCTACCGTGAAAAACAAAGTTTGACCATATAACGATGTTATATTATTGAATCTAAACTTAAGGTACGGTCACACTTGGCAAATATTTACCGAAAACGAAATAACCACAATTAAATATATTTGAACTCGTTTATTTATTTAAATAAACTTCGTTTATTTATGTCAAGACACAACAAATATTTAGTCTTATTTTCTTTGATGTTGTTTGATCTTGCAACTCTCTTGTAAAAGTAAACAACGTCAAACAAATTTGTGTTAAAACAAGTGGTTACGCTTTTTTGAGTAAATATTTGCCATGTATGACCATACCTTTATACTATCATTGAAGCCAAACATTGATCATATAAAGGCCTATGATTGAGACCGGCCGAACATGAACTACAAAAAGATGTATGATTGAAGGCATACTTTACCTAAATAAACCCTATGATTGAAGCTTAATATAGAATATCTAAGAACGTATGATTGAAGCTTACTTAGACTACTTACTTAGAAGTCTTTCGATCGCAACTAATTTTAAACTAAGATTGAAGTCAAACTTTAAGCTTACGTAGACTACTTACTTAGAAGTCCTTCGATCGTAACTAATTTTAAACTAAGATTGAAGTCAAACTTTAACTTTAAAGACCTATGATAGCATATAAACTTTGAAACTAAACCCTGACTACACTTACGACCTGTGATTGAAACCTAAGTTTGAGTAACTAAAGTCATACGTTTAAATGATTAAAGCTAAGCTTGCACCACTGCAATAGTTATCAAACATTACCCTATGATTAAAGCCAAACTTTGAGAAAAGAGCTACGATTGAGGCTAAACTTTGGCTACAATTGAGTCCAAACATTGACTACATACAGACCTATCTAACTAAACACAGACGTTTGAAGTCAAACTTTGACAAATTAAAGTGCTACGAGTGCAGCTTTACTTAGAGTAAGATTGAAATCAAACTTTAGCAAGTCTACGACTGCAGACAAACTTATATTAAGTTTGAAGTCAAACTTTTACTTTTTAAAGATCTACAATTGAAGAAAAACTTGGACAAACTAAAGATCTACAATTGAAGCTAAACATATGATGCGATTGAAACTAAACTTGAACTAAGATTGAAGATAAACTTGGATAAAATAAAGATCTTAAACTAAAGCTAAACTTCGACTAAGATTGAGAACAAACTTTGTCTATAAAAAGAAACACCATTAAAGAAAAACTTACACATAATAAAGAGAATAAGAGCTGCAAATGAAGCTTAACTTAAACTTACAAATTAAAGTCAAACTTGAACAAAACAAAAAATCTTCAACTGAAGCTAAACTTAGACTAAGATTGAAGTCAAACTTTGACTTTTTAAACACCTACAAATGAAGACAAACTTAGACAAAATAAATAGCTACAAATGAAACTAAACTAAGAAGACAAATATGGACAAAATAAAGATTTTCGATTGTAGCTAAACTTAGACTAAGATTGAAGTGAAACATTGTCTACATAAAGATATACAATTGAAGACAAACTTGGGGCAAATAAAGAGCTACGATTAAAACTAAACTTAGACTAGGATTGAAAGCAAACTTGGAAAAAATGGCTTGAACAAACTTTAACGATTAAAACTAAACTTAGACTAAGATTAAAGTCAAACATAGTCTACACAAAGACCTATGATTGAAGGCAAACTTGTACATAATAAAGATCAACGATTGAAGCTAAACTTACACTAAAATTTTAGGTCAAACTTAAACTAAACAAATACCTAAGATTGAAGACAAACTTATACAAATCAAATATGTAGTTACAAATGAAACTAAACTAGGGAGTCAAATTTGGACATAATAAAGAGCCATGATTGAAGCTAAACTTAGACTAAGAATGAAGTCAAACATTGTCTATACAAAGACCCACGATTAAAGACAAACTCGGGCATAACAAAGAGCTAAGATTAAAGTTTACTTTGACTAAGATTGAGTTCAAACTTTGGCTAGATAAAGACTCACGATTGAACAAATCAATTTGATCAAAATTTTACTAGCACATAAACACCTACTATTGAAAATTAACTTACAGTAACGATTGAAGCTAAATTTAGGCAACCATTGAGGCAAAGCCCCCGTTTACCGTTCACAACACTAAGTATTTTGATGTTGTAAACGATAATCGGGGCCAAAATTTTGACTAAATAAAGACCAGCGTTGAAAGCTGAATGACTACCATGACTGAATCGGAGCTATGGTAATATTAAATAATTAGCACAATATATGTATGTATATTTACATCAAGAATAAATTATTTCTAAAAACTGTCTAGTAAACATGACGTTTTAAACATACACCACAAGTGAAGTTATAAATTCGCAAGAAGCTTGTGCAACTTAACGCAATAGTAACTAACTAACAACAGCAGCACAACAAAAATAACAACAACAACAACTTCAAAATACTACAACTTACAATAAACACCGCTCACTTATAACAACAGTCAACCAACATGGTCATTGCTGTCTTCAAATTACAATTATTTTTGCTGTTAGCAAATGCTGTAGCAGTTGTTCGCATAAAGTTGTTGCTTGAATGATTCTATTTTTTTTTATTGCTTGTTTAGTTGTATGTAAGTTTTTTTATTTTGGTTGTTTTTGTCCAGGTTTGCCGTTAGTGTCGGGTGCTCAATCAAATGCAACAAATAACATTTCCGAGTTGTCAAAGAGTGCAGTTCCACTACAGCATCAACTAACAGCCATCCCTAAATACCGACGGAAAGCGTTTTTTAAATGTCAAAATTTCTCATGCTCATACATTTTGTATGGAGCATACCGAAACAACTCGGCGGCAACGGTTTGCTATTGGAAAATCCGATTTTGACAAGGCGTTTCACAGTGAAGTTAGTTGCAAAAGAGAGAACAAAAGTCTAGCTGTTACCAGAGATGGGCATATTGCATTATATTTTTAGTGCACTAAAAATCAAATAATTAGTGGTAGTGCTATTAAAATTTCACTACCACTAAATGGTTAGTGAAAAAAAAATTCCACTACCAACAACCATTTTTTTAGTGGTATTTAAAAAATAATTGCACTACCACTACATTTTAGTGGTTGTATTTAAAAAAGAATTGCACTGCCACTATATTTTAGTGGTATTTAAATGCACTACTATTAAATTTAGTGGTATTGTAAAAAAATCAAAGCAATTTGGGTGAATTATGTAATATGTATTATAATAGAAAATTAAAGGTTATTTTCAGGCTTTCTTTTAAATGTTACACTATTTTTTATTTTATTTCTGCTTTGATTTTTTTACAATACCACTAATTTTAATAGTGGTGCCATTTTTTTAAATACTACTAAATGGTTAGTAGTAGTGCAATTTGATGTTGTAGTAGTGAAATTTTAATAGCACTACCACTAAGTAAATATTGCTAGTGAAATTGTTAGTGCACTAAATATATAGTGTATTATGCCCATCTCTGGCTGTTACAATAAACAGGGTCGTTTTATTTATTTGTTTGATAACTCTGTTTTTATCGTTTTGACATAACGTTGCCGCTTTTGTTTAGGGATGGGGTATCAGCGTAAAAAATACGTTCCGCTTACCGTCGGTATTTAGGGATGGCTGTAAAGGAGATGAAAAATGCAAAACTCAAACAGTGGGGAACGTAATTTACATAATAAAAAGAAAAAAAAAATAAATTAAAATTATTTTCACAACTAATTTTTTTTTAGCAGCAAGCAATCTAATAAAAATTAAAAAGAAAAACTTCAAAAAAAACACACCAGAGAAACAGCTAGCAAAAAATATAGTAATTATCCGCACAGTCAGTTGTTGTAATAAGTAATTAGTTTTATACGGTTTTTTGTTGTTTCTAACTCCCAGTGCCTCTCTCTCTCGTACAGCATCACAGCTAAATAGTCAACAACTACAACTGTTGTTGCAGCAACCTTCTAAGCATGCAATCACCGTTTGTTGCTGCTGCTGTTGCGTTTGCTGGCTATTGCTGCCGGTTTAATAAAACACAACATAACAGCCGCCTGCCTGCCTACTACTTCTTGCTAGTTGTTACTACTTTTATCACTACGTCGACAACGACAATGAGTAAGACTCCTTGGGGCATGCCACATTATTAGCAAACGTCATTGTAACATTGTACACTTTTTGCTGTTTGTATTTTCTGCCTGTTGGCATGTATTTATTTTATTGGTATCAGCTTTAGCTTTAAGAGAAACATTCAGGAAATTTATAGCCTGTCTTGTTTGTTTATTTTAAGCCCTACTCTGTTTAAATAGTTTTGCATTACCAGGAGATTTCTGAACATATTCTACGTAAGGAAAGCTATGTATAGACGATCGTTAGATATTACAACGTGGTCCGAAAAATGTTAAGAAAATGTCTAACAAGCGTGTGAACTTAAAATTTTCAGTACATTGGAAGACAAAAATTTTTTCAGACATCTAACAATCGTGTAAACACACAATTTTGTTATTGTCATTGTTTTAAGACAATTGACAAACACTTTTCATTGTCATATGTGCAAAGTTTTTGCATCTGACAATGGCAGCATTGTCATAGAAATTATTTCTAAATGCAACTATGTATATACATAAATAAACAAACACGTGTGCATTAATAACATTTTGGAAAAACAATTTTGGTTGACAGATAAATTCATTGTGTGCCAATGAAATTGTTAGTTTTGTTACAGTCGTCTGAACTGACAATTTACCTTTTGCTAACAATTTTTCAATGTCAGTATATTGCTAGCACATGGCTAGATCTGACAACGTTGTAATATCTGACGATCGTCTATACATAGCTGAAGTCTCAAAATATACTGCTCAATTTCTGTTTCTTTCAAAATCTTTTATCACCAGTTACTTGAAATAGAAAATATCTGGAAAAATAAGCCATCAAAATTCATAAAGAAACCGTTCTAAATCTACGGTCATACATGGCAAATATTTACTCAAAAAAGCGTAACCACTACTTTTAGCACAAATTTGTTTGAAGATGTTTAAGCTTACAAATGTTTTGGAAGAGCAAACATGTTAGGTGAAAGTGCTTCTTTATATGCAACAGTAAAAAATTGAGTTCCTGAATTTAAACGTGGTCGTACAAGCACTAAGGACAAACCACTTAGTGGACGTCCAAAAACAGCAACAACAACAGGAATTGCAGCCAAAGTGCATGAGATGGTATTAAATGATCGACGAATAAAACTGTGTGAAATAGCTAATATCATGGGCAACTCTAATGATCCAGTCCATTTAATTTTGCATGAAGAACTACAGATAAAAAAGCTTTCTGCAAGATGGGTGCCGCATTTGTTAACAACTTGGCCGTAATAAAGCGCTACATTTGTAGCCAAGTCTAGCTTTGACTAAATAAATAAAAACGATTGAAGACGAACTTTGATAAAATAAATAGCTACGATTGAAACTATACTGAGACTAAGATGGCAAACAAACTCTATAAACTGTCCCATTTTATGTGACAGTGTAGGGTATCCTTAACGAAACAAGCCGTTTGTTGGCGTTTTGAGTTTTTTCTTTAATCTTGAGCTATTTTACGTTTTTTATTTTTTTTTTTCTTATTTCTTACTACCTTGTTACTTCTCTATATTGTGCCGAGTTTTAGCTGTTGTAAATGTTGCTGTTTTTTTTTTCTTGTTATAGTTGTTGTTGCTGTTGCTTTTATTGTTATTATCATTAACCAATATCTCAATTATCATTTGCAATTAGTCGTTGCTGCATTTCTAAGATACTGAATGTCTGCCGCTTTTTTTTTCTCTATCATTGTTTGCTAATTAGATTTTAATAAGATAAATAATGTTGCTTGTGGGCTGGGCTGGTGGTTTGCTTTAAAAGACACTTTTGTTTGTTGTTGACACTAAAATATTCAAGGAATTTTGTAGGCTAAATTAATAAATATATTTACGACAACATATTATTTATAATTTGATTAGAATGTCCTTGCTTGTAAGGAAAGAAAAAAAAGGAACATGAGACGACGTTAGGATTTATTTGCACACAATTTTAAGTAAATTATAATTGAATTAAAGTGTTTCAAAGCTATTTGAAAACTGTTTATATTAAATAAAAAAAAACGAATTAATTAGTTTTACAAAACAAAGAGCTACGTTTGAAGTTGACGTCAAACATTAGCTAAATAAAGATTGATGTCTAATTTTGACAGAATAAAGAGCTTTGTTTGAAGCAAAAACTTCAACTAAGATCTAGTTTGGCTAAATAAACCCTACGATTGATGACAAACTTTGGCAAAATAAAAAGTTAAGATTGAAGCCAAACTTAAGACTGAGACTGAAGTCAAACTTTGGCTTTTTAAGGAGCCAGAATTGAAGTTAAACTTTGACTACATAGAGCTACGATTGAAGTGAAATATGAGCAACGATAGAAGCTAAACTTCGGATTAAGATTGGGATAAAACTAAGACTTACGATTAAAGCAAAACTTGGTTTGAGGTAAATTTTTGACTACATAGACCCCTACGATTAAAGTTAAACTTTGATTAAAGAGATATAAAAGAGTTTGAAACTAAAATTAGACTAAGATTGAAGTCAAAAGTTGACAAACACTATCTACAATTGACGCTAACCTTTGACTAACATTGATGTCAAACTTTGACAATATTAAGATCAACGATTGAAACTAAACACAGACTAAGATTGATGTCAAATTTTGGCATTGATAACAAAGTTTCACAATATAAAGAACTAAGTTTGAAACTAAAATTCAAGCTTTGACTTTTAAAATACCTGTTATTGAAGTCAACCTTTGACTACGTAAAGAGCTACGCTACGATTGAAGTAAAACATAGACTAAGATTGAGGTCAAATTATACAAGAATAAAAAGCAACGTTAGTAGCTAAACTTTGGATTGAGATTAAAGTCAAAATTTCACAAAAAAATGATCTACGATTGTTGCCAAACTTTCAACAAAATGGACGTCAAACTTTGACAAAATAAAGATCAAAGATTGAAACTAAATACAGACTAAGATTGAGGTCAAACTTTGGCTACATAAAATCCTACGATTTAAGTTAACCTTTGATAAAATAGCTACGTTTGAAACTAAATTTGGGTTAAGATTAAAGTCAACAATTTCATAAAATGACAATCTACAATTGACGCGAAACTTTTAATAACATGGATGTCAAATTTTGACAAAGTAACGATCAACAATTGAAACTAAACACAGACTAAGATTCACATTAAACTTTGATAAGATAAAAACCCTACGATTGATAACAAAGTTTGACAAAATAAAGAGCTACGTTTGAAGCTAAACTTCGACTAAGATTGACGTCAAACTTTGAATCAATAAAAATCTAAATTAATTGAAGCTAAAATTAGACTGAGATTGATCTCAAACTTTGTCTAGATAAAGACTTGCGGATAAAGTAAAAATTTGTCTACATAAAGATCTGGGCATTTAAGCCTAGCATTAACTATTGAAACCAACTATTGGCTACAATTCAAGCCATACTTTGCCTACAGGCATATACATAAAGACCCACAATTGAAGTCAAACATGGACTAAAAAAAGACCCACGTTTGAAACCAAACTTTATGTTAAGTTCTCAACTTAGTATCACGATTAAAGCCAAAACTTTTACTACATAAATACCAAGTTTGAAGCCAAACTTCATCGAAATAAAGCTCTCAAAGAGAAGCCCACTACTGGAACAGAACTTCGGCTTTGTACAGATTATTTGAGCTAAACTATAGAACTATAGTTTGAACAAAATATCCATGATCTTATCTTGTGCAAACTTAGTTGTTTCATTATAATTTTCTTTGCAATCAATAAATTATATGTTAAACATTTTGAACTCTCGTTTCTTTCTCATATATAAATTCATATTAAAATGTCGATGTTTTTATGCTTTACCGTAAATACATTTCTCATAAAAACCAAAACATTTATTGCAATTAGCAATATTTTTCATTTATACATAATTAATAAAGAAAAAGAAAAAAAAACATTAAAATATATGAACATACATACGAAACAAATTACTGGGCTGGGCAAACAAAACTTACCTAAAAAGAAAGAGAAACAAAAAATAATATGAATTAAAAAGTTTTTTTTTTTTTTATACAAAACAATATACAGGCAAATCCCGGTATAACGAATGATATAATGTCAGCGCCTTTCGTTAAACTGAGAGATTCGTAATACCGAACTTTTTCTTTAAATAAAAAATTAGCTATATTTACCATTAAATGGAGGTTTTTATGTTCATGTTTATTGAACTTACATACGTAAGTACATATGTGTTTACATATTGGGACAAATTATTCGTCTAAAAAAATCTGTAATAAATGATTGTTTGTATGAAGCTTGCAAACTTTTTTCAACTCCTTTTTCATGCAATTCTCTCAGCACGAACGATTTTGTTTAATCCATTTTATTTTGATCACACCATAAAATACAGGTTTCAAATCCTTTTATGGCATCTGAGTGTTTAATTGTTGGTTCATTCAATTCCATTGGTGGACCGTTATTTTAATTTTCATCATCTTCATCTCCAAAGTTGGTAACCATTCGTTAAACCGGAAGCAAAAAAAGTTGATCATTCGTTATATAAGGTAGCTAATGAAAAAATTTGCTCATTCGTTATATCGGATTTTCGTTATATGTAGTGAGTATTTGTTATATCGAGCTTTGCCTGTATATACATATGTATGTATGTAAGAAAATTGCGAGTTTTAAATAATTATGTTTGGTTTATAAAAACACAATACAGCAAATAACTAAAAATTTAACAAACTATTTCAGTGTTAAACATAAATTTTACTATTTATTACTATTACTTTTAAACGAACTTTTGTTGCTAGTAAAACTATAAAATTAAAGAATTTACAACTTTAAATTTAATTTTTCCTTTTTTTTTTAATGATTAATCTTATACTCTGGCTATTTTTAAAACGAAATATACGTTTTATTTTCTTTTTTTTTATTATTATTATTTTACAGTCAAATGGACAACTTTCAGAGGAAATGAAACGTAAAAAGCAGCTACAGTTTTAGAAGCCATTTAACTAAGACTTTAAGATTTAAACTATTGTATTTTAAGAGAAAAAAAAACTTCATTAAGACACAAATAGAAAGAACTGCGAAGAACAAATATTAAACTAAAGCAGAGATTTAAAACTACAGCTTTTGAAAGATCTTGAATTCAAACCAAGCAAACAAAAAAAAAAAGAATAAAACTAAAGGAAATTAACAGCCAGCAACACAAAAAATTGCAAAACAACAATACATGTAATTATACATAAAAAAAAACAGAATCTTTTTATACCCTCCATCACCATAAATGCTGAATGAGGGTTTGTCATTCCGTGTGTAACACTGAGAAATATTCATCTCAAAGTCTATCTGTCTGTGTAAAACACTCTCACCTCCAAAAGACACAACCAAAATCAATAGAATTTAGAAAAGAACCGTTACAATTCTTCTAAGCACTTTGGTATTGAAAATCAGCAAAATCGGTATAGTTAAATCAGAGTTATGGACCATAACAATTTTATATTTTTAGACATTTTTCTTGTAATTGTTTTTAAATATATTGCAGATATTGCCATGAAATTTTGTACACGTTATTTTGATGATAAGGGCAGAAAGTGTGAGGAAATAGTAAGAATCGGTCCATAGTTTCATGCAAATATCTTTCCGAAATATGGCTTAATAAATTCCTTTAAAATTGGAATATTAACAACAAAATACAGCAAAAATAAGTGTCCTGTAAAAAGAAATCCCAAAACGAAATTTTGTTTTGTTCGGTCCATGTTAGAGCATAGACCCCATATAAAGTTCACTTCCAAAACTGGTAAAAATATTGTTACCAGGTTAAAATTCGACACAAATAATTCTTATAGATATAAAAATTGTTGTACTAAATTTTATGATGGTCGGTCCATAATTGCTCATAGCTGCCATATAAGGACCGCATTTGAAAAAGTCATTACTCTTTATACATTAATATCTTATAAATATCGGTACAAAAATCATACTGTAGAATTTTGCAAATTTCGGTCCATATTTGACCATATCCCCCATATAAAGCCCACTTCCGAAAATCACTTCAATATTCATAAATCTCTTATGAAAAACAGTACGGATCCAAAATTTTACACGGAGCATTTATAAACATGCAAAAATCAACATGATGGTGCTGTAGCTTAATTGGTTAGCGCATTTGATCATTAAGCATGAGTTGGTATTTGTAGCCCGGGTTCGATTCCAAGCCGCTGCCACTCAAACAACATCAGTTTCTGATAATTATTAGTTTTCTATCCTATCATAACTAATATTTATCACAGCGTCCTTCTTCGGTGGTATAGCATTGAAACGCCAACGAAGTAAAATAATTTAATAAAGGCTAAAAATCAAGCTTTAATACTCACCACCAGAGGCGCTGCAATTCTGCACTAAAAACGAATATAATGCGCAATTGTAGAGTTGTGATATGAAAAAGGCTGTCTTCTTTCATCACCTTTACTTCTTCAACCTATCCCCTTTTCAAAGAATATATGTAAAGGCATATATTTTGCCTGCGTGTTACTTCTCAAAAAAAAAAAAAAACTGCTGGATTTTGAGAATATCGGGTAATATTTGACCTTCCGAAATTTGCTTTAATACTAATATGATCAATATCGGCCCTTGATTTGCCATAGTTGCCATATAAGGAACATTTGCGAAACACAATTTAACCCACATAACCTTTTAATAAATATTGAATTTGAACCAACTTTTATATAGATCAGACATTTTAATCCAGAAATCATACTAATATCGGTTATACGGTAATTATGTTACTGGATTTTGTAACCGTCAGTCAATAATTGACAATAGCTATTGGATCCAAGTATAACAACCAACCATACAGCTCTTGTAAATAACGTTATTGAGATGAATTTTAACCAAATCACATTACTGTATAGCGGATTTAGAAACTTTGATTCCATAATTGTTCCGTTTCTACTATCTCTTGTAAATAATGTTATTGAGATCAAATTCAACCAAAAGAATGCTCACCTTAACTTCTTAACTTGTGGTGAATATGGAAACATGTGTTTTTTTATTTTATAAATTGTTAAATTACACCCAAGATTGTTATGAATAACACACAAACTCTGTAAATTATGGTGAGTATTGGTAATTACTCGTACATTAATTTTGGTCAAAATTAGATAAAATTTCTAAACATTTGAATTGAATTATGTTGTTCGTAAAATTGTCTTGCAAAAAATATATAAAATGTTAAGCTATTAGATTTAAAAAAACACTGAATAAGAAAATTCTAGTGTGGTGTTCTAGTACTTTAGGTGTAGGGTATTTAAGATGCGGCACAGTCGAATATGGCACTCTATTTTTTTTTAAATACCTACTTATAAATCAACTTTTGATATTGAGTCACACAACTTCTTAAGAAAACCTTAAAATAAAACAATTGTTTCTGTATTGTTCAGAAAATTTTAAAAGAAAGTTTTAGGTTTTAAAATCAACTAAAAACTAGTAATTAAAATTTTACACCTCAATGAATTTTTTAGAGATTTGTTTATTTTTTAGTTTTCTTATTTGTTAAAGTTACAGAAAACAGAAAAATAATCAATAGGGTAGCGGTTTTTTTTATCTGTGTTCAGTTAAGCAACAAAATTAAAGTTTTGAATTCATCGATGCATTGCCAATAACACGCTGGCTTAAGTCTTCAATTGAATTGTCTAAAAGACTGACCATTCAATCGACCGTTTTCTTTTTGGGGAATTAAAAAGTTCAGCACTTAAATTTATTTCCCCTTTTACAATTACATAGTTATGAAAAAAGAACTGTTAATATGAAACTGTAATATTTGTTTGTTAGATTTATTATTTAAACAGATTTCTATTTCAAAACTCTATTTTGAATTTAACTGAATTCATTCGAATACATAAAATACGACTCTGCATATTTTACTTTAATAATATTTAAACTAACGAATATAATCTTGCATTATTGGCACATTTCATTAATAATATTTGAATTAACTAATATAATTTTGCATTTTTGTCTACTACTTTTATTTACAACTATGTTTTGAAATAGTTTATAACCATCAGCAATTATATGAATAAAATGACTTTGATTTTTGCCTCCAACTGATAAGTACCTCTGTGCGGTATTAAGTTTCCGGAGGAGTAGGAAGTTTTTTTGAAGTTTTAGAAGAAAAGTAGTTTTTTTAAACAGTGTGTTTTATTGTTCATTATTTATTATTTTCAAACATTTTAAACATTGACAAAAGGGTAAAAGTTATTTAAGATTTGGTGCTTTCTAGAAGTTTTATTGGAGAATTTAATTAATAACACTATAAATTTTTCAAAAATAGTGATTATTAAAATGTCAAAAACTTTTGGACAATTTTAATATATAAAAAAGTAGTATTTAAAAACAAGAGCAGATTTTATTGAAAATTAGCAAAATTATTTAAAATTGTAAATTATGAAGGAAAATAAAACAAGTAGTAGATTTTCTTAAAAGTGACAAAAACTAAGAAATTAAGTAAAATTCTGAAGTATAATAAAGAATCTAAATGAAATATAATTTTTAGACAATTTGAAGATATGTACATATGTAGTATTTTTTTTAAAGTAGTATTTTCCTTAAACCATAAAATGATGAAAAATTCTGAATTACAATGAAAAAACTTCACAATCATTCAAATGTTGAAAGATTCTGAATTACAATGAAAAATCTAAATAAAATATACATTTTTAGACAACTTGAAAATAGTAGTATTTTTGAGGAAAAGTAGTATTCATCAAAATGTTAGTAAATTTTGTCAAAAAGTATCATTAAAACTACATTAAATTAAAAGAATTACGTTGAAAAATTAAAATTTTTGGGCAATTTAAAAATAGTAGTACTATTGTTGAAAAAAGTACCATATTTTTTCACAAGTGATAAAAATATAGAAATTATCCAAAGATCTGAATTATAATGAAAAATCTAAACAAAATATAAGTTATTAGACAATTTAAAAATAATTAGAAGTATTTTTGTAAAAAGTAGTATAAGCAAAATTCTGAAGTATAATAAAAAAAAAAACATTAAAACTACATTAAGCTTGAAGAATTAAAGAAAAAATCAAGATTTTTGGGCAATTTAAAAATAGTAGTATTTTTGGAAAAAAGTAGTATTTTTTCTTAGTAGTGTAAAAAACTTAAAAGCAAAATTCTGTATTTTAAAGAACTTGTAAATAGTTAAAATGTCAATATAAGGCTAATTTACAAATAGCACTATTTTTGTGAAAAAGTAATATAAAAAGAGCTAGTAAATTTTAAGCCATATGTACATATTTAGCAATTGTTGATTTCAACAATATTTTTGTTTCGAAAATTTCTTTTGGTAAAAAAAAAAAATAACAGACAAAGATCAGTGATAAAAAAATTATTAACCTATTTATAACAATTTCCTGTAAGTTAAGATCTACAAAAAAATACAAACAAAATAAACAATTTAGAAGTGTAAATGAACAATATTTAAAAAGGCCGGCTGACTGCCGTAAATGATTGTATGACCCCTAAAAATAATTGCTTTACATTTACATTTACTTTTTTTCTTTAACTTATACTACATTTCAGTTAAAACTTTTATTTAATGTTTACTGTAACATTTCACCTCAAATATTTCCCTTTGAAACAAACAGAAAGCAAACTTTTAATAAACTGCAACGACAACTAGTCGTCTAACATTCGAGAAAACTAAAGCGAAAAGAAAAACAACAATCAGAAATGACAGCAGTAGCGGCGGATATAAATATTATTTAAGTCGTTTAAACAAACATTTTTACTAAATTTAGTAATGACAAAGAAACACACTTCTTCACTTTTAATAACTTTTATTTTCATCAAAATTGGTACTTTCTTTTTGTTGTAACTTCAGCATATGTATATTTAAACTTTTTTTTTTTTTTTAAGTTTAAACTTTCTTATCAAAAGGCTGACCGACTGACTGGCTATTTTTGTAAATTCCAAGACACACTGAATACATCTAAAGTACATTTGTATTTGTCTTACTTTTGTCAAGTTTAGTTGACAATAACAACATACATTACCTGTTGTTGTTTTTGTTACTTCTGGCGTTTACATATACATATGTATGTATAAATTTCCTATGGGAAGTCACGTCATTACATTCTATTTTAAAAGGGTTTTCTTCTTTAACACAATAACTCAACAACAACCAGCTAGAAAAACAAAACATCATTTAAACCATACAAAAGGCAATAGAATGTTAAAAAAAAGAACTCAACAACAGCAACAACAACATCAATATGCAAGTAAAAAGGGTCACTGTAATTAAAGCTTAGCTTTAGGTAAATATAAATAAATATAGACACGAATGTAAACAACCACAATAACAACAACAACAACTAAGTTTGTTTCTCTTTCTCTCTAAACAATAACAAAAATACACAAAGGGGCTACTACGCCATTTGTAATAGTAACAGTAACTGCAAAAACAAATAATAGAATGATAATAACAACAACAACAAGCAAGAGTCTTCTACGCATATTAAGCTGTGTTCACATTATGTGTATTTGTCATGTGGACTGTCACTTTTTCGCATGTCAAATTTGTACATATAGTCTGAACACCCTCAAACAATATCATGTGTTATATCTCTGTGTGCAATACATATGACATTTTTGTATTTAGAACGAGTTCTATTTTCAAGTGACAAACATCTGACATCAGCTGTTTTTTATAACCAAAATTTTGTGGCGGCAAAAATTTATTGAAATTTTAATAAATATAATTTATACCTAATAGTAAAACAAAAATGCAAAAAAAAAAACCACACAAATTTATTATTGAAAATGGAGTGAAAAATTAAAAAGAGTTAACAAAAGTAAGTACACATGTATGTGACATAACCAACATATGAACATGTAATTTATAAACCGTATGTAAAACTCAAATTTTGACATACACATGAAATCACATATGGGTAGAAAAGTGACATTCCACATGACAAATACACATAATGTGAACACAGCTTTAAAATTCATGATGGTAAACATTAACCCCCTTATTCAAAAACGATTATTAAATTTAACAAACGTTTATTAGGACAGATTTGCATATAAAAATTTGCTTAATAAACGTTTGTTAAATTTAATAATCGTTTTTGAATAATAATATTATAAACACACATGCAAACATTTGCATTTACTCTTTATTTACATTTGTGTTTTTGTTGTTATTATCAATATAAGTATTATATGTATTTGTTTTGAAAACAATAATATACTATATACCAACAACAAACAGTCCTAAACTTGTTTATTTTTTGCTGTGATCTAGCGAAAGTGTTAAATTTCTTTATTAAGTTTAGAAATTTAAGAAGATGTTTAAGAATTGTAAATATTTATTATACATATTTTGATATTTATTATTTGTTTATCAATAAATATAAATCGGTAAAGTTAAAATATGGACACATCAAATGTAAAATATGCAAAAAAGCAGTTAAAATGTATTTAAATTAATTTCAGTGTAACATAAAAGTAGATTAATGTGTTTTTCGAGTTTTCAAAATGAAATTATCTTAGGCCCATATTTTGTAAAACGCAACGCTACAATTTTCATTTGGCAAATCACGGCGTTCAAGCAAGTGATTGTTTGCGTTGCAACAGCTGTTCTTAAGTTGTTGTTAATACAACTGTTTGAAATTGTGTATTTTGTAAAACGCAACGCTGAATGCTATTATGAACTCTATGTAATGAAATGTTGCATTGCATACTGCGTTTATGAAAACAGCCACTATTTCACAAAAGTACATTTTTTGTTATTTGTGTTGATATTTTTTCAATAGTAAGTTGTATTTAATCATTACCTTTTGAATTTTTTATTTAAATTGTAATAGTACATACTTTGTACTTTTAAGTTTATTAAAGGTACTTTTGTCATATAACTGCCCCTTTTAAAGTACTTCTTTCACAAATTTACCTTTTTTGTCATTTAATTCAGTAGTTTTTTTTTTTGAAATAAATTTTATTTGTAATTATTACTAAAACACAAAAGTACAGTAAAAAGTTATTTCAGGTACAAAATTACTTGAGCAAAAAAGTACTTTCTCTTTTATAGTTTCCAAACATGGTTTTTGGCATTTAAATTACATCTTTAGAATATTTTTTTTTTTTGCAAAACAAAAAAATAATAACCAAGATCTCTTTAACAACAAAAACATCGTTTTAACAAAATGAACAGAAAAAATCTAAACTCTAAAATCTAAGATCACTTTAGTGATCTTTTTGTTGTCTTAGATCACAACAACTAACACAATAACAATTTGATTTGGAATTTGTTTATTACACACTCCACATTCTATTTTAATAAATTTTGCTGATATTTCTTTTGTTGTTGTTGTTGACCATCTGCCTCTAAAATGATAATGATGATTGTTTGTATTTTTTTTTCCTTTTTTTGAGTTTATAAATATTTTCGTAAAAGTAGTAGAAAACTTCAAAGCTTTATGGCTACAATTCATATTGTTTGTTATACAACAAACACATTATAAATTTACTTAAATAGTTGCAAGTACAACAACAGCAAGGAATGAGGCACATAATATTCTGCCTTCAACATATCAGCAAAATGTTGCTGCACATAATATTGTTGGTTGGTTAGTTGTATGAAGAAATCATCAACATTCATATTCTTCAAGTTGCTGCTGATGATGATGATGGTTTGTTGTAACATGCATCTGTTTTATGTTAATTGCATTTTTTGTTTTGCTTTGTTGTTACAGTGTGTGCTCTGTACTACTCCTTCGTACTACAACACCACTACACATAGCTATGATGCCACAATGCGGATTTTTTTTTTGAAGATGTATCAATGTAGAGATCATTTTCAAAGATGATGCTACAATAAATAAATAGTCTTATGCATGTACCTATAAATATGACAGTGGTTTGTGGGAAAATAGATTTTGTGCTCTTTTTAAATATTTATTTCTGGAATATTGTATAATCTGTATTTCAATACAAAGTAATTCGTTTAATTTTTTAAAAATACGGTTTTTTTTAATTTGTATTGTACAAAACCTGGTTTTAGTAATTGTCAACAATTATCTCAAACTTGTCTATTAAACTAAAAAAATGCATAAGTAAAACCTTTGTATTTTGCTTTTGCAGACGAATTGGTCTTTTCAGAATCCACCACTATGCTAGCCACTGGTATACAATGGAATATGTCCACAATCATAAGTAACATATCCCTATCTTGCTTTCGTATGCAAATTTAACTCCCCCTTAATCGATCACTTTCCTAGGCACTGGTATACAATGGAATATCTCGAAACTTTCTAAACTAAAGCCTGATCCATGTCGAAGTTCCCTACCTTTTTAAAGAAAAAAAAAAAAAAAAACCACAGAAAATTTAAATTTAATGGGGAATGTTTATTATCATTTGAAAGATCATTTTTGGCATTTATTTTTTCAAGACTATGTCTATCAAATGTTGGCTGTTCTTATGTCGCAGATGGTCTATCCGTTGAGTCCAATTTTTGATGACTCCTTTGAGCATTTCGACTGGTAACTGGCGAATGACACGCGTGATGTTTTCCTCCAAGGCCTGAATAGAGCGATTTTGTCCGCATAATCTTTAGACTTTAATCATTTTTAAAGAAATATGGACCGATAGTTCCACCGGCCCATAACAAACTTCACAGCGTGCTGGACATGGTCCATTCGGTCGAATATTATCCAATAATGAATGCTGGGTCTCAAAATGGTTGATGGTGTTGCGAATAGTATGCTCAATAGGCCGATTATGTTGACCATAAGTTGAGCGAAGTGTACGAAACACATTCCTCAGAGAACGTAAATTTTCGTAATAAAGTTGAACGATTTGTAAACGTTGTTCCATGGTAAGTCTTTCCATTATATTGGCATCAATACTAAACAAAGATAATATGACAACATGACACGACTCACACGTGATCTGTCAAAAAAAGCTATTGAAAAAAGTATCTCCACTTGAAGCACCCGTTATATGGCGCATAAATAACATCTCTCTATCTTACTTTCGCATGCCAACTGGTAAACTTTTGTAAGCAATTAAGAGGCAGTTGTGTTTAATGTCAAACGGCTGCTGAAAGTTTGACTTCCCCATTTATACCTCCCACATTTCAATTAAATTCTTATTATAATTAACATCTTTCTCTTGCTATTACAAGCTAGCTGATAAATTTTGGTTCATTGTAACTGATAATATACAGAGAGCATATCTAATCTTTAATCCACCACCCTGCTATTCACTGGTATACAATATAGTATCTGTAACTTTTCTTTTTTTAAACTACAAGACGCATAAACAAAAGCTCTATCCTGCTTTCACACAAGATTTGGTAAATTTTGATTAACAACAGCAACAGTTTTGTTTTAAATTCAGCTTTACTTCTTCTCTGTTGAAATTCCAGAATGTTGCTTAATAGGACCCATAAAAAAAAACTTTCAAATCGCAATAGAGTCATTTTCTAAGACCTTTTAGATTTCATTTAAAAAACACATACAATTTAAAGAAATATATAAAATCTTTATATGGGTAGATAGAACGCTCGATATAATTCTATATTTAAAGATGATTTTATGTAAATATTCACAGCGGCTACGTCTCAAATGTTTCATACGCTAAATACAATTTTGGCATACTCTCTCCAACATATATCCGCAGGTATCTCACGAATAAATTCTTCAATATTAGCTTCCAGTGCGTCAATCGTTGCGGGCTTGTCCCCATATATACATATGATATGAGTCTTAACATAGCCCCACAGAAAATAGTCTAAGGCTTTAAACCTCTCCCGTTCACAAACCAAACTTTGAACTTATCCCACAAAAACTTTCAAGTATCTTGAAGTTTTCAAAATTCTCAAATATGTGTCAATCTTAACCACTGTATAAAGTAGATCTAACACAAAAATTAACAAGACTTTTGGGTTTCAAATAGAAAAATTACTGTAAGTAGGGTCAGAGGCAGGGGAGAAAAACAATTTGGTTTTGCTACGCTTCATCATTTTTGTCTGATATTTTTGGTGAGTGGGAACTACTAAGTTTTTGTAAACCACAAAAGTGTTTAGAAATAAAACTTCATAATTACACATATCTACTATGTATATTTCTTTACCTTAATGTAAGTCTTTATATTAATTTAAAATAAATTTTACAGCAATTCAATACAAAATTAATATCATTGTTGAAATTCTCTGCTGGTTTTGTTTTTTGTAGATTTGTTTTTATGAGATTTTTATTTGTTTGTTTTCCAAATTAAATCCCATTGTAAAGAAACCAAAAAAAAAAAGAAAAAACTTTAGATTAAAAATGCTTGTTTGTGTATTTTAGATTTTATTTGTTGACGTTTAATGTTTAATTAATTTGTTTTAAATTACTGGTTTATGGTTGTTAAAATAAATAAATTTTCATTAAATAAAAGTGACATTTTCTCACTTCAATTTAAAAAAGAACATAAAAAAACGAAACACCAACGTTATTTTGATGAACGAAAAAAAAAAAAAAAAAAAAAAAAGAAAAAAAAAAAAAAGAAAAAAAAAAAAAAGAAAAAAAAAAAAAAGAAAAAAAAACACTGAGAAAAATAACATGATGTTAACAATAATAAACAAATATTTTACTTAACATGTAATAGAATAAAGAACTATAAAAAACTAGAATTTCTCAAGTTGTAAAGATTAAAAATGGTTCATAACTCTATAATTTAGAATTTTGAAAAGTTTTTCCACGCTATTAGAATTTTGAACATGATTTATATCACCTTGATTTATTTCACCAATAAAGAAAAAATCATGCAAAGAAGGGTTAAATCAATTAAAGTGTTTTATATAGAAATTTCTAAAGCCCAAAAACTGTAGACACATTAAATAGTGCGTCGAGTTTGGTAATCCAAAATTTATTATGAATGAATTTCACCTTTATTTCTTCGACAAACGTTTTAAAATTAAAATTTTTGTTTATGACTTTGTAAACAAATCGGGACTGACATCCTTGATCGCAACACCATCTATTGTATATAATTTTCTCTTTTGTAAACAATATTTTTAATGTTTAACTCTTGCTTTAACGGAACATCAAATATCGTAAAGATCGCTATTATAGTTTAAAAGTTGTGTATTACGTTAAGGTGATTTATTTTTATTTTCGCTAAAGTTGTCAATTTTGACAGTTTTCAGCGCCATCTATTGTTAAATTTGTAATTTTTAAAAGAATCTATAAAAAAATTAACTATTTCTATAACGGAATGCCAAATGTCGTACAAATCTTGGCAATAATTTAGAATTTGTAATTAAAATATGATTTATTTTAATTATCTGTAAAATTGTTAAATTTTACGAACTGTAGCGCCAACTAACGAATAAAATTGTCACATGTTTAAACTAGAATTTAAAATGTTTCAAAACTCTTTCTTTATTCGCATGCTAAAAATCATACCTCAACCACCGTATTCACCGGACTTGGCCACCGCTGACTTTTTTCTCTTCCCAAAACTGAAGACACCGATGAAAGGAAAGCGTTTTGCTATGATTGAGGAGATAAAAGAAAAATCGAAACAGGAGCTGTTGGCGATACCAAAAAGCGTGTTTCAAAAATGTTTCCATGATTCGAAAAAATGCTGGCATAAGTGTATTATATCTGAGAGGGATTACTTTGAAGGGGACCAGATAGTTATTGATGAATAAATAAATACTTTTTGAAAAAATTTAAAATAACGGTTATTTTTTGATCAGACCTCGTATTTTAAGTTTGACAAAACATCTATTGATCTGCTAAATTTTAAACAGATCGCTCTATTAGTTACCAAGTCCTATAGATTTGTTTATTTCAGTGAGGAAAAATAAAGGGTCCAGTTATTTTAAGAAACTTATTAGCCGCGTGGGATTGTTTAAACGTCCTTAATTTGTACGATTATTTGTAAATTTTGTAGAACATTTACAAAAGCTTTAAAGAACACTAGTTTCATATAAAATTAAACAGTTGCTGAAAATCATTAAAATGTTTGTTAAGAAAAAAAAAAAAAAAAAACTATTTGTGGACCAGTTATTTTCTGTCTCTGATTTGTTTCTCAATTATTTGCTTTAGATTGTTAATTCTTAACCCGTATATTTCTACTGATAAGATAATGGACTCTACTTGAGGTGACTAGGTTTTAAACTTTATCATTTAAAGACAACATTAGATTTAAAAAGAAAAATTTTTTTGGGGGGATTTTACTGCTTTAAATTTTCTTCAGTGTTGTTGTAACACAAAACGAATATATAACCAATAAAAAATTGTTTATTTGTTTCAAATTGATCTATAAAAGGTATTAAGAAGATAATTGTTTGTGTTCCACTAATATTTCGTCCCACAAAAGAAATATTTGTGCAGAATAGTAATTCGTGCCATTAATTTAAGCTTCAAAATACCTATAGTAATGGCTGTTTATGGGCAAAAGCAAAAAATTTAATTAAATTAAGTGTTAAAATCAATTTCCAAACGAAAATTTAATTTATATTTAGTTCAATGCAAGTCGTCATTCTGTATTTTAAGCCATGACTTTTCTAACAGTTTGCAATTGTACTGGTTTTATTGTAAGTATCAGAACGACGACCATGTGACGACAATAGGATTTCTTGCGTGGTGATGCTGTTGATTTTGATATTGAATTAAAGCAAGAAATGAAATTAGAAATTGAAAGAAATCGTGCTAAAACATTCACTTTAATTTTCAACATGATTTGAGCAAAATTACAGAAAAAGACAAGCAAATGCAACCTTTAGTGAAGTGTAATTGTTTCTCTTTATTTGGAAAAAAAAAAAAAATAATAATAAAAAAAAAATACTGCAGGGCCAGCAAATATTTTGTAAACTGCAGGTGTTAAATTTTAAACTTTATGTATATTTTTGATTTAAATTACCAAAACAAACAAAAAATAACTTGATGCTCAATGGCACTCCCAAAAAAAAGTTTGAAAACATGAAAAATAGATGTGCAGATTAAGAAGATGATGGAACAAGCCTTTAAAAATTAACAGATTTAAATGTAACTGACCATATGTCTTACTAAAAGTAAAAAAGTAAAAAGTCCATCAAAACATGTAAATAAATAATTTAGATAATGCAAAATATGTAAAGCATGTAAAAAATATTATTAATATTCCAAGTAATGGTTTTTGAATTGTTTACACTATGTGAATATGTTTACATTATTATGTAAACAATTTATAATTAAGTTTTACTTTCAATTTCATTAATAAATTTATTGAAATAATAAGATTTAAAACAAATTTACATTATTTACATAAGTAAAATATGTGAATATTAGGTCAATAAGGTGTAAAACAAACTTTGAGTAATTGAAATAAGTGTTTTTGAGTCAGGAAATTTATTTTGAAATTTTTCAAATTCTTTAAATACATAGTTTACATTGTGTAAATTATGTTAAAAAGTTTTCAGTTATATACTAAAACTACTTTTTTTTAGGTTTAGTACAGTAAAACATGAATATTTAATATAGTTTACTTGATGTAAATAATGTAAGCAAAGTGTAAACAACTTAAAATATTAATTGCTTTTACTTTTATTTGAAAAATTTCTGTAAATAATAAAACTCTACCTTCTTTACATAATGTAAAATATGTACAAATTAAAATTTTCTAAATTTAAAAAGCTAAATATTTCTTTCCCATACTTTACATAGTGTAAACCATATATAAACATTTCAAAATATGAATATATTGCTACTTTGTTTTAAATTTTAATTAAATATTAAAATTTAACAAAATTATACAATGTTTACAAAGTGTAAAATATGTAAATAGTATAAACAAAGAAGTTTTCTATATATAAATTTATATTATTTGAACTTTAATAACCAATAAAGGTTAATTTGTAATTTTTTTACATTCTATACATTAAACAATATGTAAACAATTAAAAAAAAACAGTAATTTTGCTTACTTGGCTATATACTTATAAATAACTATAAAATTTAAAAAATTTTAGATTGTTTATATAAGGTAAAATATGTCAATAAGAGGTAAATAAGGAATAAAAATATGCTTTTACATTTAAATTGTATTACTTTAAATTTAATAAAAATTTAAATAAATTTATTGTAATAATTTTCTACATTCTTTACATAATGTAAACCATGTGTAAATAATTGCTAAGATGTGACAATCATACTTCTCTAGCCAATTTTTAAATATATGTATATTAAAATTTTACATATTTTTTAATTATTTACATAAGGTAAACAATGTAAGCAATAGGGAAATATTGAGAACAATTATGATAATTATGATAATTGTTAATTTTACCTAAATTTTACATTATTTACATAGGGTAAAATATGTCAAACACAGGTAAATAAGGCATAAAAATAAGGTGTTTACAATTAAATTATGTTGTTTTTAAGTTTAATAGCAAAATAAATTTATTTTCACAATTTTTTACATTCTTTACACGATGTAAAAAATGTGTAAATAGTTGATAAAATGTGATAATCATACAGCTTTAGTTAAGTTTTAAATATGTATACATAGTTACATTAATTTTTCATATTTTTAATCATTTACTTAAGGTAAACAATGGGTAAATAAGGTAAATTCTTTTACATTATCTTATTTTAAGTATAGTACATGGATTTCAACATATTTGCCAAATTTACCTAATGTAAACAATGTGTAAATTATTGAAAAATTAGGGATTTAAAATGTTTTCTTTGCAAATTTGTTTGCAGAAAGAAATTTAACAAAAGATTATCTACTTTACCCAAGGTAAATTATGTGATTAAAGTAATAAATTAAAAAAATTGTGAAATTCTAAGTTAAATACAGATTAATTAGATAACTTTACATTATAAAAAGCATGTAAATAGTTAAATAATTGCAAAATGTTATTTTTTTTTTAATTTAAAACTAAAATTTTAAGAGTTAATATTATTTACCTAAGGTAAACAATGTAAATAAAGCCTAAGAATCTCTCTCTTTACGTATTAAAGTTTAGCAAACTAAAACTTTTATAATTTTAATTATTTACTGACTGAAACTTATAATAATTTATGTATTTTGTGAGAAATTAACACATTACTGCAAAAAAAAAATTGGCCAACAACCAATAGCTGTTGGACAGTAGTGTTTTGTAGCACAAAAAAAGTGACAGCAGCAACAACGCCTTGTTAGCAGTCCAAAGTCTTACAAATTGTTTCAAGTGTTAAATAATTCAATTAATTACAGCAGCAGCAGCGGCACAACATTTACGTTATTTTTAAACTTATACCCAGAGGTTTTTAGTTGGTTACGAGTATAATTTTTATAGGAAAACCTGCTGTGCGTATTAAAACAAAAGCAAGCATGTGTTTCCTACTACAGCCAGATCAGCAAATTTACTTTACTTGAATTGACTTTATTTTCACTACTTTAAATTCTTAGACATTTTAATTTAAGTTTTATGGAATGTGCTGCTGTTATGTTTGTGTAAGTCTGGTGGTTTGAGTGTTTATTTTTGCTTCTCTAGCGATCTGGTCAACAAGATGCACCACACTCAGTTGTTGTCTTTTCTGGCTGGCCTGTCCTAACCTAAAGCAGACACTGTCACTCTACTGCTGCTTGTGTGCCTGGCATGGGCTGGCTTCAAATTAGTGTTTTGTTAATGTTAAGTTTTCTATTATTATTTTTATTTTTCTTTTCGTTTATAAATATTTATTTTAAACAACAACCTCCCTCTTTATATGAATGCACCTAAGATACCAGTTTTATTATCAATCCAGTCCGTCCATCAAAAACCAGCCAGCCACACACACACATATTTCTTCTTTGGCAGACTTTAAGACGACGCCTTTTTATATATTTATCCACTTACAAACTGCCTGGCTGGCTTCAAAAACTGTCATGCCTACAAATTGCTTCATAATAAATGGGTCTGACCAGTCAGATGGTTCGCTTAGACCATCGTTTATAATTGTAATAGTTTTGTTTTTTTATTTGTTTGCCATTACAACTAAGTGGCTAAATTTGCTACTATACAAGAGATGACATTCTTTAAAATGTCTGCCTGTCTGTCTGGATTATCAGTAAATTTTAATGTTTTATCGTTAAATAAGTTTTCCATTGAAAGTTTGTTTTTGCATAAACAAAAAGAATTATAATGTTTCACACCAATAACAACAAGAAAAACAGACTTTCTCAAAGACAATGCAAAATAACAACAACAAAAAGTTATAAAAATAATTTCTATAAAGCAACAAAATGTGGCACCTTAACAACACATCACGCACACCCACCACATCATACACACTCTACACTTTAACACTTTTCCTCATGACCATTTTTAATTGGGTTAAAACAAAGTTATAAAAAAAACATTTACAAACAATTGTTTACACATGCAGAGAAAACGTTTAAAACTTTAAAGAAAAACAAAACGTGTGAACTAAATATTTTTAAGGGAAAATAATAAAAATAAAAGAAAATTTACTAAATAAAGTAATCTTAATAAAATGTAAAGGAAATAACATAAACTTACAACAATAAAAAATGTATTAAAAAGGAATTAAAACTTAAAGATGTGTATATAATAATTAAAATTACTTAATTTCTATTATTTCTATTTGTTTACACAATGTAACTAATGTAAAGAAGATGTGAATAGTGGAAAATAAGGAAAACAATTTTACTTAGGTTAATTTTTAGTTTATTAGTTCAAAGACACTAAAAAGCCATTGTTTACATAATGTAAAAAATGTAAACCATATGTAAACTTGGTAAAAATTATGCAAAATATTTAAATTTTTAAATTTACAGTAACATTTTGTAATAATTTAATTAGTGAACTTAATGTAAAAAAAAAAAAAAAAAAAAAAAAAAAAAACCTTACTTAAATTTTAGTGCCCTGATAGACTAGGCGATAGAGTGCCGGACTATGAGTCAAAGGGTTGCGGGTTCGATTCCCGCCAAAGACTCTGGGTGTTCTCTACAGATAAGCCATGAGCTTCGCAGTTTGTGTTAAAAAAAAAAAAGTTTATAAACCAAAAATTTCTCGTTTACACAATGTAAACACTATTTCAGTTACTCTTTACACATATGGTAACATTTTACAATAACTTTAATTATTTACATAATGTAAAAACTTGAAACAATAGTTAAATATTGCAAGAAAACAGAAAATCAATTAAAATTGTTTAAGATTTCTAAGCAGTCCTAATTATTTTCAATAATTTACATTATTTACACAAGGTGACATATAAAAATATAATATCTACAAATATAAAAGAGTAACGTGACTGACTGATTCAGTCATCATCGCACAGCCCAAACCGCTAAAGCTAGAAACTTGAAATGGGTAATGGGTTCCTATTACAACATGTAGATCCACTAAGAAGGGATTTTTTGAAATTCGGTCGTTAAGGGGGACAAATAGGGGCAAAAACGGGTAAAACCAGTACCTCTATATCTGCAACACAAATAAACTTAGAAATAATATTTTAAATGCGTCCGACTTTAATCAAAAAAAAGAACCGACAGGTGTCTGGTACTTTTTTGAAATTCGAAATTCAAGTGCCCATATGGGGTAAAAACAGTCCCCGTAGAACGCTCCGTCAACATGTATATCACCTACATAAATAAACATGGAAATACTATATTAAATGCATCTGGCTCAGATCAATAAAGACTAGAAATATTTTTGGTACTTTTTTGAAATTCGAATTCCTATGGCCTAAAAATTGTATTCTTTTTTGGTACTTTTTTATCAAAATGTATTTTCTGATTAAAAATTCCCTGAACTATTATTTTCAAATAGTACTTATTACGGATAATTAATAGGTACTTTTATTTAAATTATTTTTTTACGGGTTTCAAAAATGGGACAAAAAATGGGTAAAAACGTACATTTGATATTATTTATTCAATTTAAAAATAAAAAAAATGATAAAATATTCTTCCATCCATACAAAAAAGAACCCAGAAGATGCTATTCATGACTCAAATATGAAGGTGTAAAAAAGGCCAAATTTCAGTACACTTATATTGGTACTTTTTTGAAATTCATTTTTACTATTCTATTCTCGCAAACTATGATCATGTTATTATCTTCGGCAAAGTTGTTGAGCCCGGGAAAGTTTCTTAGTTGGTAGGGCCACGCCTACTTTAGCGCCCACTTTTTAAATTCATTAATTGCTTCTTCATGGCTTTTTACAGATTTACTTCAAACAAGTTGTATACACATCTTACTGGAGGCGAGGTAAAAATAAAAATGTTATGTGCCACGCCCACTTTCATGCCCCATCTCAAAAAATAAATGTTTGTATGTATGTTCTTTATAGAATCGAAACTATGTATTTGATCATGTGATTATCTTTGGCAAAGTTGTTGTGCATGAGCCCGGGAAGGTTTCTGAGTTGGTATGAACACGCCTACTCTAATGCCCACTTATTTTATTTAATTAAAACGCCTGCCGGGAAGGCCAGACCGCTGGACCGATCTTACTTTGATGGGATATAACTAAGACTCCGGCATGACATGACAATACTTTTTTCGAACGCCTACTTTTTTTCAAAATGAACAAAATCAGTAAAATTACTCAAAATGAATTGAATATTTGTGTAATGCCTTTCTTTCAAATTAATTTTAATTGATGGCGTAGCAACGCGCGCAAATGCCATCTAGTATAATATAAAATAATTAAATCAAATACTTTACTTTTGTTAATTTTTGGCTTAATTACAAGTTTTTAACAGTTTAGCACATAATAATGCTAAAAAAAAATTTAAATGCAATCAGATTTGAAGCAATTTATGCGGAAAATTAAAAAAAATCATAAAAATTCAGCACAAAAATTAGTAATCTTGAATTCCCAAATCTTGAATCTTGAATGCACAAACAAAGTAATAATTCTAAATTTTTTAACAAAAGTGCTTAAATTTCAAAATCTCTCATAAAAATGAGTTCCCGGGAAAATTTCACTTAATTCTCAAGGCTAGGATTTTTCTAAAATGTTTACCAAAAGTTCTAAAATTTGTTTATGTCTTCAAAATACCCCCTGTTATTTTTGGAGTACCCGGCGAATTCCCAAAATGGCGAATTTTATTTAACAAACTAGTAATTCTACAATTTTATGCTGAAATTTTAAAAAATTTATTTATTTATTAAAACTTTGTAATAATAACTAATAATCTGCTTTTTAAAAGTTCCCCGCAAATTCCTAAAAGGAGATTTTTCATAACCAAGAAAGTAATTCTAAAATTTATACCAATAGTGTTCATTTATCTTTCAAATCCATCATAAAAATAAATAATCTGCTATTTTTCGACTTCCTGACAAATTCCCAAAATAGGGAATTTTATTAAACAAACTAGGAATTAAGGAATTATATGCTAAAAGTAGAAAAAGTATAAAAATTAACAAAAAAAAAAAAATAATTTTACCAAAATTGCTTAAATTTGTTTGTTTATATGTATCTTAAAATTCCCGACAAAATTCTGAAAATGGAGAATTTTAATAATCAAAATCGAAATTCTGAGATACTTAATAAAATTAAATTTAAATTTTATAAAAAAAAACTAAAAATTCTGAAATTTTAATTTAAAAAACATGTGAAATTGTTCACTTTACTTCAAGCTAGCGACAAATCAATTGTCATATGAATGTGTTTAAAGTAATCTAAAGTGTAGTCACTTTTGCATTGAACATTATACATAGATAATATGTATAACTAAAAGTTTTTTGGCTGAAGCATAAATTATACAGAGAAGGCAGATCAGCTATCAGACAGTCTCCTTGTAATATATCCGCCTAAATTTCCATGTTTTAATATAAACTTCAATTTTACTAATAAAGATTTCTTTTCTAAACATATTTTTCAAATATTAGAATGGAGCAACTAGCTTTAGTATAAATTAACTCCTTTTAGTATAAAGCAATTGTCTCTAGTATAAAGCAACTGTTTTTAGTATAAAGTAACTCTTTTTAGTAAAAAGTAACTGTCGTAAGTATAAACCAACTGTCGTAAGTATAAAGCAACTGTTTTTAGTAGAAAGTAACTCTTTTTAGTAAAAAGTAACTGTCGTAAGTATAAAGCAACTGTCGTAAGTATAAAGCAACTGTTTTTAGTATAAAGCAATTGTTTTATTATAAACCAACGGTTTTTAGTAACTGTGTTTAGTATAGAGCAACTGTTTTTAGTATACAGAAATTGTTTTATTAAAACCCAACTGTCTTTAGCAACTATCTTTAGTATAAAGCAATTGCTTTTAGTATAAAGCTACTGTCGTAAGTATATAGTAATTGTTTTAGAATAAACCAACTATCTTTAGAATTAACTGTCTTTAGTATAAAGCAACTGTTTTTAGTATAAACAACTGTCTGTAGAATAAAGCAACCCCCTTTTGTACTGAACAATAGAAAGTAGTAATTGTACCAGAAGTATACACAGAATACGGATCAGACAGTCTTCTTGTAATCTATGTAGGAGTCAATCCGCTTAAGTTTCCATATTTTACCGTAGACTTTAAATTTGCTAATAAAAATTTCTTCTTACACATATTTAATAAACATTTAAATTTAATTTACAAACACTACTTTAACAACATTGTTGCAGACTCCACTTTTTTTTTAAAGAAAACTGTGGTTGCATGATCTCAAGATAATAATGTTAAATTATGTATTATTTTTTCGTCTGCAACTCAAGAAAATTAAATCTTTAAAAAGAATATTTCACGGCAATGAGTTTCATTGTTGTTGTAGTTGTTTTAATGGAATTCCGTTTAATCGACCATCATTTTAGAAACGTAACATAACGAATTAAAAGAAGAATCTTAAAAAAAAAAAACACATGCTAACGCAATGTTTTTCGGTACGAGTATAAAGTAATGCATTTAACATTGTAACTTTAGCTTTTTTTATAATTCTCAAGTTTAGATAAAGAAAAAGTATAACTTGATTTACCATCATCAAATAATTATTCATTTATCATGATAAATGTGTATCAAATAATTTTCAATGTACAATTAGCATTAATGTATGTATGTGTTGAGTAATATTTTACACGTTCTTTTCTTATTAAAATTTTCTGCTTTTATCTCTTGCTTTTGTTATTCTTATGAACAACAAAACCGTTAAATTATTATTTAAAATTGAGTTATAAAATCCCTGAGTTTATGCTTAACTAACAAGTTTTCTTTTGTTTATTTAACCAAAATGTTTCAAATAAATATATTGTCACGTAAATTTACATTATAAAACAAACATTTATTTGTTAGATAAATCAAATAAAGATGTTGTAGTAAGTTAGATTTATGGTGTTACAGATTAAACAAAAAAGTTTTATTTAAAGATTCTAGAAAACTCTTAAGTTTATGAATTAAGTTATAAAGTTGACCTACATTGCAGCGAAATGGGTTAATATTACTTAAAATTAAACCTCTTTTGGCTATAATGTTCTTAACAGCCAGTAAAATACTGTTTTCAAATACGATAAACTACTATATACATTACAAAGAGTTAGTGTGGTGGCTGGTGTAAAGAATTTAAAGTACAGTGTCTTATTATTATAAAATTTTTGTTAATATTAAAAAAGTTTTTTACAAAATCTTTGCAACAGACAAGAAACATAAAAACGCTTTAAATTCCTTTAAATAAAAAGAAATAAGAAGAATTGCTGCTGCTGACTACAATTTACAATTATGTTGTTCTCTGTATTTGTATATTTAACTAAAACTAATAATTTTTTTTTTTTTTTTTATAATACATTATATTTATTTATTGAATCTTCAGATATTGAAATGATAATAAGTTTTCGAATCTTAATACTAAAAGAAAATAATAAGTCCAGCCAGTGCTAGACAAAATATTATGATACTACAAAAAAATTTACATCCACTGATCCAGTCATCTGTTTTGCGTTTGAGTTAAAGCAAGGGTATCCCTCCTTCTCAACCGAACATGGCCACTAAAGTAAAACTAATAATGAAAAATTCTTTACAAGAAATGTAATCAATCATTCTATCCATGATTTTAAGCTTAAGTTTAATCGGTCAGGGGAGTGGGGAGTAGAAGACATGTAATGGCAGCTCCATACAATTTTCTTACGAGGTTGAAACACTTTATAAAATATATTAAAGAAACCGATAAAAGTTGTAATTTAACACAGCTCTAAATGTAAAAAACTATACTGATGATGATGATGATGATGAAGAATAAGAAAGAAAACTAAATTAATATGATTATGATTAAATAGTTTAAAGTATTGGCCAGGTTTTATATGAAATCTTTTTTGGGTTACAAGTCCATCAAATTAGTTATAGAGTATGAAAGGCAGACGTTAAGCTAAGGCCTGTTATATTGACGTGTGATAAGTGAGAAATTTCTGTATATAAAAAAAAATAATTTTATTAATCATAATGTCTAATGCTTTACAGAAATATTTAAAAAAGATTATTTTCTTTTCTTTTCTTTGCATTTAATATGCATTTCGTTTTTAATGACTTTTATTTTTAATGTCTAACTAATGTAGAAAATAAACTGCAGTATATTTCTGTGGAGTTTGTAGTTTTGATGTTTCTTTTTTCACACTGCAGTTAATACGTTTAGCAACGGAAGGGGGTTGTTGGTATTTTAATTAAAAAAAAAAAATAAATAAATATTGTGTAAATGCATTTTTAAATCTTTTTTTATTTTTAACTTTCTCTTAGAAATATTTGTGTAATATGAGTAAGTGTTTGATAAGAGGAGTTGTTATATTGTTGTTTTAATTAAATTTTTTCAAATAAGAAATATGTAGATTGTTGAAAAGTCAAGTTGCTTATGCTAGAGTCAGGTGTCAAAATCATAGTCATATAACACTTTTTCGATCTCACACAAGCTTTTTTAATTGTTTTTAGTATAAAACAACTTGCTTTATTATAAAGCAACGGTCTTTTTTATAAATTAACTGTCTTTATTATAAAGCAACTGTTTTTAGTATATTTATCAAGTCTTTAGTATAAAGCAAATGACTTTAGTACAATGCAACTTTCTTTAGTATAAAGTAAGTGTTTTTAGTATATTTATCAAGTTTTTAGCATAAAGCAACGCTTTAGTAAAATGCAACTGGCTTCAGTATTAATCAACTGTTTTTATTATAAAGTAACTGGATTTAGTATAAAGCAACTGTTTTTATTATAAAGCAATTGGCTTTAGGATATTTATAAACAGTATTTTGTATAAAGCAACTGGCTTTAGTATAAAGCAACTGTCTTTATTATAAAGAAACTGTCTTTTTTATAAAGAAACTGTCTTTAGTATATTTATAAAGTCTTTATTATAAAGCAACTGGAGTTATCATAAACCAACTGTTTTTATAATAAAGCAATTGATTTTAGTATATTTATAAACAGTATTTTGTATAAAGCAACTGGCTTTAGTATAAAGCAACTGTCTTTATTATAAAGAAACTGTCTTTTTTATAAAGAAACTGTCTTTAGTATATTTATAAAGTCTTTATTATAAAGCAACTGGAGTTATCATAAACCAACTGTTTTTATAATAAAGCAATTGATTTTAGTATATTTATAAACAGTATTTTGTATAAAGCAACTGGCTTTAGTATAAAGCAACTGTCTTTATTATAAAGAAACTGTCTTTTTTATAAAGAAACTGTCTTTAGTATATTTATAAAGTCTTTATTATAAAGCAACTGGATTTATCATAAACCAACTGTTTTTATAATAAAGCAATTGACTTTAGTATATTTATAAACAGTATTTTGTATAAAGCAACTGGCTCTAGTATAAAACAACTGTCTTCAGTATAAAGGTACTGACGCTAGTATAAAGCACTTGTTTTAGTATAAAGCAAATCTTTTTAGTATAAATCAATTGGCTTTAGTTAAAAGCAAATCTTTTTAGTATAAATCAAATGGCTTTAGTATAAAGCAACTGTTTTTAGTATAAACCAATAATCTTTAAAAATAAAACAACTATCTTTACAGCAATACTCTCTAGTATAAAGCAACCGCCTAGTAGTTAGTTAGTTAATATTAAATTTTAGCTTTAACTTAGTCAGAGCTGAGATGTTTCTGAGTGACTTTCCATTTGGAATGGAGGCTAGTGAGTGGCTGCCCAAAGTTAATCACCTCGGCTTTACAAAACTTAATTTTGCTCATATTTTTCAAGCTTTAAGAAGTAGGCAGGCATCAAACTTAGAAATAAATCAAATTGTTATTAAAAATTTGTTCCCGTTAAAATGTCTAATTTAAACTAAACACCATGGTTAAGGCTTAAACTTAAAAGAAACATTAATAAAATACACCTAATTCTGTGTTTATACGGTAATTGGTTCCAGGAAACCCTGTGTAAAAAAAACGTGAAAAAAAACCATGGAGCGTATGCAAGTAAGGTGATTGTTTCCTTATCTCTAAAACCTATTGAAATTAGAGAAAAACAAAGATTTTTTAAGAACAACTATTCAGGTTTATAATATTATGTATACAATGTGATTTTACACAAGCATAGTTTGTAAGTTAGTAAGCTTAAAAGTAATGTAAAAAATGTATGACAATTTCATTTGATTGTATATACTAAAAGAGAATTTCCCTAAACTTGTGCTATTTAGAAATGGATCTGACCAGTAAATTTGCTTGTATCCACAAAAGGGATACAAGCATACAAGAAAATTTTAAATTAACCAAAAACAATTTAAGCCCAAAAGATTTCGAATCGTGCCAAGTGGAATAAAATCGTGTAAAAACAGAATTAGGTGTAATTTTTGTTCAACAAAATCGCTCAATTAATTGATTTTGCTGATGAATGAATCTCGAATTATGTAAAAGCATTAAAAATTCAGAATTGCTGTGGTGTGTAATTCTTTTAAAAGTGTTAAGTTTTTAAGCCCCTAAAAATAACAAAAAACTTAAGCAAAAGAAACTGTTAAAAACAAAAACCTTTCCCTGTGGAAAAATATTAAAATATAAATAAATAAACAATAATTATAACAAACGGCAGACAAGCAAAAATGGTAAAGGTAATTGAACTCTTTTCAATTTTAAAGCAACACAAAGAAAATAAAAACTATCAGTTATTAAATATTTCCTTGTTGGAGTAAATAGTAGCAAAAATCTCAAATCCTTGAAGGCTTTTTAATACAGTTCGAAGGACCTTAAATAGTTTAAAACAACTATCAAAGTTAAGTTCATCGCTTTATTTTGTAATTACTATAGTTGTAGATAATAAATTATACAGCTATTTAAATAAACTTTATTTTGAAAAAAAAAACAGTTAAAAATTGTTACAAAATCATCAAAATCAAGTTAATGTTTCAACAATTATTTCAATGTAGACTTATGTTACACGTTCGCTTAATCGGTCTGTTACTAAAACTTTCCTAATAACTGTATTGTTCACTTAAAATCTGGCCACACTATAGAATTTTAATTTAATGTTTGAAAGCTTTGTTGAAAAGTTCTTTTTTTTTCCTTCAAACATTTTATTCTAGATTTAATTCGGTAAATTATGCACGATCGGAGATATTGAAATGAAATTCAAATTAGCAGAGCTGGAGGTGGTTTTGAGTTAATTTGCATTTACATGGTTTCGTAGTTGGAATGGGGGTCTAGTGGGTAGCAACCGAAAGTTGGTCACCTCGGTCTTACAAAATAACAAATATGAAGACATTTTATTTTAAGATAGTTCATCGATCTGGTATATTTAAATTGCATATAGGGCCACTAGACACCTGCAACCACCAAATTTTACGGCCGTGACCCTATGTGTCATGTTTGGCTCTCGGCCGGCTAATGCAATTCAGCCCTCGTCGGTTAGTAAGAAGTAAGAATTTACGTCTCGCCTGGGGTTAGGCTTCGGGATTACTTCGATTCTTGCCTAGACTATTCATGTTTTCTTACTCTCTTATATTCTTTAGAAATCTGCGCTTCCTTTGAAATATATCTTACCACAAAACTGCCTTGTATCTTCAGTAGCCGATCGACTAGTTAATGGGATAAAGCTTTGAGTATATTACTTTGTTCTTACTGAGGAACAAATACGACTACAAATGCAATCAATCCGCGCCGGCCAACTAGAACGTGGCTCTAAGACTAGAAGGAATAAAATCGCACGATATAAATGATTAGGCTGATGATCGACTAACTACGGATTTCGACGACGGTATTAGTAAGTCAGAATTTAGAAATTTGGTCCTTCGAACCTGTCCAACGTATACGGACGAGTAGGAAGACGAGGAAAAAATTACCTACTTGTTCTTTTGTAGTTTCGATAGCTACTAAATTTTACTTACAAATCTTAAACTAAAACAAGTTAGAGTGTAATCAATATTCGGCTGTGCCGAATCATAAATGCCGTCTACCTAAATATAATGAGAAATGCAAAAAATTGCAAGAAAATTGTATAAAAATATCAAATTTTTATGGCGGTTGTCTAACGTTTTGGTCGATAACTCTGGTTTTACTATACCCATTTTGCTGATTTTCAATACCAAACTGCTTAGGAGAATTATAAAAGGGTTTTTGTTAACTCTGTTGATTTTGGTTGTGTCTTTTGCACGCGAGTGTTTTACACAAACAGACAGATGGACAGACCCACGGTGAATATTTCTCAGTGTTACACACGGAATGACAAACTTATATATACCCTCATTCACCAGTTATGCTGATGGAGGTGATGGAGGGTATAATAAACAATTTCAAAATTTCTTAAAACTAAATTCTGGCTACCTGTAATGATGTGGTATGCAGGTGTAAAACTATTGATCTGTGGTGGGTTGATTCCCACAATCTCAGCAAGAGATTATGTTCTATACACACAACACATGTTGCTTAAGGGCATATCACGATCCAATACACAGGTTCATCTCTAAATAAAAATAAAGCAAATACAGACTAATACATATTCCTTAAAGACTAATACAAAACCAACTTAAATATTTTTGTTCAAGAGCAGAACCCTTAAATGTGAAAAAGGAACAAACATACATATAGGAATAGATATAGTTGATGACAATGTTAATATTAAGTTAGATTTAATAAAACTAGTGTAAAGCTTTAAATTCTATGCAATTTAGATTTTTGAAATTGTGGTCCTTCGAACCCTAAAGTGAATAATGTACGAGAGCGGTTCGGAAACTTTTTAGCCTAGCATAGAAAGAGAATAATTAGTTTTTCCAAAACATTTTTATTTTTCAATATAATCTCCTGAAACTTTAATACACTTAGTCCAACACTTATCTAGCAATTTTATCCCTTGATTAAAATAGTTTTCCTCAAAGCCTTTAAAATAGTGGTTTACAACTGTAATTGCATCTTCATTGAGGTAAAACGTTTGGCAGGATTTTTTTTGAATTGGGAACACGTAAAAGTCACTGGGAGCTAAATCAAGAGAATAAGATGGGTGGATTCCTTGATTTTAGCCATTGTTAAAACATTATTGTGCGCTGGTGCATTGTCTTGATGAAAAATAATTTTTTTGTGGTGTAAGCCAGGACGTTTTACATTTAATTGATCCAAAATGTTGCAATAGTACTCTGAATTTATTATTTTACCCTTTTGCAGTTAGTCAATCAATAAAATAACTTTGAAGTTCCAAAAAAAAAAACCGTTGTCATAACCTTACCAGCCGACTGAATTGTTTTTGCCTTCTTTGGGGCACTTCCTCCAGATTCAGTCCATTGATTGAAAGCATTTTCATCATCTGTTGTTCTTCATGCAAAATTAAATGGATTTGATAATTTGATATGCCCATGATATTAACTATTTCACGTGCTTTTATTCGTCGATCATTTAATACCACATCATGCACATGTTTTTTGACGTTTACTACTCAATGCTTGTACGACCACGTTTAAATTCAGCAACCCAATTTGTTACTGTTGCATATTAAGAAGCGTGAAAACACATTCACCATATCATTATGATTTTCTTGTCCCGATAAACCTTTTTTATTAAAATTAAAAATGCTTCTTTTTTGAACACCTGTTTCTATATGAAGGAGTTGCTAGCCAGATCGAAAAGAAATTTAACATGTATTAATTGCACAGACGGAAGTTTGCAAAACACTTTCTGTTCTAGGCTAAGAAGTTTCCGAATATTGTATTGATATTTTCACTGTGCAAAATGTAACAAAAAAAAATAAGAATTAATAAAATATAGAAAAACATTTTTTTAGAAATTTGGTTCTTCGAACCTTTAAATCTGAAAAAATAACTTAAAAAACATTGTTGCTGCAGGGATAAAGGTTAAAGTGAAGAACAAATAACAAAATTTTTGAAAATCTTTTAAATCTAATGCGTTGTTTTTAAAAATTTGGTCCTTCGTACCCACCATGCTGTAAGGAAAGTTAAAGCGCAGTTTATGATTCTAATTTTGATTTTTTTTTGTTTTATTTTGTTACATAATTATAAAAACTTTATGCCAACTGATTTCAGTTGAACAATACTTTATAAAGTTTAAAATTAGCGTTTGATTAAAATCTTGTGTTTTAAACATTTTGTTTTTTATTTTATTTTTGGGACAAATACATTTGTGTTAGTTCAAACGCACCTAAAGTAAATTATGTTAAAAACTCATTAGTCATAGTTGCGAGTTATAGAAAGTAAGTTAAAAACAAAACTTAAAAGAGGTAAAAAAAGGTAAAAATACTCGTAATAATCAAGAGTAAGCAGCAGTAACTGTGGATAGATAGGTAGTTAGTGATAATCTTAAAGTTAAATAATCATAACAACTAAATTTAGTGGAAAATGAAAGTATGAGAAACGAAAATAAGTAAACAAAACTAGATGAAATCATTTGAAAAGTTTATGATGGACTTTAGCTAGAAGTTTGCAAATTATAATTGAAATTTGTAATAAGATTTATATAGTTTCTAAAACTGAAATATTTTTACTAAGGCCCAGGGTTTGAAAACAGGAAACAGCCTTATTCTTAATTTGTAGTGTTAAAAAGTGGTTAGGAGTTCTAAAACTAAAATTGTAAAAAATTGCTAAAAGCTGGAGGGTTACTCTCTATTGCGATGCGATCTCTATTGCGATGCGATAAGCGTACAAATTGATACTCTTACGCATCGAATTTGCTTTCGCATCGCAATAGAAAGTAACCCCCTGAACTTTTCATAGCAAAGGGGTAAAATCTGTTAGATGGGTCTTCATTTGACCCAAATCTTTTGCCGCTTAGCCATATTTTTAAGGTTTTGAAAGAGTAAATTGTCGCTAGAGACTTAAATCTGTAGAGTATTATGGCTGGTTTTTTCCAAGGCAACTGTTTTTTTATTTTCTTTAAAATTATATTAATCTATTCATTAATTAATGCTTTTATTTTGCTCTGAAAAATCTACTTCTTTTCAGACGATGTTTTATTAATCATATTAATCTATTCAATTAATAATGCTTTTATTTTGCTCTGATTTTCAATTTGCAAACATTATTTATGTTTGTTTTAATTTTCTGCTAATTCCGTTTATTGGCTTTATTTCTTATACATTTCATTATTAGTTTTTCGTTATTTTTTTTACAAAGTTTTTTCTTGTTTTTTTTTGGTATTAAAATGTTAAATGTCAGATTTGCTGGAATTACTTACAATTTCATAGATATATATCGCGCTAACATTGCTCTTTTTATTTTGAATTTGAAAAACCGTTAAGACGTGAGTTTTTTTTATATATTTAAATTGAATCTACATTTCAAGTTGAAGTTTAATTAAAATTGTTAAAAAGATTATATGTGTATAAACATTTTCTTGTGTTATTAATAAAAGAAAATAAAAGTTTGCAAAACGAGACATAAAAAATAGTTGAATTTAGCTCGCTGCTAAAAGCCAGAAATTACAAATCAGTAGTCTGATATTTAGAAGGCTAAACAAATGTTTACAAAATTTTAGCAACATGTTGCCAAGTAAAAAACGGCGGCTTATCTTGAAATGTTGCTTAAATTAAAGACTTTTATAATTAAACATTTATTAATTAAACTTTATTAAAGAATTTAGCTCGCTGCTAAGACACAGAATTCACTAGTAGTGATAATGATATTGGGAAAGGCTAAAAACTGTTTAAAAAATCTTATAAACATGTTGCCGAGTTTAAAACAGCAGCTAACTTGAAACGTTGCTTAAATTTAAGAGTTTTTAAATTAAAATTTTATTAATTAATATTTATTAAAGAATTTAGCTCACTGCTGAGACACAGATTTCACTAGTAGTGATAATGATATTGGGAAAGGCTAAAAAAAATGTTTACAAAATCTTAGCAACATGTTGCCGAGTTTAAAACAGCAGCTAACTTGAAACGTTGCTTAAATTTAAGAGTTTTTAAATTAAAATTTTATTAATTAATTGTTATTAAAGAATTTAGCTCGCTGCTGAAACACAGAACTCACTGGTAGTGGTAATAATATTAAGAAAGGCTAAACAATGTTTAAAAAAAATCTTGCCAACATGTTGCCGAGTTTAAAATAGCAGCTAACTTGAAACGTTGCTTATATTTGACAGTTTTAAAATTAAACTTTAATTAATTAATCTTAATTAAAGAATTTAGCTCGCTTCTGAAACACAGAATACACCAGTCTAGATCTATGCCTAGTCTGTTCAAAGTCTGTTTCCTTTAAAATCTATCTTACCACAGAGCTTCCTTGCAACTTAAGTAGACGATCGGCTCGTTAATAGGATAATGTTTTGAATAAATTAATTTGTTCTTAACTGAGGACTAGGGAAAACAATCCGGTGAGATAAAGTCTGCGGCTCTTGGTCAGCTAAAAACTAATAAGGTAAAAAGCTGCTTATGCAATTCAATGATATAAATTCTACAGCTGTCGCCAACCAACTCGAGCGTACATATGTAGCTTAAACTAGCCAGGGAATACAATTCAGCGAGATTAATGCTTTGGCTCTCAGTCGGCTAACTACTGGTTTCGGTTACACTATTAATAGGATGTAATAATTTAGGCCTTGTTTGATGTCCACTTTAAAACGCCAGCAAAACTTTAAACGCTGCTTAAATTTAACAGCTTTTACATTAAACTTTTAGTTACTTAATCCTTATTAATTTCTAAGCAACATATATTGAACATATACTAATAGCACATGTTTGGTCATATTTCAACACATCAACAAAAATTTTAAACAATATTTTTTCCGAAAAATAAAAAACATTTTAAACACACAAAAAAACTGCAGACAAACTTCAGGTGTAATGCCAGGAGCTGCTAATTGTACAATTTGCCTGCAATTGTGTTCCTCATGCATAAACTTAATAAAACTTTGACCACAACCATGGCCAAGAAAAAACAAACAGCAAAAAAAAAAACAAAAAAAAAAAAACTAAATTGAATATTTGCGGTGGCTATTTAGTGATTTACACCTTGTGTGAAAAAACGACACTTTGTTGTTGAAGGCAATACAAATATTTATTTTTTGCTTAAATTGCGAAGAAACTAACAAAAACATTAACTTAAGAGACGTTATGACGCCAAGATGACAGTGAGTTAAATGAAACGAAATTTTTAATAAAATTTGGATAGTTGGTCCTACGAACCCTTACTTAAAAAAGGAAGTGAAAAGGAAAGACAAAATAACTTAATTGACATTTTAGCGACAGTGTCAATATGCTAACTGTGGGGAACAATTTACGAAAATGACTTAATAAGATGTAGGAAACTTATTTTCCAGAATTGCTGGTCCTTCGAACCTTCAAATATAAAAAGGGGAAAAATATATTTATAGGGATTACTGAGGTAAATTTAACAAAAAATCCGTTTAAATAATTAAACTACAGGAAATTTAGTTTTGTTTAAATTTGGTCCTTCGAGCCTTCGAAATTACAATTGTGCAAAAGAAAGAAAAAGAAAAGAGATTCTGATGACAGAGCAACCGATATTGATAGTGAGACAAAAGTCAAGGAATCAATAAAGTCTAGGTAGGAACAGATTTACTTTTCGTTAAAAAGAAAGAAATATGTTTGTTATATGGCCCAATCATGAATAAAAAATCCGCGGGAGTTTTATCCCCTTTTATTTTTTCAACATTGAATTTGAATCGGAAAAATGGGAAAAGAGAAAAAACTCCCGCGGAATTTTTATTCATGATTGGGCTGATAGTAATCAAGAAGGCAGTCATGTAAAAGAATAAAAACATACTTAAATCGTTAAAGACAGGAAAATTTAATGTTAGGAAATCTAACCTACAAATGTGAAGAAGCAAAACACAAATATCTTTTATAGAGCTTATAGAAGTAACAAAATTTAATTGAGTTAATAATGTCTGGAATATTTACTTTTGATCCTTCAAAACCACAAGTGAAAAGTGAATTAAACAACATAAAATAGCTTACGACAGTTTAGAAATTACTATATTTGTGTAATCTGAGTAATTATTAATCAGTTTGGTCCTTCGAACCTCCAACACTTAATGGCGGTTAAAATTCTTGATGTTTACTTAAAAATTTATTAATTTAAAAACTAAACGTTTCTAAAAATTAAAGAATTTCTTTAGTAAAAATTAATTCCAACTTGTTGTTAAACTTACTTACTTTATTGTGACATAAAGCACCTTATCCACCAAACTAATGTTGAAAACTGCTTCAATTCGGTATAATATAAAAATTTAAATTCAAGCTTAAACTTTAAATTTTACTTACATTTATGTTTCTTTTACAATAAAACTGAATTTTGTAGATAAATCTCTTGTTTTACAATATCTTATACTTGTTTAAAATCAACACTTACCTAAAAAGAAAACAAAATAGAAAGAAAACCAGAAACATTAATAATAAGAAATATGAAAATTTATGAAATAAAGAAAGAAAAAAAATGTAAAGTTATAAAAATGAAAATTTATAAAGTATTAATGAACAAATCATGGCATTTTCTTTAAATTTCACACACTGTGTTTTAAAAGCAAAGAAAAATAATGAAAAAAAAAGATAAAACGACAAGACAAAAATGCCAGCAAATATTTTAATATAAAACTTAAGAGGAAAACAAATGACATGTGACACTAAATGTTGTTGTTTGTGGCAAAATGTTGTAAGGGAAAAAAACTGAAATGAAGAAAACAACTAAAGACACAACATGTTGAAAAGCTAATGTACTTGGTGGTATTAAGTGTCGGGCAAATATTAGGTGGCAGCAGGTTTTGGTATCAACAAATTTTCATATAAAACTGAGACTTTAATGGAATCGGAGGTTTTAGTTTTAAATTTTCTTGGAGAATTCAAACACAAAATGGCAAAATTTTAAAAGAAATGTATAAAATAGCCAACAAACTTGTTATTAGTGGAATATTCACCCCTATCGTGAATAAGAATTCCACATTAAATGTGTTTCCTTTTTCCAATCTCGGTTTTTCCGTCAGAATCAATCAGATTAATGATCCTAATTTGGAAGCAAGTTATCGTTCAGTTTTAAGTTTTTGTTTTCTCTGTCACAAATGAATTACTTTACAGCATCTAAGAAGTTGTTAAAACAAATTTCAATATTTAATTTCATAAGTTTTTTCTCATAAACTTTCAGATCAGTATTTTTGATTATTTTGATGTTTCCTTACTTTACAGCATCTAAGAAACGCTTAAAACGATTTCAACATAAAATTTCATCTTAGAACTACCTTAATCAATGTCAACTTTAAATTTCATTACATTTTAGTATTTGTACAAGAATTTCAAGTCTTTAGTTTAGATTTTGTTGTTATTGTGTTCTAATTTCTTGTTCCCTTACTTTACAGCATCTAAGAAGCGCTTAAAACAATTTCAACATAAAATTTCATTAATATATTCTCGTTTAAAAAAAATCAAGTTTTTAGATAAGTATTTTTAGTTATTTGGAAGTTCCCTTACTTTACAGCATCTTAGAAGTGCTTAAATCAATGTCAACAATAAATTTCATTACATTTTAGTTTTTACACAAATATTTAAAGCTCCTAGCTTAGACTTTCTGTTATTTTATTCTAATTTCATGTTCCCTTACTTTACAGCATCTAAGTAGCGCATTTATTTACAAATATGTCAAGTCTTTTTGCTTAGATTTTTTGTTATTTAAATTTATTTTACTGTAAGTAAATCGCACCCTAATGCCTTAATCACTGCTAATAACAGGTGAGAAATTTGAGACCCTACATTCATTTGCTGAAGTGATTTTTTTTACATTTTTTTTAACAAGTTCTTCCCATTAAAAAGAAAATACATATATTTATGCAAAAAGGAAAAAGAAATTAAAAAACAAACGACAACACACAAATAAATTAAGCAGGTGACCTCTGCTGCGCACCACTAGATCGCTGTAAAGCAGTGGTCAACATTTGTAGTTTCTAGGGATCAGAAGAAAATAGTTTAATACAAGAGTTTCACTATTACTCATTAAAATTGGCAAATAAATAGCAAATATTACAGTGAAAACATGACAATACAGCAAGAAACTAAACAATTTGCCGAATCTCTTTATGACATTGCCTGCTTTTAAGCAACTACCATAATGCTTAAACAAATTAAAAGCACTGTTTGCTTAAACTCATACTAAAAATTATCTAATATGAATATTTGCCATGTTGTTTGTAATGAAAAGAAAGTGTCTGTTGAACAACCCAAAAAAAAAATTATTGCAAAATCCTACTTGCGCCGCCACACACATTGTAACCAACCAAAATGTTATTTGTGGAGCACAGATTTCTCATGAAAAAAAATTTGTTACAATTCTGTCATAAAATCTAAAAAGATGGCAAACAAACAAAAAAAATGAAATGAGTCTAAAATTGAATTTTTAAAATAAACAAATTACGAAATTTTTTTAAACCAAATTCAATGAATAATATCTAATAAATTTTCCTACACCAACACTAACAATTACTTGTAAACAAAAAACTAAAGAAGGAAAACTTTTTATAAGAGACAAATATTTGAAAAATGGAAAATATTGTTGGTTTTTTTTTTCTTAGACTCACAAAACTGTGTATACGGAAGACAATTATATTTTGTGGATAGTTTTTTTTTTCGAAATTAGTGTGTGTTTTTTTGTATAGATTTTATTTTACAGACAGCAGAGCAGGCTGCATGCAAAGTGTTTGGCGCAACATTATACAAACAACAAAACATTCATATGAAACAATTGTTGCACTTGCTAGGCCAGAGCTGTAACTAAGTAAAAAGTTTGGTTTGGGAGGTTTGGGAGCTTTTATAAAATATAAATTTTTTTTAGAAATTAAATGAATAACAAAGAAAAATTGCACGCGTTTAAACAAATTACCTGTCAAAGGTGCCATATTTTGCGTCCCCACAGCTCCGTCTCTGGAGATTTTGTGGGGTACATTTTCAAAACTTACAATTCCCATACATCTTGGCTATGCACATGCAGAAATTTCGATTCTGATCCACTGTGCACAATATTACTTCAGTACCAGAGTTTCTATCATGCATGTATCAGTTTGTTTAACCTTAAAAATGGTCCTACGAACCGTATGGCAGGACCAACAATTTTAAATCCTAAGATAAGTTTGCTATCATCAAACCATTTATTAAAACGAAGACTTAATAAATAAAAAATCAACAGATAATCATTATAAACTTTCCAAACTGTACACATTATGATTAATAAAAACACATTTACCAAATATGATCCTTCCGGCCCAAAATTAATCATTAAAATCTTAACAACAACTTGAAAATAATCTGAATATTAATATTTACTTTCGAAATTCTTTATTATATCTCTTAAGACTTAAGAAACACAATTTTTCAAGTAACAGAGATTCTTAAGTATATGGTTATTAAACCCTAAAAAATGGTTCTACGAACCTTATGAAAGAACCAACAATCTCAAATCCTAAGATAAGTTTGCTATCATTAATTCAGTTATTAAAACGAAGACTTAATCATGTTAAATTTTTCAAAATCTAAAAGTCAGGATTAATAAAAACACATTTACCGAGTATGGTCCTTCCAGCCCAAAATTATGCATTAACATTGTAACAAAAACTTTGAAATTCCTAATTTCCTTCCAATATTTAATATTTACATATTATTAAATAAATTATTATTCCTAACCAGATTTTTTATAATCTTTTTTAAAAGTTAAATAAATTTGAAGAAAGACTTAAGAAATAACTTCTTTGTTTTAAAGGCAATTTCAAACAAACCATTACTTTGCAACTATTTAATTTTCATTATTCTATTGGAAGAACTAAGGATCTCAAAACAGAAGATAAATCTCCTAAAATTAAAGTAGTCATGAAAAGCTAAACTTATTAAATTAACAAAATTATTAGTTTTTACGGGTTTCAGCATTGCATATCACACAGTGGTTTAGAAAAATGTTCTTTAAATAATTCGGTATCTCTACAGCTCGTAACTTTAGCTGGAGCTAAGGTGTTTTCTAATTGATTCACAATTTTATGGTTTCGAAGGCGAAAAAAGGGAGCCATTGAGTGGCGCTTAAAACTTCGGGTCTTACATTTAAAAAAAAAAATTCCCAAAAATCAATTAATGATCCAAATAAGTAGGTTATCGCTTTTAGTTCCGCAGATATAAATATAGGTTTATTTTTCTTCTTTTTAACTTTGGTCTAATTTACAAAATCAATCGATCATGAACATTCATCCTTATTCCATTTAGCGTCATCGTCGTCGTCGTCAGCGTCATCAATTTAATATCAACATCAATTTTTATCGACGTCTTCATCAATTCGATACAAAACAGCAATATAACGATGTCTATTGTTTATCATTTTTTAAAGCACATCTCTAATAACTTAGACAGTTGGTTTGTTTTGTTTAAAATTTTTATTAAAATATTTTCTTGAAAACTTTAAACAACTAAAATGTTTTTTGTTCCTATTTGTAATCCTGATCCAAATGATGCTTTTGGAGCAATTCGTAATGGTCGTTAGATAATCCTGGTTTTAAAGGGGGCACTTGTCGACGTTCTGAGATGAGTTTGAAGGTGCCAATATTTGACTTTAATTTTTTTTTCATTTTCAAGAACCAAATCATTCCTTTCAAGAGCTTCTATATCAAAATTCTCACATTCAATAACTCCCTGAACAGCTCCTTCAGGTTTTAGTTGCTACTGAAATTGAAGCAGGTTTGCCACAGCTTCTTCAAGGGGACTAAGTATTACTTGTTTATAAATTTCGCCTTTAATAGACGTTTATTCTGCCTTGTTTGTGACTAATTTTTTTCACCTTAAATTTAAAATCCTGCCGAAAACTTTAAGAAAAATTTTGTCATGCAACAATCCTTTTAGTCATATCCATCTTACCTTTTGCCAACCGTCACCTGCTCTTTTCGGTAGACCAATGGCCATTTAGTATGAAATTATTTCCCATTGCTCTTTAAAATCAAAAGGAAGAGAACATTGGCAAGTGAAGAATTAAAATGTTTCGACACAAATATGACTGACGACAAAATCAGAATCAATTTATATCGATGCAGGCGTTAACGACGTTGCGTAAAAATATGTCATACCGATTTACAACAATCGACAAAAAAACAATATCGTTTCGTATTGATGAAGCCAAATAGAACAAGGGTGAATCTTTAAAAGTTCATGAGTCGTCTTTTAGATATTGAAAACACATAATCCCCCTTATTCATAAACGATTATTAAATTTAACAAACGTTTATTAAGACAGATTTGCATATAAAAATTTGCTTAATAAACGTTTGTTAAATTTAATAATCGTTTATGAATAAGGGGGAATGAGTTTATCAACCCTTTTAGATCAGTGGTTGACATAAAGAGAACATGAATCATGACCCTCTTATTTCATAAATTTTATGAATTTCATTAACTTTGGTATTATTTGCGAGCAAATGTTTCATGTTTGAACCACCATGGATGCCGACCACTGTTTCTAAAATCTTTTAATAACTTTTAATCAACTTTAAATATCTATACTAACCAGAAATCTTTAAATTTATACTCTAGATTATATAGATTTTAGAGAGCATTTCTAAAAATCTTTAAATTCCTTTCAATAACTTTTCACCATAAAACTCTTCTAAAACAAATTGAAAGCATGTAAAAAGAAAAACCATTAGTGTTATTTCTGTTGTTCATTTTATGGCAAATTTGTTTGGTGGTGTTGCTCATAATATAATTTTTATTTCTTAATGCTGCTTGGCTTGCTGCTGTTGTTTAATCACCAATATTTTCCCTGGAAATATGATCTTGACGATGAGATGGCCTGTGCCTGGCAATCTTGAGCAAATCATCTAAAACATCTCTCTTGAATAGTATTATTATGAATAACATTATTGTTATTCAGCCACTCCGATATTACAAGGTAGTAGTACTCGTATTATTATTTTTAGCTTAAAGTGTTGGCCACAGAAAACCAGAAGCCTTTAAACTTGTAGTGTCTTAAGTAAATATCCACAGAGGAGATGGATTGAATGGAATAATGAAAAAAAAAACACGAATATTATTGACCTAAAGCATTTTGAAATTATATTGTAATATTTTTTTTGTACAACAATGTAGTGGCAAGGAAAGAAATAAAGAAAGATGGACAAGTGTTGATTTGTCTGTTTTTAAATCGCGTGTATGAAGAAATGAATGAATGGTTGGTTGCAGAGAAAAGATGATTTCAAGTGAAAGATGTATTTCAGCAGGCATTAGAAAATGAAGATTAAGTGTTCCGTAATATGTAGGTTTTAGTTATGAAGATGTCTTTTAAGAGATTTTAAAAAGCAGATGTAAAATAATAAGTAATAGTAATATATTTGTTTTGAATTTAATCGAGACATGTCGAAGGACTAAAGATCTAATTTAACAGAATAATTTTTTTATATTTAAAGCAGTTACGCGTAAAAAATTATTTGCATTTTAGAAATTACTGGTTTTTGCATTCAAGTAGAACTTTGTAAAACTTTACAAATGGTCCTACGAGCAGTATGCTACAACCATCAATCTTAAAACACAAAATAAGTTTCCTTTGTTTAAATCAGTTATTAAAGCACGATCTAATAAGTAAGAAAATAACATAAATTATTTTAAAAGCTTTAAAGTTCAAAGTAAAAACTCAAACAATATGGTCCTTCGAACAAAAGGAAAAAGAAACATTCTATTGTTAACAAAGTCTATTAAATGCACAATCCCCTAAAAACTTGAATACTTATTTTAGGAATTCAGATTTTGAAACTAATTTTAATAAGATAAAAAAGCAATTTCAGATAAAACAAATTTGTTAACCATTTTACTATTACCAGAGTTCTTTGTGGCCAGTATCCAATAAGGAACTCAGTGCGCAGCTGGTTAATGAGGAATGGACGTTTGGTAAGCATGTAAGCAGACTTGTACTCTCAATAATACTGCTAAAGTTGTCAGGATTGGGAGAAAGAAGAAACAGTATTTCATCTTCTCTGTGAATGCCCGGCTCTAAACAATTCAAAACATGCATTTTTCAACTCTCATCTACTAAACAATCTGGCATAGATTTAAAGTATCAAATGGTGCAATTTCATCGCTTCAATGAACGCAACAGGTTGGATATAGTTATCTTTACCAACTAGCATCTGGATATGATATAGTTTTATAGCTAATCTCACTGAGTGGTGTGATCCTCTTCAAAACGGAATTAAAAGAATCTACTTGAACGCTTGCACGTAGCGGGCAACCAGAGTTTCTTACACGAGTCTCAGGTTGATTAACCTTACAAATGGTCCTACGAACCGTATAAAAATACCAACAATCTCAAATGCTAAGATAAGTTGGCTTTAATTAAATCAGTTATTAAAAGAAAGACTTAATAAAGAAAAAATCATGTTAAAAGTCATGTTAAGCACTCTAAATTCTAAACGTTATGCTTAAAACAAACACATTGACCAAATAAGGTCCTTCGAGTCCAAAATTAGACATTGAAATCTTAAGAAAACCATTAAATCCTCCATCTCCTTCTAATTACTTTAAAAATTCTTATTCACAACCAGGGTCCTAGTTCACAAACAATTTTCACTTCGCATTTATCAAATTCCATTTTTTTTTTGTAAAGAGTTAACAGAAACAGTTCCACAATATTTTTTGCAGATCTCATTTTGAACTAAAAAATTATTATAATAAAATTATTATTAATATTGAGAACATATTAATGTTTACATTTCATTTAATTTAGACAGTCCTTAAGTTCATGGCACTGGCCATGTCCGAACCTATGCAAGCAACGTAACAGTTGATTTTCAGCCGACAAAACTCTAATAAGCTCTAATTATTCTCTGTAAATTTCTTTAATTATATTTAAAATGAAATCAACTTGGATTTGGAAGCACTCTTTAAAATAAAAGTTTTGTAGTCCCAAAAAATTAATTCGGTCTCTATAATTTCTTCTTATAACCGCGTCAAGCAAAACCGCATGTCTAAACATTTTGAAAGCTTTAATAGTTATAACAATATGAATTTGTAAAGCGATCCTTGCAAATATTTGGCAAATTTATCAAAATTTCCTTTGGAAAAACAGAATTTACAGTTTTTGTGGAACAAAACAGCATAATTTTTTGGAAAATCTTTGCAAATTACTCTTTTCACATGAAACAGAAATTGCAAAAAGAATATACAAATTTCAAAAACTTTGCAAATTACACTTATCATTTTCAACTTTTCACTTGTGGAAATTGTCTAATTCTGAGGAACATAAAGTTTTGCAAATTGACGAAAAATTGTAAAGTGAAAAGTTGATAAGTAGTTTTGAGGCATATGGCCCAGATTTTTATAATTTGATTTAAATAGAATATAACTTTGAAGAAATACTTTAAATGCTTCAAGTACCAGAGATTCTTAAGAGAGTCTAAGGTTGTTAATGTTCCTACGAAGGATTAAAGATCTCTAAACAAAAATCAGTTTCTTAAATAAAGATTTAAACAACAAAAATTAAAAGAAATTGAAGGTAAAAGAAAGAAAGTCCTTCGAAGGCAAAAATTAAACAATTTATTGACAAAAAGTGTCTCTGAAATCTACAATTTCCACAAAATATTTAACGCAATTTTGAAGATTTTCATAATATTCTTTAACTAAAATGTCTGTCTTAAGAAACTTTTACAAAAACTCCTTTGTTTTAAAACCAAATTTCAAGCAAAATACTACTCTGCAGCACGATTTAAGATATTTCAACTCTCACGTTATAATTTTCATTAGAAAATTAAAAATTTTCTTTGTTTCTTAGCTGTGTATACACGGCTTAAGAAAATAAAACACACAAAGCCATAGTATTCTTCTAGAGGCTTTTAAAACAACATCAACAACAACATTAACTCATTCCGTTAATAATAATTTCTATCTTTCGACGCGACCCAGTTCATATGAATCTTGAATCATGTTTCGTACTTACTACTCCAAAAACAAATTCACACTTGATTAAAATCTTTTGATTACAAACAAACATCATACACAGCAGCAGCAGCAGTAGCAAATGAAATATTTTGTAGAAAACACAATTTAAATCTTAACAAAACTCTATTACAACAATTCCTTTAAAATAAATAAAAGAAAAACTTTGTTAAAATTTCGTTATCAGTTAATCTAATGTGTGGCAAATGGCCTGGGTAAGACGACGTCCATTATACTCTTCTGCTCCATGCAGCTGTTTGGTTTAATTTTTTTTTTAATATTTTTTCTCGTATCCAAAAGAAAACTAACTATTCACATATTTAGTTTAATAGTATTTAAGTCTACTTCTTTAAATAACTTCAAGTATCTTTCCTCACATCTTTAGAATTGAAAGTGAGTTATAGTGTAATCTTGGCGTTTTAATCCATCTTTCATTGTCTGTCGTTCTAAATCATAATATTTTTACAATTAATTTTCTTGTTTTGTGTTGTTTTCATTTCGTTTGTAATCTCTGCTTGGTTTTCAAGTCAATTTGATTGTTCGAAATAAAAATAATTCTTTTTTTTTTTATATAAAAACATTATTTCCTTAAATGTTGGTTTATTACTCTTTTTTATGATTATTGTTGATTTTAGTGTTTTTGAATGCCCGTTAATAATCATGATCAGCGTTGCCACGACCAAAAAAACTTTGTAACCAATATGTAAAAAAAGTAACCAAAAGCAAAAAAAAAAAAAAAAGTAACCAAAATTTTTATATATTTAAAATTTTATTTTATTTATACTTCAGCTAAAAAATATGTATGTAAAAAACAAATTAACCATTGCATTTCAGTTTGTAGATGGTTTTTGACGTTTAAAGAACCTTACTCGTTCAACAATACAATGATTGTGTTTGTTATGTTTGGAGACAGGCATGTATTTTTTTGTAAAGCTATATATACACGATCGTCAGATATTACAACGTTGTCAGATCTAGCAATGTGCTAGCAATGTACTGACATCGAGAAATTGTTAGAAAACGAACTATTTCATTTGCACACAATGAATTTATCTGTCAACCGAAATTGTCAGTTCACACTGTTATCAAATTGTTGTGTGGCATTGTCAAATTTGTTTTGCAGCGTTGTGTGTATGTTTCAAAATTTTAAATATTGTCATGGAAAAAAACGATCAAATGAAACCATTTTATCTGCACTCTATGAAACAGGATTCAACAAAAGATATGTCACTATCCACTTTTATTTTCTTTAATTTAATTCTTTAATTTTCTTCCACTTTTTTCAGAGTTTAGAAATAATTTCTATGACAATGCTGCCATTGGCAGATGCATAAACTTTGCACATATGACAATGTCTTAAAACAATGACAATGACAAAATTGTGTGTTTACACGATTGTTAGATGTCTGACAATATTTTTGTTTTCCAATGTACTGAAAATGCTTTTTCTTACAACGTTGGAAGACAAAAATTTTACGTTCACACGGTTGTTACAGTGTTGTTATTATAACGTTATCAAAACGTTTAAATTGTGGTAGTTTAGTTTATCACCAAAATTAGTGGAGTTAAGTCAAAGTGAAAAACAATGTAAAAAATGGTTACTTTTGTATTAAAAAAAAGTAACCAAAACGGAAAAAAGGTACACAAGTACACATTAGAAAAAAAGTAACCAATTTTGGTTAAAAAATAACCAAAACGGCAACGCTGATCATGATTAAGCGGCTTAATGAATCAGGAGAGAGAAAGAGAGAGAGAGAAAGAGAGAGAGAGAGAAAGAGAGAGAGAGAGTATGAGCGTAACACGACACTCATTCACTGTACATCCCAGGGATGTAAAATAGCTTTTTTGGATTTTGTACAAACTATTTAAATAAAATGTATTTTTAGAGGTCTACCATTTTTAATATTTATTACCTTATAGTATCTTTAAGCAATTTTATATTCGATACGAACGAATGAACAAATTTTTAACATTGAAAATTTATATCAGGATACCAATATTTCAAAAAATCGTCAATCTTTTATTGATTTCTCCACAAAAGGAAAAAAAACAAACAATCTTTCCTATTGGGAATATTTTTTCCCTCGAAATGTTTTTCCTTTTTACCAACTTGCAATCGTGAATAATATTTTCCATGAAATCTTATCCCCTTTTTTTAACAATTCACTGGGGAATGATTTTTGTGAAAAAATTTCGCATTCAAATAAAATTTCCCTAATCGTGAAAATATTTTTCACTAGAAATATTTTTCTTATTCCCTTTATTGTGTTCGCTTTATTTTTGCTGGGGGTTGAATTTATCATGTTGGTATTTATGTATTTGCTTTAATTAGTTACATACACTAAATTTTGGAAAAATTACTTTACATCCAGTATATATGAAAACGCTGCTTTATTTACCCTGTAATGTTGTATAAACCTAATACAAATATTAATTTAATATAATTTTTTTATTAAAGGCATTGTGTAGCTCCAAGGGGTCAAATGAATCGCGCAAACGTCGGTAAACAGTTCGTTGATGCCTATTTTCTTGCTCCTGTAATAAAATTATTGCTCCAATTTTAAAATTTTTTTATGCGATTTATTTATTTAAAACTTCTTTTTCTTATTTACATTCACTGTGCGTTGATAGTTTTCTATATTTTAAAGAGATATGCAATGAAGGGAAAAAATTCACGGGAGGTTTACTATAGCATTTTTCATTCCGAGGGGAATGAAAATTCCCTGGTATTCACAATAGGGGTGACTATTTTACATAACTGAAAGCAATACAAAATCAAATCCAAAGAAATTGCAAAAAAGTATATGATGTAAGACTTCTAAAACAATCAGGAGAGAAATTATCAAACCGAAATTATCATACTGCTACCAGCAGATAAAGCATTTGTTCACGCTAAAAAAAAACAAGTGCTCCAGGAAGTAAGTTATCGAAAGACAAGAGTAACAATTTTACAATTTGCGGTAATACATCTGAAACAAAGCTCGTTTCGTAATAAAACTGTGTCTATGAATGATCTTCATTCAAATAAATCATACTTTATGACTTTATATATGCCTCCTAATTAAAATATATTAATTAATTAAGATATAAAGAATTTTTCGATTTAACGCATAGACTTGTCAATATATCGTCCGTTATACCGGGGTTTGCATGTATTTGTTAAAATATATACGAGTATATAACATTCTTATTTATGAAATATAGGATTATTTGCACAAAGTTAACCTTATATACAGCTGTGGACAGAGAAATAGCAACGAGGATTAAATTTTTGGTTTTTTCTCCATCAGGACCAATCAGATTAATTTTGGTTTGATCTGTGAAAATCCCTCTTTACCACAATTTGATATATTGACCACTTCTGTCAATATATCAAATTTGTGTAAGTCTACTGGAAACATTTTTCCGGAATTCCTCATTTTTGTTCAGTGACACGGCGGCACATTTATGGCTACATGATACGGAAATAAACAACATTGCAGCATTTGCGCTGAAGGGCAATCCGTAAGAATTCTCGAACTACCGTTACGTGTGCTTCAAGGGTTGGTGGAATCAAAAATAGTGCAGAACATTAATGATAACATTTGATTTCAGCTTTTATGAGAAATAATTTCGATGAGCAGCTAATATCGCATTTCGAACCTGTCAACCTAGAACGTGAGATATCACAACCCTGGGTTTATTCCTTTGGGGTTTTGTGACGATAAAAGCCTTCGTCCATAACCCAGCTACGATTCAGCACTTCAAAGCTAACATTACCAGTGTAATTCCCAAGATACCAGTAGCAAAGCTAGTAAGAGTAATCGAAAATTGGACCTTCCAAATTATTCACCAACAGCGTAGTGGCGGTCAACATTTAATTTAAATTACGGTTAAAAATAGAATAAAGATTTCAACATACCGTCCTATTTTAAAGGCTTTTTTTATTGAATTAACCATTATTATCCATTACAAAGGAACAACACTTGCAGATTATTGAATTATTATAATCAAAAAAAAAAACACTTTTTGTTGGAAAGTTGTGTTTAGCGATGAAGCTCTTTCTGGTTGAAACAAGCGAAATTGTCGTATTTGGTGTGAAGAGCAAGCAGCCAGAAGCAAGAACTGAAAATGCATCCCGAAAATGCACTGTTTGGGCCGGTGGCATCATTGAACAGTTTATTTTACGCTTGGGGCCGATCAATAGGCTGCCTAGATCGTGCAATTTAATGCCTTTAGACTATTTTTTATGGCGCTATGTTAAGGCTCATATCATAGACAAACACGCAATGGTGCCGCGCTGGAATCTAATATTGAAGAATATATTTGTGAGATACCGGGCGATATGTTTCTCTAAATTGTATGTGTTTTTTTTAACAAATCCGGAAGCTCTTACAAAATAACTCTTTAGAACTAGATTTCTTAAAAGTAAAGAAATCTAGTTTTTTTCCCCCGATTATTTCAAATCTATTTGATGCCTAGTTTTGGATATTTGACTGTTTTGTTAAATACTTTCTACTATTAATTTGTTAACTTATTAGTATGCAGAGTCTATCAATCTACTTTTATCTTTAAGAAAAACGTTTTATTAACCAACATTATTAATGCAGTAAAGTGCTGCACTTGCTGTTTATTTTATTAAAATATAAATTTAATGCTTATTTTAACAATTCAAAACATAATTAATTAATTGCCTTCAAAAAAACAGACACAAGTTTTTTCAATAAACTAACAAATTGACACATGCTACCACTCCCTTCCCTTTAAATACAATTCAATTGCTTTTTAAAGCTAAAAATGTCAATGTAGTTTTTTAATTTTAATAAATTTCTTCTAGCTGAGCTTTTTTTTTTTAAGGTTTTAAAAAAAATTTTATAGTTTTTTTTTTCTTTTTTTTTTCAATTAAATTTAAAATTTAAAAACTAATCACTGTTACCAATGGCACGTCATAATAATCGTAAATTTCTGGTGATTTTCCACAAAAAAAAAAAAATAAATAAAAGAAATGACAAATTATGCGCATGTGCGCAGCTTGACTTCAAAAACGCATAAGCCGCTGCAAGTTGTATGTGTGTGATTTTTTGTTTAATTTATTAAACAAATTTATTAAAAAAAAAAAAAAAAAAGACTTGAGTGCGTTTGCATTTAGAAATTTAAGCGAATGTGAAGTGGAGTGTATGATGGACTGAAAAGCTGATTGTCTGTTTAACTAATAGATTAAATTCTATTGTGACATTGAAAAAACAGTAGTTAAATGTGTGTCAAATTGTGTAAAAATCTGTTTAACGCCCCGAAAAAACTCTCATTTAAGTCTGTGTTAAAAAAATTTTTTTACATTTTACGATAATAAACTATTTAAAATGAGCAATTTTTTGCAAATAATGGAAATTTTACTTTTCAAAATGCCACCTATTAAAGAAAAACGGCTGTCTACTCTTTGCTTTTAATAGATTATTTCTTCAGAGCAAAGATTTATGGAGTCTGCTATGACTCCCTGCCTACTTGTCATAGACGACACAACAATATTCATATAGTAATTGAGGAGATTGCTGCTATCCTTCTCTAGTGCCAGCTACCAGCTGAATTAACTAAATGTGAAATTGTGGCAGAGTGAATGATAAGCTATATTTAGCATTTTGATGGATTACATTTGAATTGCATTTTAGCTGCAGTATTTTTTATTTACATCTTCTGAATGTCATCTATCATACAAATTTCTATGGTTGTAAAAATATATTATATTATCGTGTTTTTGTTTTGTTTTGAAGAAATGGAAACTTGTTTTTAGCTGATTGTTTTGTTTCACAACAAAATTACACTGCAGATAATTTTAAACTCCGGTTAAAACAGTTATTAATGTTGCAAGTTTACAATTTTTCTTGGCCAACCAACCATTGACAGTGACAAAGTAATTTTAACACTGTCTTAATTTTGATTTTAGTTATATGTATGTACATATGTATGTTTTTATATTTTTGTTTTTTTTTCTGCAGGTATGTTGATTGTTTTTCAAAAAAAAAAAAAAATCGTTATAATGTGAAATGTTAAGATTTATTGAAAAGACTTATTAAAAACTAGCTTAAAATAAAGTTTTTAAATTTAGGAACATTTAGTAGAATATTATAAAAAAAAAGTTGGTAGCTATTTGTGCTGTAGAACTGTAAGGAAATTTTGGTTATTTAGAACTATTGAACCGAAATTCATGAAAATATTTGAACTACCATGCTTGGTGTTTAGATGTGAAGAGTGAAATAGTTAATATAACAGTTTTTCTTTAGCAAAATGTTTAAATTTTGTTTTACAAAAATTGTTAGTATAACAGTTTTTCATAACAAAAATTGTTAGTGTTTTTCTTTAGAAAAATTGTTGGTATAACAGTTTTCCTTCACAGAAATTTTTGGTATAACAGCTTTATTTTAGAAAAGTTTTTAGTATAACAGTTTTATCTTAGAAAAAATTTATTAAACAGTTTTACCTTAGAAACATTGTTAGTATAATATTTTTTTATTAGAAAAACTGTTAGTTATAACAGTTTTACCTTAGAAAAATTGCAAGTTATAACAGTTTTTCTCTAGAAAAATTGTTAGTTATAACGGTTTTTCTTTAGAAAAATTGTTAGTTATAACAGTTTTTCTTTAGAAAAATTGTTAGTTATAACAGTTTTTCTCTAGAAAAATTGTTAGTTATAACAGTTTTTCTTTAGAAAAATTGCTAGTTATAACAGTTTTTCGTTAGAAAAATTGCTAGTTATAACAGTTTTTCTTTAGAAAAATTGTTGGTATACCAGTAACATATTCTAATACCAAATTTTATTTATAACGCATTATTCCTACTGGCCCAGTTTAAGTGCATAAATTTGTTTCTTAGGAAATAGGATTAACTCTTGCGAGACTCTCTAAATCAATAATACAAAAGTCGATATTTACCCCCTTATTCAAAAACGATTATTAAATTTAACAAACGTTTATTAAGCAAATTTTTATATGCAAATCTGTCTTAATAAACGTTTGTTAAATTTAATAATTCTTTTTTGAATAAGGGGGTAGTACATTCTTGTTCGCATTAAGCAATTGCAATTTTTTAAATAACAGGACAACAACGCTGTGGGACACACATAATTAAGTGGAATTTTTGGTACACACATAATTAAATGGAATTTCTGAGTCATACTGCGTGCCGACTCAGGACAGTAACAAGCAAATTTTTCTTTCGCTCGGAAAATGCTCTTTTGTTGGACTCTTTTCTGACTCCTTTTTCGGAGCGCTCCTAGAATGGTATACTGGGTCACTGTATTAAATTCCAGTGCATTGGTATTTAAAGTCAACACACTCAACAATTAAAGATACTTCTGCTCTCCACATATCAACATATTAGGAGTTGAATCTACTAAAACAACATCAACAGCAAAGTGGAACAAAAAAAAAAAAGTATTGTCCCATTAACATGAATAGAACAGTTCGGTAAAGTTATAAACTGAACTACAATAACTACAATGTTGAACTATTAGCCAAGCCAACAATCTCTGATACGAGGTGAAAATCGAAGACAATTTCCAAGCGCATATCAGTAGACACATAATTTTACACCTAAAAGTGTCTCCACTAAGCCTAAAACAATTTACAGTATACTCAGCAAATAGTGTGCACTCTTAGTTGAAGGGTGAAAATGGAAAATAGCTGTGGGGCAGTGGTGGTTTTCTTTTTATTTTAGTTTAGTTTTAAACCTTTTTAAAACATACAACAATTATGTCTCCTTGAAAAGGTAGGAAATTTGTAATTGTAGAAATGTGTAATGGTGAAGTGAGAGTGGTGTATTCCAAATTATCTGTTTCCGGTAGTTTCAAAATATCAGACAGACATGTAACAAATTTCTAAAAAAAATATCTTTAGACATCATTTTAATAGAGAGAAAACATTTAAAATTTTCTACATACGTTACGCCGTTTTGAAATTGATTTATTTGTTTTTAGCAATATTTCATCTTTAGGCATCGGTTCTAGAGCTGTGATTACAAAACGAAAAACAGTTTCGAAAACCTTCATGTATTCCATATTTATTTTACAAACGCTTTTAAGAATGTGATGATTTTGAGTAAAGTTCTTGAAAATACTATTTTTTTCTATGTTTGCTATAATTTTTTTAAATTTCAGGATTTTCTTGTTACTTTTATTAAATTATTCAAACAATTTATTATGTATAATAACAAATTCAATCTGCGTTGAAAATTTCATTGCATTATAGGGTATTTTTTTAATTGACGACCATTTTGCCAGCTGTCAAGTGATTTTTGTTTGAAGGCGCTAGTCTACGCCGATAAACCTGAAATGATTGACCACTTGGAGGACAACATTCGCCGCGTTATTGCCGTAATACGGCCGCAAATGTTGAAAACAGACAACGAAAATTGGACCTCCGTATTTGTTGATAGTCTAGAAAAATGTATTTTTATTAAAAATTTTTGTAAATTGGCAAATATCGGAAAGAATTTGATTTATATATATATATTTTCTAGACCATATGGTTTTATTAAGATAAATTAATTTCATATCTTAGCCTATAAAAATCAAGTCAATATCTCAATTACATTCCAAAATATATTCAAAACTAATGCAAGCGCTTCGATCATGCGATTTAGGACCAGTGGATTATTTTTTGCCGATTTATGTTAAAGATAGAGTCTCTGCAGTACCAATGCAATCGATTCAAGCCTTAATAAAACTCAAAATTCTTAATGTCATTAATGGAATAGATAGAGTGAGGCCAAAATATTATTGACAATTTTCATAAAAATAGCGATGGTTGTGATGGACATCTGTCCGCTATTATTTATCATTGTCACATAACATCAACTAGAGTTGTCCATACGAGACAAATTCTTGAAATTGTTCGCTGACTGATCAAATTGATGGCTTGTCATGGCCGGGGGTAAAATAAGAAGATGAGCATGAAACGTATTTTTTTAGAGCAACCTTGTTTTGATACATTTCCCTCTTTCATGTTTGTATTACTTGTTCAATAACCTGTCAAACTCTCCCACATTTCTAGCAGAAATCTTAAAATACCACTTTTTAATGCTAATTTCACCATAATTTACTTCCTCTATAAACCAAAAGTTTTCAATTCTATATGAAATCAATTATATTGCTTTAATTCTTATACAAAATATTCATTCACTCATAATTTGATTTTTCTTTTATTGATTTTATTCTCACCATAATTATAGGTTAATGACCTCCAGCAGCAGCAAAAAGAAATTCTTGCAAATTATTTATATTCAAATAAAATATGTTTTAGAGGAATGAAAGCAAAAAAAAACACAGAAATTAAATTGTTTTTCTCTAACAGTCATTTGAAAATTTATGAAGTTCGTACACGAACAAACAAACGAACAGAGATCTAATCTAATCCATTACAAAATCATTGAATAAAGACAAGTCAATTATGTGGTCTACCTCTACCGCTAGGCTGCTAGAGAGAGCTCTAGCTGTACAGCTGCTCCATTCACAACAAAAGACTACCAACCAACCAACCACTTCATCATTTTCGTCAGCCTCATCATCATCATCATCAACTTGTAAAACTTTTCCTACTCCTCCTCATTCTCCTACTTCTCTACTACTGGCTGGCTGCTTTGCTAGTTTGGAATCTGTCAGAAACTCTAGATGACCACGTTTTACGTTGCAACCAAGAGATTATACGAATAAAAGGCCACCCGTAAATTTCTAACAAACTCATAATTATCAATGATAAATTGTAAACGATTAAATTGTGGTATTAAAACAAACTGAATTGAATGGCAGTCGTTGTAGTCTCTTAGTAGACGATGACTTGAGTGAAGAAATAAAGGAGGAAATAAAACAAAATCATAAACACAAAACCAAATGTGGCTACAAAATCAATAATAAAACAAAAAACAACAAATAGATACTTGCGGTAGTTGAAGCTATAAAAACCAAAACCAAAGACAAAGATTCACAACAAACTGCAGGATGAATGATGGCTGCAAAGATACACAAGGAAAGAAAGCAAGAAGTATTGGTTTGGCTGGCTTCTCCTCTGACTGAAGTTTGTTTATTTGCAACAAAAAAAAAAAAAAAAAAAAAAAAAAAAAAAGCTGGTAGTGAGGAGGGGTAAGTGAAGTTGGGGGGTTCCTGTTAACAGTCTAAAGAATGAATGACACGACAATGTTTTATAATAAATTTAAAATTCCTCTACTCCTTAGGAATTTATTGAGAAAATTGAACCTGTTTAAATCTGTTCAGTTTTTCTCAACATCTTTCAAAATTTTCCTGCTGCTTCATTTAAAACAGTTTGTGGCACAAATAATTTCTTAAGCATTTAAAGATTTTTCCTATTAGAAATTTCTTTGCAGGCAGTAGTTTCTTCTTCAATAACTGCTCGCTCTAATACGCTCACGATGAATATTAAAAATCTGCTGCTGCTGGTGATTGCAAGCAGCAACAGCAACATCAATGATGACTAACTAAACTATTTGACTACAACCGCCTTGGCATTTTTTTCATTAAATGATTTAAGACTGGTTGCTCTAAACCCATAGAAATAGTAACCAAACTAACTTAATAAACATGATGATGGTCTGCTCGATTGATAGATTGACTGCTGCTGCTGGACTGCTGCATTGCTGTAATTTCAAAAAACCGATGACGTTGAAAGAAGAAAAAAAAACTGCTTAAATGTCGCTTCATCTTCTAATAGCTTAAAATGTGTAATATGGTTGCTTGAAATCGAGCACACAAAAAAAAAAATTGTTAATAAACAAAGTTTTGTTACTCAAGAAAAAAATGTAATTTAAAAACCTGTTACTTAAGAAGAGTCTTCTCTAGACAATGCTTGAAAATAATGATAACACTTGACAAAGGAGGCCAGATTAACAAAATGTTGCAAAAATAAAATATTAAAATTTACATTTTGCTATAAAAATATTCATTATCATTTAGAGAATAAAAATAACTTGACCACTTATTTAAGTTACCACTTATTTTCAGAAAAATTTTAACTTATTTGGTAGAAGAATGTGAGAAATGAACTGATTTCTATAGAATAGAATAGTGTTGAAAATTAACCAGTTCCTTGAAATACATGAAAGTTTTGATTACATATCAGTAGTAGAAGCTTTGGCAAATGTTAAAATAACTCAACTTTTGCTCGAAAATTAACGTAGATTCGGGGAATTCATTCAACAAGAACAGTCAACCTGTTGGTGTTTGCATTCCGTAAATTTCAGACCAATGCTGAACGTATAGACTGTATGGTAAGCTATGTAGCCTGCACAGGAGTCCTGGGTTTTACATGCAGTATCGTCCGTGAGGACATGACCACATAGTGTTCTTCACACTGGTTTAACGAACATACAATTGGCAACTCTTCGTACAGCGATAGCATAGCTCAATATCCAAAAACCATGCTGGAGTGCTTGAGCTATCTAATCTCACTACTGTTTTCGGCTCAAATCGAGTCAACCTTTGTTGCAGCCCCTAACTAGACTGCACCTTTGACTCTGTCCGAGAACGGCCCATCGATCATTCATGTCGCAGATTCTGTTCCCTCCAATACACAATTAGCACAAAGCTAATTGACACTACTACATACTTTCAATGGATCTGTTGATTTGTTAACAGCACCTGGAGATAATTTGGTTGTCAAAAATTTGTCGCTAGCACAAACACCAGTCAGTTAACCAACTATTTTATTCTTCCCGCGATTTTTAGTTTAAACCACGTGCCTTCAAAAGAGGCCTTACCACCAATCACTAGTAAGGGACGAATCCATATAACTCGTACCCTTGGAACTAGATAAAACTCTGGTCAGCTGAGAGCTTAAAGGGGTGAAACAAACTCTTTTCAGTTTCGAACTCCGTGCAGCTCATTGCACCGGTTTTGTAATTTTCTAGCCCTTCAACAATATGACAAGATGGGGAAGATCTTCCTGCCAACATACCAAGGACATAGTGTTGTCTGCACAGTGGGGCAGAACCAAAATTTTTCAGTTTATCTAAATGTCTGGTTCAATGGAGTTAACATTTTTCATAAGCGTAAGCAAGGAGTTCTCGAGTTAAGTTTTGAAGATGAAGCCCTCAAATCTTTTTCAGGGGTGAAGCTGTGGGGCTCAAATTAAAGCACCTCTGACATGTAATTTGTTTAAAAACATTCAACTTTTTTTCATCAGATATTTTTATATTTTTCTGAAATTACTCCGGCAGATATTAAAAAAACATGCTTGCAAAAGCTAACCAGCTCTTATGGTTTTTGAGTTATAAGCATTTGAAAAATTGTCTGGTCTGGATTTTTAAAGTTATGCTTAGAATTTTTGACCTATTTTACTCAAATTTATTTTGATAGTTAAACAATGATCAGTAAATATGTAAATGATTTTCAATTTGAAAGTTAAAAAAGATTTTGTAATTTTTTTTTTTAACAAAAAGGCTTTTTACATTTTACACTCATACACTTTTCTTAAGGAATTCTTTTTTGTGGGTTTATGTTAAATTTAGAGTCCATACAAAACTAATCGAATCGAATACAGCCATAAATCTAAAAAACTCTCTCGTTATATAAAAATGTGTTTAAAATTTTAAATATAAGAAACGACATCTGTGCCTGATCGTGGTGGGCATATATAACCAATAGAATTATTTAATTTACAATTGTCAAACCTTATTGGTCATATGAATTCTATGTTTTAATATGTTTTAAAATGTTAAGTATAATACAGAAACAAGAATTTTCTCAATCCTTTTTAGGTCTTCATGAAACCTAAACAACATCTGGCATCCTTCCTTTTGTAACAATTGGCAATTGGCAATAAAACATTTATTGATTTTAGCAAAACAAACAAACAGCGAGAAAAAAAACCAACTGAGGAAGACTGATGGAAAAATCGCACTCTAAAGGTATTCCTTTCTTTGAACATGTGAACGTTTAAATAAATATGTTGTATGATTCCAAGTCATCCCAGTTAGTCAGTCAGTTAGTCGGTTAGACAGCGAAAAAAAACAAGCAAAATAAAACGAAAAAATAAGAGAAGAAACGAAGATGACGATGAGGATGATGAAGCAGCTATAACAAGATTTCATAACTAGTTTTGAACTTAAAAAAATAATACCCTACTCAAGGTAATACCGCATAAGATTACTTGCAGCAACAGCTTTTTTAAAATAAGATTTTGACTGCTATCGTTTCCTAAAAAATTTGGTTAAATGTTAGCGTAGATTTCCGATTGAAAATCTCAAATAGTTCAAATTAGTTGACAGGTGGTAGGCAGGTTGTCTGTAGTGATCTATAGTTTAAAGAAAAACTCAACTTTCTCGAGTTTCATAATTTAAGAAAATTTGTGTGCTTAAATTTCGCACACCAGAAGCCTTTTTTAACTTGATTTACACTCAATAACAATTTAAAGCAAAAAACTTTAATTGACAACACTGTTTAACAAAACACTACAAGGTTGCCATTATTTTTCTCCTAACAAGGAGCTGCCATTTGTTAAAAACAACTAACCAAACCTACAGTAGGGCTCAAACTTAAACGGTAACTTCATCATGTATGAATGGTTTGCTGCTTTACTGCAGACAAAAAGAAAAAAAGATTCACTTAGTTTATGTTTCTTTAGCCGTTAATGGTGGCGCAGATTTTTGTGTGTATTTAGTGGTCTATATATCATACCAGCACATATGTATTATTAGTTGGGAGTTAATATTTATTATTAATAGTAAAACACACCACAAATACACCAGCGGCGACAACAACATTGCCAGAGCAAGCCGCCAAACTAAATACTACCAACCAGAAACTAAATTAAAAAAAAAAAAAAAAAAATCAAGCAAAAATTATGATGTGTAAGATAAGTTTTTAATTCATGTTTTTTGTTTGGTGGCACCCAGAGAGAAAAATTCTAGTTCCACAGCTTCTTTTAAATTAACTTTATCAACACAAAAAAAAATTCGTGCAGTAATGGTCGTTGTTACTTTGCCACCTGTGCTAAAACTACAAAAAGTCAACCCAATTTTTGTTTTTCTTATTTGCCGTTTTTTATATTTTTTTCCTTAATTTACGAGTATGGGGAGACTAGAATCTATATACTAAAATTGTGTATTGAAACGGTTTATTCTTCATCGTCGTCTTAACTTTGGCATTGACTGGATGATATTTCAAATTTATTTCTTTTATATTTTTTGTTCAGCATTATTTACCGGTAACAAGTTTTTTTCTTCTGCTTAATATTTTTGCAATGGGCTTTTTTTCGCGTTCATTTTGGCTAGAATTGTGAAAAGTTAATGACCTGTTTTGAGAGATTTTTATTTGGGAAGATTTTATTTTGAAGATAACCAACAACGACTGGTATGTGAAATGACCAAGAATCTGCCATAAAAATATCATTAATTTAGGAAATTAAATGCTGTGTGTGTCATATGTATTAACTTAAGTTTCAACTTTATCAATGTTTAAGATTTTTTTCTTGTAAAAAAATTAAAAAAAAAAATCAATAACTATGGAAAACTGTTATATGAAGTTGTTTTAACAGATGACTTTCTTTACACTAACTTATAAAATATTAGGTTTTCTAAATATTTTTAACAAATAAATTAGTGGTTTTTTTATTTAACATTTAAGGGCCACATAAATCTAAATTAAAATACAATGCAATTGAACTACAAAGCTCGTATTTCTTTTCAATTATCTTTCCCAATTATTTGATAATTTATTGATGCCACTTGCTGTATGGAATTTTTTACAAATAAATGATAAACCCTCTAACCCTTCGACAAAAAGGTCATGCGGGCTCTAAATAGACAATAGTAATGATTGTACTCGTTCTTGTCAAATGAAATATGAGAGCAGCCAACACATGATAAGTTTATATAAATGGTATTTTATTTATTGTAATTATTGAATTATTTATGTTATAGTTAAAAAACTTAATTTATGCATTTAAAATCGGCACAAAAAATACTTTACAATTAAGTGTAATATGCTTACTTAAACAAGTAATATATTACTGCCATCCCTGTACAATGACGTATTTGGCTCTTTTTCGCTTTGTTTTGATGGGCACAACAAAATCATGCTTTTAGCAGCGATGCCAACTAATTGAAATGAAATGGCGTAAAATAAAAATTATTAAAAAATTCTAAAATTTAACTCAAATTTATAAAAACTGAAAAACAAATTAGAGCAAGTGGTTTGTCTGAACCTCAAATGCGGCAAAATCCACTTTATGATATTCAGTAATCTATTTTAGAAATAGAAAGATGACAAATGTCAGAGAACTTTCTTATAACAAGTGTAGGAATAACATCTGGACCAGGGAACTCGGACAGAAGCTAGAAAGCCTGTCGAATGTTAATTGAAATAAGCTTGTATTTAGTTTGGAAATCTATAAACTATGTTTTTTTCTTTACAAAAGTTTCCGTTTTGGTATTCCAACAACGAAAACTGACCGAAATCCGATTGTTGACCTAAACCGAAACCGAATATTAGGTCGAATACTAAAAATAAACAACATTAAACAAATATTGTAAATTTTTAACAAATATTGTAAATTTTTAACAAATATTGTAAATTTTTAACAAATATTGTAAATTTTTAACAAAATTTCTCAATTATCATTTTGGAGTTAACCAACTACTGCGATTTTTCAATTTATCTGGCATCTCCACGAGTAACAGATGCTTGTATCCAAACAGTGATGTCAATTATTAGCTGCTGCTGTACGTATACTAAAATCGCACTTATTCTATTCATGATGAGACTTTATTAAATAGTGCTCAACATATATAATATTGTTTGAAATTGGAAATGCGATTTAATTTAAACAAAAAATACTTGCTTTATATTTGATTTAGTTTTGTTTAAACATTCATATACATACCTGAAAATAAACGAAAGAAAAAATATTAGTTAGTTATCAAACAGTTTTGAGGACTTTATATTTATAGATTAAAAAATAACACGAGATATACTCATAGTTTCAAAAGGTTAGATTAAATACACTCCAGTTCATTTAAATAACAACAGCAAAAATTGAATATGTTATTGCGAATTTTTGATGTTCGTGTTATTTATATAGAATATTGAAAATAACGACTAAAAAATTGAAAAAAAAAAAAATAGTTCATTTGAATAACGCAAAGAAATTTTTGGAAAACATAAAAAATATTCACTAAATTAAATTTTAATTTTAACAACTATTTGGTTTCACGAGTTCTCAAACATTTAGTAATGAGTGTTGCCTCCATGGTATTTTATAACCTTAAATACGTGACTCATATGGAATCGTAGAGTTTTAAGGTAATCTAGGGAAGTTTCGTCCCAAGCGGTCTCGATTGCATTGACTAACGATGGAGAGTCTTCATATTGTTTACCTCCTTCATAAACTTTTCGAGAAAGCCATGCCCAGACGTTTTCCACTACGTTTAAGGCTGGTGAGTAAGATGGCCATTCCATTAGCGTCACATTTTGGTCACTTATCTAGGCCTTTGTAGCTCTGGCATTGTGTATCGTAGCATTATCCTGTTGGAAAATCCAACGCAAAGGTCCAAAAATGTTACAGCATTCCGGAAAACCTCGTTCCAGAATGTTTTTGTACTATTCAGCGTTCAGCTTTGTCGTTTTAAATTGTAATTTAATGCCGCCATATTATGATATAATTCCACAAATGCGACAGTGCCGACGGCTTAATATAACTTCTTCTTTTCTCACGTCATGGTAATAAAAGTTATACATCGGTTTTCGCCTTAATTTTTGATACGAAATCACAGGAATTAGATGCATTTCTTAAAATTGTGCGCTTGTCTGCCGGTGACAAGATACTTGCTGGTCTTCCTTTCATGTTTTTCCCATAGAAATCCCGATTTTTTATGTAATTGAAGACAACACGAGCACTTCTTCCGATTTTCTCTCCAATTTTTCTAAAGGACAACTTTTGTTCAAAATAGGCTTCAATTTTTCCTCTTTCTTTCCTCGTCACATTTTAAAAATATTTTTATTTTATGAGGTGAAATTTATTAAACTCAATCTGCGAAACACATTCGCTCAAGAATGTCAGAAATTAGCAACTGTTGTTATTCATATGAATTATATTCAACTTTAAAATTTTCGCCATTTTAGTAGGCTTTGAACGCTACATTTGTAACAGAACTTTCATGGTGCAACTATACAAGGTGAGTGCAGTAGCTCAGCTGACTGACTTTGTTTACAATTTACTTATGTCAAAAGTAATACTTTTTCAAGTATTTTTGACAGTAGTACATTATTTTACACAAACAAAATGTCTGTTGTTTCTGTTTTGTGTTGTATTTGTTGTCGATTTGCACTCACCTTGTATAGTTGCACCATGGGAACTTTGTTAATTCTTATTATGTACATTTTTAAACCAGTGTGGTCAACCAATATAATATGTAAACACATAAGGGCGTTTTTTTTTACTTTTATCAAAATTATTGTTTTTAGCAATGACTATAGATGTTGTTATTTAAATGAACTGGAGTGTAGTTTATTGGTTTAACATTTTCTGAAGTGCCTGTTCTAAAACACGAAAAACTAACTACTGTGAAAAAAGTTTAAATAATCAAACATTTTTAATTTATTTAATTAAAAAAAAAACCGCAGCTGTTCCATTATGATTTAAAATAATTTAATTTTCATGAAATCTAATGACATAACAATACCTAACATTTCAAAATAAAATTTAGAACGTATTAACATTTACTCCTCAAGTTATATTCAAGTTATACAGGAACAAAAAACTGCAAATAAATTTGATAACTAAATAAACAAAAAAAAAACTTGTTCAAAGTAGATATTAATAAAAATCAAATAACACAAAAACAAGTACATACCTTTATTAACTTTTATAAAAGTACTACAAAATTTCAATGACTCACCATGTTCAATTTCTAAACTAGAAAGAGTTGAGCGTAACCAGAAATTGGAACACAGCGATAAAAAAAATTGCACATTGTTATTGATTTTAGAACCCTTACATCATCATCACGGTGGTGTGGTGTCGTCTTGATTATAGCAACACTATCGAAGAAACACACTCATAAATTATATAGACGATTAGGGCAAAAAAAATCAAATAAATATTCAGTGCTACAAAGAATGTAGTACAAAATAATAAAAAAAAATCAAAGAACCGCTTAGAATGCGTATAATATTACCAGTAATAAAGCGTGATTGTTAGTAAGGTATTGAAACCTTTAGGGGCATATAAATAATGGGAAAAGAAAACGCTTGCATGATTTAAAATGTTCATAAAGGGTGTTTAAAAATTTACACCAGAATTAAAGTAAATAGAGAACATAGTTCCTTTCCTTAGATTGTTATTACGTACTCAGAATAAAATTATGTATGGAATAGGAATACATACTAAACTCCAAGGCTTTGCCACATATTCATTCCTTTGTCGAAATTTTCTTGATCATACTATGAAAAAAATGTGTCCGAATTTTGTTAATGTAGCCTTGAATTGCTTTCTTCGATGCACGGGTTTTTGTGGGCTTGTGGACATTGATCATAGACAAATAACTCCATAAAAATAATTACATGGGGTTAAATCTCAAGATCCCGAAGGCCTAAACTGATTACCGAAACGAGAGAGTACATTACCAGGACTTGTCTTGTTCAGTATCCGTCCTTTTGAAACCACATACCCCAATCAATTACATCAATTTAAGTCCAAGGAACTAGGTATATTGTTATCCAGCACCAATAACAGTCACTGATAGACCAGCCTCATTAAGGAAGAAGTATAGTTCAATGCTGCCACCAGCCCAAAATTCACTACGAACACTAACACTAATTTTCAACAATCACAAATGGGTTTTCAGAATACTGCAAATTTGACTAATAACAAAGATACCGGGTAAAAATGTGCTTCATCGCTTGCTCTTAAAGTCATTCACCACTTTTTTGATGTATAATAAACTATACAAGCTACTAAATTGGCTTTCCATAGACATTAGACTTTATTCAATTCATTGATTTAATACGATTTTCGCGAAATTTATTCTTGAACAAAAGGAAGGAACGAAACTATAAAATTCAAAGAGAATTGAACGACACACTGTCCTTACGATAATTCATTTTAAAACTTCACGAATTTCCTGCTCAAAACAACATGTTTGAATTCGGAATATAAACCAAACATTTTGAACCGAAAGCAAACGGCAGCATCAATGACATTTGATAAAGGAGAGAGAAAAGGTAATTCCTTACCAAAAGTTGATAAAATCATAAAAAAATACTTTGGGAAAATGGCTGGCCCAATCCCACAATCCCAAAGATATAATATTCCTTTATTTAAGATCAATCGATGGGGAACACTTTCTTATAACTTGAAGGTTTTCCATCATCCGTCAATCCATCTCAAAAATCAACTATTTAGACTAGCTTTTCGAAACTCTTCCTAGATCCTACAGTTGCCTTGATTGAGTTCGAGAAACGACCCAAACACTCACGAGTTAGAATTAGATAACTTTCTTAAAGTAAAGGCCAATTCATATCAAGGACTCATTATTTAACCATAAAAGTCTCTGATCTTAGGCGATCTTTTCGAATTACTTTCTAGATCTTACGGCCGCCTTCTTTTATATAACCTATGTAAAAATCATTCGCACGTTTTTGAGTCAATTTTCTAACTCCATGGAGTGAACCGTTCTCTGCACCTCAAACTTTATCGTTTATGATGATGATTTGTTAAAAAAAAAAAATCAGCATACACTTGTTGATGTTAATTGATCAATTGGTTGAATAATGTATTGGATTCCTAGATCTTACGACATTCTCGATTTAATTCAAGAAACAATCCAATCTCCGTAGGCCAGAATTGTTATGAATTGTTATACATTTTGTTATCACCAAAAATCAATGTGTCTGTGGGTTCTCTGAACCCTAAATGCGGCGATTTGGACGACTAACGTTAAAAGTGAAGTTAAGATTCAATGCTTGAAAAGATTTTTGTATAAACTCAGCATCAACTTGTTGATGTTCAAAAATCAATTTTGCAAAATCGAATTGATGAATCCAACACATTATTAGCTTCCTGGATCTTACGGTATACTTGACTGAGTTCAAGACACAACCCACGTTAAACCAAATTGCTATTCATCACTGAACGTCAACAGGCGTCTTATTGACAAACTAGCGGACAAACTTATTGTCAAATGCGGCAATCAGCATCCACTTGATGATATTTTGGAAATAGGCATTTTGGAAATAGGCTGAACAATGAAGATAAATGTCAGAGAACGTACTTATAACAGGACAATTGTCTGGACCCGGGTACTCGGACAGAACCATACTGACTGTCCAAATCCGGAAATAACATTTGGTAGATTGATTTCAATCGCCGGGATAGGAATTTGGTAGAAAAATCATATCGAATGTTAGGTCTCTCCTTAGTTTCGGTTACAATACTCTCCGCTTAGAAGCGGTGCAATTGAAACTGCAGTACTGTTCCAAATCCTCTTAAGAAACGACCAGGAAGTCTTTCTTTTCTTTGGGGCATTAAGTATTCAGGCAAATGTATAAGTAAGTTAATAAATAAGTCATTACTAAAAAACTTCTAAGTAAAGCGGAGGGTACGTGCAATGTTCAGTAATTTTAGCGGCATTACCAAGTTAGTGCTGGGAATAGAAAGCTGTTTTGAAAATGTAATCACAAATCGTTTTACTATTTTTTAATACTATTTTACATTTCTTACTGACACTTTTCTCAATCTATTGAAAGTCCTATCCCATTAACCAAATTAAACTTAACAAATTTCCATTGCTCATATGTACTCAATTTAACTAGTTAATCCAAAATTATTCCATATAAATTGCCACAGTTTAAAAAAAAACCTAATCTACAAGTATTTCGAGAGATTAAGTTTCAAACTAAATACATAAATAGATTTCACTAAACTTTAACAACTAAACAAAACAAAACAGCAATAATTTATCAAGAATTTTACTTCCTTTTCCATACAATTCTCTGGCTAATCAAATTAAAAACTAAAACAACATAAATAATGTATATATAATAAAAAAAAAATTAGTTTATAATATGGGTTAAAGATCGTTGACCACAAAAGCCAAAGTAAATTTCAAAAAATAGAAATTTCATTCAGTAGTTAAATTCATTAAACCAGAAAAAAGCTGTTCGTTCACTCATTCAAACAATCATTAATGCATGATTTGATTGATTGATTGTAAATTAGCCCTTTACAGCACCGCTCTCACCTCTTCTCAGATACCAGTGTTTGACTCTACCTCAAGGTATTAAACATTGTTATAGGTCTCAATTTCAATACAAGACGTGCTCTTACGCTCATTTGGTCGCTACTGAACACGTCTGTCGTAATCTATTAAATAATACTTGAATACTTGGTGATAATACGCGATGATTGTAATGTAATTAAAAGGGCAAAAACAGTATAAATAAAGTATATAAAGAAAAAGTACAAGTATTAACTAAATACAACGCTATTTTTAAAATCTAACAATAACAACAAGAACAGCAGCAATGAAATACTTTTATAAGCAACATGCTGCAGGCAACAACTATTTTTAAAACCACCGTCTGTTTCTCTATTGTATTAAATGGAAATGTATTAAAAACATTCTATTGTCAAGAAAACACCACAGCAACAAAAGCACGTATTGCCAGTTGCAAAGACCATTTCTGTATGCAACTGCTACTTAATTTGTGCGAATGTGTTTTTACGACGCACCCTATAGTTTTGTTGGAGGTATGTTGAAATTACTATGATGACTAGAACAACAAAAAAGAAGTTTCTTCCAGAAATTTTGAAATAAAATTTTTGAGTTCATCCAAGTCAAATATCCTTCTTGGATCCATAGGAAACTACGATTTAGTTAGAGTTTAAATTCGAATAACAACCTAGTCTTTGTACGAGAAATGAGCATTGTTAAACGTTGGCGCGAGTCAAACAACACTACTTTGATGAGTTTGTTCGTTACAAAAATTATTCCCGATTTTAGACGACCTTAACGAAATAGTTCCTAAATGGAACGACAGTCACGACTGAATTCGAGAATGGAGCGAAAGACGTTGAGACGTGATGTGGTGGTTCGCCCATTTCGCCTCATCTCTTAAAGTAGAAGCGAATTGCCCCAAACACTCTTCTTTCTCAATTTTGGATGACGAATTTGATTCTTAAAATGAAAGACTTGCCGACTCAAAATCAAACAGCTTCCGTTTAGTTTTACAAATGAAACAGTTTTTCGAATCAGTGTTCATAAAATACACTGCCTTACTTTAGTAATATGCCTAATTTAAGACATGTGAGAACTCTTTTGGATTTTACTCAACTTCAAAAACGAATACCACCGACTAGTGCTTAGTTTCAAGATCATCCTTAATACCTAATCCTTGATTTTAGGAGACTTTCTCAAAATCCGGGGCCTGGCTCAAAAGGAAATCTTGGTTAAATTATAAAATCGGCAGAAACACTTTTACTTAATATAGCATTTCCATCAACAATTGTGTTAATAAAGTTTAATAGTCATACATTTTAATAAATCTTTACAAAAACCTTCCTTCCTGGATTGAGACAGTCTTGATAGAATTCGATAAACGGCTGAATCATTTTATAACGGAAAAGTCTTCATAACCAAACGTCTAATGTAGTTCCTCAATATCCTGTTGTTTAGGCCAAAAATTATAAAAGTTACATTTTCCGATTTTTTACAAACTTATCGAAACTCTACCCGGAACTCACGGTAGTCTCAGGAAACATAGAGTTCAATTATCAACACTCACAACAGAGTTCGCAACAATAATCATACGTTTTACAAGACATTAACCAAACTCTTAAGGATGAAACGACAGTCACCAATGTTCAACACCAGAAAATTCTGGGATAAACTGCAACAACTATTTTCCATCATGGATCCTGGAATATTTGCTAAAAGTTTAAGTTTAAAATAGTGATTCTCATCCAAAAGGTGAAGCGGAATGTTGCTTCATAACTAAATTCTGATACGAGTTGATCGAGAGAGTTGTGGACTTAAATCACAACAATAAACATAGATTTTAAATGATCTTTACGAATTTCTACATGGATGGAGCGACATCCAGGATTGAACATTGGAAATCAGAAAAGTGTGTTATTCATTTTAAAAACTCGATGCAAGTTGCTTGACATAAGTTTGACCGCATAAAGTATCATAAAAATGTTCCGATGAATTCACGAAATTCTTCCTGAATCCTGGAATATTTTAGCCAACAGTTTGAGTTGAAATGATGATTTTCATCAAAAAAGTGAAGCTTTATGTGTTGATTCACTATTATAAAATAATGATGATGAGTTGTTCGATGATCATAAATATCATTGATAGTGAGTTGATGGAATCAATGTCGTTTTAAAACGTCTTTTACGAAATTCTTCCTGGATGTATCAGAGGCTACAATTGAGTTCCAGTTTAATTTAATGCCAAAATTTAAAGCAATTTGATCTGTTATTAATTTAATCATGAAGCATGAGCGGAATGTTGCTTCATTTTCAAAAACTGTTGAGAACGATCATAAATGCCATAGTGAGTTGATAGAACTAATGTCGTTATAAAATTGCTTTGCAAGTTGATCAACACTTTGTTATTTAATTAATCATGATCCGATGCTTCATAAATGAAATCAGTTGTGGGTTGATCTAACCAAGATTGTTTAGAATTGGCTTTTACGAAATCCTTCCTGGATATAACAGAGACTACGGTAAGTTATATATGAAGCATGTATAGCCTAAAGTGTAAGGATTAATTGCAAAATTTTGAATTAATTTAATCAACTCTCTGGTTTTTAATTGGAATCACGTAGCATACATTTCTAACAACCAGTAACGAGCTGATTATTAAATACTGGGTGGTATTGTTGATTCCGCAGGGAAAGGAAACTAAGCGGAAAGAAATATCGATCGATATATAAAATGTAATTATTCATTCCTTCGGCATGCCGCTATACTGCCTGTGTAGAGAAAATACCGCAAAAAGGAAAAATACCACAGCAACAGAATGAATAACTTCAAATCATGCTTCCGCACAAAAAATTTCTTTCCGCAATTGCGGAACGGGATGAATAATTCGACCGACTAATTCGAGTTGATCGACGGTCATAAACGTCGTCAACATAGTAAGTAGTTCGAACTGCATGTCGTTTTAAAACGACTCTTTTTTAAATCGTTCCTGAATCGATCGAAAGCTACGATTAAGTTCGAATTTTAAGTGAAACATTTATAGCCAAAATAGTCAGAAATAATGGCAAAAAGTTAAAGCAAGTGGATTAATCATGAATCTCACGACATCCAGTAACGTCATATTGTTCATGACTTCATTCGCATAAACAAACCGCGTTAGGCATAATTGTGTTTGAGAAAATCTAGACGGAATTCTAAAGTTGATGGAACGTTGTTGAGGTTTCAAACAATTATTCGATCAATTCGTTTCCGGTTCCTTTTCTCAAATACTATATTGGCTGCCTCTTGATTTACGATGAATTGTGTGAATATTTTTTGTGATTTTAGAAGGAAATTAATCTGAATTGATCGGTTAACTCATTGACACACGAATATTTTGAAGCGCTAATAGTTAATGATAATGTTTGGTAAATGAAAAAATCCTCTAAATTTTGTTATATAAATATAATATATGAAATATTTATTACCGACAACCTCAAGCCGTCTAGAGCCATAAAAAATTACCGCATAATTTAATTAACACAACGGCAGCTAAATTGTAGTATGTATATTTCTGCTGAATTCCTATACTATTCCACCGTCAGCTCCAGGTGATTAAGTTGTTTAACTTGAGGTTTAATTGTAATTGTATACGTTTTATCTCCTACTTAAACAACAACTAATACTCGTACTAGAACGTCTTTTTTTTCTTCTTTGTATTTGAGATGGAAAAACTTTTAAATGGAATTTCAAATGAAGTCATTTTGAAGAGGAGCTAAGCTATGTATAAGGTTTTAAACATGCCTATTAATAGAAGAGTTTGTAAGCATAAATGCATTTGAATGTTAAAACAAAATATAACAACAAATGAAAACAAATATTGACATGTGCTTAACGATTCTTAACATACCCTTTTACTTTTTTTTAAATCTTTTGTATACTGAGTCTTTAGGAAGTGTCGAATAAAATATTTAGGTAGGAGAAGGAAGGTGGCTCTGCTAGGAGTCAAGATGGACAGATTATTGTTTACCACAAAAAGTGATACCGTGTATCAAATAGTAGTCATCGTATTCTATTCATTCTTTTATTTGTTTTATTAAATATTTACATCTCATTATTGTTTCTTTTGTTTTGTTTGATAATGTCTGTTGATTTTATTTTGTACGTATGCATAATAATTATGTAAATTAATAGAGATAATTTTATTTATGCTAGAAATATAAACATAAAGAAAGATGTCGCGAATTATACATACGAGGATTACTATTAAGGTTTTGGGAACTAATGTCTTTAATAAGGTCTTAATGTTTTTTTTTTCCAAATACTTTACCAAAGTTTATATAAATCAAACTTTTCTATAATGACCATATTTGAAGTGTTTACATCTGACAAAAAGCTTTTACACAATTATTCTTGGATCGAATGAAAACCACAATTGAATACAATGGCGTGAATTGATAAACAATGAAGGTTGTTGTTTCATCAACAAAAGCGAATTTATAGACGATCGTAATTCATTGATTATAAGCGATCTTCAAGAAATTATTTGCATATCGCAAGAAAGCTACATTTGAATTAGAGAATCAATGACAATACCACGTTGCAAAGCAATGATAGTTCATTGCCAACATTAATTAAGTTTGCTTATTAAAAAAAAAATTGTTTTATACAGACATTACGATATACTTTCTAGATCAAAAGGAAGCTGTTTAAAGTGAAACATGTTCAAACGATGTAATAGGATTCTTGACTCTTCATTCTTGAATCATCAGAAACAAACGACTATCTCCATTTAATTCGAAGAAGGACCGAAACGTTTAAAGCAGATCGACTAGTTTTCGGGATTTGTTAATGCCGAAAATTCCGGGATTTGTTTTAAAAAATCCCGAGATTCGGCATTTGTCAAATCCAGGGATTTCAGGATTGGCATTCCTAATTGATACCCTGTAACAAATCACAGACTTTAGAAAAACTTTAAGAAATTCTTCGTGCATGAAACTACAGAATTTAATGTAACATTTTGCTGATGGCAATTTCAAATCAACTATATTGGTTTTGTCATAACTCAAAACATAAGTAGTGATCTATTTTGTATGATATAATAAAGAAGGTTTAAAAAACTTTTAATGAAAACCACTGTTAATAAATAAATTAATAATAAATACGTTGGATTTGCAAGTCAATATAAAGAACCAAGTATAATTTAAATAATAAAGCAATAAACTAGCGATTTAAATTGTGACAAAATACATTTCTTTCTTTCAATAAAGAGCAGCTAACGGTAATGTAAATCAAACTACAATTTAGAACTTTATAAAATATGCAAAAAAATAAACCCAAATATTGGCAACATTCGAGTAACAAGTAGCATAAAGTATTTCTCAAACTTTAGTTATGTATTTAAGCTGTCAAAATAACATAGTAATTGTTAATATAAATAAACATTTTAAACAGTTTTATTACTATAAAAAAAACAAACAACACATCATCAATGTCAATAAACGATTCCTACGCATCATTTGGAGTCAATGGACAGAGACAGAAACTCAAATACAGTGAGTTTTCTCCCATAGAATAAACACTAGATAAATTTTCCGTTAAATTAAGCACTTTGTCAAGATAAATAAAAAAAATCATCATGTTTTTTGCACAAGAAAAAAAAAGAGAGAGGAGAGAGCTAAAAAAAAAAATACCAACAGCAATAATAACAGCCATCCCTAAATACCGACGGAAAGCCGAACGTATTTCTACGCTGAGCATTAGCGCAGATACCCCATCCCTAAACAAAAGCGGCAACGTTATGTCAAAACAATAAAAACAGGGTTATCAAACAAATAAATAAAATGACCCTGTTTATTGTAACTGCTGGACATTGTTGTTTGATTTCTCTTTTTTTGTTTTCTTTTGCAACTAACTTCACTGTGAAACGCCTTGTCAAAATCGGATTTCCCAATAGCAAAGCGTTGCCGCCGCGTTGTTTCGGTATGCCCCATACAAAATGTATGAGCATGAGAAATTTTGACATTTAAAAAACGCTTTCCGTCGGTATTTAGGGATGGCTGCAAGGAAAACAACAAGTTTAATTACATTACTCAGGGAAACTAAGATTTAGAAGCTGACCACCAAAATAGCTGTCTGCTCTAGGAACCAAAGAACCAAAGTGTTTGTTTATTTCAAATAAATAGCAGCAGCAGTTGCTGCGTTGCTGTCTGCAATCATTGTAATGATCATGAGTTAGTAGTTGTTTTAGTTTCTTCACCCATAAACAAGTGTGTGTGGGAGTTGCATCTACAGTGATATGTGCTGGGGTATTTTGTTTAACTGAATAAACAAATAATACAAAAAAAACACATACAGAGAAAATCACCACAATCTACTTCCACAAAACTGCATGTACAACAACGATTAACCACACAATGCAAGCAGAATAAATGTATAAATGACGACTGTGAGTACCAGCCAGCCAGCCCGGCTGATTCTCTTCTGTATATAACGTTTTTGTGGCCAGAGTTTAATGACGGAAAATGTTGTGATTTAAAAGTGGAAATGGTAAAAAAAAATTGACACAAGCTTTACAATAAAAACCAGATTTGAATATTTGATTCTTTGTTAATTTTTTATTTTTTTTCTGGATGCATGAGATAAATGAAGTATTTTTTTAATTTTTTTTTTGTTTATGTTGTTTGTGGTTGCCATAAGTATGAGACATATTTCCTGTGTACTCTGCCAGCTCACACATTATGACGTTGATGTGGCTGATAATAATTGTGATGACTTTGGAGGTGTGGTGTAGAGTTGCATGTTGTTTTACTCGCTGTTGTTGAGTATATTGAACTTTTTGTGTCTTTTTTTGGAGAAATGCTTTATGTGAGCAGCAATATTCTTTCTTTAATCATGATTTAAAGTTTCAAATGTTTTGTTACTATTTTATTATAATCGGATAAAAGAAATTATGGTTTCAATTTGTTATGATTCATTGGTTTTAAAGCAGACTATTTGTCAGATCATGACACATGAAGAGATGCCAGAAAACTTATTTTCAAACTTTCAAATTGTCAAGTGTTGCCAATTGCAGGAAAGCTTAATTGCAAAAATACACAATTAAAATTTATTTGGGATTTTTTCCAGAAACATAAAATTTTTCTAAACAAAAACAAACTGCGTTGTTTACTTGCTGATTCTTTTATACCATGAATTTGCAAAATTATTTAAATCGTTAACAATTTCAGTTATTTCACCTGAACAACACAAATTACACAACAACGATTTAGATACTTAATCTGATTGTGTTGTGAGATTGTGTTGACAAAATCGCTTAAGCTGGAGGGGTCCACAACTCGCTTTTTAGCGTCAAGGCGTTTATAGTTTTCTGAATGTTTTTAGCGTAAATTATTTTAAGTTACATGTGAAGATTTTTCGCGGCAATGTACTTGCGGAGGTGATGCCGTAAGCTTAGCTGATTTTTTTTATGAAGTTTTTTTTATTTCATATAAAAAATGTTTTTTCAACTGTCATCACCTTTAAAATAAATTTACTTTTAATTTGTCGATGTCAGCTGTTCGACGCTTGCGACGCTTTCAAAAGTAGAAAGTAAACGAACTTTTCGCTTTTCAAGCGTCAACGCTTCAAGTTATTTCGTTGCCTTCCTCAATTGCAACTTGTCCTTCATTCGCGACAGGATTTATTTTATTGAAATATTAAGTTAAAGTTGTCATCAATAGCAAAAAATCATGATATATATTCAAAAAAGAGAGAAATCACCATTCCGACTCATCCTTATTAGCTTTGCGAAATTCTTCCTGGATCATATGACATCCAGGAAATCGAAAACGAAAACAAGTTTTAGCTAAAATTATATTTCAACACCAATAACCTTAAAGAGTAGCTCGACATACTATTTCTAAGTAAATCAGATTCAAAAAGAAAATCAACGACATTCTCCTGGATCCTTCGATATCCACAATTCAAGTCTACAAACGCCCCAAAAACATTGAATCGACTTTGCAAACGTTTACTCGTTTATGCGAATGTTTTGACTCTTTCTTGGTCTGTGGTGTATTGTGATAGATTCATATTATGTATGTCCACGATTACGAAACGGTGCAAAAACTCCTTCCGATAGACTCATTTAAAGTACCCGCACAGTTACGCTTATGGTAGAGTGTGAGAATTTCATGTCCAAATATTTATATTTTATGCTATGTAGCCACTGAGTTGAGATTCCTAGATCATCATTGATCTAACTTACTTTCATTCTCCTCTGCTATTATTCCATGAATCTTATGGACGATTTCTTTTGGGCGACCTGAACGTTCGGTGTCACTTTTGCTCAAAAGATTTCATTCTCAGCACTTAACTTTCCGCTGATCCAACATCATTCCAAGAACTTTATCAACGATTTCTGTCGAGATGACCCTTTTTGATCGGCTTGAAAGTTTCATTCACTTCATTCTTCTCATGCACTTTTATTCGCCAATCGTTCATAATTCCATGGATTTCATCGACGAGTTCGGACGACAACGGTATTTAATTAACCAAATTTTTACTATTGAAATTGCAGTGTTGATTTTGTTCAAGACTTTTATTGAGGGAACACACTGCTTGTTTTCATTTTCGTTGAAATAAGCGAAGTTCTGGCTGTCAAACTTAATTTAAATGACTCAGCTTGTTTAAAATTGAACACTTATCTGGCAGTAACAGGAACAATGATGATTTTTTGTTAACTATGGGAGAAATTCAGCAGTTAATTTCTAAACTTTTCTCATCGTATACATGCAAAATTTAATTGATTTTTTACACGATTTTGGGAACTCTCTCTGGTCAACTGAAACAATTGAATGAGTTTTTGAGCATTCATAACATCGAAGAGATATTTTAAAGTTTACTCCAATACCTCCAGAAGCAAGAGATCCTTTTATAAGCACTTTTGAGATCAAATTTTACTATGAGCTTGCTCAGACCAGGTGGGCAAATGAACACACCTGTGTAATAACAAGACTTATCTGGCCTAGGCTAAATAGAGAACGAACGTTTTACGTGTTAAAACTACAACGATCACAATTAAGTGACTTAGTGTCAGTGATTACTGGACACTGCAAATTTGGCAATCATACCAGAAGCTTAGGTCTTCCCTACAATGATTTCTGTAAGAGTTGTAAAGATGAAAAAGAGGAGGAAACAGTCATCGAAATCTCATCTTCTCTGTCATTGTACAGCAATGTGCACCATGCGTAACACCTTCTTGGGAGAACCGTTCTTCAATAATCTTTTTGAAGTATCAGACTTAAAATTAGAGCATATCAATGCCTTTATTAGGAATAGCAATTGGCCATCATGATTTCAGACCCAATCCCTTCACTTACAGTGGAACTATTGGCCATTAAGCGGTTCGGAGTACTTACTCCATCTTTTCTTCTAAACCTTCTGGATCCGACATATTCTTCTCTTGACATTTTCTTCTCCTACCTATCCACATCTACTCTCTATCTGTCTCTACAACATCTATTCCCTCTCTTCTTTCTTCTATTCATCTCTTTTCAGGCAACACAAAAGGACCAATGAATGGACCTACATAAGTGATATGTACTAACTATGGCTACCTAACCTAACCTAACCTAAGCACTTTTAAAGTTTGCTCTACCATACAGTGTGAAATAAATCGTTTTAAACACGGATTTATGATTGGCATGAGTTCCAAGATGTATTGTTATTTAGGATCATATTCTAAGAATTCATGAAGCCGTTTTCGATTATAAATATTATTTGCTAAAAGCAAGGGGCAACTTTATAAGAGTCTCAAATTAAGTCTAGTAATGCTTTGAATATTCTATATACAAACACCAAATATATATTGAACAGACCTCACACATTATTATGACAACTGCTGCTAAAATATACTTAAACGGCTATAATTACTTTTACATCACATTAAACCACACAGTAAATAAACATTAAACAGATTGTAATGTATATATAAAATTTTTAATTATCTTAAGACACATATTTTTAAATAAATCCACTCAGTCAAGACTAGACATGATGCTGCTGCTGCTAGTGGTGCTGTCCAACAAAGACATTGGATATTAAACAGCTAAGCATATAAAATTAAAAATTTACGCGATCATTAATGTCATGATAAAAACTTATTAATGCAATTTTCCTTAACAACATGAATCACTTTTGCACACCAAGAAAATTGTAAATTATATAAAATTATGGTTTCAAATAAAAGAACATTTGTAGCAATTCCTGGCCAGTGATCTTGCAAACTGTAAAAAGTATTGTTAACCTTGTAAATAATAAAAATATTTAAACAGAATTATGAGTTTGTGGTTTCTTAATAAATGACTTGCTGTCATCGTCATCTCCTCTTCATTCTCACAAAATTTATTTGTTAAGCTTTTAAAGTAAAAAGATTTTTATGACAATTTCTCATATTTCTTTCTTTCCTTTTGCCTGGATTACATTGCATTTTTATGATGTTGTCCATACAAAGTTTAATTTAATCTTTTAGTTTTATTTTTTTATTCAGCATGTTAAACTTTAAAACTACACACCATAATTTTTCTGCTTAAATGTCATTGCAAATTCATTTTGCTGGCAAACATGATTATTCACGCTCTTTTTGTTAAGCTTAAAAGTCAAAAATGAAATTACCAAAAGGGGGTGTATTTTGTGCAATTGTTCTTTTGTAATTAATCTACCAAAAAATAAAATGAAATTAAAACCTAAAATCGAAATATGCAGAAGATCCAGCAAAAAATAAACATGAAATGAAATCCTAATGCATGTACAAACATTATGGTGGCATTATTTTCACCCCTGTTATACAGTGAGCAAAAATATGATTCCGTTAGTAAATGCAGTAAATTTGTAGAACATTGCCTACTCTAAAACGTCAACCCAACAACAAAGCTCTAACCCTGCCTTTACACATGCAAGTACTTGCATGCGAGTGCTGTGTACGTATTATATACGAAAAGTTATTCGAAAAACTCGAGTAGCTCCCCTGCAAACATTTTTGAGATTTTCTGGCGATGGTTTTTTTTTTGGCGATGATTACGCGATCCTTACGAATCGCTAACTATCGCCTACGCCTTACAACTAAGCGATGAATACACAAGCGTAACAAGTAAGTCAATTTTTTTTTTTTCTAAAAACACTTTATGCTGACAACAATTTTGATGACTTTTACGATGTGAATCGCGCGCCATCGCCTACGCCTTACACCTAAGCGATGAATACGCGAGCGCACACAAGTAACGGGAAATATCCTCACAACAATCAAAATATTTTATATTCTTTATCGTTTAGAGATGAGTCATCAATGTTTTCTCGGTGCATTTTTTTCCTTGTTGTTTTGTTCAGGTACCGGTAAAATAAATATTTGGTTTCAAGAACAATTAGCAAAATTCTCAAAATTGTTAATTTTAGTCTTAAGATTCAATCCAAAAGAAGTGCTACTCCAAAGAGCAGCTACTAAAAATAAAATAATAAAAAATATAATTCACGCGATTCGCCTAATGATCGCCCGCGAATCGCGATTAGCGAATCACGACAGGCACACAGGCGATCGTTTTGGCGAATCGCCTGACCATAGTTTAATGATCGCACATGATCAATCGCCGCGACTATACACAACTCAACGGCGATTCGCGGGCGAACATTAGGCGATAGAAAATGTTTCCAGGGCCTGCAAGTGAAAAAAATGTGAGTGTATTAGAAAAAAAAATTGTGAGTGTATTGAGTTTTTCGAACTTGCACTTGCATGTGTAAATGCCGGGTAAAATGTCAACTGTGAATGAAACAAAATTTTGAATTTAGCAGCAGTTAAAATACACACATTTGTATATGTACACACACACATTTATTTTATGAAATAATTTCAGAAATTGGGGATTCCCCTTATAAGTAGAGTAGAAAAGAAGATAAAAATGTGTCTTTTTATTTATGTACCTATGTATTATAAAAATAAGCTCAAAACAACCGAAAGTGCTTGAATTACAAGAAAAGACTTATTAGAAAAGGGTACAACTGCGGTAGCTTTAGTAAGATAAAAATGTATTAAGAAGTTTAAGAGAGAAGGCTCTCTTCCAAGTGTTGGAAAGAAAATAACAGCAGAAAAAAATATCAGATTTTTTTTAAATGCATATGATATAAAAATAGGATCTCATTTAAAATGTATTATTTTGGTTCTAGTTGTCTTCTATGGTTCTAGTCAGGTTGAATGCCTTTTTTGTTTCCTTTTTGAATTTGTTTATGTTTGGTTTTAGTTTATAATCAATAAAAACGTTTAAAAGCACAGTATCGATATATTTTTTAACCCTCTGATGAGTGAGAAGGGACCTTTTTGCCTTTTCAAACTAAAATTACTCCTACTTCGACCACTACACCCCCCCCCCCCCCGATCGGATCATTACTTTAAGAGTTAATCACCCCTATCGTGAATAAAAATTTCACGTGAAATTTGTTCACTTTTCATATTTTTCCTATTTAAATTCAATGTTAAAAAAATGAAAGTGAACAAATTTCACGTGGAATTTTTATTCACGATAGGGGTGATTGAGGTTTTAGTGAGAATAGTACGCGGACGTGTGAATAGGTCCGTATGGACCTTGTACTGAATTTCACTAATAAATGCATGTTTTTGGGCATTATTATAATTTTTTTATTGTTTCAACACATAATTTACTTGTTCTGAACACAAAGACCTAAACTCAAAGACATTAGGGATGATCATAAAAACAAAAAATTCTAAGAAAAATTCGAAGACATGAACTTTATTGAATATTTTATACTACTAGCAATAAACCAGTTCTTAGAATTTTTTGTTTTTATCATCATCCCTAATGTCTTTGAGTTAAAAAAATTTAAAAAATAATTTTTGTATGTAGAATTTAGTTATAAACAATAAAAACAAAAAAAAAATCAAAAAAAAAAATCAAAAAAAAAATAAAAAAATAAAAAATAAAAAAATAAAAAATAAAAAAAAAATTTATATGAAAAAACATGATGTACAAAAAAGGTCCGTAGGGACCTTTTCACACGGCCGTGAAGTTCAGAACTATCACTCATCGGAGGGTTAATTAAAAATTTTACATTCGTAAACGTCAACAATTTGTTAAACGTCAACACCCGCGGTTTTAATTAGTTGACGTTTTCCCGAGTGCACTGTACAAACAACATCTAAACATTGTATTTTTAACAATCATATGGCAACCTTACGCACAAATAACGCTATATAAAAACAAATTCGGAAGGGAGAGAGAGAGAGAGAAAAAAAAATGGCGGAATTGAAAGCAGACAAGGTCAGTGTGATCATTTTAGCATTTTTGCGGATAAATTTAGCTTATTTTATTTTGATTTAGCTGCAAAATTTTATATTTAGCACTTGGCATTTTATTTAGCATTTCTTAATAATTTTTTAGCATTTTAAAATTTAGGAATAGTTTATTTTGTGTTTAAAATAACTTGAAAATAAAAAAAATAAAAATTATATGAACATTTTAAAGCATAAATGACACAAATTTATTATAAATTACAACTCTTGACCTAAACCGGAAAAAATTAACTTCATATTAGTGGAAAAACAAAACTCAACCGTAGAATTTTGGAAGCAAGTTTGTGAATACAAGAATGCAGTTTATGAAAACTCCCTTTCATCTTTTGTTATGATGATTTTAATTTTGCCATTTAGTAATTCAGAAGTTAAACGTATATTAATTGGAAAGAATTCTATAAAAACCAAGTTATTGTGTTGTGCATGTTATTGTGATTCTTATATGGGTGCTATGACTAATTATTGACCGATCTGCACAAAATTTGTATTAGGTTTCATATACAATTTATTTGTGGCAAAATTTATTTGGCTACGTTTATAAATAACATATTTATGATCGATAAAGCCCTATTTCGAGAGGTATGATGCCTAAGTAAAATAATGGACCAATTTCAACTAATTTCAACAATAGAAATATCTTCAAAATTGCGACCCTTACTTTGCGTTGACAGCCATTAAATCGTATCAGAAACTCGATTGGTATACTTTAAGACTAACCCCCTTATTCAAAAACGATTATTAAATTTAACAAACGTTTATTAAGCAAATTTTTATATGCAAATCTGTCTTAATAAACGTTTGTTAAATTTAATAATCGTTTTTGAATAAGGGGGTTATTAAAGCCTGATACAGTAAAAAAAAAAAAAAAAATAATGAAAATTTGTACGAAATTTACTCAAAAAAATATTTAACAACTGAGTTATCTTTAAGTTAAACTCCTGAAGAGTATCTTAATTAGTTTCGTTCTTGAGTTCAAAGTTGTATTTTTTTATATAAAAAGTTTATTGTTCAATTATGTGTAGCTAAAATTGTAAAAAACTATTTCAAGAAAGTATTTAAAAAAAATTTTTTCCATATTTTTTTGGCATTTTAAAACAAGTTTTACCATATTTTTGCTTATTTTTAAACTGATTTAGCCGCTTAACTTTTTGAGATCTGGTCACACTGGACAAGCTAGTACACAATGTAAACAACACAAATTTGATAGAGTGAAAATGGCGTTATAAATAGCAGAAATGTTTAAACTAACAAAGATTTGGTTTTCAAACACAAATAAATCTTAAATTGAATTAAAATTTTAAACTCAAACCACTGTGATTTGAAGAAACAACATTTAATACCAAATGAATAAAAATGCAATAAACTCGACTTTATTTTGGGGCAAAGTAAAAAAACTTTATTTTTTTTTTGGAAATATTTGTTTAAATTGCAACTTGTTCCTTAAGAATTAACTGATTCTTAAGCAAAACATTTGAGAAAACATAATTTTTAATACATTTTCTCATAGATTGTTACTTATATTGAGGTTTGAGTGTGATTTGAAAATAACATTTGATATAAAGTTGACAAAAACACATTTGTGAAATTTTTTTTTTTAATCTAGGTTTGAGAATCAAGTTCAACATTATTCTATTTTTTCAATTTTAAATATCAAACGTTAATGTTTGCGGCTGCTGAATTAAAACGAATATATGGACACAAGTTGGAAAAACATCCTTGAGTCCTGCAAACCTTGCTCTAACCCTTTTAAAAACCCACTATGCCCTAAAGTTAACTCTTAAAGTGTGCACTTACTTAGGCCGTTGACTGTATAATGTCATATAAAAAGGATTTTTTTTGTTTTTTGAAGTTTACAAGTAGCCAAACTTGTATAATTTCTAAAGCTTTAGCAGTTTCGTTTTTTTTATTTTTGGTTCGTAGCTCATGTATGCAAATTATTATTTTTATTTGCGTGTTACTTTGTTGTTGTAAGTCTTCTTTTTTGAATTCTAGAGTGGGTGTCTCAGGCATTTTAATGTATGCAATAACAACAGCAAAAATAATGTGGTAGTTAAACCCTTCAAGCCTTTTAAAAACTCGTCAAGAGTGTCAATAATGTCTGGCTTAACGAGAAGAGGCGAAACAAATGACATTTAACTGTTGGCTAAAAAAAAAAAAATGTTGGGAAATTACTACCAGAGGACATGTGGGAATAGACAATTCTTTAAAGGCTTATGATAATATATGGACACAAAACCTTTGCAATTATACTTGTTAAAAAAAAACGTGCAAAATTTCACTTTTTCAAAAAGCACTGTTACTTAGACAGGCACTGACAAAAGGGGGACTTGACTTGTTTAATCTGCGTACTTTTTTGTTATTGTTGGCAGCAGTATAAATTTAAATCCTATTTCTTAACATGCAATTGCCGCCGAACAAAACATTTTGAGCCAGCATTGAAATGCCCAAAGGTTATAAATTTTATTACATTTTATTTTGTCCATTAATGTTGCCAGTCAACTTAAAGGATTTTTAGTGTTTAATTTTGTTTTTAGATTAATTACTGCAATATAATCCCTAATAATGTACAAATAAAACCAATTTAATAGAGTTAGCCAAGAGCAGAAGGGCGTTTGTTAAGCAGCAGGTGGAGTGAGTGCTAAATGGAAACTTAAGGACGGAAATTATATTCAGTGTTAAAAAAAACTGAATTTTGATTTTTATTAAGGAAATGAAATGCTATGTGGTGGTTAATACATAGCAAATAAAACTTAGTTTAAGGGAGTTTTTTAAGTAAATTTTATAGCATGAGTTAACACGTTTTATATAAAACAAAAATAAAAAAAAAAAAAAAAAAGATTAAAACATTATTCAAAAGTTAACATATTTTAATTAAAGTTGAAAGGTAATAAATATAAACAATTTCATTAGCTGCCGCATTATAATACTTTGCAACTGCTCTTTTACAGTAATTATAAAGATTTAGTTGTAATCCTTAAGCTTTGATATTTTTTTTTTAGCAATACTGTTGTTTGTAAACTTTGCCTTTTAAACTATATATGGCAACCTTGTTTCAGAACAACGCTGTATAAAAATGTAAACAAAACAAATTCGAGAAGGATAGAAAATGACGGCGTTGATGGCAATGCTGTATACATGAACTAATCATAAAAACAAAGCAGTACGAGATGTAAACAAGAGAACTTTAAGAGAAAAAATGGCGGCTTATATAGCAGACACACGCACATATTTGTAAGCAATTTCATATTTTTGAATATTCTAAGGAATTTGAAAGCAAATTGATAAAAAAAAAAATTGCAAAAGAAATTTGTATTTAATTATAGAATTAGGCTTGAAAGATGGAAAATTACATTTTTTAACATTTTATTTAAAGTTTGGTTGGATTTCAGGATAAACGTTAGACAAATGTTTTTTTTTCTAAACTTGTAATTTTCAACTCATATCTGCAGATAAAACATTTCACAACCCAACAATAATAAACTCCCTAGCATTTTCATTTAATAAAATCTTCTAATAATTGCCATTTGACAATGTAAACTTCCTGTGCTCTCCATAAACAGACAGACAAAAATAAGTATTTCTTAAAGTTTAAGAATATGATTTGTATTTCGTTTTAAGTTTTGTATAAATGACTGTACTTGATACTTTAATCGTCTCATCGTCTGTTCGTCCTACGGATTTGCGTAGTCACGACAATGAATGAAATGAATTTGTGAAGAATAAAACCCTTTCTTTATATTTCCAGATACTTGTAAAAGAGTAAGGAAATTGTTTGGTTATAACAAAATAAAACAAACTAAACTATACAGCTTATTACAAAAGAAATATGTCAATCAAAATTTATAACAAATGCGTGGATGTCTAAGGAAAAGTGTTTTTATAAAAAAAATATGATTAATCGTCATATTTTTTATACCAACAAATTTTTATAGTGCTTATTAAATATTTAAAATAATGTAAAGATTCTTCAATATGTTTTAAGCAAACATTTTATATTATAAACAATTTTTTTTTTGAATTTCCTAGTCGTACTTTTGTTAAACGAGTTACATTTGTTGCCAATAAAAAAAAAATTGATCTTTGGTTTTCTATTACACTTTCATATTTATAAAACAAAATACAACTTCGACTTACTTACACCTTGAAATTGTAGAAAATTGTTCTTGGATTAACTTACCTAAAATGAAAAGAAATCAAAAAATATATAAATTAGTATTTTAATAACAATGATTCAGTTAATAAGCTAAATTAATTAATAATAAATAAAAATAAATATTGGTGTATAAACACAACCGAGCGGACGTTAACGTTAACTTTGAAATTGTATCAACCTCAAATTTAATCAAAATTTTAGGTTTAGGTTTCAATTTGGTTTGAGAACGATTTTGAAAATAATATTGTTAAATCAAGTCGAAAAATTTTGTAATTAAATTTGTTGCCCAACTAAGAAAACTTAATTTTTAAAATTTTTTTTTCTTGAATTCAAACTTGTGTCTTAAAGTTTTACAACGATTTTTTTAATAACAATTAACTACTGTAATTTAAAAAAAAATTATCATAAATTTTAACTAATATTAAGGTTTTAAAATAATATTTAATATCAAGTTGAGAAAATAACGTTTATCAAACATTTATACTCAAATCAAGCTCAAATTGTCTACTCTAACATTTTTCTATATTTAAGAATGATTTCAAAGTATGTATTTTGATATATTTCTTGAATTCATACTTATCTTGGTTTGAGAACGAATTGTTAAAACAAAACATTAAAATCTAATTGATGAATATGCATTTCCATACATTTCATTAAGAATTTTAACTTATGTATATGTTTTTAGGTTTCAGAATGATTTAAAATATCATTTAATATCATGTTGAGAAAATTTGTCAAATGTTTTTTCCCAAATCAAACCCATATGTACATATATACAAATGAATATGTGTGAAAAGGTTTTGAGAATCACGATTAATATCAAACGTTTGAGTGATTTGAGAATGATTTGAAAGTAACCTTTTATATTAAGTTGAGAAAATGCTATCATTCTTTCTCAAATCAGCCTCATTCATATTGAATTGAAATATAATATATTAAAATATAATTTCTGTTTATAATTAGGCTGGAGAATCAAGTGTGCTGGCAAATGTTAAACGTACAGTATCGAGCAAAAAAATGCAACGCTAAACTATATGATCTTTGGCTACATGTATATCAAAATAATGGTAATCAATTCGTTTCTCTTTTTGTCTGTTTATTCGCTGAACTCAGGAAATTTAAACAGAGTGATTTCTGGTTTTATTTATTTAACAAATAGGTAGATATTTAACATTTGAGAAAAAAAAAGAGAAAAATTTTAGCGAGCAAAAAAATGCAACGCATTGATTTATTAGTGAAAGTGAGTAGATAAAATTTATTTACAGAAAATTTTCGTTAATAATTTTTACAATATTTATTAGCAATTAGAAACAGTTAACAATTGATAGCAAGGTAGCCATTATTAAGGCGCTGGAAGAGGGTAAAACCATGCGAAAAATTGGGCAAATATTCGGCGTAAACAAATCAACGGTGTGCCGAATTGCGTCTAAATTTCGAACAACAAATAGCGTGAAAAGAAAGTCTGGCAGCAGTTGCCCAAGAAAATCTACCCAGCGCGAAGATCACCAAATGATTACACAGGTTAAAGCTAATCCAAGAATGATAGCTGTGGACGTTACTAAATTTGCTAATATGCAAATGGGTATTTCCATTGGAGTGCATACTGTTCTTCGCTGATTGAATGATGCCAATTTATTTCCCAGACGTCCCGCAAAGAAACCGCTAATAAGTAAGGCCAATAATATCAAGCGCCTTGATTTTGCAAACCGGTATCAAAATTGGTCAAGTGAACAGTGGGCAAGAGTGCTGTGGAGTGATGAGAATAAGTTTAATCTTTTTGGTTCTGATGGGATAAAATATATTCGAAGACCACCTAAGCACAGATATTCTCCCAGGTATCAGTTACCAGTAAAACATGGCGGAGGTTCACTAATTGTGTGGGATAAGTTAATTTTGTTTTTCGCCGAAATTCTTTATTTTAAGTAATTTATGGGTAGGTGCGTTTTCTCATGACAGAGTTGGTCCACTGGTGAAAATCGATGGTATTATGAATGCCATTAAATACTGTGGGATCCTAGAAGAAAATATGGAAAAAATGCCCCCAAACAGCATATTCCAACAAGACAATGACCCGAAGTACTCTAGTCGCTTGGTTCGTAACTACCTAAGCGACCATGATGTGCAAGTTTTGGATTGGCCGTCACAATCTCCCGATCTAAACCCCATAGAAAACCTATGGGAGATTCTAGATCGGGAATTAAAAAGAAAAATTCTTCAAATTTGGCGGAAAATTTTAAATTTCGAATGGGAACAAATACCCCCACACACCGTCGTGTCCCTTGTGGATTCTATGCCCTCCAGACTGCAAGCCAACCACCATTTTGTAAGAATTTACATTTAATTTAAATACAATTATTTAATAATATAGCGTTGCATATTTTTGCTCGCAGAAAACTTGCACTTATTTTGCAAAATATTAAAATAAAAATAAGTGGATAGAAAAATATTGATATTGTAACCTGCATTTGTTAACTAAGTCTGTGGAGCATAAAAATGAAAAAGAAGCATTAAATTTCCATACCGTTTTTTTTTTGAATGAGGCGTACATAAAGATCAATCGGCTTTGAGTTGCGTTTTTTTTTGCTCGATACTGTATGTATGTATATCTTAACAAATAGCTGTTTCTCTTTTTCACTTTCTAATTTCTTTAAATTTCTCCATTATATTCTGTTGCCGTATTGTAAGAGTGTGTTGTAACGATACAATGTTCTGACACTTGCAATCAGGGTTGGCAAACATGGTGTAATTTTACTTTTTTTTTTGATACATTTTAGTTGATACCGTGGTATTACCAGGAGCCATTTGGTACAATTTCAAAATATTGCTGCATCACAAACTGATATTCCAGATGAAATAGCTAAATACATACATATACAAATTAAGTTACCATTTGCGTAATATTGCAAACCGAAGAGATAATTTTAATAAATTTCATGAACATTTTGGAACTGATATCCATATGATCTTTAAATAGGCATCTAAAAGCTGCATTGTTTTGAAATTTATTTTTTAATATATGTCCGTATTTTAATTCGTATGACGTTAGGAGGCATATTAAAATAAAGCGTTTTTTTCTGTAGGTTCTATAAATTATTTTAAATGTGATTTATTTGAATGAAGATTATTTACAAGAAACGAGCTTTGTTTATTATCCTTTCCTAGTAGAAGAGATATAATTTTCATTGTTTTAGCTGCATTACCGCAAATTAAAATTGTTACTCTATCTTTCGATAATGTTCTTTCTGAGACACTAGTGTTTTAACGTGAACAAATGCTTTACCTGGTAGCAGTATGATAATCTCGGTATGATAATTTCTCTCATGGAATCTTTAAAGAATTTTTGTATTTCTATGGATATTATTTTTAAAGCAATTCAATTACCTGAAATATTGTTTATATGTCCTTTTGTTGTGAAATTAAAACGAAAGTACAATTTTAATTTTTTAAGACATTCTTGATATTCTGATATAATTGTGAATGTTAAACAATTTATCGTTTTTTATATGGATATAAGGTAATGTGAAAAATGTTGCCGTAAGTTTTAATATTATTTAATAAATATTAAACATTGTAGACCTCCAAAAGTACATTTTATTTACATAGTTGGCACAAAATCGAAGAACCTTTTTTCCATCCCTGCTTGCAATCCCTTGCATTTCTTTCACTTTCTGCATTATTTCATGTCGCCATATTGAAAATAGAGACAGAGTGAGTGTTGCAAACGCAGTAAGCATTGAAAAAACGCTAAACAATTGCAATTACGTTTATTTTGTTGTTGGATAACAAATAAGTTACGAAATTCTACTATAATATATTTGCAAGATCATTTGCATTGAACACTTTAAACAACAAGTGGAATAATACTTCTCCACTTCCAAATTGCAATCAATATGTATGATTTTTTAGATTATTTTAAGTTTAAAATTTACTTAATATTTTGAAACTTTAAAGTCTAAAACAAAACAATGTCAATGTCAATATTTTTGTCTTAAACAGAAGAAAAAAAACTTGTTCTGTTAATAAAACTTTGAAATTGTAACAAAAAATAGTCAAAGCACTTGTCAATTGCCACCTTTAAATTTCAATGTCAAGATGACAGCTAAAGGAAGACACACTCACATTCACACTCACATATGCGATTACGCACTGCCTGCGTAATGCCTATTATTTAGGTTTCTCTAGATAATGGCAAGCTTCCTACTTAAATCAAAATGAAAATAATTAATTTGCTTATTTTCTTTGTTGGAATATATTTTGTATTGATTAAACTATTATTGAATTAAATATAGTAAGTACATATGTATGTATGTAAATAATACGTAAGAGTGTATTTCTTATATCATATTACATTATAAGAAATACAGGAAAGTTTCATGTTTAAGAAAAATGGCACATATTGGTGGGTTGATTTTAATTCACTACGTTTAATGAAATAAAATCATGTTTACGCTAGGGGTAAAACAAATCTGAGGTCTTACAAACAAATGTTCTGACAACAAGAACATAACTTTGACAAGAGCTGTCCACACGAGTAAATTCATGTGCGAACCAGAAATTGTAAGATATGGAATACCTTACCTGGAATAACCAGTTGTTTGAAACTACAAATAATAATTTCATTAAAAACTTGAATTTTATCACAATATAATAAAAAAAAACTGACAACACATTTCAATCAAATAAATTTAAAAAACTGGAATTTTATACCAAATTCAATTTAAATTTTAAACTAAAACATTGAAACTTAAAGTTGTTAGCAAAAATATCATAATTACGTTACCAGTGTGAACATGAAAAAAAAAAATTTCTGGCATAAAAGAAAAAAAAACAAAACAATTTACTGGCATAAAAGAAAAAAAAAACAAAACAATTTACTGGCATAAAAGAAAAAAAACTAGTTTATTAGTTTGAACAGCAAATATCAATATGAATGATTGTATGACCATAAAAAGCTGAAAGATTATTACACATTAATATAGGTACATACCTATAAAAAATATAAATAAATATAAAAGAAAGAAGGAATATAGGTATAATGCAAAAAAAAAACACTGTTAAATCATTGTTAAGTTCGCTATACAACAACACTGGCCCGAATAAAAAACAAAAACATTCTTATCTATTAAATTTAACCCATTTTTTTCTTGTCTCAAAAAAACTATATTCCTATAAATATTTTTAGCAACACAATGATTTTAATTAAAGCGTACGAACCAACGAAAAAACTTTGCAATTTGTAAAATTATTTATTAGCAACATTAATAAATGTTAACATTCTGTTGTTATAAATAACGCAAAAAATAAAATACTAAGCGACTTAAAAACAAACAATTGCACTTTACTCTATTGAAATTGCTGCTGTTGTTGTTGTTGCTATGAATTTTTCTACAAAAAATTAACCGTTTTTTTTTATTTCTTCAAATCTATTTTGATCCACGTTTTTTTTTTTTTGCAAAAACAACTACAACCAGGGCTGCCAGAAATTGTATCTTCAAATCTTATTTTTGGAAAATAAGTAGTACAAAACAGGTTGTTTTTAATTGAACCTAACCTTCGTCTAGACAAAACAAAAAATCTTTTTTTTTTTGGGAAAAATCTTAAAATCTTTCTTCGGTTAAAAAATCTTAAAAAATAAGGTAAAATCTTACTTCTGGCAGCGCTGACTACAACACTAAAAATACTCCTGTTTGTTTTCTCACTCTGACATTTTTTTCTCTTTGTCAAATTACTCTCACACATAAATTTGTTGTTATTTTACTTTATTAATTTTTTTTCGCATATTTGTGTTGTTTGTGTGGCCATATGTTTAACGGCATAGACAATTCTTATAATAAATACACTGAGCGTAAAGGAAAGTAAAGGCAAAATTAGTCTCTACTTTCTGTTCCGTTTCGAATCAGCTGACTTGATTCTTTGAAATAGAAAATGTGTAGAAGTCGTTAGTTGTTTTGTTACTTTCCGTGCCGTTGCAGACGAACCTGTTGAAAACAAAAATTTGCTAAGTAATTGTAAGTGACAGATGACATCTTCACAACAAAAAAATTTTTGGTTTATTAAAAACATTTTCAATTTCTTTGAATTTAATTAAGTTTTTGTATAAAAGTTATAAAACTATAAAAAAAATAAACGATGGATGACGAAAAACTCATTACTTTAGTCGAAAGTAATGGCATATTGTGCAATAAAAAAATTTTGATTTGTATTTTTTGATTTATTTTCGCGGTGTCTGTTTACCTAAAACAGCTGATACGTTTATACGAAAAAAACTAACTACAAAAATTTACCAACATAACGGCATGGAACAGAACAGCAACATAAAGTAAAGACTAATGAAGCCTTAACAAACAAACTTATGTATACTGAGATAAAGTAAATTTCAAAACTTTAGTCTGTAACGAGTAGTGTAAAAGTAAACGTTTTATCACTAAAAATTAAACGTTCAATAATTAATACAATTTTGTATTACCATATACTCGTATTGGAAAACGTTCTTCCCAACAAACACAAAGTACGATGGACTTAAAAATTTCATATCAGCACATGATGCTCTAAGTCGGAAATCGAGAAACGTTTAAGTTGTTAATTTGAATTTCATGTGAGGTTGGATTTGAGAAAAAATATTTGATAAAAGAACTTTTCTCAGCTTGATATCAAAAATTATTTTCAAATCATTGTGTAACCCAAAACACAATTTCAATTTACATATTATAAAGTTTGAAAAATTACGTTTTTTCTATAAGATATTAACTATTGTTCCACAACCGTTTTCAAACCTGAAAATGCAAGTTTGAAATTTATCAAAAAAAAAACATGACTTAATTATTTTTTACAGTGTATTTGTATATATGAATACTTACACATGTGTATTTTAATAGCTTGTAATTTACCAACTATTAAATAATTTGTCTTTTGTTTGTTAGCAGTAAATGTAGTTGGTGCTTTTTCTATTTCCATTTCAACACTATACATTCTAAGCCATTTCTTACTCCCTTGGTGAGGAATTTGCAAAACATTTATAGAAATGAATTGTAAATATAAATGCTACACTTGAAGACACGTGAAGACATTAAAGTCATTGTTATTCGTTCCAGATCTCTTATTTCAAAACAAAAGCATCTTAATGAATCCATTTTAAAAACATTCTCCTAATAAAAACAATTATGTATTTCCAGAAACTTTTCTAAAAAGTTGTGTTTGTTGTGCAAAGCTTCTTTAGAACAACACTTAAAGAAATGTAGAACCTTAACTTCAGGTTAAATTTATTGGTTCTAGGCAATTTCTATAGATCTCAAAAGTTCCATAACAACATCATGAAACCACTTAAAAAACTTTTCTTTTTTTAAAACACCAAATCGTATATGCTTTCTAAGAAGTCGTGTAAGCTTCTCTAAAACTAGTTCTTTTAAAATTCATTGGTCTCAACTTCAAACTAATGTGAACTAAACTCTGAGGGTAAAAAATTTCGAACAAAAAATAATAATTTGAGACCCAGCATTCATTATTGGACAATATTCGACCGAATAGACAACGTCCAGCACGCTGTGAAGATGTGGAATGATTGGTCCATAGTTCTTTAAAAATTATTCCGGTGCGAACGCAACCATCAATGGCGACCGTTATCGTGCCATGATAACCGACTATTTGATGCCTGAAATTGAAGCTCGTGATCTCGGCGACATTTGGTTTCAGCAAGACGACGCCACTTCCCATACATGGCATCAATCAATGGATTTATTGAGAGAACACTTCGGTGAGCACATATTTTAACGTTTTGGGCCTATTGATTGGCCACCAAGATCGTGTGATATCACGCCGTTAGACTTTTTCCTGTGGGGATATGATATATAAAGTTTATGCGGACAAACCCGCCTCGATTCAGTCCTAGAAGGAAAACATCACGCGTGTTATTCGCCAGTTACCAGTCGAAATGCTCGAACAACTCATCGAAAATTGGACTCAACGGATAGAACATCTGCGACTTAGCAACGACCAACATTTGATAGACATACCCCCTTATTCAAAAACGATTATTAAATTTAACAAACGTTTATTAAGACAGATTTGCATATAAAAATTTGCTTAATAAACGTTTGTTAGATTTAATAATCGTTTTTGAATAAGGGGGATAATCTTTAAAAAATAAATGCCAAAGAATGTTATATAATAATATGTTAAATACATAATAAATATTCCCCATTGAATTTAATTTTTTTTTTGTTAAAAAAGTAGGGAACCTCGCAATGGATCACGCTTTACTTTTTTCTTGTGTATTACATTTATTATTTAACAATAAATTGTTTAATTTAAACCAATTGAAAGATTTATTTTTTTGTTTAATTAAACTTTCATGAAGACAGACTTTTTTCTGTATTTTTTAAAACAAGTTTTATTTATAATATTTAAAATTTAATTGATGTTAAAGTTTGACTAAAGATAAAAATTGGTAAAATTTTCCAATATATTTGTGGTTACAAGCACTTATTATTTGAAACCATTCAATAATGTTGTTTAACACTGCCTTATACTCTGATTATTGCCTTATACTCTGACTACCGTCTTATACTCTGACTACCGTCTTATACTCTGACTACCGTCTTATACTCTGACTACCGTCTTATACTCTGACTACCGTCTTATACTCTGACTACCGTCTTATACTCTGACTACCGTCTTATACTCTGACTACCGTCTTATACTCAGAATATAGTGTTTGCTGCCTCTTATTAGAAGTCACCATTATTCGGTACAGTTTTTGCACGATTTAATTCAGTACTCAATAGCTGTAATGAGTTAGTGTCAAAGACTTCAGGCCGCGTAATTAAGAATTATAAGAATTCTCTTCTTACTAATTGTCTCCAGAGTATTACAACGAGAACTTTGTCAAAACAAAACAGAAATAATGCAAATACATAATACAAATTTTTTTGTATAGGAAAAAATAATCAATTCGATTGGATCTGTACAGATCTGTATTTGCATCTAAATTTAACAAAGCACATTGTTGGTAAAATCTAATGGTTAAGCTTTGTAATTTCAACAAAATTTAATGAAAGAGATTTTAAAATGAGGCGCGTTTTTTCCAATACAAAAAATTCTTTATGTAGCGCAAAAAGCGCTACATTGGCAATGTTTCAACTCTCTACTTTAATCTCAATAGATTTGAATTAAAATTAAGCTCGCTTGTCCATTTTCAATCGTGACACCAAATTTTAACAGAATCATTAAAAATAAATATACATATGGCATTATAATGGAGAAAACGTATTATTGTATTTGCAAACTTTTTCTTTCCGACATGATTTCATCTATTAAATTCAGTGAACTTCAACTTTAAAATCTAAATGAAAACAAACGTTTTTGTTCGCTATAACAAATACATTCTGTTACTATTTCAAAATATAAATTAATGACATTAAATTGTATTATTTTAGTGTAAAATGCATAGTACAATATATTTTGTTCCTAATTCTTGCTATTAAATAAAATGAACACATGTGAGTGAGTGCCTTTGACAACAAAACTGGCACTTGGCAGAGACTTATTGAGGACGGGATAAAATACATGCAAAAATAAACATCATGAATGATGTTCCTGAAAAATTGCAGCAGCAGTTGCAACAAACAGACGTGTTCAAGTATGTTATTTGAAATATTTTCGGTATGTTTTCCTTAAAATTATTTTTAAATGCACGCACAGGGACAGGCAGATTACACATAACAATAGGGGGTACACAACCGCATCAAGCAATAGCGAACAATAGGAAGTAAATGATTTTTATCACATTTATTTTCTTTGATTTTAAATAATAGAGATAACGATTGTTTTAGAACTCAACTAACACATTTCTTCCTTTCAGTTACAAATTTAATCCCTCATTTTAGGGATGTTTATTAATTTATTTATTATTTGCAAGGTTTTTTGCTTTCATTTCTCTAATATTTTGCAAATATTTCTCCAAGTGATTAATGTAAATTGTCAATGTGTCACACAGCACATTTTGTAAGTGTGGATGTGATTAATCCACAATATGGTTTATGGGGTAATTCAGCATTGAACAACTGTTCAATTTGTAAAATGTATTTAACATGTGTGTGTTGCCAAAGTGCGCGCATGCGTGTAACATCTGTTTAAATAAAATTTGTGGTTATCATATGAAACACAACACAAAATTGGGGCAATAATGATTACAAATATAATATATCTAGTATAATAATGAAAAAATTTTAAGTACAAAAAGCAAATAAAAAAATACTTTAAAATTAAATTATTTAAACGTTAAATAAAAAAAATCTATTTATTTACAGCATCATACTTTAAAAGCGTTTTGATATACAATATTTAAGAATTATTTGTATGAAACAATTCCTTTAGTTTTTGGCAAGACAATTCTACAAAAAAACTTACATCAGTGTGGAACAAACCTGGATGCAATCGAAAATCAATCGTACTGAATTCATTGAAGAACAACCGGTTAGATTTCTGAAAAAATATTTTTTTTCAGACGAAGCCTATTTTTATTAAAAACCGTTTTTTAGATACAGTAGTGTTGTTAGATACAGTAGTGTATCATCCACCACCGTAAGTGGTAAATGAGAGTATATACATATAAGTTTGTCATTCCGTGTGTAGCACTGAGAAATATTCATCTGAGACTCAACAAAGTATATATTTACATATATCGGGTTTTCCAATAGCTACTTGACAACTCTGAATTTAAATTGTGAACGCACTATTTCACTGATCATCTAATTGTTGCTTTCTTTTTTTTCAGTAAACTTAACATTTTCGTTATGGTAAAGTACACGAAGGAACAACGTTTGGAAATTATAAAAATGTACTACCGAAATTCGGAGTCGGTGACCGCAACTTTAAGAGCGTTAACTCCAATTTTCGGTCGTAATTATCGCCCTAGTAGACAAGCAATAACAAGTTTAGTGCAAAAATTTGAGTCTACATATTCATTGTGTGATGCTGTCGTGCCAGTGAGACAACGGCCTGGTCGAAGTTCCGAAAATATCGCTGCCGTTCAGGCGTCCGTAGCAAACGATTCAAATCAGTCGATTCCGCGGCGTTCTCAAGAACTGGGCATCCCCAAGACCACTTTATGGCGAATTTTGCGTAAGGATCTGGGTTTACACCCATACAAGATTAAGCTGACTCAAGAATTGAAGCCGATGGACCATTTGAGTCGACGTACGTTCTCCGATTGGGCTCTGGAGAAGATGCACCAAGATGATGAATTTCATCGCAAAATCATCTTCAGTGACGAAGCTCATTTTTGGCTCAATGGGTTCGTCAATAAGCAAAATATGCGTTATTGGTCTGCTGAAAATCCACATGTGCTTCACGAATCACCACTTCATCCACAAAAAATTACTGTTTGGTGCGCTTTGCATGCCGGCGGCGTCATTGGGCCATATTTTTTCGTCGACAATAACGATCGTCACGTTACTGTGAATGGCGATCGTTATCGCGCAATGATTAGCGATTATTTTTGGCCCGAATTGGAACACATGGACTTGGATGACATGTGGTTTCAACAAGACGGTGCCACAAGCCACACAGCACACGTTACAATCGATTTACTGAAGAGTAAGTTTGACGAGCGTGTTATCTCAAGAAATGGACCAGTCAATTGGCCGCCTCGTTCTTGCGATTTAACGCCTCTAGATTTTTTTCTTTGGGGCTACGTCAAATCATTGGTCTATGCCAACAAGCCGACAACGTTGGAAGAACTTAGAGCCAACATTGAACGCGAAATAGCGGCCATTCCGGCCGAAATGTGTGACCGAGTCATCCAAAATTGGGTCCAACGAATCGACCACTGTCGACGTGGCCGCGGTGCCCATATGAACGAAGTCGAGTTCCATTCATAAATGTTTTGAATGTATTTCAAGTCGGTAATAAAGTTTTGGAAATATCTCAAACGGTTTGCGTTTTATTTAAAAAAAAAGTTGTCAAGTCCTTATTGGAAAACCCTTTATAATTGATCCTTATGGAATTCTAAGTCGATTAAGCTATGTTCGTATATCTGTCTGTCCGTCCAAAAGACACTACCAAAATCAGCAAAGTTTACAAAAAACCGTTTATAATTCTCCTAAGCAGTTTGGTATTGAAAATCAGAAAAATCGGTATAGTATAACAAGAGTTATCGGCCAAAATGTGAGACAACTTCCATAAAAATTTGATATTTTTATACATTTTTCTTGCAATTTTTTTTAAATATATTGCAGATATTGCCATTAAATTTTTTACACGTTATTTTTATGATAAAAGTAGAAAGTGTAAGGAAAATAGTAAGAATCGGTTCATGATTTCTCATAGCCCCCATACAAATATCTTCCCGAAATATGGCCTAATGATACATAAATGGCTATAAAATTGGAATATTAATACAAAATGCGGCAAAAGTAAGTTTCATGCAAAAAGAAATCATAAACCGATATTTTTTTTAGGTCGATCCATGCTTGACCATAGATCCCATATAAGGTCCACTTCCAAAATTCACTTTAACGTGTAGCAGTGCCCTATGACACCAAAGCTTTTTTTCTTGTCGGTTTTAAAACCAGTTCTGACAATATTGGTTTGTATGACACCCCTGATTAACTTTTAATCATTACAAATTCCCTAACAAACCCCTCATTTATTTATTCAGTTAGGTATCTTTAAAGTACATAATTACAATACTTCAATAGTATGATTTATTAGACAACTTTGTATTGTTCAGTTGCAACTGAAAACATTTCGCCAGCTTGTTGTTGTGTCAAGTAATTGTCAAGTTAACATGGATTCAAGGGTGTGTAGTAGCGTACTAAGATAAATATGTATGTAGTATAACAGCAATATTTTGAGAGTGATAGATATTTTAAATTCTTTAGCGAAAATTAACAATTTAAATTTACTAACATAGTTAATGTGTAACCAGAGCAAGTCGATTTTCAAACAAATTGACAACATGTGTTGAGAATTAATATTTATCAGTGATCAGTGAGTGTCTAGGCAAAAATCTATTATTTAGTCTCAATAACAGGAAAGTCATTACTTGTGGTTAGCACTAATCACAGGCAATATCTTAATTTTGTTTCTTAAATTACTTCATTAAAAATGATCACAAAAAAAACCCCAAAGTCTTTAGAACAAGACATATTCCTTGACATAAGACGTAGTCTTTGGACTAAAACTTAATATATTGAATAAAATGTAGTTTTTGGAATAAGTAATCTTTTGATTAAGATGTAGTCTTTGGAAGAAGTCGTAGTCTTGGGAATAAGACGTAGTCTTTCGTCTTTAGCATAAGACCTGGAATAGGACCTAGTCTTGGGAATCTTGAGAATAAGACGCAGTCTTTGGTATAAAATCTAAGTCTTTGGAAAAAGACGTAGTCTTTGGAATAAGACCTATTATTGGAAATCTTTAGAATCAGACGTAATCTTTGGAATAAGACAAAGTCTTTGGGATAAAATGTAATAGTCTTTGAAATAGGATGCAGTCGTTAGAATAAAACGTAATCTTTGGAATAAGACGTAGTATTGGAAATCTTTGGAATAATACCTAGTCTTTGGAATAAGAAGTAGTCTTTGGAATAGGATGTAGTCGTTAGAATAAAACGTAATCTTTGGAATAAGACCTAGTCTTGGAAATCTTTAGAATAATACCTAGTCTTTGGAATAAGAAGTAGTCTTTGGATTAAGGAGTAGTCTTTGGAATAAGACCTATTCTCGGGAATCTTTGGAATAAGACAAAGTCGTTGGAATAAGACATAGTCTTTTGAATAAGAAGTAATCTTTGGAATAAGACCTAGTCTTGGAAATCTTTAGAAATTGAAATTGTTGAAAATTTTCTTGATCTAGGAATTTTACTAGACAACAAATTAAACTTTGTTTCGCACATTACCATGATGATAAATAAAGCTAGACGTGTACTTGCATTTATAAAGCGATGGGCTAAGGAATTTGATCATCACTATGTCACAAAACAACTTTACATTTCCTTAGTAAGACCTACATATATTGGAATATGGCTCTATTATCTGGGATCATTATTATAATATTCATATTCAGCGTATAAAGTCTGTAAAGAAACAATTTTTACTCTTTTGTCTTGGAATCCTGATATTAACCTTCCATCATACATCGATAGACTTAAATTGCTTAAATTACCAACTCTATATAGTAGAAGGACTATGCCTAATGTAATATTTATGATCAATGGTGAATTAATGGTGAAGTCTGCTCCAAGTTCCTTATAAATAATGTTACTTTTAATGTTCCTCAAAGATTTTCACGCCATTTTAAGCCACTGTATGTCAAACATGTTAGTACTAATTATGCTCAAGCTGACCCATTAAGAAGATTATTTTGTGAATTTAACAATCTATATGAGATTATTGAGTTTTCTCTTTCAGCAAATGTAATTAAGCATAAAATAATTAGTTTATTAAATAATTAATCTTTTGTAAATTAATTGTAACTTTCAATATACTTTTTTTTAATAGTCTGTAAGGATTTAATCCATTGACTTAATAAATAAATAAATAAATTTAATAAAAATAAGACGTAGTTGTTGGAATAAGACGTAGTCTTTTGAAAGAAGTAGTCTTTGGAATAAGACCTAGTCTTGGAAAGCTTTAGAATAAGACGTAGGCTTATTGTAATAAGACGTAGTTGTTGGAATAGACGTAGTCTTTGAAAAAATACGTAGTCTTTCAAATAAGACGTGTTATTTGGTATAAGAAGTAGTCATTAGATAACGACATAGTCTTTGGATTAAGTCGTGGGCTTTGAAATACAACGTAGTTATTTTCGGTCACTTAAATATATATAAAAATTCCAAATAAAGGTTAATTACTCAAAAATTCTTATCTTTGATCTGCGAAATTTATATGATTATTGACTTTTTGTCAGACCCAGTTTTAACTCTTTGTAAATTTAAAAATCCATATTCTTAAGAAAAAGTAGAGAATTTAGAAAATGATGGAATTTTTTAACACTTGGTTTTCAGTTCTTTTAAAGCTTTACTTTAAAGCTCAGCAAATCCCTTTTTACCTACTAAAAGTCATTGTCGCTGTCACTAATTATTTGTTTGTTTGCAATTTGATCTTGTTGTTAAATAAACAATAATGATTTTTAAACATAATTTTCTTTTTGCTGGAAAAACTAGACTTGAATTTTAATTTTTGCACACACCAAGTCAATTTGCTAAGAATAGTACAAGCTTTGCATAAATAATCGAGAAATGAGCGAACGAACAAACGAACATGATAAAAGTGTGGGTGTAGAATAAAAAATAAAAAGATTGAAAGACCTAATGAAAAATAATTCAATCACAATATCAATTTAAAACGAAATAAATCAACAAATGCATATGAAGACCATATTTAATAAAAACCCAGAATAAGTTAAAAAAAATTGTTAAAATAAGGACATTTTTATGGCAGACAGAGCTGTGCAGCGCAAATGAAATTTTAAAGAATTACAATGAATTAAATACACATAAAATATATCGTATAAGGAAGAACAAAAAGAAAATAAATAAATGATTGCATGTTAATGATTGAAAAATAAATTGAAATTGTTGGCTCGTGCACACATTTTTCAACAATTTCAACATTATTTGATTGTGCTGCTTCTTTTTTGTGGTCTTGGGATGTCGACGGCGGCCGCACTACAACAAACTTTTCATATTTGGCCGGTTATTGAACTAAAGAAAAGTTTCTGGCGTTTCCTGGTATTATATACAATTTGCTTTAGAATATTTTTTTTTGAAAACTGTTCTTTATTTTAAATATTCATTTTAATAACTTCAATTAATTTAAGAATTAAAGCAACCATACATTGTTGTTACCAGTGTAATGAGAGTGTTCGTCCGTCCGTCCGTCTGTTTATAAGTGTGTATTACCTCCTGACTGTGTTAAAACTCATGTTCATAATAAATTCTCTTTTCCTACTTTTTGTTCTTTGTTGAATTCTTAGTCTTGCTTAAGTTGTGTGGAAGTGAATGAAGAGTGATCTTGTCTGACGTTCTTTTTTGCGATTTCGTTTTTGTCTATACATACGTTATTTTCGTTTAATAAATGAATTAATTAAACGCTTGACTGCCTGTTGATATATGAACTTAAGCTTCATTTTAATCATAATTATCATAAACTTCATGATTGAAAGATCTTGGCAAATAGATTGTATTTGTGAAATAATGTATTGTTTTTGGCTACGTTTCTTTTTTTTTTTTAATAAAACTCTAGAAGAATATAAATAAATCGTATAGCTAATCATAGTTATTTATATGTGTGCAACGAACTATGCGGGGGCTACTACTTATGTTTAGGGAGAGAAAAATTATCTTGGAAATTCAATTTGTTTTTGAAAATAGTTGGTTTTTTTTAATAAAAAACAATTCCTGGAATTAGACGTAGTGTGTGGAACAAGACGTAGTCAATGGAATAAGACGTAGTGTTTTTTTGACCAGCACTCAGGTGAGCGACAAGTGACAAGGAAAACTTCTGCTGGAAGATGCTTCAGTGAATCAATATAATTGGATACCCTACTGTCACCGATACGCAACTTCGCCCTCTCCTGTACGCGATTGAGTAACTACAAAATAAACTTCACAGCAGAGTTGTATTCCATTTTCGGTCGATATAGGTGGTGTAAATAGTAAGGTGATCAGATGGAGTGAAGTATTTCCTACCCCGTTTTAAGAAACCAAGACACTTGAACGCTTCTTTTGACACTTGAAAATTGTGTTTAGTCCAGCGAACATTACACTGGATTATCATGCCTAGAACATGAAGATCGTCTGATTCCCTAATATTTGCACCGTCCATGAAATCAAATAAAGCAACATGATCTGTCGTGCATTTGTATGTTAACATACAACATTGAGTCTTACGTGCATTAAAAGCGACTCTATTTGCACGTTCCCAATCAAAGATTGTCCAATATTTGGGTTAAGTCTGTCATTCATGGTTTACATCGTTTGCTGAATCTCCAAATAAAGCAAGCCCATATTTAAATGAATAGTAATTGAGAAAACTCGATATACTCGTAAATCGAGACAAGTTATTACCGAAGTTATCCAAAGACTACCGAAAAAGATGCCCCTATATGAGCTGCATTTGACAATCGATATTCGCTGGCTATCGATAATAAAATTTGTATTATGAGTTGGCATCGCTTTTGAAAATTGCGTTGTTCAACGAATTTTTTATCGAACACAAATTTCCTGTTGACGGTGTTTAAAACTGTGCAAAATTTATTTAAAATATAAGAATTTGTTTGTTTTTTGGTTTTGGTCAACCAAATACTATTTGTATGTAAATTACTTTTGTTAATATCCTGCAGAAAAACATCAGCAATGAGGTAAAGACTGGGATATCCAAGATGGCGGAACTTCTCGACGTTATAACGAATTACAGGCGCACTTGGGAAACTGCGGAAGAAGATAGAGCGTTCTCAAACTTTCGTAGGAATGTTGATACACTGCAGTCAGCAGACGTTCCTACTCCTAAAACTACAAACACGAAGAGAGTGGCTACCAGCCCTGCTGCTCCTGCGATCACCAAGAAGGCTAGAGCGAAAACTCCCAATGTCGGAGGAGGTGATGCCGCCAAGAAAAGTGAAGAGATTTGGCAAACAGTTACTAAGAAGAGTGAGAAACGGAAAAAGAATGCAAGGGAAAAATCAGCTGGGCCGAGTAAGACAAGCAAACCACGCTCGAAACCCCTAAAACCGGAGGCAATAGTGGTAAAACCTGCGGTTGGCCGGAGCTATGTAGAGGTTTTGAAGGATTTACGCACCAGTATGGTGACAAACGACTCAGCAAAGATTAGATCTATAAGAAAGACAATGACCGGAGCCATTCTTTTAGAATTTGGAAAAGGGGAAAAAATTGAACCAGATTTTGTTAAACACTTGCAAAATACTGTCCGAGAAACGGCCCAAATAGCGGAGCTGAAGCCAACTGTTACGATAGAGATACGTGGTCTCGACTCTCTAACTGACAATAGATAGAGACGGCAGTTCGAAAATTGCTTGCAAATCAGGAAGAGCAGATGATGACGAAAATAACGGCACCAAACACAAGAGAGCAAGTGCGGGCCTTTATAACACTTCATGCGGAGAGTGCGGCGAGACTTATTGAAGTAGGCGACATCAGGATAGGATTTATCCGATCGAAGGTACGAGTGTGTGAGGAGATCAGAAAGTGTTATCGTTGCCTCGGGACGGGTCACCTGCAGTCAAGTTGCTCCGGCCCGGACAGAAGAAATGTGTGCATTCGATGTGGTGAAAACGGACACAAAATGAAAGAGTGTAGAGCGGCCGCCAGGTGTGTCTTCTGCGTTGATGCCAAATACAACCAAACAAATCACATGGCGGGTTCTAGAAGATGTCCGCTAGTCCGAAAATGATGAAAGTGCTCCAGGCGAATATGCACAGGAGCAGGACGGCTGATGCTCTACTAGAACAGATAGTTGTCGAACGAGATGTGGATGCGGTCATCATCAGTGAACAGTACGGGCGAAACTCCCGAAGATCATGGTTTGAAGATGAAACTGGAACAGCCGCGATTTGGATGTCTGGAAATGCGGAACTCCCAACTGTACAGTATGGGGCCGGTTATGGATATACATACATCCGAACAGGACACCTTACTTTGATGAGCTGTTACCTTACCCCCAGCGATAGCTTGGAGCAGTTTATATTGAAGCTAGATCAGATCGAGGACAAGGTCCGCGAAATTGGAGGTCCCTTTATAGTAGCCGGCGATTTTAATGCCAAGGCGGTTGAGTGGGGTGAATCGACAACAAACACGAGGGGAAGATGTATATTGGACATGATTGCCAGACTAGGATTGGTCGTAATAAACACTGGAAATGCCACTACGTTCCGAAGACCGGGATGTGAACACACTACACCGGACATTACACTGGCAACAGAGACGCTGGCTAGATCGATTGCTGATTGGAAGGTTTTGGAGGACTATACTGGTAGTGACCACCACTACATAACTTTCCAAATTACAGAGAGAGCAAACCCCGCTTTATCTCACAGAAAGAGAGGGACGAGGAGATGGAACGTGGCTAAGCTAAACTCTGAGGTGTTTTTGATGAATTTTGACTCATCTTCGCTTCAGTGCTTTGAACGCGATGCTAACTCTCGAGCGGAGGATATGATGCGGCGTATTGCTCAGGCCTGCAATGTGTCGATGCCACGGATGACTCGACAATCAAGGAGACGGCATACTGGTGGACAAACTAAATTTGTGAACTCAGAAGAACATGCCTACACAACAGGAGAAAATACACTAGGGCTAGAAAAACTGGTGCAGCAACATTGAAGGCCGAAGATTTTAAACGATCCCGTGCAGAGCTGAAGAAGGCAATCCTAGCCAGCAAAAGGATGAAATGGGAAGAGCTCCGATACGATCTCAACAACAACCCATGGGGCCTTGGGTACAAAATTGTGAGCGGTAAATTGGGTGCATATTCAAACGAACCTACCTTAGATACTGAGGTCATCGATGGTATCGTGAGAAGCTTGTTTCCCACACACCCTCCGCTGGAAGTGGAACAAGAATTCGGAACAAACGAGCTTCCCTTACCCTTTAATGAGGAAGAATTGAGAGCAGCAGCGAGAAGTCTTAAGAAGAACAAAGCCCCTGGACCGGATGGAGTACCAGCTGAGATAATCAAGCTCTTGGCGGAAAAGCGACCTAGCGCACTACTTGGGGTTTACAACGCTTGTCTCGAACAAAGGATCTTCCCCAAACAATGGAAGATACAGAGACTTACACTCATTAGCAAAGGAAGAGGCGACCCAACTCAACCTTCGGCATACCGCCCCCTTTGTATGTTGGACAATGTTGGAAAACTGCTGGAGAAACTGCTGAAAAATAGATTAGCAGAAGCTGTTAGATCTGCTGGGGGCTTATCGAGAAGGCAGTATGGTTTTCGACCTGGCATGTCGACTATCGGTGCCATAGCGGATGTAGTAGAAGTCGTCGAGCGTGCCCAACGGGGACGATCTTATCCTAAGCGCATAGTTGTTTTAGCCACCCTTGATGTGCGAAATGCTTTTAACAGTCTACGATGGACTGATATTATGAAGGCACTTCGAGAAAGATTTCAAATCCCAAGATACCTACTATCGATGATTCGGAATTATCTGGATGAACGTGAACTCTTATACGACACACCTGGAGGCAAGAGGACAATGAAAATAACTTCTGGTGCTGCACAGGGGTCTATACTCGGTCCAGATCTTTGGAATATCAGTTATGATGATATACTGAATATTGAGATGCCGGAAAATACACATCTGGTTGGGTATGCCGATGATATAGTGGCAGTTATTACGGCAAGGGACATGGATGACGCCAAAAGGAAGTTGAACCAGGTCATGATAAGAACTAAGATATGGCTGGCGGATCATGGCTTAGAGCTTGCTGGAGATAAGACCGAGGTAATCTTGATGACACGAGGTCACATACCACTCGAGGTTACTATGAGAGCAGATGATATATCCCTTGTAACACAGAGGTCTCTGAAATACTTGGGAGTCAGGCTTGATTGTAGACTCACTTACTGGGCTCAGATACAGCATGCGACTAACAAGGCGGCAAGAGTGACTGGCATGTTGAGCAGGTTGATGGCAAATATTGGAGGACCTACGCAGAGCAAGAGAAGATTAATTATGGCAACTACAAATTCGGTGCTGCTGTACGGTAGTGAGATTTGGGGAGACGCATTGAAAACAAAGACCAGGCGCAAGATGATGGAGGCGGTACAACGAACGGCGGCATTAAGAGTTGCTTCAGCCTACCGCACAGTCTCTGGTGTCGCAATTTTTGTAATCAGTGGCGAGATACCTATCGACCTTCTGGCAAGTGAGCGAAAAACAGCGTGGGACGCAAAGCGAAGAAGCCTGAACATTAGAATGGAGGAACTGCGAATTCAGACAGTAGAACGATGGCAAGAAATATGGAATGTTGCTACAACCGGAAGATGGACGGCGAGACTTATCCCCAACATAGAGAGATGGATTAAAAGAACTTTTGGAGAAGTCAACTATTTTTTGACTCAGTTTCTTTCTAATCACGGATATTTTAGAAAGTACCTACACCGTATGGGAAAGGTAAGCGATCCAGGATGTATATACTGCGAATCAACAAACGATGATGCTGAACACACCTTTTTCGAATGCAACAGATGGCATACTGAAAGAAATATATTGATGGAACAAATTGGTTCATTCGGACCCAATAATATAGTGGAGAAAATGCTTCAATGCGAGGAGATGTGGAATGCTGTAAGAAAATACATAGAACTAATATTATGTGCGAAGAAAAGAGACCTCGATGCCCTGCAAGTAAACGAGACGTAGGAAAAAAAAAGAAGATGAGCCGATGACTTGACGCGGGCTTTAAAAAGTTGCGTTCCCAGACATGGGAGAGTGTAAATGGTCCTTTTCAGAACGTCGCTCTGGGCCTTCTCGAAGTAATGCAGGAAGCGGTTCCGAGAAGGTAATCTCACCAGAGAAGGAGGAGGGATTGTTTTAGTGGATACACCACTCAATGTAGTTGGTGATGACCAACTGTAAGTGCGAAGGCATTTTAAACCCTATCTCACACGCAAAAAAAAAAAAAAAAAAAAAAAATATCCTGCAGGTCATAAGTCGAAAACAGCAATTGGAAAAGCTCTTTTCTCTCATGGACGAGATCCACTGTTGGCAAAATGTATTTGCTCTAAAGTTCAGGCAGCCAAAAAATGGGAGGGCATTACACAGAAGCTTAATTCTATTCATCAGAATCATTAAACCATAATTCCGTGGTGGTCATTTTAAATTTAATTTATTTTTCTAAAAGAATTTGTAAACAAATATGGACCCAGCTGATAGAAATAACCCAAAAAGAGTGATTTTCACAATAACGTTTTTTCATCGAATGTGCACCATAATACCAAATGAAAATTCGTTCGATAAGTATTTTCGACCACAGTCGAAAATCGAATTTTGTTCATAATAGGCACCGTAGTCTTTGAGACAAGATGTAGTCTTTGAAACAGGACGTAGTCTTTAAACAAGACATACAGGCATGTGATGGAAATCGAAATCGAATCAGTTTTGGAAATACATTTTAATGCATTTATAATCTAATTTTTAAAATTTTTGTTTTAAGATTCTCTTTAGTAGCCCAATATCTTTATATTTTATGTGACAAAAGTTTTTCAATACAGAAATATTACGATAAAATTGACTTCCTAAAACTCATTCGTTTTCGTTTTCGATTTCCATCACATGCCTGATAGTCTTTGAAACAAGACGTAAACTTTGAAACAAGATGTAGTCTTTAGAATAAGACGTATTCTTTGGAATAACACATGGTTTTAGGAAGTGGTCATATGAACAAGACGTAGTTTTTGAAATAAAAATTAGTCTATGGAATAAGAGGTAGTCTTTGGAATGACACATAGTCTTAGGAACAAGACGTAGTCTTTGGAATAAGATCTAGTCTTTGGAATAAGACCTAGTCTTTAGAATAAGCGTAGTCCTTGAAACAAGATGTAGTATTTTGAACAAGACGTGTTCTATGGAATAAGACATAATCTTTAAAATAAGACGTAGTCATTGGAATAAGACATAGTCTTTAAAATAAGACGTAGTCATTGGAATAAGAGTCCTTGGGAAAAGTTATAACCTTTGGATTAACACGTAGTCATTGGAGTAAGACGAATTCCCTGTGATTGCAAGATGTTTTGGAAATTGGATATTTTTGTACATTGAAATAGATTTGTTTACTCGTTAGTAAAACGAAGAACACTAAAATAGGAAAATACACTTTAAAACTAAAACATTACACCGATTGACTTTACATATTAGAGAGGTTGGTTGGTTCTAGGGAGGAGGGTTCTATCTAATACAATATTTACTAAATATATTGTTGAATACTATAAATAAAGATTATTTGCATTAATAAGCATTAAGGTCCTCTATAAAGAGAACACACATAAATTAAGCAAACAAAAGTAAGTCGTTAAAGTTCTAGCAAAAATGTTTGTTTGCTCCGTATTACACTAACATTTCCGGTACATATTATTTGAATGTCCTTTTATGTTTTTTTTTTTTTTTTTTTTTTTTTTTTTGTATGTTTTTAATAATGTAAAAATGTTGGTTCTTCTTACCAATAATAAAACAAAAATAAAAGGACAATAAACTTTGTTTCATTGTTGTTTTGTAAGTTGTAGAAATAAAAACAATAAAAAAAACAAGCACAAACTATCCGGTCACGCGATATTTTAATTTCTATTTTCTAATACCCATACACATGTATTTACAAAAAGATAAAGTGTTGTTGCTGTTGTTTAAAACGTCATTTAATAATAAATAAAAAGAACAATGAACTTTATTGCTAAAACTAAATGAGAATGTAAAGTGATAAAAAAAATTTTAGAAATTAAAGAAGTCAGAACTTCTGACTCAGAAGTGTGTGTTTGAACAAAAGAACTAAGTGACAATATATTCAACTAATTATGTTGGCAAATGGGACATAGTTTCACAAATTCACAACAAATCTATGTTTTTAAGCTAATTACCATTTTATTAACCCTCCACCGCCCACCCTCCCTTTCTTTAGTAAATTAAAGCTAACATTCTTAATTAATGTATTTTAAGTTCTTTATAATTTTCATTTAACGGGTCGACCATCTAATGTTTTTTTTTCAACTAGTGCTTATTTCGTGAATGGTAACACTTAGCTCATGTCTGATTTGACAGATAATTAGTTTTATCCTTCCGCTGAACGAATATGGTCTATACGCTTGAACAACGCTGGGAAATATTGCGACATTACCTTGAAAATCATGGTAATGTTGCAGAAGAGAAGTACCGTCAGCTCTGTATGTTCGTTATCTTGTGAAAAAAGTGAAAGAAACTGGCGTCCTCTCATCGATAAACCAAAGCGTGAAAAGCCAAAAAAAAAAGTGCGTACACCCGAGAATATTGCTGCTGTGGCAGAAAGTGTGCGTGAGGCGCCATCAATTCACCGTCGTTGAACATTTCGGAGACATCATTGAGACGAATTTTGCATAAAGACCTTGGTGTGACGCCATACAAAGTCCAATTGGTTCAGGAGTTGAAGCCAACTGACCATTCAATGCGTTTTCGCTTCGCTAAGTGAGCCTGCGATCGCCTTCAGAAGATGCCGATTTGCCAAAAAAAAAAAAATCATCTTTTCAGATTTCATTTTCATTTACCTCTTGGCGGGTATGTAAACAAGCAAAATTGTCGCATTTGGGGCACAGAAAACCCGCACGCATACATTGAAAAAAACCCAAAACGAGTCACTGTTTGGTGCGGATTTTGGTCCAGAGGCATAATTGGGCCATTTTTCTTCGAAAATGAGCAAGGAGTGGCCGTTACAGTCAATGGCTGGCAATGTTGAACGAATTTTTGTTCACACAAATTGAAGAGGAGGATATTGGCAACATTTGGGTTCAACAGGACGGCGCTACGTGCCACACAGCCGAAGCTACACTCGATGTTTCGCGCCCTGTTTTTGAAAATCGCATTATCAGCCGCAGAGCTGATGTCGTTTGGCCACCTCGGAGCTGCGATTTGACACCGTTGGACTATTATTTTTGTCAAAGATAAGTGTTACGCCGACAAGCCAGAGACAATTTACGCTTTAAAGGACAATATTCGTGAAGCCATTGGTGAAATACAGCTGCACACAATCGATAATGTGCTTAAAAATTGGACTGATCGTGTAGGCTACTGCATGGCCAGCCGAGGCAGCCATTTGAATGAAATTATTTTCCATTATTAACCAGAAGGATTGTACTTTCAAATAAAAAAAGAAATTTGAGACAATATTCAAGTTTTTTTATAGCATTTTCAAAAAAAAAAAAAGTTATTTGGCGGACCCTTTACATTTACAAAACTGCATTAATCTCAATTAAAAACTAATTTATTTCATCTTACTTTAATCTTAATATCTGCAATAAAAGCAATAAGATAATTTAAAATTGTATTTATGGTCTCAATTTTATAAACTCTGCACAAACTAAGTTCAAGTTTCTGTTCTTTAATTTACAAATACATATTAAAATTTAAACTTACAACTTGCTGTGACTGCTGTCAGTCATTACAAAATGTCTTGATTGTAAAAAAATATAACTTTTATGGCCTGTAAATGGTTATATATGTATAAATTTTATCTTATTGAAAGAAGGCAAAAAAGTATGTCGCCAAACAAAAAACGCAAAATTACCACCGGCAACTAGCAAGACAGACAGACGAAGTTAATTCAAGTGTTCATTGACTTTGCAAACTGCTATTATCGGCTGAAAACAAATGTTTTTCTTACAAAAAAAAAATCTTAAAAAAATTGCCAATATTTTTAAGTTTAGTCATTTACTTTTCTGCTTCTTTGATTCATACTTATATAAAGAGTGATTTTTTAAGAACTTTCGGATTTGATTAAAGAAAAAAAGACAAAAAAAGTTCAAGAAATTTATGAAATCTTTATTTGAACGATCTACATATATAATTCAATGTTTAAAGATGATTTCATGTAAATGTTGACATAGGCTACGCCTTAAATGGTTCATACGCTAGGTCTAATTTTGGCATACTTTCTCTCCAACAAATCGGACGCTATCTCACGAATAAAGCTTAGTTTCCAGTGTGTCCCTATTGATATGTCTCACATAACTCCACCAAATTGCAAATTGACCGGCTTCAAACGTAAACTAAAGTATACACCAATTGGCCACCATTTCGCGTGCTGTGTGGCATGTGAAAGCAAATGTCAACTAAGTGCAGCTCTTCCATTTTGGGCAAAAAAGAAAATTGTAATCATCCCTTACCGTGCGATCCAACCTTTGTTGTCTTTGAAAAAGTACGTTACTAGCCCCTAATCCACACCGTACAGTGCAGTTCTTGCAATGCTTCTGACTGCTCTTCACACCAATTGCGACAATTTTGTTTGTTTACGTATCCATTTAAATATAAATGAGCGAGCTACATCGCTGAATATAATTTTCCGATAAAAAAAAAAAAGTAGATCTTTATACAACTTTGCCAGCTCCGATTTACTAAAAGTTAGCCACTGTACCTAGTCAAGTCATAGACAAGTCGATGTCAAACGAAAACGAATTATTATTTTAAACAGTTTTGCGTTTGTTTTTATTGGGCTATTGATCGACTTGAGAATTGTCCACTGCACGGACAAGGGCTCACTTCAGCAACTCAATATTTGGATGTTGAGTAGAAAAAGGCAATGACCTCTAATACCGACCACAACTTGTAAACCAACGGGTTGAGGTCTGAGCTGACAGCTGGCCAATTATCTGTTGATATAAAGTTCGGAAAGTTGTTTCGTTTTTTGCTTTGTGAACTGCAACAGAGTCTTGCTAGAAAGTCCTTGTTGGCGAATATTGATTGGTTGAGGGGCTTCAAAATTGGTTCCATGACGGTCGTTTTATAGATTATCGGCCCTGTTCTGTAAATCCAATCGATTTTAAAAACGAGAAATTTCTAAAACCGAATAAATCGCTTTTTGGTGTTCTGCAAATTACTCGTATTGATATGATTCGAAATTAGGTTCGAATTTTTAGTTAAACGTCAAAGTCAGCTGTTGATTAAAAAAATTCATAATTTGTAAATAAAAAGAAAGATATAAATGGTGATCGCCATCTTAAATATAAATTGTGTTTTTGCAAAATACTTGTGATTTACGCAATTATTTTATTTTAAATAAGTTTTTTTGAATTAAAATTTAATTTAGTTATAAAGTGTTTGTCATAAAAATTTAATGTATAATATTTACTATTATTACAAGAGTGTTGTTTATTCAAATGTTTACAGAACAGTGCCGAATGACCGAAGTTTTCGCTCCTTTCTCTCAAAAGTGGAACTTGATGACGTCATCGTACATAGCTCACTCTCCACCTACGCATTTGATTTTCGCTTCCGTTTTTCCTTCAATGTGGCCATGAGCAGGTGTCCAGTGTGTTGCTTGAGTCCCAAATCTTCTTTGATAATGCGAGGCATGTATTTTTGCGAAATTTTGCATTTTCCGCGACAAGATTTTTGTTTTTGCAGGGGTTTTTGGTCTATTTGTTTCTTCACGGCTTTGATCGCTTTCGGAGTTATCACAGTATGCGGACGGCCGGATCTTTGACGGTCGGTACTTTCCTTACTAGTGTCCTCAAGCAACTTTACAGCATGATAAACAAAATTGCTCCTGATTCCAAGCGTCCAATTTCCATGGCCTATAGAAATCGCTTTTCCATGCTGCATTTTAGTAAGTCAACTACAACAATACGATTTTCGATGTCGCCCCATTTCATGAATATAAACAATTAATGTCAAAAACTTTTTACTTCGCAATGAAAAATAAATGTCAACTGTCAAATCGCAATCAACACGAAATGGATGGCACCAGGTGTTGCATTCGAGTGTGTTCAGTTGTGCACCAGTATTTATGACTTGAGTAGGTCGTGTGGCTTCAACAGAGGCCCAATTGCTGCAAACGACGCCCAATCGATAATTCACCGTCATCAACGGCTCCTGCAATATTTTCCTTTGTCCCCACTCTATGTATGAGTGTTGGTGATTTAATGTCCAATAATGTAAATTTAGTACGAAATTTAGTCAGAAGATTCCCAATAGCCGCCTCAAATTGTTGCCGAAACTGATCACAAAATAAAAGAAGTGCACGATGGATTCACAGAACTTAACCACGAGCATGAATTTTGATAATAAAATTCAATAATCTGCAAGCATTGTTATTTGTAAGTTGATTCATAATTAAATTATTTACCAAACTGAACATGTTTAACACAGTAACATGTTGCACGAAAACCGCAGAGCTGCCAAATACAGTCTTGCCAAAACGAAAGTTACTAAACAAAAAATCACCCTTTATTTGCTATTTATTGGTTGAGTAACACAACCAATAACCATGCCATTTATGGTGTCAGACAATTCAAAGTTGAATTCAAATTCACTTTCAATTTGTTTGAAATAACCATAGTTTACTTACATACATATATATTTTTTATCATAACGACGACTATTATTATTATTTTGTTTGTATTTATCTTTTAGCAAATATGGTCATGATTAGTTTTACAAGAAGAGTTTTGAAATAAAAAATATATTTATAAAAAAAACAGCAAAAATAAATAGATTTTTTTTAAAGATTGCTTTGAAAATAACAGTGATTTTTTTGTTTGTTTGCCAGCCAACTGTTATTTAAAGTGACATTAAAGAGTCTTTGGATCATTGATCAATGTTGATGGGTTTTTAAAATTGAATTCAATGTCTTTTTTTTATTTTCTTTAAAAAGTTTTTTGTTTTTTTTTTTTTTTTGCCTTTGATTGTTGTACCGAGCGGCACACACCCACTAAAAGATCATTATTGAATATTTAAACATAATTATATTGGCATTTACTTAAAATAATTAATTTTATTTACTAATTATTGTTTTCAAGCGAAAAACACCCAATTGGAAACAGCTGCGACTCGTTCTCTTAATTGCTGAAATAACTGCAGATTTTACTATTGACCTGCTGACATTTGTTATTCAAAAATCACGGAAGATAGAAGTCTATTGCTGCTATACACATTCCCGGTAATGTAAACTAGTTACAATTGTCATTTTATTGTCGCTAATTAATATAGAGCAGTCATCGGCATATAGAGAACAAAGTTTAAGGACAATAATAACATGTTATGATGTACATTCTTTCTGTATTTTAATCTAATAAGCTAATGATTGTGATTTTTCTTTCAATATTTAATCATGTTTACGAATTTTTTCGACATTCTTGTTGTTTATGGATAAATAAACGATAAAGTTCGGCACTTGGTGGCTAGTAGTAGCGACCACTGATATGCAGTGACTTTTATTTCGTTTTAGTAACTAGATATTTTTCTCATGAGAAGTAAACTATTGCCGGCACAGTTGGCAGAGCTCTTGGGCAAAATATAAAGAGTATTTTGATAAAAAATAATTTCTTTTAAATGAATCTCTTCAAATCATTTACAAAGATATCGCTGACATTGCTACAATCAGTTGTCTATTGGTTGTAATGGTCAAAAAATAATCTTAAAATGGGATGATTATTTTTTATTAACCAAATTTAATTCATCCTAACTAGAGTCTTATCTAGAACTACGGAATCAGTTAGAAGCCCGGGGATTCTTCCCCTAACTGATAATTTGTTGTTAGTCCCTTCGAGGTACACTTAATGTCTGTGGTTGATAGCCAAAGCGGGAAGAATGGCAGTTGGTTAAAATACTGATGTTTGTTTGAGCAGCAAACTTGTGGCCCCTAAATTATCTCTAGGTGCTGTTGATGAGCCATTAAAAGTAGTGTTGACACGTGCTCAGGGTATGTATTGCGAATGTGGTTTTTTAAAATATGGATGACATTCTCCGAAAGCGATTGTCATAATCTAAACTATCCTATATATTCCTTAAAAAAAACCTGCACATATCAGTTTATATCTGAATAACACTGTTCAAAAATGAAAGCCTTTGTCATAATCGGATCTATTTGTCAAGAAAGAAACCTGGATCGTTATGGGTTTACTGCCGTATTTATAAAAAATTAAAGTAGACTTCAAATGTACTTTAAGAAAATGTTGTATGAAAATTTTGTCTAAAAGCACACTTCAAACCTACTTTATTTTTTATAAATACGGCAGTCAATCAACAGGAAGACCCAAATTGACAATCATACAAAAGATTATGTACCTTTCGGTTGGCAGCTTCCACAAACACTAATGATCGCTCAATACAGATTGGTGGGTGAATCACAGTATTGCCAAATTTGCCATGTTAAAAATGGAACTTATTCTATTCTTTCTATGTAAATCATTCGGTTCAAGAGCGATTCAATTATCTAGGCATATCAGCCTTTAAACAATGGCTAAAAGCCGTAAATAAGCAATTAGGACGTTGATGGATAGTATTTTTTTTTTAATTTTATATTTTCCCGATCAAGAATTCCCGTAACCCAAACCCTTTTATTAACCCATTAATAAACTTTTTTTTAAATATAAATAACAAACACAAACTTTGAAGCTTTTTGGCATATCTGCAGAAAACACCCAGTCTTTGGCGGGAATCGAACCCGCAACCCTCTGACTGGTAGTCCGGCATCGCCTAGTCTATCGGGGCACCCATTTGACTATATATTTTTTTTTATTATATAGTCAAGGTATAGCCACTGCCTGTTCTAAATCCATACTGAAAATCATAAATTATTTTATTTTTCTCCAAGTATTTTATAAGCTGTTTGAATATTATTTTTTCAAAAACTAAATTAATTATTGGCAACAAGGATATAGATGTATACTTATCTTCAACAGCAGCATCTGATTGTTTCGGTATAGGAATAATTTTTGCAATCTTTAAAACGTCAGGATATTCAGAAGTTTGAATATTATTGTTAAATATAGATGATAGATATGGTGAGATTTCCCTATTGCAATTAGTTAGTACTTTTGGAGACAAATTATAGACATGATAATAAAGCCTAATCTGTTAAAAAAAACAGCATATTTGGACTTTTAGTGTTGAAGCAATGACATCGCCAAAAAGTCTTAACTAAAAAGTCTAGTATTTAAAGCTATTGTCAAACCTTAAAATTATTATCATAACCTTTATTAATCCCCCAAAGTACAAGAGATATTCCCTCGATTCTTCAAAACCATTTAGACTTTAATGCTAATTATGATTGTCAAATTCCTACAGTGTTGCCCAATTTAATATTTTACTTTCACTACATACCAGTATTCTTATGATATGGCATCACAGATTCTTGAACTCCCTCAGTGTTGTCAAATTTAACACTTTAAAAGAGTTCTAATTTTCTTTTTATCCCAATTTTTTTTATGAAGTTTTACTTTTTTTCTATACAAAACATTTGTTGTATAATTATTTATTTACAATATTTCCCTTACAGTTCAAATGTGTTTTGTACAGGAATATTTAATAACAAGATTTCCCTTTTTTGAAGGATCATATAGAAGTGTTTTAATGAGTCATATTTTGTTAAAAAAATGAAGCAAAAAATAGTGTCGTCAAAAACCATTCAGCAGAGAACCTTAATGACAACATTACACTTCAAAACATCATCGAGGGACAGACAGTTAGTTAGACAAGTACACAGAGCATGTGTCAGCCATGTTGCAAAACGGGCGTTGTTTTGTGGGTTTGTTTCTTATACTTCGATTGTAGGGAAGTACACAGAAATGTTGTGGTAATACGAGGGTTGTTTACACATTACGAAACTTAACTATGATTGTTAAATGAGAATTGAAAAGGTTTCCTAACTTCCGCTGGAAAAATAAAATGCAAACAGAAATATTTAAAGGATATGCATTTCCTTTATTATTTAGAGCATTTTTAAGGCTTCATTAAGTAACAAAAAACCGAAAATTAACTTAAGCCTTTAACTAAACTCTTTGTGTATTTAATTACTTTAGTAACAAATCAATCACAAGACTAGTTAACAAAAATCCTTGCCTTTTTATTAATAATTGAATAAGTTTTATTTTTATTTTAGTGTAGGGTACCAACCTACTCAATTTACACAACATCATGACAACCCCCACGACAAGTCTTTGTCTACATCATGCTAAAATTAACTACTCTCAGCAAGTAAATCAGTCAGTGAGTGAGTGACTGAGTGAGTGTATCTGCTGCACGACTACACAGTGCGTGGTGGATCCTCTATAAATTTAAACATGACAAATGACTAAATTTAATCACCATAATAGAAAAAGAAAAAAGGAGGCGAAAAAAGCAAAGGTTTAGTAGTTTAGTAGTTTTTTTCATTTTATTTGCCGAAGGAGATAATGATAATGTGCTCTAAACAGCTAGAATTATTTTACACATTTAATTTTAATAATATGCCAGACTAGATAGACGTTTATTTGTTGCCTACTTCTATTTTGCTCTTTAAAAAAGAAGTGGGTTTATTTATTTGTATTATACAAAAAAAAAAAAAAAATAATATTAAATAAAGAAGGAAGAAAAAGGAGTATGACAGAAACCATACAAACAATTTTGATAATTTTTTATTTAAATAAAAATAAAACTAAAAATCAGTAGGCTGTTTCTGTTTTTCTTACAAGAAAACTTCTTGTCTTTTCTCTTCATTTGTTTATATTAATATTTAAATATTATATTAACTAGTTTTTTATAGTATGTAACCTTCTTCCTTTTGCCATTCCATTCCATTGCATTACTTTACTTTTTCTTATTAAAATGAACAAGAAAAAGGTGTGTGATGGTTGTTTGGTTGCATTGAACTTAACTTTATCAAGCCAGAGTCTGGCTTAAATAACAATCACACCGGAAAAACAGACATATTAATGAAGTGTATGCTAGAATTAACAAACTTGTTGTAGGTGGCAGTGTTTTATATCTGCATGTAAAAACAACCAAAAAATAAGTGTGATCATGAAAAATTATCATATTACTTTTTTTAAAGAGTTTTTTAATGGGTCGAATTATTCATTCGGTTCCACGATTGGGGGAAAAAATTTTTTGTGCGGAAGCATAATTTAAATTATTCATTCCGTTGCTGCGGTATTTTTCCTTTTTGCGGTATCATTTCTACACAGACAGTAGGTGGTATTATTGATTCCGCACCGCAAGGAAAACTAACCGAAAAGATATATCGATATGTAAAATGTAATTATTAATTCCTGCGGCATGCTGCAATACTGTCTGTGTAGAGATGAATAATTCAAATTATGAATAATTACAAATTATGCATCCGCACAAAAAAAAATCTTTTCGCAATCGCGGAACGGAATAAATAATTCGACATAGTATTGCCGCATGCTGCAGGAACGAATAATTACATTTTACGAATTATCAATCGATATTTCTTTCCGTTTGTTGGATTTAGAGAGCTTTAATTAAGAATTTTGACATACAGTATCTCACAATAGCTTATTTTATGCAATGCATTTAAAAAGAAAACTAAAAGTGACTTGAAAAAGAAATATAGTTCAGACCAAAGTAGAATTTAAAACAACCACATTCCAAAAAATCCATGTTCTAAACATATGTTTCTCTCAAAATACTTCTAGCTGATTTTTACAAACATAAATTCTTATTCGGGTCTAATTCATAAAAAATTAAAGTAGACTTCAAATGTACTTTAAGAAAATTTTGTATGAAAGTTTTGTCTAAAAGCACACTTCAAACCTACTTTATTTGTTATGAATACGGCAGTGAATAATACAAAGAAAATAACTAACACTTGTTTTATAGAGCAGCTGATAATTTAAAAAACAATATTTATTTACTTTCAACGACAGCTGTCAATATCAATAAAGTACCATTAGCTCTGTGAAGTCCTTTTTGGGACGTCTATATAAACATCCCTTTTCCTGCTGCCCGCTGCTTGAGTAAACACGTCATAAATAATCTAAAACCAATTTTCCTGTAAATATGAATTTTATTCAAAATAATATACAGCTGCGTGCAACTAATTAAGGACAATAGTATTCAATATTTAAATCGTTATGTTATTATTAAATAAAACGCTAAGAGAAATTTTATCTTTATTGGCAACACTATGTTTACCGTTATGTTTTTTTTTAATTTGTAAAATAAATTAAGGACAGTGATAAATTTATGAACATTTTCAAATTCAGGTAATTTTTAAAGGCTAAATTAAATTAATTATGATTACACAGATTTTTTTTCTGTATATGAAAAGTTCTTTTAATACTTGCTTAACATGGGTAAAAGCAAATCCTGTCATGTCAGTACTCTAAAGATTATTGTACAAATGCATCATGATGGAAACACTTATCGGAAAATCGCCTTGAATGTTTTGAAACCAATGGTTTTTCCATCGGTCAAATATTTTGGAAAGCATTCGTCTACAGAAAAGGTGGCCCGTAAAAAAAGAAGCCGTATTACGACGAAATCTCTGTCGCATGCACTGATTGTGAGCAAGTCGAAAAAAATTCCGCATACTCGTAAATCAACAAACGTGATTCGGATAGCAGTCTTTAGCCAAAATGAGACAAATCGCCTGTAGATACAGTAAAACGTCAATTGTGAGAAATTGGACTGTTTGGAAGAATTTGACGATTTCTGAACGTAATCGTAAGAAGTACCTCCATTGGACGGATGTAGAATGGAAAAGAGTATTATTTTCGGACGAAACAGATGAAAAAACTATGTTCGCCGGCCAAAGTGGAATGATTTTAATCCAAAGTACACCCAAACAATTCGGTTACTGTTCTTGACTGGCCTTCATGCATTCCTGATCTCACCCCGATTGAGAACTTATGGCAAGTTGTAAAAACCAGAGTAAGCTCTGTAAAAATAAACAATTTTAATGATATCTTTGCCGAAACAAACAAAGCTTGGGAGACATTCCAAGAAGTGTATATAAAAATTTGGTGACCTCAATGCCTCGAAAATGTCAAGCTGTTATCGTTAATAATGGATTTACAACGAAGTATTGATTTCGTTTTAAATAAATACTTTTTGTAAAATTTGTATAACGTGCTTAATTATATGCATCAAACTTATTTGAAAATATGACTCACAGATTCATAAAGTAGGGACGTTAAATTCACGATATAAGTACCTTAATAGAGGATTTCCACAAGGCTCAATATTGGGAACTTTATTGTTCTTGTTATATATTAACGACTTATTTCAGAGATTATCTTTTTTAAATTGTGCTGATGATATACAACTCTTGGCCACTTCACAAATTTCTGATTTGCAAAGGTTTCAGAACTGTATTAATGAGGATCTTGATTATGTAGTGGAATGGTCTAGGGTGAATTCTTTGGAATGTAAATGTATAGTCATGATTTTTTCGAATAATTTGGATGTTAACTTGATAATTTCAATCGATAATATTCCTTTCCAATATAAAACATTGGCTGTTATCTTCTTTCTTTCAAATGATCTTTCATTTAATAAACATGTAAATTATGTTATTTAAAACCAATTCTGACAATATTAGTTTTTATGACACCCCTGATAATTTCCAATTTGCCTTAAATACATGCGTTTTTTTTTATTGAGCCCATATCTACACCATATTTAAGTTATTCTGTAAAAAAAAAAAAAACTTTATGAAAGGTATTCAATGGATTACATAGAAATTCGTTAAAAGCTCAATTTAAATCGTGTGGTAATACAACACTAATATTTGCTTAGGGCCAACAACGCGGACCGGGTCAGCTGCTAAATAAATAAAAATAAATAAATAATAATTAATTTGATACAAATCAAGTTATGTTCTAGGAGTAAGATTTAAATTACTAAACTACCACAAATTTTGAGAATATCATAAAATCTTTCGTATTATTTGCTTCAAGCTCACATGTTGGTAACGTGTCCTTAATTAGTTGCATGTAGCTGTAGGTATAAACTAAATTGATTGAATTCAAATAACAAAAAAAAAAAAATACAAGAAAATTTATCAAGAATAAATCTGCGTGCTGAGTAGAGGTGGTGGCCAGCTAAAACAGGGTTGTAATTGAGTTTTTTTTTTTCTTTTGAAAAATGCCATGTTTAGAGCAGAAGTAATAAAAACTAAATTATAATGGTTTTAAATTTCATGTTATTTTTGTTTCTTTTTGGCTGACTAATATATTTTTGGTATGATTAGACAGTTGTTTTTCGTTTACTCTTGTTATTTTTTTTTTTTGTTTCAAATTGTGTGTTTATGTAAGAAAATTATAATTGTTAGATAGTGAAATAGTCATGGAAATACCATGTATGGCACATGACCAATTTGGAAAAACTTTTTAGAAAAAAAAAAACATTAAATTTGTTTGTCTAAAGGGGGTTGGGAAAACATATGTTGTAGGGAGGGTTGTATGGTTTTAAATAAGGTTGTGTCATGCTTTTAAGGTCAGGTCAATTGTGTTTAAGAGTTTACGACAAATTTTAAAACTTAGTCAAGCAAAACACAACTTGAAAATTAACGTAAATTCTAAAAAATAAATGTTCTTTAAAGGTATAATTAAAAACAACACTAATAAATAAATACAAATTAAGGGGGAACGAACACTTTGTTTATTCTTTTTCATTTTCTAAAGAAAATCAATTAAAATTTTCTTACACGGGAAACTAAATTGAAATTTAAAAATTTTGTTGAAAAAAAAGGTGTGGTTTTTTTTCTAAATTTTGTTAATTTAAATATTTTTATAAATTTCATCTACATATAAAAAAGCTAAATATAATGATAGCAAAAAAACTTTTTTCATACTTCTGCTGATAAAGTATAAGTAAAATCTGGGTGAAGTATAAAACAACTATGTACTTAAAACGAAGGTTAAAAATTATACAAAAACACACCATAAAAAATACTACAGAAATTTTTCAAAAAATAAAAAAAAAATGTTATAAAAAACAACAAACCTTAAATAAAACTTACTGCAACATACGAGTATTCTGTTCTGTTCTCTGCACTGTAAGTGGAAAACATCTATAAAAGGAAGAGGAAACGTGATGGCAAATAAACTATTTCCTCTTTGTTTGCAGCCGTAGCAGTAGCAGCAGACGACGACATACATATTTGCAGGGTTGCAAAAATGTTAGTCATAAGAGAGAGAAATTCGTCATTAAAATGAAAATTACTTATTTGAAGTCCAACGCCCTTTTGCATTAATACATAGATTAGATTTATGGAGTATATAAACTATTTTATGTTATGTAAACTCTAATATAAAATGTTAAAAGAATGACATAATTTCAAGTTTGAGCAAATAAAGTTGTGAACATTTTTGAACTAAATAATCTGCAAAACTATTTGACTTATTAAGGTAAAATGTATGCTGTTTGGAGGAAAATGGATTTATACTAGTGGTAAGTAAGTATTAATAACCACCAGAAACCGAATATATAATCGGTTACTTATCGGCCATATGTAAGAATGGGTGATTTTTTAGCAACTTTTTTTTTGGCAAGACTGTTTTTGGCAGCTCTGCGGTTTTCGTTTAACATGTTACTGTGTCAAACATGTTCAGTTTTATCTAAAGGGTGATTCAAATAAAGATACTTTTTTCAATATCCTTTCTTTGACAGATCACGTATGAGTCGTGTCATGCTGTCATGTTATTTTTGTTTGGCATTTTATAATGAAAAGATCTACGCCTGAACAACGTTTTCAAATCGTTTAACTTTATTACGAAAATTCAGGTTCTGTGGGGAATGTGTTTTATGCACTTCGTTCAACTTATGATCAACATAATCGGCCTACTGAGCGTACTATTCGCAACACCATCACCCATTTTGAGACCCATCATTCATTATTGGATAATATTCGACCGCACGTCTAGCAAGCTGTGAAGAAAATATAGCGGCCGTAGCTGAGAGTGTACACGAAGACCGTGGAGAGTCGATTCGGTTCTATGGTGACCGTTATCGTGCCATGATAACCGACTATTTGATGCCTGGATTGAAGCTTGTGATCTCGGCGACATTTGGTTTCAGCAAGACGGCGGCGCCACTTTCCACCCATCGCATCAATCAATGGATTTATTGCGAGAACACTTCGGTGAGCACATAATTTTACATTTTGGGCCGGTCGATTGGCCACTAAGATCGTGTGATATCACACCGTTAGACTTTTTCCTGTGAGGATATGTAAAGTCTAAAGATTATGCCGACAAACACGCTTCGATTCAGGCCTTGGAGGAAAACATCACGCGTGTCCAGTCCCCAGTTATCAGTCGAAATGCTCGAACGACGTAGCAACGGCCAACATTTGATAGACATAATCTTCAAAAAATAAACGCCAAAGAATGTTCTTTCAAATGATAATAAACATTCCCCGTTAAATTTGAATTTTCTGTTTTTTTCTTTAAAAAAGTAGGGAACCTCGAAATGGATCACGCTTTATAATTTAAAAACAAATCGTTTTACAAACGATCAACGCTTGCAGATTATTAAATTTTATTATCAAAATTCAAGCTCGTGGTTAAGTTCTGTGCATCCATCGTGCACTTCTTTCATTTTATGGCGACCATCTGAGGCGGCTATTCTGAAATTTGTGACTAAATTTCGCAACAAATTTAAATTATTGGACATTAAACCACCAACACGCATAAATAAAGAGCGGACTGAGATAAATAAGCCAACTGTATCCGCCAGTGTTGTTGGTGACCGTGAATTATCTATTTGGCGCTGTTCGCAGCAATTGGGCATCTGTTACTCCACCATGTGGAAAATTTTGCAAAAGGATTTAGGTGTAAAACCTTTTAAAATACAGCTGGTGCAATAATTGAAGTCACACGACCTACTACAACGGCTAACTTTTGGTGAATGGGTGCTTGCTAAATAGGATGAAATTCCACTTCTTTTTATCGAAAATTGTTTTCAGCAACGAAGCTCATTTTTGGTTGAATGGTTATGTAAACATGCAAAATTGTTGTATTTGATATGAAGAGCAGCCAAAGAAAAACATTTGCAAGAACTGACAATGCATCCCGAAAAAATGCACTGTGTGTGGATTATTTTTGCACAAAATGCACATGTGGTTTCAACAAGATGGTGCAAATGTCACACAGCACCATTCGGCCGATCAATTGGCCGTCTACATCGTGCGATTTAACACTTTTAAATGATTTTTTGTGCCTTTAGGCTCATATCTAAAGGAACAAGCCCGCAATTGGAATCTAATATTGAAAAATTTATTCGTGAGATACCGGCCGATATGCTAGAGAGTGAATGACAAAATTGGACCCAGCGTATAAACCATTTGAGACATAGCCGCGGTCAACATTTACAAACATTGAAACATTGAATTACATATATAGATCGTTCTACCGACTCAAATGAAGATTTCATACATTTCTTGATTTTTTTTTTCTTTTTAAATAAATCCAAAAGCTCTTAAAAAATCCTGCTTTCTATAACAAAGCAAAGAAAAATTCCTCAAAGCTTTAATGAATATTTGTCAGTCGAACAAAAGTTTAATACAACTCACGGAGTCTCTATTGAAATCAGGAAATCGCAAATTGGCCAAACCAATGAGATTTATATAGATTTTAAATTGACTTTTGTTTTCACATCTTATAAACATTAGATATTCTTAATAACATTTTAAACAGGTTTAAACTAAAAGAATTCAAAATTATTTGTTATTTACTAAATTCAGATTAAAACTTGTAAATCTAACTAAAAAGTACTAAAATATAGCCAGTTCTTGAAATTAGCCCCGTCATAAACTCAAATGCATGAGAATTTAACTTTAAAAGAAAGTCCTTTGTTTACACGAATAAATGAAAGAAACAAATAAATTATAATAGAACGACCAGTGAGCTGTGTTTAAAAAAAAAGAGTGCCTACTCTTTAAATAGAAACAAATATTGCAAACACAAAAATTATAGTGGCGTCTATATGACGTTGATTTCATACAATTTGTAGAACCCAGCACAATGCCGCCAAGTTCTGGTAGACACAATAATAAACACCTCATACCTACAAATGTTCCCTGGTCGTCGTTGGCTGGTATTGTTTGCCAATATTTTTATGTTTTTAAAAAATTATTTAACGAAAGGAGTCAGTACAAAAAGCCTGCATTAATATGCAATATAGCTATTTTCATATTTTGTTAAAAGTTTCTTTCATTAAGTGTTCATTTGCCAAAGAACAGAAGAAAAATAGGAAAAAACAGCTGTTATAAAAATTTATTAAGGAATTATGGTGTGTTTTTATTTTTTGCATATTTTCTTATAGCTACTCGTAAATTTAATTGTTCAAGTGTGAAAAATGCCAATATTTGATAAAGTTTTCTGTTGTTTCTTTAATTTTTGTTTTATTATCTGTTTAAAGTGAACAAAAAAAAAAAACAAAAGACATGCCATGTCATACCATAATACTGTCATTACATTAAAACAAACATCTACTCAAATCCATTTTGCCAAAGCCTTTTGGTTATATGGTGAGTAAATGTTGGTTGAGTCATACAAATAAAAAATCATTTTTGAAGGAGACAAAGAATATGAATATTGTCTTGTTGACACAAGTTTAAACAAGTTCAAGCTGTGGAGAAGGAGTAACCCAGCAGCACAAGTAATTTCCATTATTTATTAATACAATTTGTGGGCTTTGTTTAAAAACAAATGTGAGTTTATAGGTACATAGTTAACATAGAGGATGCAGTTAGTATTCTTTGCTATGTGGGTATATTATGATTATTATTAAGTGCATATGCCAAAATGTAGTTATAGTACTTTTTGGAATATTGAAAGATGCTTAATATTTAATGAAACTGATAGAGAAAACTTACGTATTAGTATTTCTAAAAGTGAAAATTTTGAGACAAAAAACTAGTCCACAAACAAATTATCAACTTTTCATTTACATAGTACTTATTAAATTGCATTTTTTGCCAAAAAGATAAGTGTTTCTGTTTCACAATAATTTTGGCAAATCTCTCTCTGCTCTAAGCAAAGACTTTGCACTCTTCGTTATGTGAAGTGTTCCACAACTTGTGATTAATGAAAATAAAAGATATTTTATTGTGCGGGAATCTTTCTTTGAGAATGCTAAATTTATTTTCAATTATGAGCCTTATTTTTTGCCAAAGGCGTAATGGTGATATCAACTACTTTTTCCGTCCGTAACCACAATTATCCAAAACAACAGCATCAGGAAATGGACTCGATCCATGGTCAAATCTTCGACTTACAGCCGAATTCCATAACACGCTCGCATTTACACTTATAATCTGGCCAGCATATCAATACCACTGGCATCAGTGGAAAAAAGGGAAATAAATCTGTAATTTCTAAATGTAAGTTTGATTGCAATAAAATTGCTTATGCCTAGAGAGGAAGTGTAGTTGAGTATAAGTTTTGAATTTTGACCTCATAAGCACAACGCGATCGGTGCCAGAGACCCCCAATGTGGGGCACCTCAGTTATGTGAGATATTAAAAAAACGATGCTAATTATTCGTTTAATATCTGATTTCAAAGATTATACTATATATGAAATATATTAATGGAGTACCTATATATTATTTCTTATAGTTTACGATATATGTATGTACTCGCATATGAAAATTTAATTTCTAATTTTGTAGACACCCTGGTTGGTTTTTTAATAATAGCGAATCCAAATATTTCCTGATAATGTTAAATATTTGTTTGTGAATTACTAACAATTTTAAAAACCTACTAAAATCTTATATACCTTTGTTGTCAATGCATAATTATATTATATACATACATACATATATATATATTCAGGCATGTGATGGAAATCGATATCGAAAACGAATCAGTTTTGGAAATACATTTTAATGCATTTATAATCTAACTTTTAAAATTTTTGTTTTGTGATTCTCTTTAGTAGCCCAATATCTTTATATTTTATGTGATAAAAGTTTTTCAATACAGAAATATTACGAAAAAATTGACTTCTAACTCATTCGTTTTCGATATCGATTTCCATCACATGCCTGATTATATTAATACACTTTGTTTGATAGTTTTTTTGATGAAATTGTCAGAGGTTGTCTCGGATATTTGCTCATATCTCCGTTATTTATGGACGGATTTTGCTGTTTTTAAATAGCACGTTTCTCGAAAGCATGTCTGACAGAATTATTGAAGATTTGGATCCCGAAGATATCTGGGGACTTCAGAAAATTGATTTCAACAGACAGACAGACAAACGGGCATGGCTTAATAGACTCACAACGAAATTGACAATCTTTGCCACACATCAATCTGACAACCGTGTGAACTGACAATTTCGGTTGACAGATAAATTCAATGTCTGCCAAATGTGTGCCAATGAAATTGTAAGGTTTTCTTACAGTCGTCTGAACTGATAGTTTTTGCTAAAAAAAAAAAAAAATTTCAATGTCAGTACATTGCTAGAACATTGCTAGATCTGACCGTCTATACATACATATGTATGTATGTGTGTACATACATAGCTGACCACTGCGTCATAAAACAATTTTGAATAATTCTACTCTAGCGAGTTATGAGGAAAAATATTAAACTATGTACCTATGTATGTAGGTACTAAATAATATATTTAAAACATTCTGATGTTAAAAATATTTCCATTTCATCTAAAATTTGTTGATATTAACGTAAGGTGACCATACGTTCTCTATTTTGGAGGACAATCGTCTATTTTAACTAGCTGTCATCTATAAAATTTGTGTCCTCTTTTAGTCATCTTTTTCATACTCAGTCATCTTTTGTCATCTTTAATTTTAAATGCATGATCAATATGTATTTGTTTTTATTGAGCTTAGAGTATGAACAGAACAAGCACGGCACGGTTTCTAAGTAGAATGAGAATCGCCACCTTTAACAAATAAAACAAATTTTACTTCACAAACGTCGTGTCGTGCTTGTTCTGTTCATACTCTTGGGTGGATTCAACCATTTGTTCTTAACAAAAAATATTTCCGGAGAAACATTTTTTTACTGAGAGTTTTTTCAGCACGATTCAAAAATTTCCGGAGAAAAATTTTTTTACTGAGAATTTCGAACGATTTTTCTGAAAAATCAAAGCTGCCATATGTAAACAAAATCTATTAGTTTTACAAGTGCGGTCATTGATTTATTTTGCTTTGGGTTTTAAGTGTCAAAATACAAATATTAAATTATTTTAAAGTATTGTGTATTCAAAATCACAAATATAAATTCAAAATGAATGAAATAAAGAAAGTTGCCTTTGCTGATGGCCATGGGAATACATAAGGCATTGTTATTTGTATGAAAAAAATGCATCCTATTGGCAACTCAATTCATTTTTGTAAAGAAAAAATATAAAATTAAACCAGTTCAAGTTCGGAAAAAATATTTTCTCTCTCCCAAAAAGAGAGACGTCAAACTTCATATAAAAAAATTTTGTTCGAACAAAAGTTTTGTTAAGAACGAATGGGTGAATCCACCTTTACTGACTGAACTTTCGCTTTTCAAAATAGTAAATGGTAACAATATGTAAAAAATGTAAACATTGAATTGAAATAAATTTGTTACTATTTTTCTTAACGTCATCTTTTTTCTTTTCCAAAATCTGGTCGCCTTAATTAACGCAATTTCTAATCGGCTAAAAAAAAATGACAATTGAAAATTTTTAACACTTTATTTAACTTCGTTTCTATAAATATTGAGTTTAATAATTCAATAAAGGTTGTGCTAAAATCAAGAACCAAAAAAGTTTCCGGCCTTGTAGAAATTTTTGCACATATTGTTTGCACCGACAAAAATAACAAGAAAAAAACACCGGCTAAATTTGTAGTTTCTGTATGTACCTACTTTTGATTGTTGTTTTTATGCAGACATGACAAAAAAAACAACAACGCAAACTAGGTATACTACTAAAGAAAAAAATATTAATGTGTTGTGCCCAGCAACCCAAATTAAGTAACCATCACAAAAGAAACGAAAGAACACTAAAAAAGCAGCACCAATAACAGACAAGGAATAAAATCATCATATTGCGCTAAAAAAGTTCAAAGACACTAAGGGCAAAAATAGCAACAACTCACACAGAAAGCCAAAGAAGGCGAAAGTTGAGAAAAGAATATTTGGGTAATGTGCTTAGAATTAAAAAAAAAAAATAATAAACTACACATACCTATTTGCTGTTGGTACAATTATGACTACATATACATACATATGTATGTATATTAATGAGTCATACATAGAACAGCAAATTAATAAAAGAAACAAGTAAGAAAGTATAGTCGGTCAAGCCCGACCATATAATACCCTACACCCAGTATATGTGTTAAACAGTTTTTTAGAAATGGGCGTTATATGGGAGATATAACCTATTGTGGACCGATCATCCAAAAATTTAGTGTCATGATGTCTATGAATATTAATATTATGTATGTTAAACTTTAGCTCGATATAAATACTTTTAAAAGATTTATGGAGGTTAAAGTGAATTGCGTAGAGGGTCTTATATGGGAGTTTTGACTAATTATGGACCGACCTATATAAAATTAGGTGTCATTATTTCTGTATCTAAGAAACTTATTTGTGTCAAATTTTAATTGAATAGGTACCAACATTTTTAAGAAATTTATGATCGTTAAAGTGATTTTCGCAATTGGGCCTAATTATGAACCGATCATAATAAAATTGTACCGCATTATTTGCATACATATAAAATATATTCGCGTTAAATATTATTTGGATACCTACCAACAGTTTTGAGAGAGTTATGCTCTTTAAAGTGATTTTCGGAAGTGGTCCTTATATGGGAGCTATGAGTAATTACGGACCGATCTGCACAAAATTTATAGATGTAATTTGGCTTCATTACCACTCATTTGTGATGAAATTTGTTTGGATACTTGCACAATTCCAACATTTATGATCAGTAAACCCCAATTTCGGGAGGACATTTGTATGGGGGTCAGGTGAAATAATGAACAGATTTCTACCAGTTTCAATCCCATCCATCCTTGGGCCGAAAAAATATAACGTATCAAATTTTATCGAAATATCTTCAAAATTGCGACCTGTATACTCTGCGCACAAGCTGTACATGGACAGCCAGCCAAACGGGCATACGAACATCGTTAAATCGACTCAGAAAGTGATTCTGAGTCGATCTGTATACTTACTTTAAGGTGGGTGTTGGACCAATATTTCTGGGCGTTACAAACATCAGCACAAATCCAATATACCCCTCCCCACTATGGTGGTGTAGGGTATAAAAATAAGAGATACCTTTAAAAAATCTAACGACATTCTTGGGGGGGGGGCTTATTAATAAAAAACTAAACAAAATCGTTTAGCAACAAATTAAAAAAGACTGCACACTTAAATATTAGGATCTTCTAATAAACATTTTTCGCCGAATTGATATTTAACAACAATAACAGCCATACAATTAAAATGTTAAATCAGCAAAAATTATAAAAAGCAAAAGCAGATACCTACAAATGGTAGTAAACAAACACAAATAACAGTACTTATTGTTTAACTGAGATAACAAACACACGCATAGCGAATTGACAAGAAAAAAAAGAGAAAAAGAGAAAAAAAAACAATTGCATTCCAATAGTCTCCCAAAAATAATTTTAAAAAAAATATACATAAATGTATATCTATACATATTTAGCTTTTTTCGGTTAAAATTTAAAAACATAAAAGCTTAAAATATTAAAAAAAAAGCTCTACTTTTCTAGATAGGTATGTAGGTATATTAACAAAGGGTTATTTCAGTAAACAAAAAAGAAGATAACAACAACAAGAACTAGCAACAGACCTACAAAATAGGGATGTCAAGACTTAAAATATAAATTAAGCTATTTTACGTTGTAAAACCAGGTTCGAGAGATTTGTTAAAATCTTTTGCATTTTATTGACTACTGTTTAACTAATATGTACCTATATTAGAAATCATTAAAATACCACAAATTACTAGGTACATAAAATATTTTTTTTTAATTTTTGTCAAAACTAATATTACATGAAATAAAATAATATCGCATTTAAAATTATAATAATTTTTTAAATGAAAAAAAAACAAGTGGTAGAAAACATAAAATATACATAGGTATGTTATACTTCCTAAAAATAAAGTCCAAATAAATCATGAATCCATAGGTATATGACGGAGCAGATTTTACGTAAGATCAAACCACTCATATTGATAAAATATTTATCAAAAAATTACAAAATAAATTTCCACTGATTGTTTTTAAATAGGTATCTATCTACCTATTACCTAGTTTTTTTTTAGAAATTTAAGAATACATGGCTTTTTTTAATTCTGACAGCCATTTAATTAAACGTTACCATTACGATTTTCGAATAAAGAATTTATGAAGAAAATTTAAATATTTTCCAATTGTCTATTACATATGTACAGAAATATCAAACTTATCAAACAAAAACTAACTTTCGAACTCATATTCGAAATTAGGAACTCAACATTAATGGGTGCAAGTAGCCGATTTTTTTAATTTTTTTTTATGAGCGTCAAAAACATGTTCATTTCAAAAAGCGTTTTATATCCCTATTGCATAAGGATTTCTCCTCTATAGTATACAGAGCACCTGCTTCGCATAGTATAGTTTTTTGTAATATACCTATAATTGGAAATTCATTTCAAAGCGCCGAACTCGTCAAGATCGTGACACTGGCTTGGATTTTAACATTTTTTTTACAGATGATAGCCCATTAACTTCTATATCTGAAAATTCAAAACAAATATCAACTATGTACCTATACCAGATAATATAGGTATCTGGTCAATATGGGGACCGTTTGAAAGTGCTCGGAAAGGCCTTTTTAATGATATATTCTATTTACCTATTATGAGCCTACAACTGAATTTATGTTTTTTTATGTTGAGTTTTTTTACAAAAGTGATGTTATCTTGAAAATGAACCCATTTATTGATAATTTATGTTATAGGTAGACAATTTTATAAAGCTTTCAGTTGACATGTGCTATTTAGTCCTACCTAGGTCTTAAAATGTCGCTGATATTTGAGGTTAAAAAATATTTATTTAAAAATGACTCACACCAGACATTTTACCTTCCTACCCACCTATTTAAAAAAATACATACATACTTTTTTAAACAATTTACCTATCCTAAATCTAAAGTGAAGGTGGTGCTTCATGTTTTAGTCACATTTTTTAAATCTTGGAAGTGATTTTATCAATTTTTGCATTTTTAAGTATAGAAATTAATAGGATAGGTATAATCTGTAAAAAAAAAATTGTTAAAATCCAAGCCAGTGTCACGATCTTGATTTAAGCCCAAAGCACTTTCGAGAATATTAAATTTTAAAAACTTCCATTTTTAAACCTAAATAGTTATCTTCATTTATAAAGGTATATAGTAGATATAAAAGATACATCAAATGAAAGGTTGAAATGTTTTCTATTGATCACTTGATATTTTTTTGTTTTTTAATTTTTTTAAAAATTTACCTTCACTGGAGGTAAAGAACACATTGCAATTTTAAACAGTTTTGTTTTAATGGGTTTCAAACAATTCATAAACATATTTTTAAATATTGTATTTTAAATAAGAATTGTCAGGTAATGTAAATTAATTATTCGAAAATTCGAACCAACTTTGGAATTTCTAAAGATCAGTCCAAAAATTTTTTTCTACGCACATACATATACATATTTTTATAAATCAATAAAAAAGAATTATAAGGAATTATAATTATTCTTTACTTATACTTCTCATATTTTCAATTGATTAATTAATACATATTTCCACATAAAATGTGGACAAAAAAATCTATTTTAATAAAGAAATTTTATATGTTAAATTTGCTGTAAAAAAAACTAAAAGTCGTACATTATTTAATGCAATTTAAAGATGAAACCTTTTGTATAACAGTTCATTGCAATTATTGCTTTGAAAAAAATTACAAAAATTCTAATTGGGAAATATTATTTTAAACCTTTTAAATATTAAACTACTTGGCAACACATAAACCGCTCTGCAACAAAAAAAAACAAAAAAGGGAATGAGAAACTAAAGGATCAGTGTTGCAAATAAAGCTTTAACATTGACAGGTTTTTAGCTAGTTTCGCCTAATTTAGCTTTTTTGAAGATCACTAATTTAGCAACACTAAGGATGAATAATTAAAAATGGAGGAGTTAAAAGGAATTTGTAAAAATTTAGAATTGTGCCTAAATTCACACTTACTTGCTAGAGGGTTTTTGGCTATCGTTAATTCCTTCGAAGCTCATCATTTTGTTGTTGTTTTTTTTAATTTGATTAATTTCACAATAAAAATATTAAAGAAAAGTTAATAAATGCACGCTTTGTTTGCTCTTCACTTATGTATATCAGATGTAAATAGAACTTTTAAATGCACTTTATTGATTGGTGACAATAAGGACGTTTTACTTGCAATTCTATTTTTTGCAGTCCAATATAACGACGATGCACTTTTTACTTTAATGTACCGGTTTAAAAGTGAACTTTACTAATTTTTTTTCTGTTTGGCAAATATATACTTTTTTTATAAGAACAAAATATATTAAAAACACGACTCAAAAATTAAATGATACTTGTTTAAAGAAAATGCGGATAGTCTACGGAAAAAACACAACTTGTCACGATAGACGTTTGCGAAATAATGCGTTTTTTTAAAGTGTTTATGCCGCTTTAAAGCGCATTTTAGTGATGGCACGTGTCGTTAAAGTAATCATTACTATGGTTACTTGCTTCCATGTATTAGGGATGGTCAATTAGCGATAACTGCAGAGGTTCTTTATACTGATTAGGGATTTTGGGAATTTAGTTTTAAATTGCTATAATTTTTGGATAAATTTAAAAAATAATTAACTGCTTGTATTTAAAAAATTTTATTTTGTGCCTGCAGCTCTCTTAATTTAAGAGTTATAGGGCTTTGTTTGAATATAATAGTAAATATATAAATTATTAATAAATTATGTAAATAATAAGAAAGAATTAGTCTGCATTTACGCATGGAAACATTTGGAAAGTAAACATTTAGTTTGTGAGCAAATTATGGGTATGGAAAAGAGAGCATTGTTTTTGTGTTTGGTACTCAGCGATACGCTTTGTGCACAACATCAATTTTAAATTTAAAAAAAATATTTGATATATGTACATATTTTTTTTAATTTAAATCATATTTATTGTAAAATGTCTAGGAAAATTAATTATTACTTAAAAACTATACAGAAACACATTTATTTTCTATTCAAGATATAGCATAATAAAACTTCACAATATAAAGCAACTATTTTTAAATATTATGTTGGGTTCATTTTCACCAGGACTCTAAAAACAGTTAATTAAGACGTTGTTTTTCACATATTTTAAAATTTTAGAATGTGAGGATTTTTATTTTGTTACTTTGTATATTTTAGGAATTTTGAAAAAAAAAGTTGGATGAATGATTCTGAAATAAATGTTATAACATAAACACATGCCATCTACACGTAACAAAATAATTTATAAGCAATAGATTTGGATTTCAAATATTAATTAATCCAGAGAAAAGATGCAACAATTTCATTCAAATATCTACAAAATAGAAACTAAACTACTATTATTAAGCAAGCTCTTTTTAAACCCAGTTAAAGTTATTTGTGATGCCATACAACACTCACAAACAACATGGCAGCATCAATAACAACACTATTTACATGGCAACCGCAGCAATCGACTATAAAAGAAAGTATTCGAACAAGTAGAAAACTACTCGTTACCCAATAACGTAAATATTTTGATAATTTAGCAAACGTTTAGCATATAAAAATGCAGTATTCAATTAATTTAATCATTTAAACGCTATTAATTAAACGTTTCTAGTAAATCGATTAAAAACTATACGACTAAAACTCAACAAGTTCAACAGCCAATAACAAAAATAAAAAGTACAGTGTTTTTGTTTGCGTACTACTTTCCAATTAGGAAGAAGACGAACGACCAACGAAAGCAGCAACAACAGAAAAGTAGTTGTGTGTATTAAGACTTTATACAACACTAACAAAATTTACAAAATATAATTTCATAAAAAAACTGCTATCGAAAGCGGAGGGAGCAGTAAGAGAAACGACTACAGCAAATGGTGTTAGATGTGCGAAAGACGCGCAATTATTATTTTGCAAATATAGTTGAATATCAAAATTGATTATTAAAATCGACGTCGTACAATACTGGCCGAACTGTGGGAAAAAATGGATGAGGCCCTGTACTCGGCCACCTATGTGGACAACTATATTGATTCAGTAGAGAATCTGCCAGACGACGTGCAACGACATCTATCACGTATACGGGATATAGATGTCCAGTATCGAAGTAAGTTAACAAAATATAGAAAATGGTGGAATTGTTTATATTTTTGTTTGCCATTTTGAGGTTATTCAAAACTAAATGCATTAATTGTATCTTTGTTATTGTTGCAGACCTCCTGCGCGATGTAGATCATTACTACGACCTGTGGAGATCTCTTCAGAACTGTACGGAATCGAATACGGGCAGACGCGCTCGCTCTGTAACGCGTATGCAACAGAGCTTGATAAAGGCACAAGAACTGGGCGATGAGAAAATGCAGATTGTTACCCAATTGCAAGAATTGATTGATCACAAGACACGGCAGCTGGATACGGATCAAAAGAATCTCGATATAAAAGAGGATAAGGACGAGATTATGCAAATCGATGAAAGTGGTGCACCCAACCAGCAGAAACAAACACGCACGCAAAGTCCCTCAAGAGCGGCCGATGGCGGTGTTAGTGGTGCTGGAAATAGCAATGGTAAGTTTATTTTTTTTGTTTTAATATTATAGCAGAAATTTATGAGCTTGTTTGTTTAAAGGTTATGTTGGTTCTAATTCTGCGCTGAACTCGGCCAGTGGTGGTGGCAATTCAACACCCAATTCTGAACGTTCGGGTAATAGCAATACTTTATCGGGTGGCAATAACTCGAACGGCAATAGTAGCAACTTGAATCAGGCCGGCGTCAGTGTAGAAAGTCAACGTGCGATTAGCAAACGTTCACGACGACGTAATGATACGGCGTGCAACATGGAATTGGGTGGCAATGAATCGAATTCGGCTAATGAGGGAGGTGGCAGCAATTGCGGTGAACGTAATCCAGCTCAAAAATCCTCTGCGGCTGCGGGTGCACAGAAAAAGAACTCTGCACAAAATCAAGCTGGTACATCGGCTAGCACGAACAGTTTGGCCGGCAGTGGTTCGGGTTCGGGTAATGGCGGTGCGACTGGCAGCGTAGCCGCTTCCGGTTCGGGTGCTGGCAATACTACTACGGGCAAGAAGAAGAAACGTAAGGCGCGTGGTGCTGCTACGGCAACGCCTCAGACCAATGCGCGAGAAGATACCCCGCCACTAGATCCAATTGATCCCGATGAACCCACATATTGTGTTTGTAATCAGGTGAGTTTTGTGTTGATTTATATTAAGGAATATTTTTTAATTTATTGCTTTTTTGCATTTTTACAGATATCTTTTGGCGAAATGATTCTCTGCGATAATGACTTGTGTCCTATTGAATGGTTTCATTTCTCTTGTGTATCATTGGTTCTAAAACCGAAAGGCAAATGGTATTGTCCGAATTGTCGTGGCGATCGTCCGAATGTTATGAAACCGAAAGCTCAATTTCTTAAAGAACTCGAACGTTATAATAAAGAAAAAGAAGAAAAAACGTAAATATAATTAAAATGTTAGCATAAGATCTCTCTAACCAAACACAACTTACACACCGACACAAAAACTCCTAAATATGTTTTATATTTTCATTTAAAAAGTCTCTGCTTCACCTTAAACCATTTTCGATCACTGATGCTTTTTTACCTGTGATAATTTAGCTTTTTTCAAAATTTATATCGGTTTTATTCAAATTTATATATAAGTTTGAACGTTGTTTTCAACATTACCAAAAAAATCTATATAGTTATTCAGTGAGTGTCACGATAAAGCCGATATATTTTGATTTTGGTGTTATATATGTTTTTATATACAAAAAAAACCAAACGTCAATCGAAAGCTTTTTAGAGGTTCAAACATGTTAATTTTATTATCCATAATTCTAACACTTATATCTCGCAAACCGTGCAGGTTCTTTGCATAGAATTTTAAAAATCTTCAAATGAAATTTTTTAATCAAACCTTTCTTTTTATCCAACATGGTCTCTATAACAAATTGTGTCAGTCATCTCAAGAGAACCAGTTAGTAGCCGAAAGTGTTTTACAGAAAACTATGTCACAAAAAAACATAATCAGCCCAATCATGAATGAAAATTTCGCGGGATTTTTTCCCTTTTCCCATATTTTTCTATTCAAATTCAATGTTAAAAAAAATAAAAAGGGCAAAACTCACACGGATTTCTTATTCATGATTGGGTCGAATAATTTATGGCTAACCGGTTGTTTGTTCACTCATTTATAACGATAAAAAAGGATTGTCTTTAGTTTCTTATAATTTTTAAAAGAATTTGTTTGGATATTTTTAATCAGGAGTGTCATGGAAACAAATATTGTCAGAATTGGTTTTAAAACCAACAAGAAAAAATGCTTTTGTGTCATAGGGCACTGCTACTTGTTCAATAAATATCGTGATACTAGGAATATCTCGATATTTATTGAACGTGTAGCAGTGCCCTATGACACCAAAGCATTTTTCTTGTCGGTTTTAAAACTTATTCCATGGTGCAAATATACAAGGTGAGTGCAAATCGACAACAAATACAACACAAAACTGAAACAACCGGCATTTTGTTTGTGTAAAATAATGTACTACTGTCAAAAATACTTGAAAAAGTATTAATTTTGACATAAGTAAATTGTAAACAAAGTCAGTCAGCTGGGCTACTGCACTCACCTTGTATAGTTGCACCATGACCTATTCTGACAATATTGGTTTCTATGACACCCCTGAATGTTATGTTTTGGCAAGGAAAAATATAAATATTTTTTAAGTTCTTTGAAAATGTATTTGTTTAATAATACTAGCCCCTCCCACACACATACACACACCGCGTTACACACAATTACTATTTAGTATATGTAAAATGAATTTGTTTAAATATAAAAAATTGTTAACAAATGCAAGAGCACTTAGGTTTTTTTCAAACAATAACTTGTTTTGTATAAATTATAAAACTAGCTAGTAGCTAAATTTTAAATGCAAATAAACAATAAATTATAATTTTCTTTAGTCAACTTAACTACATACATATTAATAATATTGCTTCTATGTAGCCACACACTTTAAACATGTTTATTATAAATGAAAATAAAGAGTTTTTACCTTATTATAAATATAAAATACATCATTGTAAAATTTCTTAATTTTTTTATTACTATTTGATATACTTAAAAAGTTTATGAATTTTCTTTGTGTTTTTCTTTATATTTTTCATTAGAAATAATTTAAACAATAAATAATTAATGAATAGGTTGTTTTGTAAAACAAAAATATATATATTTTTTTATTCAATAATCCTCAATAGTTCTTACTTTGATTTCCCTTAGCTTTTTTGTATTTGAAATTGTTTTAAACGTTTTTAAATATATATTTTTTTTAAACATTTTCCAATTTTGGTTTCTGTTTTAACTATAATTGTTTTTAATCCTTCTTTTAAATATCTTATTTTTTAGTTAAAAAAAACCCCTAGTTATAAATGAGCATTAATATATAAGTTAATATTAAAAAAAAAACAACAAAAAATTAAAAAAAAACACTACACTGTACATTTTTCTTGTATTTTTTTAAAATAAAAAATAATGTAGTTTTAAATAATTTAAATATATATGTATGTGTATACAAATAAAACAAATAAAAAGTATTTTTATTGGGGAACAATGTTGTCGTGAGCGTTTTGTGTGTTAAGACTATGTAATAGGGACCAATAGCCTGGTGCGTCCAAACAAATTTAACACTTATAAAAGCTACCTAATAATAACAAAGCTAATAACGATTTTAATATAAAAAAAACCTTGGAAAATTTGCCGTTTAATGTGATATTTGTGAATTTAAAGAGTTTATTTTAAGAAAATCATTAATAAATTAAAAAACAAACTTTATTCTATAAAATTAGCATCATTATTTTTTTGATATAACCATTAATATAAAAAAAAATTGTTTTTAAAAATATATTGCATCAATGAACACTACCCACTTTTGCCCTTATTCATAAAAAATTAAAGTAGACTTCAAATGTACTTTAAGATAATATTGCATGAAAATTTTGTCTAAAAGCACACTTCAAACATATGTACTTTATTTTTTATGAATACTATTAGGCCCCAATAAACAAAATCAAAATTACACTTTTGTGTTTACTAAAATACTTTTAAAAACATAAATTACTGTACTTTTAAAGCAAATTTAATTAGGCAAAATAAAAGAGCTTTTTCTGTCAACCCCAAAAACCATATGGCAACCTCAAAATCAACCCTGCTAAAATAGAGGACTAATCAAATACACAATTACAACAACAACAAAAAAGCTTCTTAAAAATAACAACAAAACATCACTCCAAAGTAGAAAAAGAGAGAAACAAGAAGAATTAGGAAAAAAGACACAAATAATTGTGCATCGGTTTTGCATTGATTTTCTGGAGAAAAACAAGAATTTTAAGCAAATTTTAAACACAAATATAAAAATAAATTTTGTCATCTAACATATATTAGTTACAGTAATAAATAACCAAAAATAACATGTCTCAAGTGGATCAAGTAAGTTCTTTTTCTTCTATTATTGCAAGCAAACATAATTTATTAGACAAGGAAAAGGACACATGAACATTTTTTTCCGTACAAAACGTAAAAGTGTGCGCAACTCTTATTTTTCAAGTTTTTTTTTTTTGTTAAACCAAATTCATATTTTTATATTTCTTTATGTAGAAACGCGCTTTTAATAAATTAAAGCATGATTTAGAGCCTTGGCGCAATATTATCGTTTTGGCTGATACTGTTCTGGTGTGGGAAAAGAACTTCTATCCGGCCATTATATTTGCCGGCATCTCGATATTTTTCTTGGCTTTGTGGGCCATGGATTTATCGATTATCACATTGTTGGCATTGGCCGGTCTTTTGGGCGTTTTATTTGATTTTCTTTATCCTACCATATCGCGTATAGTGTTTAATACAGATGAATGGTCGGGCAAACAGGAGGCACAATTCGAACATATCGTCAATCAGTTGTGTAACATCAAATTATCAATAATGGGTTGGTATGAGTATTTGTTTGCCAACAAGGAGAAAAAATCAACAATGGTAAGTAAAAAAAGAAGTGATTCATATTGTTTATTCTAGAAAATGCTTAAGGAATGAGAGTTTAATCGAGGCGATATGGAAAATATTTTTAATCTTATCTTTAAACTAGAAAATATACCTATTTGGTTTGTTTTCACAAAAAAATATATAAAGTCGTGTTAGGCGAGGAATCATGGGTTTGTGCATATGTATAAATCTGAATGTAAACAGCCTTATAGTGTCATGCTTTTGTTCATAGAGCAGGGATTTTTCCAAAAACAAAACGATGTTAACTAAAAATAACTTTTCATTAGAAATGCTTAGCCTTTGACTAAATCTTTTTCCATTTTTCTATTAAAAGACTTGTGAATGAAAACTAAAAATTTAGGTTTACGCGACAAACGTCGCCGTATTTATAAAAAATAAAGTATGCTTGAAGTGTGCTTTAAGACAACATTTTCATACAAAAATTTCTTAAAGTATACTTGAAGTCTACTTTAATTTTTTATAAATACGGTAGTTAATATATTGTTTTACACTTAAAAAAACTTTTCACGTTAAAAGTTGGTTTCTTCAAAAAAAGTTGTTTTACATGAAAAACATTATTTTACACAAAAAACGCTGTTTTACACAAAAAAAACTTTTATTTACACTAAAAAACTTTTGTTTTACACAGAAAACTTTGTTTTACTCTGTAAACGTTGCTTTACACTAAAAACTATGTTTTAGTGAAAAAACTAAATACCTACGTTGTTTTACAATAAAAACGTTTTGTTAAAAACAAATCAAAAATTTGTTTTCACGGAAAATATTTTTTTACAACGAATTTTTACATAAAAATTAAAATTTTCAATAAAAAACAAATAATAGTTTATATTCGGTTGTGCCAAATCTTATATATATCTATCCATCACCAAATCACCTATTATAGAGATTTATATGGGGATTATGGTCAAATATGGACCGATCATCATGAAATTTGATACGACGATTTGAACGTATATTTTGCTTATGCTTGTCGAATTTCAACTTGATAGTCACTTTTACAAAAGATTTATGTTCGTTTAAGTGAATTTCGAAAGTGGTCTTTGTATGGGGCTATGTCAAAATTATGGACCGATGCAAACAAAATATTGTTTTGATTTCACTTTGCAATAAACTTATTATTGCAGAATTTTGTTACAGACATGGCTAAATAGTCTTAGAATCTTATAAGGACACAAAATATATAGACTTTTTAGCTCTACTACCATTATTTCGATGTGTTACAAACGGAATAACAAACGCAATACAACACCCCCCATATTTTTGGTGGTGGGTATAAAAGGATGTCTTTCTATTGGCAACGGTTAAAGGAAACTGTAAAGCTAATTTGGTTTTCTGCTACGCAATTTAATTTAAACTTCTGTAGATTTCAACAAACTCAATTATGAAAAAACAAAAATTTCTATTTTAATAAATAAGATTTATAAAATAACAATAACGGATATTTTAATAATAATGGATTTTTTTTATAAGCCTATAGGTTATTTTATAGCCAATTTTAAACAAAAAATTCAAAAAATTTTTTTTTTAAATTTAATATTTTTCTCCTTTCTACAACAGTTTGTCATTATTATGAGTGTGGTTCTATTAGCATTGGCCTGGATTGGTGCCATTTTCAATAATCTGCTCTTAATGTATATACTTACTTTGGGTGTTACTCTATATCCCGGTGTACAGGATAAGGGTGTCATCAAGCAGTTCAAAGAACGTTTTGGTTGTCTTGTTAGTTCTAAAATGGAAAAAATACGTGAGGTAACCAAAAAGCAAGAGTAAATCAAGAAAAACTGTAAGCAAAAATGATAAAAAAGAGAAGAGAAAAAATACAAAAAAAAAAAAAAAACATAGATGAAAATGAATTTGAAATAACTCTTATATAAAATATATCAACATGTAATTTATTTTCGTTTTTAACACATTCACGCTCATATTTTAGTTTTCTTGGATAATGTAAAATTATTCCTTAATAAATAATATATATAAAATAAACGTGTATGTATTTTTAAAGCAAACAATACGAAAAAAATATCAACAAATAGAGAACTTCGACCAAAGCATTAAATAAGTATTTTTCAATTAACAAGACAAATGAAAACTCTACATAAAATATGCATCAAACAAAAATTATAAATTTACATAAATATAAAAATCGAAAACAAAAAATACCATTCACAAACCTAAATCTTTTTTCTAAATCTTTTTATGTTATAAGTTTTAGTTTTAAAAGTTTAGTTAAAACAGCATTTTATAAAAAGTAAGTTTTTAGTTTTCTTTTCTAATATATTTCATATTTATATGTATGTATGTTAAAATTTCATATTTATTTTAATATGAACGATACGCATAAATTGACATATTTAAAAGAATGGAAAATATTCCCTCTAAAGCATTTATAAGAATCGAAATCAACAACAAATCACAATCTTTTTTAGCATTAACTATTTAAACAATCATCACTTCAAAACAAGATTAATTAATTTTAATTAACGTGAGAAAAAACCAGTCACTGGTAAAGTAAAGTCTTATATATTTTTTTGCGCTTAAGCGTTTAAATTAATTATAATAGTATTAAGTATGTCTATAAAAACAAATCCTTAAAATACTGAAATTCAAATATTTAATAAAAATATTAAATTAAAATGTTGTCTTTTATTAGTAGTATTTTTTGTAGGATTTAATGGTGATTTGACATAAACGTCGTGTTACTAGAGAAGAATTAATGAAATAGTCTAGTTTTTTTTTTTGCTAAATAGTATATTCTATTTCAAAAGAGTTTCCCTTCGAATAGAATTACAGAGTAAACCCTCAGGTTTGCCACATTATCGAACTGAGTGGCGAAACAGATCTGATTTGAATTTATCGTTATCACTTAAGTACGATCTGTACGATTATTATTCCTTTCTGTTTTGTAAATCGAGTGATTTGATAAACGAGCGTTTTTCCAAAACAAATAGTTGACAAATTGTTGTTCTGAATATCGCACGTGTCCATTGAAACAGAATTGCTTGCACGAGTAATTTATGGAATTTCTATTTACACAAAGGAAAACGTTACTAGAATTCGGTTTACAGAGTAGTATCGACAATTGTGCGCCCTAAGGTAGGTACAGAACACTCAAATATCTAACAAAAAAGACGTAACCACTAAATAAAATTTGTTTGAATTCTTGTCACTTGTAAGAATAAACATGGCCAAACAGATTTGAGCTAAAAATAGCGGTCATGCTTTTTTGAGTAAATACTGTGAGCGTCAAAATAAAGTCAACACTACATATTATTAAAAGAAAATTATATTGCATTTTTTTTATACATACATATTTATTTAATTTGTATTCTAAAAAAAACGAAACAAAAACCAAAGCGTATACAAATTTCTTTCATTTATTGTTACAATAAAACAATTTTTTCGCGTCAAAATAAAGTAAAGTAAACAGTCAAATTAAGCACCATCCTTATGCAAAAGCACCCCTGTCAATCTTTGTTTGAAAGTATAACGGTAAAGTGCCGTTCAAAATAATTTCAAGTTTCATTTTTTACCATTAAAAGGTGTGAAAAATTTACAATGGAAACACAAACATCATAATAGTCTTACATAAAAAAGGTGAAATAGATGAAATCGTTGGAAGGCATCACTACAATAATAAAATTATAGACAAGCATACCAAAAATAACGTAGAAAATGTTCATGGTGCAAAACGAACAAAGCGTCTTACAAAAACTGAAGTAAGAGTAAGTAACTAAGTTTGGAATATTTGTGGTCAAAAACCCCCCAAAAATATGGCGAACTAAGAGCAATGCCTTTAGTAGTAAATATGTTACTAAGACGGTAAAACATGGGATCGGTTATCTTGCATTCATAGAATCTATTTTCGAATAAGTTTTCGTGTATAATACGTACACAGCACTCGCATGTGTAAAGACAGGGTAACGATAAAAAAACTATTTTGAAAATACAAGTTATAGGTATACAGACCAAAAAAACACCTGTTTTTGTACTGTCCTATAAATGGGATGCTGGGGTATAATGGGTTAATGTGTTTTTAATACACACACACACATGCACAAATCCGGTGATAAATGAGAATTAAAAGATCTCATATAACGAGAGCATTGTTACGCTCTTCGTTTGTGCTTCTTTCCCTTTTGTCTTCCCGCCGGCATCCTGAATTTATTTTCAAAAATATTTTGGTTTTCGTTCAGATGCGCATTCTATATGATTTTCATATATTCCTTGTTTATATTCTTTTATTTTAGTATACGACGAGTCTTTGTGAACTGTAATGTGTAGTGGGTGTTAAGCTACACAGTTTTGTGTGATATTATTTCCAACAGCAATTTGCGTATTGAAAACAAAGTTTTTATAATAAAACAAACAAAAAATGGCGTTGAGACCCAGAAGTGAGTCGTGGAATTTTTTCACGAATATTGTTGAGCAGGGTATGGCAGAGTGTAAATTGTGCAAACAGCGTGTGAGGAATAATCGCAGTTATAACTTAAAACTGCATTTGAAAAAGCTCCACAATAATAGAGGCGAAATTAATAAGTACTTTGACGTCAGGACAATCTTGCAGTTTGTAAAACATGCAAACGCCGACTAAAGAATCGTCCTTGCGATTTAAAATTACATATGCGAAGATCACACAACATCGAAGTAAAGCTTCCGGGTGATCGTCCCACAGAACCATACGATGAAGAACAAATAAAAGCTGTGCTTAAAGTGCAATGAGGAGAAAAAAACAATTATACGTAGCGTAATTGGCTTAATAGTTGAAGACGGTGTAGCACCCCATGTGTTTAGTTCCAAGAATTTCAAAGCACTTATACGTCCCATTTGCGAAGCGATCTCCGATAGGGAGGGCAGAGATTTTAAAGTAGACGAGGCTGAGATCGAAAGAATCATAAGTTTAATAGCGAATTACGTACGCAATGATTTCTCAAATGATTTACACTGGCGTTTGATTTCTATTAAAATCGATACGGATATAAATGCTGCGCAAAATACATTTTGCGTCAGTGCCCGATTCATCAATGACGGAGTGATACAGAGCCATGTTTTGGGCATAATTGCTCTAGAGTATGATGATCATTTGAGAGAGGAACATATAAAACAAGTTTTACACAAATTCAACATTGATTCAAATCAAATTATTAGTGCATTCTGGGAACATACGAAGAATAAGTACAATAAGCTCGTTAAGAATTCGGAATATTTAAATGAAATTGAACAGTTTGAGTCATACCCTGAAATTTACTTGGGAGATGTTAAGATAGAATCTTATATGGGTGCTACAGCTCAGCTCTGTCTATTGGATCTGTTTAAAAACGCCAAGATATTTCAACAATTTTTAGAGTGTCGTAATTTGGCTAAATTTATTAGCGAAGAATTAAATGGCTATCATGAGTTATTTGAACAAAATAATTTAAGTATACCTCAACTGGATTCGCCCAGGAAATGGGATTCCACCTACAAAATGATGCACGATTTGCATGAATCTCACAGCATTTTGGAAAATGTTAAATTTGAAAAATTTGAACACCCCGACGATCAGTTTAAAGCGAACGATGAGTTGTGGTCCTTCATTGAAGCAAATCAACAATTTATTTGCAAAAATCCATTCTTAAGTACTACACCGAGGAATTACATATTGGTGACTTCTACGCCCAATGGTTAGAATGTAAACTATTAACAGAAAAACTGATAACAGCTAACAATAAACAAAATAAAGTCTCTCAACGATTTTGTCGGAAGTGCTAAAAGTAATTGAGAAAAGATCGAAAGAATTGTTGAGTCAAGATCGTTTTGCGTCATGCATATTTTTGGTTTAATAGTTATTATCAAGATTCATGGATAATTTACATAAAAACTAAACGTTTTTTTAATCTCAAGAAAATGTTTAACAAAATTCTTACATAACACTTTTTGCAGGCTCGGCGACGAATCCTTTTTTTATATTAGGTAGGTAGGTAGGTAGGAAGGCTGGTGTGAGTCACCTCACACCTTCACCCAGAGACCAATATGGTCCATTGCGATGCCTTGATGCCTTTTTTATATTAAATACAATAAAATGTTTCGTATAAAAAAATAATAAAAAATTATTTCGCTTCGCAAAATAAAGAGTTCCGTTTGTATTTTTAACTCATATTTTGTAACTTCAAAGGGGGCTTTAAAAAGATCAAGAAAGGGTTCAAGGGCATCAAAATCTTTAAACCTATCTTGAAAATCAAAATCTTTAAACCTATCTTGAAAATTTAAAAAAGGTTTCCCAGTGACCTTTAAATGTTTTATAACACAAAAGGCATTGAGAATTAACAAATGCATTTTTTATTACGAAAAATTTTCGTAATGGTACCATAATTTTTTTACGTATTTTAAAAACATTTAAAGCATCCGCTAAGCATGTGTGCCATGTGAAAGACAACTGAATTAAAAGAGCATAACAAAGTAGTGGGTTGAGCAAATAAGCAATTGCACTATGAAATGATCATCTCTGGTTTAAACCAACAACAAATTATCTTTGTAAAATTCGAGAGCGAAATTATATGAGAGCGGGTCCTAATGATAGTATCATTAGGACAACCCGCCATAAGAAATTTTCCTTATACATGATGCGCCTTCTATATGATGTATATTTTTTGGTTGTATATATTTTACATCAAAAATGCATTTACGATTTTTTAAAAATTTTTATTTATTCTTTAAATAATACATTCAAACAATAACATTATTATCTCCTGCCTCTAGAACGAGAACGTTCACGTTGTTTTTTTACTCTTCTTAGTTTTCTTTCGGTGTTTTTTAAGTTTTTCCTCCTCGCTATCAGATGTTGAATCCGTATCAGTATCCGACGATAAATCACTTTTGTATTTCGATTTACTTTTCTTGGATTTTTTCTTTGCATGTTTAGATTTTTTAGTTTTTTTATATTTGGATGCATGTGAA